>OY728136.1:507495505-512495505 GCA_963277665.1 Viscum album | reverse complement strand
TGCAATTGAAGGGTTTTTTCTTTTAGAAACACGATAACCAAAATGTTTTGGCTAATCTTTAGAGTCAGGAACTGGGGATTTCAAACCTATTCTAACCTCTCACAAATTGCAGCAACATATATAGCCATTTTCTCGCAAATTTCTCATTCTTAATGTTCTAAGGGACAACAATCAATCCATGCACATTGCATTCTCTTGTGAACTAATCCCTGATCATTTTTTTATAGGGAGTTCTTGCTGATGGAAGGGAGATTGCTGTCAAGAGGCTTTTCTTTAATAACAAACATAGAGCTACAGATTTCTATAATGAAGTTAATATCATAAGCAGCGTGGAGCACAAAAACCTGGTCAGGCTGCTGGGATGCAGTTGCTCGGGACCTGAGAGCCTTCTTGTCTACGAGTACCTTCCAAATCACAGTCTTGATCAGTTCATCTTCGGTAATCGTCTTTTGACTTTGATTCCCTACACCATCTACAAGACTGTTTTTTGTGTTTGTGGGTCTGAAACAAATTTTAGGCAGCTAACACATTTGGTTATCTTGGCAGATGCTGACAAAGGCAAAGAACTGCACTGGATGAAGAGATATAGAATCATTGTTGGCACAGCAGAGGGTTTAGTCTACCTACATGAGAACCCTGAAAACAAAATCATTCATAGGGACATTAAAGCTAGTAATATCTTGCTGGATTCAAGGTTCCGTGCTAAGATTGCTGATTTTGGGCTGGCCCGATCATTCGAGGAGGATAAAAGCCATATCAGCACTGGCATCGCTGGGACACTGTAAGTATCCATTTTTCTGTTTCATGAAATGATAATAATTATGAATTATGCCTCATTGATCCTGTAATTAACATGTTTGATATATTCAATGACCTAATTGTTGTGGTAATTAATTTATTTTGATCATTCATGGAGTTATGACAAAACATCTATTGTTCTGCATTGAATTTATATGGGGCTAGGTGATGAGAGAGTTATAACTAGACTTCTTGGTGTATTAGGTTGAGTGCACTTGAGATAATTAGATGTGAGTCTTTTATGATGTGTTTGAGTATTCCTTGTTGGAGAGCCCTATTGTAGCATTGTGTATCTCATGCTAGGGGAGAAAATGTTATGACGAAAAAAAAGCAATCACAAAAACACTAAAGTGATAACGTGAATCAAACAGAAACCTACTGATTAGAGAAATTTACAATTTTATTATCATATCCAAAATTACAGAAATCTTTACGAGAGATCATATCTCTAAACACTCAATGTTTTTCAATCACACTAAACTCCATCTCTTTATCTAGATTTTCCTCATGCACGAAGGATTTTTCACACCTTAATGATTTTTTCACACGTGAATAAAATATTCTCGCCTAAACTAATTTCCATCATCTTAAAGAATTTCTATGAGCTGATGAATTTTCTCACCCAAATGAATCTCTCATACGAAAGATTTTTTTCTCACATGACGTGATAACAAATTCTTCACATGAGACATCATCTTCTCTCTTCATATGAGTTGTTGCATGTGCGGTAGTGCCCTTTCCCATTCTCTCGGCAGACTACATCTGATCGGGAGGGTGCTCAACTGGCGGGTTAGTTGGAGTCACCTGCTCTGGCGGGACAGTGGGAGATTCCAATACCGTTGAAAACCTATGTTAGACGGAGGCGACCGACTGATTTAAATGAAGGGTAAAATGGTTTTTGGCTTGGGCCTACGGTTTATAATGTGCCGAGTAGGCTTGGAAGAGTGACAATGGTTTTACTCTCGGACTGCAGCAGTTGTAGAGGGCTTCGGCAAGGCTCCTTGAGAGACTTTCAGGGGAGTTAGTTTTTCTTTTTTTCTTCATGTAATTCTTTCCTTGGCGCATAGCTACTGTTCTGTGGAGTTGTTAATACACATAGTTTGTTCGTATGACAATTGCTTAGTTTTCTTGTTTAAATATGCGCTTCTAGTACTTTGGTGCTTTCATTAAAAGACTACCGTGTGAAGTAGAATTGACTCTGGATAGGACCGATTTGGTTAGTGGATGCCGATTAGGATGGAAGCAAGAGTAACAGTAATAGAGACATAGGTGGATTGGTTGTGGCAGGTACAAACAAAGGAAACTTTACGGCAGTCAGAGTTGCATCAAAACAATGTAGTCTTGGAGTGTTTCGACAGACAGTCGAGGGCCTGTTGCAGAAACTACAAGACCAGTTGCAGACGTCAGCGACCGAGCTTTCGTGGTCTTTGCTGTAGCAAATGAAGGCAATTGCTGAAATGTCTGCACGACAGATAATTCTTGATTCGGTACAATGAGTAGAGGAAGAACCGGAGTCGTCGAAGGTACGCTTGCAAACTTCGGAGGCATTAGGAGGGAAGTGGAATAAGACAAACACAGTTTGTCAGGTACATGGATTTTTTTTCCCGCATTCATGTTTTGAAGATGGCTCGGTCAAACGAGGGGAAATAGAAACAGTAGATCAGATTGCATGCATAAAGAGTGATGTTGGGGAGTCCATGCGTTCGAAGTTGAGTACTTTAGCTAAGCGAGTAGAATTACCTACTTTCTTCGGAGAAGATCCAATAGTATGGATAACACGGGTGGAGACATACTTTATGATCCACAAAACTCATTGCCATTTGCATGTACTAATTGCGCAATTGTGTATGGAAGGACAAGTCCAACTCTGGATTCTCTCTTTACTTAAGATGCGGTCGACACTAGTGTGGGAGGAGTTTAAGGTGGAGCTCTTAGGATAATTTGGTACGGCTACAGTGAATGATCCTCTGAAGCAGTTAAAAGGCATTAAGCAAGATGGAATTGTGGAAGAATACATCAATGAATTCGAGAGGGCTGCTTTGTGAATACCAAGTTTACCTGATGGTTGGTATATAAGTTTTTTTTGGGAGGGTTGCATCTAGAAATTGAGAGCACAATGACTACTGACGAACCTAGTAGTGTTGTCAAAGGCGCGCTGAGGCACGCGCCATGGAAAGAGGCGCTGTGAGGCGCACCAGGAGCGCCTTGCCACTGGTGAGGCGAGGTGATCTCACTAAGGCGTGCCATTCCTATAGGCACTAAGGCGCGAGACACGAATGTGGCACGCTTTCTAAAAAAAATTAGGGCTTTTTGTCAAAATGTAGTAGCGGAGAGGGGGTTGGGACTCTTTAAGTAAAAAAAAAAACATTAAATACAACATTTAATGTAATAATAATAAAAAAAGACTACTCTACACCTGAAAAAAATATACTACCTCCATTCTAAGCACGAGAACACAGCTTGGGCAGGCCACGGGCTCCATTCGAAGCAGCGAGAGTCGACGCACTGAGGGGCAACAACGGTAACTCCACTTCTCCCTAACTTTCACCATCTTCCATTGATGATGATTTTGATGTTTAGGTTCTCAAAGATTGATTATTGATTTATGGTTTGATTAAAAAATATTAGTTTGTACTTTAATTATTTTGATTTAATTTAAGTTTTTTTTAATTTAAAATATTGTTGAAAATTGTGTATGTTTAATCATGTCATGGGATGCGCCTTAATTTCGAGAGGTGAGCGCCTCGCGCCGCGCCTCCTACTGTATCCCCAAACGGCCTTTGCGCCTTATTGCGCCACGCTCCTTTGACAACACTAAAGCACGACCTATTTCGCCGAGTCAGGACGTGGAACGCGAGTTAATAGTTAAAAGAGTCATTCGTTGATATGAAGTTCGGCGGTCAGCAGTGCCTATGTCTTATGGTCGAACTAGCAGCGGTGAGACAGTTAAATTCAGTCCTGTACCGGTGAATTCGGGCAGGGGACGACATCTAGAAAGGAAGGATGACATTCCGAGATGGAAAGGGGCTTGCAATATTTCTCGTTCAGAAATTGAAGAATGCAAGGCTAAGGGCCTTTGTTATTCTTGTGGAGTGAAATTTGGTTCAACCCATAAGTGTCCAGATAAAGGTTTATGTCTGACGGTGTGGGAGTGTATTGTGCCTCAAGCAGTAGTGGAGGATTCGACAACACACAAACCGCCTTTTTGTCAAACTTTATGCCGCGTCGCATTGGCTGAGCAGGGAGTTTAGGAAATTAAGTCAATGACTCTCGAAGGCTCGATTTCGGGAGTACCTGTTTTGGTGATTGTGGATAGTGGTGCCAACCACAATTTTGTTTCGAGATCATTGCTTAAAATTTTGGCTGTTCCTGTGTTCCAAACTAAACCTTTTGGAGTACGTTTGGGAGATGGACAACAAATAATTTTTAGTGGAATGTGCAAGTCCTCACCTGTTCGGCTGGGCAACTTGGTTTTTTGAAGTGGATGCTTATCTTTTCAACACGTCTAGACCAGATCTTGTTTTGGGAATGTCTTGGTTAGAAACTTTGGGATATGTAACTTTCCATCGGAGAAACTTAATCACGAGCTTCGTCTTTCACGGCCGATTACTTTGTAGGGAATTCAGCCCAATCATGACGCCCCTCTAGCCTTGCATACAATTCTTACAGAACGTAATTTTTTCGCATAAGGCATCCAGTGGCAATCGGGAATTCAAGAGACCAAGCATGATCATTCCCCTATACAAAAATTTGTTACAACATTACACAAGTCGTTGGAAGAGTATACTTGACTTTGAGGAGAGCCTCGCAGCAGTACAAGTCCTTATTCAAGTCCAATCATTTTGGTCCAAAAGAAAGAGGGCGGCTGACGCATGTGTGTTGACTACTGTTGTAGCACCCCCGGTTTGAGGTATGTAGCATTTGTTTATGCTTCTTCATGTGTTTAAAGTGCATGAGATGAGTTGAGAAAAGGTTGAGAGAGTTTGGAATGGTTTTGAATAAGTTTGGAGGCTTTTCTAAGGGAGCACGGTTTGAGCACGGTTGGAGGAAACCGTGTGAGTTCTCCAGGAAACTGTGCAGGGGGAGGCAGTAGGCTGCGCACGGTTTTCCAAACCGTGCGAGGCAACCGTGCGGACCCCTCCTTTCGAGGCAGTAGCGTGCGCACGGTTAGCGCACGGTTTGTCAAACCGTGCGGTCTAACCGTGCAGCCACTTAAAAATAGGGTTTTAAAACCTGGGTTCACTCGGGTTTGCCTCATTCCTCTCCAAATCCTCTCCCACTTGAGCCTCACTGGGGATTTTGGGTTCTCAGGGGTTGAAGGTGCTCTCCCACTCGTTTTGGAAGCGATTCAAAGGGGTTTCTTGGTGTTTTGAAGGTGGTTTCTCCCGGGTAAGTCTCTCTCCTCGGTTTCTTTGTATTTTCCTCTAGATCTACATCTCCCTCTCTCTCGGTTTTCTAGATCTACACCCGTTGTGTGTAGATCTAGGGTTGTGGTTGCCTTGGATGTTGATTTTAAGGCTTATGGATGTTAGGGAAGGGGATCTGGAGAGGTTTCGGTGGTGCGTTCGCCGGATTGGAAGAGTGGTTGCTTGTGGGTTTTGTGGTGAAGTGTTTCTTGTTGTGGTTTTTAAAATGAAGATTTTAAAATGGGTTGCTGTGAATGATTTGTGAAAATGGTTAATGAAAATGGTTTTCAATAAAGATGTTTTATTGAAATGTGTAATTGCATGGAAAATGGTTTAAGGGTGGTTTCAATAAATGGGTGATTTATTGAAGTGGTTGACATGTAATGGAAGTGGTTGATTGCATGTTGTTGTGGCCTTGGTGGGTTATGTGCTTGGTTATGGCTTGATTGGAATGTTGTGTGGAAGTGGACGGGAAGTACCACTATAAAAAGGGGATAAATAATGGATGGAAGGGCCACCATCAAAAGATAAGCGGTCGGGAAGTACCGCTAGTTGTGAATGGGTGAACGGGTTGGACGGAAGCTCTACCGTTATGGTTGCTTTGTTGTGCATTGGTTTGCAAGATGGAAATTGTTGTGCTAATGTGTAAATGATGAAATGGCTTGTGGCATGTTTGTTTGGCTTTGCTTGGTTTGGGTGAGATGGCTTGGTAAAGGTGTGTTTGGCTTATTGTAATGGTTGCACTTCTTTTATATAAACTGTTTTATATAAATGTGCTAACGGTTTTATCCTAGTGGTGTGTGTAAGGAAGTCATTTGAGGAAATCCTACTGAGTAGTTGTACTCACCCCCTGTTTTGGCATGTTTGTGTCTTTGCAGATGTTGTGTATCGTGACGTGGGCAAAGGTAAGACATCACCTTCCTTTAGTGGT
Source organism: Viscum album (assembly GCA_963277665.1). NCBI lineage: Eukaryota > Viridiplantae > Streptophyta > Magnoliopsida > Santalales > Viscaceae > Viscum > Viscum album. The sequence continues at coordinate 512,489,370 of OY728136.1, read as the reverse complement.
GCATCGTGATGTCTGGGTGGAGCTTGGAGCATGGAGCTTGGTGTGGAGCCATGGAGTGTGTCTTGACTTATTTTGGGTCTTTTGTTGAGTCTTCCGCATAGTACTCTGATATGGTATTGATTATAGTGGTTTTGGGTTGTATTGCAGAACAACTTGGTTGTCTTTTGGGAATACATGCTTGAATGTTTTATTAACATGCATCATATAGTGGTTGTAGTGATGGTTTGGTTGGTTTTGTCTTAAGAGCAAATTGTTCCCCAATCTGTTCTCGAAGCCCTCGGCATTTATTGCCATCCTTTGGCGCCTTGAGAACGTCACTTAAGGCTAAGTAATCCCTCACCGCCTCCTCAAGCCAATGAGGTAGGGGCGGGGTGTTACAACTGTGCATTGAACAAGCGAACTATTCCGGATCGATTTCCTATTCCTAATTGTTGGATGAATTGTTTGGGGCCCAATATTTTTCCAAATTAGACCTTAAGTTAGGTTTCCACAAAGTACGTGTCCGGGAAGAGGATATTGAAAAGACTGCTTTCCGCACCCATGAAGGACACTATGAATTTTTGTTTATGCCATTTGGCCTTATGAATTCCCCCACCACGTTTCAAGCTGCCATGAATATCCTCTTTAAATCACTGTTGTGAAAGTTTGTTTTAGTCTTCTTTGATGATATACGTGTTTATAGCAGCAATTGGTTAGAGCATGCAGAACATTTGGCCCGTGTGTTAGCAATTATGCAGTGTAATAAATTTCTTCTCAACTGTGAGAAATGTTTCTTCGGTAGATCTGAAGTTGAGTATCTGGGCCATCACATTACTCAACAGGGAGTTTTTACGGACCCTAGAAAAATTTCCAACGTTTCCGGATTGGCTGGTTCCCCGGAATGTCAAAGTGGTATGTGAGTTTTTAGGTCTCTCTGGTTATTGTCGGAAGTTTGTTAAGGATTACGGGATGTTGGCAAACTAGTTGCAGACCTTACTAAAAAGAATTATTTTCAGTCGGGGTTGGAGGCTTAATCTGCTTTTGATGTTTTAAAGCAGCGTTTGGTTACATATCCTGTGCCAAGGTTACTTGATTTTTTTAAACAATTTGATGTTGAGTGCGACGCTTTGGGAGGTGGTCTTGGTGGGGTACTTACGCAGGAAGGGAGACCTATAGCTTGTTACTGCAAAGCATTGTCTGATGCCACCTTACACATGTCTATATGATAAAGAATTGATGGTGCTTGTGCACGTCGTTACTCACTGGCGGCAGTACCTTTGGGTAGACAATTCGCTGTTTTACGGACCATTAAAGTTTCAAACATTTGTTGAGTCTAAGAATTGTGTCAATGGACCAACAATGTTGGCAAGCCAAGTTGTTGGGATATAATTTTGATGTCGTTTATAAATCTGGAAAAACAAATTCTGCTGGGATGCTCTATCTAGGATGCATGAACCACGGATTTTGCAAATGACACTTTTTGAACCTTGCTAGATCGATATGCCATTGGTCCAGTACTTGCGGGGTTTTCACTGCATAACAACCTGCTTTATTTTAAAGGCTGCCTAGTTCTCTCTAAAACCTCCTGGCTGATTCCCACATTGCTGCATTATTTCCATGCTTCTCCACTTGGTGGTCACAAAGGTTATCTGAAAACCTATAAAGGTTTGGCAGCGAGTTTATTTTGGTAAGGAATGACTCAAACACTGCTCAAATTTATTAGAGAATGTGCTATTTGTCGGCGGCAAAAATACCAAACTTTAAGTCCAGCGAGTTTAATACAAGCCTTCCGATTCCAGACTTGTTTTGGGATGAAATCTCTATGGATTTCATTTTTGGGCTTCCGAAATCCCCGGGGTATGAGGTGATCTTTGTTGTGGCAGACTGTCTTTCCAAGTATGCTCATTTTTTACCACTCAAACATCCTTTTTCAACAAAGGATGTTGTTGATCTTTTCATGAGGAAAATTGTTCGTTTACATGGCATGCCAAGTGCAATTATCAGTGATCGAGATCTGCTGTTCACCAGTTTGTTTTGGAAGGAATTGTTTTGTTTACATGGTACTAGGCTTAAACTGAGCTCTTCTTACCATGCTCAAACAGATGGTCAAATTGAGGTTGTCAACCGAAGTCTTGAAACTTATTTGCGATGTTTTTCTTCTAACAAACCGAAGTAGTGGGTTTGTTGGTTACCTTGGGCTGAATTTTGTTATGACACCTCCTTTCATGTTTCCAATGGCCGCACTCCCTTTGAAATTTTTTATGGACGAACACCCCCTACTCTTCCCCATTATACTGCTGGCGACACTGCCCTGGAATCGGTGGCCGCAACATTGATTGACCAGGTTGAAGCTTTTTATCACTTAAAAAATCATTTGTTGACAGCCCAATGTTCTATGCAACAGTCAGCTAACAGAAAATGGCGGGATGTTTCTTTCCACCTTTGTGATCCTGTTTTTGTCAAACTTTGGTCCCGTAACCCTCGTTTGGATTTGTCGGAGCACAGTAAGCTTCACCCAGTTTTTCATGTCTCTCAGCTTAAATGGGATGTTGGGGATCCCATTCCGGAACACCTTTCTAAGCATTTTTGTGAGGAACACCCTGAACTGGTTTTGCTTGAGTCTGTTTTGGCTACTGGGGGACGTGGTTGTGACCTGCAGTGGCTTGTTAAGTGGCACGGGCGGCCAGCTGGCACTGACACTTGGGAGAATGCCCGGTTATTTCAGGCTCAGTTTCTTTTCTTCCACCTTGGGGACAAGGTGGAAAATCGGGTGGACGGAATTGATGGGGAGGGTGCTCAGCTGGTGGGTCAGTTGGAGTCACCTGCTCTGGCGGAACAGCGGGGGACTCCAGCACCATTAAAAACCTTTGTTAGACGTAGGTGACCAGCTGATTTAAATGAATGGTAAAATGGTCTTTGGTTTGAGCCTACGGTTTATAATGTGCTGAGTAGGCTTGGAGGAGTGACGGTGGTTTTACACTCGGGCTGCAGCAGTTGCAGTGGGCTTGGACCAGGCTCCTGGAGAGATTTTCAGGGGAGTTCGTTTTTCTTTTTCCCCCATGTAATTATTTCCTTGGCGCATATCTACTCTTCTGTGGAGTTGTTAATACACATAGTTTGTTCTTAAGAAAATTGCTTAGTTTTCCTGTTTAAATCTGTGGTTCTATCAACATCTTCACAAGTTTTTATCTTATAACATAACATGTTGGTCTTGAACCTATCATCTTCTTTATATGTAAAACTTCATGACATATTTATGTAAAAAAATCTTTTTATTTCAAATATGATATTCCCTTTTTTCCTTTTTAAAATTTCAGAACTTCACTTTATCTCCATAAAAATAGATATATACATGTTCATCTGACATCCTTTTAAAAATATATCATCAAATCTCTAAATCAATTCAAATATTTAAATCAAAACCTAACATCTCCTTGAAGTATAGTGGATTGTTTTGCTACTATTATAGTCCGTTATTTTGTTCTTGTGTTGCCACGAACAGAGGATATATGGCCCCAGAGTACCTAGTCCATGGACAGCTTACTGAAAAGGTTGATGTCTACAGTTTTGGTGTGCTGTTGATGGAAATTGTTACAGGCAGGCAGAACAACAAAGCCCAAGCTTCAGACTTTCCAGAAAGCCTAGTAATTAATGTAAGTTTTAGGAAAGCTGGAACCTATAAACTGAAACATGAAAGTTTTTAGATGATGTCTTGAAAAGTAAAGAAAACAGGATTGTCACTTCATCTTTGTCCTGTCCTCTTCCTAATTATCTTTGTTTTGTTTTTTGGTTGAATTAAAACAGGTTTGGCTGCGTTTCCAGCAAGGAACAGCCGAGGAACTTGTTGACCCAAACCTAGTGTCACATGGCAGCCAAGACACGAAGATGAAGGAAGAGATGGTGAGGGTGTTGCACATTGGTCTTCTGTGCACTCAAGAGACGCCGTCGCTGCGGCCAACAATGTCAAGGGTGCTGCAGATGTTAACAAAGAACGATGAAGATCTCCCTGCACCCACAAACCCTCCTTTCATGGACGAGCAAACCATGGAGCTTCATGACACGAGTGAAGATCCATTCGCTCCACTCAATACCACCCCACCTAGTTCAGCATCAGTGTTGGATTTGTCCAGCAGTGCCTTCTTCCCCAGATGACCTTATCGATTTCATCCAATGCTGGCATCCATACTGCAGAGAAGATGAAGATGAAGTAGTAGGCTTCTTCTGAGTTGAGAGCCATGAGTGTAAGCTGAAGAATTTGCTGCTGCATGGAGGAAGAAGGATTTCTGCATGAGTGTGGAGAAACCTCTGAAAACTTGCGGGACACTGTAAAAAATGAAGTTTCTGAGATTGGAATATTTAGGAACAGTGTCTCCGTCTGTCTTCTGTAAATTGTAGACGTCATAATAAAATTATAGATTTCTCTGATGGAGTCGGCTTGGATTCGGCTTGAGATTGACCCATGTTATTTTCAGTGTTTGTAATTGTCTTTTGTGTTTATAATGTTTTATTCATCAACAGAGTAAATTAAAGATACTACGTGTTGTTTTTTTGACATCCTTATTTGTTATAAATTAAATTGTCGTTTTTAGTTTGCTGTTGCCATGTTATATTTCCACGTTGCATGCCCATGTTTTTTGGTTTGTTAGTTTTATTATGCTGTTGATGTTTTTGGGGTTGGCCTGTGTTTGTCTGGGGCTACTTGTTTTTCCTCCTTACGTGAGGTCCCGCGCCCCATACACGAGGTCTCTGTGACTCATACACGGGGAGTTGTTTTCACCTTACTTGGGAGAATGCAGTGACAAAAGGGACCAACTCTTACGTATCATTTTCACCCAACTCGAGCCTCGATTGACGAGCTTTATCATTGGCATGACAACGCGATTGCTATCAGAGACAATTTAAAGATTCTGGATTTTCACCATTCAGATTTAGAGAGGGAGGGATCTGTATCCAGAGGTCTGTGACGGTGCCACTCACGCTTGTTCCTCTGGAGTTTTTGTTTCGGTGGAGAGCTTGCCCCTAGAGTGCTCTATAGAGGACGTTTGATTGCTCTCAGTGGACTTTGACGCCAACAGTGCTGATCCATCTTCACCGTTTGCATCCAGGTTCTTGGTGTAGGTTTTGGATTGTAAGCGCGCTCTTGTTTTCTTCTTCAATTTTGTGTTGTATTTTCTTTGTCTTCTCCTGTCCCCTGTGTATTTGAGCCCTTTTAGTTTTGTGATCCTACATGTTTTTCTTTCTTTCTTGCTCGTTTTTGTTGTAAGCCTATTGTTGCTTGTTTCTTGCATAATAGGATTGTACATTGTGTTTTTTCCGTACACGTAGGACCAATGCGGCCCAAAACATGTTAATTCACGCGTTCTTTACTTTTTCGCACCTTTACCATTTTTTTTAGTTTCTTATTGCTTCTGCCTTCGTCTCCTGGTTTCTGGTTTGTGATTCTGCTTTCTTCTTCTTCTACGAAGTTCATTATTAAACTCGAACCTTCGCATGCCTCTGTTGAGTGGAGAACTGTGTTTCATGGGTATTTCTCCTCCAACAATTAGAATCAGAGCTTGTCTTCGAGTTTAATAATGTCTTCCATTAAGTTTGAAGTTGAGAAGTTCAACAAAGACGCACACGAGCCTCAACCCAGTTGGTGAGGTATCCTTAAGTGCATCAACGAGACCCAGGTTCAAAACCAGGTAGAGACATATTTTCGAGGCACTGTAGCAGTACTGTACGCTGTGTCGACACTGTAGCAGGTACTGTTCGGTACTGTAGCAGCTGGAAGTATTCACCTTGGGCCACCGGTTTGGGCTTGGAGTCCTTAAGGCTTTCGGGCCACCCAGGCATTCGGGTCAGTAGGGCTTTCGTGCCACCTTTAAGGCCTTCGGGCCACCTCAAGGCCTTCGGGCCACATGCAGTTGCCCTAGACAGACTCTACAAAAAAGGAGCAACCCCAGAAGAGGATTCAGAGCAGGTGCACTCACCAGAGCTGAGTCAAATGGATTTGTCAGAATGAGAGGGTATGACTATGCCATCGGGACCAGCCTGTGCTTGCACGGGAAGCCTAGCCAGATGACATGCGAAGGTGGAGAGCTACTATCATGATGCAGATGCTGGGGAGGGGCAGTTCCTTGTAGATAGTCTGGTTGAATTCCCTAAGACCTTTGAGTCATGTTATCTCATAAGCCTATGAACCATGTAATCTCTGAGCCTACGAGCCTTGTAATGGTTCCCCCTCATCCCTTGAAAAAGGGGTTATCAAAAATTAATAAAAATGAAGGCCTTCGGTCCATTCGGGCAACAAAAAGAACAATTTTAATTTGTGGAGAGTTAAGATGTGCGCTCTGCTTGTCCACATTGGGCTTGTAAATGTTTTGTTTGGCATGAAGAAGTTTTTCTCCACTATATCCTTTGAAGGATAGACAATCATCACTTATGTTGATGTCAACCCAAGCATTCTAGAAAAAAGCTCATTGTATGTTGTCGTTGACCCTTGGAGATAAGGGCCCATGTGAAATTGCTTATGAGACTACTGCTAAAGCTATTTGGCTAAAACTTGAACATTTATACACGCCTAAGTCCCTTTTTGATAGATTGTATAAGAATATAAGTCTATATAACATTAAAATGCTTTTTGGTACTTATGTCTGGGTTTATTTAGATGAATTCAATAAAGTCTTGCACAAGTAAAATAAATCCACTACGGTATGTAAAATAAATCCACCATGGTGATTCAAACTCAGGACTCGTGAAACTCTCTAAAAAACCTATTCCACTATGTTGAGGAAGATGTTCATATTGTGTACAAATTGATATATATTTACATAAGTATTTTTTTTAAATAAGTCTATAGCCACATGCATAAATGCTCGTGGCTATAAGAAGTTGATTCGAAGGTTATAACCACAACCCTCAAATGCCCGTGGCTATAGGGTGTTTGTTCGAAGGCTATAGCCACAATTTTTAATCGCCCATGGCTACAGAGTATTGGTTTGAAGGCTGTTGCCACAATTATTGATGGACTGTGACTATTGGATCTTAGTTTGAAGGCTACAACCGCAAGCATTTAGTGCTTGTGCTTTCCCATGAATTATTTCAATTCCCTCACAATTCCCACGAGTTTTCCCATCCCATGCCCCCTATTGCCATTGGCAATCTTGCTCATGGCTATAGGCTATCTATAGCCACAAGAAATATTTGCCCGTGGCTGTAAGTCCCCTATAGTCACAAGTAGGATGACCCGTGGCTATAGGTCCATGGAAATAACTCATTTTTGTAGTAGTGTTTCTTGATTTAACAAATATAAATGTTAAGATTAACGATGAAGAGCAAACCTTTATTTTGTTGATCTCCCTGGATGATTCTTTTAATTCTTTGGAACTTCCATGATGTATGGTAGAGAGTCTATTACCATAGATGAAGTCAAGGCACCTGTGTTATCTAGGGATCTTTAGACCCATGGTTTGAAGGAGGAGGCCGGTGTGGTTAAGACCGAACCTCAGTTGGTGAATGCTAAGAGTCATCCTAAGAACAGTGGAAAAGAGAAGAAGGATTGAAGCCAGTTTATAAATTTCTAGTGCTATCAGTGTGGAAAGACTGATCACATTAAGAGACATTTCCTTGAGAATAAACATAGAGATAGTATGACCCAGAACAATGTGGTATACCTCAGTTTCGCTAGTGTCGATGTACTATAGATCCTGTTTAGCAGCCCTTAGAGTAGAGTTAGGTGTAGCTCTAGGTTTTCTTTCTTCTATGATCCCAGGACTGGCTCTACATGTGATTTGCAGGGCCCCCCAGTTGGAAGGAAATGTTTTAGTTAGGCAAGGTGTCTAGGTATGTTTAGGTCCAGATGGAGACTTGTCTCCTATCAGCTTGTTGTGACTACTTGCTATGCGTTTTCTACTGCCTTACTATTTGTAAGTTTTTTCACTTTGTTTTTTTCCTTGAGTTCAAGTTTATCATTTTAACTATCGTAGAAGTTTCCTCTCTTTGTTTGTGTTGAGTTTCAGATGTTCTTGATTCCTTTGGTGATTTCGGCTACATTGGTTTTGGTGAATACTCTGGTATATAGATTTGATAAGTTCTATTTAATGTTGTTTTTTAGAGTAGGCTTTGTTTCTAAGCATGTTTAACAATTGATAACAATAGTAGATGGGTTGGTACGGGAAAACATGTTCCACTATGGAACATGCTATGGGGATACTCAGACAAATCTGATTATGTCAAAGCTTAGGGTTTTCTGTTAGTGAAAATTTTCTGAACCAGCTGATAGGATATGCTAGAGTAGCATGTAAGAACATCACCCTGTTTGTTTACATTTTAATTTGTAGGGTAGAGATTTGTTTTTTTGGAATGTTTATTTGTTACAAATTTAATTATTTTTTTTATTTTTCTATTTCCATGTTATTTTTCCACATTGCATTCCCATGCTTTTTGGATGGTTAGTTTTATTATGTTGCTATTGTTTCTATGCCTAGTTTATGTTTTTCTAGTGTTGCTTGTTTCCCCCCTTACGCATGGTCTCACGACCCTTACGTGAGGTCCGTATGACTCTCATACGTGGAGTTTTATTTTCACTTGATGTAGGAGAATGAAGCTGCAAAGGGACTAACTCCTATGTATCAGGGGTTTTAGATGATCAACCCTTAAACATTGTGTTGCTTCAGCCAAGTAACCCTTAGGTATCGCTTTTCATGTCCTAGTAACCTTTACGTATCATCTATTTGTGTCGAGGGTAACCCTTACGCATCATCTATTTATGCCATGGGATGAACCTGATAGATTAGCCGGTGACCACCACATGGTGCTGTTATGTGTCTTTCACAGAAACCATCAGATCGAAATGGTTACAATAGAGCTGAACATGGTCATCCACCCATGTTGAGACATTGCATCAAGCCTCGACTGTCAAAATTTATCATTGGCCTAACATCTTGATTTCTGTGAGAGACGATTCAAATATTTTGTATTTCCACCATACTAGTTTGAACAGAGAGAGAGAGAGAGAGAGAGAGAGAGAGAGAGAGAAGAGAGAGAGAGAGAGAGAGAGAGAGAGAGAGAGAGAGAGAGAGAGAGAGAGAGGGGAGAGAGAGAGAGGGAGGGAGAGAGAGAGAGAGAGAGAGAGAGAGAGAGAGAGAGAGAGAGAGAGAGAGAGAGAGAGAGAGAGAGAGAGAGAGAGAGAGAGAGAGAGAGAGAGAGAGAGAGAGAGGAGAGAGAGAGAGAGAGAGAGAGAGAGAGAGAGAGAGAGAGAGAGAGAGAGAGAGAGAGAGAGAGAGAGAGGGGGATCTGGGATTGACGGTCTGTGATAGTTTCACTCACGCTTGTTCCTCCAGAGTTTTTGTTCATGTGGAGAGATTTCCCCTAGCGAGTTCTGTGGCGGATAATGACCACTCTAAGAAGGCTTTAATGCCGACAATACTGATATACCTTCACCATTTCCATCCAGGTTCTTGGTGTAGTCCTAAGACTGTAGTGCATTCCTGTTTTATTCTTTGATTATATTTTGTATTTATTTTGTTTTCCCTCATCCCCTGTGTGTGTATGTGTGTGTCCTTCCAATTATGTGGTCTTATATATTTTTATTTATATATTTTTGTCTTTGTTGTAAGCCTGTTGTTTCTTGTATAATAAAAAGATTGTAGGTGGTGTTCTTTCTATTCACATAGGACTAAAATGGTCCAAAGCACATTAATTTTCATATTCTTTACTTTTACACACCTTTCTTTACCATTTTTTGGTTTCTTGTTGCTTATGCCTCCATCACCTGGTTTCTGGTTTGTGCTTATTCTTTTCTATTTTGTAATGCGCATTATTAAACTCAAATCTTCATACACCTCTATTGAGAGAAGAACTATATGTTTCACAGGAATCTCTCCCCTAACACCCATATGATACAAATGAATGTGAAAAGATTAAATTTGAGGACTATACTGTTATGAAGCTCTGAAATCTATAACCAAACTCTATTATTTTGAATCTTCACATTTGAATATCCAAACTACAATTCATAACAACTCTAGCCTTTTCAATATTTAAATACTATGAAATATAACTTTGGAGCATGTTCTAAAAGGATACTCTTATCAAAGTTGATTGGTACATCATGATTATCATGTTAGTGAAGCTCCAACGACTACATTAAAAAAAAGGAAATTCAAGTCTTTAATGAATTCATTAAAGGCACCTCCCCAAGTTTTCGTTAAATATGAGAACTTTTGACTCTTAATTATCTATAGGATCCATATAACTACCTTTAATGTTCAGATTATAGCACCTATATAATGGACCGAGATGATTGTATTCAAAACACCAAGCATCAACCAATCGATCTCATGCCAATTGACTTGAAAAATTATACAAGCATCATGAAATCACCCTTCGAAGAACAAGAACATTCCTTTTCCATGCTTCAAATTTCATAGTTCTTCTGCATCTTTTTCATCATGCTTGATATTTTGATCTCTATACTTCATTTCAAAAGAGTATAATTGTGGTTGTAATACTTTTCATTTTCTCATTCTTTGATATGATTGAGTAATTATTTCTTAGTACTTGATAGCATAATTGAGATTATGTGGAGTGTCAAGAATCATTGAACATGTTAGGTGAATTTTATGATGATGATGTTATGTTTATTAATAGTTTTGAAAATCTAATGATAGCTAGAATTGGATTGGAATTGAAAGAAAAAGACCAAATATGTTCTAGAGTTAAAAGAAGACAAATGACGAAGGTCGACTCAAACAAAATTGAGGTCTATACATTTTGGTTTGCATGGTTTTTATATAAGGAAGAACATGAATTTGGTTGGATATGTTATGTGGTGACAAAAATATTGAAAGAAAATGATATAACATAAATTCTCAATGATGTTTCTATAAGTGTTTTTGAGTAAGGCACATAATATCTTATGCAAATCATTTTATGAAGCAATATATTTTTGTTTGGGTGTTTTGAAGTTGGCTATTAATGGAATAGAACATCAAGGTGAAAATGATAGAATGTTAAGTCACCATGTTATTTCTTCATAACAGTTTTTCATTATATCATGACATAACTTTTGGAGTTCGAGTGAAATAAAAGAATAACACTATTCTATGTTTCTTTAGACTTTTATTTGGGTATAAGTATTGGGGCTACTATAATGAAAACAACATTGTTGATGGAGGAAAAATAGATATTTAATATTTTTTAAAACTTTTAAAGATATAAATATGAATAAGATCTTGGAAGATATGAATGTGATTTTGGATAATATTTTTGGAGTAATCTGTTGACTAAAGGAACTACATTGTGGCAGAGTACAATACATCTTGGTTTTGAGGATCTCAACTTAAATTTTAGATTGATATCACTTCTAATTTCAAAAACTTTGGAAGCTTTAATATTGGATCTAATTCAACAGATATGGACGATTTTTGACCACCAAATAAGGGCTCTAACACATGGAGAAAATCAAGGATACCGAGTAGGCTTGATAAGATCATATCCATTCATGATATCTTTGTAAAATAAAGATAATTTTATATAAATACGATTGTATATGACAAGATGGTGTGAGAATACATAGATAAAAATGATAGGCCCCAGAAAGAGCACACCACCACTGGGGGGGGGGGTGAATCAGTGGTTGTTGAAAACACTAACTCTAAATAATAAGTTATTCTTATCATTGGTTAGTGCGATTGGGTATCGATGGTGACTGTATGATGATGAGAGATAAAGATAGAAAGAACACACATAATAAAAGGATAAATATAAGGTTTACTAATTATTGCTATCAAATGGACAATCCTCGATGAACAATGAGTGCAATCTATAGCATCCTACCCTGGATGACACTAAGTGGTTCCCCGAGATAGTGGGCCATAAGACCTCAAGCGTGTCTCCCTATATGCTAGAGACTTCCGAATAACAGTGAGAGCCTAGGGTGTGTCTTTGGGGAGACTATGACCTCATAGGTCAGAGTGGAGTACATTAGTATATAATAAGTAAGAAATTGTGGAAACATACTCTAGAATAACTGGATCAGTAACCTGCCATAGTGAAAGTAGTAATAGGAAACAAACATTAGTATAGTAACAACAATAAGAAATATAAATCATCCAAGATAAATAAACAACTGGAGGAATATGAACAATAAATAATAGATATAAAATGATGATCATGATGTCATGTAACAATAAAAAATGAATACATAAGGAACAAGGGATATAGACATACACCACATGCTATAAAAAATAAAAAAAAGTACAAAAAGAAGCTACTACTAGCATCACGATCATAGGCTCAATCCTATGCCCCTGTACTCTATCCTAGAAAAGTCAATCAAGCATTAGAAGCATGTTTCTTACCTTTATCCATTCCTATAATCATAAAGTCTACTTGGGTATCAAAGGCGGCCCAAGAAGGGTGTGATATATACTCAGTAGGTCACCACCAATAGTGTCTAGATCAATCCAGTTCATGAAATATAAAATGAATAGTGTGCTAAGAAGAGAGAATGCAAGGCAATAAATAAATAAATAATAATAACACTTCAGTTTGGGGTCCTCAATGGATACCTGACTGATTTTACCTACTTCAACCTAAGTTGAATGTATGAACTAGGGGAACCTATACAAGTAATAAGGTCTATACATAGGTCACCATCAATAAGGCATCAAGTGTGGACTGGACCCAAGATTTTGTTTTGTCTTGGTGGATGTGTCCCTATTCTATTAGTCAAGCATTCATATAAATTGATAATAAGGCATCACAAGTAAACCGGACAAGGAATTTGTCAAATCCCAAGTGGCATCCTGATCCCATCCAAGGCAATCTATAAAGGAATCCCAAGGGTCACTACAAGAGACTCTGTAATACCCAATACCATAGAGCCCGTCCATGGAGACCCATAAAAGGTGTCCCTTATATCACTCTTGGCATGATGTGTGCATAATCGCTAATCTCATCCTAGGTATCTCACATAGGGAACTGAGTGTCACCCGAGGCATGGAATAACCATCTTGCCAATGTGCCTGTCCACGGTTGCTCCCCTAGGGAAATGGTGTCACTCATGGGTATAATAAATTGTTCAGAGAGTTTGTATAAGGCCATACAAGTGTCACTCCTGGTGTGTCAAGTAGTACCAAAACCAAGCACAACGATTCCATCCATGACGTCCTTAAGTCAGGACCCATGTTTGCTCTTGGTCTGTAAGCAGATAAGGTATAACATTCACGATCACATATTATCAACAAGGCATTTCAATAACCACATGGTAAGCAAGATATCCAAGTCATTTATTTTAAACCAATCATATATGGCATAACACACATGGCGTTAAGCACAAGGCATAAGATGTAAACAAGGCATAAAGCACAAGGAACATGGTATAAGGTATAAGTAACAAAAAAAATCAATGAAGTACAAATCATAAGGTATGATGCATGACATTTACAATAAGCATGAAGCATAGGATATATCCTAAGGGTAATAACTCATGGTCATTCAATTATTATTCCAAATTAACTCATTCATTCATATCTTTCATGGTAAGGAATTACACCTCAAGAGGTGTTCTAGCCAATTAAGGTAGTGTAAAAAAGGATAACAAGGAAGGGAACACCCATTGGGGTGGCTTGGGTTAATGTGATCAACCAAAGGTTGATTCCCTGATCACTAGAGTCATAACATACATGAAAAATCATTCAATTAAATTTATTTATCAATATAGAGGCATCTCTAGAAAAGTTAGGTGTGTGGCACAACAACACACCATATATAAAGCAATGAAACTACAGGAAATAATATAGACCACCTACCTCAAGCTTTCAGAAGACCACTCATCCGCTGTTGGCCCTTGAATCAAGATAGAATGATATTTATTGAAAAAATCCCAAAAATCCTTGAAAATATGGAAATAGAGGTCGTACCTAAATAGTAAAATAGAGAAGAAGATCAACTATAAAAGTAAGGGTGAGGATCGTAGAGCTTACCTTTAGCTTTATAATGTATTTGATGGAGAATGATTTGGAGTTCATATGAGGGAGAAATAAAATAGCCTAATAGAATGATAGGAGAGGGATTCATGCAACCAATAGAGAAGAAAACGAGGGAGGAGAGGAAATAGGGTAAAAAAACATTTTAGGGGAAAAGTTGTAATTTTCCCCTCATTTACTGGGCCACACAGTTGGCCAAACAGTGCACCAACCGTGCTCCCTATCCTACTCGAAGGGACACCTTGCATGGTCTAGGTGTACAATTTTGCTAACCATGCACTATCCATACGAAGAAAAAATGTACAAGAGAACTTACAACACCACAAGAGTGTGCGCCTAGCCTTGCATGGTTGTAAAGAGATTGTACGATCCCCTGCTCCTCTCTGCCACACTTCCACACGATTAGGGAAACTGTGCAGGCTGGGTGACATGGTTTCCCCCAACCGTGCAACCTAGTATGCTTCTTCAATTTTTGGGGATAAGAGCTTCGAACAATCCACACACCCCTGTGACCTCCATGACTCCATTAGAAAACATTAGAAGGGCCAAGTGAAGGAATTAAAACTGAAAAAATGGTCCATACCTTTGAGAAAATTCAGAATGTTACAACCTCCCCTCCTTATGAAAACTCATCCATGAGTTGTCCTTCCGAGGGTGGTAAAACACCATCTAAGAAGAGTTCCAGCCACTGCACACACACACTGGCCTCCCGCTCCTAGGTCTCATCTTGAGCAAGACCGTTCTTCCATAGCACATGGATTAGTGGAACAGACCTTCCTTGGAGGGCCTTCGTGCTATGGTCAATTATATGTATCAGATTCTTCTTAAAGGAAGCATTTGCCTCTAGCTCAATATCCTTAGGGTCAAATGAATGAGATGGTTCAAGATGTTACTGTTGAAACTGTGATACATGTAAGTCATTGTACACAGCACGATACCTCTAATGTATCTACAACCGATAGGCTACCGACTCGACCCTCTCCACTATCTTGAAATTCACAACATAATAAGGTGAAATCTTGCCTTGTATCTAGATCCATCTATGACCCAATATGGGTGAAACATGTAGAAATACCTGATGTCCCACCTCTAACTTCATAGGTATACAACAATGATTAGTATAAGACTTCTATCTGGACTGAGCTGTATCCATATGCTTCTGAATCAGCTAGACTTTCTTTGAGGTCTCCTGAATGAGACAAGGTCCCAGTAGCACTGCCTCACCAGCCTCTAACCAACATAGAGGTGAAAGAAACAACCTAACTTAAAGGTCCTCATATGGATCCATTTTGATTGTTTCCTTAAAATTGTTATTATAGAAAAACTAAACAAGAGGTATATGATTTTACCCCAAACCTCTAAAATCAAGGATGTATGCCTGAATCAAATCCTCTAGCACCTGTATCATCTACTTGGACTTCCCATCAGTTTGAGGGTGATATGTTGTACTCAAGAGAATTTTTGAACCCAGTGCCTTCTGCAACCCTTGTTAGAATCATGATGTAAAATAGTTGTATCAGTTCAACATGATAAAACAAGGAATACCATGTAGTTTCACTATCTCCTAGATGTAAATACTTCCTATATCATCTACAAAGAAGGTCTCCTGGATTGGTAGGAAGTGTTCAACCGTAGTCAAATTGTAGATGATCACCCATATTGCATCACTACCTCGAGGGGATCTCAACAATACCTTCATAAAATCTATGGAGATGCCATTCCATTTCCACTTAGGAATAGATGGAGGCTATAGAATTACACATGGTTGCTAGTGCTTTTCCTTCACCTATGATAGGTGGAGCACCAAGTTATGAAACCTACAATCTACCTCCTCATACCTGATCACTAACACTGATGACGTATGTCTTGGTACATCTTAGTAAGACCAGGATAAACTAACCAAATAGGGGCATGAGATTCCTACATCAACTCTTCCCATATATTGGTAGACACCCAAACATTCCCCTAGAAGAGTAGGGTCTCATTACCATCAAAAACCCAACCAGGAGGTGGGTTATCACTAGATACACTCTCCCTCAGGACAAGGCCATCAAAATAAGATAACTATCTCATCTTCTCCCACTCTAGAAGATAGAATTTCACTACTAGAGCTACTAAAAATGGATACCCGTGCTGTTCCTAAACCTCTAGGTGCATCTCAGAAAATATATACATCAATTTCCACTCATTAATGGCCTCTTGAATAGTCTAGTTCTGAGTCTTCCGACTCAGGGTTCCAGCTATGGAATTTACCTTACCGAGTGTATAAGCAAGCTCAAATCGAACAACTTTAGATAATCTACCCACCTGTGCTACCTCATATTCAATTATCGCTATGTGGAGATGTATTTGAGGCTTTTGTGATCCATACAAACAATGAACTACTTACCCAAGAGATATTACCTCCTACATTATAGAGCATGAACCACTACTTCCAACTCAAGGTCATGCATAGGGTAATTCCATTCATGAGGCCTCAACTATAGGTACCCATACACCACAACCTGATCACCCTGCATCAAAATAGAACCCATCCTGATTCCTAAAGAATCATAGTAAATAGTATATCCTCTTCTTAGGTCTAGTAGAATTAGGATTGGAACTAAATTTAGTCTTCCCTTTAGATCTTGAAAAGTGGTCTCACAAGCTTTAAACTAGAAAAATTTCACACCCTTTTTCATCAATCCCATAAGAGGCACTACTAGGTGTGAGAATTCCTAGATGAATTTATAGTAATAACCAGCTATACCCAAGAATATGTGTATATCAAACACATTCTTGGACTGTTCCCAGGAAAAAATAACACTCACCTTTTTTGGGTCAATAGATACTCCTGCCTCTAAGATTATATAACCTAATAAGTGAACCTTACTGATCCAAAAGTGGAATTTTCTAAGCTTCACATAAAACTGATGCTCTTTCAGTGTATTCATCATGATATCAATATGGTTGGAATGGCCGTGTCTGGTGTGAGAATACACTAAGATGTCATCTATGAAGACTGCCACAAATAAATCTAGGTATGGGTGGAAAACTTGATTCATCAGAGCTATAAATATGGATGGTGTGTTCATGAGGCTGAACGACATAACAAAATACTCGTACAAGCCATACCTTCTCTAGAATGTTGTACATGGTATTTCTAATGGTCTCACTTTCACCTGATGGTATCCCAAACTCAAATCAATTTTGGATAAAACTATCGCTCCTAGAAGCTGGTCAAAGAGGTTGTATATACGAGGCACTGGATAACGGTTCTTTACTATGAGCTGGCTCAATTGATAGTAATCCATGCACAATCTAAGGGCACCGTATGCCTTCTTAGAGAAAAGGATTGGTGAAACCCATGGAAATGTGTTGGGTTGGATAAAACCTTTTACCTCTAGATGTTCAAGCTACTTATTGAGTTCTTGGAGCTCTATAGGTGCCATCCTATATGGAGTAATGGACACTGGTGACACACCTAGAACCAACTCAACGGTGAAGTCCACCTCTCTCTCAAAAGGTAAGCTAGAGAAATCATCAGGGAAGACATCCCTAAAATATCCATAATAGGAGGGAATTCCACAAGCTCCATTCCTTGATCTCTCATAAAGAGACTCACCATATAGGTTGTCACCTTGCCTTTCCCAGTATGGCCGGGTCTAGCTCAACTAGCCTAGATATCCCATTCTACCTTATGATTATATTTGATTCCCTAGGGTGATGTAAAGGACACTCGTTGGTGATAGAAATCTATATGTTCATGGTAAGAAAAAAGCCAGTCCATATCGAGAATGATGTCAAAGACGATCATCTCGAGGATGAAGAATATCTATAGGAATTGGTACCCACCTATCTCAAGGGGGAACTCATTTTACTGGCGTATGTTCTCTGATCTGACCCTAAGTGGTGTGTTAAGAGTTATCACGCCACTAGATTATTCTATCCCTAGGCCAAAAATTTTCATAATTTTAGTAGATATAAAAGAGTATGATAGACCTATATTAGAAAGGGAATAAACTAAATTAGAGGATACCAAAATAGTACCACATATAGTAGATGTACCTAGACTCTACTCCTATGGTGTAGGTTTTACTTCATAGATATATCCTGAACCATGACTCTAAGATGCAACCTGACTGACTTGAGCAGGTCCACTCTGCTGGAACTGAGCCTCTGAGTCCTGACTACCTTGTCCACGACCACTACCTTACCCTGATCGGCCAGTAGAATACCAAATCTTAGCCTGATTTGGAGTCATAGATCTTGTACCCAAAAGCGGTGTCAGTAAAAATCCCCTCTTAATCAACACTGGAGGAAAATATCAGTAGAAGCATTGAAGGTGACCCATACCACCACAAGATTGACACTCGATTAGGTTCCTCATGAATTGAGGATTCTTATGGCCTATACTACCACATTGGTGACACACCACATGGATGTCGATGCATTTCACCTGGCTAGCACCACCCCCATGTGCACCCTCAAAATGGTGCTTCCTGTTTCCAGATGAACTATCACTCTACCTTGAAATTGAACCGCCCTGGATCACATTGCCAACTTCTCTAAGGTTTCATCCTATAATAAGGGTATGGTTCAATATCTCTATAATAGTAGTCAACTAGAATACATCCACTTGTGATTAGACAACATACGCAAGTCCATCCTCAAATTTTTTAGAAATCACCAAATCATCACTGATCAAGGTAAAAGTTAAATGCTAGAGATTAGTGAAGCGAGAAGAATAATCTAGCACAATCATAGTGCCTCGCTAAAGATTCATAAACTCCCTAGTGTGGTCTGATCTTAGATTTTGTGGGAAGAAGTGATCATAGAAGGCTATCTGGAAATCTACCCAGATCATACCCCGATGACTCTCTACTTGAGAGATGATATCCCACCAATGGTTGGTGGAGTCACATAGCATGGAGGTAGTAATATCATCAATTTGGAGGTGTATCAAGATGATAAAATATCAATACCATGGATTCTAACCATGAATTAGTAGCCTGAGGTCCGCCATCCCCCAATAAGGTGGGTGGATGATGCTGTTAAAAATCATAAGTCAACTTTGCCATAGTAGGGGAGGGCTGATAAGCACCCTAAATAGAATGTATAAACCAAAATAAACTGTCATGGAACTGAGCATCAATGCCAAGTGGAAGATCTGTAGGAGGTGCCTTAGGTGGCACTATAGGAGGTACTATGGGTTGCTTAGGGCTCACCACCTCCAGATCACGCTCTTCACCACTTTCCTGGCATACAACACATGGACACCGTGATGGAATAACTCTACAATTTCTAAGCAAATGCCTCATACAAGATTTATAATAGATAGGGAAATTGATAAAGGAATGGACATGCACAAGGCCTTCCTATAAGCAAGTCATAACCCTCATCCTGCTTCAGGATCTAGGTCTAGGTGATAAAGAAAATTCATAGAAGGATAAAGAGACATATCCTAATTCCCACTACTAAGGTCAGGTTAGGGTCAAGGTCTCATATAACACAATATAGGTCCCGATATATAGAGTATCAAATGAAAGTTATAGAGGAAAACACCCTTTACTTTTCATTTGGAATATTTATCTAACAGAAACCTTTTTATTTTAAAATTTTAATTTATTAAATTTAATTCATATTTATTTAGATATTATTTTCTAAAACTAGTTAAATGTGTCACCAATTACAAATTTATAAAGGTCCATACTTTTTATAAATTGAATTTGTCATGATAAGTAACTAGGATTTGTCCTGTATGTCTAGTATTAAGATGTAAAAGGTCATTCATAATGGTTTTATTGAGTGAAATACCATTCTTAATTTTATAAAGGTACTTTCTCAATCAAACTGACTAATATTCAGCCCATTGAACCAATATCTAATATCTTGATCATGGAATAATTGGTTAATTAAGGTGTCATAATCAATATACATGGGAAAACACCATTTATATTGATGTTGGCACTTTAATTAGGCCAATTATTTCATTCCTACAAAAACACTAGCACACTGCAATACATAACATATAAGGCACCAAAAAAATCACATGCAATACAGGAAATGAACATGAAAAAGTAGAAATGGAATGACATAATTCATGACATTTAATTCCTAAAGTTCCTAGTATGATGTATGAAATTTTTATATTCCATCATATCATTAGGCTAGGATAGAATGACCTATAATAATATCATAAACTATATAAATAAAGAAAGACAAGTGAATTGCCCAACAGTGAAATCCGTGAAACTATAATAAGCACAACCAATAACAAAATTAACCCATCCGAGGTAATTTGGGCTTCCCTTGTACGTGGGTTAGCTACTCTTAGGCACATTCTCATTACCAAATTCTATTTTTTTTTCAAAATCTCCTATCTAACCCCAATAGTAAGAAAAAGGAAAAATGGATATGATACCACTTTACAATATCCCACCCTAGATTCCACTTGGTAGTTCCCTGAGATGGTGGGCCACAAGACCTCAAGCGCACCTCCCCATATTCTAGAGTTTTCCAACTAACAGCGAGGGCCTAGGGTGTGTTTGTGGGAAGACTATTCCCTCATAAGTTATAGTGGAGAACAACTATATATAAGAAGTAAGAAACTATGGAAACAGAATCTATAATAACTAGACCAGTAACCCGCCATAGCGGAAGCAGTAATAGGAAACACAAAATAGTGGAATAATAAAAATAATAAATATAAATCATCCAAGATAAATAAATAACTAAAGGAAGCTAAAAAATAAACAATAGATACAAAATGATGATCATGATGTCACGTAATAATACAAAATGAGTACACGAGGAACAAGGGATACATACATATACCACATGCTATAAAAAAGGGCAAAAAAGTAGCTACTACTAGTATCACGAGCATATGATCAGTCCTCTACCTCTATACTCCATCCTAGAAAAGTCAATAAAGCATCATAAGTATACCACTTCCCTTTATTTATTCCTAAAATTATAAAGTCTTCTTGGGTACCAAAGGCGGCCCAAATAGGGTGTGAGATATACTAAGTAGTCCACTACCAATGATGTCTAGATCAATCCATTTCGTGAAATATAAAATAAGTATTGTGCCAAGAATAATGAATGAAATGTATTAAATAAATAAATAATAATAGTACTTTGGTCCGAGGTCCTCAATGGATAACCAACTGATTCTACCTAATTTGACCTAAACTGGATGTCTGAACCGGGGGAACTTGTGCAAGCAATAAGATCTATATATAGGTCACCATCAATAAGGAATCAAGTGTGGACTGACCCCAAGATTTTGTTTTGTCTTGGTGGATGCATCCATATGCTACCAGTCAAGAATTTATATAAATTTATAATAAGGCATCACAAGTAAACCAAACAAGGCACACGTTAAATCTCGAGTGCCATCCTCAGCTTGTCCAAGGTGATCCATAAAGGAATCTTAAAGGTTGCTACAAGATACTTTGTAATACCCAATACCATAGATCCCATCCAAGGTAACCTATAAAAGGCATCCCTTGTATCACTCTCAACATGGTGTGCACATAACCACTAAGCCCATCCTAGGTATCTCACATAGGGTACCGAGTATCACTTGAGGCATGGAATAACCATCTTTCTAATGAGCTCATCCACAGTTTCTCTCCTAAGAAACCGAGTCACTCATGGGTATAATAAACTACCTAGAGAGCCTGTATAAGGCCAACTAAGTGTCACTCCTGACACATCAAGTAGTACCTAAACCAAGCATGGTGAGTCCATCCATGATGTCCTTAAGTCGGGATCCGTGTTTGCTCCCAACCTATAAGTAGACAAGGCATAACATTCATGATCATATATTATCAATAAAGAATTTCAATAACCACATGGTAAACAAGCTAGTCAAGCCATTTATTTCAAACCAATCATCTTAGCATAATACACATGGCGTTAAGCACAATTCACATGATGTAAGCAAGGCATAAAGCACAATACACATGGTATAAGGCATAAACAATAGGAAAAAGCGATGAAGTATAAATCATAAGGAACGATGCATGACATTTACAATAATAATGAAGCATATGACATAACCTAAGGGGCCTAACTCATGGATGTTCAATTCTTATTCCAAATTAACTTATTCATTCATAACATTCATGATAAGGAATTACACCTCAAGAGGTGTTCTAGCTAATTAAGGCAGTGGGTAAACGACTAACAAAGAAGTGCACACCCATTGAGATGTATTGGTTCAAGTAGATCAACCAAAGGTTGATTCACTACTCACTAGATTCATAACAGACATGAAAAAGAATTCAATTTAAATTATTTATCAATTTAGAGGCATCTCTAGAAAAGTCCAGTGTGCGGCACAATGATGCACCATCTAGAAAGCAATGAAACTTCAGAAAATAAGCTATACCATGTAGCTCAATCTTGTATAAGAACAATCATCCATGGTCATCCCTTGAATCAAGCTAGAATGAGAGTTATCAAAGCGATTTCCAAAATCCCTGAAAATAGGGAAAAAGAGGCCGCAGCTAAATAGTGAAACAGAGATTAAGAGAAACTAGAAAATGAAGGATGAGGATCATAGAGCTTACCTTGATCTTTCCAACACATCAAATTGTGAACAATTTTCAGTTTATATGAGGGAGAAATTAAAAAACCTAAGAGGAGGAGAGGAGAGGGATTTATTTGACTGTTAGGGAAGAAAATGAGGGAGGAGGAGAGGAAATAGGGTTAAAAAAATTTCAAGGGGAAAGTAGTAATTTCTCCCTCATTTATTGGGCTACATGGTTGGAAAAACTGTGCACCAACTGTACACCCTATTTTGCTCAAAGGGGCACCTTACATGGGCTTGGCACATAGTTTAGCTAACCCTGTGCTAGCTGTGTGAATAGAAACTATCCAAGAGGACCTGCAACACTTCATGGTCATGCACCTGGGATCATACAGTTGTAGAGAGACCATGTAGCCCACTGCTCCTCTCTTCCACACTTCCACACGGTTAAGAAAACCATATGGGATGGGCTACATAGTTTCTCTAAACTATGCGGCTCAGTCTTCTTCTCCAATTTTTAGGGCTCCAGGCTCCAAACAAGACCCAAATACCCATGTTACCTCCATGAATCCATTAGGCAATGTTAGAAGGGACAAGCTAAGGAATTAAAACTGAAAAACAATAGTCAGTACCTTTGAGAAAATATGGGATGTTACACAATCCCACTGTGCATGTTCCTATTTTATTATGACTAATAACACTGAATGATGCATGAAGATGGAAATAAACTTATATTATAAGAAATAATAATGAGATACAAAAAGTTGATTGTTCTTTGATTACCATGACCTCAAGTGGCTCTGGAATTTGGATCATGTGTTCACCCTTGTTCTTATCCTTAGTCCCATAATTTTTTTTATAGTTGGTGCACTAGTGACAAATGATTTTTTACTTTTTATTTCCAGAATATTAGAAAATATATTATCACATGATGATTGTTCTTCCACATAAGATCAATGTGATAATGTCCTTAGAGTATTTTTTACATCAAAAGGTTATAAAAATTCCCTACTATAATGTGAACCTATAAATATTATTAAAATATTATTAAACATATATCATATGGTCTAGATAACATATATCTAATGGGATAAAAATTATGTTTGACTATCAAGTGATGAAGGCTCATAAGCCATTAAGGCTTCTTCTCATGAAGTTCACACTTGGTAATCTATAAGAAGGGATATTATAAGTACAAGTTTGCCAATAGAAATTCCACATGTTTTATGTTTCATCAGATATTCCTATATGTGAAAGTATGTATTATACCTTAGACTTAATATTATTATTAATGTATATCATGAAACATTTACTTTGATGAGTGGATGATAACTGTGATGATATATGCCCGTGATGAGGGAGTATATGTTGGGTGTGTTATAAGTGATATTGAATTAATTGAACAATTCAAGAAAGGATTTCCCCCTTCCAAGTTAATGAAAGAAAATATCTTTAGCACTTTGATTGAAATATAACTGTTTGAGTAAATCCATGGACATGATCATTCACTAATGAGTTAATTTTAGAGATACAAAGAAAGATAAATCAAGCATATAGGGTGATGAAATAAGTATGCATCCATGATCGATGAGATATAAAGGTAAATGTATTATATTACATAATAGAATCTATAATAAGGTTGTTATTTTTGTGATATTAACTTCTTTCTTTATGAGTTATTTGATGCGTTGCTAGATAATGATCTTGGAATTTAGGTAAGTTTATATAATACCACTAAAAAAGTGGCCTAGAGGGTCACATACTAAGTGTATCCAGAATCTTATTAAATTAAATTAAATTTAATATTAAGAATAAATATTATTCTCAGCTTTTGGAATAATAATTATTCAAGTTATGTTGATAAAATAAATTCAATCACCATATATTTAATTTTAGAACACGTGATTTTAATTTTATATGTTGTTTATTATTCATAAGGTAATAAATAAATAAATATTTATTCACTACTTTAGTGAATAGATTAATATAAATATTTATTTAGTTATATAAATATTAAAATAAATATTTAATCATGAGTTTGGTGGCTCTGTATGCCACTTCATTTTTTATTGAAACCTCTTGTAGCTCCTTTTATTTTATTAATAAAAGAATCACAAGCTTGGTTTTCTAAGATCACGGTTTAGGTTGTTTTGAATATCTCTTTAAATAAATATTTTATTATTTATTACTCAATAAATTATGAGGAGGATTGATGAGAAGAGTTAAGGACCCTATGGAAATGATATATTTTATTCAATATCATTTAAATAAATAAATATTTATTTATTTAGTAAAAGATATTTAAATTATCACATGTCATAGAAATAATAATAATAATAATAATAATATTAGGCATAGGTAATAACTTAGAATGAATATTTAATAAAGGGTCATTTTTCAATTATCAAATATTAACCCTAAGTATATATTCTAACTTATATCATTTTAGAGGTGAGAGTGGTTTTTCACAATGTTGAAACTCTCAAGAAATTATCCAATTTCTTATATAGAATATCATCCTCCTTCCCTCTCAAGAAAAAAGAGATAACAATAGGATCCTCTCATTGTGATCAATGATGAAAAACAAAAAGTACTAAGCTACTCTACTTTAGAACCTGAAATATGAAAAGCATTATTCAGAGATTTTTCGAGCACATGTGGATACAACTAGAGTAATCCTTACTTGGATTCTCCACTACAATGAAAACATGACAAGAGATACATCATAATTGATCAAGAATAATTATCACATTTGAGGTAATTATTGTTTTAAATTAATTATAAATTAAATGTAAAAGATCCTCTCTAGGAGATTTTAGAGTTTCCCTCATCAATTTATTCAGATATCATCTGTTGAAATTGATGAAAAACTAAATTTGGGCACCAAATCTTCACTCTCGCTATGTCCCAGAACTTTAAAGTGGTATCAAAATGGTCACATTCTAATTTATAATTATTTATAAGTTGTTTAATAAATTATATATATATATATATTAGTTTTAATTTATAATATTTTATTCTTAATCTAAAAGTTGAGATAACACATTCGTTTGAATTCATATCACCAAGAACTAATGAAGAATATATGAAGAATTCTTGAAGATCCCATCTAGGGGTTACAAGGTTTCTAACTACATGACATGAATACATGGACTGTAACCATAAATTTGATGTTGTGTACCCTTAGTCAACCACGCAAGTCATGATTCATAATAATCATGGCATGCTCTGTGGGTCAGTATGTGGTGTCATTACAAGCCATGTATTTACTTCCAGTGAGACATGTAGTTTGACATGGATTACACAGTGCATAACTAGCATACATGCTGTGTAACCCCACACATCTTTGAACCTATGTAAATCACAACATACAATGTGGTCAACTACATAGTGTCATTACATGCTGCATATTGAATTATAGATAAGAGACACATCTGGATGTGAATTACATAGTGTATAGATGGTAGTACCCACTATGTAACACGTGAAAAATCACACAAGGTACACACCGAGAGAGGCATGTCATGTGATTCAACATGTAGATAATTAAAGTGAGGCATAAACTACATGATATGTAGTGGGTTTTACATGCAGTGTGATAAGTTTCATTCCACACAAGGTACATATTGAGTGATTTTTAGCATGTCATGTGGATATAAATTCTTAATAATTATTATCCATGTAAATTATACATTGCACAACATGTAATGCTATTCACACACACCATGTACTTTACACACATTGTCAGTAATACATGACACATATTTTTATGGCATGATGTGTAGTTATACCTATTATCTTAGTCCAACAATTCCTTGTTTCAATGATCTGAAATCATGTTTCTTATAATACTAATGAATTATATGTTTTATAATAAAATTATGTTTTTTTGGTAAATATATGCTAAGTCTAGATAAACTTTTCATTGCACTTGATCGACCGTATGACCAAACAATTGACCATATAAACAACTAGAGCAATTGTGTGACTAAATGGAGTAATTTTGAATAAATTTGTCTAAGTGTTAGATCAATTTCATGCTATAGTCAAGTGACCGTACATTGAATCCAAGCTACTATGTAACAACCAACTGACAGTGAGAAAGATAATATTTTTTTCCTAAGTTCTGGACCTATTGCATGGAGAAAATCAACAATCACATTTTCATCCCAAGACACCACGCAATGACTACATCGACCATAAGAAGGAATTAAACTAACCATGCCAGACTCAGTCAAGATTTTTCTAAGTGTTGAATCCATCACATGAAGAAACTCACTAACCAAAAAAAGGAATTAAATTGAAAATGGGAGATAGTAATAATTTCTCCAAACATTTGATTAACCATATGAAGACACTCGATTGACCATACCTAATCCAATCAAACACAAGCTTATCTATAAAAGGGTGAAGATACCGCATAAAGGAGTCTGAACTGACTGAGTATTCATATCTATCATGTTTAAGTACATAACTCCAATGAATATTTTTTTGAATTTAATGAGATATGTAATATTGGTTAATATCTTTCAGTCCAAGGATATTTGAGTATGATTACTTATCAATGACTACTTGGAGGATAATGTTACATAAATTAAAGGAAGCCTCTCACATGCATGCAATAACTAGTGGTTCTTTTGAGATCTATGTGATTTAATTATCCAATAATACAACACTCTGTTTTTCAGGTGATAATGAAAAAACTAATAAGAATTCCAAACCGACTTTAGATTTCACTCCCAATTTTATTGGATGATCATCCAAGGAAGAAAACCCTACTGATCAACCAAACTTGATCATAGATTGAGATGCATCAAACTTCTCACAATTTATCTTCTCTCTCTATTTTATATTACATTTTTATTTGTGCTTATTCTAATTGTAAATCTATTAGCACTTCTATTACACTGTAAAGAGGATTACTTTGATACTCCTTTTATTTATTTATATTTGTTATCCCATATATAATTATGGAAGATATCTGGTTAAGACTGGACTACCCTATGTGTAGTTGTCTTTATGAAACTTGATATAGGTTGTGGATATATTTATTAAGTTTTAATAAATGTTCTTAAAAGTGGATTAATTTAATGTGGAGAGGAATAAGCTACAACTTGGAGTTAAACTCTTGTTTAATTCTGTTTTGTGTTTTTAATCTTTCCTTTATAATTTTTTTTATTGAATATTTTTCAAAGTATATTTGAAAAGTAAAAATTTGATAGTTAGATTTTATATGTGATATATATACTGTGTTTGATATAATTCAAATATTTTCAATGGTAAAATAACACCATTTATTTTAACTAGGATTTGATCACGTCTTAACTGGATTTTTTCAAACTGAGTGGATTTTACATTTATAATTTTCTATTTTTTTTTATTTTGGAAGCTCAATTCACCCCTCTATTGAGAATTAATCTCAGAAAAACTTTTGGTATCAGAGTAAATCTCTTCTTTGAGGCTATCTGTTTTTACTATCTTTTATTTACTTTTGAACTTGATCAAATCCCGAGGGAAAGACCTCTTTATTTATTTATAGTTAATACTCTGTTATTATGGATACTAGACCTAAAGGTCATGCTGCTAATTAACCTCCATCCTTTAATGGGACTAACTATGATCAGTGGAAAATTAAAATGAAAATCTATCTAGGAATAATGTGATTTGATATATAGGAAATTATTGAAGATAAATATGAAAATCCTAAATCTCTTAGAAAATGTTGGAGTGATGGAACCAAAGATATGTATGATTACAATTGAAATGATAGGAATGATTTATTCTATGCATTGGGTGAATATGAATTTAATAAAATTTATTATTTTCTTACTAATTTTTAAATTTGAGACACTTTAGTTTTTTCTCTTGAAGCAAATTTAATGTTAAAGAAATGTGATTGAATACATATACTACGAATTATGAATCTTTTAAGATAAAACCCAATGATCCCATTTCTAAAATGTATTGAAGATTCAATGAGATCATAAATAATATGAAGTCACTTGTACAACCTATGAAAGATAAATAAAAAGCACTAAGAATACTGAGGTATTTACCAGATAGATGTAGAAGTGTTGTTATTTCCATCAGAGAATCTTATGTCATCAGTAAGTTGCAAGTTGAGGAACTCATTTTAAAGCTTATGATGTATAAAGGATAACTAAAAGTAGAAAATAAAGATGCTGAGCTGAAGAATAAATCTGTATCATTCATGACATCTGAGTTTAAGTCAAAAGAAATAATCAAGGATGATTCAAGTGGAAGAAAACCAGAATTTGAGAGTGATGAGGAGATAATTTATCTATAAAAAAGATTTAAAAAAATTATGCAAAATATAATAAGTTTTTTCATAATGTAAAATTTATAATTAAAGTATAACAAAAAAAGGAAATTGGAAGAAAAATTGGAAAAATGATGACTCAATTAGTGAAATCAATTTCTATGAATATAAAATGAAATGAAACATCAAGGATGATTGTCTGAAGTTGAAATATAAAAAAATTATCATGATCAATATAATAAAAAAAAGAATGAAATGAAGGCCACCTGGAGTACTTTAGATGATATCTACATTGATTCAAAAATTTTTGATGCATATGAAAAAACTAATATATGCTTTATGGACACTGTATATGAGGCACAAGATGCCACCTCTAGTATTTCTAGTAATGATGTTTTAGATGAATATAAAATAAAAAATGAAGAATAATTTGAATAATTCTCTATACTTGAGGATACCATGGATTAAATTATAGATAAGTATACAAATATAAAAAGGTGAATGATTTATCTACAAATTCTAAAAGTTAACTTTTTTTATTTAAAAGAAAATAATTCCAATTATTAAAAGAAAATAATGAGTTTAAATTGGAAAATAAACAATTAAAAAGAATATAAAAAAATTTATTAATAGGAAAAATAATTTAAATATGATATTGGAAAATAAAAATCCACCTAAGCATAACACTAGAATATATTATTATTCCTAATAGAAAAATAAGTTGTACAAAAAATACTTTGTTCCTAGATTTAAAAATAATACCTTAATATATAAGAGTAAAGAAACATTTGGTTATGGAAACGATTCTCATTATTTTGGACCTAAGAATATATTTTTGTCAAAATATGTTAATTTTGTTGTTAATAATCATGTGAAACCAATTTGGATTATAAATTATTTATTTTCTAACATCTCTAGATCCAAGAAGCTATGGGTACCAACATCATTTCTTGGTTGATTTTGTATAGGTAAAGTGATTGAAGCACTCCAAAAAAAGTCTATGGTATTTGGATAGTGGATGTTCTAGACATATGACTGGAGACTACTCAAGCCTAAAAAATTTAGTGAAAGTGGATGGAGGACATGTCACTTTTGGTGATAATTCAAAAGGACAAATAATTGGTCTTAGAAAAGTCGGTAACTATGAAACTATTCTCATTTCTAAAGTTTTATTTTTTTGATGGTTTAAAATATAACCTATTTAGTATATATCAATTATGTGATAATGGATATCATGTTAAATTTGAGAATAATTATTTTAGTATTTTTGATTTCAAGCATGATTTAGTTTTCACTGATTTAAGAAATTATAATGTTTATATTGTTAATTTAGATTCCTTATTTTCTAAAAATGTTTCATGCTTAAGTGACTTTCATATAAAATATTTATTTTGGCATAAAATACTAGGCCAATGTAATATACACTCACTTAGGAATCTAACTAAAAAAGTATTATTTAAGGATCTACCCAAACTAGAGTTCCTAAAAGACAAAGTGTGTAATCCTTACAAAAAGGAAAAGAAACACAAAATATCTTTCAAACCAAAGAAAGAGGTGCCTTCCTCTCAACCACTAGAATTGGTTCAAATGTATTTTTTCAGACCATATAGAGTTTCTATTCTAGGTGTAAAGCATTATGATTATGTGATTATTGATGAATATTCAAGATCCACATGGGTGTTTTTCCTAGCTTATAAAAGTGAGGCCTATATCTGTATTACAAAATATGAAAATTCTATAGAGAATCTTAGTGGACTTACCATTAAAACCTTGAGAAGTGATCATGGTTGTGAATTTGAGAATCAAGACTTCGACACTTTATGTTCACAACATGATTATATTCATAATTTATTTTCCCCTCTAATACCTTAACAAAATGGTGTTTTTAAAAGAGAATCATAACCATCCAAGAAATTCCCCAGACTATGCTTAGTAAATACGACTTAATCTATGAATAAAACTTGTTATGTAATCAATATGGTTCTAATACAACCTATATTAAAGAAGAATACTTATGATTTATGTAATAGTATAAATCTAAAGGTAAATTACTTTTTGAGTTTTTGGATGTGAAGTATTTATTCTAAATACAAAAGATAATCTAGACAAGTTTTCACTAAAGATTTATAAATGTTTTTTCTAGGCCATTCAACCACTTGTAAAGCATATAGATTCTTTAATAAATAATCAAAGATTTTAGAATAATCTCTACATGTCAAATTTGATGAGGTGGATCTATATAAACCCAATGTTTCTATAGAATACCTTAAGGATGATATGTCAAATATTAATATCAATAATAACACTAAAAACTCTAACTATGATTATTATTTACTAGCTAAATTTCCTATAAAATACCAACCATACCACCCCAAACTTTAAGAATACTTAAAATAACTAAGAATTTTAATTCATAGATTTTTTAGTACTCGTAAGTACCATCCTTTAGATGCTGTAGTAAGTGATCTAGAAAAAAAAACCCAAATGAGTGCCTATATTAGAAACATGATTGAACATCAAGAACACTTGTCTCATATATAACCTAATAGTATCACTGAATAAATCAATGATGAGAACTAGGTAATATATATGAAATAAGAATTAAATTAGTTTGAAATAAATAATACATGGGAATTAATTAAGAGACCCAAAAACTACCTGACTATTAACGCTAAATGGGTATATAGAAACATGGTTGATGAATTTGGAACAATATTTAGAAACAAAACTATATTGGTTACACAAGGTTATATTCAAGAAGAAGGAATTTATTATGAATATACCTTCACAATAGTAACTAGACTTGAATCCATTAGAATTCTATTTTATTATGCAACACATCTTAAATTAAAACTATTTCAAATGGATATTATGAGTGAATTATTAAATGATTATATTACCGAGGATCTTTTTTGTTGAAACCCCCTTGTTTTAATCCATCATTTACCAAATTATGTTTTCAAACTTTCAAAATTAATTTATGGTTTAAAACAGACTCCTAGATTTTAGTATGACAGGCTCAACCCTTTTCTAATTTCAAATGGATTTCTAAAAGGTATAGGTGATCCTACACTATTTATTAAAATAATTTCAAAATATTTTTTAGTTGTAAAAATATATGATGATGATATTATTTTTAGTTCATCCAAAAACTCTTTATGTATTGAATTTTCAAAACTAATGAAAAATTAATTTGAAATGAGTTTGATGGTTGAGTTAAAATTATTTCTTGGTTTTTAGATTTTTCAAAACAAATATGGAATTATTTTAAATCAAATTAAATAAATAAAAATATATTTTAAAATGTTTTGGATTAGAAATCACTAACGAAAATGATACTCCAATGAGTACTACCTGTAAATTGAATTTGTATGAAATTGGGAAACCATTTGAACAAACTATTTACAGAGGTATGATTTAGGGTTTAATATAATTAACTACTAACTAACATGATATTATGTTTAGTGTGTGTATGTGTGTATGTTTTAAATATAGCCTTATGGAATCACACTTGAATTTTGTTAAGAGAATTTTCAAATACCCCTGGAATTTAATTTTTTTTGGATTTTTATACTCTATATTACATGATTTTGAGTTAGCAAGTTATTTTGATACTGATTTTGGTGGTTATAATTTAGAAAAAAACTTCCACCACATGTCACTTTTTGGGAAATTCATAGTATCTTGGTGTAGTAAAATGGTCAATTCTATTTAATTATCCACAACTAAAGATGAATACATTACTACAAGTAGTTTTTGTGCATAAAATCTATGGATGAAACATACATTACTAAACTATGAATACCAATTCCAATATATCCTTATAAATTTTAATAATACAAGTGTTATTAATATTTATATGAATCTTTTATCTCATTCTAGGACTAAAAACATCCATATAATACATCACTTTTTAAGATAACATTTTTATAAAGGTGATATCACTCTTGAATTAATAGGCATTGAGCAAAAAATTTATAATATTTTTACAAAGCATTTGAATATGGAGAGATTCAATTATATCAAACATGAATTAGGTATGATTAATTACTCTTTATTTTTATCTCATTTTTAAAGCTTAATTTTTAATATTCTAGTCATAAAGGTCACAAGTGACTGTATAGACTAAATTTCCATGAGGATAAGTCATGTGGTAGGTTAATATACCATGAATATACAAGTTTTTATGAAGGTTATCCATGTGGAAGGTTAACCTAACATGAGCCTCCTGAGTAACCATGCATCAAGTCACATAGGTAGTTAAAGTACCATGACTATCTTAGTCAAATATTTAAAATTCAAATAGTGTTATATTAATTACCCCTAATTTATTTTATTTTTAATCTATCATTCCCTAAATGATATAAAAATTCATGAATTATAATTTGAATCATTTTCTCTCTAAGACTTAAACCATCTCGAACCCTTTCTCCCTCTCAAATCCAAACCCTCTTCTTTTTCTCCTAAACCTTTTGAACCTCTGTGAGATGCTGTACATGAATAGACTACTAGATTTCACATTTGGTGATGAGAAATCACCATTGAAGAAGAGTAATGAAATATCAAGCTTTATTATCTATCCATACAATCCACATTTTTTGAATCACATAGTGATACCATAAAAATTAAATGATGATGAGTGGCTAAGATCGAGAAAGTCACTAGTTTAGACAATTATCTAGTAGCAAGGTTGAAATAACTAATTTAGTAAAAATGGAAGGTCGTTCTACTCAAGATTAGAAAAAGAGTTCTATTTGAATATTGAGTTTGAGACTGGTGAGATGAATGACTGTACACAAATCCTAGTGAATGGAGAAGATCTTGTTTATTCTTAAAAGTAGTGGGAAAATTGCTTAAAAGTTCCTCATGATGGCAATTTTGAGGATATTAAAAGATGCTATCCAGTTATCCATCTAATTTTTGAGTTTGAGAAATATCTTTTAGAGATGTCTAGGTATGGTAAACCTAGAATTATAATCTTCATGGAATTGGATGGAGAGTGTGATCTATTGGTAAATCTTATACAACATTTGATTTATCCTATTAAAGGGGACTTTAACATATTAAGTAAAAAATATATATTTTTCATGTATCTAATATAGACTGGTGTGTAGATAAAATTTCCTTGGTATCTAATGAGGAATATAGAGGAAATTTTTAAGACCTATTCCCAGTTCAATTATTTACCATATTTGAAGCTTATCTCATCCCTACTTGAGTATAAGGGACTTGTTCCTCAAGGGGAGGAAAATTATATAGCTTTTAGTGGGATATGTTTGAATCAATATATTTGTAAAAGTAAGTGAGTTAATTTGAACCCTTAGAAGAATATATAGGTGGATGACCTTGAGAATCTATATGAAAAGTTTATTATAATTAAGGATTCTGTATGGCCTAAAGATATAGATGATCCTGGTTTGAAACCTGATGAGAATGTTGAGTATTATTTTGAGGGAGAAGTGGGTGATGTTAGTGATGAATATGAGAGAATGTATAAAAAATAAATAAATTATTTGAATGAATAATCTATGATAAATTACGATTAATAGGATAGGAATACCCCTAATATAATGAAAATTTATCCACCTACATCTGTGCCAAGAACCAAAGCTTAGAATGTTTCATATGGACCTCCTGAATCTCCTGACTGTTTACCTTCTCATGAAGAAGAAGTTGATTCTAATGACGAAGATACTGAACCTTCCTTAAATCCAAATGAAAGAACATTTTTTTATTCTAAGGATGAGGATGAATATAGTAAGAATTTTCTTCCCCTAGTTGAAAGAAAGAAAGATAGTGAAGAAGAGGTTGTATCCAGTGAGAAAGGGACTCCTATAGTGGAAGATAAAGAGGGAAAATAAATTATATTTTATACTCCAAAATATAAAGATGAGTAGTCCCATAAATATTTTATTGGGATAGAGTACTTAGTATTTGATTATGGTGATGATCATGATGGATCCAGTCCACTTAACCATGGTGGACAATCTATTTTTTGTTCCACTTTCCATTCCTATTGGACTTATTGTTGTTGAAGGATCCCATGTGAATCAAATAGATATAGAGAAAAGGATTTAAGGTATTTATCTCAAAGATAAAATTACTAAATAAGAGGAAATGTTGGATAATCATATAAAATAGTTTCTTGATGTGAATTTTGGTCCAACCACCATGAAGGATATTAATGTTATTGAACCAACTGCAGTTGGTGGATCAGTTCCTGCAAATGTGTTTGATCCCATAAGTGGTGGTCTAGTTTTTGATTTATCTTTATAGAAAGATACAAGAACTTTATTATAAGATGTAGAAATGGTTGTTAGTACATCCCCTTCTAAACAATATTATCATTCACCACCACCACCACCACCTCATTTATCTATTTTAACCCAATATAACCTAAATGAATTTAAGGTGTACCCATTGAATATGTTGAAGGATTTATTTTTGAAATTTGGATCAATATTTTAGGTTTACAAAGAAGACTAACTACTATGGATGTTTCATCCATTATAAATCATATAAAACCTATATTGTTTACTAATATGGACATAATGGAAAAGGAGATTTAAGGATTAAATGAGAAAATGAGAATTATACAAGTAACTTTTCAAGATCTGATGATAGATCAAGAACATAGGGACCTAAGTTTGTTTGATAATGTATTTAGAACTATTACTCCTCCTCCTAATGTATCTACACATACTATACCTCCACCTCCTCCTATTATAACTACTCATTCTATTATTGATGAGACTTTGTTAAGGTATATTTTTTATAAATAAATCAATGTTTTTTTTATGTTTTTTCAAACACCATGGAAATTATACTTTCCCAGTTCCAAAACTATTTTTCCAAGACTCTTGAGTTATTCATATGATATGCTGAGAAATATTTCAAGGATAAGAAGACTATCAAAAAGGATGTTAAGTATTAATTGACTAAGATATTTAAAAATAATGACCTATAATAATTGTTTATCTTCTTAGTAGTTGGATTGAAAATGCCTCTTGTGACCCAAGACCTTAAAACTTGGGTGGGTTAACTCAAGGTGTTAACACCTCTCTTAGATCTATTTATAAAGGAAAAGTAAAATATTTTAGAGATTATAGAGCATGGATATGAAGCCTTAAATAAATCCACTTAGCTCATAGAACCATATCTATATAGTGATCATATTTCCTTATTAGTCCTTATAACCTTACCTATACCTTATATGCCTGCAGCCTCTACCTTTCCAATTCCTGCCTCATCTTAAATTCTAGCATCACCTTTTTTTTCAAACCTATTTAGGTTGTGAAAAAATTTCAGACCTCTTTCTAATGGAATTTTCTTTGGTGACCCTCTTGCTATTGTTCCCAAGCCAACTCCTAAGCCTTAATGAAAGGGAAAGGACCTTGTTAATCCTAAATCCCCTAGAGAGAATGTTTATGATTTAGATTATGATTAGGCTATCTGATATAGCACCTATTATATTTTTAATTTTTATTGAACTTATTATCAATGGATCATATTTTTTATTATCTTGATTAAATTATGTTCTTCAATATATTCTTGATTATCTCTCCACAATTTTTTTTGTATTTTTTGATAATTCAAAAGGTATATAAAATATGGAAGTAAATGAAAAATTATATTTTTTATGTACGTTTTGGGTGTTAATATAATATTTTGAACTTAAAAGTAAACAATCTTTAAGTTTTGTGCAATTTTGTTTTCATTTGAAAATTTCTTATATTATGATTTATGATCATAAAAAAGTGGGATATTATTGGATTATTTCAAAGATAGAATGAAATTTTTTCTTTATTACAGTGGAGCTCAGATGTCCACTGTTTTTTTCATCGATGTACTTTCCATCAAGTCCATGATAGCACCAAATCATACTAGGAAATCTTAGAAGATAGAGAATATACCTCCTGGGGATACCAAGTGAGGTAGGAGATACACCTAAGCCTTAGGTTGGTAGTTTTCATGTCTATGATCTTGAATATATGGATTTTCCCAGCTGGGGATGCACATTTGGGAATCTGAGTTAGCACACTAGTAATGGATACTTGGTTAGTAGGAGGACCTTTTAATATAAATGAATCAACTCTTGCATGCCTTATATTCTAGGCCATATCCTGCAAGGTAAGGTCCCCTAAAGGGTTGGAGGTCCTTTCTAGTTTTTTTAGCTAGATAGGGGATCATTTACACTATTACAAGCATCACAATACTATTGGGATTCCTTGTGACTTTTTACAATCTAGGAAGCTAAACATTTATGGGGTCTAGAAAATTCCATTGGGTCCTAATGAGGCTGCCAACATGCCAATCCAATCTAAACATTTCAATTTCATGCCTTTTCCTGCACTACCTGGGACAATTATTGATAATGGAAGTAGTTTTCTTGATGAAAGCTCATACAATATCTCTCTTTGGGATGGGGTTCTTGAATCCAGGATAGATGAGCTGATCATTTGAAATCTGTATACCCCTTATATATTTACTCTGCAGTTTAGTTAAATCCAAAGGGTTTCTCTCCTCCCCTCAGCTGGCGTTTGAGGAGAATGACATCTCAAGATTATCTGCTGGTTTTGGATGACATGGTAACATGAGGAAACCATTTTTGAGATTATATTTTTGCCTATCGGAACCCCTATCTTTATCTCTTATGATTATGCCCAAGTTTAGGTGAAATCCTACCCAGGTGGTATACTGAATATATTGGTCTTTAAAGTGGATAGACCACGTGCCTTACCGACTCCTTTGTCTGTAGCAACAATAGAGTTGATTTCATATTCAGGTGAGTGTTCAAGGAAGTATATCCATCCTAGTTATGACCATCTCATTAGTGGGGAATAAATTTTTGAGGAATCTAGTCTTTTAGACAATGCATTTTTGGGAGGAGATTATACGAGGTTTCTTCTCTCACTTATTCATAATCTCAATCGATTATCCCCCATTCTGACATACCTACTTCAATAGTTGTAGAGGATCAGATATGACATAGGATAATATGGTGAAATATTTATACCTTGATCACTAAAACTCCCTTATAAACATTTCATGATCAATAAGAATGTCTTTGATATCTCTTTCATGATTTGGGGATGGGAAGATTTGATTGAAAACCATTATATGAAATCAAGTGACAAATCATCCTAACATAGCAAGAGTTGGATACCAGTAAGAGGGGATTGTGTGATATTGATGATGGGATTCCCACATCTGAACTAATAAGTGAATATTTGGAGGCGTTGGAATATATATCAGTTTATATCTGATATACACACCCAAATAGAGGTCTTGACACCAAAAATAGTGAGATACAAGGAGATCTTAGATCACTCAAAGTATGACCTATCATCATCATCACCATAATCATTAGAAACCACTCATAAAAGAGTTTAGGAGCTATCTAATCTTATTGATACCCTTCACCCTTAGGTAGTAGTGGAATAAGTGGGGTAGATAATACTTCAGTGCTCAATCAACGCTTCTTGTTAGACTCCTCATGACTTGTCCACATCATCCAATCAAATATTATTGTATTTTGATCATTGATGTTTATTTTTTTATTTAATCTTAAAAGAGACTCTGAAATGTGGATATCCCTCCCTTTTCATGCTATCAATGAATAAATCTTCTGAAATTTATATGTATTTTTCCAACTTTGTTTTATTCATGAGGTGCTTGACATTTCATTGATCTGATGTTGTATAGATCATAAATAACACCCATCCTTCATATAATATTAGGTAAAAATGAATGCATAGATTCTAATGTTTAAACCATAATAGACTTTCCTCAGGAAATGTTCATGAATACCCACTGACATTAGATTCCTTATTGGTGTATCTGATCTAGTTATCTTGAGATTAACTGGTTCACAAAAGGATATTTTAGATAGAATATATAACTCAGAGGGAGATTTATCTATATTTGGATGAATTCAGTGGACTTAGTGAGCATAAATTTATTTTTTAAGGCAATATGATGGGATTTACAATATTTTTATCATTTTATTTATATTTCCTCAATTTTCACCTAAGCTTCATATAGGGGAGGGATTAGTGAGAATGGAATCAGATTGTCCTAAAATACCCTTATTAGTTTTTCAACCTGGATTTTTTTTACTTTTACTAGTCTTGAAAACTAAATCATTTCTATATTGTAGTTTAGGTTCCTCTATCTCGGACCTTCTATTGCTATAGTTTAGGTTATTTTAGCTCGGGCCTTTTATTAGTGTAGTTTAAGGAATTTTAGCTTGAACCTTCAATTGATGTAGTTTAAGGTATTTTATTTTAGAACTTATATTTCTATAGTTTAATGTATTTTAGATCATACCTTATATTGCTATAATTTAGAGTATTCTGGGCCGAACCTTCTATTGCTTTAGTTTAGGGTCTTTTGGATCAGACCTTATATTACTATAGTTTAGGGTCTTTTAGCTCAGAGATTCTATTGATATAGTTTAGGGTATTCAGGATTATACCTTTGTATTCCATGTAGTTTAAAGTATTTTTTCCAGTATTTTATTGATGAATATTGAATATGTGGTAGATGATCATGTTGTCGAGCGTGTCAATTTAGATATTATTTTTAACTAGAATTTATACAGTATAACAGGAACCCTAGGTCATCTATAATGGATCCTTAAATCATTAATTTAAAAAATAAGGATTGGATTATGAAAAAAGTGGAATGGGATTTTATAAAATGTGGGGTTTTTTTATTTAATATGCTAATATATAATGGTAAGCAATAAAAAAAATGGAAATTTACAGATTTGATAAAGCGTGATCAACCTAGGGAAATATCATGATGCTCATCCTTAATCGATTCAAGAGATAGAGTTTAGATATTTTAATACCTAGTTTGTAACACCTAGAACCAGAATTTTACTGAGTTTATACTAGGATACCTCCCAGGGTTCAGTCGAAAACACAAAATGATTCACCAGCTATCACCGATGATTGGGTGATTTGTGTCCGACTTCATAACCAGAACTCACCAAGGAAACATACAAAAAACTAAAAATGTTTCATAGGTTTGTATATTATTTCATTGTGATACCATGAAATAAATTTAAATAGATTTGATAGTTTTTATGAGATTTAAATTTACCAATATGAACCACACAAACACCGTAATTAAAACAGTGGAGAAGAAATAGTGAACGATGCGTGAAACATCAAATGAAAGGGTACCCCCAAACATGATAATATGAGTTCAATCATGAAATACCAGTACATAAATCAATTAAATAAGAATATAGGATGATTTAAAATTTCCCAAAAACCTATAATTTAAAATACCATTCAAGTATTACAAAAACAAAGCCCAGTATTTACACCACGTTCCTCCCCGGGTGATCACAAAGAGTTTAGAAATCTGTAGAAGATCATACCAAGAGCTCCAATACTACACTATAGTTGATAAAAATTGTATAATTCGGGTGATGAGTGGGTTTATGGGCAAATACATCAAACTTTCCACAAAAATAAGTCAAGTATCTATGGGACTAGGTCACTATTCATGACATACTTTTTACTCCTTTATCCAGATGGTTGACTAATAAAAACACATGAAAATGTCTTAAAATTTAGTGGAGAGGTGTTAATTAGAGTTATATATCCAATTAATGTGGAATCATCCCAATTGATATTTTTGAGTCCTGAGTTATAGCCCAAATACAGAAGGGTGGTCCAATATGGCCTACCCAGAATGTCCTCACTTGTGGGCCACATTTAGGCCCCTTATTCTCACATTTAGATTTTTATACAGGTAAATTAATTTAATCCCAATGAACATATAATCCTAAAAAAATGGAATTTTAATATTTGGATTTTTTTTTAATTATATGATAGAAACAATGAACTGTTGTCAAATTGGGCCACTGTGAAATTGCATATTTTTAAGCATGTTTTCAACAAATGAATTCAAAAAAATAATGAGTTCAAAAGGATTTAATAATGGGATGATAAAACCTATAAAAAAAATTAATACACAAGTATAGGGGTGATAATATATGTTATATCTCTATAAGGGTGATAGTATATTTTATATCTCTATGGGATCACACACCCACACCTAAACTTTTGTACTCATGGGAAAAGTCTTATATCCTAATCATGTCCCATTCCTAAATCAAAGGTGAGAAAACTTACATGATTATTTTGAAATGAAATTCAACATGACTTGTTTATGAAATCAAATTTACTATCATTTTTATTCTCTTACATTAAAAATTGTTCAACTTCATTTGTTCACCCATGCAATATGTCACAACCTACCTCACCTAAAAATTTTCCATCTTCACTAAAGGAATATATGAAAGTGGAGTTATGCTCTTTTCACAGAGTTCACGTGATCTTACTATATTATTTATGAGATTATAAGTTATATACTAGTTTAAAAATATGTACTACTCAAGTGGACTTAAAATAGGTTTTTCTGAGGTTTAAGGGTCAGTAGGATTTGATTTTTAAAAATATGAGGCTAAAGTGGAGTGTTTAATATATTAAGTAAAAAGAATGTAAAAATTAAGAAAGTTTTTATAATAAATGTACTTTATTAACCCCTCATAGAGTGTATCACTTATAACTCACTCTCTCCTTGGTTCCTTTTGTGTGGGTCACAATCAAGTGGTGAATAATAATGAGTAAAATTCATCTTTTCTCTATTTCATTTTTTTTCATTCATTCTGTTTTTTATAGAACTATTATTTTTTATATATAGTTTTATTAGAGATAAATAGAGAAACATGTACAAAAAAATGGTATAATATTTCTTATGAACCCACTTCCCCAAAAAAATGTAGAAACCCTTTCTACCAACCTTTAAAAATGTTTCTTTACTGATAATTCTTATGGAAACACCCTCTCCCCTACACTTACTGAAAATAAAACTAGAATGTACACAAGATATGTGTTGGTAGGGATAAATTGGATTGTAATGTGGATATCTAATAGGAATTTCATGATATCTAAGTCTTAATAAGGGTAAAATTTCAAGGTGGAAAAAAATAGTGGTTAATTATAAAAAGGGATTTTCAATGAACAATGACCTCTATCACGAATGTAGCACTCTAAAATCTTATGGATTCAAATATAATCAAGGAAAGTTATAGTTTCTATACATGACCTGAGACTCTCAAGGAAGTTATTAATAGGAAGAATATGCAATAAAGGTCTTAAAATGTCTCTCGGGCAAGGGATTAAATTATTGGTCAGTGCTAATAAGGCATGTGTTTAAAAAATCAATTAAACACCTAATAATGATTTGAAAATAAAAATTATAGAAAAATATTCCATATAAATATTCATTTTAAAAACATTTTTCTAAAAACAACGGAATTTTCCACATAATCAAATCAAGAATGAAAAATGATTTTGGATATTCTTTTCAAGATCAATGTTTATCTAAAAACACAAAATAGATAAAAATAAATAAAAAATGAATTCACATTTTGGCTATTTTTTTCTATTATTTTTTTTGTTTTTTTAATCCTAACTATGACATATCACCCTCCCCCACACCTAAAAGTTACATTGTACTCAATTCAATTAGTTTAAATAGATAGAAAAGTAAATAAAGGTAGGGAGAAGGGACAACCTACTAAGTGGTGTCATATTTGGCTTCCATTAGTTGGATTTCCTCTACCAAATGCTTTGTAAAATCCTCATAGAAGTGTTTGATCCTCTTCTCATTAATAGTAAACCTATGTCCACTTTTCTCATGAAAAACCTATATAGAACCAAAAGGTTAAACATTAGTAACTTTTTTTGGACTGAGACATCAAGAATGAAGCTTACCTAGGTGGATATTTAGCCTAGAATTTTACATGAGGACCTTCTAACCAATATGAAACTTCCACTAATGAATCATCTCATCATGGATAGCCTTTTTCTTCTCTTTATATATCCAAGAGTTCTCATATGCATCATATCAAATTTCTTCCTAATCTTGAATCAGAAACTTCCTATGCTCACCTACATATGATAAATTAATATTACATTGTTTAACAACCAAATATGAATGGTCAACTACCTCCAACAGGAGGTGAAAATCCTTTCCAAACACAATCCTATATGGTGAAATTCCAATTGGGGTTTTAAAAACTGTTCGATATTCCCAAAGTGCATCATCCAATTTCAAACCCCAATATTTCATATTGGGTTGTACTTTTTTTTCTAAGATTCACTTAACTTCCCAATTTGAGATTTCTTCTTGTCCATTAGTTTGGGGGTTATACACATTGGAGACTTTATGAACAACCCCATAATTATAGAGCACATTTTTCATGTTATGATTTAAAAAATATAAACCTTGATCACTAATGATAAATCTTTTTTTAAAAAAAACATACTAAAAATATGGGACCTCAATAACCACTCGAGAGTCATCGGTCCTATTGGAATTTGTTTCCAATAATTTATATACATATTCAACATCCAATAATATGTACATAAATCCAAATGAATTTGCAAAAGGCCCTATGAAGTCAATTCCCCATGCATCGAAGATATCACAAAATAACAGAGGCTTCTGGGGAATTTCATTCCTCTTGGTGATATTTCCTATTAATTGACATTGAGTACATGACTTACAAAATCTATGGGCATATCCATAAAATTTTTGACAAGAAAGTCCTAAGTTAAGGACCTTTCGAGTTGTATGTTGAGATCCAAATTGATCCCCAAAAGCCAAAGTGTGGAAAAAAATAAAAACTGAGGTGAACTCATGGACAAATACACACTTAAGAAAAAATTGGCCACTAAATATTCTCCACAAGTACGAGTCATCCCAAATATACCATCATGAATCATGATTAAGTCACTATGACTGTGAAGTGATAAAATTTATGGGGACCCTAG
The DNA here is from genome assembly GCA_963277665.1 of Viscum album. Classification (NCBI taxonomy): domain Eukaryota; kingdom Viridiplantae; phylum Streptophyta; class Magnoliopsida; order Santalales; family Viscaceae; genus Viscum; species Viscum album. The sequence goes on along the minus strand of OY728136.1, from coordinate 512,445,756 downwards.
ATATTTCTAGAAAATTAACAATGTCTACATACTAGGGGGTAAGGTCCACAATATCACAAAGGTTCTCATGAGGAAAAAATTATGTAATGGGGAGGTATGAGTCAATATGGTGGTCCAATGGTGAGGAAATCCTGCTAATGTGATCAACTTCTACATTTTCTACTCCTCTTTTATCTTGAATCTCAAGGTCAAACTCTTAGAGGAGGAGTATCCTACATATGAGGTAGGGATTAGATTCAGATTTCTTAAGGAGAAATAAAAGGGTATGATTATTAGAAAACACAATGAATTTTGACCCAAGAATATATTAATGGAATTTTTCAAAGGCAACCACAGTAGAAAAAATTTCTTTTTAGTGGTTGTTCAGTTTTCCTGGGCAGGGTCAAGGGTACGTGAGGCATATACAATGACATGAGGATACTTATCAACCCTTTGTTATAAATATTCCTCAATGAAAAGTTTATAGGAATCACACATAAGTTCAAATGGGATATCTGGTCTTTCCCAAATTTACCCAAGTTTTTAGGGTTAAGCGGTCGCTCGTAGTTTAGTTTGGGTTGTCGAATCCCCAGAGACCTAAGAAGTAACCTACAGACACATAAATTATATGGATTGTTTTTGGATATGAAGTGGCCAAATTGGGTTGATTTTATATGGGTTTAAAAGATCACTAACAGATCTAAGTTAATTCAAATTAATATAATGAGTTGATCCTAGGTTATTGCTCGGGGTGGATTGGGTGAATTCCTTTTTCAATTATTTCAACTTATTATATTTGAGATGGGTTCATTTATGGAGATCAAAAAACATCATCACTTACTGATTTAATGACTAAACACCCTAATAATAATCACCTATACACTTGAAGGATCAAATTTTTGAGCACTCCAAGGTAAAGATTCATATTAGCACTTAAAGTGTGTGACCTTAAATTCAACAAGGACGAAGGAGTTTAAAGATCATCAAACAAAATTCTCAATAAAAATAAGTTATTAGACATTAATGGAGTGAGAAATAACATACAATATATCCCCTTTATACTACCTTATATCAACCCATAAGTGGGTTATCCCTCCATTTATTCTATGGTTTTAATGGAAGCGGGAAGTAGACTCATGAGGGAGGAAATAGAGAAGTAAAAAAAAAAGAAAATGAAATAATGATCACTCCACCATTGTATGATAATTTCACAAGGTTTGGTGTGAATAAATTCACAAATTAAGACAAAGGTATCGACATGATATTAATAATAATAGAATAAAATAATAAGAACTTTTATTAAGAAACTAAGATGAATTGAACAACTTACATGAGAAAGAAATGAAATTACAAACACAAAGCGGCAGCATAACACTATAATGAAACCAAACACCAAAGATGATAAACTCATCCACCACCACTGCCTTAAATAGTAATTTCAAGAGTATTGAGTCTAAATCCCAACATTACAAAGGATCCCACTTGAGTATGGTAGGCCTAGGGTGGTGGAAAGTAAGGGAGATGAGACTTTTCCACCGTTGACCCGAAGTTGCAGCCATCTTGCATCCACTGGACAGAGGCGCCTAGATGACCTTCTAGATGGCCGAATTAGAGTGGTTCATAGAAGAAAAAAATTAAGCTACGGATTTCTCCTATCTCTCTATAATATTTCAGCCCAAATAAATTTGTTTTTTTGAGATATGATTAAATTGGTGGTCTGTTTTTTTGGGCCTTAGAATCTGGCCCAGAATTTTATCTCCAACTTGGGACGCATGAAAATCTATTAAAACATCCAAATTAGCTCTTTTCACTATTGTATTAAATTTTCCCCATGATATAATATATCTTTAGTTAAATTTTTAGAATCATTGGGATTTTATAGTGTCCGCTATAGTCTCTTTATTGGGATGATGTCCAGTTTACATTGCCTAGAATATTATTGGTTCAAGGCCATATTTGGTGGTCTTATAATGTGAATATTCAAGTTCTCTAGAAGTATGAATTGTTCCTTATAGTACAAGAGACCTGAAAATAAAATATAAAAATAAAATAAATACTATTTTGTATTTTAGGAGGTGTTAAAAAATGTACCATGTAATAGTGAATTTTAAGGACTTACAATCATAATGTGAAATGATGTTCAAAGTGTAAAATGCACTAAAAATGGTGTTTATGATTAATAAAAAACATGAATATTATAATATAAAAAATTAATATTAGTATCTTTCAGTGGATAATCAACCTTTAACTTGAGTTTTTCTAGTCCCGAGCAAAATATATCTCAAAAATATGAAATTCGAATTCCTTTTTCCAAAAACATTTTAATACATAATGATCAATAAAAAACCTTATACTAAAAAATTATGAAACCCATAAAAATCATTTAATACAATATATTTTTATAATCATATCCCAAGCCCAATCCCATTTCTTTGTTCAAATTCATCTCCACATTTCATCCAATTTCAATTAAGCATGATGAAGTGTTGTGTATCAAAATAGACATGGGGGTTCATATTTATTCAAGGGGAAATTATGGAAGCAATAGGTGGAATCACATTTCAATATTAAGATGAGTATTCAATTTTTTTTATTTCTATTTTTTGTTGCAATTTTTCCATGGTAATTGAAATTTCACTCAATAGAGTCAACCCATGTAGCGAGACTTTGCCGATGACTCCCAAGCTCAAAGACCTTAGGGAACCAAGTGAATACCACATACTCGGGCATCATTTTGATTTAACTTAGTAAAAAAAGTCAAATTACCACAAATAGACATAAAATTACTAACTCTGGGCCATACAACTATGGAGTCATGATCCCCAAGTGCTGAAAGCCACGCATTAGGTCATTTCATTACTGTACGTGCAAATTTATTATTATTTTTTGATTTTTTTATTTAATACTCATATTAAAACTAAAATGATCACAAAACATATGCTATTTATTTGGGGGACCCCATAAACTCAAAATAATACCCCACTATCCAAAGTACGTGCGTTGTGATCTTTTTTTATTTGGATGAAAATATAAACGATGAAATTTCACATTAGATAACCACACTTTCCAAAATCTATGCTCATAAAATTATACATGGATTAAAATCAGAATCAGGGCATGATAAATTATTTAATATTAAGTTTCAAAGTGTGCAATTCGTATTATCATGTTCAAGGTTAAAGAAACTTTTCCTTCCACACATTTTTTTATGCACACAAAATTAATTAATTTTTTTTCATTCTTTTCACCCCCAACTTAAAATAACACTATCCTTAGTGTTTAAAGAAAATAAAATTTAGAAGGGGGTAGAGGTATATGAGAGGAGTTCTATAAAGAATTTGAAATATGAGGATCATGGAATGAAGTCACCCTATGGTTGAAGTTGAAGTTCTTGCTGCTTTAATTTAGTCCTTTGATATCCATGTCACTTGCAGAGTTCCCTAGTGGAAAAATGAAAAAATAAACAAACAAACAAAACAAACCTATATATATATATATATATATTTATTAATATAATAAAAAAAGTAAAATATAAGTATATATACAAAAATTATAGAATAAGGAAGCACTATAAGTCGTAGGTCAATGGTAAGTGCATGCCCCTATCTCCCTTCAGTCCCAGGTTTGAGTCCCCGCGGCTTCGCTAGTTGTGACGGGGTTTTCCCCATGACCTACGGTGTGTCCTTCTAATTTTTTTTTCAGATTTTAATAATAATAATAATAATTATTTTTTTTGTATTTTTATTTTAAACTACAAACACATAAAAATAAAATGAACTGATGATACATTGTCTTCTTTTTAAATTTCTGGGTAAGGTATTACTCAAGGATCACACCACGTGACACAGATGAATATAACACTCACCTTTCATACCCATCCATACTCATAATAGAAGAACATGTCAACAGTCTATTTTTTTAAATATCAAAATGATTCATTAATATTATTTGAAAAATAAAGATGATTCATAAATATTGGAAACATGAAAACCACGGGTTGCCTCCCATGCAACACTTTTCTTTAATGTTGTTAGCCCGACATGGATCATAAATCTATCAATTTTTTCCTAGTTCATAGGTTGACTCAGTTAACTCAACCTTTGTGTCCTAGTTATTAAATGATTCAATGAATGGTTTTAACCTATGACCATTGACCTTGAAAATGTGACCACTTATGGGATCCTGAATCTCTACTACCCCATGGGGGTACACATGATGTACTATGAATGGACCTGACTATCTAGATCTTAACTTTCCCAGGTGTAAATGAATTTTCAAACTATACAAGAGCACACATTTTCCTGGTTTAAAGTGTTTAACTTTGAGATTCTTAGATTGGTAGGCTTGAACTCTAGCTTTATTTATCCTTGATTTTTTATAAGCCTCCATCCTAATTTCCTCAAGTTCATTAAGATCTAATTTCCTCTTTGCTTCGACCAAAGAAATGTCAAAATTCATTTTTTTGATTGCCGAAAATTCCTTATGCTCAATTTCAATAGGTAAATGGCATGATTTTCCATAAACCAACCTATATGGTGACATTCATAGGATGGTTTTGAATGCTGTACGATATTCCCAAAGAGCATCCAAGAGTTTCTCGGACCAATCTTTCCTAGAGGGATTGACAGTTTTTTAATAATTTTCTTAATCTCCCTATTTTCTAACTCAGATTAACCATTTGTTTGAGGATGGTATGTAGTGGAAAATTTATGAGAAATCCTATACTTAAACATGAGTGAAGAGAATGTGTGGTTGAATAAATGAGTTCCTCAATCACTGATTATAGCCCTAGGAATTCCAAATCGAGAAAATATGTGCTCTTTCAGAAATCGTATCACAACATAATGGTCATTGGAATTGGTAATAATGACCTCAACCCATTTTAAGACATAATAAATAGCTAAGAAGATGTATAGGTATCCTCTAGAGTTTGGAAAGGGTCCCATGAAATCAATTCCCCAACAATCAAAGACTTCAACGATCAGAATGGGAGTGAGGGAAATTTGATTCATTTTGGTGATGGATCTTAATTGTTGACACTGAGGACAACTTTTTCAGAATAGGAAGGAATCCTTAGTGAGGTTAAGCCAGTAGAAACCACTTTGTAGGACCTTTTCAGTAGTTTTATTTATGGAAAAGTGGCCTTCACATGCCTCTCCATGACAAAATTTTAGAATGGACTCTTTCTTAGACTCAGGAACACATATCCTAATGATTTGATTAGGAAAAAACTTGAAGAGTTAAGGATCATAAAACACATAGTGTTTGACATCAGAAATGAATTTATTCTTAGCTTGGGTCCTGAGGAATTTTGGAATGTCACCCGTAACCAAATGGTTTTTTATTTCAGCATACCATGGGAAATTACTCACATAATAGAGGTGCTCATTAGGAAATGAATCAAACATAGAAAGGTGATGTGAGTTGTCTTTGAATTCCATTCTAGATAGGTGATTAACTAAAAAATTTTCAACACCCTTTTTATCCTTAATGGTTAAATCAAACTCTTGAATAATAAGGACCCACCTAATCAATCTAGCCTTGGAATCTTGTTTTTGGAAAAGGTATTTTAGGACTGAATAGTCGGTGAAGAAAATGATGGGTGATCCAAAGAGATAAGACCTGAATTTATCTAATGAAAAAAACAACAATAAACTCTTTCTCAGTGGTGATTTAGTTGATTTGTGCATCATTTAATGATTTTCTTGCATAAGAAATGACACATGGAGTTTTCTCACACTGTTGTCCTAAGAATTCTCTTACAACGAAGTCACCTGCATCACACATGAGATCAAAAGGAAGTTTCCAATTTGGATATTGCATGATAGGTGGAGAGATAAGAGCTAACTTGAGTGTAGAGAATGATTCCTCATAGCTTTATATCCATAAAAATAGAGCATCTTTCACCAATAGAGAACAAAGTGGTCAAAAAATTGAGATGAAATTCCTAATGAACCTTCTATAGAAACCAGAATATCCTAATAAGGACCTCACTTACTTAACAATTTTAGGATAGGGAAGATGAAAAATGATGTTGACCTTAGATTTATCAACTTCAATTCCTCTACCAGATACCAGATGGACTAGAACAAGTCCTTCCTTTACCATCAAATAGAATTTTTCCCAGTTTAGGATGATATTATTATCCTTGTATCTTGAAAAAACCCTTTCAAAATTCATAAGGAATCCCTAAAAAGTATCCCTAAAGATGGATAAGTCATACATGAAGACCTATAAACAATCCCCCACCATATCCAAGAAGATTCCCATCATGCACCGCTGGAAGGTACCGGGATCATTACAAAACCCAAAGGACATGCACTTGAAGGAAATAGTGCCGAATGGAAAAGTGAAGGTTGTTTTTACTTGATACTCTAAGGAGACCTTGATTTGATTATACCCTGAGAATCCATCTAGGAAGAAATAGAATTGATGACCCTCCACTTGCTCGAGGACTTGATCAATAAAGGGCAAGGGGAAATTGTCTTTCTTAGTATAAGAGTTGAGATTCCTATAGTTAATATAGACTCTCCATCCACTACTGACCCTTGTGGGTAGAAGGTCACCATATTCATTGTTTATCACAGTGATTCCAGATTTCTTTGGGATAACTTGAATTGGGCTTAAACACTCACTCTCAGCAATGGGGTAAATGATACCCGCTTTCAACAACTTAAGATGTTATTTTATTTCCACATCCATAAGATTTGGATTGAGTCTTCACTGAGGTTGAAAACATGGTTTGGATTTAGATTCAAGAACAATACTATGAGTTTTAATGAGTGGGCTAATCCCAGGAATATCAGAAAGGGTCCATCCAATTGCTTTCTTATGCTTTATTGGGATATCCAGAAGCATTATCTCTTGATTGGATTCAAGAGAAGAATAAATGACAACATGAAAGGATCGATTGCACCCTAAGAATTCATACATGAGTGATGAAGGTAGGACCTTAAATTCTAGATCATATTGGTTTTCACTTTCCAAGAAAGGATGAGACTTTGTATTGAACTTGGTTTCTTTGTCTAGATTTCTTAACAGAATTGTTTCCTTGTGAATAGAATTTTCATCCAATAATTTGGCCAGATCAGTGTCATGAATGGGTATGGACTCAATTTTATTTATTTCACTAATGGTATCTTTGATTGGTGATTCGAGAAAATCATCCATAGATCCATCTGAAATATATTCAATCCAAGGAGAAAAATTTACCTCATGTGAACAATTAAAATCAATCTCTTCTTGACTTAAACATACTTCAGTAATCCCTTAACATTCATCGAGTTCAATATCAACACTAACAATATAATTAACCTCATAGATCTCTTCATCATCCCAAATTTGAGAGTTCTCATTGTAAATGTTCAAGTATAGACTCATGTTTTCAAAGGTGATGGTCATGTTCCCATTTTGGACTTAGATAACAGAGTTGATTGTTACAAGGAAGGGATGACCAAGTATGATTGGGGTTTTCTCCCTAGGACCTAATCTTGGGTGATTTTCAAGGACAATGAAGTCTACCAGGTAAATGAAATTTTCAACTTTCACTAAAACATCCTTTAATATCCCCTTTGGAACTCGAACACTACGAACAACAAGTTGAAGAGTGACAGATGTGGCTTGGAGTTCTTCAACCCCTAATTGACATAAATGGAATAAGGAATGAGGTTCACATTAGCTCCTATATCACAAAGGTCTTTGACAACTTTGTTCTCTCTTAACTCAACATTGATGTATGGACATCCTGGATCTTTCAACTTTGGAGGAATGGTCCCTTGAATGGTGGTACTCACATTAATAGCCAAATGGAATTGGTTTTTATGTCAAAATTTCCTTTTAAAAGTGCACAATTACTTAAGGTAATTTGATTAGTATAGAATGGTTTGGATTTTATAAAGAAGGGGGATGTTCAACTTAACCTGAGAGAAGATTTCCCTCAAAGTCTCATTCAGTTCTAGTTTAGTTTTTCCTCTCATGCGTTGAGGGAAAGGAGTAGGTTGTTTGATTGTTTGGTGTAGTTGTAGTTCCTTCACATTATCATTGAGTTTTTCTGAATCTATGGGCTTTTCTTCATCATTTTCATGATTTTTTGAATATTTTAATGGTTCTAGAATGGATTGTTTAGGTTTCTCAATGCATTTACCACTTCTTAAAATAGTTACTGCTTTGAGTTGTTCATGAGAGGTTTGTGTGTAATTGGATTATCCCATTAAATTTGAGGATGTTACCACCTGATTATGCATGGGTGAATTCCTAGTTTTAATGGTTTATAGATCATGTTTAAGGTATGAGACTTTTGAGTTCATTTTCTCCATTTGTGTAAACAAATGCTCAAGGATTGGAAGAGTGACAGATTGATTAAGGGTTTGTGCTGGTTGGTTTATCCCAGGAGGATACTTTTGTTGTTGGATTGGTTGCTGAATGGGTTGTTGGTATTGGATAGGAGGGTGTTGGTATTGTAATGGTTGTGTTTGGAACTGGTTATGGTTTTGAAATTTTTTGTGGAGGGTAGGGGTTTGGTCCTTGTGGATGACTAGGTTTTTGGTTGGGTTGTTGGTTATCTTTTCAATAGAATCCTAGATGGTCATTATACCTAGGATTGAAAGTGTTTTGGTACTGTGGTTTATGAAATTTCAGAGCATTGACCTCCACTAGTGGTCCTCCTAAAATAAAATCATTAATGGAAGGTATGGTTGGGCAGTTTTTAGTCTTGTGGTCATGTTTGTCACAAATTGTGCAAACAGGGTCAACAGTTTGAATTTCATAGACCTTTCTAAGATCGATCTCCTCGACCTTCCTAGTGAGTGCAACAAGTTTTTCCATAAGGATTTACTCCTTTATAAGTGTGTGAATTCCACCAGATTTTGGTGTCTTCTCATAGTAAGGTGATGTTCCCCATGTTTGATTTTTTTCAACAAGGCTTTCTAGATACTCATAAGCATCATTTGGGGATTTGTTTTTAAAGGTCCCATTGCACATCATGTCAATGAATTGTTTGTTCCCTGGGCCCAAACCTTCATAGAAAATTATCACTTGTTCAGGAATAGAAAAAAAATGGTGTGGAACCATGTTTAGGGTGTCTTTGAACCTCTCCCATGTTTCATATAATGACTCTTCCTCTTTTTCAAAAAAGTTTTGGATGCTCTTTTTAAGTTCGATTATTTTGTGGTGGGGAAAGTATTTTTTTGTATAATTCTCCTTGTAATTGGTCCTAAGAGTTGATGGATGATGGTATCAAATTTTTTAGCTAATTTTTAGCTTGATCCTTTAAATAAAAAGGAAATGTCCTCATCTTAGCTGATTTTAGTTGATGTGGGGGACACATGGTTTCTACAATGTCATTGAACTCCTTAACGCGAAGGTAAGGCATCTCGGACTCCATTCCATGGAATTTGGGAAGGTGGTTTAGGACATGGGGTTTAGATATATAGTTGAAATATCCTAGGGAATTGTGTCTAATGCATAAGGGTTCATTGGTCTATGCAGGTGTGAGGTAGTCATTCATGGTTTGATCGACTGCATTCCCCAAGTTTGGGGCTGCCTCATTTGGATTTCCATTTTGGTTCCCACTCGGGTTTATGAGTTGGTTTCTTTGAAGACCTTTCATTGAAATAGGATCAATTTTTGACTCTAGAGTATTAGGAAGATTAGTATCTAATGTAAAGAGTTCCCTTTGTGTACTTGAATCCCCCACCCTAGGACTATCCACCCTAACTAGATGGTTTGATTGGTCACGGGTGTAGGCGGGCATGTGCCAAAAGAAAAAAAACGAGAAAGGGAAAAGATAAGATAATTTGGGTGAGAAAATAAGAAATGGGGGAGAATATAATATGTGTTGATATGAATTACTTTGGTCCCCATAAATGGCACCAAAATCTATTCTTTCCCAAATTTACCCAAGTTTTTAGGGTTAAGTGGTCGATCATAGTTTAGCTTGGGTTGTCGAATCCTCAGAGACCTAAGAAGTAACCTACAAACAAGTAAATTCTATGTATTGTTTTTGGATATGAATTGGACAACATGGGTTGATTTCATATGGGTTTAAAAGATCACTAACAGATCTAAGTTAATTCAAATTAATATAATGAGTTGATCCTAGGTTATTGCTTGAGGTGGATTAGATGAATTCCCTTTTCAATTGTTTCAACTTCTTATATTTGAGACGGGTTAATTTAAAGAGATCAAACAAAATTATCACTTACTATTTTAATTCCTAGACACACTAATACTAATCAACTATACACTTGAAGGATCAAAGTTTTGAGTACTCCAAGGTAAAGGTTCGTATTATCACTTTAAGTGTGTGGCCTTAAATTTAACAAGGATGAAGGATTTTAAAGATCATCAAAAAAAATTCTCAATTAAAATAAGTTATTAGACATTAATGGAGTGATAAATAACATCCAATATATCCCCTTTATACTCCCTTAGATCAATCCATAAGTGGGTTATCCCTTCATTGATTCTATGGTTTCAATGGAAGCGGGAAGTAGACTCATGATAGAGGAAATGGAGAAGTAAAAAAAAGACAATGAAATAACAATCACTCCACCGTTGTGTGATAATTTAAAAAGGTTTGGTGTGAATAAATTCACACCTTGAGACAACAGTATCAACTTGATATAAATAAGAATATAATAAAAGGATAAGAAGAACTTTTATTAAGAAACTAAGATGAATCGAACAACTTACATGAGAAAGAAATGCAATTACAAACACAAAGTGGCAGCATAACACTACAATGAAACCAAGCACCAAAGATGATAAAATACTCCACCAAAACTAACTTAAATAGGAATTTAAATAGTATTGGGTATATATCCCAATAGTACAAAGGATCCCACTTGAGTATGGTAGGCCTAGGGTGGTGTAAAGTAAGGGAGAGGAGACTTTTCCACCCTTGACCCGAAGTTGTAGCCAGCTTGCATCCACTGGACAGAGGCACCTAGATGACCTTATAAATGGAAAAATTAGAGTGGTCCATACAAAAAATGAATCTAATGATGTCTCCTATCTCTCTATAAAATTTAATCCCAAATGAATTTGTGTTTGTTGAGATATGATTAAATTGGTGGGAAATTTTTCTGGGCTGCAGAATCTGGCCCATAATTTTATCTCCAACTTGGGATGCATGAAACTCCATTAAAACATCAGAATTAGAACTTGTAACTATTTTATTAAATGTTCCCCATGATTTCCTATATATTTAGTTAAATTTTTAGAATCAATGGGCTTGGATAGTGTCCACTATAGTCTCTTTATTGGGATGATGTCCAGTTTACATTGACCACAATGTTGTTTGTTCAAGGACAAATTTGGTAGTCTTATAATGTGAATCTTCAAGTGCTCCAAAAGCATAAATTGTTCTTTATATCGCAGGAGACCTGAAAATAAAATATAAAAATAAAATAAATACTATTTTTTATTTTAGGATGTGTTAAAAAATGTACCATGTAATAGTGCATTTTAAGGACTTACAATCATAATGTGAAATGATGTTAAGGTGTAAAATGCACTATAAATGGTGTTTATGATTAATAAAACACATGAATAATATAATATAAATAATTAATATTATCCTATTTTAGTGGATAATCAATATCCCACCTTGGTGGTTGGATGATGGGAGGTGACGTGAGACTCATTTTTAGTGAATTGAAATCATCCTCAAAATTTTTATCAAAAACAAACTTAGAATTTTTTATAATAATCAAGACAAGGGAAGTGTGATCTTACTAAATTATTTAATGAATTGATGGTAAAAACCAACATGAACCAAGAAATATCACACCTCATGAACACATTTTGAAAATGTAAGGGATAAAATTAATTCATTTTTTGATTTATCAACTTGAATTCACTCATTAGAAATAACATTCCCAAGAACTATCCCCTGCTCAACCATGAAATAAAATTTCTCATAATTTATTATGAGATATTTTTCAATGCAATGGTGGAGGATATAACCTAGGTGTTCCAAAAATTCATTAAAGGAAGAGACATAAACTATGAAATCATCCATAAATACTTATATATAATTCTCAAGGTACTCAAAAAACAAAATACATAACATATATTGCTGAAAAGTACCCGGATCATTACAAAGACCAAAACGAATCCTTCTGTATGAAAATGTTCCAAATGGATAGGTAAATATTGTCTTTTATTGATCCTCATGGGCTATATGGATTTTAAAATAACCTGAATATCCATCAAGGAAACAATAATGAGACTTACCATCCAATATTTTTAACATATGTTCAATGAAAGGTAGATGAAAGTGGTCCTTTCACATGGATTGATTCATTCTATGGTAGTCAATACAAACTCACTAAATGTTTTTCATGCATTTTGGAACCAATTCACTATGTTCATTTGACTTAACCATTATTCCAGTTTTTTAGGCACAATTTTCATTAGGATAACCCATTTACTATTACATATAGGATATATGATCCTAGAAACAAGTAATTTAATGAATTACAGTTTTACCACTTCAAGGAGAGTGGGATTTAACTGGTGTTGAGCCTTACTTACAGGTTTAACCTCATCATATAAAATTATATGGTGCATAAAAATAGATGGGATAATCCTAGGAATATTAGCTAATGTCCATAAAATTTCCTTTTTTACACTCTCTCAAAAGTTTGACCAATTTTGATTCCTATTGTGGAGAGAGGTTATTAGAAATAATAATAGACAATTGGTCAATGACCTCAAGAAATGTGTATTTTAAATTAAATAGAAGTGGTTTTAATTCCAACACTGGTGGTTTTTTGATTGAGGGAGGGGATTTTAGGGGAGTGAGGTCTATGAAACTATCTATCTACACATGTTTATTCTCTAAGGAAAGAGAATCAATGGAAATGAGATTTTTAGAATCATCGATGGTCATGGGTACCTCAGAATGAACACACTCATCAATTAAAGCACAAAATTTACACTTTTTTGAACCCACACAAATCTCAAAACATGAATCAAAACTCAAATAATCTAAGGGTGAATAAGAGTAAAATGAATTAGAGTATGGGAGAATTTTGTGTGTGTGTGTCATTAGAGAGAACTTCCATCAAATATACAGGAAGAGTGGAGTGCTCTTCAATGAGCTATTTTATACCATCGAGGATATTGAAACTTACCTTTTCCCTAGAAAACTCCATGTAAAGCATACCATTATGAACATTGATTATCATATTTGATATTTTAAGGAATTAAATCCCAAGTATGAGAGTATCATGTCACTAGGTTCAGGTATCTTCCATCTCAATACTGTAGAAGTCTGTAGGGAAGATGAGATTCTGCACTCTTATAAGGACATCCTCGATTACTCCTGATGGGTGTGTTGTGCTTTGGTTGGAAAGTTACAAGATGATTCATATTGGTTGAATCTATCCAATATACAAATTAGTATACATAGAGTGAGGCATTACATTAATTTAATCACCTAAATCTAGAATTTCATCAGAAAAGAAGGTCTCCCCTATGGTGAAAGGTATAATGAAAGTTCCAGAATCCTTTAATTTGTTTAGAATTACTAGTTGTGTCAAGGCTAATACATTAATTCTAATTTTGACTCTCTCATTCCACTTTAATCTTCATCTCTGTGTGAAAATTTCTTTAAGAAATTTGGTGTAAAGTTTAATTTTTTTAACTGCATCAAAAATAGGAATGTTAACTTGTACCATTTTAAATGTATCCATGATTTCTTTATAAATATCATTATCAAAAATTTTATTAGATTTAGCGAGTCTTTGGGGGAAAGGGAGATGAATGGATCATTCAGGGGAATCCTCAATGACGATTTGTTTACCATTTTTTATTATTTTTCATTACTTGAATCTTTTGAGGGTAGGGAAAGAGAGATTTCAAGAGGGGGAATACATGTTGGGTAGAGTCATTGGAATAATAAACTTCTCTACCACCATGAATTATGATTGCACATATATTACCTTTTTTTCCTTTGGATTAACAATATGTTTGGATGGTAGTTGTCTAGAACCTTGCTTCATTATCTCATCAATGGTGTTTTCCAATTATTCCACTTTAGTTTGTAGGTATTGAATGGCCGAGTGTGTGGTATGTTGGAACTTGAGGTTATGGGATGCCATTTTCTTCACCATTTCCTCAAGTATTGGTTCAGATTTGGGAGAAGGAGGATTATTTTGAGATTTTGAAGGATAAGAAGGTTGCATACCTTGGCCTTATTGATACCAGTTCTGTTTAGGGTAGCTTTATTTTCCTCTTTATTGGTACTGTGGTTATTCTTACCACCCAAGGTTTAGATTAGGCCTAAATGGTTCTTTATTTAAGGTAGTTTCTTATTGGAATGGATGCCCAGGGAATACTACCACACAAGACTCAGATGAATCCTGAAGTTGCTGGAACTAGTAAAAAATGAGTGTTATCAGAAAAAATACCAAAATGTAATGGAACAAGAGGAGAGTGTGAATTACCCTATGCTTGATCTAATTTCCTTATAAGGGTATGCATCTCATCAAGTTTATTATTTACCTTTTTTTATAGGGATGAATGACTTACCTCATGAACTCCTTGAGTGGGTGAAATTGCTCATGTACCAAATTTTTGTGCATTTTGAACCATGTTGGATATTAAGTAATTAATGGTAGTAGGAGTTTTATCAACAAGGGAAACACCAATTATAGCATCTATCATACCATAATCCATGGGGATAATTCCATAATAGAAGTATTAAATTATCAAATTTTCACCTATTTGGTGGTGGAGGCAAATTGAGCAAAGTCTTTTGAATCTCTCCCAATATTCATGAAGTATTTCTCATTGTGATCACCTTATTCCACAATTTCTTTCCTTATGGTTGTAGTTTAATAGGTTGGGAAGTATTTTTCAAGAAAAAGACATTTTATGTCCACACAACCTCTGATTAGGGAATTTACATAATATAACCACTCTTTTTCAGTGTCTTCTAAAGAGAATGCGAATGCTCTAAATTTTACTTATTCTTCATCCACATTTTTAGGTTTTAATGTTGAGCACACAATGTGAAATTCTTTTAAGTAATTATGTGGGTCTTCTCCAGTGAGTCTATGGAATATTGTTAATAAGTTAATTAAACCAGATTTAAGTTCAAAATTGGGTGTCTCACCTTGTATTTGAATGTAAATAGGATGGATCTCTACATTAGGTGAGGTTAGTTCTTTTAATGTCTGGTTATTTTTAGCCATATTATGAAAGTTTATTTCAGTATTGATGTTGGTTTCAGAAGAAGATAAAGGATAGAGAAGAGTTTCTATGTTTTGTGCATCCTATTTCAATGGATCATGCAATGCTTCTTGGTGTCTATGACGCAAGATCCTCTCCATTTTGTGTTCAATAAGAAGTAGTTCCTCCAATGAAGATCACATCAAGGATAAGTCCTACAAAAGCAAGATTTTAGAAATCTATTTAAAAAATGGAAGAAAAAAAGAACAAAAATATTTACAAATTACACAGTGTTTTTATAAAAAGAACACACTAAAAATCAAATTTATTCTTGAAAATGGTACCAAAATTTGATCGCGTTGTCGAGTGTGTCAAATTAGATACTGTTTTTTTAACTAGAATTTCTACAGTATAACAGGAAAACTAGGTCATCTCTTGAAGTATCCTTAGATATTTAATTTTAAAAATAAGGTTTTGGTTATGAAAAATGGGGAATGATATTTTAGAAAATGTGGGTTTTTTGATTTAAGAAGATAATAGAAAAGGTTAAGCAATAAAACAAAATGGAAATTAACAGATTTGATAAAGTGTGATCAACTAGAGGAAGTCTCATGATGCTCATCCTTCATCGATTCAATAGACGAGGTTTAGATATTTTAATCTATGGTTTGTAACACCCAAAATCATAATTTTAATGATTTTATACTAGGATACCTTACAGGTTACGGTCAAAAACACAAAATGATTCACTGACTATCACCGATGATAGAGTGATTTGTGTCCGACTTCATAACCGAAACTCACCAAATCAACATAGGAATAACTCGACATGTCTTATAGGTTTTTATATTATTTAATTATTATACCATGAAATAAATTTAAATATTCTTGATAGTTTTTATGAGATTTCAATTGACCAATATGAACAGCATAAACACCATAATTAAAAGAGGGAAGAAGAAATGGCGAACGTTGTGTGAAACATCACATGAAAGGGTACCCCCAAACATGATCATATGAGTTAAATCATGAAATACCAGTACATAAATCAATTAAATAAGAATATATTATGATTAAAAACAACACACAAACCTATAATTTAAAATACCATTCAAGTATTACCAAAACAAAGCTCTAGATTTACACCACGTTCCTCCCCGGGTGATCACATGGTGTTTAGAACTCCATAGAAGGGAAGGAATCTATAGATGTGAATAAGATAATAAAAAGAGATCAAATACAACCCTATGGTTTAGAAACATTGTATAATGAGATTGATGAGTGGTTTTATGGACAAATACATCAAAATTTCCACAAAAATAAGTCAAGTATCTATGGGACTAGGTCACTATTCCTGGAAGACTTTTTAATCCTTCTTTATCTAGATGGTTGACTAAGAAAAATGTGTGAAAATGTCTTCAAATTATATGGAGAGGTGTAACTTTTCATTATATATCCATTTCAGGTGGAATCATCCAAATTAGATTTTCGAGGCCTGAGTTATGGCCCAAATACATAAGGGTAGCCCAATTTGGGCCGCCCAGAATGTCTTCAATTGTGGGCCACTTTTGGGCCCCTTATGGATGAATTCAAACTTTGGTCCAACTAGATGAATTTAATAAAAATGGGAATATAATCCTAAAAAAATTAATTTTAACATTTGTATCAGTTTAGTTAATGATATGATATAAACACTGAACTTATTTTAAATTGGACCATTGTGAAATTGTATCTTTTTAAGAATGTTTTCAAGAAATGAATTCAAAAAAAAGGGTGAAAAATGATTTAATAATGGGATTCTAAAACCCATAAAAAAAATTTAATACACAAGTATAAGGGTGATAATATATGTTATATCACAGTGCGATCATTATACATGCTTGTGACGACCCAAGACACCCTAAAGTTTTGAGTTCCTTCGTGGTGTTTCTAGGGATCATGAGGATTGAAGTTCCTTTATTGAAAGGAGGAGATGCCTTAGGTTGGTAGTTAAAATCCCTTATTTATTAGTATAATTGTCAAACAGATGTGTCTATACTCTTTTTCAAGGTCCATGGATGATTCTGGAGATGGTATGGGTGGATGGAGAAAATATAGGGAATCCAGATTCCACCTGGATAATTGGAATATGGTTTGTGTAAATAATGTGGCTAGGAGTTTGAATTGGTGAATCATGGAATGGGGCATACATAACAAGGATGAAACAAGGAACCCTAATGTTTATAGTTCCACCTTAGTGTCACTGAGGCTCGTAAGGGTTAGAGTTCCTTTCCTATAAGGAGGAGATACCTCTGGTTGGTAGGTCAAAGACCTTATGCGTCGGTAGAATTGTAAAACATAGGTATCTACACTCTTTTAAAAGGGACATTGAAGATTTGTGAAGAATAAAATGTATATTCAATGAAGTGGGGTATGGAGGAAAGGACTATCTAGGAAGGGTTCTAGGACCCTAGGGTAGTTTATCTTTTAGGTTGGAAAGCTCGAGCCCTACACTCTGCGGTTTTGATCCATAGGGTGTGGTCCATAAAAAGGTTTGTGAATGGAGTGTCACATTCCTATGTTGATAAATGGTACAATTCATGGTGATGTAACATTGAGGATGTCAGATCTTATTGAATAGTCTAGTTTCAGGGATTTTAAATCATGGTTCAAAGTGCTTGGGTCATGAGGATGCTACGAGACAATCATATTGGGAATGGACTAGAACACTGATTAGACACTAAATGAGGATAATATTCATTGTTAATATATATAATATTCATGTTATTTAATATTAATAAACACAATTTTAGTTCATTTTATACTTTGAACATCATTTCACATTATGATTGTAATACCTTCTTAAAATGCACTATTATGTGGTACATTTTTAACATCATTTAAAGTACCCAATGATTCATCTGATTTTAAGGAATTTAATTATACATATTTTAATTTTATATTTTTTGAAATTGATCTACACTTCAATATTAACATGTTTAATTCAGGGATCAATGGAGAATTCATGGAAGAAGAGGGGGATATTTTGTGATGAAAGGAAGCAATTCTAGAGAAGGCAGATTGGACACCATCCCACTGATGAGAATGTGGGGCCCAAAATACAAACCCAATGAAGCCAAAATTTAGTGGGATTCTAGAATACATATATAGGAACAAATCATTATTCATGAGCCAGTGCTAATTCGGCATCCATTGTGGTCATTTAGGCGGCCCAAGTTAGAGATAAAATTCTGGTTCAGATTCTGCGGCCCAGAAAAACAGATCACTAATCTAATCATATATCAGAATCTATAACTTTAAATAGTCCCAAATTTTACATCCGGTTAGTAAATATCCGGAAATACATTTTCTTCTTATATGGACCACTCTAATTCGGCCATCTAGAAGGTATTCCAAGCGCGTCTATTCGGTGGATGAAAGCTGTATGCCACCTCGGGTCAAGGGTGGAAAAATCAACTCTTCCTCAACTTTCCACCCACCTATGGCCTACCAAAATTAATTGAGATGCTTTGTACTATTGGAGGCTCAAACCAAGGCTCCAAAAATTCCTATTTAAGGCAATGGTGGTGGAGGAGTTGAGGATCTTGGGTGATTTGTTCAATTGTAATGTTATGCTGCGATTTTGTTATCTCAAGTTTGTCTTTCACATGTAAGTTGTTCAATTCACTTTAGTTTCTTTATAAAAGTTATTATTCTCCTCTTATTATGTTTTTATCAATCTAACTTTGATACCATTGCCTCAAGGTGTGAATTTATTCACACCAAAACTTGTTAAATCATTCACACAACGGTGGAGTGATCATTTTCTTTTTATTGTTTTCTTTACTTCTTCAATTCCTCCCTCATGAGTCTACTTCCCACTTCCATTGAAACCATAGCATCAATGGAGGGCTAACCCACTTATGGGTTGATACAATGGAGTATAAATGGGATGTATTTTATGTTATTTATCACCCTAATAATGTCTAATCACTTCTTTAATTGAGATTTTTATTTGATAATTTTTAAACTCTATCGTCCTTGTTGAATTTAAGGCCACACGCTTCAAGTGCTAATACGAACTTTTACCTTGAAGTGCTCAAAACTTTGATCCTTCAAGTGTATAGGTGATTAGTATCAAAGGGTGTAGGAATTAAACCAGCAAGTGATGATGTTGTTTTATCTTCTTAAATGAACCCATCTGAAATATAAGAATTGAAATCATTAAAAAGGAAATACATCCAATCCACCCCAAGTGATAACCTAGGATCAACTCATTATTTTAAATTGAATTCACTTAAGTATCTTAGATTTACTTTAAAACCATCTAAAATCAACCCAATTTGGCCAATTCATAGACAAAAATAGTCCATATAATGTACGTGTCTATAGGTTTCTTCTTAGGTCTCTGAGGATTCGACAACCCAAGCTAAACTACAAGGACCATCCTACCTTCTTCTCTTGGGTAAATTTGAGCGTTAATAAAATTTTGGCACCATTTACAGGGACCCAAATAATTCATCTAGACACCCATTCTATTCTCCCCCATTTCTTATTTTCTCATCCAAATTCTCTTATCTTGTCCCTTTCTCGTTTTTTTCTTTTGGCGCATGTCCACCTACACCCGTGATCAATCAAACCGTCCAGTTAGGGTGGATAGTCCTGGGGTTGGGGAGTCAAGTACACCAAGGGAAATCTTTCCATTAAATCATAATCTTCCTAATACTCTAGAGTCAAAAATTGATCCCATTTCAATGGAATTTATTCAAAGAAACCAACTCATAAACCCGGGTGGGAACCAAAATGGAAACCCAAATGAGGCAACCCCAAACTTGGGGAATGCAATTGATCAAACCATGAATGACTAACTCACACCTTCCTGGACCAATGAAACCTCATGCATTAGAAAAAATTCCCTAGGAGATGCCAACTACATCTTTAAACCCTATGTTCTAAACCACCTTCCCACATTCCATGGAATGGAGTCCGAGATGCCCTACCTTCACATTAAGGAGTTCAATGACATTGTAGAAACCATGTGTCCCCCACATAAACTAGAATCAGATAAGATGAGGATATTTCCTTTTTCTTTAAAGGATCGATCTAAAAATTGTCTAAACAATTTGAGGCCATCATCCATAAACTCTTGGTACCAACTACAAAGAGAATTCTACAAAAAAATACTTTCCCCACCACAAAACAATTGCACTTAAAAAGAGTATCCAAAATGTTTTTGAAAAAGAGGGAGAGTCATTCTATAAAACATGGGAGAGGTTTAAAGACACTCTAAACATGGTTCCACACCATGGTTTTTCTATTATTGAACAAGTGAGAATTTTCTATGAAGGGTTGGGTTCGGGGAACAAACAATTCATTGACATGATGTGTAATGGAACCTTTAAAAAAAAGCCCAAAATGATGCTTACGAGTATCTAGAAAGACTTTTTCAACAAAACCAAACATGGGGAACTTCAACTTATTCTGAAAATCCATAAAGAACTACTTGAATTCATACGATTAGAGAAGAGGAAAGCCTTAGGGCTAAATTCGCAGCACTCTCTAGGAAGGTTGAAGAGATAGACCTTAGGAAAGTCCATGAAATCCAAACTGTTGACCCTGTTTGCACAATTTGTGACAAACATGAACATAAGACAGAAAACTTCCCAACCATTCCATCCATCAAGGATGTTCTTTTAGGAGGACCCCCAGCGGAAGTAAATTCTTTGAACTTTCAAAATCCTCAATACCAAAACAACTTCAACCCAAGGTATAATGACCACCCAGGCTTCCGCTGGAAAGATAAACAACAACCTAGCCAACCACAGGGACAAAATCCTTACCCCCATCAGAACTACCAAACCCATAACCAGTTCCAAACCCAACCTATCCAATACCAACAGCCACCGGTCTATTTTCAAAAAATTATCCCACCTCCAAAATATCCTCCTGGGATAAACCAATCTTCTCAAGCACCAACCCAAACTGTTCCAAAAAGCCTACTAGAACAACTGTACAAAACAAAAATGGAAAGGATGAACACGGAAGTATCTTCCCTTAAACAAGAACTTCAAACCATCAAAACTGGAAAGGCACCCTTCCCTACTCAGGCGACGCCATCCTCAACTTCAAGGGGAGAGTCAAGTTGTACTCGAACAACTCATGAAAAACTAAAGGCTGTGACTATTTTAAGAAATGGGAAATTAATTGAGAAACCTGAACAACTAATTCAGAACCCATATGAAGATTCAAACTTGGATGAAAATTCAAATGAACCAAATGATCAAACTAAAAAACATGATAACATTGTCAAAGAAACAACTCTTCAACAAACAACCCCACAACCTGCACCATTTCCTCAACGCATGAGGGGGAAAACCAATCCTGAATTAAGTGAAACATTAAGGGAAATCTTCTCACAAGTCAATTTGAACATTCCCCTTCTTGATTCCATCCAAACCATACTTTCCTACTACAAGTACCTTAAGGACTTAAACACTTTTAAAAGAAAAGTTTCACATAAAAACCAAGTCCTTTTGACTGCTAATGTGAGTACCACCATTCAAGGGACCATTCCTCCTAAGTTGAAAGACCCATGTTGCCCTTACATCAATGTTGAACTAGGATAGAGCAAAGTTTTCAAGGCCTTGTGTGAACTAGGTGCTAGTGTCAATCTCATCCCCTATGCTATGTACTTCCAGTTAGGCCTAGAAGAACTCCAACCCACATCTGTCACACTTCAACTTGCTGATCGTAGCATTAGGGTTCCAAAGGGGATTTTAAAGGAAGTTATGGTAAAGGTTGAAAACTTCATCTACCCTACTGACTTCATTTTCCTTGAAAACCATCCAAACTTAGGACATAAGGAAAAAACCCCAATTATCCTTGGTCATCCCTTACTTGCAACAATCAACTCTGTTATCCGAGTCCGAAATAGGAACATGGCCATCACCTTTGGAAACATGAGTCTAGACTTGAACATCTATAATGAAAGCTCACAAATAGGAGATGATGAAGAAATTCATGAAGTAAACATGATATGAAGCATTGATAATTAATCCATAGAACATCAAGGAATATTTGATGAATGTTTAAGTCAGGATGAGATTGATTTCCTTTTTTCACATGAAGGAAATGTATCTCCTTGGGTTGAATCATTTTCAAATTTCTCTTATGATTAATTCTTAGATCCAATAATCAATGAAACCTTTCAGGAAACCACTTTCATGGATAACACTCCAACTTATTTCCCTAAATATGATCAATAAAATCTAGTAGCTGAAACTTCTACATGTGGGGAATCAATCCTATCTAAAACTTTAGGAAAAGAAATTGATATTGATCCAATGTCCCAATATTCTACTGAAATTATGAACCAACATGATCTTGAATTGAAGGAACTTCTTGCTGCACTAAAGTATTCCTTCCTAGGGGACAATCAAACACATCCTATTGTCATTTCTTCTTCTCTTGAAGCCAATCATGAGAGGATGCTTCTAGATGTACTTATGAAACATAAGAAATCCATTGGTTGGACCCTGTCTGATATTCCTGGGATTAGCCCACTTATCGGGACTCATAGGATTGTTCTGGAATCTGATTCAAAGCCATGTCTTCAACCTCAATGGTGACTCAATCCTAATCTCATGGAGGTAGTAAGGAAAGAAATTATGAAATTGTTAAAAGCTGGTATCATATATCCCATAACTGATAGGTAATGGGTGAGCCCGATCCAAGTGGTTCCAAAAAAGGATGGAATCACAGTGATAACCAATGAGTATGGATAGATTCTTCTAACAAGGGTGAGTAGTGGATGGAGGGTCTGCATTGACTATAGGAAGCTAAACTCATTCACCAAGAAGGACCATTTCCCCTTACCATTCATTGACCAAGTCCTTGAGAGAGTGGCAGGTCATGCCTTCTACTATTTCTTAGATGGGTAATCAGGGTATAATCAAATTGAGGTCTCACTATAGGATCAAGGGAAGACTACATTCACTTATCCATTCAGAACCTTTTCCTTCAAACGCATGCCCTTTGGTTTATGCAATGCTCCTGGAACCTTCCAGCGGTGCATGATGGGAATCTTCTCAGACATGGTAGGGGATTTTCTTGAGGTCTTAATGGATGACTTCTCTGTGTTTGGGGATACATTTGAGGGATGTATAAGGAATGTGGAGAGAGTCTTGTCAAGATGTGAAGAAAAGAATCTAGTCATAAACTGGGAAAAATTTAATTTCATGGTTAAAGAGGGACTAGTTCTAGGCCATCTGGTCTCAGGTAGGGGGATTGAAGTTGATAAAGACAAGGTTGACATCATTTGTCACCTTCTATCACCCAAAACTGTCAAGGAAGTGAGGTCTTTCTTAGGACATGATGGTTTCTATAGAAGATTCATCAAGGACTTTAGTTCAATCTCCCATCCCCTTTGTGCTCTCCTAGTAAAGGATGCTCCATTTGTTTGGACAGAAAGTTGTGAGGGTTCATTCTCAACCCTCAAATCCTCTCTCACCACTCCTACCATTATGAAATATCCAAATTGGAACCTTCCTTTCGAACTTATGTGTAATTCCAGTGACTTTACTGTAGGAGCTGTGTTAGGAAAACGTTGTGATAAAACTCCTTATGTCATTGCTTATGCAAGAAAATCCTTAAATGATGCCCAAATCAACTACACCACTACTGAAAAGGAGTTACTTGCTATTGTGTTTTCCTTAGAGAAGTTTAGGTCCTACCTCTTAGGATCCCCCATCACTGTGTTCACTGACCATTCTTCACTAAAATACCTCTTCCAAAAACAAGATTCTAAGGCTAGACTGATTAGGTGGGTCCTTCTATTACAAGAATTTGACCTCACAATCAAGGATAAAAATGGCGTTGAAAATGTTTTAGCTGATCACCTCTCTAGGATGGAATTAAAAGACAACTCAAATCACCTTTCTGTATCTGATTCATTTCCTGATGAACACCTATACTCTATGAGTGACTGCCCTTGGTATGCTGACATAGACAATTTATTAGTTACAGGAGTCATTCCAAAATTCTTAGGGACTCAAGCTCGAAGTAAATTCCTTTATGATGTTAGATACTATGTGTTTGATGATCCATACCTCTATAAGTTCTACTCTGACCAAGTCATTAGGAGGTGTGTCCCAGAATCTAAACAAGAGTGCATCCTTAAATTTTGTCATAGTGAGGTATGTGGAGGTCACTTTTCCTCTAAGAAAACATCTGCTAAGATTCTTCAATGTGGTCTTTTTTGGCCCACCCTCTCAAGGGACTCCTACACATTTTGTCAAAGTTGCCCTAGGTGTCAACAAGTAGGGTCCATCACAAAAAGGAATAAAATTCCACTCACTCCCATCTTAGTGGTTGAAATCTTTGACTATTGGGGAATCAATTTCATGGGTCCTTTCCCAAACTCTATGGGATATCTTTACATTCTCTTAGCTATCGATTATGTATCCAAATGGGTTGAGGCAATTCCTACAAAATCTAATGATCATAAAACTGTGATTAGATTTCTCAAGGAAAACATATTCTATAGATTTGGAATTCCTAGGGCTATCATTAGTGATCGTGGAACTCATTTTTTCAATCATCCATTCTCATCACTCATGGAAAAATATGGAATTTTTCACAAAGTGTCCACTGCTTACCACCCATAGACCAATGGTCAAGCTGAGTTAGCAAATAGGGAGATTAAGAATATTCTTGAAAAAACTATCAATCCTTATAGGAAAGATTGGTCCAAGAAACTCTTGGATGCTCTTTGGGAATATCACAAAACATTCAAAACCATCCTAGTAATGTCACCATATAGGTTGGTTTATGGAAAAGCATGCCATTTACCTGTTGAAATTGAGCATAAGGCCTTTACGGCAATTAAGAAAATGGATTATGACCTCTCATTGGCCAGAACTAAAAGGAAATTAGATCTCAATGAACTGGAGGAACTAAGTATGGAGGCTTATGAAAATTCAAGGATCAATAAAGCTAGAGTTCAAGCCTACCAATCTAGGAATACCAAGGTCAAACATTTTGAACCGGGAAAACTTGTGCTCTTGTATAGTTCAAAACTTCATTTACACCCAGGAAAGTTAAGGTCTATATGGTCAGGTCCTTTCATAGTGCATCATGTGTACCCCCATGGGGCAGTAGAGATTCAAGATCCCACAAGTGGTTAAATTTTAAAGGTCAATGGTCAAAGGTTAAAACCATTCATTGAATCATTCAATAAACAGGAAATAGAGATTGAGTTAATTGATCCAATCTATGAACCAAGAAAAAATTGATAGATTTAGGATCCATGTCGGGCTAACGACGTTAAATAAAGCACTGTATGGGAGGAAACCCATGGTTTTCAAGTTTCCTATCATTTTGTTGTTTTAATAAACTTTATATTTTAAATAGGATTAATTAATCATTTTTATATTTAAAAAAATAGACTGTTGACCTGTTCTTCTATTATGGGTATGGATGGGTATGAAAGGGGAGAACCATATTCATCCGTGTCACGTGGTGTGATCCTTGAGTAATGCCTTACCCAAAAAATTAAAAAGAATACAATTTATCATCAGTTTATTTTATTTTAATGTGTTTGTAGGATTAAAATAAAAATAAAAATAAATAAATAATAATATAATAATAATAATAAAAAGGTACACATCGTGGGTCGTGGGTCAAACCCCGTCACAACCAGCGAAGCCGCGGGTATTCGAACCCAGGACCGAAGGGAGACAAGGGCGCACGCTTACCACTGACCTATGACTTTTTGTGCTTCCTTATTCTATAATTTTTATATATATACTTATATTTAACTTTATTTATTATATATATATAGTTTTTTTGTTTTGTTTTGTTTGTTTGTTTGTTTTTTTTTCTCCACCAGGGAATTCTTAGAGTGACATCGATATCAATGGACTAAATTGGAGCAGCGAAAACTTCAACTTCAACCACTAGGTGACTTCATTCCATGATCCTCATATTTCAATTTCATTTTTGAAATTCCCTTATCTGCCTCTACTCCTTCTAAATTTTCATTTCTTTAAACACTGGGGATAGTTTTATTTTAAGTTTGGGGGGGGGGTGATAAAATAAAAAATGCTTTCGTGTCAAAAAATGAATGATTTGAAAAAAAATTGTGAAAATAGAAGGAAAAATTCCTTTAACTTTGAACATGGTAATACAAATTTCACACTTTGAAACTGAATATCAAATAATTTAGCATGCCCTGATTCTGATTTTAATCCTTTTATAATTTCATGAGCATAGATTTTGGAAAGTGTGGATGTCCAATTTGATATTTCATCGTTTATATTTTCATCTAAATAAAAAAAGATCACAATGCACGTCCTTTGGATAGTGGGGTATTAGTTTGAGTTCATGGGGTCCCCTAAATAAATAACATAGGTTTGGTGATAATTTTAGTTTTAATATGAGTATTCAATAAAAATAAAAATAAAAAAATAAATAAATTTGCACGTAGAGCAATGAAATGACCTAATGCGTTGCTTTCGACACTTGGGGATCGTGACTCCATAGTTTTCTGGCCCAGAGTTAGTAATTTTATCTCTATTTTTTGTAAATTGAATTTGTTTTTGACTGAGTTAACTCGAGATGATGCCCGATTATGTGGGATTCACTTGGTTCCCTAAGGTCTTTGAGCCTGGGAGTCATTGGCAAAATCTCGCTACAGGGGTTGACTCTTTTGAGTGCAATTTCAATTACCAAGGAAAAATTGCAACAAAAAAAAAACCAAAAAAAATAATATAATATAAAAAAAATTGAATAATCATCTTAATATTGAAATGTGATTCCACCTAGAGCTTCCATCATTTTCCCCTTGAATAAAGATGAACCCCCATGTCTATTGTGATACACAACACATCCTCACACTTAATTGATATTGGATGAAATATGGCAATGAATTTGAACAAAGGAATGGGATTGGGATTGGGATTTGCTTATGAAACTATATTGTATTAAAATATTTTGATGGGTTTCATGATTTTTTGGTATAATGGTTTTTGGTGATCATTGTGTATTAAAATGTTTTTGGAAAAGGGAATTTGAATTTCATTTTGATGAGATATATTTTGCCCGGGACTAGCAAAACTCATGTTGGGGGGTGTGATTAGACACTAAATGAGGCTAATATTCATTTTTAATATATATAATATTCATGTTATTTATTATTCATAAACACCATTTTAGTTCATTTTACACTTTTAACATCATTTCACATTATGATTGTAATACCTTCTTAAAATGCACTATTATGTGGTACATTTTTGAACATCATTTAAAGTACCCAATGATTCATCTGATTTTAAGGAATGTAATTATCCATATTTTAATTTTATATTTTTGTAAATTTATCTGCACTTCAATATGAACATGTTTTATTCAGGGATTAATGGAGAATTCATGGAAGAAGAGGGGAATATTTTGTGATGAAAGGAAGCAATTCTAGAGAAGGAAGATTGGACACCAGCCCACCGATGAGAATGTGGGGCCCAACATATGAACCCAATGAAGCCAAAATTTAGTGGTATGATAGAAGAAATATATAGGAACAAATAATTCCTCATGATATAGTGCTAATTAGGCATCCATTGTGGTCATTTAGGTGGCCCAAGTTAGAGATAAAATTCTGGGCTAGATTCTGCGGCCCAGAAAAACAAACCACTAATCTAATAATAGCTATGAATCTACAACTCCAAATGAGCCCAAATTTTACAGGAGGTTAGGAAACATCCGGGGATCCATTTTCTTAGTCTATGTCCCACTCTAATTATACCATCTAGAAGGTATTCCAAGCGCGTCTGTTCGGTGAATGAAAGCTGTATGCCACCTCGGGTCAAGGGTGAAAAAATCAACTCTCCCTCTACTTTCCACCCACCTATGGCCTACCAATATTAATTGAGATGATTTTTACTGTTGGAGGCTCTACCTAAGGCTCCCAAAATTCCTATTTAAGGTAGT
Source organism: Viscum album (assembly GCA_963277665.1). Taxonomy (NCBI): domain Eukaryota; kingdom Viridiplantae; phylum Streptophyta; class Magnoliopsida; order Santalales; family Viscaceae; genus Viscum; species Viscum album. The sequence continues at coordinate 512,417,634 of OY728136.1, read as the reverse complement.
GGTGGTGGAGGATTTGAGTATCTTTGGTGCTTTGTTCAATTGTAATGTTATGCTGTGATTTTGTTGTCTCAAGTTTGTCTTTCACATGTGAGTTGTTCAATTCAATTTAGTTTCTTTATAAAAGTTATTCTTCTCCTCTTATTCTATTGTTATCCATCTCACTTTGATATTGTTTCCTCAAGGTGTGATTTTTTTCACACCAAACCTTGTGAAATCATTCACACAACGGTGGAGTGATCATTTTCTTTTTATTGTTTTCTTTACTTCTTCAATTCCTCCCTCATGAGTCTACTTCCCGCATCCATTGAAACCATAGAATAAATGGAGGGATAACCCACTTATGGGTTGATCCAAGGGAGTAGAAAGGGGATGTATTGGATGTTATTTATCACCCCAATAATGTCTAATCACTTCTTTAATTGATATTTTTATTTGATGATTTTTAAACTCCATCATCTTTGTTGAATTTAAGGCCACACACTTCAAGTGATAATACAAACTTTTACCTTGAAGTGCTCAAAACTTTGATCCTTAAAGTGTATAGGCGATTAGTATCAAAGGGTTTAGGCATTAAACCAATAAGTGATGATGTTGTTTTATCTTCTTAAATGAACCTATCTCAAATATAAGAAATTGAAATTATTGAAAAGGAAATACGTCCAATCCACCCCAAGTGATAACCTAGGATCAACTCATTCTTTTAAATTAAATTCACTTAAGTCTCTTATATTTCCTTTAAACCCATCTAAAATAAACCCAAGTTGGACACTTCATAGCCAAAAATAGTCCATATAATGTACGTGTCTATAGGTTTCTTCTTAGGTCTCCGAAGATTCGACAACCCAAGCTAAACTACAAGGACCGTCCTACCTTATTCTCTTGGGTAAATTTGAGCGTGAATCAAACACTCTCAGGTGTTGAGTTCTTTTGTGGTGAAATCATGGATCACAAGGGTCATAAAGACTTCATTTCAAGTTATGATGAATTTGGTTTATGAACATAGGCACATGTGTAGGAGAGATAGGCTTATATGCCTAGTCAATCAAAGGGACTCTTGAATCCAGGTATCCTTTTCCAAGGGCCATGGAAGGTTTGCAGAGATCCGAGGTGCTCAACACATAAAGTGTGATTTATGGAAAATGTAATATTCAATAAGGGTTTAAGAACCCTAAAAGTTTCATATCCACCTAGTGAACATGTTATTGTAGCGATGAGATGTGAAAAATCATTACTCTAACTTTTTCCTGGACCAGGAGGTCTGGTGAGTATAGCTTGGATTTTACTAGGGCTACAAAGTGGTCCCTATGATATTTATTCTTTATTTATTTTTTCTATAATTTTTACCTAAACTTTGGAGATGAAGAGTTTAGTGTGAGGCTATGTGAGTTTTTATCAAGACACCCTTTGCGGGTTTTCAACCTTACAAGTTTAGTGTCAATTTTACTAGTAGTTTAGGGTATTGCGATCTAGACCATTATAGGCTAAAATTTTAAGGTCACACAATTTTTACCAAAGTGTAGTTAGTTTAAGTTTGTGATATACATGGACCTAATATGAGGGAAATGTTACACAAGAGCCAAATTAGGATACCTAGAGTCAAAAGTACTCCAACATCATTTTGAGAGAGAGATGAAAATGTTGTAAATCATGGATCAAGGTTCTTAGGTCATGAGTAATGATATGGGGAAATCATGTCAGGGATGGCCCAGAACACCCTCAGGTGCTGAGTCCTTCCATAGTGACATTAGTCTCACAAGGATCATAAAGACCTTCATATAGGGATAAGATGTATCTAGTTGGTAGGTATGACCCCTTATGCATCTATAACAAGGTCAAACTAAAAGTTATATTTTTTTTTTCTTTCTAGGGTCTATGAAAGGTTTAAAAAAACCTAGGTTCTCAAGGAATGGAGTATGATTTATGGGATGAGGGGCTTAATATATGACAAAAGCACCCCATTATCTAGGGTAAGGCTCTTGTGGTCCTTTGATAAGGGATGATGATGGGTGATGGTCTTCACCTTTTAAATTCATGTAGTAGAGATGCATTAATTATTAATTTTTAATGTCATGTGACCAAGAAAATTTCCTTGCAGTTTAATGTCATGCAGTAAGGATGTTACTTTCTTTGTAGTTTAACATCATGCTATAAGGACATGGGAACCAATGTGAAAATATGTGCAAGATGTCCTTGGGGACACTTTTCACTAGTTGGAGGAATTTATACACAAGGGCATATTTTATCCATGCACAGGATTATTGGTGGGTAGATATATGCTAGAGCCCTTCTTCCATAGATATCTTACGTTCACAAGCCAACTGGATATAGATATGACTCATGCATAGAAAAAATGAGCTTTTATGGTTTGGTACCTTCTTTAAAAGAGGTATATACTATTTTTTGTGGAGTTTAATGTCATTTTTCTAGGATATTTACTACATGGTTCCAACCCATAAGCAGTTATGGGTGAATTTTATCATTTTATATACTATGGTTAAACCTAGGATTATAGATATGGGTGTCTCTATGTATCTTGTAATGTTAGGAATAAATACATACATATTTCTTATATGAAATATCCAAACACAGGTCTTACCCATATAAAGGGATGGGGGGATATTTGTTTTATCATGACTAGAACCAAGAATCGGAGATCTGGGCATCACTATGTATCCTATGAAGGAAAGAATCAATTCACACATAGTTATTGAATGAGAAATTATCTATGCAAGTCTAAACCATACAAATAGGGAGTAATTGATCCCATTGATTGTTTCATCAAGGCTCAGGATTAAAGATCTGGGCATCGCTACATATCCTATAATGATAAGAATCAATACACACATAGTTTTTGAGAAACCATGTAGTTTAACATCATGAATCAAGGACGTAGGCTCCCTAGAGTGAAAAGGGAGTATTACAAATGAGCCTAAGAATGGAGGTATGGTCATCACTACATATGTTTTGATTGTAGGAATCAAGTTACATGTAGTTTTGGAATAGAGGTGTGGTAGGATACCAACACCAAGGATAGAGGTCCTCTCAGGCGAGGCCCATAGTAATGCACAGTTTTATGTCATTCAATAGACATTAACCATTCAGTTTAATGTCATACAGAAAGGAATTATTGTGTTCCTTTTAAGGCATTACATCCAGAACCATGATAACCCTATCGTGCACTAATATGACTTGTTTGTGTAGGGAAGCCCACACCAAAATTCCTAAGATCATGTGATCTATGATTTGTGTGAGAAAAAAGGATTGGAAAAGTTTTTCCTCACCATGTAGAGGTAATTATGGAGAGAAAAAGGTAATTTTATATCATACGGTGGATGGACCAAGATATAGGATTGATGCATCCCTATGTATCTCATTGAACTAATAATCAATCCATATGTAATTTTGGAAAATCGTGCAGTTTAATGTCGTGAAGAGGTGATACCAACCGTGTTGTTTAACATCATGAGGTAAGGATGAAGGTAACTCGATGTGAAAGAAGTGGAATTTTGTGGATAGTCCCATGAATAGAGGCCTGGGAATTATTATGTATCCCGTGATGAGAGGAATCAATCCACATGTAGTCCTTGGAAACTATGCAGTTTGGTGTCATGTAGTGAGAACATCAACTATATAGTTTAACATCTTGCAATAAGGATGAGGATCACTCAATGTGGAAGAAGAGGAATATTGGGGATCCATGTAGTTTTACATCATGTGATAAGGACATCTTCAATTCAGTTTAACGTCATGCGGTAAGGAAAAAAGACATTGTGTAGTTTAAGGTCTTTCTTCTAGGATTTCCTATTCACATTTTAACATAATGTGGTATAGAAGATACTTCCTATATTTTAACATCACGTGGTCAGAACGTCACTCCCTATAGTTTAATGTTATTTTTTCAGGACATCACTCTATATAGTTTAACGTCATGTTTTCAGGACAATAGATGCTTGATGGAAGATATGCAAAGTATTTCAGGAGAAACCTTACACTGTTGGGGGGAGGGACTCATTTCCTGTCCATTGTGGCAAGTGAGTAAGATCCATTGTGACATAGCTTATGTATGATATGAGGACCTTAATTTTAGGTTCTAGCTTTAAATGATTATTTCCTAGTATCATTGGGGTTCTAAGAGAAAATTCTAGTTCTCCTTTTAGGAATGACCATAGGAAAACCTTTTTATCGAAGGCTCGTGTGATCTGATTCTGATAAACTTAAAGTTTGTATAATGTACGTAATTGGTCTTCATCAAGCCTCTCAGAATCATCCAACCACTTTTGTGATTTCTCATCATCTAAAAGTTTCCCACATATGGATATTCAAATTAAAGGAAAATGGACTTCTATACAAAGCACTTCCTCTATTCCGTACATCAACAAATACGACGTTGCTTTTGTAGTAGTACGCATGGTGGTATGGTAGGGCCATAAAGGCTGGAAGAGCATGTACAACCAATAATACTTATCCATGTTCACTATATTTTGAATTATATTTAATAGATTACTATTGAATGCCTCTATTCATCAATTTTCTGCCGCATAATAGTGGGATGAGTGATTGGACTTGATGTTATACTCTCGGTTAAATTTCTTGAACTCTGTAGAAAAGAAGTTGGTGATGTTGTTTGTTAGTATCGTGTGAGGGAATCCAAACCTAGTCATGATATTATTCATCTCGACTTAATCAAGGGGTATTTTATCATCCCATTTAGAAAATAAGTTGGTAGCAGTAAGGATGCACTTAAACTGCTTAGCTGTGGCTGGGGGATATGTCCCTACAACATCCATTATCCATACAATGAATAGTCAAGAATATTTAACTGTATGTAGTAATTTAGAGGGTTTAGGAATGAAGTTTTCATGGATCTGGAATGAATGAAATTTCATGGTGAATTTCACATAGTACTATATCATGGTTTTCCAGTAGTAACCCAGCCTCCTGATTTGGTGGGAGAGCATGGTCCCAAACCAATGATCACCACAAGAGCCTGTATGAACTTCTTCCACAATGGAAAGAATCTCTCTTTATCCTATGCATCTGAAGAGGAATCCATCAAATCCTTTATTTTATAGGTATTTTTTCTCATTTGGATGATTCCAAAGGGTAATGTTTGTTTATTGACACCGAATCTGCTCCCTTTCATCTCAGTTTGCTGGGACTATCCCATTTTGAAGATAACCAATTATGGGCTCCATCCATCCAAAGGTAGATATCATTTCATCATGCTCTAGGTTGGTATTTAAATTATTGATTTATTACATGTATCAAAATATGATTGATGAGACCATTCTTTGGTGCATGATGTGGAAGATCACTTCCTCCTGATCAGGGTTGACCAAGATTGTGGTTGAAATAGTTGATGAATCAACACGAGCATTATGTGATTGGGGGACATGATACAACATGGGATTAAAATGGAATTATTCTATTTTTTCATTGACATAGACAATGAAAAGGGATAATTATTCCTTTATGATGTCATATTCACCATTGATCTACTTTATCACTAGACCCGAATCCACTTTGATGTTTAGGTAGGCTATTTGAATATGTAGGTATAGTTCTAAGTCAACGACGAGGTCTTAGTATTCTGCCTTGTTATTTATGAAGTATTCAGATAATGAGAAAGAGTATGGAAGAATTTATTTGTCTAGAGAAACAAATACAATCCCTAAGAAAACTTGATTGAGTTTTGGGTTTTACAGTCACTTACTCATAGGAATTCGAGAGGTGCATCAAAATAAAAATCCCATGTATGAGGAGTGTCATGGGAATAGAAAAACTCCTCATCTAGAATCTCAGTTTCCATTGATGTGTTTTCTGGACTGGGGTGTTCTATAAGAAAATCTGCCATGGCTTACCCTTTCACTTACTTTTGTGACATGAACTGAAAGTCTTATTATTGCAGAATGTCCTCCCATCGGGCCAAACTCCCAATCAACATGGGATGACCAAGGATACACTTGAGTGGATCAATATGAGATACTAGGTGGAATTTATAGTGCTGCAAGTAATGCCTCAAATTTTTCACTACAAAGATGAGTGCATGAAAGTTCTTCTCAATATCAAAATATTGGGTCTCAATACCTATCATTATTCAAATGAGGTAGTAGAGACTGTTCTCACACACTGTATCATTTTTATTTGTGAGGAGGGTTCCAAGTGATCATTCTATGGTGGCCAAATATAAGATGAGTGTCTTTCCTTCTACCAGTGTAATTAGGACCAGTGGGTATGACATATACTACGTGAGACTCTCAAATAATTATTGGAAGTCCTCATCCCATAAATAGGTGATCCCATTTTTCATTATCTTGGTTAAGGAGAGAGATTTCATGGATAGGTTGGATATGAAACGAATAATGTAGGTGAGGTTACCTTGGAGACCCCTTAGTTAATTGAGATTCTTAGGGGGTAAAATTTATATCATTTCACTAGCCTTATTAGGGTAAAACTAAATTCCATGGTAGTGTACCACAAATATACGAAATTTCCCTAATGTTACCCTAAAAGGACATTTCAATGAATTCATCTCTAGACTACGTTGTCTCAACTTTTCGTAGACTATTTGAATATCTATGAAGTGATCATCTCACTACCGAGATTTGATTACCAGGTCATCGGCATAACATTTGGTTATTCATCCCAAGAAGGGATTAAATATACGATGCATAATGCATTGATAAGTAGAGACAATATTATTTAGACAAAAAATAATGAACTAATAGAAAAATATTCCATTGGGTTATCTAAATTTAGTGGATTCTTCATATTTAGGGCCCATATTTATTTGATTTCAACCAGAATACCCATCCACAAAGGAAAGGTCTTGGGAACCAACAATTACATTAATAAAAAGTTATTTTTATTAAAAATGGTCAGTTTTCCTTTGGGAAGTGTCGATTAGGGTCTCTGAAATCAATTCATACCCTAATATTCCTATTATTTTTCTTGATAGAAATGATGTTAATGATTTATCGCATTGTCGAGCGCGTCAAATTATTTGTTTAATTTTGACTAGAATTTCTGTAGTATAGCAGCAACCCTAGGTCGTCTCTCGATGGAGCCTTAGATCATTAATTTAAAAATAGGGTTTTGATTATGAAAGTATAAGGTTAATGAGGTTTTCTAAAACTTGGGGGTTTGATGATTAAAGATTAAAATAGAAAATTAATGCGATAAAACAATGTAGAGATTAACAGAAATAATTAAGCGTGATCAACCCGGGGTACTCTCATGATGTTTATCCTTCATCGCTTCATGATATAGGGTTATGATCTATTAATCCCTGTTTTGTAACACCTATAACCAAAATGTTACTGATTTTATACTAGGATACCTCCTAGGGTTCAGTCGAAAACACACAATGATTCACTGGACACCACTGATGATTGGGTGAATTGTGTTTGACTTCGCAACCGAAACTCACAAAGGCAACACACGAAGAACTCGACGCGCTGTCCAGGTTTGTATGTTATTTCTTTGTGATACCATGAAATAAATGTACATTTCATTGAAAGTGATTATGTGAGTTTAATTGACTAATATGAACCACACAAACACCGCAATTGAAAGGGGGAAAAGAAAGTGGTGAACGGTGTGTGAAACATCACATGAATGGGTACCCCCAAACATGATCATATGAGTTGAGCATGATATACCAGTACATAACTCAATAAAATAAGAATATAGGATGATTAAAAACAACACAACAACCTGGAATTCAAAATATCATTCAAATATTAGAAACATGAAGCTTGGGATTTACATCACGTTCCTCCCCAGGTGATCACAAGGGGTTTAGAAACCCATGGGAGAGGAGGAAGAGAAAGATGTTGGGGTAGAACTTCCTATAGCCTCCAGAATTATAGGGATGTTGAGAAGACTCATTGGGGACTACAAAATGGAAAAACCTTACCTCCTGGCCGAACTTGAAAATGGGGTTCCCAAGGTGTCTTTTTATAGCCAAAACAATAAGTGGTTTTGGGCACCCAGATTTTGATAAACCACTTGGATAAAGGTTTTCGGCTATTATAAAGTTGAATATCCCTTTTTAAAAAACTGGAAAGTTGTATCCCCACGTCTTATATATCAAAACTGAAAGTTTGGCACCATTTGGACAACTACAGCTCGAGATATTGATAAAATACAGAATTCCACTTTTGACTTTGTGCATATTCGGTGGCTTGGAAAGATCAGTTCTTATGGGCCCCGTAGAAGCCGAATCTGGATTGGGTTCCTTGATATGAAATTTATCCTATTAAATTTTAGATTGTATCACAAAATATCAGCTCATTTGGATGCACGGATTTTGCGTACTATTCAAAACAGTGGACAGATATCCATGGGATGTCATGCAGTTTGGCCCATTTTTCTTCTGGATAATCTCTGGGCCTCCAAATCATCTTTACCTTCAATAAAATTATCAAAACAAGTAACATTTCCCTTTTTAACACAAAATAATTTAATAAAACATGAATTTAATTGTGTTATTATATTTGTAATTTAGAATACAAATTCAGTTTAATACAATGGTGTAAGGTTGAAAATGACACAGTGAATCATGGTACGATCACACCCCCACACCTAAACATTTGCACTCCTGGGAAAAGTCACATATCCAAATAAAATTATGAATATATATATATTTCAAAAATCATGAAGATTTAACATTTAATGAAATTTTAATTCACCAAAGTAATGTGATCAATCCACGAACCGCACCAAGGAGTTCTTCCTAGTGAAAATAGAAAAAGATGTCTCATAAATCATATCACAATAAAATTCAAAGAGATTCATGACACCAACACGAGCAAGGAATTCAAAAATCAACCATTCCAATAACTCTATATGTGTGTGTGTGAAAAACATTCCATGATATTCTTTCCACTTTCTATCAAATAAATATAGGTTATTTTAACATTATTCAGCTTTAAATGATTTTTCACCGAACCTATCCTACATCCTTTGCAATCATATTTCAAGACCCACTCACTTAAGAATTCCCAGAAGTTGAACCATAATCTCCTGACCTAGATATCCCCATATGTTTCACATTTCATCACTCCCCTCATTTATTATATTTTTTTTGAATTTGCATTTGGAACAAATCTCACACTCATCTCCCAACCCTTGTTTGATCTCCTCACGACACTAATTGAAATAGTTATAACAAGATCAAAGGTTGAGGAGGAGTGGTTTTTGACCTACCCAAGACACACCCATTTTTTTTGTTTGAGGGCGTACAATAGTCAGACATTAGGTACACACGCATAGGTCAATCTGGTACAGTAATGAAACAGATCAGATAAGGAACGAATGTATGAAAATATCATTTAAAGATGAAAAATATTAACCTAACATATATTTACCTTATATTAAGTAATAAATATTCACACTTTGTTGTTTGGTGAAAAAATTTGTGGAGATAATAGTGACACAGTTTTCCCAAAAACTACTCACACAAGGGGCATCAATCATCTCAAAGGTTTTACATAGATATTCCCATTTATATCATTGATAGAAAACCAATTCACTAAAAAAAAACCACTCCTTGATGTTAAATTCATACACATATTCTTTTTAGCCTTTGTTATGGTATTTTTACTTTCCCCCCTTTTTGGTCACCAAATCACCAAACTTATAAATTATTGATGGGGAAAAATGAAAATACCATAAAGAAGGATAAAAATAGAAGAAAGGAGAAAATGATGAAAATTACTAACTAACCCAAGAATGTATCCACCCACCCATACCTAGAATGTGCAATGTCCTCACTGAAATAATTGAGAATGTGAGAAGTAAGGATAAAACCTGGTGTGTTTTATTGGTATGATGTGTCTATAAGGTATATTTCCTCCACCAGATTCTTTTGAAAATCCTCATAGAAGTGTTTAAGTTGCTTCCCATTGACGGTAAGACTTTGTACACTCTACTCATGAAAAATATGTATTGCACCAAAAGGGTAAACATTAATAACAATATAAGGACCGAGCCATCGGGAACGAAGCTTACCTGGGTGGAGCATAAGCCTGAAATTGTACATGAGGAACTTCTCACCAATATGGAACTTCCGCTGGTGAATCATGCTATCATGAATAGCCTCTGTCTTCTCTTTATAGATCCGGGAGTTCTCATATTCATCACGTTGAATTTCTTCCAACTCTTGAATCTGAAACTTTCTTTGCTCACCTGCATCTGAAAGGTTCATATTACATTGTTTAGAAGCCCAATATGCATGGTGTTATACCTCCAATGGGAGGTGAAAATCCTTTACAAACACAATTATATATGGTGAAATTACGATTGGGGTTTTAAAAGCTGCACGGTACGCCCAAAGTGCATCATCCAAGTGCAAACTCCAATCTTTCCTACTGGGTTGTACCGTTTTTTCCAAGATTCATTTAACTTCCTGATTTGATATTTCTGCTTTTCTGTTAGTTTGGGGGTGATATGCAGTGGATACTTTATGATCAACCCCATACTTACGAAGAAAATTTTTCATGTTGTGATTGCAAAAATGTGAACCCTGATCACTAATGATTAATCTTGGTAAACCAAACCTACTGAAAATTTAGGACATCACAAAATCAACAACCACTCGAGAGTCATCGGTCCTGGTGGCCTTTTATTCCACCCATTTAGATACATAGTCAACAGCCAATAATATTTACACAAATCCAAATGAATTTGGAAAAGGCCCCATGAAGTCAATGACCCATGCATCGAAGATCTCACAAAATAACATGGGTTGTTGGGGCATTTCATTCCTCTTGGAGATATTCCCTATGAATTGACAATGACTACATGACTTGAAAAATCTATGGGCATCCCTATATAAAGTTGGCAAATAAATTCCTGAGTCAAGGACCTTTCGAGCTGTACGTTGAGAGCCAAAGTGGCCCCCACAGGCCAAAGTGTGGCAGAAGGTCAAAACAGAGGTGAACTCATGGTTAGGGACACACCGACGAACTACTTGGTCACTACAAATTCTCCACAAGTATGGGTCATCCCAAATGTACCAACGAGACTCATGCTTAAGTCTCTGGGATTATGAAATGCTAAAATCAGTGGGGAACCTAGATGTTGCTAGAAAATTCACAATGTACGCATACCAGGGGGTAAGGTCCACAACATCACAAAGGTTCTCATGAGGGAAGAATTCTCCAATGGGTAGGGGTGAGTCAACATTATGGTCCAATGGTGGGGAAATCCTACTAATGTGGTCAACTAACACATTCTCCACTCCTCTATTATCTCTAATCTCAAGGTCAAACTCTTGGAGGAGGAGAATCCACCGAATGAGGTGGGGCTTGGCTTCAGGTTTCTTTAGGAGGAAACGAAGGGCAACATGATTAGAGAAGATGATCATTTTTGACCCAAGAAGACATGAATGGAATTTTTCCAAGGAAAAAACATAGAAAGAAGTCCTTTTTTAGTGGTTTTGTAGTTTACCTGGGCAGGGTCAAGGGTACGCAAGGCATACACAATGACATTATGAGCCTTCTCAACCCTTTGTGATAAAACTGCCCCAACTGAAAAGTTAGAGGCATCACACATAAGCTCAAAGGGGATATCCCACCTTAGTGGTTGGATGATGGGAGGTGATGTGAGACTCTTTTTTAGTGAATTGAATGCATCCTCAAAATTTTTATCAAACACAAACTCAGAATATTTTCACAATAACCAGGACAATGGAAGAGCAATCTTACTAAAGTATTTAATGAATCGGCGGTAAAAACCAGCATGACCCAAGAAAGATCGCACCTCACGAACAAATTTTGGATATGGAAGGGTTGAAATTAATTCAATTTTAGATTTATCAACTTGAATTCCCTTATTTGAAATGACATTCCCAAGAACTATCCCCCGCTCAACTATAAAATGTCATTTCTCATAATTTAAAACAAGATCTTTTTTAATGCAGTGGAAGATGACAGAACCTAGGTGTTCCAAAAAATCATAAAAAGAAGATCCATATACTGTGAAATCATCCATAAAGACTTCCATACAACTCTCAAGGTACTCAGAAAAAAATACTCAACATACATCACTAAAAAGTACCAGGAGCATTACATAGACCGAATGGAATCCTTTTGTATGAAAATGTGCCGAATGGACAGGTAAATGTTGTCTTTTCTCGGTCCTCAGGGGCTATATGGATTTGGAAATAACCCAAATAGCCATCAAGGAAACAATAATGGTACTTACCAGCCAATCGTTCTAACATTTGGTCAATGAAAGGTAATGTAAAGTGGTCCTTCCGCGTGGCTTGATTCAGTCGACAGTAGTCAATACAGACTCACCAACTATTTTGCACACGTGTTGGAACCAATTAATTCCTTTCATTTGATACAAATATTATTCCTGATTTTTAGGCATAATTTGCACTGGGCTAACCCATTTACTATCAGATATAGGATAAATGATCCCCTCAACAAGTAATTTACTGACTTCCAATTTTACCACTTCAAAGAGAGTGGGATTCAACCAGCGTTGAGATTGTATTACGGGCTTAGCCTCATAATCCAAAAGTATACGGTGCATACAAATAGATGGGATAATCCTGGGAATATCATCCAATGTCCATCCTATTTCCTTTTTACACTCTCTCAAAAGTTTGACCAGTTTCGATTCCTATTCTGGAGAGAGGTTATTGGCAATAATGACGAGCAGTTGGTTAATACCCTCAAGATATACATATTTTAAATTATAAGGAAGTGGTTTAAGTTCCAAAACTGGTGGTTTCTAGATTGAGGGAGGGGATTTAGGGGGAGTGAGGTCCATTAAACTGCCTATCTTCTCATGTTTATTCTCTAAAGATAGAGAATCTATAGAAATGAGATTTTCAGAATCATTGACAGTCATGGGTACCTCAGAATGAACACACTCATCAATTAAAGCACAAAATTTACACTTTTCTGAACCCACACCACACTCAAAACATGAATCAAAACTTAAATCATCCAAGGGTTAAGAAAACAAAAATCAATCAGAGTTTGGGTTGAGGAGATAATTTTGTGTGTGTGTATCATTTGAGAGCACTTCCATCGAATAGATAGGAAGAGTGGAGTGCTCTTCAACGGGGTGTTTCATAGCCTCAAGGATGTTAAAACTTACCTTTTATCCTCCGAATTCCATAGACAATGTACCATTGTGAACATTGATGATCATCTTTGATGTTTTGAGGAATGGCCTCCCAAGTATGAGAGGAGCGGGTCCTTGGGTTCAGGTATCTTCCATCACAAGAATATAGAAATCAGCGGAGAAGATGAGATTCTTCACTCTAAGAAGGATATCCTCAATCACTCCTTTTGGATGTGTTGCACTCCGGTTGGGAAGTTGCACGACAATGACTATTGGTTGAAGCTCTCTAACCTATAGAGAAGTATACACAGAGTGAGGCATTACATTAATGGAAGCACCTAAATCTAGCATAGCATCAGAAAAGAAGGTCTCCCCTATGGTACACGATATCGTGAATGTGCCCAGATCCTTGCATTTGGTTGGCATTGCTGGTTGAATCAAGGACGAGACATTCCTACCCAAGTTGACTCTCTCATTCCCCTTCAACCTTCGTCTATGGGTGCAAAGTTCTTTAAGAAATTTGGCATAACAAGGAATTTTCTTGACTGTATCCAATAAAGGAATATTAACTTGAACTTTTTTAAATGTATTCATTATCTCATTATCAATATCATTATCAAAATTTTTCTTAGATTTAGAGAGTATTTGTGGGAAAGGAAGAGGAATGGATTGTTCATTTGAATCATCAACGATAATTTTATTTCCCTTTTTATTTTGTTTTTCATTACATAAAATTTTTGAGGGTTGGGAAGGAGTGTTTTCAAGAGGCGGACATACCTTTTTCATAGAATTAGTAGAAGGAGAAGCTTCTTGACCACTAAGAAGTGTAATTGCACATAAATTACCTTTGTCCTTCGGATTGGAAATGGGTTGGGATGGTAGTTGTCCATACCCTTGCATCTTAAGCTCACTGATGGTGTTCACCAATTTTCCCACTTGAGTTCGTAGGTCTTGAATTGCCAATTGTGTGGTCTGTTAGAACTGGAGGTTCTGGGTTTCCATTTTCTTCACCATATTCTCGAGGCTTGGTTCATATTTGGGAGGACGGGGATTGTTTTGAGATGTTGATGGATAAGAAGGTTGCATACCTTGGCCTTGTTGATACCAATTCTGCTTGGGGTAGCTTGAGTTTCCTCCTTGTCGGTATTGGGGTTGTGCTTGCCACCCTGGATTTGGATTTGTCCTGAATTGTTCTTGCTTGAAGGGAGGTGCTTGTTGGAATGGACGCCCTAGGAACAAAGATGCACCAGACTCAGATTAATCTTGAAGTTGTGGGAACTGGTCAGAAAAATGAGTGTTATCAGAACAAATACCACAATGTAATGGAATAGAAGTAGAGTACGAGTTACCTTGTACTTGAGCTAATTGCCTTAGAAGGGTATGCATCTCATCAAGTTTAGTATCTACCTTTTGTTCTAGGGCTGAATGACTTACCTCATGAAATCCTTGGGTTGGTGCAATTTCTCATGTACCAAATTGTTGTGCATTTTGAGCCATGTTGGCTATTAAGTCACGAGCAGTGGAAGGAGTTTTATCAACTAGGGAACCACCAGCTGCAACATCAATCATTCCACGATCCATGGGGATAAGTCCCTCATAAAATTATTGGATTAATAGTTGTTCACTAATCTGGTGGTGGGGGAAGCTTGATAAAAGTCTTTTGAATCTCTCCTAGTATTCATGAAGGGTCTCTCCTTGTGATTTCCTAATTCCACAGATTTCTTTCCTAATTGATTCCATTCTGGAGGCAGGGAAGAACTTCTCTAAAAAGAGTATTTTAAGGTCATTCTAGCCCCCAATCATGGTAGGAAAATATTATAGCCAATCTTTGGCTACACCATCAAGAGAGAAAGGGAAGGCCCTAAACTTGATTAAGTCCTCAGAAAAATTTTGGGGTTTCATGGTGGAGCACACTATGTGAAACTCCTTAAGGTTTTTATGAGGTTCCTCACCAGGAAGACCATGGAATTTAGGAAGAAGGTGGATGATACCTGATCTCAACTCAAAGTTGGCTACTTCCTTGGGATATTGGATGTACGCATGTTGGTACTCCACATCAGGGGTGGTCAGTTCTTTTAAAGTTTGGTTATTTGTAGCCATGTTTTCTTGGGTTTTATTGGGTTAAATTTTGGATTGATTTAGGAACACTTGAGGTTCCAACATAGGTTCCTCAATGTTACTTGATTGACATTCTCTAGATTCCTTTATTTGAGTGTGAAATGACTTTTCAATTTCAGGGTCAAATTCAAGTAGTGTTTCTTTACCAGACCGGGTCATGAAAATAAGATGTGAAGTTTTTTTTGAATATGGATAAAATCGCTTAAGAAGGGTGAAAAGAGAATATAATGTTATAATACAGAATTATAGAGAGGGAGATGGAGAAGAAGAAGAGATAGAGAGAGAGAAAGAACACACCAAAAACAATAAAAAATAAAGACAAAACCCAAAACAAAAACAATCAAATGGGGGTGGGGTATTTAAAGGAGTACTAATTAAGAATTAAAATAAAAAATAAAAGGAAATAAAGAGGAAAAAAATGATCTTTGCTCCCCAGCAACAGTGCCAAAATTTGATCGCATTGTCGAGCGCTTGAAATTATTTGTTTAATTTTGACTAAAATTTCTGCAGTATAGCAGCAACCCTAGGTCGTCTCTCGAGAGAGCCTTAGATCATTAATTTAAAAAGAGGGTTTTTATTATGAAAGTATAATGTTAATGAGGTTTTTTAAAACTTTGGGGTTTGATGATTAAAGATGAAAATAGAAAATTAATGCGATAAAACAATGTAGAGATTAACAAAATTAATTAAGCATGATCAACCCGAGGTACTCTCATGATGTTTATCCTTAATCGCTTCATGATATAGGGTTATGATCTTTTAATCCCTAGTTTTTAACACCTAGAACCAGAATGTTACTGAGTTTATACTAGGATACCTCCTAGGGTTCAGTCTAAAACACACAATGATTCACCAGACACCACCGATGATTGAGTGAATTGTGTTTGACTTCATAACCGAAACTCACCAAGGAAACACACGAAGAACTTGATGCACTGTCCAGGTTTGTATGTTATTTCTTTCTGATACCATTACATAAATTTACATGTCCTTGAAAATGCTTATGTGAGTTAAATTGATCAATATGAACCACACAAACACCTCAATTGAAAGGGGAAAAGAAAGTGGTGAACGGTGTGTGAAACATCACATGAATGGGTACCCCCAAACATGATCATATGAGTTGAGCATGATATAACAGTACATAAATCAATTAAATAAGAATATATGATGATTAAAAACAACACAAAAACCTGGAATTCAAAATATCATTCAAATATTACAAACATGAAGCTTGGGATTTACATCACATTCCTCCCCAGGTGATCACAAGGGGTTTATAAACCCAGGGAGAGGAGGAAGAGAAAGATGTTGGGGTAGAACTTCCCATATCCTCCAGAACTACTAGGTATGTTGAGAAGACTCCTTGGGGACTCCAAAATGTAAGCACCTTACCTCCTGGCCGAACTTGCATATGGGGTGCCCAAGGTGTCTTTTTATAGCCAAAATGAGAAGTGGTTTTGGGAACCCATATTTTGATAAACCACTTAGATAAAGGTTTTCTGCTATTATACATTCTAATTTATCTTTTTAAAAAACTGGAAAGTTGTATCCCCACGTCTTCTCTATCACCATCGAAAGTTTGTCACCATTTGGACAACTATAGCTCGAGGTATTGATAAAATACAGAATGCCACTTTTGACTTTGTGCATATTCGGTGTCTTGGAAAGATCAGTTCGGATGGGCACCTTATAAGAAGAATCAGTATTGGGTTCCTTGATATGAAATGTATCCTATTAAATTTTTGATTTTCTCAAAAAATATCAGACCATTTGGATGCACTTATTTATCTTACTATTCAAAACAGTGGACAAATGTCCATGGGATGCCATGCAGTTTGGCCCATTTTTCTTCTGGATAATCTCCAGACCTCCAAATCATCTTTACCTTCAATAAAATTATCCAAAAAATTAACATTTCCCTTTTTAACACAAAATAATTGAATAAAAAATGAATTGAATTGTGTTATTATATTTGGAATTTAGAATAAAAATTATGTTTAATACAATGGTGTAAGGGTGAAAATGACACAGTGAATCGTAGTACGATCAATGATTCATCTTGGGTATTTCACTTCTCATAAAAAATTGGATTTAATAAATTTTCTAACTTCCTTCTCTACATTTATAACATGATAGGGGTCTATCCTCCTAGATACCTACTTGAAACCTCGATGGTCATCAGGTAATCCAAGATGGTGCGTTGCCACATTTAGATTATTTCTGGGAATTTATATATAATTTTAAGCAAACACATATCAGTGTTGCTTTATAAATGTGATATATATATCTTTCTCCTCGATAGGCACGATGAAACTAATCAATGTAGGACACATGTATTCTTCCATTTCCAAATTTATTTTCTTGATCTCATCAATGGTGGTGGAGACGCCTTCCTCAAATGCAGAAGAATCATTCCTAAGGTCACCCTCTTATTTTTCCACCTATGAATATGTGGAGGTATTTTCATATGAAGTCGGAAATCTGGGGGCATCTTTGTTATTATGGAGATGGGAGAGGCCATAGTAAGAGACATTATCATCCCCTATTTTTATAGTTGTTACAAAGAAACCCTGAAGTTGGTTTTATTTTACACTTTCATTGAGGATAGAAGGGGATTGGACATCTAGGATTAGATCTATTTCTACAACTAGATTTATGGGAAACACATAGTCACTATTGAGTATACTCCAAGGATTTGTAGGGTTGGTCCCCAAGCCATTGGGGCCAGTAACTTGTATATTGTCATCCACCATTAGTTGTTTACCTTCCCTTTTATATAAACCTACCTCAACATATGTGGCTTCGCAAGTATCGAAGGGTGAACTATCACCATGTAGTATACTGACCTTTCCATCGATGGGGTATTTTAAAAATTGATGAAATGATGAAGGTACCACCACATGTTTGTGAAGCCAGGGCCTTCCGAGTAGGACATTGTATGCGGTGTCTTACTAGATAACCATAAACTTAAAATTATTGAGATATCCCCAAATTGAGATTTGAGCTTGATCTTCTCAAGAGGCCTTTGTTCAAACTTATCATACCCTTTAATGGTCATCTTTGTGGGAGATAGACCCCCTTCACTATATCCCAAACATCAAAGGGTCCGAATCAGGATGTGGTTGATCCGAGAACCATTATCAATCAAATCCCCTAGGATTTCAATATTATTGTATCTACCCAAAACATATAGGGGTATACTGTGTCCTTGGATTACCTCTTCATGATCCTTCTCTATGAACAAGATGGAGACATGTCATTCTAATTGCATGGTATCCACTCGATAGACCTCAGCTGTAGTGAATTCTGTCTTGAACTCCTGTGGCATATAAAGGACTTCAACAAGTGCCTCCCTAATTTATTTTAAAATATAGATCACATCTAGGATTGAGATATTGGATGGGACAATCTCCAGCTATTTCATAATGTTGTACTTTGGTGACATAGGTTAGCACTTCCTAAGGTGGGGTTTCTCTTTATTATGTGGTTCAAGAGTAGATGAATTTGAGTTGTATGGACCTGGTTCTTATACAAAGGTTGAGGGAGCATCTACTAACAGTGGTTAAGGTTGTTCTAACTTCCATGTTTTCTAGGATGATCATATAATCTCACCCCCACCAGGAGGTCATATAAGATAACTGGGCATAGATGACCATTAGAGGGTTTTGGAACACTTCCATGTCTCTATTGGGCTTACTGGATTGCTTGACTGTGGGTATCAGCTACATAAATTTCCTATGTGGTTACATGGCTAAAATAATGGATCCGTCCATGCTTAAGATATCCTCAGTATCCCTGGTTCCTGTACATGTGTCCTCCTGTTCCTCGATTAGGTGTGGGGAACTCATACTCGAAGGCATATTCATCATAGGATAAGGGGTATGCCAAGTGTATCACATTAACAGAACCAAATATGATCTATTTTTTTTGATGAGGGTTCTATTTTGTGGGGTGGTTCCCATGATTTTGATGTTACAGGGAAGAAATCTAAAAGAGTTAGAGTATGTGTTGAAGTAGAATACAAATCTTACTCTTCCATCTATTCCTATGTTTGATGGTCACATCAACCTTTGGGAGGCATATTTGATGCCACCTACCTAAGTGGAGGGAATATTATGGGTATGAAAAGATGTTTTCTCAGGGTGTCATGAGATTGGTCAACTATATTTTGATTCATCCATTTATTGAACTTAAGTCCATGCCTTGCTGGATATTTATGCTAATCAACTTCTTCTTCTGACTGGGCAATGGTTATACTGGTCACCTATGTTGGGGATTTATCCAAAATCACCTTTCTATAATTGACCATGATTTGGAGGATGTCTTTGAAGATGAAGAAATCTTGGATTTTGTGACCCAACCTCTTATGGAAAGGGTAGTAGTTGGGATGATCAATGAGGTTGACCTCATTGGGGTTCCTAGGTAGTGGAAGCTTGAACAAGTTATTGTCAATGGATGTAAGGAAATAACTAGGGACTTGCTCATTTTGGAAGGATTATATTTTATTCATCCATTCCTCAAATCCTGGATGACCTTGATCTCTTTTTTCTTCTAGAAGAGGGTGATTTTGTGGTTATTTCAGATTGATAGGAGGCATTGGAAAATTTGGGGCCTGTTTAGGTTCTTAGATGGATGCTTCTAATGGTTTGAGAGTAACAATTACAATGTCTGCCTTACTATGACTTTTACCATATGATGAAGGAATGAGCCAAGATTTAGCTTGGGTCCACTAAATGAAATCTTCCAAACATTGTTATGTTTCTACGAACTCACCAAACCCACATGGATACTTCTTTAGGACTGTAGGTGTCAGATGATCATCCTAGATATTTTCACCATATATTTCCAATAATTTCTACTACAACAGAGGGATTCTGAGTTAATAGGCTAAAACTTTCCATCTATATATAAATTCAAACACCCTCTCATTTTTAAGTTTCTTATAGTTCATCAATTCAACCATTTTCATTTTTCTCAGCGTGGAGATGAACTGGTAAAGGAATTGATGATGAAGGTCTTCCCATATTGCAATGAATCCTACTGGAAGATTGCTATACCAGAAAAGGCTGGGCCAATAAGGGTCTATAAAAAACACATCATCTTGGTCACCTCATTCTGATCTCGAGGGTCCATCATCGAATCACATTGAGATACGAATTGAGTGAGATTCTATTTGGGGTCTCCCACACCGTTAAAAGTGTAGAAGGTAGGATTTCTAAAATTGGGTGGAGTAATAGTGTCATCCACCCATTTGAGATATGGATTCTTCTCAAGATGCACATCTCCCTTCCATGGATTACATTCTAGTAGCCAGGGAGTCAATAACATTGATAAATTCCAAAGCTACTACTGTTTGAGCCTCTCACCATATACAAGGAGTGAGAGGGGACTGATGAGGTGGCCCTATCTTCATCTCCCAATGATTATCAATTAATTCTTATACTAAATTATTACCCTAGAGAGGTATTGTATTTATCCATAATGGGGGGAAGTCATGATCATTTTTAAATTACTCACTTATGCAGATCAGATTCTTGGAAATGGATAAGGTCTAAAACTCATATGCCACTCTTTTGGGTGGATTAGATATTTCCAGATGTGTGGGAGGAAGGATATTTATCTCAATCTGAAGATGATACCCAGTGGGAATGTTTCCCTTGAGTAGCACTTCATTTATTTGTCTGAGAGTATGTATCTCATTCTCATATTGTTCCATTCACTCATTCAAGGAATTAATTGAAACTCTTCAGGGAAGTGATTGGGATGTAACCACACCTTTACCTTTATCCTTAACAGCATTTCACCATAGAGTTGGAAACTTGATATTCAGGGGTGCCGAGTTTTGGATAGTCCTCTGGTTCCAGGTACCTACAACCTTAGTGGGTGCATCCAGATCCTCCTCCCAGGTTATATTTTCCATATTGCATCTCTTTGTATCTGTGTCTTGATCCACATTTTCCATTGTGATGATGGTGATGAAATTTACCAAGGTGTATGAGGCAATGGTAGTTGTCCCATTACTCTAAACACAACATGATGATTCTATAATTACTATATTAGGACCGTTTCTTGAACCCTTGGCCATATTAGGACTTTTTAGCTTGTGAACTGAAGGTTTTTGATTTCCTTCACCATACATTCCTCCCATCTTAGCCCATAAGTTATGACCTTGAGGGAGTTTCCATTCATGACTACTGAACGAGACCAAAATACAAAGGCTTATCTTATGGTGAGAGGAACATATGGTATGCTGATAGTCGATGTTTACCTCCCAACCTAGATAAGACCGATTCCATCTACAATGATGATGATGATGATGAAAATAACCCTATAACTGAGGGATGAAGACTATTTAGGGCCATAATTGGAATTGGTTGATCCTGTTGTTGAGGATTCAATGATTCTAGTTGAGGATTTGATGAATCTTGGGATATACATTGAGATATAAATTCCCCTATCCCAGTGGTTTGGGGTTGATCTAAAACCGCTGTTGATTTCCCCAGGGCCTTCTTAGGGGATGATGAACCTAGTGATGGAGATTGAGATATAAATTCCCCTATACTAATGGGTTGAAATTTGTTTGCAGCAGCTACTAATATTTCCTATATCCTCTTAGGGATTGATGATATAAGGGGTGGAGGCATTGGTAGATATTCCCCTAGATCGGTGGGATGGGTTTACTTCTAGACGAATGCTATGGATGATGCTATTATGAACTATTTGATGTGTCACAACTTTGATTGTGTAGGGCATGGGTACAATAGAAACCCATAACGGGAGTAAGTTTCTAAAGGAAGTTTTTGGTTTGATTGCAACTTTGGATTCCGTGTTTAAAATGAATTACCGTTGTCTTGAGGGGCATAGTTCAAAGATCTGTGGGCTGTCCTCTCCCTCTTTTTGTGATGTCTTGGCACTGTTGAAGTGGGGAAGTTATGTTATAGTGACCAAATGGACCACACATTACCCATTCCTCTATTTTTTTGGAGGCTATGACATTACAATATTTCATATCTAGGGGATTATGCTGTTATAGGGACATAGTGAAGTGTAATGATACATATTTCTCCCATTCATGGATACATACATTTGATGATGATTTGGAAATTAGTTGATAGAGAGTTTTCATGATGTGAAGAAAAACACTATGTAGGAATTTTTCATGATCCTCCATTCCCAGGTTCAAGGATATGGAAAAGGTGACCATATCCAGTTGTCAATAAATTGCATTGATGGTTTAATGGTGATACTCATACAATGGATAAGAGAGATGTCTAGACTTTAGTATTTTATGAGTTTCCCACATATTTTGGCACAAATAAGGCATGAACTCATTCTCTAGCTCATTTGGGATCTTATAGTCAAAAGTGTAAAGGGGAAAGAACATGGTGGGGAGGCTGTTTCTAGCTAAATCTATCCATATGTTAATGTTGGATTCCTATTCATCAGGATTACATGACTTCATCAGATCAGACCACCAAAGGTTCTTCTTAAGGATTCCTTATAACCAAAGTGGAGGGTTGTTGGAAGTTTATGGGGAACTGTATATGGTTGACCCCAATGAGCACATCTCTATATGAAGGCATATGAGTTTTGAACACCTCTTTATATGAATGTGTCTAGGAAAGGGGAGGATTTTCATGTACGTGGGAGATATCACCATGGGAAGGTTGGCCATAGTGGATGTTAAGAGTAGAGTCCCTGTGATCCATCTCCACAATATCTTGAGGAGAACCATTATGGTAATTATTGCCTTCTGCTTTGATTGAAGAGTCAGCGAACCCTTGGGGCATTGATAATATGTCTTTAACAACCTCAAGGACACTAGAATTGAGCATATTAAGAATATGAGACTCATTCTAAATTGTGGATGGAATATTATAGCCTACCTTTTGGGATTTTGAAGGGATATGAACATAATGTATGATGGATGCCAAACTTTGTTGATAATAATCTGGTGATGTGCAAGATGAGATTGCTATTGAGAAGATACTAGAATATTCCAAGTAGCTTCACCGACAAGAATATAAGCTTGTATTGAGGCGTGTGAAACTCTAAATTAGAAAGAATCAGTCATAATAGGGATATGATCTTAATATTGATCCATTTGAATATTCTACTAGTCCTTTTTGATAGGAATACAAGCTTATCTTAAGTAATGTGCTGCTCTAACTTGGTGAGTCCCAGTTGAAACAAAAATACGACCCCAGTCTGAATATTCATTCCCCATCAGAATATGATGATGAACCTCCTGAATGGGAGAATAGTTATAATCCTTATCTTGTATGGTCTTGAAAGGATGCTGGTTTAGTCGTTTATCAGTGGAAGTAGGAATATGAGCTTGAATTTCATGATATACTAGAATATTCCAAGTAGATTCACTAATAAGAATATGAGCTTGTACCGAGGCATGCACCATTCACACTTGGTGATCCTTAGTTAGAATAGGGATATGAGCCTGATCCTATGCCTTTAGAGTATGCCTCCAGTCTTTTTCTATAGAAATATGAGCCTGTCTTGAGGCATGTGCTGCTCTCACTTGGCGATCCTTGATTATAATAGGGATATGAGCCCAATATTATTCCTTTGGGATATACCACTGATATTTTGCAAATGGAATATGAGCCTATCTTGGGGCATGTTCCTCTCTTACTTGGTGAACCTAGATTGGTATGAGAATATAATCCCGTTCGTCACCTCATTATTTACTAAAATATGTCGATAATCCTACTGGATGGGACAAAGAATATGGTCTTACTTTATGAAAACCACTTGTTCATGCTGATTAGAGTTTTGTACTTCCCTAGATGTAGGGATAAGAATATGAATCTATACTTGTATCTGTACCAATGTATAAATATATTGGTGGAGTTCTTCAAATATTTCTAAGATCTAATGGAACTTTAGAAAAGTGTGCATATGAATATAAGGCTGCACATTTCCTGTCTTCACTATATACTGGTATATATCTTTGATTGAAGTGGGGATATGTGCCCACTTTTTTCCTCCTTATGCCACTGGAATATAATGATGGACTTCATGAATGGGGGAAGATATATGCACCTCCCTCATGCTTTCTTCAGGAATGTGCCTTCAAACTTCTTTCAAGAAAGCGATGATATGAGCCTACTCACTAGATATCACTAGAATATGTCAGTGGGATTTGTTAATAGAAGTGAGAATATGAGCCCACTCCTAGTTATCCAAATATTTCCACACTTTATGTGTCTTATTTGTTTACCATGCATGTGTGTCATAGGTGGAAGTGTGTCAGATGGTGCCCTTATCAGGTGATTGAGGGGCACCGATGGGATGATGTAGAAGAGAGCTGTAATTGACTCCTCAATACACCTTCATCAGATACTTAAGGTGGTGATTGTCCCTCTCTAGGGATAATATTTTTATGTGATTGGTGGTGGAAATGAGCACCACTGGATTTACTGCAACTTTCTTTGGATGATGTAGAATCATTGGTTTAAACATTTAGAGAACCTATAAGTATCCTCAAGGGTCGATATTTTACCATATAAATGGTATTCCTAGACCATTTCATCCACCACCTGACGATGGAGGCATTAGGAAGGTGAGGTCATTCGGTGACCCATGGGGGTTGTAGCCATAAATGATTTTCTAGAACGGTCACTGGATGAAGAAATTATCTTGGGCTGGGTGTTGTTTATGAGATTATTATCTACATTCACAAAGACAACAAGAAAAAACTGATTGGTTCATCATCGTAGGCATGCTAATTTCTCAATCAGATATGCATGGGTAACACAATTGACCTTTCTTATTTCTAGTCCAACCATTCTACTTTTTTGGACTTTTCAAAGTGAGGATTGAATTATTTTATGAGAAACCTGGCTACAAAGGATCAGATTATAATTTTATTCATGTGAAATATTCATGTTAGGTTCCCCACTTTTTTTTCATATGATATGAAAATAAAATTGTTTGATGTATGGTAAACCGATCATTTTTCTATTCAAGAGATTCACATTAGGTTCACTATTTTTGTTTGTGTAGGATATGAAAACAAAATGACCCGATGTATGGTAAAACAATAATTTTTTTATTTAAGAGATTAAAATTGGGTTCACCATTTTTGTTTTTTTAAATATATCTCACACTCCCTTGGTAGGAAAAATTTTCTGATGAGAATAGAGCAGTCTATCCTCTGTAACATGTGAAGGAGATACCACAGTTAAATGATATCCATTCACATCAGATTTAACATTTTTATTTCATCTTAAGGATGTAGATGGATTTTTTTGAAGATTTTATTATGGGGGTTCAATGTATTGTATAATAACCTAAGTTGGGATCACCATTTTTATCTCTAATGAAAAGTCCCAATGGTTCCCACATCCATATCAGAAAATAAATGGGAAGACCCCATCCAAGTCCATATCTGTTTTGTCTCATGAGTCCTACTGATGCATTGAGGGATATAGAGGGCACCTAACATCACTAAATAAGTTTAATTAATTCCTCATATGAAGAGGGTTAATCATAAACAATATATAAATAACTTTCCCCAATTAGTAAACATAATCACTAACCATTCTGAGTAATACGACGAATGGTATCAAGATAGCACATCCATAGTCAAAATGATCATTAACCATTTAATAAAATATTTTAGATGATAATATAAATGATCAATACCAATTAAGATTATAATTTAATATAGGTTATTTAAATAGATTAAAATAACCTAATAAAATCATTGAGAAATTCTTGAGATAAATAACCTTTTTTACTTTACAAAGAAGAGTTCTTTTGGAAAGATAATCTGCATTTGTCATAAAATCAGATTGTAAATATGTATATCCCAAAAAAGAAAATATAATTATAATGAAATTATATTTGAGGAAAAAATGATGTCCAACTTAGGTGAAAACATGTAAAAAGAGTTTTTAAGAAACTTTAGAAATGGTCCACTTCTGTGGGGTTTAAGAGAAAATATAAGAGTCTTTAAAGAAAAAAAAGGATTAATTGTTTACATAAAAATAGAAATTAACTAAGATAGATTTTAATGATAAAAATATTTATTTTATAAAAATATTTTTATCTTAAAAAATATTATGGAGTGTACTTGAAAATGCATATGAAATTAGGAAGTACCCTTTAACTAGTCTTGCTTATTGGGAGGAATTGAAAAGGGAACATTATAAAACATGTATTCTCCCATCAAAGAAAATATAAAATGATATGGATACATGATTTTGGAACATATAAAAATAATTTTTAAGAATTATATGAAAATAAGGAATAATTATGTTGGGGTAAAGAGAGAGAAAGTGTAACTATAATGAAAAATGGAGGTTTAGGAAGAAACCCTTACCTTATGTCAGAAAGTGTTCTGCACTTATAATTAATGTCATGGATAATGAAATTAGATTCATTAATAATTTAATTCAGAACCTATTAAAGATTTATTTTATTTATAATAATTTTATTAAGTTCATTTATGACATTTTTTATGAGTTATGAGATTCAATTTTGTCATTCGGGAGTGTTCATTTCCTTGGTTTTCATGATTGGTTCACTTGTATACATGTATGAAAGATCATGTGAAATGGGAATAGTTATCCAAAATTGAAATTATATGTTATTAATGAACTTATAGGAGATTTAATGGTATTATATATCATTTTATTTTGATATATTAAGATCAATAATTAGATAAAGCGTTAATGATAACCATTTACATTATTTTGGCATTTTTTTCGATCATCACAGACTAGCTTTGTCTTATGTAATAATATTATGTATATATACTAGTTATAAAATATTAAATAAGTTTTATTACATATATTAAAGTCTGTTTTAAACATAAAAATGGTTCTATGACCAGCCTTGAATGAGAAATTGAAAAATGAAAACTTGTCATCCATGAAGGCGGTAAATCAGCACCTCACAGACGATGTTTTCATTTTTAGAATAAAAAGGGGAAGAGTAGCGAATTGATGGTTGATATTACATTAAAACAATAAATTTTCATTATATATAAGATAATAGAGTTATCATTCATATTTTGATAGTGGAGGTAAGAAAAGGATAAGAAAATAAAATAAAAAGAAAGAAAATAAAAAGAACGAAAGGGGATTTTACCTCTTGAATTACTCTCCTTAAGAACCTCCTTAAGGAACTTTGAAATGGTATTTTGGGTGAGACCAGAAGGACCAGAATGTGGGGGAGAAATTTAGGAGAGGTATTGGAAATTTTTTTGGACAATATCAAATACTTTGGATGTGTGGGTAGAATAGGTGGTGAGGGGTGGTATTTATAGTGGAGGAGATGCATGTTTTTTTGATTATTTTATTCATTAGTTTATTATTTTGCCTTAAGAATATGAATAGTTTTGATTACCATGACTAAATATAGTAAAGATATAATATAATTTTGATATTATGGGCTTAAATCATCCATACATCACACATGACTCAATAATTCATGTATTTGTTAAATACTGTAAATTACTGTATTTCACTATTCATAAAAATTCAACTGTTTTAGAAAAATCACAAGAATTCTACCCAACAATTTTTCAATGTGTAGAATTAAAAAATGGAACAAATTTTATGAAAATAAATTTATAAATATGGAAAATTTAATTTTTAAATAAAATCATCATTTACTTAGAAAATACAATTTTTAATGTTATAACTTTTTTTATAACACTCTGAAAAATTAATTAAGGTCCCATAAAATTGTATTATAATAATAATAAAAAAAAATATTAATTCATGAATATATTTTATGTAAATAAATTTTATTTTGAATCATTATATTAATTATAAAATTGTAAATAAATATTTTTGTTTCACAAAAATACCGACACTTAATTTTTCCTTTTTAAAAATTTATTTAATTATTCCATGATATAAATATAAAATATTTTAATTCATAAGATACCTAAATTTTATATATACTTTCATAGGTTAGGTTACTATTATATTGTTCATATTATTATTCCTAATGACCACATTACTATTCCAACAATCATATTTAATAGTATAATACTGTTTTAAACTTGGTGTTGCATGAAGCATAAAATATCAAAGATATTAAATTTTATAAGATACACACCATAAGATCTTGGGGTGTTAAATTATCCCCTACTACAAAAATTTATTCCTGTAAATTTCTAGAGTGTCACCTCAAAAAAGATTTGGGTGGTTCTTTATCATAATTTTCTTTGGTTCGCACGTCGCCTCTTCAATTTTATGATTTTTAAAAAGTACCTTTACTAGCAGAGTTATCTGATTCCTCAACACTTGTTATTTAGTGACTAGAATATGGATAGGATCTTCATAGTAAGATAAATTAGGTTCTAATTTTATTCCTTCAGAAGTGAGGACACACATTGAGTCTGGCATGCACTTCCTTAACAAAGAGATGTGGAACACATTATGTACTTTAGAAAGGCTAGGTGGTGTCACCAAATTATAAGACAAAAATCCAATTATCTCTAGAATTTAAAAAGGAAAAATGTACCTAGGTCTCAGTTTCCATTTCTTTCCAAATATTATGACACCCTTCCCTGAAGATACCTTCAAGAAGACATGATCTCCCACTTGAAACTCAAAATATTTCCTTCGGTTATCAACATAGCTATTTTCCTACTTTGTGCTGCTTTGATATGTGTTTGAATAGTCTTTACCTTTATTGTTGTTTCCTCCACAAGCTCTGGGCCTACAATATTCCTTTCACTAACTTCATCCCAAAAATTTGTTGTATGAGATCTCTTTCCATACAATTATTCATATGATGCTATTTGAATACTTGAATGGAAACTATTATTTTAGAAAAAAAATACCAAAGGTAAATAATGATACCACATTCCTTTAAAGTCAAGTGAGAATGTCTTTTAAAGTTTGGATCATTCTTTCTGACTGCCTGTCCATTTGAGGGTGATAAGTAGTACTCAAATGAAGCCCAGTATCCAAAGATTTCTGAAGAATTTTCCATAATTTTGATGTAAGTCATGGATCAAAATTAGACATAATTGAAAGAGGTTCTCCATGAAGTCTTACAACTTCATTAATATAAAATCGTGCAAGGCACTCCACTGGAAAATCCTTCATTATAGCGAGGAAATGTGTAGATTTAATAAGCCGATCACAATTACCCATATTTCATCACTATTTATTGCAGTTTTTGGTAATACAGTGACAAAATACATAGTAATATCATTCCATTCTCATATAAGAATAGGAAGAGGTTGGATGAATCCTCTAGGATGTTGTATTTCAGCCTTCACCTATTGACAGACTAAACATATTGATACATAATCATTAATTTACCGCTTCATATTATCCCACCAAAAATGTTCTTTCAAATCTCTATACATATTAGGGATACTAGGGTGTATAGTGAAATTAAAGCTATAAGAATCATCCAATAATTCCCTTTTTTATCTTTGGTATAAAGGTAAAACAAAGCCTATTCCCGAATTTTAGAACTCTATCCTCATAAATGAAGTATTCCAACTTACCATCATTCACAACATTAATTTTACTTTGAAAATTCTCATCTTTAGAATAAGAACTTTTAATACTTTCCAATAAAGATGGTTGGTCAACCAACTGAAAAATTAGTGATGTTTCACCTTTCTTGATAATTCTCATATCCATCTTCACTAGATCCATGAACACATGATCCCTTTCAATCTTCATTTTTTTGAAATCCATGATACTTCCTACTCAATGCTTATGATACCTTATTTTCCTTCCCTGAGTGATATTGTATTGAATAATAATAATCTTTGAGTAGATCAAGACCTCATATTTACCTCATGTTGAGTTCTTTCTGTGAGAAGTATATTTCAAACTCTTGTGATCTATATATATCTCCCATTTTCACTATAAAGATAGTGTCTCTATATCTTCAAAGGAAATATTACCGTTTCTAACTCAAGATCATGAGTTGGATTGTTCTATTCATGAGTTTTTAACTGTCTTGATAAAAAAGAAATAACTCTATCATTCTGTATAAGGATATAGAAAATTCCTTTCTTTAATGCATCATTATAAATCACAAATCCACCATTTCTTGATGAATAAATCACAAATACAACATTTCTAGATGGTATATTCAAGATCAGAGGATTCACTAATCTCCTCATTAATTCTTCAAAGAATTTTTCAAATTTCTTTATCCAAATAAACTTAACCCCTTTACGAGTAATCTTGGTTAACGAGTTAGATAATTGGGAAAAATTATGAATGAAATTTTGATAGTAACCTGCTAAACCAATGAATCTACATACATCAATTATATTTTTTTAGTGTATTCCGTCCCTGAACTACCATTGTCTTCACAAGATCAACTGAGATTCCATCCTTAGAGATAATATGTCCAAGAAAATAAACTATTTGAATCCAAAATTCACACTTGATAATCTTCCCATATAACTATTTTCTTCGAAGAGTCTCTAGAATAATCCGCAATTGGTTCTCATGGTTCTCATAAATTTTGGAATATATCATGATATCATTAATAAATACCACAACAAAATCATCAAGATATTCCTTGAACACTCTTTTTATTAGATCCATAAAAACAGAGGGTGCATTAGTCAGTCCAAATGGAATTACTGTAAACTCATAATGTCCATACTTGGTTCAAAATGCTATCTTTGGAATATCTTCCTTCCTCACATATAATTCATGATATCCAGATCAAAGGTCAATATTCAAAAAATATTGAGTTCTATGAAGTTGATCAAATAAATCATCAATACTAGGGAGATTATACGTGTTATTTATGGTAATATCATTGATTTCTCTATAGTAGACATACAACCTCATAGATCTACATTTCTTATTAACAAAGAGAATAGGGGCTCCCCATGGAGAAAAACTTGGGTGAATAAATCCCTTATTACTCAAATCCTATTGTTTTTTCTTCAAATCCACTAATACTATAGTGTCCATCCTATAAGAAGTATTTGATATTGGCCTTGCATCAAGGATTAACTCATTAGAAAACTCAACTTCCCACTTGGGAGGATTTTTAGGTAAATCCTATAGAAATACATCAATGTATTCCAGTACAATAGGTATGTCCTCAAATTGAATATTTCTTTAGTCATCCATATATGATTTTTTCTATTATTCACTAATAATTTCATTTATAAGAGCTACTAGAGGTGGATTCAGATATGACTTAGATGATGAATTTTCCCCTCTAAAGATGAGAAATTCCATACCTTCATCATGAATCATAATTTCTTTCAATTTGCTAGAAATTTTTTTATTATATTTAAAAATACAGTCCACACTAAGGATTATATCAAAACTAACCATAGGTATGATGATTGAATAAAAAATTAGAGCATGTTTATGTGTCATAATAGGAACTACTCAACACATATTTGTTTCAATAATTTTTCCACTATGAGTCTTTACTGAAAACTCCCTTATTAAGTTGAATTGGAAATATCTAATTTTTAAAGAAAACTGGGAAGATATAAAGGAATGTGATGATCCAGAATATAATAAAGCTTTATCTAAATCTTAGTATATGATTAAATTAACTTCCACCACATCATTAGGAACTTCAACCTCAGATGTCTTGATCGAATAAGCTTGTACTTGATCCTGTGGCCTTCTTCGAGGCAAGTTTCCTTGACACTTTGGACAATAATTTTCATAGTGTCCCATATCTATAAAATTATAGCATTAAACACTGGTTGATTCTTTATTTCCCTTGAAATCATGACCATTATGAACTTTCTCACCACACTTGAATAAAACTACTTTTCCTTTTAAGAAGGAACCAAGGTGTTTCCTTCCATAAGTATCACACATTGAAAAATTCCCTTTTTTTATTCCACCCTTTATCCATTATTTTCTCTTCCACCCTCTTCTTCTCTTGTTTTTCCATAAATTCATAAGACATTGATAATTATTTATCTATCTTGATAGCACATGTGACTATATCTTCATATGATGAGAAAGTTTGGGAGACCAGTGCCCTTAGGAGGAATGGTTTTACCCCATTAAATAATTAATCAATCTTTCTCTTTGGATTATGTACATAATACATAGAATTCCTTGATAACCTTATAAAGTTGGATTCATACTTAGTAACATTTTCATCCTCTTTTTGTCTAAGACTCAATAATTTTCTCTCCATATCTACTTGATATTCTCGAGGAAAGTATTTTTCCAAGATAATTTCCTTTGAATCCTCCCATTACATATTCATAAATTCTTCCTCCACCTTTGTGTTTAGAATCAATGACCACTTTTGATCAACATATCTTGAGTGATGATAAACTACCATGATAACATTATCCCTTTCATTACTTCCCAAAGTGAGAAATATCTTCTCTAAGGAACTTATCCATTGCTTATATATAAATGGATTTTTAGTCCCATTTAATGATAGAGGCTATTGTCACATAATGCAGTCTAACATTGTTACAACGCATTGTGGATTAGGATACTCTAAGCAAGTAAGGTTATTTCTCATAATCTGAGATAGTTGTCCCAGTATAGTTATAATTTTCTTAGCTTCAGTTTCAGATCCTGCTCCAACACCATTATCTTTCATAGGAGGGAAATCCCTATATGGAATATGTGCATTGATACAGTCTCCATTACTTCCACTAGGTTCCATTTCTAAATAATGGAATACATTAAAATAAGTTATGAATCATAATTCATATTTTCAAACTAGTAAAACACTTAAAATAAATTAGAAATTTATTCATAACTAATCTCATAATAATAAACATGGTTTCTTTGGGGGAATTTTTAATTTTAAATCCTTTATAATGATTTGTAAAGAAAATGTGAATTATTCTAAGAATATCCCTCAAGAGTGTCAAACTAGGTGTACAGTAAGGCCCATTTTTATGTAACAGGTTATGCCAAGTCAGGCCCAATGTACCTTTCCAGAGTTGTTACCCCTGGGTATATCTATGCAAGAACCACATACACTTACAGTATCCAGAAAAATATGTATTTCCAGAAAGATCCACATAATCTCCACCTTACCAAAATTATTGGAAGTTATTACATACTTAACATAAAAGTCTATCTGAGTGTTATATTCCCTAATCTATGTTTTCTAAATCTGTTTTCCAAGTTTGATACTAAAATTCCTCTAATTCCAACTGTAAAGGCCCTAACCCTAGTATCCTAGAGTCAATTCCTTACTTTATAACATTAGTATAATAAAAAAGGAAGTTGAATCCAGAAGGAATGAATAGTTTAGTATATTTGTAAAAATAATATACAAACATAAGTTTTACATTACAACTTGAAAGGAAAAAAACATAGAAACTCCATAAAAAACATCCTTAAACTCCTATATTATCCCTGAAATTCATTCACAATATACATCTTCGCAACCCGGGGTAAAATAAAATATAAGAAAGGGGTGAGCTTAGATGCTCAATAAGGGTAATAAATACATTGAAATCTATCATTAACATAAAAAATAAGGCAAGGTGAATGTCTATAAACACATGTCATTAAAGCATAAACTTGTTCATAATATGGCATAAATAAAATCTAATCAAAATAATTCCATATAAATAATCACATGAGAATAAAACTTAACCATTGATGTTATACTAGTTGAATAATCACATGGATTATGAATTAATAATATCATAATGGTGGAATTCATAATGCTGGGAATATGAAAGATACCATTGAGGCCTTGTCTAATATATCTAAAAATAAATGGTTAAGGCCCCATCCAAATCCATATATGAAAATAAATGGGTAAGGCCTCAGCCAAGTCGATATCTTTTTTGTCTCATGAGACCTATCAATGCATATATGGTCTATAAAGATCCAATACCATCACTTACTGAGTCCAATGAATTCCTTATATGAATGGAGTGAAACATAAACAATATATACATAAATTTCACCAATCAGTAAACATAATGACTATCCATTTTGAGTAATATGGTTAATGGTATCCAAATAGCACATCCATAATAAAAATGATCATTAAAAATTTCATAAAATATGGTATATGATATCATAAATGGTCAATCCAAATTATTAATAGGATTTAATAGTGGGTGTTGAAATATATGAAAATACCCTAATAAAATCATTTAGGAATTCTTGAGAGAAATACCCTTTTTTAATTTGCAAAGAAGAGTTCTTTGGGAAAAATCATTTTTATTTGTCATAAAATCAAATTGTAAATATGTATATCCCAAAAAAAGGGAATGAAAAATAAATTATATTTTAGGCACAAATTATGTTCAACTTAAGTGAAAACATGTAAAAATAGTTTTTAAGAAACTTTAGAAATGGGCCACTTCAGTGCGGTTTAAGAGAAAATATAAGATTCTTTAAAGAAGAAAAAAAAAATTGTTAAAAAACCGTAAGTGAACTAAGATAGTTTTTTAATGATAAAAATATTGATTTTATAAAAATATTAGAGGCTTAAAAGATATTATGGAGTGTACTTGAAAATGGGTAAGAAATTGGGAAGTACCCTTTAACCGGGCTTGCTTATTGGGAGGAATTGAATATGAAACCTTATAAAACATGTATTATCCCATCAAAGAAAAGATGAAATGATATAGATACATGATTTTGGAACATATACATAGAATTTATACTAATTATATATATACTATGTTGATTACATCCACCACCATGGAACACAACACAATGAAGAAAATTACAGTAAATCGCAGTCCTGAGGACTTTACCTTGCAGCCTATCCCTCACCCTACCCAAACCCTTACCACCCCACCACCAACGGTGGGGAAATTTATACTAATTATATAAAAATAATGAAGAATGACATTATGATAAAGAGAGATAAATCATAACCCGAATGAAAAATAGAGGTTCATGAAGAAACCCTTACCTTATGTCTGAAAGTGTTCTACAATTGCGCTTAATGTTCTGTATAATGAAATTAGATTAATTAATAATTTAATTCAAAACATATTAAAAATTTATTTTATTTATTATAATTTTATTAAGTTTATTTATGGCCTTTTTGATGAGCTATGAGAGTCAATTTCATCGTCCGTGGGTGTTGGTTTCCTTGGTTTTCATGATTGGTTCACTGTATACATGTACGAAAGATCGTGTTTAATGGAAATATTTATTGAAATTATATATTATTAATGAAATTAAATGATATTTAATGGTGTTAAATATAATTTTTTTCTAGATATTAGGATGATTCATTAGATAAAGCGTTAATGATAACCATTTAGATTATTTTGGATTTTTTTCGATCATCACAAACTAATTTTATCTTA
The DNA here is from genome assembly GCA_963277665.1 of Viscum album. Lineage (NCBI taxonomy): Eukaryota > Viridiplantae > Streptophyta > Magnoliopsida > Santalales > Viscaceae > Viscum > Viscum album. The sequence goes on along the minus strand of OY728136.1, from coordinate 512,382,164 downwards.
TGTATTAATATTATGTATATATAATAGTTATATAACATTAAATAAGTTTTATTAAATATATTAAAGTCATTTTTAACCATAAAAATGTTTTTATGACTAGATTTGAATGCATAATTAAAAAATTAACACTTTTTTTCCACGAAGATGGTAAATTGGCAACTCACGAATGATGTTTTCATTTTTAGAATAAAAATTGAAAGAGAAGAGAATTGATGGTTGATATTCCATTAACATAATAAAATTATAGTATATATAATATATTAGAGTTATCATGCATGTTTTTATAGAGCATGTAAGTAAAGGATATGAAAAGATAATATGAATAAATAAAATTAAAATAATGAAAGAGGATTATACCTCTTGAATTCCTCTCCTTTAGAACCTCCTTAAAGAACTTTAAAATGGTCTTTTGGGTGTGACTAGAAGTACCAGAACGTGGGGGAGAGTATTGGTAGAGGTAATGGGTACAAATTGGACAAGATTCAAGGTTTTGGATGTGTGAGGAGGAGAGGTGGTATTTATAGTGGAGGAGATGAGTGTTTTTGATTATTTTATTCATTAGTTTATTATTTTGGCTTAAGAAAATGAATAATTTTTATTCCCATGAATAAATATAGTACATAGATAAGGGAGTTTAAGATTATGGTCTAACATCATCCACATATCATCCATGACTCAATAATTCATGTATTTGTTAAATACCATAAATTACCGTATTTCACTATTCATAAAATTTCAACTATTTTAAAAAATAAAAAAAAATTCACCCACACCATTTTAAGATGTATAGAATTATAAAATATACTCTATTTAATGAAAATAATTTTATAAATATGGGAAATTTAAATTTTAAATAAAATCATCATTTACTCAAAAAATATCGATTTTAATATTATAACTATTTTTATGACACTTTGAAAAATTAATTAAGGTCGCATACAATTATATTATAATAATAAAAAAATAAAATATTAATTAGATAATATATTTAATGAATAAATTTTCTTTCAAATCATTATATTAATTATAGAATTGTAAATAAACATTTTTTTCACAAAAATACAAACAATTAATTTTCCCTTTTTGAAACATTTATTTATTTATTACATGATATAAATTTAACACATTTTCATTCATAAGATACCTAAATTTTATGAATATTTTGATAGGTGAAGTTACTATTCTATTGGTCATATTGCTATTCCTAATAGTCACATTACTATTCAATGGTTATATTTAATAGTATATTATGGTTTTAAACTTGGTGTTGCGTGAATCATAAACTATCAAAGATATTAAATTTTAAGAGACATACCATAAGATCTTGAGGTGTTACAAAATTTTTCATATTTTAATCATTTATTTTTTATGGTTTTTGGATTGTTGTCATGCGCCTACTAGTTGACAACTCGCGTGACTTGGGGGAACTTATCTGGAAGCCACCACATGATCAATAAGTGTCTTGGAAACCTTCACAAGAACATATAGGTTTGTAAAAAGGGGCTACATGTGATCTCAAGATGGCCATGCACCGTTCATGACCCATTCTCATGACCTTTCAAAGGTGATGTGATCATGTATCCTTTAGAGTTTTACGTGATCCGTGTGACTGTTTCCACCTTATCCTCATTTTATTTATGGAGAAAATAATACCCATATTTAAGGTATTTCTTACCTTGTAGATTTTTGATTCTTATTTTGTGGGCATCAAAAATAAAAAAATTCTGTATTTTGGAACACTAAGAAAATTTGGAATATTTTGGAGTGAAAACATAGGAAAGATTATAAATGTTGGTGAATAAGAAGATAATCCATTAGGTTATCATGTTTAGGGGAGCATAAAAATTTGAATTTAGTAAGATCTGTAAGGCTTGGTGTAGAGGAAATTAGAGAATCTTGAGTTGAAGGAGTTTCTGTTAGGCCATGAGTGGTTACAGGTTTAGAATATTCTTCTATTAGTGGTGAAAAATTTCTTGCAAGAACCATAAGGTGGCAATTTATAGATGAGAACATTCTTAACAAAAGTAAGGGAGTTATTCAGTTTCCCAGAGCTTATAAAGAACCTTATGTTTAAGTAGATAGTGGTACTATTCTTGTTTAGAGGCCTTGGAGAAGTGAAGAACCCACACCTTTGGAGCAGGTTACTGATTATGTTATTGGTGAAGTTGGTCAACCAGTTCTAGTTTTGTAAGAAAGGGTTGAGAAAATTGATGATTTTGTTGTAGAAGAAGTAGTTAAACCAAATGTAGTCGTGGAAGGTTAATTTTTTCTATTTTATCATGTTAAGGAATAACTAATTTAGGAATCTATTTAATTTTCATAATTATAAAGAACACAAGAAACTCATTCTTTCGATCATGTTAGTTCTCCTGTTGCTACTACAATTGAATTGATCAAGGATGAATCAGTTTATTTGGTATAGAGTTCCATGGAAAAGACTACTGAAGAATATTTAGAAGTTAGAAAATTGATTTTAGAGTTTTTATCTCTATATGGTGAAGGTGTGGAAGTTCAATACCTTCATTTGTTGAAGTTAGAGAACCATTCCTGATACCTGAGAAGGGATCATCATATTTTGATAATAATCTGAATTTAGAGGAACTTACTCCTTCTTTTACTATTGATATGGTTTATAAGTTAAAATTTTTAAGAGATTATGTTTTAAAGGTTCAAGGAGTGATTGAAATATCAAGGAAATATTTTGATGAATTAAAGAAATGCATATATTCCCATAACATGATATGATTCTCTACAGGTTCAGTGTAAAAATTTAGAGGAAATATCAATCTCTATGATTTTTTTATGATTTAAGAAGAGATTTAGAGGACCTTTTTAGAGAACTAAAAGGGGATATAGTTTCTAAATACATTTTTAGTGAGCTTAAGAAGTTTTTGGCTATCCAGTTTAAAAGTGTAAAGGGAGTTAGTTTAAGTTAGGGTATGGCTTCTACATCTGGTGGAGCAAGTTATGAAGATATCTTGAAGAGACTGGAGCTATTTTTTCCTGATCTTACTTCTACGCCTAAGAAGATTAAAAATTTACAATGTGAAAATGCACTAATACACACTATTTTAAAGAATAATAAATATTTTTTGAAAGGATTACTTCTAAAGAGTTAGGAGTCAAATCTTTATTCAACCGGTTGAGAATTATAATCTATAAATATATTTAGTCTTCCAAGACTATTCATAGTTTTCTAAAGGTTAATCAAGTTGAATTGCTAAATGTGCATTAGGATTCAAGGCATCTATTGATAGAGTGGGATACATTATTGAATTATAATTTTAAATACCTAATGGAGAAGATTATTCTTATGCATAAAATGCTCAGAGATTCCCTAACCTTTGAATCTTATTATGAACAATCTCAACCAATTATCAGTCCTTCCTATCATCGCATGCCATAACCTTTGTTTCTTATGAGTTTAAATTAATTTAAATATAGAATCATTTATCAATGAAATTATTTTATTATTTTCCATTTTTTTCTAAGCCTATAAATTTTCATAATTTTCTTATTTTTGGATTAATTAACGTCCACATACAGTTATGTAAAAAACTAAATGTTTTAATTCTATTTTATAATTTCTTTTTGATCTCAAAAAAGGGGGAGAAAACTAAATAAAAAAATATTTACATATAATTAACCAATATCCCATTTAAAAAAATTATTTTATAATTATAAAACTATTAGTTTTGTGTTTCTTTAAATTTAATGGGTTTTGTGATCATAAAAAAGGGATGATTTTTGGGCATACAGATGTTGATCCAAAAATTTCTCTTTAATTTTTTATTGATTTTGATGCTCACAAATCACCTTATTTTTTTTCTAGTAAAGTTACTTTAATTAAATTTCAGGTTTATTAAAATGAAATAATTTTTTTTATTCTTTCTGAAATTTTGGAAGTCTTTTATTTGATATATATATTTAGGTGAAATATTATTCTATGAAGTATTCTATATTTTTTGAAGAAGTTTAGAGTCATTGTTTAGAAATTGATGTTATATCCTAATGTCGATATCCAACCCCATGTTTGGAACCCCAAGTTTGATTTAAACATTAAGGAAAAGAACCTAACTTTTGATAAGGAACCTCAAATTTGAGTACCTAATGTTTGGTATGTACGTTACATAAGTAACCTCATGTTGGTATCATACTCCACCTTCTAGAGCTCTATGTTTAGTATCAACCATATGGTGTTATCGTACTTTTGGATTCATCCTAATACAAAGTAATTCCCATGTTGAAGCAGTTTTTTGTGGGTTTTGAATTTTGAATTACCCTATGATGATTTTTCTGGAGAAAATATATCATTAAAGTGATTTGAATGCCATTTCATAAGGTCTTGAACAATGAATTAATTCATTCTTATTTATATGGTAATTTATTATTTTCAGTGGGTGATAAAATTCAAACATAAAATACATTGAGTGTATAGAGGATCATGATTTATCTAGAAACTTTTTCAGATTTATTTAACCAAAATTAAACTAGGATACTTATTTAATTCTCAAATGGATATATTTCTAGGAAGTTGATCTTTTTTTATAATGATCTATTTTCTCTAAATCTTAAGAAAAATATGAATCTCTTTCTCAAAAACTATTTCAGATCTTTCATGTTATAGAAGAGATTATCCTTTCTGCTAGAAAACATACTTCTTATCTGTGATACATCTAATGCAGTTTTTTTGAAGATTTTCAAGACTACACTTTGGAGATATAAATGTTATAGATATTGTTGTGTGATCATCCTACTGATGAAAAATTTGTTCTTACTACTGATGTGTTATATGAATATATTCAAAGATTATTTTTAAGGATAATTCTTATAAGTTTTTCATCCATTCCTCTAAAAATATATTCATATTTTAGTGGCATCATTTTTATCTAAATGATTTAAAAGATAATTTCTCCTACCAAATATAATCTATTTAGGTTCTAAACACTCACATGTTGAGTGTTTCGAGGGTTTCTATTATTCCTATTTTACATACTTGTAAAACTTGTTTTATAAAGTTGAAATTTATTACACTCAACTAAAAAGATCCCATAGAAAAGAGTTTGATAGTAAAAATCACCATATCTTGCAGAGAGTGTGTTGCTGGAGTTAACTAGGGGGCCTTTGTTTCCCAAACCACTATAAAACTATCATGTATTACTATTTTAATTTTCATGGAATATTATATTAAATAAAAGTTAATAAAAAAGCTTTACAAGTTACAAAGGGGGATCATTTCTAATATTTCCAAGTGTTTTTAAATGGATACAATTCACCCCCTCTTATGTCTTGGTTATCATTTCTATATAAAAAATGTTCCTGCGATATTTTAAAAATATTTTCATATATATCATCATAATTTGATGAATATTATACTTTACTAGGGATATACTATAGTGATACCATCCACCATATTACTCTAAAGGAATTATATTCATGTTTCTATAGTGATTGACTGAGGAAAATATTAAGATTCTGCATGGTAGTTTTTTAATATAAATATTTATGTTGATTATATATTGATTTTTTATTTATTTATTTCATATGATGAATGAATTAGTCTGAATAAGTGATGAGTTGGGCCCATTATAGCCCCTATATGCATCAATAGGTCTCACGAGACAAGTTAGTTTTGGTATTTGGTGTATTCTTTACCTATTTATATATGATATCTTGGCATGAGACCTTGACAGTAAGACTACGTTGTCTAGTATTATGAATTATGTTACCTTTTATGATATTAGTTATATAGAATATTTGATCTTTTTTTATCTCATCCATATTATTAATTATCTATTTATTCTATAACACATTCTATTGTATGATTTCCCTTACTGAGCATCTAATCACACCATTTATTATGTTTTCCTTTCCCCAGGATACAAAGAAGGGATCAATAAATGATTTTAGGGATATAATAGAAGAAATAATAAAGTTCTCACAAGAATTATAAGTTATATTTATTGTTTTTAAGTATAATTTGAGAATAATATATTTATCCAGTATCACAAGTTTACTAAACTATTCGATCCTTTGGGACATGATCCCTTGTATCTTGTGACAATGTAGTAAAATAACCACTGACTTCATGTTATTAGAGTCAGGGTGTTATAATTGGTATCAAATGAAGTTTAGTATAAATCTTGGGAACTAGATGTAGGAAAACATAGATTAGATAAAATAACCATATGAAATACTCCGAGGATAATTCTAAGTATAGGATAATATCATAAAGTGTTGGTAATGTAGATATTGTTTGGTTTTACTTGCAAATAATTCTATATTTGGATACTAACAAGAGGATGTGGATATGACACAGATGCACCTAGGGGTAGTAACTCTGAATTGGGTGGATTTGGTATTAACTCAATCATCATTGGTGCATGATGAGTAGACCTAAGACTATTCACTTGGATAGATACTCTTAAGGGATATGATTTGGTTGATGAGTATACCCTTTATGTTCCACTATGAATAAATTTTCAATTTTTGTTAATTTTTATTAAAGATTTATAATTATATACTATAATTTAAAATTCATAATTTTATGAGCTAATTAAGTATATGCCATTTTTTAGAAATGGTGCTTAGTGAAAGGAATGAAAATCGTATCAATCCATGCAATATATGCAGGGATTTCATTCCTTTTCAAGTCAATGAAGTTATTGTTGGAGTTGGATCAAGATCTGAAAAAATTATAAATATATTGGGGAATCTGACTTAGGTTATGACTAATAACTTTGCTCGTATAGAGAAGCCTACTAATCTCCAATGTGGTGAAAAGATGTTGGACCACTTCATGTGACAAAAACCTCCATTATTTGTTGATAATTCCAATATATTGATACCCGAGCAATGGATCAAGTCCCTGGATAATATATTTCTTACTTTGGGAAGTAGTGAAAAATATAAAGTTATCATGGATGTTTATTAACTTAAGGGAGACACTAATCAATGGTGGTAATTGATTCAGAAAACTAAAGAATCATAGGATATAAATAGTATGAAGTGGAAAAATTTAAAAGATATATTCTTTGAAAAATACTTTCCTCATGATCAATGAGCTGATATGGAGAGGAAATTATTCAATCTATGATAAAAGGAAGGGGAAAATACTACTAAATATGAAGATAACTTTATAAGGTTAGCAACTCATGCTGAAAATTATGTATGTAATCTAAGAAGTAATATTTTCACTTCTTTTATGAGATAAATCCTAGCCTTTGAAGGGCATTATTCAATCAAAAAATTTTAGTATATGAGGATACAATATCAAGTGACATAAAGATAGAGAAAAAATTATCCATGTCTTATGTTTTCCAAGGAAAATAAGAAAAGTGGTAGGTGGCTAGGCACTATGAAAAAATAAATTTTGTGAAAGGTAAGAAGGGAAGGGTTTGATTTCTAACTTTTAATAAATATATAAAGAAACACCATGGAACATGCTATATGGGAATGAGAGTTTGCTTCATGTTCATATAAAAAGTCCATATGGTTCATGATTTCAAGGGAAAGAATGAATCCACCAATGTTAAATGCTTTAATTATAGGGATATGGGGAACTAATTGAATGAATTTAATAAGTTTTAAGGTAATTTTCCTCAAAAAATTCCAAGTGATTAAGGCCATGTGTATGCGATCACTACAACTACATTTTAAGTTCTTAAAGATGTGGTGGCATGTACTTTGATCGAAACCTAAAATTTAGATAAATATTTATTTGATTCTGGATCTTTACACTCTTTTATATCTTCCATGTTTGCTAATAAAATTAGATATTTCCCTAGAACCTTAAGAAGGTAGTTTTCAATCAAGGATCCTAGTGAAAATACCATTGCAATAAGGATATATTAGTCAGTTCCCATTATGATACATAAACATACCCCATTTGAAAACCTGATTATTATACCTATGGTTTAATTTTATATAATCCTTGGAATTGATTAAATTTTAAATTATAATATGAAAATTTATTTCTTATAGAAGGAGATTACAATTTTTGACAAATATGTGGACTCCCTTGTCTTTACAAGGGAGACTACATCATCTGAATCATGTATATATCCACCTTTAGTATCAATCCTTAATGAAATTCTTAGTGAAGAAGAGTAGAAACAACCTATGAATGGGAAAGGTATCCTTAGAATAGAGGATGTACCTATTGTGTAGGAATAAATTGATGTATTTTCCGAAGAATTACTTGTAAACCCACTTGAGAATGAAGTTGAGTTTTCCATTAATCTCATCCATGATAAAAAACCTATATCTAAGACTCCCTATAGGATGGATAGAGTGGAATTAGTATAATTTAAGAAAATACTGTAGAATCTGTGTGGCAATGGATTTATATTCCCTAGTGCTTTACTATGGGGAGACCCTATTCTTTTTATTAATAACAAAGAAGGTTTTATGTGGTTGGAATCAATTATAGGGAAATCAATGCTATTACTATAAATAGCAAGTATCCTCTACCCTATATTGATGAAATTTTTGGTCAAATTTAGGGAGATAAATATTTTTCAAGTATTTTTCTTCATTATGGGTATCGTCAACTGTTAGTAAATAAAGAGTACATTCCAAAGACATCATTTTATATGAGGTATATGCATTATGAATATATAATAATTCCCATTGTATTGACCAAATTCACTATTTGATTTTATGTATCTGATGAATATAATATTCAAGGATCATATAAATAATTTCATTTTGGTATTTATTAATGACATATTAGTTTAGTATAAAAGTTATGATAAGAATAAGATTCATTTGTGAATCATTCTTGAGAATATCAAATAAAATAGGTTATATTGAAAATTTAGTAAATGTAAATTATAGATTCAAGAAGTTTCTTTTCTTGGTTATATTATCTCTAAGGATGGTGTATTAGTTAATCCTATAAAGATAAAGGTAGTGATGTAATGCCTAACACCAATGAATATAATAGAGGTATATAGTTACCTTAGATTAGTAGTTTACTATTGATGTTTGTTTAAAATTTTTATTGATTAGATAACCTGTTAACCTAGTTGAACATAAAGGGGTTAAGTTCATATGGTCAAATGAATGTGAAGAAAGTTTGGATAAATAAATAGAATATTGGTTGATACACTGATATTGAATTTACTATCTAAAAGGGATGAATTTTTAATATATAGTGACGCATCAAAGAGTGGACTTGTATGTTTCCTTATACAAAATGTTAGAGTTGTTTACTTTAAATCGATGTAGTTAAATATTCATTAATAGAATTATCCAAACTGTGATCTTGAGTTAGAATATGTAATATTTTCATTGAATATATGGTTCCATTATATTTATGGAGAAATATATAAAGATTATAAAAGTTTGAAATACATTTCACATCGAAAGAGATAAACATGAGGCAAATATGATGGTTAAAACTAATCAATGATTATGATTTCTCAATACACTACCATCCTTTAAGAGAAAATAACACATCTGATACATTGAGTACGAAAGATCATGGAGTTTTGACTAAAATTCAGTTTGAAAAAGATCCTTTATTCATGAATTTAGTAAAGTTGGATACGGGGATCATTAAGAAAAGGGAAAAATCACAACTATTCTAAATTATTGACATACCAAACTTATTAAAGAAAATAAAAATTTACTATCTTGAGGATAAGAATATTCAAAAGAAAATAAAATCATTGAATGATGGGAATTTAGAATACTTCATCTATGAAGATGGTATATTTAAATTTGTAAAGATTCTATGTGTTACATTTATACCAGAGTTGAAAAGAGAATTATTTAATAAATCTCATAGCTTAAATTTCTCTATACACACAAGAAGCACAAAAATGTATTTGGATTTGAAGGAAAAACTTTGGTGGGATAATATGAAATGTGAAATTACAAACTATGTATTAAGATTCTTGGGTTTTCAATAGATAAAGGAAGAGAGAAAACATCTTAAAGGAGTCACGTAACCTATACCTATTCCTATATAGAAATTGGATGATATCAATATGTACCTTTTCTTTGGATTTCCAAATTCTACTAGAAAGAATGATTCCATGTGGGCTACTATTGATTTCCTTACCAATACCATACATTTACTCTATATAAGAAAAGACCAACCTCTTGAGTGCCTCAAACAAATCTATATCAATAAAGTCATGAGACATAATGGTGCACCTCTTTCAATCATATCCAATCATTATCTTCAATTTACATCAAAACTTTGGAAGATTATTTATAATTATCTTAACACAAAGCTAAATTTAAGCATTGTTTATCATTCTCAAACTAATGGGTAGTCTAACATTCATACATTAGAATACATTTTGAGGTTGGTATCATGTAACTTCCAAGGTATATGGGATCAGTATTTACCATTTTTGGAATTTTTAAATATTAATAGCTTCCATTCAAGTATTCAAATTGAACCATAAAAAGAATTTTATGTTAATAGGTTTCATACATCAACTTTCTGGGAAAATTTTTGTGAGATTAATCTTATTAGACCATATTTCATGGATGATACAATAATTAAATTGAACCTTAATGAGAATATATTAAGGTAGCTAAAATTTAACAAAAAATTTATACTGATAACCGAATAAAGGATTTATAATTTCAAGTGGGTTATCAAGTTTTCTTGAAGGTATCTCTATGGAAGGGTGTTATGAAGTTCAAAAATAATGGGAAAGTATATCCTAGGTATATCAAGCCTTTTGAAATTCTGAAAATAATTAGAGTTGTGGTATACCATTTGGAAATGACACATAGCCTCTATAAAGTTCCTGATGTGTTCTATATATCATTATTGAGGAAGTATATTCCAGAACCAATGCATGTTATCAACTATGATGAAATAGAGTTAGAACATGATTTATCTTACTATGAAGAGTCTATCCAGATTCTTGATACTAGAGAAAAAGTATTGAGAAATCACATGACATAACTGGTAAAGGTACTTTGGAAAAACCATAGGATAGAAGAGGTGATGTGGGAACCAAAATATGTTATGATGAAGAAACAACCACATATGTTCATGAGGTGAAATTATATTAATTTTGAGGATGAATTTTTTCAAGGGGGAAGAATGTAACACTCAAGCTTTGATTATAGTAATTAAAATTTTATTTCTAAGTAACTATAACATAATTCATATAAATTTATTCAAAAATGTTTTTAAAACCTAAATTACTAAATTTTTTAATTGTAATTTTATGAAATTAATTTCATATTTAAATTCATAATTTAAAAAATATTTTAGGAATATTTTTTTGGGATTTTTTAGAAATAACTGTTTTCTTGGTGAATGGTGAAAAATATTTATTTTACAAAAACTATCACTTTTTTAAAATTATAATGATATAATAATAACTTAAAATTTATGAAAATTTTACTATAGAAATAATATATACATAATAATTAATTTAATTTATATAAAAATATAATGTCTAACTTATAAATATATTCTTAACATTTTTGAAATCTAAGTAATGTTTTTATTCAAATAATATTATTTTTAATTATTACATCTTAATCAAGTATTTAAAAGTTTTGGTTTTATTTTGGTTTTAAATAAAAATAAAAATAATTTTATTTAAAATAATCCTATTAATTCAATGGGAATCAATATTATACTTTATTTTTCTATAAAATTGTTTTTATGATTAAAACAAACATTTTTCAAAAACCAGTTTTCCCTTCATTTTATGTATATATGTTTAAATTAATTTTTACCAATTTTGGAAATTTAATTTTGTAAAATGGATTCCATATTTGGAATCATAATAATTAATATTATTTAATAAGTTCAACTTAATTTTTATTCCTAATGAGTAGTAAAAATAGTAAAAATATGTTACCACAACTATAGTTAAAAGGCTTTACCAGGGGGTTAAACTAAAAGAAAAGAGTTTAAATGACACTTATATTTTTATAAATATTATTATTTGAAAATATGTATAAATTGTATTACATTTACTATGAAGTACTATCCATTTGGTTCTACTTTCACAAGAAAATGACTTTATATTATTTAAATCTTTTAAATAATTCAATGTGTATCCTTCCCCTCAGTTAGAAAAGGGCACTTCTTCTCCACCCTTAATCATAAAAATTAATCCATATGGATCAAAAAATAACTAACTAAATTAATTCCTATATTCCTTTACTTATTTATTGAGCTTTTTTTATTCTCCTAAGACCATCCTAAGAAGACTTCATGTGTAAGTTAAAGGAGGTATCTCAAAGGAGTGGTAATCTTCTGTAGTGGCTATTTCAAAGTTTATTTCCTATTATAATTCCTATATATATATATATATTTTATACATTCTAAAATAATGACCCAAATATCATAAATATACTGATATGTTATTATGATTATGGTAAAACCATTTTCCACCTCCTTTCTGTCAAATGATAAATGAAAGTATCGTTTGTGAGTAGGTGTGGACTACCGCATCTATGTAGCAATATGATTCATTTTCCATAATCACCTAACATTAATGGATATAATGATGTATTTAATAAATATATATGATATAAATCATATAATTATGATTCTTAAATGATAAAATATTGTTTATCTTTTTTATTATTATTGTTAGAGAATGAAAACAACGTTCATGCGTACATACGAACTACCATATCCACGAACAATGTTATTCATTTTTCTATCTCTTCCCTTCATAGATGGTTGTAAATATTTATATAATGAATATATATTATATTTATACCAAGATTAAAATTATATAGATGATTTAACCATGATCAATATGAAATGACTATAACTACCAACTTAAAACATTCATGAAAAACAAAACAGTTATCACCCAAAATAGTGATTTTAATAAAGAATTATCAACAAATAGATGATAATATGTTATAATTTAATAATATATGATATTATAAGTATAAATATGGTTATATTAAATAATTATAATAAATTAAATTTTAGGATAAAGGAGGTTAAAATCACTTACAAAGCAAGTCAGACCTAAGGTAAGGGTTTTATGTTATAATCTAACTTTTTTACTAGGACTGTTTATAATTAAATCTATGATGATGAAATTATATGATATATCCTTAAAAAATATTATATATTTTCTTTTACTTAGATTATTTTTTAAAATTACAAGTTTTCCTTTCATTTTTCTCTCTATAAGTTCTCAAAAGTCTAGGAATTTTTTTTAAGGAAATCTGACATTTTTTCCTATTTGATCAGGAAAATTTTTCATCTATGTTTATATTTTCATTAAAATATTTTCCAAAATGTTTTTAATATTCTAAAATTATTTATTAAATTAATTTTTACCCATTTTTTAATTTATATAAAAATCCTGAAAATGAATCTTCTTATCATTTTCCAAATGAGGTACTTTTTATCGAAGGTGTGAGTGGAATATTTGTTTTAATTTTTAGAACAAGAATGTATTTTCCGAAAATAATACCTATTATTCTACTTAAAGATTAATTTAAAAGTTTACATGGTTCTTTTCAAATAATTTTTTTCCTAATATTCTTGAAATTTTTATATTTTGAATGAGTGATTTTAAAATGAAAATTGTATTTTACTTAAGAAATGTTGTAGTGATATTTTAAAGGTATTTACATCTATGTCAACTTACTTTGATAAAATTTATACTTTAATGGGGATATAATCTAATGATACCATTCACCTTATTAATATGGATGAGTTATGATCATGTTTCTCTAGTAATTGACTGAGGAAAATAATAACTTTCCATATGCTAGTTTTTTAATAAGAATGTTTATGTTAATTATGTGTTGAATTATTATTCATTTATTTTATATTATAAATGAATTAGAATTAGTAAGTTATGGGAATGTCCCATTATATCTCTTAGATTCATCGATAGGTCTCATGCTATAAGCTAGTTTTTATATTTGTTCTATGCCTTAACTGTTTATATATGTAGGCTTGGCATGAGGCCTTCACAGTAATATTATAATGTCTAGTATTATGCAGTGTATCATTATGAAACTAGTTATTTTTATCCATGTAACTATTTATGTTGTTATGTTATCCTTGGATATATCCCCCCTTTTATGACATTAGTTGTATGACATATTTGATTATTTTTTATCTCTTCCATATTATTTATTCTCTATTTATTATATGATATATTTTGTTTTAAGTTTTCCCTTACTGAGAATTTATGATCACCATTTATTATGTTTTTATTTCCCCAAGATTCTAAGAAGGTATCTATGAATTATTTTAGGGATATAATAGAGGAAATAATAAATTTATCACAAGAATTTTATTTTTTATTTCATGTTTTCAAGTTTAATTTGAGAATATTATATTTATCTAGTCTCTTAAGACTTCTAAAATATTTGATCCTTCAGGATATGATCTCTTATATCTTGTTCCAATGTAGTAAAATAACCACTAGATCTGAGTTACTTGAGTTTTGGTGTTATATAGAGTGATAATATATGACTTGTAATTACTTAATTTCTGAAATGGATTAAATATAGCATAGAAGGTACACATCGTGTCACCTATGGACCATATGTTGTGTGTCTATATGTATGTATGTATGTATATATGTATTAAATTCCAAAAATGACTTTAATCTAGCGTCGAAAGTTACATACCATGTGTCCATGTCAGTTTGCGCTATGTATTTAACAATTTTATACAAAAATTAAATTTATTAAATTTATTTAAAATAATATAGAATGATAATATTTTTCATTCTCAAGGACTATTTAGACTAAATATTAAGATAAAAAATAACTAATTAGTAGATTAATTCATTAATTCATGTAAATTTATCTTAATATGAATGAATTGAAATGATTTTTTTGAAAGTTTAAATGTGTAGTTGTTGCATGTTTCGATTGATCATGAGCTTAATCTACCTATTTATGTGTTGTGTTTATTTAACTTATTACAATCATTTCATTTTTTCATGTGATAATTTATTATTAAATTAAATAAAATGGTTTATGTATCAACCCTCCTACATTTATTATGTATGGGACTATGTTTAAAAGGTTTATTTTATATAACCCTAAACCCCAAGTACTGCTCACCTTTTAGTTAGAAAACATTTGAAAATGATGGAGCTCCAAACAAGTGTATATGATTAAGGAACCAATTTTATGTGAAACTAACCAAGGAGATACAAAGGAGAATAGAGAAATGTTGTAATTTGAGTTGTGGATAGGATTAAGAAGTTTCCCCCTAGGGTCAATGGTTGGTTTATCTCCACTTGATAAACCAACCATTAGATAAAATCTCATGATCATATCTCATATTTTTGTTATTTATTTATTTATGTGATGCATGGTTTATTTTTATGATTAAACATGATTATATTAATTAATTTAATTAGGTCTTAAGGGTTTACAAAGCATATAAGCACACACATTCACCCATTGGATTAACATGGCTTAGAACTTATCCCCCCTCAAAGATAGGCCCAAAACCAAGATAACCCATTACAATTTTATGGCCCAAAGACCTTATAGATTGAAATATATTTTTCTTTGCCCAAACGCCCATTTTTAGCTCAAAAACTTTTGGTACAAGATATGGATGGGAAAAACACTATAAGAGGGGGGGGGGGTGAATTATAGTTTAAAACAACTAATAATTTTTGTCCTCCTTGAGTATTAAACCTATTTAAAATACAAACTTATGATATACCAAAAAATTAATCATAATAAAATCAAAGTAAGAATAATAGTAATATAATAATTAGTATTTCACAACTATTGGTAAAAGTAATAACACAATAGTAAATTAAACTGCTAGAATTTTATCAATTACTAAAAAATAAATTAGCATAATGGAAATAAAAAATGCAGAGTACCAATTAACAAACCAAGTACCCATTAAAGGATATTATAAAACTTCACTTTTAACCCAAATTAAATAGGGAGGGGTAGGATTTTTGATTCATCATAGTAGTACTATAGAAGGTAGTATATTAGTGAAACTATTCACCTGCATTAAAACTTTGTGCTATAAGGATTTTGGGATATCCATGGGTCTTTAGTCCATATATCCTACAATCTAAATATATTAATAGTATTTATGACATAAGGCCCTTGGTCCATGAAGTAATGAAGGTTTGAATTACTAAATAAAAACCGGGATGGTGAATCTGAGAAGATAAAGTCACCAGGTAGAGAAAATAGACCCAGGATTGAAGGTGAGATATGGATCCAACCATCATCCTGTGTGAATTTGTACAAGGGAACTACAAGCCATTAGAAACTTTAGATAGTGAGATAATAAATACTCTAAGAGGTGATAGGGAGGGGCAGTTCTATTGTAATTTATTCATAAAGACGGTCTTACGACCTTGGTATTTCAGGATATGTACTTTAGGATTTATGAATCTGGGTATCTGGGGCATGTAAGGGTTCCCTTTCAACATAGTTAAAAATAGGTATTATGAGATAATAAAATAAAAATATAGAATTATATACAAAAGTGAATAGGTGATTATAAATATGATCCAAGGTATCCTGAACTTTAAACGTATAAAAAATTATACCTTCCCAAACCCAAGAATCCCTCAATTATAATCCTATTGGTAGGTACCGCTTGTAAAAACTAAAATCTTAGATCTGTCTTCCTTATTGAAGACCATGATCACCATATTGGTAATTCACTTCTTTTATGACCAAAATATCACCTCTATATTCCACACAAGTAATCCCTTGACTCAATGGTCAGTAGCAAAATAATTACAACACCAAATAAGAGTGTTTAAAAATAAAAATCCCAAACAAAATGTCATATAAAAACTATTAGAAAGAAAAAATACAATGATCAGAAGCTCTCAGAGTACCAAGTTGTTTCATGAATTCAAGAAATAAACATAACCTATTTCTCAAATGTGTGTAATGTTAATTATTATTATATTCTATGAAGTATATATATATTTATAGATGAACCTCCAATAGTTGAATTCTTAAATCTTTGGGTTCAGTTATAACGACATCGAGAATAACCTCATTATCTACTAATGAACTCAACACCTCACCACATCCACTGATGAAGTTATATGGAACCACTATAGTTCTTGTACATACAGTTAATGAAATTTTATTTAATCATTTTGGTTATTGTTTTTTATAAATCCTTAAACCATTGGTATTTCAAAAATTCTTAGATTATCATTGGTATTTCATAAAACTTCAGGTTATTAGTATTTTATTTAACAGATTTTCATTCTACATACATCAAAGATAAAAAACAAACTCAAGTTAAATAAAATAATTAATGAAATGTATTTTTATTTAAAAAAAGATAAAGTAAGTCTATAACTCAACAATACCCCCTTTTTTTAAAATCACAAACAAACATGTAAAAATTAAGGCTATCATAATTTTAAAAATAAATACTCCATGTGATTTCTGTAGAATTCGATGAACATAATAAATACCTACCTTTAAAAAATAATTAACCAATATAAGTCTCTTCCAATGAAATATAAAATCCACTTATTTAAAAAAAATATTGATAACATCATCATTAATTTTTATTTTATAGATTCCACGCCTTTTTGAATTTTGAAAAGAAATAAAACAAAAAGAAAAAAATCATAGATGAATCTCCCCCTCAAGATGTGGATGAAATCCCAATAGATCAAAATTAAACTTATACTCCTAGGTAATTTATCAATAAATACTAAAATGAAACAACCTTTCTTATACCTTTTTAATATAAAAATTCATTTATTAAAGGATTTAGAAACATTAAATAAGTATCGGTATTTAAACTATTTAATGAGTAATGGTAATTTAAAAAATTATCAATAATTAGTAATTCAAAATAATAAAGCATCATTAATTCAAAATAATGAATCATCAGTAATTAAAAATAATCTGAATTAACTAGGTCAAAGACAATATAAAAGTTTTTAAGAGATAAAATTCATTATTTTTTAGAAGTTTTATACATCATCTTCTCAAATATCCTTTTCCTCCTTTAAATATTCTTCATATATGTTTTTACTGCTCTCATCTTTAAAAAAATTCTTTCCATAATTTCTTACAATGTATAAACCTCTATTTCCTAGTCTTAAATCTTATATTTGGCCTCTATAAGCTTCTATTTAGGTAATTTAATTCAATAATTATGCTGATTAGTAGAAAAAATAGATTCATAAAATTACTTCCTATTTTAATCATTATGTTTCATAAGATATTCTATATCTTTATCACAATTTTTCTCATACTTAACAAGCTTATAAAAATCCTAGAAATGACTTTAATAATTAGATTTAAAAATAGTTTAACCATACTTCAACTAGGTTAGTTGATCTAGAACTTGTCTAAGAGACTATTAGGATTTTATGTCTACAATACTATCCTTGACTTGACTAATTTTCAAATAAAGACTTGGAATAATAGTGATAACATTCCATATATTTTTTAACTGATTTATAATAAAACTATTCTATATTTATTGTCTTTAAATTATTGAAAAATGTTTATTAGAACTTTTTTATGATGATTTACTAGATTTACTATCCTTTTCTTTAGATTTTAGTAGACAAACATTTTATGTTGATGTAATGTTCCTCACAAAAATTTCCTTAGATGACTGACCATATTTAAATTTTTTATTTAAAGACACATTGAAACTTGAAATTTTTTCTATTTTAATCTTCCCATATGCATGACTATTAACTTATATTAAATGTTCTCTTGAATTCCTATGATTATTTTAGATGGTTTTTTCATATTCTAATTAAATTTTAAACATAAAATTCCTAAAAAATATCCAAAGAAATTAACTTTATTTTTGATACATCTTCACAAGAATAAAGTTATTTAGAAATTAAATGATTAAATTATGATTATTTATAATTTTATTTCACAACATATAAATATTTTAAAAGATTTAAATTTTTCTTTGGATACTATATTTTAATTAAATATTATTTGTTTTATGGTATCACCTCAAGTTGAGATGTTCTAACTTTTAATATATATTTCCTTTTCTTTTTTAACTTCATTCTTCTCAACAACTTATTTTTTTATAGCTTTAACATCAACCTTATAAATATTTATGGAATTCCTTAAGATTTATTTATCTTATTTGACTAATTTTTTTTCTTCTTCATCCATTTTCTACAACACATCACTATGATTTTCATTAAAGGTTTCAAAATATTCAATAAATATCCTATTTTTTGTAGGTGGAACATCCAAAATTTCAACTATTGGTTCTTTTAAATTTTTCAAAAAAGATAATTACTACTTAGAAACTATTTTCTTTAAATATAAATATTACACACTTTTATCAAAAAAAATATTTTCTATTTTAAGATAAAAAAATTTCATTCGAGTGATTGTCTCAAAATTTAAAGGGTTTTCTTTTACTCTCTCTAAAAAACTAAAATCAAATACTCCTTTTTTCTCAAGAAGTTAGACAAAAACATTAATCAATGTTTTTATATAAGGTAAAATCTTTAATTTAATAGCACCAGAATAAAATAATTCAATATATCCAAATAGAATTTTATAATATTAAATTGTTTCATGTTTTAAAGGAAACCTAGGAAAACAACATCTTGAATTTTTACTGTATCCTTATCAAATTTTCTTAGAATAAGAAAATACTGAGTCCATTGAAAAATAATAATGCCCTAAAGATGAATATGGTTCATTTTTTGAAATTTTGATTTAGCTGAAAACGGATAATCTCCATCCTGATTCCTAACAAAAGATATATATGAATCTAGAAGCTTATATGAGATAAACATCGAATATATATCTAATGAAAATTTGATTAATTCTTCTAAATCCTTTAACACAAAACATATTAATGATTTTAATGATAAAAAATAACTTTCCTAAAACCATTTGATCCATAAAAAACTACTGAACTATAAAACTCACAGACTATTGATAAAAATACTAACAATGGCTCTTATTGGTTAAAACAAGTTATTACCTTCCCTAAAATAGAATATTTTTCATCAAAAAATAATCATAATGATCATACTATTCATGATCTATCTACCTTTGTTGAGAAATTTATCTCAAATAGAGTTTTTTGGAAGATTCCATAACTTTCAAAAGTAGGTTAGAAAAATAAATTGATATTTTCTTTATAAACAAGAAACAAACAAATGATCCACACGAGAATACTTATAAGGGTTCTTCATAACCACCAAATCAAAGGCATTGACCCAAGAGATGATAATGTAAAAGAATTCAATTTTAATAAAATCAATTTTAATTTTTATATTTCAAATCATCATTTATTATTTTCTACTAAAAATATATATTCTTGAAGATATATATTAATAAAAAAAACTTTTCAAAAATTTAGCAGGAGTATAAAAGTTCCAATTTTTCATAAGTAATCTACCAATGCATTTGGATTGATCTTACTCTTTAAAAGATGGTTTTGGATAAATATTAACTAGAAACCTATAAAATTACTTAAATTATGAATGTGATCTATTTAAAAAACTAGTTAAATATAATAACAAAAACTCCCCCTAAATAAAAATTATTAAGAAAAATTTTAAGCAGAGCTTAGAAAAAAATATCGAAACTACCTTAATCATGAATCTTGTAACAAAAAAATTATAGTTTAGGAAAAAATACCAAGCATCAATAATAGGTATTCATCTATAAGTGTGTAGTGAATTCAATTCTTTGATATTTAAGTTATCAAAGGAAATAATTTTCTAAGACCTGAAGTATTAAAAAATAATACTTTCAGTACCTAGATTTTTCTAATCCTCTAATTTTCCTAAGTTTCTAGATCCATTGAAATGAATTATTAATATTTTCCAAAATATTAAACTCTATTGAGTGGAAAATTATTTCTCCAATTACCTCTTCTTTGAAACATAGTGAAGAAGGGTGAATGACTTGGCACAAAATAAGTTGATCAATATATATAATTTCTAGTGGACTTACATCCAAGTCCAAAAGTATAACTTTGAACCTTTAAATATTCATACATATTTTCAAAATGATTTCCATTATTAGTAAATTTTTTTAGAAACTTCTTCAAACTTTCAATTTTTGAATTCAACTTAATAATCACATACTCACCTTGAACTAGTTTGATTTTAAACTCATCATTTTTATCTTTTTGGTTATCCACCTTCTGATGATTTTTTGATGAAATTATAACATTATTACCTTTTATCTTAGATATATCATTTTGGAATTATATATTTCCAAAAAAGGTTTTTTAATATCTTTCTTCACCCTTGATAGAATATTCTATATTGTTTAAAAAAAATAAATATTATGATTTATCTTCAAGGTTAGTCTATCAATTTCATTTTTTTCCTTAGAAATTTCATTCTTACACTTAATTTGCATAGAAATATTCCCAAAAACTTCATACTTAAGTCAAATACAGGTTTTATATATATTCTTATAAGAATCAAAAACTTTAAAAATGTAATCAAGTAATTCATCTCAGGATTTTTCTTCGTCATCATCATCAATATAATATGAATGTCCATTGTCACTTTCCTTCTCAAAAAATAAGTCTCATACATTATTATAAAAAGAATATTGTGAAATATTTTCAAAACTATTTATCTTTCTAATAAAACATTTCATATTTTTTAGCATTCTTATATTTTTTAAAAATTCAATGATCTTCCAAATATCCTCACTTTCATTCAATAAACTACCAGTAGTAGTTTCACCACCACTTTAAATCCATGTATCCATAAAATTAAAATTTTTATACGTATTATTAGAAGATTTATTGTAATATATTTTTTATTTTTTCTTTAACATGGGGAAATATGGTTGAATTTTTTCAAGTTTTCTACATTGGTAACATAGTCTCTGAAGAATATTTCTTATCAATTTTTTCTTTTTTTTTTCTTTCTAAAAATTTATATTAAAATTTCCACAACTGAATAATTTTATTTCCATATAAGAAAATACATCCTAGATAAATTTATAACAAATATTATTAGTATATCTTTTTATACTTCTCCTTATATCAATTTCTATGTTATTTAAAGCTTTGAAAGTTGATGTGAAAACAAACCTGTTTTTCTTTTTGTTTTATTAGAAACTTTTTAAAGTGGCTCTCATATGATATTATGGTTCTAATAAGATTATCAAAACTTAACTTAGTGATATGGTTAGTATCATCAATATCTATTCTCTTCAATTATCACTCCTTCAAAATTATATCAATCATTTTCTCTTCCATCTAGTCATTATATTACTCTTTTTCTCCAAGTGATTGTAAACCGTTCACAATTTTCATGAATCTATGATGTATTTGAGAAAATATTTCACTAGGAAGAAAATAAAAACTTTGATAATATACTCCCATAATGGATATTTTAGTTTTAAGAACTTTTGAAGTTCCAAATCATGTAACTTATGGATTTTTTTAAATACTATAATCTTTTCATAAAGTGTACACTTGACTATAAATATTTATCTAAATTGAACAAATAAATGTATTTCACACAAGAAAATTTTATTGAAATTACATTTTAGAATCTCTTTACCAGTATTAATAATGTTTGATTCTATAATGTCTCTTCAGTACTCATAATCATTTCCATCAAAATTTGGTGTTTTTTTTCGATTTATATTTTTCAAACTTTAGACATTCATAATACTAATCATAAAAAAAATACAAAATATATTTTCTTAACAACATGTTAGCATAAGTAAAACTAAGAAACTAAAAATCTAATAATGTAATTGAAATACTAGAGATTTAGCTCAGGTTTAGACTAAAATGCATGGAATTTCTCTAATACCAAGTGTCGATCCCTAATATGGATGGAAAACACACTAAAAGAGGGGAAATGAATTATAGTTTAAAATAACTAATAATTTTTATGTTACTAGAGTATTTAATCTTTTATAAATACAAAGATCTGATATATCCATATATTAATTAGAGTAAAATAAAATCAATCATAATAATAATAGAATAATTGATATTTAATCACTATCAATAAAAGTAATAAATGTAGCAACAAATTAAACTATCAAAATTCTATCAATTATCGATAAATGAATTAGATAACATACATAAAAAACATAAATTACTTGTTAACAAACTAAGTACCCCTTAAATGATATTATAATACTTCACTTTTAACCCAAAGTGAATAAGGGATGTGAACCTGATCTAAGGTATCCTAGAATTTAAACCAGTTGAAAAGGCCTGTCTTCCCAAACCAAGGAAGATATCAAATATAAACTAGTCAGTAGGAAACACTTCTACAAACCATAATCTCATCTCTATCCTCTTTTTGGAATCCCTCAATCGGCCTGATTGATAATTCCCCACTTTTACAATCAGAATCTTGGTTATGTATTCCACACTCAAAATCCCTCAACCTGATGGTTGACATCAAAAAAATTACATCACTAATGCTAATATATTTTTAAAGAAATTTCATAATTTCTAGATTAAAAACACTCATAAATAAAAGTTATAGTGATTAGAAGCTCTCAAATAAACATACAATTGAATGATTTCAAGTGATCAACATAATATCTTTATCAACTGTGTGTAATGTCAGTTGTTCTTCTGTTCCTTGAATTGTTGATCTATTTAAAGAATCTTAGGATTTAGTTGTAACAACATTGGTAGAAACTTGATCATTTGTTGACGAACTTATAATCTCACCACATTTACTGATGAAATATTTTGAACCACTACCGTGCTTGTATATTCAGTTAATGCAATATTATTTAATCATTAAGGTTAAAAGTTTTTCATAAATCCTTAAACCATCAATATTTTAAAATTATTAATATTATTGGATTTTCAAAAATACTCAAACCATAATCATTTTTTAAAACCTTATGTTTTCAGTACTTTATTTTAAATATTTTAATTCTATATATACATAAAAAATAAAACAACAATCTCAAGTTAAATCAATTACTTAATAAACTGTATTGTGAATTTAAAAACAAAATATAAAGTGAGTCTTTAACTCAATAAAGGAACCTCTGTGAATTGTACTGTTATAGTACCTGTCACTGCTATAGTGCCTACTATAATACCCTCCATCACAATAATGACTTATATAACATCCTCCACCGCTACCGTTCTATTGCCACTACCAAGATGCTACAGTTCCCGTGAAAGTCTCCTTGAATTGGGGGACATTAGGGGTTGAACACACAAACTCATACAATATTATGGGGTTACTTTAACATTTTAACATAACCCTAGACACATGATCACATAAAGTAAATAAATTAACAACTATTCTAAGATTAAATAAAAAATATTATTTATAAATTATTTTTTTGATATGATAAATTAATTATATAAAATCTATATAATATTAACAAGAATGTAAATAATAAAGTAAATAATATTTTCCTATAATTAAAAAAAACCCCTCAAAGAAAATAATAAGTTATTAAAATTCTTAAATAACTTGAGTTATAATGAAACCATAGTTCAAAGTACTTGTTTGGACCTCATCAGTGTGATTTCAATTATTGGGAATTTCTAATAAAAATGTTAGGATGAATTAACCTTGTTAGAATCAAGGGTTTATTACCTTAGTAAGAAATGGTGTAAGTTGGGGGGGGGGTAAGCATTGAGTAAGTCTTAGTATAATATTTCAATATTGGGGAGTCCACTCAACAGATCAAGGAGTTGTGAGTTAATGCATTTGACAAGAAAATCCTACCAAAATACCTTTGAATAATTTTCTTAGCCCCTAATTAGATTATTTTAAGGGAAATATGTATCATTTACACTATAATATCCAAGATAAAATATATTAAAAATCCAATGGATATGGATGTAAGGATTTGATAAATTTATGGGAGAATAATAAAATTAATTTATCACATCATAACCAGAAATCAAGATAAAGTACCAAAACCTTATTTTATTTATTATATAAAATTTACAGTAGAACCATTTGAACACTAAGATAATTCCTAGATAAATAAAATTTTATTATTAGCACAAATCTCCATGAGTGGTATAATATCATGTAAACTACACAACTGTCAATTTTTTTTGTTAAATACTCGAATCCCTTATTTCTACTCAACCACCTCAGTGAGTGATAAAAGTTGAAAAGGATGCCTATAAAAGATACATAGAATATTCTTGAATTTTTTGTTTCATAATTTTATCAACTATATCCAAAGAGCCAAAAATACAACATAAATACATGAATGCGTATACCATGGTAACTCATCTCCTAAAAATTGAAAAGGAGAAAGAGTGGATTAAGATAAAAAAAATTTCACCACATTATATAAGTGTAAAAAAGAATATGAGTACGGAGATTTTGATCTTGTCTTCAAGATGTTGAAGTATATAGATCAGTTTAAAAATTTGGGCTTCTATATGGATACAAAATTATCCATTAATCTCAATTATCATCCTTACCACCTTGACTATCTATATTTATTAAGAATTACATAATTATTAGTATGGAGAATTAACTTATAATTCTTTTAACTATGATTTTCCAAGATAATAGGGATTGGTGGAAACATGATTCCTCACCCCTTATGGAAAATAAATCCAGAAAAATGTCAGTAAATCCTATGAAAAGTTTAGAGTCAATTTTTATTTCACAACATCTATCAAAGCGGCAAAAAATTCAATGTGAGAAAAATTAATAGGTAGCTATTAGCTTCACATGTGATAAGAAAGGTCACTAGAAGAGGAACTGTAATGAATTGAAGAAGAAGAAACTATAAGGTTTCACTTCAGGTATATTCATCATTTCAAGTAATATTTCTATTTCAACTTCTTTGGTATTAAATACAATATGCAACTCACATATTTTTATCCAAATAAAGGAACAAAGGAATTTTACAAAGATTACAATAAGTAATTTTAACTTTATATGTAGATAAAATAGGTTTCTACCTATACCAGATAATATAAGATCACAAATTCTTGATTTCCAAGTGAATTTAATCTCATAAAACTACTGTTTTGTATTGAGTGTTACCAAAACATTTATCTGAGTGTCCAAATTATGAAAAAATGAGACATTAATTCCTATTTAAAATGAATATAGTTATGGTATATCACACTCTTTAATAGTTTAATAATACTTGAATATGAAATATCCAATATCATTAATTAATGATGAATTTGAATTATAATACTTAAATAATACCCAATTGTGTAAAAGTAATTATTTTTTAAGTAAAACTAAAAGTAATTATCAAAGATATACCTAGAAGGGTGTTTTGACTCTTTAGATATAAACTATTATGTATTTGACATTGTAATCCAATTTATATTTTTTGATGGATGATGTTGTATTTTTTATCAATAGGTATGGGATTTTTTGTATTATATACATTATCAAAATAAGTTGGTTTTAATGATGGGGTTATTTTATAAATTATGATGGAATAATAAGTTGGTTTTCTTGATGTAGAAGTAGATATGGATTGAAATTTATATGGAAGAGGATATGATTTTCAAGAAAATATGAGGATCCATGGGAGTCTATAAGTTATTCTAAAGTTACTCTAGAAGTGGATGATCCAAAAGTAAATTATAAGTTAGTAAAATACTTTTAAGGTTGAGATATATTTTGGAAGGATTATGGATAAGTCTAGTGTCTAGTAGAACTAGGCCAAAAAAATGACAAAGTATGGATACTTGAAGGCCACATTACCAATATATAAGAGTAACCGGACTCATATGTAAAAGTAATACATGTCATACTCTAGAAATTTGTAAAGGGAATTAACATTATTTTCATACATAAAATAATCTAAAATATATAATGTTAAAATGTGGAAAAGTAATGGAGAAGCTTCTCCCTGTATAGGCAAAGGTCACTAGACCAATACATAAAAGTAACCAAACCACAATCCCAGAGAAATAAAAAAGGAATGTGGTTTCCATATATATGTAAGAGTCATTATCTTATTAAATATAGAAAAATGAAAAAGTATTTAAATACATAAAAGTTACTAATAAAAATATATAAGAGTCATCCATATTACACTCTAAAATTTGTTAGTCTTGGTACTCACCTTATGATATGTAATAGTAATAAAGACATTACAAAAAGGTAACATGTGCTAACTAAAAAAGTAATGGAAAAGTATTAGATTACATAGGAATACATAAGAGTAAATATGGAGCATACATAATAAAAACTTTATAAGAAATGATAAAATTTGGTAAAGCCATGGAGATTACTGAATACAAAAGATTTAATTATACTATTAAAGGATGATATTTAAGAGTCATTTCCATGACATAAGGGAAATATGTAAGGGTTTTACCCATTTTATTTTTGAGGTGAAGGGTTAGTAATCAATAGATTATTATTAATCATAAAATATGATCGATGGTTTTTCATGTAATGATGGATATAATCATGTTGTGATTAAAGGAATATTAAAGTGAAATATTCTAATGGTTTAAATACAATATTTTTGTAGATTTGGTGGATATAGTATTCGACCAATTATCATTTTGTGATGTTAATGATCACACCATGAAGAAGATGAGTCATAAAGAGTTCTATATTTCGAATATAATATAATTTAGAAAGGAAATATAGGAATTCAATGGATGGGTTTGACTCAGTTTTTTAGAAGAGTTCTTGATATATTTACCATCACATTCATAAAGAATCAAAGATATTTAATATGGGAAATATGGAGAATCTCTATTGAATAGAGAAAATAAAATCCAAGGAAGCTAGAATTATGAAGAGATCTATCTAAATAAATAATAAATATTGTTTTTGTGAAATAAAAAAGAATATTTTTGATATATAAGATATCAAAAAGAGAGATGAATGGTATATCTAATAGAGAGAGGTATTCTAGAAATAAGAGAAGAGAGAAAAAAAGAAGGAAGATAAAAAATTCTTAATGATATTTCCAAAGAATAAGGTATATATTCCCTGATGACTCATGGAATGGTGATGCTATTGTTTGAGATTATTTTCACAGTCTTTATGTGATGGAGTGAAAAGTGGAGATTAAAGGTAACCAATCTAAACTTGGTGCCTCTATAAAAACTGTGATATTTTTTTATATTGGTAAGTGTTATAAGTTTTTTTATTTTTCTAGAAAAAATAACAGGAGGTGAGAAGTGAGGTGAGTATCCCTTAGGAGGAAGTGATCCATCCCTAAACATTATATAGAGAGTCAGCCTAGGTCTAGGAGTTACCTAGACTAAATCCACCACCAAATAGTGAGTTTAGTAGATTTCAGTGCATCAATGAATTTTTTATTACATGCTACTTGGATTATACTAGAGTGGACGAACTAAGTAAAATAACTATGTCTTGTGTGAATTATTGATCTATATTTTTCAAGTAATAATTAATGATAAAGGGATAAGTAATAATTTATTAGATATTTTAAATTAAAGTAAAAGTGAATTAACCATTAGATCATAATTAAGAGATGATATTTAGTGTGACCCTAATAACTATGAGTCGAAGATCAATTAGTGTAGTGATAGTTTAAGAAATAAGTGTTTAAATTGGAAAAAATTAATTCACTCCATCTCAAGGTATATCTCTATAAATAACCTTATGGGCCTAACAATTAGTATCAGAATATAGATTCATTTTTTGGGTTTATTTTTCTTTGAATTGATTCAATTGTTTTTCACATGTAAGTGTCATTTTTTATCCTTAATTATTTCAAAGTAATGACAATAATAAATCACAAGGGGATTCAAATATTAGATTTAAATGATTCTCAACCATTGAATAGTCAGATATAACACTAAATATGATCATTAGACTTGGATATTTAAACAAATACCTTTCATGGGATCTCAAATAGTATGGATGGTGGAGCCTTATCAGAGAAAGATTACAAAGAGTTCAATTCTGACACCAAAGAAATCAATGTGTTTGGAGGAGAATTTTCTAATACTGTATAAACAAAGGTGATGTCATGTAAATCATCCAATTCCATGAGGGAAAACTAATTAATATGTATAAAGGTGACTCAAAATATGACAAACTAAATTGAAATTTCAATAGAATAAGTATTAATACTTGAGGATGCACTGTTTATGAATTCTTTGATTGAGTAAATGCGATTTAAGTGGATATTCATGGAATCAAAGAAACAATCAGTGACGTGAAGATAATTAATAACATATTGAGAATATTTACACCTCTATTTAATGAAAAATTATCTATTCTCGAGGATGAATAGACAGAAGAGTTGATGTTGGAAAAACTTCATAGTACTCTCATTGCATATGAGATGAGGAATGATGATAATAGGGCTGTTGAAATGAGGAATACTAAAGAGGTGGAATTCAAGGCATTGAATAAAATTACTATAGAGAGTGATCAGGAAGAATAATAGGTTAATGAGGTTATAAAATTCCTTTCCTTAAATCTAAAAAGGATAAAAGGAAAATTTATTAGCATGATTCCACTTTCTCTTTTTTAGTGTGAAAAGGTAGGACACATTACAAAAATATGTCTAAATAGATTTTAATATGATGATATAGATGATGATATTACCACAATGAAATTTAGTAAGTATTTAAAAATAATGAACACTAGAAACAGAATCCTAAGAGGAATAACTACCTTTCAAAGAAGGATATTAGTTTGGAAGAATCAGAAGGAGAAATTGAGTCTCAGAAAGGGAGAGTTTATCATTAATCTATGTTAGAGGAAACAATTGAAGAAATAATTTTTTTTGTGATCCAAAATAAATAAATATAATGGCATTTTTATTTTTTACAAACTCTATATGAAATAATAGAGATAAGAGAAGACTGAGTTAAAGGTGGAAATTAAAAATCTCAAGTCTGTATGGATAGAAATATCAAAGAATGTATCTTAGAATACAAAGAAAAGAGTCATTCTAACTAAGTCACAAGCACATAATCCAAAGATAAACATTGATTTGAGTGTATCTTAGAAGATAAACACTCAATATACATAAAAAGATACATGAGATACAATAAAGAAATATAATAATATTCCTTATATTACATGTCATTATTATGGAAATATGGGGTGCACTAATTGTGTGTGTTCTATATCCAAGAGGAACTGAAAGGCATAAGGTAATTGAAGGTAGTGAAACAAAACTAAATATTTTAGGTATAATTTCAATGGTAATTGTTTCTAGTGTGGTGGGTATAGTCATATGGTATATTTTTCCTCAAAAATATTATATATGAATGTTACTTTCAATAACCAAATTTTTTTCACACTATAGATCATGGAGTCTTCAAGTAGGATGAACATTTAAAATCAATTTCTATCTTTACAAGTTGAAGTTGACCCATCAGACTCAAGGGAATATCAAATATACAAATTAACACTAAATTCCACCCTCTCTACATGTATTTGGATACCAATAACTATTTTTTTAAGAATTTGGGTTTTAGAGAAGATAATATCCATGGGTAGGTTGTATAAAAAGATGCATGTGATATTTAGACATGATCTAAAGCTAAAATTGATGATTGGAGCAGTAAAATTTGTATATCATTGAATTTGGAATTGCAAGTACATGAGTTCAATAAGAAGAATAATAGAAATTATAATTAGTGTCATAGGTGGTATCAATTTAAAATTTAAGTATTGAGGTTAAGATCACATTTTATCAATTGGAATCGGACCATGAAGATAGAACATGAAAACTTGATGGAGAAACTATAACATAAATAACTCAAATGATTGACTTATTTTTAACTAAAATGTGATATTAACTAATTATTTTCAAGATATCAAATACCAATATGGATAGATAAATCTCATGATAATTTTTGATTCTTTATTCTATGATTAATCTGAGAGAGTCAGGTAGAGTTTTGATATAAATAACCAGAAGGTGTTATCCCCATCAACTAATGAAAGACACCCATGCAGATGAAAGTATAAATATATTTCTAATATAAATCCATTTCTATTTTTTATAGTTGATATCAAGTTGATTTATAGATATAATATTTATAAAATAAATATGGTATGAGTCACAAACTATGAAATTAGTGATTAATTAACAAATGGTTTTGTGAAAGTGTGATTGATAACATAATAGGAGTTACTCAGCATAATCTTAACTTTGTGTATTCCTAAAAATTATGAAAGTAGGTGAGTAAAATGGAGAAAAATATCGTTATTATATTGATCTATTGTTTACCATACTGATTTATAGCTTATTAGGCTTAGAGTTTTTTGATACATCATTACTAGTTGGTAATATCACTTATTGAAAATATATGAGTTTGCAACTATAATTTAAGGAGTTTATTTACATTGAAATTAAAATACGGAATTATGTTGAAAAGGTGAAGAAATAACTGGAAATTATATGATCTTTAAAGTATATTAAAAAATGGAGAGTCTAGTATATATAAATATGATTTAATAACTATATTGAATATGGGGGATAAGGTATATTTATGATTCCTCATGATCATGAGAAATGGAGGAGAATGGTTCCATGAAAACAGTGGTATTGAACCTTGTTAGGCACCCTTGGAATGATTAAAACTATGTATTATGTAGTTTTCTTAGAAAACTAATAAGGGGAATCAAGTTTTGTCCCCAAGAACCTTATAGTATTTATCAAATAATTTAATTTTGTGTTGTTTGACATCAATAAGATAGGGTATAATTATACAGGAGATGAATGTGACACCCTTGACTCAAAGGCAAAGTATTTTTCAAATATTCCACATTTTTTAATTTTGGAGGAGGTTTTTGATTTTATTTCATGGGGTAGGAATCATTATGAATCTATTAATTTTACTTGACTTAAATGGGTGTTAATAATTAGGTGAGTATAAATCATTATGATAATATAATGTGAAGGAGTTTTTGATTAATGATAGTGTTTCCAAAAAATCTAAAGAGGGATATTTTTAGAATACAATTGATGTTTTATGATGGATGGTATTGTATTTTATTCAATAGGTGTTAGATATATTTTATTTTATTTATTATTAACACAATTTGTTTTTTGATTCTAGATTTATTCAAGAAATTATGCTGAAAGAATAAGCTGGTGTTCTAGAAATACTTTTATCCTAAAAGTAGAAGTTGAGCTAGTTTGAAAGTTATCTAGAAGAGGGTATGATGTTCCAAACGTTTTGAAGAGTAGTGAGAGTTTGGAAGTTATTCTAAAGTTACTTTATAAGTAGATGATTTAGAAGTAAACTATAATCCCAAAAACTATTTTGAAGGTTGAGATTTATTTTGGAAGGATTCTTAGGAAGTCTGGTGTTGATCAGAATTAGCCAGAAAAATAAAAAATTCCTGATACTTGAAGGTCATAATGATAATACATAAGAGTAACCAGATTCAAACATAAAATTAATCTATACCACACTTTGGAAATATTGAAAAGGCACCAACATTCTATGTATACATAAAATCAACCAAAATACAGAATTTTGAAATGTGACAAGGTCCTGGAGGAGCATCATCATGTATATATAAAGGTCACCAAACCAATATGCAAAAGTAACCAGACCATACTCTCGATGGAATGAAAAAGGCCTGAGGTTTCCCTATATACGTAAGAATAATTTTCTTATATAATGTAGAAAAATGTACATAAAGGTCACTGACACTAATATGTAAGAGTCATAAAGGTCACACTCAAAAATTTGGTAAATTCTTGGAACAAACCCTGTGATACGTAAGATTATTACAGGTGATACATAAAAGAAACATTTTTAAACTCAATAGAAAAATGGAAAAGTTTTGGATCATATTGGTATACATAAGAGAAAATATGAAGCATACATAAGGTTACCTTCAGATTAAGTGTAGAAATATGGAAAATTCATAGAGATCACTCAATATATAAAAGTCATTTATACTATAAAGGGATGATATATAAGATTTATTTCCATGAAACTTGGGAAATACATAAGGATCATACTATTTACTACTTGAGGTGAAGGTTTGGATAATAATGAATTATTATTAATTATAAAATTATATTGATAGGTTTTCACGTCATGATTAGGTGAAACATGTAATGATTAAAGAGACCGAATCATGATATTCCAATGGTTCAAATAGAATATTTGTGTGGATTTTGTGGATATTGTATTTAACTAAACATCACATCATAATGTTAATTATCACACCATAAAAAATATGAGTCTCCATGATTTCTATATTTCAAATATATTATATTTTAGGAATGAAATATTAGAATTCAATGGATTAATTTGACTTAGATTTGGAGAGGAGTTTAATATTAATTTTCCAATCATATTATTAAAGAATCTAAAATATTTAATATGGGAAATATAAATAATCTTTATTTAATAGATAAAAGTAAATTTTAGAAATATAGAATTATGTAAATAGTATAGATTGTTATTGTGTAATAAAAAATAATATTATTGATATATCCAATATCAGAGAGAGAGATGGATGGGATATCTTATAGAGAGAGGTATTTTAGAAAAAAAGAGAGGAGAGTAAGAAGAAAGAATATTGGCACACCTTGATGATATTTCCAAATAAGTAGGTGGAGATTTCACAACAGCTAATGGAAAAGTGTTTTTTTCTATTAATAGTGATGTTCGTAGCCTATCTATGGAGGATAAGTAAGTGTTGATAAAAGGGAACTAATATATACTCAGTACATCTATAACAATTGTGATATTTATTTATATTAGACTGTGTTCCAAGTTGTTTTCCTTTATTAGGGTTTTATGTAAGAGGAGAGGAGTGAGGGAGTGTCTCTTGGTAGGTAGTGAGACATGTCTAAACATTATAAGGGTAGTTTCCCTAGTACTAGGAGTTCCCTATCCTAAAACCACCACTAAATAATGAGTTTAGTGGAATTATAGTGCATTGATGTATTATTTATTTCTTATTTCTTGGATTAAACTAATGTGGGTGAACTAAGTAAAATAATCATGTTGTGTGTGCATGATTTATTTATATTATTCAATACACAATTAGTGTATAAGTCTTAAGTGGTAATTGATCATATTTGGTAAAGTAAAAATAAATTAACCATAAGATCATCATTAAGAGAGGATTGTTAATGTGACCCTAATAGCTACGAGGTAATGATTAGATATGACAATGAGAGTTTTGGGAATAAATTTTTTAATTTGAATAAATTTCATACCCTGATTCATCCCCCCTATTAGGGTATCTCTCACCAAAGATCATTGTGGGCCTAACATTTTATGGACTCACATATTAAGTTTTAAGTCAACTAAACTTTTAAATATAAAAGGTCACAAAGACACAAAGATTCTAGAATCAATTTTGTAAGATACATGTAAACTATTTAAAGGATAGTTTAGAAGTAAATTCATATACTCCATGAGATTATTTTTAGTGATTTTAAGAAAGTAAAGTGGATTAATGAATATACATGTTAAAATATATAAGAATCTCTGGGCTGGACAGTTGAATAATATCTTAACCATTTATTAATCATTCATTTAAATATAGATGGAAATTATTCCTAAACTCACATGACCTTATACACATATGAGTGTTGATGGTAGTAAAATAAGGATAAATGTTTAGTCTTATAAGAATTTAATGTCTTCCATAATTAATTTCAAGACATGTTTCACAATTACTAGCATTAACACTTAACCATTTTCCAACTGGGTTTACTAATGGACATAAAATAAGTAAAAATAAGAAATAAATACA
Source organism: Viscum album (assembly GCA_963277665.1). Classification (NCBI taxonomy): domain Eukaryota; kingdom Viridiplantae; phylum Streptophyta; class Magnoliopsida; order Santalales; family Viscaceae; genus Viscum; species Viscum album. Next base: position 512,347,557 of record OY728136.1, on the reverse strand, counting down.
TTATTTAATAAATTCATGTGTTTTTATGATAATTTTTTGTTAAATATAATCTTGGAAAAAATTACAAAAAAATACACATATTAAATTATAGTTAAGTATCTTAAGATATTTAGGGTATACCTATTCCAAGGATAGAAAGGTGTTATTCATAATATTATCTATATTTATATAAGTGGGAAGTGATTATCTTTTCTGAAAATGGGATTAATATATACTTAAATCAATCCAAGGCTCCAAATGCACATTATTTGGAAAATGAATATTAAAGTCCACAAGACTTAGTGGGATGGGTTTTTATAGATACATATACTTCATAGGAAATTTCAAACCAAATATTTTGTTTTATATTCAAAAAGTTAGGCACTACATTATTTGATAATAATAATGAATCCTATAATAAAATTGTAAATTGAAAAAAATATAAAGTTAATAAGTTCATATGAATTTAAAAATAGATTCTATGCACAAAAATCTAGTCATTTATTTTAGTAGTTTCTCTGGTTGATGTAAATACATTAGTGGGTATTCAATAAGAAACTATAAATAGATGGTAAAGTTCATACATAAAATGATGGTTGGTTATAAAATGTTTCCAGAGATGTCTAGGCATAGTCTATGGTGATACCTTATCCTCTATTCATCATACTGAAATACACTATAATTCTACTTATTATAGAAATATTTTATAATAATTTAATCTAGAAAATTAATGTAAATATCACTTTCCTCAGTGTAAAACTCAAGAAAGATTTCTATATAACTCAACGAGAAGGTTTGGGGACACTATAAAATGATAACACGGTATGCAAGTTGCAAAGATCCATTTATGGATTGGATAAAACATCAGGAGCATAGAATATACATTTTAATGAATCCATAAGAGATTTTTGCTTTATTAAGAATGAAAGTAAGACACGTGTTTACAAAAGGTTAGTAAGAGAGCCATAGTTTTTGAAGTTAGATATATTGATAACATAGGGAAAATATATTTTTAGTCTTATGTTAGTTAATAATAAGGAAAGTTATTTCTCTAATAATGACTTAAAGTATCAACCCAAGTTCTAGGGAACAATATCTAATTAAATAAATATATGGGGTTTCTTAGATCAAGTAATAGTATATACATTGACAAGGAATGTAAAATAAAATATAGAACAATTAAAGAGAGAATTTATTCCTATTTCCCATAGTGAAATATCACTCCAAGATGATGTGTTAAGGAACATGAGGAGATTATTATAATGAATAGAATTTCATATGATCAAGTTCTTAGAATCTATTTAATATTCCATGATATGTAGTAAGATTTTACATTGCTTATATATAAAGAATAGTGGGTAAATCTCAAACAAAACTATGAGAATTGTATAAGGTAATAGCCATAATTATCCAATAATACTTGAAAAAGTGTGAAGGATAAGTTCATAATACTTAGAGAAGTTGGGATACTAGTTACCAAAGGGATATAAAAATAATATAATTTTAAATAATTTTGATCTAATTTCATATTCAGGCTAAATAAATAATAAATAGAAGCTTATTAAATTTAGTAGTAGCCAAATATATATAAACTGAGTATGTTTCGGTCTCTAATACAACTTAAAAATCAGTTTAAGAAAGGATTTATTCCATATTATTGAGTTGTATCAAGATATTAAATTATTATCATATTATTTATATTATGATAAACTTATGACTATTATATTAGATAATATGTTAAGTTTCTAATAGAAGAAAAAAACCAAATACTTGATGATATCAATTATTAAGGTATTTTCTCAATGGAGTAAAGTAACAACAAGAAGAATAGCCATATAAAAATGTGGTAAGCCTATAAGCTATAGATATACCTTATTAGAAGCATGTTTATCATATGAGATCTAAAAAACCACAAGTTTCTAGTAATTAGATCTAGTGAAAGTGGAAGTCTATTAGATTTGGTTCCTTAGAACCAACAAATGTTTTACCTTTTTATCATAGAAATATTAACAAATATCTCATCACATGGTGATTTTTTTCTGCATAACATTAATGTAATAAAATCCTTAGAGTATTTTTCATATAAAAATCTTATAATAGTTCCTCACTATAATGAAAACCTAGAAATGATATAACAATATTGTTAAATATATGTCCTATGGTCTTGATAACATCTGTCTGATGGGAAAAAAATGATGTTTGACTATCATTTGTTGAAGGGTCATAATACATTGAGACATAATCCTATAAAGTTCACACATGATAATATATAAAAAGGTAAATCATGAGGATAGATCCTTTTGGGTTTTAAAGGATTTAAGAAAACTTATAAAATATAGTGGAAGTAATATAGAAACTCAAATCCAATATTGATCTGATAGGTTTTAGGGGTTCATTTTATAAATAATTTATATGGAAGAAAACCCATAAATATGCTCGATATATCCTCAATAAAATCAATATAAAATATTAATGAAGAACAAAAACATGAATACCTAAATAATAGTAAGTTCTATCTTTATTATTTGATGAATTACTATTTATTTCAATCACTAGAGTAGCAGAGTAAAGCCTCATACTTCTAAGGGGATTACACTGACCAAAGGATCCCAAAAAATTTATTAAGGATCTTTAAACACAGAAGGGGTGCTAGAACCTTCACCTACTGATAAACTTCATATCAGGAGGAAGAGAGTATTAAGAAAATTTTATATAATTAGTTTTTCCCAATAGGAGGGATCTCATCACTTTATATATTTATCCTTAATTTGTTTCATTTAATGGAATATTCTATCCAAATTTAACATATCATTATACATTTATGTTCATTGGACTTATAAATTGTATTCCTTCAATAGATAAAATAAATCCATTCATAATGTATTAAAACTGAGGAAACTATGTGGGAAGATTCATGAAACTAAATCTATGCGTATATGTTAGATACATACACTTAGCCTATGAGGTGGTGGATGCATGCACTTAGCATAAAACATTGGGTGAAACATATTCTATCACATATATCATATACATAAGTTTTTAGTTCATAACTAAAAATTTCCCATTTAAACTGAAATCCATAAGGACTTCATTAAAAACTCCATAACTCTCTGTGAGTCTATCCCAAACTCCCTTTGGATACAATTTCATCAAAAAATCTTTATTTTGGATCAAATGTTTTTTCCAACACTCATTACTTATCCAAATTACTAACTTTGTGACCTTTTCAGGTCTTATTAGTGCTGAAAAAATGAAATCTTTATTTCCTATATATAAGAAAAGAGTGGCCTTTGGAAAAGTATAGGTGCTACTAAAGCCTCTAAGGGGTTTGGTTTGATCTCTATCAAATATATTCATATCTGTATAAAACCATGTCTACCAAAATATACATCATATACATCATATGTATACATATACAACCTTTTATTCCATGACATAGACTGACCATTAGACATGTATCATGAGGCAAACCAAGATAAGCATGTATATATTTTACATCCTTTTCATGGTTTGAACATTACATCTCACAAATAATCTCATAATCCAAGAACCCAAAGGTTTATAATCTTTATAGATCAGTAATTTAAATATCTAATTACACTTTATTTCTTTATCATCTCCCAATAACATCTCTACATAAAACATTATTCAACTAATAGTATTGCATATAATTTCCTGGGGATACTCAAATGTGTTGTAAGGGAAAACTTATCAATGAGTTAAAAAGGATTAGACCATAGGAATGAATCATGGGAGAAAAATATAATATAACCATAAGAGATATTCATAAAGAATGAAAAAATATATATAATCATGGAATGAGATCATAGGATCTTAAGAGGACCATCATGGGATAATAAAACATATGCTATGGTTTAAAAACATTTAATAATAGTAATAAACCATGGAAACATAACATTAGAGCATGGCATGAAAATAAGTAAAAAAATCATGAAATTTCAAAAAAATAGAATTATAACCAAGTCCATGTATAAATTCTTGAACATAAAAACAATTACCACACATAAAATTTTGAACATAACAAAAATGTATATACATCATGCTGTTTACATAACAATAATATATACACATCATATTATAGACATAACAATAATGTACATGAATCACCCTTATATCATGATACATAAAACCTTAACCAATACATTATATAGCTATATAATACCTCACCTATCATATAATAATATACCATACATATATGTTCCCCATGAAATAAATCATTTATCAAATCATTAAAAACCCATGAAAATAGAATGGGTATCAAACAATATCACATGGAATGTCATCATGAGTAGAATGGTCAATACCAAAATTAAATCTTCCAAAATAAGTACATCATAATGGAACTTGGATTATTAACATGAACCTTAATCCATAAGAGATATAACATTGAAGATACAAATTAAAATAGAAGAAAAATCATAAAAAGAGATTTCATAAAACATTTTAAACATTATCATAAAAAGATGACTTCATGAGTCACTTTTAAATGGAATGATTTTTAAAACAACCCTTTAAAATAAAACCTAATAATTTAACTTTTAAAATAATTAAATTTTATGTATATAAATGTGTATTGGAATATAAAAGATACAAATGTGAAAATAAATTCCTTTTTAATATTTTAAAATACCTTTATCAAAACCCATATTTTGAAAAGAGATAAATATAATTATGAATATAAAAAGAGATAATATGTATTTTAGATCCAAAATAATAAATGAAAACATATTTGGAAAGAAATAATATGGGAATGGTGGAAGAATATCCATTATAAAGAATGTGAATTATTCTTAACAATGTCATATTTTTATGAAGAATAAAATCCACCAAAGAGAATTATTTGATGTGAAAATGTAAAATTTCTAGAGATATGGATAAAATAACATAATAATTAAATAAATGTTATATTATATGGAACTTATAAGTTTATATCATAGGATAAAGTTCATGACCCAATTGAAAAGGAAATTTAGTCAACAAAACCCTTATGAATTTTAAAACATTTGAATCAAAACCTCTTGATATAGAAAACATGAAATAAAACATTAAATAACATAATTTAAAGTGTGAATCATTATATAATATTATAAATAGTTAGTGTATACATCATATAAAAGGTAATACATTCATAATACAAAACCTGTCTCAAGAAGAAAATTTGAGACAAGAAACCCTCAGTTTTACTTCTAACTTCCACAGAAGTGAATTAACCTCATGTACAATAAAAATAAACATATTAATATCGCATTTAATAACATTATTCATATATATTACCTTTTATAACTTCAATTATAATCATTCATTACATATATATTAGTTAATTTTTTTTCATCATCATCATCATTAGATCTTAGTAATTTTAATCCTTTCATACATGTTTCATAATAAAGAATTCGGTCCTCATTCTTTGATAAAAATACCATCTATCCAAAATTAATAAATATAATTGAATCATTGTGTTTAAATTATTTATGAATTATAAATTTTATTTTATGGAAGATATGGGTATGGTTTGTGATAACGAGATCTATGATGAGGTTGTTTCTATTAATTTATCGATAATAACAAATTACTTTATATGGATCATTGATTTTCGTGCCATACTTTAAGAACCAATTTCATGTAACATATTCCTCGTTAATATCAAACATATTTATAAAGTATATTTTTATAACCATACAAGTAATGTTGTGATGAAAAACAAAATACATCATTCATGGAGGTGGAATCCACACATAACACGAGCCACATTTTCATTTTCAAATGGCTGGGAGGAAGGTAGAAAATGGTTATTACATAAATATAATAAAATTTTAGTATAATTGTAATATTTATGTAATTATATTATTATTTTTAAAATGTATTTGGATGAGGTAAAATAAGAATGAAATGAATATAAATGAGAAATGAGTGATTGAATAAAATGTAATTTTTTTATTATCAAAACACTTTGGAGGAAAAAGTGAGAAACCACAAGATCCATACAATTCAACCAATTAAAAAAATAAAAGAAGTTATCTAAAATCAAGAATACTTGGAAAAACACCTCCCCAATGACTATATTGTTATGTCAAGCCTCTACCTATGCTTGACCGCTCAACTAGCTGTCCCAAGCTAGGTTGCACGGGTCTGGTACCAATAGAAAATCCATACCCTCTCATTCATCCAAATATGAATGACAATGCTCTAGTGAATGCTTTATGCTTTGATCCTCATATATAGCTAATCATTATATAGTGCTTGATGATTTCATAAAAAAATTTAAAATAAAACCAAATTCAAAAATTATGCCTCATATCCCATCTATTTCATATTTCAAAAAACCATCCGAGAGTGTTTTCCAAATTTCAAAACCCAAAAGTCATCAAATCGATTTTGGTCTACTGGTCGTGCTCTGCCTGAGACACCAACCATCAAGGACCACTCACTAAACCACCATTATCATGTCACCAGCAAAACACCATCACGATATTCATGTCAACACATCACCAAGGTCTTCATCCTCCACACATCATCATCACCGACCTCTGCTACTACGTCAACCACCTGCATAACTGACATCGTCAGGACCTTCAACGCTGGAACATGCCAACATTGATATCGATTTCCCTAAACTGTCTACTCGAAATCATGTCCCAAAAAACCATGAAGACCAACACACTCCTCTACCTCAGAGATAGTGGATGAATCCTAGAACCATATTATATAACCAAGTGAATAGAGGTAGGAATAATCACCAGAGATACCACATCTTGACACCGTCGCACCACCTTCGCCGTCACTTACTCCTTTGGAAAACTCTTTGATCCTACTTAGATTGGTATTTTGTTAAGACCAATACATCTATAATGTGAAAAATAGAGTTAGTAAGGGGTTTTTGTATAGTTTGTTTGGTCTAATATACTTTATATGCGAGGATAAGTAGGTTTGGTCTCCTTTTATATATGAGAGGGGTGGCTTTTTTTATAAATAATCATTACTTAATATTAAAGGCATGTCACTTTCAAATGGTTGTTGCTCAAAAAGTGGAAAATAATTGAGTGGGTATGATTATTAGTTTATAAACCTCTCAAAAACATTAATATGGGATACTTATTGAGATATTTTAGGCATTTTCCCCTTAATTTAACTTATTTCCATAATTTTCTTATTATGCGTTAAATCATTTTTTAACTTTGTAACTTATTTTTATGGATAAAAATAAAATGAAATTTATTACCTAATTTAAAAACAATGATTCCAATTATGATAAAAATTTGAAAATATTAAATTTATAGAGGTGCTAAAAATTAATTTTAATACAATTATGCTTAACCCAATAAAAATAGTTTTTTAAAAAATACCCCTTTTATGAATAAAAATTAATTTACACTAAAATCATGTATACTATTGATTAACATGAAATTTATTGGTTTATTATTTAAAAAGTATATTTTTATGACTTTAATGGAAAGACAAAACTATGTGGAACCTTTTTAATACATAATTAAAGGAAAAATACCAAAAATATTTTTTATTAGAATAAAATATCACTTAGGTTCCAAAATGTAAAACACGGGTTTATAAATTAAAAATAATATTTTTTTAAAATATTTATTTTATTTATTAAATATATATTTATCCGGTAATTTTTTTTATAAATTTTTAAGTGATTCTTATATCCAGATGATACCATAAAAGTTATGGTATTTGTAAAAACAATATTTTTTCTATTCACCTAAATATCAAACATTTCATAAAAATATTTGAAATTAATCCTAATATAATTTTGAAATTATGAATAAAAATATTAACTTAATTTAATCAAATTTATGTTATAAAATATATAAAATTATCTTTTAGTTTAAAAATATAAAATATATAGAAAAACTGTTTTTATAGAAAAATTACCATTTAAACATTAAGTGTTATTAATCATATTCCATATAAATTCCTAATTAATTGAATTTTAATATATTATTCTATATATTGAAACATTAAAAATTATTATAATTTTATTTTACAAATTATCGATTTAGTTTATTAAGATAAAATACACAACACTTTAAAAAGGAATTTCTTTAAAAAATATCTTTTTTTTAAAAGTGAATGATTTTAATCATATCACATTAATTATTTATCCTTTAATAATTAAATTTCATAAATTAATGGTATTATAACATATAAAATCATTCTTTAAAAACAATAATAGTAATATATATGAAATTATAATACATATTTTTATAATAAATCATTTTGGTATTTTTTTATTTATTTGTGGTTTTATTCTTATTTTAATTTTATTACTGATTTTTCACATGATATAATCACAATATATTAATTTTTACCTTGAAATGTAATAAGGTATATCACTATTTTTTTAGTTTTGTGTTGTGTGTGATATAAGCTACTCAAAAAAATTTATACTAAAATCATGGGTTGTAAAACTTTACTCTCCTTAAAAAGAACTCCATCCTTAAAATTCTATTACTTAGATAAAAATAAGTGATGGTAATTTTGACTCATTACATCCCCATGTTTTTAATTATTTTCCACATTATTATTGTTGTGTGTCTCCTTTCCATTATCATTTTTGTTTTGATAATTATATCACTCTCTCTTTTTTTTATTTGTTTTTACTTGATTTAGTCATTTATTAAATCTACTTATATATGTAAACTACAGTTACATATGTTATTGAATCTTATTAATTATTTATATTTTTTAATATAATATTATATGGTGATTATGGAACTTATCAAATTTTATATTTAAACAATTTTTGTTAGAATAGATTCTTTCAGGTGAAAAGAAACTGAGAAATCAGAAATCTGGAAATTAGTTTTACTACCTCTCTATATATTGTATATATCTAGAGCTACACTACTTAAAATTTCATAAATCCTTTTTTATAAATATAATAAGATTATCTAGGATTTATTCAAATAAAATTATTATAAAATTCTGAATTTTTAAAAGTAATCACTATATTTGATAGCGTACATGATACACCACATTGAGCTTAAGAGAAAAACTAAATAATATTTAAACGTTACCATTAAAACATAGCCATTAAAATAGAAGGAATGAATAGTATTAACTGAATTATGAAAATATGGTTTAAATATGTATATATATATAATTAATTATTTGGTGAACAATTAAATATAAATGAATATAAAACCCTTTTAAAAATTAAAGGAAATGTTTTTTTTGAAAAATTATTTAAATGTGAAAAAATATATTTTATAGAAATAAGTTAGTAAATAAATATTATTAGATTATATTAATTAAATATATTTAATTTAATGTTTTACATTCATACTATTTGTTTTATAGACATTATATAAGAACAAATTTAATTTTACAGATAAAATAAGTATTTTTCTAAAAAGGCATATTTGCTGCCTTTTGATGGCACACTTATTTTAAATATAGTTTTTGAAACTTTTATAAATTTTATTTGAAAAAATAAACTTATTATTTTAAATGTGACTATTAAAATTTACTTTGGTTTAATTTTTGGTATTTTTTTGAAAAGATTCATTTTTTTGATGAATAATGAAAAAAATAATTCATTTTAATTGAAACCTACTTTTTCATAAAATTTATTTATAGTGTTAAATTTCATTTTTGAATAGTTTTAAAGTATAATTAGATTATTTTTTTATAATTTAATCCAATATAGATAATTGGAATCAATTTCACATTGAAATTTGATATAAAAACATTTCAATCTTTTGATGATTTTTACTTTTTAAAAACTCGTTTTCTCGTTCTGTCAATGAGATTAATTTTTAATTAATTTATTATAATTATTTGTTTGAAATTTAGAAAAATTGATTCCATATTTTTAATTAGAAATTATATAAATAAGAACCATTTATTTTTAGACATTATGAATAATAACTTTAATAATATTTTTTATTACCATGGTTAAAGTTAAATTGGGTAATTAAAGGTAAAAATAATATTATTACTAATATAAAATTACCCTAAAACTTTTATTAATTTAATTAGATGAGTTTTTTTTCAACCAAAATATTACTTGGGATGATTTTATGTCCACTTGGATACACTAGGTGGACTTTAACCCTTTTATAGTATTATATTTAAAGGAAAGTCAATTTTCTCACACTCTTATTTGTAACAAGTAAAATATTTTTAGTATGGGGTTATATAAGTGATATGTTAAAAAATAAATAGTATTTATAAATATAAAACATTTATATACATATTTTTAATTTATTTATAATTTTTAGGAAATAAATAATTAAATTAATTGGCGACATAATGATAATGTGATAATTGTTTAATTAATGGGAGAATCAAATAAATGATATTAAAAATATTAAAATAAACATAATATGATATAATTGATATCATAAATGAATTTTATGGATGAATTTTACATTTTAGGGACGATTTAATATAGTTTTGTTGAATATATTAAGTTTTTATTATATTTTTAAATAGTCAGGTATTGAATAGTGTCAAAATTGACATTATTTATATTTTAAAATAAATAATATTTTATTAAATGATATAAAATTAATAAAAATATAAAATTCAGAAAAATGATTTATATAAGTCTAAAAATTTAATTAATAACTCATTTTCTGTTTTTTATAATTTTATAGTAATTATATTTACCCTTAAAATGTAAATTACATGATATCATAATAAGAGTTAAAATGTGTAAAAAAAGGTAAAGATTAAAAAATAGAAAAAACTTATATAATGTTAATTGTATGTATTAGGTTCAACCCAAAATCATCTTATATTTTATATAAATTAGTTTTGAGTCATTTGGATTAGAAATTTAATTTATATTAATTTAATACTTTGAAGAATTCCAAGAGTGCCCCACCCCACTCCTATAAAAGGGAACCCATTATTCTCTTTTTTAAACAATTAAAAACCTATTTTGTTTGGAAAATATCTTTCCAAATACCTTACTATAATCCCTCCCCACATTATAGAGTCCTTATTTTAGGCATTACATTCTTCTTAGAGGTGTCAAGGTGTTAATCAATGAAGATCGTCTGAAGAAGAGGTATTGTTTTAATCATGTATTTTTATTTTATTTCTTCTTCCACTTCATTAAAATATTCTATAACCATGATAAAATAATAATTAAAATATAATAAATATAATTATATGTTATTATGTTAATATCATCACCTAAATCCATCTCCACTTCCATCAAATGAGAAATAAATTAATCGTTGGTGCGCATGTGTGAATTATAAAATCCATGAACCAATATAATTTGTTTTCCAACACCATCTCTCAAGATTGGTTATAATAATAAAATTAATGTTTATACATTATATTAATGATTTTTTTTTAATTATAATAGAATAATATATCAATTGTGTTCTTACATTCCATGCACATGAAAATGATAAAGTCATTCGTGCGTACGTGTGAACTATCATCTCTACGAAGTGATGTGATTCATTTTTAATCACCATTTCACATGGATAATGTATATAAGTATAATTAAATTATTAATATGATATTAATGATATTATGTTAATTATTTAAATAGAAAATAATACATACCTTCTTTCTATAATTATCATTGAAAAATGGAAATGTTACTCATGCGTACCTATGACCTACCATCTCCCTGATTATAACGTTGATCATTTTTCAAATACATACATAAATGGTTTGATTTAAAAGTAAAATTTATGTATAAAAGTTATTATTATATGATGAATATTATTCTGTATATGATGTACTAATGACCACTTTGACTATATACATCATACCAAAGTCATTTTGGACTCATGGACCGAATATCATCAAAACGTCCGATGTGAACTTAAATAATTAAGTAAATGTTATGTAAAGACCCGAAAATTCTGTGCATTTTTTTCTTAAATACATGGGAATTTTACAAGTCTGAAAAAATTGACGGTGCATGATTCTGAGGCCCGGTGTTATTGGAATCAATTTCTGAAGTTTTGTTTAGGTACGTTAAGTAAACATACGAGCAGGTTTCTATAACTTTTGAACCGGTGCTTGGAATTAAAATCTAAGGGCACCGTTGAACTCACAAAGCTGATATTCGCTTAATAAGACTTTAACTTTGATGGAAGTGGGTCGAGTTTAAAATATATTTTCTGGGTTTTGGTGGGAAATAATAAAATAAAGTGAGCTTTACTTTATTTTTATTTGAGCTGACATGTGGGTGTTTGGTGGTTAAAACCTCCTCATGGAAGTTGGAGGTGGGACCACCACACCTTAACCTCCCATGAGAGGTTATAGTGGTGGGGCCCACCTGAACCTAACCTCCCACGAGAGGTTACGTCGTGGGGGCCACACAGGGCTAAACCCCCTATTGATGGAGGAGAGTAAAACCTCTCAACTCTTCCTCATTAATGAGGGAGAGCCTCTTGACCTCCCTTATAATTAATTGGTGCCAAATCCCCTAATTAATTTGTGCCAACACTCATGAATTAATTAGGGGAGCCAAGTTATTAAATCACCAATTTTATTTTTTTGTCAGTAAATAAATAATAGACAAACTCAATATATTATTATTTTTCTTGGAATTTCTCATTTGGGGGAGCTTGGGAATAGAAGATCTTGGGAGAAAAGTTCTTCTAACGAAGAATGCTCCCCCGATGAAGAACGCCGATGTTCTTCGACTTCCTCCTTCAGATCCTACTGATGTGGGGAGTCTTCGACCGACCTAACCTCTGCATCGTCGTCAACGAGCCAACACAACTCAGGATTGGGAGTGCGAGGTGGACACGATGAATGACGAACTCCTTCATCTTCCTCCCATGACTTCAACGTCGACGACCGACAATCAAAGGTAGGGGGTTTATTTTGTGTAACTTTCCTTTTCTTTTTGTCTTCTTCGAATTGGAAAGGAATCATTGTGTGGTTGTAAAACAATTGTTTTTCATCTTTCTTACTCTTTTATGAGCCAAGTGTTACCACCCTAAACGCGGAGGGTGTGGGCCAAACCAACATGACCCGACCCCTCCACCGTTCTTGTTTATGTTGTTTCTCGGCATGGAAATGAGGCGAAGTTGAAGGCGGCGAAGGCACAGGCAAAGGACGTGCTTCCCATAGCCTCCATGAATCGTGCCGCCCTCTCAGCATTCCGGTGCCCCGACCGAGGCGGCTCCAAGGGCCAAACCACCGCCGACCTCTCGCGTACCCGACCTCATCACCGCCGACCTCCCGCGCGCCCCGACCGAACCCCTCCGGCACATGCCGGCCCGAGTTGCGCCGGCCCGAACCACGCCGACCTAGCCTCCCGGCCTCCCGGTCGCCTGCCGTCTAGGCCGCACCCTACCCGGCCGGCCGGAGGCCCGCCTGGCACCCTGCTCTGCCGGCCGGCGGCCCGTCCGGCGCCCCGCCCGGCCGCCCGCCGGCCCACCCGATGCCCTGCTCGGCCACCTCCTGGTGATGTCGCGCCCTGCCCGGCAACCCGCTAGACCACCTGGCGCCCTGCTCGGCTGCCTCCCAGCCTGGCCGCGCACTGCCCAGCCGCCCGCTGGCCCGCCTGGCACCCTTCCCGATTGCGTTCCCAGCTAGCCGCGCCCTGCCCGACTGCCTCTCGACCGCCCGACCTCCCCAACAGACCCGCATCCCCCCTCGCGGCACCCTGGACGAACCGGCCCGACCGCGCCCTCTAGGCCGAGCCGAGCCGGGCCGTGCCCTCACGACGCTCCGTGCCGAACCGCCCTCGCGGCCTGCTGGGCTGGGCCCAGCGGGCCGGGCCGAACCTAACAGGCTGGCCCGTCCAATGGGCTAGGATAGACCCAACAGGTCTGATCGGGTCAACCCAAACCGGGTCGGCCCAGACTGGGTTGGGCCGAGTCTGTCTGACCAGGTCGGACCGGACCCGGGCCCAATACCGACCCTTTACTTTATTTGGCCATATCCTTGGTACCAGATAACTTCTTGATGAACCATCAATGACATTGGTTTTCTTGGAGCATAACGGTCCCATTGAGTATACCCCACTAGAGTTCGGGGTATAGTTGGGATGAGGTCAGGTTGGATCGTACACGAATCCAACCGGGCCCCCGGGACTAAAAGGATAACAACTCACAGACCGAGCGTCTGATTGACGTGCCGTCTGTTGAGTTGAGACCCCTATGATGCAACAAAACTTTGAGATACTTATTCGTGGTACTTCGTGAGAGTTGGAGTATCAAGAAGTAACTCGTGGAGATGATCCTCCCGGAGATGAGCGTGCGTAGTGTAGAGACCTAGTAGCTGGCTGAGACCTGACGACTGCTGACCGATTAGACTCGGAGTATTTCGACTAGCTGAGTGGGGAACGCCTTGGTGTCGTAGAAGACCCACAGTGGGGAGCGCCCTGGTGTCACGACAGACCCACGATACTTGACAGGAGGAGTACCTCAGCAGGCTATGAGGGGGAGCGCCTCTGTGTGAGTGCGGTAGACCCACAGTGGGGAATGCCTCTGTGTGAGCACAGAAGACCCACAATACTCGACAGGAGGAGTACTTAAATAGTCCAAGGTTAGTGGGAAGCACCTCTATGTGACGCGGAAGGCCCACTGTACTCGATTGAGCAAGAGTTCTCCGACAGCCGTGGTTTCGATAATAAAAATCCTGGTTTGAGATGAGTCAGTAACTTTTCTATTTACCTCATAATTGATATGGATTACTTGTTAACTTAGGTATATGTATGGTCATATACCTAAGTGAGTTTATCTGTTGATTTCATACTTTTTGGTTTATCCTTGTTAGATTTTGTGAGACCTTGAGGGTCTCGGGGTCCCTACAGAGTATCGTTATACTCACCCCTGCACGGGCTTTGCCCGCACCTCATTGTGTTGGTTGCATATGACAGACAGTGCTGACTGAGGCTGAGAGCACCGGGATTGGACGGTACCCGGAGGTAGACCATACGACGTGTCAATACGCGGAGGAGACTGAAAGACATGGAGTGCTGAGAAAAAAATCTGTACCTACCCTTTAGGTAGGATCTGTGGTGGATGATCCAGGAGATTATCTTCACCTTTCAGCTGTTTTGTCCTTTTCAGTTGTACTTGTTTTTAGTTATACTTGTATTTTTCTATTGGGCTTGTATTCCGGCCCCTCTAATTTCATCACTCTTTGTATACAGTTTTACTTAGTGTTTTTCTTCCAGCTCATACTCTGTTGTGTGTGTTTTCATGTTTTAAAGGCAATGCCTTCCCAGTTTAGGAATTTATGCCTTTGGTGCTAGTCCCCAGCCCCTGGCCTATGTAAGGAGGGCTTGGGGTAGTCACCGCACGAGCCCTGGTGGACGGGTCATGACAAATTGGTATCAGAGGAGTAGGTTCTACCACAGAACTTAAGACTCTGATCTTTATTTTATGTGAAGAAATAGTGTTAAGGGTACTGAGTGTGGTTATCAGTTCAGAGAGTCCAGTGTTGGTGCGATGGCCGATGTTTCCATACACTAGGACCCTGACTTCTGATTTCCGACTTAGTGCACAAAAACACTGATTTCATGTGTGTTTTCAAAAGTTTTCTTTAAGTCTGCTCAACCAAGTCAGCTCAACAGGTTTAAATCTTTTGACCGTGTCACATATGTTTCTTTCAGGATGCCTCCCCATGGAAAACCAGTGAGATTTCTGAGAGTTGTATGTGTAGATATCCCACCGAGTGACAAGTCCACGGTGTAGGGCCCTTTTCTAGTAGAGGCACTAGCAGTACCACTACCTGTTGGGCCACCGATGCCACCAGCCCCAGAAGTAGACGATGCACGCTACTTGAGCACATTGCACAAGTTCTAGCGCTAGATGCCACCCAGGTTCAGGGGAGAGACGGACCCACAGGCAGCAGAGGATTGGCTGGAGGCTGTGGTGAGAGTTTTCCGACTAGTAGGGACACCAATAGACTTCATGGTGATTCTTGCTGCCATCCTTCTATAGGAAGTAGCAGGAAGATGGTGGAGTTTGTTGCTCTAGGTCCATGATGAGGCGACACTTCTCTCAGAAAACTTCGAGAGCCTGTTTCGGGCGGAGTTTGTCCCAGTCACTCTTCACGCAGTGCGCATACAGGAGCTACTTCATCTGTAGCCGGGCAGCATGACTGTAGCTCAGTATTCAGTGAGGTTCAAAAACCTCTCACTCTACTCCACCAATATGGTACGAGACCCATTCTTCAGGGCCTGAACCTTTGAGTAGGGGGTTAGATGGGAGATCATAGCTCTGATGATCTCACTCAGCATTTCGACACATGCAAGGGTGCTAGAGAGAGACCTCTTAGTGAAGAGTTTTCTTGCTGATCAGTTTCCAATAGTGAGAACCACCACTAATCGACATGCAGCAGAGTCTTCTGCAGCTGGAAGAAGATAGATTTCACAGAGGTCCAAGAGGACCAAACCCACAGGTGGACGACCGCATGAATTATGATCAGTTGTACGGGGAACCCGGGGCAGAGACACACATGCCAGGAGCGGGCAATGTTACCCATGCGACGGGCATGGTCACATGGCTCGTGACTGTATGAACCACTATTTGGATGATCAATAGATGGTCGAAGGACCGCCCAGGCAGAGACAAAGACTCGATCGAGGTGGTCCGCAAGGCGCAGAAAGATGTGGTAGATGAGCTGGTCGAGCGGCTGGCAGTGGGAAATGTTTTGAGGTGTTACCGCCACCACCACCAGGAGGTCCACCTCAACCACAGGGAGCAGGTGGACTGGAAAGAGCTCAGCTCTAGGCAGCTAAGGCTTAAGATCATGGTTATCTCAAGATTATTCGAGGTACGATGTGTGTCTACTCAACCTTAGCTGTAGTACTTATAGACACAGGTGTCAGTCACTCTTTCATTTACACTACACTCTTTTGGAGCTTGGAGATTCTGAAGGAGCTGTTGGCTCGATCCTTATAGCTAGATACTTCTATGGGATAAGACTCGACAATTATACACTGGTGTCGTTAGTGTGAGCTTACTTTAGGAGGCGAGAGCTTCAGCTGTGATCTCTTTGTAGTGGTGTTGAGCCCTTACAATGTAATCTTGGGTATGGAATGGTTATCTACAGTCCATGCTCAGATAGACTATATTAGGCGCAAAATGCAGTGTGTCCACATGTATGGGACCAGGTTTACCTTCACCAGCGAGAAGGGAGCCTTTTCAGAATAGGACGGACTTACTCGAAGGAGGGTGTAGCTGATCACTCATCAGTTGGCCTGCCTTACCCTCGGAGAAGTTGATGTGGAGAGTCTGAGCTATCCTATAGTGGTGGACCGGTACGTGGATGTTTTCCCTAACGATGTTCCAGGACTACCTCCTCGCAGAGAGGTGGACTTCTACATTGACATGTACCCTGAGACGACACCGATATCTACACTAGTGTATCGGATGGCTCCCGTGGAGTTTCATGAGTTGCAGGTACAACTAGAGGAATTGTAGGAGAAGGGATTCATCCGACCTAGTGTTTCTCCCTGGGCAGCCCCGATTCTGTTTTCCAATAAGGTAGATGGAAGCTTGAGGATTTGTGTTGACTACCATCACCTAAACCAGGTGACCATAAAGAACAAGTACCCACTCCTGAGGATTGAATACCTCTTTGATCAGCTAAAGGGAGCACGATGGTTCTTGAAGATAGACCTCAGATCAGGCTATCACCAGCTCAGAGTTCGAGATGAGGATATGCAGAAGACAACCTTCAGATGTCGGTACAACCACTATGAGTTCTTGGATATGCCATTCAGCATAACCAATGCTCCAGCAGTGTTCATGGGTCTCATGAACAGGATCTTCCAGCCATACCTCGATCACTTTGTCGTTGTCTTCATCAACGACATTCTAATCTACTCGACTACTGAGGAGGAGCATGCCTACCATTTGCAGGTAGTACTGGACACACTCCGAGAGCACCAACTTTATGGTAAGCTCTCAAAGTGCCAGTTTTGGATTCGAGAGGTTCACTTCTTGGGACACGTCATCTCAGAGGCTGGAGTTGTAGTGGATCCAGTGAAGATTGAGGCATTACTTGCTTGGGAGCCACCCAGGAGTGTGACAAAGGTATGGAGTTTCATGGGTTTGGATGGTTACTACTGTAGATTCATTCCAGAATTCTCTAGAGTTGCAGAACCACTATCAGCCTTGAAGAAGAAGGGGCAAACCTTCGTGTGGTCGGAGAGATGCCAACAGATCTTTCAGGAGCTGAGGCAGAGGCTGACTAGTGCCCCCATCTTGAGGCTTCCAGAAGAAGGTGTGGGGTATGTAGTCTACTGCGACGCATCAGGGACCAGACTCAGTTGTGTTATGATGCAGGAGAAAGTAGTGATCGCGTATAGTTATCGGCAGTTGAGATAGCACGAGCAGAACTACGCTACCCATGAACTGGAGTGAGCATCAGTGGTCTTCTCCTTGAAGATGTGGCGACACTATCTGATGGGATAATGTTTTACCGTGTACTCTGATCACAAGAGTCTCAGGTATATCTTCTCTCAGAAGGAACTGAACATGAGACAATGGAAATTTCTTGAGTTCCTCTAGGACTATGAATTCGAGATAGTCTATAATCCTAGAAAGGGGAATGTTGTAGCAGATGCACTCAGTAGGAGATCTGGTATACAACTGTTAGGTGAGGCGATAGAGCAGCTGGCCGCTTTGTAGATATCCTTTTTGGATAGAGATGGAGCAGCTTTCCTTCATTCTCTTATAGTCACTCCCCCACTTCTTCAGTGAGTTAGAGAGGCACACCATGAGGATGCTAACTGCGAGACATGACATGCTCATATATCCATAGGGCAGGCACCTGATGGATTTTCTGAAGGTGGGGAGCACATCATCCTCTTTAGAGGATGTACTATGGTACCCGTGTCAGGTCAGGAGGAAGTGTTGAGGGAGTTCCACACATCCCCTTTAGCGGTACATCTAGGAGTGGCGAAGATGTACCTGGACCTTCAACGATAGCACTGGTGGCCAGGTATGAAGAAGGCAGTAGCGAAGTTTGTCTCTCGATGCCTCACTTGTCAGCAAGTGAAGGCAGAGCACTAGGTACCAACAGGCTTGGTTCAGACTTTATAGGTCCTAGAGTGGAAGTGGGATAAGATATCCCTGGATTTCGTGAGAGGAATTCCACATACATATAGAGGTCACGACTTGATTTGGGTGATCGTTGACTGACTCACCAAGTCGGCCCACTTCTTACCGATTAGAGAGAAGAGTTCAGTATAGAGATTGAGACGCCTCTACGTGCAAGAGATTGTGCGGCTACATGGAGTAACTTCTTCTATTTTCTCCGATCATGACACACAATTTACTTCCCAGCTATAGAATGGGTTTTAGGAGGCTTTTGGGACGCAAATTCGTCTAAGCAATGCCTTCCATCCTCAGACGGATGGTCAGACTGAGCGAACCATTCAGAATCTTGAGGACATGCTCAGTGCATGCGTCCTCGACTTCGGTCGCAGTTGGGAGGATCACTTACCTTTGGTGGAGTTTTCATACAACAATAGATATCACTCCACCACAGGGATGACAGCTTTTGATGCATTATACGAATGACCTTGAAGATCACCTCTGTGCTGGACTGACCCTGGGGAGTCAGCACTAGTGGGACCAGAGATGGTACGGGCTGCCACGGAGAAGGTGCAGATCATCCAGGAGCAGATGAATACTGCACAGAGCAGGCATAAGTCATATGCCGATAAGAGACGGAGACCTCTAGAGTTTGAGGATGGAGACCACGTCTTTCTACGAGTCTCACCTCGATGAGGTATACAGAGATTTGGCTGAGGTGGCAAGTTATCTCTGAGATTCATCGAACCTTTCCAGGTCCTCAGCAGAGTAGGCGAGGTGGCTTACCGCTTAGCTCTTCCCCCTCATTTACACTGGGTGCATGATGTCTTCCACTTATATCAACTGAGGAGATACGTGCATGAACCTTCTCACACCATCGACCATTGAAAGTTGGATGTCAACGATGAAGCAACTTTCACGAAGGTTCTAGTGGAGATTGAGGATCGACAGGAGTGTGTCCTACGTGGATGGTTGATACCTCTGGTGCACGTTTGCTGGCAGCACAGGAACCTCCAGGATAGCACATGGGAACGAGAGTCTCAGATACGTGCTCAGTACTACCACCTATTCCCTTAGTTCAAGTTGTATCTTACATGGACGTAAATCAATGAGGTGGGGAGAATGTAAAGACCCAGAAATTCCATGGAATTTTTCTTTCTTAAATACATGGGAATTTTACGAGTCCGAAAAAATTGACGGTACATGATTCTAAGGCCCGGTGTGCCCAGAATAAATTTATGAAGTTTTGTTTAGGTACGTTCAGTAAATGTACAAGCATGTTTTTATAAAATTTGAACCGGTGCTTAGAATTGAAATCCTAGGGCACTGTTGAACTTGCAGCACTGGTATTTTCTTAATAAGACTTTCACTTCAACAACAGTGGATCGATTTTAAAAGATAGTTTTTGGGTTTTCATGGAAAATAATAAAATAAAGTGAGCTTCACTTTATTTTTATTTGATCCTCCATGTGGGTGTTTTGTGGTTAAAACCTCCTCATGGAAGTTGGAGGTGGGAACACCACAACTTAAAGGTTATGGTGGTGGGGCCCACCCAAACCTAACCTCCCGTGAGAGGTTACATCGTGGAGACCATATGAGGCTAAACCCCCTATTGATGGAGGAGAGTAAAACCTCTCAACTCTTCCTCATTAATGAGGTAGAGCCTCTTGACCTCCCCTTTAATTAATTGGTTCCAACTCCCCTAATTAATTTGTGACAACACTCATGAATTAATTTGGGGAGCCAAGTTATTAATTCACCAATTTGATTTTTGTGTTAGCAACTAAATAATATACACACTCAATCTATTATTATTTTTCTTGGAATTTCCCATTTGGTGGATCTTGGGAAGAGAAGAGCTTGGGAGAAAAGTTCTTCCAATGAAGAATGCTCCACTGACGAAGAACGACGACCTTCTTCGACTTACTCCCTCGGATCCTACCGACGCGGGGCATCTTCAACCGACCAACCCTCCACATCGTCGTCAATGAGCCAATGCATCTCGAGATTGGGAGTGTGTGGCGGACGCGACGAATGAAGAAATCCTTCGTCTTCTTCCCGTGACTTCAATGTCGACGACCGACAATCAAAGGTAGGTGGTTTATTTTGCGTAACTTTAATTTTCTTTGTCTATTCTTTGAATTGGAAAGGAATCATTACGTGGTTGTAAAACAATTGTTGTTCATCTTTCTTACTCTTTTGATGAGCCAAGTGTTACCACCCTAAACGCGGAGGGTACAGGATAAACCAACATGGCCCGACCCCTCCGCCGTTCTTGTTTGTGTTGTTTCTCGGCATGACGATGAGGCGATGTTGAAGGAGAAAAAGGCACATGCAAAGGCTGCACTTCCTGCAGCCTCTGCAAACCACGCCTCCCCCACGACATTCTGGTGCCCCGACCGAGCCGGTTCCATGGGATGAACCACCGTCGGCCTCCCGCGCGCTTGGCCTTCTGCGCGCCCCTACCAAACACCACCAGCCCGTGTCGGACCGAGCCGCGCCGAACCGCGTCAGTCCGAACCGCACCAAACTAGCCTCCCAGCCTTCTGGCCACCTACTGGATAGGCCGCGCCCTCCCTAACCACCCACAGGCCCACGTGGTGCCCTGTTCGACCGACCGTCAGCCCGCCTGGCACCCTTCCCTGCCACCTCCCGGTGAGGCCGCGCCCTGCCCCGCCGCCCGCCGGCCCGCCTGGATCCTTACTCGGCCGCCTCCTGGCAAGGCCGCGCCCTGCCCGACCGCCCGTCGGCCCACTTGGAGCCCTGCTCGGCCACCTCCCGGCCTGGCCGCGCCTTTCCTGGCCGCCCTCCAGCCCACCTGGTGCCCTGCCCTGCCGTGTGCCCGCCTGGTCGTGCCCTGCCCAGCCGCCTCCCAGCCACCCAGCCTCCCGAACTAGCCCACGACCCCCTAGCGATGCCATGGCCGAACTATCCCGGACATGCCCTCTGGGGCGAGCCGAGCCGGGCCGCGCCCTCATGACACTCTGGGCCGAACCGACCCCGAGCCCGGGCCGAACCGCCCTCGCGGCCAACTGGGCTGGGCCTAGTGGGCCGGGCCAAACCTAACAGGCTGGACCACCCAATGGGCTGGGCCAGACCCAACAGGTCTGACTGGGTCGACCCAGACTGGGTTGGGCCGAGTCGGTCTGACCAGGTCAGACCGGACCCAGGGCCACTATCGACCCTTTACTTTCTTTGGCCATATCTTTGGCACCAGAAGACCGTTTGACAAACCATCAGTGGCGATGGTTTTCTTGGAGCCTGACAGTCCCATTGAGTATACCCCACTAGAGTTCGGGGTATAGTTGAGATGCGGTTAGGTTGGATCGTGGACAAATTCAACTGGGCCCCCAGTACTAAAAGGCTAATAACTCATAGACTGAGCGTCCAATTGACACGTTGTCTGTTGCGTTGAGACCCCTATGACACGACAAACCTTTGAGATACTTCTTTGTGATACTTAGTGAGAGTTGGAGTATCAAACAGTAGCTCGTGGAATGAATCCTCACAGAGACAAGCGTGCGTAGTGCAGAGACCTAGTAGCTGGCTAAGACCCGACGACTGCTGACCAATTCGACTCGGAGTGTTTTGACTAGCTTAGTGAGGAGAGCCTTGGTGTCGTGATAGAACCACAGTGGGGAGCGCCTTGGTGTCGCGACAGACCCACGGTACTCGACAGGAGGAGTACCTTAGCAGGCTATGAGGGGGAGTGCATTTGTGTGACCGCGGTAGACCCACGGCAGGGAGAGCCTCTGTGTGAGCACGACAGACCCACGGTACTTGATAGGAGGAGTACCTCAGCAGTCCAAGGTTAGTGGGAAGCATCTTTTTGTGACGTGGTAGGCCCACTGTAATCGATTGAGTAGGAGTTATCCAACAGCTGTTGTTTCGATAATAAAAATCCTGGTTTGAGACGAGTCAGTAACTTTTTGTGTTTACCACATGATTGAGATGCATTACTTGATAACTTATGTATATGTATGGGAATATACCTAAGTGAGGTTATCTGTTGATTTCATACTTTTTGGTTTATACATGTTGGATTTTGTGAGACCTTGAGGGTCTTGGGGTCCCTACTGAGTATCGTTATACTCACCCTTGCACGGGCTATGCCCGCACCTCGTTGTGTTGGTTGCAGACAACGGACAACGTTGACTGAGGATGAGAGCATCTGGACTAGACGGTACCCAGAGGTGGACCATACGACGTGTAGGTACGTGGAGGATACCGAAAGATGTGGAGTGCTGAAGAGACTATCTGTACCTACCCTTTAGGTAGGATCCGTGGTGGACGATCCATGAGATGCTCTTCACCTTTCAGTTGTTTTGTCCTTTTCAGTTGTACTTGTATTTTCCTGTTGGGATTCTATCCCAACCCCTCTACTTTCAGCACACTTTGTATATAGTTTTACTTAGTGTTTTGCTTCTAGATCATACTCTGTTGTGTGTGTTTTCATGTTTTAAAGGCAATGCCTCCCCAGTTTAGGGATTTATGCTTTTGGTGCTAATAACCAGCCCCTGGCCTATGGAAGGCGGGTTTGGGGTAGTCACAACACGAGCCCCTGGGGACGGGTTGTGAAATGTTATAATATGATAATAAAGGAATAATAAACTTGAAAAATTTTCTCAAGAAATTAAATAGTTAACCTAAGTTTATTATTTAAGAAGATAAATAACATACATGCTGAATCAGACTCGAGGTAATGGATTTCATCTCAATCTCCTTTCATTGAGGCATTTCTTGATGATATACACCTTTATTATTTTATAAGATGTATATATGTAACTAATAAGACATTTCATATCCATATTTTATCTATACTCATGTTATTTAATGTTTTGTTAAGTGTATTATTTCATAGAGATTATTATTTAAATGTTCAAAGTGGTATGGGACACCTTGAAAGTTTAATGATTTAATTATCAAAACCTTTTCTCCATGTTAATATTCTTAATATTATTTTACATATTTATTTATATTGATATAAAATTATTATAAAGGAAATGTTTTGTCTATTTTAAATTTCAATCAAAAGTATTCAAAAAGGAATCTTTTTAGGTGTTTTTTTATATGTAATGTTTTGAAAAGCGACAAAAAGAATGTTCTATTCTTAATGTACATGATGAAAAATAATTATTTGTTACTGTTTCCATTATTTTATTATTTTATTCCTTTGAAATATTTCATGTTTCATTAATTTAAAAAACATATTTATCTTTTTTTTTTGTATTTTAGTATTTAAATTTTTTTTAATGAAAAAGTTTTTTTGGTAATTAAAATGGGTTCTTGAAAGAAAAGGTTATTTTTATTCGAAAGAGTTTTCACATGGAATTAAAAGAATTTTTCAAAGGGTTTTTTGATTAAAGTATTTTATTAATGACATGGTACTTGAGAATTATTGGAAACATGTAAGGACAATATAGATTATACATGGGGTGGTCTAGATAACATCAGGAGAGTATGTTATAGCTTAACATGGGATTACCTAGATAACATCGGGAAATATCATTATAGCTTAACATGTGGAAACTTGATAATACTGGGAAATTTTTTTATAACTTAACATGGGGTGGAATATATATCACTAAGTAATCCCATAATAACTTAATTGTAATTCAACCTTATAGTTATTCTAATTGAAAGGTTTTTCAAATGGTTTTATATATACGATTCTCTAAGTCACCTAAATGAGTTTTAAATACTTTATGTGGAATTTAATGATTATTTTTTGAAAAAATGTATGTTTTTTTCATGTTAAATTTTTTATTTCATATTATTAAATGAATTTGAAGATAAAGGTAAAAAATTTAAGAGTTTTCATGTTTTTACTAAACTAATGGTTTCTTTTCTTTCTTTATCCCTTACTGAGCTTATGTGATCATCCCAAGTTTTTAAAATGTTTTCATTGGGTTTAAGGGGGAATATATATAAGGATGATATAAAGGGGATAACTATAAATATTTTTCATAAACATAAATCATTTTTTATTTTAAAGAGTTTTATATTGTGAAAAAATGGACACTGAGTATAAGTTTACACTTGTAATGTATGTGTTTAATGTATAAGAGTTTTTCATAATTATCTAAGACTATAAACTAAAAATATCTTCCAATGTGAATTATAGTTCAAAAACACTAGGATATTTAATGTTTAAGGAATGCGCCTTAGATTTTATATCAAATTATGGTTTATACAACTTCTGATATTAGGATGTTTTCTTAAGAGTTATGAATATCATCACGGGTTTATAATTTTTTGGTTGATCGTAAGTTCAATGTCTTATAAACCCATTTTTTTGATTTAAGTTATGAAATTTTAAGGTGGATAAGGGTATTTTTGGAGACATTAATTTTTAGGTAATTATGGATTATTACATTTTGGGATGCAAAATGAAAGGCATGAGACAACCTTTGTGGTTAAAAAATTTTGTGGTTATTTTGAGTATTTTATCATATTTTGGTAGTTATATAAGAATTATATAGTTTTAGAAAAAGGAAAACCCCCAGGAAGGGTGAAAACCCGTCACGTCTGGTAAGGTCATGGGAATCAAACCCACAACCGAAGGGAAACATGGGTGTATCTCCTACCACTGGCCTACATGAAGTCCCATTTATTATGAATTTTTCTTTTTTAGTTAAAAAATTTTATGGATAAAGAATAAGTTGATTTTTGGAACATATGTTTATCAAATAGATAACCATGGTATTAGAAAATTATTTGGTGATTAAGTGATTAATGTTGTTTTGGAAGACGTTCACTATTTTGGGAACCCTATATGATCAAGGTAAACATAATAATATGAGATTTTATTTGAGATATAAAAGATGAATTATATTTTTTTAGAATATATGATTTTATTATGTACTTAGGGTGATTTGGGTTATTTATGAAACTAAATATTATATCTTGGGGATTATGTGATTTAGAAGATTACAACATTTGGTATGAGAAATTAAGAGGGATTGTTGTTATTTGGAGAAAATTATTAAAATTTATCTTTTAATATTATGTGATCAAATAATTTTGTTTTTTTGGGTTTTAATATTAGTTGTAATATATTTTAGGAATTATAAGGATGATTATTTTTTGAATTGTCTATGTTGAACTTTAGGTATTACTATTTAATTTTGAAGATTAATGTAGTTTTTAATCATATAAAGGATTATTGTTTTTGGGTAATTACATATCTTATCCTAAACATATTGGTTTTGGTTAATGTTTCACAATAAGAGAAATAGAGAGTTAATCTTTTGTAAATTATGTGATTATATAGAAGTTTATTCTAGTGCTTCAGGCATGAAAAATTTATCTTGAATAATCATCATTTGGAGAAAAAATATTAGTTTGTGGTGAAAATTGATTAAAGGATGAAACTATACTTTTCAAGTAAGTACGATTACTTATATTCTTATTACATGTAGTAAAATAATTCCTCAACTCTATGAAAAGGATCTTAAAAAAATATCATCTACTTACTTTTCTTACTAATAAATCAATAACCCTTTAACCCAACACAAATTTATGGTTTTGTGATTGTTAACATTATCATGACCTTGTTCTCGATCACTCTCCATCAGAACTTTAGAGTTGGTTTTCACTTCTATAACCAAGTTTTTCTACATGGAACCCTAGTGTGTAATATCTCAGGTAATTATCATACATTCCTTTTTTTAAGTAGAAGTTTTATTAATCCTTTTTTTTTCTGATGTGGGATTTCAATAAAGGTAATTTGAATAGTCGAACCCTACTTACCAAGACCGAGTTAACATTTCAAGGATGTAATTTATTAAAGGGGGGATAATGTAACATCCTAAGTTTTTAAAAGTAATCACTATATTTGATAGCATACATAATACGTCACATTGTGTTTAAGAGAACAACTAAATACTATTTAAATGTTACTATTTAAACATAGATGTTAAAATAGTAATAATGAACAATATTAACTGAATTATAAAAATATGGTTCAAAAATGTATATATATAATTAATTATTTTGTGAACAATTAATTATAAGTGAATGTAAAACTATTTTTAAAACTGAAAGAAATGTTTTTCTGAAAAACTATTTAAATGTGAAAAAGTGTGTTTTATACCAATAAGTTAATAAATCAATCTTATTGGATTATATTAATGAAATATATATGAAATATATTTAATTTAATGTTTTAAATTTATCCTATGTGTTTTCTATACATGATATAAGAACAAATCCAGTTTTTTAGATAAAAGAGGTATTTTTCTAAAAAGGCATATTTTCAACCTTTTGATGGAGCACCTATTTTAAATCTAATTTTTGAATCTTTTATAAATTTATTTGAAAAAAATAAACTTATTATTTTAATTCATAGTATCAAAATTTTCTTTGGTTAAGTTTTGGTATTTTTCTGATAAGATTCATTTTTTGATGAACAATGAAAAAATAATGCATTTTAATTAAAAACTACTATTTCATTAAATTTATTTATACTATAAAATTATATTTTTAATGGTTTTAAAGTAAAATTATATTATGTTTTTATAATTTAATCTAATTTAGGTAATTTTAATAAATTTCACATTGTAATTTGATATAAAAATAATTCAATATTTTGTTGGTTTTTACTTTTAAAAAACTTCTTTTCTCATTCCGTTAATGGGATTAATTTTTAATTAATTTATGCCAATTATGATTTTTGAATTTGAAAAAATGGATTAAATATTTGGAATTATAAGTTAAAAATTATTTATATGGGTCCCTTTTATTTTTTGGTATTATGAATAGTAACTTTAATAATATTTTTTATTACCACAGCTAAGGGTAAATAAGGTAATTAAAGGTAAAAATAATATTATAACTAATATAAAATTACCCTAAAATTTGTACTAATTTAATTGGATGAGTTTTTATCAAATCAAATCTTAATTTATATTATTTTACGTCTAATTGGATCCACTTGGTGTACTTGAACCCTTTTATAGTATTATATTCAAAGGAAAGTCAATTTTCTCACACTCTTATTTTTAACAAGAAAAATATTTGTAATATAGGGTCATATAAGGTATATGTTTGAATATAAATAGTATTTTGAAATATAAGACATTTATTCACATCATTGGAATTAATTTATAATTTTCAGTAAAAAAATATATTAATTAAATACTAACACAATAATGATGTAGTAATTATTTAATTAATGAGAGAATCAAATAAATTATATTAAAATATTAAAATAAATATAATATGATAAAATTGATGTCATAAATGAATTTTCATGATGAAATTGAAATTTTAGGGATTATTTAATACCGTTTTCTCAAAGATATCATGTTTTTATGATATTTTTAAAAAGTCAAGTATTGGATAGTGTCAAAATTAATATTATTGATATTTTAAAATGAATAATATTTTATTAAATGATATAAAATTTATAATAATATAAAAATTCTAAAAATTATTTATATAAGTCTTGAAATGTCATTAATAACTCATTTTTGGTCGTTTGGAATTTTATAGTAATTATATTAACCCTTAAATTGTAAATTACATGATATCACTGTAAGAGTTAAAAGGGGTTAAAAAAAGATAAGGATTTAAAAATAATAAAAACTTATCTAATTTTCTTTGTATAAATTTTATTAGACCTAAAATAGCCATATATTCAAAAAAAATAATCTTTGAGACATTTTTATTAGAAAATTAATTTATATTAATTTAATACTTTTCAGAATTCCAAGAGTGACTCTCCCCTCATCTATAAAAGGGCACCAATTATTCTCTTTTTCAAAAACTTAAAAACTTATTTTATTAGGATATTATCTTCCCAAATCCATTCCTATAATCCCTAACCACATTATATATGCCTTATTGTAGGAATAAAATCCCTCTTAGAGGTGTTAAGGTGTTAATAAAATAAGATCATCCAAAGAAGTGGTATTGTTTTAACCATGTATTTAGATTTTATTTCTTCTTCCATTTGCTTAAAATATTCTCCACCCATGATGAAATAATAAGTCCAGCATACTAAAATTACTGAGATTTTATTATGTTAATATTATCACCTAAATCCTTCTATACTTTCATCAAATGGGAAATAAATTAATCGTTCGTGCGTATGTGTGAACTATCACCTCCATAAACCGATATAATTTGTTTTCCATTACCATATTTAAAGGCTGGTTATAATGATGAAATTAATGTTTATATATGATATTAATGAAACATTTATAATTATAATATAATAATATATCAATTATGTTATTACATTCTATACACATGAAAATGATAATGCCGTTCGTGCGTACGTGTGAACTGTCACCTCTACGAAGCGATGTGATTCATTTTTAAACAATAATTCACATAAATAATGTATATAAGTATATTTAAATGATTAATAGGATATTAATGATACTATGGTCATTCTTGAAAGATAAAATAATATATACCTTCTTTCCATAATGATCATTGAAAAATGGAAACGTTACTCATACGTACGTACGACCAACCTTCTCCATTATTATAACATTGTTCATTTTTCATAAAAATATATAAATGGTTTTATTTAAAATTATAATTTATGTATAAAAGTTATTATTATTTCATGAATATTATTATGAAGATTATGAAATAATAACCACTTTGACTATATACATCATACCAAATTCATTTTGGACTCATGTACCGAATATCATCAACACATCTAACGTGAACTTAAATAATTAAGTAAATATTATAAAATGATAATGAAGAAATAATAAACTTGAAAAATGTTATCAAGAAATTAAATAATTAACCTAAGTTTATTATTAAATAATATAAAGAACATAAGTGATGAATCAGACTTGAGGTAAGTGATTTCGTCTTAATCTCCTTTCATTGAGGCATTTCTTGATAATATGCACCATTATTATTTTTTAAGGTGTATATATATAGATACTATGACATTTAATATCCATATTTTATTGATACTCATGTTATTTATTATTTTGGTAAATTTATTCTTTCATTGAGATTATGATTTAAATGTTTAAAGTGGTATGGTACACCATGAATGTTTAATGATTTAATTATCAAATATTTTTCTCCATATCAATATTATTGATATTTTTTTACATATTTATTTATATAGATATAAAAGGATTATATAGGAAATGTTATGTATATTTTTAATTTAATTAAAAGTTTTTCAAAAATGAATCTTTTTATGTGTTTTTTGTATGGAACATTTTCGCATACAATAAAAATAATGTTCTATTCTTAACATATACTACGAAAAATAATTTTATGCTTCCATGACCGTTATTTCATTATCATATTCCTTTAAAATATTTCATGTTTTCTTAAATGAACAAATATTTATATTTTTTTGGTATTTTGGTATTGAAAATGTTTTTTAATGAAAAAGTTGTTTTGGTATTGAAAATGGATTCTTGAAAGAAAATGGTATTTTTATTCCAATGAGTTTTTATATGGGATTAAAAGAGTTTTTCAAAGGGGTTTATGATGAAAGTATTTTATTAATGATATGGTACTTGAGTATTATAGGAAATAGGTGAGCCCGATATAGCTTATACTTGGAATATACTAGATACTGTCAGGAAAGCCCGTTATAGCTGAACATAGGGTGACCTAGATAATGCAGGGAAAGCCCGTTATAACTTAACATGGGGTGGAACAAATAGCATCGGGTAAACCTATAATAGATTAATTAGAAGTTGGACTTATGGTTATTAATATTAAAATAGTTTTTAAAGGATTTTATGTATACAATGCTCTAAGACACCTAAATGAGTTTTAAATGTTTTTATGGTTTTTAATGATTTTCTTTTGAGAAAAATGTATGTTTTTTTGTGTGAATTTTTTTATTTCATATTATCAAAGGACTTTGAAGAAAAAGGTAACATTTTATGGGTTTTCATGTTTTTATTAAACTGACATATTTCTTTCTTTCTTTATCCCTTACTGAGCATATGTGCTTATCCCATGTTTTTAAAATATTTTCACAGGGTTTAAGGGGGAATAGAGATAATGATGAGATCAAGGGTTCAACTATAAAGATTTTTCATAAATATAAATCATGATTTATTTTAAAGAGTTTTAAATTGTGTAAAAAATGGATACTGAATATAAGTGTCCACTTTTAATGTATGTGTTTACTTTGTAATAGTTTGTCCTAAAATTTTAATACTCTAAACTAAAAACATACTCCAATGTGAATTATAGTTTAGAAACACTAGGATATATAATGTTTGAGGCCGAGGCCTTAGAATGATGGTTAAATCATTTGTTTTATATTTTAATTTTTAGACTGAAGTTTCTGGAAGTGTTTAGTCATACATCATATTTTCAAATTAAAAATGATAGGATTTTTAAATTATATCTCAAGATACAGTTATCAAAATTTCACTAAACTTATTGAGACATATATAAAATAGAAATATCTATATTTCATTCACCTAAAACCATGTATGATAGGGTTTTCATGGATCTATAAAAATTGACTGAAGTTCTAGAATTTTATGGAGGTCTATAGTTTTTCAGAATGCATGGTATTTTTTTCAATGATTACCAAATATATAGACCTCAAAATTGTAGGCCTATTATTATGTTGGAAATATTATAAGTTTATCTATATTTCATTCATCTACGATGAAGTCTGAATCAGATTTTTGGATGATATAAAAAATGATCGATGTCTATAACATTTTTAGAATTCTATAGATCTAATAATATGATATCTATTTTGTTATGATGATATATCAAGATACAAAAGTCAGGTTGAAGTTTTATTTTTTTCTTTGGAAAAAATATAAAAAGTATATAAATATAAGTCAACTAGGCCAAATTCTAAATCCACTATTTATAAGGCTTAAATGAAAATTATGTTACATAAAATAATGAAATATTGTACACAAAAAGTTCCCGGGGAAATATCTTATAGGGATTAAAGAATTATATTAAGCTCATAATTATAAATTATCTTATGTTGGAATTATATTACAAAGGAATTATGTTATGCAAATATATAGAAGAAATATCTTACATAGTATGAGAAAAAATATATTATCCCCATTCTCCTAAAAAATGTACTATGTGAATTTACATACAACATATAGAGAAATAAACTGATTTTCTAGGGAATGGAAGTTGACAAGAAGTATATTGTGTTTAAAGAAGTAGGTGATAGTCGCATACTAGATAAAATAAAGTCACATCATTTATGATTTTATGGAATCTATAAGAACTCAAATTGAATTGAAAAATAGAGAAGGATTTAATATTACTGAACTTTTAATAGAATGTCATGATATCAACTTATTTTTTACTCTTCCTATTCAAGTTGAAGAAAAACCACACTCACAAGCGGTATATAGATGACACTATATGCTATTCCGATGCTGAAATTTAATATGAACTCCTAGATTGGATTTTTTTGTGGATTCAACTCAGAAAAAAATATAATGTTATATAGATATTATCATGGATGACACAATATGAAGGAGATAATGAATACAACAGGAATGAACTAAAATATTAGAGAAATAGATTGAGCTTGCTATAGTAGAGAGGATGTTGCATGATGTATGGAATGAGTAGAAGCCATAGAATGTAAGAGATAAAAGATGCATATAGAACTTGAGATGTTGCATGAAGATGAAGTTCATGCCGCCAATGTAGCTTGGGTGTTACAATATCAGATGATTGAGTGTTACATGCAAGAACCCCACTCATACAAAATTAAGGGAACTTGCATTATGTAATCTACTAATATAGTATGAAACCATGTAAATAGAATATGACCTACAATGTAAGAATATTAAGCATCAATATATCAAGATGGATAGTGAAAAAATAATTTAGTATCCATTTCATACTATAAAAAACCAATGATAATTTTTGAATCGGGTCTTAATGAATTACCAAAATAATGATTACATTCAATATTCATTATCAAAGGTCTTACGAGATCTGAATTTATGAGTTGTGCTAGTAAAGTATTAGTAAATAGAAGATATAAATAATATTTTAATGATTTATCTATTAAAATATTACCAAATTTATCCATTTTATAATACATTCATGGTATTTAGAAATGATTTTTATTATTTAAGGATTTAGAAAGTCATGGTACAAGATATCAGAGGTAATGAATGAAAGTTGGAATATAAATATCTGAAGTAAGGGTACTCTATTTTTTTGATGATTTTTAGATTTCTCTCTACTGTAATAATATATAAATTATTTTTTCTAGTTTATCAAGTTGATATTTATTGAAGATATTTTATGAAGATTTATATTTCAAATTACTATCTTTTCAAATAGTGGACCATTATAGAATTTCAGAAAAATGTGAAGTACTTTATTATCATCAATATCAAGAGATTAGGACTTTTCCAAATCAATAAGATGATTTCAAGATAACTCAGATGATCTAACGACTCAATATATACTGATTCTTTTGAAGAATATTAAGGAAAACTTAGGTCTGACACATTTTCTAAATATAGAATATTTACTCATGATGGCTATTTGAAAAAAATTGGTAAAAAAGGTGAAATGAGAGAAAATACTGTAATAGATAGAAAATATATTTCTATTTATTTTTTGGGATACCCAATGGAATAAGAGAAAGTGTGTGGAAAAAACAAATAAATATGTTTTATCGTTTTTATCTACACACATCTACTGCTCAACACCATTGAAAGGATAATTGAAATAATCTTTATATCTATTATTCTATCACCATATTAAGAACAAAAGTAGAAGATAACCTATTCCAAAGAAGAAAAATATTATTCTATTACTGTTATTTGAAGGAATTAGTTGAATTAAATAATTATATTTGATGTTGCTTATGGAAGAGGGAGTGTATATCTATTAAATATCATTTCAATTCTATTGTGGATTATTGAATATTCTTATCATTTGTCAGTTGTAGAGGAAACTGTGTGCTGAATCCATATCAACCTTCTATATATCATATATTTTCTCTAAGTGACAACTATTTTTTACTTAGTTTTGATGGAGTGTTAACTTCTTGTACTAAGTAATCGAGGTTCCTGATAAAAGAAACCGAAGGCCCAGTAAACGAATTGTAATAAGTGACAATTTCTTTAACTCACGCCATGAAATACTCAAGAAAAGATATAGTTCTAGTAAAATCACCAAGATCACGGAGTAGAGTTTTAATGGAGTGGAATAGGGTATTTTTGTGACCCTAACCACTATACATCATTGTGTTCTCATATCTCTATTTTATTATATTACTATTTCATTACTTGATTAAATAAAGAGTATAGAATCAACATTGATTTAATAGAGAAGTTTAAATCAAACAATATTTTTAAAGGGACTCAATTCAACCCCACTTGAGTATTCATCTAATCACCTTGGGAAAATAATTGGTATTAGAGATTGTGATATTTTAGAAATCTTTGAATTTATTTTTGAAGTTTTATATTAAAGATAGATTTGGATTTTGTCTGATACCAATAATTGGTATCATAGTAGAGGCTATCTTTATAGATATCTTTGAAGATATACTACTCTTTTTAACAATAAAAAATATTTGATATCATCCTAGAATATCTTTTTGATATTATTGAAGATATCTTTTGTCTTTTAAAATCTTTAGGGGAAGATCATTTGAAATATAATATTTTCAATGGCTAATCTTAAAAAGGTATGTCCATGATCTATGATCATTATTTTAATGGTGAAAATTATAGTTATAGAAAATATTAGATGATTATAGATTTGAAGAATATTAGTTGAAAAGTGTATTTTAAAGATATTAAGACTTATAAAATCTCTGATGAAGAACCATAAAAGTGAAGTTATATTGATGAGGATGATTATTATTAGAATTCCAAAGCTATAAACATGATCATATATGGTCTTTGTATAGATGAGTTTAATCCTGTTTCTTAATGTTCATCTGCTTATTAAATGTGGGAGATGATTTCTATTTATTATGAAGGTATGGAAAATTTACTACAATTGAGTTATAATACTGTTAATCATAATTTTGATACATTTATAATGGATTAATTAGAAAAGATCACTCAGATGAATGTAAGACTCACTGAGTTAGTAAATTATGTAACTTCCTTAAGAAAATCTATTCTAGAATATAATCTGGCCTTAAAAGTTCTCATAATTTTACCCTCTAAGTGGAATGAAATTTTTATTATTATTAAAAAATTAATACCTATTAATGTTTTGAAAATGAAGGAGTTTATTGGAACTAGAAATCATATTTTTATAAAAAAGAAGAATGCTGTTCTCAAAGTTTCAAAGGATGAATACTCAAATTCATATTCTAATAGTTCAGCTTCAAATGATTAATTATTATAAATTTATAGAAATTTTATAATTTTTTATAATAAAATAAAGGATAAATCTAATAATAATGAGGAAAAATAAGTTAAGTGATATGAGTAAAAAAAGAAAGGTCACTTAAGACCAGATTTCCCTCAACTAAAATCTCAAAGGAAAGATGAGTATAAGAGAGAAGTGAAGAAACCTATGAATGATACTTAGAGTGCCTTTTAGGACTATAGTAGTGAATCTACTTCTAAATCCGAACCTGAGCATTAAAATCAAAACAAAAAACTATGTCTTATGGATCAAGATGAAGAGGTACAATCATCTTTTTTTTTTCAAAAGATTATATTTCTGAAAATTTATCTTTTAATGAACTTAATGAATATTTTTATTCACTTGAAGATAAATTTGAATATTTGAAGAAAAATAATAAGAATCTTAGAAATTATTGTGATGTTTTTATTGAAAAATAAATTTTATCTAAAAAAATATCTGATTTAGGATCATGTTTTTCTAAAACTACATGTGAAATTTATGATAATAAAATTAAATAATTATTAGCTGAAAAGGAATATTTAAAACATGATTCTAGAATTTTTACCAAGGGATAAAATTATTTAAATCAAATCCTTAAAAAAACAAGATATTAAAGTAAATCTTGGAATTGGAAGTAGTGGTAATGAACCCAAACTTTATAAAAACTATTTTTACTTGGTTATAATAGTAAAATAATTTATACTATTAGATAGTTTTATTTTGGAATTAATGAAAACTATGGAAATTATTATTTTTCCAAAATTACCCATATTTATGGTGTAAAACATATTTATTTTTTAAAAAAATTATTTAATTTTAAATATAGAATTTCTGTAAGAAAAAAACAGATTTGGTTGCACAATCTCTTGTAACTAACACTACCAGACCCAAAAGTGTATGGGTTCCAAAAGGTATTATTGTTTTATATTTTACAAGACTATACCGCTAATATATAATGTAAAATCAATTAGTGACTGGTCAAATAAATGTAGATAAATTTTAAAATGAATAATACTTGAAGTTGGAATTTCTATCCAGGGAGTTATTATTTCATTTCTGTTTTAATATTTATATATGATTAAAATTCATTATTTATTTTATATAGAGGGAGTATATATTTTAAATGATTTATATTTTATTTATATACCTTTTACTTTAACTTGCTTAAACTTTTTATCTATATTACCATTTTAAATTCTGAATTTATTGCTAACATGAATGTATTTTAATATTTTATCTAATAATATATTAACATGTTCTAATCTATAATTTTTTAGGACCGTAAGCATGTGTTTAATGCAATATCATTTGGCCTACATTAATGTATTGTACTATCATTTAATTTATTTATAAAACTATTTTAATTATTTCATTTAATTCTATATTGATCATGATTTAACTTGTTATGAAATTATATGAATATCTTTTACTCTTAATTATTTAAATATCTTTAATTTATTTTTTGTGGATCCTTTTAGTTAAAAATCTTATATAGGGATAGTTTATCTTATTATATATTTGGTTCCCTACCTTTTCAAGAAATAAAACGTTCATGTTTTAATCTTTCCAAGAGGAAAATCATATATCAAGGGGAAGCCTCTTCTTTTTAACCTTTTAAATAAAGTTTTATATTTTGAAATTAGTTTTCATATTGTAGTATGTTGTATCAATTGGTTCACACTTTGAATCATGCTATGGGTTTGATTAAAAATATTTATCATTTAATTTCATAAATAATTTTTGTTATTTGTGTTTTGTTTGAGTAGGAGTTAATATTTATCTTTACTTTTAATTATTTCTCTATATTAGCATGAGTTGAACGATTTTTTTAATGGATTCTTGAGAATAAATAATTTATATTTTTAAGGTAGACATGTTATCCATTTTTAAATTATTTCTTATTGGTTAAATCATGATGTGTTAATTTTTTATAATTTCATTTTATGTTGGGAGTTTTTGATGAAACTATTCTAGAAGCAAGTTTAATGGGTTAACTATTTATTATTTTTAAGGGGAATAATGATCTATTTTCCATAAATCATGATCCTTTTCTATATAATGTTTCAATTTAAATCATGTGTTTTTTTTCTTATTATTTGTCAAAAAGTAGAGTGTAGATTTCCATGTATAATCTTATTTCATGACCCTTGTTCTCATTTTCTTATTCCTTTCCATCTGACCAATAATCATCACCCCAAAATTTTTTATCATTAAAAAGGGGGTATATTTAGTATTATATGATTGGGTTTTGTAATTATAAAAAATGGAGAGAATTTTTGGTGGCTACTTTTCATTCTCATTTTTGTTTTGATAATTACATCACTCTCTCTTTGTTTTATTTGTTTTTACCTTGATTTATTTATATATTAAATATTATTATATCTATTAACTACTATTATATATGTTATTATATTTTATTTAACGTTTATATTTGTTATTCTACTATTCTATGGTTATTTTGGAACTTCTCACATTTTATGTTTAAATAATGTTGGTTAGAATAGATTATTTTAGGTGAAAAGAAATCTAGAAATCAGAAATCTGGAAATTTGTTTTACTACCTATCTTTATATTGAATATATATAAATCTATACTACTCATAATTTCATAAATAACATTTTTTATAAACATAATATGATTATATATGATTTCTTCAACTACACTGATGGTCTATTTAGTCTTTTGATATTCATATTTTTAGTCTGAAGTTTCTACAAGTGTTCAGTTATATAGTAGATTTTCAAATTAATGCAGCTTTGGTTTTTTAATTATATATCAAGATACAATTATCTCAATTGATTTTTTTGTGGATAGATAATATAAATTTCTACATTTCATTTAATAATAACAAAGTCTAAGAGGGTTTTTAGGGATCTCTAAAAATTAACTGAAGTTATGTAATTTTTTTATAGGTATGTAGTTTTACAAAATGTATGGGGATATATTTTTTAGTGATAAATAAAGATATAAACCTATGAATTTTACATCTATTACTATAATTTAAATATTAAATTTTATATAAATTTTATTCATCTAAAATTAATTATGAATCAGTTGTTTGGATGCTCAAAAAATGACCAAATTCTATGCAACATTTTTAGAATTCTGTAGATTTCAGAATATGAGAGCTACTATGTTTTAATGAAATCTCAAGATAAATAATTTAGATTGAAGTGATATTTTATTTATTAAAAATATATGGAAATTATCTAAATATAATTCAACTGGTATGAATTCTGAATCCACTATTTAGAAGGTTTAAAATTTGACCAAAATGTTGAATATCAAGATGATCTAGAATTAATGGTTGTGGAGTGAGTTTTTGAGAAAGGAATTTTTTTTATGTAAAATCATGAAACATATTATGAAAATAGTTTTGGGGGAAATATATTATGTGTATTGAATAATTATCTTATGCTTATAATTCTAAATTATCTTACATTAGAATTATCTTATGAAGGAATTATCTTACACATCGATTTTAAAAAAATATTTCATATAGCGTGAGCAGAAATAACATATAACCATTATCCTAAAAAAATATCCTATGTTAATTTAAATATAGAATAATAAGAACTCGATAAATATTATGGGGAATAGAATCTATCATGAATTATATTGAATTCAAGGAAGTAGGTGATAACTGCATGTTGGATAAACTAAAGCCACATCACTTCTAATTTTCCAAAAGCTACAGGAACTCAAATAGAGATGAAAAAAGAGTGTTATAAAAGAGGAAGAAGGATCCACTCTTACTAAACTTGAAAAATAATGTCACAATATCATCTTATTTTGAATTCTTTCTATTCAGGTTTAAGATAAACCACACTCACAAGAAGTATATAGATGGAACTATATGTTGTTACAATGCTGAAATTTTATATGAACACCTTTCTTAGAATAATTTGAAGATTAAATTGGGAAAAATAGTATAATATTCTATAACTATTATTGTAAATGATTAAATGTGAAGGATATGATGAATTAAACATGCATGAAATAAAATTATAGATAAATAAATTGAGCACGACATAATAAAGAAGATGCCGTATGAAGTATGGAATGAGTAGAACCTATAAAATGGAAGAGATAAATGATAAATAATAAACCTGAGATGTTTCATGAAGATGAAGTTCATGCCAACAATTCATATTGAGTGTTATGATCTTAGATTATTGAGTACTACATGAAGGAACTCAGCTTATACAAAATAGGTGGAGCTTGTATGTTTTAATCTACTCATACAATATGCAACCACATAAATAGGAGACAACATTTTCTATAAGAATATCGAGCTTCAAGATATCAAGGTGGATTGAGAACACATAATGTAATATCTATTTCATGCTAAAACAGATCAATGATAAGTCTGGATCCCAGTCATAATGCATTATCAGAATATTGAATACATGCAGTCTTCATTTAAAAGGTCGTATGAAATATGAGGTTATGAGATGTTCTAGTGAAGTATCGAGAAATCATAGATAAAACTCATGTAGTAATGAGTTATCCATTAAAATATTACAAAAGTTATGTTATATGTCATTATTGGTATTTAGATATGAGCTTTATGATTTAAGTTTTTAGGAAGTTATGGTACATGATATTAGAGGTAATGAATGGAAGTTAGACTATGAATATTTAAAGTAAGGTTACTTTTTTTTAATGATTTTTAGATTTATATATGATGTAATAATATTATAATTATTTTGTCTAGTTTATCAATTTGATATTTGTTTAAGATATTTTATGAAGCATTATATTTTAAAATACTAACTTTTCAAATAGTAGACCATTACAATATATTGAAAAAAGGTGCAATTATTTATTATCATCAATATCAAGAGCTTTGGAATTTTCTAAATCAGGAAGTTAATTTCAAGATAACATAAATGATCCAACAGTTCAAGATACACCTATTCATGTGAAGAAGATAAAGGAAAAATCAGGGCTGATATATTTTATAAATCTAAAATATTTATTTATGATGGCTATTTGAAAAAATAAAAGTGAAAATGGAGAAATGAGAGAAAAATATATAACGGATAAAAAATATATTTATATTTATTTTTTGGTATACCTATTGGAATAAGTGAGTGTATGGGAAAAATAAAAAAAGATAATGCATTATTTTGATTTATAAACATCTCCTGCTCAACACCTTTTAAGAGAGAATTGACATACACTGTATATTTATTATTATCTCACTATGTGAAGAAAAAATGAATAATAAAACCTATGCTAAAGAATAAAAATATTATTATGATACTATTATTTGAAGTAAGAAGCTGAAATATATCATTATATTTTTTGCTATTTATTCAAGGGGAAGTTTATATTTACTGAAAACAATTTTACTTCAATTATTCCTTGTTGAAGATCCTTATCACCTGTCAGTTGTAGAGGAAAATATGTACTAAATCCATATCAAACTTCTACATCTCACCTATTTTCTATAAGTGTAAACTACATGTAATCAGTCATAGTGAAGTATTATCTTCTTATACTAAGTTTTCTAGGTTCCTAGTAAAAGAACCTGAAGGCCAAGTAAAATCATTATAACAAGTGATGGTTTATTGCACTTAAGATGAGAAATCCCAAGGAAATGGAATGGCTCTTTTAAAATAACCAAGAACATGGAGTAGAGTATTGGTGGAGTGGACTAGGGTATTTTTGTGCCTGAACCACTATACATTTTTGTTTTCTCATAGCTTTATTTAAGTATAGTTCTACTATATTACTCACTTTAAGAAAGTGAATAAAATCAACATTGATTTAAGAGAGAAGTTTAAATTAGAAAATGTTTTTAAAGGGACTCAATTCACCCCCTCTTGATTCTTCATCTACTCACCTTGGGACAATACTTATGATTTTACACTTTAATTTAACTATGTGGGTGGTATTGTTCCACAATACATTATTTCTTCAATATAGGATCACTATGGGTTATTCCTCATAAGGTAGATCATGTTACAGTTGCATAACTTTTGAGTTTAGTACATGTGATGGATCTAGAATGTACTTCCTAAAAAGTGATGCATGGAACACATCATGTATTTATGATATATCTAGAGGGAGTTCTAAGCGATTATCTATAACCCTGACATGATTAAGAATCTAAAATGGTCCGATGTATCTAAGGATAAACTTCCCCTATTTCCCAAATATCATAACTGACTTCTAAAGGGATATATATAGGAACACTTTTTCACCAAATTTGGACTCTATATTTTATCGATGTTTATTAGAATATATCTTTTATTGAATTTATTCTACTTTCATATACAACTAAATGGTTTGAAACTTATCCATCATTTCTTGGACAAGATCAAGTCCTAAAAGCTTCTTCCCCCCAAATAGACCACATATGGCGCCATTTGGATACTAAAGAGAAAAATTTTATTATATAAAAACAAATACAGATAAATAAGTTGATCTTTACTTTATTTGAAGTACAATGATCATGATCTTATCATATCCTACATTTTCTGAATAGTTTATTCAGATTGACCATCGATCTGAGGATGATAAGCAGTGTTGAAGCTCATCTCTATATAAAATGCCTATTAAAAACATCTCCATAACATTGAGGTATTCCTTACATCTTAACTAGATACAATTGAGAGTGGTACTCTATAAATCCTTACCACTTCCTTTATATATATCATGATAATTTGATCAAGTGAGAGATCTTCCCAAATAAAAATGAAATGTGCTAACTTTGTGAGGAGATCAACTATGACCCAAATGGAATTATGAATTTTAGAGGCCTTATAAATACTTAAAACAAAATACTTATTGATTTTATCATATTTATATATAGTTAAAGGGCAATGGTTGCATCATACCCTTAGGATTCTATCATTCCACCTTAACTTGTAGGCATACCAAGCATCAAGATAGTTAATGTAAAATCTCCTTCTTCATGACATCTGACCAGAAATGATTCTTGATATATCTATACATCTTTGCAATTTTAGGATGGATAGAGAATTATGATTTATGAAAATTATCCTACATCTATATCTTCAATTGTGGTATTTATGAAACACATATTTATTTCCTATATTTTATAATTCTAGCACTGCCAAAGTTGGACTCTATAATATTCCCTTGTTAGTATTTGAAATTGGATTTTAATAATTTAAGATGTTTCCTTTTATAATTATTTTGATAAATTACTATTTCATCCCATTCAATTAAATTCAAATTGTTTAAGATTTTATACTTTAATAATAGTATTTGATAAATTTTAATTTTTTTAAAATGGTTTACACTAATTATAACAGTACATGTTTTATTATTATTTGAAAATATTTTTGTTATCTAAATTTAACGTAATTAATTTTACATTCTCAAGTTTATTTAATTTTTATTTTAATGTTATAGTTTTGAAAATATATATATATTATCTTGTTTTATTTAAATAATTTCGTTTTTTAAAATTTTCTAATTTATAAGAATCTCAAATTTATTTTAATATATTTTTAATGTTTTAACATATATAGTTTATAAATATTTACACACACACACATATATTTATATCAAATTATACTTTATATAGATATAATAGGTGTGAAATGTTCATATTTAACCTCCTTAATCTATAACATTCTATTAATCTCCATCACCATGTAGCAGTGATGCTTTATCTAGTGAATTTCTTCAACCAACCATGAAGGGAGCTAGGAGTACCCACTATGAAGGAAATTTACCAATTTCTATGACACGATAAGTGTTCTTAACTTTAAATCTTATCATGAAGCTAATAAATACTTACTATTAATAGGAGGCAACCTTACTGTGAGAAGTATACTAGTCACCTTGAAAAAAATTTATACTTACCATGACATGGTAAGTTAAATTACCACAAGTACTAGATGTAAGTATTAATTTGTTTTTAACTACTTAAATTTTTCTTTAAATTTAATTAAAGTATTTTTTATTGATTATATTTTATATTTAATGAATTTTATATTTTTATTTTGTTTATACTGTTCACATGTTCATTTCAACTTTTCACGGTTAGTTTACTGACGACACATCCATTTTGATCACACAATCAGTATATCGAACACATGCACGTGGTAATAATACTAATAGAATGTGAGCACACACAAGTACAAGGTAAGTATACTAACTATGATTCTTGTTCCTCACATGGTCAATTCAACACTTAGTTCATTTTTAGAAAAAAATATATTTTTGCAACA
The DNA here is from genome assembly GCA_963277665.1 of Viscum album. Lineage (NCBI taxonomy): Eukaryota > Viridiplantae > Streptophyta > Magnoliopsida > Santalales > Viscaceae > Viscum > Viscum album. The sequence continues at coordinate 512,303,999 of OY728136.1, read as the reverse complement.
CTCTCTTTTAGTGTCATTTTCATAAATTTTTTTACTCGAACATAGTTTGTATTATTTTAACTATTTTATTGATTTATAATATACTTTATATCATTATGAAATTTGTTATGAATTTTGGAATATAAAATATGGTGTAAATTCTTATGAAAATAATAATTATCATATTATCCACTTTAGGATCAATTTTTTTAATATTTAAATTATTATTCTACTAAACTTTTATGATTTTTTTTTAAATATATGAAATAATCATTTAATTTTTCAAATATATTGAAAATGTTTTTAAGAAGTTTCTTTTTGCAACATAAGAATGAGTGAGATCTTTTTTAATGATCACCACAATTTAAAATTATAGGTAATAATAATATTTTATTTTTGTTATTTGATAACAAGTGGCATGGAATGATTGGATATCTTAATGCTTTGAGAAGATCTTTAAATTATTGATGATATGAGATTAATTGGTTAGATATGCGATAAATTAATTTAAAATAATGACATACATATCAATTTGACACAACTTTTTGGCACAACGGTGTTAAAAAAATTATTACTCGTAAGGACCCAACCCCCAGTTACCTAGAGTCAATGCCTTATAATAATACATTAGAATGATTAAAAGAAAGTATTATCTTGAAGGAACAAATAGTTTAGTAGTTTTGGAAGACAATACACAAACATAAGTTCAACATTACAACTTTAAATGAAATATATAATAAATATTTCATTGGAAACATCTATGACTCCTATATTATCCCTACAAGTCATTCATAATATTCATATACACAAATCTAGGAAAATAAAACATAAGAAATGGGTGAGATCAGGTGCTCAGTAAGGGTAAGTAATACAGTTGAAGTCATTATAAAAACAAACACTAGGCATGGTGAACAACTAAAAACACATGCCTTTAAAAATATACATGAGCATAATATATAAGGAATGAAAGATGATTAAATAAGGCCATATAAATGATCATAAGAGAATGAAACATAAAAATTGACATTCTAATAGTAGAATAATCACATGTTTTGTCAATTACTAATACCATATTGAGGGAATGCATAATGTCGGACATCTGAAACATATTTTTAAGGACTCAGTCACGATGTCTGAAAATACTAGGGTAAGGCCTCAACCAATACCCAATTATTTTTTGTCTCAAGATACCTACTGATGCATTGAGGGAATATAGGGGTCCCCACCTATCACTTTACAAGTTTAATGCATCCCTCATATGAAAGGAGATAAACTTAAACAACATGAACATATGAAATAACTTTCCTCAATCTGTACACATAAACACTAACCATTCCGAGTAGTATGGTGAATGATATCAAGATAGAATTTACATATGCAAACTAATAATAAACCATTTAATATAATATATTAGAATATAAAAATAATATATTAACCTCAATAAGACATAAAATTTAATATATGTGTTTAAATCGAAAAAAATACTCTAATAAAACCATCAAGGAATCTTTGAGTGAAATACACTTTTACTTTGAAAAGAAGAGTTCTTTTTGAAAATTATTTGTATAAAACAAGAAATTAAATAAGGAAGTTTTTAATTGATTAAATGAGTTGTTTTATAAAAATAATTTGGCTTGAAATATATTATATAGTGCACTTGAAAAAATTTATGAATTTAAGAAGTTTCCTTGAATGAGGCTTGCTTATCGGGAAGAATTGAGAAAGATCTGTATAAATTTTTTTACTCTCCATAAAATAAAGGATTATGATTGGTAGAAATATATAGAAAATTAAAAAGGAATTTATTAGGAGTACATAAGAATATTTAATAATTTAATCTGGATTAATAGAGACAAAGTGTAACCCAGAAGAAAAAAGAGGTTCGGGTATAAAACCCTTACCTTATGTTTGAACATGTTCTCCACTTGACCTTAACATCCTGGATAATCAAAATAATTAATTAATTAATTAATTAAGAACCTAAAATATATTTATTTTATATATTATAATTTTATTAAGTTAATTTATGGAATTTTGGATGAGTTATAAGATACAAATATATCGCTCGGGAGCGTTTGTTTCCTTGGTTTTCACGATCGGTATACTTGTATATGTGTATGGAAGTTCATATGGAATTGGTATAATTCTCCAGAATTGAATTTATATGATACTAATGAACATATATAAGATTAAATGGTGATATAATTCATTTTTTATATGATATTATGATGATTTATTAGATAGAACATTATTGATAATCATTTATATTATTTTGGTGACATTTTGATTGTTATAAACTTGTTTTGTCGTATGAATTAGTATTATGCATATATATTGGTTAAAGAACATTTAATAGGTTATAATAAATATATTATAGTATTATTAAACCATAAAAATGTTTTCATGACCATCATTGAAGTATAAATTGAAGAATGAAGATTCACTGTCCATGAAGGTTGTAAATCGGCACCTCCCGGATGATGATTTTGTTTTTAAAACAAAAGAGATAGAGAGAGATAGTATTTTGAAGAAGTATATTCCATTAACATGATATAATTACAGTTTATATATTATAATAGAGTTATAATGATCATTTTCATATAGTATGTGAGTAGAATATATGAAAATAAAATAAATTTTAAATGAAATTAAAAGAAAAAGGAAGAGGGTTTACCTTTTGTAAAATCCTCCTTGAGAACCTCCTTAAGGGAAGGGGTTTTGGTCTCTTGGAAAGACAAAGAACTCTTGGATGTATGGAGATAATATAGAATAGGATTTTGTTATAACTATGATAATATTCAAGGATTAGAGGAGTGAGGAGAAGAGAGAGCGATGGGTGGGTTTTATAGTGGAGGAGAGGGGTGATTTTTGAATATCTTATTAATTATTTTATTATTTTTCTCAAGAAAAGAAATAGTATTGATTATTTTAACCAAAATTAGTAATAAGTTAATTTTAATTCGAATTTTTTTTCCTACATCATATATGAATCAAGGAATAATGTATTTATCTTCTAATGTATTTATACCCTAAATTACAGTATTTTACTATTCACCAAAAAATCAAGTATTTTAGAAAAATAAAAAAAATTAAGCATAACAATTTTTAGATGTTTAGAATTAAAAAATTGAATCCATTTTATCAAAATAATTTTCTAAATATGTTAAATTTTATTTTTAAATAAAATCTTCATTTACTTAAAAAAATCAGATTTTAATTTTAAAACTGATATTATAACACTTTCATAAATTAAATAATGTCTCATAAAATTATCCTAAAATCATAGGACAACACAATATTTATCTAAGAATACATTTTTTGAAAATTAATTTTATTTTAAATCAATTTATTAATTTAAAACTGTAATTAAATATTTATTACTCACAAAAATACCCACACTTAATTATTAATTTTTAAAATTTTCACTCTCATTTATAAGGTGCCTAAATTTTATTTATACTTACATGGGTGAGGTTAATATTCATAAGGTTACATTAATATTCATAAGGGTAAATTTACTATTCACAAAAAATGTACGTTGATCCAATCAGACTCTAAATATCTTACTAATCACAACCGCATATGTCTGTTTTTTGAAATTCTAAACACAGAGGTGAAAATATTATGTTTAATGATTAGGTTATAATAAAAAAGTGTTGTTTTGTAGATACTCAGTGTTTCATTCATTACATTATAAATTAAATTTATTTATAAAACCTTAGGGTGTTACATTACTGCTCTTATACAATAAAGAAACTTCTATGACTTTGGTTCCTTTGATACGACTATAGAAGAACTTCAACGTTCGAACTTATTCCATTGAAGTTATCCATGATCATCAAGATTTATCATCTTCCACATATTTTGATCATCTATTTTTTTTTAATTTTTCAATATTATTTTTATTATCTATTTGCAATATTTTCTTTTTTGGTTTATGATTTTCCCATAAAAAGTAGATCTTTGTTTGTTTTGGTTATTCCACCACCTAAAAAAAAGTCTAGGTTGTGACTCCTAAACAAAAGTCAAGTAACATTATTGGTTCAGGGAACCTATACAATTATGGGTTGTGCCTTCAATTATTTTTAAAACGTAGAGTTTGTAACATGTTCTCACACTTTTGAAAGTGATTTTCTTAGTGGGTAAATCTTCTCCTAGATTAGATAAAGTTGAGGAGTGGACTAGGATATTGGTTATCCAAACCACTATAAATATCTATGTTCATTATTTTTATTTAAACTGAATTTCATATCTTGATCATAGATTTCACTAAAAAATATTTAATTAGTAAAACTAAAATTATTTCATCTTTAAATTTTAAATGACTATTCACCCCCCTCTAGTCTTAATTAACATTTTTTACAATCCAAAAATTGGTATCAGTGGTGGTTGTTACTCATAGGATAGTATGAGTTTCTATTTGTTTTAATCTGATACAAAAACAATTTGTATTAGAGGGTGTGATTCCTTAAAAGGATATTTAGAGACTCTGGTTGTTTCTTTTGTTTATTTTTAACTCTATGATATCCTGATACCCTAGAATTAACAATACAAGGAATTAAATTAAAATTTATTTGAATATGTAAGGTGTCAACTCCAATTATTGATGAATTCCAAAAAACCACCAATTCTTTGATGGAAGTGACTATAACTATTGGAAAGATATAATAGAAGCCTACTTTAAATAGTTGAGCGTGGATCATTGGATTATCATGGATAAACTATATGAGCTACCTAAAGTTTATCCAAATACACTTGTAGGTAATGGAATGGTAAAATATGTTTTTAATTATAAAGTTAATAATATTTTATACCATACTATAAGTAGAAGTGTCTATATCCATGTCTCATCTTGTAAGATAGCCTATGATATATGGAGAATACTTCAAGTGGCTCACTATGGGATGAAAAATCTCAAGTGAACCAAGTTAGGAATGATTTTAGTATAATTATAGTACCTTAATATGGGATATAAATAACCATTTAATCAGATGTTTCAGAGGTTTAAAATTATTAAAAATGGTATAAGTGCTCTTAGAGAAGTTTTAGAAAACATAGCTCATGTTGAAATAGTATCAAGAGATATTTTAAAAAAATGACATGCAAATAAGTTGTCCATTTATGAGAGTAATAGTTTTAAAGGGTATACCTTTGAAGAACTAATAGGCTCTCTACCACAATATGTATTAGAATTGAAAAACATTGATGATGAGGAGTCTACAAAGAGAAAAGGTATAACTTTTAAGTCTAGTGTTAATGAAATATCTAAATTTTTTTAATATAAGTTATAGAAAAATAACAATTATATTTCTCATTTTAGTAATAAAATTTTCAAGTTCATGAAAAATAAAGGTGGTAAGCATAAATTTATAAGGAAGTTCAAAGAAGATTACAAGAAAGGCAATTATAGTAATAATAATGATGTTTCAGAATTAACCTATTATAATTTCATGAAGAAAGGTAACATTAGAAAAAAATTACCTAAAATCAAACATGTAAATTAATATAGAGAAAAGTAGAAAAGAAAAGCAATATTTTTTGAAGGATGGGACTACTTAGACTGTTCTGACTCAAGCAGTGATTATGGAAGTGAACAAAAAACAAGGAACCATGCACTGATGGGTATAAAGTGTGAGGAAATATAATTTATAAATCTCAAATATTCTTGGTATATAGATGGAGTCTTCTCTAGAAACATGAAAGGTGATATTTCAAAATTTTTGTCTTTTAATTCATGTGATGGTGGCCTTATCACATTTGAAGAAAACATTAAAGGTCAGATTAAAGATATCAATTAAGTTGAATTTATTAAGCTATTATTATTTAAAAATTATTATATGTAAATGATTTAAAATATTATCTAACAAGTATATCACAAATATGTGATGATGGTTTAAATGTTATTTTTGAAAATGATAAATTTACTATTTTGAAAAAATATTTTATTTTATTTTTTAAAAATAGAAAAGATAATGTTTACACTATTTATTTCTCTAATCTAAAAAAAAGTTTAAATTTTTGAATACTATAGAAGAATATGAAATTATATGGAATATGAGGTTTGATCATTCAAATTTTAGAATATTTCATGAACCGTCAAAGCATGAACAAGTTTTTCAATTTCTAAAATTGCATACAAGTAAGTACTTTATGCGTAATTCTTCTTTAAAGGGTAAAAAATAAAAAATAAAGTTTTAAATATATAAATAATGTGAGTAATGATAGATATTTACAACTATTTCATCTTGATTTTTTTGGATCTAGACAACCTATTAGTTTTGGTGGTAATAATTATGTATTTATAATTGTGGATGATTATGATAGATTTATCTAGACTTATGTCTTATCACATAAATATGAAACCTTAACTAAGTTCTATTATTTCTATAAACTTATTTAAATCATTAAGAACATATAAATTATATATTTCATAAGTGATAGAGGTGGTGAATTTGTTAATTTATAATTTGATAATTTTTGTAAAGAAAACAGATACAAAAAATATTTTTTATCCCCTAGGACACCACAATAAAATGGTGTGGTTGAAAGAAAAATAGATCTATATAAGAAATTTATAGATCAATGATTATTTAATTTAATGTGCCAAGATATTTTTGGTAAGAACCTATAAGTATAGGTTGTCATGTTTTAAATAGAGTATCTATCACACCATTTTTAAAGAAGACCCCTTATGAACTATTTAAAGGGTTTAAACCTAAAGTTGGATATTTTAAGGTGTTTAGCTGTAGAGTTTTTATCTTAAATGAAAAAGAAAATTTAGAAAAATTTGATTCTAAGAGTGATGAAGAAATATTTTTAGGATATTCCAACACTTGAAAATATTATAGAGTTTTAAATAAGAGAAATTTAGCTGTTGAATATTTTATACAGGTTATGTTTATTAAAAATATATATATTAAGAAAAATTCCATTTTAAACAAAGAAAATGATTAATTTATGGAACTAAATTTTAGAGAAGATAATGACCAAGATAATGATAATTCATCAGTTGAGTGTGAGCATATATATTATCAAACTTATCCTAATGAATTAAAAACACTTAAAGATCATCTAATTGAGAAATTAATTAGTAATGTAGAATCTGTTATAAAAACTTGAAAATCGATTTTACTTTTCTATGATCCTATTAACATTGATAATTATTTAATTAATTCAAATTGGATTAATTACATGGATGATGAATTAAATAAATTTAAAAGGAATATATTTTGGAATATGGTTTATTTTCAAAAAAGATAAACCTATAATAGGAATTAAATGGATTTTTTATAATAAGCTTAATAAATATGGAAACATAGTTAAAAATAAAGAAATATTATCCACTAAAAGTTATTCTTAGAAAGATGGAGTTTATTTTGAACATTGTTTTTCTCTTGTTGCTAAGATGAAAGCAATTTTAATTCTATTAGCCCTTTCTTATTTTAAAAATATAAAATTATTTCAAATGGATGTAAAAAGATATTTTTTTAAATAGACTAATTTATAAGGAAGTTTATGTTAAAAAACCCCCTATATTTGATAATGATAAATTTACAAATCATTTTTTTAAACTTAATAAAGATTTATATGGTCTTAAAAAAGATCCTCAATCTTAGTATGAAAGAATAACTCAATTTTTAATAAAAAATGATTTTGTTAAAGGAAAGGTTTATTTGAACTGTTTATAAAGATATTTTTAAAAGATGTATTAATTATATAGATTTATAATGATGGTATAATATTTGGATCAAAGAAATTATTTATTGTGTAATGATTTTTATAAGCTTATAAAAGGAGAATTTAACATGATCTTAATGGGATAATTGAAATTTTTTCTTTGTTTCAAATTAATCAATGAAAATATGGTATTTTCTTAAATCAAATTAAGTATGCTAAAGAACTTGTTAAAAGGATCAGTATTGAGTCTTGTAAGACTATGAAAACACCAATGAGTATCAATTCTAAATTGTACTTGGATGAATTTGGAAAGACAATCGATATTATACTATATAGAGGCATGATTGATAGTTTATTGTATCTCCTTATATCCAGACCAGAAAAAATGTTCTTAGTTTGTTTATGTACTATATTTTAGTCCAAACGTAAGTAAAGTCATATTAAAGCTATTAAAATATTAATTAGATATATTAAGTGAACTGTAAGCACTAGTTTATTTTATTCAAATCATATTTTTTGGATTTATTATCGTACTTCGATTCCAGCTTTAGAGGTTTTAGGCTTGATTAGAAAAGAACAATAGGTATGTGTAATTTTCTAGGTAAAATTTTAATTTCATATAGATAAAAGAAAAACAATTGGTAGGACTATCTATAGTTGAGGCTGAATATATTGCTTCTACTAGTTGCTGTTAAGAGAGTATACAAATTAATTAAATTTTATTTTATTTTAATATTAGATTAGATAAATTTTCAATATTATATGATAATTATAGTGCTATTTCAATTTCTAAAAATCTTATGTAACATTATAGAACAAAACACATATATTTTAGATTTTATTTTCTGACAGATCATGTAAATAAATGTGATATTAGTTTAGAATTTATATCCACTGATAAACAATTGGCTAATATATTAACTAAACCTTTAGATTCTGTCAAATTTGTGATAATGGAATTTTAAATCAATATATTAAAAGGTTAATATTTTTGTTTATGAAAATCACTATTTATTTTAAATCTAGATACTGATTCAATAATATATTTATAAGTATACTATTTTTTAATCATCAATAATGGGAGGTTGATACTATTAATATTTAAGAATATTTTTTTATTTTTTTTGATAAATTTCAAAAGGGAGAGAATGTTTTTGAAAATTTAATAAATTTTCTTTTTTATAATTTACAAAAAGGAGGAGATTGATAGTATTGAAAATTGGGTTTTAAAAATTTAACAATTTTCCTTTTTTAATTTTTTTGATAAATTACTATTTTATCCCATTTAATTAAATTCAAATTGTTTAATATTTTATACTTTAATAATAGTATTTGATAAATGTTAATTTGTTTAAAATGTATTACACTAATTATATAAATAAATGTGTTATTATTATATGAAAATAATTTTTTTATCTAAAATTTACCTAATTCATTTTATATTAACTAATTTCTTTAATTTTTATTTTAATGTTTTAGTTTTTAAAATATATATTTTTATATTTTTTTCTTTAAATATTTTCATTTTTTAAATCTTAGTAATTTATTAAAACATAAATTTTTTTTTACATCTTGTTAACTTTTTAACATATATAATTTATATATATATTTATATAATATCGTACTTTATATATATAATAGGCATTCACTGTTCATCTTCAACCTTCCCAATCTACATCATTTGCTTCATCTCTATCACCATGCAGCGATAGTGCTTCATCCGGTGAATTCCTTTTAACTACCATAATAGAGCTTGGCGTACCTACTGTGAAAGTAGCACCCCTTTTCTATGACAAGGTAAGTGTTCTTACCTTGAAATATTATATTGAATCCAATAAATAATTTCTGTGAAGAGGATGCCACCATACCATGAACAATATACTAGTTATCTTGAAAACAATTTCTACTTACCGTGAGGTAATAAGTTAACTTATCACAAGTACCTACTGTGAGTATTAATTTGTTTTTAACTACTTAAAATTTTCTTTTAAATTTAATTGATTTTTTTTATTATATTTTATATTTAATAAATGTGATATTTTAATTTTTTTTATACTTGCCGCATGTTCATTTCAACTTCGCATGGTTAGTAGAATGATGACATGATCATTTTGATCACACGGTCAGTATATCACACACATGCACATGATAATCATACTTATCACACATAAGCACACAAAAATCATACTGTCCTTGAGTCTTGTAATTCACATGGCCAGTTTAACACTCAGTTCTCTTTTAGAAAAATTATATTTTTACGACACTCTGTTTTAGTGTCATTTTTATTAAATGTTTTACTACAACTTTGTTTATATTATTTTAACTATCTTAATGATTTATAAAATAATTATATATCATAATGACCTATGTTATAAATTTTTGAATATAAAATATGGCTTAAATTCTTATGAAAATAATAATTAGCATATTATTCATTTTATTCTCTATTTTATATAATATTTTAATTAATCTTTTACTAAAATTTTATGAGAGAAATTCTATTTGTTTTAAATATATGACATAATCTCATTTAATTAATCGAATATATTAAAAATGTTTTTAACAAGTATCTTCCAACAATATAGGAATGCATTAACTCTTTGTTAATGAGATACACATTTTCAAATTATAGGTAACATCAATATTTTATTTTTTTATTCACTAAAAAGTGGTATGAAATGATTGTATCTCTTGATACTCCAAAAATATATTTCAATTAATGATGATATGAGATTAATCAGTTAGATATGTGACCAAGGAATATAAAAAAATGACATATATATCAATTCACTACAACTTTTTCACAAAATGGTTGTACACAATTTTTGCCACTATTATATTATCAACAAACTTTTGTGACTTATATTCCTTTACTATGACCATAGATGAACCTAAAAATTTGACCTTCTTCCACTAAAGTGATCAATGATCATTGAGCTTCATCATCTTCCAAACAATTTAATCATCTGCTCATTTTTATTGTATTTGTTTTTCTTTATATTATTCATTTCTTTATCTGTTTGTAATATTTTTGTGTCTAGTTTATACTTTTACCATCAAAATTAGATCTTGTTTGTTTTGGTTATTCCACCACCTAAACGGAAGTCTGGGCTGCGACTCTTGATCTAAAGTTAGGTTACAAACTAGGTTCAAGTCTCTAGTAAAAGTCTGGGCTGTGCATCTGGGTAATTTTAAAAGGAAGAGTATGTAACAGGTTCTCACACCATTAAAAGTTTGTTTCTTTGTGGGTAATAATCTTCTAATGGAGTAGAGAAGGTTTAAGAGTGGACTAGTATATTGGTGATCCTAACTATAATAAATCTCTATGTTATTTCTTCTTATTTATGTTATATTTCATATCTTGAACATAGATCTCACTATAATCTTTTAAATTAAAAAAACACTATTTTTTTCCTTTAAAAGTTTCAATGACTATTCACCCACATATAGTATTAATTGCCTTTACTTACAATCCAACACCCCTATCTTATTATATAGCTCCACATTCTTCTTATGTTACTCCTTGATATTTATATGGATGGATGGTTGAGATGCCATTTAGGAAAGATAGGATTTCATGATCCATCCTCAAAAAATCCACGATCATTGGGTGTCTTTCAATCCACATCATGGATAAGGTAGTATGATCCTTTATACTCAAAGTTTCAACCACTTTGTTTTCCTTCTTAAGGTGGTAATGTATTAAGCAATCATAGTCTTTGGTCAACTATAACCGTATTCTTTGGTGAATGTTAAACTCTTTTTATGTGAATATATACTTTAATATCTTGTGAAGAATATATATATATATATATATATATATATCACAACTTTCACCATAGAGATAAATCCACCAAATCATTAATATAAAGACAACTGTCGCAAGATCTAGATCACATATTGGGGAATTTTTCTCATGGGTATTTAATTGAAGTGAGGAACAAGATATTACCTCATCATTTTTTGTAAGGGCATGTCCCAATCCCTTATTTAAAGAATCACTCTAAATTAAAAACCCTTCCCCAATGTAGGGTAATTTAATTAAAGGTACAATGACTGGACTCCTCTTAATCTCGTTGAGGATTTATTCACATTCTTCAATCTAGATGAATTTTACTCCCTTTATTGTTAACTTGGTTAGTGTATTTGATATCCATGATAATTTTTTTATAAAGCATCTATAATGTTTTTATAAATAAATAAAACTATGGATCTAATCCACTATAGTCAGTCTATGCCATTGTTCAATAACCTTTATCTTTAAAGGATCTACAAATATTCCCTCACTTGTGATTACATGACCCAAGAACAATAATTTCCATAATAAAAATTCATATTTTATAAATTTGTTATATCGTTTATCCTTCCTCAAGGTCTTCAAAGAAATCCTAAAATGATCTTCATGCTCTTCCTTTATCCTGAATATATAAGAATATCATTTATAAAGGATACCAAAAAATGATTAATATACTCTTTAAAGAATCTATTCATCAAATCCATGAAGATTTAAGGGTTATATGTAAGTCCAAAATGAATCACTATGAATTCATAGTGTCCATAACTCATACAGAAGGTTGTCTTGGGTATATCCTCCCTTTCCACCCTTAATTAAAGATATCCAAATCAAAGCTTAATATTCAAGAAGTACTGAGCCCCTATGAGTTGATAAAATAGGTATTTAATACGGGATAAGGGAAATTTTTTATTGATCATGATTATATTAATTTCAGGAAAATCAATGCAAAGACATATTAATCTGGACGCTCGATGTCACCCCAAAAAATACGCCAATTTTGGTGGCAGGTGTGCACGGATACCCTCCCAACCATGAGACTTCTTGTTTACCGACATATGGCCAGTGCTATTTTCTTCCCTTTCTACCCACATATTTTAGAAACCACTTTGAACACCATCATTCACTACTCGGGAGCTAGGGAAATTTGGAATAAATGGGGTCTGGCTCCAGGCGCACCACTGGCCACGGTCTCCGACCTACCCGATCTTCTAATGCGTTGGTGCTCCTCTCTCTCACCGGCTAACACATGCTCACTTTGCACCCTAGCCTGGATCATTTGTGTCCGGCATAACGATGCTATTTTTCATCACATTCATAAACCTCTTGATTTCTAGATTGAATAGGCCACCTCATGGATTGAGGACTGGAAATACCACAATGGAAATTATACGCTAGGTGTTAACCCCTCATTTCCCTCTCATTGGAATCTTCCAATGGAAGGGATTATTAAGATTAACTTAGACACATCTCTACCCAAGGATAGGACCGTTTCCCTTAGCCTCCTGGCCCGAAACCATATGGGGAAAATCATTGTGGAAAAATACGAACCACATCATGCATGCTGGGAACCTGCAGTAACTGAGGGCACTGCCATCCCTGTTGGTATTATTCTCCCTATGGATGAGGGTTGGGTTGATATCAACATTGAGTCTGACTGCCTCACCGCAATCGATGCTATTAATCATCATGATGGGGGACTCCAGTCATTTGGCCTCATCATCAGGAGAATTCTCTCACTTCACCAATGCTTCTAATCATACACCTTCTCCTTCACCAAAAGGGAAGGAAACAATGCGACCCATCAACTGGCAGCCTTAGGCCCATTCGATGCCAACCTGCTCTGGCTGGACAATTTTCCTTCATGGATTTTCACTTGTACATCTGCTGACCTTCGTCATTAATGATATCCGTCTTTATTCAAAAAAAACATATTGATTCATCCTTTATTTTGAAAAATGGTCTAGTAAACCCTATGGCGAAACACTATAGAATATAAAACCCTTATCCAGATTCTCCAAAAGTATCTTCCTTAATTATTTAAATTATATGGGAAATATTTGATAAGGAATATTTGATAGAGCATAGAACATGGTATGGGTTTAATTAAAAATTCAACCTCTCATTATGGGGGAATACTAATAATCTCCTTGGGAAATACTTTAATACAATCTCCTACAATTGGTATATCTCCCATTTTGAGTTTATCCCCAATTATTTGAGCTAAGATTCCCTTATTATTCATTATAATTGACCATATTATAAAATTTACTTCCAAATATAGTTAATAATCATCCTTGAATCGATATTTTATAATGGGATGATTTAGTATATAAAACGATACTTCATTATACCAACAATTGATATGATATCTATATAGGGAGAGTCATTCCATGACCAATATCACATGAAATTCCTCTAAGGGAAAAATAACTATACTTTTATGAAATATCTTCCAAAAAACCTTGATCAGATAAGATTTAAATAATTTGGATGCAATCAATGAACCATCATATTTTTTCACTGATAATTCAATATCTATTTTTTTGGTGCTGAAATAATATTCTTATAAAATTTGAATAATATAAAGGAATAAATAGAACTAGAATAAAATTAATTTTTTTAGCTATTTGATGGCGAGTAAATATACCTTTAATATCTTTATTATTATTATCCACTTCATTATTAGCGATTTTAGAGTCTCTTACTTGTTCCCTTGGTCTTAGCGGCTTCCACAACCTGTTATCTTTTTTATCCCTTAGATTAGGCAATTTATTTTCATAATTGTCATCCTCAATGCATTTGAAGAATTGAAGTGCACATGGGGAATTATATGGGGCCTTATTTTGCTATATTTCATTAAATAACCTATTCATATATTTTTGATAATTATGATCTTAATGTTCAGTCCTTACACACTTCAAACACTTCATCTTTCCTTATAATAAATTTATAGAATTCTTCCTCCCACGATTTTATCATATATAGGGTTTTACTTTCTTTCTTATATATTGTTTTCACTAGAGTTTCCATGTAATTCCATTTTCCTTTTATTTTCTCTAAATACATGGGAAATATGATAGTATACACTTTCCATTTATACCTTAAGAATACATCAAACAATTTATTCATAGCCACCAAATTCTCTTATAGCTAATTTCTTTATAAGACTTGATTTTAGGACACTAAATAAATGACTGATCTTGATATAAATGTCATTAATAAAATTGGATTTATACCTTTCAAGTATAATGAATTTTTATTCATTAGTTTAAATGGATGTATCTTCCTTTTTATTTTAAATCTATTAATTTTTTCTCCATTTTTATGTGAATAGTTTGGGAAATTTTTTTAAATATTTATTTTCTTGAACTCCTCACATTCTATAGAGTCTATTTCCCTTTTTATTGTATTATTAATAAGGGTATACCATTGGTAAACCACACCTTACAAGTGATATATTATTGAAACAAAATTTTCATGGTTTGAGCACTGGAGAATATAAAATATATTCTCCGTTGTATCAATCCATTGCTCAATAATTAGTGGGTTAGAATACCCACTAAAGAAAGGTGGTATTTTTAGTATAAAGGACTCTATAGAAATTTTCTCTGTGGTTAAATTGAGATATCAACATGATTCAAATTATTATTCATCGCTTGAGATAGTTGGGTGAGTATTGAAATGGGATTTTATACTCAAGCTCCCATCCTATTTGGTTTCTTAGTGGGACAATCACAATATTTTCTTTCACACACATTTTTAACTTGGTTCCTCCTGATCCCAACCATTTACTAAAACAAAAATAGGTTAACATGAGTAATAAATAATAATTTCTTAAGAGAAATAGAGTAAAAAACTTTATAAATTTGAATAGTCTATATTATTAATGTCTTACTATAAGAAACCTTACTCTAAAACTAAGATACTTTTAGTTCACTTTTGGTTTAACTTATATAATGTTTAGTAAAATATAGGTTACTTTAAGTTGGAATCCCATGTACTTCTTAACCTAAATCCCAAAATAACTAAACCTTACTTTGATATCAATTGAGGTAACCTAAGATAAACATGTATATATTTTACTTCGTTTTCTTGGTTTAAACATAACATCTCAAAAATAATCTCACAATCCTGGAACCCAAAGTTTTAGAATAATTATATATTATCTAAATAGACATATTATTACACTTTATTTATCTAACATCTCCCAGCATATCAATATAAAAAATTAATCTACTTATAGCCCTGTATATAATTTCTCAAGGATGTGGAAAACTATATAATGAGTGAGATCAATTCTTATCAGGGGAAATCTGATTAATGAGTCATAAAAGGGTGACATCATAATCATGAATCAAGGGAGAAATTTTGATTAAAATACCATATACTAATAAGAGATAATTTTAGGAAATGATAGAATATCATTAATCATGGAATTAGATCATAGAACCTTAAAAGAACCTTCATGAGAGAATAAAACATATACCATGGTTTGTAAACATGTTATAATAATCATAAACCCTAGAAATGTTACATTATAGTGTGGCATAAATATAGGCATAGAAATCATAACACTAATGATAAATATAACTGTAAACAAGTCTATGCATAAAGTTTTGAACATAAAAAAATATTCTATGCATTATGTTGTGAATATAATAACAATTCCCACACATAAAATTATATACATAACAATAATTTAAATGCATCATGTTGTAGAAATAAGAATATTGTACATGCATCATATTATGGACATAATAATAATATACATGCATCATCTATATCTCATGATACATAAAACCTTAACCAATTAATTATTGGGATATATATAACCCCACACACCACATAAAAATATACCATACATATATGTGGCACATGAAATAAATCATTTTTTATTTCATAAAAAACCCAAGAAAAGAGAATGGGGTTCAAATGTTATCATATGAAATTTCATCATGAGTATATTGGTAAATAGTAAAATTCAATCTCCAAAAATAAGTACATCACAAAGGAACTTAGAGGATGAATATGAAATTTAATCTATAATGGATAGAACTAAGAATATATACAGTAAAATGGAAGTGAAATCATAAAAAGACATTTCATAAAACACTTTCAATATTATCATAAAAAGATGAAGTTATGAGTCACTTTCAAAAGGAATAATTTTAAAAACACCCATTTAAAAAAAATAAAATTAATTTAAATTTTAAAATAAGTAAAGTTTAAGTTAAAAAATGTGTATTAGAAGATAAAAGATATAAAAATGAACAAAAATTACTCTTAAATATTTTAAAATACCTTTATTGACACCCACATTATTAAAAGATTAATAAAAATTCCATCTAAAATAAAATAAAAATAAGTATAAAGATAACATGATATAATAACTTTTGGGTTCCAAAATAAGAAATTAAAACATTTGTGTAAGGAAAGAATATGGAAATGAATGGAAAAGAGTTATTAAGAAGGATGATAATTATTCTTAACAATTTCATATTTCTATGAAGAAAGAAATCCATCCAAGAAGAAGAATTTGATGTGAAAATGTAAATTCCCAAGATATTTAGATTAAATACCATAATAAGTAATTAAATGGTAGAGTATAAGGAATCTATAAGTGTATAGTCAATAAAAAGGGTTGTATCCCAATTGAAAAGGAAATCAAGTCAGTAAAACCCTTACGACTTTTATAACATTTGAATTAAAACCACTTGAAAGAGAGAAATTGAAATAAAACTTTAAATAAAATTAATTAAGTATTTAATCCTTATATATTATTCCAAATAGGTAGTATATACACCATATTAAATAAAATAAGCTCATAATATAAAACATATCTCAAGAAAGAAATTTTAGATGGGAAACCCTTACCTTTATTCATAAATTCCATAGAAGCATTTTAAACTTATGTATAATAATCATATCCATATAAATAATTTATTTAAGTACCTTATTCATATTTATTACATTTTATACTCTTCCATTATAACAATTAATTAATCATATATTAATTAGTTATTGTTTATTTTCATCATTAGATGTTAGTAATTTTAATCATTTCGTAAAAGTTTCGTAATAGTGATATTGGTTATTATTATTTGATAAAAAGTTAATCATTACCATATTAATCATGGTAATTAAATTATTTTGTTTCAATTATTAATCTATTCATATTTTCATTTTATGTAAATTATGGGTATGGTTCGTGATAATGATATCCATGACAAGCTTGTTTTAGGTAATTTATTGATAACAATAAATTAATTTATAATGATAATTAATTTTTGTGTCCTAATTTCATAAGAATATTCATGTAATATATTAATCATTAATATAATATATATTTATAAAATAATTTTTTGTATCCATCAATGTAAGGTGGTGATGAATAATGAAATATGTCATCCATAAAGGTGCTAGTTCACACATAACATTGGTGACATTTTCATTTTTCGAATGGTTGGGAGGAAAGTTTAAAGGGGTTATTAATTAAACATAATAAATTTTAAGTATTCTAATGATACTTATGTAATTATTTTAGTATGGTTAGAATATATTTGTAAGAGATAAAAGAATAGTCAAAGGAATAAAATGAAAAATAAATGATAAAGAGTTCTTACCTTACTACTCAAGACAACTTCTTAAGCCTTCTTAGACTTCTCTTTAGGTGCGAAAACACCTCTAAAATGGGGGAAAGAGAGTTTTTTATGGTGTTTTGAAATATTTTGGTAAATCTAATAGGCCTTATATGTTAAGATAAGTGGAGTGGGGAAGGAATCATTTTATAAGTGAGAGGGGTGACATTTTTTGTAAATACCTATTACTATATATTAAAGGCAAGTCACTTTCAATGGAAAGCGGCTCCAAAAGTGAAAAATAATGGATATGGGATGAGTATTGTTTAATAAAACCCAAATAAACCCAATTAAGGGATAATTTTTGGGATATTTTAGGCCTTTTTTCCCTTTAATTCAACTTTTCACCATAATTTACTTTTACCGAGTTAACTCATTTTTTACCATGGAAATTTTTTTATGCCTAAAAATAAAATTAATATTATTAAATAATTTTAATATTATAATTAAATATATTTTTTCAGGATTAAATTTCTAGATGTTAGAAATATTAATTTTAATAAAATTACGATTCACACAGTAAAAACTATTTTTAGAAAAACGCCCCTTTTTATTATAGAAATGAATTTACACTAAAATCATGTATAATATTTATTTAAATGAAATTTATTTTTTTATCATTAAAAAATTATATTTTTATGATTTAAAAATAAATCCAAAAAATAATGGAACCTTAGAAAAACATAATTAATAAAAAATGACCAAAAAACAGTTTTTTAGAATAAAATGTCACTTATGTTCTAAAATATCAAACATAGATTTATAAATGAAAAAAATATGTTTAAATTGCTTATTTTACTCATTAAATATATATTTTATTGATAAAAATATTTTATACATTTTTATGTCATGCTTATATCATGATGGTATCATAAAAGTTATGGTATTTGTAAAAATAGTATTTTCACTATTCACCTAAAAATCAACCATTTTAGAAAAATGCCAAAAATTTATACTAAGATAATTTTTTCATTATGATTCCAAAAAATAAGTTCATTTTATATTATTTAAATTCTAAAATTTATAAATTTATATTTTAAATGAAAATATAAAATATATAGAAAAACTGTTTTTATAGAATATTTACCCTTTAAACATTAAGTGCTCTTAATATTATTCCTTTAAAGTTTATAATTAAATGAGTGTTAATATATTATTTTATATATTAAAACATTACATATGATTAGAATCATATTTTAAAAGTGATATATTTAATTTTTAAGATAAAATACATAACAATTTAAAAAAAAATTCTTTGAAAAATATCCCTTTCTAACATTGAATTATTTTAATCATATTAAATTAATTATTTGTCCTCTAATAATTAAATTTCATAATTTTTTTATTAGAAACTCTCAATACATTTTTAATTAAAATAATAATAATAATGTACAAGGAATTATAATACATATTTTTTATAATAAATCATTTTAATATCTTTTCATTTACTTAGGGTTTTATTCTTATTATAATTTTCTTAATGAAGTTTCACATGGTATACTCATAATGTATTAATGTTCACCTTGAATTGCAATAAGTTATGTAAAATTTAATTTAAGTTTGGTATTTCATGAGATACATGATACTTAGAAAAAATTTATATGAAAATCATGGGTTGTTACAGAAAAATCCAATCTAGTATAGGAGATATCATATTTTGTTGATTTTATAAAAAAATGACCAAGTAAATGAATACATAACATGTAATTCATATTATAGACGAGTAAATCAAATTACCATCATCTAAATAACTAAAAACATAATATGTGACTCAACTAAGAATGACCTTTAATTTCTTCATTCTAATTCAATCAAAGACTAAATTTCTTTAATCATCATACAATTGGACTAATCCCATTTTTTTTCACTTTAACCAATGACATGATCATGAACATACCCAATCACCACCAGATTAACTAAGTCACATTTTACTTACTTAATTAAGGTATTAAAGAACTAATTTCCATATTATTGGTATCTATCCAACCTCAGGTAATAAGGATTTATAATAATAATACACTCATAAGTATATTAATAACCATACAACATTCCATGAGATATAAATTTGTGGATCAATCCAAGTAAAAAGTATCTATTTATTACCTCAGGAATCTATTCTTTGTACCTTATATACAAATATTTGTAATGAATACAAGATTCTATTCATGTTAATATTGACATATTATCTCAACCCAATATACCTCATGATGATCTTTAACTAAGGAAAACTAAAAATTCATACTTTGTGTAAATGTTATCATTATACCATTCATGTAAAGTAAATTACAACACACATAAATGCATGTTAAACATATATTAACTTTATTATAACAACATGATGCATTATTAAACTGTTACATCAATTTCTTAAGTATTAAAAAATAAGAGACTCTACATAACCCTAGTTCTTTGGCTATGAAAATAGTTTCATCAATGGATTCACTACATTTTAATCTATAGCCACCCAAAAAATCTTAACATCACCCTTATCTATAATCTATTTTAAAATATGGTATTTATAAAGGATGTTTTTAGTCTTTTAGTTAGACTAGGGTTCCTTATACTAATAGATAACACCATTTCTATCATAGTAGAGCTCGATTGCTTCCCGGATTCTAGGAACTGCATAAAGTTTAAAGACGAACTTACTAATATAAACAACTTCCTTTACAACATCTAATAAAGTGACGTACTCTGAATCTATTTTTGAGTCTGTTATGATTGATATTTTAGAACTCTCCCAAGTTATAGCTCCACCATTTAAGAAAAACATGAAACTAAATTAATACTTCATATCATATTTATGATATTTAAAACACACATATACTTAACCTTCAATATATAGTTTATATTCTCTTCTAAAGACTAAGAACATATCCTTAGTCCTTATCAAGTACTTAATAATTTTATTCATAGCAATATAGTGACTCTCACCAGGGTTTAATTGGTATATACTTATAATTCTAAGAGTATAGACAACATTATGTCAAGTAAAAAACATGGTATAAATGATGGAACCTATGATATATGTATATAGAATCTAATAAATCATTTCTAACTCTTTATAAGGATCCCAAATCATCCTAAGATTTGTTCCATGAAAAACTAGAAAATACACCCTCTTAGAGTTCTTTATATGAGACCACTTTAGAACTTTACAAATATATGTATACTAACCAATTCCAAGACGTGTCTTAGATCTATCTATATAGATCCTCATACATAGTACATAAACTGGTATACCCATGTCTCATTGAGAAGCATTTTCCCAACCACATATTCACAGAGTGAAGAGTTAGGATATTTTTTACAATAATTTGTATTTTATTTACATAAAATATCAAAAAAACCACTACATTCCCACTAATATTCTTATATACACAAGAATCATCCCTATTTTTGATGAAACTAAACTCTTCGATTACATAATCAAACAAGTTATTCCAACTCTAAGAATCTATCTTCAGTCCACAAATAGACCTTTTCATTTTTCATATATTAACAATATAATTTATTATTTTAAAAAATTTGGGTTGTATCATATACATATACTTAACTAAATTATCATTAAGTAAAGTGGTTTTTAAATCCATTTGATATATCTCATAATCATAATAAGTTGTTAAGGATAGAAAAATATGAATATAATTAATCATCACTATAGGTGAAAATATTTCTCCATATTCAATGCCATAAATTTATTTATAACTTTTCACTACTATGCATGATTTATAAGTAGAAACTCTACCATCAATATAAGTTTTATTATAGAAAACCTACTTTCACTCTATGGGTCTTACCCATTTAGGTGCATCTACCAAGTTCCAAACAAGATTAGTGTACATATAGTATATTTAAGATTCCATGGATTTTAACTAGTTCTTGAAATCAGAACTCTCAATGGAATTAAAATAGGTAGTAGGTTCATCCTCTATAAAAGTTACTTTATCATCATTATTCATGGGAAATTTATATCTCTTGGGTTCTTGAAGAGTCCCACCAGAACTTTTAGGTCCTTATGTAACTTGAGTCAATTATTCTTCTATAATCCTTTGTGGAACTAGATAAACCCCTATATCCTGAACATTTCCTATTTTTACTCTTTAACTTGTCCAAGTTAAACATTACTACCACCAAATACTTGATCCATGTGCTTTATCTCAAGTAAAACACTATCTTGTTCCACAAACACTTTTGTGTTCAGTAGGGTTATAGAAATAATATCCCTTTATTTCTTTAAGATAACCAATAAATAATATTTTTTGACTTAAGGAATAACTTATTAGAAGCCAATCATTATATGATTTATTAATAATAATAAATCCTCATAAAATAAATTATGGGAAAGTTCCCATTCCATATCTCATATAGTGTCTTTATGACTACTTTAGAGGGAATGTGATTTAATATGAATGTAGTAGTCTCTAGAGAATAACTCCAAAATAAAATATGAAGTCTATACTAAATCTAAATTGATAAAAACTTGTTTAATAGTGTATGTTTCATTCTCTTAGACACACCATTCCATGGTGGTGTTCTAGGAGGAGTTAGTTGTGAAAAAATAAGACAATATCTCAAATGATCAATGAATTCCTGGCTCAAGTATTCACCACTCAAATATGATTGGAGAACCATAATACATTTTTTGAGTTAATTTTATACTTCATTTTGTAACTCTTTTAAATTTTCATAAGATTAATACTTTTGTTTCATCAGATACACATAACTATATCAACTAAAGTAATAAATAATGGTAAAAAAGCACCTGAAACCACAAATTTCTTATGCAATCATTGGTTTATACATATCACTATGTATGATATCCAAAAAAAACTAACCCTTTTACCTTTTATCCCACAATATTCATTGTTTATCTTCCCTAATAAACAATATTCACATGTATTGAAATATTTATAATATAATGAGTCCAAAAATTCATCTCTATTGAGTACTTGGATGTGTTTCTCATTTATATGTCCAAGGAGATAATTATAAAGGTACATGATATTAAAATCCACCCTAAAATTCTTATTCTGAATGATATAAAAAATATTATTCATATCTAGAATGAATAAAAAATTTATTATATTCACAATTACATAAAATATTTCATTATTATATATATATATAAATATATTTTTCTTAATATAGAATGAAAATACATTCTTGTACAAACAAGATAAAATATATATTTTTTTGTTTATGTTAGGAACATAATAACAGTTCTATAATTCTTGGACTAATACTCTAGGTAGACTTAAATTATATGTGTTTACCTTTAATGAAACAAATATATCTTCATTACTAACATGAATATATACTTCAACCTTTATCAATTTACTTTTATCCTAGAGTCTATGTTTGTTAGAACAAATGTATGATACACACCCGATATATAATACCCAAGAGTCAGATTTAGTGAGATTGGTCTTTATAACCTTCAAATATAGATGCTTAAAATGCTTCTATTTGAGAACACTTATCAACCCATGATACCAATATCTAACTATTTTATAGGTATACCTATAAGTGACCTCAATATGATTATCATGAAGTATTCCATAACCTACAAAAAATACATATTAGTGGGTGAGTATCATGTTGTAAATATTTTTCTCCATGAATTTTAATGAAAGTGTCCCCCAAAAAATAACAACCCCTTACATCATATCCATTTAGTGATCTAAGATCAATATTTCACTAAGCAACAACCCTGTATTGGCATGAAACTCATCACTTTAGTTATTCGGGTATGCTATCAATAAAATAACAATAGTTGTGATTCTTAGATAGTTGATTGGACAAATATTTATCCATATTCATCATATAGATAATATTCAACTCTATTCCTCTTGTATCCCAACTCTTGGGGTTTCCTAGCTAAGTGTAACTCTAATAAAAATTAAAAAATGAGCTAACACAAGACAATCCAGGGGAACCCCTCTTTAGTGTGAAACTACCCAATTGAGAAATCCAGAGTCACTCATCACTTTATTTCTTTACACGAAACTAACTAATTGTATGATCAAGTTCTTTAAAAGTTTTGTTTTGGAATAAATCCCATACTTAGTATATGAGGAGTTTTTTAAAAATAATCACCAATTTATTATATATAATATGCATATTAAACTCATAACAATTGTATCTTATTCAATCTTTATCTTATCATTTTTATTACTTTGTATATGTATGATTCTAATGATTTAGTTTTTTAATTCCAATTCCATCCACCAAATTAACATTTTCACACTACATTAATGTATAAATTTTACAAAACCTATAAGTTTGTGTTACTCACCAAAATACATAAGCCAAGTATATTCATACATATCCAAATGAATCTTATACATAAGGTACATAAACTTTTCATGTAAATATATAGAGTTATATGGCATTGACAATACCCACATTAATAAGCCCAGAGTGATAGACAATAAACCCCTCACTTTTCTAGAACAAGGAATAAGACTCTAGGCCTATGGGTAGTCTTACTTTAAGTTCCTTTATGTGGGGGAACTTTATTTGAGAGAGAATTCATTTCATGATATCTATAATACTTAATATTTACAAACTACATCAAATAAATTTTCTTAAGCTCATAAATCTAAAAATAAACCAAGGTCGAGGTATATAAAAAACTAAATTTTATGTAGTCACATGTAGCATGTAATGAAAATATCTTTCTATTAGAAATAATTTATCACATAAATAAAGCATACACATTATTCAAATTTTATATAAAATTTATATACATGAATAAAGATAGGATTAAATTATGAATAAATGAAATTTCAAAAATATAAGCAATAGATAAACTATTATGAACTATTCATGAATGAAAGTTTACTATATACATTTTCTTGTTAAGATAAACATTATGGATATTCCATTATATTGGATACAAACTCTTTATATCCACTTTCAATATGAACTATTTCATATTATTCGTTATACAAAATTTCACTTTAAATATATGATATTATTATGAATTATAAACATTTTTAGTCTAATTTCTATTTATGCAACTATTTACATAATCTAAATACCACATATTCAAACATTATTTAAACCTTGAAAAAATATACCATCAAAATAATTTTACTATGGTATAAATATTATATAAAATAAGGTACTTTTTAATTTGAATAGTTTAAATTAATTAATTATTAATAATTCATAATTTTAAATACAAATTACTTTTTTATTTTGGCCTTATTTATGTAATTTTTGAATTATTTATAAATTACCCTCATAATTTATTAATTATCATTTTTAAAATTAAAAGGAATTATATATGATTTTTTTATGGTAAAATGAATTTTTCTACGATTTATAAATGTTTTATAAACCATATAAATTAGAAAAATATATTCTTAACATTAACTCTTTAATATTAGTAGAATAAATATAATGGATATTTCAAAAAAATTAAAAAAATAACCATAAATATTTTATAGTTAGTTAATGTAGAAACACCAACTACAGTAATCCAGAGATGGTGTCAAATTTATTACATTGGTACAAGATACATGGGATCTCACCATGCATGATGGATTAGTTTATTAGTCTTGAAAAACTAGATACATACATGATTTTAATAGTACACCAGAAATATAAAATACATAATATAAGAAATATTATATAATCCTTGATATCATTTATAATATTCTTCTTCATATCCTAAAGAAAGGAAAACAAATCAATGGTGAGATCAGATATTCAGTAAGGGTTACATATAGTATAATCTATCATGAGTAAATTAGGCAGAATCAATATAGTAAGGTAAATAACTAAAAATAAATTCCATTTAATCTGTAACTTGAGAATGAAATGTATCCATGGATAATATCATTACTATAATCTCATGGATAATAATAACTAAATTCACAAAGAATGAAATAATTAATTTTGGACATCATGATCTTAGACATCATGTTATCTTTACCCTGAATGCCTTATGCCAAGACAGTTTAATTGATGGGTAGGTATAGACCAAAAACCCATTTAATAAAGCTATCCAACTGGGTTATCTCATGAGATATATCGATGCATCAATGGGAAACCTATAACTGTACCCACCCATCACTACATGTATAATGAATTCCTCATATATTAAACAATCAATTTAATTCATAAACAATATGAATTATCAATAAATATTCGTATTGAGTAAAGAATATAGAATATTAATATTTCCATAGTCAATCAAATAACTTTCATAAAAAAAACTATATGTAAAAATGGTATAAAATTTAGGAAATAATCATATCCATGATACAAAGAGTATCAATATTTAATAGAAATGTAATTTCCAATTAAAAATTATCATAAAAAAGTGAATGTTTCAAGATAAAGTTAATGACCATAAAATTAATAAGAGATAAAAGATGATTATTAATTCATCAGAAGTATAGGTTTTGAATAAAATTATCTTCTTTGGAGAAAAAAAACAGAATAAAAACATTTAAATAATATTTTATTAAATATTTTTATTTTTAAAACCAGTTAAAACATGTAAAATAAGTTAAATATCATAAAACAGTTACGACAACAATTTTTTTGTTAACCTTATATATGTTAAAAAATACTATTGAATTTTTATAAAGAAATTTGAAGATGAATCTTTTAGAAAAAATTATAAATATTCTTTTAAAACCTTGTAAAAAAGTAAAATATAAAATAAAATTTCCTTAATAAATCATTTTAGTAAATAAAATGACCTTTTTAAAACATCTTTAAAAAATATGGACTTAGAAGAAAAATATACTCGATCAAAAGAAAAATAAGATAATCTTTTCTGTTAAACATTTATTTTCTTGATTCAAGTGACAGAGAGAGAAATTTTTTAAATAAAATGTGTAAAATCTTTAAATACCCTTAGTATAATAAAATATACAATGTTTATGAGGGATATATTATCAGATTCCTTCAACGAAAATAAGTGAAATCCCAAAAAATGAGATTGTAAAATAAATTCTTACCTATTTGGTAACATTAAAATTATAATCCTTTGAAAGAATAAATTTGAATTGAAAATATAATAATTAAGAATAAATAAATATTCATGTTAAATACATAAAATGGTTTGTATTTTCACTATATAAAAATAAATTGGTGCATAATACCAAATATGTCTCAATAGAGTGGAAATTGAGACGAAATCCCTTATATCATGTTCAAATTGTTTCGAAGGCAATATAACCTCTAGTATAATAAATTTTAATTTATTATTGTTATAAAAAAAAATTAATTTTAATACTTATAATATCTTATATGATCATATTATAACATTTCAACACCCATTTATTAATAATTCCTTCCTAAAATCGTCATTTCTGAGGGTTACCTATTTCATTTTTCATGATAACTTTGGTTCAATTGTTCTTTTCCTTGTACATTGATAATGGTTAAATAATCTCCATAATGTTAATAATTATATAAATATAATATATATTCACTATATATTTGTTTAGAGTCATCCATAAAAGGTAGATATAGAAAAATGAATTACACTGTTCATGGAGATGATATGCTGTATGTACTCATGACCGTTGTTTTAACTTTTTGATAGATTTAATGAGAGAATGCTAAATAATAATTCTCCATTATAGAAAAATTATTATATTATATTTAACATAAATATTCCTTAAATCTATCCTTATTACCACCCATGAAGAGTAGAAATGATAAAATGGATCACATCGCTTTGTGAAGGTAGTAGTCAACACATACACATGAGCAACACGATCGTTTTACAATCATTTTGAAGGTAAAAAGGTAGATATGATATTATAATTACAAAGGAATAATTATTTCATAAATATCATATTTATTCATTTGAAACATTTTTATAATCATTATTGAAATATGGATATGGAAAATGAATCGCATCACCTCGTGGAGACGGTAGGCCATATGTATGCACAAGCGATACTTTCACTTCCCATCTGATGGAAAATAGGGTGAATAATGGTGGTTAAATAATCATAATAACATTTAATTATATTTAGGACACTTAATTTATTATTTTATTATGAATACCAAAAATTTAGAGAAGGTAAAAGAACAAGTAAAAAACGTGATTGGTTAGGGAGATTACCACTTATTTGAAAGAATTCCTTTAGTTCTCCTCTTAATGACCCTTGGGTTGGTCTTTTGGGAAGAAAATAACATCTAGAACGTGGATAAGGAAGTTTTTAAGATAATTGGGTAGGGTTTGGTTGATATATGTTACTAAATAAGTTTTAAAGAAAATAGAGAAGGTGTGTCCTTTATAAGTGATGGAGGGACACTTTTGGAAATTAATAAAATATCATAATATAATATGTGTCTAACTCATGTAAAATGGTTATAAAGGACATTTATTTTAATATATTTAGGATAAGTCTTTAATATAATCATCTAATTAAATTTATGCAGGTTTAGATATCATTTTAAACCTTATCTTTTGGTTTAACCCCTTGGTCAACCAATTTCAACCTTAATCGTAGTAATGAATTTTTTCAAAATTAAAGGGTTATAATTTTACATATAAGGTGAAAATTGGATCATAAATGGACAAGGAATTTAATTTTATACAATAAATTATAAAAAATTTATAGTTTAATATTTTGATGATTTTTAAATAATTTAATAATATATTATTATCCTAAAATATCATTAATATCATTTTTGAAACTATTCATTTAATTTGTCTTTAAATAGATTAAGAAAAATATGGAATTAGAATATAATACTTTAAAACATCATTAATATGTTATATTTATCGCTAATTTTTTTGGAATATTATAATTCAACTAAATAGTATTAATTTTAATATTTTTCATATTATTTATTTTATTTTTCTGTTATTTTTAATAAATACTAATTTTTCACTACGTAAGAATTTAAGGTAATTATACCACTACTAAAAAATAAAAATAAATTTTTATCATAAAAATAAATAAATTATGTTCAAAATAAATTTTATATTCCTTAAAAATATATTCTTATTCCCATGTTGACATGTAAAATAAATTAAAAGCAGAAGAGTGACATTTTGGAATTTCCTTTTATTAAAATTATATAAATATCATTAACAAGTTCAAATGACACACCAAAAAGCCTATACTTGAGTGGTAGAGGATATTAATTGGCATCCAAAAGACCCAGGATCAAATTTAGATGGGGGTGAATTTCTCAGTTATTTACTGCAGTACAATAGTATGTATTGTGTGGAACTGTAGTAGTTGAAACTATTAATCTGATTTGGGCCTTTGGGCCACTAGTTTGGTATTAAAGGTTTAAAGTCCTTTGGGCCACCAAAGGCCTTTATGCCACAAGGCCTTTGGGCCGCTATAAGATTTTGATACATAGGGCCTTTGGGCCATAAAGTCTAAGAAGATTCCTTGGAAGACTACATAAGAGTAGGCCTAAAAGAGGATTCAGAGAAACTAACATCCACCAGAGTAGAGATAAACCAATTAGAATAATGAGAGGGGATGAAAATTACCATAGGTACCAGGCACCATGCAGCTCTGCATAGAGAAATTCTAGTCAATCGACTATGCGAGGTGGGGAGATAGGCACCTTCAAAGATATAGATGCTAGAGAGAGGCATCTCCAAGTATAGTTAGGTCTTGGGACTTCAACATCATGTATTGATCCTTATGCCTATGGTCCTTTAGGTCATGTATGGGCCTTATGCCTCTAGGCCTATGGGTCATGTAAGGGTCCCCCCTCAAACCTTAAAAGGGGTATTATCCAAAAAAGAGGTCAAATGACACCAAAATGCTATATATTCGAAGATAGGATGGATATAGTCAAATTATTCCCATAAAATGAAATAAATAAAAGTGTTGTGTTTATTTTTAAATCCTTATCATATTATTTTTAACCTTAATTACCTGATTTACCCTTTACCGAGGTGATACATTTTACCACATTTATTTTCCATAATGATTAAAAATAAAATATTAACATTTACCAAATTGTAACCCCATGATTCAAAATATGGAATCCATTTTATCAAATTAAATTTCTATAAGTTTTAGAAATTAATTTAAAAATAAACCCAAAAAATGAAATGAAAAAACTTTTTCTAGAAAAATGTGTTTTAAACCTAAAAAGAGACTTATATGAAAATAATTTAAATGATAATACTAATAGAATTAATTAGATAATATTAAATAAAATGGATATCATGTCACTTTAATACAAAATCAATTATATAATGATACTTTTTAAATTACTTGATTTAAAGAAAAGAAATGGTAGTTTTAAAAAAATCTGTATTTTCATTATTCATTGGAAAATAAATATTTTTAGAAAATACCAAAAATTAAACCTAAGTTAATAACGATATTATGAAAAAATGATATAATTTCCATATAATATTTTAATAATTTTTCATGGTTTTTTTAAACTTAGTATTGCATATAAAGGTAGCTATCAAAGAAATTAAATTTATTTAAAGAGAAATATATAACATAAAATTTCGGGGTGTTACAATCTAAACCCTCAAAATATTTTTCCCTCAAAATTACATCACACCAATTTAGAAAACTAAGGATAATTCTACCTCATCACATGCTTAAGCTCCCATGTAGCTTCCTTAATTTTATGATTTCATGACAAAACATTGACCAAGTGAGTTTTCTTGTTTCATATCACTTTCTCTATATAATCCAAAATCTCAATGAGTTGTTCCTCATATGATAAATATTACTCCAATGGTATGACCTATTAGTTTAGTAGATATAAAGGACCAGACATGTACTTCCTCAGGAGAGATATATGGAACACATTGTGAATTTGAGAGAGATTTGGTGGAAGTGATAAAAGATAATCCACCACACCAATATGGTCAAGAATATATAAGATACTAATATATATTGAGATAAAATTTACCTTCTTTTAAAATATCATAAAATTATTCCAAGGAGATATTCATAGGAATAAATTTTCACAAACTTCTTACTCTATATCTCATTGAAAAATGTTGTCATACTTTTTTGTCGATATTGAGCTTCCCTTATGTGTTGTTGAATGATTATAACATTATTTTCCATTTAATAAACTAGATCAAGCCACAATATCATTATTTCTCTAACTTCATCCCAAAATTTTGGAGTTCCGTACTTCCTTCCATAGTGGGATTCATAAGGATCCATCTGAATGCTTGATTGAAAGCTATTGTTATATGAAAATTTTACCCAATAAATATGTTTATTCCAATAACCATTCAAATCCATAGAGAAAGAAATCAATATGTATTATAGATTTTGAATGGTTCTCTTAGAATTACCATCTCTTTAAGGATGATAAGTTTTACTAAAAATCAACTATGTATCTAGATCTCACTAAAGGATTCTCTAAAATGTCAAGGTAAACCTTAGATCCTGACCAGATATGATTGAGATTAGTACTCCCTAAATTCTCACAACATCCTTAATTAATAATTGAGTAATCTAATAAAGAGATAAATATTCTCTAATACTGATAAAATGTGGTGATTTAATAATGTTATTAACAAAAAACCAAAAAAAATTATTACCTTTAGATGATTTGGGGAGTCTGACGATGAAATCCATGGTAATGTTTTCCCATTTCCATTCTTGTATGGGTAATGGTTTTAACATCCCCTTAGAATTTTTTCTCTCAATATCAACTTAATAAGAAACCATACATCAGGATATATACTCTACAATATCTCTTTTCATTTCTTCCCATAAAAAATACTCTTTAAGATCTCTATAAATATTCATACTTCTAGGATGAATAGAGACTGAAAAACTATGAGCTTTATCCAAAAACACCTTCAAATATGGTATTAATGGAACACATACTCTATTTATAAACCTTATCATTCTAGAATGATCATGATTGAACTCTGGGACATTTGTCCCCTTCTTCTATAATTCCACATCCTCCTTTCTCGCCTTCTTAATCCTCTCATGGATAGATGGTTGAACAATCATTTGGAAAAGATAAGATTTATCCCCTTTTACCATGATTTCAAGATCCATATTTTGAAAATATATAAATATTGGATCTCTTTAATTACTCATCATAGAAAAATAGCATGGTATTTCTGAATAAAAGCATCAAACTCCTTATTTTACTTCCCAGGGTAGTAATGTATTGAGCAGTTATAATCTTTGATCAAATCCGACAATATTCTCTGGTTCATATTCAACTCATCCTATGTAAATATATACTTCAAGATTTTATGAACAATATATATATGAAACCTTTCACCATAAAAATAATTCCTCTATATATTCACAACAAAAAATTACCACTTCTAGCTCTAAATCTTGAGTTGGGTAATTTTTATCTTGAATTTTTAATTGGTGATAAGCATAAGATATCACCATATCATTTTGCAAGAGGAATAATCCCTATTTCTTATTCGATGCATCATTATATATCATCAACCCTTCTCTATTGGATGGTAGTGTAAGTATAGGAAATATGACCAACCTTCTCTTTAGTTCATTGAAAATTTCCTCACATTCACCTATTCTTAAGAATGTGGCTCTCTTCTAGGTAAACTTGGTGAGTGGATTAGATATTCATGATAAATCTCTCAAAAAGTAATAATAATATCTAGAAAACCTAAGAAAACTAAAAATCTTAGTTACCATGGTTATTCTAGTACATTACTCAATAACATCCATCTTCGAAGGATCCAATGATATACCCTCACTTGAAATTATATGACCTAAGAATGAATTTTTTGTATCCAAAATTCACACTTGATAAATTTAGTATATAGCTTCTCTTTAGTCATCAGTAAAATCCTCCAATATTCTTCATGTTCTTTATTTTTATTTGAATATATAACAATATCTTCTATAAAGACTACCAATAAATAATCAAGGTAATATATATAGAATCTATCCATTAAAGTAATGATGATAGCTAAAGCATTGGTAAGTCATAATGTCTTTAATATAAATTAAAATGATCATACCTCATATAAAAGGCTATATTGGGTATATCCTGCTTCTTGACCCTTTGCTAATAATATCTAGAATAAAGATTAATCTTGAAAAAATATTGACCTCCTCATAAGTGTTTGAAAAAATAAAGAATATGAGGCAGATGTCACTTATTTTTTTTATCATGATATTTTTAAGTTCATGATAATCATTGGAAATACACATTAACCCATATCACTTATTAACAAAAAGAATAGGGGCACCCCATGGTGAAGCACTAGGCTGAATGAATCCCTTATAAAGATTCTCATAGAATTTCTTCTTCTGTTCCTATAACTCAATCAATGGTATTATATATAGAGTTTTTGAAATAGGTGTAACACTAGATATGAGTTCTATTGAAAACTAAAAATAACAATTCAAGGGAATACTAGGAAACTCTTATGTAAAGGCATAAAAATACTCCCATACAATAGATATATCTTCAATTTTGAGTTTCTCCCCAACCATTTGAGATAAATACCCCTCATGATTTTTTTTAGTTTAGGTTCATCCTCACATGAATAGACTATCATAGGTTGATTCAAAATATCAAATGTGACTTCCTTTCTATAATAATTGACATGGGATCTATAATGGGAGATCCAATCCATGCCCAAAATTAAATCAAATTCAATTATAGGAAGAATAACAATATTTTAATGAAGCATATTACCATAAACTTCTATCGGAGAGGAGCTATAAACTTGAGATACTATAATTCTTCCATTATGAGTTTTCACTACTAACTCGACATATAATCATTAAGGTGGTGATGAGATACCCTTATAATATTATTTAGATATAAAAGTGTGGGTTGAATCCAAATCAAATAAAATATTCTCACGTATAAAATGGATGATAAGTGTACCGTTCACAACATCACCTGTAACTTTTAATTAATCTATAATAATTCCACACACTTTAACTTCTACCCTTAGATTCTTCTATGGTAAGTTTATTTATGCTTTGGGAATTTATTTGAATAATTCCCCATCTCGTTACAGTTGAAGCATTGGATTATAGTGGTTTATTTATTTTTCTTAAAGTCACTATCTAGATGAATCTTATCTTTATACCTAAAAAACTCCCATGCCCTTCAATCATTTTATAGGACGTCTCTTTGCCCAATTTTTACATGATGGAAATTGCTTCATTCCCTTATTATTATTTGAAGAGTTAAATTTTTTTTGGTGCTCATTCAATCTCTTATTTTCTTGATTTCCCTTTAAGATATAGGATCTATAAAATTATTTCTCTTCCTTCATGGAACTTTATGTTATATCACCATAAGATGAAAACATTTGAAAAACTAGTGCAAATAGAATAATTGTCTTAAGACCATTAAAGAAATGGTCAATATTTCTTTTTAGATTTCATCTGTAGTCTGAAGCATGCCTAGATAATATTGTATAATTAGCTTCATAGTCTTCCATAATTTCTTCTTCCTTTTTATTTAAAGTGAGGAACTTCCTCTCTATCTCAACTTTCCATTCTCATGGAAATTATTTCTAATAGAATATCACTTTAATGGTTTTCCATTACATACTTTCTATTTTATTTTCCTATTTAGTGTTCTGGATCAACGAACCCCATTGAGCATCATCTCCTCTTAAAAAAATCACTTCCAAAATAACCCTTTCAATTTCATTACATATAAAATCCAAGAATATCTTTTTAAGGGACTTAATCCATTACTCATCTACTAATGAATTTGTAGTTTTATTAAAATATGGAGGATTTTTTAATATGAAACAATATAACATAGGTGAATCACGACATAGTATAATAGGTTGTTCCATATGGGCTAGGTTATTTATCATAAACCGAGTTAGCTACACTAATATGGTTATGATCTAATCAGTTCTAACACCAACTATATTGTCTTTCTTATTAAAGAAATTATTACATTGTCTATGGCTGTTGATTCCCTTTCTTCCATTAGGAATCATCACTGAATAATGCAACACACTGAGTTAGCTCACAACCCTCATGAATATTGATTTATAAAATAAAAATAACTATAATGGTAAAAGTTATCAAATACTATAAGGGATTATAATAATTTTTATATTATCTATGCTTATTTAAAATCAAGTTCCCAAGTTTTCAACTAAACTTACTATAATAACAACTATAAAAATAGAAAATTTAGTAAACTAGAGCTTGTATTTACATTATTAAATTCGTATAAGATACATGGAATCTCAACATGTAGGATCAATCGATTTATAAGTCTTGGAAAACTAGATACATACATGATTCCTATATTGAATTACAAATATAAAATACATAACATAAGAAACATTCTATTATCCTTGATATTATTCATAATATCCTAAAGAAAGGAAAAAAATAAAGGGTGATATTAGATGCTTATTAAGGGTTATGTACAACAAAATCTATCATGATTAAATAAGGAATAATCATTATAATAAGGAAGATAACTTAAAAAAAATCCCTTTAATCAATAACTTGAGAAGAAAAGGCATCCATGGATAATATTAGTACAAGAATATCATGGATAATAAGTGGGTAGGTATCATTATATCATACATTATGATATCATTTCCATTATGATATTAGGCATCATTATATCATAATGTATGATAATAAGTGGGTAGGTGAATTACCAATTAAATAAATACTTAATATTAGGCATCATTATATCATACATTATGATATCATTTCTATCAAGACCTTACACCAAGATTATTTAATAAGTGGGTAGGTATACACCAAAACCTATTTAATATGTTTAGCTAACTGGTTTATCTCATGAGACCCATCGATGCATCACGGGGATATCTATATCCAAATCCCACCCATCACTACATGTACAATTCATTACTCATATATTGAATGATCAATTCAATTCATAAACAATATGACTTATCAATAACTGTCCATATTGAGTAAAGAAGATGATATATTAAGATTTACTTTATAAATCAAATAAATTTCTTAACAAAACACCTCATGAAAAAATGGTATATGATTTAAAAATTAATCATATCCATGATACAAATAATTTGTATATTTAAGATAAATGTAATATCTAATGATATATATTTTAGAGAGAGATGTTGTGGACCGAGAGCCTCTCGCTCTACGAGCATGGAGTCTAGATCTTCTTCCTTTAGAGATGCATCTGTCTTTGTCTCAATACTTTGATCCTTAAGAGGTTTTCTTTGGTCCCTCAAGGTGGAACGGATCTGGTTCAAACAAAATCAAAGCCCCGACTCTTGCATCAGTGTTTGGCTATGAACCCTTGTAGTTCCCTAAGCTAGATTCTATATATCCAGTTAAAGGTACTGATTGTTTCTTTCTCAGTTCATAGAGTGGAAATTTTTGTCCCTCATAATAGGATCTCGAGAAATGGCCTTCTTGAGGTTGTTGAGGTGAATCCCACTACTGGAAAATGGACCTATCCCCACGGTTTTCCTCAAAACCGTGGGGATAGGTACCCCCTATACCCACGGTTTTGTAAAACCGTGGGTATAGGTCAATTTTCAAGACCTGTACCCACGGTTTTCAAAAACCGTGGGCATAGGGGGGTCTATCCCCACGGTTTTCCAAAACCGTGGGGATAGGTCTTGAAAATTGACCTATACCCACGGTTTTCCAGAACCGTGGGTATAGGGGTACCTATCCCCACGGTTTTGAGGAGAACCGTGGGGATAGGTATAGGATAAAAAACCTATACCCACGGGTTTTCAAAACCGTGGGTATAGGTTTCCCATGTGTGCGCGGGAAATTTTTTTTTTTCGCGGGAAAGATTTTTTTTTGCGGGAGTCCTATACCTACGGTTCTTCCCTCTATACCCACGGTTTATATAACTATATTTAACTAAATATATATATATATACACATAATTGATAGTAGGGTAGTGGTAGACGCGGTACTTTGCAGCGAAGAGGTCGTGGGATCGAAACTCGCCTGCGGCTTTATTTTAGGATCTATACCCACGGTTTTGAAACCGTGGGTAAAAGCCATTGACACCGTGGCAATTGGGAATGTTTTGTTGACACGGTGGCAGAACACCTATACCCACGGTTTTGGAAAACCGTGGGTATAGGTTGGGGACCTATACCGACGGCGTTCCAGCCCACGGTTCCCAAAACCGTGGGTATAGCCTATACCCACGGTTTTGGGGGCTATACCCACGGTTTTGAACCATGGGTATAGGCCTTTTTTCCAGTAGTGTCCTCATGTGTTTCAGGAGTTAATTTCCACTTCAAAACATTTAATCATCATTCGCCTTGGTTTAATGACCAAATCATGGAAGTTAGATGACATAAGGGAGAATCTCATCCAGTTATGGGTTTTTAGTGATTGGTGCATCATCTCACTCAGTATGAACTTTTATCACATCACCTTTTGTTAAAATGAAATGAATTTGAAATCTTGGAGTTGTGGGTTTGTCAATATCAAGCCTATTTTTTTAGGTTTCAAAATTGAGATCCATGGTTTGACCCTAATCAAACCAAGGACACTGTTTTTCAGACCTAGATCCATGTTAAGGGCCTTAATTGGATATTTTGGAACCTGATTATACTTTGGGACATTGCAATGGCTGTTGTAACTCCAATCAAGCTTGATAAGGATTCTGTCTCTGTTAGGTATGACAATTTTCCTCGCACATTGATTGAATTTGATATGTCCCTACCCATTATTGATATGGTTTATCTTCTTGCTGGTGAGTTCAAGTTTTCACTTGACATTGAATTTGAACATGTGCTGGAGTTCTATGTTAATTTCTCAACTATTAGTCATGTTAAGGACAAATGTCATAAAGGAATAAAATTTTCTAATTTTAGATGTTATGGACATGTTGCTGAAAAATGTAAGTTTAAATTACCATCTAATGGTGATGTTAAACCTGTATTTGGGAAGAAGGATTCCTTTGATTGTGTGAAGGATCCATCCTCATCCTTAAAAGGGAAGATGATTCATAACATTATCCTTGTGAATGATTACTATTGACGCTCCATTCCATCACAGAGTCTAATGACCGAAAAAGGGAAATACCTTAGTCCAAAGTGATTCATCCTTTGATGAAACATCAAAAATTGACAAAGGCATGAACAAGGTTTTGTTTACACTTGGGTCATGCAGGTTTCATCAGGGTCGAGCAAGTATACTTTCACGCCTAATATTGGGCACACAGGTGACTTGTGCTCCCTAAGTTATTTTCGACCAAGGTCTTCAAAGGCCTATAAATACCCCTTGTGGGCCCCCCATTTCGGGGTTGGAAAAATTCCAAAAGTCAGATTTAAGATCTGGTCACCCTAGTCTCTGCTTGAAGCCTTCTGATCACTTCTAAGGTAATTTCTTACCTAGAATGGAAGATCTAAATAGGGGAAACAAGGCCTAAGTGTTGAAACTAATCAACACTTGTGCGCCTAAGTGGCCAACTCTTAAGGGAAATGGCCACACTTGCGCGCCGCCTTATCCCTTCAAAAAAACTTGAGCACCACTCTTTTGGAATACTTTAGGGATAATACTAAGGGATTGAGCCAAGTCTTTCCCAAGTATTACCATAAGGGTTGATCGTCGCGCAAGTACTCA
The DNA here is from genome assembly GCA_963277665.1 of Viscum album. Taxonomy (NCBI): domain Eukaryota; kingdom Viridiplantae; phylum Streptophyta; class Magnoliopsida; order Santalales; family Viscaceae; genus Viscum; species Viscum album. The sequence continues at coordinate 512,265,375 of OY728136.1, read as the reverse complement.
TGTGTCGCGCAAGTATACTTGCATGACCAGGACTTGTACGCCCACTCAGGACTTGTGCGCCTCTCTCTTTTTTAGTGCCCGTCCTGCCTATTCACTTCCTTCCTTAAAATCCACCTCTCCTCTTCAAGATTTAACCTTCAAAACCATCTTTAAAACCATTTATAGCATGGTTCCTTTGTTGGTTTCCTTATCTGAAAGGAATTATGTGGAAGATCTCTCAAAACATAGTGATTTATATATCTTTATATCACTAAGGTGAGAGATTTCATCCATTCAACCTCATCCTTTAAGATGAGAAGTTCCATAACATGGGCCTCCTTTTCAGGAGTAATCCCTAGTCATAAATTCCCTAATTTGGGCATCTTCCTTAGGAGTAAGCCCCACTCATAAATTCCATTAACTTTGGCCTCCTTCTCAGGAATAAGTCCTAAGTCTCAAGTCTCCTTAACAAATGGGCCTCCTTCTCAGGAGTAAGTCCCAATCTCAAATTCCAAAGTGTGGGCATCCTCCTTAGGATTAAGCCCCAAATCCCCTAACTTTGGCTTCCTTTTCATGAGTAAGCCCCATTCTTTAAGTTCCCTTAATTTTGGGCATCCTCTTCAGGAGTAAGACCCAAGTTCCCAAATATGGGCATCTTACTTAGGAGTAAGCCCCAAATTCCAATTTCCTTTAACCTGAGCCTCCTTCTCAGGAATAAGACCCAGTCATAATTCCCCTTAACTTGGGCCTCCTTCTCATGAATAAGCCCCAGTTCTCAAGTCCCATTAACCTAGGCCTCCTTCTCAGGAGTAATCCCTAGTTCTAATTTCTCTTAATCAGTATTAATTTCTTTTTATTTGGACTTCCTTCTTAGGAATAAAACCCAATAATAATTCCTCTCTAATTTGGGAATCCTTCTAATGATTAAGTCATAAGTCAAGTATCCAAATCTCCATAAAGCACATATACCTTTATGGACCTTGTTCCCAAGTTTCTTCCCTGAAGTAAATACCATCTATCTTGGGCAGTCATACATACATAAGCCCCACATTATTTCTTATGATTTCATATTTCATAGCACAATTGTCAGGTTTTACCAATACCTCTTGTTTCTCACATCGAGCATGACTCACATGAGCTTAGAGCATAAAAGTAATTATTAAATCTTTCTTTGAGCCATCAATCATACATAAACCTCATACTTCTTTACTCGAACTATGTGGGTTTTGATTCCTTTTCTAAATAAGGATACGTAGGTAGCCCATCCGCGGGTACAATACCAACTCTGAAATAATCAATGTCCTTCTGAATGAAAATAAACTTCAAGTGCCCCGTTGAGTAGCTTTAAAACCAGTATGGTAATCATAATGACCAAGATATTTCTATACAATATATTTAAGGATACCATTAACTAAGAATCTCTAGAAAATACAGATGATACTCTATCGATGAAGAACCTCAAATATATATAAAAGATTCTCTAAATATTATACATATTAATCACTGATTGTCAGATCTAAAGGAAAGATCATTTTCATACTTGGTAATGTAATAAGGATTCACGAACATAACTTAAATCTATAAAGAGAGTCCCGGAGTAGACAATAATTACCCCCAAAAAATGTGTGATGAGTTTGACCTCCCATCCTCTTGACCAATGCAAATTCTTAAGCCTCATCGGTCCACAACTAATGAGAACCTAACTTTGGAAAGTAGGTCCAAATAGATATAGAATCATTGGATGTTTCTGGTTCTACGAACAAACCTATTAGAAACCGATTAGAATGTTTGAACCTTTAAAAAACAAGGTCATCCCCATTTCCAGAGGAAACAAAAATGGTGAACCCGACATGAATCCTTAACCAAGTTAAAATGATGTTTTACTTTTTTCTTAGGCCCCTATTTAAACTCAATGAGAGAGCCAACAAAACAATCAATAACATATGTTCTCATCCAAAATATGTAGTGGCCGAACTTATCTTGATTATGTATGTTATATCAAACATGCACTCTTTTCCAAGATCTTCTGGATTATAGAAATGGATTCTCTAATGTTCACACCTGTGAATGCCTCTACTGTGAATACGTCTGCTACTACTCCTACTGGATCTTCGTCCGCTCTGAGGAAAACATCACTTACTCAGCGTCTTCAACACTGGGTATCAAATGCACTGGTTAAGAAATACCGTTGACACTGTACCATTCTGACTCTGGAGGCCACACGACAAGCCCTCCAAGTAAATAATTCAACCTGGTTGTCCGGACAGCCACGAACAACGATCAAGAATCAGGTGGTTCCAACCAAAGTTTCCAACCGTTTTGGTTTGTTATCACTGGAACACAATCACCATTCCCTCCCATATTCTGGTGAGGTGAATGAGAAGGTCACTGAAGGCCTTAATTCAAATAGACAGGTGTCCTTCCCAAGGTATCCCATCAACAATCGCCGCCAGAATCGTGTGGTAATGTGCCCTCAACATGATGAGGGTGTCGTCTCCAGGAATTCGGCTCAGGTTCCTCAAACCCAAGCAGGCAAGACGAACCAACAAAGGCGACTACCGGTCAACAGTGAGTAGGTTCTTATCTCTGCCATTTCCGGAGAAGTCCATGTTTCGCGCGGAATCCGGGGATGACCTCCTGGACGGGAGATTCAAACGTTCCGATCGGTTTCTAACGGGTTTGTTCGTAGAACCGGAAACATCCAATGATTCCACATCCGTTTGGACCTACTTTCCAAAGGCAGGCGCTCATTAGCTTGTGGGCTAATGAGGCTTAGGAATTTGCATTGGTCGAGAGGATGGGAGGTCGGACTCATCACACCTTTTTTGAGGGGAATTATTGTCTACTCCGGGACTCTCTTTATAGATTTAAGTTAAGTTCGTGAATCCTTATTACATTACCAAGTATAAAATGAGCTTTCCTTTAGTTTTAACAATCAATGATTAAATATGCAAGAAATTTAGAGAATCTTTTATATGTATTCGAGGTTCTTCATCAATATAGAATCATCTATATTTGTTTAGAGATTCTTGGTCAATGGTATCCTTCAAAACATTTATATAAAAGTCTCTTGGTCATTTTGATGACCAGGCTGGTTTTAAAGCCACTCAGTGGGGCACTTGAAGTTTATCGTCATTCAGAAGGACAGAGATTATTTCAATGTTGGGATCGAACCCATGAATGGGCTACCTACGTATCCTTTGTTTTGAAAAAGGAATCAGAACCCACGTAGTTCGAGGAATGGGATATGATGTTTTATGATTGATGGTTCAAAGATGAATGTCATAATTACTTTTACACTCTAAGCTCACGTGAGTCATGCTCGGTGTGAGAAACAAGAGGTATTGGTAAAATTTAGACAATTGTGCCATAAAAGATGCAATCATAAGAATTTGTTTTGGGGCTTATGTATAGATGACTGCCCAGATAGGTGAAGGTTTAGGATTTAGATGACTGCCCAGATAGGTGAAGGTTTAGGATTTACTTTTAGGAAAAAAATCCATGAACAGGGTCCACAAAGTTATATGTGCTTCATGGAGATTTGAATACTCTAATCTTGGGGCTTACTCCTAAGGAGGATGCCCAAATTAGGAGGGGACTTATGATTGGGTTTTATTCCTGAAAAGGAAACCCAAATCAAAGGGAATTTATGACTGGTTAAGAGAAATTTTAAGAGACTTGTGGCTTACTCTTAAGAAAGATGCCCAAGATTTATGACTAGGACTTATTCCTGAGAAGGAAGCCTAGGTTAGGGGACTTGGGGCTTACTCCTGAAAAGGAAGACCAAGGTTATGACTGAGTCTTATTCCTGAAAAGGAGACCCAGGTTAGGGATTAAGGTTTGGGGCTTACTCCTGAGGAGGATGCCCAAGATTTAAAGGACTTGATTGGGGCTTATTCTTAAGAAAGATGCCCAAGATTTATGACTAGGACTTATTCCTGAGAAGGAAGCCTAGGTTAGGGGACTTGGGGCTTACTCCTGAAAAGGAAGCCCAGGTTAGGGATTAAGGTTTGGGGCTTACTCCTGAGGAGGATGCCCAAGATTTAAAGGACTTGATTGGGGCTTATTCTTAAGAAAGATGCCCAAGATTTATGACTAGGACTTATTCCTGAGAAGGAAGCCTAGGTTAGGGGACTTGGGGCTTACTCCTGAAAAGGAAGCCCAGGTTAGGGATTAAGGTTTGGGGCTTACTCCTGAGGAGGATGCCCAAGATTTAAAGGACTTGATTGGGGCTTATTCTTAAGAAAGATGCCCAAGATTTATGACTAGGACTTATTCCTGAGAAGGAAGCCTAGGTTAGGGGACTTGGGGCTTACTCCTGAAAAGGAAGCCCAAGGTTACGACTGAGTCTTATTCCTGAAAAGGAGACCCAGGTTAGGGATTAAGGTTTGGGGCTTACTCCTGAGGAGGATTCCCAAGATTTAAAGGACTTGATTGGGGATTATTCTTAAGAAAGATGCCCAAGATTTATGACTAGGACTTATTCCTGAGAAGGAAGCCTAGGTTAGGGGACTTGGGGCTTACTCCTGAAAAGGAAGCCCAAGGTTATGACTAAGTCTTATTCCTAAAAAGGAGACCCAGGTTAGGATTCTCTCATCTTAAAGGATGAGGTTGAATGAATGAACTCTCAATCTTTGATGACATAAAGATGTTTAAATCATTAGGTTTTGAGAGATATTTCACATAATTCCTTTCAGATAAGGATGTCAAATCAAGAAATCATGCCATAAATGGCTTTGAAGAGTATCTTGAAGACTGAATCTTGAATAGGAAGGGTGAAATGGCTTAAGAGGGGTGAAAAAGGGCAAGATGGGCACCCAAAAAGATAGGGGCGCGCAAGTATTGAAGGTCGCGCAAGTCCTGCGGCGGCGCGCAAGTATTGGTCGCGCAAGTATACTTGCGCGACATAAGGGATACTTGCGCGATTTTCAACCAGAGTTGAATTACTTGAGCGACTCTTTATTAAACCCTTTCCCATCCTCTTGAGGTTCTTCCAGAAGAGGGACGCGCAAGTTATATTGAAGGAATTAAGTCGGCGCGCAAGTGTTTGATAAGTTTCAACACTTAGGCCTTCCTTCTTCCCTTTAGATCTTCCATTCTAGGTAAGAAATTACCTTAGAAGTGTTCTGGAAGCTTTGAGAAGAGACTTGGGCGTCGGGAGCTTTGATCCGAGTTTCTGGGAACTGATCCTCTCGAATGGGGGGCCCACAGGGTCTATTTATAGGTAAAAGAAGACCCCGGGCGGTTACTGGGCGGTTACCAGATCTGTCGCGCAAGTCCCTTGCACGACCATGAGGGGTCGCACAAGTGTTGAGGCGGCGCGCAAGTAGACTTGCGCGACCAAGATGGAACTTGCGCGATACATGGGCAATGTTCTCCTTTTCTATCCCTTTGTCGATTTATGATGTTTCTTCAAAGGATTAATCACTTTTAGCTCAGATATTCCCTTTTCCGAACTTTAGATTCCGTGACGAAAGGAGCGTCAACAAAAGTCCCCCCTCAGAGTTGGATCCGGAGAGAAAATGAGGATTTGACTCTGAGGAAATCGAATCCCTCTAAAGGAAAAGGGCGGCGCGCAAGTCTTCAGTGCGCAGAGGGAGGCGCGCAAGTCTGCGTCGCGCAGGCCTTAAACCCTCTGGTATGGCGCGCAGGTAGGCCTCCTGGCCTATAAATATACGGCCTCACCTCCGTACAAGTATCCGGATTTCCGGACCTCATACCTTCTCGAGCTCTCGCCGCGCAGGTCACCTAAGCCGCGCAAGTCTGCTCTGTTTTTCCTTAATGTCGCGCTCCTGTAAAGGTATTCGTACTTGCGCGGTTTATACTTGCGCGACGAAAACTAGCGCGACACGTGATCACTTGCGCGCCATTTTGTAGACTTGCGCGCCTTAATGCCTTAGCCATTTTTTCAAATTTTTTCACAAAATTTATGAAAAATAAACCCATTTAAGAGTTAGTTTATTCATCTTTTGTGCAGATTCAGTGGTTCCTAAGGGAATTGGAACGACTTATGAACTGGCTAGCAAGCGGATTGATGATATGATGAACATAATTGGCCCTGATTACTATGACACCTGCGACAGCACTCTTCCAGTTTTGGCTAAGTACTTGAAGAAATATCATCTTAATTTCCCACAGAGCATCTACCTGTCTCTATGTGGTCATGGTCACTTGCAAGGAGTCAATGTTCCAAATGCAAACAACTATACACCTGAAATGCAGCTGCGCTGCTACTCCTTCATTTCGGTTATGCTGTGCATTAAAAGCAACAACAATGGTGTGAACTTTCAAATTCTCCTTGCATGCCATTTCCTTGCAGATATAAAAATGGCAAACTCATGGGCTGAAATGTTTTCCACTACCGGTTGGTGGAGAGAAGATAAACATGGTATTAGAGCAATATCTGAAAAGAGTACTCTCTTCAAATGGCTCTTTACTTCCAATGCTCCATTCTCAAATCCATGTATCCATCTTTCATGTCTCTTGGACAGAAACAGAGTCACTGTTTGATCAGCAGAAAATTTTCTCAAACCGCACTTAAGAACATCCTTTTACAATTGTTCCAAGAAGAGCTGGTATCACTGCATCTCCTTTTTGTTTCCAGTTGAATGAATGAATTCCAGGTGGTTGCTGATGAAGCTCGGGATGCCGTAAATCAAATGAAGTGTTATGTTGAAAGCCTCTTGTAATTCTTGAAAAAGAGAAGAGACTCCAATCTGTGGATGTCCTTCTAACTCTTGTGTATTAATGAAAAACACTTTTGTCTTCAATCATTTGTACTTGCATTCTTCCATTACCTGCTTCAAATTTACTTAAGCCAATGGGCTTAGTAAGCATAGTTTGATTTTTACTAGGATTATTACAAATAACCCTACAAACTTTGAATATTTTAATTGCTCAATATTAGCTAAATCATACAAAAAATGTATATTTAGTGAGCTGGAACTTTGACTTTTATTCATAGTTCCTCTGTCTTTTGTGTGGGCAGTTTAAAGTCATGCAAGCCGGACATAAAGAGGCTAATGTTTAAGGTCGAAATAGCTTTGACCGAAAAATGGATTAAAATGGATTCAATTCCTTGATAATTTATCTGAAAACAAATTACCATACTCAAGTATGAGAGAAAATATGTAAACTATGACTTAAGAATATTTGAATCTGAGGAATGATATGAAAAAGAGCTAAATAGCATTAGAAGAAGTAGTTTCCAAGAATGAAGTTACTATTATTTAACAAAACCCGTTAGGGGGTTGAAATATGCAGGGCCACCTATGGGCATTGGCTGCATAGTCAAATAAAATAGCATCTTTTGGCTGACAAGTCTGTTATGTGGACTGTTTATGCAAGGCCACCTATGGGCACGTGCTGCATAGTTAGGCAAAAGAACTCTCAGAAATTTACTTTCCTAGTGCTAAAAGCCAGTGAAAGTTTATGGAGATTCAAATTTTCTAAAGCATAGAGTTTGTTGTATGGAAAGAGGTACTTGAATATGGAGAAGATATTTTCAAACAAGAATATCGAAGAACTGGATGAATATCACTCCTACGAAGGTCTGACCCAAACGTAGGGAAGAAGAATAAACCATAGACTTGAATACTTTCAGATCATGAAAAAGGATATGGGACAAATACGTTAAGGATGGCTATTTTTGCGGATCCCTACATACTGTCGTTTAAGACAAATAAGGACAAAAGAGGCATTCTTCCCAAGAATGAAGTTACTATTATTTAACAAACCCGTTAGGGGGTTGAAAACATGCAGGGCCACCTATGGGCATTGGCTGCATGGTCAAATAAATAGCATCTCTTGGCTGACAAGTCTGTTATGTGGACTGTTTATGCAAGGCCACCTATGGGCACGTGCTGCATAGTCAGGCAAAAGAATTCTCAGAAGTTTGACATTTTTGTGACTATAAGTCATGAAAAGGGTTATGAAGATCTGAAAATATTTAAGGTTAGGATTATAATACATAAAGATGGGTATTTTCCAATGTATATAGAGATACATAGGTCAATGAAAACCATAATCATGTTGTGGCTGGGTCCTGAATTGAAACTTGGACTTCACTACGTATCTCATAAGAATGAGAATCAAGCCATACATAGTTCTTGAAATGAAGTTTAACGTTGTGCAGGACGAAAGGATGAGTGATCTTAGTTTTTTGGGTCATAGAATTCGGACCATAATAATGAATACACAGTGTGTGTTTTCATGAGGACTTTTCAGCCAAGGGACTGAAAGTGAAATTTGGGGTTAGGCCCAAAAGACTTGGGACTGGATTCGAGGGACACTCGAATGTTCCTACGTATCCCATAAAGATGGGAATCAAGTCCACGTAGTTCTAGAAACTACCCTTTGTACAAATTTGGTTCGTACATGTGAAGGGTGAAAAGGGACTTTAGTGCAATGATGGTTTTAACCTAAGATAAAAAGTTTAGGCATTACCATGTATGTACGTAGTCTTTTTGAAAATGAAAACCATGATTGAAAAAGAATCAATGTTAATAATGGTTCCTTCTCAAATGAGGAAATCAAAGAATATTGTAGTTTATTGTCGTACTGGACAAAAGTGTTGTATAGTTTAACGTCATATAACAAGGACGAAAGTGAATCAATGTAAAGATATTGATTCCAAGGGTGGTTTCACAAATCATCATCATATGAGATTGTGGTGAACCAATGTGAAAAGATTGTTTTTGGGCTTGAACCTTTGGGAGGTTGCCTACATACCCAGCCTGGAGGGCAAGGATCAAAGTCTGTGTAGTTCAATTAAAGAAATGAATTAATGATCAAGTTGTTCTTGTGGACAATGATCTAAAAAAAAATGTTGTTGGGACTTACACATGGTTAGTGGCCCAAAGGGAGTGTTATGGTTGATGTTCGCTCTAAGCTCACGTGAGTCATACTCGGTGTGAGAAACAAGAGGTAATAACAACTTTAACGATGTACAGTTTAATGTCATGTAGGACATAAAAAAGGGACTTTCTGTACAGTTTAGCGTCATGTAGTTAGGACGATGGGGACAATACAGTTTAACGTCATATTGGACGAAAGGGGGATTGTGCAGTTTTAATGTCATGCTGGACTTTTGATGATTATATAGTTTAACGTCTTTCTGGACGTGAGAGACTTTTATACAGTTTAGCGTCATGTAGTTAGGACGTCACAATTTAACGTCTTGCTGGACATATTTGCAAATAGTTTATGGTCGTATACATGGACCAGGAATGATGCAGTTTTAAGGTCATGCTGGACTGTTTATGGAACTTTTTCACAGTTTTAATGTCGTGTGGGACGAAGTTGCAGTTTAAAGTCATACTGGACCATTGCTGTATAGTTTTAGCGTCATATAGCAAGGACGAACTGATGCTGTACAGTTTAAAGTCATGTAGCTAAGACTAAGGTGAATCAATATGAGGATATCAGTTCTGATCTTTTTACAGTTTATCGTCATGCTGGACGTTGGAAGTGCCACACAGTTTAATGTCATGTTGCTAGGACACAATATAGTTTAATGTCATCTCGGACAGAATACAGTTTAGTGTCATGTAGGACAATAAGGGACTTAACACAGTTTAACGTCATGCTGGACGATGAAAGTGCCACACAGTTTAATGTCATGTCGCTAGGACAAAATATAGTTTAATGTCATCTCGGACAAAATATAAGAACTTTTATACGGTTTATTGTCATGTAGGACAAAATCAGGGACTATGCAGTTTAAAGTCTTGCAGTTAGGACTATTGGTGCTGCACAGTTTAGTGTCATGTTGCAGGGACATAAGTGCGAATAGTTTAAGGTCATATGCACGGACCATACAGTTTATTGTCATGCTGGACGTAGTTGTAGTTTAAGGTCATACTGGACCATTGCTGTATGAACCAAATGTAAGAGTCTTAGTTCTGTGAACAATATTTTGTGTTTATACAAAATACTTCTTCAGAAATCTGGCATTAGTTGGAGTCGTGATGTGTTCTCCATCCATTGAAATCAGAGAATACGCTCCATTGGAGTAGACCTTATGTACTGAATAAGGTCCTTCCCATTTTGGTTCAAGCTTGGGAGGCTTCTTTCCTGGTATCATTGGTGTTCTGAGAACCAATACCAATTCTCCCTGAATGAATGAACGAAGACGAACTTTTTTGTTAAAAGCTCGTGCTATTCGATTCTGATAGATTTCCAAGTGGTGCAAAGTGCACAATCTTTTCTCATCTAACTGTTCCAATTCATTCAACCGCTTTTGGGATTGCTCATCTGTTGATAACTGATCACAAATGGCTATTCTGAGTGAGGGCAATTGGACTTCAATTGGCAAGACTGCTTCTGTTCCATATATCAATGAATATGGAGTAGACCGCGTTGCATTGCGAGTGGTAGTCCGATAAGCCCATAAAGCATGATAGAGTTTATCAGGCCATGACCTCTTATCTTTATCCACCATCTTTTGCAGTATATTTGAAAGAGTCTTGTTGAAGGCCTCTATCTGGCCATTAGCCGCTGCATGATATCGAGATGAATGGTTGGACTTAATGTTGTATTCTTGATACAATCTCTTTACCTCAGAAGAGCAGAAGTTGGTGCCGTTGTCTGTCAATATGGTATGAGGGACACCAAATCTAGTAATGATGTTAGACTTGATGAAGCTAACAATGCATTTAGAACTGACTTCTTTGAGAGGTACTGCCTCTGCCCATTTGGAAAAGAAATCAGTAGCAGTAAGAATGTACTTAAATTGCTTGGCCATAGCTGAAGGGTAAGGTCCCACCACATCCATTCCCCATGTGGAAAATGGCCATGAGTATTTAGCTGTATGAAGCAATTCTGGAGGTTGATGAATGAAATTGGCATATACTTGGCATGAATGACACTTCTTTGTGAAATTAACACAATCTTGTATCATTGAAGGCCAGAAGTATCCAAGTCTTCGAATTTGATCAGACAATCTATGTCCAGACTGATGGGCACCACAGACTCCTGCATGCACTTCTTTTATGACAGCCATTGTCTCTTCACCATCAATACATCTGAAGAGAACTCCATCAAAACCACGTTTGTAGAGAATTTTCTCGAGGTGGTTTGGACCATCATAAAGAGTAAAATTGACCACACGTCGCCGAATTTGTTCTCTCTTGGCTCTATCAGGTGGAAGTGTTCCATTTTGAAGGTATTCCCTGATAGGTGACATCCATCCTGTAGTATGACCATATGGTTCAGGAATGGGACTAATTTCATTAATTTCCTCTGTTCTGACTTGAACATAAGGTGAAATTGCACGACGGTGGGCAATACCGATGGTTGTCTCGTCCCGATTTGGATCTGCTAAAGCTGTGGCTATATTAGCCAGTGCATCAGCTTGAGCATTTTGTGATCTTGGGACATAAGAAAATGTCGGTTCTGAAGGGAATTCTGACATTAACTCTCTGACGTAATCATACAAAGGGATTAATTCTTCTTTTCTGATGGCATAATCCCCATTGACTTGTTTGATTACCAGGTCTGAATCACCTTTTACCTTTAAGTGATTCACTTGTGCTTGAAGCGCTAACTCCAAGCCTGCAATGAGAGCTTGGTATTCAGCTTCATTATTGGTACCACCTTCCCACAACAAAAAGGAATAAGGTAACACTGCCTTATCTGGAGAAATGAGCACAATTCCTAAACCAACTTTGTTGAATTTAGGATTTTCCATTTTCTTCCCTGTTGGACTTCTAGAAGCACCATCAAAATACATTTCCCATGTTTGAGGATTCTCTTGAATAGAAAAAACTTCCTCATCAGGGAGTTCGATATCTGAATATGTGTCTTCCACTGAAGGGTGTTCAGCCAGGAAATCAGCCAGAGCTTGGCCCTTAATTGCCTTTTGAGACACATATTGAATGTCGAACTGCTGTAGAATAACCGCCCACCTTGCCAGACGTCCTGTAAGCATTGGACGACTAAGGATGAATTTGAGTGGATTATTACGAGATACCAATTGGACCTCGTGATGTTGCAGGTAGTGTCTCAGTTTCTGAACTGCAAAGATTAATGCTAGGCAGCATTTTTCAATACTCGAATACCGGGTTTCTGCTTCAAGCATAGTTCTACTGAGATAGTAGAGACTATTTTCATTCCCAGCATCATTCTTTTGAGCGAGAAAGGCACCCAATGATCGCTCTAAAGCTGTCACATAGAGGATAAGAGGTCTACCCTCAACAGGTGGCATGAGTACTGGTGGACTTAAGAGGTATTTCTTGAGAACATCAAATGCTTCTTGACATTCTTTAGTCCACTGGTAAGTGACTCCTTTCTTCAATAATTTGGTAAAAGGTAAACTTTTGCCTGCCAAATTGGCGATGAAACGCCGAATATAGGCTAAGTGTCCTTGAAGTCCTCTTAATTCTTTCAAATTCTGAGGAGGTGACATACCAAGGATTGATTTGGTCTTCTCAGGATCGACTTCAATACCACGATGGCGTACAACAAAGCCGAGGAATTTTCCTGAGGTTACCCCAAAAGCACATTTTAAGGGGTTCATCTTCAAATTATGTTGTCGAAGCTTGTGGAATATGATTTCCAAATCAGCCAAGTGATCAAAACGTTGTTTGGATTTAACCACCAAATCATCTACATAGCATTCAACAAATTTCCCTAAAAAAAGGTTTGAAGATACGATGCATGGCGCGTTGATATGTTGCACCTGCATTCTTTAAACCAAAGGGCATCACCCGGTAACAAAACACACCTTGAGGAGCTCTGAAGGCTGTATATTCCTCATCTTCTGGGGCCATTCGGATCTGATTATATCCAGAATATCCATCCATGAAAGAAAGTACTTCATAGCCAGCCGTCGCATCAATTAAGAGTTCTGTAATCGGAACTGGAAAATCATCTTTGGGACAATACCGATTAAGATCTCTGAAATCGATGCAAACCCTAATTTGTCCGTTCTTTTTCTTTACTGGGACAATATTAGCCAACCACTTGGGATATTGAACTTCTCTGACGAAGTTATCTTTGATAAGCTTATCCACTTCAGCCTCGATTTTGGAAGCATAGGTTGGGTGTGTTCTTCTCGCGACTTGCTTGAATCCTCGATGTTCTTTTGGCAAACCCAAATGATGGGTGGCAACATCAGGATCAAGGCCAGGCATCTCTGTATAATTCCAAGCAAAGATATCTTTATTTTGCTTTAGAAAAGAAATATACATCTCTTGTTCTTCAAGGGTCATGGCCGCACTAATTAAAGTGGGGCGTGGATCTTTCCCTGTACCCAGATTTACTTCTCTGAGTTCATCCACAGTGGTAGAGATACCCTCTTCAAATGCTGGAGGAGCATCTCTAAGATCTTCCTCTTCCTCTTCATCATGTGTTATATCTTCCGTTTCTACTTGCAAAGTAGATGAAAAAACGAAATTCTCATGATCATAAGAGATGTCAAAATTTTCACATTTTGAAGAAGAAGCTTCCATTTCCGACCCTATTGATGAACAAGGGTCTTCTTTGGGAAATAAAGAGGAGATGATGGATTGAGAATCGACATCAACATTCACCTCTGGTGTTGCTATAACTTCTTCTGGCCTGATTAGCGAAGTATAGACTTGTTGGATTTCAGCAGACGAAATGAAAACGTCACCACTTATGCTTTCATCATTGCTTGGTAAGTTACCAATTTCTCCCATGTTGTCTGGCTCGATTGCCGTAATTGACATTATGGATCTTTCCATAAGAGTATTTTGATTTGGGCCTATTTTGTCAATTTGACTGATAGGTAACACATAATCTGTACTCACATGTGAAAATGGATTTATTGGAATTTTTTCCAAACCATATGGAGCATTAACTTTGGTAATTTCCTTCATTGTAGATTTTTCTCTTCCCTTCATGTGATAAAATTCCGCCTCAATGTATTGAGACTCACATGTTTTGAACGGGGCCTTATCACCATATAATGTTCCAACTTGACCATCGAAACAGTATTTGAGACATTGATGGTATGATGACGGAATAGCTGCATGCTGATGTAACCAGGGTCTTCCAAGCAAGATATTGAAAGCTGAGTCTTGATCAACAATCATGAAATCTGAATTGGAAACAAGATCTCCAAACTGAGTTCTGAGCGTAACTTCTCCCAGTGGTTCTTGTTCATTTTTATCATATCCTTGCAACATCATGGTAGAAGGAGATAAATCAGATTCTGTGAGGCCCAATCGACGAAGTGTGCGAATGAGCATGAGGTTGACTCCTGAACCATTGTCAATGAAAGCTCTTCGAACATCTATACCATTGACTTTGCCAGATAAGTACAAAGGTTTTATGTGCCCATGCATAACATCATCCTCATCTTTATCAGTAAAAGATATCACTGCATGACATTCTGCAGGATTATTCTCTATGTGATAAATTTCAGCTGCAGCAATCTCAGCTTCAAACTCTTGAGGACTTGACAAAGCTTCGATGAGTGCTTCCCGAAGATCTCTTGAAAGATTCAAAGCATCCAAAATTGATAATTTGGCTGGTACTTGGGCCAAGTGTTTCAATATATCATACTTTTGATCTAGAGGCCTGCGTTTCCCAATAGGAATATGTGGTTTAGCAGGTATCTTGGAAGAAGATGCTTTGGAAGCTGATGCATCTTGTATTGAAGTTGGCAACATCTTTGGTTTTGGAAAATTAGACTGATTAGATCCATTTGCTTGCTGAGATAAAGAAGATGGAACCTTTAATCGGTCTTCCAAAATAATTGTGCCGAAGCTGAGTTGGCCATTAGCAGAAGAACTTGCTTGTTCATTTTGAGCTCGCTGAAGGGCTCTACCACGAGTTTCTGCTGCATATACAGTGCTAGCAGGGGTAGAATTAGAGTAGTGGCTTCGGAAAGATCCACGTCTTCCCCTATATCCTGAACCTCTAGAACTTCCTCGGGTTCCTTTATTTGATACAGGGAATTCAGGCTCATCAAGACTGGAATATGAATCTGTTAATTGAATCATATTAACAGAACCAAAGATCAATTCTTCGTCTGATAAAGACTCTGCCTGGTTGGCCTGTTTAGGCTGTGCCGTTTGGTGGGACGGTGCCCGTGACTTTGAAGTAGATGGCATGAAATCTGCCAGAGTCAAAGACAATTTAGGCTTTGATGCATACTCATCTTCTTCTGATTCCTCTTTCTTCTTTGAATTACGCTGCCCTTTTGAGGATTTGTCCTTTGATGGAGGCTTTACTGCAGCTTTTGTAGGAGACACAATTGGTTTCTTCAATTGTGTTCGCAAAATGGAATGAGTCCGATTGATTGTCTTTCTGACCATCCAATCATCATATTTTTTCGCAGTTTTGCTTTTGACTTCCTGCCACTCGCCTCCTTCCTCTGGATCTGTAGCGGTAATACACGCTACATGAGCTGAAGAACCCTTCAATTTGACTTGTCCCAAGTCAACCATCTTTTGTAGGAGGTCTTTAAAGACAAAACACTCCTGGATGGGATGTCCCAACATTTGATGAAAGGGACAATAATTGGGACGGTCTTCATCTCCTTCCTTGTTTGGTCTCTTCGGCACTGGTAATTGAACCAAATTATTTTCCAGAGCTGAAATGAAGTAACCAGGAACTTGCTCACTTCGGAAAGAGTATGTTTTACTCTTCATATCCTCAAATTGTTTTCGTCGTTGATCTTTTTGATCATTTGGACGAAACAGCCTTTGTTGTTGGCGTTCAGGAGGTGGAGCCCTTCGAGAAGATGAAGGTTTTGAAGTAGAAATAGGTACAGGTTCCTGTTTAAGCATAACTGTAGCAGTTTCTGCTTTACCCATTCTTCTTCCTGGAGCTGATGGAATTACACGAGATTTAACCTTAGCCTGTATAAGGGAATCTTCAATCTGTTGAGCGATTGAAGTAAGGTCTCGAAACCCTCCTGTGTATTTCACAGGGATCAATGGCGTGCGTAATTCGTCACGCAAATTTGCCACACAGATTGGCAATAATTCCTCTTGAGGGAGTGATAAACTCAAGGAATACGTTAATCCCTTCCAACGAGCAATGAAATCAGAGACTCTTTCATTCTCCCTTTGCTTGCAGTTTGTAAGATCGAAAACTGTCGTTTTTGGCAAAGTTGAGCTGAACTGAAGAAGGAATTTTTGACGAAGATCCTCCCATCCGATGACTGACCGGGATTTCAAGCTTGTATACCAGACAAAAGCTGGTCCTTGCAAGGTTCGCACGAAGCATCTGAGTTTCACTGCTTCTTGTTGTTCTGGAGTTCCCATCATAGGATCACAACAAGACACGTAATGCGTCAAATGTTGTTCAGGGTCGCCTGATCCATTGAAAGTAGGGAAAATAGGGTTTCCAAAACTGGATGGAGGAGAAATTGAATCTACCCATTCAGGGTAAACTTTCTTTTCAGGTTGAACTTGCGCCCGTTTCCCTTCCATAGTTTCTAACCGAGCTGTTAATGACTCAATAGTAGTTATTAACTTTTGAGAAACGTCAGGTTGAACTTGGTTTTGGGTAGGTGCAATGAATGGAGCTTGGACAGCCGTGGAGGTTGGTGCTGCAACTAATGGTAGTGCTGCCAACCGTTGTTGCGTTTGACCCATAGGATTAGACCTCTGTGGGTGTACTGATAAAGGAGGATATTCCTGATCCATCTCAGTAGTTACAACAAATTCCTTCGGCTGTCGGACTTCAGCATTCTTAAGAAGAAGACTACTCTGAAGTAGTTCTGCATTCAACCTTCTTAATTCTTTCATTTCTTCCTCCTGTTGTGCAAGCCTTTGCTCTAATGAGAGCGATTGACCTCCTTCAGAGGAAGGGTGAGAAGTAACCTGATTCTTTCCTTTCCCCTTATTGGATCCTTTTCGGAGAGGGGGAAGTGGGTTACTTGAAGGAATACCCAAATTTTGGGTAAGCCTTTGATTACGTGTGCGCACACCTTCTTCATTTAGGTCTGTGTGCGCAACTTCTTGAGCAGGAACCTCTTCATCTGATCCCTCTGATTGAGCCTCATCTGGTGAATCAGCAGCAACGACAGTGATGACATTAATGGATGCATATTTCATGAAATCCTTTCTATCAGCATTTCTATGATATTGTCTCCTTTTATGTCCATGATAAGACATGGCATTCCGTTGACTTGACCCCTCAGGAATTTCTTTGTGAACCGTCACTTGGAGAGAATCTCCTGACATCTTGGCTCTTCGTTCCTCTTGAGGCTTATTCCCTAATCGAGAGAATACTGACTTTCTCTGAGGGAGGGATTGAAGATTTGAAAAAGTCCCCAGTCCGGTGGACTGGGGGTGTTCCTGTTGCTTCTGCTCAACTCCTCGAATCCCATTCGTTGATTCTGAGGGTTGGGTTAGAGAAGTCCCCAGTCTGGCAAGCTGGGGTGTCTCTTGACATGCTATGTCTGAGATCTTCTTGAAATCTCTCTTGATCTTGCGGATCTTAGTTCGGAAATTAGCTGGATGCATTAACCTGTATCCACTTTTATCACCTGGTTCAACAGACCGTTGGATGATTTCCGAAACTTCTGTCATTTGATGACGTGTTTGCTCCAGACGAGAGGCTTGCGCAATATTCTCGCCTGCTTGATGTAGGAGCAATTCAACAACCTGTTCTCTATATACTTGATTTTGAGAGGAACTAGTTGAAGCTTGATCTCGAGCAAGATTTTGATTATGAACAAAGCCCATTGACTGTGGCCGGCCATGGGCAATAACATTGCATGAGACCATTTTCGGCGGGCTTTGCTGACCGGAAAGCACTGTGAAATGTAGTGCTCCATGAATACCCCATCCTCTGATATGAACATTAGATGGAGAATTGTAAATTAACTGACGCAATTTTCTCAGCGCGCCAAGGCATGAACGTTGAAGGGTTCTCTGTTGCTTTTCAGCCTTCGGATACCGAGAGATTGATAGAGATGCCAAATCAATCTGGCGTTGTAACCCTTCTATTATCTTAAGATGATTTTCATATTCATCGTAAGATAATACCTTCTTCTTTAATTGACAAAGAGTTTTCCATATGTTAAGACGAATATCATGGATTCCATCATCCGTCAACATCTTTGGAATGTCATACTGTGAATCAGCCAAAGGCCAAAACATGACTGGTACTTCACCTTTTGCCAGTTTTTTCCTCATGTTCAGCATTTCCTCTTTATCATTAAATGAAGATTCTTCTACCTGTTTGGACCAGAGTTGGTGTTTCCTTGTTGCTTCATTGGATTCAACAAGATTGGTAGAGGAATCACTATTCATGCTGGAAGATGAATGACCTAGGGAAGGTTCGGAGAATAACCTGAACCCCAAGCTATCTTCTGATGGAGAAAGAGTTTCACCTGCCGATAGTAAAACTTCAGACATGACTGGTTTTACGTTTGCAAGTGCCTCGAGATAGGAGGGCTTTCTCGTTACTACATTGCCTTCTGAAGAATTTTCGAGACAATGTGAATCACTACTGCGGAGAGGACTTTCGCAGCGAAGTTCATCACCATGAGGAGGACCTTCATGATGGGTTACAGCAAAAGATGATATCTCTTGCTCCTTGGTCTTCTGACCACACAGAGGGTTCCTGTGGTTCTCATCTGAAGAAGAAACTTTAAGATTGACCGAATTTTCATGAAGCAAGTCTTCATGAGGAAGTGTCTGTTGAAGACCTTCGGGATTAATGTTCCAGTTATTGGTAACTGAGGGAGTAGAATCTTGAATTCCGACAGATAAATGTCTGAGGGCTTCAAGAACTCCAGCATCGAGCAAGGCCTTGTTGCAGATTGGCCTTTGATCTCCTGACTGTGCTGGGCGGATCTTTTTCTTAGATGCCTTCTTACTCGCTTTAGAAATCACTTGATGACGAAAGTGATTGCTCTGAGCAGGTGTATGTGCCTGATCAGGAAAGATGGTCAGGTTAGGCTGACGATCATCGCTCAAATCAGATGTATGTGCCTGACTTGGTTGTCCATATGATATGGGGGAGTAGGCCCCACAACCCTCTTGGACTGGAACAGATGTGTGTGTCTGTTCCGGAGTGAATTGTTGATGTGTCACTCCACTGCTAGGGATAGATTTATGTGTCTGTCCCTGAGATGATGCTGAAGATGTTATGATATCCTGGTAAGCATCCAGAATATGAGCAGGAATTTGCTTCTGCTCTTTCACCATTGATAAAATATGCTTGGTGACTTCAGCCGCCGGAACAGGGATATACGTCCATTCCGGGCTTGGAGTAGGTGTATGTGCCTGCTCCTGTCCTCCTTTTCCTGTCAGTGAATCCTGACAGTACTCAAGTGTGGAGGCAGAGAGTTTAGTCTGCCTCCTGTTTGTCGTCGGGACTTTCCGACTGACTTCTCCGGGTGCTACCAAGCGAGACTGTTGGTAGACTTGATTAGTATTAGCAGGTGTATGTGCCTGCTGATTACACTTTGCCAAACGCTGTTGACGAGATCCATCATATGTAGTCAGACGAGCCTGCTGACTAACTGCTGATGTATAAGCAGGTGTATGTTCCTGCCTATGGTACTCCGCCGGAATTGCCTGGCGGGATCGGCTTGATGCTGCCAGACGAGTCTGCTGGACAGCGGGATTAAAACGAACAGGTGTGTATGCCTGCTTGTTATTTGCCACCAAGTTAGGTTGGTGGACTTCTCCGGAGATGGCAGGGATGACAACCTGCCTATTATTAACCGGATTCCGTCTCTGGTGATTCATCTTGCCTGCTCGGGTTCGAGGAACCTGAGCTGAATGCCTGGAGCCGGTACCCTCATCATGTTGAGGGTGCACTACCGCACGAGTCTGGCGGCGATTGTTGATGGGAGCCCTTGAGAAGGACTCCTGTCTCTTTGAATTAAGGTCCTGCGGGACCTGCTCATTCACTTCCTCAGAATGAGGGAGTGAATGGAAATTGCGTTCCGGGGATAACGACCCGAAACGGTTGGAGACGGTAGTCAGCACCGCCTGCTTCTTGATTGCTGGTCGCCGTTGTCCGGACGACCAGGTAGAATTGTTAACTTGGAGGGCTTGACGAGCGGCCTCCAGAGTTGGGATAGTACCGCTACGACGGTACTCCTTAACCAGTGCATTTGAAACACAGCGTTGAAGACGCTGAGTTGGTGATGTCATCCTCAGAGCGGATGACGTTCCAGCAGGAGTAGCAGCATTGGTTTTCATGGCAGCAGACCTCACAGTAGAGGTGTTCTCAGCAGCAGTATTCACAGGGGTGAATTTAAGGAAAGCCATTTTTTGTAGAAGATCTTGAAAAAAGAGTGCCTGTTCCATATAACAGACATAATCAAGATGAATCCGGCTACTGCATCTTTTGGATGATCATATGTCAATGATTGCCTTGTTGGCCCAAGGGGCCTAACATCTAAGAAGAACATCACTTTAACTTGGTTAAGGATTCACGTCGGGTTCACCATTTTTTGTTTCGCGCGGAATCCGGGGATGACCTCCTGGACGGGAGATTCAAACGTTCCGATCGGTTTCTAACGGGTTTGTTCGTAGAACCGGAAACATCCAATGATTCCACATCCGTTTGGACCTACTTTCCAAAGGCAGGCGCTCATTAGCTTGTGGGCTAATGAGGCTTAGGAATTTGCATTGGTCGAGAGGATGGGAGGTCGGACTCATCACACCTTTTTTGAGGGGAATTATTGTCTACTCCGGGACTCTCTTTATAGATTTAAGTTAAGTTCGTGAATCCTTATTACATTACCAAGTATAAAATGAGCTTTCCTTTAGTTTTAACAATCAATGATTAAATATGCAAGAAATTTAGAGAATCTTTTATATGTATTCGAGGTTCTTCATCAATATAGAATCATCTATATTTGTTTAGAGATTCTTGGTCAATGGTATCCTTCAAAACATTTATATAAAAGTCTCTTGGTCATTTTGATGACCAGGCTGGTTTTAAAGCCACTCAGTGGGGCACTTGAAGTTTATCGTCATTCAGAAGGACAGAGATTATTTCAATGTTGGGATCGAACCCATGAATGGGCTACCTACGTATCCTTTGTTTTGAAAAAGGAATCAGAACCCACGTAGTTCGAGGAATGGGATATGATGTTTTATGATTGATGGATCAAAGATGAATGTCATAATTACTTTTACACTCTAAGCTCACGTGAGTCATGCTCGGTGTGAGAAACAAGAGGTATTGGTAAAATTTAGACAATTGTTCCATAAAAGATGCAATCATAAGAATTTGTTTTGGGGCTTATGTATAGATGACTGCCCAGATAGGTGAAGGTTTAGGATTTAGATGACTGCCCAGATAGGTGAAGGTTTAGGATTTACTTTTAGGAAAAAAATCCATGAACAGGGTCCACAAAGTTATATGTGCTTCATGGAGATTTGAATACTCTAATCTTGGGGATTACTCCTAAGGAGGATGCCCAAATTAGGAGGGGACTTATGATTGGGTTTTATTCCTGAAAAGGAAACCCAAATCAAAGGGAATTTATGACTGGTTAAGAGAAATTTTAAGAGACTTGTGGCTTACTCTTAAGAAAGATGCCCAAGATTTATGACTAGGACTTATTCCTGAGAAGGAAGCCTAGGTTAGGGGACTTGGGGCTTACTCCTGAAAAGGAAGCCCAAGGTTATGACTGAGTCTTATTCCTGAAAAGGAGACCCAGGTTAGGGATTAAGGTTTGGGGCTTACTCCTGAGGAGGATGCCCAAGATTTAAAGGACTTGATTGGGGCTTATTCTTAAGAAAGATGCCCAAGATTTATGACTAGGACTTATTCCTGAGAAGGAAGCCTAGGTTAGGGGACTTGGGGCTTACTCCTGAAAAGGAAGCCCAGGTTAGGGATTAAGGTTTGGGGCTTACTCCTGAGGAGGATGCCCAAGATTTAAAGGACTTGATTGGGGCTTATTCTTAAGAAAGATGCCCAAGATTTATGACTAGGACTTATTCCTGAGAAGGAAGCCTAGGTTAGGGGACTTGGGGCTTACTCCTGAAAAGGAAGCCCAGGTTAGGGATTAAGGTTTGGGGCTTACTCCTGAGGAGGATGCCCAAGATTTAAAGGACTTGATTGGGGCTTATTCTTAAGAAAGATGCCCAAGATTTATGACTAGGACTTATTCCTGAGAAGGAAGCCTAGGTTAGGGGACTTGGGGCTTACTCCTGAAAAGGAAGCCCAAGGTTATGACTGAGTCTTATTCCTGAAAAGGAGACCCAGGTTAGGGATTAAGGTTTGGGGCTTACTCCTGAGGAGGATGCCCAAGATTTAAAGGACTTGATTGGGGCTTATTCTTAAGAAAGATGCCCAAGATTTATGACTAGGACTTATTCCTGAGAAGGAAGCCTAGGTTAGGGGACTTGGGGCTTACTCCTGAAAAGGAAGCCCAAGGTTATGACTAAGTCTTATTCCTAAAAAGGAGACCCAGGTTAGGATTCTCTCATCTTAAAGGATGAGGTTGAATGAATGAACTCTCAATCTTTGATGACATAAAGATGTTTAAATCATTAGGTTTTGAGAGATATTTCACATAATTCCTTTCAGATAAGGATGTCAAATCAAGAAATCATGCCATAAATGGCTTTGAAGAGTATCTTGAAGACTGAATCTTGAATAGGAAGGGTGAAATGGCTTAAGAGGTTTGAAAAAGGGCAAGATGGGCACCCAAAAAGATAGGGGCGCGCAAGTATTGAAGGTCGCGCAAGTCCTGCGGCGGCGCGCAAGTATTGGTCGCGCAAGTATACTTGCGCGACATAAGGGATACTTGCGCGATTTTCAACCAGAGTTGAATTACTTGAGCGACTCTTTATTAAACCCTTTCCCATCCTCTTGAGGTTCTTCCAGAAGAGGGACGCGCAAGTTATATTGAAGGAATTAAGTCGGCGCGCAAGTGTTTGATAAGTTTCAACACTTAGGCCTTCCTTCTTCCCTTTAGATCTTCCATTCTAGGTAAGAAATTACCTTAGAAGTGTTCTGGAAGCTTTGAGAAGAGACTTGGGCGTCGGGAGCTTTGATCCGAGTTTCTGGGAACTGATCCTCTCGAATGGGGGGCCCACAGGGTCTATTTATAGGCAAAAGAAGACCCCGGGCGGTTACTGGGCGGTTACCAGATCTGTCGCGCAAGTCCCTTGCACGACCATGAGGGGTCGCGCAAGTGTTGAGGCGGCGCGCAAGTAGACTTGCGCGACCAAGATGGAACTTGCGCGATACATGGGCAATGTTCTCCTTTTCTATCCCTTTGTCGATTTATGATGTTTCTTCAAAGGATTAATCACTTTTAGCTCAGATATTCCCTTTTCCGAACTTTAGATTCCGTGACGAAAGGAGCGTCAACAGTCCATCAAACCAACTTGATGGAAAATAACGAGCGAGCATACACACACGTCTGTCCTGATGTTACTGCCCGGTAGACTCGTCTGGCAGCAACATGACAATCCCACCAAGAAATTA
This sequence comes from Viscum album, assembly GCA_963277665.1. Classification (NCBI taxonomy): domain Eukaryota; kingdom Viridiplantae; phylum Streptophyta; class Magnoliopsida; order Santalales; family Viscaceae; genus Viscum; species Viscum album. The sequence goes on along the minus strand of OY728136.1, from coordinate 512,242,005 downwards.
CAGTGGAGTATTATAGGTAGGAATATACACATGTTTATAAATCATCAGCTAGTCAGCAGGCTCGTCTGACTACATATGACGAAGCCCACCAACCCAATGTGTTGAAAACTGGTAAACAGGAACATACACCTGCTTACACTCATCAATCCTGTCAACAGCCTCGTCTACCAGTATTGAAGGAGGTTTATCAACCATGTTCAGTAGAGTGAAATTAGTAGGCACATACACCTACTAGTATTGATCAAGCCTACCAACAGTCTCGTTTGGTAGCACCCGTAGAAGTCAATTGGAAATCCCCAATGACAAACAGGAGGCAGACTCAACTCTCTTCCTCCATATATGAGTATTGTCAAAATTAATTGGCAGGAAAATGAGGACAGGAGCAGGAACACACACGTACTCCAAGCACGAAATGGACGTATATTCCCATTCCGGCAGCTGAAGTAACCAAACACATTCTAACAATGGTGAAGGAGCAGAAGCAAATCCCTGCTCATATTCTGGATGCCTTCCAGGATATTATAACAGCTTCAGCAGCATCACAGGGAAAGAAATGAAAATCTATCCCTACCATTGGAGTGACACATTAACAGTTCACTCCGGAACAAACACACACCTCTGTTCCAGTCCAAGAGGGTTGTGGGGCATACTTCACCATGTCATACGGACAACCAAGTCAGGCACATACACCTGATTTGAGTGGAGATAATCAGCCTAACCTGATCCTTTCTCCGGGACAGGCACATACACCTGCCCATAATAACCACTTTCGTCAACAAGTGGTTCCCAAAGTGAGTAAGAAGGCATCTAAGAAAAAGACCCATCCAGGACAGTCAAGAAATCAAGGGCCAATATGTAACAAGGCCTTGCTCGATACTGGAGTTCTTGATGCACTCAGGAAATTATTTGTTGCGACTCAAGATTCTAATCCCTCAGTTCCCAATAGTGGTAACATTAATTCCGAAGGTCTTCATCAGACACTTCCTCATGAAGTCTTGCTTCATGACAGTTTGATCGATCTTGAAGTATCATCTTCAGATGAGAGCCATGATAACCCTCTACATGGCCAGAAGAATAAGGAGCAAAAGGTTTCATCTTTTTCTATAACCCACCATGGTGGTCCTCCCCATGATGATGAATTTAGCTGCGAAATTCCTCTCTATAGTAGTAATTTGCATTTACTAGAAAATTATTCAAAGGACAATGCAGTGAAGAGAAAGCCCTCTTATTTTGAGGCACTTGTAAATGTGAATCCAGTCATGTCTGATGCTTTACCATTAGCAGGTGAAATACTTTCTAAATCAGAAGATAGTACGGGGTGTAGGTCATTCTCCGAACCACCCCTGGGTCATTTATATTCTATTTTGATAAGTGAATTCTCTACCGATCTTGTTAAATCTGATGAAGCAACAAGGAAGCACAATCTCGGGTCTAATCAAGTAGAATAATATTTATTGAATGATAAAGAGGAAGTGATGAATATGAGAAACCAACTGGAAAAAGGTGAAGTTCCATTCATGTTTTGGCCTTTGACTGACTCTCAGTATGACATTCCAGAGATGTTAACAGAAAAATGTATTCAAGATATTCGTCTCAACATGTGGAAAACTCTTTTTCAATTGAAAAAGAAAATATTATCTTATGATGAATATGAAAATCATGTCAAGATAATAGAAGGATTACAATGCCAAATTAACTTGGCATCTATCTTAGTTTCTCGATATCCGAAGGTTGAAAAGCAGCAGAGAGCCCTTTAACGTTCATACCTTGGAGTACTAAGAATATTGTGTGAGTCAATTACCAATGCCCCATATGGTATTCATATCAGGGGATGGGGTGTCCATGGAGCACTACATTTCACTGTACTCTCCATCCAACAAAGCCCGCCGAAAATGGTCTCATGCAATGTTATTGCCCATGGCCGAACACAACCAATTGACTTTGTTTGTAATCAATGGCTCACTCAAGAACAGGCCTCAACTAGTTCTTATCAAAATCAGGCATACATAGAACAAGTTTTCGAATTACTCTTGCATCAGGTAAACGAGAATATCGAACATGCTTCTCATTTAGAGCGAGCACATCATCAAGTGACAAAAGTGTCAGAAATCATCCAATGGTTATTTGAGCTGGGTGATTTGAGTGGATGTTGGTTGATTCATCCAGCTAACTTCCGGACTAAAGTCCATAAGATCAGGAGAGATTTTAAGAAAGTCTCAGATATAGCAGCTCAAGAGCCACCCCAGCTTGCTAGACTGGGGAATCTTTTAGCCCAACCATCAGAATCAACAAATAGGATTCGAGTAGTTGAGTAGGAACAGAAGGAACAGCCCTAGTCCATAGGACTGGGGACTTTTTCAAATTCTCAATCTCTTCCTCAGAGAAAGTCAGTCTTCTCTCGATTAGGGAAGAATCCACAAGAGGAATGAAGAGCCGAATTATCAGGATATTCCTTCCAAATTATGGTTCATCAAGAAATTCCTCATGGGTCAAATCAACAAAAGGCAATGTATCATCAAGGACATGGAAAAATACAATATCAAAGAAATTCCGATAGAAGGGATGCAATGAGTTATGAATAAATTAATGTCATCAATGCCATTTTTGATGATCCCGCAGATGAGGCTCACTCAGAGGGATCAGATGAAGAAGTTCCTGCTCAAGAGGCTGTGCACACAGAGGCAAATGAAGAAGATGTGCGTACACAAAACCAAAGGCTTACCCAGAATATAGGTATTCCTTCAAGTAACCCACTTCCCCCTCTCCGAAAGGGATCCAAAAAGGGGAAAGGAAATAATCAGGTTACGTCCTACCCTTCCTTTGGAGAAGGCCAATCACTATCATTAGAGCAATTATTTACACAACAGGAGGAGGAAATGAAGGAATCAAGGAGGTTGAATGCAGAACTGCTTCAAGGTAGTCTTCCTCCTAAGCGTACTGGAGTCAGTCAGCCAAGGGAATTTGTTGAAGCTACTTAGATGGATCAAGCGTATCCTCCTCTACTAGTACACCCTCATAGGTCTAGTCCTATGGGTCATGCGCAACAAAAATCGGTGGTGCTACCATCAGTTGTAGTACCATCCACCACACTTGTCTAAGCTCCAGTAGTTGCACCTGCTCAAGTACAAGCTCAACCAGATATTTCTCAAAAGTTAATAACTACTATTGAGTCATTAAAAGCTCGGTTGGAATCTATAGAGGGAAAACAAGCTCAAATTCAACCAGAAAAGGGAGCTTACCCTGAATGGGTTGATGCAATTCCTCCCCCATCAAATTTTTCAAGTACCACATTCCCAATATTTAATGGTTTGGGAGACCCAAAGCAACACTTAACACATTTTGTTTATCGTTTCAATCCTATGATGGGAACCCCTCAGCAACAAGAAGTAGTTAAGATCAGGTGTTTTGTACAGTCATTACAAGGGCCTACTTTTGTCTGGTATACAAGCTTGCAATCCCAATCAATTACCGGGTGGGAGGATCTCCGTCAACAATTCCTTCTTCAATTCAGCTCAAATTTTCCAAAGACAATAGTTTTTGATCTTACAAATTGTAAGAAAAATGAGATTTAAAGGGTTTTAGATTTCATTGCTCACTGGAAGGGATTAACATATTCCCTGAGCTTAGCACTCCCTCAAGAAGAGTTATTTCCAATCTGTGTGGCAAATCTGCGTGATGAATTACGCACACCATTGATCCCTGTTAAATACACAGGAGGGTTTCAAGACCTTACTTAGATTGCTCAATAGATTTAAGACTCTCTTATGAAGACTAAGGATAAAACTCATGTAATTCCATCAGCTTCAGGAAGGAGAATGGGTAAAGCAGAGATCGCTACAGTCACACATAAACAAGCACCTGTACCTACTTTTACTTCAAAACCTTTATCTTATCGAAGGGCTCCACCTCCTGAGCATCAACAATAGAGGCTGTTTATTCAAGATGATCAAAGAGATCAAAGACGAAAACAATTTGAGGATCTGAAGAGAAAAGTTTATTATTTCCGAAATAAACAAGTTGCTGGTTACTTCATTTTGGCTCTGGAAAATAATTTGGTTCAATTGCTAAGGCCCAAAAGGCCAAAAAAGGAAGGATATGAAGACCATCCCAATTATTTTCCATTTCATCAGATATTGGGGCATCCCATTCAGGAGTGTTTTGTCTTTAAAGAACTCCTAAAAAAGATGGTGGACTCGGGACAAGTCAAACTGAAAGGTTCTTCAGCTCAGGTAGCATGTGTTACTGCTAAAAATCCAGAGGAAGAAGACGAGTGGCAAGAAGTGAAAAACAAAAATGCGCAGAAATATGATGTTTGGATAGTCAGAAAAACGATCAACCAAACTCATGCCATTTTGCGAACAAAATTGAAGAAACCAATTGTGTCTTCTACTATGAATTCCACATCAAAACCCTCTTCATCAGAGGGAAAGTCCTCAAAGGGGTGACATAATTCAAATAAAGAGGAACAATTAGAAGAAGATGAGATCATGTCAAAGCCCAAGTTGTCTTTGACTTTGGAAGATTTTATGCCATCTACTTCAAAGCTATGGGCACCTTCCCACCAACCGACATAGCCTAAATTGGATAATCAGGCAGAGTCTTCCTCAGAAGAAGAATTGATCTTTGTTTCTGTTAACATGATTCACTTAATAGATCTTTATTCCATCCACAGTTTCAATTTTAATGAGCCTGAGTTCCCTGAATCAAACAGAGGAATTAGAGGAAGTTCCAGAGGTCTGGGATACAGAGGAAGACGTCGATATCCCAGAAGCCACTATTCTAATCATACCCCTGCTAGAACTGTATATGCAGCAGAAACTCATGGCAGAGCCCTTAAAAGGGATCAATAAGAACTAGAAAATTCTTCCACCAATAGCAGATTCAGTATTGGCACAATTATTCTGGAGGATCGGTTAGAGGTTCCACTTTCTTACTCTCAACAAGTAAATAGACCTATTCGGTCTAATCTTCCAAAGATAGGAGTATTACCAACTCCTACCCCGATACAAGATGCATCTATTTTCAAAGCATCAACTTCTAAGTCACCTGAGAAACCACATATTCCTATTGGGAAACAAAAACCTGTGGATCAAAAATATGATGTCCTGAAACATTTGGCCCAAGTACCGGCCAAGTTATCAATTCTGGATTCCTTAAATCTATAAAAGGATCTTCGGGAGGCACTCTTCAAGGATTTTTCAAGTCCTTAGGAATTCTAAACTGAAATTGCTGCCGCTGAAGTCTACCGTGTTGAGAATAATCCTTCATAATTCCATGTAGTTATATCCTTCACAGATGAAGATGAAGATGATGTTGTGCATGGACATATTAGGCCTTTGTATTTATCTGAAAAGGTCAATGTTGTAGACATCCGAAGAGCTTTCATTGATAATGGTTTAGGAGTCAACCTCATCCCCATTCATACACTTCATCGATTGGGCCTCACAGAATCTGATTTATCTCCTTCTACTTTGATGTTACAAGGATATGATAAAAATGAACAAGAAACACTGGGCAAGATTACACTCAGAACTCAGTTTGGAGATCTTGTATGCAATTCATATTTCATGGTTGTTGATCATGACTCATCCTTCAACATATTTCTTGGAAGACCCTGGCTACATCAACATGCGGATATCCCTTCATCATACCATCAATGCCTCAAATATTGTTTCAATGGTCAAATTGGGACATTGTATGGTGATAAATCCCCATTCAAGAAATGTGAATCTCAATACATTGAGGCAGAATTCTATCACATGAAGGGAAAGGAGAAATCCACAATAAGGGAGGTTACCAAAGTTAATGCTCCATATGGTTTGGAAAATATTTCAGTAAACCCATTCACACATGTGAGTACAGATTATGTGTTGCCTATCAGTAAAATTGACAGGATATACCCAAATCCAAGTACTCTTATGGAAACTTCTATAATGTCAATTACGGTAATCAAGCCAGACAACATGGGATAAATTGGTGATTCACCAAGCAATGATGAAATCTCAAATGGAGATGTATTCATTTCATCTACTGAAATACAGAAAGTCTATACTTTTCCAACCAGGCCAGATGAAGTTATAGTAATGTCAGAGGTGAATGATGATTTTGATTCTCAATCCATCATCTCCTCTTTATTACCCAAGGAAGACCCTTCATCATCAATAGGGTCAGAAATGGAAGCCTCTTATTCAAGATGTTCAAATTTTAACATCTCTTATGATCATGGAAATTCTACTTCATCATATACTATGCAAGTAGAAATAGAAGAAGTAACACATGTTGAAGAAGAAGAGAAATATCTTAGGGATGCTCCTCCAGCATTTGAAGAGGGTATCTCTACCACTGTGGATGAACTCAGAGAAATAAATCTGGGTAAAAAAGAACATCCACGCCCCACTTTAATTAGTGCAGCCATGACTCTTGAAGAGAAAAATATGTATGTTTCATTTTTAAAGCAAAATCAAGATATATTCACTTGGAACTATACAGAGATTCCAGGGCTTGATCCTGATGTTGCTACTCATCATTTGGGTTTTCCAGAAGAACATCGAGGATTCAAACAAGCCGCTAGAAGAACACACCCAACCTATTCTTCCAAAATTGAAGCTGAAGTGGATAATATTATCAAATATAACTTCATCAGAGAAGTTCAATATCCCAAGTGTTTGGATAATATTGTCCCAGTGAAAAAGAAGAATGTAAAAATTAGAGTTTTCATTGATTTCAGAGATCTTAATTGGCATTGTCCTAAGGATGATTTTCCAGTTCCGATTATGGAACTCTTAATTGATGCAATAGCTGGTTATAAAGAACTTTACTTCATGGATGGATATTATGGATATAATCAAATTTTAATGGCTCCAGAAGATGAAGAATCTACAGCTTTCAAAGCCCCTCAGGGTGTGTTTTTCTATCAGGTAATGCCCTTTGGCCTGAATAATGCAGGCACAACATATCAGCGTGTCGTGCATCGTATCTTCAAACCATTTTTAGGGATGTTTGTTGAATGTTATGTGGATGATTTGGTGGTTAAATCCAAACAACTTTATAATCACTTGGATCATTTGGAAGTCATATTCCACAAACTTCGGCAACATAATATAAAGATGAACCCCTTAAAATGTGCTTTTGGGGTAACCTCAGGAAAATTTCTCAGCTTTGTTGTACGCAATCATGGTATTGAAGTCAATCCTGAGAAGAAAAATTAAATCTTTGGTATGTCACCTCCTAGGAATTTGAAATAATTGAGAGGACTTCAAGGACACTTGGCCTATATTCGGTGTTTCATTGCCAATTTGGCAGGAAAAAGTTTACCCTTCACTAAATTGATGAAGAAGGGAGTTTCTTACCAGTGGACTGAAGAATGTCAAGAAGCATTCAATATTCTCAAGAAATATCTCTTTATTCCACTGGTATTAATGACACATGTTTAAGGAAGGCCACTTATTATTTATGTGACAGCCTTAGAGCGATCATTGGGTGTCTTTCTTGCCCAAAAGAATGATGCTGGGAAAGAAAACAACCTCTACTATCTCAGTCAGACTATTTTTGAAGCAGAAACCCGATATTCAAGTATTGAGAAGTGCTTCCTATCATTAATCTTTGCAGTTCAAAAGTTGAGACACTACCTGCAACATCACGAGGTCCAATTGGTATCTCGCAATAACCCGCTCAAATTCATCCTTAGTCGTCAAATTCTTACGGGACATTTGGCAAGGTGGGAAGTTATTTTACAGTAATTTGATATTCAGTATGTGTCTCAAAAGGCAATAAAGGGCCAAGCTCTGGCTGAATTCCTTGCTGAACACCCTTCAGTAGAAGATACATCTTCAGATATTGAACTTCCTGATGAGGAAGTCTTCTCTATTCAAGAATATCTTCAAACATGGTAAATTTACTTTGATGGTGCTTCCAGAAGTCCAATAGGGAGGAAAATGGAAGATCCTAAATTCAACAAACTTGGGTTAGTAATTGTGTTCATTTCTCCAGAAAAGGAAGTGTTACCCTATTCCTTCTCAATACGGATGGCTCCTGCATAGCAGGTGTCATGAGAGGCGGTGGGTGGTCCGTGACTCCCGTGGACACATGGTCTTGGCCTTCACAGCCTTCCTAGGTCATGGAACATCTCTTCAATCAGAAGCCCTTGTGTTTCTCTCTGGCCTCACTCTTTGCGGGCAAGGTGGTATCTCTATTAAAGAAGAAGAGACAGACTCCTTGACTCTTTTCAACTCTTTTCATGGCAATGGCACTTCCCCTGGTCAATCTCTTACCCCATCAGAAAGTGTCACGCCCTCCTCTCTAGAAACACTCGACTGATGCACACATGGCATGAGGGAAACAAGGTGGCAGACAACTTAGCCAAGCTTGCGGTGCAGGGTTCGGGCACCACCTCCTTTTACAACCCCCTTCAGTTGAACCCTAAAGGTGTTTTTCTTATTAGAGGGTATGCCCTTGGTCTTCATTATTTCAGGCCCCCTTAGGCCTTCCTCTTTGTTGTATTCTCTACTTTGTCTCCCTTCTTCTTCAATAAATAAAGAATTATGGTAGGTTGGGAGGCGATACAAATAATGAAGTAGAATACCAAGCTCTCATTGCAGGATTAGAGTTGGTGATTCAAGCACAAGTGAATCACTTAAAGGTGAAAGGTGATTCAGACCTCATAATCAAAAAAGTCAATGGGGATTATACCATTAGAAAATAAGAGTTAATCCCTTTGTATGATTACGTTAGAGAGTTAATGACATAATTTCCTTCGTAACTGACATTTTCTTATGTCCCGCGATCAAAAAATGCCCAAGATGATGCACTGGATAATATAGCTACAGCTCTGGCAGATCCAAATCGGGAAGATACAATCATCATTATTGCCCACCTTCTTACAATTTCACCTTATGTTCAAACGAGAATAGAGGAAATCAATGAAATTAGTCCCATTTCTGAACCATATGGTCATACTACGGGATGGATGACACCTATCAGGAAATACTTTCAAAATGGAACAATTCCACCTGATATATCTAGGAAAGATCAAATCCGGCAACGTGTGGTCAATTTTACTCTTTATGATAGCCCAGATCACCTAGAGAAAATTCTCTACAAAATAGGTTTTTATGGAATTTTCTTCAGATGCATTGATGGTGAAGAGACAATGGCTGTCATGAAAGAAGTGCATGAAGGAGTCTGTGGTGCCCATAAGTCTGGACATAGAATATCTGATCAAATTCTAAGTCTTGGATACTTTTGGCCTTCAATGATACAAGATTGTGTTGATTTCAAAAATAAGTTTCATTCTTGCAAGTACATGCAAATTTCATTCATCAACCCCCAAAGTTTCTTCATATAGCTAAATACTTGTGGCCATTTTCCACATGGGAAATGGATGTAGTAGGACCTTATCCTTCAGCTACATCCAAGCAGTTTAAGTACATTATTACTACTACTGACTTCTTTTCCAAATGGGAAGAGGCGATACCTCTCAAAGAAGTCAGTTCTAAAAGCATTGTTAGCTTCATCAAGTCTAACATCATTACCAAATTTGGTGTCCCTCATACCATATTGACGGACAATGGCACCAACTTCTGTTCATCCTAGGTAAGGAAGTTGTATCAAGAATACAACATCAAATCCAACCATTCCTTTCGGTATCATGCAGCGGCCAATGGCCAAATAGAAGCCTTCAACAAGACTCTTTCAAATATACTACAAAAGATGGTGGATAAAGATAAAAAGTCATGGCCTGATAAACTTTTTCATGCTTTATGGGATAATCGAACCACCACCCGCACTGCAACGCGGTCAACTCCATATTCATTGGTATATGGAACAGAAGCAGTCTTTCCCATTGAGGTTTAGTTACCCTCACTCAGAGTAGCCATTTGTGATTAATCATCTGCAGATGAACAATCTCGAAAGAAATTGGATGAATTGGAACGATTAGACGAGAAAAGATTGTGCACCTTTCACTATTTAGAAGTCTATCACAGTCGAATAACACAATATTTCAACAAAAAAGTTCATCTTCGTTCATTCATTCAGGAAGAATTGGTATTGGTTCTCAGAACTCCAATGATACCATGAAAGAATCCTCCCAAGTTGGAGCCAAAATTGGAAGGACCTTACTCAATACATAAGGTCTACTCCAATGAAGCTTATTATTTAATCTCAATGGATGGAAAACTCATAACTACTCCAACCAATGATATATTTATGAAGAATTATTTTGTGTAACACAAATACTAAGATGTCTAGAAAGACGTTAAAATTCATAATTGCTGGTCCATGCACATGACTTTAAACTACTCGCACCATCGTCCAACATGACTTTAAACTGTGCCATCATCCAACATGACGTTAAACGATGGAAAGAGTCCCTAATACATCCAACATGATGTTAAAATGTGTCCTCTTTTGTCCTTACTTCATGAAATTAAACTACACAGTCTCCCTTTCGTCCAACATGACGTTAAACTGTATTGTCCCCATCGTCTTATCTACAAGACGCTAAACTGTACAACACCCTTATTGTCCAACATGATGCAAAACTGTGTTCACGTTCAACATGACGTTAAACTGTGTCCCTATATTTGTCCTACATGATGTTAAACTGTAATGCTCATTCTTCCTACATGACGTGAAACTGACAAAGTCCCCTAATACATCCTACATGACATTAAAATGTATTTTTTCCCTGCTACATGACACTAAAATATGCAACACCAATAGTCCTCACTACAAGACTTTAAACTACATAGTCCCTTTATATGTCCTATATGAAATTAAAATATGAATCGGTATGGTTGTTGCTACCTCATGTTTCTCACACTGAGTATGACTCACATGAGCTTAGAGTAAACTTCAACCATAACACCCTCTCTGGGTTGCTAACCATGCGTAATTCCCAACACCATTTTTTGGGTTGTTTTCCTCAAGAACAACTTGATTACTAATTCATTATTTAATTGAACTATGCGAACTTTGATCCTTTTCTTATAGGCTGGGTACATAGGAAACCTCCTAAGGTTCAAGCTCAAAATCAATCTCTTCACATTGGTTCACCTTCGTCTCATACGATGTTGATTCTTAAAACCTCCCCCAAAACCAATATTTTTTTTACATTGGTTCACCATCTTCCTTGCTATATAACGTTAAACTGTTCGCACTTTTTTCCTGTATGAAAATAAATTACAATATTCTTTGACACCCTCACCTAATAGGGAATCATTATTTATGTCGATCTCCAATCATGTAATATTATAAGGACTACGTGCATACATGGAAATGCCTGAACCTTTTATCTTGGGTCAAACCATCATTGCACTAAAGTCCCCTTTCACCCTTCACTTGTACGAACCAAATATGTACATAAGGTATTTCAATAACTACATGTGGCTTGATTCCCATCCTTATGGGATATGTAGGAATGTTCGATCATCCCTCGAATCTAGCCCCAAGTCTTTGGGCCTAACCCCAAATTTTACATTTAGTCCCCTGGCTGAAAAGTCCCTGTGAAAACACAAACTGTGTATTCATTATTATAGTCCGAGCTCTATGACCCTAAACTAAGATCTCCCATACTTTTGTCCCACATGACATTAAACTGTATTTCAAGAACTACATATGGCTTGATTCCTATCCTTATGGGATACGTAGTGAAGTCCAACATTTCAATTCAGGACCCAGCCACAACATGATTATGGTTAGCATTGGTTTGTGTATCTCTACATGCATTGAACAATGCCCATTTTTATGTGTTATACTCCTAACCTTAAATACTTCTAGATCTCTATAACCCTTTTTTTGACTTCTGGTCACAAAATGTCCAATTTCCGAGAGTTATTTTCCCTGACTATATAGCACGTGCCCTTAGGCGGCCTTGCATAAACAGTCTACATAACAGACTTGTCAGCCAAAAGATACTATTATTTGACTATGAATCCAATGCCCTTAGGTGGAAATACATAATTCAACCCCCTAAAGGGTTTTTCAAATAGTGGTAACTTTATTTTTGGGAAGAAAACCTCTGTTTTTCTTAGTTGTCTTATCAACAATATGTAAGGATCCGCAAAAAATAACCATCCTTAACATATTTGTCCCATACACTTTTTCATGATTTGAAAGTATTTAAGTCTATGGTTTATATTTCCCTTCCCTACGTTTGGGTCAGACCTTCTTAGAAGTGACATTCATCAAGTTCTTAGACAATATTGTTTGGAAATATCTTCTCTATATTCAAGTACCTCTCTCCATATAGCAAACCCTATGCTTTGGAAAATTTGAATCTCCATAAACTTTCACTGGCTTTTTAGTAATAGAAAAGTAAAATTTTTGAGAGTTCTTTTTCCTGACTATGCAGCACGTGTCCTTAGACCTCCTTGCATAAGTAGTCTACATAACAGACCTGTCAGCCAAAAGATGCTATTATTTGACTATGCAGCCAATGCCCTTAAGCGGACCTGCATAATTCAACCCCTAACGGGTTTGTTAAATAGTAGTAATTTCATTCTTGGGAAATAATTCTTCTAATGCCTTTTATCCCTTTTTCATATCATTCCTCATATTCAAAATTTCTTAAGTCATAGTTTACATTTTTTCCTCCATAATTGAATATGGTAATATGTTTTCAGATAAATTATCAAGGAATTGAGCCAATTTTAATCCATTCAGTCAAAGCTATTTTGACCTTAAAACATTAGCCTTTTCATGTCCGACGTGCATGAATTTAAAATGCTTACAAAAGACAAGGGAACTCTGAACAAAAGTCAATTTCCAGCTCACTAAACATACATTTCGTATGATTTATGTAATATTGAGCAAATAAAAAGATTCAAATTTTGTAGGGTTATTCATAATAATCCTAGCAAAAATCAAACTATGCTTACTAGGCCCATTGTCTTAGGTAAAATTTAAAGAAGGTAGCAAAATAATACAAGCACAAATGATTGAATATGAAAGTATTCTTCATTGATGCACAAAAGTTAGAAGGACATCCACAGACTGGAGTCTCCTCTCTTTTCCAAGAATTACAAAAGGCTATCAACATAAATCTTCATTTGATTTACAACATCCCAAGCTTCATAATCAGCCACTTGAAGCTCATGAACTCGACTAGCTTCACTCTTTTCAGCTTGATGGGGTTCTTTCTTAGCATATGAAATGGATTTCATACCATTCGTTTAAACTCGATCCAATTAATTGTTAATCTGGTCAAATTTCCCATTAACATCATCTAACTGTTGCTGAAGGTGCATCTGCTGGATAACTTTCTCCTTGATCTTATGCTTCAGCTCCTTCAACTTGGAAGCATGATCAGCCTCAGCTCAGGACACCTCAACCTCAAATTCACTAACATTGGCCAACAACCTTTCTCTGTTTATGTCTTGACGATATTTCTACTCCTGCTCCCTTCTTAAGATGACTTGTTTCACTACGGAATGGATCTCTTGATATCCAAAACTTCCAAGTCCCAACATGACAAACATAGATGACAGTCGGGGGATCTTCAATGATATATCTTTAAGAGGCACTTCAGATATGATCTTCCATATATTCTACCATTCCTTGCGTCGTGAAAATTGGAGTGCCTTTTGTACTTTTCGTTCTGACTCAGCATCACTATCACAGGGGGGAATATAATCTGGGATTAATGCACTTAGGGAAGTTCCCTATTCTATTCCTTCCCCCCTGACCCATGTTTCTTCACTTTCTATTCCTGTTGGGGTAGAGTTTGAGACTTCATCTCCAGATCTAGCCACTAAAATTGATGGCCATGTATAATAAATTGAAAGCTTTGGTTAGTTTCAAAGAATAACAAAAGTTGATTAGTTGTCTTGCAAATTAAGTACAACCAATTTTTTTATCTCTTACCTAATGATAGACCAACATCAGGAGAAGGCTACTCCCCGTCTTTCCTAGAATCAACAGGATTTTGAGGACGAGTTTGAGGAATCTCTACTAGGTTCAGCTCCACATGAGCCAGTGTCTCTGCAATAGCGGGGTTATCTGTACCCCCTTCAGGCATTGGTAGTTCAGTAGCTTGTTTAGATGGAACTGCACATTTGAACCATTCATGATCAAAGATGTAATAAGAAGTAATTTTAATAGGATTAAGGATAACACTCATGTACAAAATCTTCTAAATTACATGGTAATTTGACCTGATCTAAAAAATCTTCAAAATATACGCCAAGTTACATCATTTTATCAAATGTTATCTCAGATTCCTGGTTAGTCTCACCAGTGGGAGCATTTGATACATTTTCTTGGTGACCTGCATGCTGCGACCTCTGATCCTGGACAACATCTTCAGATAAAATTGTAGCATCAGTTACAATGGCCTCCAAAAACTCTAGTGCAAGGGTTGAACCTAAAGTATCACATAATGGAAGTCAGTTGATGTTTCATTCAACATTTTATGAAGCATTGTTAATTTAATAGAAGCAGGCTCTTCTCTCCTTGAAACAGAAGCAGGAGGGATACTGGGAACAGATGCTGGCTCTTCTCTAGAAGCAGTCAAGTCAGCCTGAACTTGTGATCGTGCACCATCACCCTCTTTCGTCCTCAAATGTGGGTCATTCCTCTCCCTCAGAGGCGAAATTGAAGAATCCCATGCAATCCCAAGAAGTATGAGAAATATTTTCATGGATTAAAACTCATGACTATTTAAAGGACTTATCACTACTGATGAAGCGCTTAGCTGTGGAATTCTTCCTTCGATGCCTTTGATTCTTTGGCTTCTTAGGAGTGTTGAGATCATCATCTCCAAATACAGAAATTGGAGAATGAAAATACATGTCTAACTCCTCCTCCATGGCTTTCTGGCCTAGAGATATCTCACCCGGTTCACGAGGAGATTCATTAGCCCCGATGGCAGTACCACAAGGGCAATACAATGGTGAAGGAACCTCATCAGTTTTTTTCTTTGCAAACTGCAGGATGAAGAAAGTAATTTCTTTGAGTAAAAAATATTTAACTGGAATCAAGTTACAAAGAAAATAAGGAAAAGAGGATTACATCTTCAAGAGCCACATAATCATGCCACTCCTCATCTCTGGAACCACCAGTCCCCTCAGTGGTGCCACGATCTATCATTTCCTTCACCCGCTTAGTGACAAGAATGGAATTATTGGTGGCATATATGAGCATCTCCAGCTCTCTGATGTAAGCCCACACTTCATTAGGGTTATCCTTGTAACATATATCTATAGAAGCCCAAAGATTCCCTATTCTAGGGATTTTTAGCCCCTCGAACAGATCCAGCCAGGCCGTTTCAACATCTCAATATAAACTTCGCCATGTCTGGACAACCTCTGGTCTTAGATATTCAGCATGTGTACCAAAAGGCTACGAGGAGGGTCCTACAATCTTAGACTTCTGCTTCTTCCCATCTTCTATAGCTACAGATAAAGGATAATCAAATAATACTTGTTGCTCTATAAAGTAATGGTGATTAAATTTCCCCAATGAAGTAACTCACTCAGATTCAATAGTGTTTGTCTCTTGATTCTGATAGGGAGATTATATCTGGCATGAGGCCACTTTTCCACATGTTTTGCCTCATCATCCCCATCTTGGGAATCCGGATAGTTATCCATAGGTGAGGAACCTAATGAATCATCTCTAGGTCGGGAAGCATCACCTTCTTGATGAAGGGTTTCTTTCTCTATAGTTCTTTTCTATTTCCCCACCTGATAAACTAGATGATTAATCACTCCTTCAGGGTATGATGCTATCCAGTTCTCGGCATACCATGTAGTCAAGTTACTTTCCACTTTGTCAACTGGTAGATCAAACACTGCCCCAGTCTTCTCCATAGATGTCAGTAACCATAGTTGTTAGGCAACCATCAGATGCTGCTTTGACCTGAGATGCACAGGAGGAGATACAACAGTCTTTTGCAGACACTTGAATTGGCATGCAAATCTGTATGGAGCATAGGCCTCACATATAATATCTCCATCAATCCTGGTGGCCAGTACACCATCTCTGCAAGCCAGCAAGTATGCCCTCAATTCTAGACCGACGGTTCCATCATCAACAAACCACCCGGTTGGCGGGTTTCCATAAGGAAATAAATTTAATTCCTTGTACATGCTCAGCCTCACCTTTATATCATAGGGGTTAAGGGATAATGGAGCAATTCCAAAAAATGCCTTCACTGATGGCCTGAAGGAACTTCTAGGAACCTGTACTCCATTCTGTAAATTATATATCTTGAAGTGAGTGGCGATCCATCCCCACAAAACTTGGAATGGTCCCACTATTCTCAAAGGAGACTTACCCGTAAAGACATGGAGTAAGCTCCTGTGAATATTTGCCAAAATGGGGGTAGCCAACCCAACCATTTTCTTCTCAGCTAACTTGGATTCCACAAAGAAGGTCCCTGGCCTGACGCCTCCCTTCGAATCCCTGACTGGCAGAATATAAACACTAAGTCACAAGGCTAAGAAGCCCGCCGGACGAGTCTTTTTTGGGATTCTCTGATTTACTTCATATCCCCACTTCTCAAATTCTCCTACTTCTAGGGTTAGCCAAAATGTTCCAAGATCACCCCTATTCTCTATTATGGGGTAGGTATTAGGATGAGTACAGGTGGGCCCCTTTTCCTTTGAATCCTTCTCCTCCTTCTTGGTAAGAAACATATTCATGCACTACTCTGGATGAATATCCTCTCTATAATAAGTTAGTGAGGTCTTTGAACTCTTGAGCTTGTGGAAAATTTTCAATAATTTCCGAGCCAAAACCAGAGTCTTCTCTGAATAATTCCAAGTCACCTTGGGAGGGATGAATTCATCATACATGTCACCCATAATTGGAGCCCCCGAGATCTTGTGGACATCCCATAGACTGATTCCCACTTCTCCATGATTCAGATGGAAAGAATTGGTTTTTGGGCTCCAACGACTGATTAATTCTAGAAAAAACTCATCATTCCTGTAGACATATGTCTGCCCAGCCTAGACAGCTTCATATATTGTAGCTCCTTTAAAATCCTCGACAAACCCTGCACAGGTTTGTCACACCCAGTATGACCACATCCAAGTTGGATTCACACCTACTCTAGGACAGAAGTCCCAACTCTTCTTCCAGACTTTGGATTGATCCATCTGAGAATTTCCAAAGATCGAAGGATAACAATGTGGTTGTAGCTCGGGCTTGTGAGGTTTCATATCTGGATCACAAGGGCTATGATGTATCATATAGGCCTTCTCCACTGTTCCAGTATTTATAAATACTCCTCCACTTGAGATATTTGCTGAAGCAAAGTTGGTGTAATTCTGAAACCAAGAATGTGGGAGATAGTTCTTTGCCTATGGAATGTTGACATCTTGCAGATGAACATGCCCATACAGAGGAAAGTAGATGCTCTGTGGAAAGTTACGATGATACTACTTCAAGCACTTGTCCAAATATGGAAGAGTGCTGTCACAGATATCATAGTAATCATGGCCTACAATGTTCATCATATCATCAATTCGCTTTCTAGCCAGTTCATCAGCAGTTCCGATTCTTCTAGGTGCCATTGAATTAACAAAAATGTCAAATAATTAACTCTTAAGTGAGTTATTTTTTCATAAAATTTGTGAAGAAAAAAGTAAAAAATGGCTAAGGAATTAAGGCTCACAAGTATAATTTTGGAGCGCAAGTATAGTTGTGTCGCGCAAGTTTTTAGCATGCAGGTATAACCGCGCAGGTCAAAATACCTCTACAGAAGCGCGACACAAAGAAACAGCAGCAAACAAGATACTTGTACTGCGAGAGAAACTTGTGTGGCGAGAGCGGGAATCCTGGAGAACCGATTTCTTTGTGTGAGGAATGGCCACATATATATAGGCCAGGCCGCACCCATGCGCACCGAAGCCTGCGTGACTCACACCTGTGCGTCGCCATCTGCGCGTTCAACACTTGTACACCGCAGTTCCTTGGTTTTCTCCTTTTTCCTTAGAGTCACATCCTCCTTCTTTCGGATCCAACTCTGAGGGGGGAATTTTGTTGACGCTCCTTTCCATTACAGAGTCTAACGACTAAAAAAGGGAAATACCTTAGTCCAAAGTGATTTATCCTTTGAAGAAACATAAAAAATTAACAAAGGCATGAACATGGATTTTTTTACACTTGGGTCGTGCAGGTTTCATCATGGTCGCGCAAGTATACTTGTGTGCCTAATATTGGGCGTGCGGGTGACTTGCGTGCCCTAAGTTATTTTCGCCCAAGGTCTTCAAAGGCCAATAAATACCCCTTTTGGGACCCCCATTTTGGGGACGAAAAAAATTCCAAAAGTCAGATTTAAGCTCTGGATGCCCTAGTCTCTTCTTGAAGTCTTCTGGTCAGTTATATGGTAATTTCATACCTAGAATGGAAGATATAAATAGATGAAACAAGGCATAAGTGTTGAAACTCATCAACACTTGCGCGCCTAAGTAGCCAGCCCTTAAGGTAAATTTCCACACTTGCACGCCGCCTTATCCCTTCAACAAAACTTGAGCGCCACTCTTTTGGAAGTCTTTAGGGATAATACTAAGGGCTTGAGCCAAGTCTCACCCAAGTATTACCCTAAGGGTTGACCGTCGCGTAAGTACTCATGTGTCGCGCAAGTATACTTGCGTGACCGGGACTTTCACGCCCACTCAGGACTTGCACACCTCTCTCTTTTTGAGTTCCCCTCCTGCCTATTCACTTGCTTTCTTCAAATCCACCTCCCCTCTTCAAGATTTAACCTTCAGAACCATCTTCAAAAAAATTTATGGCATGGTTCCTTTGTTGGTTTTTTTATCTGAATAGAATTATGTGGAACATCTCTAAAAACATAGTGATTTATATATCTTTATATCACTAAGGTGAGAGATTTCATTCATTCAAGCTCATCCTTTAAGATGAGAAATTCCCTAACCTGGACCTCCTTTTCAGGAGTAATCCCAAGTCATAAATTCTCTAATTTGGGAATCTTCCTTAGGAGTAATCCCCACTCATAAATTCCATTAACTTAGGCCTCCTTCTCAGGAATAAGTCCTAAGTCTCAAGTCTCCTTAAAAAATGGGCCTCCTTCTCAGGAGTAAGTCCCAATATTAAATTCCCAAATATGGGAATCCTCTTTAAGAGTAAGCCCCAAATCCCCTAACCTGGGCTTCCTTTTCAAGAGTAAGCCCTAGTCTTCAAGTTCCCTTAATTTTGGGCATCCTCTTCAGGAGTAAGCCCCAAGTTCCCAAATATGGGAATATTCCTAAGGAGTAAGCCCGAAATTCCAATTTCCTTTAACCTGGGTTTCCGTCTCAGGAATAAGCCCCAGTCATAATTCCCCTTAACCTGGGCCTCCTTCTTAGGAATAAGCCCCAGTTCTCAAGTCCCTTTAACCCGGGACTCCTTCTCAAGAGTAAGCCCCAGTTCTAATTTCTCTTAATCAGTATTAATTTCTTTTTTATTTGGACTTCCTTCTCAGGAATAAAACCCAATCATAAGTCCTCTCTAATTTGGGCATCCTTCTAAGGATTAAGTCCTAAGTTTAGTATCCAAATATTCAAAAAGCAAATATACTTTTATGGACCTTGTTCTCGGGTTTCTTCCCTAAAGTAATTCCCATATATCTTGGGTAGTCATACATACATAAGCCCCATATTATTTCTTATTATTGCATCTTTCATGGCACAATTTTCAGGTTTTACCAACACCTCTTGTTTCTCACACCGAGCATGACTCACATGATCTTAGAGCATAAAAGTAATTATGACATCTTTGTTTGAGACATCAATCATACATAAACCACATACTTATCTAATAGAACTACATCGGTTCTGATTCCTTTTCTAAACAAGGATACGTTGGTAGCCCATCTGTGGGTACGATCCCAACTCTGAAATAATCAATGTCCTTCAGAATGATAATAAACTTCAAGTGCCCTGCTGTGTGGCTTTAAAACTAGTATACTTATCATAATGACCAAGAGATTTCTATACAATGTATTGAAGGATACCATTGACTAATAATCTCTAGAAAATACAGATGATTCTCTATCGATGAAGAACCTCAAATACATATAAAAGATTCTCTAAATCTTATACATATTAATAACTGATTTTCAGATCTAAAGGAAAGATCATTTTCATACTTGGTAATGTAATAAGGATTCATGAACATAATTTAAATCTATAAAGAGAGTCCCAGAGTAGACAATAATTCCCCCCAAAAAAGGTGTGATGAGTCTGACCTCCCAACCTCTCAACCAATGAAAATTATTAATCCTCATCAGTCCACATATAATGAGAACCTACCTTTGGAAAGTAGGTCTAAATGGATATAGAATCATTGGATGTTTCCGGTTCTATGAACAAACCTGTTAGAAACCGATTGGAATGTTTGAACCTTTAACAAACAAGGTCATCCCCATTTCCAGAGGAAACACTGACCCTTCCTCTTTTGCTGTTGTTGTTTCTAGGAAAATTCGTTCTAGTGTTGTTGCGGTTCCTCCTTCCTTTGCTGCTGTTGTTGCTAGGCAGAATAAGGTTGATACACATGATGGTGGAGGGGGGTATTCTACCTTCAGTCATGTGTGCACCCTCCACTCTGTTTCTCAGTAAGACCTCTTCTAAATGGGGTGTTTTGATAGTCATTCTAGCTTTGATGATCCATAACCAGCTACTCTTTTGGAGGATCAATTTTTTAAAAATGGGAAACTTCACTCTCGATCTGTAGTTGGGGGGAAAGTTCACAGACATGAGTTTCCTACTACAGGAGCTCAGATATATGCATAGTCTATCCAATCATCTATGCCTACTTATGTGGGGAAGGAATATACCTCTAGGAAGGCTATTAATATTTCTTCAGGCATGGGTGTGCCCCTTGATGACACTAGATGTGATGGTGCTGCTTCCGAGCATGATGTTGTTGTTGATGCCCCTTGTGCTGCTCCTATAGAAGCTGAAAATTATTCTTGTGGTCATGTTCATGGATGATCTATTCCGGGTAAGAATTCCCTTGGATCTGTACTTATTGGTATTGTGGTTACAACAACTGATGATGATTTAATTGTGACTCCATCTACAAATGGTGCGAGGCAGCATAATGTTTTCATGATATTGGAGTCCATAAATTATACATAATTTTATGTGATTTACAAAGACATCTGGGAGTGAAAAGGTACAAAAATAACTTCATCTCATATGGCTAATATCTCTCCAATAACTAAATAGGAGGGAATGAAGGAGCTATAGTCTGAGAAACTTATTGGTGGCTATATAGATGGAAAATACTCTAAGGTTGGAAAAGAGGATGATGGAAAGAGAAATGTAGTGGTTAATGATACAATGGATGCTGAGGAGAAAGGTGGTGATTGGAAGACTCCGAAGTAATGGTGATGAGGATGAAACCCTATAGGTCATGGTGGATTTCATGGGAGGGGTTGTAGAAACCGAGAATAATATGTGATCCATTATTGTTTTGGTGATGTATTTTTCTATGCTTACCCTGCACTCTCTCTATTTCTCTTATCGTTCCGTTTATTTAATAAATTCTAGGGATCATGGAATTCCATGATCTGCACTACTTGGGTAATGTATAATGAAAAATGATCATAAAAAATTAATGTTTCAAGATAAATTTAATGACTAAAAATATATTAAGAGATAAAATATGATCATAAATTAATCAAAAATAGAGGTTTTATAATAAAATTATATTCTTTGGAGAAATGAAGAAAAAAGAAGTGAAATTTTAAAATAAGATTTCCTTACAGATTTTTTTTAAAACCATTTAAAACTTTTAAAATAATCTAAAAATCATAAAATGTTTATGGTGGTCGGAAAATCCATTAATTCCATATACATTAAAAAAGCATTCCTTTTTACTTTTTTTGAAGAATGTTGAAAATGAAAATTTCAAAAAAAAAAAATAGAAAGATTATTTTTAAACCTTGTAAAAATTAAAGGATGACAAAAATTTCATTAATAACATAATTTTTAAATAAAAAAGACTTTTTATAAAAAAAATATAGACTTAGAATAAAAATATACCTAATAAAATGTGAAACAAGACTGAATTTTCATTTAAACATTTATTTTCATGATCCAAGTTTTAAAGAGAGGAAATTTTTTGAAGAGAATATGGAAACTACTTAGATATCCATAGGATAAGAAAATATATGGAGTTTATGAAGGATATATTATAATATTTCTTTAATTAAAATAAGAGAAATCTCAAAAAAATTGAGATTGTAAAATAAATTATTTCTTCTTTGATAACTTTTGAATTATAAACCTTTCAAATAATAAACTTGAATTGAAATTTCAATCATTATTAATAAATTTATATTCATGATATATACATTAGAGGTTCAGCATATATAGAACATAAAAATAAATAGGTGCATAATACTAAATATTTCTCAATGGAGTAGAACTTGAGACTAAATCCCTTACCTCAAGTTAGAATTACATTTAAAGTGATATAACCTCCTACATAATAAATTTGAATATATTATAATCCAATAACATAGTAATTTACATACTTATAATATCATATATGATCTATTTATAACATTTTAACACCCATTTATTCATAATTCCTTATAAAAATCGTTATTTTCGAGTGTTAACCATTTCATTTTCATGATAATTTCAGTAGGGTAGTTATGATCCTTATACTTTTATACTGGTTAAATCATATTCAGAATGTTAATAATGATATAAATATCTTATATATTAATTATATATATATTTATAGTCATCTGTAAAAGGTAGATATAGGAAAATGAATTACACTGTTTAAGGAGATAGTAGGCCATATGTATGCATGGACACTATTTTCAATTTTTGACAGATAGAATGGAAGAAATGTTAATAATAATTCAAATTCATAGAATCATTATTATATCATATATATATTTTTAAATATATCCTTATCACCATCACTAAGAATTATAAATGAGAAACGGATCACATCGCTTCGTGGAGGTGGTAGTCCACATATACACATGAGCGACACTATCATTTTCCAAAGGATTCGAAGGTAAGAAGGTAAATATGATATTATAATTAAAAAAGAATATTTATTTCATAAATATAATATTTATTCAATATATAATTTTTTATAATCATTTTTAAAGCTGGATATAGAAAATTAATTGTATCACTTTATGGAGATGGTAGGCCGTATATACACATGAGTAATACTTTCACTTCTAATGTGATTGAAAATAGGGTGAATAATGGTGGTTAAATAATCATAATAACATCTAAATATATTTAGGAAAAGTAATTTATTATTTATGATGAATATAAAAAATTTAGATAAGGTAAAATAAGAAGTAAAAAAGAAAGTTATTCTTAATGTGATTACCACTTCTTTGAAAGAAATCCTTTAGATCGCCTCTTAATGACCCTAGGGTTAATATTTTTGGAAGAAAAGAAATTATATAATATGGATAAGGATGTTAGTAAAATAATTGGGTAGATTTTCATAGATCTAGGTTTCATAAAAATGTGTAAAGAAAAGAGAGAATTGGTGTCCTTTTATAAGTGTGGGGGGGGGGGGGGGGTTAAAAATTCATGAAATATTATAATATAATATGTGTCTAAATATAGTTAATTGGTTAAAAAATGACATGTATTTGAATATAAGGATTATATAGTTTTAATATAATCATACAATAAAATTTATATAGGTTTATATATCATTTTAAACCCTATCAATTAGTTTAACCCATTGGTTAACCAATTAAAACCTCAAATGTGGTAATGAATTTTTTCAATATTAAAGGGTTATAATTTTAATTATAAGGTGAAAATTGGATCATAAATGGAAAAAATATGAAATTTTAGACCATATATTACCCAAATTTTTCTAGTTCAAGTTTTTTTTTTAATTTTTAAATAATTTAAAAAAATATTATATTAATCAAATATCATTAACGTCAGTTGGACACTATTCATTTAATTTGAATTTGAATACATCAATAAAAAGATGAAATTATAATATAATCATTTAAAACATCACTAATATGTTATATTTAACTATGAAATTTGTTTAATACTATAATTCATTCAAATTTTATTACTTATAATATTTTTAAAATTATTTTTTAATTTTAATATTATTTGAATAAATACTAATTTTGCATTGATTAAGAATTTAAGGTAATTATACCATTAACAATAATTAGAAATAAATTAACATTTAATAAATAAATAAATAATTTCCAAAATAAACTTTATATTTATTAAAACACATTCTTATCCCTATGTGAACATGTAAAAGAAATTAAAAGCAAGAGAGTGAAATTTTGGAATTTTATTTTCTTAAAATAATATAAATATCATTTCCAAGGTAAAATGAAACAAAAAATACCATATATTCAAATTTATTATCAATATGGTCTATTTAATCCCATAAAATGATTGAATTCAAGTTTTTGTTTTATTTTTAATGCCTTATCATATTATTTTTAACCTTAATTAACCAATTTACCATTTACTAGGGTGATAACTTTTACGACAGTTACTATTTATAATGCATAAAAATAAAAGGGAACTATTTAACAAGGTTTAAACTCTATTAAAAATATGACATCAATTTTATCAAATTCAATTCGTCTATGTTTCAGAAATTAAGTTAAAAATAAACCAGCAAAATGTGACGAAAATTTTGTTTCCAAAAAATGAGTTTTAAGCCTAAAAATCAACTTATATCAAAATCATGTAAAGTGATAATACTAATGGAATTAATTATATTATCAAAAATAAAATTTATCTTATATAACTTTAATAATGGAACTTTTAAAATTACTTGATTTATAGTAAAGAAATGACGATTTTACAAAAATCGGTATTTTTCACTATTCACTGGAAAATAAATCTTTTTAGAAAATCCATAAAAATTAAACCAAACCTAATAATTAAATAATGAAAAAATGATGTAATTTTCACGCAATATTTTATTATTTTTTTACAATTTGTTTAGACATAGTGTTTCTTATAAAGAAAGCTATTAAAGAAATTAGATTTATTTAAAGAAAAATATATATCATAAAATCTTGGGTCGTTACAATTAATTTATAAATAAATTTCATAAATTTTATAAATATTTAAAAATATATGATTCCATTAATTATAAACTATTTTTAATTAACCTGCAAATATGTTTTTTTTCACTATAACGACACAGACTATGTTAAATTTTTAACGTAAACCATGCCTTAAAATCTATATTACGTTAATATATTAACATAATATTAGGTGGTTCTCATAGAATTATGTTTTTTTATAATGTATTGATGATATATATAAAACCAGTTATGATTTTAAAAAATGTGTTCTTTATTTAATAGTTAAGGAAAAACATTGATTTTATGAGGAATAAGACACTAGTACCACTAATAGGTTTTATAGGTTCATTGTATGAATAATTACAGCAGGAGAAAACCCATAAATGTGATCAATATATCCTCCAATAAATCAATATATAATATAAATGAAGAACATAAACATGCATAACTTAATAAAAAAGGTTTTATCTTTAATCTTTAATGGTGTACGCTTGATTTCGATCAATAGAGAAATGGATGAAAG
Organism: Viscum album; assembly: GCA_963277665.1. NCBI lineage: Eukaryota > Viridiplantae > Streptophyta > Magnoliopsida > Santalales > Viscaceae > Viscum > Viscum album. Next base: position 512,216,455 of record OY728136.1, on the reverse strand, counting down.
CCTCCCACTTTTGAGGCGATTACACTGACCAAAAGATCCCATGGCATGAACCATCCCAGGATACCCCTGATGTGGGTACCCAAGAAAGCCCATGATATGGGAGGAGGTTCATTCTCAATCACCCTGAGCTAGTGACAATCACTAGGGAATCAAATGACAACCACTAGGAATGATTTCTCCTAAAAAAGATAAGTAAAGGACTCTCACCTAAAAACCTAATTTGACCGTTATATACATCGATGTGACATTCCATAAAAATAAATACTTTTACAATTTAAATAAAACCAATTCAATTATAAGGGTAAAAACATATCATATAATTATAAACTAAAATAAAATTCATTCCCAACAAAAGAAAATATATCTGATATAACAAGGGAGGTCTAAGTGATTGATACATTGATGATACAAAATTAAATAAAAGAAAACAAATACACATCCCAACATCTCCCTAATAAAGAGAAATATATCTAATTTCCACAGTTTAATAATCCAAAACAAGGAAATAATAACAAACTAATTCATCCCTATTGAATTAGTAGACCTATAATATGATTGAAATGTGTATGAAATTCCCAATATGTATCCTCCCCACACCCCATAAACCAGATTTAAAAATAAAATAATTTCATATTAGTTATAATTAAATTTATAAAATAAGATTTAAAATATATTTTTTGAACAAAAAGTAAATAATTTTCATTTAAAAATACATTTCATCATATCAAAAACCAGATCATTTTCCAATTTAGACTAATTTTATTAAAACCTTTTTAAAGAATAAATAGTGTCTAAAGAGTAAGTAAAACAGTTCCATGAATTTATTTAAAATAAAAGAAACTAGGATAGAATGGTTGAAAACAATTTCCTCCTAAAATTTAATAAAACAAAATATAATTAAGGAATAAAAATCACACACACAAACATATAATAATAGAAAACACAAGCATCATGGGAACTTAGGATCCCTATGTATAACTTGAACATGTATAATATATATATATATATATATATATATATATATATATAGAAAGACCAGCTCTGATTATCAATAAACTTCCCTAAATCCTGGTATTACGAAACCTGTCCTAACTCATGTGAAACTATCTAAGTAGATAAAACTGAAAACTTAGGTACACTAGCTCTAACATGATCATAAACTATTGTAGACCGTGTTCTTATGTTTCCCACCTATCTACCCTAACTTACCATGATAAAAAATAGAGTTGATCCAAAAAAAATTATATACAATATAATCATATTAATGATTAGGAAATTGGGTTTTAGATGATTTAATGTAGCCTATGGTAGACCCTAGGTCATATCTCAAGTAGTGTTGGAGGTTTTCAAGTGTGAATTTTTAACACAGTTTATAAAAAAACTAAAAATAATGGGGGCTTCAATATTTTTAAACCAAATTAATTTATGGAGTTTGATAGTTAAAAATATAATTGATATTTATAAATTATAAGAAAATAACATCATTTTAAATTTACTACAAAACATACCCAGTTCATAGTTCTAAAATGTTCATTATATTTATAATAACTCTTTGGTTAAGATTAATCTTAATTTTGATTATTCTCAAAGTATTTATATCAATGCTAGTATAACCAACCATTAACATAAAAATCATATAAAAAAGCTCAAACCGTTACGTAAGGTATAGTATATTTCAAAGAAGATTTAAATCTCATTTTTTTGAATTAAAATGATTCATGTGTTGTCCAATCAGGACAACACAAGCCACACACTCAAAAACCTCACCAACTGGTTAGAAATAAAGAATATACCAATCAAATTCATCAAAAAAAGAATTCAAATATTAAATAATATAATATACATGGAATGAAATGTTTTTAAACCCAAATTACACCAAACTAATGTATAATATGTGTTTCAAAAATCCATTGACTTGTGTGTAAATCCATCATAATGACTGCCCATTGTTTAAGTCTTCATTGAGAGTAGAATAAGGCTCATATGTAACTTTGAATTCATATTTTATATCCCTATAAATATTGGTACCTCTATAAATTCTAGAATAAGGATAGGAATCCTTTATAATTCAAAAATTATAGAACCATTCCCCATAGGAAATCTTGAAAATGAGGTCCTAATGTATATTTTTATTGGAAAAGTGGAAGGTGGTTTTGGGAACCATGTTTTTATAAAATCACTTTCGATTCATATTTTCACTTGTAAATGGAATAATATAGTCTTTTAAAAATATAATAGATATTGTAAATTTTCTTTACTATGTCTCTATAATTTTTTTCAGCCATCAAATATATAGAATTGTATATATTATCCAAATACAGGATAATACTCTTAACTACATGAATATTAGGTTTTATGGATAGATAACATTATTTGGGCTACCAGATGGATTAATTGGGCTTTCATATCATCTCAAGAGTTGTATCCCACATTTTTAAGTATCTAACAACAAAATTTCTATCCAATTATATTGATATATTTTTCATAATATGAAAATATGTTCACATGTATTCTAAGGCTTCCATGTAGTTTAGTTTTTTTTCTCCTAATCAATATTGGACTCTCTAAATCACTTACACCTATAATGTAAAAATAAAATAAAGTGAAATTTACCTTTTTAATATAATTTAAAATTATCTAATTGAACCAAATTAGAATTTCAATGGATTTTTAAAATGGTATTTTCAATATAAAAATAATTTAACACAATGGTATAAGGGTGTAATGGAATTATGAATCATTGTTCGATCACAAACCCATACATGAATATATCGACTCTTAAGAAAACCCACATTTGGGAAAATTTTGCATGGTGATATCACATATTTCATGAATATTTAACATTATATGAAAATTCATCTCATGAAAGAATTGTGAGAAAAATAATAAACACATTAAAGATTTAATCTCAGTAATATTGTGTCACACCCCGAAATATTTTTAAATTATTTATTTTATTATTTCTTGGCTTCAGTTATCCTAGACAAGGTGCAGGTTGAGTGATGGTATAATGTTTTTTTACTTTTCATAAATTTTATGGGTTTAAGACTGGTGTGCGGGCACCAAATGGTTGGTGGTGACTGCACGATCGGGCAAGGTGCCTGTGTAGCTATCAAAAGTTTAAAATAAATAAAATTTTATAAAAATAAAATGGGTTAAACATTTGTTCCCTAGTATTGCTATTATGATTATGTAGATATTGTTTTTATTATTATTAGAAGTGTTATTATTATCATTAATATTTTTTTTAATATTAAATGGTTATTAAAAGTGTTATTAATATTTTTATGAGTAAATCATTATTAATGGTGTGATTATTCAAAATGATCTATTATTATTATTATTGTTAATAAAATTATAAATTTAGTTATGATTATATAATTATTAATATTATTATAAATTTTTTTCATTAAAAATTTGGTTATTAATATTATTAAAATGGTTATTATTACTATTATCATCATAATTATTATTATAATTATTTTAATTAACATAATTATTTTTCTTATTTTTATTAGTATTAATAGTATAATTTTATTAAGAAAAAAAAGAATTGAAACCCTGGGGGGGGGGGGGGTGGTCGCCCCCCCCCCCCCCTCTTCTCCCAATTGTGGAACAACACCCCCCATGGGGTTTTCATGTGCAACGACCCTACTCCCTGACCGATACTCTAGTCGGTTCCCCTCCAGCCCTCTCCTTCTCATCTGGAGTGGCCCCTTCCCCCCTCTTCTCCCCTAAGAGAGGTGTACCAGACATCCCCCATGGTGCAACACACCTCTCCCCTACAACCCTAGGTGAGGTTGAGCTACCTTCTTCGTCCCCGTGCCCGAACATCCTCTCAGTCGATGACCTTTCTTGACCTTGTTTTACAACAGCCGTGCAACCCTCAAGCTAACCATAGGATGCATGACCCTCCCTTGACTGCGCCCATACTTCACGGCCAGACCCTCCGGCGTCCTCCCTAGTGCACGACGCACCTCCGGAAGCCCTTGCTCTTACTCCGTTAGCCTCCTGCACCCTCATTGTAGGTGCGTTTCTCTTCGTCAGGTTGCTTCTTCTTACAGCGGGTTATCAGGATATGGGTTCGAGTTCCAATTAGTTTGATTTTGGTGAAAATGGTTGGATATCTCGTTTTTAGGGTTTATTCGTGTTGTTTGAGGTGTATTTGACGTGTGATGGAGTTTGTGCACCAAGTTGCAAAATTGTCTACACTAAGCTAGGTGGTTCCATGCTTGAACATTCATTTTGATGAATTTAACTAGCTTTATTGAGTGTTTATATCTGCTCTATGGATTATGTGTGTGTATCAAAAAATGTTTTTGATAGGTTTTGATATGTGCATAGAATAAAAGTAATTTTTTTAATGGAAAATTAGTTTATTTCAAGTGTATACCCATATTGCGCATATTGAAACGTTTTATAAATTATTCAAATGATTTACTTGATTGTGAAAGTGGTGTGAAACATGTTTTTGAAAGGAATTGGTGTATGTTTGGTATGAAAACTGGTTCTCAATATGAATTTGGGTGTTCTGTTGCTTTAATTCTTATTATTTCTTTTTAGGATGTTTTATAAATTGTGTAAATTGTTTATTTAATTTGTATAAATGATGAAAATCATGTTTTTCCATGGTTATAATGTGTGAATGGTTTCAAAGTGGTTCTTTGATATGAAATTGGGTGAGTTTTTAGTGTAAATTTTCTGTTGCTAATTTGGAAGTGTTTCATAAATTGTTTTATTTATTTATTCAATTGCATGTGCGGTATGAAAGTGGTCTTCAAAAATATTATGCGTGCGTTTGATTTTTAAAGTGGCTCTCTTACATGAAATTGGATGTTTTTCTTATATAAAACCATATTGGTTCAATTGGTAGTGTTGTATAGATTATGCAATTGGTTTATTAAAATGTGTGTGACCTGAAAATTGTGTTTTGAGGGTGTTTTGGTGCGCATTTGTTGATAAAAGAGGTTTTTAATGGAAATTTGTGCATAAATCCAAGTGACATTACTGGAATTGTTTTATAAAATTTCCTTCGTGGTTTATTAAATTATATGGAAGGTGAGAACCATATTTCCAAACTATTTTGGTGTGAGTATAATTTTTAAATGGAACTATAATGTGCAAGTGGTGTTATGTGATGTGTGGAACTTGTTTGAGCACAATAGGGAAACCATGGTATCTAGGTGGGTAGACAAGTTCTAGTATGCTAGTGATATAGAGTGGTTTCATCCGTATTTCACATAGAAAGTTTGATGCTGACAACACTAACTAAATGATGATAATGATGATTGGGGACCACTAGGTTATGGGTATGTTCCCTACTAGTGTCTCGTACATGAGAACACATATTTGTTATGGTTACTTTTTCAGTAAGAAACGAGGTACTTCGGGCCCACAACTAGCTAGTGCCTAGGGGCATTTCCCATGACTAGTGCTCAATTTTTATTTTGCACTTACCATCTTCATACGGTAGGTTGGGTTGGTGAATCTTAAAAGTAAGTTCTTTCCTTCAAAGTGGAATTCTTTGAAACAGTTTTTATCAAAAAAAATTACATCCTTTGAAAATACTTTTGTTTATAGTCTCATTTCTTGAAAATGTTTTCTATTTAAAGTTGTGCTCACCCTAAGTTATTTTGTTTAAAATTTATTCTCCCTAAAATTGATCTATCACTTTATTAGATTATAAATATTTCATGTTTTTATTGGTCATTAAATGTTTAATGCATGGAATATCTACCCGAGTGGCATCCTACTCAGCTATGGATCACACCATGTATACACCTTTGGGTGTATACAAACCTTGTTGTTTATTTATTTCAAGTTAAGGCATTGCATGTAAGATTGAAACTTGGTCTTATATTTGTTTTGGAATTGGATCTTGGTGGTAGCGGCTCGAGGGAGTTAGTCCTCTTGTGTACAGAGGTTTGGGGTGTTGTTTTGATTCCCCTTTATGTCTTTGTCCTTTTTGGTTCTTACTTAGTTGTAAATTTAAAATTTGGAATTTATTAAAGGTGTGTTTGGATAAATTTTTTAGATATGGTTTTGGGTTATTATTGGTTATTTTTATATATTTAAAATGGGTTAATTGTTCCCTCATGTTTCAATTGATACCTGGGAACTTGTACTAGCCCGTGGGGATTGGGAATGCCCTTCGGGCCTTGTCACAGACAGATTTGGGTAGCCATTTCAGGGTCGACCTGGTTTGGTTCATGAAAAAATGGTATCAGATGAGGTTTTGTTATTTGGGGTGTCTGGTAGAAGGATTTTAAGACTATCGGGACTCGGGAGGTAGGTATGGGCAGAGCATCACGAACTCTTTCTCACACTAATACTCGAGTCACCAACTGTAGTCCAGGATTTGAGTATTTTTTTCTTGAGTTGTTTTGGATTAAGGGATGAAATGGAGGTGAATATGGTTATTTTGCAGCCTCACATGGGGTGGTGACCCATGTGGACTCTAAGTGCCCGGTTCAAGGTCCTCTTACTATCAAGCCTTACTTGGGTCATGGCTCTCCACTATGTCCCAAATTTAGGTATAAGAACTAGTTCTTCATCCTAGTGGTTTGTTTTTGGCTATGTTTCATTTTGATTTTGGTTAACGTGAGTATATGTTAATAATTAATTTTATTTTGAAATGAAAAAAATGATTTCTTTAAAATGGTTTTAAATGGGAAAAGTGGGTTTCAAAAAATAAAGTGTTTTGATTTGGAAAATTTGGTACGTGTTTGGATTTGAAAAGGAAAAGATATTTTTGGACCTTGGTATTCTTCATGGATGGTCACATGTGAATGGAAATGTATGGAGAGTGCATGGGGACACTTGTCCGTGGATTATGTAGCGATATTGGATGAATGTATATGTGACGGTTCATAAGATACCATAAGTGTGGTTTAAAAATTTAAAGGGAAATGGTGGTTATACAAATGGAAACAAAATTTTGGGAACTAGATTGGGTTTAAAAGGATGGTCGTAGTATTTTGAAAGCGGTTTTTAAATGAGGTGATTTTGAAAATTAATATGAAATATGATTTTTGAAAGGGTGTTTTTGGTTGTGTTTGAGTTTGTTTAGATTTCGAGCTAGTTGTTTTGAGCTTGGGGTGTTTAATTTTGATTGTCTTTTAGGATTGATTTTGGTTTGAGGTCATGTTTTTTGTGTTGTTTAGAATGTTCCACCTAGAATTTCCCCCAAAGTTTCCAATGAGTCATGCCCAGTTCTGGTTCTTTTTATCTGTTGTTAGTTTATTGGGGTAATTGAGGTTTGTTGGGATAGTTGTGTAGTTGTGAAAGTAGAGTGTGTCATCAGGTAATTTAAAACTCCTGAGTTTATTAATCTATATTTTTTTAGGTCTAATGGAGGGATTGGTTTTGGACTAGTGGAGGTTTGGAACCTTGTCACCATTAGGTTTTGGGGCGTGTTTAAAGGGTAGTCGGTTTTTGGGAGGGTTCCCCATTTGGAAAGCGGGGTGTGCTAGAGGAACCTGTTTCTAAAGAATCTTGTTTACCGGTGTTGGATTACAGGTTGTCAGACTATTCTCTTGCGTGCCACTAGATGGGTCGATTCGGGCATTCTAAGACATCTTGTCTCATCCATATGAAGTCATTCTATTGTGTGACCGTTCGAGTCACTGGGAAAAGTTTCAAAAGAAGTGTTGTTCGAGGAAGGAGTTCTGGTCGAGTGATGTTAGTACCTGATTGTGAGGCATGAGATGCTCTAGCCATCAGAGCCCCAACCTCAGGTCTTGGGGTGAAGCTCGTGCACAATCAGGAGTTGCCGGGGGGTGAGAATCCTTGGTCCGAGTTGTGAGTTATGTGATGGGACTAGAACAACTAAAGCCTCTTCATTCTTGTTTTTCTGTTATTAAAGTTTTACCATCATTGTATGTTCATCATTTTAATGTGAGAATGTGATGAGTTTGTTCTATTATAATCAAAGTAGTTGTGTCCATCTTGATGTGGCTTTATAAATCATGTGTTTTTCTTAAAAGCCTGTTCATGCCTTGTATGGGTTGATCTTAGTTTAATTGCGCTCATTCGGAGGCGTAAGTATATGTGGAAGAATCGATCCTTGTAGTTGTGATTGGGTTCCTATTTAAGTATTGGGGGTTTGGTTTGGTTGTGTGGGTAAATTGAATGAGTTCAGTTTGGGAGTTCCCACATTATCCACCCTGGGTAGTGTGCTCGGGCTTCAAGGTTTCTATGTTAGTTAATTCTTATAGTGGGGAGAACCCTTCCGTATTCTCCCCTAAACCTTGAGCAGTGGTTTTTATTGAATTGTTCAGGTGCGATGTGTGTTGGAAATGGTCACCTTGAGGCTCTTAGTTTCTATTGGTTTTGTCTGTGCATGAAATCGAGTTAGGTTAACTATTGGCTCGGTGACTATCTGGGGGCAGAAAGTTTTGTGGTAGAAAGAATTGTCACACCACGAACTTTTTTTTTAAATTATTTATTTTATTATTTATTGGCTTCGATTATCCTTTATAAGGTGTGGGCTGAGCGATATTCTAAAATTTTTAACGTTTAATAATTTTGATGGGTTTCGGATTGGTTCGTGGGCACCACATTGTTGGCGGTGACCTCACAGTCAGCCCAGGTTCCCGTTCAACTATATATTGTTTAAAATAAATAAAATTCTATAAAAATAAAATGGGTTAAATGTTTGCGCCCTAATAATGATATTATTATTGTATAGATATTATTATTATTATTATTGGAAGTGTTATTATTTTCATTATATATTTTTTAATATTAAATTCTCGTTAAAAGTGTTCTTAATATTTTTATATGTAAATCATTATTGATGGTGTGATTATTAAAAATGATCTATTATTATTATTGTTAATAAAATTATTAATTTTGATATGATTATATAATTCTTAATATTATTATAAAAATTGTTATTAAACATTTGGTTATTAGTATTATTAAAATGGTTATTATTATTATTATCATTACTATTCTTATTTTAATTATTATAATTAACATAATTGTTCTTCTTCTTATTATTATTATTTTGAGTACAATTTTATTAAGCAAAAAAAAATGAATTGAAACCCTAGGGGGGGCGTCTCCCCCCTCTCTTCTCCTAATCATGGAATATCACCCCCATAGGGTTTTTCTATGCGGTGACCCTGCTCCCTGACTGGTGCTCCGACCAGCTCCCCTCCAGCCCTCTCTTTATCATTCAGCGCAGCCCATTCCCCCCTCTTCTCCCCTACGTGAGGTGCACCAGGAAACCCCCATGGTGTGGCACACCTCTCCCCTGCAACTCTAGGAAAGGCCGAACTCTCTCCTTCCTCCTGGTGGTTGAACATCCTCTCTATTGATGACCTTTATTGAATGTGTTTTACACCAGCCACATGACCCTCAGGATAACCCTAGGATGCGTGACCCTCCCTTGTCCGTACCCCTAATTCAAGGCCAGACCCTCCGACGACCTCCCTAGCTTGCAGTGCGCCTCCGACAACCCTCTCTCTTACTCTGTTATCCTCCCTCACCCTCTTCGTAGGTGATTTTCTCTTTTCGAAGTTGCTTCTTCTTGCGTTGGGTTATCATGATAGGGTTTTGGGTTCCAATTGGTTTGATTTTGGTGAAAATGGTTGGATATCTTGTTTTTAGGGTTTATTCATGTTGTTTCAGGTACGTTTGATATGCGGTGGAGTTTTCGAACCAAGTTGCGAAGTCTTTAACACCGAGGTAGGTGGTTTTATGCTTGAACATTAATTTTGATGAATTTAACATGCTTGATTGAGTGTTTATATGTGATCTATGGTTTATGTGTGTGCAACAAAACATGTTTTTGATAGGTTTTTATATTCACATATCTTAAAAGTGATTTTTTAATGGAAAATTAGTTTATTTCAAGTGTATACCCTTATTGCGTATCTCGAAACGTTTTATAAATTATTCAAATGATTTACTTGATTGTGCAAGTGGTGGGAAACCAGTTTTGGAAAAGAATTGGTGTATGTTTGGTATGAAAATTGTTCTCAATATGAATTTGGGTGTGCTATTTCTTTAATTTTTTTATTCTATTTTAAGATGTTTTATAAATTTAGTAAATGGTTTATTTAATTTTTATAAATTATGCGAATCATGTTTTCTCAATGGTTATGACATGTGGATGGTTTTAAAGTGGTGATTTGATACAAAATTGGGTGAGTTTTTAGTGTAAATTTTGTGTTTCTAATTTGGAAGTGTTTCATAAGTTGTTTTATTGATTTATTCAATTGCATATGCAGTGTGAAAGTGGTCTTAAAAAATATTAAGTGTGAGTTTAATTTTTAAAGTGGTTATCTTACATGAAATTGGGTTTTTATCTTGTATAAAACTATATTGGGTCAATTGGTAGTGTTGTGTAGATTGTGAAACTGGTTTATTAAAATGTGTGTGATCTGAAAATTGTGTTTTGAGGTGGTGTTGGTGTGAATTTGTTAATAAAATAGGTTTTTAATGGATATTTGTGCGTAAATCCAGGTGACATTGCTGGAATTGTTTTATAAAATTTTCTTCATGGTTTATTAAATTATATGGAAGGTGAAAAAAGTGTTTCGAAACTGTTTTGGTGTGAGTATGATTTTCAAATGTAACAGTAATGTGAAAGTGGTGTTATGTGATGTGTGGAACTTGTTTGAGTACAATAGGGAAACCCAGGTATCTAGGTAAGAGGACGAGTACTAGTATGCTAGTGATCTAGAGCGGTTTCATCCATGTTTCACGTAGCAAGTTTGAGTTTGACAACACTAACTAAATAACGATGATGATTGGGGAACACTAGGTTATGGGTATGTTCCCTACTAGTGGCTTGTGAATGAGAACATATATTTGTTATGGTTAATTTTTCACCAAGATACGAGGTACCTAGAGCCCACAACTAGCTAGTTCCTAGGGGTATTTCTTGTGACTAGTGCTCAATGTTTATTTTATACTTTCCATCGGTATATGGTAGGTTGGATTGGTGAATTTTAAAAGTAATTTCTTGCCTTTAAAGTGTAATTCTTTGAAACTATTTTTATCACAAAACAAAATTGCATCGTTTGAAACTGAATTTTTTTATAGTTTCATTGCTTGAAACAATTTTCTATTTAAAGTTGTGCTCTCCCTAAGTTTTTTTTAAGTTATTCTCCCTAAAATTGATCTATAACTTTCATACATTATAAATATTTCATGTTTTTATTGGTCATTGAAGGTTTAATGCATGGAGTCTCCACCCGGGTGGCATCTTACTAGGCTTTGGCTCACACCCCGTATACACCTTTGGGTGTATGTAGACCTTGTTGTTTATTTGTTTCAGGTTAAGGCATTTCATGTAGGATTGACAATTGGTATTCTATTGGTTTTGGTATTAGATTTTGGTGGAAGCGGCTTGAGGGTGTTAGTCCTCTTGTGAACAGAGGTTTGGGGTGTTGTTTTGATTCCCCTTTATGTATTTGTCTATTTTGGTTCTTGCTTAGCCGTAAATTTAAAATTTGGAATTTATTGAAGGTGCATTTGGATACAATTTTCAGATCTGTTTTTTGGGATATTATTGGTTATTTTTATATTTTTAAAATAGGTTAATCATTTCCTCACGTTTCAATTGATACCTGGGAACTTGTGCCTGCCCATGGGGATCTGAAACGCCCTTCGGGCCTTATCACGGACCGATTCGGGTGGCCATTTCAGGGCCGACCTGGGTTTGTTTGTGACATATTGAAAATTTGTGTCTTATAAACTATATCAAAACAAAATTAATAGAGATATATGATACTAGTATTAACAAGAAATTCACAAGTCAACCATGTCAATAAATCTCCATGTGTGTGTGACAACTATTTCATTCCATTATTTCCACTTTCTATCCAGTAAATATAATTTATTTTAAAAAATTCCTGCTTGCCTAATTTCTTCCACTAAACCCTCCCTATATAATTTGAAATAAAATTTTAAGGACCACTCACTTAAGTATTATTAGAATTAAAACCTTTATCCCTTGACCTATATCTCCCAATATTTTATACATTTCAGCACTCCCCTCATTATTTATTTGTGTTGTTTTCATTTTTTTCGTTTTTTTTCTTTTAATGGAATACAATAACCTGATAATAGGTACATACACATAGGTAAATCTGGTAGACTAATGAAACATATTCCACAAGGAAAAAAAATTAAAAAAATCATTTTGTGAAGTTGAGAAACATTAACCTAAATTATTTATACCTTTATATAAGTAATAAATATCCACACTTTATGGTTGAGTGAAATAATGTGTGTATATGTTAAATGATATAATTAACTCATAACAAACTCACACATAAGGTAAGGATATATCAAAGGTTTTTTAAAGATAAAATCACTTATATCATTAATAAATAACCAATTATACTTAAAATCACCCACTAAATGTTAATTCTATTCTCAAACTCACATGGCATCAATGAAATTTTTTTTCTTTAAATGTTAAGAAAACTTGAAATTGGGAAATTAGACATGAATTTTCAATAAATTCCAAATTTAAATGGGAATTTAATATGAATATCCAGCATAAAAGTGAAAATATAGAGAAAAAAATAAAAATAAAAATACAATATAATAAGAAAAAAATAAAAAGAAAAAAGAATAAATGTGATACAAAACTAAATAAACCCAGGAATGTATCCACCCCCACTCTTAGATTTTGTAGTGTCCTTAATATAATTAAAAATAATATGGAAAATAAGGGTATAACCTAGTGGGTGTCATTGATATATGGATTAATTAATTAATTTATTACTATTATTTATAATGAACAAAACAAAAAAATAATAGGATTAACCTTTATATATTAGGTTTATTTGGTTTATTTTATTTTCAAACCTATATGAAAATAAAGAAGAAAAAATAATATTTAGAAAAATTATACATGGTTTATAGTCTATATATACACAACATGTAATTTTTAAATAGAAAATCAAGGAAAAAACCTTGTTATGATGCTTGAGGTGGGGTTCAATCTGGCGATCGGTTCAATCCCATAAAACACCACAAACATAGAAGAAAAATTTGTTCCTACAATTTTTTTTATATTGTATTTTATATATAGTTTTACAAAATAATGAACACCCAAAAAAAATTATAAATAATATACAGGAAATATGGTTATACATTTTAAAAAGGAATGATGTTAGGGAGATCAGAAGGACTCAAAAATAGGTTTTTTGACTCTATAAATAGACTTTTTCCATCAAACCGACTATATATTTAGTTATAAATTTATTCTTATGTTATTTTATATTTTATGAAAAAACTAAATTCATATAACACACATTTTACCTTGATATAAACAATGCGTTTTTTTGATAAAATATTTTAATTGAGTTGGATAGATGTGCTTGGACCTAGGTATTTGGAACATAGGTTGTGATATTTCCAACTGAGCTAACTCCATAATGGGTTTCCTATTTATTTTTATACTATTTTAATAGTTATTAAAATATAACACACCATGTAATAATAATTAGAAAAATTAATTCACATGATACACATAATGGAAAATTTTAAATGTAAAGAAGTGAAATGGATGTGAATCTTATGGTTGAGGTGAGATTCAAATTTGTAACCAGTTTCATTCCATGGATTGACCAAAGCCATTAGTTCTCTATTAATCCCTCTTCTATTATATATATATATATATATATATATATATTCATTTATAGTTTTAGAATTATGAAAAATTAAGTACATAGATACACACAATGTGAAAAAAGAAACAAAAATATAAATGTAATGGATCCAACAATGATAAATGAACATGGAGATATTTGAACTGTGGATGAGAATCTTCTCGCCATGTTTTTAGTTTTATTATATATATATATATATATGTTTATTAACATAATTATTTGTTTTTGTTGTTTATTTATTTTAATGAAAATAATTATAATTAAAATATCTGCATTACAATATATTTATTATTATATAAACTATATACATGTGTATATATTATTATTACACAATGTTGTGCAATTAGGTTACACAGAGTGTATTCTTTTAATAGGTTGAGGGTCAATCTTACTTAATTAAAATATAAAAAATAAAAACCCTTTTTAAAATGGGTAATAGGAGAAGAAATGAAAAGGGGATACCACTAAACTCATCTATCCACTCAGGGGAATTATCCTTAGATAAATATTCATATTTTATAAGCCTATTAGAATCATTGATGATCATTGTGTCCTTCGATTACAAGAAATATTCAATTAATAAAAACTCTTAAAATTTTCCTTGTGCGTTATAAAATTAAATGCATGGATCATTTCCAAACATTTCTATAAATGGTGAAAAATCAAAATGAGAATGAAGATAACTTTATTAGGGGAAATACAATATATCAATAAAATAAACTGAAGAAGAGGAATTCCCTTATGAGGGGTGATTCTTGGAATCATGGTTGTTAAAGTGGAAAATGTCACCACAAAAATCCATATATAATTTTCCATTATGTACATTAATTATGGTTTTAGTGGTTTTTAGGAAAGGTATCCCTAATATAATTGAGGCATGTCCATTTATCCTGTCATCTTCCATTTTAAGAACATAAATATTATTTGGAGAAATTATGATTTATCCCTTATAATAACATCCTCTAACACACTAGTGGGGTGGATGGTATTGTAGTTTTTCACTTTAAAAACTATTCTAGTGGGATTTAGTACCCAAACCTATAATTAAGAGGTGGTGGACTGAGGTATGAGATCTATATAGGAACCCAAATCAATCATAAAATTATAAAATAAATACCCCCTATGGTATATGGAAGTGAGAATATTCTAGGATCATTTCCTTTAGTGGGAATTGATGACCCAATCAATGTAGAGATGTTCCTCCCCAATCTCACATTTTCATTACCTTTAAGTCACCTTTAGTGTGTACACATATATTTCCAGAACATGGTGTGTCATGTAATTTTCTTGACATAACCAATCAAAATAATGTTAAAAAATAAAACCCCTTTTGAAAAATGGGTAAAGGGAGAGAAAAAGAAAAGGGGATATCACTAAACCAATCTATCCACTCAAGTGAATTATCCTTAGATAAATATTCAGATTTTATAATACTAGTAGAATCATTTTTGGTCATTGTGTCATTAGAGTATAAGAAATAATCAATTAATAAACACACTTGACATTTTCCTTGTCCATTACTACATTAAATGCATGAATCATTTCCTATCATGTCTTCCAATGATGAAAAATTATAATGGGAATGAAGACAATTTTTTTGGGAAGACAATACATCAATAAAATTAACTAAATAATAGGAATTCCCTTCTGAGGGGTGCTTCATGGAATCGTGGTTGTTGAATTGGAAAATTTCCCAAAAAAATGCATATATAATTTAGCATTATGAACATTAATTATGGTTTTAGTGGTTTTCAAGAAAGGTTTCTTGAATATAATTGAGTAATATCCATTCATCCTATCATCTTCCATTTTAAGAACAAAAATATTAGTTGTAAAAATTATGTTTTTAACCATCATAATAACATCCTCTAGTACACTAGCAGGGTGCATGGTTTTATAGTTTTCTAGTTGAAAAACTATTCTAGTGGGCTTTAGTACCTCAGAATATAATTAAAAGTAGGTGGAGTGAGTTATTATATTTATAGAGGCACCCAAATCAATCATGAAATTAGAAAATAAATACCCCTATATCATAGGGAATTGAGAATATTCTAGGATCCTTTCTTTTGGTAGGAAGTGATGGCTGGATCAATGTAGATATGTTCCTCCTTAATATAACATTTTCATCACCTTGAAACCCCCTTCAGTGTGTACACATACCTTTCTAGAACTTGGCGTGTCAAAGAATTTTCTTCACATAACCAATCAAAAGAATGTTAACCTCCCCTTTTTAATTTTTTTCCATTATTTCCTTGTCAAGTTCTATTTATTTTGGTTTCCATGGTTGGGTGTCCCTTTAGGGGAATTGAATAGAAATTTTTGGGTTTTCGATTTCATTAATTGTCACTAACTTTTATTTTTTGTGAATTCTCTGAGGATGAGGTTTTTCAACATTTGGATCTTTAGAGGTGGTTTAAATAGTGTTTTCCTTAGGAGGGGATGACTCTAATGGAAGGTTCATTTGGATTTTATGTTTTTAACCACTAAAAAGGGTGATGGAAATTATATTTTCTTTATTCCTTGGGTTGACTATTGATTGAGATGGTAGATTACTTGACCATTGACTATGAATCTCACCCACTGAGTTGTTGAGTTGGAATATTTGAATTTTTAGGTATTTTATATAATATTGGGTTGTTTTTTGGAATTGAAGATTAGTTATGGACATTTGTTTCATTATTTCTTCTAGTATAGGCTCAGGTTTTCGAGGGGGTTATTGTAATAGAGTCTATGGTGGGTGAGGAGTTATGGGTGGAGTCAAAGGATTACTACCCAACCCTGGGTGGTTTAATGACTATTTAGGTTGGTTGAAATAACCCCTTGACTATTGGATTTGTGATATTTTCATATTGAGTTTGATATAAAATGTGGCTTCTTTCTTATGGTTTGGTTATATGGATGGCCTAGGAATAATTCCTCACAACTCTTAAAATATTCTCTCAATTGGAGGAACTGGTTAAAATAATGGGTGTTAGTGGCTAAAATACACCAATTAATTGGAGGAGGATGTTGGCATTTACCCAGGGAAACATAAAATTATTAGAGCATGGTACTTACCTCTAAAACTTCATATCCATCTTCTTATCGAAGGAATATATTTTCACCTCATGGATACCTATGATGGGTATACTGGACCTTAAACCAAATTACTGAGAGTTTTGCCACTTGATTTCAATGAGGGTCCTTATAACGATTATATTCTTGTTTTGTAGGGAACAAACTATAGTATCAGTAATCATATTAATATCAATTGGAATTAAACCTTCATAAAAATATTATATTAATAGTTTCTCATTATTTGGTGATGTGTAAAAATTGATCAAATTATTATAAAATGTTCCTCACATTCATGAAATGATTCCCCATTAGATTGTCTTATTCTAAAAATTTATTTCCTTATTGTTGTGGTTTGGGTGGCTAGGAAATTTTTTTCAAGAAAAATTTGTTTAATTTCTATCCAGCCTCCAATTAGAGAGTTGATATAGTGAATCCAGTCTTATGCAGTGTCTTATAAAGAAAATAAAAAATCCCAAAGTTTTATATGTTATTCATCCACATTTACTGGTTGTAATGTGGAGCATAAAATATAAAATTACTTTAAATTATTATGTGGGTTTTCTCCATCAATTCCATGAAATTTTAGTAATAAGTGAATTATACCAGATTTTAATTCAAAGTTTGGTACTTCTCCTTGTATGTGAGTATACATAGGTCGAATGTCAATATTAGGTGATGTAAGTTATTTTAGTATAGAATTATTTTCAGACATATTATTAAAGTTTATTTTATTCCTGATATTTTTTAGAAGAAGAATAAGGGTTGATAAGAGTGTCAATGTTTTATGTGTCCTTCAAAGGATATTTAGATGCTTCTTGGTGTTGATGATTCAAGATCCTCTACGATTTGTGTTTTCATGAAAGTAGTTTATCAGTTGAAGAATGTGTCATGGATAAGGACTTAAAAAAAAGTTTAGAACATAAATTTTTATATAAAAAGTGAATGAATAAAATAAATACATCTATATTTATAAAATATATTATGTTATTATAACAAGTGGACAAAAAAAATGAATCTCTCATCGATAATAGATCTAAAATTTGACCAAAATATCATTACACATTAAATTAATTGGGTTTTAGATGTTTGAATAAAGTATAGGGTAGATACTAGGTCATATCTCAAGGAGAGTTGGAGGTTTTCTAGTGTGAAATTTTAATAAGTTTTATAAAAAAACTGAAAACAAGTGGGTTTGAATGTTATTTAAAACCACTTAATTTAAAGAGTTTAATAGTTGAATAATAGAAGTGATATTTATGAATTATGATATAAGGAAGTCTTTTCAAGTTTAATATTTTTTATAAGTTCATAGTTATGAAAAGTTCATTGGTTTTGGAGTAACTCTTCGGTAAAGATTTATCAGAATCCTCATTACTCTTCAAGCCTTTATATTAATAAAAGTGAAACCAAGCCTTGACATAACAATAATATAGCCATGTTTCATCCCTTATTCATAGTAAAATAGATTCCAAATAACATTGAAATTAAAAAATATAGGAATTAAAAGGATTATTACGTTGTCTAATCAAAAAAACCCAAGAAATACAGTAAAAACTTTACACTAATTAGTTAGAAATAAAGATCATATCGATCACATACATTAAAACCAGAATTAAAATATGAAATAAACATTTAATGAAATGTTTTTAAACCAAAATTACACCAAACTAGTAGCTAATATATGTTTTTAAACTCCCATGATATGTGTATATCTCCCTTATAATGATCACCCAACATTTAGCTCACTATTGATAGGAGGAGAAGGCTCATATGGAACTCCACCTTTATATTTGATATACCTAGGAGGATAGGGTCCTATTTAACTTATAGTATAAAGATATAAATAGTTTATAATTCCAAAATGATAGAAACTTTATCCCTATTTGAGCCTTCAAATGAGGTACCCAAGGCATTTTTTATAGGAAATGTGGAAGGTGGTTTTGGACACCCTATTTTTTTAATACCACTTGTGATTCATATTTATAATTTTAAATAGAATAATTTCGAATTTTAAAAAATGGAATAGTTTTTTACAACCTCTTTAATATATACCTATAAAATTTTGTGGCCATTGTTTTTCTATAATGGTATATATTTTCCAAATACTAAACAATACTCTTGAATTTAAGAAAATTATGTCTTTTGGATAGATGAATTTGGTTGGGACACTATATGGTTGAATTGGGATTAGGTGTCTTATTAATATTTGTATCACACATTCTTAGTTATCCACCAAAAAAATTTCATCCCAATTGGATTGACAGATATTTTAGAATGTGAGAATTTATTCTCATGTCTTCTTGGTATTCCATGCTGGTTGACTCATTTTTCTCACACTTCACCTTGGGGTATCCATATAATCTCTACCTATAATGTAAAAATTAAACAAAGTAAAATTTATCTTTTTAAAATTATTTAAAATTATCCAATTAAACCAAATAATCTATACCTAAAATGGTATTTTTAATACAAAATCTGTTTAACATAGTGATATAAGTGTGAAATAGAACGGTGGATCATTATTTGATTAGTAGGTAAACCCCAATATAAGCTTTGAACAGACTTTAAAGAAATAGAACCATCTTTTTTTAATAATTAAAATGATATAAAATTCCCTTAACATGGGGTTCATCCCATTACATAATAAATCCTACATTTCTATGAAATTTTCATACAATAATGGGGTATGTTTCATGGGACAACATTTTAAGAAACACCCATATTTATAAGGTTTTAATTAGGACTTGATACATATTTTTAAAAAAAGTCACATGAAACATTTTTAAATCCAACTCATATAAATATCATGCAATCTAAATCATTGAATGTAACTCACACCCTTTAAAGAACCAAAACACACCCTTCAACTTTAAGTAAACCTTTATAGAAATATGCTTCAAAACTAGAAAACTTTATTAAATTATGGAATTTCCTTAAAAGAGACAAATTGAGAACATATCAATCACTTGGTGTGAATGGTATATTAAAATATATTTATACTTTATAACCTAAGGAAAAATCCTCTCAATTTTTATGAAATTTAAAATAAAAATATTATTCTTTGGAAATAAATAGCAGATACATTTAATCAAATTGGTAAAATAATTTAAAAAACCTTAAAACCCTAAAATAAATCATGATTTAATTTCAAGGTATTAGACATGGATAAACCTACCTTTAATCTCATCCCATTATCAAATAATAGTATGAATCCACCTCAATAAGAACCAAGAAGGTTTAAAGTGCCAAAACAAATACTTATGAGGCATAAAACATCAAAACCCCGATTAAAAATCCTCCAAAAAAAACCACTAGGTATTCGTGACCTTTTTAGGGTAATAAAAAAAGAAATAAAGAAGAAAAGAGGGAGAGTAATGAAGTTAGAATATATTTTCTTAATAATAATCATCAAAACCCAAGGAAAATCTAAAAAATCACCAAGAGGGTAGGAAGAAATGAGAAGAGGTGTGTATGGTATATGGGAGTTGAATAGGGTATAATAATAGTTAATTAGAGATTAAAATCATAGAGGAAGTATAATGGTAATTTCATATTTTTAATAACCAGGTCATGCTGTATAGTCTGGCAACACAGATTACTAAACTGTGTGCCAACTTTGCAAGCCTCACTAAACCGACCTAGGAGAAACACATAGTTTCTTCACCTGGCTAGGTAAACTATGATCTAACCATTTAAAACATCTATATTAAAACATCAAAACCACATTAATGGTCTCCACATTGTTTATATTAATCATGTGCAAACCATGTGATAGAAAAAATCTCATGCTTTAAAAAAAAATCAATGGGAAGGTCCTGAAACTCAAGGATGAAAATAAGAATAAAGAAATAAATAAAATAATAAATAAATTAAATATTAGGATGTGATAATTATCCTAAAAATAAAACTTTATTCCACCAAAAAGTTCAAGAATAATCAGTTAATAAAAGGAAATAATAAATATTTTCCTCCCATTTAAAGGTATGACTTAAGAAACCAAGAATGAAAACCAATCGAGGCTACCACCGAAGACCCTAAATATAACCATAAATAAGGGAAATTATAATTCCATACACACCCATATTTCTAAATCATAGGTCACCGAAAATGACAAATATGGAGGCATCTAAAATACCAATGAATAAAAAATCTAGGAGATCAAATGTAACAAAATAATAATTCCACAAGGAATTAGGTTAAAACTTTTATGAACAATCTCCAAAACTAAAGAACACCGAAACCCGAGCATAATAAATACCAAAGGAACCATATATGGATAAATTAGAACCCTTAATAGCATCTATAACTCAACATATAATAAAAATATAATTAAATTCTTCAGGGTGGGGTCACTCGGGGTGACAAGATTCTTCCTAAAATATACTAAATCACATACATCACTTCTAGGAAGAGACATCCTCTAATCATGAGAGTTACTTCCATGGTGGAATCCCTACCATATTAAGAAATATCATCAAACCTCAACCTTCAAATCTAAAAAACCCATTAATTCAAATGAAACCCAAAGACCTAGGATAATAAGTGGGGAACAACAAAAAGACCACTAAACCTCATTATTAGAATTCAAAATTAACCATAAAGTATTTCCACCATTAACAAAATCATAAAAATAAATAATTTATCATTATAAAGTACATCACCCAACTAGTAGGACCATAATAAAAGGAATAATACAAGAATTAATACCTCAGATGGCCATTGTATGGACAACCAGTTTAATAAGTTAAACTTGGGGATCTTCCAAAGGGATAGTTCTAGATCCACTTATATTGTGAGAAACTCCTTTTTAAAAGCTCTAAAAGTGTCCCAAACATCCACAACTATGAGATGATTTGGGAGATTCTAGAAACATTGGATTTTTATGACCTGATTTTTTACATTGATGGAACACCAAGGTATTTCTCTCAGAAGAAGCTAATAAAGAAAAGCTTAGCAGTATTTTGATACTACCACCCACCTAATCTGACATGGATCATTTCCCATCTTATTTTTAGTGCTTCCTTCACTATATATAGGGGCTGGGGAAATTTAAAACATTATTCGAATTCCATTAAAAAAACATCTATTATAAAATCCCACCTTAACACATTTTATTCGGTATTGAGGCCAAGCTTGGACACTGAAAAAAAGAGATCCGATCAAATCCCTCTTCTAAAATATTGGGCCTTCAAGGATTCATCTAGGGAAAAATCAGGAAGATAAAAAATAATGTTATAAAAAAATAATACTAAAAAACTAATGATCTATATTGCTGGTGTAAATATAATTACATTACCCTCATCACTTTCACAACTTTAGGGAAGTACTTTTGGATGAATAGTTCCTTAAAAGTTTCCCAGGAGAGGTCCTTGGGTGGTTTCATCTGTATAATATACTTTAACCACTTACATATCATAAATTTCAATATAAATGTTTCATATTTAAGCTTACAAGACTCATGGAGCTCAATATTCATGATAATCTCTTCAATATTCTTCAACAATTATTTCACTTCCCTAGAGTTTGGAAGCTAAATAAAATAAGGATGGTTTGGATTTAGGAACTCTCAAATGAAATCCTCAAACTGATATGGAAAATGGGAAACACTATGCTCCATAACTAGAGTATACATAGATATCAACTCAGTAAAGACTTGATCAACCAGAGGGTTTTTATGTGGTGCACCACCCATAACTCCTTCTTGATAATCCATTAAAACTTTGTGTGGTGGTACTCTAAAATAACAAGATGTACATAAAAAATAAAAAATAAAACCTCAATATACAACCTCATTGAATTAAAATTGAATTTTTAAATCAATATAATGTTTCGAAAGATAATAAATGTTAAACTGAAAATATTTTATAAAAACATCTTTAAAAAAGAATCATTATCATTTTAAATCACCTATTTTTTCAAAACATTCACAACTTACCCACTTTTCAAAAAATCCTGAAGAATCTATTATAAAACCTCGTATAAATTTTTTTAAAACATTTTACCCAATATAATATTTTATTAAATAAAAACATTTATAATCTCATGCTCTATTTTAATACCAACACATTCAACAAAATCTTATATTTTCATAAATTCCATATCCTTCTTATGACAAAACCAAGGTTTTTATTATAAAAAATAAAAATCAAATGGGCCAAAATAAAATAAATAATTTATAACGAGCTACCAAATTCATTATAAAACAATAATAATAAATTAAAAGGTATATAAAACCATGAAAATCCATAAATATAAAATTTTAGAAAAAAATAAAAATTTTGCACAATTTAGCTGTACGGTTTGAAAAAACTTACACCAACTATGAAAAGGTCACCAGAGAGTTACCCAGATTGAACTACATGGTCTGAAAATGGTTTGTAAAAACATTAATAGTAACCATTTGACCCTAGATCCATTTTTAAATTCTATTTAAAATATAATAATTCTGAAAAAACCACCCCAAAAATCAATATATTATAGGAATAATCATAATAAAAAATAAAAACCTTGAAAAAAAATTCATGAACTGAGATTGAATTCGAGATACATAAATCTTGGAAAGATTTGTTAACTTAAGTCTCATCATGAGAAGGTGGTTACCAGGCACTTAAACATGATCCACCACTTGATTTCCAACGGTCCTATATCCTATCTATCAAACATTCAAAAAAAGGGTTCTTTGGAGCCTATAACCTCTTAAGAATCTATGCTCTGATAACATTTTTTCATTAACCAACCTAAGATACCCCGGATTTAGGTACAAAATATGGGATGTTATATGACCTGAGGTGTGTTCTCAATCAAACAAATCTAGAGATAAACCCCAGGACATAAAATTACAACCATTGGGAATTATTTATACTAATAAATAAATGATAAGTAAAGGAATCCCACCTAGAAAACCAACATGAACATTCCATAAATTGGAGTGGAATTCCATAGAAATAAGTAGTTTTACAATTATACTAAAACCAAACTAGGAATAAGGGTAATGAAAATATCACATAATTATAATAAACTGAAATCAAATACATTCCCAACAAAATAAATGATATTTGATATAAAATGGTAGTATAAAGTAGTCAATACATGGATGATACCAAATTAAGTGAAAGAAAACAAAACCACATCCACCCATGTCCATATGCAAGAAGAACATCCCCATTTTCCACCAAAGACAAACCTAAACCAAGGGAATTATAATAAACTATTGTTTCACAATTGAATCAAATGGACATATAATATGATATGAATGAACATAAAATTCCCAGTAGGTATTCTCCACACACCCCATGCACCACCTTTAAAAATGAAATCATTTTATTTTAGATTGAAATATATGTAGAAACTAATATTTACACTATCCTTTTTTAACAAAAACTAAATCAATTTCATTTTAAAATCCCTTTGATGATATCAAAATCCAAATCATTTTCCAATTTAGACTAATTTTATTAGAACCCATTTTTAAAGAAGAAAAATTATACAATGAGTAATTAAAATGGTCTCATGATTTTTTTAAAAGATAAGAAACTATGATAGAATTACTGAAAAAACATTCCTTATAACATTTAATTAAACACAATCTAATTAAGGAACAAAAATCACACAACAACATATAGGCAGATAAAGAATAAGCATCATGGGAAGCTAGAATCCCTAGATACAACCTTTACATATATGATATAATCACTTTGTAGAAAGACTAGTGACAGATATAAATAAATTTCCCTAACTATTGGTATTTCCCTACAAGGCCAAACTAAGAAGAAACTACCTAAGTAGAGAAAACTCAAACCTTAGGTCAACTGTCCAGAGCATAATCATAAAATACTACAGAAGGTGTTCCTAGGTTACCCAACTAGATACATCAGAATATGATGAAAAATAATAGAGGTGATCCACACAAACATCATATACAATATAAACATATTAATGAGTAGTTCAAACTCAATCTCACATTCTAAAACCTTTAATAGAAATAATCCAATTTTAAAGAATAATTCAAATGATACAAACTTACCTTAATATGGGGTTCATCTCATAACATAATAAAACCTCTATTTCCATAAACATTTCATACAATAGTGGGGCATGTTTAAAGGGATAATATTTTAAGAAAAATCCATTTTATATGGTTCTAACCAGGTTTTAAGAGATATTTTATGAAAATAAGTTATATAAAACCGTTTTTAATGAAAAATCATATACACATAATGAAATATAAATAATTCTAAGTAATTTAAAACCCATTAAAAAACCACTCTCACCCTTAAACATGAAGTAATCCTTTATAGAAATTTTTTTGAAGAATAGAACAATTTTTTAAATAAATGAATTTACTTAAAAGATAAAAATGTAAAATTTATCCAACACTTGGGGTGCATGGTATTTAAAAATAAGATTATAATTTAGAAACCAATGAAAAATAATCTATATTTTCATGAAATTTCTAATAAAACTATTATTATTTTGAAAGAATCAACATATACACTTAATAACATTGATGAAATACTGAAAAAACTAATTAAAAACCTACAAATAAATTGTGATTTTATATTTAAAGTATTAAACATGGACCAACCTACCTTAAATATCATTTCTTTCATAAATAGTGCTTTTAATACACCTCAAAGAGACCAAAAAAGTGTAGAGATCTAAGAGAAATCCTTATAACCCCTAAATAATTAAATCCCTAATTAACAATTTGGAAAAAGGAATCCCCAAGATTAGTTAACCTTTATAGAGAAATAAAATAATAAATAAAGAAAAAATGAAAAAGTTGAAGTATGTTAGGAGATATTAACTAAATAAAACATCATAAAAAACAAAGGAAAATCTAAGAAATATCTAAGAGGGGAGGAGGAAACAAGGAGTGGTGTTAATGAACCATGGGAGTCGAATGTGGGAGTAGAAGAGTAAATTTTAGGTTAAAATCATAAATGTTCATAATGGTAATCTCAATTTTTTGATAACCTAAAAAGGTTTCATGATATTTATGTAGGGTTTACCAAATTGTGAAATAGACATTCGATTGTGACTAGACTGACATAGGAACAACAAAAAGTTTGGACACACAATTGGGAAAATCTTGTACTAACTATGCGAAATAGATTTGTTAAAAATGTAGACCCACATGCATGGATTCCTTAGGGTTTCTACTAACTATGCGAAAGCCGTATAATAGGTAAAATCATAAGTTTTCTAAAAAAATCAAAACAAATGTCCTAAAAATCAAGAATGAAAATAAGAACAAAGTAAATAAAATAATAAATAAATTAAATGTCAGGAATCAAATATCAGAATGTTTCTTGATGTTAATTAAAACTAAAAGGGGTTACAATGCATTTAACTAGTGAAAATTTGTGTCTTTGGAGGAATATTGTATAATGAGGCTTGAATATAATTTATCATTCCCAATCGGAGGGATCTCATCCCTTTATATAGCCATCCTTGATGTGTTTTATTTAATGAAAATTTTCTACCATATTCAATGTATCGATATATATTTATTCCCATTGGACATATTCATTGAACTTATTTAATGAATACATTCCATTTAACCCATTAAAAATTTATTATATATAATGATACCACCTGGGAATATGCATTAACTTAAATCTATTCATATGTAGAAGATTTATGCACTCAACCTATAAAGTGGTAGATGCATGCACTCAACTTAAAACATTGGGTGCAACATATTCTGTTATATGTATCATATAAATATGTTTTTATTTTATAAACAACATGACCATTCTTGATAAATTAAATCATGTAATCTATAAAATAAATAAATATGTAAACCTTTCACCTAAATGTAATAATAATATTCATCCCATGTGTTTAATAAAGACCACATGAGAGGTATCCAAATTAATTATCTCCTCCGGAGGTATCCATGGGTTGTGATAAATTACAAGTCATATGAGAAATATTATTCCTCCCTCTAAGAAATTCTAGTGCCACATGAATATAAAGGATGAAGATGAAGATAACTTCATTTATGTGAGATTTTTGACCAAGGATTTGATATGATTTCACAACACTATCTCATTGTGAAATCCCCTTTATAAATCCCTCAAGTAATCTCCTTGAGTGACCTTTTATTAGCTCATATGTTATGATTTAATGCATTAATTGGTTGTAACCCTTAGATATGTCAACTCTCTCACCAATTAAATCTATTTAAATGACTTAGTTAATTGATAAATTATATGGAATATCTTTTTGAATGATAATAATTATCATTTGGACACCCAAATAATCAAATACTATGACATGATATCATATACCATTGCTTATGATATAACTATTAATTTAAAATGATTTACATGGTAAGTAACATAAATATATGTTCTATGATATCCTCATATCATACAATACAATATGGATAAATACATCATATGCATAATGTCTTTAGGATATATCTTCTTCAATCTCATACTTGCAATAAAGCCTTATAAACTTTGTCATATTTCACCTTAAATTGTTTTATATATAATAAATTTATGAAAACATATCCAAAAATACTTTTGTATATATTTCAAAAAAACTTTTGGAAATATATCATCAACTTCACCGCATATCATATCATATATAATACCTTGTGAATATCCATATAAAACTCTTTTTTTGGATAAAATATAAAACACTTTTAGAGGAGATCACTAAGACAAAATTAACCCCTATTTATCCAACGAAAACGTGTGAATCCATGGGCCTTTATATCATTGAAACCAATATAAATAACTAGATCCATAAATTTAAGAAAATAGTAGCTTCTAGAAAAGCATTAGTACTGCTTAAACTATAAAGGTATTTGTAATGATCTTCATTAAACACATATATCTCTATACCTATGTCCAAAAACTGTATCATATGTATCATGTATTCTATTATATTTAATTTTTATAATACTTAAAGTGATGAGGATACATGAATTATGTCAATCCCATATATCTAAATCACACGTTCATGATTATCAAAGTATATAATGACCAGGTTGATGAATATATCACATGTCATTCACCTTAATGGATGGGGACATCACATGTCCCTCACCCAAATAGATAAGAACATCATATCAACTATCAAGGTGTGTCTACACACCCCCCAATATCTATAAATTGATGGATCATATTTCATACTCATTATATGATAGGAAAAATCCCATCTTAGTTGAGCTCCAACCAATGACATGATCAAAAACATACTGAACCACCCCCGGATTAACTAATCCTCAAGGACTATGTGATAAAGGTATCAATGTATGAAGGTTTTCATTCTATGTGTATCATCAAACTTAGTTAATGGAGACTCCAAATATGAAACATGTGCCCTTAATATACCATGTATATAGTGTGTGAAACTTTATATGGTATAGTCTATGGGAAATCTTGCACAAAAAACCTATTTTGTAACTCATAAGCATATTCTGTATCTCTATACAAGAATCATACTCACACTAAACTTAATATTTCATCATAACCTATAATACTGCATGATAAACATCAGTTATATACAACTCAAAATCATAATTTTAGAGGTCTATTATCATTAAACATCCTAAAATATATATTCATATATGCATATATACTGTTAATGTGAGATAATAATAAAGTGGGGACTACCTATTGTATAACATGAAACATTTTATATTATTAAAATACTTTTAATAATACTTAAAAAACCATACATATGATCCTGTCTAACATATCATATAATCCTAAAAGATAATTTTTTAATTAAAATGAGGGGATAGAAACAACAAAATCAAGAGTTCAATGTGGTATAAAGTGGTGGAGGCCAAGCATTTCCTCAAACAAAATAATTTTACAACATGAGGGAAAAGTCCATAAAGAATAAAAAATATCAAGAGTCAAGAATTCACCCCCTTTGGTAGCCAAGATGTTCGCTGATTTATTATAAGATCTGTTATATGTTTGTTTCACTTTGAAAGGTTTTTAACTCATTACATCTAGATATAATTATTTCCATGTCTCTATGTGACCACTTGATAAAACCCTTCTACTAAACTCTTTATTGGTAACATCTATAAAGAAATAGATATTTAATAATGGTGATATTTAGGAATAATATTCCAAATATTAAAATCTTTAAACATATTCAATCTCATCAACTCTATAGAAACCAATATTACAATGTTAATAACTTTTTTTGTATACTTATAACTATTTCTAAGTACATCATCATCCTTCTTGGAAGTAATTCCATAATTTTTCCCTTGAGATCATTTGGTAAATAATGTAACTATTTATATTATTACTTTGACAACATATCCTAAAATAATTTAGGATAAAGTGAAATCCACTTTGTATTATGAATAATATAATTCTTTAGGAAATAATGACATTCAATTTCTCATGATAACTAAATGTAACTGTTTACATTTCTCTTTACCATCACATATCCCCATTTTTTTTAGTATATTAAGTGAAAATCAATTTATTTTTTTGACCGGTACAATCCTTTATTTTTTAATTTTGAATTTCTCTATGTCTAAACATACTCCCACTATCCTATTAGACACTATACTATATTTATAATACCACTCTAATATTAATAAAAACCCTTTGTAGGAAATAACACTTATTTCTGTTTAGTGGGAATATTTAACGAATAAACTATTAATTTTATATCATGTATGGTATTTTATGTGTTTATTTCATTTTATTCTTAAAAAAAGACTTTATTAATTAAAATATACCAATGATGGGTAGCAAGAACATCTTACAACATATTTAAAAAAATATTTTTATAAACATGTTTATCTTGAATAATTTTTTTTATCCTTGTATCCTTTGCCAAACATGTTATTGAATATGAAAAATCATGAAACATCTGTATTGAATTAATTACCTCATATTTATCATAAAAACTCTTTATTGATAAAAAAATCTCTTATCATATAGAAAAATGATATTACTATACACATATTTTATTTATCTTCATTTAAATTTGATACATTCTTTTAAATTTAAATATTTAATGTAACAAATCTTAGATTCATCTCATTACTGGAAAATGACCCTATACCCACAGTTTTGGAAAAAACATGGGTATAGGTCACTGCTATATCCACAATGGAATTTTTTTTAGGATGAACTTATACCCATTATTATACCAAAACCATGGGTATAGGATTCTCAGGGTAAACCTATACCCACAGTTTTCGGAGAACTGTGGGTATATGTTTCCTAGGGGAAAAAAAATTTCATGTGAAGAACCTATAACCATAGTTCAAAAAAACGATGGGTATAGTTCACCACTATACCAATGGTTTTTGTAAACCATGCCAATATATTATGTGAAAAAAATTCATGAGAAAACCTATACCCACAATTTTGTCAAATCGTGGGTATATTTTGACCCATTAATATCCCATAATAATAATAATAAATAAATTAAAATAAATTAATTTTCTTACATATATATTTATATATATATTTGTGTATATAAGAACATAAAATGTGCTGTAGGAGAGTGGTAAATTCATTCACCTTTAGTCTGTAGGTTTCACTATAGGAAAATTACAATTTTGCAGTGGTTAATT
This sequence comes from Viscum album, assembly GCA_963277665.1. Lineage (NCBI taxonomy): Eukaryota > Viridiplantae > Streptophyta > Magnoliopsida > Santalales > Viscaceae > Viscum > Viscum album. The sequence goes on along the minus strand of OY728136.1, from coordinate 512,186,185 downwards.
TTGGATATGACGACGGTTTAAACCACCCCCACATGCTTCTGTGGAGGTTTTCGAAAACCACCGATAAATTGCGTGTCAGGAAACTATTGGCAGTGGTTAAACCAGTTTAGTAGAAGTTTGTGGGAACCATCGTAGTTGGTGCATTTCACAGAGGTTATAATGTTTTTAGCGGCAGTTTTGCCGGTCAGGGGATTACTTTTTGTAGCAGGGTTAAAACCACCACTAAAAAAACTAATCCCCTGGCTGAAAAAACCATTGCTAAAAACATTATAACAACCACAAAATGCACATGGAAGATGGGAAACTATAGCAGCGGTTAAAACCACTGCTAAATTTAAGATCGTAGAGGCGGTTAGAACCGCCGCTAATAGAAAAATACCGAAATTTAGAGGTGGTTTAAAATACTGCTAAATATACATGTTATAGTTAGCGGCGATTAAAACCACCGCTAAAAACAGATTTATAAAAAAAGAAGTAGTTTCTGCATCCCCTACACCAGTGCCCTAAAAAAACCATTCTAAGAATACCAAAAAACCAATAGACTACATACTATAGTCAATATGAAAATAGATGATTAACTAATCACAACCCAATGGATCGTTCAATGGGTAAAGGAATGCAGATAAATATATCACATGGACATTAGAACTTTAAACAAAACTATAAACAAGAATGTATTTCATATTTCATGAAAGCATTGCCAATCCTAGGTTCAACCTATTCCATCTATACCAGTTCGAACCCTGACATAACCATTCATATCGACATACATCCCACTACCATTGGTGCTAACTACTCCAAAAACTCAGGCCTCCCTAACCATACCTCAGCAACCAATAGCCACCCCAAGATCACATAACATAATATATAAATTCCTACACCCGGAGAAATAAAAAGACAAAAAACATCAAATAGAGTCAATATGGAATCTAGTCCCTAAAATGAAAATCCATCCATCATAAGAAAATAGGCTTACTCGACACCATAAATTTATCTTTATTGAACTAATTGTTCAATTAAAGTCTTGGATTAATCAATTTATTTATGATGTGTTAATAATATTGAAAATATAAATTTTCAAGAATTTCCACCATCAAATATTCTTGTTTAAATAAAATTTAAAGAATAAATTCACAATAATATGCCTCTAATATTAAAAAAAACATGAATTTTCAGCATCATTATCTTTATCCAATTCCATTTACACATTGATGAACAATTTATATAAACATCCCTTAGGCATAAATTTATTTCCATTAAATTCTAATTAAGAATATAGTAGTACAAAATAGATATTTTTTTATTTTGGAAACCAATTATAACCAAAATTACATTGCATAATTATTTTCATCATATTATACTTTAGGGAAGCTTGGGTTTATATCCAATCCTTGGTTGAGTTCATATACAAATAAAATAAGAATTCAATTCAAATGACACATTTTGATGCTCTTTATGGTTGGATGTTTCACTCACTAATATGTTAGCATTAGGATGGGAGGTAGTAATTGTGGGTCGTTCGTGATTTTAGAGGCGTTTGTAAGATTGTACTAGATCAAGAATAATTTAATCACTTCTCATTTAAAATAGAGATCATATGACAATGGTAGGAGGCAACACATGAAAGTAATTCTTAGTGTTTGAGTTTTATTATGGGAGACTCCTCAATTAGGGAATCAATGATTGCAGAAGCAAAGGATGCTGGCACCAAAGTTTATGGGGCCATTCAGAATTATCAAGAGTGTCACGATATTAGAACTCTATTTGGAATCTCCTTGACAATATCAAGGAATGCGTGATGTTTTACATGTCTCTTATATTATGTTGTACATTATCGATAAAAATTATGTGATCAACTATAAAGAATTTCAGTTGGATCCTTACCCAACATTGGTGGAGCGCTCAGTGTGAATCATGGACTATAGTGATAAAATGTTTTGAAGATAACCGATGTCACTTGTTAGAGTCATATGGGAGCATGGATGTACGCATGAAGATTCTTACAAGTGATAATATGAAGCACGAGCTCAATATCTTTAGTTTTTTGGGTGTGAAATATAGAGGCACTACTCAAGGATGATAAATCCTTAGAGGGGGATATTATAATGACTTGAAGTTTTCTAGGAGCCTTACGCCATACATTCTACACTTCTTTAATTTTTTTCTGAGATTTTATTTTATTGGGTTAATTCTTAGGTTGTTTGTTTTTGGGTTTTAAGCTTTATAGAGGCATCTAAATGCTTGTATGATAGGAACATGGTCGTGGGAAACCATGTGGTTCTCCCCAAAAAACCATGTGGCTTGGTTAAAGAAGGATACTAGGTGGGGAATGGTTAGAATACAATTAGAGATGACCATGAATCATTTACCTTGAAATATATGTTTCTTAGAATAGAGGAAAAAATAATTGTTCGCACAAAATTTACCAAATGAGAATATTTATTCATTGACGATGTTCTAGAATCAAATATTCAAATAAAGAAAAATGGAGAGAAATGAATCTCAGGGAAAGTAGAAAAGACCAAGAGTATCATGAATACCAGCGAAAACAGAAAATTTTGATGTTAAATATTTTTAAATGTTAGAAATTGAAATGTAGAGGTAAATTAATTAGGCTAGAAAATGTAGGATATGGGAGAAATGATTTCATTATTTGAATAGAATATATTATCTTCACTATAAGACTAGTTGGTGGGTGTAGTTGAGGGTTTAGGGGAATCAATGTGGGTATCCTTAGAGATAATGTCTTCATCAGTTAAACAAGTAAAGACAAGTTAGAATATTGTTATGGAATGTATCATGATGTGTGATAGGTTGGAATAATGTGAAACTATTTCAGGATTGAATTTTGATATACATGGAGTGTTTATAGTTCATAGCATGGTAATGGTCACATATTTTATGAGAGATGAGTTTATGAGATCCTATAATTCTTTGAAGTGGTATGTTCACCCAGGGCCGATAAACCTAATAAATTTAAGAAAAATGAATCATAAAAAATGAATCATTACAATAAATAATCGACATATATGGGGCATACCACACTCGATAAATCAATACATAAAAGGAAACATCAGAAATCAATAAAATACATAAAATGAAACATGTGAAATCAAGAAAATGTTAGGTCATGAAAATGTTTGGTGGAAACTATGTGACACACATGATAAATATAGAAACTGACTGTTACCATATTTTTCCAACATATAAACAATACAACTAATCACGGTCTGATGATGAACACATATCACCACCCTATCCACCTCCATCTCCACTTCCTGCTACCAAATATAAGAACATTATATTGAAAATTAAATAGTGTTGCATATTTATATTTAAAATTAAAAAAAATAAAAGTTTTCAAACTAAATGATTTTGAATTTTTGTGATTTACCTGCTCACCACCAGTCGATGCAATACCACCAGAGGCATATCTGATCATCTGTTGATGTATAGCAGTCAACTCTTTTTGCAAATCAGATATTTGAGCCTACTGGTCTTGAACTGTATTTCATAGAGAAGTAATCTCTCTCTGAGAATCTCTGGGTATGGTCTGACTACAACCAAGAGTTAGATGTAGCTTCAATCCCCAGTGTCCTTCCAAAGAGCTCAGATTGCATGGGTCCCAATCCCATCCTGCGCACTCTACCAAGAAGCTCCTTCCCAAAAGCTTTAGTAACCGGGTCATCCTGGGAGACTGGGTAGGACTGCCCAGTATTGGTATCCCATAGTTCTTTAATTTTTACCTATAAATAAAATATAAATATATATTAGCATAATAAAAACTAATAATAAGTTATTATAATGAAAAAATGAGTTCATACCCCAACTTCTTTGGTAGGATCATTAAAAAAACTTTCATCATATTTTTTTTTGTGAACATCTAACCATACTTCAGTTCGGGATGCTTCATGCCCTAAAATCAGTGACTGTATTAAACAAAGATAAATCAACAAATTTAATATATTAAACATATAATATTGTCTTATAAATATTTAAACTAATGAAAAGATTACTAGAGTCGATTTACTTCTAGAAAATATTTTTGACCTCGTAGTGTGAGGGATAAATTGCTTAGCCCGACTTGATGCATTATTTCTTGAGAGATACTGAAATAAATAAAATGAAATTTAATAGTAATGGATTTAATGTAATCTCCTCTTCATATACATATATAAATGTAAAATAAGGTTAATATAATAATATATATTTAAATACCATCTTCTTCTCATCACGATGTCTATCAACAAAAAATTTCCACTATTCTTTGGGTACCCCATTGGGTAGCTTCTCATACATTTGTTGGACGGTCAACAAAGTATCATTCACATTACTCCACAATATCCATTTTAAGTCTTTCCATTTCTTACCAATATTTTTCAATGTCTACTTTGGAGTTATTACATCAGAAACTGTACAGTGGAAAAACATCTGTATACAAAAATTCATTTTGAACATATTAATAACATGATATTCAATTACACCATAATGCATTAAAATTACCTTTAATTTTGAATCAAAAACTTTATTTTTCCAACTTAGAGGCATATGTATCCAATCATCATAAGAAATAGGATGGGAAATGGGATCTACTTCCTGCTGGCCTAGAATTTGGCCAAGTAATCCCACAACGTCATCTGTAGGGACCCCATATGAATCAAATGGGACAACTATCTTCTTTCCATTCATATTCCACACATCTGAACTTTTTATATTATTCTCCACAATTTCATTTTTTTCATCTTTAATGAACAAAAAATTAGTATAAAAAAGTGCAATAAATTTATTTATATTAAAATTTGTACCTATAACAGTGACCCTCCAGTATGCCTGTGGTGAACTAGAAGTGGCGCGCCGCCGCCCCACTGCTGAGGCTGCTGAAGGGGGATTTTATGACTCAACTTATAAAGGGACACTCACAGAGGGTGTGAGAGATGGTACATGGGGATATGGTGTAGGGGGGTAGGCAGCTGGTGGCTTAGATGATGTAGGGAGGGAGATAGATGGATCGTTATCTGTCGTAGTAGTGGATGGAATAGTGTATCGCTTCCTCCTTGGCATCCCTATAATTTAATAAAATAAAATTAAGTTTAGAACATATATTTCAAAAAAACTATGCAATTTTTTTTAAATGATAATAGATGCCCAGTACTAACAAAAAAAAAATACATAACAATGATAATGAATGACTGTACAAATGAAATAAGTGGTTGCTGAATGAATAAATAATTGTACATACAATAATTTTCCTCTTCAATCATGTCGGTTTCTTACTCCATTACTTCATCCACTCCATTCACCCTTTCTAGAATAATATTTTCAATATCATGATGGAAAAATAATTCTACTTCTTATTGTTGATGAGATTCAATTTCAGAGGTCAAATCTTCCACTTCATCACCCATATCATACAAATATATTTGTATTACATGAGAAACTACACTCCACCCTTCATCTACAACATAATTCACATAATATAACTTTTTCTCTTGAGATGATACAATATATGGATCATGCAGTTCATGATCACCAACATCCATCAAGCAAGAGAAGTTCACAGAAGTAAATTGCAAGGAGTCTCTTTTAACACCCTTGATAATATTGACCCAATTGAATTTGAAAAAAACAACTGAAAAATGATCGTGGTAGTTTAATTTAATAATATCAGTTAGATTTCTATAGTATCTCACTTCATCAAATGAAAATATACCACTATTCTATGTTTTTAAACCCTCTTCTCGATCGACTGTATGAAATTAAAAGCCATTCTTGTTGTAAGTGTCGAACTTTATAACTTGTTTTAGAGGACCTTGAGCAAGAAACTTCAAATCTTATAAAAACTCTACTTGAGTATCAATATTCATGAATCTAAAAAAAGAAATATACTTTATTGGATTTACAAAATATACGTTTCAAACTAATATTCGTATTTATTGAAATATTTATAAACCTACACGTCGTGCAAACCATTCTACAAGATCTTTATTAAAAACTTTCATTATATTTTTCTCATTTCTTGTTTGGCCTCTCATTCGTCTCTTTTTTTGTATCCTAAAATCATTAATAAATGGATATGAAATTTTACTATTCAGCATCACATATCTATGTGCTTGTAATAATTCCAATTCTGTCAGTGTCACATTTGAGGTCCTCCCAACTGATCGGCCAATAGTAGAAAATATTTTTTATTTATGATGTATTTCAGATTGAGTCGATGTGTCTTCAACACATCCAACTTGATTAAATCTTGTCTCAATACCATCCAAGTATCTAGAACAAATGTTAAGACACTCCTCATCCAAATTTCCTTAAGCAATATAGCCTTCTGGTTGAGATTTATTTATCACGTATGATTTCAAATTCCCAATATATCTGTGAAATAAAATAAACATAATTATTCATTTAATTAAGTTCTAATTTTTTTTACTTAACTGAAAAACATATAAATAAATTACTTCTCAATGGATACATCCATTAATAATGAATAGAGCCTCCTAATTTAGCTTCCTCAACCAAATGCATAGTTAAATGCATCATGAAAGTAAAAAACGACACAGTAAAGATCATATCCATTGAACAAAGGGTCAATACAAACCTCTCATGGAGGTTGTCAAGATGAAATGGATGTATAGATTTCTCACATAGTTGTCTAGAAAATGTGCAGAATTGGAGTAGAACAACAATAATTTTTTTCAAGTAATAATGTATGCAATTCCAATGGTAGTAACTGTTGTAACAAAATATGTGAATCGTGACTTTTCAATCCATGTAACATAAAATTCTTCAAGTCAACACACCTCAATATGTTACTTGAATACCCATCAAATACATTCACGTTATTTAAAATTCAAAGGAATGAATCTTTATCCCTATTTTTCAATTAAAAAATTGTCGGGGAATACTTTTCATTCTCATCTGGCCCGAGATCTTGTTTTATGTTCATTACTTGTAAGTATTTGCGAGCATTGAGATGATACTTAAACTTTCCATGCTCATTAAGAAATGTGAAAATCAAATTCTCACAGACATTCTTCTCAATGTGCATCACATAGAGATTATTCCACAACAAATTCAATTCCCAATATGGAAGTTTGAAGAATATACTTTTTTTTCTTCCATTGTTGAGTTCTGATTTCACTTGACAATGCACTTCGAACCATTTTCACTCTATCATTCAAATGAAGAACCTTCCCAAATTTTGTTTCAACATTTCCAATTTGTGTCAATATTTCAAAACTAGTTAACAACTTTGGAGGTGGTCTACGATCAATGAAACCATTAAATTTTGATATGTTCAACCGAAATCTATGAGATGAATCAAGAAATATTCAATAGAACAAGAAGAACCATTTTATACTATGAGGTATCCATTTCGGCTCAAAATCAAAGTTACAAATAGGACAAGACAAACCCGTGTAAGTTTTCCAACCAGATAAATTCCCAAGCCCAGGGAAGTCACTAATGGTCCACATTAAAGCATCATGCATTTTGAACATTTTTTTAGAAGAAAAATTAAATGTCTCAACACCTTTTCTCCATAACTCCTGTAATTCTTCAATTAAAGGCTGAAAGTATACATCAATATCATTTCCAGGCACTTGTTTTCCTAGAATAATCATCAAAATGATAAAATAAATTTGTTGCATACACATCCATAGAGGCAGATTATAAGGGATCAAAACAACTATCCAAATTCTATAACTGGAACTGAAAGTCCGAAATGGCTTGAATCCATCAGTAGAAAATCCCAATCAAACATTCCTAAGATCAACTAAGAAATCTAGATGCAATGAATCAAATTTCTTCAACGATTGTGAATCTCAAGGATGTCCCGTTAACCCATTATTGTTATCATCTATAGAATGCTACTTCATGAGTTCAATGGTTTTCGATGACATTAATAATCTTTGTAATCAAGGATTTAAAGGAAAGTAATGCAAAACCTTTGCAGGTGTGTTTCTTTTCTTCTTATTTATGAAAGTATGTTGATTTAGACTTCCAACATCACCCATTGACTTCTATCTATAGGAATAACATTTTTTACAATCCTGTTTACTTGAATCCTCTCACCAATAAGGCATACAATCATTGAGACATACATGTATTTTTGTATAATTTATACCAAGATTGTTAACAAATTTTTTCATATCATAAAAAGACTCAGTGATGCTTGCTTCAGGAAATGAATCACACAACAATTCCAATATCATGGAAATTGCCTTATTTGTAATTCCACATAGACATTTGATATGGTACAACTTCAGTATCAACGAAAGTCTTGAATATTTCAAATATACACTACACAACTCTTGATTTCCATCATCGACTAAATCATGAAATATATTTCCCTGATTGAAGTTTTCTCTTACATTAGTCTCCATAGAATTAAGAGGAATATCCACTGATATGTTACAATCTTGATATGGTTGTCCTACAGTCTCAAAAACATGACTTGTCACGTTTCTATTTTTAGCACCCTAATCTGGTTGTTCTGATATGTTTTGATATTGATGGTGGTCTCTTGCAGTGCCGAATTCATCATTTATAAGGTTTTTTCATTTCATTTTCCATTATCAATGAAGTTGGGAGTTCATTTTGTGGATTGACATCAGTGATCAACCTTTCTGTAACGTTTGATTCTCCATGCCAAATCCAACACAAATATTGACCAGGGAATTTCTTCAATATTAAATGTTCATAAAATTAATCTCTCTTAAACCATCTTCTAAATTTACATTTAGGACATGGACATCTTATTCTCCCTTCAACGAATCTATTGGAAATTGTAAAATATAAAAACAAATTCAAACCCTTAACATACTGAGGTGTGTTCCTTAGTAATGTGATCCAGATTTTATCCATGTATATCACAATGTGCCTACAAAATATTAAAACACATAAATATTACTAAATAGGTAAAGAGATTCATATATACTAGTTGAAGAAATATATAAATATGTTAAATAAGGTTTTCCAATATAAATATATATGGTACATAATAAACCCACCCACTAGAAAAACAAATCATGAAATTAAAAAGATCCATAAAAGAAGACGAGAATAGGGATCTCATCCCTGTAGTTTTTGTATGTCCTACTACACCAAAACAGATGGCCAAATCGATGATGTCATAACTTCGATATCACTAAAGTAAGGGCTTGATAAATCGTATACTAATTTAATATAAGTTAGGAATATGAAATGGAAACAAACTCTTACCTTAAACATGACTCACTAATTTAGAAAATACATGGGGAACCAAGATGTAAAACATGCCAGGAATCATCAGGTGAAAGGATTCATGGCTAGGGTAGATGAATCCAAGGCGTTTAAGTAAGGTATTTGTTTTTCCAGACTCAAAGGAAACATGAAATTACAAAGATAAATTAAATCATGTATATTAAATTTCCTAAAATAGATCCTGAAATAACACTGAAAACTATTGATGTCAATATAAATTTTCAATTTCTATTTAATTTTGTTTCAATTATAGAAAGTGGGAAAACCTATTAAATCCATAGTTTTATAGAATTAATATAAAATATTAAATCCCCAAAAAATATAAAATAGGGGTAATATTAAATATTGTGTATATTAATAATTTTTTCCTACTTTGTATGTTATTGGGGGCCTCAAATTAGGATTCAAAGAGTTGGGTATGGTCTGGGTTTGAGAATTTTAGAACATGTGGGTATCATGGAGAAGTGTTATGGGTAGCAACATGTTGTGACCCTATGTGTGATTAAAATTTTCAGATCTAGGGTGGATCATGGAACATCAATGGGGGTTGAAACTTAATGTGGAGCTCTCAGGTGGATCATGGAACATCCTTGGTGATCCACTATAGTCCTGGAGGGGGTCCACTTTATCTAACCACCACTTTCAGGCATGAATATTTTTTATATTTTACTTTGGATTTTAAAAAATAAATTTCCTTTTCTACTTATATGACTAGGAAATAATAGAGGTGAGTAATTTGGGAATGTTTCTTTACACCCATTCTTTATGTTTCTAAAATCTTGTTAAATTTCATATTGACGAGTCAATAATTTATTTGGACTCCTAGATGGCAGGATAACCTCATTAAAACCACAATAATTGTTATCTTTTTTTTTGTTTAATGGAATATCATTCCAATTATCTAAATTTGGTATTTTTATAGGTTTTGAAATATCTATTTGTTGAGGATAAATAAAATGGATATATTCTAGGGGTTAACTTCTAATGATAATAAATAGGTGATAATTAAATTTTTTCTCCATGCATTATTTGTTTTCTATTTTTTGTGGTATATAGAGGTTGGTATTTGAGTGAGGGAGACCTAAATGGGGACTAAAAGGGTTTTTAATTGTTTGATAAAATATATAGAGGATATTAGAAAAGAAATTTACATTCCATACATGGTGGGGTTATTTTAAGATCATTATATGATCACATTTCCTTGTGAATCATTTTCTAGTTTGTGTGATGGACTCTAAATGGGTGTCTGAGCGTGAGATAAAATGCGAGGGACATTGGATGGTCACTAATATTTTTGTTAAAAATTTTACTAAGTGTATAATGAATGAATGATTATTTGATGGTGGGATCACCTTGTTGGTTGAGAGTGAAAGAGTAGATAAGACTTAGACCTTGAACATTGGTTTTACCTTAATGGTGATTTGTAATATTAGCTTGAGGTAAATTATGTGATGCCTCTTAAGGCATAGGAAAACCAAGAAAAGTGAACAAATGGGTTTACAACTTATAAATGATTCACCTAATGGATTAGGGTGTAGAAATAATATGAATAATTCTTAAGGGATATGAAATAACCTTATAGGTGAGTGAACATATGGTAATATATCAGGTGTGGTCCTTTGTGATCCAATGAGATGAGCTATAGAGGGTAAAGTGATTAGTTAACCATTTAGAATTATCATCCTTGAGAGTTGGTATGTGAAATTATGTGCTATGAAAAAGGACTTGGAAACATTTTAGAAGTGATTATTATGGATAGAGAGTTGGGTCTTGGATTATAAAGATTTGAGAAACATACATTAGGATACATTAGATGTATGGGATACTCTACATGATAGTCAAGTTGGGTGGAGTGATGATATGTGATTATTTATTGTTTATCCTGATGGTGATGTGATACAATGTGTATGTATGATTATTATCCCCAATGGATGAGAACAAAATATGGGGAGGGGGATATGTGTAAGGACAACCAATTACATGGACTCATCCCTATTATTCATATACTATGAATGAAAATATATTCAAAGGCCATATATGATTTAGATTATTCCCAATGATTATTCATACACTATAGAGCTATCACATGTTCTGTGATATCCCATGGTGAGGTTCATTATTGGGGGAATAACTATGTTACACCCCTACTATAATTCAAATTATCTCCTCATAGGAACTTGATTTGTCTTTCCCCACCCATGATTCAGAAAAACATTTTGATTTATTTTTATTTTAGGGGGCCACTATGTGTGTTGTGAGACCCCATTTTGTGGATGATTTCATAATCCACCCCCATTGGAACTCCTCTTGGATTGAGATTAAAGACAAGTGTTAGTCCCGAAGGCCACTTCTAATAGGGAACAAGGTGGAAACAGAAATTAAGGGTGTAAACCACACATATAGTAGGTATTACCCTCACATATCCTAGGAGTATAAGATAAGAAACCACAAATATACTCCATATAATATAAATAAATCAATTCCCTAATGTTTTTAATTCCATACATAAATGAACATCACTAAATGAAATACCATGAAACAACTTCTATTAAAATGACTCTTCAAACACCAACAATATCCATGTCATGTTTTAGTAACACCCAACCCAATCACTAACTCCCTCTTACAGACCTATAAAAATAGAATATATATAGCGGGTAAGAATACAAGTAGATTCAGTAGGATCCTAGCCAAAACCTCACTTGAAATTTTTTGAATAAGCATAATAGTATCTTAGAAAATAAACAAGGAAAAACACATTACCAATAGGGGAGGCGAGATGCACTGAGGGGCGATGAGGTGCGATGAGGGGGGGGGAGAGCACGTGTCAAGACTGGTGAGGCATGCTGAGGGGTGGAGAGGTGTGCTGAGGGGCGGTGAGCATGGGTCAACACTAGCGAGGCATGTTGAGGGGCGACGACCTAGGTCTTCTGGGGGTTGCGGGGGTTGGGGGGAGGGGGGGGGGGGGGTCTTGCAGGGGTTAGGGGGAAGTGTCAGCACTGTAAAAACACACATGGTTTAGCGGAGTTTTATTAAAAACCACCACTAAACCCTTCTTAAAAAAATTATCGGTGGTTTAGTTAACTGTCGCTAATAGACCGCCACTAAGGCCTATTTTTGTTGTAGTGTGTGGACTACCATCTCCACAAACTGATGTGATTCGTTTTTATTTTATGATTTACATGGATGCTAATAAGGATAGATTTAATGAATATATATTATATTTATATAATGATTAACATTATTAATATTATGAAACTATAATCAAAGTATATGGACCAGAACTACTGAATCAAAAAATACATGAAAAATGAGCAGCTAACACCCCAAAAAATGATAATAATAAAAGAATGTTAGAAAAAAGGTGATAAAATTTTATAAATGGTTCATATATGATGTTATAGATATGTATAAGGTTTTGATATGTATTTATAATAAATTTAAATTTATGATATAGGTGGTTAAAATATCTTATGAGGAATGTTGAACATGGGGTAAGATTTTTTGTCTCAATTTATGCTCCATTAAGACATATTTGGTATTATGCACCTATTTATTTTATGTGATGTATATAATCACCCTTTTAAGTATTTAAAATTAATATATATTTATTCATTATTATTAATGATTCATTTTAAGTTAAAATTTAAAGAGTAATTTTTAAAATAAAACTCGATCTTATTTCTCTTTTTTATCGGGAACATTTTTCTTCCATGTCCAAATGTTTCAAAATTGTTTTACAAAATTAATATTATTTACTCAAATGATTTATTAATGATATTTTAAGTTAACATTAATTTTTTAAAAGGTTTTGAATGAATAATTATATTGTTTTCCTAAAGGGACTTTTTTGAATTGCTTTATAAAAAGTCAAATGGAATGTTTTCTAATGTATATGATGTTAACCGATTTTCCAGCCTCCATAACCATTTTATGTTCTTAGATTATTCTAAAAGTTTTAAATGGTATTACAAAGAAATATGTTTAATAAAATATGTTTCTAATATACCAATCCATTTCATTTATTTCTCCAAAGGAAATTGTTTTATTAAAAAACCAATATTTCTGATGAATTGATGGGCATTTTTTATCTCTTAGTAATTTTATGGTTGTTAACTTTATATTGAATTTTTTCCTTATTATGACCATTGTATATATACAATATCTATATTATTTATATCAAGGATTTAGTTTTTTTCTAAATTGAATACCATTTCTACATATTTTGTTTTACTATGAAAGTTATTTGATTTATTAGGGAAATATTGATATTTCAAATTATTTACTCAAAAAAAATATTTATCGATAATGAATATTATTAATAATTAAAGTCAATATGTGATGAATTTATTGGAAATGAACTGATGGGTGTGGATTAGAATTATATATCCCCTTGATGCATCGATAGGTCTTATAAGACAAATTATTTGGCCAAATTAAATGGGTTTTCAGTGTATGCCTACCTATAGTTTGAATATTCTTAGTGAAAGTTATTAGAGGTAGATATATCCTGATGTATGGGATAATGATATCTGATAGTATTAATTTCCTTCATTGAGAATTTAGTTTTTATCATCCAAGATATTACTACATTGATATTATCTATGGATGAATTTTGTGAACAAGTTATTGATTAAATGGCATGTGTTTACAGTTATTTACCTTGCCATATTGATTTGGCCTTATTTATTATAAATAGATTTTACTGTACTCAAACCATAATGATAATTTGAGATCACCCTTATTTTATTTCCTTTCTATAAGATATGATGAATAATAAATCTTTGAATGAGTTTCAAGGATACTGGTCATTTTCTTTTATTGTGTATTATATTTTATTCTCAATATAAAATGGGTTTCATGTATATATTTGGTACTCAAATACTACTAAACTGATTTAAATTTTGGGATTATATCCCTTGTATCTATTTCATTGTAATAAAGTAGAAATTGGTTGTGGATTACAAGAGATGGTGTTGTTATAGTTAGTATCAGAGGAAGTTTAGTAGAATCCTTGAGAACAAGATTTTAAAAAACATAGTTAACATAATAATTTTGATAACCCCTTATAATATTTGAGAAATTTTACCATTAGTAGGATTTTTATTTTATAGTTAAATATTCATGATGATTATGAGCTAACTCAGTGTGTGTCATTATTTAGTGATGCCACTTAATGGAAGAAAGATAATTAACACTCGTGGTTAATATAAGGACTGCCCTACTGAGCATGCCAATACAACTGGTGTTGGAGATGATTAGATCATGAAAAAATTTGGGTAGATGACCTAGTTTATGTATAATAACCTTACACACATATATAAATATGATGTTATATGACATGATAAATCTATATTTGATCATTTAATGAAACAAAATAGTCCATCGTTTTGTGGAACTACAAATCCAATGGTAGTTGAGAAATGGATTAAGTCTCTTGAAAGGATATTTTTGGACTTGGGATGCAATGAAAGCAAAAATGTTATGATGAATGTGTATTGTATTATATTTGATGATAATAAATGGTGGAAATTGATCCAGAATACTATGGAGGAATAATAAATAAAAAGCATGGAATAAAGAACTTTTATTGTGATATTCTTTGAGAAATACTTATCTAGGGAAAAATGAGATAAAATGGGTAGGAGGTTCCCTACTTTAAAGAGGGAGTAAGAAAGTATGGAAGAATACGAGGCTAACTTCACAAGACTGTCTACGCGTGATCCATACAACATATCTGACCAATAGAGAAAGATTAACCATTTCATTGATGGGATTAAGTCAAGTTACCAATGGGAACTATTTTCTCAAAAAATTTAATCATATGATGATATAGTATCAAGTTCCATTAAAATAGAGAATGAATTTTATATATACCATATATTTAAAGGATGTAAATATAATAAGTGGTCATCTTAGAACCAAGTAAAAGGTAAATAGTCAAAGAAGAATAAGGGAACAAATCAATTTCTATCATATTAAAATTGTGGAATGAAACATCCTAGAGAATGTTTAAAGGCCATGGGAGTTTGTTACAAGTGTGGAGATAATGGTCACAAGTCTATTGAATGAAAGTTTAAGAAAGGAAAAAAAATACTTTATAGTGCTTAAAATATAGATAAATGGGGAATTATTCACACAAATGTCCCAATAATCAAGGGAACCTACCATAAAAGAGGCCGATGGGAAGGCCAAACTTATGTAATCACTATAACTAAGTTTAAAGTTTCCAATTGTGTGGTGGAAGGTACTTTAATAACAACGTTAAATTTAACTATTTATTTATTTGATTCTAGATCTTCACACTCTTTTATATCTTCAATATTTTTTTAAAGAAAATTAGATATTTCCCTAGCACATTAAGAAGGGAGTTGTTAATTAAAACTCCTAGTGGAATTCTCATTTTAACAAGGATGTGTTAGTTAGTTCCCATTATGTAACATTATCATGCCATACTTTTAGAATTTATTATTATACCTATGTTTCATTTTGATATAATTCATAGTATGGATTGGATTTAAAAATATAATGAAAAAATTTATTTCCAAGAGAAGGAAATTACAATTCTTGGTGATGATATACAACTCCTTACCTCCAAAGGGAATAATTCATCATTTGATTCATATATTTATCCAACTATAGTAAAAATTTTAAATGAAATTATTGGGGAAGAAGAGAAAACATAATCTATAGATAGAAATTATAATATTAAAATTGGGGATGTACCCATTATATAGGAAAAATTTGTTTTATTTCTTGAGGAATTACTTGGACATCCACTAAAATTTGAAGTTGATTTTTCCATTGATTTAATCGCTAATTCAAGACCTATATCAAAGACTACTTATAGGATTTACACTATAGACTTATTGAAGTTGAAGAAACAAATAAAATATTTGTGTGAAAAGATATTTATACACCCTAGTGTTTCACATTGGGGATACCTTATTCTTTTTGTTAATAAAAAATATGGAATTATAAGGATATGCATTGATTATATGGAAATAAAATCCATTACTATAAAGAACATGTATCATATACCTTGCATGGATGAATTTTTTGATCAGCTTTACAAATCTCAATATTTTCCAAAATTGAACTTCATTTTGGGTACCATCAATTATGATTAAAGAAGGATGATATTCCAAAGAAAATATTTCATATGAGGTATGAACATTAGGATTTTATAGTAATTCTGTTTGGATTGAATAAGGAACCCTTTATTTTTATGGATATAATGAATAAAGTATTCAAGGAATATCTAGATAATATTTTGGTGGTATTTATTGATGATATCTTGGTGTTCTATAATATCCATGAGGATCATGATAATCAATTGAGGATCATTCTTGAGACTCTTAGAGAATGGAGTTATATAGGAAATTAAGAAATTGTAAATTTTGGATTTATAATGTTTCTTTTATTGGAAATATTGTCTCCAAGGATAGAATATTATCTAATCTATAAAAGATAAAGGTAGTAAAATAATGACCTACACCAATGAACATAATCTAGGTACATAGTTTTGTTGGATTGGAATGTTACTATCAACGATTTGTTAAATTTTTTACCCGATTGGCTAACCCATTAAACAAGGTTACACATAAAGGAGTTAAGTTCACATGGGAAAAGTAATGTAGAGAATTTTTTTAAGGTTTTAAGAGTATATTAGTGAATTATATGGTTTTGACCCTATCATATGGAAATAACGAATTTTTGATATATAATGATGCATAAAAGAAGGTACTTAGTTGGGTCCTTATGAAGAAGGATAAATTTATTTCCTGTACATCAAGGCTGTTAAAAACTCAAGAAAAAATATCATAATCATGATATTTAGTTAGAAATTGTAATATTTTCTTTGAAGATATGGATACATTATATAAATGGTGAAATATGTGAGATATGAATAGACTATAAGAGCCTAAAATAAATATTTTCATAGAAATATCTAAATATGAGGAAAAGGATATGGATTGAGATACTGAAGGATTATGATTTCTAAATACAATACCACCAAAGGAATAAAAATATTATATAATATTCATTGAGTAGGAAAGATCATGGATCCCTAACCAAAATATGGATTTAAATGGATCATATGTTCATATATTTTGGGAATATGGATATGGGAATTATTAGGGAACGATAAAGATCAATCATTTTTCAAATGATTGATAAACCATATTTACTAGATTAGATAAAAAATTATCAGCTTGATGATAATAATTTTCAAAATAAAACTGTATCCATGAATTATAAGAAATTTTCATATTTCATATTTGAATATGGTTTTTTGAAATTTGGAAGGGGGATCTTTGTTCTATTTATACCTATACTGAAAATAGAATTATTAGAAGATTATTATAGCTTGAATTTCTCTATACACCATGGTATCACCAAGATCTTTATATATTTGAAGGAACTTTTTTGGTGGGATAATATGAAATAATAACTTATTGATTATATATCAAGATGTTTGGGTTTCCAATAGGTGAAGTATATGAAACAATATCCTATACAATTCATGAAATCTCTACCTATTCCTATGTGGAAATGGAATGAAATTACTATAAAATTTGTCACTATATTAAAAAATACTACTTCAAAAAAGGATTCAATATGGTTTATTGTTTATTTACAAACCAAATTTTAAAATTTCCTTACTATAAGAGAATATTTTCCTCTTGAGTGCCTTAAATGAATCTATATTAATTAAGTTGTAAGAATTCATAGTGAACCTATTTCAATTGTGTTTTATCATAATACAAGATTTAGATAAAATTCTAGAAAAGTATTTAGATGGATCTCGATAATGAGATTAATTTGAGCACTTCCTATCACCCTCAAATTGATGGATGGTCTAAAAGAATTATTCAAACTTTATAAGACAGATTGTGATCATGCTCACTTGAATTAAAATATATTTATGATAAATATTAACCATTAGTGGAGTTTTCCTATAAAATAACTTCCATTAAAGTATTAAAATGGTTCCATATAAAGCATTATATGGAAAGATATTTCATACTCCAATGAGTTGGTGATAAAAAGTTTGTGGGCCCAGAACTTGTTGAGGAGATAATAGTGAAGGTAAAGATTATTCGAACCCATATTAAAGAATATCAAATATGGAAATAGATTTATGGTTTTAACCAAAAGTAAATATTTTTAATTTAAAGGGGGAAATGTTTTATTAAAATTTACTCTATGTAAGGGAGTTACAAGGTTAATTAATAAATAAAAACTTATCCCCAGGTACATCAGACCTTTTGAAATTTTGGAAAGAATACGAGCTATGACATACCATTTGGAAATTCCACAAAACATGTATAATGTAAATGATGTGTTCCATATATCTTTATTACGGAAGTAAAAACTAAATCCAATGCATGTTACCACCTTTAAGGAAATAGTATCTGGAGCTGATTTATCTTTCTATGAAGATACTATTAAGATTCTGGACACTAGAGAATAAGATTTTTAGAATTGGATGAGTTGTCTGGTAAAGGTAATTTGGATAAATCATATGATAGAAGAGGAAATATGGGAACATGAAGAAATAATGATGAATAAATACCCAAATCTATTCATTAGGTGAAATTGTTGAAATGTTGAGGGTGAAATTTTTAGAGGGAAGAATGTAACACCCGATCTTTAATTATAGTATGTTTTTCTTTTTAAAGATAAAATAGAAATTTGCAAAAAGTTTTATTCAAGAATGTGATTTAAACTTAAATTAAATTTTTTTATAAAGTTAATTTCATTAAATTAATTTCTTTTTTAAATCATCATAACAAAATTAACTTAGGGTGATTTTTTTTAAAATGATTAATTTTCACTGAATAGTTAAAATACTGATTTTTCAAATAATGTCATTTATTTTAAATAAATAATGTAATTTAAAAGTCTTATTATATTTTAGATTTGTTATTAAAGTAAAATATGATAAATTTTATTTATAATTATTTAATTTTAATCAATAATTTTCATGATTTTTACATAAGTTAATTTTTATACATAAAAATGAATTTTTTTAAAAACTGTTTGTCATAGAGTTTTATATATTTATATTAAACATTATTTATGAAACTTATAGAAATGGAATCATTAAAATTGTAATACATATCTATAATTATTAGGCCTAATATTTTTTAAATATATCCATCTTATTTTTGGTCATTATGAATTGTGAACTTAATAAATATGTGTTACCTCAGTAAGGGTAAAACAAGTAAAATGGGGTTAAAACATTGGGATAAGGATTTAAAATTTATTTAAAAATTGAATTTATACTTTTGTATGAATTTATTTAATTCATACTCATATATATTTTCAAAATATGACAACTTGGTACCATATTTATTTGATTTTTACCTTTATAATATTTTAGTAAAAGATGAAGCTCAAGATGTCACTTTCTTTTTCTAATATCTATATTATTTTATGATAGGGATAAATATAGAATATATTTATATATAAAAAGTTATTTGAAATATGAATGAATTATTTTTATCATTATAATTTATTTTGAACTTTTAGTTACTGAATAATTTTCTTTAATACATAAGAAACACATACACAATATTTATTCAATTAATAGAAAAATAAAATAAATGATTTCATAAATATTAAAATTAATAAAAATTGGATAAATTATCGTGTTTAATCAATTTTATGGATACATATGACATTTTAGGAATATGTTAAATTATTATATTCAAATTACCCCTTTGTCTTGGTGTATTTAAAGTCAAATTAAATGAATAGTATCAAAAATGAAATTATTTATATTTTATAATAGATAATATTTTATTAAATGATTTAAAATTTATAAAAATATTATAATCATAAAATTGATTGGTATATGGTTTAAGACATAAAACATTTTCAAATTATTTTTCTTTTGTCCTTTTATGGTAATATTTTTGACCGTTAAAGGGTAGAACACATTAAAATTGCTTCAATTTTTAAAAGGGTTAACAAGAGGGTGTGGGGTTAAAACTAAACGTTAGGGGTAAAAAAACAACAAAAAATTGTTCGAATTTTATTTTATGAGATTATTTAGGCTAATAATAATCTTATATTTTAACTATATTAATTTGGATCTTTTTGGAATAAAAAATAATTTATATCAATTTAATAATTTAATAAATTCAAAGAATTCCCCACTTCTCACTTATAAAATAACATCCATTATCTATTTTATTTACACCACTTTGAGAAAAATATCTTGAAATAAACCTTAAAAATTTCCTTATAAACATACTTATCTAATTTATATATGTTATTTCTCTTCCAAAATATAGAACCTAGGTCCCTTAATAGAAGAACTAAAATAAGTTTACTAAAGAAGAGGTAATGATCTTTATCAACTCTTTAAAGTTTATTTATTCTTATACTTCCTATTAATGTGTTGTAACCATCCTAAAATTATAAATGTAGTATTATAAATATACTTATATGTAATTATTATTATGGTAAAACCATATTACATCTCTTTTCATCCTATGAAAAGTGAAAACATCGCTCGTGCATACGTATGACTTATCGTCTCCACGTAGCGGTGTGATTCATTTTTCATCACCACTTTTCAAGGATGATTATAAATATGTAACTCATGAATATATATATGATAATAATAAAATAATAATACTTATATAATTATAATATCATATCTACCTTCTTATCTTCTAATTCATTGAAAAATAATAACATCACTCGTGAGTACATGTGGACTACCACCACTATGAAACGACATGATTAATTTTTAATTTATTATTTACATAGATATTAATAAGGATAAATTTAATGAATATATATTATATTTATATTATTATTAAAATTATGGAGATTATTGAACCATAATCAAAATACATGGACCTGAACTATGAAATCAAAATATACATGATAAATGAAGCAACTTACACCCAAAATAATGATAATAATAAAACATTGTTAAAAAATGGGTGATAAGATGTTATAAATGGTTCATATATGATATTATAGATATGTATATGGTTATGTTATATAATTATAATAAATTTAAATTTATTATATAGATGGTTAAAATAACTTACGAGGAAATTTTAATGTGAGGTAAGAGATTTTGTCTCAATTTACGCCCTATTGAGACATATTTGGTATTATGCACCTACTTAATTTATATAGTGTATATACTAAACATTTTAAATATTTAACATTAATATAAATTTATTCATAATGATTAATGTTTCAATTTATTTTAATATTTATAGAGGAATGTTTAAAATAAAACTTGATCTTATTTCTCTTTTTGATCTGGAACATTTTCTTTCCATGTTCATATTTTTCAAAATTGTTTTACAAAAGTACTTTTATTTACAAAAATGATTTATTAAGGGAATTTTAAGTCATAATTTAGTTTTTTAAAATTTTTTAAATGAAAATTTATATTGTCTTCCAAAATGTCATTTTTTTACATTCTTTATAAAAATTCAAAAGAAATATTTTTTTACCTATATGACGTTAACAGATTTTCCTGATTCCATAACTATTTTATGTTATTTGATTATTATATAAGTTTTAAATAGAATTAAAAATAAAACTCTTAAATAAAATAATATTTTAATACATAACTTCTATTTCCTTTATTTCTAAAAAGGAATTTTTTTATTACAAAACCTATATTTCTGATGAATTGATTGTCATATTTTATCTCTTAGTAATTTTTTTCCTGTTAACTTTATCTTGAAACATCCAATTTATTATGAAAATTTGGAAATAAATTTCTCAGGAATATCCATATTATTTTTATTATCTATATAATTATTCCTAAGTTGTATCCCATTTCTACAAATAGTGTTTCACAATGAAAGTGATTTGGTTGATTAGGGAAATATTGATATTTCATATTCTTTACTCAATAAAAATATTTATTTATAATCCATATTGTTATGAATTAAATTCAATATATGAGGAATGTATTGTAAATTTAGTGATGGGTGGGTCCCATAATTATATAGCCCCTTGATGCATTGACAGGTCTTACGAGAAAAATAAGTTTTCCAAATTAAATGGGGGCATTAGTGTATGCTTACTCATAGATTAAAAAGTATTGGTGAAAGGCCTTTATGGTAGTTATATCATGATGTATGAGATCTTGAAATCCAATAGTATTCATTTACATAATTTTTAATTTATTTATTATTATCCATGAGGTTAATGCATCGATATCATCCATGGATGCATTTCACGCTCAAGTTATTGATTAAATGACACTTGTTTCCAATTATTTACCATTCCATATTGATTATACCTTATTTACTCAAAATATCTTCCATTGAAAAAAAAACTTACTTAGAATTTAAGATCACCATTATTTTTTTCTTTATCTAATATATTATAAATAATAAATCTTTTAATGTGTTTCAAGGATGCTTCCCATTTTATTTTTTTATGTTTTATATTTTATTCCCAATTCAAAATGGGTATCATATATTTATATGGTTATCCAAGAATATTAAATGATTGGAATTTTTGGATTATATTCCTTGTTTCTATTCCATTTTAAAAAAGTATACATTGGTTATGGGTTACCAGATATGAGGTTGTTATAGTTGGTATCAGAGGAAGTTTAATAGAAACCTTGAGAATAAGATTTTTAAAAATGTAACTAACATGATAATTATGATAATCTGTTATAATATTTGATAAATTTTACAATTAGTGGGATTTTATTTTATATCTCAATATTCATGATGATTATGAGCTAACTCAATGTGTTCCATTATTTAGTAATGCCTCTTAATCAAATAAAGAGAATCAACACTCATGGTCAATATAAGGATTTCCCTACTGAGTAAGCCATTACAAATGGTGTTGGAGTTGAGTAGATCATGGACATATTAGGTTAGATAACCTTGGTTATATATAATAACCTTACACATATAGAGTAATATAATGTTCTACGACAATGTTACATCTATATTAGATCACTTCATGTAACAAAAGACTCAATATTTTAGTTGAAATACTAGTCCAGAGGTAGATGTGAAATGAATTATGTCTCTTGAAAAGATATTTCTAGACTTGGGATGTAATGAAAGGGAAAATGTTATGATGAATGTATGTTTTCTTAGATTAAATTCTGATCAATGGTGGACATTGATTCAGAATACTATAGAGGAATAACAAATAGAAATAATTGAATGGATAACTTTTAAAGTGATATTCTTTGAGAAATAAATCCCTAGAATAAAATGATCTAAAAGGGGGAGGAAGTTCCTCACTTTAAAGAGGGAGGAAGAAAGTGAGGTAGAATAGGAGGATTACTTCACAATATTATCTAGGCATTCTTTAGACAACATATGTGACCAGGAGAGAAAGATTAACCATTTATTTGATGGGATTATGTAGAGTCTGTAAATGGAACTATTTTCTCAAACATTTTCATTATATGATGATATAATATCACGTGATATTAAATAGAGAAGGAATTATCTAGATCCTATATATTCAATGGAAATCAATATAAGAAGTGGTCAGCTAAGCATGAAGTAAAAGGTAAAGCATAAAAGAATAAAAATATAACAAATCAATTTCCATCAAGTGAAAATTTTGGAAAGAAACATCCTAGAAAATGTTTAAAGGTCATTGGAGTCTATTAAGTGCGAATATAAGGGTCACATATCTAATGAATGAAAAGGGAAGAAATAAACCAATACCTTCAAGTGATTCAACTATTGATAAATGGGTAATTATTCAAAAAAATGTACCATGAATCAGGGAAACCTACCATATAGGAGGCCAAGTGGGGAAGGCCAAGATTATTAATCACTATAGCTAAGTTTAATGTTACAAATGATGTGGTGTAAGGTAATTTAATAATATAAATAAATTTATCTGATGATTTATTTGATTCTATATATTTAAACTCTTTTATATCTTCTATATTTTTTATGAATATTAGATATTTCCCCAGCACATTAATAAGGGAGTTGTTAATTAAAACTCATAGTGGAAATATCACCCCTAAAAGGACGTGTCAATTAATTCCCATTACAAAACATAAAAATTCCTTATTGGTAAAATTTATTATTATACCTATGTTTTATTTTGATATAATCCATGGTATAGGCTTTATTTAAAAATATAATTCAAAAATTTACTACCATGAGAAGGAAATTACAATTCATAATGAGGATGTAAATTTCCTTATCCTTAAAGGGAATAATTTATCATCTGATTCAAATCAAGACCAACCAATAGAAGAACTTTTGAATAAGATTCTTAGGGAAGAAGAAAAAACATAATCTATTAATGGAAAGAATAATATTAAAATTTTGGATATACCCATTGTATAGGAAAAATTTATGTCTTTCATGAGGAATTACCTAGACATCCACCATGCAACATCCCCCAATCTAGAACTCTATGATGTGGTCGAAAAGGGTTGGTTACAAGACCACAAGCATTCCCATGCATACACTAGAGGCTTTTGACTAATAGTAGGGGTGTGAAAAGTATAGTGGGGGGACTATACCCTCTGGTATGAAGTGACATATCAGTAAAATAATTCATGAGAAATTGGAAATTATCAAAGTAAATACATAATTGAAGAAAATAATAAAATCCAACTAAATAATCCAATAAATAAATAAGGAAATAATGTAATTACATGCTGGAATGTAACTAAATGTCATTATTGAAAAATAAATGAAAAATACTAACAAAATAAAATAAAAGACCTAAATCTATGGGTCCTAAACCCCACCTCGGTCCCTTATCCAAACTCTATCCCAAAAACAAACAAGAAATCAAAAAAAAGGTCCTTTGAACTTGTCGAAACCTACATCCAAGAAATCTACTTAGGTTCTAAATGGTGGCCTAAATTGGGTGTTTGTATAACTCAGTAGATCAACACCACCATGTATAAATTTACCAATCCAATATGAGGTGTATGCAATAAATCAATAAACATGTGTATTAATTAATTAAAAAATTAATAAAATAGAACAAAAAACATCTTCAACTTTGTGCCAAAATATCTCTAAGCATGTTTTATGACCGTGCCAACCACAACTATATAAATAAGGTAAAATTACCTTCTTCGAAGCCATACAGGAATATCACTGAGCATGTATTATGACAATACCAACCATATCCATATAAAAATGGTAAAGTCGCAATAATCTAGGTCAAATAACAATAAGAATTAAAGTATCTGAGACAAATCCCTATAAGTATTATAGTTTTTTCAGGTCAAGTCCCAATAAGCATTAATGTATTCAGGAAAATCCCTATAAGCATTACAACATTTTTGGGTCAAATCCCTATAAGAATTACAACATGGGAATGGAAATATCCCGCTCTCTATAAGTGTTATTGTATGGGATTGGTCTGAGCCTGCTCAATATCAACATTACAATATATAATTGTGCAAGTTCCAAGGCCGAGCCTGATATATTAGCCATACAACATTGAATACAATTCTTTCCATATATCTTGGATATCACAATATCACATCAAAATTCTCAATGGTTAATTATGTGAATCACCATTCTTCTTTCATATACCACTTGAAATTTAATTCAAAATTTATTAACAATTATATCAATTAGTAATAAGCGACAATCTAGGGATTTTATAATTAGAAATCACCCTAGGTCACATGTTATGCTAGACATAATTTAAGCCATTAGCTAATTAAAAATCCATTTGAAACCAAATTAATTCAAGGAATAATATCATTCAATTATTTAATTGATTATGATTCATGAAATAATGGCACAATCACAATATTGCATAAACATGGAAATTATCAAACCATAGGGTTAAGATTTAGACCCCTGCCTTTAACTGATGATCCAACAATGCTTCCAATAGACAACACCCACGAGGAAGAAGGTGAATATGACTATGAAGAGGTTCCTAGATAAAAAATGTTCAAGATTAAAACCAACAACGTAATTGGTCAAAGGATTTTACCATAATGGTTGGAGAAGAAGGAGGAGAAGAAAAAAACATGAAAAAAACCACTTACCATGGATTTCTCACACAAACATGATGTCTAGAAGGGAAGTTAGCACTCCAAAATCACTTGGAAAATTCCCTAGGGTCAAGAAAAGAGGATCTGTAGCTAATTGTAAATAAAATCATCTACACAAAATGTTTAAAATAGTAAACTAGACATTAACGCATCATGTAATGTGACTACACATCATGTAATGTTATTACACATCATGTAATGTGATTACACATCGTGTAAATGTTTTTAATGGAATGTGATGAAAAACCCTTCACCTTAGATTTATTTTATTAAAAACCTGAAACAATTACACAACGTGAAATCCCTTTACATGGCGTGTAATTATTTTGCAGTTGATTTTTAGCCCACATTCCTTTTAAATACCCCGAACCCCCTTTAAAGCTTCTCAGCTTACCAAGAACCCCTTAAATACTTATCCCATTTATAGTCAGACATCATTAACCCAAACAAGCATACATCCCCAAGAATTAGGTCATTTTATCCAAGGTTATCCACCTCTAAACAAGACTTGGCCACCAAGGCTCAAATGAAAAACTCAGAGAGAAATGTACCTGAAAAAAGGAGGGATCTTAAAACCTCACCACCTTATAACAACTCATCCCCGAGATGATCCAAGGGTCACTATGTGGTCTTAAAGAATAGGTCCAAAAATTATGTCCATATATCATACTCCCTCTCCTAGGTCTCCTCCTAAACTTTCCCATGCTTCCACTATACTCAAACCAATAGTATAGTCCAACCTTGAAGATATTTCTCACTATAATACAAAACCTGTATCAGATTCTCCTGAAAGGAAGCATTAGAAAAAATCTCAATGTATGCTATGTATATCACATGGGAATGGTTTGGATGGTATCTTCGTAGTTTTGATACATGTAACACATCTTTCATGGAATTTTAGCACTGTGGAAGGGATAAACGGTATGCCATTGGACCAACCATTTCCACTATTTCAAACGGCCCAAAAAAAATTGGGTGCTAGCTTTCCCTGTTTCCTAATACAACATTTCACAATCTAGGTGACACCCAGAGGAAACATGATGACCAACCTTAAATTCTAGAGTTCATCTTTGATTTGAATCATATGATTTCTGCCTTTTCCACATAGTCATCAACCGATGTATGATCAACTGAACATATTAAGATGTCTCCTGCATGAGACTAGGCCCAACAAGTGATGACTCACCTCCCTCCATCCAACAAAGAGGATAATGACATGACCTTCCTTACAAATCCTCAAAAGGTTTCATTTTTATTGATGCTTAGAATCTATTATTATATGAAAACTCCAAGAGTTCTATATGTTGTTTCCACGAACCACCAAAATCCAAAACATAGGCTCGTAACATATCCTCCAAAACCAAAATAGTCCACTAAAATTAAAAAATAGTCTATGAATGATAAGATATTCTTAAAAGTACTCATGATCCCAGGGATATATAAAGACCCTTCCTGAAATATGATATGAAATGACGATCTCTATCTGAAACAATACTCCTTGGAACACCATGTAACTGAACCACCTTGAACACGTAAATATAGCCCAGATCATCAACAATGAATGGTTCCCTAATAGGTAAAAAGGGGATACCTTATTCATTTGATATAAAAAACCATATAGAATTATTCTTAGGGGTTATCCTAGGTATTCTTGTCAAAAAATCCATTGTGAAATCTTCCAATTTCCACTTTGGAATGGGTAAAGGCTGCAAAATCCCAGATGTCCTCTAATGCTCTACTTTCACCTGTTGACAAGTGAAGCATCTAGCCATAGAGGTTTCCACCTCCTTCTTCATTCCTAAACACTAGTATTTTCTATAGAGATCATGATATATGTTTTAAACTATGATTAACCACCCATCAAGAAGCATGAAACTCCATCATTCATTCCTCACACAAGCCCACAGGAACCCATAATCGGCCATAGAAAATAAGATAATTTACACTACCGAGAGACCATGGTGATGGAATTTCCCCACCATATAATTTGTGTCTTAGAAATAATTCCTCCAGGTTAGACAATTTCTCAGTCTTAATCTGTTCCAAAATCATAGGTATAACATACTTTAAAGTAAGATCTACTTGTCCCTGAGATTCCTAAACATCCAGATACATGTCTGAAAAATGATCCATTATCCACCACTCATCATAAGACTCCCATACTAACTTCATCTATGACTTCAGTCTCAAATATACAACAATGATGTTTTTATTTCTTGTTGTATAATCTAATTCAAAGTCAAAATATTACACATACTCAACCCACCTCCTCTTCCTAAGGTTAAGGTATCACTGAGAAAAGATGTACTTGAGGATTTTGTGACCCGTGTATACCACAAAACACTCACCCATGAGATAGTGTCTCTAACATCTCATGGAATTTACCACTACTAATAACTCTTGATTGTGATTAGGTTAATTCCTCTCATGCAGTCTCAGCTTCCTAGATCCATAAGAAACCAATCAATCATCCTATATTATAACTAATCTGAGTCCCACTCCGAATGCATCACATTATATAGTATATTATTTACTCGACATAGGTAAATTGAGGATAGGTGATAAGGTTGTCCTATTTTTAATATCTTTAAAATATATCTCTCAAGCATTAGACCAAACAAACTTCACCCATTTCTTATTCAACCCAGACATTGGTGCTGTGAAATGGAAGAAATCTTGGATAAAACACCGATAATAACCTCATAATACTAAAAATCTCATAATTTTTAAGACATTCTTGGGTTGTTACCAAGATACCATGGATGTGAATTTCTCTAGGTCCACTAACACTTCTGGCTTTGAGATGACATGGGCCAAGAAGTTCACTTTATTTATCCAAAAAACTGCATTTACTAAGATTTGAATAAAGATGAAGATCTCTTAATGTACTAAGCATGATGTGAAGATTTTTGTTATGATCACCTGATGACTTGGATTGCACTATGATACTGTTAGTGAAAACCACCATAAATTGATCCAAAAGCAGATAAAGGATCATATTCATTAAGTCCTTGAATACCATAAGTGAATTAGTCAACCCAAATGACATCACTATGAATATATACAAACTATACCTACTTCTAAAATTAGTCAGAGGTATGTCTGATAGCCTCACCCTAAACTGATGATATCTGAATTTCAATTCAATCTTGGAGAAGATATTGGAACCTCTCAACTAATCAAAATGATCATAAATATGTGGAAAATGATACCAGTTCTTGACTGTCATCTGGTTCAACCTCAGATAATCCACTCATAAGTGTAAGGACCCATCATAATTTTTGAAAAATAGAACTAGAGAACCCTAAGAAGATGTACAAGGCCTTAAGAATATTTTATATTCTAGATCTAACAATTGCACCTTCAACTCCCAAATCTCTACCAGTGCAATTTGGTAAGGATGGATAGAAACTAGATCTACTCCCTTAGCAGATCAATCATGAACTTGATATCTTACTTGAGTAGAAATCCATAGAAATAATCAGGTAAAACATACAAAAAATGGTCTACCACTAGAGAAAAATAATCCTACTACATTCCACCATTATCTTGAGAAATACTAGTGATTTGATCCATGATACAATCCAATATGCACTAAATTGGTCCTGCATGACTAGCCTAAATATCCCACTCACCCTGGTGAAAATAGCGACTTCCTTCTAGTGATAATAAGGTAAATATCCTCCTATAACAATCGATATGAGACTGATAAACTAACCAATCCATAACAAGAATTAAGTCAAATCCTTTCATTTTCATCATGAACAATTCCCCAAAGAAATGGTAACCACCAATCTATTGAGAACATGCATTGAAACATTTGATATTTTCATACCACACTCCCAAAGGTGAGTAAATGGTTAAAAAACATCTAATATTTACACATACAAGACCAATTTTTTTTCAAAAAGATCTGATAGAAAAGAATTAAATGTTACTATATCAAAAAAACACAAGCTAAGGTATATGATACAAGAATCATACCTATGATGGTACAAGGTACTTCATTCAAATTAGTTGGAGTAGTCAGCATAATGTGAAACTGACCTGTCCCATTGCACTGGGATCTAATCGGACTACCCTAAGCTATATCCCTTTATTGGTACTATTTATCATGCACTAGAATACCATGTCCCCTACCTTGGCTTTAATAACTTATATAACTACAACTACCAGCCTATCGAGGGGTAGATGAGATGCTTCCTGACTCTGGTGATTGTCTTGATCCTCTGCCACTAGTCAGCTATGGAAAGTTCACACAAAACCTTTGAAGATGGACCAATCTTCCATAGAAACAACACTATAATGTGGGGTTAGGACACTATGGGTTCTTGTGACCAAAATTTCCACATTGATAGCATTGGGATAGAACACGATATTGAGATGGTAGTCCACTACCATGACTACTCTTCCCACTACTACTTTTGAAGAAACTACCATAACATCACTTCTTACCACTCGAATAAGAACACCATGATTTCCCTAATAAAATTACCTGACTGATTCTTGAATCCTATCTCATATTCCCTTCCATGAAGAGTTCCTGATTAATCACTTCTTCAAAGATTATTAAATGGAAAACATTTACATTAGACCTGATCTCATAACAAAGACCATCCTGGAAACATCTCACCCTAGAGATCTCATCAGTTTCCAAATATTCCTCAAAGCACTATAGGTTGGTAAAACATCCAACATAGTCCATAACTGACAAACCCTCAGGTGTTAGATGCATGAACTCATGAGATTTTTAATCTTTCAAGGTCTCAGGATAGAAATAGATCAAGAAATTCATCTCAAATTCCTTCCATGGTAGCTCATCCTACTCCCCATATTCCTCCAGAATATCCCACCAACAATAGGTAGGTCCATACAGCATATACATCGCAATATTCATCCTCTTATCCATGTGTGTCTTAGGATTCCTGCTTATTTTTAGGACCGAATCAATCAAAAACTTAGCTACCTAGGTCCCCCTTACCCAGTAAACATAGGTGGATATTGAAGTTGAAACTATCTTTTCATCTCAATCATCGAAGGAGAGGTATGAAAAATCTCCCTTTACATGGATCACATAACCCTTAGGAAGATGTCACGAAGATAAACCTCCATCCGTTCCTCAGGAACTATAGTAATATTTGATTTAGTTGTATTATGATCATGTTGATTTCCACTCTCTTAACACTTGAGTCAAAGATTACGGGGAAACATTTCCTCTACAAAAAAAAACACACACCTTAGATAACAAACTCGCAATAAGGTCGACCCAAAAGGTGACTGCAACAGAGAACCACTAAATCTTGGTCTCCCTAGACATGGCTTACAAGTATTTTACCATGACATGAGAACTACTTTCATTTATATAGTGAAACAAATATCTCATAATATAGTTCAACTAGTATGTATATATGAGATCTAAAACTAGATATTCTCCTATTATGAAAAATGCATGTCAATATATCCCTATGTGCCTATAATGATGAATGTATTCTTAGCTCGCACCATACTAGGCCGTGAGTATAATCTCAAGAAACAAAACATCATAAAACAAAATCCTTACAAAACATGTGAGTTACCCATGTTGAAATAACATCAACTGTGACAAGTACACAACACAAACAACAATCCCATCCCTGGGAATTCAAAATTTCCCCCTTACATGGGTCAGCTAATCCCATGCACAATCTCATTAACTAGCCCTGGAACATCCTAGTCTCCATTCTACCTTTCCCAAAAAGTAAGGAAAAATAAAATAAATCTTTCTTCTCTTATACCACTTTGTAACATACCCTAATATGTCACTCTCTCACATGGCCAAAAAAGGGTTAGTTACGAGACCTCAAGCGTGCCTCCCCATACACCAAAGGCCACCGAATTGCAGTGGGGGTGTGAAAAGTATAGTTGGGAGAATATACACTTTGGTATGAAGTGTCACAATAGTATAACAATTCATGATAAAATGGAAATAATAAAATCAAAGACACAAAGAAAGACAACAATAAAAGAAAACTAAATAATCCAATTAATAAATAAGGAAATAATATAATGATGTGATAAAATGTAGCTAAATTCCATGCTATAACAATACAAGAAAAAGAATACCAGACTCAAATAAAAGACCTAAAGTCTCAAGTCCCGAACCCCATACCGGTACCATCTCTAAACTCCATCCTAATAGCGAACAATCAATCAACAACAAGGTCCTTTTCCCTTGTCCAAACCTACATGCACGAAATCTACCAGAGTTCCAAATGACGACCCGAATACGGTGTTAGTATAAGTCAGTAGGTCGATGAAACCATGTCTAAACTAACCAGTTTTATATGAAGTGTATGCAATAAAACAATAAACATGTGTATTAATTAATTCAAAAATTAATAAAATACAACAAAAACCACCTTTGGCTCTATTTCAAAATATATCTGAGCATGACTTATGAACATTCCAACCACAACCATATAATAAAGGTAAACTAACTTATTTTGGTTCCATGCTAGAAATATCTCTGAGCATGTCTTATGACCATGACAACCACAACCATATATCCATGGTAAATTCACAATAATTTGGGTCAAATATCAATAATAATTACAACATCTGGAATAGATCCATATAAGCATTACAACATTTCCGGGTCAAATACCTATAAGAATTACAACATGGAATTGGGCATATCCCACTCTATAAAAGAATTACATCATGGTACTTGGTCTAGCCCACTCAATATCAACATTACAACATATAAGTGTGCATGTTCTAGGGTCAAACCCTATATATAAGCATTACAATGTGGAACCCAATTCCTATCATATAACATGGATATAAAAATATCACATGACAATTCTCAATCGTTAATTATAAAAATCACCATTATTATTTCATATGACACTTGCAATTTAATTAACAATTGATTACAAATTATATCAATAGGACACAATTTAGGGATTCTATAACAAGAAATCACCATATGCCCCACGTCATGATGAACATACTTTAATAAATTCTCCAATTACAAATCCATTTGAAACCGAATGAATTCAAGGAATAATATCATCCAGTTATTTAATTGATTTTGATGCACATATTGATGGTGCAATCACAATATTGCGTAAACTTGGGAATTATGAAAATAAAGGGTTAAGATTTAGACCCCCAAACTTTAACCAATGATCCAAAAATGATTCCAATGGACAACACCCCCATGGAAGAAGGGGAAGATGATTTTGAAGCTGTTTCTAGACCAAACTGATCAAGATCATAACCAATAATGCAATTGGGTAAAGGATTTCTCTGCAAAAGTTATAGAATAAGGAAGATAAGGAAGAAACATGACCAAAACCACTTACCGAGAATTTATCACAAAAACAGGACATGTATAAGGGATATTGGCACCCAAAAATTGCCAAGATAATTTTCTAGGACTAAGATAAGAGTAGTTGCAACCAATTGGAAAAAAAATCAGCTGAACAACATGTTTAAAATAGCAGGTTGGGAATTTACACGTTGTGTAATGTGATTACACACAGTGTAAATATTTTTAACGGAATAAGCTAAAAATTAATCACATCATATTTATGTTATTAAAAAATTTGAACAATTATAAAACATGTAATCCCTTTAAATGGTTTGTAAATATTTTATTTTCATCTTGTTTTCCTTTTAAACAACCTGAACCCCCTTTAAAGTTTCTCGACTTACCAAGAACCCATGAAAAACTTAACCCATTTATATATGAAATTAATTAACTTAAACAAGAATACATACTAAAACTTTAGGTAATTTTCTCTAAAAAGGAATCTCCATATTTGAACAAGACTCAAACAACAAGGATCAAATGAAAAACTCTGAGAGAAAAGTAACTAGAAAAAGATGGGATCTTACACTCTAGAATGTGAAGTTGATTTTTACATTGATTTAATCCCCGATTCAAGGCCTATATAAAACAACCCCTATAGAATGTCCATTATATAATTAGCGGAGTTGAAGAAACAACTACAATAGTTGTGTAAAAATACATTTATACACCCTAGTGTTTCACCTAGGGGATCCCATACTCTTTTCGCTAAGATGAAATATGGATATATGAGGCTATGAATTTATTATATGGAAATCAAAGATATTACTATAATGAAAAAGTATCTTATACCTCACATTAATGATATGTTTTATTAACTTTATAGAGATCAATAATTTTCAAAATTGACCTTCATAAAGGCTACCATCAATTCTGATTGAAGAAGGAAGATATTTCAAAGAAAAAATTTTATACGAGGTATGAACATTAGATGCTAGAGTAATTTCATTTGGATTGACTAATGAAGACTATATTTTTATGGATATAATGAATAGAGTATTCAAGGAATATCTAGATATTTTTTGTGGTATTTATTGATGATATATTGGTGTAATCTAAAGTTCATGAGGATCATGAGAATCACTTGAGTATCATTCTTATGAATGTTAGATAATGGAGTTATACGAGAAATTTAGAATTTAGAATTATGGATTTAGAAAGCTTCTTTTCCTGGACATACTGTCTCTAAGGATGGAATATCAGTTGATCTAGAAATGATAAAGGTTGTCAAATAATTACCTACAACAACAAATATAATCGAGGTATATAGTTTCATTATATTAGAAAGTTACTATCAGAGATTTGTTAAAATTTTTTACTGATTGGATAACCCATTAACCAATATTATACATAAAGAAGTTAAGTTAACATGGGAAACGTAATGTGAATAATGTTTTGAAGATTTGAAGATGATATTAGTATATGATCTAATTTTTCCCTACCATATGAAAATACTATATTTTTTATATATAGAGATTCATTGAAGAAATGAATTTGTTGTGACCTTATATAGAAAGATAAATTTATTTCATGTACATTAAATAAATTAAATACTCATGAAAAAATTATCATACTCATGATCTTAAGTTGGCAGCCGTAATATTTTATTTGAAGATATGAATAAATTATTTCTATGGTGAAATGTACAAGATATACATAGACTACAAGAGACTAAAATAAATATTTTTCTATAAAGAGCTTAATATGAGTAAAAGGTGATGGATTGAGCTATTCAAAGATTATGATTTCTCAAGACACAACCACCTAAGGAAAAAAATAAGGTAGAAGATTCATTGAGTAGGAAATATCATGGATCCCTAACCAAAATGAGGATCAAAATGGATCCTATGTTCACGGATTTTCTGAAGATGGATATGGGAATTATTAAGGAAGGGGAAACATCACTCCTTTTTCAAATAATTTACAAAACATCTTTGTTAGAAATGATAAAAAATTCTCATCTTGAGGATAATAATTTTCAAAATAAAATTGAATCCATGAATGGTAGGAAATTGGAATAAATCATATTTGAAGGTGGTGTTTTGAAATTTGGAAAGAGGCTCTAGTTTCTATCTATACCTGATCTGAAAATAGAATTATTATAGGATTACCATAGATCATATTTATATATACACCATGGTAGAATCAATATGTTTAAATATTTGAAGGAACATTTTTTGGTGGGATAATATGAAATTATAAATTACTAATTATATATTAAGATGTTTGGTTTTCCAAAAGGATAATTCTATGAAACAACATACTAGATGATTCATAAAAACTCTAACTATTACTATGTAGAAATAAGATGTAATTACTCTAGATTTTGTCACTAAATTACTGAAGACTCATAAAAATAATTACTCAATACTGGTTATTGTTAATCTCTATAACAAAATTGAAAAATTCTGTTCTATAAGAGAATATTTACTATAGAGAACCTTAAATGACTCTATATTAATGAAGTTTTAATAATTCATGGTGAAAATCTTTCAATTGTGTCTTCTCATGATCCATGATTTATATCAAAATTATAGTAAAGTATTCATAAATATCTAGATTTTGAGATTCATTTGAGAACTGCCTATCACCCTCAAATAGATGGATTGTATAAAAGGACTATTCAAAATTTACAAGACATGTTGTGATCATGATCACTTGAATTCCAAGGTATATGGGATCAGTATTAACATTAAGTGTAGTTTTCCTATAAAAATAGATTCCATTCAATTATTAAAATAGATCCATATAAAGATTTATATGGAAATAGATTTCATACTCCAACTAGTTGGTTATAGAGAACTTGTGGGCCCAGAACTTGCTAAGGAGACAACAATGAAGGAAAATACTATTCAAACCCATATTAAATAATCTCAAAGTAGGAAAAGGGATATACTTTTAACCAAAGGAAATATTTGGAATTTAAAGTTGGCGATAATGTTTTATTCAAAGTATCTCCATGTAAGGGTGTTATAATGTTCTTTAAGAAAGGAAAACTTAGCCTCAAGTACATCGAACCTTTTGATATTGGGAAAAGAATTGGAGTTGCATATTACAATTTGAAAATGCCATTAAGCCCATCTAAAGTACATGATGTGTTCCATGTATCTTTATTGAGGAAGTAAAAACAAAATAAAATGAATATGATCACCTCTAAGGATATATAATTGGGATCTAATTTATCTTACCCTGAAGAGCCTATTAAGATTCTAGACACTAGAGAATAAGTGTTGAGGAATTAGACAAGTTTGTTGGTAAAGGTACTTTGGAGAAATCATAAGATAGAATAAGAAACATGAGAAAATGAAGAAATTATGTTGAATAACTACCCAAATATATTTATGAGCTGACATTATTGAATATTTTAGGGTGAAAATTTTTAAAGGATGGAATAATGTAACACTCAAGCTTTAATTATAGTAAGCTTTTATATTTAATGAATCAATAGAAAAATACAAAAAAGTTATATTCAATAATATGATTAAAAACTAAATTATAAATTTTTTAATGTTAATTTTATTAAATTAATTTAATTTCTAAAATCATAAAAAATTTAACTTAGGGTAAAATTTTGGTATTTTTATGAAATGATTGATTTTTAGTGAATAATGAAAATACCAATTTTTCAAATAATGTGATTTATTTTCATTAAATCAAGTAATTTTAAAGTCCCATTAT
The DNA here is from genome assembly GCA_963277665.1 of Viscum album. NCBI lineage: Eukaryota > Viridiplantae > Streptophyta > Magnoliopsida > Santalales > Viscaceae > Viscum > Viscum album. The sequence continues at coordinate 512,148,884 of OY728136.1, read as the reverse complement.
ATTTTGGATTTATATTAAATAAAAATAAAATCCATTTTATATAGAATAATTTAATTTTAAATGAAAGTTTTCATTAATTTTATATAAGTTAATTTTATTCATAAAATGAATTTCTCTAAAAAGTGTTTTTCATTATATTTTATGAATTTATATTAAAATTAATTTATAAAACTTATTGAAATTGAATCATGAAAATGTATTACATATATAAAATTATTAGATCCAAATTTGGTAAATATATCCCTTATTTTGGTCATTATTAATTGTAAAATTAATAAATATTTGTTACATTAGTATGAGTAAAACGGGTAAAACTACGTTAAAACATTTAGACATGGCTTTAAAATTTATCTAACACTTTCCTTTATACTATTTTATGAATTTATTTAATTCATATCCATCCATTTTTCCAAAACATGACAACTTGGTGCCATATTTATTTGTTTTTTACCTTTATAATATTTAAGTAAAAGATAAAGCTAAAAATTTCACCTTCTTGCTTTTAATATCTATAATATTTTGTGATAGGGATAAATACAAAATTTGTATATTTATAAAAGGTTATTTTAAATATGAATGTTTTTTTATCATGTTAATTTATTTTAAACTTTTAGTTTCTGAATAATTATATTAAATTGTTAAGCAACACCAACATAATATTTATTCAATTTATAGAAAAATAAAATAAATGATTTTATAAATATTAAAAGTAACAAAAATTGGATTAATTATTGAATTACATAAATTTTGTAGATATATATGACATGTTAGGTATATTTTAAATGATTATATTCTAATTACATATTTTTCTTGATGTATTTAAAGTTAAGTTAATTGAATAGTGTGAAAAATGAAATTAGTGATATTTTATAATAAATAATATTTAATTTAATTATTTAAAATTAATAAAAATATTATCTTCATAAAAATAAATGTGATATGGTTTAAAACATTAATCATGGTAGAATTATGTTTCTTTTTTTATTTTATGGTTACTTTTTTTACCCTTAAAGGGTAGAAAACATTGATATTGCATCCATTGTCAAAATGGTTAATGGGAGGGAGTGGGGGTTAAAAATAAATGCTAAGGGTGCAAAATTAACCAAAAAAATGTAAATATTTTACCATATGATATTATTTAGACTAATAATCATATTATATTTTAACTATATCATTTTTGATCCATTTGGATGAAAAAATAATTTATATTAATTTAATACTTTAAGAAATTCCAAGAATGTCTCTTCTCTCACTTAAAAAAGGACACTCATTCTATCTCTTTTACACTGCTTTGAGAAACATAAATCAACAAAAACCATCAAAATTTAATTATAAAAATACTTATCCAGGTTATAAAGGATATTTTCCTTTGGAAAGACAAACCCTAGGCCCCTTAATAAGAGATCTAAAGTAAGTTTACTGAATAAGAAGTAATCATCTTTACTGACTCTTCAAGTTTATTTCTTATTATACTTACTATTAATGTGCTATACTAATAATAAAATAATAATAGAGTAAAATAAATATAATTATATTTAATTATGATTTTTTGAAAACCATATTCTATATCTTTTTTATCACATGAAAAGTGAAAACATCACTCGTGCATATGCACAACTTACCATCTCCACATTGCGGTGTGATTAATTTTTCAACACCAATTTACATGGATTGTTATTAATATTGAACTAATGGATATATATATTATATTTATTAAATAATAACACTTATATAATTACAATATCATATCTACCATTTTACCTTTAAATTATTTGGAAAATGATAACGTTACTTCTGAGTATGTGTGGACTACCACCTCTACAAAGCGATGTGATTCATTTTTCATTTATGTTTTACATAGATCTTAATAAGTATCAATTCATAGAATATATATTATATTTATTTTATTATTAACATTATTTATATTATGGAACCATAATCAAAGTACAAGGACTGGAACTATGGAATCAAAACATAAATGAAAATTGAAGAAATTAACACCCAAAATAATGATAATAATAAAAAATTATTAACAAATGGGTGATAAATTGTTATAAATGGATTATATATGATATTATAAATATTTATATGGTTCTTGTATGTAATTATAATAAATTTAAATTTATTATATTGGTGTTGAAAATAAATTTTTTGGAAAGTTGAATGTGAGGTGAGGGATTTCATCTCAATTTACATTCCAATGAGACATATCTGGTATTATGAACAAATTTACTTTATTTGGTATATATAATAAAACTTTGAAGTATTTAACATGAATATTTATTTATTAATGATGAGTTATGACTCAATTAATTTTACTCTTTCATGAGGAATATTTAAAATAAAATGTAATCCTATTTTTTATTTTGATTGGTAACATTTTTCTTCCATGTCTATATTTTTAAAAATTATTTCACAAAGTATTTTTATTTACTATAATGATTTATTAAGGAAATTTTAAGTTATCCTTGAAATTCTAAAAGTTTTGAAATGAATATTTCTAATATTTTCCAAAAGGTTTGTTTTCCAATTTCTTTACAAAATGTTAAAATGAATGTTTTTAACGTATAAAACATTAAATTTTTTTATTACAACCATAAATGTTTTTTTATCTTATATTCATTTATAGGTTTTTAATGGTATTATAAAGAAAAATATTTAATTAAATCATATTTTAATATTTTTTTTCATTTTCTTTATTTATCCAAAGGATATAATTTTATTACAAAACGTATATTTCCTTTTAATTAGTGGTAATCTTATATCTCTTAGTAATTTTGGGGTCATTAAATTTCTCTTGAAAAAATAACTTTATTATGATAATTAGAACTTAAATTTATCACAAATATACATATTATTTTTATTAAGGATATTATTCTTTTCTAAAACATATACCATTTATACATATGGTGTTTTACTTTTAAAGTTATTTTATTAATTGGGGAAATATTGATATTCTATAATCTTTAATCAATACAAATATTTATTGATAAAACATATTGTTTTATATTAAATTAAATATATAAATAATGCAATGAATATATAGTGATTATTAGAATACAAAACTATATATCCCCTCAATTTGTCAGCAGGTCTTGTGAGACAAATTTTTTCACCAAATTAAATGGGGTTTTAGTGTATACCTACCATAGTTTAAATTGACTTGGAATAAGGTCTTGATGGTAGAGATATCATGATGTCTAAGATCATGACATCCAATAAAATACATTTCCTTCATTGTGAATTCAATTATTATAATCCATGAGATTTATGGATTAATATTATCCATTGATTCATTTCGTGCTCCAGTAATTGATTAAATGGATTGTGTTTCCTGTTATTTACCTTTCCTTATTGATAATACCTTTTTAATAATAATATATTTCATTATACTCAACCCTTACTAAGCATTTGATCTAACCCTTATTTCTTTTCTTTTCTAAAAGATATAATGAAGAAGAAATCGTTGAATGAGTTTCAAGGATGTGGAAAATTTTCTTTTGTTATGTATTATATTTTATTCCCAATTTAAAATCAGTATCATGTATATATATGGTTCTCCAAGGACAATAAACTGACCAGTCTATCGAGAATATATCCCTTGAATCTATGCTAATGTAAGAAATTATACATTTACTCTAGGTTACTGGTGATGGGGTTGTTACATTTAGTAACCCTAAGTCATTAGTATCCTCAATTACATTGAGTATATTAGTGGAAACTAATTTTCATAAGGTTATTTTTGTATCTAATGGCTTATAATCTTTATTTGAATAATTATATTCTTATCATAAGAATATAGATTCACCTGTTAAATAACTTCAACACTCCATTACTCATGAAGGTGTTTCTATTAAATAAGTATTTTCCCTCATTTAAGAACACTTATAAAGTTACTAGTCTTAAGAGTTTCATTAATTAAGATTCTTATTCTCAAGTATTTATCTCAAAGAAAAGTTTGATGATGAAAATGTCATTTATATATAAAAAAACATTTATCAAATGAGTATTATGTTATTCTAACATTTAATAAATAATTTTATTAAATGTTATCCCACTAAATTAATGATCCAGTTTGAACTCATAATATTAATTAATAGGATAAGTTCCATATATTATAATAATTTACATCATTTTGAGCATGTAAATAATACATGAATAGATCTGGTCGAAAACAATTTTCAATCATTTCATTTATGATTCTTAGTTAGTTGAGTGGACAAATATTTATCCAAATCCATCATGTGGATATAAACTCAACTCTATTCCTTAAGTATCCTAACCATTAGAGTTTCCAAGCTCTATGTAACCCTAATAAATTGCTAATAACAATGTATTTTACCATTAATATCACCTTATTACATTATTTCCTTATATAAGATAATCCATGGTCACCTTACCATTAAGGTCACCCATAATGAATGATCAAGTTCAAGAAAAGTAATTCTTTGAAGGGATTCTCACACTTATTATTTTTAATGGAATTTAACCTCACCATATTATCTCATGTGATTTACATTTTTCATGTATGATTCTAATTATTTAGTTTTGTAATCCTATTCCTTATTATAAATCAATATGTTTAAACCATATTGATGAGTAACTCTTTAAACAAACCACAATTTGTATTACTAACCCAAAAGTAGAATATGAATATATTTAAACAAATTCAAATGCATAATATGAATAAGGTACATGAATTTTTAAAGTAAAGGATTTGAATTATATGAAATTAATAATACCCATATAAGAAAGTCTGGAGCCACAGATAGCCAACCCCCTCCTTTCTAGGACAAGGCATAAGCCTCAAAGCCAGTGGGATGTCCAACCCAAAGTCCCTCTACCCAAGGATACCTTAATAAATAGAGTTTAAAATTCATTATAACTCTAATATATAATTTCTATAAAATATACTTATTTACTAAATTCAAGCTAATAACATTAAATACAAACCAAGGTCCAGGTAGATGAAAACTAAATACAATATCGTACCTAGCATGTAACTTCTTAAAGGCATGTATGATAATATATAAGAGTAGTTTCTAAATTTAATAAAAATTATAAACAAATTAATAATATAAAAAATATATAACAATGAATAATGTAGAGAATAAATTTTAAATAATAAAAATTTCACATATTTAAACATGATATAAACAATTATGAACAAATCATAAAAACAGGATATTCATAAACACTTTATAATTTTATATATGTAATATATACATTCCATAATATTGAATATAAAAACTTTATACTCTTGTCCTAAAATTAACTCTTTCATATTATTAATTATATGAAATTTCACTTTAAATATATGACATTTAATGAATTATAAACACTTTTTATTTAAATTTCTATTATGTAAAATTTTTATATAATCCAAATATCACATATTAATATTATTTAAACCATGATCAAATAAATCATCAAAACTCTTTTTTGAGGTGGTTTAAATAATATACCAACTCATGTATTTAATTTGAACAATTTTAATTAATTAATTAAAAATAATTCATAATTTAATATAAACTATAATATTTTGGCCTAATTTTAGTAATTTATAAACACTTAATAAAATATGTATATAATTTCCATATAAAAATTTTACATCTAAATTATAAGTCTTCCTATAAAATTTAGAAGGTATTTTTAATATTAACACTTAATATTAAAGAATAAATTATTAATAATTTTTTCATAAATAATCAATCAATTAATTATAAAAACTTTATTATTAATTAATTTACAAAAAATTTTATAAAATAAATATCTCAAATAACTCTCATTATATTTTATAAAAAATTTATAAATTATATAATTAAATTTACAATTAAACTTTAAGAAAAACAATTTTCTATTCTAATTGTATTTAATGATATGGGATGAATAATATAATATGATTTATTGGCTATGGAGCATAAACATTTTAAATATTATTATTTATATTTTATAACTAATAGACATATCATCACATACGATAAGCATACATAAGGGTCTTCCACTCCCATGTCAAAGGAAATGAATCTTATGTATTGTTATACCTTTATATATCATATTTCTGTCCTTTTAAATAACATGGAAAAATACCCTTACATATCATATTGTATTTTAAAATCCATATCGATATCATAAAATTGATATGATGTTTTGTTTCAAAATACCCACAACACAACACTATCTTTATATATTAAATATCAATTTTATACACTATGACTTGAGAAAAACCTAGGGATTTGTACTGACACACTAGATAAAATATCCCCAACTGTAAGCCACAAATAAATTGGAAAGAACCAGTTTTTGAAATATATTTTATGATAAAGAATATAACATGTATTATGACTTCAAAAAATAATTTTCAACATCCATCGGTTTGAAGGAATTCAAAATTTTTTATTTATTAGAAAAATCCCCCTTAAAATAAATTTAATATATATATTAAAATAATTTACCACAACTGTTCAACATGATTTGAAAAATTAAAATTTATAATAATGATATGATACCACTTCTTGGTTTAAATGGATATAACAAAAATAACTAAATATAGTATAAGTAATATATAAACCCAAATCCAAGATCAAACATACTATATAAATTAAATCATGTAAATTATAAAATGAAGAAATGTGTGCACCTTTCACCAAATATGGACGCAATAATAATAAAAATAATAATCCCACATGCTTCATGAAGACCACACATGAGGTAGAAAATATACTTCCCTCCTCTAGATGTATCCATGAGTTAAGACAAATAATTCATCATATGATCAATATTCTTCAACCCTCTATGGCATTTTAGTGCCTCATGAAGTCAAAGGGTGAAGAAGAAGAGGTATTCAGGTATGGGAGAGTTTTGTCCAAGACTTGGGTATAATTTCACACTAGCCATCTTAGGGTGAATTCCCCATTATAAATCCATCTAGGACACTCCTCGAGTGAACATTAATTGACTCATATATTACAAGTTAATGAATAAATCATATGAAACCCATGGATATGCAAACTCTCTCATCCATTTCATCTTACGAAGCAACTTATTTTTATGATAAATAACATGGAATATCTTATCGAATGATAAAAATTATCATCTGACCACAAAAACAATCGAATACAGTGATATGGTATTGTATTCGTTTTCTTACGATATAGCTAGTATTAAAATATGACTTACATGGGTACCAACAAAAATCCATATTTTATGATATCCTCATATCATACAATATGATATAGCCACATGCATCATATGCATAATAGATTTATGACCTATCTTATTAAAACCCACCAATAGAATTTCCACATATTTTATATTCTATTGGATATTCCTATTTGTGAACTCATGTTTCGGTCCTTAGACATGGGATTATTATTTATATATATCATGAATTTTGTACTTTGATATATGGATGAAAACCATGATGACCGATGATCACGATGAGGTAGCATATATTGGACGTGTCATAAGTGATATGGTATTAACTGAATAAGTCAATAAATAATTTTTCTCTTTATAGTTAATGGAATAAAATATATTTGTACCTTTGATTGAAATATAATAATCTGATTAAATCCTTGGCCATGGTAGTTTAGTTATAAGTTTATTCTAGAAATTCAATGAAAGAAAAATTCATAATATAGGGTGATTCTATAAGTATGCATGAATACTGATGAGATATCAAGACACATGAATTATATTACATGGTGGAATTTGTTGTATGCTTATTGTCAATGTGACATTAAATTATTTATCTATGGGCACCTTGAAGTGTCTCTAGATTCTAATCTTGAACTTTAAGTAATTTTACCTAATTCCACCAAGAAAGAGGCCTAGAGGTCCATATTCTAAGTGTATCCGTAATCTCATTAAATTAAATTGAATATAATATCAAGAATAAATATTAATCTATAATTATGGAATAATAATGATTCAATTTATTTTGATTATATATATTAAATCACCAAATATCCGAGTTTAGAATATGTGTGTTGAATTTTATCTCTTGTTTATTATTCACAAGATAATAAATAAATATTTATTCACATGTTTTTTGAATAGATTGATATAAATATTTATTTAGTTATATTAATGTTCAAATAAATATCCATTTATGTGTTTAGAGAATATAATATTTATTTATTTATTAAAAAAATAATATTTTTTAAAATAAATATTTTATTATTCAAGGTTTGCTAAATTTTGAGGAGGATTAAATGATCAATTTAAGGGTCCAATGAAAATTTTATATTTTATTTAATATCATTTAAATAAACATTGATTAATTTATTTAATAAATTATATTTAAATTATTTTATGTCATTGATATAATAATAATAATATTATTATTAGACTTGGGGAATAACTTAGAATGAATATTTTATGAAGGACCATTGTATAATTATCAAATATTGACCCGAAGTATATATTACAACTTATATCAATTTAGAAGAGAGAGTGGGTTTTTAAAATGGATAAACTCTTAATAAATTCTCGCAAATCTTAGAGAGAATATCCTCCTCCATTCATATGAAGAATAAGAAATAATAAGATAAATCTTTCATTGCGATCAATGAAAAACAATGTGAAGCACTTGGTCACTCCATGCAAGATTAAGAAATACTAAGGGATTTTTTTAGAGATTCATGGGTCATGTGTGGATAAAACAAGAAGAATACTCACTTGGATTCTCCATTGTAATAATAAAATGATAAGTGTAATTTCAGAATTTATAAGGAATAATTATCATTTTTAAGATAATTATTTTTTTAAATTAATTATAAATTAAATGTTAAAGTTCATATCAAGGTGATTATAGGGTTTTTGTTGTCACATTATTTTGATATTATCCATTGAAACGGATGAGAAATAAATTCTAGTCACCAACCCACTACTTTTTTATACCCCAAAACCTTCAAAATCCTCTTGGAATGGGTGGTTAATTATCTTATATATTTATCACTTTTCCATCACTAAATTTCTCCAAGAATATATCCTTATTTTAATAGAACATACATGAGTTATGGAATGACTCTATTCGCTATTACATGACCACCATATCCCAATGATATGGAATGTGTATCCTATAGACATCTCAAATCCATTAACTAGTATTGTAGTGTAGTCTAGTGGATTATGGTGTAATGAATTCTACCAACTCAGGACATTGCAGTATGACTAGTTCTTCATAACACAATGTTGTAAAAAAACTATAGAATTATACCATACCAAATCCGCACATCCTATATTGTTGTGGTATATTATTCACCTTTAAAATATAACTCAAAAGATTTTGGTGTGACCTCAATAATATACATGAATAGTCAAACACTATAGTACAATTGTATCTTTTCCATGGTGAAATCAGTTCCTTGGAAATATCTCAAAAACAACTCCATGATGGAATTATTAATTCTATTATTTTAAACTCCTATGTAATAGTATATTACTCTTATACCTCATCTCTATCATGAAATAGAAAATAATAATGCGACATGAGGCTTATGAATAAGGTTAAAACTCTATACCTGCAAAACCCTCATTATAGTACAACAGTACACATCATTTTGTGGTTCACTTAAAGCCACCATAAATCCATTATTTTGAAGGTCCACATAACTACAATGAACATCCAACTCATCCATGAGCATGTTTTCAATAAATACAACAAAACAATCCTCTAACACTCATATATGAATTTCCTCAATAACCAAGTCAAAACATGCCTCTAATGTGAAGTTAATTCATAAACCACACCATGGTTAGAATGGTGTTTCTGAGAGTACTCTAACTCTCAGTGTAAGAAAAATTCCATATTGACAATGTCTTAATTGAGATCAAATCATAGCTCTCTATTTTCCAATTCTCTTTATGAGGGTATTTTGAAATCTTTAACCCCCATAAACTACCACAATCATCAAGGGATATTTAGTCTCTAGCCTAGGGGATCTTTAATAATGAAGAATATCATTTCCACAAACCAATGCTTCATGAACCATGTCTTCAATAACATTATGGGTAAAACTATAGAGTTCTATGTTGATGATTTTGTATTCAAACCTCATCAAAACTATGATAAAATTTCAAATCTTGAGATATTTTTCAGTAAACATATGTAAAAATGTCTAAAGATAAATCGCATAGAATTTTCTTCTAGGGTAACATTAGAAAAATTCCTAATATTCTTGGTATATCTCCATAACAATAAAGTCGACCCAAAAAAAATAATGTTATACTTGATATACCCCTTCTCAGAAACCTCAAGGATTTGGGGGGACTTCATGGGAATATCACCTATATTATGTTCTTCATAGATTACCTCATTGGAAAAAAATTTCACTTCACATGTATGATGAAGGAGGGAGTTTCTTATTAGTGGGATAAATATTGTTTGAAACCTTTCGATGATCTCATGATGTATCTTCTACACCGAAAATATTTATGTCTTCGGTAGAAGGGAAGCCTCCCATCCTCTATATAGAAACCATGTAGTAATTACTCGGTACCCTACTTTCACATAAGAATGATTCCATCATGGATAATGGTCTTTACTATACCAATAAAATAATGTTGAATACTACGACCTGATATTTTTATATTGAGAAGAAATTCCTTACATTTATTTTTCTAATGAAAAATTTGACACAGTGCCTATAGTGTTATGAGTTTCGTTTAGTTTCTCAAATTGATATTATTAAATATATCCTCACCCGTAAAATGCTAACTGGTTGTCTGATATAGTGGGTTGTTATCTTGTAGCAATTTTATGTTCAATTCAAGCCTCAAAATATAGTAAAATGGAATGCATTGGTATATTTTCTTACAAGAAAACCTACCTCTAAAAGTGTGATGGTAAATACAAATCTCCCCAATAAAAAGTTTGTCTTCACCACGACACTCCCCAAATATGGGAGATTTACTTTGATAGTTCCTCTAGAATCCTATCAGGAAGGAGGATGGAAAATATATAACTCAATAGAGTATTTTTGGGGATTATAATCATCTCCTAAATGAAGGGATTTTTTCCATTTTCTTTCCTATTATAGGATGGTTTCACCAACAATTAAGTGAAAGACCAAGCCCCCATTATAGGCTTGGAGATAGACCTACAGATATAAGAAACCTAATTGAATATCAAGGTTATCATAATGTTTTTAATCAAGGATATTAATTTATATCATGTCATCAAAATATAGGAAATAATACCCCTATTTGATTACATATAAGGGTTGATGGTATAATTCTCCTTTGATCCAACATTATATTAGATCCCCCATTCACAAAAAACTTTTATGCTGATACATTAGATAATTAATCCATAGCCCTAGAAGATCTATGCCAATGTGAAACAATCATCAGAATTATAAATTTTAGGGTGTTTTCACCATTTATCAATATTGATATAGAAGAGATTAATGAAATTAACACTACCCTAAACCAGGATAGACAATATCTTTTCTAACTGATACCCCAATTTGAAGGATGTCCCCCATCATAGACTACATCCAAAAAGGAATTCTCCTAAGGAATTTAATTATGAGGGAATAGATCTAGTGATGGGTAGAAAATATTATCCTTTATGGAATACCAAATCACCAAAAAAAAATCTACTATTGAGGCTTTAATGGAGTCCTCCTCATGTATATTGAGGGAGGAGAGACCTTCATTATCATGTAGTAAATTCATGTTAGTTACTAGGGTTCCCACTAGTCAAGATCCAAGATCTATAATCAAATTAAGGGACTTGGATACTTATAGCCACCAATGATGTAAGATTTCATGGATTTAACTAGGATGTTACATGCTTTCCATATAAATGAAACTTTATCTCTCAACCCATAGAGTTTTTGCATATCACCAAATAATCTTGGGCATTCATCAAATAGGGAATAGATTTCATGGGGCCATTACCCCATCTATATCTTGGTAGTTCAAGTACATTCTCACTATTGGAAACTTCTTCTTATAATGGTTCAAGGCTATATCCCTCAATGAAGTTGTGAAAAAGGAAATTGACTTTATGAATTCTCCTTTTATTACCAGATTTGGCATAACTCACATATTTTTTATGGAAACCAACACCAATTTATGTTATTTTGAAGTTAAAAGGATGTATTAGGAATATAATATCTACTCTTCCAATTTTTTTAGCTATCATGCATTAGTGAACATAAAAATAGATGTTTTCAACAGAACTATATCTAATATCCTTCAGAAGATATTAGAAAAAGACAATAAATTATGGTATGAAAAACTTGTGTATGATCTATGGGATTATCATACCATAGTTTGTACTTCCAAGCAATAAACCCTATATTTTCTTGTAAATAGGTAAAAGGTATCCCTTTCCACGAGGTTTCGTTGTCTTTACATCACATTGTCATCTATAATCAATTTTCTAAATACAAGTAGTCTCAAATATGGTTGGTTGAATTGAAATGGATCTTTAATAAAATGTTGGGAACACTGAATAAATTGGTGATCTATTATAAATAATTCAAATAAGAATTTAATAAGAAGGTTTCATCTTCTCATTCATTCAAGGATAATTAATGTTTTCCTGGAGAACCCCCATGATACCTAGAAAGAATCCTAAGAATATTAATCCAAAATGGGAGGAAAATTATGCCATTCATAAAGTCAACTCCAATATAGATTACTATTTTATCACAATGAATAGAAAGTGTATCATAATAGCTACAAATATGAGGATATTCAAGAAGTAATTTTCATAGCTTCATGTTGGTTTCAAGCATCCTCATCGAATGATGTTAAAATACATGATATATATTTAATTTTTACATTAATCTAAATAACTTAGAACTCATCCAAGAAACATAATGTTTAAATATATGGAATAATGTCCTAAATATATAACTGTAAACTACATAGCACCAAGATCATCATTGTATGACCTAAAACTATAGAATGACCAATCCTAGTTGAATGGAATAAAATTGAACATCCTATGGTTTATGATACATGATATCAAAAACTGTTCAAGATATTATATTAGTAGGACCTATTTTCATGCTTTCTTGGGGATTAGAAAATTTGGTAATAGTTTCAATTCTGAACAAGAGGTCTTTTTGCATCATCATGGCTTCACGTGAGGATTTTGTAAAGGCTAAGTCGTTTTCTTGGAGGAACATTAAGTGATTGAGATTCTATATTTCTTGATGGTCCATGGAGGTTCATCGGGGCTGGGAATCTTCACAAATTGAAGTTTGAGTCAGTATTCTAGGAATTAACCTACTTTTCCATATTATTTCTTTTTTGGAAAATATAGGTGACTTTCTTGGGAAGTTCTTATGTGCGGATGAGCCTACTATTCAACTTCAACAGTCTAATTCTTCTTGTATTTGTGTATCGATTTAATTTTCATTTAATCCCCCATGAAATATACTTTTGAGGGTGGAGGACTCTTTGGAATGGTGGTAAGATATTTTTTACCCCTCTGTTCCTCTATTTTTCTCATCATGTCACCTTCTGGGTCACTTGATTTTAGCTTGAAGAAAGGTGTGTTCCAGTGGATCAGCTTTTCATGAGAAATGTATCTTGCACAACGATGGTCCTATGGTTTAGAGAGTCATTTAGCCAGAACCTCCTCCCCCCATCCCATGTAGAGCCTTGGATCCTTCGTCCTCCTCAGGTCTTCTTGAGTAGTTGGAGGTTTTTTCATCACTTGGGACTTCTATTGTTAGGGATTCTCGAGATTCTACTATGGATTTTTTTTTACGCGACTTGGCTTGGCTCAGGCACACTGTCTTGGACCTCAGACTTCCTATTCCCTCCAACCTTTGTTTCAATTCAATCTAATGCTTTATTTGAAGAATCTATCATCCTTAAATTTCCTATTCAATGACCAATTTTTGGATTGTTTTATGCCTTCAGGGGATGATCTTAAGGAATACTTTTTCTCCTTGGTGAGTCGGTTTTTCAATAATTGTGTTGAAGTGGCCACTAATTCTCTCAATTATTTTCTGCCATTTGGGACCAACAAAGTTTCAGCCCAGTATGGGGTGTCTTATCTTATTTCTTTGGTTATTAGGCTAGCTTCATCCGTAGTCTTCCCCTTTAATATTTGTAATAAATTCATCATTCTCTCTTATGATGCTTAGGATGTGGATTTTTCAATCCAAGATTCTCCAGTTTCAAGAGGTTTTTGTACTCAATCTTAGTTGAGACGTGGATAAGATTAGTCATCCTCATCTTTGTGGGGCTCTATGTCACTAGGGTCCAAAACCAAGTGCCAAGGTAAAAAATGATTCTGATCCTCATTTGGAATGCTCATGGTCTTGGGTATTAAATCAATAATGATTTTCTAGATAATGAAGTTCATCATAATAAGACCTAATTAGTGGTTATTCTAGAACCGAAGTAGCAATAGACCGAAATTTCAGTTTTTTCTCACATGATTTTATTAAACTCTTTCCTTCATGGTGATTATCTTAATACCCATATCTTCTATTTTAGGGTGCCTTCTATTTTTATTTATAAACTAGAGGTGTCAGACCTATATATTTATACCAAGATTAGTTTGGGTGGTGTCAGTGTCTTCTTCTCATTTGTTTATGTGAAGTATGATCCGAGGGAATGATATCATCTCTAGGAGGATCTGGAATCATTCAATTTAGAAAAAATTTCTTGGTTTTTTGGTGGAAATTATAATTCAATTTTAGATATATCTAAGAAAAAGGGTGGTGTCGTTTACCCATGGCGCGATCAGTAAGCCTTTACTTCTTATGTATCCAGTTTTGGGTTGATGTATTTGGGGGTATACAGGTAACAATTTTACACAATGGAATAGTAAATGAGTTCATAGATTCATGTGTAGTTGGTTGGACTATGTCTTATTGAATTTCTAGTCCATTTCGATCTTTCCAGACATGAAGGTTCAACATCTGGTCCGCTTCATTTCTGATCATGCTCTTTTGTTCTTGACATTGCATAAGAGGGGATCTAGTAGTGATCATTTATTCTTCTATAATAGGTGGTATTCCAATCAAGAGTACCATAATTTGTAAATGGAGACTAGGAACAAACCCAAGGATGGGACCACATGAATTTTATTCAATAACAAGATTAAACATCTATAGCAGGATCTACAATCTTGGATTACTAATCATCCTAGTATATATAAATATTTGGATTCTCTAAATGAATAAATTGATCATCTCGATTACAAACTTTAAGTTGAGTATGATGCTGATATTCTTGTAGCATTACTTCATATGAAGAACCATCTTAGCGAGTTGCTGCTTGAGCAAGAGTGTGCAGTCAATGATAGAGCTAGAGTCACTTGTCTTAAAGAAGGTGATAAAAATATGACATAATTTTAGACTTGTATCGAAGAAAAAAAGTGTGGAGTCATTCCAAATTTTTGTTTGGGGTATGGATCATATTCTAATGACTCAGATGTCATTGGAGGTATGGTTAAAAATTGTTTCAATTCCTTTCTTTACTGACCCTAATCCCCATGTGCAAGGTGGTTTTCCCAATGGTCTGAGCGATTTATTTAGTTACATTATTCAAGTTTTATCTTCCTCCATAAATGATTTTTTCATGTATATTCCATAGGGAAAAAAATCTTTATTCCATTAAATCTCTCAACCAAAGAAGTTTCCATGGACATGATGGTTTTTCGACCTCTTTTTATTGCATTTATTGGGATCTCATTAATGAGAACCTTATTGGATCCATTCACTATTTTTTCCATCAGGGTAGTCTTCCTTGGTCTATTTGTGCTACCTTACTTATGATTATTTACAAAGTGAAGGACCCTTCTTACCTCAATAAATTTTGGCCGATTAGTATTCACAATGTGTTCTATATAATTTTGGCTGGCATTCTTAATAGGAGGCTTTCTAGTCACTTATCTGATTGGGTGTCCATGGAACAACATGGTTTTATCAACGGGAGATTGTAACACCCCAATATTTTTCAAATAAATTTAATATTTAATGCATGA
Organism: Viscum album; assembly: GCA_963277665.1. NCBI lineage: Eukaryota > Viridiplantae > Streptophyta > Magnoliopsida > Santalales > Viscaceae > Viscum > Viscum album. The sequence goes on along the minus strand of OY728136.1, from coordinate 512,132,914 downwards.
AACATTGATTCTCTATAAAACAACACTTCGTTATAACCTATCCAGTAAACATAATTAATCCACCTCTGTGATTTGAATTTCAAAAAACTGATATACAGGGTTGCGTTCAGTAAGATATTTAGAGTCTGATAAGGTAAAATTAATTTTTGGTGAATAGTCGCATACCCTTATGAATTGTAATATGAAACTTATGAATAGTAAATAATATTATTATTTTATTTTCTTAAGGTTATAAGATAATGAGATCTTGATTAATTTTTCATGGTGATACAGAATGAATTATAGTTTTAAAATTGTTTTTTCTAATAAATTATGATTTTATTTAAAAATTAAATTAATAATATTTAGGAAATTATTTTTTGAAAATAGAGATCATTTTTGAATTATACACATCTAAAAATGGTTAGGGTGAATTTTTGGTATTTTTTTGTATTATTCAAATTTTTGATAAGTAGTAAAATATAGTAATCTACCGGATATATACATTATCAGTTAAATTCAATATTCCTAGAATCATGTCTAATGTAATCACACTTGGTTAGAACTCACATGAACATATTAAAATTCTTGGTCACAACAATCAATACTATTGGTAGTCTTTAGAAAATTAATAAAATAATGAGTAAAATAATGGGAAAACCCTCCTCTCCGCCACTATAAAATCCTCCCCACACTACCTCTTCTCTTTACTCCTCCCAATACTTGTGCCTTATCTAAATTCTACCCAAATATCCTCCCTATATACTCCCCCACGTTCATAAGCCATTGGTATCATAAAAAGACCAAAACCTCTACCCTAAAGAGGCTCTCAAGGAAGATTACTTCAAGATGTAAATCCCTCTTTTCATTTCTTTTATTTCAAGTTCAATTCTTTTATTTTTCTTTCCTCACCTACTTTCATAAAAATGTTGTGATGAATCCATTAACTTAAATTTAATATAATTTTTTATGATAAATTATTAGTTCTTAATCATCTCTCCTTTCCCCTTCTTTTATATTATAAATGAAAACACCATCCGAGATGTGTTAATTTATCACATTCAAGGATGAAGAGTTTTCAATTTCTATTAACATATTCAATTATGGACATGAAATCATTTTTATGGTTGAAAAAAATATAATATATGTATTATAACTTATTTAAGGTTCTATAATCCTTTTTTACACATGAGATAAATTTATAAATCAAAATGATTTCATTGTGATAAAAAACCGCCAAATAACCCAAACAATTGTCATTAAAGTTTTATATAATGATTCATCTTCACTCCTAATAAAAATTTTTTGTTTATAAACATGTAATTTTATTGTTTTTAACTAATAAAATAAAACTTATATTCTGGAAAACTATTCTCATTCTTTATGTTTATCCATGCATGAATATAAGCAAACCAATCATGAAAACCAAGGAAGAAAACACTCCCAAAACAATAAAATTGAATCTACTAACCCATAAAAAGGCCATGAATGAAACTAATAAGGTTATAATAAATCAATTAAATATATATGAAGTTATTTAATCATTAATTTATGAACCTAAATTTTATTATTCAGTTCATTAAGATCAAGTGAGGAACACCTTCGGACTTAAGGTAAGAGTTTTCCACCCGAGCCTCCATTTTCATTCAGCTTACTTTTATTGTCTAATTACCTCAATAAAATTATTATGTATTATTATTTACTCCACATAAATTCTGTTTGAGTGTTCTATATATGTTTTTCAACCATAATCCTTTCTTATTTTATGGGGAGTTATGCATTTTAAAAGGAACTTTCAAAATTATTTTCGAAATACAAGCCCGATTCAAGAGAATTTTTCAAATTCTTACCTGTTTTAAAGGGAAATCTATAATATATTTTTAGAAACCATTATATTTCTAAAATCACTAATTTTATTATTAAAATACTATCTTACTTATGTTATGTTTTTATACAGAGACTTTTCCAAAAGAACTATTCTTTTCAAAATAAAAGAGTATTTATCTTAAGAATTACTCAATGATTTTAAAAGGGTTTCTTCATATATTTCAAGACTCTTGTTGATTATTATATATTATTAGGATTAATATTTTTTATATAATCTTATATATTTAATTGAATGGTTTATGATTATTTATTACCGTGGATGTTCTGTCTTAAAACCATTCACCAATTTTGTCTGAATGGTTAGTGTTTATGCTTAATGTTTGGGAAAAGTTATTTACATTTCATACGTTAGTTTCAATATGAATATATATTTTGTTTATGTTTATCCCAATTCACATGAGGAATTAATTGGACTTATTAAGTGATTTTTGGGTCCCTCTATAGCCCCTTGATGTATCGGTAGGTCTCATGAGACAAATAGATATGAACTTGGCCGAGGCCTCTCCCATTTTTAGATATAGTTTTGGCTGAGGCCTTAATAATTTTTAGATGTATTGGCCAAGGCCTTGATGATATGTTTCAAAATTTCTAGAATATGAATTTACCTCATTATGAAGCTATAAATTCAAAGTTTATGAGGTTATTCAACTAGTACAATACCCATGATTATGCTTTATTATGGAAATATTTACTCATCTCATATTCATTCCATATTATGTTCACATTTTCCTTTTAAAGGCATGTGTTTTAAATTATTCACCAGACACAATGTTTATGTTTTCTTATGCTGTAATGTTTACCCTTACTAAGCATCTGATCTCACCCCTTATTATGTTTCATTTTTCACAGGATATTAAGAGGTATATTATGACCGACTTGCAAGGATATACTTATAGTGGTGGATGTTCCCAATGTAACTTATTTTTTTCATTTAAAGTTATAATGTTAAACTTATGTCTGTATGTTGTTTCCAAATCTAATAAACTAATCAATACTTTGGGATGAATATTACTTGTTTATATTCCTATGTAATAAAATAATACATGGGCTCTGGGAAACTGGGGTCAGATCTTTACATAGATCATCTCATGATACTATTGGAAGTTTTCAAGAAATGGTTTCAGATCTTAATGTAAAGGTGAATGTATCTAATTTGGTCATAAAAATTGACATGGATAAGGAATAAAACATGGTTGAGTGAAGTTATATTCTTATAGTGATGGATTTTATTGTATTTTATAATTGGGTGCGCGATTTACTTTTTAGATTCTATAGGTATTCTTGGTTCTCGATCTCCTTGATGGGAAAGAGAGAAGGATTTTTGAAAACTATATGTGGACTTCATCAGGGTGACCCACTATCACCTACCATCTTTATCATGTCACAATACCATTAGCTCCTTGAGAGGAATATGGGCGTTGTGAATATTAAGGGCTTCAAATGTAGGAATCATTTTCAAGGAGTCTCTCACCTTCTATTTGCGAATGATATGATTTTCTTTATCAATGGAGCTTCTTGATCAATTATAGTTCTTAAAAGAGTGTTGTATGAATATAATTCTTTGAGTGTTGAATGTATCAATGTTGAAACGAGTATTCCATATGTACAGTGGGCTTTCTCAGAAAGGAGGAAAAAAAGAATGGAAGAAATGATTGGTTTTCACAGAAGATAGTTTCCCTTGGTGTACTTGGGGGGATCCAATTTCTCCTAGAAGATTTCATATAAGTCATTAATAAGGGGTGATAAATAAAATCTATAGATGGATCAACAACTAGAAAAATAGTTTCCAATCTTTCAGTGGTAGAATTACTATAGTTAATTGAATTCTTTCTTCTATTTTGATGCATGTCTTATTAGTTATTTGATCCCATAAATGGGTTGTTAACAACATTGAGAATATCTAGACTACATTTATATGGAATTATCATGGGTAGGGAAGTTATCATTGGGCCTCATGGAAGAGGATGTCTAAACCCTTTCATGATGGGGGCTTTAATATATGCAGTATCGAGATGAAAATGCACTGCTTATAATCTATGTTGGTGTGGGATGTAATGGAGGGGCGATATCTATGAAGTAAATTCATTTAAGTTAAGTATGGAACTAATATAGAATCAACATGGGGTAAGGTTTATTGTCTCTATAAGCCTCTATGAATTCACTTTCCTGTCTTTCATCACCACTCTCGGTGGATTGTAGAGAGTGGTAACACAAAATTCTGGTTTGATAATTGGGTAGGATTCACCTTGGTATTCCATGGATTTTCCCACTTTGGGTATTTCCTTTTCAATAGAAAGTATTTTCCTATAATTTATTCATTCAATTCATAATAAAAAATATTAATATTTTTTTGATGACATCGATTTATCTTCTGATCCCGACCGTCTAATTTTCAGAGAAGAATCAGCTGAGGTGTTCTCAGCTAAGGCCGATAGACACATTATACAACATTTTTCTACTACTAGTGATAGCGTTGGTTTTTTATACAATAAATACATTCCCATCAAGTTTATATTTCTACTTTGGAGACTATTTCATAATTTTATTCCCTCAGACACTGCGATCTGTTCAATGGGTATATTCCTCACCTCTCGGTGCTGGTGTTGTCATAATGGTAACATCAAATTGAAGGCACATTTTTTCTTCTAGATTGAATGGTCCTCAGATATATGGAGGTATCTGGAAAATGTGATATTCTATGACATTCATTAGGGCATTGAGGTTGGCTTGCATCAGATGGATTTGCAGGGGGACGTCATTCCTGTCCCTGTTCACACTCAATGGACTATTGTTTTGGATGTTGGATGATGGACCATCTAGAATGTGCAAAATGGTTCTCTCATAAAAGGTAATTTTTATTCCAATATGGATATCCGAGTTTGTTCCAGGTTTATAATGGTTGAGCTCACACACCTAGTTAAAAAGTGTGACAACATCACTCCCTTGAAGTGGCTCCTCCTGTCCACAGGTATCTCTACAGGCATACAAGAACCAGCAACACTAGGGATATGGTTTTTCTGGTGTACTTTTATTCAAGGTTTGAAGTTAAATATTGATGGACAAGTAATATTGGTATTATTTATGTTCCAGGAGTGGTCCATGATCACAATGGGTCAGTTCACCAAGAATTTAGTAGTTTCTACGGTCAGGGGAGCTCTGTTATGGTGGAGGCCAATGCATTTATTAATGGGATAGATATTTTAATATTTCATAATATGTCAATATCAGTCATTAAAATAGATTCATCTATTGTTTACAACTCAATTCTTGGAAAGGAATCCACCCCTGGTCTATTTCCTATCTCATTCGACAGTGTATGCGTCATTTTCCTAAGGGGGTTTCCTTTTATCATACTTGGTGGGAGGGGAAGGAAGTGGAAGATTTCTTAGTAGTAAGAGGGACCCCAGATAGACCTCTTATGAATTTCTATAGTGTGGTTATTATTCCTCCAGAATGCATGTATCTAGTTCAAGATAATTCCCTTGGCCTTCATTATAATAGACCACTTTAGCCTTTTTTGTCTAGTCTTTCTCCTTTGTGCCTATTTAACTATATCTTGATATTGATAACAAAATAAATATTTATTGGTTATATTCATGTCATGTTTCCTCTTATAACTCAACATCAAGATAAATCCATCTCATGTTGTGAATGATCTATATATGTGTAAGTGGTCCTTATTATATGATATTAAACTACATGGAATCTAAGTCCTTATCCCATGACAATGAATTTCATGACATATATTCCACCCCTCATAACTTTAAACTACTCAAAGTGGTCTATCCAATAATAATTTAAAACAATCCATTATAGAAAAGGAATATTTACATAAGATCCCTAAACATATGACTCTTAATATATGGATATATTCTTAGAATAAAAATTCCCCCTATGTAAGAGACTAATCTACATAGTAGTATTTCTTTCCTCAAGGGTTCAACAGTTATAGTTACACCAATCAAACCTAATGTCATTGTTATCTAATGTATGAATATTTATACCCCTAATTATAACAACATGTGACTTGATTCCTATTATTATAGGATACATAGTGACACCTAAATCTCTTATCCTAGTCTAAGCTACAAATTAAAACAATATTCAACCACCTCTTTGTGTATGGTCTCCCCATTCATGTCAAGTCTTTCTATATCAGACTCTTTGTTGGGATGGAATATACCTATTATTTAAGAATTATGTTAAACTTAATTCCTAATATTTATAGATATTTAGTATTTCCCAGGTTTCCTATCTTGGGTCTAGCTATGAATTCCAAAAAAATTACCTCATTTTATTTCCCAATATTTCATTTATTCACGTCAAATTTTCTTTCTTCACTCATCTCTAAGGAAATTTTATCTCATTTTTCACCCAAGTCAGGTTTTCACCAAGCCTCTCTATAGATTTACTATTCACATGACCTTAAACTGTAGAACAACTGATACATTGTTACATGAAATTAAACCACATGACATATGGTTTATCATCCACAACCGTAAACAACTTAGTGTGGTCCATATTTTTTGACTCAACTTCTCTACTAGAGAGTTAGATACATGTAAGGGTACATGGAATATTGTTCATCTCTATAATATTATGATACCGTAAGATACCCTATTCCTAAGGAAACCTATATCTTATATCAAGGATAAAGGACCTGGAACTTATCCTTATTCCAATTTCAAAATAGGATATATTAATAATACCCCTACTCGGTATATGATCTATATTTAAATAGATATTATCCTTCCCAATTACTACATATGGATTTATTCTCATATCTTAGGATACATAGTGGAACCTAAAATCCACATTCTATATCAATCATTAAAACCCAGTATATTTTCTCTTATTGATCAGGATCTTACTCATTCACAATGGATTATATTCACTTGGATTGAGAGAGAAACCATAAAGACCTCATAACTATTTGCGGCTTGATTCTCATGATTTGAGATATGTAGTGGTGGCCATATCACTTATCTCATGCCCAAGAACAAATTCATTTAATATTTAACCCCTCCCACTGTATAGTCTTCTCATTCATGTCAGATCATTCTAAATATGGCTCTATATTGGGATAACATATCTTTTTATAAGAACTATGTGTGGTTTGATTCTTATTATTTCAAAATATGTAGTCACATTTCACCAAATATTTTAGACCCATCCATAAATAATCATCTATTTTCACTCATTTAAAAATAATTATTATAACTCAACCATGGTAAGTTCACGACTAGAATGTCCCTATAAATTTCTAAATATCCCTTTTCCACAAGTCATACTTCATTCCCTATATTTTTTAAATCATTACAATCCTTCTAGGGATATTGGTAATAATTACACTCAACTCCAAGGAACAACACTAATTGGTATGGATATTAGTGTCTCTATACTGGTCTGTTCCATCCATAGGCATGTTTTTTTCTTGAGGATAAGTTCCTCTTATCCCCACATACCCATTATAACATCATCTTGGAACCAATCATTAAGATTTAGTTTGTGTCCATCCCTAACATACTTGTCTCATATCAATAACTCTTGATTAAAATACCTTAGGTCATGATTTACATCATCATAAATCCCTATTCAATTTTTTTGTAACTCTTACCTCTTAAGATGACTCTGGGTTACCATATCACCCCCATTATTGGTTTTTGTATTACAACATTAAACTACACACACATATTTTATAAGATATTATATATAGGAATTGGGATCCTATTCACATCAAATTATCATCATACCCTTTTTTATAGGTTATATTATACATTGGTCAATATTGTATGTCCTTAAACCTTACAACAATTCATTGAAGTTTTATGACCTCAACTTTATCCCTCATTAGTCGAAGAACTGTGACCTTAAACTACATAAACCCTTCCATGACATTTTATATACTTATATTAGCCTTTTCATTCAGGTCTAATTTTTCATTGTAATTTATAGATATATTATCTCATCATTTTTTCTAATTTTTATGACCTTAAACTCCAACTACTTATGATCTAAAAATTATTAAATTAAATTATATACACCTCCCTTGGATAGTTTAAAATAATATTGGGTACCTAATTTGTTTTAATTTTATCTTACCCTTGTAAACATATTCTGTATTTTGGACAAATTTGTATATCCTTAAACTATATCCCTTAATGGTTCAGTATTAAATAACTTTAAACTACAAAATAAATGATACATAGGCCCTGTCTTGTTAAAAAATCTTAAAGGGTGGCATAAGAAAAAATTAAGTCTTTACTCACTATGTATTCCCCTTTGGGGAATTAGTCAAAAGTTATGGAACACTTGTTGGGAAAAATAGTCCAATAAAAAATTAGACAATAATTTCTACCTTCTACCTACATGTGTTCTCAAGAAATTGCATATTATTTCCCATTCCCCTGAGAATGCGTTCAATATATGGTGGTGTAACCTTTAGAGTGTTAGAACCCTTGTTGAATATCATTTTCCCTTAAAACTAATTCATTCCTTAAGTGTTTGAATATTCACAAACCATTCATTTATATTAGTAAAGAGAACATTTAACTATAAGGGACATCTTTTCTTGGAACTGATTCCAAACCACCATATTTTGAACATCTAACTAGAGGCATATTTTCTTCCCTAGGAGAAGGTATTCTAATTTCTTTATACCCAGAAAACATAATAATTAATTGGTAATACTTGGTGTACTTGTTTTATCTCATCATTTCCTAATTCAGATGCCTCAAATTATAATTTACACATTAAATAACCTATATATTCAAGTGAAATTGAATACCCTTGACATAATTTTTTTTCATTGTACCTATTTTCAAGGGAAAAATGTGACATTCCATTATTTATCCTTTTATGGTTATTTTAATGAGACCCTAAACCACATAACATACTGGTCCAAACATTATGACCTTAAACTATATGCATCTATCCCTATGGATATCTATATTAGTGGAATCAGGCATTCATTCAATTAAAGATTACCTCACCAATTATATTGAGTAGAATACCTCATATTTTGGTCCAAGATGACAAGATTTAAACTCTAGTAACATTTATCTAACTTTAATGAACTTAAAGTACTCAAGGAAAGTGAAACGGTGTTCACCATGTTAAAATCCTATAGAGGGAAAGTTGGGAAATTTTTTTGTATCCACATTCTAAGCCTACACCTTTCATCACTTAAATTTAAAATTGAGAATATAAAATGGAAAAGGTAAAAAAACTTATTAGGTTGAAAACCCAAAATGGTTATCCTGAGAAATAGGTGAGTTATTTACCACTAAGCCTCCCTCATATGAGGCATTGGAAAAAGTAATGGATAAAGAAATAGTCATAAAACTTATGGGGTCCAACATATGACCCTAGAAAAAGTTGAGCCATTATTTATAGGCCCTTGACCTAAGAATAAAGTAATATCACCCCTTCATTCATGGAAAATTGGTGTGGATTATTTTTTTTGAAAAACATCAAAAATGTAATTTCAAGGTTATTGAGCCCTTTTAAACATTTTAACTCTCATTCCAAAATCCCCTTCATGATTTTATTTATAATTTGTCATTCAAACATTCCATATATGAATGGTCCAACCTTAGTTTATTGTGGTTGTACATATTCTGATATATTTGGACTTTATAGACTCATCTAAGGCTATACGCATAGCATGAAAACATATCTCAAATCCAACTGAGTTAACCTTAGTGTACAGTGATGGTAAATATTCTTATATATCTTTTTTTCTATACCCATCTGACGACACATGTCCAAGAGATAATGGGTTGATCCAAATTTCATTTTTGAATCAAATTGTAAGGCCCCAACCTTAAACATTACTTAATCTTGAATTAAGTCAAGAATTCAAACTAATGATCTTTTTAGGTTTAGTGTTTTAGAGAATTAGGCCATAACTATTACATTACATCTTAAAAATTACTAAGTAGACACTTATACTCTATCGACAATTTTCATAATAATAAAACTACTTAAATAAAACAGGAATTATTTTCTTGATAAAAATATTACTGAATTATTATTTTCTCTTATCCTTATACCCTACGAATTATTTTCAAAAACTTGGGATGAGAATAAAATTCTTAATAAGGGATATAAAATAAGGAAAGAAAATATTTGTCTATGAATACATACAAATCAGTGAAATCACACTTTTCACTCATAAAACATAATCTCTTTAGAATACCTCATTAAATCATAATATTTACGAATAACTCCTAAAAATCATAAATCATAAAGGTAACTTGTAAAATAATTAATATACCTACAATGCGTCTTTCATATCTATATAGGGAGTATCCTTCATGGATACATTTTAAATACCAATCACAGTATATTCCCAAAATCTCTTAAGAGAAACCTTAACGTTTACCTCCGTCACATTACCCAATGCATATGAGAGTTATCAGGGGTTCACCCACCCTCAGTTTATCATAGAACCACCTATATACATAATTAATTCCCAAGAACCATAAAAAAATCAAAACACATTAACAATCATAAAGGAAAAATAACATTTTTATATTGTAATAACAAGATATCATTTCAAGATATTGACATAATCAATCTATTTTTTAAAACACAATTTAAACATTTACAAAGATGTTGTTTGGATCAAAGTGTCCCATACCAATTTTAAACTTTTGAAATAATTTAACATCTTAAAAAATTCATGTTCCCATAAATAAGTACTTAAAATAGTTTTGAAAACATGGACATGAAAGAGAAGGATATATAAGATTAAATCTTTAAAACATTTAAAATGATGTTTTAGTTAAAGAGTCCCTTACCACTTGAGAAAATACTTGAATAAAAATAATTAAAGAATAATATTAATAAAGATTTATAATATCATGATAATAATGATATTCATTATAGAATATTTCAAATAGAATTATATACACCATATAAAAGTGAATTGGTGTATAACAATAAATAAGTCACAATGGAATGTAAATTGAGACAAAATCCCTTACAAATATCATATCCTTAGATTAAGGATAAATTAATGAAATAATTATGTGTGAAAAATATAAATACAACCAATATAAATAGATATATTGGGTAAAACAATCAGAGGTAATTCACACATATGCTTGGAAAAACAAAACCAATGCCATGGATATTTAACTCAATGAAATGAGATTGAGTTAAGATTTCCCCTAAAAAGTTCATATAAATGAAGTAAGAATTTATTAATGTGGTGATTATGTGTATAAAAGATATATACATACAAAGGAAACTGTAAATTACAACATAAATAAATAAATAGTGATTTCGCACATTATTTTGGCATAATATAATCAACGCAGTATGCGTAAAACCGAAAGAGTAGAAATTGAGTTTAGAAATTCCGTTACAAAGATGATTTTTTTAATAAAATAGACCTATTTTGTGTCTCCACTATAAATAAACATAAATAATGTTTAAATAAAAGTTATGATATCAACATTTATTTCTCATATAATCATATAAAGGCATAATCAAGAAGTATAAGATTATCCCAAAGAATGAAAATTTGGTTAAGAAGTTCCCTTACCCCGAGTCTGATTCATCACATACAATTGTTATATTCCTAAATAATAAACCAAGGTCAAATTATAATTTATTGAGAAACTTTTTCAAGTTTATTATTCTTTTTATATCACTTATTACCATGTTATAATAATTACATAATTATTTAAGTTCATATCAGATGCTTTGTCGATGTTTGGTACATGAGTCAAAAATGAACTAGTTATAATTACAAATTGTCCATGTGGTCAAAAGTCCATTATCACCAGAATAGTATTAATGATTGAACTATAATATATATCCACTATATATGTATTTATAATATTCAATAACATTTGTAGATAAGAAATTAAATTCACCATTAATGGAGATGGTAGGCCATACGCACACATGAACGCTTCTTTCATTTCATTATCATATTAAAGGAATAAAAACTAAATGATACATAGGTATATTATAATTATAGTATATTATATATGTTATATATGTTTCATAATTTCATTAAATACATTCTTTATACGTTCTAGTTATGGAATGAATGAGTTATATCACTTTGAGGGTGTTGAAGTCCGCAATTCCTCAAATGAAATTATCGTATTTACACATTATGGAAGTATAAAGGTATGTTGTAAATAAAAATTACAGAAGTATAGAGACAATATAAATATAATATTTATCATATATAAATACAGTGCAATAATAATGACCACCATGAGAGGTGGTAGGAGAAAATTGAACAATCATCGTTTCATGGGGCATTAGTTTGTCGTACACAGAAATAGTATGTTCGTATCAATTAGATGGAGGTGTGTGTAAGTGTAGTTCAAATACTTATATTAAAAAAAACTTATTATATTGAGGATACTAGTTTTTTTATGTAATCATAAATTAAGAAGAGAATAGGGAGTGAAGAAGGAAAATAAAGTAAATGAATTTGAGAGAAGATGCTACCTCTAAATTAGGTAACTCATTTTGATTTGAGGAAAAAGGATTTCTTGAATTGCCTTCTTCCCAAGGTAAGGATTCTAGGATGAAATGAGGGATTTTGGGAGCTTATTTGAGCAGAATTTGGATGATACATGGGGCTTTAGATGTGTAAGTAAGTGGGTATATGTGGTGTCCTTTTATAAGAGAGGGGAGGGACACTTTTGGAAAGTCTTGAAATATTATTGTATTGTAAATTGATTTTCAGTTTCTAATGGTACAAAAATAATTTATATCAAAGATAATATGATTTTGGGTCATATCCACATCATAAAATTAAAATTATATAAGTTGTTTATATTTTTTAACCCTTATATTTTTGTTTAACCATTATTTTACCCCATACCATGATATTTTGTTATTTACACTTTGCGGGTTAATTTAATTAACATAACATTTCAAAAGATCCAAAAAGTACCAGTTATAAAATATTTGGACTTATCACAACTATTAGGTTTCATATTAAATTTTTATGAATTTTAAAACATTTAAAAATCTATTTAATATTTTAAGTTATGAATACTGTCTGATTTGACACTATTCATACTTGACTTTTTTTTAAAAATTCATAATAACTTGATTAATTTGGAAAAAAATATTAAATAATTCCTAACAAATCATAGTAATCCAAATTTTTTTGGATGACATCAAAATTTTCATTTTACATTTATTTTAATATTTATAATATCATTTATTTAAATCATTCATTAATAAGGTAATCACTACACCATCATTGTGTCATAAATAATTTTATTTATTTAATTTCTAAAAATTAAAAAAAATACCATGATGTAGGAAACATTTTTATATTTATAATGAATATTTATAGTGAAAGATATCATCTATATAAAAAAAATTAATTTTTTTAGTTAGGAGATACAAGTTTATGTTATATTTCCCTTTTCTTTTGAAATAAATATTATAAAAGGTCATTATCACTCCCAAGTGGCTCCATGGGGTCCTAAAATCAACCCAAGGATTCCCATGGTTGTAAATATGCCATATAATAGGATTAGGGCACATGTTTGGGAGGTGTTATACTATTATAATAGTATTTTTTACCCTTATTGACCCAGTGTTAAACATAGGAAGCTGAGGAAAACCTCAGATACATGCTTATGTCATATAATTCCCCTCATTCGACTTGGGATTCCTCGGGCTTCCGAACCCTCGAGAATCCCTATAATAAGGGTAAGAAACGTAGATACGTTAGTTTTCCAGCATCCAGACATGCCAGTAATGTCCAACGTGACTACTCCCCTGAACGAAGGTTACTGCCCTGATCAGACCCCTTGGAATGTTCCCACAGAAGCAATGTAATTAACCAGTGTCCATGAAGATATGGCACTGGTAAGAGATTCACGAACAATGTCTTAAGCCTATAAGGGAGACCCAGACTAGGTGACGAGTTTCGAGGAGGAATCCATGGAAGGAAGAACAGACATCCCTAAACAAGGAATATATGCCTCCTGCCTTTGGAAAGTAGGAATGTGGGACAACAAACAACATCTCCGTCCATGAACAGATGGGCGTGCATGCCCCGATGAAAGAATCGGAAACATAGAGTTTCATATTTTAATAAATTTCTACCAAAAACTAATTTTTTTTCTCCAAACAATGAGTATTCAAGATGACTTGGTCACACCTAAATCACTAGAATCATATTTTAGAGAATTAAATAATCCAAAAAATATTAATTGTGTATTCCCCTATCTTTAGACATTAACCCAAACCAAATTCTTAATACAAGATAGAATAATCCCCAAAATAATGTCCTTTATAAAATGAAATATTACTCTTAATCTCCAAAATTCAACAAAAAATACCCAAAGTTAAACAAATACCATTCAACAAACAATTGTTCTTAAAATTATTCAAAATAATCCAAACTATTATTAAAACCCAAAATACATAAGGACTAGATCACATAGTCTTCCATGATAAATCTTAATATTATCTCCAAATAACATCGACTACTATTAAAGTTACATACTTAAAAGTAATTTCCTAGCCACATATTATTCAATATAGGTTAATCATTTCCATAAATAACCCAATTCACCATATGTACACAATAAAAAAAATAGATTATTCAAAAATAAAATTCAACCATTACTCCTCAAATGAAAACCCATATTATTCTATTTTTCATATGCATATAGTGTACCTAAATGAGGGAACGTATTCCAAAATAACATTTATTACTTAATAACCAAATAATTTTCTTATATGAAGGATATCCATTTGATAAAACATAATTTCCCAAAATCAACTTATTATTAATCCATAAAATCATTTAACTAAAAATAATATGTCATACTTTGATTCCTGTGGCCTTTCTAGACGCGACGAGTTGTCACCCATCTTACGGGTTGTCTCTTTTCATAAAACTCAAAATAACTGTAACATATTTTAACCTCAATGGTTGTCTTATAGTTCTAATTTTCTTCCCAACTCATAATGACATCAACATCTTAATTTATTAATTCTTATCTCTATTAACATTGTTTTACCTCCATATAGAAAAATAAAACTATTCCCAAAGAAAGAACATCATACCTTTATCATGGTGTCCACCAAGTTTCATCGTTATCTTATTCACGTAGATAGAAGGTCCATTCATTACAAAAATGATTTATATATCCTTCAAAATGATTTACCTCCTTTATCCAAATAAACCTTGTACAACTTGGGTCATATGGGTGTTCACAGAGAAATAGTTTTGGAAAATAATCATGTATGACATATAATTTCAAAACAAATTTTAAAACATGATTCTTATAAAACAGTCAGATTGTATTTGAGTTGAAAATTTCAATCAATGGTCCTTTTAAAATACCATAAGTATGTACTTAAAGAATGTATTTTAAAATCAAATATAAATTGGTTGCGCAAGGGTCTCTTTCCTCAGAAACTTTAAAAAAATCATAATATGCTTCAAAATCTTATGATATGGTAAAATATTTGAAAATGCCTCGATAATATTTACCTTTCTTAAAAATATGAGAATATTGAAAAAATAGGATTTGATTAAATACAATTCATGATCCCATTATCCCGTTTTGATCTAGGAGCAAATATCCTTGAACTAGGAAAAGATACCGCCCACCTTTGGAAAGTGGGAATGTGAGGCAACAAACAACATTTCCGTTCTCGAACAGACGGACGCGCGCGCCCTGACGAAAGCGTTAGAAATAAAAATGGTGAACCTGACGTGAGTATAGTCTCCTCAATATAGAGATTAGAAGCGTCTGAGACATCAATGGGTTAGCATGTCACTAGATCCAGATATCCGGCACTGGGTCCCACCAAGCAAATAGTAGGCCTGGCATGAAACTCACTAGAATTTGGGGAATTCAAAATGTTGGACATCCTAGTATGAGACGTTGTCAGCGTGGATCCATCTTACCAGCCCTGGAAGACGGAATGGATTTGGGACACTGGTCATCGGTCCCTTTCCTTTCAGCACTAATGGGTTAATCTCCTTGCTTTTCAGAAACAAATCTGCTGTAGGAATTCAACCACCACCTTCCCACTAACACAGAGGTAGGGACAATGCTAATGTGGAAATATCACATGGATCCACTGCTTCATTGACAATATCCACAACTACAAACACCGGGTGCCCACACCCCATCTCCCCATATGAATTTATTCTGTAGAGAGTGATCAATGTCCTCGTACACCAGTACGAGGAGGAAGGGATTATCCCAACTCAGTATATGGACTGCCAGGATGTAGAGGCATCTGCGCCTCATCACCAATGCCACCCCAAGGGCCAATCAGAGAGCCACTGCTCCCCACTCCAACGTAAAATAATTTCGGGAGCCTCTTCCCGGAACTCCATGATGACTCTCTCCCCTACACCGATGAGGTAAGGGATGTATGGACCAGCCCGGTCAGGATCCCATTTCAGGGGCCCCCAAGGAGGGCTCCCAAAAGGCTGAAATAGTGCCGCTATCCGGTCCCACGAGTCGAGGAATTGTTAAGCCATGCACTTGCACCATTTTCCCAGACCGGTTGACCTGACGCCAACGTCGGGCATAGGCCGAGGAGGATGCTCGCCAAGGGGCGTCAACGTCAGAAACTACTATGGCTCAGGCCAATATTGAAAAATATCATCAACCCCTCATGTATGATGAGTAGGGGAACTTATATACCTGGCCTGGATCGAGGCCCCTACCACCCCATGGGAAAGCTGGGTCGACTCTCTCGGCTACCGGTGTAGGTAGTGGCCGCCGGTGCAGGTAGTGGCCACCGCTAGTATGGAGGCCGATCCCGTATCAGCACCATTGAGAACGCGGGTCTTCCCAACTTCCAAGATCAGAATGGTGGACCACCTCATGCTACCCTTAGTCTGGATGAGGGACCTCCCCACGATGGTGACACTCAGCACAGAAGCCTCTCCTGTGCTCATTACACCAGGTATGGAGTCATCCCTCCTACCATAGACTGCCGGTGTGGGGACATGGCGCATCCGATTGATCTTCAGCATGGGGGCCCTCCCCATGTACTTATAGTAGTTGTAGAAGGTCCTCCTCGACTCATTAATCAGAGGGGTGAAGGTCATCCTCACTTCACGAGCACACTGCACAGAGGTCGTACCTGTGTTCGGCTCGACCAGTACGAGGACCTTCCTAGAACTGATATCGCTAGAGGAAACAATAATGGAGGTCCTACCCATGCCCTTATCCGCTCCAGCGGAGGTCCTACCTGCTCTAGAACTTCCCATGGAGATACTTCCCATGTCCCCTTTGATATCTTCCGCAGTGCTTCTCGCACCTCGACTTACCCAGGTGGGAATCCTCTCCGCCCTAGCACCAGTATGACCAAAAGTACTCCTCATTCTAGAAATCTACCCTGTCCTGAGGAGCCATCTCGGGGAAGGAGGGCGAGTCATCACCTCCATAAAAAGAATGCTGAGAATATTTAAACCGAGATCAAACCATTTTGCTTCTCAGATTCTGAAGCAGAATATGACTCAACGATGGAACCCTCGCCTAGGTCCTCCATGTCGAGGGATAAGGAAGGAACAAGGTGCATCAGCCTAGTACTCCCAGAATGCGAGGTCCATCAAATTCCCACCTTCCTCCGTTGGTATATTCAGGATGACGAAAATTTGGCATCTCCACAGGTTACAATCATGAAATCACCACCATCAGCACCAGAAGCACTCTCTACCTTGACTAGAGATCACAAAGATCTATTCTGGGTACCAATGACGGACGAGCAGCAGTGTGGTCTACCGCCAAAAATGATAGTACCTGTGTCGAAAACTATGGTAGTTAGCCTGTCTTACCACGATGTCATGACTAAGTCACTTCAATCTTCGGAGGATATCCCGATATGGAGCGGTTTTTCAGCTCGCTCTCCGTATTATCTACTGGTTAGTCTACCTTCCTAGTAGTCTTCTTCAGTTCCACTACCTGTTCCCCAGCCACTTCCGGTTGATGAGTGGGGAAATGAAGGGCCTAACCCTAAATCCGAGCCCAAGATCTTATGGGATATCGTCATAGTAGACCACTTCCCTGAGATGTTTTGGCCAGTCACAATGCTGAATTTTTGTGTGCCAGAATCCCTCACCCAAGAGGAAGTCGAGTGTTTCCATCAAGCCCTATGGGTGACTCATTTTCATCTTTGTCATCAGCGAGTGGCTTACCCTAAGAGCCAACCGCATTTCAAGGACATTGGCGAACAATACCGTCTGGTATATTTGGCCGCACTCTCTATGGCCCATTGCCCTTAGTCACCAGGTCGTTGTAAGGCCCTCTATAAATGGTGCATTTAGAGTTTCATGGTACATAGAAGGATTATCAAAGAGTCTTTTCCCCATATACAGATCCATGGCTAGGGGCAGTATGCTGCCCTCCTCTTTACTCCTATCTGGTGACAACCCGATTTGCCAAGCGACATAGAGGATATGCCTCCAGGAAAAGTTTCAGTTAACATGGAGGACCTACTAGAGGGTGAGAATGATCTAGAGCTTCTTGTATAGGACCTACCCCCAAAGGGAGTTTCACACTTCTTGGACCCATCAAGAAGGATCACTTGCTAGCAGAGAAATCTACTGGGTCTTATCGTGCCCACCGAGGCACTAGTCCATAGCCAGAATCCCAAAAAGGGAAAGGAACTCCTTGTAGCTGTCAAACCCTCCGACACATCTAGATCAATATAGAAGGTGGAAGATGACCCTGAAAAATCTGTGTTGCATCAGCAACTTGCCGAAGAGAAGAAGGTGGTTGACGACCTCCTTGCTGAATGCGCTGTAGAGCGACGGACAGACTACATTGATCCTAGGCTAGGGATGTAGGGGCAGGCATAGATTCCCCTCAAAAAATTTCCATCAGTTGACCCTAACCATCCTACTCATGTAGGCATGGTTGAGGCTAGAACGTATGACAAGAGGGCATGATATGTCTCGCTCAATCCTCCTAAGTGGCGTGACAATCCTCGGAACCCAACTCAGATTCCCCCAGCTGCCCCATAGGTCGTTCCACTAGCCGCTCCATGAGTTTCTAGTCCACCTTATCATGTTGAAGAACCTTCCAACACACTGGGGGTCAGGTATCCCCATCAAGATAGGAATCCCCACCTGAATGATCCAATGGCAGCACTCATTGCCCGCCTCGAGGCATTAGAAACACGACAGGTGGCACTCCCGCCCGATGGTAGGCCTTATCTGGCATGGGTGGATGATATGCCAGCCCCCCGGATTTCAAGAATTCCACATTTTCCCCCTTCAACAATAGATGGGACCCACCACAACACCTAGCCCACTTTATCTCAAGGTATGGCCCTATGTTGGGAACTCCTGCGCAGTAGGAAGCTGCCAAACTCTGGTGTTTTGTGCAGACATTGGAAGGCCCTGCGTGTATCTAGTACAACGAGCTCCCCATCAAATAAGTATCCAATTGGGAGGACCTCCATAAGAAATTCCTCTACCAGTTCAGTTCCACCATGTGGAATATGAGTATCACAGACCTCTTCAAGTGCAAGCAGAGGGCTGGTGAGCGTGTTGTCGAATTTGTTTCCCGGTGGAAAGGACTCATGTATCCCCTTGACATGCTGCTGACTCAGGAGAAATTACTGAAGATGTGCGTAGGGAATGTCAAGATAGAGCTGGTCCCCTCTCTAATCACCCAGAACTATCCCAGGGGATTTTGATACTTCTCTGATATGGACCAACACCTTGAGGAAGCATTACATCATGCTAAGCAGACACGTCTGTTGCCTCCTGTGATCCCCACGAGAAGGGCCCCCAGATCCAATCCCACTACAGTGGCCCAAATAGAGGCCCCTAGACAATTAGATTTATTACCAGTGGAGCTGCCTCCACAGCCTCACAGAGTCCCTCCACCTCAGGCGCAGCCACCGGCCCAACATCAACCACCTCAGAATCGGCAGGTGCCTCCACGCAATGCGCTGCCACCGCCCAGGCAAGATAACCATGGTCCATCTTCTTGTCATGATACTCCATCTCCTCATCAGGGTTAAGAACCAAGGGCCCCCTTTCCATACAAGAGAAACTAGACATAATCATTCAACGAGGCACAGGTCCCATGTTACTTCCGTAATGCCTTGGAGTAAGGGATTCTATGTTTTCCTGAGTGCAGAAGGCTGGAAGAGGCAAACCTCACTGATCTCCATAACTACAGCCCCTACCAAAAGATCCTTAGACACACTATCAATAAGTGTTATGTGTTCAAATACTATCTTCAAGACCAGGTAGATAAAAACTTAGACTGGTTAGGCCCATCTCCAACACATGTGGCATGTACTTTCGTGAGGCCAGAAAGTAGTAGTGACAGTGAGGGTGAGTGGCACCAAGTTTCTAGTCATGGGTCCCAGAAGTATGAGCATTTGATGGCTCATAAAATAGTCGAACATGACCATGGTGTCATCTGGGAACATTTGAATGAACCATAGCCTTTAGAAGCTACAACCACTATATCTGCATCGTCGTCTCAGCCGACCTCTTCTCAGAAGAGAAAACACCGACGGAGTAACGGAAAACAATGCCCCACCAATGCCATAATCATCCAGTACTCTCAGTGACTTCATTCCCCCATAGATGAAAATAAATCCTAGAATTATTCCAGTAGTGGATGACTCTCTGAGTGATAGTCAAGGGTACGCCTCTGTTAACACTGTAGAGCTGGTAAATCCCTACATGATTCCTGACGATGAGGAGCGCCAGACGGATCCTCCAAACGTCCCCAACCATCATCAGCGTCAACGAAGACATTGATATATGGGCTATCATAGTTTTTCTGTCAGCACTTCCAATGAGGATATGCATTCTATCAAAACCAAGAAATAGGCTCAGTACAGAGCTCAGCTTGCACAACCTTCTCATTTTTTGGCATCAGGCCTGCCTTCGCTACCACTCATGTTGCTAGATCAGGCAGTACCACCTCGACCACACAGTGACCAGCCAGGCCCTACGATTGACCGGTCTAAGTCATCAGGCCCTCATCCGGTAGTAATTCCGCATGCTTTGACTAGCTAGTAGTGGGATATTCCCAGCACCAGTCAACCACCGGTCTAGTCAGCAGGACCCACCATACCCCCTGTCGTAGAGCGACCTCTTATAAGTAGAAGTTCAAACCTGACACTAAATTACGATGTTCATAAGAATATTTATAGTATTAGATCAAGGCTCTCTATTCTTGAGGCCCTTCTCCTATTTTTAGATATACGTGAGGCCCTCGGTGAGGCTTTAATAAGCC
Source organism: Viscum album (assembly GCA_963277665.1). NCBI lineage: Eukaryota > Viridiplantae > Streptophyta > Magnoliopsida > Santalales > Viscaceae > Viscum > Viscum album. The sequence goes on along the minus strand of OY728136.1, from coordinate 512,111,807 downwards.
CCCTCCAGTTTGAGACGGAAGTAGTAGCCACAGATGCCTTTCATGCTGAGGTGGTTGCGAATGTTGAATGCCAGGCCATTATATCATTCTACGGAGAAGATGAAGGCTCTCCCATATAGGGGAAAATTCTCCCATTGTACATCACTGGCTAGTTCAATGGCATGGAAGTTCATCTCTCTCTTGTCGACACGGGCTCTGGAATCAACCTAATCCTGACTCAGACACTGCGAAAACTGGGATTGTCTGAAGATGATATGAGTCCCTCTGACCTAAGAATCCAAGGTTATGAAAGGATAAAACAGACACCAGTTGACAGGATCCACTTGAAGACCCAGTTTGGTGGCCCAGTTTCTAGCACTAAATTTATGGTTGTCTCATAGGACACCGCCTATAATCCGTTGATGAGAAGTCCATGGATCCACCTACATGCATTGGTTACCTCATCATACTATTAGTGCTTCAAGTACTCCCTTAATGGTTGAGTGGGTGTGCTTCAAGGTGATGCATCTCCCTTTTCCACTTGTGAAGCCCGCTATCTAGATTCCAACTACTACAAGAGAAAAGACAAGCAGATTCAAGCTAATGAGGTTGAGCATGCCATGCCCATGACCAACTCGTGGAAAGATCTAGAAGATGCCTACGTATTTCCAATCCACAGATTGGAGGCGATGACCCCAGACATGGGAAAATGATTTTTTGTTTCTGGAATAATGGGGGAACACATCCCAAGGCTTAAGAGACACCAGAAGATCACCTCGTACTCCTATAAAAATCAGGCACAGGTGATCCCAAATACTTCTACTACCATAAGATATTGGGATGTCCACCCAATGGTGATGACAATACATCATACTTAGTTGTTCCACCAGGACAAAATTAACTGGCTCAAGACGACGTGAAACTATTTCTTCAACATCATCAAGCATGAACCCTTAAGCTGAAGGCCATATGAGATTGGATTGATATCTTTCATCGCTATGGTTGTGGCAGCACAAGAGTCCTCCGATGCAGTGTCTGCTGCCCTCAGGCTGGTACCAGCCTCCAGTCATGATCTTATGACTCAAAAGAGATTCCTCTTATCTAGGATTACCCCTCCATAAGTGAAGAAGAGGGGTTAGAGGATGCTCCCCCCACCTTTTAGGAGGGCGTCTCTACCACAGTCGACGAGTTGGTACAGGTAAACCTCAATAGAGAGGTAGACCCGAGACTCACACTGATCATTGCCACCATGCCCCTCAAGGGGAAACATCAGTACTTAGACTTACTAAAACAACACCATGATTTGTTTTCCTAGAGTTATGATGAGATTCTAGGACTAGATCCTCCGGTAGCCATCCACCACCTCAATCTCCTGGAAAATCAACACGGGTTGAAGCAGCCTCCCAGAAAGATGCACCCTTCTCATGGTGCCCTGGTTGAGGAAGAAGTTGATAAGCTCATCAGATTCAGTTTTGTTAAGGAGGTCTAGTACCCCAAATGGATATTCAACATTGTGTTAGTCAGGAAGAAGAAAAGACAGATCAGAGTCTGCATCAACTTCCTGGATCTCAGCTGTCACTTTCCGAAGGATGATTTTCCCCTTCCTATGACGGAATTGTTGACCAACACTACAACCAGATTCTAAGCCCTCTCCTTCAGGGATGGGTACTCTGGGTATAACCATATCCGAATGGCCCCTAAGGAAGAAGATTATACATCCTTCAGGGAACCTCAAGGTAACTTATGTTACCAAGTCATTCCATTCAGTTTAAAGAATGTGGGTGCCACCTACCAGCGGGCTATTCATCACATATTTTAGCCAATCCTTAGAACATTGGTGGAATGCTATGTGGACAATCTGGTTGCCAAATATCGCCAGCATCAGGACCATATCAAAGACCTTGATAAAGTTTTTGGCTTCCTCCATTCTAGTCAACTGAAGATGAACCCTCTGAAGTGTGCCTTCGATGTCACCTTTGGAAAGTTTCTCGATTTCGTTTTCAGATAAAGGGGAATTGTGATCGACTCAGAGAAGATCCAGAACATTATCTACATGTCTCCTCCGAGAAATATTCAGGAACTTTGAGGATGCCAAGGCCACTAATCCTACATATGCCAATTCATCATGAATTTGTATGAAAAGTTAAGCCCCTTTTTCAGCTTATGAAGAATGGAACACTCTATGAGCGGGACAAAGAGTGTCAGACTACTTCTGAGGAGATCAAGCAGTATCTACTCTAACCTTTGGTCTTAATGCCACCTATCTATGGAAAGCCACTGGTCCTTTATGTGACCGCCCTAGAATGATCTCTCGGCGGTCTTCTTGCCTAGAAGAACAATGAGGGGATGAAGAACAGTCTTTAATACCTCATTCAAATGTTCCTCGATATGGAAACCAAATACCCCCTATCAAAAAGAACTACCTTGCACTAGTATTTGAAGTATAGAAATTGTGACATTACTTGAAGCACCATGAGGTACAGATGGTGTCCCAAGTAGATCCTCTGAAGTACTTCCTGAACCACCCCATGCTGATAGTCCGACTAGCTTGGTGGGCGGTAATCCTCAAACAGTTCGATATCAGTTTTTTCCCTCAGAAGGCTATTAAGGGGAAAGTGTTGGGAGAATTCTTTGCTACCCATCCAGCTCCCGTGTACTAGTCCCTTGATCTCGATTACCCCGATGAGGAGATATTATCGGTAGACCAAGCCATGCCATGCTGGAAGATTCACTTCGATGGTGCTTCCTAGAGCCCCACGGGAAGAAGGCTCTCTGATCCCATATTCGACAGAGTAGGCCCAGGTATCATCTTCATTACCCCGGAACAAGGCGTTCTGCCTTATTCATTCCTATTGTTAGAAGGTTGCACCAATAATGAAGCAGAGTATCAGGATCTCATCATTGGTCTCGAACTGGCCCCCAAGATTGATGTGACCCATTTGAATATGAAAGGGGATTCCAAAAAAGTCATCAAATAGATCAACGATGTCTATGTCATTAGAAATCTATAGGTCGTACCATTGTTGGATCACACTCTCCAGCAAATGGCCCAGTTCCCATCTCCGCCGGAAGTTACTCATGTCTCTCAATCTCAGAACGGTCAGGATAACTCCCTAGCCAGCCTAGTTTCATCACTCATAGATCCTGAACATGACGATCTAATTATCCATGTGGAACACCGAAGAGTCATTTCTCCAGTCACCCCGAATGATGATGACGGCCTGAAGGTGAGTCACCTTACCACCGGAGCCTCTACGACAAGACCCCCAGGTCCCCTGGATGCAGTGATTGAAGTGACTTCTGATTGGAGATCCCCCTTTGTTGAGTATCTCTATAATGGTAATATCCCAGCAGATCTGGCTGAGTGTGAGCGAATTCGATACTGCACGTTACAGTTCACACTCCAGGATGACCCTGACCATGAGCAAATCCTCTACAAGAGAGGTTTAGATGGGTTGCTCCTCCATTGAATTCAAGCATTTGAGATTTCTCAGGTCATGCAAGAGGTTCATGCCGGTTCTTGTGGGGCCCATCAAACTGGGCTGAAACTATCTCACCAGATCCAGAGATTGGGGTACTTTTGGCCCTCCATGATCCATGACTGCATCCAGTTTTTCAAGAGATGACATGCGTGCCAAATTCATGCTAACTTTATGCATCAACCGCTAGAGCCTCTCCACTGCACCATGTACTCTTGACCATTTTCTGTGTGGGAAGTCGATGTCGTGGGACCATATCCACTGGTGACAGCTCGCCGGTGCAGATTCATCCTAACGGCTACAGATTTATTCTCCCAGTGGGCCAAGGCAGTCCCACTCAGAGAGGTCAAGGCTCATTCCATCGTTGACTTTTTGGGCTCCAAAATCATCTACCAATTTGGAGTCCCTCACGCTATCCTCACTAATAACGATACAAAAATCCGAGCAGCTGAGTTGAAGAAATTGTATGCTAATTACAACATCCGTTCTAACCATACCTCCTGCTATCATGTGCAAGAAAATGGAAAGATTGAGGTGTTAAACAAAACCCTCTCTAACATTCTGTAGAAAATGGTTGGTCAGAATAATAAATGTTGTCCGAACAAGCTCTTTAACGCCCTATGGGCATACCAGATGATGACTCATAATTCCACCTAGGTGACCCTATATTCCCTGGAGTATGGGACATAGGCTATCTTACCCATCGAGATTCAATTGACCTAATTGAACACAACTATTTACAATCAGCAAGTGACAGATAAAGAAGCTGAAATCTATCTGGATGAGTTGGAAACACTCGACGAGAACGGGCTTTGTGCCCTACACAATCTGGAAAGGAATTAGAACAAGATATTTAGAGATTTCATTAAGAAATTTCGCCTCCACTATTTACAAGGTGGCTTGGTATTGGCCCTAAGGACACCAATGATACCTAGAAAAAAACCACCTAAGTTGTAACCCAAATGGGAAGAACCTTACATCATTCACAAGGTTTACTCCAATGGTGTGGACTTTCTTGTTTTAATGGATGGTGAGCGTGTAACTCCTCCCACCAATGCCACATTCCTAAATAAATACTTTAATTAACCCATAGGGTCCCACATGACCAGAAACTGTATATTCCATCACGACCCTAAACTGCATGATGGTCCTGCACGACCCTAAAGTACATGATGGTCCTGCACGACCTCAAACTATACAATCTCATATGAGCCTAAACTTTATGATGGTCCTGCATGATCTTAATCTATACGGTCCTGCATGACCTTAAAGTGCACGTCATCATGTGAGACGTTAAACTCCATCTCCAGAACTACATATGGATTGATTCCCATCCTCATGGGAAACATAGGAATGCTCAGATGTCTTATCGTGAGTCCATCCCCATCTTTCTCTTTGACTATCCCCTTCTGGGCATAGTTCTTTCGGAGGATCTCACATGGCATTGTGTAAGCTTCTTTGGCACCACCCATGTTAGGGTTACGATGATTTCACCATGTGCACTCCTCTGTTATTCTAATACACCTACATCCTTACCCCATGATGCTAAACAGCATGGCCCTTTCAGAACTATGTGTGGCTTGATTCCCATCCTCATGGGATACGTAGGACCGCCCGGACATTTCGTTCGTAGGCCCAACCCCAAATGTCCCAAACATGGAGTGTAGTGGTTCATTCTTCCCCGCCGTCTCTCCAAATCTCGGTCTGCTTTGAGAAAGAGTGTAATTATAGCTGTCAGACCCTTATGTGATGGGGAGAGCCTAGTCCTACACCTTGTTTCCCACACCGAGCATTGCTCATGTGGGCTTAGAAGCTATGAACGCTGTAACACCCTGAGATTTTATAAGACATACTCTTTTTAATTTATTTCATATCTTTTGTTGTACGCTACACCAAGATTATCTTTCACTATACGCAATACCGTATTAGCTTTCAGTATATGCAAAACTAATCTTGGATCATGTTACACACAATTTCATGGTTGTTTGATAGTAGTTATTCTACGCAACATTGAGTGTATATATATATATATATATTCAATGTATAAATGAAATATGGTTGGATTTTGTTAAATGCAACAAAAAAGGTGTCTTTCACAACATGCAACCCTAACTTGGCTTGCATTACATGCAATCACGACCTTCCTCGATAGCGTGTGTTGTACGCAATATTAGGCTTTACTAAACAACGATATATTATTATAATATTATTATGAACTAGCCGTTATGAATAGTATTAACTAAATTTTGAATGTTATAACATTATTATTTCATATTACTCATTTTCTAGAACATGGTATAAGAACAAAATAAATTTTTTCGGGTAAAATAAGTATTTTTCAAAAAGTGTAGTTTTGCCGCCTTTTGATGGCGCACCCACTTTAAATATAGTTTTTGACATGTTTATAAGTTAAATTTTACAAAATAAAATTATAATTTTGAATTAGGATATAAAAATTTACATTGGATAAAGTTTTGATATTTTTCTGATAACTTTCATATTTTAATGAATAGTAAAAACACGATATATTTTAATTAAAAACAATTTTTTTCATCGTAATAATTTATATAGTTAAATTATAATATTGAATGGTTTTAAAGTATAAATAGAATATATTTTTACCATTTAATATAATTTATGTCATTATCCTCGATTTTACATTGAATTCGTAGGTCAAATAAATTCAATCCTTTGCAATGTTTTAAACAAAAACCCGTTTTCTTTCGACAGCGGGATTAATTTTAATTTAATTTCTACAACTTCTGTGTATTGAATTTGTAAAAATGGATTCCACATTTAGAATCAGTGTGTCCAAATTATATTAATATACTACTTTGTATTTTTGGGCTTTATGAATAGTAACAACGGTAAATTTTATTTACCATAGTAAAAGGTAAATTGGGTAATTAAGAGTAAATATAATATTATAAAATTATCCTAATACTTGTATTAATACAATTGGATGATTATAATTTGTCCTAAGTCATATTTGGGTCGAAATTGAATCCATTAGAACCCACTTGGAGGTGATTAAGACCTTTAGTTTATTTTATTCAAAGGAAAGTGAAATATGTCTCACTCAACTTTAATAATTAAAGTATTTTTATTATAAGTTTATATAGAATATAAATTCGGTTATAAATACTCATTTGAAATATAAAATGATTTTATTTTCATGGTAATTTATTTGTAATTTTTAAGAGTTATTTAATTACCTTATTATCTTATACATTAATGATGCAGAAATTATTTATTTAGTGAAAAATCAATAATATAGTTTTTATTGAAATAGTAATACATATCAAAAGGCCCAGAAATCTGAAAAAAACTTATTATTAGTGTATATATAAACCCTAATCATTAACCGGCCGAAATTTTGACCATTTGGATCCTTATTAAGGCGATTATGACCCTTATATTATTTTATTTTAAATGATTCCAAAGTTGTCACCTTCATAATTTAATAAATATAACAATTTAAATATTGTAATTTTAAGATTATAAATTAGAGTAAAAGTTTTATTGTGAAAGGTAATATATTTATCTTCATCATAGGATTTTAATTTTAATTTTTATGCAACAAATAAGTATATTAAATAATTATACAAAAATATTGTAGTAATTATTTTATTAAGAGATAAACCAAATAAATGGTTTTAAAAATAATAAAATAAATATTATATGAACTATTTAATGTGCTCCACTAATTTTATAGATAAATATGACCTTTTATGAATCTATTAAATCTTTTATTTTGAACATATCTTCTGTAAATATTTTATTTAAATTCAATTAAATGAATAGTGTCAAAATTGACAATATTGTTATTTTATAAAAATAACATATTATAAAATTGTTTAAAAATCACAAAAATATTTATAAATTATAAATTTAAATTTATATGGTCTAAAATGTTATAAAGTATCCAATTATGGACAATTCACAACAAATAAGTAATTATTTGTTATAATTTAAAATATAGAATGTTATTACCACAAATAAAATTAAATTGATTAAATAAGGATAAATCAAGTTGATAATGTTTAAAATAAATTTATAACATGTATAAATTTTATTTTTTGATGATATTACAACCCTATATCATATAATATTTGTATATGAGTCATTTTGGAAGTTTTTAAGTGGGTTTGGGATTTAATATAAACAAATATTTCTTATATTTCCAAAGGTGCCCCTCTCCTCCCTTATAAAAGGGAACCTCCTCCCTCTATTCCTCACACCACTTTTAGCCTTCAAGATTATCCAAAACCTGACAACTTCTCTTATCCAATTCCCTATAAACATCCTAGAGGTCTTGGTATTCTTCAAAGACCAATTTTAGTGCCCTAATAGAAGGTCTCAAAGAGGCGCTTCAAAGAAGAGGTAATGTCCGTTACTGATTCTTTCAAATTTATTTCTTCTTCCACTTCTTCTTTTTTAGTTGTTTCATTATGAGGTAATAACATCAGTATAAATAATATACTTATATGTTATTATAAGTATGAGACAACCATATCTCACCATCTATAATTCCTACGGAAAATGAAATCACCGCGCGTGCGTACGTACGGAATACCGTCTCCACGTCGCGGTGTAATATATTTCCCACCACCACCTTACTTGGATGGGTATAATGGTGAAATTAAAGAATATATATGATTATTTTAAAGTGATATTGATTCTGTAATATTATACATACACTTTAATACAATTCCACGATCTTGGGAATGATATCATCGCTCGTGCGTACGTACGAACTACCGTCTCCACGATGCGATGAGATTCACTCTCCATGTTAACCATTCAAGAATGATTATAAAGTATATATAATAAGTAATAATCAAATATATTACATAGTAATGATAATTTATTTATGTATATATATATATATTTATGTCATTTACTTAATTCCATTCAATTCAATAAGGAAACGAAAACATCGTTCATGCGTACGTACGACCTACTGTCTCCATGAACGGTGTATTTATTTCCATTTATCGATCCATTATATATATATATATTATGAATATATATTATATATAAATCATGTTTTACATTCTGGATGTAAGTAATCCTGATCTAAGTAATCATATGAAAAATTACAAGTTAAAACAAGAACGACAAATGAAACGATTTTACCCAAAACGCTACTTTAACATGAATTTACAAAAGAACGGGTAATATAAAGTCATAAGTGAACCATACATGATATAATAACAATGAATATGATTCTGTAATTAGTCAATGACATTATTTAAATCATTATACAGGAGGTTTGGATACGTACAAAGCATATCGGACCTAAGGTAAGGGATAATTATTCCAATCTCATTCTTATCCGAGATTGTTTACTCGTAAGTATTTACTGGGGGTTATGTTTATTATCCATGTCCATATGCTCTCAAAATGTTTTGATAAAATGTTTACTTTCCTTCCATGTATGTTTAATACATTTTTACCCTTTTCTTACTTTTACCACATCGTATGGAAGGAATCTTTCTTTTGTTTACTATACGAGGTACTTTTTGACTTTTCCGACAAAAGTACGAGAAGAATGTTTTTTTAACTTATACGGCATGAACATATTTTTATGGTTTTTCATAAAGCCTTATTTTCATGAAGCTCTCTCCAAAAGATTTCATGACTATTTTCAACAAAATCCTTTTTTTTAAAAATTGCATGACATTTTGTGAAAAGGGAATGATTTTGAAGAAGAAAGGATATTTTCCTCAAGAATTCTTTTCAAGTGTTTTTATCAAAAACATTTTTCATCTAAGATGACATTATTTCATATGTGTATGTTTCAATTATCATGTCTCTATGATTTACATGGTTTCAATTTTCTTATTATGAAATGATATCCATTTCTTTTATATGGATTATGTGATGATGGGATGATGTTTATGAAACCCATTTTATTTATTGGGTTTTTATGAATTATGTATGTTTATTGTGTGGAACAAGTAAGAATGATTTCATTATGAGATGGGTGGGACTTATATCTCCCTCCAATGCATTGGTTAAATATTTATATCTCATGAGATAGACATGGCTGGAACGGTAAGTTAATCCGGTTCAGTATTACAGGACTGGAACGAGGAGTGAACTCGATTCAGAAAGGGACTTTTTCCACTAAGATGGTCTTGTAAGCAATTCCTTGGCTACTATGGAAATCATTACATGTGATTAATGGATTCCACAATTACATGTTTTATTCCCATGCTATTTTATCATGATTTATGTTCCATTATGATCTATTCCTTATCTACTTCCACGATTTATTTCTTTGCTCAAGATTTTGATGTTTAAAAATTATGTTCATGTTTTTAAGTTCAAATGTATATGGTATGTTTTATTTTATCCATGATTAACCTTACTGAGCATTTGAGCTCAGCCTTTTTATGTTTTATTTTCCCCCAGTATTAAAAGAAAGGTTTTAGGTAAGGAAACAAAAAGTGGAAGATCTTTGTGGGAGATGTTGAAGATCTTTCACCACGATTAGAAGATTACATTCCAAGTTTCCAAAGACACTAAACTATTACGGTACCTGTGTGTCTATTTTTGTTATGTATTAAGTATTACACAAAAGTAATGTAATATCTATGTACGTCAAGATTCGGGTCTCTACAAACACAATGCCCGCATGAGAGGTCATATGTCTACATTTGGCCGGGACATTCTGCCTCAGGTCCTGTGACCCCTTAGAGCCCTTGGCCCAAGTTCTCATTTAGGATTATGTGGTGTAGTATAGACTCACGTCCTCATTCACATCGGGCTATTTCTCCATGACACACATATACCCTTAAGGCATACATACCTTCATTTATCGTCCGTCCAGTGAGCGTAGGCCCTACCATGCTTCGCGAGTCCCATCATTTGGGTTTCCATCACCTTCTATATCCACAAGGGCCCCCGATTTCCATGGATACTTACCACAAGGGATCTCCTACCATTAAAAGCTAATGCGCTTGAGGATTTCTAGCGAAAAATTGATACAAGTCCCATGTTTCGAATATGGTCAACGGTCGACGCTCAATTTCCCCCCCTTCTAGTCACACAAGGGTGGATACTGTGTTGAGAACCTGCTTAATAGTTTTCCTATATCATCATTGCCGCTTCGTGGTCTTCTATAGGCATGATGATTCACCCTCTCTATCCCACACATATGACATTAAACTAGGAATCTACTGTTCGAGATCTATCACCCTAAACTAAGATCACCTTTATCCTCACTACAAGATGTTAAAATACAAGCTGGTCGTGGAATTATATACGTGGCCCAACCTTAGGTCCCTCGGCCTTTTCGGGCCCCTATTCCAAGTTCTCACTTATCGTTGTATGGTGTGGTGTGGGATTAAGTCCTTATTCACATCGAGTTACTTGTCATTCTGTACATGCCCATCATTGGGGTATCTTTCCATTTTTTCATCATCCTTTCCTCTAGAACTACGTGTGGCTTGATTCCCATCCTCATGGGATATGTAGGACCACCCGAATGTCTAGTCTTCAGTTCTAGCCCCATCTCTTAGAAATCTCCCTATCATTTTGGCCCCTTGGCCTATGTTCTTACAGAAGAGGGGTATACGGTGTGGTGTTAGATTATGTCCTCATTCATGTTGGGTTTATAACAACCACGCAACATACCTCTTTCCCTCTCCTAAGCGTCCTTCACCCCCTTTCCCTGCTCTCATCTCTTGAGTCATCTTCCCTTATGTTGGGTTCCTTGGCCCTATCCAGTGATCCACCCATTGGCCCATGAGTAGTACTCTGGTCTTGAACTTGGAGTGTCAGATTATACCTAGAAATTCTTTGACCCACTTTTTAGGCATCGTGTTCCTCTTCATTTGGGCTTCCATTATCTTTCACACCTGAAGAGACCCCCAAATAGCATAGATTCTAGGCTTGAGTGCTCTCCTACCATTACAGAACAACGTCCTCAAGTGTTTCAGACAATAAATTGATTTAAGTCCCGTGTTGTGAATATGGTTAGCGGTCGAATCTCATTTGTTGTTCCCATTTCAAGCCACCCGATATTGATACTGTGTTTCGAACACGACCAACAGTTATCATACACCATCACGCCGACCCCTTCAAGCCTTGAATGTTGGTTACATGATTCAAATTATTTTTCACCCCATCATGTCAAAATGGAATTTTAAAACTCCTTGAACTATCCCTTAGTGCGCATTTTCATGTTAGGAGGACAAAAGTCGTGGTAAGGAATCATTCAGGGCTCCACATTGACTTCCCTTGGGCGTGTATTCTAGGTATTGAAAAAGTCCTCTTCCACCCTTTTTTCCCACACCGAGTTTGAATCACGTGGGCTTAGGGATCAGTTTGAGTTCCACAATTACTTGAAAAGATTCTGATTCTCCTTCTTCCAAGCTCGAAGACCTTAAACTAAGATCTCTTTTAGAACTACGTACGACTTGATTCTCATTCCCATGGGATACATAGGAATGATCAAACATCTTATTTTCAGGTTTAGATCAAATGGGGGGATATCATCTCCTATCTCATATCTTATAACCTTTTCTGGCCCCCTTGGCCTGAGGTTCCCCCCTCGGAATCGTGCACGATATGATGTGGACCTCGTCCTCATTAACGTCGGGTATGCGTTATCACGCCGTGCACATTCCCTCTGGAACCTCATCTCTCTTGTATAAGTCTGATCCATATGACTTCAAACTATGATACCTTGTCCCACATGAAATTAATATGTTATGTCTATACTAAACGACGTTTAAATGCATGGTTGGTCCCATCACATGACCTTAAACTGTGAAATTATCGTCCTGGCTGCACGACAAAAATAGCACTGCACCATGATATCCTCACTTGATGGGTCATCGTGTTTGGTATGAAACGCACACCGTAACATTTTTCACACATTTATATGGCTTGATTCTTGTGTTGATGCCTAGAAATTCTATCCAAGGTCCATCGATTCACAAAAAAGTAGCTTATTCATCCTAAAGGACAAATAAGATCTAAAAAAAACCGCTTCTTTTAGTGTAAGGGCCAGAACCACACAACCTTATTATCTTTGGAACTGGTATCTTACCACGCCATCTTTAGAACTACGTACAGCTTGATTCCCATCCTCATGGGATATGTAGGAATGACCAGACACATTGTCTCCGGGTCTAGCCCAAGGAATCTAAAATCTTATCCTCTCTTTCGACCCCTCAGCCTGAGCTCACTGGGGAACATGGGGTGTAGCGTATAGCATCCCGCCTTTTTATAACAAAACTTTCATTCCATTACACGAAACTGAGGATCTTTAAGGTTTAGTGTCTTGGAAATAAGGAACATAAAACATGAAACAAAAAAAAACATTCTTCTTAAACACTTGAAAGGCTTCTCCTCATGTTCACCCTAGGCTCATTACTGCATCTCATAACCTGGGGACATACATCAAAAGGAAGGGTGATCAGAAGGCCCAGCAAGGGAAACAAGTGAAACATTTTACATATGAACTTGAGATACTTCAATAAAGTCATGAAAAGAACTTTAAGGCATGAAAATGAAATCATGAGGCATATCATAATAAAATAAAACTTTTTCATAACATGAAGATGTGGCTACATCATTTAACATAGACAATCATGAACATATCACCAAGGTCCATCCCCAAGGTGTCATTTGAAAATTACCAAGGTTATTCACCAAGGTATCGTGAAAATTGTAATCTCTAGTGGTTACATCATTACCCAATGCATTGGAGCGCTATCAGGGCGCACCCTTAAATTTGCCTTTATTAACATGTGAGCCACATATATCATCATCAAACATTTCATAAATAACCCATATATCATAAAGGAAATGGGTTTCATTTCATAATCATAACTTTTTAAAAACTGCAATAAAGACATGATCTTTACGTCACTTTAAAACCCACAGAAAAGGAAGGTGGGTCTCATGTATGTAAATCCCAGAATTTTAAAATAGAACATTTTGGTATGTATGTGAATACCCCTTTATAAGAAAGAGCTTTGAGTATTCACTTAATAATATAAAAGAACTTTAGAAAAAGAGAGAGACATTTTGAGACGGAAATTCTGCAGCATAACGGCTATGTTACGAGGTTTTAGAAGACATTAAAAAGAGAGGGAAAATGGGTCAAACATTCATAAATGACCCATAAAATAGTAGATGGAAAGAATAAGAAGGATACATGATCATGGTAATGAAATTTCAAGGAAATACCATTTGAAATGAAAAACATGGAAGGAAGACAAAAATTAGATTTCTCTTATGAAAGTTCGGCAGCCTAACGGCGTTACTTAAACTTCAACAAAAATGTTTTGAAAAGATCAAATAGGGTCTCTCATCATTTGAACATAAGAGTTCAGTATGATAGATATAGAGATAATGCCCCAACATAATTAAAAAGGAACTTGAAAGACTTGACATGAAGGTAGAACGTTGAAACGAATGAGAAGGGTGAAAGAATCCCCAAAAACTTCGGCAGCCTAACAGCGCCACTTAAAACCTCAAAATACTAAATTGAAGAGATCAAATGGGGCCTCTCATCATGTGAACATAAGAGTCCAGTATGATAGATATACAGATCATACCCCAACATAACAAAAAGGAACTTGAAGGAATTGACATGAAAGTAGAACTTCAAAACGAGAAGGGTGAAGAACCACTTAAAAATTCGGCAGCCTAACGGTGCCACTTAAAAATTCAAAATACTGAATTGAAGAGATAAAATGGGGTCTCTCATCATATGAACATAATAGTCCAGTATGATAGATATAGAGATCATACCCCAACATAACAAAAAGGAACTTGAAAGAATTGACATGAAAGTAGAACTTCAAAACGAGAAGGGTGAAGAACCACTTAAAACTTCATAAAACGAAATAATGAGAGTAAGAGGGGATATCTAATTATATGAAAATTAAAAGGGCAGTAAGAGGAGTATAGAAGAACATCCTCCAACATAAGAACATGGAGCATAAAAGGAATGACATAAAAGAGATTACTTGAAATGAAAGAGAGAGGTCGGATCCCTTACCTTAAAACATAACTCTTAAAACTCAAAGGTTGGGACCTTGAGGGCTTGGGGGCACCATGGGAGGACTCCTTGGGAGGTAATGAGACCAGAACTTCGTTGGGGGAGAGTGGGGAGTCGAATGGATGAGAGGATGGCTTGGTATTTATAGGGAAAGTGAGGGGACAAGGCATTAATGGCCAAGGGACACCTCATTAGTGGTTTTGGAAAAACCATGGGCTTGCCCATGGTATTTGCCCATGGTATTGGCCACTTGGGACACCTCATACCTTATCTTACTATTCATTAGTCGACCATATTGATTACATACTTAATACATCATTTAATGATGTCATTAGACACCCGTAACTTAAAAACTGTATTTTCACTATTCATCGAAAATTCAACTTTCTCAGAATAATCCCAAAATTTCACCTTAACCAAATATCAATGTTCTGATTTCAAAAATGAAATCCATAAAAATAATTTTCTAAATATTTTTAATTTAGTTTTTTAAAAAAAACACTATTTATCAAAAATTTATTTTTTTCAGAAAAATCCCCAAAAATTTCCTTAACATAATATCGATGCTCTGAGTACAAAAATGAAGTCCATTTTATAAAAATAATTTTCTAAATATTTTTAATTAAAATTTTAATTAAAAAAACACTATTCATCCGAAAAAACTAATACTTGAATAATAATTTATGAAACCGTTATTTAACCATTTTATTGAATCACATTACTTAATCAAAGTGCCTAGCTTATTTTAATACTTTCTATAGGTGAGATTACTAATCCATTTGGACACATTATTAATCCTAATCATAAAATCACTATTCATAATTTACTATTCATCAAAAATCAAGTTGATCTTATTAGACTCTAAATTTCGTACTGAACATAATTGCAGAAGACCATTTTTTGAAAATCATTACACATTTTTAATTATTTAGGTTTCACATAAACATATTTAAAATATCCTTTTTCTAAAATTCATCAAAAATATGCATACTATATTTATCCGGTCATTTGAAAATTAATAAAAGAAATCGAAATTTTTATTTAAAACAAAGGATTACACAAGACAGTTACGGTCTCCTTACATAGCCCCTTATCACACCAGCATAGGACCTAAGTGTAAGGTGTGCTAAGGTGAGAGAATCTGATGGAGGCTCGGCCAACATCGCACGAGTAGTAATTTCTATCAGTTTGAACTTCTCGCAAAGGCGATTCCGTTCTAGCTTCACACGATGAAGTTCGGCTTGGGTTTTGTCCAGAGCAAAGCCCAGTGGTTCTACCTCCTTCCCAAGTTCTGTTAGATGGGCTTCGATCGGTCCAAGACTACTGGGCAAGGCCATCGAATCTTCTTTCTATAATAATTCACCAAGATTACTTGTATTTAGAGACAATAATCAAAACGTTTAGTTTCCAGTGGTCATATTAACCAATGGTCATATAACAGTCAAAGCCCAATGGTCTCATTTTAATTATACTCGTGTTATCAAAAAAAAAAATTTGTTGAGTATAAAATAAAATAACACACAAAATTAGGAAACAATATTTATTCAAAATTTCGGGTCGTTACATAGCGCGTACCTCATGGGTCCTCATTCACATCAGGTTTTGAAAAAAAAGAACTCCCCATGTGCCTCCCATGTATTTTCCCAACTTAGTCCATGTTCTATGACCATAAACTATGATCTCCCTATGAGAACTACGCGTTGGGTTCGACTACTTCTCCACCCTGCGCCCAATTCATTAAATCAATCTCCCCTTAATAGCCCATCCATTGGACATTAATTTGGGAGGCATGAAACCTCAAGACCCTTGTCCTAGGAGGGGGACTCGACTCCCTCTGTCTGATACGTCTTATTTTCGTACTTAGATGTGTTGTGGTAGTGCCCAAAGTGTGGAATTTTCACAGGGACATTCCCTCATTCCACGTAAAAGATTCGTGAGCCCTTCATTTAGATTTCCATCCTCTTCCATGTCTGAAGGGACCCGATTTATGGACTGTTCTCATTCCACACTAGCTTACCTACCATCTTGGGCCAACGACCCTGAGGACCTTAGGAGATATTTGCGATAGGTCCAGTGTTTCGAACATGGTCAGCGGTCAACCCTCATCTGTCTGTCCCCATTCCAGGATAACGTAGAACAAATACTATGTTTCTAACATGGTCAACAGTTATCCCCTACCTTCATTCCACTATCATTTTGATCCAGATCTCCAACATCATGATTCACATATTTCCTCTTCTATATGTCCAAGTGTAATTCCAACATACTTGGCTTTACACCTTCACACATCTAGGTGCGTTATATAGGCGGGTCATCATTATTGGGACATCATTAACCTAGCGTCCCATTTCCCCTAACATGTGCCTTCCTGTGTTAGGAAATTCCCATCACTACTTCTTGTTTCCCACATCAATCACGACTCATGTGGGCTTAGTAGTTTTGGTAAGACATGTACTGGCGTGACCATTCCAAACATATCTTTCTTTATCCCACATGATGTTAAATTTTTCCCCCAAAACTATGTATGGATTGATTCCCATCATCATGAGGTACGTAGGAATGTCTAGGAACATTTCTTCAGGGCTATCCTAACTTTTACTTTTGATCCCTTGACCTAAAGAACTTCCTCCGGGGATACGTGGTGTAGTGCAGACTCCTTATGTCCGCGTTCACGTCGGGTTTATAGCTACCGCACCACATACCCCCTTCTTAGGATCTCCCCTTCTAATCTCCATCCTATCATATGATGTTAAACTGCACGAGTCCATATCTCCTCAGCACATGACACTAAACTGCGATTCTACCCTGAACAAGTTCAGGATGCCCTGTTAATCATGGGATGCACCAGATCCCTTGCCATAAAGGTCCTTCTCGGAAGTTAGTTTGATCCATGACTATATGGATATGCCCACCTAATGTGACTTCACAATGATGGCATGATTTCAAGAGTGTTATAATCCATTCAAAAAACCCACCACTCCAACTCCATGCTTTGCGTGCCCCTTCATTCAGACCCTTGTCCTCTTTCATGTCTAAGGGAACCCCCTAACAGTATGGATGCTCAACCTATGGATCGCCTACTATCCTGGGACAACATTTTGGAAGATAAATGCATGAAATATCGAGTCAGGCCCCGTGTTTTGAATATAGTCAGCGGTCACCCCTCATTTGTTATCCATATTCAGGCTAACACAATAGGGATACTGTGTTTCAAACACAGTCAACAATTTTTCTTCATTGTAACACCATCCTACAGTGTTCCAAATTTTTGGTGTCATGATTCACACTTTCCACTCCCCTATGTTCAAATTAATTCCAATGCCCCTGGTATTACCCCTCTCGTGCACTAGTGCACACTGGGGAAGCAACAATTCAACTATTTTGAGGTCCTCATCCTCTAGCTGGGCCTCTACCTTTCTTCCTAGAAATCTGGACTGGTTGTTCACAACCCCTGGTTTCCCAAATCTTTGTTTTCACTCTTAAATTTGGGTGGAATAATAAGGTGGTAATCCCTTGTTTCTCACACCGGTCCCAACCCATGTAAGCTTAGGGACTGATCACTGGACGGTCCACAAATATGATGGGAATGCAATAAACCAATAAAAATAATGGAACTCATGCATGAATCTGGCATAAAACAATCAAAGCCTGAAATTACATTTAAGGGTTTGTAATCATTATTGTACCTAAGGATCAATTGTAAAGACCCGGAAATTTCAAGGAAATTTTTTTCTTAATTTTCTTTGTAATTTTACAAGAACTCAGTTTCTGACGATGACAGATTCCGAGGCCCGGTGTGCCCGGAATCATTTTACGAAGTTTAGCTTGGGTACGTTCAGTGAACGAACGAGCGGGAATTCCTATCTTTTGAACCGGTGCTCGGAAACAAATTCTGAGGGCACCGATGGAACCGAAGCACCGGTAATTGCTTAGGATCACCTATTTTGGAGTTGCGTTTTCAAGAGAGTTGATGATAAAAATTGTGGAATTTTATTTTATAATTATTCTTCAATTTTTATTTTACTCTAAGTGTTTAATCCTTTAGAAGGAAGTTGGGTAACTACCCAACCTCCCTTGGGAGGTTATGAGGGTGGTGGGGCCCACACGAACCCCACCCCTTCATATCCTCTAACCCCCTCAACTCACCATTAATATTGTTAACTTAAGTTAATAACTTATGACATTAATGGAGTGAGTTTAATGTGAGTCTTTGAAATTCAAACACTTGAATTTCAAAAGCCAAGTTGAGTTAATAAATTAAGTGTGGATTAATTTATTTTGGGTTAGTTCCTTTGTTTCTTGGGAGGATTTGGGGAGGCTTGAAGAACATCTTCTTCAACGACGAAGAACGTGAAGAACGAATCGGTCTCAGACGAAGAACACCATCCTTCTACGAAGAACGACGACGTGACTTCCTTCCTCTTCACCGCAACACGTGAAGAGACGCCGCTTCCTCCTCATACGCACCCCGACGTCGTCTTCAAATACTCTTTCTGCGACTTCGCTCTTGGAACCGAGGTAGGGGGTTTACATGTTTTCTATACGTGATTCTCTTGCATATTTTATCCGCGTCTATTTGGACTGCATGATATCAGTTAACGGGAGGAGGCCGGACCGCACAAACACGGCCGTCCCCCTCCATTTTTTTTTCTAGTTGTTGCGGATCGAAAGAAATTGACGCGACATCGTCATGCCACGTGGGATCAAGAGGCAAGGATGCACGACATTGTCACGCCGCGCGGGATCGAGGGGTAAGGATGCGCGACATCGTCACGCTGCGCGGGATCGAGCGACAAGTATGCGCGACTTCGTCACGCCACACATTCAAGTTTTAAACTCTCATGCGTGGGTTTTTGATTGCAAGGTGTTCGTATAATTTATTTTGGATAAATTATACCCTCATCAATGATTAAAATCATGTGTTTTTTATTTTTCAATTGAAAACACCTAACACGGAGGACGCGGGCCGAACAAACACGGCCCAACAACCCTCCGCAGCTTGTTTATCGATGTGCGGATCAATGGATGACGACGAAGTAGGCCTCTATGGCATTTGAATCCCTTCACAGTGAAGTTCGGGACCTGGGAGGACCGTTGGCGAAGACGGCAGGAGAAACGGACCACCGGAGTGCGTCCGGTGGTTCGCGGAAGGCGGTGGCGGCGGTGGTTGCCGCCGACCTCAATTAGCGGTGAGGGTGGGGGAGCCGCGCACCCCGCCCGTGGCTTCCGCGCGGCCACGCTGGCCGAGCCGCGGCCGGGCCGGGCCAGGCCGGTTCGGGTCGACCCGGTTCGGGCCGACCCAGGGGGGGTCGGGCCGGGTCGGTCCGGGCCCGGACCCCCCGTTTTCAGACCCCTCACGGTCTTTCACCCATATCTTGAGCTACGGACCTCCGATCGACGCAACGTTAGTTGCGTAGCGATCCTTGGAATGAGACGGTCATTTAGTTATATCGAACTCAAGGTTTCAGAATACTTTGGGTTCGGCCAGGTTGGTTCGGATACGAAACCAACCGGGCCCTCGGAGCAGAAATGCTTATATCTTGAGCTCCGGACGTCCGAATGACGTGCCGTCGACTTTGTTGGATTCCTCTAAGTGCGAAGGATCGTTTAGATTACTCTTATCGAGGTTTGGATGCCGTCGGAGTGCGGTCGGGTTGGTTCGCTCACGAAACCAACCGGGCCCCTGGAACGAAAAAGCCAATAACTCACAGACCGAGCATCTGATTGACGCGCCGTCTGTCTCGCTGATTTCCTCTTGATGAGACAGAACTTTTGGCATAATTCTCCTGAGTTTTGGATGCAGTTGGATAGTGGCCGAGTTGGATTGTACCCGAAATCCAACCGGGCCCCTAGAACGAAAAAGCTGATATCTTCAGACCGGACGTCCGTTCGACGAACCGTCAGCGGCATTGGTGATCACGTTGAGAAACGGTTCCTATGAGTATACCCTATGTGAGTTCAGGGTACAGTTGAGATATGGCCGGGTTGGTTCGCACTCGAAACCAACCGGGCCCCTGGGACGAAAAGGCTAATAACTCACAGACCGGGCGTCCGATTGACGCGCCGTCTGTTGAGTTGAGACCCCTATGATGAGGCGGTCCTTTGAGATACTTCTTTGTGGGACTTTGTGATACTTGGAGTATCGACCAGTAGCTCATGGAGCGGACCCTCTCGGAGACGAGCGTACGGAGTATGGAGACCGTGTAGCCGGCTGAGACCTGACGACTGCTTGACCGACTCGACTTGGAGTGAGTCGACTAGCCCAGTAGATAGAGCGCCCGGTATTTGGCGACTGACCCACGGCGGACGGAACGCCCAGTAGTTGGCCGCAGACCCGCGGTACTTGACAGGAGGAGTACCTCTATAGGCTATTAGGGTGAGCGCCCATTATTTGGCGACAGACCCACAGCGGACGGAGCGCCCGGTAGTTGGCCGCAGACCCGTGGTACTCGTTAGGAGGAGTACCTCAGCAGTCTTAGGTTAGTGAGAAGTACCTCGGAGTCGTGATAGGACCACTGTACACTCCAGATACGGGGCCCTTTAGCAGTTACGTTTTCGATAATGAAAATCCTAGTTTGAGCTGAGTCTATGACCTTTGTGTTTCCTCATGATTGAGATGAGTTACTTGATAACTTAGGCATATGTATGGGCATATACCTGGGTAGTGGTTATCCGTTTATTTCATAATCCTTGTGTTTCCTCATGATTGAGATGGGTTACTTGATAACTTAGGTATATGTATGGACATATACCTAAGTAGAGGTTATCTGTTGAGATCTTATTTGTGGTTATCCTTGTTGGTTTTAGTGAGACCTTGAGGGTCTCGGGGTCCCTACTGAGTATCGTCATACTCACCCCTACACGGGCTATGCCCGCACCTTGTTGTGTTGGTTGCAGACGAAGGACAATGCTGACGGAGGCCGAGTGTTCGAGGACTGGACGGTACCCGGAGGTGGACTACACAACGAGTCAGTACCCAAAGGTGGACTTCACGACGAGACGACACTCGGAGGAGGTTGATGGGTGAGAGCGTTGTGGAGGCTATCTGTACCTACCCTTCAGGTAGGATCTGAGGAGGATGACCCAGGAGCCGTTTCCATTCTTCCAGCGTTGTACCTTGTTCAGGTGTAGTTGTACTTTCATTTGGGTTTGTATTCTGGCCCACTTACTTTTCATAACTTTCTTTTGTACTTAGTGTTTTGCTTCCGCTTGTACTCTGTGGTGTTTTGTTTACTTTCTTAAAGGCAATGCCTTCCCAGTTATCGGGATTTACGCCTTTGGTGCTAGTCGCCAGCCCCTGGCCTATGGAATGCGGGCTTGGGGTAGTCATGATACAGGCCCCGAGGACGGGTCATGACAAATTGGTATCAGAGGAGTCGGTTCTACCGTAGAACTTATAATTCTGATATTTTCTTTCTGTGAAGCAATAGTGTTAAGAGTACCGAGTGTGGTTTTCAGTTCAGGGAGTCCAGTGTTGGTGCGGGCGGCCGACGTATCCATACACCAGGACCCTGACAACTGATTTCCGACTTTGTGCATGAAAACACTGATTGCGTGTGTGATTTCAG
Source organism: Viscum album (assembly GCA_963277665.1). Lineage (NCBI taxonomy): Eukaryota > Viridiplantae > Streptophyta > Magnoliopsida > Santalales > Viscaceae > Viscum > Viscum album. The sequence continues at coordinate 512,089,755 of OY728136.1, read as the reverse complement.
AAGTTTTATTTAAATATAAGCTCAAACCAGGTCAGCTCACCAGGTAATCATTTGACCGTGTCACGTTGTTTCTTTCAGGATGCCTCCCAGCGGACGACCAGCTAGAGCCCCAAGATTTGTTCGTACTGACAGCCCGCTGAGCGATGTGGCCTCAGTACAGGTCTCTATTCTAGTTGAGGCACCAGCGGTACTACTACCTGTTGGGCCACCGAAGCCACCAGCCCCAACAGCAGAAGGTGCACGTCGCTTGAGCGCACTGCATGAGTTCCAGCACCAGAGGCCAACCAGGTTCCGGGGAGAGACGGACCCACAAGCGGCTGAGGATTGGATGGAGGCTGTGGTGAGAGTCTTCAGGCTAGTGGGGACACCGGCAAAATTCATGGTGATCCTTGCTACCAGCCTTCTTCAGGCAGCAGCAGGCAGATGGTGGAGCCTGATGCTCTAAATGCATGACGAGGCGACACTTATTTAGGCAGACTTCGAGAGCTTGTTCCGGGCAGAGTTTGTACCACACACCCTTAGAGCGGTGCGTATACAAGAGGTACTTCAGCTGTGACAGGGCAACATGACAGTGGCACAGTATTCAGCGAGGTTCACAGACCTCTCACGCTACTCCACAGATATGGTACGGGACCCGTTCTTCAGGGCCCGAACCTTCAAGCAGGGGCTTAGGCGAGAGATTAGAGCTTCTGTTGTTTCTCACAGCATTCTGATGCAGACAGGGATGTTGGAGAGATCCCTCTTAGTGGAGAGTTTCCTTGATGAGCAGTCTCCAGCAGCAGGACCCACCACTAGCCGGCTTGTGGCAGAGTCTTCTGCAGCAGGCAATAGACAGATGACGCAGAGGTCTAAGAGGACCAGACCTACCGGTGGACGAATGCACGACTCAGGTTTAGTTGTGTGGGGAAACCGGGGTGGAGTCAGAGCCATACGTGCCGAGAGTGGACGATGTTACTCCTATGGCGGAATTGGTCACATGGCACGTGACTATCCGACCCGCCATGCAGATGACCAGCAGTTAAATGAAGAACCTCCCAGCCAGAGGCAGAGGTTCGATCAGGGCAGACCCCAGGGGACAGGAGGACATGGGAGAGCTCAGCTTCAGGCAGCTGAGGCCTATGGTCATGGAGCTCCAGAAGCAGATGGACAGGAGCGGGACTAGCTCCAGACCTAGAGGCTATTGATCCTGTTGCTTCTATTTTTGTTGATGTTTGTTTGTAGTTGCTTCATGTCTTTGTACTATGAGATGCAATATTAAAAAGAAACTTATCATTGTGATGTTTGATTTCATGTCCTTTTGTTTGGTTGATACTGAGTGGTCCTGATTAAAACTGTTGAATTGACCCTCACTTTCAAGATTTCTACTGGAGGAGACCTGGTGACATCACTCTGATGCCGACAGTGTGACTCGACCCTTGGAGGCGAGAGTGACAGTTGGATCTCTTGGTAGTTACGTCGAGGCCTTACAACGTCATCCATGGCATGAATGCATCATTCATGTCAGGATTGACTGTATTAGGCAATGAATGTGGTTCATCCAGGGGATGAGACAAGATTTCTCTTATCGGCGAAGAAGAAATCATAGCAGCTCTTGTGAGACTAGAGAAGGTCCAGGTCATCCAAGAGCGGATGAGGACAGCACAGGGCCGACAGAAGCCTTATGCTGACAGGACTTGGAGGCCTCTAGAGTTCGAGGATGACGATCATGTCCTTATATGGGTCTCACCTTGACGAGGTTTACGAAGATGTGTCCAAGGCGGCAAGTTATCTCCGAGGTTCAACGGGCCTTTCTAGGTCCTCAGCTGCGTAGGCGGGGTGGTTTACCGCTTGACCCATCCACCGCAGTTGCACCAGGTGCACGACGACTTCCACGTATCTCAACTGAGTAGATACGTGCTCGACCCTTCGCATATCATTGACCATGAGGAGCTGGACGATGGTGATGGGGTGTCTTTCACGGAGGTTCCAGTGGGGATCGAGGATCGATAGGAGTGGATCCTACGAGGACGATTGAATCCTAGGGTGCACTTTCTCTAGCAGTATGGGAACCTCCAGGTGAGCACATGGAAGCGGAAGGCTCAGGTGCGTGCTCAATACTGCTTTTGTAACCCTAGTTTGTGTTGAAGCTTTACGAGGACGTAAATCCCTGAGTTGGGAGTAATATAAAGACCCAGAAATTTCAAGGAAAATTTTTTCTTAATTTTATTTGGAATTTTACAAGAACGCAGTTTCTGACGACACCTGATTCCGAGGCCCGGTGTGCCCAAAATCATTTTCCGAAGTTTAGCTCGGGTACATTCAGTGAACGAATGAGCGGGAATTCCTATCTTTTGAACCGGTGCTCGGAATCGAATTTCGAGGGCACCGATGGAACCGTAGCACTAGTGATTGCTTAGGAACACCTGTTCCGGAGTTGTGTTTTCACGAGAGTTGATGATAAAAATTGTGGAAGTTTATTTTATAATTATTCTACAATTTTTATTTTACTCTAAGTGTTTAATCCTTTGGAAGGAAGTTGGGTAACTACCCAACCTCCCTTTGGAGGTTATGAGGGTGGTGGGGCCCACACGAACCCCACCCCTTCATATCCTCTAACCCCCTCAACTCACCATTAATATTGTTAACTTAAGTTAATAACTTATGACATTAATGGAGTGAGTTTAATGTGAGTCTTTGAAATTCAAACACTTGAATTTCAAAAGCCAAGTTGAGTTAATAAATTAAGTGTGGTTTAATTTATTTTGGGTTAGTTCCTTTGTTTCTTGGGAGGATTTGGGGAGGCTTGAAGAAAATCTTCTTCAACGATGAAGAACGTGAAGAACGAATCGGTCTCCGATGAAGAACATCGTCCTTCCACGAAGAACGACGACGTGCCTTCCTTCCTCTTCACCACAACACGTGAGGAGACGCTGCTTCCTCCTCAGACTCACCCCGACATCGTCTTCAAATCCTCTTTCCGCGACTCTACTCTTGGAACCGAGGTAGGGGGTTTACGTGTTTTCTATAAGTGATTCTCTTCCGTCTTTTATCCGCGTCTATTTGGACCGCATGATATCAGTTAACGGGAGGAGGCCGGACCGCACAAACACGGTCGTCCCCCTCCCTTTTGTTTTTCTTGTTGTTGCGGATCGAAAGAAATTGACGTGACATCATCATGCCGCGCGGGATAGATCGGCAAGGATGTGTGACATCGTCACACCAAGTGGGATCGAGCGGCAAGGATGCACGACATCGTCACGCCACGCGGGATCGAGCAGCAAGTATGCGCGACATCGTCACGCCACGCATTCAAGTTTTAAACTCTCGTGCGTGGGTTTTTGATTGCAAGGTGTTCGTATAATTTATTTTGGATAAATTATACCTTCGTCAATGATTAAAATCATGTGTTTTTTATTTTACAATTGAAAACACCTAACGTGGAGGATGCGGGCTGAACAAACACAGCCCGACAACACTCCGCAACTTGTTTATCGATGTGCGGATCAATGGACGACGACGAAGCAGGCCACTATGGCGTTTGAATCCCTTCGCAGTGAAGGTTGGGACCTGGGAGGACCGTTGCCGAAGAAGGCCGGAGAAACAGACCACTGGAGCGCGTCCGGTGGTCCGCGGAAGGTGGGGGCGGCGTACCGCCGGAGGTCTAGCGGCGGCGATTGCCGCCGGCCTCAATTAGCGGCGAGGGTGGGGGAGCCGCGCACCCCACCCGCGACTTCCGCTCGGCCGCGCTGGCCGAGCTACGACTAGGCAGTCGGGCCGGCCTACGCTGGCCGAGCCGGGCCGAGCCTCGCCGGGTCGGTTCGACCCGGTTCGGGCCGACCCAGGGGGGGTCGGGCCGAGTCGGTCCGGGCCCGGACCCCCCGTTTTCAGACCCCTCATGGTCGTTCGCCCATATCTTGAGATACGGACCTCTGATCGATGCACCGTCAGTTGCGTAGCGACCCTTGGAACGAGACGGTCGTATCAGTTTATAGCACTCAAGGTTTTGGAATACTTTGGGTTCAGCCACGTTGGTTCGGATACGAAACCAACCGGGCCCTCGGAGCGGAAACACTTATATCTTGAGGTCCGGACGTCCGAATGATTTGCTGTTGACTTTGTTGGATTCCTCTAAGTGAGACAGATCATTTGGATTACTCCTCTTGAGGTTTGGATGCCATCGGAGTGCGGTCGAGTTGGTTCGCTCACAAAACCAACCGGGCCCCTAGAACGAAAAAGCCAATAACTCACAGACCGGGCGTCCGATTGACGTGACGTCTGTCTCATTGATTTCCTCTTGATGAGACAGAACTTTTGGACATACTTCTACCGAGTTTTGGATGCAGTTGGATAATGGTCGGGTTGTATTGTACCCGAAATCCAACCGGGCCCCCAGAACGGAAAAGCTGATATCTTGAGACCGGACGTCCGTTTGACGAACCGTCAGCGGCGTTGGTGATCACGTTGAGAAATGGTACCTATGAGTATACCCTATATGAGTTTGGGGTACAGTTGAGATATGGCCGGGTTGGTTCACACACGAAACCAACCGGGCCCCTGGGACGAAAAGGCTAATAACTCACAGACCGGGCGTCCGATTGACGCGCCGTCTGTTGCGTTGAGACCCCTATGACGAGGCGGTCCTTTGAGATACTTCTTCATGGGACTTTGTGATACTTGGAGTATTGAACTGTAGCTCGTAGAGCGGACCTTTCCGAAGACGAGCTTACGGAGTACGGAGACCGTGAAGCCGGCTGAGACCTGACGACTGCTTGACCGACTCGAGTTGGAGTGAGTCGACTAGCCCAGTGGACGGAGCGGCCGGTATTTGGCGATAGACCCACAGCGGACGGAGCGCCCGGTAGTTGGCCGCAGACCCGCAGTACTCGACAGGAGGAGTACCTCTGTAGGCTATTAGGGGGAGCGCCCGATATTTGGCGACAGACCCACAGCGGACGGAGCACCCAGTAGTTGGCCGCAGACCCGCGGTACTCGACAGGAGGAGTACCTCAGCAGTCTTAGGTTAGTGAGCAGTACCTCGGAGTCGTGACAGGACCACTGTACACTCCAGAGACGGGGCTCTTCAGCAGTTACGTTTTCGATAATGAAAATCCTGGTTTGAGCTGAGTCTATGACCTTTGTGTTTTCTCATGATTGAGATGAGTTACTTGATAACTTAGGTATATGTATGGGCATATACCTGGGTAGTGGTTATCCATTGATTTCATAATCCTTGTGTTTCCTTATGATTGAGATGGGTTACTTGATAACTTAGGGTATATGTATGGGCATATACCTAAGTAGGGGTTATCTGTGGAGATCTTCTTTGTGGTTATCCTTGTTGGTTTTAGTGAGACCTTGAGGGTCTCGAGGTCCCTAATGAGTATCGTTATACTCACCCCTGCACGGGCTATGCCCGCACCTCGTTTTGTTGGTTGCAGACGACAGACAGTGCTAACGGAGGCCGAGTGTTCGAGGACTGGACGATACCCGGAGGTGGAATACACAACGAGTCAGTACCAGGAGGTGGACTTCACGGTGAGACGACACTCGGAGGAGGTTGACGGGCGAGAGCGTTGTGGAGGCTATCTGTACCTACCCTTCAGGTAGGATCCGAGGAGGATGACCCAGGAGCCATTTCCGTTCTTCCAGCTGTCGTACCTTATTCAGTTGTAGTTGTACTTTCATTTGGGTTTGTATTCTGGCCCACTTACTTTTCAGCACTTTCTTTTGTACTTAGTGTTTTGCTTCCGCTTGTACTCTGTGGTTTTTGTTTACTTTCATAAAGGAAATGCCTTCCCAGTTATCGGGATTTACGCCTTTGGTGCTAGTCGCCAGCCCTTGGCCTATGGAAGGCGGGCTTGGTGTAGTCACGACACGGGCCCCGAGGACGGGTCGTGACATCAATCCCTACCATGGACGTGTTAACCCCATAAAAGGAACATTGCAGCTTCGCCACCCTATGGCTTGTGGTGTCCAAGATTTTTTGTTGCCTGTTAAGATCCCACTCCTCCTCGGCGGCGATGGCTCGCAATTCATCAGCCACAATTTTGGAACACTCCACGTCAGCCTGGATGATGGTCATTTCTAAAGAAGCTTGCATCATACGCTCTTCATCCTTTACCAGCTGGGCCTTCTATCACAATATTAACTCCGATTTCACTTTAAGGGAGGCTGAGTGCTCATCTACTTGGACCTGTAGTTACTGAACCTTGTTTTCATCCTCCTAGAGCCTCTTGATGTTCACTGATTTCCTCTACTGCCAGCCCACACCAAGGCCATGGTCATACTACGGAATCTTCTCTGCCATAAGATCTCAGCTGTGCATGTGGGGACCCTGGGCATCCACTCCCCCAACACGTAGTTCATTTAGCCGTGAATGAAGTCTATCCATCTCATCCAGCCATTTCAATTGGGGGGTGTCATCAATGAAGTTCTTGATAAGCTTCCACGATCGGCGATAGACTATTTTTCTATCCTCTTCCTAAAAGGCCGTCTCGTCCCAGTCGGTGCGGTTGGTAGGCTCATACATAGGGAACACCCCTAGGAACATTTCAGCAGGGTCCGCATCTGTTGTTTGATCAGGTATGGCGGGGCCTGGGATGTCTGATCGATCCTCATCGTCAGATCCCACCTCAATGATCTTGGGCTCAGCCCTGCTAGCGGTCCTACCAGTGATCGGAAGAACCATTGCTTAGCCAGTTTGGATCTCTACCTCCATGATCACCGACATTACCCAGGGAAAGGTGCTGCCAGAAGTCTTGATCAAACTTTCCAAGGCAGTACACAGCATCTGAAGAACTGTGCATACCAAGAGGGGCACATATTTTGTTAGCCTGGTCAATGAGTGGCAGTCATGAATTACAAGAAGGAAACTTACAGAGGTCAAACTCTCGATCTTGTTCCTGGTCTGTTGCCGTGGGGACCCCAAGACATGGCCCTTTGTATATTACAGGGAAGTTTGAAAACTCCTAGGGAGCCATCTCGGGTCCTCTAGCCCCACCAGGTGTACTAATCTCCATAGTAGCGGGCACAAATCCTGAAGGCCCTGCATCTGCATCTGATGTAGGGAGGGAGTGGGTTTGGTGTATGAGGTTCTCCTGCAGAGTTCAAATATTGGTAAGGAATTTAAAATGTCTTGGAAATAGACCCTAAGGAAGGGCCTTAGGTTGATACCTCAAGGGCCTCTGCGAATTTCTCAAGATCTAAACCTTGATCACCGAATTCACCCTCCTCCAAAGGGATCCCTCTACCGACCTCCTCCCCCCAGGAGGTCTCATCTGATTTTTCTAGAAGAGGAAAACTCTCTCTCAGTTTGGAAACCGATAAATATGGAGGGGTCATTCGATCCAACAATACCTTCACTCGGTCTATCATTAAACACAGGGCACCCCGAGAGTGGAAAAAGTCCTGAAAATCGGTCAGGTATCGCTTCACCTCCTCCTGGGGTACTACAAAGCCGACCCTGAAAGGGGAAATTCCTATCAATTCCATCCCGATATGGTTCAAGTGTTTCCACATCTTGGATGGGCCGAGGAATTTTCTGTTGACATCCCATATGTCCCAGGCCTCGAGAAAGACAACATTCTCTAACATGTCTATGTGGCGCAACCGCTTCCCAGGAGACTGAGTGGATATTATACGGAATCCTCTCAGTGGCCTCCCCTCTAGATAGCTCTATTCTTCTGGGACCACCGGGTCCGCTGCTATTTCTAGATCCACTGCCACTTCCTCCCCCTCAGCCGGTACATGCCTCGCCGTCATGACAACCCCACCACCGCGGGATGTCCTTGCCACCTTCTTACCCCAGCCTCGATGTTGGGGAGGCACACCATTCCCGAACCAAATGGTTGGCTTCTTTAGCATCTCCCCCAGGTAGGCCGCCTCCCAGATTTTGGCATATTCTTTCACCAAATCGAAGACGGCCATGGGAAGAGTCAATTTATTCCGCATATTTCCATCTTTCAGTGTGAACATGAACCACATCTTCCCCATCACACATGGATGTTCCTCGTGGCACACCCTTAAATAGACCTATGGGGTTATCCGCTGCATACACAAAAAGTTCATGGAGAATCAGTGTGGGGTGTATGGATCACATAGAGGATCACCATCTACTTGTTCCACTAGGACCCCACCTCAAAAGGCTATGAGATAAGACCAGTGCTCTTCCGTTACTTGGACATCATCAGTTAAAGCACCCGTTGGCAGCGGGAACAGATGAAAGTTGAATTCCTCTATCTTCACGACATGGTTCCGTACCACTTGCATAGTCAGTTTTGTCAAAAAGCTCCCCAAAACATTCAGAATAGTTGGACGGAAGTTTGATCCTAGAGGGGAGATGGGGTTTGGATATTCATAGACCCCCCTGACGTGTGCCACTATCCACCCGTATAGGAGGTGGAACAGACACATATCCTCTATGGCCTCTTCCCCTCACTGATATGCCACAACTTCTTGTATGGCTTGGTGAGCATTGGGATTCCAAGGTTCACCCGCCCTCCTGTCACCAACATAGATGCCATGATAAATGTGCTTGGTCACATGACCATGTTCATATCCCTTATAGGTAGGATCCAACCACAAATGAGAGCAATGATGAATGCATCCAACCTGAATACTAATTGATGATTAGTGTTAACACTGAATCACCAATTTTTCCACTAGCTGTCCTCCAAGATCCTCCAGTATGAGTGATCCTTTCCCCGTTGAGCCCCATTCAAGAAAGTACGAGGCCTCAACGGAAACAATATATTTTCTAGGAAATTCAGATACTGTTTAAACAACCATCTGAAGTGGATGTATCTCAATTCTTCTTTGTCCTCTCCCTGCACCAACTCCTTCAGTGCCATCGCCAGTGGCGACATTTTCTCTAGATCCTCCCACGCACCCATAATTGGGAGGAATTCATCATACATCTCCCCTAGTATCAGGACCCCTGAGATCAGGTGCACATCTCATAAACTAATTGCAACCTCCCTATGGTGTAAGTGGAAGGTATTGGTCCTCGATGACCACCTGCTCAATAACTCTGACATCAGCTGCTTCGGTTGGTAGATATGAAATTGGGAGGCCCAATCCACCTCGTACATGCCCACTCTCCTCAGATCTGCCCTAAAATCCTCACACGAGGCACCTACCCAGTAGGCCTAGGCCCAGTCATCTATAAATTTGCCGCCCTGGCATAGATTCCACTCATCATACCATCCCGTCCCTAGGTTCCATAGGTCTGCCTTCAAGATCATTTGGTATGGGGGGTGGGGGGGGGGGGGGGGTGGGGGGATGTCTCCGACTAAAATTCCTTCCCGTCAACATTTTTTAGATGGTTGCACCTGCAATCAGTAATAACAGGTGTAAAGTACTCCCATGCATGGTCGTTAGCCACCCAGAACCACTGGCACTAGCACGACGTGCTCCTAAACCAGTAAGCCAGTTCATCCCTACTTGCTTCAGGGATGAAGACGTCATCCCTTAGCCTAAAGCCATACAACGACATCCTCTTACACAATGGAAAGTTCCTATGGATTTTTGACAGTAGATCCACCAGATAATTGTGGTCATAGTGTGTCCAAATCAAATCCCCTAGACCCAAGCTATTTTCCATCTCTTCCCTTCGATTAGCATCCGCAAGGACCCCCGAGCAGCCTCCTCATGAGCCATTTAGTTTTGAATTTTGGACGTTCTTTGGGATGATTTGCGAAGCTCTTTCGCAGAGCAAGTTCACGGAGTTCAGTCATGAAGAATGTTCGTGGAGGCCTGCCCCAGCCTTTAGATGCCATTCGTCAAGCACACTGAGGTGAAGTCAAAGACTCGCCGTGCTCTGCAAAGCAGAATGCCTGATTCGCGAAGATCAATCATGGAGTATGCAGAGCTTCATGAATAGAGAGTGATACAAGACAAAAATGTGGATAAGAGAAATGAATAAAGAGAGGTCATCTCCCATATTTATAGGTGAGGACCCTGGTTGATTTGTAGTGCATCTGATACACCGTGAGCTTCATGGCGTGCCAGCCCAGGCCCGCCACTCCGCCTCGCAAGCCCCCTCCGCGGGTCACCTTCATGATTGACCGAGGAATTTTGGCGGTTGACCCTCAGACTTTGAACCTCATTTTCTCCTCGGCTCAAAGTCCAAGGGGGGGGGATTTGTTGATTCCAAAATCAAGGAAAATATAGAACAAAGGGAAATAATTAGGGGCTGCCCCACGAAGACCTCTCACAGATCCTCGTAGCCCCGTGGCCGGCGTAGGGATCTCCCTTCGCGAACCTGCCACAGAGAAAGGAGGCGGGATGATATGTGAACTAATTTGATGTTTGCGAACCTGCCGCAGATCAAGGAGGCCGGATTCTCCATGAACCGATTTGACATTCACAAACCTCCACGGAGCAAGGAGGCCAGATGCTTCACAAACAGATTTGACATTTGCAAACCCGCCGAGGAGTAAAGAGGAGAGATGCTCCGTGAACCGATTTGATGTTCGAGAACCCACCATAGAGAAGGTAGTCAGGTTGCTCTGTGAACCTATTTGACATTCGCAAACATGCCATGAAGCAAGGAGTCAGGATGCTCTGTGAATCGATTTGATGTTTGTGGACCCACCACAGAGCAAGGAGGCGGGAAGCTCTGCAAACCCCTTTGACGTTCGCGAACCCGCTGCGGAGAAAGCTCCATCTTCTTGCCGAACAAGCTTTACTTCACTATGCCTCTTGCCTATAAATATCAGGCTCCCCTCGAGCCTAAAGGATGGATCCTCCAACCTTTCACCTTCTGAGCTCCCACATTGCGAAGAAATTTCTGCTCTGCGAACCATGATCTTTTTAATGTACATTTTCCAGGTCATGTGGTATAAAACCATATCATCACAAATCAATGAGAGAAAAATAAAGAACCTATGATATATAAATATGTTCACATCAGTTTATGATTTTGATCAAAAACTATCATGGTGGTAATTGTTATCATACTATGATTTAGGAGAGACAGACAAATATGTTTTAAATCTTTAAGAGAGCCCCAAAATAGGTAACAATTCCCCCCAAAAGGTTGAGATAAGATAGAACGCCTATAATATCAACTAATTCACACCTAAAACATCATCAGTAAATCCCCAGCGACCACCTACCATTGTAAAGTAGGTTCACATAATCTCAAAACAAGACCAGGTCCAGCATACATTGGAAACAAACACCAAAAGCTCTATATTAATTTGAATTCCTTTGGTGTTTCTTCATCACTGATTTCATTCTCTTCATTTGTCTCTTCTTTTTATTAACTTGAAGTACATTTAGATAATTTTATTTCACCTTCAAATAAATATTTCCTTAATCCTTTGATTCATATTACTCTCTTTATCATTCCTCATCACAAGATGAGGCATCAAGTTTTGATATAATGTTCTTCTTCCTTATTATGGTGTCCTTACCCTTTCCTTTGAGATATGCTTCTCTACTATGAAAAATTTCCACTTTGTTTCGCCTTCTTGATGATATTTATAGAAGGCCATCATCCTTATCTTCTTATTTATTCTTAGGTAAATTAACTGAAAAGTTTCTAATATTTCAATAATTAAATAACTTTAATGGAATTTTACCCTCATATTTCTATTTCCCTTATTGCATTCATTTTGAAAATAAGGATATGACCTCATTAAAATTAATGAAAGAATATTTATATTTGGTATCCTCATCATGATACTTATTAGGATCAATATGTGTATATCCTTTTTAGCCTTTAAAGTCCACCACCTTCTTAAATTTATATTTTCTTCATAAGGCCGACCGTCTCTTCATATCATACGTAATCAAAATATTATTGATTTTATCAATGGTATTATCATTAAAATATTTATTCTCAATGGAATATATTTTCACAAAAAAACTTATCTTAGATGATTTTATTCACTATGGTATAATTTTCAACAGTTTCTCCATAGCTTCAAATCAAGTTTAGAAATTTTTTTACCCATGAGAATAAATCTTCCACCATTTCATATTCTACCATTTAGATATCCTCAAATTGATCCTAGTATGTTTGTAATAATGAATCTTTCACTCTATTATATCCTTAATAGATATCATGAAGTTTCCTATATATTTTATTCATTGTTATTAGTACCATGAATCATGAAACTCCTTCTTTGAGAAGGATAAAAGTAATAAGTTTTGTAGTCTACCATCTACTTGAATATTATTATTAACATGTAAAGTATTGTTTATACCAAATTTGGGAATATTTAAAACATTATTTATGATATTAAGAACATATAATATATGAAAAAGAAGTTATAGAACCATCCTATCCTAACTAGATGAAATCCTTTTCTATAAGACATATGAAATCCTTTTTATTAACATTGTTTATAACCTCCATAGATATTTTTGATTGAAGATGTTATAAATAAAAGGAAACTTGGATCCAATGGAATATTTATTTTCATCATAAGTTAGTGAAATTGGATATTGATGGTGATGATGTGACGATGGGAGATAAATAGAGAAAGAACATACATGACATGAGGGAGAACACAAGGTCTCCAACTTTTGATATTAAGTGGATAATCCCTGGTGAATAAATTTTTTGATACTTTTATTCAAATTATTATCTTATTATCACTATTAATAAGTAATTAAGTAGGAATATGTCATTAAATATTTATTACACTAATGAATGGTGAGTAATAATAAATCGATCAATCTTTTATTCCAAAAACCTGAACTTCCACCACAATTTGGATCTTGTGTCTACCATTGTTCTTATTATCTATCCCACAAAAAATCCTCCTGGAATGGGTTGTATATTATCTCATAGATTCATCACTTTTTCACCACCACTTTTCTCAAAGTGTATCTCTTTATTTTTTAGGCTGAACATGTGTTGCAACATAATTCCATTCACTATGAAATGAAAAAAACCAAAATATATTAATTGTAGATCCCAATGATCCCACATATCCTTTGACTATAATTGAGAAATGGTCTAGGGTAGTTCATCATGAGTAATTTTAGAAACACAAACCAATGTAGTGTGACCAATTTTTCATAGAATAGTGTTTAAAAAAACTCTAAAATGAGTTCTGACCCAATTCGTAAATCCTTTATTATTGCGGCATAGTTTTCACATTTGATGCATGACTCAAAAAATTACCATGTAACCTTATTTATCTTATAGGACCATGTAATACCAAAATATCTTAATCTTCATGTCACAACATAATTGATTCCCCATAATTTATTAGGATCATCTTTTTAATGATTTGATTCATATTATAATGTTTCACTCCTTTGTAAGAGTATACTACACATATTTCTTATCTCTATCATGGAAGAACCAATACCTATGAAATATTAGGATTCTGTATAAGGGTAAAAATATTCATTAACAACACCCTCGTCACAGTGAAATAATACCCTTTACACTATGATGTGCTTTAACTTAGTAAAAATTTATTTCCTCTATAACTCCACTCAACTCCAATGAACCACCAACTCATCCATGATCTTTATATTAATAAATACAATAAAAAAACCTCAAACACTCGTGAATGAATTTCCTTAAGAAATAAGTAAAATAATTTCTCCAATGTTAAGGTAATTAAAACACCACACCATATGATAGAATTGTGTTTATGGGAGTACTAAAAGTATTGGTTCAAGAACAATTTCATATTGATCATGTATCAACTGAGATCAACTCACAACTCCCCTATTTTTATTTCACTACATAAATGGTTTTTTCAATCTCTAAAACTCATCAACTTCCCCAATCATGATAGGATAATTAATTTCCACCTAAAGACTCTTCAAAAACAGAGGGAATCAATACATGTATGTTGAATAAATAATTTTAGGGAACATTTGAAGAGTCCATTGCATAAAATTACATATTAAAGATATGGTAATATAAAAAGATGAACACATGGTGTATAGAGATGTAGAGTTAAAGAGACACACCACTACGAGTTTAGTGTTATTCTTATATTATCACATAATTGTATAATATTAGTGCCAATATTTATGGAAATACTTTATCAAAGTTGTAAGAAAATAGTGAGGAAAAGTGTTTTACCTTGGTCTTGGTAGTGATCTAAACCATAATATTTATAATATTGGTCCATAATAATATTGGATAGTGAATTTATGTGTGTATCCTCCTTGGATTTACCCATACACATTGGCGAGTAAACCATGTCAAATATAAGTGTTCTTGTTTTTTGTTTTCTATATTAAATTTATATTCTCACTTGAAATATCTTGATATATTTATCATTATTTATTACATGGGAACATGATCTATGAGGAGAGTTTTGAATAGGAAAAAAATCTCACCCTAATTCACCCCCTCAGGGTGTTGGTGACTTACTCTAGAACATGGGTCCATTAATATTTATTAGATAAAAAATGTTCAATATTGTTGAATATTTAAATAAAATGGATCCAAATCTAAATTTTCTTAACATTGAAAGTACAATGAACGTGAGGGAAGTGACGATATTTAATGGGCTGATCTATAATATCTCAGAAAACTAAATGGGGTTGAATTTATGATATCTCAACTTAGATATTTTCTTACTAGCTATACATGACATTTATGTAAGTGATCCAAATGAGACTTCTCTCACTAAGATAGATAATAAAATATTGAATGTTGATTCTAAGGCTCATGATTCTTTATCTAAATCTCTATACAATAAATAATACACAAAGGTTATGAGTTTTGAAAACTCCAAAGAGATATGGGGAAAACTAGATATAAAACTTGAAGGTGTAAAATCTATAAGTTATAAGTATTAAACAATTAATTTGAGGATATGAATCCTAATGGAGGATTTAATGAAATATTCAATTTCATTACAAACCCCCTTATATTTAATTTATTTTTAAATTACTAAAAATCCATGCTCTATACCTTTAACACTATTCATGAGAGTACCTAGGTTTGACCCCAGACTATAATATTTCATTTGAAAAATAATTAATTTGATGGGTCATGAAATCACAGTCAGAACCCCTCCCCTATACTTTAATTAAACATTGTCCTCAATAGTTAACTATTGTGAAAAAGGAAAAATTACATTTAATTTGAAAAAAATAATAGATATAAAAATTAAAGATTGAGAATCTTTTTTATTGGTTTATGTTGATAGGGGTATATCCTAAAGCCTATAAACATTTGTTGTTTTAGTTATATCATATGTGATGATGTTAGAATTTCCTAGGGTACAACATCTATAACTCCCTAGAATATCATATGTCTTAGTGTATGTTATATCCTAAGGCATGATATGAGATATTGTACCACTTCCTCAAGACATGTCATATTATAATATATATATATATATGTATATATCTTAATTATTATGACATGTTTGAATCATATCCCATGATTTTTTAGGATGCCAAGTGTTAAAAATTAACATTAAAATCATTATCCACTTAATTATATCTTAAATAATTATTGTTTCAAATGATGAATTTAATGAGATAGTCTAGGATGAATTTAGATATAAATGCATGTACAATGGTAACAAAACATTTGTAACCATTGACATTACTTAAATGATTTATAACATACGAGTAAATTATATAAAGTTTCGACACTATAAAAAAATAGTTATTAGTGGCGTTTTTAGAGGGGTTAATACATATACCCCCTTTAATTTTCCCCTACTAATTTAGTATAATCTAATTAAAACCATCACAAAATATTAATTTCAAATTAGTTTTTAAATTTTAAAAAAAAACTAAGAGGATTTTAGTCGCTAATAATGGAATATTTTAGTGATATTTTTCAGCCCCTTGAATATATATATATATATAATTTAAAAATGGGGGTTAATAATAATAATTATTAATATTATTAATTAATAATTTGTAATTAACTTATTATAAATTAAATTTATATATTTATAATAATTTATAATTAAAAATTAAGCATATAAATACATTATATTATGTTATTTATAAATACATTATGTATATATATATGTAAGTATATAAATTTATAATAATAATGATAAATTAACAATTAAAAATTTGTAATTAACTGATACTAATTAATAAAATATATGAATACAATATATACGTAAATATATAATAACCACTATATACATATATTAAATTTTTTTGACTTAAATATATATAAATAAATTTTTAAATATATAAAACTTTATTTAAATATAATATTTAAATACATAAAAGTAAATTTTATAAATATATATTTGAGAACATTTATAAATAAAAATATAATATATGTAAATATATAAATAAGGATACATACACATATACATATATATGTGTGTAAAAATATATAAATACATTACATAAATGAATTTAAATATTGATAAAGGTCGATAAAGAGACATAAGATATAAGGCCCCAGCCTTAAACATTATATAATCTTGATTTAAGCCAAGAATTCACATTGAAGATATTTTCAAGCTTAGAGTTTTAGAGAATTAGTCCATAACTATTACATAATAGACCCAAACCTTACATTTTGATTGTAACACTCAGTATCCTCTATTTCCACCAAAGGAAACCCTTTAAATAAAACATGTTTTTTTCTTGATAAAAATATTCTTGACTTCTTTTGAGAATTTATCCATCCTTATACCCTGTGGAAAAAAATCAAAATCTTGGGATGAGAAAAAAATCTCAGTAAGGAATATAAAATAAGGAATAAAACTGTTTGTCTATGAATATTTCACACCCATGAAAATAATTTAAAAAAATCATACTTTTCACCCATAAAACATAAACCACTTATCTTACATCATGTAATCATAATATTCATACAAAACTTCATAGAAATCATAAAACATAAAGGTAACTTGTGGAATCTATATCAAATTTACATTGTATCTTTGACAGCTACACATGGAGTAATCTTCATGGTTATATTTGGAATACCCATAATAGTATATTCCCTAAATCTCTTAGGAGAAACCTTATCATTTAGCTCTGTCACATTACCCAATGCATTAGAAGCTATCATGAGCTCACCCACCCTCAGTTTATCATGGAGCCACCTGTTTACAAAAATAGTTCACAAGAACCATAAAATAATCATAACACATAAAAAAATCATAAAGTAAAAAATAACATTTCCACATTTCAATCACATGATATCATTTTAAAATATTGATATAATCAATTCATTTAAAACATTCAAAAAGAAGAGTTTTGAATCAAAGTGTCCCACACCACATTGAAAATTTATAAATTAAATTACACTTTAAAACACTCATTTAAATTTAAATAAATCCTTAAAACCATTTTTGAAATGTGGACAATAATGAGACATATTTAGAAGAATAAATATTTAAAACATTTAAAATGATGTTTTAGTTAAAGAGTCCCTTACCACTTGAGAAAATACATGAAAAAAATAGTTAAAGTATAACATTTAATAAAACATATAATATAATGAGAATAAATATATTCATGATATAATATGTCAAAGGGATGTTTGTACACCATATAAAAGTTAACTGTTTCATAACAACAAATAAGTCTCAATGAAATGTAAATTGAGATGAAATCCCTTACAAAGATTGTATCCTTAGATTATGAATAAATCAATGAAATAATTATTTGTGAAAAATATAAATACCCCAAATATAATTGGATATTTAGTGTAAAACAATCATAGTTCATTCACACATATTAATGGAAAAAAAATTCCAATGACATGGATATTTTACTCAATGAATGAAGATTGGGTTAAGATTTACCATAAAAAGTTCATATACGTAACGTAAGAATTTTTCAATGGGGTGATTATGTGTATCAAAATTACATCGACACAAAATTAAGTGTAAATTACAATATAAATAAATAAACAGTGATTCCACACATAATCTTGGCATAATATAATCAACAAAGTATGCGTAAAACCCAATGAGTGGAAATTGAGTTTAGAAATTACCTTACAAATATAATTTTGTTAATAAAATCGATATATTATGTGTATTCACTATAAATAGACATAAATATATTATAAATACAAGATAGTATATAAAAATTTATTTCCCACAAAATCATAGCACGACATAATCAAGAATTAGAAGATTAACCCAAATAATGGAAATGGGGTTAAGAAGTTCTCTTACCTCGAGTCTGAATTGCCTTTTTCATTATTTATATTCCTAAATAACAAAATTTGGTTAATTTATAATTGATTTATAAACTTTTGAAAGTTTATTACTCATTTAATATCACTTATTACCATATTATAACAATTATTTAATTTTTTGATTTTATATCGTACATTTGGTCGATGTTCGGTACTCGAGTAAAAAATGAACTTGTCTTGATGAAAATTATCCATGTTTTCATAAGTACATAATCTAAAGAATAATATTCATGATTTTAATATAATATATATCGAGTATATATGTTTTTATAATAGTCCATAATTTTTAGAGATGAGAAATAAAATGGACTGTTCATGGAGACGGTAGGCTGTATGTACAATGAACACTACTTTTATTTATTCATCATATTAAAGGAATGAAAACAAAATTATACATAGTAATATTATAATTCCAGTATAATATCTATTTTATATATGTTACATAATTTCATTAACTCTATCCTTTATACATTCCTTGTATTGCATGAATGAGTCATATCACTTTGAGGGGGTTATAGTCCACACTTCCTCAAATGAAATTATCACATTTACACATTATGGAAAGCATAAAGGTATGTTGTAAATATAAATTAAAGAATAATTGAGAAAATATATATCATATATAAATTTATTTCCATTATAATGGCCACTATGAGATGTGGTAGGAGAAAATTGAACAATCATCATTTCGTGAGGCATTAGTTTGTCATATACGGAAACAATATGTTCTATATCCATTATATGGAGGTGTGTGTAAGTGTAGGTAGAAAACTTAGAATGAAAACATAATAGTATATTTAGGATATTGGTTTTGTTATAAAATAATGTAATAAAGAAAGTTTATGGGGTTGGATAAAGAAAATACATGAAAGGACCTTGAGAGAAGACGTTACCTCTAAATCAGGTTACTCCTTTTGATTTGAGACAAACAAATTTCTTGAATTTACTTATACCCAAGATTAGGATTTAAGAAGGAAGGAAGTGATGTTTTTAGATTATTTGATCTGTATTTGGATGATCCAAGTGTCCTGAGAGGTGTGAGTAAGTTGGTATAGTTGGTGGCCTTTTATAAGAGGGATGAGGAACACTTTACGAAAGTCTTGAAATATTATTTTATTAAAAATTTATTTTCAAATTATAATTTCTTAAAAGTGATATAATTCAAGTATAAGATTATAATGGGTAGAAATAATCCCATAAAATTGGTTTAATACAACTTTAGGTCATAAAATTAACCTTATCCTTTAGATTTAACCCTTAGTTAAAAACATTAAGTATTACCATGTCTTCTTGTATTTTCATAATATATGGTTACTATGGTTACTATAAAATGTCAATAGAACCAAAATTGGATACGTAATGACATTTTTAGAATTATATAAGTAATTTTTCTTAATCTTATATTTTTAAGACTATTATATCATTTAATAAAATAGTATTTCTTTTAAAACTCATTTATGTCAATTTTAACACTATTTAGTAATTGTTTTTTGTTAAAGTAATAATAACTTGATTCCTTTGAACCAAAGTTATTAACACATAAATCACGTGTCAATTTCATCCAAAAAATTCTTGGGTGGAATAAAAATTTTAAAATTACATTTATTTTAATATTTATAATATCATTTATTTTAATATTTTATTAATAAGGTAATCACTGCATCATCATTGTGTCATAACTAAATTTATTTATATAATGTATAAAAATTATAAATAAAATAACATGATATAGGAAATATTTTTTACCTTTCTAATGACTATTTATAGTCTAATATATTTTTTATATAGACTAAATTATAATTGTTTTAGTATGGTGATACATGTTTATGTTATGTTTCCCTTTTCTTTAAAATAAATATAATAAAATGTCATTATCACACCCATGTGGCTCCATTGAATCCTAAACTATACCCAAAGATTTTCATGGTCAGAAATATCTAATCCAATATGAATATGACACGTTTTAGGGTAGTTTTGTATCATTATAATATTATTTTTACCCTTATTTACCTGATTTACCCTTTAACCATGGTAAATAAAAATAATTACTGAAGTTACTATTCATAATGTACAAAAATAAAATGTAACTATTTAAACAATTTATACCATCTGATTCCAAATATGGAATATATTTTTAAATTGAAAACACATAAATTGTATAAATTAATTTAAAATTAATTCCCGTTATCAAAACTGGAAAGCGGGTTTTTAAGAAGTAAAAACTATCCAAAGATTGATATGTGATTATGTCCAATTTCAATGTGAAATTACTTCCAAAAACCAAAATTGGATTAAATTATAAAAACATAATCTAATTAAACTTTAAAACCAATTAAAATGGAAATGTAACAATATAAATAAATCTGATGAAAAGACATTTTTGAATTAAAATGCATTATTTTTCACTATTCATTAAAATATGAATTTCATCAGAAAAATACCAAAATTTCAACCAAGGTAAATTTAGATGTTCCTATTATAAATAATAAGTTTATCTAGTTAAATAGAATATATAAAAGTTACAAAAAGTATATTTTAAAAGGGTTATCCATTAAAAGGCGTAAAAACGACCTTTTAAAAATATTAGACTATTTTATGCTTAAAATTGGATTCATTCTCATTTTAAGTTTCTAAACTTCATTGGATAAATGTAAAAACATTTAAAAAACATGTGTAATCATATTTTAGTTAGTTATTTTTATTCCCACCAATACAAAAGCTAGAAGTTAACTACCATTTAAAATAATATTATCATTATTGTATTATTTTTTGGTATAACTCAATGTTGTGTGTAACATAAGATTTAGAAGAAATACGTTATTGAGTTTCAAGTAAGTTATCGAAAATAATCATCCCATTTAACATAAAATTAATATATTATTCAAAAATATTAATAGATATGAAAATGTATTATTCTATAAATACCTAGGATGTTACATCAGTCACCCCCTTTGGAAAATGTGTCCTCGAAATTTTAAAATTTGGATCAGTAACTTCATTTAAAATCCCAAATAGGAAAAAGATTCAATAAAAATACCACTTTAAAAGAATTAAATAGAAGTAAAAAAGGTAACCTGAGATAAGATATACTAGAATTCCATGTAAGAAAACATGGATATGGAAGAAAAAATAACCAACTTATTCAAATAGAGAGTGATAGAAAAAATGATCAGGAGAAAGGTAACAACCAAAAAACCAAAAACATGTGATGGGTTAAATAGTCATTGATTTCAATGTAGGAAAGGGAAACATTTTTTTTGTTTTAAAATTCTTTTCATAAATCTGAGTAATTATTTTACTACTTAGAATAAAAACATACAGAAACATACTTTCTTGTCATGTAGAGCTTCATCCTTTAATAAATTTTTACCACAAACTCATCTTTTATATAAACAATGAGTATTCAAGATGACCTGGTCACACCTAAAGCAGTAGAATCAACTTTTAGAGAATCAATTAAACCCCAAAAGATTAACTATCTATTTATAATGTCTTGAAACATTAACCAAAACCAAAATGGTTAGTAAAAGATTAGATAATCCCCCAAAAAGAATAATCCGTTATAAGGGGAAGGAATAATTTTAATCTCTAAAATTAAACAGTAATACCCAAGTTCTATGTAGACCACTCAACAAAAAAATGTCCTTGAAATTCCTCAAAATAATCCAAAATAAGATTGAAACCCAAAATTCAGAAGAATTTTATCACATAGTCTTCCACAATAAATCTTAACATTTATCTTCAAATAACATCGACTACTCTTAAAGTCTCATAAATAAAAGTATTTAACCTAATCACATATTCTCCATGATAGGTTATTCATTTCCATACATAACCCAAATCTATATATGTCTATATTAAAAAATATATTCTTCCATAACAAAATACAACCATTACTCCTCAAATTAAATCCTATAGTATTCTATTTTCCTTAGGCATATAATGTTCCTAAAATAGAAAATTTCTACCAAAATAACATTTATCACTTAATCATCAAATCATTTTCTTATAATAAGGACATTTATTGATAGAACACAAGTTCTAAAAATCAGGTTTTTCTTAATACATAAAATCATTTTACTAAAAAGAATAATTCATACTAACCAGTGACTTCACGTAGTCCAGTGGTAAGTAATAAATCTCAGTTTCACTTTGGTTGTGGGTTTGATTCCTATAGTTTTTTCCGAAGTGATGAGTTATCACATGGTCTATGTGTTATCCTTTTTCAAAAACTATATAATTTTATATCATTCAACAAAAATGAGTTAAAATCCTAAAAAATAACCATAACATATTTTAACCTCAAAGGTTATCTCATACCTCACATTTTGCATCCCAAAAATTAATAAACCATTATTTCCTCAAAGGTAAATGTCTCCAAAAATACCATTAGTCACCTTAATATTTAAGATTATAAATCCTAAAAAGGGGTTTATAAGACATTTAACTTATGATATAACTTAAAATGATAAACCCAAGATGATATCCCTAACCCTTATAAATCCTAATCTCTAATTTTGTCAAAACCATCCTCTATTACCAACTATAAGGACCCAACCTTAAAATTTACATAATCTTAGGTTAATTCATGAATTAAAATTAAGGATCTTTTAAGGTTTACAGTTTTAGAAAATTATCCATAAATATTAAATAATATACCCAAACATTACATGTTTATAGTTACACTTAGTATCCACTATTTCCACCAAAAGAAACCCTTTAAACAAAACAGGATTTCATTTTATTGAAAAAAATATTCTTGACTTCTTCCTTTCTTTTTCCCATCCTTATATGCTATGGAAAAAAATTTCTACACCTATGGATGAGAATAAAAATCCCAGTAAGTAATATAAAATAAGTAATAAAATTGTTATTCCATGAATATTTAAAACCCAAGAAAACATTTTCACAAAATCATAATTTTCACCCATAAAACATAAACTGCTTAGCTTATATCTTGTAATGATAAGATTCCTAAAAAATATCATAGAAATCATAAAACATAAAGGTAAATTATGGCATCTATATTAAACTTTCATTGTATCTTTTACAACTAAACAGGGATTTAACTTCATGGTTACGTTTAGAATATCCATCACTGTATATTCCCTAAATCTCTTGGGAGAAACCTTATTATTTACCTCCATCACGTTACCCAATGCATTGGAGAGCTATCACGGGCTCACCCACCCACAGTTTATCACGGAAACACCTATATACATAAACAATTCTTATGAACCATGACATAATAATAACACATAAAACAAGAATAAATGAAAAATAGCATTTCTATATTGCAATAACAATATATCATTTCAAGATATTGCTATAATCAATTCATTTAAAACATTAAAAAAGAAGAGTTTTGAATCAAAGTGTCCCCTAACACTTTGATACGTTTTAAATGAATTTACACTTTAAAACACTCATTTACATATAAATAAATCCTTGAAACAATTTTAAAATCATTGAAATTAATGATAAATATTTAGAAGAATAAATCTTTAAAACATTTAAAACAATGTTTTAGTTAAAGCTTCCCTTACTACCTGAGAAAATAGTTGAATAAAAATAATTAAAGAATTAAATTTTAAAAAACTTATAATATCATGATAATAAGTATATTCATGATATGATGTTTCAAATGGTATTATATACACCATATAAAAGTGAATTGGTACATAACAACAAATAAGTCTCAATGGAATATAAATTGAGACGAAATCCCTTAAAAAGATTGTATCCATAGATTGAGGATAAATAAATGACATAATTATTTGTGAAAAATACAAATAAACCAAATATAAGTGGATATTCAGTGTAAAATAGTAATATTTCATTCACACATACTCATGGAAAAACACAACCAATGATATGGATATTTAACTCAATGAACAAAGTTTGGGTTATGATTTCCCTTACAAAGTTCATATAAATGACATAAGTACTTATCAATGGGGTGATTATATGTATAAAAAATATATAAACAAAAAGAGAAGTGTATATTACAACATAAATAAATAAATAGTTTTTCCACACATAATCTTGTCATAATATAATCAACTAAGTATGCATAAAACCCAATGAGTAGAAATTGAGTTTAGAAATTCCCTTAAAAAGATCATTTTGTTAATAAAATTGATAGATTATGTGTATTAACTATAAATAAATATAAATAAATTATAAATCCAAGATAGGATACACAAATTTATTTCTCACATAATCATAAAAAGACATAATCAAGAAGTATAAGATTAACCCAAAGAATGGAAATTGAGTTAAGAAGTTCCGTTACATCAATTCTGACTTGTCTCATCCATTATTTATATTCCTAAATAATAATATTAGGTTAATTTATACTTTATTTAGATACTTTTTAAATTTTATTATTAATTTAATATCAATTATTACCAAATTATAACAATTAGTTAATTATTTGACTTCATATTAGATTTTTTGTTGATGTTTGGTACTTGATTCAAAAATGAATTTGTCTTGATGCAAATTATCCATGTTTTCATAAGTCCATAATATACAGAATAATATTCCTGATTTAAATATCATATATATATATATATATATTATATAAGTTATTATAATAGTCCATAATATTTGGATATAATAAATCAAATGCATCGTTCATGGAGACGGTAGGCCGTACATACACATGAACGCTACTTTCATTTATTCTTCATATTAATGGAATCAAAAACTAAATGAAACAAAGGTATATTAGAATTAAATTATAATATATATGTTATATATGTTTCACAAGTTCATTAATTACATCCATTATACGTTCCATGTATGGAATGAATGAGTTATAACACTTTGAGGGGGCAGTAGTCCACACTTCCTCAAACAAAATTATCATATGTACACATTATGGAAAGCATAATGGTATATTGTAAATAAAAATTAAAAAATAATAGAGACAATATATATCATATATAAATATAGTTATATCATAATTTACACCATGATCGGTGGTAGGGTAAAATTGAACAATCATCTTTTCGTGAGAAATTAGGTCTCCGTACACAGAAATAGTATGTTCTATATCCATTAGATGGAGGAGTGTGTATGTTTAGGTATAAAACTTAGAATAAAAACATACTAGTATATTTAGGATATTATATTTTTTATAAAATAATGGAATAAAGAGATGTTAGGGGGTTGGATAAAAAAGAAATGAAAGGATTTTGAGATAAGACGTTACCTCTATATCGGGTAACTCATTTTGATTTTAGCAAAAAGGCTTTATTGAATTTCCTTATTCCCAAGTTAAAGTTTAATTGAGTAATGGAGGGATTTTGGGAGCTTATTTTAGTATAATTTGGATGATTCAAGGGGCTTGAGAGGTGTGAGTAAGTGGGTAGAGGTGGTGGCCTTTTATAAGAGGGAGGATGGGCCCTTTAGGAAAGTATTGAAATATTATATTACTAAAAATTTATTTTCGAATTATAATTTCTCCAAAGTGATATAATTAGAGTCTAAGATATTTTTGGGTTTAAATACTCTAAACCAATAGGTTTTATAAAAGCTTAGTTTATAAAACTAATCTTATCTTCTAGCTTTAACCCCTAGTTAAAAACATTAACTCTTACCATGTCTTCTTGTATTTTCATAATATATGGTTACTATAGTTACTATAAAATATCAATAGAACCAGAAGTGGATAATTAATGAAAATTATAACATTATAAATGAAATTTTTCTAAATATTATATTTTTATGACTATTATATCATTTAATAAAATAGTATTTGTTTTATAAACTCATTTATGTCAATTTTGATGCTATTTAGTAGTTGGATTTTTTAAAGTTGTAACTACTTGATTACATATAACGAAAGGAATTCACTCATCCATAAAATGTAAATTTAATCCAAAAAGTTATTTTATGGCATAAAATTTTTCAAATTACATTTATTTTGTTATTTATATTATCATTTATTTGAATCATTCATTAATAAGGTAATCATTGAATCACCATTGTGTCATATATAAATTTATTTATTCAATGTCTAAAACTTTTAAATGTCAAACCATGATGTAAGAATTTTTTTATTTATAATGAATATTTATATTATAATATATAATTTATATAAATCAAATTAAAATTTCTTTATTTAAGAGATATATGTTTACGTTATATTTTTCATTTTCATTAAAATAAATAGTATAAAAGGTCATTATCGCACCCAAGTGGATCTATGGGGTACTAAAATAAACCCAAGGAATATCATGGTCATAAATATCTCATACAAGTGGATTATAACATGTTTTAGGGTAGTTTTATTTTATTTTAATATTATTTTTTACCTTTATTTACATGATTTACCCTTTAACCGTGGTAAATAAAAATAATTACTGAAGTTACAATTCATAAAGTCCAAAAATAAAAGGATAATATTTAAAAAATTTGGACCTTATGATTCCAAATATATAATCCATTTTTAAAAATTCAAAACATGGAAATTTTAGTAATTAATTTAAAATTTATTCCCATTGTCAAAACCAGAAAGTGAGTTTTTGGGAAGTAAAAACTATCAAAAGCTTGACATGTGTTTATGTACAATTTCAATGTGAAATTAATTCCAATTACCAAAATTAAATCAAATGATAAAAAAATAATTTAATTAAACTTTTAAATGAATTAAAATGACAATCTATCTATATAAATAAATTTTATAAAAGGGTAATTTTGAATTAAAATGCAGTATTTTTCACTATTCCTTAAAATATGAATTTTATTAGAAAAATACCAAAATTTCAACCAAGATAAATTTTGAGGTCACTATTCTATATAAGAAGATTATTTTTTCAAATATAATTCATAAAAGTGAAAAAAGCTATATTTAAAAAGGGTTATCTATCAAAAGGTGGTAAAATGTCCTTTAAAAAATATTAGACTATTTTATGATTAAAATCCGATTAATTCTCATTATAAGCCTCCAAAATTCATGGGATAAATGTAAAAAAATTTATAAAACACGGGTAATCATATTGTAGTTAGTTATTTTCATTCCCTCTAAAACAACAGCTATGCATTAAATACCATTTAAAATAATAATAATAATATTATATTATTTTTTGGTATAACTCAACTTTATGTGCAACATAAGATATCAGAGAAACTCATTATTGTGTTTCAAAAACCCTATCAGACAAAGTGTACCATTTAAAAAAAAATTAATATCTTATTAATAAATATTAGTAGATATGAAAATGTGTTATTCTATAAATACAAAAAATGTTACATAAGAATTGAGCTCTTTACCATTTTATTAAAAAAAAGAAAAGCATGTACAAGAAGGATAGTGATAATAGTGCCACAATCATCCATCCTAAAATCATTATTATAAAGTTATGATGATAAAAAAATGAACCATGTAAACATGATGAAAATATTCATTCACACAACATCAAATAAAATCCCTATCCTTGAAACAATGAGGAATCATAAGTAATCATTAAACTGAAATCAATTAAATGTGAAGAAGAAACTACAAATTCAACATCACATAAAATAAAGCACAATGAGGTGAACCCCTCAACTAGATAAGATGAGAGTACATTAAATATTTTACAAAAAAGGCATACAAGACCAACCTAAAGTGAAACCATCATCATAATCAAACTTCCAAGAAAAAACCCTGATCCAGAAATTAAAAATCAGATAGTCTACAAGCAGACACAATCCACAAATCCATACACATGATCATTATTAAAAAAAATTGATATAAAAAGATAGATGAAACAAGGTACACCATGTATCCAAACATAGTAAAATAGAAAGGTACCTTGAAACAAGTTAAGCTAAAAGTACTACCTCATAGAGAATATATAACAACCTTCAATTATAGAAATCCTGAAAAATCAGTCTGAGCTACCAACTATAACAAGCCTAAAATAACAACAAACTCCAAAAATGAGTCAGAAAAACTTCAACCAGCATCATTAAGTTATTCATCATCCAGATAGAAATTAGAATTCCCCTATTTAACCTATAAAAGCTAACAAAAAACCCATATTCCATTGTTCAAAAACCACTATAAAAATACATGATCCCAGAAATGTATTACCCATCCAGTCTGAAATTTCTTAGAAAATAAAAGTTAGATCTTTTACATATTTTTTGAAAGGATCACGTACCTGATGGGTTTAAACATTTTGTATGTAAACCCCTCCTTTATGGGACTTTTATCCAAGGTTTATCATTATCATCATCTGAAGGTGCTTTATAATTTAATATTTTTGGATGGTTATCAACAATTTGTATAAGGTATGTTTTAGTTTTGTGATCTAACTTTGGAAGAGACTCAATATGAGAATTAGTATCTTCCCAAATAAGTTCATTCAAAATTCCCTAAAATCTATTAAAAACTTGAGGAACCATAATAGGTTGTAGGACCATAGTATTAGATTTAATAACTTGAGGAACTCCCTTTTAATTCATCTCCGAACTCATAGAGTAGATCCCAAAATCAAGCCCCTTTTTCTAATGTGTGTGTGTAAATAAAATTAATTAATTTATAAATATATGTGAAAATATATTTATATAAATATATGCGAGTATATATATTATCAATATATGAATCATATAAATATATGTAATATATATATATATAACTATTTTGTATATTAGATATAATTAGGCACTTGGACTAGTAGATTAGACCCATGTGTCATTTAAATAGGTCGGGGGTTTGATCTCCCCCCCAACTATTAAAATAACTTTATTACAAATGAAGAATAGATTGGATTTTAGTTCTCATGGTGAAAAGTAGATAGGGTTATGGTAGCATGACATGAAGTGATCAGTGGAAAGTGTGGACTATGCTGGATCTAGTAGTTGAGGAGGTTGACATGAATGATTTAAAAAAATATTATTGATTGGTTTGAAACTGTTGGAAGCATGTTTTGTTGGAAAAAATAGTGATGATTGAAAAACCACCACTATATTCCATTTTAAAAAATATTGTTGGGTTTCTAATATTATTTATAAAAATAACAGTTAAAAGGGGTTATAAAAACCACTAATATAATCAACATATAATTTTAGTTAACAATTATTATATATAACAATCAGTAACAAAAATCTAAAACCATGTTTACAGTGGTTTTCTATAACCACTGATAATGTATTAATATTAGGATTATAAATTATTGTAGTGGAAAAGATAACCACTTTTAAATATATCATTTTTAGCGTGATGAGTGTCCCAATGACCCATATAAACATGTTGATCCATGAGAATGAGGTATAAACTGAACGTTCATGGTTCTTGTTGATTCTACCTCAATCTATCTACTCCCATTTTCATTTCTATAAAATATATACTAACATTCCATGGTTTTGAGGACAATCTTGGCTAACAATAGGGTGATTCATCATCTTATAGATACAACCTAGAAGAATGAGTCATTTGACTACTTGTCAATGATCTTCATCAAACATTATGATTTATTATAGAAATTTTGGTCAAATGTTGGTGTAAGATTAAAAAATATTCCAAATTTTATATAATACAAGATTTTAGTTTCATATCATGAATATATTGGTGTGTATTATTTTACTGTCTTTTTCTACTTGAATAAGTTTTTTTCAATCCTAAGAAAACTAATGTAAGTAAAATTTAATTCCATTATCTTTATCTTGGAATCATTTGGATAATTATATTCATTGCAACTAATGTAAAAATATAATCAATGTTAATAATAAATTTCTTGTCTTATTAGTATTCATTAATTATATTTTATAAAATTATATTAATTATAAGAATATTAGGTAATTTTTTAGTGAAAAGGGAAAACACATTATTTCTAACCAAACTAGGTTTTAATGAATTATATAGTTTTATTTAAAACATTTACTTACAAATTACATAATTTGAATTTGAAAAAATGAAATTCATTTTTTAAATCATCATATAAAAATTATCTTAGATTGATTTTTTTGGTATTTTCTGAAAAGATTGATTTTTTTGATGAATAGTGATAAATATGGATTTTTTTTATTGAATAATGTTTTTTATCTTTAAGTATTTACAAAAAATATATTTTTGTTTTTTTTAAAAATAGTTCATTTTTATTATATATAATATTATTAATGTATTTTGAATGAATTTGGTACTTGAATTTGGTATAAAAATATTTTGTTTACATAAAATGGTTTTTCTTTCTGAAAACCCATTTTAAATCGTATATTGTGGGTTTAACTTTAAATTAATTTCTCCCTTTTATAGAAATTGAATCTTAAAAATATATTTCATATTTGGAATCATGAGTTATAAATTTGGTAAATAGATCTTTATTAGTTTTTCTTTATAAATAATAACCATAGTAAATAATTGTTACCATGATAACGGTAAATCAGGTAATTAAGGTTAAAAATAATATGATAAGGACTAAAAATTACCCTAAAATTTGATATTATTCTATTTTATGATTATATTTTTTCCATTTACAACCTATTTTTTAAAATATTAAATCTTAGTGAAAAAATTCTATTATTTTGACCCTTATAACATTTAAGTAAAAGATAAAGTTAAAAATGTCACATTTATCTTTTAATATCTATAATATTTTGTGACATGGATAAAAATAAATTACGTTAAACTATTAATGTTTCATTTAAATATTATTTTTTATTATTTTAATTTATTTATAATTTTTATTGATGAAATAATTTCCCTAAATGCTTACATGATACCAACACAGTGCTTGTTAAAGCAATAGAAAAATCAAGTAAATAATTTTAAAAAACTCTAAAAGTAATAATTAATGTGGAATTTAATGTTTTACATGAATTTCACAGGTAAATATAACATATTATGGTTTTTTAATGGATTATATTTAAATTCCATTTTTTAAAATAATTTCAAATTCAAATTAAATGAATAGGTTTAAAAATAATGTTAATTATATTTTATAATAAATAATATTTTTTTAAGTATTTTTAAAATTACTTAAAATCCAATAATATGGAAAAATTTATTTTTATATGGTTTGAAATATAAACCATGGTCCGTTTATGAGAATATTATTCTTTCATAGTAACTATCTTAGCCCCTAAAGTGTACAAATCATTATTACCTCTATAATCATTAGAAGGGTTAATGGGGGTTAAAACAAAAGGATAAGGGTGAAAACATCACCTAAATTGTCCAAATTTTCTTTTATGAGATTATTTAGACTAATTATCATATTATATACTAATTATATCAATTTGGAGTAATTTTACCTAAAAATTAATTGATATTAATTTAATAATTTCAGTAATTTTAAGAGTGTCATCCCCTTACTTATAAAAGAGAACCTAATATTCCCTTTTATTCACACTTAAAAAGACATTATTCATCCAATTATATCACATATATCTGCCTAAAAGCTCTCCCAAAATATTATATTCCTTTTTGTAATCATAAAAATAACCTAATAAGGATTTTATTGTAATCATAAAGGGTTTTTCGGAAGAAGAGGTATAGTTCTTAACCAAGTGTTTTTTATTTATTTCTTATTATACTTACTTATAATTTTATACAACAATTATAAAAAAATAAAAAAATTATTTTAAATATACTAAGATTTTTTTATTTTTATTTTATAATTTATATCCATCAGCTCTTCTATTAAATGGGGAATACAAACATCGTTTGTGTGTATGTGTGGACTACCACCTCTAAGAAGTGTTGTGTTTCATTTTTCATCACCACCTCTCATGGATGTTTGTAATAAAAAAAATTAATTTATATATATGATATTTATGAGATAATTTTAATTTTTAATTTTTAATATATCATATCTTTTCTTACCTTTATATCCCTTTAAAAATGATAACATCATTCATGCATACGTGTGGACTTCCACCTCTATGAAGCAATGTGATTCTTTTTTCAACACCGAATGAAATGAATGATATATATATATATATACATACATACATGCATAATATGATATTGTATTATGATAATAATTATTTTAATAAAAAATAACACTTACCTTCATTTAATCATTATCACTGAAATATTTAACTATTACCCACTCGTAACTACGACCTACCATCTCCATGAGTATAACACAGTTTATTTTTTTATAACCATATTTTATGATTAGTTTTATAACTATAATTATTTTTATAAAAATGATATTAATTTCATGATTATTACTCTGAAGATTATGGAATAATGTCCTCTTGGACCACATTCAACCAATCAAAGTCATTTTAATATATGATCTGAATATCATCAAAATATCTTACATGAACTTAATTGGTTATGTAATTAATATAACATGGTAATAAATAAAATAACAAGTATAATATAAATGAATAAGGTTCTTAATAAATTAAATAATTAGAATATTTTTTTATTTGTGAATATAAATAATGTATGTGAATAGTATTTCTTAATGTAAGAGACACTTTAACTTAAAACATCATTTTAAAATGTTTTAAAGAATTATTTTCTAAATCCTTTTCTTCCATGTCTATATTATGAAAATTATTTTATTGATGTATTTATATGGACAAAAAAATTATAAAGGAAATTTTATATCTCTTTCAATATCCCTCAATGCTTTTCAAAAGGAATATTTTTTTGAATGTTTTGAGTTTCTTTAAAAAAAGGGAAAATAAATGTTTTATTATAATGTATAGAGTGAGAACAATTTTTCCCAGAACCATAACAATTATTTGATGTTTGGATATCACTATAATAATCCATGTTTTAGTCAAATAAAAACCCTCTTACACATTTTGCAATGTATTTTATTTTTTAAAATGGGGTTTAAAAAAAAGGAAAGGGTATTTTGATTTTTGAAAGTGTTCTGTTTATGGGTTTAAAATAGATTTTTAAAGGATTTATGATGAAAATGTGAAATATTAAAATGTTTTATTTTTGATATGGTACTTAGAATTTTTTTAGTTTGATAGGTGAGCCAGATATATCACATGATGACAAGTGATCATGATATATCTCTTGATGATTGGTGAGCTAGATTTAGATCTCTAATACACTAGGAAATGATTATATTATCTAGATAATTATATTGGAATTTAACCATATGGTTATTAAAATTGAAGGGTTATTGAAATGATTATTGTAAGTGTTCTATGAATATAATGTCTCAAGTAACATATTTTACGTTTTTATGATTTCAAATGAGTTTTCATGGAAATAATTTGAATTTAAATGGTAATATAATGTTCTATTTAAAAAAGGATTATTCCATATTTGGGTAAAAAGGTATGTTTTTAATAAAAAAATTCATGGGATCTCATTTTTTCTAAGAAACCATAATGATTATGATTTTACCTTTATGTTTTATTATAAATTGTTTTATGAAAATAAATTCAGTAGTAAATATTATTTCTAATATTGGTAAATTATTATTTGAGATCAATGATTATTATTTTAAAGGAAAACACTTCTTATGATCCCATGGTTTTAAAATGGCCTAACTCGTTTCGTTATTTTTTACTACCCTTATTGATATTTTTGTTCTCATCCTATATTTTAAATGTTTTTTCATAGGTTTCAAGGATGAGTAGGAATAAATATGAAGTTAAGTTTAAAATCAAAAAGATTTTCCATAAAAAGAAAACATGTTTGTTTAAAAAAATTATATTATGGAAGAAATAAAAACTTAGAGAAAGTTTCTAACATTTATTTTATGGGTTTTTTATGTAAGAGTTATGACATAATTATCTTAAACTATAAACCTAAAATTATACTTGACGTGAAAGAAA
Organism: Viscum album; assembly: GCA_963277665.1. Taxonomy (NCBI): domain Eukaryota; kingdom Viridiplantae; phylum Streptophyta; class Magnoliopsida; order Santalales; family Viscaceae; genus Viscum; species Viscum album. Next base: position 512,055,896 of record OY728136.1, on the reverse strand, counting down.
GTGAATTGTTTTCTAAAAATGAAATTATGGGTTGAATAATGATCAGGTCTTAATAGTTGGTTTCCAAGGTTAGTTTAGATAATTTTAGAGGTTACGATAATGAAAGTAAATAGCCTTAAGAGATTATAATTTATAGTTATTATAGTATTTGAATATTACCAAATTTATTTATCAAAGATATGTTAATTAAAAATATGTTTTCATATAGAAAATATAGAATCTTATGTTTGAAATCAATAGGAGGATGATATCGATCCAAATCAGCAACTTGGAATGGTTGGAATTGGAATTAATATGTTTTTCATTATGGTGTATTATTTGAAACTGGATATAAATAATGGTGGAATACATGTGATATAGAAACCATATTCATCAAAAAAGAACATGTCTATTATAGAGAATTTAATGAAATAATACTCTTTTTCCTTAAGTGGATCATCTAACTTTATGGTTGTTGATGGATGAATTAAAGACCTAGAAAATATATTTGATGTTGTGGGTTTTTTAGAGCATCAAAATGTAACTCTTATTATTTACTATTTTGAAGGTGAAGAAGACGAGTGGTGGTCAAGGTTTAAGAATACTAGATAAATAGAATATATTGATACCTTGTATTATGATGAATTTAATAATATTTTACTTGAGAAATATTTTCCTAAGACTGTTTAACTTATGCTGGAAAAAATATTTCAATTGAGATAGAATGAAAAAATATTTGGTGGCTATATATAAAGTGAACTCCACCCTATTTTCAAGGTGTAAACTATATTTTATCCAAGATACTGATAGTAAAATTAATCAATTTTACATAGGATTGAAACAACAATATCGATGGTCATTGGATTTATGTGAATTAAAAAGTTCTAAGAAATTTTTTTGATATGCCAAGAAGGAAGAAATAAAACTTATCAATGATCATTTTTCCTATGAAAACAACTAGAAAAAAAAAGGTTTATACGGTGGAAAATGGGGAATAATCCATCAAAAAAATCTATAGTTAAGAAAACCATGTCCCCATATTGAGATAAATTTAGTAAAAATAATCCATGAAAATATATTATAAAAACAAGTAAGTGTTTTTTATGTGGAAATTTTGGGCATGCAGTATGTGACTGTAATGAAAATGATCAGATAAATAATGAAAATCCAAAAATAATTTTATTTAATTATAAGGATTTGAGGGATTATGATAATGTGTGTCTGAAGTTAGTAACTTGAAGTGGAAATCCTCATGATCAAAAGAATAAAGGTGTGTAAAAATCATTTTCTACTATAATGGTTTATGTAGGTCCATCTAATGAAGTGGTGACATGTATTTTACTTGTTTATTTGAATTCTACACATGCCCTATATGACTATGGATCTTTAAATTCCTTTATTTTTGAGAAATGTTCATCTAAAATTATAATATCAACACATGAATATAAGATAAACTTTGGGTGAAAACTCTAGATGAAAAAATTATAAGAACCCATATTTATAAAAATATTCCAATTGTTTTTAGTGGGATGGACTTTCCTGTAGATCTTGTTATACTTTCCATAGTAAAATTTGACATTATTTTGTGAATATATTTTACTTCAATTTATCATGTTCAAATACATTAAAGAGATAATAAAGTTTTATTTTACAATTTCATACATTTTATAACCTACCCAGCGACTAATAAATTTAGTAGTGATATCAAAAAAAGTTACCTAGATCATGTGGTTAAGAAGAAATAAATTATTCTGATTAGAGATTTATCGGTAGTAAATAAATATGTAGATGTATTTATTGATTATTTTCCTAGTGTTATTCCTAATTGGGATGTTGATTTTACTATTGAATTAGTGCATAATCAAAAGCTAATTTCAAAACCCCTTTATAGAATGGATCAATTTGAAATTTTGGAATTAAAAAGGTGGTTAAAGGATTTTATAGATAAATACTTAATTAATTATAGTTCATCATATTGGGGTGCCTCTATTTTACTTATTAAAAGAAAGTTGGTTCAATGATACTTTTTAGTGATGATAAAGCCTCAAATAACACCACTCTTAAGAACAAGTATCATTTTACTCATATTGGTGATTTGTTTGATCATATCTAGAGAGCATATAATTGTTTGAATATTGATCTTAGGTCAGCATACCATCAGTTAAAAGTGAAGGAGTAAGATATTACAATGGCGGAATTTCATACTATGTATAGAAATTATGATTTTTAAGTTATATCCTTTGGGTTTTATAATGCATTGGTTTTATTTATAGACCTTATGAATAGAATTTTACATGAGTTATTGGAAAAGTTTATGGTTTTGTTTATTGATGATATATTAGTATATTATAAAATTCAGGAGGATCATGAAAGACACCTAAGTAATTTTTTAAAAAATTATTTAATGAAAATAATCTATATGTAAAATTGTATATGTGTGATTTTTTTTAAAAGTATATCCTCAAAGATATTGTTTATAAATATGGAATAACTATTAACAATGCTAAAAACTAAAGTTTATAAAGAAGGTCTAAGACCTAAAAATGTTATATAGATTCATATTTTTATCGTATTAGTGGGTTACCACTAAAATCTTGTTGAAAACATTGCCCAGTTGTCTAGCCCACTGACTATGTTAACTCGAAAAGGATGTAAATTCATCTAGAAATTTTTTTTGTTGATTGTTTCCAGGAACTAAAAATAATTTTGGTGAATTCTTTAGTTTTGGAAATTCACCCTAGAAATGGAGAATTTATCATCAATAATTATGTTTCATTGAAATGACCTGGTTGTTTTTTGATAAAAAATGATCAGGTATTTGTTATGATTCACGTCAATTAAAACCTCATGAGTTAAATTATCCTACTCATGACCTGGAATTAACTATTGAGGTTTTTATTTGAATTTTTATGGTATTATTTTTATGGATTAAAGGGTGAAATATATATTAATCATAAAATTTTGAATTATATATTCAATAAAAATGAGTTGGACATTAGAAAAATGAGATGGCTATAATTGATAAAGAATTATGACTGCATGATTCATTACCATCCTAAAAAATAATTAATAAATATGATGCTTTTAGTCACAATATTATACAACATTAACCATGTTAAATTTTAAACATGACCATTTTCTTAGTAGTTTGATTATTTTTTTCCTAGAAATTGTGTATCCTTTATTTTGTTTCAAGTGTTAGTAAAATAATCTCTGTTAGAAATTATAAAGTAATCTCAGAAGGAGGATAATATTTTAAGAAAATATAGAATCTGTTAAGAAGTGTAAGTTTCAAGAGATTAATGTTTAATAAAAACATTTTAATATATTTTTTAAATGATTGTGTGTGCCTTGTGACTCTCATTCGAAGAAAAAATTGTTAATTAAAGCTCATAGTTCTCCATTTTTTGTTCATCCTAGATACACTAAGATGTACATTGACCTTAGAGAGTATTACTGGTGGGATGAAATGAAAATAGATATTTTTGGTTTTACCATGAAATATATAACTTATAAATTTGTTAAATTAAAATAAAAATTACCAAAAGGTATGCTTCAATCATTACCAGTGTTGGAGTGGAAATTAGAAAATATATCCATGGATTTTATAATGGGATTACCAAATACATCTCATGGTAATAATACAATTTGGTTAATTATTGATTTATTAACTAAATCTATTCATTTTATTACCATTATAGAGAGTATTTTTTTGATTAACAATATTAAATGTACCTCAAGGATAAATTCAAGTTACATGAAGTTTATGTATTCTTTATATCTAATCATGTTCCCAGATTTACCTCTAATTTTTGGAAAGTACTACAGAATTCATTGGGTAATGAATTAAATTTCAATACATATTTTCATCCTCAATCCAATAGATAGTCTGAGTGAATGATGTAGACCTTGGAATAAACGATATATTATTATTCAATGGATTATGAGAGAATTTGGGATCAACATATTTCATAGGTTTATTTTTCTTGTTATAACAGTTTTCATTATAGTGCCCAAATGCCACGTTTTGAGGAATTATATAGGAAATAGTGTTAGACATCGTATTTTTGATATATATTGGGAGAAAGGATGTTTATGGAACCATAATTGGTAGAATAAATGGTTTATAAGGTGAAAATAATTCAGAAAAATATGTGGACAACTTAGAGATAGAAGAAAAGTTATGCAAATAACTAGAGGAAAGATATTTCATAAAATTTTGGAAATCATGTTTTTCTCAAATTATCTCTTTGTAAAAGTGTTATCCATTTTTTTAAAGGGGAATATTTGTCCATGGTTCATTATACCATATAAAATAATAGAAAAATTTGGATCATTTGGCTATCGAGTAGCCTTTCCTCTAAATTTATCACAGGTACATAACATATTTAATGTTTCAATTTTAAGAAAATATATTTCAAATTAATCTTTTGTGTTTATGACCTGATGTAGTTCAGTTGGAATATAACCACTCTTATGAGAAACAACTAGTATAGACTCTTGATTATAAGGATAAATTTTTAATTAATAAGGTAATTCATCAATTTATAGTTTTTTGTGGAAAAACCATATAGTTTAATAAGCAACTTGGGAATCATAAAATGTTAATAGGGATATATATCCCCACTTTTTTAAGAAATTAATAAAATTATGAGGATGAAATTTCCAAAATGGGGAATAATGTAACAAACCTAGTATAGTAAATAATAAATTTCATGTATTATTATTATTTATTAATTATCTTTTATAGATTTATATTCAATGTTACATTATTAAGTAATTTTTTAGTCGAAAGTAATAATCATTATTTCTAATCAAAATAGGGTTTCATGAATTATATAGATTTATTTAAAAGTGTTATTTAATAATTAAAGAATTTTAATTAGAAAAAGTAACTCCATTTTTTAAATCATAATAACAAAATTAGTTTGGGTGAAATTTTTCTATTTTTTTACATATTTATTTTTTGATTAATAATGAAAACTATTGATTTTTATTGAAAGATGTATTTTTTTCAAGTATTTATAAAGTAAATTTATATTTTGATTTTTTAAAAAATTATTTAGTATATCAAGATTAAAAAATATATAATCATTGAATTTTTAATTAATTTTATATTTGAATTTGGTATAAAAATATTTTTAAATATTAAAAGGAATTTTTCTAAAAAATCATTTTTCATTACGTTTTGTTGGTTCTAATTTAAATTAATTTATGTAGGTTGTAGAAATTAAATATTTAAAAATTCATTTTATATTTTCAAATAGGTTTTAAAACTTTTTTAAATAGATCCCTCTTATTTTTGATCATTAGGAATGTTAACAACAATATATAATTGCCACCATAGTAAGTGTAAATCAGGTAATTTAGGTTAAAAATAATATTATAAGGACAAAAAATGACCCTAAAACTTGAAATTTCCCTATTTTATGAGTGGTTTTATGTAATTTATATCTAGTTTTAAAAAATATTGAAACATAGTGTCATATGTATTTGATTTTTAACCTTATAATTGTTAAGTAAAAGACAAATCCAAAAATGCCACTTTCTTTATTTTAATATCCTCAATATTTTATGAAAGGGATAAAAAATTTTTGTTCATTTATAAATGGTTAATTGAAATAAAAAATAATTTATTTCATCTCTATGATTTATTATAATTTTTATTTATAAAACAATTTCCATAAATTCTTATGAAACAATAATACGGTGTTTGGGCAAGTTGTAGAAAAATCAAGACAATGGTTTTAAAAAAACCCTAAAAATAATTTTTTTGGGTAACTTAATGTGAACCACTAATTTTATAGGTAAATATAACATATTAGTGACGTTTTAAGGTATTATATTCAAATTAAACCCTTTTAATTTAGTTTTAAAAGTTAAATAATATGGATAGTTCCAAAAAAACATTAATGATATTCTAAAATAAATAATAATTCATTAATTAATTTAAGATTATTAAAAATGATACATTACTCCATGTTATTAGGATATAGTCTAAAATATCAACCATGTCCCATTTACGAAACAATTTTCCTTTTGTATTAACTATCATGGCCCCTGAATAGTAAAACTCTTTATTGTTTCGGTAATCATAAAAAGTGTTAATGGTGTTAAAACCAGACGATTAGAGATAAAAAACCACCTAAACTCGTGTAAATTTTATTAAATTGTATATTGTTTGTCCACAATAATACTTTATCTATATTATATCAATTTGGATCCATTTTTCCATGAAAATTAATTTATTTTAATTTACTACTTTATGTAATTGCAAACATGCTCTCCCCTCCCCTATAAAATAGAATCCTCTCTCATCTTTTGTTCACGCTTAAAAAGAATTTTGGTTAATCCAATAAATATTATAATACCTTAACACTTACTCTAGGACTTGGTTTAATCATAATTCCAATGTAGGGAGGATTTTGGTGCAAACCTACAGAACTTTTTGGAAGAAGAGGTATAGTTCTTACCAAGCATTTTTTATTTATTTATTCTTATAGATCGATAAAATTTTCTTCAAACATGAAAAAATAACACAAGTATATAAAATATACTAATATATTATTATTTTAAATTCATAATCTATATTCATCCCCTCTTTCATAAAATGGGGAATGGAAACATCATTTGTGCATACGTGTGGACTATCACCTCCACAAAACCATGTGTTTCGATTTCTATCACTACCTCTCATGGATTGATTTAATGATAGATTAAAGGATATATTTGATATAAGTGAAATAATTATCATTCTTAAAAGTTAATATATCATATACTTTCTTACCATTCCATTCATTAAAAATTGATAATGTTGTTCGTGAGTACGTTTTCACTATCACCTCCACAAGGTAATGTGATTCATTTTTCAGTAGCACATCACATTAATGATATATATATATATATATTAATATAAGGATATAATATGATATTAATTATATAATAATAATTTTTTAAAGAGAAAATAACACATATTTTCCTTCCATCACGATCGTTGAAAAATAGAAACATTAGTCTTGTGTTTGTACAGTATACCATATCGATGAGTGTGACATAGATCATTTTTGATAATCATGATTAATTATTGGTTTTAAAAGTATAATTGATGTATATAAATGATAATTATTTCATGATAATTATTTTTTATATTATTTAATAATTTCCTCTTTGACTATAGTCACCCAACCAAATTTATTTTGGACATATGAGCCGAATATCATCAAAATATCTAATGTGAACTTAATTGATTATGTAATTGATTATAACATGGTAATAAATAAAATAAAAGGAATTAATTTTTTTTAAAAAGGTTCTTAAGAATGTAAATAATTTACATAAGTTTATTATATAGTAATATAAAGAACATACTTAAAGAGTTGGACTCAAGTTATGGGACACTTCCACTTAAACATCATTTTTAAATGTTTTAAATAATTATTTTATAAATACTTTTCTTCTATATCCATATTTTAAAAATAATTATATATATGTATTTATATGGACATAAAATATTATAAAGGATATTTTACATAACTAATCACTTTATTTCAATGGTTCTCAAAAAGAATATTTTTATGAAATGTTATGAATATCTTTACAAAAAGGAAAAGAGAATTTTGTATTTTAACATATATAACAACAAGGAATTTTACCAACTCCTTATACGATTCAATATTTTATTCAAATAAAATACCACTTTTCTTTTTATTCTCGAAATTTTTGTTTTGAAATGGGGTTTTAAAAAGGATGGATTATTTTAATATTTGAATGTTTTTTATATGTGGATTCAAAAGAGTTTTTAAAAGGATTTATAATGAAAATGCGTGAGCTTAAAATGTTTTATTCATGATAATGTCATTGGAAATTTTTTATTATGATGGTTTAGAAAAATATATCTTCTGATTATAGATGATCATGATATAGAACACGATGATAGGTGTGCTCTATATAGCTCTCTAATACATTGGGCGATGATTATGTTCTTCAGAAAATTATATTGGAAGTCGACTGTATAGTTATTCCAACTATAAAGTTTCTTAAAATGGTTCTATAAAGATGATTTCCCAAGTCACCTACATGACTTTTCTATGATTATTAATGAGTTTTCACAGATTTATTTATTTTAAATGGTAAGATAAAAACATTTTTAAAGAAAGGATTATTAACTTTTATGGAAATATGTATGTTTTAAGGAAACAAATCATGGGTTCTCATATATTATATGAAATCCTCATGCTTATGGTTTTTCATTTTTGTTTTCTTATAATGTGTTTAATGAAAATAATTGGGTAGTAAAGTAGATTTCATGTGTTGCTAAATTATTATTTGAGTACAGCGTTTATTATGTTAATAGAAAACTCTTTTTATGATATCATGGTTTTAAAATGGACTAACAAGTTTCTTTATTTTTTCCCTTATGGAGATTTTTGTGCTCGTCCAATGTTTTTATATGTTTTTCATAGATTTTATGGGTGTGTAGGAATAAAAGTGAAGTCAATCTGAAAAATTTAATGATTTTCCATGAAAATAAAACATGTTTGTTTTTAAAAGTTTTGTATTGTGGAAAAAATGGATACTAAGAGGTAGTGTACAAAATTTATTGTATGGGTTCATTATGTAATAGTTAGGACCTAATTATCTAAAACAATAAACCTTAAAATATACTATAAAGTAATGAAAGTGAATTATGGTCTAAAAATGAAATTATGGATTCAATAAAAATCGGGTCCTTATACCTTCAATATTTTATTAAATTATCAACCATAGTGTTAGTTAATTTGATTAATAAATATATATCAATATAATAAAAATGAAACATCAAGTGAAAAAAATAAATTTTTTCATTCATTTAAGTTTAAAATTATATTATAATATGATAATAAATATTTAAAATCCCAGAAAAAGGTAAGAAATACAAAATATAATCTTAAGACTCCATAGTATTGAAAAATCACACCCTCATATTTCTACACCCTCCATCCTTAAAGAAATCTTGAGATTTGTCACTAAAGAGTTTTTCCCTAAAAACATAAATCTTTTTATCTAAATTCTCATGTAACTCATCTAATGGAAGTGTGGTCTAGAGTGGTGTAGTATGGATATCAAATGGAGTAATAATAAGAGTTGTATGATGTGTAGGTTCCAATCAATGGGTAGGTGGTGGTAAAATGTTATCTATGAATGAAAATAGTTTTAATTTATTTTTTGTAGGATCCATAGAAATTTTCTTTTGTGAATCATGATTTTATCCCATTTTTTTTCATAAATCTTATTTTCTTCTAGGCCAACTCATACTTTTTTTACAACTTCCAGCTTTTCTGAGCCTACTAAAACATGTCATGGAGGGGTTATGTACTCACATAGAGTGGAAAAACACATGAAATGGAAGGGGTATGATCCATTACTATTGCAATATTAATGAAGGGATCTACCGATGCTTCATAGATTACATGAGCCTGATTTTTTATTAGAGGGTTGAAGAGATCATACTAAAATTTCACAAAGTCCCCGCACATAGGTGTTGATGGTGTAAAGTCAAAATGGGACCTTGATAGAATAGGTCAAGTCCATGTTGGAAACTTATCTTCTCATAAATTATTCATAATCTCTATATAATAAATTATTTCACCACCATCAAGTAATCTAAATTTGATTTTTTATCATTGGAGGTGGATGATGAGGGAATCCCATGGAAGGTATCATAAAACCACTCTCTAAAGGAAACAAAATCTCCATCAAGTAATCTAAAAAATTATATTCTTACTCTTTCCAAAAACCGTCCTCAACATCCATAAACAAATAGTAATTTTATTATTTCTACAACATCCCCATATCCTATAAAGTGAAAAAAATTTAAACCACAACTTTCCCAAAGTCATGAGGGGAAGTGATTTTTAAAAACATAAAATCATTGTTTTTCAGGTATGTGATGAAGCTTCCCCCATTAAAGTTATTCCTTCATTTTATTTCATTCCCAAATAATAGTTGATAAATATTTTTACAAAGTTAAGATGTTCCTTATATAATTGAATAAAAAATATCTAGTTGATTGTTTAACCCATGACTTTCTCTTTTATTCGACCGTAATATAGGGGTTTCTCTAAATAAGATACTAAAGGCAAGGCCTTTTATTTTTTTTTATTTTAGGTGGTTAGATCATGATTGTAATATGGTTGTTTTTAAAGATTCCTTCACTTTTTATAAATCATCTGTTTTGAGAGATCGGACAGAAAAGTAGAGTAGGTAAGGGATCTCATGAATTCCTAAATACTAATTCCCATAAGTAATTAATTTTTTTGAAAACTCACCTACCCCAGGTTAGCTCACAACATGAATTATATTATGTTATAATTATAATCCATGATATCCATTAATTCTAAATAATTTTCAATAATTACTTCCTTGTTAACCTTCAAAATCATATCCTAGTGTCTCTTCTTCAATATTTATCCAATCGGATCCTCTAGACCAATTGTTGAAAATTTTGATGGGTCATGAATTTTTATTACCACGATTTTCGTCAAAAACATTCTATGGGACACCAATGAACTGAGCACCTGAGTGGGCCTATGAAATACCCAAGAAGCATCCCTGATCCCCTTGATCCAGTGATAAGAGACATTAGAATAAAATACAATAATTAGGGATGATTTCTCCTAATAAAAAATAGTTAAATAAACATTGAAACTTTACCCAAAAAATCATGGCTCATCCATTAGTTTTATGTATACTCCAAATAAAATAAGAATAAAAAAGAAAGAAGATATAAAAAATTAAAAAAATTTCAATTAATTTCAATTTTCTAACTCACCTCCAATTCCCACCGTAGAAACAAAACCCTTTAGATCAATCGGTCTTCATATATATAATAATAAACTGATTAAAGAAAAGTAAATTAGTACATGACTATTTGGTCGAGACTATTAAGGGACTCAAAATAAATACTAACATACCTCAACAAGATAACTCATATGACATAGGGTCACCCTCCATCCAAAGATAATCTCACTAATTTAGAAATAAATATCCATATTTTAATCTATGAAAGGACGCTATGTCTATAGACATCAAGTGGTGAAAGTAGGGTGTGATCACAAATAGCTCAATAGGTAAACCGCATAGAATCCATGAGATTTTATTTTTCAAAATAGACCATCAATACTAGATTAAAAATGGAATAAGAAAATAGTTTCTCACTCATGGGTAAATAAATCCAATATCACATTCAACTTATTTCACAATAATCATATAAATTTATCTTAAATAGAAAAAATCACTTAAAAATAATTTTACACAACTCAACCCATTTTAAACCAAAATTCCCAATTTAAATCCCCTTTTAAAAATCTAATTTATAGATACACCTTTTTAAAAGTCTTAATTTTTTTAATAAAACAAGATAAAAGTGAGAAACATAATCCAAGAAAATTGTAAAGTTGTCAAATGCTGTAAGTATGAAAAACACAAAGTCATACAAAATTTTGGGAAATATAGGATAAAAAAGTAATAGAAATAACAAACAATTAATAATTTAAAGAAATCATCATGGGAGAAACACACTAGGGTCACTAAGGTTAAGGTTTCTAAGAACATAACATCACTAATAAAGGAGACACTAAATTAATGGAAATTAAAATTACATCACTCACTATTCAAGGCATCGTATTAACTTCACTAGAATATGTAGTGGAAAGGGAAATATTCCCATTTTAATTTCACCTACCCTTGTACTTGGGCTTCCCATAAGGTTTGAATAATAAAAAAACCACTGTCATAAGATATTTCATTGAGAAATGGATAAAAATTTTCCTTTATAAAATATACCTCAAGCCCATATATACCACAAAACACTAGGTCTTCCACGACAGAAGAATCAGGATTTTATAGAACCATTTTAAGAATTCTAATTGATCATTAAATTTATAAATTATTAAAACATTTTTCAAAACCCTATTTAAACATAATTTTGAAATCAATTACATATAAAAAATTTCTCTTTTACAAGTTCCTAGAGGGTGTTCAGTTTAAAAAATAATAAATATACAAATAAATAAATAAATATATATATATATATAATATTAAATAAGTAAATTCATGTGTCCATGTGTATATAATTAGGAAAACACAAGTACATGTGAATATATACATACTTACATGTGTATACGTTCACATAATCATACAAAGATTACTAGACACACACACACACACACACACATATATATATATATAAACTATCAGGAACTCAATTGAAATAATGAAAACCATGAAATCAATAGGAAAACCTTTTCTTAAAATCAATATAACCTAAACCAATGATAAATACACTTGCAATTCAAAGAATTCTATTTTTAAATATAAACCATCATTGAAACACTTTCTAAGAATTTTATCAATTGTAAAGAATACATAATATATATAGAAATAAATTTAAGAGGTCTAAGTATGAATAGTTTGTTATGAAAAATAAAAAGGCATTGAATCCCCTAACTGGAACATGAGCAGATGAAGTGAAACCCTTAAATACATAGAGAGGGGTACCTAGAGATGATATTTTAGACCATACAAATCGAATCCATAAGAAATAAGAACCTAAAACCTACGTAGGGTTCAACATAGGGTAATGTACAGTAGGATGTGGAAGAAAAAATGTGAATAGATGAGAGGGAAAATGCAGAGGATGAATCCTACCTTCAAGAGATCACACATGAAATTAGAGAAGATATATGACGCTATAGGGAGAGGGAGGCCGTAGGTTGTGTGTGTGAGTCCTCCTAATCATGTTGGGGGGGGGGGGGTCATTCATGAGAGGAGAAAATGAGGGAAAATGTGGATTAAATTTTATTATAGTAGAATATTAATTAAATATTTTTAAAACATTGGTCTCATCACTAGGTTTCCACATTGTTTACCAAACCATGATCCAAACATGCGCCCTTCACTGAGCACACTCCAGGAACTGACATGGTTTGGCTGCATGGTTTAGGAAATGATGTGCTGAATTTGAAAAACAACATTTCAACCTACCAATATAGGTGCATAGTTTTCACATGGCTTCTACTATCTATGTGAATCCCATGTTCCTATGCTAAAAACTTATATATTCAAATTTTTTAAATGTGATGAACCCAAAACCAAATAGAAAGATTAAAAACCAAGAAATAAATTAAATAATAAAATAAATTAGGGTTGAGTTGTGATAAATCTCCCCACCATAACACTTTCTACCCCTAATGTAACAAAATTGAAAATGATACAAAGTGAAACTACTCTCAAACTAAATGAAAGAATTAACTTCCCAACCACTAACCCCCAAACTAACCCAAACCCAATCAAAAATACTATACACAATATGAATCTTAACTCCAAAATTCACACCCAACAAACTAATTAATGATCAAGAAATTCTAGACCCAATAAAGTCTCCCTACCATTTAAGAACTCACTAACATTTTGGGGTAATAATAAAAATCACTCAGAGAGACCACTACCAAACATGGAATCACCTTCTAAACAAGATAATCTTAATGAATCACCCAACCAAAATGAAGTTCATAATTACATAAGGCATGTAACTCACCAATAGGAATGAAATATAAAATCATAAAAAATAAAAACATATATTTATGATAATCATGGAAGTAATAAAATAAGAACCAGGAAAGAGAGGATACTAAGGGTTACCAAACCAAAACATGAATCCTCAGTTTGAGAGACTCAAACCAAAACCTCATATAAAAAATATAACTATAATTTTCTGAAAGAAGACAAAAATTAAGATCACAAAATTCTAAAAAAAGTGTAACCTTAAAAACATCATAAAAAACTCCATATAAAATCATAACATTAAGAATGATCTGCTTCCTTGAAACCAGAAGCACCACAACACTTATCATTATCCCTCCAGTCAGAGATAATAAAAGAAATGGCATAATCCCCAAACATGCCTTATCAAGAATATCATGGGATATCACCCTATGTTTAATAACAAAGAAGGGTAACCAAAAACCTTATATCTGGAACACCAATCATATCCATCCCAATAAAAATCAAGCCAACACCATCCAATGCCTAAATTTTATTGGTTTAACACTTGTAAAAATCACCCAATAAATGAACATAAGGTTTCAACCAAGCCCAAAACACCTATGATAAATCTAAATAAAATAAAAACCACTGAAATCATCATATTATATGAGGATAAATTAAGAATATATTTAAGGAAGAACACCCAACTAGAATCTCACTAATTTCAAATCAACTGAAAACCCACAAGAGATTATTCCCCTAAACCCAACAACCCTTAGGACCTTTTTGGGAGGAAAACTATCACTAATAGGGATAATAAGACCCCTGATAAAACCCATTCAAATAAATACTCATCCTTATCCAAAATAAAATACCAATGAAAAATAAAAACTTAATGGAATGAATCAAAATTAAAATCTAAAAGAACCAAATCACAAAACCAATCAAATACCTCTTTTTAAAATCATTCCAAAACTACCCAATTAAAATTTTAAAGCCATGATATCCCACTTAAAAAGCTTTTTAAATTAATTAATTCTCTTTAATAATATATTCTACCCACTCTTAAGAATAAAAACCATTTTCAATTCAAAACTCAAACCTCATTTCAAAACCATCTTTAAAATTTCATAGACCCCCCTTTTTATAATAACTCAAAATTGTGATGTTTCATTAAAAAAATATTCTTCATTTAAAGAAATTTTTAAATACACTAAGTTAAGTTAATAAATTCATCTTACCCGTTTTAAATTTCAAACATATTTTAATCCATCTTACTGAACTACTTCCTATATCTCAAAATTTCATTTGAAAACTAATTTCTCAACATAATACTTTTTTTTACAATTTCCAAAACGCAAATCATTTTTCATTTTAAAAATAACCTCAATAATACCAAAATATATCCAAAATATAATTTAATAATATCATAATATTCCAAAAAATTAAAAGAGAGTATTGGTTGTGCATTTCTTGACGACATGGTTTTGCAGACCATGCACTAGTCATAGAACCGCCACTAGAAGTCATGTAAAACTATGGACTCAGGATATGTATGGGTTTCAAGGCTGTAAAATCTTACTAGGTGAAATTATTTACACTCCCATTATTATCCCGAAAAAAATCCACAAAAATCCAAAACATCTGAAATGAACTATAAATCATAATTTAAGACTCAAATTTTATCTTTCCAAGGTAACTCGAGGTTTAGTATAACAAAGGGTTAACCAGACTCTTATCATACATCCCAATTAATCCCTAATAGTCCTACTCTAATATACCAAAAATAGAAAATAAAAAATGGAACTTCAGAACCCAATATCTTTTAATAACCTAGGCTCTGATACCTTTTAGTCACAAACCAACTCAAGGCCAATCTTGGATTGAGCATCCTAGATGACCTACAACTTACCCACATGTCATCCCTCATCCCAATGGTTTAATGAAAGTTGTCATTAGCATAAAATATAATCATTGGGGGATAATTTCACCCAATAAAAAACAATTAAATAAGTAGTGCAACTTCAACAAATATTCTAGAATGACCTATATATAATTTGGACATCCATGAAAAATCAAATAACAGAAACAAACTAATATATATAAACAATTTAAAGTAATTATGAGAAATCAAAACACCTCCAATGTTCTCTATAGAAAGAATCCATTTATATCATGTTGTATCCACATATATAATCTTCCACTGATTTAATAAATGGAAATAAGTAATGGAATATTTAAATGACACTACTATACTCAAAATAAATACCAAAATACCTGGACAAGCTATCCTATGTGACCTGGGGTCACATCCCATACAAATATTATCTCATTACCTAAGAAAATAAGAATTGAATCTAATTCTGTTAAATTCTACTAAGTCTATAGACACCAAGTGGTTAAATTTAGATGTGATCATAAATAGTCTAGTATGTAAGCACTATAGAGTCCATGTGATTTCATTTTTCAAAATAGACCATCAATGCTAGTTTAAAAATATAATATGGAAATAAGTTTTCACTCACAATTATATAAATCCAATATTGTACTCAACTTATTCGACAACATATCATCTATTTATCTTAAATGAAAAAAATCACTTAAAAATCATTTTCTATGCCTCAACCCACTTTTAACCAAAATCCAAAATTTAAATCCAATTTTTAAACACTAATTTATAAATACAACATTTTTGAAATCCTTATAAACATTTGTAGTAAAATAATATAAAAGTGTGAACCATAATCCAGGAAAGAAGTAAATAATTCAAATGAATTATGCATGAAAAATAGTAAGGTATACATGATCATGGGAAATATAGGATAAAAAATAGGAAGATAAAAACAAAAAATCAATAATTCAAAATAATCATCATTGAAAAAAACTCTAGGGTCACTAAGGCTAGGGGAAACTAAAACAAAACATTACTAATTAGGGAGACCCTAAATTAATTCAATGTAGCATCACATTGATTTTTGTTGTAGGTATTGCATTTAATTCACTAGTATAGCTAGTGGAAAAGAAAATCACCACATTCTAAGTTCACCTAACCAAGTACACGAGATTCACATAATGATTTAATGATAACAACAACCAAAGGAATAAATAATTTCATTACGTAATGGATAAAAAAGTTCCTTCCTAGAATATACCTCAAGCCCACATACACCACAAAATACTAAGGATTACACTACATAATTATCATTATTTTAGAGAACCATTTTAATAATTCCAACTAAGATTTAAATATATAAATTGTTAAGACATTTTACAAAACCCCCTTTAAAATACATTTCAAATTTGATTCCATCTTTAAAATTTCCCCTTTTCAAGTTCCAAATGCGCCTTTGGTTTCAAAAATAATAATCATAAAATTATGTATATATATATACACATATGTAATATTAAATAAGTAAATACATGTATGGATCTATATATATATATATATTATTAGTTAAACAAAAGTAAAAAAGTACATATGTATATATATACATATTTATGTATATGTATGCATGATAATACAAGTATTTCCATAATCATATACATATATATTTAAACTATTAAGGTCAAATTATGTATGATTTATTTTTAATAATCCACCTTTTTAACTAGGTTGAGAGGGAACCCTTACATGAACTAGAGGACCAGAGGCCCTAAGCCATGAGTTACATTGCCTAGAGGCCCAAGGGTGAAAATCCTTTACACATTTTTATTGACCTGACTACACTTGGAACAACTCCTCCCCAACACCTTTTCAATTTATGTATTTCACACCCCCTAAAACTACTATAGGATTGCAATTCCCCCTATGCTACTGTTAGGTCGGATTGACTATGACAATAACACAAGAGGGGGGTGAATTGTGTCTTTAAAAATTAATCCTCGATTCTGTCTTAACAAAACAGTAGACACAACTTGAGATGTTTCTGTAACAGATAATATGCAGCAGATAGAACAAAAAACAGGAAAAATAAATTTATAGTGGTTTACGGCATGGATATCCCCTAGTCCACTCCACCAATCACCCTCTCTGCGGTCTTGGTGAATTTAACTAGTTAGGTACTTTTATCATAAGACCATTCCACAAATGAGTAGAGGTAGTTGTCACCCTTACAAAAAAAGGATTTATGAAATGAATCCTTCTAGTTATTTACAACATAGAACCAAAATCCACAGCTTTGTGCGAGAAGCTGATACTCCACCATGACTGAATACGAGAAGTCGATACTCACGATAAAATATGTATGTTTATAGAAAAACAAATTCAGTTCATAGTTGCAATAACACACAATAGATAAAATATGGATATTTGTCTTCAAAAAAGAATAAACCTTGAACAATGTCTGAAGAGATCTGGTTTCACAGAAGATCTTTGAATATTTAAGAACAACAACAAAAATAGAGCATTGTATTCACAGAAATCAAAAGATATCTTTTTGATGAAGTTTTCATTCTTGTGATTCTTGATCACTGTAGAATTGAAAAACAATTTTCACATATGATTGATTGATTTCATAAACCAGAGAGTCATCTATATATTTATACGAAAACACAGAAGGATTTATAAGGATAAGAAACTTCAACACAGTTTTTCAGATCCAAAAAAGATGCCTAAGAAAAAAGAACAGATCAGATCAGAGACTTCGTAACTCCCCTTAAGAATAGGAATGAAAATCTCCATTGTAATTGGTTCTTTGAATAAATCACAAATTCATGATGAAATAGTCTATAACGGGCTTTAAATCGTCCTGATATTCTGTATAGAACGTTACATGAATCTCTGATAATGACGTAAATTTCAAATTCTCGGCGTTGAAAAGTAAAATGTAATGTTCCATCACTAGAAGACAAAACAAAAAATGTACGGTAGATCATGAAATTTAGTTTGATGATACATACATGTTTCTTCTCAAACGTAAGGTTGATTATCCATATGTTTTTATCAAAACGTAGGGTTCAATACCAAAGTAAGGTTAATGATCCATACGTTTTGTGATACAAACGTAAGGTTCATTGTGAACGTAAGGTTCCTCAACAATACTTTTCTGATTTTGTTGGATGTAGGGTTCCATCCCAACATAAGGTACATTGACCATACTTTTCTAATAACGTAAGGTTTGTTCAATAAGTTACTTTTGTTGATGAATAAAATGAACAGTATTTTCAGCAAAACAAAAAATGATGAACAGTGTTTCCAGAATACACTTAAGAGCGTTCTGCACACTTTAATGAATTACTTGCGAATAAATATGAATTATAAATAATATAAATTCCCTGAAATATACTAAAAATAAAATCATTAGAATAAAAAAAGGGTATTTGTGAATATCAAAATCGTTATAAAATATAGAGTATTTTTGAGACAACATATGCACAACAATCTCCCCCTTTTTGATGATCACAAAACCCATAAACTAAAAATATAATCATAGCTACATATATTTTTTTAAATATAGATAGGTGTAAATGTAGTGTCTAAATTTCTCCCCATTTTTGTGATATCAAAAATATAGTATAGAAATAAATTAGATCACATATAATATTTGAAAATATTTGAATTGAATGTTACAGTTAACTGTAATGAAATAAACCGAAATAGATTTGGAACATTAGACAAAAATTCAAACACATATAAAATAGATATAAATAGAGAAATTTCATTGATCAATAAATGAATTTTTTACAAAAAATTATGGGATCAAGGTACAAGAATAGTCATTGTCAGAAAGGTTAAATGACGGAAGGGATTAAAGATTGGCTGGGCTGGAATACTGTATGACTTCAAACATATCTTTTAGATCTACCAACTGTAATCTCAGCTTCTGCATCAGACTATATCCAAGTTGAATGATCAAAATTCTAGATTTATTATTACCATAGATATTCTCCACGATATTCAATTTCAAAAACTCATGAATACTGGCCTCTTACTTCATGAACTGCTCTAGATTTTCTGAAAAGGTGTAAAACAAGGATCGAATACTAGGATCTGATTGAGTTAGCTGGTTAACCAAATGCTTTTGGTTATCTATAAGAACTGAAAGGTGTGTGTTGTTTCTCTTTAGATCTTCTAGTATGATATTTATATTTTCCAGTACTGTTGTAACGACTTGAAATTTGGGAATGAGATCTGGAGAGGTAGGTGGAGCCGATGTAGATGCAGTAGGATGACTGACACTACTTCTCACTGAGGCAAATTGGATTCCCAAATACCATTTGAGATCATCAAATTCCATCTTAGACACAGATTCATAACTGATCTTTCCAATTTCTGCCATCATTTCCCTCTTGAAGGCATCAAATTTTCCCTTGGAGACTGAGTTCTCCACAAGATCTTGTAAGCTCTTCCTTGCAGCTTCTAGCTATTTCTTTATAGATGCATTCTATTCTTGAATTTTATTATACTTCATCACTAATTCCTCCCCATGCTGTGATATAGAGTCAGATATATCATCATCTACATTCATCGGATGATTAACAACAATGAAGGGCATGGCATTATCAACTGATTTGCCAACTAAACTTTCATATGAAAAATACTGGTTCTCCAGAACTTCATTCTGTACTCCCGAAATTTGGTCTGACTATCCCATAGTCTAATATACTATCATTGTTTGACTCTCAGTCACTGACTATTGAAAAATATATTCTTCTTGTTCAGCTCTATTTTGAACATTTTTCTCTCTCACTACTTCTGTGTGAACAATTATTGTTTGAGATTCTGTTCCTTGAACCTTCTCAACAAGAGCCATTTTCTGTGCTATATCACCAATCACATGCACAATTTAAAGCTCTCTCCCTTGACTTTACACTTTCTGGTCTTCCTCCATAAGTGATTCATCAGGATCAATCGAGCATGTTGCTTCTCCTGAAGCCAACTCTTGCTCTGCAGCTTGCAGTTGTGTCCTTATCTTGGGCATATGAACAAGTCCTTGAGCTTGTTCCTCCTCCTCTTATTATTCTTCTTGGGTAGCATACCTGAGTCTTCTCCTTGAGGGTTGAGAAACCCCATCAGTTCTAGAATCATCTATCCCTTCTTTTTTAGCATCTATTCTCTCCCCCTGGGGTCCTGAGCTATAGTCTTCCTCAGCTCCTACAGGTTGAATATTTCATTTGATGGTGCTCCAAAAAAATCCAAGTTTTCTTAGGAAGCCTTCATTTAGTACATTGCTGTGATGGAACTTGAATCTTGCCTCTACTAACCTAATCATCCACTTTTTCAACAGGATCCTTGAAATTATCAATCCATACGGATAAATGGTCATCCTCACATTAGGTTGACAATAGTAGTACAAATATCTGAATAAGTATCTTGGGAAATTTAGCTTAATATCACTCAGAAACAGAAACATAATGTACTTGTATGGGTAGAGGATATTCTCTATCTCTGCTACTCTAGGAGAAATTGATGTTTGAATGAACATTACCAGGATCTTGTGGTCATATTCAAGATCTTTTACAAACATTTTCTTAATGTTTGTTGAGTTGAATAGAAAAGACCTAATTTCTTTTGAGGTGTGGGTCTGATCTCCAATTGATTTAAGGTCAAAATGAAATATCCCCTCAAGAGAACATATTAAAATCTTTAACACTTCAGTTGATGAGATTGAGAAGTCATTATTCTCAATATTAGCATACAATATATCTTCCTCTTCCCTAAAAATAAACTGCACTCTACCATAAAAATACCTCAACTCTGCCTCATATAAGAATTCTGAAATTGCATTGTCACTGAAGACGGTTTCCAGTCCTTTAAAGGATAGGTCTTGTTTGAGAAGAAGGTTTGTCTAAACCACCCACTAAAAATCAATAACCTTCCCTGGGAGAATGTTTCTTAGCGTAACTTTCTGTCGCTTCAGATCGCTTGGTTCTCCTTATTCAACGCGCTTAGTCTTTGTCATTTTTGAAGGTTCGAGAATCTGAAGGTCTGAAAGTCTGAAGATTTTGGTGTTTAGGGTATGGAATGGTAAACTAGAGTCTCTGGTTAGTCGAAAGGTTTTGGGAAAATAGTGGGTAAGGTAGACGAAAGGTTTTTCTAACAGATGACATGTGTTCTCGTTTCTTGTGTCACAACGTAATAATTATAAAAATATTTAAATGAATACATAGTTTGAAACAAACATTTAACCTCTAAAATTAATTAAAATATAGTACGGAAAAAAGGAAACAAATTTGAAGTATAAAATAAAATAAACTTAAAATCAAAATAAAATTGAAACATATTTATTTTATAAATTAAATAAACCTAACTATCCCTTTATAAAATCAAAACATGCAGTGGGTAGTGGTTTAGTGAAAATATCAGCTAATTGATTTTTAGTGCTAAAAAATTCTAAAGATATATCCTTTTTAAGAACTTTGTCTCTTAGAAAATGATGTCTAATATCAATATGCTTGGTTCTTGAATGACCTATTGGATTTTTTGAAATATTTATTGCAATATTATTATCACATAAAATAGGTATATTAACAAATTTATGTCTAAAGTACATCAGTGTGTTTTTCATCCACAATGCTTGTGCACAACAACTGCCTACTGACAGATATTATGCCTCGATTGTTGAGAGTGAAACTAAGTATTGCTTCTTACTTGACCATGACACTAATGATTTTACTAAGAAGTGACAGGTTCTTGAAGTACTATTTCTATCTAATCTAAATCCTCCAAAATCTGCATTTGAGTATGATGTTAAATTAAAATCATAAGTTTTTGGGTTGAGAAGAGGTTAAAAAACAGTTCCTTTCAAATATCTAAAAATAATTTTGATAGCAATAAGAAGAGATTCTTTAGGGTTTGATTTAAATCTTGCACATAAACATACAGAGAACATAATATCAGGTCTTCTTGTAGTAAGATATAGTAAGCTACCAATCATACCTCTATATAACTTGTTATCCACTATTTTTCCAATTTCATCCAAATCAAGATTAATATTGGTACACATGGGAGTTGAATATGTCTTTTTGTTTTCAAGACCAAACTTTTTCAATAGATCAATAATATATTTACTTTGATTTAAAATATTTACATTGTTTCTTTGATTAATCTGAAGTCATAAAAAGAAATTTAATTCTCCTATCATGCTCATTTCAAATTCTTTTTTCATAAGTTATGAAAAATCATTACAAAGATCTTTGTTTGTTGATCCAAAAATGATATCATCAACATAAATTTGTACTAATAGAAAATTAGAACTTACTATTTTCATAAAAAGATTTGGATCTACTAGACCAATATTAAAACCATTTTTCAAAAGAAAAGAAGTTAATCTTTCATACCAGGATCTAGATGCTTGTTTAAGGCCATATAGAGCTTTAGTAAGTTTAAAAACTAAATCTAGTTTTTGAGGATTTTCAAAACTAGGAGGTTGCTCAACATAAACTTCCTCCTTTAAATAAACATTTAAAAAGGTAGATTTAACATCCATCTGATATAATTTAAAATTCATATGAGATGTATAAGCTAAGTGAATCCTATTAGCTTCTACTCTAGCTACAGTAGAAAAGGTCATATCTTAATATATACCTTCTTCTTGACAATAACCATTTTCTACTAGTTTGGCATTGTTTCTAGTTATGATACCTTGATCATATTGCTTATTCCTAAAGACCCATTTAGTTCCTATTATAGGAAAACTTTATGATCTTTCCACTAATCTCCAAAAATTATTTATTTCAAATTGATTTAGCTCCTCTTGCATAGATAACAACCAAATTTTATCTTCTAAAGCTTCTTCAAAGGTTTTAGGCTCTAATTGAGATAGAAAAGCAGAGAATTATACTAGGTTTCCTAAATTTCCTCTAGTTTTAATGCCTGAGTCTAGGTTTTTTATAACTATTTCTAAAGGATGATCCTTTAATGTTCTGGGATTTCTAGGCAGAACACTCTTAGGTTCATCAGTGTCATGTTCTTTCGAACTGGACTGAATTTCATTCATATTGTTTTAAAAATCATTTTTTAGATTTTCAAGTATCATGTTATTAGTAGGATCAGTAAACTCATCAGCTTGATCTTTCTCTTTATTAAAAAGCCCAGTTTCATCAAACTTTAAATGAACTGATTCTTCAACAATCCTTAACTTTTTATTGAGAATTCTATAATCTTTTGAAGTAGCAGAATATTCTAAAAATATTCATTTATCAACTTTTGGATCGAACTTACCAAGATTATCCTTGGTGTTCAGGATGTACACTTTGCATCCAAAATCATTAAAGTACCTTACTTTAAGTTTTCTGTTATTCCAAAGTTCATAAGGAGTCTTTTTGAAAATAGGCCGAATTAAAAATCTATTCATAATATACCATGTTGTACTTACAGCTTCTGCCCATTATTAGGTATGTAGGCTATATTCATTTAGCATGATCTTAGACATTTCTTGTAAAGAATTGTTTCTTCTTTCAACAATTCCATTTTATTGAGGTGTTCTTGGTATAGATAAGGTGTGTTTAATACAAATGTTTGAGAAAAAAGATTTAAAGTCTTGATTCTAAAATTATCCACCATGATCAGTTCTTAATAAAAATATCTTAAAACCTTTTTCATTTTCAACACTCTTATAAAAACATTCAAAAACAGAAAAATCTTCATTATTATGTTTTAGAAAATACACCGAATTAAATCTTGAGTTATCATCAGGCAAAACATATACATATAGTTTACCAACCAAACATTCTACTCTCGAAGGTCCAAAAAAATCCAAATGGATGAGTTTTAAAGGTTTTGATGTAGCATTTTTCTTAACAGATTAGATGGTAGATTTGTGTTGCTTACTAATTTGGCATGCATCACAAAATTTATTAACATCAAATTTAAGACAAGGTAAATCTGAAACTAATTACTTATTGGATAATTTATTTAAATCATATATATTAGAATGTCCAAGTCTTCTATTCCAAATCCTGACTCATTTATTTTAGCAGTTAAATAGTTCACCTTTTTTACACAGGAAGTTTAAATCCATAGTGTAGACATTGTCTGTTCTTAGGGATTTGAATTTATGTATTTTATCCTTAAATACAGAGAATGAGTTGTTTTAAAAACAAGTATAGTATCCATCATCACAGAGTTGAGATATACTTATCATATTGTTCTTTAAGACTTGTACATATAGTACTTTATTAATTGAGACAAAATCTGGATCTCCAACTGTCCCAAGTCCAATAATTTTTCCTTTAGCATTGTCACCAAAGGTGACTAGGCCTCCATCTATTTTTTTAGGGTGTGGAAATTTGATGAGATTACACTCATATGTCTTGAACAACCATTGTCCATATACCATATTTCTTTTCCTCTTTTGTGATCTATTACCTACAAGGACAGATTAAACAAGAGTTTGTTTTAGAACCCATATTTTTTTGGGTCCAACAGTGTTAGCTTTCAAAGACTTTGGAATCTAAACATATTTTCTTTGATCAAAGTTATTATAATTAAAGCTAGATAAAGACTTTGAGTAATGAACATGCTTGATACCACATAATTGAGGATTTATTAAATAACAGTCATTAGCATAATGTCCACTAATACCACAGTAGAAACATTTAATAGTAGATATACTTTTTCTTTTGGTTCCAGGAACAAAGTAATTCTTGTATAGTTTGGGGTTTTCTCCCTTAATGGCAATGCCAAATCTTTCCTTTTTAATAGCATTTTTTCCAAGTATTTCATTCAGTTTATATTCTCTTTTGTAAACACAAGAGCAGAAGATTTATAAGTTTTTGATTCTTTTTATAGAACTTTAATCTCATTTTCATGAACAACACAGTTTGTAGTTGTTGAATTGAATTTTTCAACAAGCTCTTGATACTGTTTAACTAAAGTATGTCTTTCATTTATAATAGTGATGTGAATATGATTTAAGGATTTATGCTTCTTTAACAAGGAATCATATTTCTCTTCAAGAATTTTATAGTAGGAAACCATTTTATCATTTGAGTAACTAGAGTCAGAATCTGATGAATAATAAGTTTGTACCTCATCTTCGTTATCCATGAAGCACATATTAGCCTTCATATTTGAATTCCTTTCTGTATCAAAACCAGATGATCTATTGGAGTCTTCTAAGACACTCCATGTAGCATTCATTTCTTTTTTATCTATATTCTCATAATTACCATTCTTCTGATATATATTTTCCACCTTTCTCTTCACTCCTTTTAATTGAGGACAATCAGGTCTTATATGGCCCAATTTTTTACATTCATAGAATCTTACTTCATTTGCATCTTTCTCATCCTTTTTGAAGATCTTTTGGAATCCTTTCTTCTTTCTGTATAACTTGCTGAATTTTCTGGCTAGTTAAGCCAGTTCTATTTCAGAGTCAGATGAGTCTGTATCTTTTTCCTTCTTCACTTCTTGTATCATTTTCCTATTCTTCTTCTGAGATGTTACCTTTAAAGTAGTGTTGTTATTTTTCACTAGAACCTTGTGATCTTTATCTTCATCTTTCATTTCAGCTTCATACATCATTAATCTTCAAATCAGTTCTCTCATGGTCAGATCCTTGACAGGTGCTGATTGTCGAATTGCTTCTAATATGCCATTCCAATTTGTAGGTAGATCTCTTAGAACTTTTAAGGATTGATTAGATTGGTTGATAGGTTCACCTAAGGATATCACATTGTTGACAATTTCTGTCAATCTTCCATTCATATGAGTGATTCCATATCCATCAAACATTCTTGAAAGTATCAAACTTTAATTTCACTGTTGCATTTCTCATTTTCCTGACGTTGTCAGTACCTTAATAGGCTACTGCAATTGTCTGCCACATTTCATAGGCTATTGGGCACTGTGATACATGATTGAATTCATCTGGTCCAAGGCCGCAAATTATAGCATTAATTTCCTTTGAGTTTGTTTCATATTCAGCTTCTCTAGTAGTATCCCATGTTTCTGGTTTCTCAGGAATTGTATAGGGAGATTGAATTTTTGAGTATACATTGTATCCAAGATTCTTTAAATATATAATCATCCATGATTTCCAGCAACCATAATTCTCTCCATTAAAGTATGGAGCACAAAACATTGACATACCTTCCCTTGGGTCAGTCATTTCCATCTTAATGTAGATCTTATGCTTTTATCTTGTTAAGGATATGATGAAAAGCTCAACCTTTGATACCAAATTTTAGGTCGTATTAACTATGATAATAACACAAGAGGGGGGTTAATTGTGTCTTTAAAAATTATTCCCCGATTATGTCTTAACAAAATTGTAGACACAACTTGAGATGTTTCTGTAACAGATAATATGCAGCAGATAGAATAGAAAATAGGACAAAGAAATTTATAGTGGTTTGGGGAACGAATATCCCCTAGTCCACTCCACCAATCACCCTCTCTATAGTATTGGTGAATTTCACTAGTAAGTTCCTCTTATCATAAGACCATTCAACAACTGAGTAGAGGCAGTTTTCACCCTTACAACAAAGGCTTTATAAAACAGAGCCTTCTGGTTCTTTAAAACATAGAACCGAAATCCACAGCTTAGTGTGAGAAGCTGATACTCCACCATGACTGAATACAAGCAGCCGATACTCACAATAAAAGATGGTTGTTTATAGAAAAACAAATTCAGATCACAGTTGCAACAACACACAACTGATAAAATATGGATCCTTGTCTTCAGAAAAGAATAAAACTTGAAGGATTTTTGAAGAGATCCGGTTTAATAGAAGATATTTGAATCTTTAAGAATAAAAACAAAAACAGAGCATTGTATTCACAGATATCAAAAGATGGATTTTTGATGAAGTTCACATTTCTGTGAGGCTTGATTGCTGTAGAATTGAAAAACATTTTTCACAGATGATTGATTGATTTCATAAACTAGAGTTTCATCTATATCTTTAGATGAAAACTCAGACGGATTTATAACAAGTAGAAACTTCAAGACGAGTTTTCAGATCCGCAAAAGATGCCTAATAAAAAAGAATAGATCAGATCAGAGACGTTGTAACTCTCTTTAATATTAGGAATGAAAATCTCCACTGTAATTGGTTCTTTGAATCAGTCATAAAGTCATGCTGAAATAGTTAGTAACGGGATTTAAATCATCCTGATATTCCGTAGAGACCGTTTCATGAATCTCCGGTAAAGACATAAATTTTGAATTATCGGTGTTGAAAAGTCGAACATAAGGTTCCTTCACTAGAAGACCAAATAGAAAACATACGGTAGATCATGAACGTAAGGTTGATGATCCATACATGTTTCTTCTCAAACATAATTTTGATCATCTATATGTTTCTATCAAAACGTAGGGTTCAATACAAAAGTAAGGTTCATGATCCATACGTTTTGTGATACAAATGTAAGTTTCATTATGAACGTAAGGTTCCTCAACCATAATTTTCTTATTTTTATGCACATAGGGTTCCATCCAAGCGTAAGGTACATTAACTATACTTTTATGATAACGTAAGGTTTGTTCCATATGTTACTTTTGCTGATGAATAAAATGAATAGTATTTTATGCAAAATGACAAATGATGAACAGTGTTTCCAGAATACACTTAAGAGCATTCTGCACACTTTAACAAATTACTTGTGAATAAATATTAATTATAAATAATATAAATACCCTAAAATATACTCAAAATAAAATCCTTATATTAACAAACAGGGGTATTTGGGAACATCAAAATCAACATAAACTATATAGTATTGTTGAGACAACATATGCCCAATAGCTACTGCCGGGGATGATGGCATGATTTCCATATCCCTCCTTTATTCTTGGTTCTAGTTCCTAGTGGCTGGTTGCTGCTCTGGTCTATCATCTGGGGGCTACTTTAGTATAGTCAAACATGTTTTCTTCATGGCCCGGAAGGCCTTATGTGCCAAAGGACTTGTGGGATGAAGGCATTAGATGAACCAAAGGCCTTGTGGACCATATGCCCCTAGAAATGGCTTGAAACCCCAATTTGGTTGAATAGTTCTTCTGCAACATTTCCACTACAGTAGATACTAAATTCATCAATTATATATATAAACTATTAAAAACTCAATTGAAACCATGCAAACATTGAAATTCAGAAGAAACCCCTTTCTTAAAATCAACAAATCCAAAATCCATGATAAATATAATTATAATTGAGTTAATTAATTTTTTAAAAATAAACCCACTTATAAAATCTATCTAGGCATTTAATCAAATAACAAAATAAATAATTTCTAAGGAAAAATATTTAATAAGACTCAAGAAAAAATGATTTATCAAAAAAATAAAAATAAAAGGAAACCCCTACCTAAAATATTTGAAAATGAAGTAAAACCATCAATTACATGGAGAGGAAGGTCCTGAGGGGAGATCACAATCTCTATTAATTAAATCCTTAAGAAATTAGAACAAAAAAATTACCTTGGGTTTAGCCTATGGTGATAAAATAAGGATAAGAAATAAAGTCGAGAAGATAGGAGATACATGAGGGGGGAGTCTTAATAAGAATAAATCATACATGAAATTATAGAAGAAATTGATGTTTGATGAGAGGGAGAGAGGTTGTGTGCCAGATCCCTCATAGACATGTTGATGGGGCTTTAGTTAATATTGGATATGGTGAGGTAAAAGTGAGATTTAATTTTAAGAAAGTATAATAGTAATTTTACATTTTTAAAATATTGGTCACATCACATGACTATCACATAGTTTACCAAATAGTGCCCCCTTCGTTGGTCACACCTACAACACTCGAACTATTTATTTTCAATATTTGGAAAACCATGTTTCAACCATGAAAAATACCATTGTCAAAAAAAAAAAAATGGGTGCATGATTTCCAAAAGTCTTCTACTAATTGAGTGAAACCTATGCTAAAAAGTTAAAGTTTATAAAAATTTACAATGGGCTCACCCCGAAACCTAATAGTATGATTAAAAACCAATAAATAAATAAAATAGTTAAACAAATCATGGTTAGGGTATCAAAATTTTTATTATTTAAATTACATATAGGAATTATTGATAAAATTATTCTTTAAAAGTAATATTGATAAAGATATACACTAAAACTAAACCATTAAATAGGGGAATAAACCATGTCCTGGTTTATGATTGTGTAAACCAATACCTAGTGAAGGATAATACATCATGGTTTTATGTATAATAGTTCATATGTGAAATTATTATTCATGTTCATTGGTCATTATTTTACCTATGATATTGTGATCGATTTACAATGTCATGGGATGATATTCAAAGGAGTTCAAACCTACAAACCAATTTTGTAAATGTTAATCAATTATTGGATTGTGTTATAAAGTGTTGTAACTTAGGAAATTTTTATAAAATTTCTCCATAATAAATATAAATTCTAACAACACAGAAATAAAAATACACTTGTATGTGTGTTATTAAAAACAAAATACAACAACAATAAAAAAATATTCTTGTTATTAGAAATAACATTTAATAACATGCATAATTTTCATGTTGTGATTTTATTAACTCCATATGAATTAAAAACATGTGTTATATTCATGTTGTTATATGTAAGAAATAACCACTAAAAATGTGTGAGGTAATATACACATTTTCAATTAGATATATATTTATTCATGATCAAAATTTTAAATGAAGATTTTTTTAGTTGATAAATACAAATTAAATTAAATTTTATATATTTATATATTGATAAATGCATATATTAAAAAAACAACATAAATTTTAAAAATAGTTTGAATTAGAATTTTATTTATTTATTTATTATTAGTATAAATTTTATCACTTTTAATTTTATCATATATAAGTATTGAATATAATTTTGATAAATATAGAATTATATTACAAGAAAAATAGTATTTAGTGGAAGTGTTTTTGCTATATAATTGCAGTTTAAACCAAAGTTAAATGATTTATATTGGTTTCTAAAAACACAATGAATTTTTATATTGGAAAAATTTCACGATGATTTTTAAAACACTTGAGAATCATTTAGTGGTGGTTTATTTATAGTGGTTAAAATTACTGCTAAATGATTAATAGCTTATTTTTTATTTAGATACTTATATTAAAAAATAAAAAAATATTAAAAACATAATTTTTTAAATTTATATATTTTTAGATAATTTAAAATATATATTTATTTGTTTATCATTTATCATTTATTTTAAAATTATTTTAATATTTTTTTATACATAGCATAACAACTCTCGAGTAGATTACTCATCTTTACACTACTCCCACTCATTCTTGATTAACCCTTTATGTATTAACCACCACACCAAATGAATTTATTTGTATTAATATATCAACAAATATTATTTAATATACTTATTTTAATATATATTTTTTACATTTCACAACAACTCCCAAAAAAGTCACTCATCTTTATACTACCCACACTCATTCACACTTAACTCTCTAACCACTATACCAAATGCATTCACATGTATTAATATATCATTAAATATCAACTTGATTAATTATTTTTATACATTACACAACTTCTGAGGATGTCACTCATCCTTACACTACCTCCAATTAAATATTTATTTTATGTTATAACAACCCATATTTGGGGAGTTGAGAGAGCACCCTTACATGACCCAAATTCCCCATGGACTGAATGCCCAATACAATTTTGCTGGCCCAAAGTCCAAGTGGCATGAAAACACATTGCATTTCCAAAAGGCCCAAATATAACTACAACAGATCCACCCGTCTTTCTCTTAAAAGCTCAGTCTTACACTACTTTTACTGAATTTCGCTTAATACTATAGGTACTAACCACCGAACTAGATAAATTTTCATATAATAACATGTCAGTTAATGTTATTTAACATACTCTACAAATAAAATACATCATATAAATAACTAATCATTAAAATTGAAAATTTGTAAAGAATTTATTATTATTAATCATTATTAATTATTACTGATTAAACACTAATTAATTCATCCATTGGTTATTAATAAATTCATTTATAAATAGTAATTATTGATAAAAAACATTCATAATAAATGTTAATTAATAATTAACAGGTAATTGAAAATTAAAATATCATAAATTAGTAATTATAAGTAATTGATACATAAAAATTGATAACTGATAATTAATAATTACTAATTAATGAATAATAAAAAATAATTAATAAAAAATAATTAATAAAAAATAATTGATAAAAAATAATTAATAAATAAAAATTAATAATTAATTAAAAATTAAAAATTAAAAATAATAATTTATAATTATAATTAATAACTAAATCATAATTAATAATAATTCATAATCAATAATTAATAATCATTAATCAATAATTATTTATTATTTATTATTAATTAATTTGTATTTATATAATTATAAATAATTAATAATTATTTTTCATAATAAATAATAAATATTACTAATTAAATAATTAATCTAGGACAACATTAACCATGGGTTTTGTATTCTAAGCTGATGGACCTAAAAAACCACTATAAAAAACACAAGCACACATACCAAATTACCTGGGATTGTAAGATCAAAACATATGGCACAAAACCACCAATAAATAATAAAAGATACAAGTAAAAAAAGGTCTCCCAATTTTTCCTTCAAACATAAAATTTTTATGTCTACTTCCTCACTTCAGAGGACCACCATACTTTACTGAATATTGACTTATCCTCCATTTAGGAAATCATGTAGTGGTTTGATCATGCATGTTTTATGGCCCTTTATTCTCATCTTTTACTACTCCAAGTTCCTTAGTATTGTGAGGCTCTTAATGGTCATAAACCTTTCCCTTCGGTTGGTTCCATAATTAGAGCTTCCAAATCAACCTCCATGGAGTGTAAATACCAATGGATGGACCCTTAAACTACAACTTGGGAAGAACCTACATCATCCATGGTCTTTTTAGAGCCTATCATGGCTACTATTTAATTTAAAGTCCCAACCATATGTATCGTAGTGGATACAGGTAGCTCTTTCCAAGTGAGTCCACTATGTGAATCCATGTCCAATCCCTTTTGAAGTTCCTGTGTATTAAGATAATTAGGATAAATTTCCTTATCATTAGGCTCATCCAATACAATCATAACCTGACCAACAGTTTTATGCACTATTTTTAGTCTTTTGAATCTAATTATTTTTGGGTTTTCACCTTTGATGACTCTTATTTCAATGATTTTAGGTACTCATTACTAGAGAAATTTCATGCTTAGTTTATAGGGGAGGTAAAACCATTATATTAATATTTATTTCCTTCTTATAGAAGTCAACATAATTCCTACTAAACTTTGGGGTGTTTATGGATTCAAGTATCATGAATTAATTAGGGATGAAAGTATTTTTCCGAGAACCAGAGAACAATTCAGAAGAAACAACTTATGTATTCCAACCATCATCAATATTTTTATCTATCCCGATATAATCATAGTCAAAAACCTATGAAGGAGGTATAGAAACATCATTATTACATTGATAACTCTTAGTTTTACCATGTTTTCCAAGGACTCCACCATCAGACCAATTCATGGCCTTCTCAATTTGAGAGGTATTAATCTTAAAATAATTAGGTTTAATATCCTTCATTCCTTGAACCAGGACTTAATTATTCATAGACTTAAGTGGTTTAAACCCTTGAATTATACATTGGGTATTTCCTCTCATTCAGGCCTTAGATTCTAAGATAGAGGAGGTGGAAAAGTCAACTGCTTCCATGAGTTGGGTGGTAATCTTCAAAGAGTCTTATTTTTGTTTCTAACATCATTGAAAACAAAATAATTATAATGAATCTAATATTTTCATACATTTTATTTTATAATTAAGTTTTTATAATCCTATAATAGTGTTATGTTTTGAAATTTTTTCACATTTTTAAGTTTTAGAAGTATTTTGAGATTAATTGGAAGCATTTCCAAATTTTAGATTTTAACTATTTTTTTGTGGTTCAGAAATAAAATTTTCTACACTAAATTAAATTGTGAAATTAATTTATTTTAGGATTAAAAACATATTATGATTAATTTATATAAATATGTCTGAAATATCAATCAATCATTTTGATTCCCAAACCCATCTCATAATCTAGGTCTCAAAATTTATGTACAAAATAGATTATTTTAAATAATGGGACCATATGTAATGACCTAGGTATTTATAGAATAATAATTTTTCATTTCTATTAATACTTATTAATAAGATATTAATTTTACATTAAATTGGATTCTTTTTTAGATAGAGTACTTGACACACAACAATAGGTTTCTCTGAAATTTTATGTTGCACACAACATTGGGTTATACCGAAATATAATACAATAATAATAATATTATTTTAAATGGTAGTTAAAGACTATCCCTGGAATGGTAATTAATAGTATCAAATTAATTTTTAAATATGGTTTATACATGTTTAAAAAATGATTCCTTGGTTACCAAATTTATTGGAAATGAATGTAAACACCAATTGAATATAAAGGATGCATTTTTATGAAAACCTATTTAAAAGAGAATAATTGTGTTTATGAAATCATATTAATCTTTATGGATTTTTATTTAATGAAAAATATATTTTATATATTCAATTTAATGTTTTAAATTCATATTATATGTTTTCAGGATATGGTATAAGAACAAATTTATATTTTAGATAAAAGAAGTATTTTTAAAAAAATGCAGTTTTACCCCCTTTTGATGGAGAACCCTTTATAAATTTACTTTTTTAAACCATTATATATTCTATTTGAGAAAATAAATTTTTTATTTAGAATCTAGACATAAAAATTTACTTTGGATGAATTTTTTATATTTTTCTGAATACTATGATATTTTGATGAATAGTAAACATACGCTGAATTTTAATTGAAAACAACTTTTTCCGTCAAGATAATTTATATGAATAAATTATATTATTTTATGGTTTTAAAGTATAAATAAAATAAATTTTTATCATTTATTTTAATGTTGGTCATAGGAAGTAATTTCACATTTAAATTTGATATAAACACATGTTAATATTTTGATAGATTTTACTTCTTTAAAACCCACTTTTTAGTTTTGACAGAGTTTTAATTTTAAATTAATTTCCACTAATTCTATATTTAGAATTTGGAAAATTGGATTCCATATTTGGAACTATAAGTCTCAAATTAAGTGAATAGGTGCCTTTTATTTTTAGACATTATGATTAGTAACTTCAGTAATTATTTTATTTACCATGGTTAAAGGGTAAATCTAGTAAATAAGGGTAAAAAAATGATATTATAATAATATTAAACTACCCTAACATGTGTAATAATCATATTTTATTAGATATTTCCAACCATTGGAATCCTTGGGTAGATTTATGGACCCCATGGAGTCACTTGGATATGAAAATGACATTTTATAAGAGTTAATATAAAGTAAAGAGAAATATAAGATAAACATGTATCTTTTACTAAAGCAATTTTAATATAGGGTTATATAAGTGATACCTTCACCTATAAATATAAATTATAAATTTAAAAGTATTTCATACATTATGATATTTTATTTATAAATTTTATACATTAAATAAATAAATTTAATCATGACACAATGATGATGCAGTGAATGATTCATTAATAAAGGATTCAAATAAATGATATTATAAATATTAAAATAAATTTAATTCGATTATTTGTATTCCATAAACAAATTGTGTGGATTATATCAAAATATTATCTTGTAGTAATTATTTTGGTTCTAAGGAATTATGTTGTTATGAATTTTTAAAAAATCAAGTATGAATAGTGTCCAAAATTGACATAATTCATAACTTAAAACAAAAAATAGTTTATTAAATGATATTAAATTCCCAAAAATATAATATTTGTCCAAATGGTTAGTATTGGTCCAAATATTTTATAAATAATATTTTTGGGTTTTTTACATGATATAGTAATTAAATTAACCCACAATGGGTAAATAACATGTTATCACAGTAAGATTAAAAAGGGTAAAATAAGGGTTAAACCAAAAAGATAAAGATACACAACAGTTCAAAATTTGTCTAAAAATTATTTTATTGGGGTTTTCGAACCAAAATCATATTATTTTCGAATTAAATGAGTTTTGGGCCATTTTTAATCGAAATTGAATTTATAAAAAATTAATATTTCTAGACTTTCCTAAAGTGCCCATCCTCCCTCTTATAAAAGGTCACCACCTCTACCCACATAAATCACACCACTAAATCCACTTGTCTCATCCAAATTCTTGAAAAATAATCTTAAAACATCCCTTCCTTCCAACTATAAGCCTTAATTTGGGAAGGAGGCAATTCAAGAAATCCTTTTGTCTTAAATCAAAAGAAGTTACCCGATTTAGAGGTAACATCTTCTCTCAAGTTCTTTTATTTTATTTTCCTTCTCCACTAACTATTATATTATTATTCTTTGATTACATAAAAACAAAAGTATCCTCAATTTAATAGGATTTTTTTATGAGAAGGATTCGAACTACATTTACACACACCTCCATCTAATGGATACGAACATAATATTTTTGTGTAAGGACCACTACCACCTCACGAAACGATGATTGTTCAATTTTATCATACCACCTCTCATAGTGGAAATTATGATGCCAATATAATTATATATGATATATATTATATTTATAATTTCCCTATTATTCTGTAATTTTTATTTACAACAAACCTTTATGCTTTCCATGATGTGTAAATACGATAATTTCATTTGAGGAAGTGTGGACTACTTCCCCTTCAAAGTGATATGACTCGTTAATTCTCTACATGGAATGTATAAAGGATGGTTTTATTAAACCTATGAGACATAAATGAAATAAATATAATAGTGGTATTATAATATAAATTTATATAATTTAAATATTATTATTTTAACATGAAAAAGAAATGAAAGTAGGGTTTATGCATACGTACGACCTACCGTCTCCATGAATAGGGAATTCCATTTCTTAACTCCAAATGTTATGGAATATTATAAATACATTTATACTGGATAAATTTAATATTTAAATCATTAATAACATTATTTAGATGATTTAATTTTTACTACATGTACAATTTATATCAAAACAAGTTCATTTTCGACTCAAGTACTGAATATTAAGAAAATGACCGATATTAACTTAAATAATTATATAATTTTTATAACATGGTAATAAGTGATATAAAAGGAATAATAAACTTTAAAAAGGTTTTTAATCAAGTATAAATTAACTTAAGTTTATTATTCATGGAGAATAAGGAACATATATGATGAATCAGACTCAAGGTAAGGGAACTTCTTAACCCAATTTCAATTCTTTGGGTTAATATTCTAATTATTCATTATATCACGCTATGATTATGTGAGAAATAAATTTTGATGTTTGATCTTGTATTTATACTTTCTTTATGTTTAATTATAGTTAATACACATAATCAATCTATTTTATTTACAAAATGATCATTGTAAGGGAATTTCTAAACTCAATTTCCACTCTTTGGGTTTTACGCATACTTTGTTGATTATATTATGCCAAGATTATGTGTGGAATCACTTTTTTTTGTTTATGTTGTAATATCCACTTACATTTGTGTGGATATACTATTTCTACACATAATCACCCTATTTATAAATTCTTACGTCAATGATACAATATTTGTAAGGGGCATTGTCTCAATATCCTTTCATTGAAGCATATTTTGATAATATACACATCCTTATTTTATAAGGTGTATAATAAAACCCTTTGATTTTTAATTTCATTCAAAGGGATTTTTCTTCTATGAAGAGTTTTACTAAATTATAAATGGAATGTTTTTTAATGTATGTGGTGACAAGGACCGCTCTAACACCACAATCGTTATTTTATATTTGGATTCCTTTATAAGCCTTAATTTATTTAAAAGTAAATGAAATCCCTTATTCACTTTTCTTTGTTTTTGTATTGAAAATGGTTTTTGAAATGGATTCAGTATTTCAATATCTTGAAATGATTTCTTGTGATTGAAAATAAGATGTTATTAGTGAAATGTTGATATTTGAAATATTTTATTTGTTATTATTATATAATGGAACTTGGACATTTTACGGGTGGTTACATGATAAACTAATGATGGGTGGTTACATGATAAACCAAATGATGGGTGGTTCCTTGATAAACCTAGGATGGGTGGTTACATTTTTACCTCTAATGCATTGGGTATGGAATTCATCTGTTTGGCAATTCCATTTAGTGATATGTGTGTAAGTATACCGTATGGTTATTCAATTTAAGAATGTTTATGTCCTAAGTTACCTTTATATGTTATATGTTTCTTTCTATGGGCTTTAAGGTAATCCTTTGGTAAAAAAAAGTGCAATCAATGAGATTATATTCTATGAAGTTTTTTTTCTACAAATTAAATGTAAAAAGTATTACATTATGATAAAGTTTTAATGGTTTAAATGTTTTCACAGGCCTAACATATTTCATTCATTATGTATCCTGTACTGAGATTTTTATACTCATCAAATGTTTTGAAATGTTTTTCACAATACAAAAAGAAGAATAGAGTCAAGGATGGGATCTTGGAAAAGTTATGCTGCTAAAATATAAAACGTTGTCATGTTTCTTTTTAAATAGTTATTGTTTTATAAAAAAATGGATAGTGAGTATAAGTGTCTATTTATAATATTCATGTTATTAGTTATGAGTTATGAACTAATTCTATAAATCTCTAAACCTAAAAAGATCCTTGATATGAATCAATGTGAAATTACTGACTTAACTTAAGATTATGTAATGTTTAAGGTTGAGGCCTTATACCATATCTCCTAAAATACAATCCCAAATGATCTTAAATTGAACATGGAGATAGATAAGTTATTAGTGAAAATATTTGACAACCGAATCCATGAGAAATTATACTATATTCAATGTCATAATGGTATGGTTATTTGGAGTATTGAAATATGACAAATCCACTATAATGATTAATTATCTAGATTAAATATTCCATAACTAATTCACACAATGTCCAATAAAGATCAATTTTTTTAAAGACATGGATAAAGTAGGGGAACAACTTCAATAAAGACATCCTCACCCATTTATTCCATTTAATGTTTAAAAAATACTCAAATTTTCGGAGTACATATTTAAGAATAAATTTAATGCCCTGGCCTTAAAACTTACTTAATATTGAATTAAATGAATAATTCACATTGAGGATATTTTTAGGTTTATATTTTTAGAGAATTAGGTCATAACTATTACATCTCAAAAGATTACATAGTAGACACTTCTACTAAATTTCCATAAAAGAAAAAAAACACTTAAAAAGAAACATGTCTAGTTCCATGTTTTAGATAGAATGTATTTCCTTGATCCCATCCTTGACCCTATTCATCTTTAAGTCCTATGGAAAACATTTCAAAAACTTGGGATGAGCATAAATATCCTAGTAAAGGATACACAAAGAAGGAAAACTGTTAGTTTTTCAAAACAACAAGTAAACCATGAATACTTTACCAAAGGAATACTTTTCACCTTTATGAAGTATTAAAAAATCTTCACTGACTAAAATACCATTACTTACCATTTTATAACCAAACGATTACCATAAAACCCATATAAAGAACACATAACATATAAATGTAACTTTGGACATAAACATACTTAAATGGAATAACCGTACGGTCGACTTCCACACATACTTAATGGAATAACCATACAGACGACTTCCATACCCAATGCATTGGAGGTTATAACGTAACCACCCGTCCTGGTATTCACGGCACCACCCATCATATGGTTTATCACGTAACCACCCACCGAATGTCTAAGTATAATTATAAAATCATCAGACATAAAACAAATATAATGGAAAGAAAACATTTACACACTTTGATCACAATATATCACTTAAATATATTGATATAACAAATCCATTATAAAAAACCATTTTCAATACCAAAATACATAAAAGATTATATGGTATTTATTTCATTTTAAAAAAACATTATGGCTTGTTGAGGAAGCCAAAGACCAAATAATACTCGCGGCGGCGGAAAAGGTCGTTGTCACTGCGTACGTTAAAAGAAACACTCCTTTTTGTCGTTTAGTAAAACGCTTCATATAAAAAGATTCCTTTTGAATAAAATTAAATGTCAAAGGCGTTTATACACTGTATAAGAGAAAGTTGTGTATAAAACAAAATATGCCTCAATGAAAGGAGATTGAGACGAAGTCCCTTACAAAGATGATATCCTTGGATTAAGGATAAATCAATTACATAATTATATGTGACAAAAGAATACACCAAATATAAGTGGATATTAAGTGTAAAAAAATCAGAGGTTATTAACAAATATTCATAGAATGACATATTCAAGGAGTACAAGTTTATCCCAAAGAATCAAAGTTGGGTTAAGAAGTTCCCTTGCAAAAATTTGACAGCCTAACGGCGTCACTTCAAAATGCAGAAAATGAGTTGATGAGAGATAAAAAGGGTTATCTCATCACTTGGAAATACCATTTATAGAAATAAGAATATATAAGAACATATCCCATCATAATAATATTAAAAGACCTAAAAAAGACGTCTTTTAAAATGAGGAGGGTGAATGGTTCCCTTACCGAATTGGGTAACTACCGAAACGAACACCCCATGAAAGAAGGGTCATACAATGAAGATGTAACTACCCATAAATGAGATTATATTATACAAATAGTAAAATAATGGGCAGTACATATACCAAACAAAAGGAAATAGTGGCCAATGTAGCATGAATCCCCCGAGAATAAAAAGTGAGATGAAAATCCCCTTATGAAATTTCGGCAGCCTAACGATGCCACATAAAACTTCAAAAATGGATTGATGAGATCAAATAGGGTATCCCATCTTATCAACATAAAATTTAAAAAAATAGGAATATAAAATAACATCCCCCAACATAAGAAATATGAGCTTAAAGGAAATGACATAAAAGAGAGTACTTAAAAAGAAAGAGAGAGAGGTCGGATCCATTACCTCAAGCCTGACTTGTCTTGTTTGTTTCTTTATATTCCTGAATAATAAACTTTGGTCAATTTATAATTTATTAGGGAAGTCTTCTAAAGATTATTATGCAGTTAATATCACATATTATAATGTTATAATAATTGGTTAATAATGTGAGTTCAAATCAGATGTTTTTGTCGTTGTTTGGTACATGAGTCAAAAATGAACTTGTATGAAAATGATTGTCCATGTAGTTATAAGTAAATCATCTCCAGAATAGTATTAATGATTTAACTATCATATATATTCAGTACATATTCATTTTATACTACTCCATAACATTTGGATACAAAAATAAATGAAATTCATCGTTAATGGGGACGGTAGGCCGTACATACGCATGAACGCTACTTTTATTTCATTGTAATATTAATGGAATTAAAAATAATTGAGAGATATATATATAATAATTTCAGTATAATATATATTTTATATAGGTCAAATATGTTCATTAATTTCATTCTTTATACATTCCATGTATTGCATGAACGAGTCACTTCACTTGAGGGGGCGGTAGTCCACACTTCCTCGTATAAAATTATCGCATTTGCACAACATGAAATGCATAAAAGAATGTTTTAAATATAAAATTCAGAGGAATATAGAAAAAATAAATACCATATATATCATATATAAAATATAGTTACATCATAATGGCCACCATGAAAGGTGTTAATAGAAGATTGAACAATCATCGTTTCGTGAGGCAGAAATTCACCATCCACAGAAATAGTATGTTCTTTAACCATTAGAAGAAGGTGTGTGTAAGTGTAGCTCTAATAAATCACATAAAAAAAATACTAGTATATTTAATATACTGGTTTTGTTACAAAATAAAGGAATAAAAAGTGTTTAGAGGGTTGGAGAAGCAAAATAAAACAAAATAACATTATAGAAGACTTTACCTTCAAATCAGGTAACTCCCTTTGGTTTGAACCAAAAGGGTTTATTGAAGAGATTCCTGGATAAGGTAAGGATTCTAGGATGAGGATAGGGGTGTGTAGAGACAAAATTATCAGAGATTGGCCGAGAAAAAGGCTTTAGAAGTATGGGTAAGGAGGTAGAGGTGGGGGCCTTTTATAAGAGGAGAGGAGGGGCACTCTTAGAAAGGTATAAAATGTTACTTTATTTTCAAATGAGTTTAGGATTCTAATGGTCCAAAAATGATGTTCTTAGAGTATAAGGTGATAAGTGTTTGAAATAAACCCATCCAATAGGTTTTTTACATGTTTAGGTCTTAGATGTTACATTATCTTTCCATTTTATTTAAATCGTTAAATAATGAGGTAATCGCTGCATCATCATGGTGTCATAAATAATTTAATTTATTTAATGTCTAAAAATTATAAAAAAAATACTATTATTTATGAAATATTTTTATATTTCCAATGACTATTTATAGTAAAAAATATGAAATGTATAACCCCATGTAAAAATTGTTTTAGTAAAACACTACATGTTTGTGTCATTTTTACTTTTACTTTAAATAAAAGGCATTAATGTCATTATCTTACCCAAGTGGCTCCATGGGGTCCCAAAAATCAACCCATGGGTTTTATTGGTCGTCCATGACTCATACAATAGGGTTAGGACAAGTGTCAAGATATTTTCATTTTATTATAATATCATTTTTACCTTAAATCACACTAATTACATTTAATCGCGATTAATAAAACTTAAAAGTTACTTTTCATCAAAAATTATTGTCATCCCATTGAACAAAATTTTAATTAATAATGAAAATAATTTATATTGGATTTTTGAAATTCATATCATAGAAGTGGTAAAGTTCCATTTAAACGAAAAATCAGTTTTTGTAACTACCACTTTGTGGTTTCACTATTCATCAAAAATTAAGGTTTTTCAGAAAAATGCCATAACTTCACCCTAAGCTATATTTGATATTCCGAATTTAAAAATGATGTCTATTTTAAAAACTTCAAAACATATAATTTTCATTAATTAATTTAATAATTAATTTCCGCTGTCAAATCAAATTACGTGTTTTTAAGAAACAACATGTATCAAAAGATTGACACTAGTTTAAGTCCAATTTCAAAGTGAAATTAATTCCAATGACCACCATTAGATTAAATGGAAAAAATATAATCTAATTGAACTTTAAAACAAATTGAAAATATAATATAATCATATAATTAAATTAGATTAAAAAGAGGTTTTGAATTAAAATACAACATTTTTCACTATTCATTAAAAAATGAATTTTATCGGAAAAATACCAAAAATTTACACAAAATAAATTTTGATGTCCCGATTCTAAAGAAGAATTTTATTATTTCAAATATAACACATAAAATTGTCAAAAAGGGAATTTAAAATAGGTTTGCCATCAAAAGGTGGTTAATCGACCTTTTAAAGAATATTAGAATGTTTACGCTTAAAATTGGATTCATTCGCATTTTTAATCCTCTAATATTTATTGTAAAATGTAAAAATATTTGACAAACATATATAATCATTTTTTATTTAGTTCCGTTCTTTCCCTCCATTATAATGGCTAGGCATAATATTCTTTTATTATTAGAGCACAACATAAGATTTCAAAGGAACTTGTTGTCGCGTATTGGGTACGCCATCGAGCATAGCATTCTCTTTAAAGTAATATTAATATTTTTTTTCACAAATAGGGATAAATATAAAAATGTCATATTCTTTACTTACCTGGGGTGTTACATCCTTCCCCCCTTTTGGGAATTGTATCCACGCAATTTTAAAATTGGGCTCAGAAACATCATTGAAAGTCCCACATCGGAACAAGATTCGGTAAAAGAATCACTTTAAAAGAAAGAAAGAGAAGTAAAGAGGTCACCCAAGCTAACCCATACTAGGATTCCATGTAGTAAAACATGGATATGGAAGAAAAAGAAAAGGGTCATGTTCTGAGGGAGAGTGATAGAAAACATTTTTAAGAGAAAGTTAACCACAAGAAAATCACAAACTTGTGGTGGGTTAAACGGTATTCGATTCCCCAGTAGGAAAAGTTAACAGACAAAAAAAATTTTAAGTTAATTTTCATTGAGAAATTTATTTTTGATCTCAAGGAAACATACTTACTTGTCATGTTTACTTTCAAATTTTACTGAATTTCTTACGCAAACTCATACTTTCCCCAAATGATGAGTATTTAGGAAGAATTGTTCACATTAAGATTACTATAATAAACTTCTATAGAATTACCTAATCGAAAAAAGAGAACTATATACTTCCCATGTCTTTATACTTTAACCAAAACCAAAACCAAAAAAGGTTAGTACAAGATCAGATAATCCAGAAAAGGATAACCCTCTATAAAAAGAAAATCTATTCTTAATCTCCAAAATTTGTCCAACAAAACCCAAAGTTCAATGAAGACCATAAGTAAACAAAACTAAGATTGAAACCCAAATATTTGAAGGATTTAATCACATAGTATTCCAAGTTAAATTGTATCATTTATCTCCAAACAACATCAGTTTCTCTTAAAGTATTGTATTGAAAAGTAATTAACCTAATCACATATCCTCCATGATTGGTTTATAATTTCCATAGATAACCCAAAATCAACTTACTCTTAATTCATAAAATCATCTAACTAAAAAGAATTTTTCAAACTAACTAGGGACTTCACATAGTCCAGTGGTAGGTGATAAATACTAGTCACACTTTGGTTGTGGGTTCGATTCCCGTAGCTTTGTCCGACGCGACGGTTTGTCACACGGTCTGCATGTTGTCCTTTTTCCAAACTATATAATTCTCAAATCAT
The DNA here is from genome assembly GCA_963277665.1 of Viscum album. NCBI lineage: Eukaryota > Viridiplantae > Streptophyta > Magnoliopsida > Santalales > Viscaceae > Viscum > Viscum album. The sequence continues at coordinate 512,011,667 of OY728136.1, read as the reverse complement.
TCCCCAAAAATAGATAAAATCATCAAAAATAACCATAACATAATTTAACCTCAATTTTATCTCATGCCTTTCACTTTCCATCATAACGTATAGTAACCCATAATTACCTCAAAAGTAAGGATAATATAAACCCAAATGGTTCTTTAAAACTATGTCCACAAAAGAACAGATAAATATTCCTTGAATAAAATTTTCATATATCAAACATCAGGGTTACACATACTATAAAAAGTCTTATAATGTAACCCCATCATCAAAAGAGACTTAATACTCTTAAGAATTTCACCATAACTCTTGAAGCCCTTATATGTTGACTTCTTACTCATTCAACATTCTTCATGATCCATTAACCATTCCCTTCCAACTTATTCTGAAATACTTCTTTCCTACAAAAAAAATTATGAATCATATCCTAAGATTCCAAAATAGGAAAACAAATTTTAAGAAATAATCCATACCTTTGATTGGTCATTGTCAGTTTCTTCATCCTCAATCGGAATGGTATTAGGTATTGGTAAACGAATATTTGTATGATCTTGGTGATCCCATTCCCAAAACTTCTTCATAGGACATGTGATTTCATAATACCATGCACACCACATTTAAAACATTCAATTGATCCCTACGAAAGAACTTTTTTCACTTTCCTTGAGTCAACAGGATGCTTCCTTTTTCCATGGAAGGTTCTTGCTTTATGACCTTCATTTCCACATCTATAGCATATTTCTGTCCCTTTGAAACATTTTCCGAGGTGTTTCTTTCCACATCATTGACACATAGGTTTTTGGACACACTTTCCTTTGTGATTATTACCTGTAGTTCTGTAGGGATTTGTTTCTTGCATATATGATGCCTTATATAAATAACCAAGGTTTAGGTGGTCAATCATGACTCCAGATAGTTGGTTGAGGATAAACACAAGAGTTCTCATTGCAGCTCCCATATCATTAAGTTTCTCGCTCAGAAAACTGTCATAGTTTCCTTCACATCCACTGTTACTTTGGTGCTTGCTAGATCCAGCCATTTACTAAAACCAAAAAGGTCAGTGTGAGTATATCAAAAAAATTATCATGTACTAATGAGGAAGATAAACACTAAGATATACTTACTCATTCACTTTATCTAAAACTAGGACTCTTTCTGAAATCCTAACCATTATGGTAATGTCACTTATGCTTAGAGAAAACCCTAACCTCTAAAGTTATCTAAACCAACCTTTGATACCAACTGTAAGGCCCCGTCCTTAAACCTTACTTAATATTTAATTAACTTAATAATTCACATTGAGGATCTTTTCAGGTTTAGATTTTTAGAGAATTAGGTCATAACTATTACATCTCAAAATATTACATAGTAGACACTTCTACTAAGTTTCCATAAAATAAAATAAAAACACTTAAAAAGAAACATGTCTAGTTCCATGTTTTAGATAGAATGTCTTTTCTTGATCCCATACTTGACCCAATTCATCTTTAAGTCCTGTGGAAAACATTTCAAAAACATGGGATGAGCATAAAAATCCCAGTAAAGGATACACAAAGATGGAAAACTTTTAGTTTTTCAAAACAACAAGTAAACCATGAATACTTTACCAAAGTAATACATTTCACCTTTATGAAGTAGTAAAAACTATTCACTGACTAAAAGACCATTACATACCCTTTTGTAACCAAACGATTACCATAAAACCCATATAAAGAACACATAACATATAAAGGTAACTGGGGACATAAACATATTTAAATGGAATAACCATACAGTCGACTTCCACACATACTTAATGGAATATCCATATAGATGACTTCTATACCCAATAAATTAGAGGTTATAATGTAACCACCTATCCTAGTATTCACGACACCACCCGTCATATGGTTTATCACGTAACTCCCCGTCAAATGTCCAAGTACCATTATAAAATCATAAGACATAAAACAAATATAATGAAAAAAAACATTTCCACACTTTGATCACAACATATCAATTAAATATATTGACATAAAAAATCCATTATAAAAAACCATTTTCAATACCAAAATACATAAAATATTATATGGTATTTATTTTATTTTAAAAAAAACATTACGGCTTGTTGAGGAAGCTAAAGACCAAATAATACTCACGGCGATGGAAAAGGTCGTTGTCACCGCATACGTTAAAAGAAACACTCCTTTTTGTCATTTAGTAAAACTCTTTATATAAAAAGATTCCTTTTGAATAAAATTAAAAGTCAAAAGGGGTTTATACACCGTATAAAATAATGTTGTGTATAAAACAAAATATGCCTCAATGAAAGGAGATTGAGACGAAGTCCCTTACAAAGACGATATCCTTGGATTAAGGATAAATCAATTACATAATTATGTGTGACAAATGAATACAAAAAATATAAGTGGATATTAAGTGTAAAACAATCAGAGGTTATTCACACATATTCATATAATGACATATTCAAGGAGTACAAGTTTATCCCAAAGAATCAAAATTGGGTTAAGAAGTTCCCTTGCAAAAATTTGACACCCTAACGGCGTCACTTCAAAATTCATAAAATGAGTTGATGAGAGATAAAAAGGGGTATCTCATCACTTGGACATACAATTTATAGAAATAAGGATATATAATAGCATATCCCATCACAATAATATTAAAAGATCTAAAAAATAAGTCTTTTAAAATGAGGAGGGTGAAAGGTTCCCTTACCGAATTGGGTAACTTCCGAAACGTACACCCCATGAAAGAAGGGTCATACAATGAAGATGTAACTATCCATAAATGAGAGTATATTATACAAATAGTAAAATAATGGGAAGTACATATACCAAGGAAAAGGAAATAGTGGCCAATGTTGCATGAATCCCACGGGAATAAAAAGTGAGATGAAAATCCCCTTATGAAAATTCGGCAGCCTAACTGCGCCACATAAAACTTAAAAAATGGATTGATGAGATCAAATAGGGTATCCCATAATATCAACACAAAATTTAAAGCAATATTAATATAAAATAACATCCCCCAACATAAGAAATACGAGCTTAAGAGAAATTACATAAAAGAGAGTACTTAAAAAGAAAGAGAGAGAGGTCGAATCCCTTACCTCAAGTCCGACTTGTCTTGTTTGTTTCTTTATATTCCCGAATAACAAACTTTGGTCAATTTATAATTTCTTAAGGACCTATTTTAAAGATTATTATTCAGTTCATATCACATATTATAATGTTATAATAATTGGTTAATAATGTGAGTTCATATCAGACGTTTTTGTCGATGTTTGGTACATGAGTCAAAAATGAACTTGTATGAAAATGATTGTCCATGTAGTTATAAGTAAATCATCTCCAAAATAGTATTAATGATTTAAATATTATATATATCCAGTACATATTCATTTTATAATCCTCCATAACATTTGGAGACAAAAATAAATGAAATGCACCGTTCATGGAGACGGTAGGTCGTACGTACGCATGAACGCTACTTCCATTTCTTTATCATATTAATGGAATTAAAAATAATTGAGATATATATATATTATAATTCCAGTATAATATATATGTTATATAGGTCACATATGTTCATTAATTTCATTCTTTATACATTCCATGTATTGCATTAACGAGTCACTTCACTTGAGGGGGCGGTAGTCCACACTTCCGAGTATGAAATTATCGCATTTGCACAACATGAAAAGCATAAAGGCATGTTTTAAATATAAAATTAAGAAGAATATAGAAAACATAAATACCCTATATATAATATATAAAATATAGTGACATCATAATGGCCACCATGAAAGGTGTTAAAAGAAGATTGAACAATCATCGTTCCGTGATGCCGAAATTCGCCATCCACAGAAACAATATGTTCTTTAACCATTAGAAGAAGGTGTGTATAAGTGTAGCTGGAATCCTTCACATAACAAAATCCTAGTATATTTAAGATACTGTTGTTGTAACAAAATAAAGGAATAAAAAGATTTTAGAGGGTTGGAGAAGCAAAATAAAACAAAAGAACATTAGAGAAGACTTTACCTTAAAATCGGGTAACTCCCTTTGGTTTGAACCAAAAGGGTTTCTTGAAGAGATTCCTGCCTAAGGTAAGGCTTCTAAGATGAGGATACAGATGTAGAGAGACAAAATGATCAGATATTGGCCAAGAAAAAGGCTTGAGAAGTGTGGGTAAGGAGGTAGAGGTGGGGGCCTTTTATAAGAGGAGAGGAGGGGCACTCTTGGAAAGGTATAAAATGTTACTTTATTTTCAAATGAGTTTCGGATTTTAATGGTCCCACAATGATTTTTTTCTAGGATAAGGTGATAAGGGTTCGAAATCCACCCATCCAATTGGTTTTTGACATCTCTAGGTCTTATATTTTACATTATATTTCCATTTTATTTAAATCGTTAAATAATGAGGTAATCGCTGCATCATCATGATGTCATAAATAAATTAATTTATTTAATGTATAAAAATTATAAAAAAAATACTATGATGTAGGAAATCTTTATATATTTCCAATTACTATTTATAGTAAAAACAATATGACTTGTATAACCTCATGTAATTGTTTTTTAGTAAAACAATACATGTTTGTGTCATTTTTACTTTTACTTTAAATAAAAGGCATTAATGTCATTATCTTACCCAAGTGGCTCCATGGGGTCCTAAAAATCGACCCATCAGTTGTCTTGGTCGGCCATGACTCATACAATAGGGTTATGACACGTGTCAATATATTTTAATTTTATTATAATATCATTTTTACCTTAAATCACACTAATTACCTTTAATCGCGATTAATAAAACTTACAAGTTACTTTTCATCAAAAAATATTTTCATCCCATTGAACCACATTTTACTTAATAATGAAAATTATTTATATTTTATTTTTGAAATTCAAATAATAGAAGTGGTAAAGTTCCATTTAAACGAAAAATTAGTTTTTGTAATTACCACTTTGTGGTTTCACTATTCATAAAAAATTAAGGTTTTTCAGAAAAATACCAAAACTTCACTCTAAGCTATATTTGATATTCCGAATTTCAAAATGATGTCTATTTTAAGAAATGAAAAACATATAAGTTTCATTAATTAATTTAATAATTAATTCCCGCTGTCAAATCAAATAGCATGTTTTTAAGAAACAATATGTATCAAAAGATTGACACTAGTTTAAGTCCAATTTCAAAGTGAAATTAATTCAAATGACCACCATTGGTTTAAATGGTAAAAGTATATTCTAATTTAACTTTAAAACCAATTCAAAATATAATCTAATCATATAAATAAATTATATTAAAAAGAGGTTTTGAATTAAAATACAACATTTTTCACTATTCATTAAAAAATGAACTTTATTGGAAAAATACCCAAACTTTACACAAAGTAAATTTTGATGTACCGATTATAAAGAAGAATTTTATTTTTTCAAATATAACACATAAAATTGTCAAAAAGTGGATTTAAAAGAGGTTCTCCATCAAAAGGTGGTTAATCGACCTTTTAAAGAATATTAGAATGTTTACTCTTAAAATTGGATTCATTCGCATTTTTAATCCTCTAATATTTATTGTAAAAAGTAAAAATATTTGACAAACATATATAATTATTTTGTAGTTAGTTTCATTCTTTCCCTCCATTACAATGGCTAGGCGTAATATTGTTTTATTATTAGAGTGCAACGTAAGATTTCAAAGGAACTTGTTGTCGCGTATTGGGTACGCCATCGAGCATAGCGTTCCCTTTAAAGTAATATTAATATTTTTTTTCACAAATAGGGATAAATATAAAAATTTCATATTATTTACTTACCTGGGGTGTTACAATAAAAATTTCTCACTTATTTTTCAATAAATTGTCACCTACCCTCCCATTCTAATGGACATGAATTTTTAGGGGAAAAGGTAGAGTATTTCTACTATAATATTTCTTCATATTTTTATTATATATTATTGTATCTCTCTTATTCATACCTCATTTATTTAATTTTTATTGTTATTTATTCTACCACCATATTTCCCTTCTTAACACCATAAAAAATGGAGAACTAACCACATCATTAGTTTGGGGGATCGAATGGTGTTTTTATTGATTTTTTTATTCCATAATTTCAATATTTTTTTCAATTATGGTAATTTCATTGGATGTTAAATCTATAATGGTGAGTGATTTCCCCATTTTATCTACCATCGAATTCTTTTACTCATTTATTATTTTCTTTCCTTTTACTATTTGTGTGTTGCATATAGTATAGCATGGAATGGTTCGTGATGGTCAGAGAATAGGTGTCCTAGCTATTTTTTAGAAGTTAATTTTCCCATATGTATAGGTCTCAGTATGGGTTAATCACATTTGAAATGAGAATGTGAGGTGTATTAGGTCTTTATCATCTCATTGAGTTGAATATTTTTATTATTTTTGAAAAATGATATTAATCACCATGAAATCCCATGAAAATTTTCCTTCATTAATTATTCTAACACCATTATATATTTCAATGAATATATATATATATATATACATATTATTTTATATCTCTTTCATTTCAAAACCCCATACTATATTATTTAATTTAGTTTTATATTACATAGAATTTAAATTGTGACAATAGAAAATTTTGTGCATGTAAGTGGCCTCTTTAAGAGATCAACCCTAGGTTGTGACACTATGGTACATTCTTAGGTAAATAAGAAACTAATAAATCAGTGGATCATTAAAAAATTGTGCCTTACCAATTTAGATTCATTTCCAAGTATTAAAAGGTCTTTCACACAGAGTTTTTCCAAATAATCATAAAACATTCATAAATTCTAAAATCTAAAAAATTAGCTTTATTGCATATCATTTTTTTAGTTCATTTATTAATTTTTTTATTTTTAATATGCATGGATTGGTAATTTATTGTATAGTAAGGAAGAATAATTAATGTTTCAAATGATAGAAAATAATCAATAAATTGAACAAATATCCTTGATTATTCACAAGGAATTAAAAATTCTTGAAAAAGTAAGCAATTTGGGAGTATAACTAGCTACCAATGTTGAAGAAGTTAATGTTTTATAGGTGAAGTGGAAACAAAATTTTTTTTGTAGGGAATGAGATGCCTATTCCACATAAAATTCAAGAGGTCGTTAGTGAGGTGTAAGTAAAACATGAAGATCCACTTCCCACTCCAAAAAGTGAATTCTCATTTACCCCGTAAAAGAAAAAAGTGTATGAAGTTGAAAGTTTAGAGAGAGATTCAATTTCGGAGCCCTGTTTTGATTCAAAAATTAATTATTTTGATATAAAAATTGATCTCCTTTATTATAATTGTATAGATACATCTCGATCACTGTATGACCTAGTTAAAGAAGATGAATAATTTATATGTAACACCCCGAGGTTTTCTAAAAATAAATGAAAATGCATGAAACATTGTTTTAAGTAGATATCTATAACAATCCTTTAAACATAATTTTACTACTTCTATGTTGTGAATTTCAAAAAATGGTCATCTATAATTGTGTTCAATATGTTATTTGGAGTCTAATGAAACCAAATTTATTTTAGGTGAATAGAAACACACCCTTATGAATTGTAATATGAATAGTAATATGACCCTAATGAATAGTAAGTTTTATTAATATTTTATTTTCTTAAGGATTCAAGATAAGGACATTTTGGTAAATTTTTCAATGTGATATAAAAGTAGTTATATATTTAAAATATTTATTTTTTTAATAAAGTGATTTTATTTAAAAATTAAATTAATAATATTTAGAATTTTTTTAAAAAAAAATGGAGTTCATTTTGAATTCCACACAACAAGAAATTGTTAGGGTGAATTTGTGGGAATTTTCTGAAATTCTAGTATTTTTGATGAATAAAAAAATATGATAAAATACGATAAATGAAAAATAGATGATTTAATGCATCATAGGTGATGCAAGGATGTTGTAATACCACATGGTTTGAACCCAAATTCCATTATTACTACTTGAGGTCACATGAATTATGGATATTCATAGTCTTGAACGAAAATATTAATAAATGATTAAAGTAATGAAAAATACCCCCTCTCCTCCACTATAAATACCACCCTCATTTCCATCTTCCTCCCACACCTCTCAATCATTTAACCATACCTATGTTCTACCCAATACTCCTACTAAGACTCTTCCCCACGTCCTAGAGCTTCTGGTCTCACTAAAAGTCCAAAACCAATGGCCTTAAGAAGGATCTCCAGGAGAAGAGAACAAGAGGTTAACATCCACTTTTATTTTATTTCTTTTCTTTCATTTCATGTTATTCTTTTTCATTCCCTTTGGATTATGTTGGGATAATAAATTACATACTCTTATTACTACCCATAGCATGTAATAATTATTAGATATCCTTTTTCTCTCATCAAAATATTTTATGAAATTTTAAGCGATGTCGTTAGGCTATCAAAAATTCATAAGGGATTTCTCAACTCTTCTTTTATTTTGAGTTCATTTATTTTCATCTAATTTCCTCACCTCCTCTTATCCAATAGGAATGAATGATCTAGAATCTTGTATATTCTATATGTTCTCAGGTTCATGGAAAATTCATCATCAATCTTCTTCTCTTCTCCCACTTATTCAAGGAATTAAAACACCGTCCGTGATGTGTCTATTTACAGACATCATGGACGATGTGATTTCAAATTCTATTACTTCCTTAAAGACTGGTAAAAAAACAATTTTAATTTTTGAAACAGATTTTAATTTATGTATTATAACTTATATAAGGTTCTGGAATAATTTTTTCACACATTTTATTAATTTATAATACAAAATGAGGTCGTTATTATCGAATAACCACAAAAATGTTCTCAACGAACATCATTAATGTTTTAACTTATGAATCATACTCATGTAATAATTAAAAATGATAAATTGTATAATTTATGGTTATTTAAATATTTAAATACAACTCTATTCCAATTATGGAGTTTCACTTCCAATCGATAAGAACAATCCATCATGAACTAATCATGAAAATCATGTAAAGAACTCACCCAAAACAGTGCAAGGAACAAAATACTAACAATTAAAGGATGAAATGATATAATGAAATGATCATATAAGGTATTATAAATATGTATATGTTTTTTAAAATATTAATAACACTCTTATAAAATATGTTTAAACAATATTTAAGTAAGACAATCTTGAGGTAAGGGGATTCTTAACCCGATTTCCATTCTTTGGGTTAACCTTCTACTTTGTTATTTATGTGGTATTATAATTGGTGTGTGTGTTGAATTATGTTTATATTATGTTTTATTATGTGTATTTACAATTTATATACATATTACATCCACTATAATAGGTCTCACTTCAATTATATTATTTATGTAAGGGTTTTTTCCTTTAAAAATCCTCTTTTAAAATTATGTTTTACGAAATTCCAAAAAAATGTTTTTATGAAATTACTCAGGTATTATTATTATGTTATAGTTCTTGGAAATTTTTTATTATGAATTTTTGGACCTATATTTCCCTCCAGTTCATTGTGTTTGTGTAAGTTGGAGGTTGGCCGTATGGTTACTCCAAGTGTAACTATGATGGTTACACAAATTGTAAGGAAGCTGTAATGGTTACAAATTATAAGGTAGCCGATTGGGTTACAAGATTATGTATGTAATGAACCAAGATAAATTTATGGTTCTATTTTTTTCATATGAATTGTTTTAAATATTTTGGTAATATCATGTTTCACAAAGTGAGTATATATGAGTGTCGAGTATGTATTTTGAAAATGTTTTTATATGTTAAAAGTATTCATGGACTAATGTTCTCTTTCCTTCTTTTACATACCTTATTGAGATTTTTGTGCTCATCCTAAGTTTTTAAATGATTTTCATAGGTTATAAGAATGTGTAATAGAAAGAAGGAAAACATGTTTCATGTTTGAGGAATTGTCAAAGAAATTATGATTTATTTGAAAAGTTTAATATTTTGCAAGAAATGAATACTTTTTTTGGAATCCACTCTATAGAAATTTGTAATGTTATTAATGTATTATGTACCAATTATCTAAATCTATAAAATTTAATGGATTCTCAATATGAGAGGAAGTGAGTTTTTGGAAAAAATTCATGATTATGTAATGTAATAAGGCTGAATCTTTATAGTTGGCATTAGAGGGAGGTTTAGATAACATTAGGGGTTAGGATATTGTTAATATATTACCATATATGTTTTTTACTCTATGATTAATTTGAAATGTTATAGCATTAAAAGATTACCATGTTGCTTCATCTATGATATGTTTGTTCAGAGTGGTTGTCCGTAGAATAAATAGGGAATCTGAAGAGGAGAGGCACCGATAGAACAACATCTTTCTGAATCTGTAGCCCGAAATGGTAAGGATTGTAACCGAGCAGTTTGTGACAGTAATGGCTCAGCTAACATAGACAATAAATGGTGGTATAATCCATGCAAAAGAACTACCAAAGGCACCACAACAGAATATAATAATAGTGGAACATTTTATGAGATAATACACTCCTCCTTTCAATGAATCTACTGACCCAGTAGCGGCTAAAATATGGACTAAATCCCTTGAAAAGATATTCAATGTTCTGGGATGTTTAGATAATCAAGTGGTAAGTCTTGAAAATTATCGTCTTGAAGGTCAATTTGATCAGTGGTGGTAAATGGAAATGAATATCAGGGATAGGTATGATTTTGATGCCTTATAGTGGGATGAATTTAAAAGTATTTTCTTTAAAAAATGTTTTCCTAAGGTGGTGAGACTTTAGATGAAGAAGAAATTACTTGAATTGAAGAAAAAAGAGGAGGATTTAGTGGCTATGTATGAAGATAAATTCACCAGACTGGCGAGGTATGCCCCAAATCTTATTCTGGATCTTGATAGAAAAATCCACCGCATTTACTTAGGACTGAAGCCAAGGTATTGAAGGGCGTTTGCCTCCCGTGGATTTAAAAGTTATGAAAAACTTATCCGATGTCCTGAGAGGGTAGATATGGAGTTTTCTGATGATCACGTTAATTTTGAAAACAAATAGAAAAAGAGGCTAGATGTCAAGTAATGGGTAAGAATCAATAAAAGAAATCTGATGGTAAGAAAATCCAGTTTCCAATTTGGGAAAAGTGTGGCAAGAAGAACCCTGGGGAATGTCTTACCTAAATGGGACATTTTTTAAATGTGGTTAGTTAGGACATATGGAATGTGATTATAATGAAAATGATCCTGAAACTAATCCTAAAAATAAAACTGTAAAGTGTTTTAAATGTGGTGAGATGAGTCACTATGAAAATACCTACCCAAAGAGAGATTCAAATGATGCAAAGATTCTAGACTATAATATGAAAGGTGTAGTAAGATCCTTTGCGACTATTTCAGCAGATATCGAGCCATCCAATGAAGTTGTATCAGGTACTTTGTTTGTTTACTCATATTTTTCTAATGTTTTGTTTGATATGTGGTATACACATTCCTTCATCTCTGAGAAATTTTCTGGTAAATTGGAATATCACCTCAAAAAATAATAGTGGAACTTGTTGTTAAAAAACTAGCGATAAATATTATAATAAAGAGGGATTATAAGAATCTTTTTATTGTGGTTTGTGGAAAGAATTTACCTTCAAGCCTTGTTTTTTCCCTTAGTAGAGTTTGATGTCATTCTGGGAATGAATTAAATTTCTATTTATCATGTTAAGGTTGAATATAGAGGTAACGAAGTTGTTTTTCAGAAAGAGTTTAAGTTTTTATACAATAACGAGCCCATATAATTGATAACATATTATAAAGTTGAGAGACTATTAAAAGATGGAAATGATAGTTATCTTTCCCATATTGTTGGAAACAAGGGAACTATTTAGATTAATGATGTGCCTATAGTAAATGAATACCTTGATTATTTTCCTGATGAGTTACCAAGAGTTGTACCTGATAGAGAAGTCAAATTCACAATTGAATTAGTTTATGATGCTAAGAAAATATCAAAACCCCCATATCATATGGCTCAAATAGAACTTCATGAATTGAAAAATTAGTTGCAGGATTTTATTGATAAAGGCTTCATTCTTCCTAGCACTTCACCATGGGGTGCTCCTATTTTTTTCGTTAAAAAAAATAGTTCAATGAGGCTTTGCATTGATTATAGAGATTTGAATAAAATCACTATTAAAAAAAGTATCATTTTCCTCACATCGATGACTTATTTGATCAGTTCCATGGAGCTCAGTACTTTTTCAAGATTTTATTGAGAACAAGATACCATCAACTGAAGGTGAAGGAGGATGACATCCCAAAAACAGCCTTTCGTACTAGATATAGGCATTATGAATTTTTTGTTATTCCATTTGGGTTAACTAATTCACCTGTTTTATTCATGGATCTTATGAATATAATATTTCATGAGTTCTTGGATAAGTTTTTGGTTGTGTTTATTAATGACATTATGGTATTTTCTAAAAATAAAGAGGAGTATAAAAAATTTCTAGGGGTTGTTTAAAAAACTTTAAAAGAAAAGAAACTATATGGAAAATTTAGCAAGTGCGATTTTTTGGTTGAAATAGATTTATTTTCTTGGGAACATTATAAATAATGATGTAACAATAGTTTATCCTGCCAAAACAAAAGTGGTTGATTAATGGCCAAGACCTACAAATGTTACAGAGATTCATAGTTTTCTTTGATTAACAGGTTATTACAGATGTTTTTTAAGAACTTGGCATGGTTATCTATCCCAATAACTAAGTTAACACAGAAATGGGTTAAATTTATATGGATAGAATAACGTGATGCTTGTTTTCAGGAACTAAAGAAAGGATTGGTGAATACTCTAGTTTTGGCCTTGCCTTCATGAAATGGGGTGTTTGTAATCTACAATGATGCTTCTTAGAAGGGACTTGGTTTTGTTTTGATGAAGAATGATTAGGAAATTGACTACGCTTGAAGAAAACATAAACCACAAGAGTTATATTCTCCCACACATGATTTTCAATTATAAGATATGGTTTTTTCTTTGAAAATTTGGAGGCATCATTTATACGGAACCAAATGTCAAATATATACTGACCATAAAAGTTTGAAGTATATATTCACTTAGAAGGAATAAAACATGACGAAGAGAAGATAGCTTAAACTGATAAAGGATTATGATTTCATGATCAATTACCATCCAGAAAAATTAAACAAAGTGGGGGATGCCTTGAGTTGAAAACATCATGCATCATTAACCATGTTACATTTAGAAAATGATCCCTTTATTAATGATTTGATGATTTTTGGCTGAAAAGTTGATGGTGAAGGTAATACCTCTCTTTTGTCTCAGGTTTCAATGTAGTAATCGTTATCAGAAAGAATTAATTGAGTGCAGAAGGAAGACCATGAGATATAGAAAAAGGTATAATTGGTTAAAATGGGTAAGTTTCATGAATTTAATCTTGAAAAAGATTGTGTTTTAAGATTTGGGAAAAGGTTGTGTGTGCCTTGTGATTCCATATTTAAGAAATAATTATTGTGTGAAGATCATATTTCTCCATTTTCAGTTCATCCTGGAAGTACTAATATGTACATAGAGCTTCAAGAGTATTAATGTTGGGATAAAATGAAAATGGAAATTGCTGAATTTACTAGAAAATGATTGACATGTCAATAGATTAAAGTAGAGTGGTAGTTACTGAAGGGGATGATTCATCCTTTTCCAATGCCAGAGTAGAAATGAGAGAATATATCCATGGACTTTGTGGTGGGACTACCTAAGACATCTCGAGGTAATAATGAAATTTGGGTTATTGTTGATCGGATGAAAAAATCTGCACATTTTATTTCTATTCTAGATATAATGTCTTTGGATCATTTTTCTTGAATGTACCTCAAGGATATTGTCAGGTTACATGTAGTTCCTATTTCCATTGTATCTGACCTAGATCTGAGGTTCACTTCTATCTTTGGGAAGGGGCCTTAGAAGTCTTTGAGCCCGAAATTAAATTTCAATACATCCTTTCATCCTCAATCAGATGGGAAGCCAGAACAAATGATTCAAACTTTAGATGATATGCTTAAATATTTTTCAATAGAATACCAAGGAATTTGGGGTCAACATCTATCTTTAGTTTAGTTTTCTTATAATAATCATTTTCATTAGAGTATATATATGGAACCTTTTGAGGTATTGTATAGAAAGCGGTGTCGAACTCCAACGTTTTGGGATGAAGTTGGTGAAAGAAAGTTTATGGGGCCGGAATTAGTAGAGGAAGTGGTTGAGAAACTGAAGATGATCCAATAACACATGAGGACATCTCAAAGTAGGAAGAAAAGTTATGTAGATAACAGAAATAAAGACTTCTCTTTTGAGGTATGTGACCATGTTTTCCTTAAAATCTCTCCTTGGAAATGTGTGATGCTTTTTGGTAAGAAAGGTAATCTAAGTCCGTGATTCATCGGCCATTTTGAAATCCTGGAGAAAGTTGGACTAGTTGCATACCGAGTATATTTTCCTCCGAGTTTTTATTAGGTACATAATGTTTTTCATGTTTTGATGTTGAGGAAGTATGTGCCAGATTAATCACATGTCTTGAGCCCAGAAACATATCAGTTGGAAGAGAACCTTTCTTATGAAGAGAAACCAGTTCAAATTATTGATCGAAGGGAAAATGTATTGAAAAATAAGGTAATCCACCAGGTAAAGGTTTTGTGGAGAAACCACATGGTAGAAGAAGTGACATGAGAGTCTAAAATTGCTATGAGGTAAAAATACCCTCACTTGTTTAATAAGTAAATAAAATTGCGAGGATGAAATTCTCAGAAGGTGGGGATAATGTAACACCCAAAGGTTTTCAAAAAATAAATGGAAATTCATGAAAAAATGTTTAAAGTAGATATTTATAACTTTCCTTTAAACTTAATTTTTCTACTTCTATGTTTTTAATTTTGAAAAATGGTCAACTACAATTGTGTTCAATAAGTTATTTGGAGTCTAATGGAACCAACTTGATTTATGGTTAATAGTAACATACCCTTATGAATAGTAATATAAAAATTAATATGACCGCAATGAATAGTAAATTTTATTAATATTTATTTTTTAAGGCTTTAAGATAATGACATCTTGGTTATTTTTTCAATGTGATATAAAAGTAGTTATAGATTTAAAATTGTTAATTTTTGAATTAAGTATGATTTTATTTAAAATTTAAATTAATAATTTTTTGAAAATTAATTTCAAGAAATGGAGTTTTTTTTTGAATTCTACACATTAAGAAATGGCTAGGGTGAATTTTTAAGAATTTTTTGAAATTCTATATTATTTGATTAATAGTAAAATATGATAAAATATGATAAATGCTAAATACTTGATATACTGCATCATAGGTGATGCAAGGCTGATGTAAGACAACTTGGTTCAAACTCACATGCCATTATTACTATTTGGGGTCACATTAATTAAGACTATTCATCTTCTTGAGAAAAATTATTATAATAATGATTAAACTAATGAAAAATACCACCTCTTATCCACTATAAATACCACCCTCATTTCCCTCTTCCTCCCACACCTCTCAAGCCTTGATCCTTACCTAAGACCATCCCAATACTCTTCCCAAGACTCTTCCCCACGTCCTAGAGATATTGATATAGAAAAAAGGAGAAAACCAAAGGCCTTAATAAGGATCTCAAGGAGAAGAGATCAAGTGGTAAACATCCTCTTTTATTTTCTTTATTTTCTTTATTTTCTTTCATTTTATGTTATTATTTTTACTTGCCTTTGGTTTATGTTGGGATATGAAATTCCATATTCCCCTTAATTCCCATATTATGTATGAATTATGAGATACCCCTTTTCTCTCATCAAAATATTTGATGAAATTTTAAGTGACATCGTTAGGCTTCTGAAATTTCATAAGGGACTTCTCAACTCTTCTTTTATTTTGAGTTCCATTATTTTCTTCTTCTTTCCTCACCTACTCTTATCCAAGGGGAATTAAAGCTCAAGAATATTGTATATTATGGGTTTTCTCATGTTAATTGAAAATTCATCATCAATATTCTTCTTCTTTCCCACTTATTCAAGGAATTAAAACACTGTCCGTGATGTGTCAATTTACCGACATCATGGATGACGTGATTTCAAATTATTTTTCTTCCTTCAAGACTAGTCAGGAAACCATTTAAATGGTTTAGCCAGATTATAATTTATGTATTATAACTTATATAATGTTATGGAATCATTTTTTCACACATGTTATTAATTTATAAAACAAAATGAGGTCGTTATTATCAAAGAACCCCTAAAATGATCTAAACGAACATCTTTAATGTTTTAACATATAAATCATCATCATGTAATAATTACAAATGATAAGTGGTATAATTTATCTTTATGGAAATATTTAATTACTAATCCATTATAATTATGTATTTTCACATATAATTGACAAGAACATTCCATCATGAACCGATCAGGAAAATCATGTAACAAATTCACCCCAAACCGTGCAAGGAAGAAAATACTAACAATTAAAGGATGAAATGATGTAATGAAACGATCATATAAGGTATTATAAATATTGATATGTTTCTATAATATATTAATAATAGTCTTTTAACCATTATACACGAGTTTTAAACAAGTTGGATGTAAGAAAAATCCAAGGTAATGGAATTCTTAACCTGATTTCCATTCTTTGGGTTAACCTTCTACTTTGTTATTTATGTGGTATTTGAATTGTTGTGTGTGATGGGTTATATTTATATTATGTTTTATTATGGGTATTTATGGTGTATATTTATATTCCATCCACTATAATAATTCTCTCTTAATTATATATTTAATGTAAGATTTTTTTCCTTTAAAAATCCTCTTTTAAAATTACATTTTTCAAAATTCAAAAGAAATGTTTTTATGGAATTACTTATATTTTATGATTATGTTACAGTTCTTGGGAAATTTTTATGATTAATTATGGGACCTATATTTACCTCCAATTACTTGGGTATGCGTATGTTGTAGGTCGACCGTATAGTTATTCCATGTGTAACTACGATGATTACACAAATTGTATGGTAGCTGTGATGGTTACAAATTATAAGGTAGCTGAGAGGGTTAAAAGATTATGTAAGTAATGCCCCAAGATATATTTATGGTCCTATTTATGTTCTTATGTATTGTTTAAATTGTTAAAAAATCTCATGTTTTACAAATTAAGTATATATGAGTGACAAGTATCTTTTGAAAATGTTTTTATATGCTACGGGTATTCATGAAAAAATGTGATATTTTCTTCTTTTACATACCTTACTGATCTTTTTATGCTACTCCCAAGATTTTAAATGATTTTAAAAGGTTATAAGGATGTGTAATAGAAATAAAAAATCCATGTTAAATGTTTGAAGAATTGTTAAAGAAATCATGATTTATTTGAAAAGTTTTATATTTTGCCAGAAATGAGTACTATTTTTATGGTATCCACTCTGTAACAATGTGTAATGTTATGAATGTATTATGTAATAATTATCATAATATATAAAACTGAAAAGATCGTCAATGTGAAAGGAAGTTAGTTTCTGGCTAAAATTCATGATTATGTAATGTAATAAGGCTGGGTCTTTATATTACATGTGTTGAGGAGTGGAGGAGATAGTCGAATTCTACAGTAGTGCATATGAGGATGATGACACAAAACCAAAAATCAATGTGGAATAATTTATTTAAATTAAAATAGAAGATAAGAAACATCCTATTATACAATCTTCACCCTTAATGGACACCACTCTTCCAATTCAAAAAACAATGAGCACCCCTTTTTTCTTTTACCTCCCCCTATGCACCTCAAAATCTCTCTTTTATCTCATCTTGGGTTGGGTTATTTTTCTTTTCATTGGGGGTTATTACTCCTAGAATCTACGCATGGATGTTGGTATAAATCATATTTAGTGGTTTCTAGGCATGAAACCCCATCCACCTTCTGATTGGGGTTAATCAACTCTAACTGCCAGACTATGGGTAGTAAAAACCTGACACCCACATTGGTGTATACACCATGTTCTATCCCCTACCCCCTTTCCCTTTTTTATTTATTTTTATTTTGTTTTTTATTTCATTATTTCTCGGTATCAATTGGATGTATCAAAGACCTTGACTCATGGATTCAACTAAAAAATAAATTCATCTTGTATCTTTCATTATCTTTGGTTTTTTATTCCCTTGTCTTTTTATTTTGTTGAGATGAAGTGAGGGGAATTGAAATATAAGTGGGGGGGGTGTCAAAATTATTTTTGTGTGATTTTCTTTTTGGTTTAAATATTTTTTAAACATTGTGATTAAATGAACATTCTTATCATTTTTCACACATGAATGTATTTTGAGAAATTTGAAATGATTTTCAAAAAAATGGATTTTAAATGATTATTGATGTGAGAAATTTTTCCTTGAATTGCATTTTCATGAATTTTTATGAGTTTTGTTATTTTTTGAAATCCATTCCCATGAAACAATATCTCAAAATATTCTTTCTTTACTATGAGGTATTCTGAAATGTTTTAACATATTATTAATAATACCCAAATTTTCTTAAGAGAAACCTGGATTTTTAGTGAAAACTAGAACTTGTGATTTTTCTCTTTTGATTATTTGGAGTTCATGAAATGTTACTGATATGATCGAGGCATTGTTTTTGTCTACCCACACATTAAACAGAGACATACCTATACATATATCCTCTATTATCCCTTAGTTTTCCATATTAAATCAGAAAAAAATCCATAATATAGTGGAAAATAAAGCTAAATTATTTTAGAGTAAAAAAGACAAATTATAGGAATAACATAAATGATGAAACCATTTCCAAATTCTATCATTTAATTTTTAAAAAAATCTTCACTTTTCTAAAGATGTATTTTGGATCCATTAATTTTCACTTATTTTTCTATAAATTGTCGCATCCTATATCATTCCAATGGATTTAAATTTTTAGGGGGAAAGTGGAGTATTTATTATATATTAGTTATTTATAACCTCAATATATATTACTTTATCTGTCTTTTCCCTTTATTTTGTTTTGTTTTCTATTTTCTGATTTTCCTACCATACTTCTTTTATCTCTATGTTTTTAGAGAGCTAACCCTTACTATTGTTTGAGTAGGAAAGGGTTGGTGTTCGAGTATATTGTTCTCTTATGTTTTATCATGTTTTGTTTTATGAATTAAGTAGTATTTATAATGATTTTGTTGATAATTCAACCCATTTTCTTTACTACTTTGTTCATCATCTACATTCATTCATTTTCCTTCTCATTGATATCTAATTCATTCAAATAGTGGAGTTTGATTGGGTATTGTTGTGGAAAATATTATTCTTACATGAATAGGTCTTAGTATAGGGTAATAACATTATAATGAGAGGATTTATAGTGACATTTCATTATCTCTACATTGAATAAAACATTGATACAAATTTTTAATAATAATGATTACACCACTGTGAACCCCCTAGAGCATAGGTTTTATTCTGTTTGCTTCATTGTTTATTTTCATTATTTTCATTATGTTTCGTATTTCTATTAACAAACAAACACTCAAATATATATATATATTATTAACTTAATTTCATAATCAAACCCCATATTTACTTATGTAGTAATTTTATATTATTTATTTTATAATAGTGAGAATATAATTTCAGTGTGTGTAACCAATGTCCTAATGATCAAACCTAGGTTGTTCCACTATGATACATTCTTAGGTAAATAGGAATTTAATTGTATGGGGATCCACAAAACCCCCCTTTTCCCATTATTAACCTAGATCTATCTGAATAGAAAAGTTATTATCCATTTTAGATGATGATCTTCTCCCAAGTGTTGGGATCTCCTTGTTATTATGTAACTTACTATCCATTGAGGATGAGAATATAGGACATCATGTGCCTATATTGTGGAGAGTTTCCTTCCCACCATTTTTTAAGGAGGCATCCACTTGATTGTTCCTTTGAGAGGATTATTAAAGTGACTTATTAGTGAAATTGAAATCAAGGATTATTTTTTTTCCATTCCCTATCCCATAAGACATAAATCTATCTTCCATTAGATTAGTAAGATCCATCCATGTATCAATTTAACTAAAAAATCATCAAATACATGAGGATCAGTGCAAGAATAAATATGTAAGTCTTCATCAGTGATTATCATGCTCTTCTCTACCCTGATTTATATTGCCTTATCTGATCCAATGCAACTAAGTCTCTTTGATGTTTTATTACACACAAAATCCTTCATTAATAGATATTGAATATTTTATTTGTAATTAATATTTCACTTGTCTTTATTAGATGATAAATACCTACCCTATAGATCTTATATACCTTTAAAGGCTATATTGGAATATAAAACATAAGTAACTAAGATATCCAAAGGCATCTTGAAATTAAAATTATAAATCAAATGCCCAAACGTTTTAAAGTTCATAAATCTAGAACTTTTTAAAACATATAAATCAATTGTCAAATAAAGTTACTTTTTTCATAGAAATCAGGTAAGTTTTCATAATAAATTTAATGTTAAATCTTGAAATAATTAGCAACTAAAAAATATTTTCAATGAAGGGATAATTAAAGTCAACATCCACTAGAACTCTATAAAAATGAATATATGTGGTGATCATTGATTCATTTTCAAATTTAATGGGTAGTCCCAAGACTAGTAAAACATCACATATGATTTTTGGGTTCCAAAAGAACTACTTAAAACCCCTTATTCGAATCCATAATTGGGTGATTGAATTATTGGTTGAATTTGGATCAAATAAGGGATCCTAGTCTTGTATTATTAAGAATCCTTTCTTAAGGTAAAAAAATCTAAAGCCCCATAATTTAGTTTTTATCTCATACAAGGGAAACACAATGTTGAAAAATCCCTTATCTATGAATCTAATTAACTAACCACCAAATCCTTGGTTCTGGATGTGCTGATTTTACAAATCATTTAGCTTTCAAGGTGTTTCCTTCAACAAAATTGAGCAAGGTTTGAGTGTTAGTATTCATTGAGTTGGTCCTAAAGAATTGGGGGATCACCTAAAAACTCCAAGGGTTTCATTTTATGTGATTATTTTTTTGAATCATCATGATAAATTGAAAAAAATAATGGGTTTAGAATCATTACATTCCCTAGATGATTGAAAAAACATCGAAATATTTTGGTTCTTCAGGCTGTCAACAGTCGTCAGTTCATAAATAGAAGTAACTTTCTCTACACCAACTGAACTAGTTATGCCATAATTCAATCATCCTACTAAAATAACTAGATCTTTAACCTTCACTGATCAAATTAATAATTAATTAATAATTAATGATTAAAACATAATTAAATTTTTAAATAACATATAATTACTAATTAAAAAATTAAAATTTGTAATTGATAACTAAAAAATAGTAATTAACAATTAACAATTAACAATTAACAATTAACAATTGATAATTAATTAATAATCATAAATAATTAATAATTAATTAATAATTATAAATTACTAATTAATGAGTAATCATTGATAAATAATAAATGATATAGTTTTAAAATAATTAGTAACTAATAATTCTAAATAATTATAAATTAAAATTACTAATTAATTAAACTTTTAAATAAAAAATAAAAGATAATTATAAATTTAAAAAAAATTATGAAGTTTTTATAGGTCATAAGAAATGTAAACAAACTACACATCCCTAAGCCTATATAGACATACTACACCTCCACCTAGAGTTGAATCACTTAATAGCTATCTCATTGCAATTTTAAATCCTTAAGGCCCGCCATTTGATGGTCTAAAGGCCCATTTGTTTAGGCCTAAAGCACCCTTCCTATTTCCTTCACTTCTCCACTATGTATCTGGGTCTTCACCCCTATATGCATCATCGGGTGCATCACCACTAGCATCATGATCCATAAATAACCCAAAAATGCCCCCAAGGGAGCTTGTTAGGGTTTAAACCTAGAACATAATGATAAAAATAATTTTAAATATTTAATATTTAATAATTAAATATATTTTTAATTAATTATTCATAATTATTATTAACCGGTCTTTTATTTAAATATTTATTTTAAAAAATAATATTTTTATTTTCACTCAATTGATTTTTTAATTTATATAACGGTTAATTATATAAAATGTATTTTTATTGTTTGAAATTTATTTATTTTCTACTTATTTTAATATTTTTTATACATAACACAAAGGTTTCCCCGAAAAGTATCTCATTCTCACATAACTCTTTAAGTACTAACTACTCAATCAAATGCATTTACATGTATTAATATGTTAATAAATATTATTTAATATACTTATTTTGATCTTTTTTATATACATAAACGTTTTAAAAGGTCACCCACTATTATAATTCTTCTTCTCATTTTTTAACTCATTATGAACTAATAGCTCCATCAAATACATTTACAAGTATTCATATGTCAATAAATGTTATTTAACCCAAATTTTCCAATGTTTTTTTACATTACACCACTTACCCTGAGGTCACCAAACCTTAGACTACTCCCACCCATTATAGCTTCCACCAAATGAATTTACATGTAATAATATATCAATAACTGTTATTTAACCTATTTGATAAATAAAATGCATTATATAAATAAGTAATGAATAAAATTAAAAATTCATAATGAATTAATTATTATTAAATAGTGGTATTTACTTATTAAAAATTAACTAATTAAGTAATCAATAATAATTTTTTTAATAAATAATATTTATTAACTAATATTTTTTTAATAATGGGTAATAAATATCCGTAATTAATAAATAATAAGTAATTAATATTATAAATAACATATACTCAATAATTGATCATTGATCAATGATAATTAATTATTAATAATTGACAATTAATAATTAATACTTAATAAATAATAAATAATAATTAGTAATTACTTATTAATAATTAATAATAAGTTTTAATAATTAGAAATTAATAGTTAATAAATAATAAATATTAAAAAATAAATAATAAATAATAAATAATAAATAATAATTAATAATTAATAATTAATAATTAATAATCAACAATAAATTTTTAATATGAGCCTACATATGGAGGCCAAAATCCATATGGAAGAGGTAACCCTCATGGCCAGGGTAATTGGGGGAGGGTGATCTTATAATATCATTCTTCATTCACATGTTGAGTTTTTGTATAATCTTTGCGTCCCTCATTAGCTTTATTTATGTGATATTTTTCTATTTTTAGGATGGGGTAGTTTTCCCATGTATGGACCCATCTCCTCTCTTGTATTCTGATTCATTTCAATAAATGGGAAAGATTATATGATCTATATGCTCTCCATTTTTTAATAATTAATAATTTATAATTAATCATGGATAATTTTAAAAAATAATTACTAATTAATAGAAAATTTAATTAATAAATAAATATAAAAAATAAATAATTATAAATAATAAATTATAATATTTATTTTAAGTAGAGGGGATACAGATGAGAACACACATACTCAAGGGACCTATGAAATTAAAATTTTAATTAATTAAAATTTTTACTTATTAATTGAGATGGAGGATGGGAGGTCGAGAGTAGGGAAATGATGGAGATTTAGTTTTCTAGGATTCATGAATGGATTTCACCATTGTATTCACTTTTATATTCAATTGGGAAAAGGTTTTTATTCCTAATCATGGAAGAATGTCCTAATATCGAGGCATAAGGGTGATTTATCCAATAGGAAGGGGTTTTCAGATGATGTCGATTGTCATCACTTATCTCCATTAAAGGATGTGACTCCTGAAAGAATTATCAAGAATGGGGATATTGCTCATATTATTATGAAATGAGATGTGATCTCGTAAACATTTAAACTTTTTGAGTATTTAATTATTACAATTCCATTACTCCCTGAAGGTGGAAAGAAATGGAGGGTTGATGAACTTGTTTGTCACTTAACATATGTTTGGGGTTATGGAAATTGGAGGTGAATCCCTATGGGTCATGGGTACTATCACATCATCTTTACATTAGATAATCTTAAGAAATTATCATGGGGTATTAGATTTGTTTCCATAAAACCAGGTATGGTATGATTTCAAGAATGGGATGCTAGATCTAATCTATTATCTACTAAGAATTATAATTTTCATGTATGGATTCATATATCTATTTTGAGTTGGATTCCCTAGCACCCCAGAATTCCCTTTAATATTTATTTAGTAATTGGTATACTGATCAAGATGGATTATGTCACTAAATCTTCGTGATTTGAGTATTTTACAAGAATACTTGTTGATATTGACCTTATTACCATCTTAGTTCATAAGGCTATCTTGTCAACACAGACAATGATCTTAATATTTAAATTACATAATTTTGGATACCCTATTTTTGTTTAGAATGAAATTCTATTAGGCACACTTGGAGAAATGTAATAAGGATATTATCTATTCACACTAATCTTTGAAATGATACACCAAGAAGATTTGTAAGAAACTGTAAAGAAGTAGTTTGTAGGTTTAAGGTACCATTATAGTCTTATAATGGTAGGAGAAGATTAATCTAGATGATATATTTATGAATTGGTGGTTTATTTCATCAAATTTTAAGGCAATTTTTGATGTTGGATAGATTAATTACATGGAGGTTGATGGCCAGAGTTCTGGTTCATATGGGGGAGGATATGATCATGTTGTTCCAAATAAGTTCTCCACTAGTAAGGATACTTTTGTTAGTTAAAATGGGATTATAACTACAAGTAATGTACTTTTTCATGGCTAGTTTTAGTCATCATAGTTATATATTAGCCTCTACGCTCCTTATCCTTATAATAAAACTAAAGGGGCATGGGCTGGAATTCAAGATGACTAATTTTCATTTAAGTATTATCTTATCAAGAACTTTGAGATAATTAAACACTATAACCGTGATTATTCTAACAAGGAACAATTTTCCCATGAGTATGTTGATATGAAATTGATTTAGGAGAAGAAATTTCTTATTTCTAGTGATTTTAAAGGGAATAAAAAGATATACGATTATTTTCATTTGATAAAAAACCTTTATGTTTAAGAGGGTCAAGCACTTACTGATTTAAGATGGAGAAATGTATGGAACACAGGGTCATTTTGACTCTTTTCCAAGTTATAAGGTCTATGAAAGTGGGGAAACCAAGGATTCAATGTCTATAGTGGGTCATGAAGCTCCTCTTTCATGAAAGTTAGTTTTATTTATGATTCTCCAAATTCGGGAGTTTGGTCAAAAGTCAAAATGATTACATCTTCTGACTCACCTTAGAAACTTTATGGAACAAACTATGCAACCATATCCTACCCTTCCAAAGGTATTGATTTTAGTTGAAAGCTTTATAGTGTAGTGGGTATTTATGCTCATATTTCTATAGTTTCAATGGAAGGTCATAATTCTACCCCACCCATACATGGAAAGGTGGAATTAAAAGTTTCTAAATCCAATTATGTTTCCATTATTGAGGGTTATTCAAACCAAATGAATGGAAATATTGAAGTAGAAACTAATTTTGAAAAGTATGTTGTTGTTATGGCAGGTTTAGCCACTGAATCTAAAAATAAGGATGGTGGGGAGGAGGCCTCCCTCCCAATCATAGAGCATTGTTTTGAAAGGGATCCATTTAACCAATGGAGATTATGAATATGTACTCATCGTCAGAGAGATTAGGTAGCTCAACATAATATGAGTCTTCAATCACAAGATTAATTTTTAAATGACCTTGGACTTAGATGATTTTCTATGAGGTTTATTTATCTTTTAAGGTCACTTTTCATTTTTTTTATTTGACTTTTGGAATGCAGGTGGGATGAATTGTTTGACTTATTTCTTATCCATACTCTTTTTATCTTTATTTATTAATAAAGGGGATTGACCCTGATGTGTTATGATTTTTAATTGTTAATTATTATATAATAGTAATTATTAAATAAGAATAAATTCCTTGATAAATTTGTTAAATTAATTAAAAATTTCATTAGAAACAAATAATTAATAATCAATTCATACTTAATAATTGTAAATAAATTTAAGATTAATTAATTATTTTTATTAACAGTAATTATCAATAAATGTTAATTATTATTTTTTATTAAACTCATTAAAAAATAGTAACTATTAACTAAATATAATTAATAATAAATAATTGAGTAATAATTAATAATATTCAAGTAAATAAAATTTTAAATAACATATAATTAATCATTATAAATAATTGATTATTGATCATTGATAATTAATCATTGATATTTGATAATTGATACGTAATAATTGATAATTGATAATTGATAATTCATAATTAATACTTATAATTTTTTGATTAATAAATAATAAATAATCTTAGATAGCACAATAGATGGATTTAGAGACCCAACCCCATTACCCTAGAAAAAAACTATTAAGAAACACAAACACACCCAACGAACATGGGATTTTAAATTCATAAAAGTGGCCCATTTCCACAAGAATAAAAAACAAAAAGTAGAAAAACAGAGGGACATTTGGCCACCAAATAAATTAACATGTGGAATTAATACTGTAAAAAACATAGACCATCATCATCACAACATTATCACTTACGTATGTTTCCTCTATTCCAAGATCCTCAACAATTTTCCAGATTTCAGCCTCTCCTAATTTTTTTAAGAGAGGGCCCTATAGGATCATGTTAATCCATATCAAATAATTTATCCTTACCTAGAGTAATGGATCCTTATTCTTGAATGTACTTGGTAGTGGGATCATTTCCCCCTGTATTTACCAAAATCAAGAGTAGAAATATCCACATTGATTTAAATAACCCAAAGTTTCCACTACTATGGATCTCTTATAGGTTCCTCCACATAAGCTATATTAACAAAAACATCCCTTACATCTGGTTCATTCTGTGTAGCTTCCAACTATTCTATGTTATCTTTATTGTATGAGTTTTTTCCATTAGAGTTTGGGCCTCAAACATCATCTCTAATCTTTATAGAAGCCTCATCTTTTTACAAGGTATATATGATTAATGAAACCCATCTAGAATAATCTTTATGATTCAATTACCTCTATATATCATCCCTTCTAACTGATGAAAAAGGTAACTAATTGTGAGAAAAATCAGATCGAAAAAAATTCATTGAATTATAATTAAATATAGACAACTTTATCGATTTTTCAGCTTCTTTAAGATTGGATATCTATTAAAAATGATGTTAAGGGGGTATAAAATGGAAAATAAGTTACCACTTGATCCTTTAAAATTGTTTCCAACCATATTTTCACCAATAAAATTAAAATGGACCACAATCCTTGAATCAAATGGTGAAGTTGTAGGTTCCCCATTGAGCATTGGATAGGGATCCTACTCAACAGTGTCATATACAAGATCACTCACATAAGGCGTATGCCTAGTCTATAGTTTAAGAGATATTTTACTATATTTTTTATCAGTTAGAAGTTCACATTTCTTCTCATCTTGTAACTGCCTAGAGTCATCAACTATAATCATTTCATGTGGGTCCTATGTATTATACATAGGGGGTTGACTTGGAGCTTGGGCCCTAGGAATAAAAGACGATTCATGTGGATAAGTAGTCAGATATGGATGGATTTTTTCCAATTTCATACTGTTAGATTCTAGTAGTGAGGTAGACCTAGTAATAGTCCCTATAGGACACAAAATTTGTCCCACCAGAGCACTCAGATCACTGAGATCTAATTCATTATAGATACTATTGGTTTTTTCTCCAATGAAAATAAAAACAACAAGGTCAATATAATTCATAAACATTATGGTCATAGAATTAATATTCACTAAAATATGTTAAAGTTTCTTGTCCTTCCCTTAACTCATTGCATCTAGTTTAGGATCATTCATCTCTTGTTTATTCAAACTGATAGAATGAGATCTTGCAATGGCAAAGAGTTTTTCCAATTTCTTTAAAAACTCATATTAATCTCTTCATGAATGTTAGATGGGTCATGCTCCTCCTCACATTCAGAAGACCAATTTTTATCCTATCTTACAAAAACATCGGTATTTAAATAAATCCAAATCTTGTTGACCTCCACCTACCACATTAATCAGGTTTTGGTATTTTTGTTTATAAACCTTTGGTTCATACTATCCATTATATTGGAGTTGACTTTAATGTTTTTTTAAGTTAGATCCTTTCACCACCCATCTTCAAAACTAATAAAAATTAATTTCCCCTAATAGTACCATCATCTACCATATTTCAATTATTAATAAGTAATTCTCACTTATA
This sequence comes from Viscum album, assembly GCA_963277665.1. Lineage (NCBI taxonomy): Eukaryota > Viridiplantae > Streptophyta > Magnoliopsida > Santalales > Viscaceae > Viscum > Viscum album. The sequence continues at coordinate 511,983,403 of OY728136.1, read as the reverse complement.
TTTCTCTGCCATGTACTCAATATTTTTATAGTTAGAGTATATCAAATTCAATAGACATATTTCCCTCAAAAGAAAAATATAATTTCATGTGTTAAAAAATTAGGAATTTGTTTATATTCAAGAGAGTTCAAGCTTAAACTCAACATATACCAAAAGAAGAGTCTAAATGATTAATAAACAATTAATATTTAATAGGTAATAGGTAAAAGGTAAAAATTTATAAATAAATAATAATAATAAATATTTAAAAATAAACAATTAAAATAATTAATTTAGTTTTTAAATAATAATTAACTAGTATTTTAAATTAATTAATAATTAATAATTAGCATGTAATAATTAATTAATGTTATAAATAATAAATCATTATAAATATTAAATAATTTATTAAGGTCTTAGAGGTTATAAGTAAAGAAAAAACTCACACACCCTTAGGCCAACAAGGATAGGCTACACCCCCTCCAAGGGTTGAACTGCTCCATAGTTGTTCTATTATAATTTTAAGAGCTTGAATGCCCCATATTTGATGGCTCAAAGGCCCATTAATCTTCGCTTATAGAGGCCCTACAGCGTGACCACCATACTATTTGTGCTATGCTATATCGTCAACCTACCACTATTACAACCCTCTAATAATAGACATAAATTTCCCATAAACCCCACCCCATAAAAAATAGAGACTCAAAACTTGAACCATGGTCATATGCAAGATTTTGAAGTGACTTTCCCGCTTTTAAAAGGCCCCAACTAAATAATAAATACTAAATAATATATATCTGGTAGAGAGGATTACAAACCATAAACAACATAAACACTTTGTCACTCTGGTGGGTTAGACTCATCCTTCCACACAAGGAAAGACAAACACCCACTAGTCTTAATAAAATATAAAATTAATTATAAATAATTATTACTAATTAGGAGTAGTTTTTAAAAAATAAAAATATTTTTTTAATATTAAAAAATAATTTTTTAAGTGTATATAATTTTTAATTATTTAATAATTTATTATTAATTTTTCATTTTTCATTTTTCATTTATTAGTTTTAGTATTTCTTATACATGACACATCATATTTCATGATGGTCACCCATATTTACACCACTCTCACTCATTCTTTCTTATCTCTCTAAGTACTAACCACTTACCCAAATATATTTACATTTATTAATAAATAAATAAATTTTATTTAACCTCATTATTTCAATATTTTATTTACATTATAAAATAACCTTTCAAAAGGTTACCATGCTTACACTACTCTAACTCATTTTCACTTAACTTTATAAGTATTAACCACTACACCAAATGGATTTTCATTTAATGACATGTCAATAAATGTTATTTAGTATATTTTAAAAATAGGATACATTAAATAAATAAAAAATGAATAAAATTAAAAACACATAATAAATTAATAATTTTTAACAATTATTAATATTTAATAATTAAAAATTAATTCATTCAATCATTTAATAACCCATTCATTAATATATGCTAATTATTAATTCAAAAATGATCCACAATAATTAATAATCAATAACTTATCATAGAAGGTTGAGAATGGATAATAGAAACCCATGATATTATTCGAATTATTAAAAATATAAAAACAAAAAACAATGAGGATGGTGATTTACAAGACGACATCATCCACTGAAGTTCTATAATTATAGAGAGCATAAAATAGGGAAAGGTAAGACAACCCACATTCACTAGTATCTTTCTCAAACACATTATCAAGAAGCCATACAATATTAAATTTTATAAGATTATATAAAAATAGATTTCATCCCATATCCAAAACTAGTTGATTGGAAATAACCAATCTTGTTTTCACTTTTCCAACAATAATATTTAAATGTGGGTAGATCTATCTCTTATTTATGCCACTAACAGCTCAAAACCACCATTACTGGTAAGTAACAACCCTATTATAGGTTGTATCCAAACACATACAACTTACACCCAAAATAGATTTTAAACATATTGATTAGAATTACTCATGGTTTCAAATTATGACCTCTTTCACATGTTGTGGAAAGAACTCTAACCTATTGAGTGTCATCCTCTTTGATGTTGGACACACCTCCAAGGAATATTTTTCCATCGGTTTTTATTATATTTAAATAAAGTCCATTTAATATTTCAAATAGTAAAAAGAATATATATATTCCATACATGATGATTCACTACCCATATGACAAGAATTATCACATCCTACACAAGAGTAATTTTCATGAATGATTTATTCTCCTAATCATGTTCATCTATCCCCATGTTTTATTTCCTTTCAATCTAGCGAGTAGTTTGAGGCTGATTTTGAGTAAATTCCATGATATCATTATCCCCAACATTATTTGTATCATCCTTATCTTTCTCCATGATGGAACCTCTCATCACACTTTTATCATCCCTATTAAGAGGGGAAAATTTTCTATACTTGAATGTTATTGGAGTCTCAATATCCAATTTATGTTTCTTATTGAGAGATATAGAAGAAATAATCTTTTTCACCTTCCATAATTGGTGATCAACATCTTATTTTGTTGCTAATTCATAATCAGATTGACCATAAACATCTACATCACAACATTACTCCACCCATATGTGTTTGGAAAGTGTATCCATATATTTAACTCTTTTATGAGAGTCCATCCTTTAGTCATCAATGTTATCCTATGGCCCTTTAATGTTACCCAAGATCACATATAGATTAATTTACTCTTGAAATGAGGATATTTGACCAGTAATATCCTTCAGCCTGTAGTTAGGGTTTGACTTAGTGGTAAACACCCCATAATCCTACATGAAAAATAGGGGTTTAAAACCCATTGGGTGCAGGGTACTGTAGCGATACTATAGCAGGACTGTAGTAGCGGCGAAACTGTTCATCAGTGGGTACTATAGCGGCGGCAGGACACTGAAGTGGCGGCGGTACTATGTGGGTACTGTAGCAAGCGGGTTACTATTCATAGAATGTAAATTGGGACATTTATTTGTGCCTATGAGCTATGTAATGGGATACAAGCCCACTGTGCCTTCGGGTTATGTAATGGGTTTCCTTCTACCCAGTTAAAAAGAGGTCTTTGCTTTGATTTAATAATAAAAATGAGGCTTCGGCCCCAACCTTTTTTTTCTTCCCTTCATCTATCTTGGGGTAACATTATTCTGGGGCAGGGATAAAAGGTGTTTTATGGACAATATTGCTTTGATAATCACAAATCAGTTAGCAAGTTGGAAAGGAAAAAACATGTCCCAGGCAGGAAGAATATGTTTGGTCAATTCTGTGATCACTTCGATGTTTGTTTACTCCTTTTCAGTGTATCGTTGTCCTAGAACTCTGCTTAAAGAACTAACCAACATGATCAGAAATTTTATTTGGGCTGGATCAGTTTATGAGAGGAAATTGGTCACTATGGCATGGAAGGATTGCATTAAACCACTTCACATGGGTGGGATGGGTGTCAAAGACATCAGATTTTTCAATGACACCTTGATCAATAAGTTTGTCTGGAATTTAATTTCCAATTCTGATGAGTCCATGGAATTTCTTTGAATCAGGTTTCTTGGAAAGTTGTATAATGGGTACTCTGCATACCTTGGTTCATCTGTTTGGACTACAATTAAGTAGGCCTTTGCAAACATAATGTGATGCTCTAAATGGATTGTGTGGAAGCAATCCCATCTTAATTCTGGACCACACCTTGGCTGGCTCGGCCTATCTACGAAGATATTGAAATTCCCACTCTCTTAAGGGGGACTTCCATCACTGATTTTCAGAACAATTCAATAGAAATAAACAGTTTTCTTCCAACTCATGTTGGAATGGAAATCACCAGGTATTGGTATATAGATTGTGACACGCTGGTTTGGATGTCCAACTTGAATGGAATATTCAATACACGTGAATGCTACAGGTTAATGTGTGGAGCCTCCCTCAATCCTCTATTCTGGGTCACAGATTTCTACATAACTTTCATCCCTCCATCTTCCTCTTTGATCATCTAGAAAATCTGGAGGAAGAGACTCCCCATGCAGGCTATGCTCCAGCGTGTTGGATTCAGTCTTTCTCCAACCTGCATGCTTTGTCTTCAGGCTTGTGAAGACTGTGATCATCTCTTTGTCTTCTGCAACCTTTCTTCTAGGTTATGGACCTATGTTCAAGAGATCTTTCATTGCTGCATCCCCTCTCAATCGGTTGAAGGGCTGCTAAAATTTGTTTGTAGGATTAATAGCAATGAGAAGGTAAAATTGCTCCTCCTTGCAGCTATGGCCAGCTTGTTATCTCACTTATGGAAGGCGAGGAATGCTGTAATTTTCAATGGCATTGCCCCAAACTTCCATTCTTCTGTTCTGGCAATTCATGGTGCAATCCGCACTACTTCCTCCATCCAATCTGGCTCCATGAGGAATGATGTATCTAATCTTGTTTTATTGAGATCCCTTGGTGTGCAGGGCAGGGAAAGGAAACCCTTGATGATGAAGCATGTACGATGGATTCTGCCCATCTCACGATGGCTGAAAGTTAATGTTGATGGGGCTCCCTCTGGTGCACCAGGCCCCACCGGATGCGGTGGTGTCTTCCGTAGTCATAAAGGATTTGTCAAAGGGTGATTCTTTCATTATATTGGCAATGCATTTGCTAATGAAGCTGAGCTATGGGGCATGATAAAGGCCATCAGATATGCTATCCAATATGGCTGGCATGACCTATGGATTGAGTCAGACTCGGCTATTGCAGTCCAAATTCTTCGTGAACTGTCAAGAAATATTCCATGGTGAATGTTACTGGTTTGGGTGGAATGTCTCCAGATTTTTGACTCACTTTCACTTGAAATTTTGCACGTCTATCTTGAGTCTAATCAAGTTATGGATGCTCTCTCTAAGAGAGCTATTGACGAGGTGAGCTCAAGTTGGTCTTTTGTCTCCCCGGACTTTTGTGAGAGGCTTGTGCAGGCTGATTGTTGTGGTGAAACTTACAATCGCCTTTGTAAACCACCTCTATGACGTTTCCTTGTGTACTTCTATTTTCTTTAATAATTTTTTCTAGGAGCTGGTGTTAGTCCTGGGACTTGATCTTCTTGGTATCCTTCACCCTATAAATCTTTCCCATTTTCTCAGGTATATTAGACTACTATTCAACCAATCCCTTAGTACCCCCAGGAAACTCATACCCCTCTATAAGAGCATTAAAAATGTATGGGATAATAGTATCAACACCCAAGTGATTTGGCCTATTTAAATTAAATTTTTTCACATATATTTTGTGGAATAATTCTGTTTCTATTTTCAAACTATTCTTTATAAGAAAGAAATATTGAATATTTTTAATTGTGATGAATTTTTTATTATTTGAATATCTTAATTGAAATGAGTGTTTTTGGTGTTTAAATGTTAAAAATGTTCTTTTATTCATTTCTCATTTATTTTAAGAACCTAATTACTATGTTTTTGTAATTTAGCATCAATTTATTATTTGAAATGTTTATGTTTGAAAATTAATGCCTTATTCTACTTTAATTTTTATTTAATGTGTGGGACCAATAATTTTAAATGGAAAATAAAAGTTTCTTGGAACCGAAGGCAAGGTAGGAGCTAATCTCTATGATGAATTGATATGAATTAGAAGCTTTCAGATATTTTTGGATGCGTATAAAGCATGAGATGATCTAAGAACTCATCTATATTCACCTCAATTAGTCCCAAATAAAGTTTCACATCGGGGTCATAATTAGTTAGGGATTTTGGATCGAGTCATGAGATAAGGATAATGAGTAGTAAAGGATTCCATGTAGAGGATGTAGAGGTGATGGTCAATGTTAGTGTTATAGTTTTTTTATACGATCCTAGATGTTTCATGTGACTTAATTCCCCTGACCCTAAATCTAGTTATTCCATCTACACATGACTAGGGGACCATGGTCATGGACCCTAGTCAAAACTGGGTAGAGGTAGTATGGGAATAACCTCACTGAGTGGAGGTGGAAAAAAATTAGAACACTCAAAGATGTGTATTTAATGTTAGAGATTCATAAAAGATACAATCTCATCATATAATATTCCTATTTACTTTCACTTCCCTTCATGAAATACTGTATAAAAATGATTTTTTTGAATAACTTTTTTTATTACTGCTATATTTAACATAGTAGTTTAGGGGAATTGGATTAGTTGAATTAAAAAAAATTACCTATTCTTACATTGTTTTTAATCATAAAAGACTATTGATATTTTTTTTTCAGAGTTCAAATTTTCTATTATTTATGAGCATCCTTTCTCCTCTAATCCATGAGATGATTGGTGAAGTGTAAGAGTTTTATTTACCATTATATTTATAACTAAAGTACTTAAATGAAAAAGGTTGTGGTAATACTCTCTCCATAAAGAACTATCCTCATCTTGAGTTGTGTTATAAATAGTAGTTTTTAGGATGGAAATCTGAAAAGGTTTTTTATGTAATGATAAATAGGTGTTTCAATCCTCTTTTCACCCAACTTCATAACTTTTATGGTTTAACATTTTTTAAGAATGGTGATTATTTTAAATTAGTTTTACCCGGTATAGTTTCCCTAACTCTATACAAAGTTCATCATTCCTCTCTCTTGCTTTTATTCTCACCATTTACACAGGTTAAGAACTATTTACATCACTTCTCACACATTATTTTCACTAGCTACTTATTTTAATTCAAAATATCATATTTTATTTTATTTTTTATTTTTTTGTCACACTCTTTTAGCCTTTCATTTGGTTCGACCCTACATACCATAGTACTAGTAGTTATTAGGTTATGAATAATAATTTTTCTATTAGTTGAAAACCTAGAAATACCAAAATTCAGCATATCTATCAATGAAGTCACATAGGACTAACTTAAAAAAATATTAAAAAACAAAAAGAAACATTTAGTCTGTTAATAAAATTGAAAATCAAAAAATCTGGTCAAAATTGAGAATCTAAAAATATGCTTGAATTTTACTATTGCATTCTTAATTAAATTTACCATGAATCAAACCTTTATTCACACTAGTTCCTCCTCATATAAACTGAAATCTATCATTTTTAAATTTAAAAAACATTATAGTTTCCTAAATAAAAAAAACCCAAACAAAAATTAAAAATATGGAAATTGAAAGAGTTGAAAATATAAATCTATATATGAATCCAAAAAGGATATTAATCTAGTTAACGATTGGTATAAACTTAGGAAGAAATGGTTTTCAATAATATCTATCAATCCTTCATGCATTAGGTGTTCCCCTAGGTACAAGAATTGTGAAATTCAATAGTCCCATATCACTATGAAACCCTCCTTTACTGGTTATCTCTATGAGTATTCACTTGAGTTCATTAGATAATTTTATAGTTTATTTAAATAGTTACGACTCCAGGGGATTTTTGAGGAGGATATTAGGTTAATATTATTCCCTTTTTTTATTGAAGATTAGTTCCATGATTTTGTTCTAAAATTTTGATGAGGAATGTTTTAAAACATGGGACCAATTTTTCAACTCCTTTGTCATAAATATTTATCATATGAACACCACCATTGATGTTTGGTACAAAATTAGGGGGTTTATCCAGGATGAAGGAGAAATACTTCATCAAACATGGGATATATTTATATCTCTAATTTAGAAATTTCCCAACCACCAACCATCTCCCCGCCTTCTTAAGGACATTTTCAATAATATCTTCATCCCTTACCAAAAAAAATATTGGGAATAAATCATTGGGTGGTGATTTCTAAGACATGACTATTGAGGTGATCAAGAAAATATTTTATAAATTTTCTTAAAAGGCACAATATATGTGCTCTAGTAAGGTAAAAATTAATAAGTATGAATCAAACCCTCATGTTTTTTTTTTGTTTTCACTAACAACTCACTTGGGTAACAATGTAATCACTATGGGATGTATGGGCATATTATGAATTTTTTAAACATTGAACTACATATCCACCCTGATGATAGTTTTCAATTCCTAGATTATAGGTGTATGAAAATAGAAATAATGATCCTTTTTCAAAACAAGTTAATGTTTGATATTAAAATCATCCATATATGTCATAGGGAGTCCAAGGGGTGATGAAAAAACCTATTTCTCCCTATGGATACTCAATTAATTTTAAAAAGTAGTTTCAAAACATCAATAGAAATTATAACTCTAGTTATAATTTATAGGGTTTGGTTTGGTAGTTAATAAAAAATATAGAATACCAAAAATATAGAATTAATAACATGAAAACGCATGTCGGTTAAATGGAAAGAGTATTAGGAGTAATATAGAAGGGGGAAAATCCCATCACAACTGAATCCAATCCAATAGATAATTTAATAATTATCACAATTCGAAGTGGCCTAAAATAAAAGGAAAATTTATGGTGTATCCTAGTGAGGATGAGATAAAGGATTTGACTAAATTTTAAAATAAAAATCTGGAAAATGATAAATTTTTAATCCTAAAAAACAATGTCCAACCATATCATAATGATGAATCTATACTTGAAAATGATAAAGATAAAAGGAAAATGAAATAATAAATAATAATTGACTGTAAAAAAGAAAACTTTTCTTGAGTAGAATTTGAGAAATTGACCTATTTTACAACATTATGCCCCTCAAATTCATTTCCCCAAAATTTTTAAACAAAAGAATAGTACACCAGGATACTTACGATTCCTTCAAACTTTTAAAATATTCAACTTTATCATACCATTTATTTAATTCTTAAACAAGATTCCATCATATAATAAATTTCTTAAATTGTTTTTGGATACAAAAATAGATTAATAATAGTTATAAACCATTATCCTAACTAAGGACTATAGTTTCATACAATTTATAACATATTAAAAAAATTAAATGACCCTAGTAATTTTTTTATTAAATATAGAATATGATATTATTAGAAGGTAAATTTCTTGTGTGACTTTGGTGCTAGAATCAATGTTATGGATTTTTTATTATTTAAAAATATCGATTTTCTAGAGTTGAAACCAATATATGTGCCTTTTTAATTGTTCGATAGGTTAGTCACTCATCCCTATAGAAGAGTGGATGGAATATTAGTAAGGTTTGGGAATATTATTTTTTCAAATGATGTTCTAGTTCTTGAATATGAGTGTTATTAAATGGTTCTAATTATATTAGGTATGCCTCTCTTAGATACTAGGGTTGTAGTTATAGATGTTTCAAATGGTAAACTTACCCTCCAAGATATGTTTGTTTAAGAAGTGTCTCATGTTATTGAGAATTAAAAACATTAGGTTAGATGTTAACTAATGGATGTTGTGAAATATATGTTTAGAGTTGAGTCAAGGATGAATTTTCATCACCCTTATTATGAAACAATTCATAATTCTATCAATGAGAAATTTAGATTAATTTTTTTTGAAAGTAAATCCACACTTGAAATTTAAATATTTGGGATACTTGAGAGTGAAATTAGGAATCTCATTTATAAGGACAAATAAAAAGGTCTATCTTGACCAAATATGTTTGGTTGAGAATGCTTATCAAGTAATATTTCACCATTCACAACTCTATCCTTTGGATGATATCACTTATATTATTCCCAACCTAAATTTAACTCTTCTGAATCATATGATATGAAAATCTATTTTAATGGTTCTCATAACTGAAGATGAGTGTTTCAAAGTTGATATTATGTATTATTTGTGTTCTATCCCTTTTTATGTTATAGAAATTAAATTTTCTCATCCTATTGTGAGTGTCAAAGATGAGAATCTGGACAAAATTATAGAAATTCAAAGCAGTTATGTTCCTGATAAATTGATCTACTCAGATTATAAATGTTCTATATGTATTATTAAAAGGTTCTTATGAGAGATAAAGTTACTTACTCTTCTTTAAAAAGGAATCTAACACTTAGAGTAATGATTAGGATCATAGTGACAAGGTTACAACAATTGTTGCACCTATTTATATATTATTTAATGTATAATGTATATTAGATCAAATGGGGGTAATGTAAGTAATTCTGGTGATTTTCTTGGGATTATTTCTTCATTTTTTGTTCATATTTGTGAGATTATAGGAATTGAAACCACTATGTTAGAATAGAATCTATTGTGTATAACAACCTTGGTCCTAAAAGGTTAGTGGAATTTGGGAACTCATTGGTAGAAGATGGTGTCCTATAAATTTTTATATGACATGATAAAACTTCTTATAAAAAATTAAATCACAATCATTAAGAAAAAACACACATTGAATGATCTCGGATAGATTTCAAGGGTAAGTATGTATGGATACTCTTAACGTAGAGCTTCATGGGAGGTGACACATGGTTTTTATTTTTTTTATTTTAATTTTCTTTACTAATTAATTTCTCTAACTCAATCTCTTTCCATTCAACATACAATCAAAGAATACTCAACTGACCATAAGATAAAGGATCGATCAATAGTGTGGTGGAGTGGTCATGTGGTTAATTAAGAAAATATGAGATAATGGATGGATCAACCACAAGAAAAAGTGAATGTGTAGTAAGTCGACCGAACACAAGAATCATATGTCGACCGTGAGTTAAGTGTATATGAAATTGATTAATCAATTGTATTAAGGATGTAATTACTACATAATGAAAGGATCTTCCACACAAATAGGTGATCATGAGACAATTAAATTGACTATAAGGAAAATAGACTGTCCTTGAGGTGAAGTGGTCATGCTGAAATTCAACAGACCACATAAAAGAATCAAGTGATTGTGCATATTTTTTCTCAACCGCATAATGGGTCGAATTGACTTTAATTTTCGATTGAGTGCATAAAAGGATGGAGAAACCATAAGATAAAAGGACTAGCCACATGAAGTAATCAAATTACCATTAAACTAAACCAAATGTGTTTTTAGTTAATCTATCACATGTAGAAGAATGTCAAGGTAGTCATGTAGCCAGTTAATCAACCACATAATTCTAGATCAACCAACCATAAAAACTGATCTACCATAAGAAATATCAATTTATATTTAGGTATAATAGTATATATAATATTGATAAACTATATACCACCTCCCTCACTCAAAATTTGGTTTCAATTTTCTCTATTATTTACCCATTGAATTTTAATTTTGAGCCATTTTAAATGTGTGGGGACTACAAATGAGAAACCAAGGATCATTACTAAAGAAAAATGACAAGTTATAATTTGAATGGAATAAAATGGATAATGATTCTTAATTAACAGAGTAATAATTTAACTTTATATACTTTTGACAATACCCAAATAAGATTTAATAAATATTTATAGCATTTTGTGATGTTAAATGTTTAAAATTATTTATAGAATTTTTGAGTTGCGTGATATAATTTAACAATGTATGTCATACACTTCTACTACCATTATTTATTTTGTTTCTAAATAAAGATTCTTATGTGTTGAAATTTTATTCCTTTTTGAAAAACATGTGTGAACTCATTGTTATCATGAATATTTTCTAAAATATATTTTCTATCTACACTAAAACATTTAGGTGGGGGACAGTTGGAACCTTATACATGTTTTAAATGTCTATGATTGTTTATTTGTGTGGTAAAATATTTTTGAAGAATCATTATAACCCCTAAAACAAGATTTCTCACTAATGCATTAGAAAATATTTTTTATTTTTTTATTGTTTCCTATACCTTATTATTTGAAATTGGGGATAATTTTGAGTTTTAAGTGTGGGGGAGGGGTCTTAAAATTTTCTTATCTATACAATAATGTTCTGAACATCATAAACCACAAAAAAAATTTAAATATTTTTTTGTTTTTATGAATCACTTTATCATCTTTAGCGGGTGATATTTTTTTCTAAATTTTTATGGTTCTTTTTAATTTAGAGGAGGTAAATTTCTATCACTCTATAAAACTAATTGGTTACATAATTTCCATTGCCCCTTTTAATTTTTTTTATTATGGTCCAACTTTAGGGGTGTGATTTATAATCATCATTTGTTTGAAATTTTTGATTGGGTTTTAAACACATTAGTAATGAATTGAATGGGATATGAAATGAACTCCTAATCCTTGGGAACTATTTATTTTTATAAGATAAAACAAGTAGTTTAGTTAATTTATTAATTATTTTAATTTTTTAAACTCACTCTTCCACCAGTTGTGTCTATTTATTATATGTTATTTCATATGTGTCTATTCACTTGGAAAAATAGAATTTTTTGATTTTTAGTTAAATGAAATATTAATTCTCTTTAATATTAAAAAAAATTACAATATAAATCATTTTGGAAAAATAGATACAAAAATTTAGATATATATCTGTTTTAAAAAATGAGAAGTATCTTTTTTCACATGAGAAAGTACATGGGTGGAAATACTTTTGAAAACCAATTCATTAGAACACTTTAGTATTTCATTCCTGAGATTTATTTCGTCGAATAATTTTTAATGGATTGCATGAGGATAAGTGATATCTTAAGTGTTGGGAAATTTGATATAAAAAATTTTGATTATATTTATCCACATCTATTTTTGGGAATAATTGGGTTTCTAATGTAAAACTATGTTTCTTGATGAGAAATTATTGAATATTTGTTTTACTTTGATGAATAAGTTATTATTTCAAAATATTAATGGAAATGAGTATTTTTTGATTTTTAAATGATAAAAATGTTCTTTTATTTATTTCTCATTTAATTTAAGAACCTTGTTACTTATGTTATGTAATTTAAAATGAATTTTTTTATTTTAAATGGTTATGTTTAATGAAAAAAATTATTTTTCTTCTATTTTGAAGCCACATGAAAAACCCAAAATTATAAATGAAAAATCAAATATGCTTGAAACTTAAGGAAAATGGAGAGATGATATTGATGATAAAGTGATATTAATTTGATGATTCTAGATATTTACAGAAGCTTATGAACAATTAATCAAAATGGTAACTCACCCAGGTTCATCACACTTAGTGGTAGAACAAGTTTCATGTGGGGGAGTGCAACGAGTTAGGGAGTTTATCATGAGTCAAGAGAAGGTGACGATGAGCAGTAAAGGCTTCCATATAGAGGTTATAGAGGTAATGGCCTAAGTTTTTGTTAGAGTTGTTGTATATGATGTTAGAGTTGGAGAGTGAATTAATTCCCCCAAACTTCCATAAGATCATTAAAAAAACACCATCGAAGGATCTTGATCGTAGACCCTATTCATGACTGGGCAGAGGCAATGTGAGGAAAATGAAATTGAATGTAGTTAGAATACAAGTAGAACACTCGAAGTAGTATCTTGAGATATGGATCTAGAGGAAAGTTAGGATCCAATTTAATAAGCTTCCTCTTCCATTTCTCTTTACTTATTTAAAGATTTTATTGAAATTATTTTATTGAATAATTTCTTTGTTTCTACTGCTATTAGGTCCAACTAATTGTTTTATGGGAATTGAATTGGATGAACTGAAAAAAATAATACTCTTGCATCTATCTTAATCATATATTTTTTTCAATATTTTGTCTAGAGTTATCATATTCTATTCTTCATGAGAATCTCTTTTCCTCTACTCCATGAAATGATAGGTGAAGAGTAGAGGTTCTATTTTCCATTGTAGCTACAACCGAAGTACTTAAATGAAAAACATTTTTGGATTTTCTCTTATCTATAAATAATTATCCTCATCTTAAGTTTTTTATACATATAAGTTCTTAAAAGAGAGATATAGTGGGGTTTTCATCTTGCAATAATTAGGTCTTTTAATCCACTTTTTACACAACTTCAAAAATTATGTGGTTTAACATTTTTAAAGAGAAGTTTTCTATCAATTTTTCTAATATAATTTAAATACCTCCATCTGAAATATAGACTTACTATGTCTCTTTTTATTATCATTATTTTCTCACTTTCACCATAGTTTACATCACTTCTCACAAAGAATTTTCACCAAATATAGATTTAAATTCTAACGCTTGTTTTTTTATTATTTAATTTGTTTTCCCCATTCTTTTGGGTAAAAACCTTTAGACTTATCTATTTTTTGACCCTACATACAAAATTGGTGGTAGTTAGTTGGTTATAAATAATAAGATTGGTGTTAATTAATGACCTAGACCCACCATTAGACCAAATATATCTACATCAATAGGAGAATTCCCTACATCAAGCTACATTCAGTCACCTTTAATAGTTAAAATCTTGTGTCCCTTCATACCTATAATAGGTTGAGTTGAAACTTGATTAACTATTGTAATAGGGATACCAACGTCATTGCCTCCAATTATAGATTTTTTTGTAGTATGAACTCTTTTACACCATCTAGCTTGGAATCCCCAGAATTCATATAGTTAGACAGTACGATCCCAAAACTATATGAAGGATTAGATTTGACATTATAATGATCTATTAAAGTAGCCACCTAAATAGGATTCCTGCAATGTAAATACTTATTAGGATTTACACTATTTCCAATATTCCAATGGCTGAGAACTCTTTAATAGTAACTCTTATAATGACCAACAACACAACAATCCCCACTGAAAGAGGATGATTCTTATACTAAATTCTCAGATTTATATCCTTATCATGCATTGAAATTATCACATTATCAATGATTATAGCACTAAAATCGACCTAAACCAACATAATAGCATAATGGACAAACATTTACATTTAAATATCCTTATCCAAATGAATAATAACACCAACAAAAGCCTCTATGTCATATATAATCTTCGAATTACAGATTATCTAGTTTACACCATGAACCATAATCCAAGGATATGTAAATGAATTAATAATTTACATGTTGAAATTATAAGTTTATTTATGGACATGAAAGGAACTTGGATTTAGATACAAAGACCTAAATCCCTACACTCTCTATTTAAGATCTTCATAAGGGAAAAGGTAGTGGAAAAATCACACTCAATAGAGACACACATCAAATATATAAACCTCTAAATAGAGGTGACATAACTAAAAAAATTCTCATGGTTCAATGATTTCACCCTTAGGAATAATGAATCATGTGGTAATCATGTTTTTTCAAATAGAAAGTCTCAATGAAATGGTATCCAAATTTTTCTCCACATGAATTTTCTAGTCCTTCCTTACTATTCTTCCAAAAAAATTATCCCTAAAATAAGAAAAAAGTTGAGATGTAATACCTCCATTGAAATTTAGTTTTGAACCAGATTCCCTAACTTGCACTTCTCCAGACAATCTCTTCCCTTCATTTACAGGTTCACACCACTTACCACTAAAGGATATCTTCCCTTCATTTTCTTGTTCATACCATTTACCACCAAAAAGAATCTTCTAAACATCAACTTTAGGATCCTCCAAAAGCACCATTAAAAATCAATCACCTGAATCATCATTGAATATTCAAGAGAATCCCCTCGTGTTTAACTATCTCTATCACCAATAAATTAATAATAAATAATTAATAAGTAATTAAAAATTTAAATAACATATAATTTATAATTTATAATTTATAATAAATAATAAATAATTAGAAATTAACAATTAAATATATATATTTGTAAATTTATAAATTCTAATTGATAATTAATAATTAATAATTACTAAATGATTAATAATTATAAATAATTAATAATTAATATATTTTTTCAATAATTTATACTTAATAATTAGGAATGATTAATAATCAATCATGGATTATTTAAAAAATGCAATTAATTAAAATAAAAATATAAATCATAAATAATAAATTATAGTTATTAAATAATATATAATTAATGATTAATAATTACTAATTATCATTTAATTAATATTTTAATTAATCACTAATAAATAGTAATTATCCTTAATAAATATGGATTATTAATTTAAAATACATTAATAATAAATAATTATAAAAAATTACTTAAAATAAATAAATACATAATAATAATTAATTATTAATCACAAAAGACATGAATAATGGATTTGGATATTCAAACTCATGACCCCAATAAATTTATTGATAAAACACATGCACACAATACAAGGGGTTGCAAGTCCGTACATGCGACATAGTCTCTACCAAAATATAAAGCAATGAACATGCCAAGGCTAAGGATAAATAACAACATGGTTGAAACACACTCTAAGTTATTGTACCCTATAAGACAAAAAACATTATGGAATGTACATCTGAGACATGTGAATGTAGTATCATAGCATTAGATCCCCAAACATGGATGGAATAAAAAAAATCATAATTCCCCACTAGAGGTGCATGCTCCTGCATCACTAGTCGGTAATTCATTGCAATAATGAAAATAGAAGGCACATTTATCTTCTTTTATCTATCTCCTACATTCTGAGGGTTTCATTTACCATGATGATGATGACCTTTTTTCATTTTGGGGCATGTCACTGGTTATGTGGAACATCCAAGCCCATATCATGCTCTTCCTTTTTGTCATCCTGTACATTTACCTTTTTTGTCACATCACAAGCATTGTGATTTTGAAGATCATACATCTTTGAAATGTACACCTCATTATTAATTAGATTAACTTCCCCACCATCAGGTTATTGATATATTACTACATCTTTCTGGGAAGGGGGTATACTTTCTTGGGTTGTTACCACAACTAACTTCAATGATTTACTAGCTCTATCTTGATGCCTCTGTAGAATCTCACTATAGAAAGTACCAAAATTTAGAACATTAATTTAGTCAATCATGGAGAAAAATACATCTTGCATAAAGTGTTTATAGACACCTCCTTAATAGTAGAAACTGTCATTATTTCAAAATAACTACTAGAATTTACAGGATAAACAAGATAAACAAGATGAATACCACCAGCCCCAAACTTATCTGATTAATTAGTTGTTTTGGAATCTGATGATGTTGGTATTGAAAGACCAGAATCAATTACATCGTCAAGTGTATCCCTAAAATTCACATCCTTATAACTACAAATAGGTAGAGTAGTAACATGAATTCCTTTCCGTGATACCCCATGGTTGGTGGGAATAATCCCTGAAAGAATCTAAGTTCTCTGGTCATATTTCTGGATACTAGGTGTATGGTATGAATCCTAGTGGAATTTAGGATACATTAAAACTGAGAAAGATTCCTAGATTCATGAAAATTCTCAGTCTAGGTAATTTTAGATTTAATATTACCAAAATTATCAATGGAGGCTTCATTTTCACAAATAGATTATCAAGAAATCAGGTTATCTCTAGTAAAAATCATTGTATCCAAGATTTCATCCTTTCTTAGAGGTATAACAACCATTACTACTCTAATGGGACAGTAATTATCTATGTACAACATACATCTATGGAAACTAGATCTAAAGTGTACACTATCTTTGAATAATAAACTAACACTTTTGAGTTTGCAACATGATTGTTACAAAAAAATGCTTAGTACAGTCTCAATTTCAAAGGTGAATCCTTGTGTGAGTCCCTAGGTAGTTCATTCCTTTGTGACTTCAAAAAGACAAGAGAATATTTCTTGACAATATTATTTCAAATTTTCATATATAAATTACCAATCCTATTAGAGAAATCAATATCATTATCATTCTCATATGACTATTCTTGTTTCATACTCTCCTCATGAATGTTTTGAATAGACTACTTAGATTTCTTATCACCAGATTGATTCTCACCTTGGTTCGCTGCTTTGATCTCCACAGTAAGAGCTTTAGTAGTCTAAATCTTGAGTCACATAATCTCAACATGGTAGTTCAGCTTTGGGAAATTTTACAATTATATACCATTTGAAATAACCTTCCATTTGATTGTATAAATATTATAATTATCAATATATATCCCCATTAAAGTTTCATCCACTTATTTTAACACATCCTGTATTCCACTTGGAGACTTTTCCACTATGGTTGGTTTCCAACAAGACAAGTGGATGGTGTGGAATTCATAGGACCCATTTGAAGGTCTTTCCACAAGCTTGATCTATTTTCAAAATATATATAGATCCCTTCATAAAATGATCCTTGAAAGTAGGAACCTACTTATCAGTGGTAGGCTCCACCACATCCCAACATTACAAATAAAATATATAGAACTAGGATATTCATAACCAAATTCCTAATCCATATAATTTATTGTATAACTTATTATACAAACCAAAGATAAAACAAAGGAAATTTTCTATCTATTTTTAGTTTTAACTCATCTACCTTCATCAGTTCTAGGGGTGCTTATATCTGAACACAATCTAAACCTCCCATTAGTTCAAAATTCCCACAAATATTTTTATAATAGTGGTATCTTCTATAGCTTCCATGAAGTTTTTAATGAAATTGGAGTTATGAACCTCAAATTATACAGTCTTATATTTATTTTTATAATATAATTTGGTCTCAATATTCTCATAGGTATCTAGAGTCCAATTATTTCTAGACATCTCTATAGAGTTGAGTTCTTGGGGAATAAAAGAGTTCCCATTATTTACAGATTTCTTTGTCTCATTCATGTATAATTTTAATTTTTATTGTGCAATAAAGTGGAAAAATTTCATTCAATTATAAAAAATACATTTTGGTGTGATTTATTTATAGAATTTCTTATGAAATAAATTCTTATAGAAATCAGAAAGACTCAAAATTAATTCTTAATTTTAGCTAATACTCAATAGTAATAAGAATAACTGTATAAATTAATGGAGGTAAAAGATCAATATCAACTAATAAATAAGAAAAATTACCATAAATAACAAGTTTATTTTCATTGTAAATCATTATAGGAACCTACAGTACTATAGAAGCATCCTAAATAAATTTTTGATGCTAAAAAACTATCTAAGACTTTGGATGTGAATCCATATCTGAGAGATTGACTTCTTAACTTTGGTAAGAAAAAAGCAGGGATCCAAATTTTATAACCTAAGAATTATATATTTAAAAAATATGGATTTAAATCCCAGGGATTTTAATTTAAGTTTAATTAAAGTAAATATTATATTAACAAACCCCATTCAAAGAAAAGTCAACTTTTAATCATTAAAACCCCAAATCTGGAGGATTTTGGAATGTAGATCATTGACCTTACATGTATATTCCTTTGGATGAAGTATAATTTGATAAATGGTTGAGTTTTATGAATCTACAATCCAATTGTCAAGTATTTTCTTATTAGGATCAATGAAGGAGAGATTATCATTCATCATAATTTGATTAGCTGAAAAGTGTAAACCTTCCTTGACGAATCCAAAAAGCCTCCATTATAAGTGTTCCCATTATCTTCACATGTCAACCATTTTTAGATCTCATACCCATATTGTGAGTAGAACTCTACCCTATTAGGTATTGACTTCTCAGATAATGATCCTACCCCCAAAGGATAGTTTTCTAAGGATTTTCATTATCACCATCTAATGGTACTTTAGTTTATAAAGAAACAGACTAGTCCTCTGCATCTTGTACTTATAGGTTGTCTACTATACTATCTAAAATTTATAAATGAAACATAGCCTAAAAAACTATATTAGAAATAGACATAATGGATTTTTTCACTTTGTCTTAAGCCCACTTGATTTACTCATATTATATTCTCTATTTTTCAAAAATATTGGTAATGTCAAACATAGAGAAAAATTTAAAAGTACCCATACTGCATTTCATTTAGTTTATATTACATGTGTTAGCCTCTCTTATTTGGTAAAATATTGTTTTTTTGAAATTTTACCTTGATTTTTAACATTTTCCTAGTAAAAAACTATTTCAAATGTTTCATTTATAACATTATTTATTTATAACTATTGTTATAAATAGGTTTTTACATTCGTTATTTTATAACCACTATAAAAAACCATTACCATATGTTTTTTTGTTGGTTAGGGAATAATAAATGTAAAAAACTTTGTAAAAATTCAATTATTATATAAGTAACATTTATTTTCTTGATGACATTTATAGTAATAATCAAAATTTTAAATATTTCAAAAAAATTAAAATATTACGCTCAAAATTTTATTTAATTTTATTTGTCTGAACCCTATAAAATTTACCTCTTAAACTAAACCATAACCCCTCATTATCGATCATCCCAAAACCATTCTTATACCTATTTCCACTCTCAGCTACCACCCTTAACCTATCTCTACATTCATCTCTCATTATCTACCATCCTTAGAAGTCCTCAACCTCTCACTAACTACATATTCCACCAGCCACTGCCCTCAGCCTCTCTCCACCATTCTTAGTCATCTTCCACTGCTCTCTTTTTTTTTCCACTACTTCTCTAGTTACTTATTTAATATTATTTTTGTTTCATTACATGGATTTTGTTTTTATGTTTTTGTGAAGGAATTGTGTGGTTTCAAGGGTTTTTGATGTGAGGAAAGGTGTGTAATTCTAGTGTTATTATATTATATTATTCTTTTTTTTTGTGAAATATTTTCCTGTTGGTATTGTTATAACTCAATAAGTTTTTTTTTCAAAGTGAAACATTAATTAGATAGTTTCCCGTTACATCTAGTATTCATTTTTGAATTTTTTTTATTTAATTTTGAGTCATTAATAAATTTTCAACAATTTTCATAACAATTTTTTTACATTTAGTCATTCAATTAATTTCTATGTGTTTAGAATTATCTTACTTAAATCACTAAATATCTTTTATACTTATTACATAATATGATTATGTTGTATAGTTTACCTAGGCTACATTTCACATTCATTTGGAATTCATTTTATTGAGTAAGAAATTTAATTATTAATTATTTTATATTTTTTAAATAAATATTTTTATATAAATAACATATACTTTATGTGAAATTTAAATTAAGGTTTTTATGTTAAAAATTGTGAAAATATTTTTTTCTTTATAGTTTTACGGAGATATATTGAGACTAGTACACCAGGATCTGGTGCTAAAAATCATGTTCTTTACATGCTGGTTTTGAAACTAACTAAAACAAACTAATTTTAATTATCCATGATTACAATATAAATAACCAAAATTGAGTCACTTACATACCCAAAAAATTTTAAGTTTAGAGTTTTAGAAAATTAAGAAAAATAATTAATGTAACAAAACCCATGTATTTCTCAGCAAATTATTTTTCTCATTATACCTATATTTTTTATTCTATAATAAGACTACAATATCCCCAAAAAATTATCTACACATAACTTAAAAAACATTATTCTTCACAACCTGGGGAAATGGTAATGTAAGAAGGGGTGAGATTGACTAATTAGTAATTTTAAATATGAGAGATAATAGTTTATCATCATAAGTGAGAATAAGATAAACATAAGTGTACAAGAGAATGATATTAAAATCATAAAATCATACCCAATTATTCATAAATCATAATAACTAATAATGAAATAAATATTTTGTAGTTCATAAGACATGAATCCGAAGATAATAAAAGATCATGAGCTATATGAATATAAATTTGGCATAAGAAAACAAAATAAGAGAGGGGTATAATGTTTGGAAAATTATAATCATAGAAATAATTTTTCAAGAATTTATAAAAACACATTAATTATATTTTGGTCTTGAGATAACCACCAGTTTAACCTCTTTTGTCTTTGGATAACCTCTTTTGTACCCTATTTCGGGTTTTGGAGAACCTCGTATATTCCCATTGAGAAAAAAAAATTAAAAATTACTCAATGCATTGGAGGGATATAACAGAATCACCCATCATATTATAATAATATATTCATATGTATAACACATGATCTTAGAAACATTCTCCATTTCATCAAGGCATAACCCATAGAAAAGAGATGAGTTTCATCAATATTTCATTATCATAAGAATATGTCATCTAGATAAATAATAATGATGGTATCATTTGATCATATCCCTAATGGAGCATAATAATTTTCAAAATATATTGGCATAGATTAAAAATACCTTTAAATAATATTAAAATATTCCTTTGAAAAGTAAAATAAAAATATCATTTCCTTTTGAAGTCATTTATTTTAAATATTAAAACTTACAAAATATTGGGAAAAATATTTTCTTTGTAATTAATCATGGAAAAATTTAAGTTTATATTCAAATAAAAGTATATTCACAATGGAAGGAAATGAATATTAATATGTATATGTTAAAAAACGTTGTTTTTTTTCTTTGTAAAGAAAGTGAAAATGTGTCATATAGGAAATGTTAAAATATTACATTTTTAAACATTTTTAATAAAGTAAAGTATAGTTTAAATTACCTTAATAAATCATTTAAATATAAATAATATCATTATTGATCATTTTTTGAAAAATATGGTTATAGAAGAAAACCTTTCCCGACATAAAAGAAGAGATTAGGTCAATATCACTTATCAATAACATTATCTTTGTAACTTGAATAAAATGATAGGATATAAAAAAGAAACTTTTAAATTAGAAAAATAACCCAAGGTGAATAAAATATATGTGTTTGAAGAAATATATATCATATAATTCCTTCCAATGTAAATTTAAACAAAACCAATCCCAATCAAAAATAAGATTGGAAATAAAACTCTTACCTTAAGTCTGAATTGATTAATAAGCACTATAAACTCTTATATAATAAATTTATATTTATTATAATTATTTAAAAACCTTATATATACATCTAATATTATATATTATCCACTTATAACATTTTAACACCTGTTTATTTATAAATCTTTATTAAAATCGCCATTTCATGGTGATAACTATTACTTTTTTCACATAAGTATCAGTACTTCTATCTTGATCATAGTTTGATCACATAAAAATCTTATATAAGTTATGAGTATCATATTTATTCATTATATAAATTTTTATAAAAATACACAGTAGGCGTTAACAGATAAATGAAATATCTCATTCATAGAGATAGTAGTCCATATGTACACATGAATATTGTTTTGATTTTTTAATGAGAAGAAGAAGACTATGGTAAATAATATTAAATCACTATATAATAAAAATTTACATTATAAAAGTCAAATATTTTTATTAAATAATTCATTATTTTATATATTTGTGGTGTTGATGGAAAATGAAACTCATCACTATGTGGAGATTGTAGTCTGTATGTATGCATGAGTGATACTCACATTTTGTATTGGATGGATTCATAAAAATATGGATTATATATTTCAACTTCAGAATATTAATTATATTAAAAACAAAATAAATAAATATTATATCCATCATAGCAATAATCCATTAAAAGTGGTTATGAAAAATGAAATACATCATTATGTAGAGGTGGTAGTCATTACAAAAGCAAAAACATTGATTTCATTTCTATTTTGATGGAAAAAAGAGATTAATAAAGGCCAAAAAAATAATATAATATAATTATATTTAAGATAATTATGTTGTTATATCATCTTGTTTAGGATATAATTCAAGGATGTAAAATAATAAATAATATGATATAACTCATTTAAGTGTTATACATATTCTTTCAGAATCCTCATTTGGATATCCCCTTAAGGACACTTGGGTGGGTATTTTAAGAATAAAAGAACCAATAAAATGTATATATAGATATATATATATAATTTCTGAATATAATTTAGTAGGATTATTACAATATAAAAGTATCAATAAGTGTTATTAATTTAGGATAGGTGAAGTCCCTCTATTGGAGGGGTAAATGAAACATTTGTATTTTTTAAGAACTTTAAAATACAATAAATATAATAATAATGTCAAGTGGGACAAGATAGAATTAATTTAGAATATAGGATTGGTAAATATTAAAATTCTAATAATAGATAAATTTTGGATAGGATTAAGTGAAATTTTAATCTTTATCTTTTGGAATGACCTCCCCATCAACCCGTTTTCACTTTAGTCGTAGTAACAACTTCTTCAATCTTTAAGGATTAGAAATTTAATTCGAAGGTGGAAAGTTACTCACAAATGGTAAATTTAATAAATTCTAAACCATTTCCCATTAAAAATGTCATCTTTCAAGTTTTTTTTATTTTTAATTCATTTAATAAAATATTATTTATCATTAAATTCATTTTTGAGAATATTAAACAAATTTGACATTAAAGGTATCAGGATAACATT
Source organism: Viscum album (assembly GCA_963277665.1). Classification (NCBI taxonomy): domain Eukaryota; kingdom Viridiplantae; phylum Streptophyta; class Magnoliopsida; order Santalales; family Viscaceae; genus Viscum; species Viscum album. The sequence continues at coordinate 511,959,427 of OY728136.1, read as the reverse complement.
TAATTTTGAATATAAACTATTCAACCATTAATTATAAATTATTATTAACCATAAAATATAAATAAATCTATAATTAATATGGAAATGTAAATTTAATATTTTTTAAACCCATTTACTCTGGTTTTTCTACTTCTTGCACAAGCACTGAGATAATGTTATGTAAGTGTATAAGGTATTTATATCATCCCTAAAAATTAAAATTAAATTACCATCATAAAAAATAAAATATTTATGTTCAGAATAATCTTTTATATTCATTAATAACATATTTTTATCTCAATGACAATATATAAGAGTAATTAAAAGTAAGAGAGTGATACTTTTGTAATTATCCTTTAATTAAAATAATATAAAGGTATTAATCAAAGGAAATGGGAAGGAAATTTCCAATTTTTTTAATATTGTATGGTTATAGTATAAAACCTGCATATAATAAAATAAATACAAGTTTTAGGGATATTTTTAGATCATATCTCAAAATTTTAACATTGTTTTACCCGTTTTACCCTTACTGTGGTGACAACATTTTTACTATGGTTACTATTAATAATAAAAAACATAAAATAGACCTATTTATAAAAATTGAACCATATAGTCCCAAATACGGAATTAAATTTTCAATATTCAATTTGTAGAAGTTTCAAAAATCAATTTTAATATAAATAAGTAAAATGCAAGAGAAAATAATTTTTAGAAAAAATGCATTTTAAGCCTAAAAATGATCTTATAACAAAATAAAATATTATAGAAACTGAATACTTTAATACATAAATATTAAATCATTTAATAGGAATATTAAATACATTTCATAATAATTCATACATAAGGACCATTGAGGTTTAGTTTCTTCTAAAACAAGGATATGTAAACAACTAGTACATAAAAGTTATACATCATTTCTCATTATGTTCTTCTCAAATAACACATTTATTAGTCAAATAATAATTAAAACCATTATTAATAACTTGGAACTATTTTAAATTCTATATATACCCACAAAACTATATTAATAGTTCATAGAAACCCATTGGTATAGGGGGTCTTATCCCAATGGTTCAATAAAAATGTTAAGATATTCCATTTATCTGTAGACTATCCCAATGGATTTTTTAAAAATGTTGGGATAAATACCTATATACCAATAGTTCAAAAAATCCATTCATATATAGTTCCCTATAATACAAGTGTGGGAATAACATCCTAATTTTTTAAATCAATCCACATTTTCCCTACCTAGCGGTTTCATCTTCTTCACAATGCGTGAAAATCTATCCTCAGTTTCAAATTTCATTCAGTTTCTTCAACATGAAATTGGTGAGTTTGAAATGGGTATTATCTTATTCCAAGAATAATTTTCATTTTTTATCTATGTATAGAATTCTGACCTATAATATTTTATTTTATTCCCCATTTTATGTAATCTCTCACCCTTTAATGTTTTAATTCGATTATTCTTAAATTTCAAATTGGTAAGTCCCAAATACTTCATCTCTTCTATCAAACATAATTTTCATTTATTTTACTAGACTAAAATAATAACCAATATTTTTTTTTAATTTCTAGATTCTTTTAATGAAGGTTAGTTTTAATTATATTTTTTATTAAATTGTATAACAAATATGACTATTTGTGATGTATTATTTTAGTATATAAATCTAGTATGAACATATTATATTTATGATATTTATTTAATAAAACTAGAAATGGGTTTTTGTAAAAAAATATTTCATGTGTTCAAAATTTTTAGTTCTTAGTTTATTGAAATCTTTTTCAAGTAATTTTGGGGGATATTTTTAGTTTAATTTCATTACATTTAAAACATATTAGATAACTAAAAAAGAAAATACTCTTAAGACAAAATATCTCTTATATGTGCCCTATGAGTTTAGGTATATAAATTAATGTAAGTTTATTTAATGATTTATGCATGCTATATGATTATTCAAATAAAAATTTAATATGTATGGTTCAATAATACATGATAAATATTCATGATATTATTTTTCATACATGTTATTACAGTTTGGGATTTATTGTGAAATGATTGAGAAACAATTTAGTATTAATAGTGGATTCTTCACAAATAAGATCTAATGATATCATCCAATAATATAGTATTTTGTATTTATTCCTTGACCATTAGAGGCACTATAAACACAACCTCATCTACACTAGCAGCATAATTATTTTATTAATTTTTAAAAATTAAATTTAACTTGTGGAGGTGATGGAATATTATTTTATATTCTTATAATGTTAAATAAACTTGCCATTTATGATAAAATAATAATTATATATCAATAGGGCGAATCAGGTTATCATATTTACTAATCCTTTACTATTATAAAAATCCAATGGAAAGGGGTATTATATTATGTGTTGTACAAGCTAGAAATGTTGGAGAGTGCCTTAAGAGAGAAATTCCTTGAATATTCTTAACTATTATAGTATATAACAAAATGGGAATCCCACTCACATTATTGGATAAACCATATTATTCAATGAATATCCATAAAAGGGTAATCATATAAAATCCAATAATATAGCATAGATTTTCAGAGAATTCATCTATAGAGGAATTAAGACTCAAATAAAAGCCTATATAAACCCATATGAGTCCCATTAATTTCATTTACAAATAATAGAATAAAAAAATAATAATAAATTTCAACAAAAAATGACTTTTTAAAAATGGATACCTTAGAAAACACACCCTACAAAAAAATATCATCATCAATGGTGCATAAACTATTTAACATATACACCTTATTGTTATAAGTTGTTTATCATCAAAGTATCCAATTATGAAATCATTGATCACCAATTCTACAATTTTGATTCCATAATTCCAATACACTAAAAAAACATATTTACTTGTGGTTCACCATTGATTTGAAATATCATTAATTATTCAATATAATGGCCTCTATAAATTTAGACTTTATCAAAATAGTGGCACATAATTATCCTAGGGAGATCTTTCTTTGTACAATGATTTTCCATAATATCCACTATGTTTCAAAAAATATCCTAATTTATTACTTGTTATAATTACCCACTAAAGATTACCATTATCATCAATATATAGAAAACTAATGTTCTAGGTTCCCATAAATCTATTATGTCCAAAAAACGTAATCCAATTCAAATATAGCCCCCTTTGAATTATTTTATTAATTTCAATCATATTGTTACTAATTCATTCACTTTCTCATAATTTAATCTCATACACTCATTTTTTACACTTTCTCATTACTTATCACAATTTTTATCACACACACTTATGATTTAGTTTTTCAACTTTATTATACATTTCATATATTTTATCACCTTTATCGCGCTTTCACTCACCATTGTACAAAGTTAAAAAGTGAATTGTATAAGAAAAAAAAGAGAAATTATAAACAAAATTTTTTGTAGTATTATGTATAGTTATTTCTCATTGATATAATGTAATTCAATATCTTGGTTTAATACTTATAGTGTTTTGGTATATATATAGATTTTTTTTGTATTTTATATTACGATTCTCATATATAGTAGTGTGTTAGTTATGGTTTCATGTAAAGTGAACAATTATTATTTCCATAAATATATATTTTTATTTAACTTTAATTTTATTTCATATGTTTTAAAAAATTATATATAATATTTTTTATAGAATGGATAGAAGTGGGTTGTATGAAACTGGTCAGATATCAAGAGATTTTCAAAACAATTTGGATATATTTTTAGATTTTTCATTTAACAATGCTTCAAATAGCTTTCATATACACTAATAATGTTATAATTTTATTAGAATACCTTGGTCATGTCAGGAATAAGTTATCTACCATATAAAAAATATGGTTTTGAAATAAACTACTCTGTGTGGTTTCACAATGGGGGGAAAATAAAATCTCAAATTGTTTATGATTTGAAACAGAGGACTAGATTGGATAATTTATTAGAGGATTGACTTTCTTTTATTATTCATCTTGAGAAAGAAAGGATAATAAAATAATAAGACTTATAAATGAGAACACATGATGCATGCAATGAAAATTATTGAATTGATAGGGTGAAAATAAAAGAATGATGCTGCCACAACTCCAACATATCATCAATGTGGTAAAATTAAAAAGATGGAATTTTTAATCTGACTATTTCATGGGAAAACCAAGTATGTAATTTTAAATAATTACATTGATTATATTAATACTTCTTTGAAGGTATTACTTCTAGATGATATAGATATTCCTTAAAACCATTATATAGAATGGAAGTTATTTGATGTACATAGATTTTCTAAAAAACAAAATTCATGTTTGATGAAACACCAAAATTTTACAAATCTCAATAGAATCCAAATGTGGATGGAACACCACAATGTGAGCCAAAACATGTAATTTTTCACTTTCCATTAATTCCCAAACCTATAATCTTTTCATGTATGATAAAATATCAATAATAATTTAATGAAATGATATTGAGAAAAAGAAGGATAAGGATGAGTTCATTCATCTTATATATGGATTTTAATGGTGTAAAGTTGATGATCTATATAATTATTTTTAGCTTATGTTTATAGTGTGAGGTCGGGTATATCATGTGATGGTTTTAATCAGTTTGGGAAGATGCTTACTTCGTACAACATATGGCCTGTTTTCAAACACATTTATAACCATCCTCCATGGATGTGTATGAAAAAACAATTCAATTTCATGAGTACACTCATATCTAGAGCTTATTACCATAGAAATTATATATATATATACATGAATAATTTAATAAAAGTGTTGAAACATCTTTTAAATGGGGGGGGGGGGGTCACATATGATGCATGTTCAAAAGACATATTTCATATGTGTGCTACTCGTATATAGATTATAAATGATTTCCCTACTTATGAAATTATTTATGGATGGAGAGTGAAGGAAAAGTTATCATGTCCTATTTTTGTAAGAGTTATACAATCCAGAGGACTTAAATATTTTAACATTTTCAGTTTTATAGGACATTAGTGATTTATTCCAATGGATCATCCATATAATAATAACCATATGAGTTTAGAAAATACCATGGATTCCGAAAATCCACCTCAATGTATGTTTAGAACTGATTTTCTTAATGAATTGAAAGATATCAGTTTTCCATTTGGGAAGGGTTAGATGAAATCTAGAAAGAGGAATAATACTTTCATTGAAACCAATTACAACTAGAAGACGAAAATTATCTTTTTTTGAGTTTCCTTATTTTCAACCAATTTTTACTTTATTTATTAGATGTCATGCACATTAAAATAATATATGTTCTTTATTTCATTCAATTCTTCAAAATGTTAAGGGAAATAAAAATAGATGATTTATAGTCTCGATGTGAATTGGTGGATTGGGGTATCAAACTAGAATTTCATTTTGTGTGTATCAGTGAAAATAAATAGAAGGTTCTGTGTTCTTATTTTGTGATGAAACCTATAGATAAATCAATTTCTAGAAGTATTAAAGACTATTAATTTTCCTAATGGGTATCCAAGAAACATATCAAAATGGGTCATCAAAATAATGTTGAAGCTGAAATCTTTGAAGAATCAATATTATCAAATCCTTCTACATAAGTTGATTCCAATAGAAATATATTATCTAATGTCCAATAATTTATGTGTTTCATTTATTCGGATGTTCTATTTTTATATATATCTTTGTGATATGAATATTTCGAAGTATTTCTTGAAAAACTATTTGGTAGAGGCACCATTAATTTTCTGTGAGTTAGCGAAAATATGTCATCCATTATTTTTCACATTCCTGTTGCATTTAACTATCCATATTCCAACCAAAATACGTCTTGGAGGGCCTTTTTTTGTTGGATGTATACAACTGATATAAATATGAACATATTGAAGTATTATATCTAAAAAAAGAATCTTCCTGAAGGTTATATCATGAAAGGTTACTTGGATTAAGAATGTATGGATTTAGGTTCAATGTATTTATCTAATGTCACTATGAAGTGGAACAAAACAATGAGAAAATAAGAATAGTGTTATGAGAAAATTGAACCCAGTTTTCTTTCACTTCCTCAAATAGGGGTAATTCTTCGATCATATACATTGTCCACATTAATCTTTGAAGAGCCGAAGATGGCACATCGAACAGTTTTATTTAAATGTGATTTGTTTGATGACTACATCAAGTATGTTAATTAAACAAGTATATATTATCTAATCTCATGTAATTGTACATATCTATTAAACTATTTCTAAATTTTTAATGGTGAATACAAAAAATTATAAATAGAAAGATTCATTCTTTATCTTTGAGAATGAGATATAATTTTCATAGAAAAGAGTTATATGCTTTGTTGAAATTGAAGTTAGAAGTATTATTGTAATAAATTAATAAAATTAATATTTAATTAATTTTAATATTTATTTATATTTCAGGTATTTATTTTTCCTACTAAACATGTCTCTAAGGAAGTAAGAGAATTAGTTTTTGGTGTTAATTTCACAGTTCATGAATGGAAATCAATTGTGATTAATGAGTAAAATTTATTATTATTGAATGAGTAATGAACATAAGAAAAACATGATGGGGTTATGGTAACTTCCATAATAGACTATTATTCCAGTCAATCAGATATTGGACCTCAATTTAAAAATGTATCTATTTATGGAGTCATTCAGAAAATTATAATATTCGATTATTACTCTCATGGTTGAGTCATTATGATGAAATAAAAGTGGTTTGATTTGATAACGAGGCATGGAACATTTATTGATGATTGTGGATTTTGAGATATTGACATAACTCTTACTCTATCTAATGATGAGAAAGAGTAATCCAAATACATATTTTAGATGAGGGTGAATATGTAATGGGAACCATCCTTTCTCCCATTAGACCTTGTCAATTTATTACTTATGATGACTCCAATAGTTAAATTTTTTGAGTTGATAGTGAACTAATGTTTGTAGTAAGAAATATATTGAATTATCCATTTGTGTTCTCAATTGTTTAGCTCGACATGGGTTGTTAAGGTTTGTACTATTCAAATTTATTTACTATTGATTAAAAATATTTTGTATACAACTTTAACTTCTTGTGTATTTTAAATATATATGGGTTATTGTTCTCTTTGAGTTTCATTTTTCAATTATTTAATTGAACTATATTTGAACCAACCAAACCTAAAAAAACCAAAACAATTAAATTTGAACAAAAAACAAGATGAATATAATTTAAACATATTAAACTAATTAAAATGAAAATCCAAATCTATTAAAATAATGACCTAATCAAAAAATTGAAAATTTACGTAACCAAAAATATGAACAAAATGACTTACCCCAAAAAAATGGACAAATGACCTAATCAATTAACCAAAATGAACCAAATGAGATAACTAAAATTCAACTAGATCAAATTGAAAATACAAGAAAACTATATCATATCCATGTTAAACATGTTAATTTTAACATATTGATTTTTATGACATTTATTTTAGGTTTTGTTATTCTTCCCACTAAATATAAAATGTTTTTTATATAAATATGTATTTTATTTGGTTTAGAAATAGGTATTCCTTAATTAATTCATATATCATATTATTTATTATTTTTCTTACACATTAGTTATGGATTTATAATTAATTCAATATTTTTTATCAAATATAGGAAATGAAAAACAATGAATATATGTGAAGGAAAAGGATGAGAAAAAACAAACACCAAATGAGAGAGATGGGAATCCCTCTTGTGGTGCTAGTTGTGAGTATTTTATTTCAATATATATATATATATCAATATCATATTATGTCATGTGATGATTATTTTAACTTTTTATCAAGATCCACCAACTAGGAGGTAGTTATTCACCAACCATCCTAGTGGTACCAGTGATCATCCAGATGATATGAGGGGGGCAACACATGAGCCACATAAACCACTCAGTGTACCTGATCACACCCTGTCCCCTCCTTTGACATACCATCTATTACACATTTTGATCTAGCAGTGTCATTAGAGGCACCTGAGATATTTAATACACCTAGTTTTTCAACACCATTTTCATCTAATCCTGCTCACCTATCTATCCATATATGATGATGGATCCTAATTCCCATCCATATTATACATTTCCAAATACATTTATGCCATATTATTTTCCTTATAATTCTTTCTTCCCAATCTTCTGAATTCATTGCCCCTATACTTTTACTCCAACACATTCTGAGCCTCTAGAGAACACATTGGGCCTCACTCCTTCTATACAGGTTCACATTCCTTCAGAGTTAAGGGATCCAGTAGCTCGCACCAATCAGACTACCTCAGGTATACATATATAACCATGGTAATTTTTTGACCATAATTTATTTTCATTATTAGATGTATTGATATAATATGTTTTTTTAAAATTGATTCTTCCACTTGGCAACATGGGCATGCTTGCATGCATGAGGTTTGGAAACGCCACACACATCTAATGGTTGAGTACAATGAGGACAATCAAATGATTTTAAAAATAGGGTGATAATGTAGTAGTTTTATGGAGATGATTTCAAAATAATCTTATATCATTCTAATTATTCCACTCTACTAGAGATACCTTCCAAATTAAGAAAATGATAATTCTTGGGCACAAAAATTGTAAGGACCCGAACCCAGTTTCCCAGAGTCTGTGCCTTATTTGATTATGTTGGCATACATACATGGAATACGAATCCCAAAGGACCATGTAGTTTAGTATTATTGGAAAAAATATATATACATTAGTTCAACTTTACAAAAGGAAAGGAAAAATGACACTAAATTATTCCACTAGCAACATAATGTCTCCAAGATTATGCTTGCATGTCATTCAAAATTTACTTCTTCACGTCCTGAGAAAAATGAAACATAAGAAAGGGTGAGTTCAAATGCTCAGTAAGAGTATGAAATACAGTGGAATATATCATAAACCTCATACATGGTGAATAATTGAAAACACATTCCTTTAATAATAAATTTGAACACATTATGGCAGAAATATGAGCCGAATAAATAATGGAAAAATAAAACATAATCATGGGTATTCTACTAGTCGAATAACCTCATGAACTTTCAACTAATAGCTTCATAATGATGGAAGTTCATATTCTAGACATTCTAAAACATTTTTTCAAGGCCTAGTCCATGATATATTATGATTTATGCCTTGTCCCAAATCCATATATCACATTGGGAAAGCCCTCGACCAATTCCACTTCTATTTGTCTCATGAGACCTACTGATGCATCAAAGGGATATAGAGGGCCACACCCATATAATAATAAGTCCAATTCATTCTTCATATGATCAGGGATAAACATAAACAACATATACATTCATATTGAAACTATCATGTGAAATGTAACTATCTTTCCCCCAATTATTAAACATAAACACTAACCATTCGAAATAATATGGTGAATGGTTTTAGGATAGATCATCCTCAAAAAATTTATTCATAAACCATTAAATAAAATATGGTATATGAAATCATAAATGATTAACCCCAACAATACATAACAATCAACAAGAGTGTTGAATCAAACGAGAATAATCTTCTAAAATCATTAAGCAATTCTTGTGATAAATACTCTTTTATTTTAAAAAGAAGAGTTCTTTTGGAAAAATCTTTGTATAAAACCAGAAGTAAAGTAAGATGGTATTTCATGATAAATTTATTGTTTTTATAAGGACTATGGTTTACAAAAATATATTTTAGCTTTCCCTTGAAAATATAAATGAATTTGAGAAATTCCCTTGTACGGGGCTCGTATTTTTGGAAACATTTTTGAGAGATTATTTTAAAACATGTAACTATCCAGAAAATAAAGAAGGATTATGGTTGGTGTACATATATAGAATAGTCACACAGAATTTATGAGGAGTATATAACAATACATAAGAATTTAATCAAGGAAATTATGAAATAAAAGTAACCCGAATGAAAACGGATGTTCGGGTGGAAAACCCTTACCTTAACTCCAAACACGTTCTTCTCTCGAACTTAAGCTCCTGGAATATGAAATTATACTGATTAATAACTTAATTAAAAAACCTATTAGGGATTTATTTATTTTATCACAGTTCTGGTTAGTTAATTTATGTTCCTATTGGTAAGTTATTGTATTGAATTCCATCGCTTCAGAGTGTTCATTTTCTTTATTTTCATCTTCGGTTCACTTGTTTTTAAGTAATGTAGGTCATGTGAAATGGTTATAAATCTCTAGGATTAGAATTATATATTATTTATGAACATAAAGAATTGTTAGTGTTAATTTCTATAATTTGGTTACATGGAATGAGGATGAATAATTAGATGACAACCACTTCGATTATTCGACGGTATTTGGATTATTATGAACTAGTTTTGTCATATAACTTAATTATATGTACATATTATGGTTCATGAATATTAATTAGGTTATAATACATATATTATAGTCTAGTGCAACCATAAATATGGTTTCATGACCATTAAAAAGGAATAAATTGAAGAACTAAACTTCGTCGTCTACAAAGGCTATAAATTGGAACCTCAAGGACGTTGATTTCATTTATAAAAATAAATAGGAGGGAGTAAGAATATATAGGACTATTCTTCCATTAACATGAAATAATTCCAGTATATAGATGATACGGATGTTAGCATGATCATTTGGATAGAGGAGGTGAGGTGAGGATAGAAAAATAATATAATTGAAATGAAACCAAATGAAAAAGAAGGGTGCTTTACCTCTTGAAATAACCTCCTTGAGAATCTCTTTAAGGGGAGGGGTTTTGGTCTTTTGGAAAGACAAGAAGCTTCTTGGACATAGGGAGAGACAAGGGAAGGGTAATTGGGAAGAACATTGAGGATCTTCAAGGCTTATAGGAGTGAAGAGAAGAGGGAGTGGTGAGGGATTTTTATAGTGGAAGAGGGGTAAATTTTGAATATTTAATTCATCATTTTATTACTTCTCTCAAGACAACCAATAGTGTTGTTTCATGTGACCCCTAATAGTAATAAGTTCATGTGAGTTCAAACCAAGTGGCCTTTCATCACTTGTGATGTCATGAAAAGTGTATTTAACTGATATTTTTTATATACGGTATTTTATCGTATTTTACTATTCATAAAAAATTATAGAATTTCAGAAAAATCCCAAAAATTCACCCCTACCATTTTTCGACGTGTAGAATTCAAAAGTGAACTCCATTATTCAAAAATAATTTTCTAAATATTATTAATTTCATTTTTAAATAAAGACATAGTTAATTCGAAAAATAACAATCTTGAAGTGCAATTAGTTTTATGTGACATTGAAAAATTAATTAAGATCCCATTATCATATTACCTTATGAAAATAAAATAATAATATTATTTACTATTCATAAGAGTCATATTACTATTCATAAGGGTAAGTTACTATTCACCAAAAAAATCATGTTTGTTCTATTAGACTCCAAATGACTTACTAAACACAACTCTAGATGATCAATTTTTGAAATTCAAAACATAGAAGAGGCAAAGTTGTGTTCAACAAATAGATTATAAAATTGCATTCTATATTTATTTTCAAAACCTCGGGGTGTTACATTCTCCCCTCCTTAAAAAATTTCATCCTTGAAATTCACAAAATATTACTTAAAATGATTCGGGTATGTCTTTAACATAAGCTCCTCAGGCTCCCATGTTGCTTCCTCCATCTTATGGTTACTCCATAGAACCTTTACAAGATGAGTCATCTGATTTCTCAATACTTGTTCTCTAGTATCAAGAAACTTGATAGGATCTTCACAATAAGATAGATCTGGATCAAGTTCTACTTCTTCATAAGTGAGTACATGTGTTGGGTCTAGCATGTACTTTCTTAACATTGACACATGGAACACATTGTGAACCTTGGAGAGACTTGGCGGCATTGCCAAACGGTAAGCTACGACTCCAATTCAGTCCAAAATTTCAAAAGGTCCAATGTACCTCGGACTTAATTTTCCCTTCTTACCGAATCTTATCATACCCTTCCATGGAGATACCTTTAAGAAAAAGTGATCACCTTCTTGAAATTTTAAATCCTTCCTTCAGTTATCAACATAGCTCATTTGGCTACTTTGAGCTGTTTTGATATGGTTCTAGATAATCTTCACCTATTCCGTTGTTTCTTCAATAAGGTCTAGGCCCACGAGCTTTCTTTCACCAACATCATCCCAGCAAGTTAGTGTACGACATCTCCTCCCATATAATGCTTCATAGGGTGCCATCTAAATACTTTAATTGAAGCTATTGTTGTAGGAAAATTTTACGAGGGGTAAATACTGATCCCACAAGCCTTGAAAATCAAGTGAAAAAGACCTCAACATGTCTTTTAATGTTTTAATAGTCCGTTCTGATTGTCCATTAGTTTGTGGGTGGTAGGTAGTGCTCAAATGAAGATCAATATCCAGGGCCTTCTGAAGACTCTTCCAGAATCATGATGTAAAACAGGGATCAAGATCAGAAACAATTGATGAGGATACACCATGATGTCTTATAAATTCATTAATATATATTCTTGCTAAATTTTCAAGTGGTAAATCTTCCCTTATAGCAAGAAAATGTGAAGATTTTGTAAGATGATCAATAATAACCCATATCGTATCATTCTTTCTTGGAGTCTTTGGTAGCCCCATGACAAAGTCCATCGTAATATCATCCTACTTCCACATAGGTATAGGAATGGGTTGCATGAATCCACCAGGATGTTGTCTTCCTACCTTCACCTGTTGACAAACTAAACATCTCGAAACATAATCAGCAATCTCCCTCTTCATGTTTTTCTACCAAAAATGTTCTTTCAGATCTCTATACATCTTGGTTCTACCTGACTGTATAGATAAATTTGAGCTATGAGAATTGTCTAATAGTTCCTTTTTTAGCTCGTGTACTGATGGAATGCATAACCTCTTCCAAAACATCATAACTCCTTCTTCATACACGAAGTCAGCCAGTCTCCCATCCTTAACTACATTAATTTTATTATGCGGATTCTCATCATCAGATTGAGAAATTTTTATCTTCTTTAGTAAATATGGTTTAACAATCATTTGAAATAGGATTGATGTTTCCCCTTCCTTAACAATTTCCATATCCATCTTCAGTAGATCCATGAACATAGGATCTCTTTCAATCCTCATTTGAGTCAGAAGTCCATGATCTTTCCTGCTTAATGCATCTTCCACCTTATTCTCCTTTCCTGGGTGGTAGTGTATTGAAAAATCAAAATCCTTGAGTAAATCGAGCCATATTCTTTGCCTCATGTTGATTTCTCTTTGTGTGAAAATATATTTCATACTCTCATGGTCCGTATAAATCTCACATCTCTCTCCGTAGAGATAATTCCTCCATATTTTCAGTGAAAATATTATAGATGATAAATCAAGATCATGAGTTGGATAATTTTTCTCATGAGTCTTCAATTGTCTTGATGCATAAGCAATAACTTTATCATTTTATCATAAGGACGCAACCGAGTCCATTCTTTGATGCATCACTGGATATTAAAAATCCATCACTTTTAGATAGAAGAGTCAAAATTGGAGTAATGACCAATATTATTTTTCAATTCATCGAAAAATTATATACATTATTTTGTCCACACAAACTTAACTCCTTTACGTGTGATCTTGGTTAGCAGGTTAGCCAGTTAGGTAAAATTCTGAACAAAATGCCGATAATAACCTACTATGCCAATAATACTGCATACCTCAATTATATTTGATTGTGTGGACCAATCTTGTGTTTCCTTTGTCTTCATAGGATCAACTAGGATTCCATCCTTAGAGACAACATGGCCCAGAAAAGAAACTGATTGAAGCCAGAATTTACACTTGCTAAACTTACCATATAAATCAATTCTTCAAAGAGTTCTCAGAATAACCCGCAAGTGATTATCATGGTCTTCATAGATTTTTGAGTAATTGAGGATATCATCAATGAATACCAAAACAAAGTTATCATGATATTCCTTGATAACTCTATTCAATAAATCCATGAAAATAGAGGGTACATTTGTCAGATCAAAAGGCATCACTGTAAACCCGTAATGCCCATACCTAGTCCAAAATGTTGTCTTATGAATATCTTCCTTCCTCACATATAACTGATGATATTCGGATCGAAGGTCAATCTTCAAAAAGTATTGATCTCCATGATGTTGGTCAAATAAACCATCTATTCGGGACAGAGGATACTTATTATTTATTGTTATAGCATTGATTTCCCTGTAATCAATGGAAAGCCTCATGGATCCATCTTTCTTCTTGACAAAGAGGACATGGGATCCCCATGGAGAAACACTAGGTCGAATAAATCCTTTTTTCACTCAAATCCCCTAGTTGTTTCTTTAGATCTACTAATTCCATAGTGGCCATTCTATAGGGAGTATTTGATACATGTCTTGCATCAGGAATAAAATCAATAGAGAAATCAACTTCCTGCTCTGAAGGATGTCCAGGTAAATCCTCTGGAAATACATCAATGTACTCTTATACTATGTGCACATCCACAATTTGAATATTTATTTCCTCTCCCATTAGTTTTTCTTCCTTCCATGTATTTTATTCTGTAGAGATACTGGGGGTGGTTCTAGATAAGAATCAGGTGGAAAATTTTCCTCCCTAAAGACAAGAGATTATACACCATTTTCAAAGATTGTAACTTCCTTTTTCTTATAATAAATCTTCGCATCATAATTTGACAGCCAATCCATACCGATAATTATATCAAATTCAGTCATTGGTATAATGATAAGGTTAGAAAATAGGGCACATTTTTGTGTTTGGAGGGGGACTAATCGAAATTCCCTTGTTGCAATGATACATCCACTAAAAGTTTTGACTAATAACTCCTTTATTAAATTAAATTGGACATATCGAGATTTCTTGGAAAACTGGGAAGATATAAATGAATACGAAAATCCAAAATCAAATAAAGTATTGGCTAAATTTGTTGAAATGATTAAAGTACCTCCCACCACATCATTTATAACTTCAACCTATGCAGTTGTGATTGCATAAGTTTGTCCCTTATCCCTTGTCCTTTTTTGTTGCATATATCCTTGATGCTTTGGATAATTATTAGCCTAGTGTCCCATCTCTTGACATTTATAGCATTGAACATCATTGGCTTCCTTCTTCCCTTTGAAATCACCAACAAGATGGATTTTCTGACCACATTTGTAGCATAATCCTTTTCCTTTTAAGCATGCACCAGGGTGTTTCCTTCCACAATTGTCACATGGTGGAAATTCAACTCTTCCCTTCTTCCCCATTTCCTTATTTACTTTCCCAGGGTTTTTAGCATCCCTCTTCTTTTCTTGATTTCCCTTAAAGTCACAATACTTAGAGAATTCTTTTTTCTGTCTTGATAGCACATAAAACTATATCCTCATATGTTGAAAAAATTTGGGTGACCAGTGCCTTCCAGAGGAATGGCTTTAGGCCATCAAAGAATCGATAAATTTTTCTCCTTGGATTTCATATGTAGTCTACAACATGTCTTGATAATCTTGTGAAGTTAGCTTCGTACATGGAGACATTTTCATCTTCCATATCCCTCAGATTAAAGAATTGTCTCTCCATATCGGCTCACTACTTATGAGGGAAATATTTTTCAAAAATGATTTCTTTAAAATCCCTATATTCCATCTCTTATATATCTTCTTACTCCTTTGTGTTTTGGATTAATGACAACCACTGATCTGCATCTCCTGATAGATGATATACTTCCATTTCAACCTTCTCTCTTTCATTACATCCCAAAGAGAGAAATATCTTCTCAGGGGGAATATATCCACTTCTCTACTACAAACGGGTTTGTAGTCCCATTGAATGATGGAGGCTATTGTCGCATAAAGAGATCTAGTACAGATCCTCCACATGGTGGGTCTGGATGCTCCATATGGGTAAGGTTATTATTCATGACCTGAGTAAGTTGTACCAGTATAGTTATGAGTTGTACAGCACCATTCACAACACCAGATCCAACATCATTATATTGCGTCGAAGAGAAATCCCTACAGGGGACACGTGTGTTCGTGCAGTTTCCATTCATTTCACTTGGCGCCATCTCTAGATAATGGAATACACTAGATTAGGTTATAAATCATAATGTATAATCTTAACTTAACAAAATACTTAGAAACAAATTTAGATCCTACGAATATCTAATCCTGTATTCGAAAATATGGTTTCAATGAGGAATATTTTACATTTAAATCCTTTATAATGCCTTGAAATGAAATTATGAATTATTCTAAGCATATCCCCCAGGAGTGTCGTAACCAAGAGTGCATCAAGGCCCGTTGTCGTGCAACAGTTCCCGTTTGAGTCTAGCTCAAAGCGGTGTTTTTGGGTTTTACCCCTAGATACATATATACCAGAGCTGCCTCTACCTGCTCATATCCAGACAGGGATGTATTGCTTGAAATATCCACATAATATATTCCTTACCAAAACACCCGGACGTTATTGTATGTATTTTCTCAATTACTAACTTAGGGACTCTTCCCTAATTCTACATTTTCTAAATCTAGTTTCAAATTATTCTACTAAACATCCTCTAATACCAACTGTAAGGACCCGGAGTTGGTGCCTTATTTGATTACATTGGAATACATACAAGGAATACGAATCCTGAAGGGCCAAGTAGTTTATAATTATTGGAAAAAAGATACATACATTAGTTCAACTTTATATAAGGAAAGTAAAAAAACGACACTAAATTATTCCACTAGAAACATCATGTCTCCTAGATTATGCTTGCATGTCATTCCTAATTTACTTCTTCATGCCCTGAGAAAAATTAAACATAAGAAAGGGTGAGCTCAAATGCTCTGTAAGAGAAATCAATACAGCGGAAGATAGCATAAACATCAGACATGGTGAATAATTGAAAACACATGCCTTTAATAATGAACTTGAAAACATTATGGCAGAAATATGAGATGAATAAATAATGCCACAATAAAACATAATCATGGGTATTCTACTAGTCGAATAACCTCAGGAACTTTCAACTAATAGATTCATAATGAGGGAAGTGAATATGCTGGACATTCTGAAACATTTTTTCAAGGCCTCGGCCAAGACGTCTAATGATTAAGGCCTCATCCAAAATCCATATATCACATTGGGAAAGGCCTCGGCCAATTCCACTTCTATTTGCCTCATGAGACCTACCGATGCATCGAGGGGATATAATGGGCCCCACCCATCACATAATAAGTCCAATTCATTCCTCATATGAGTGGGTATAAACATAAACAACATATACATTCATATTAAAACTATCATATGAAATGTAACTAACTTTCCCCCAATTATTAAACATAAACACTAACCATTCGAAATAATATGGTGAATGGTTTTAGGATAGATCATCCACAACAAAGTTAGTCACAAACCATTCAATAAAATATGGTATATGACATCATAAATGATTAACCCCAATAATAAACAAGAATCAACAAGAGTTTTGAATCAAACGAGAATAAGCTTCTAAACTCATTAAGCAATTCTTGTGATAAATACACTTTTATTTTGAAAAGAAGAGTTCTTTTGAAAAAATATTTGTATAAAACAAGAAGTAAAGTATGATGGTATTTTATGATAAAATGATTATTTTTATAAGGATAATGGTTTCCAAAAATATATTATATCTTGACCTTGAAAATAGATATGAATTTGAGAAATTTCCTTGTATCGGGCTCGTATTTTTGGAAACAATTTTGAGAGATTCTTTTAAAACATGTAACTATCCAGAAAATAGAGAAGGATTCTGGTTGGTGTAAATATATATAATACTCAAACAGAATTTATGATGAGTATATAATAATACATAAGAATTTCATCGAGTAAATTAGGCAATAAAAGTAACCCGAATGAAAATGGAAGTTCTGGTGGAAAACCCTTACCTTAACTCCCAACATGTTCTTCTCTCAAACTTAAGCTCCTGAAATATGAAATTATACTTAATAATAACTTAATTAAAAACCTATTAGTGATTTATTTATTTTATCATAGTTTTGGTTAGTTCATTTATGTTCTTATTGGTAAGTTATTGTATTGAATTCCGCCGCTTCTAAGTGTTCATTTTCTTTATTTTCATCATCGGTTCACTTGTTTTTAAGAAATGGAGCTCATGTAGAATGGTTATAAATCTAAAAGATTGGAATTATATAATATTTATCAACATAAATAATTGTTAGTGGTTATTTATATCATTTTGTTACATGCAATGAGGATGAATCATTAGATGACAACCACTTCGATTATTCGGCGGTATTTGGATTATTATGAACTAGTTTTGTCATATAACTTAATTATATGTACATATTCTGGTCGGGAATATTAATTAGGTTATAATAAATATATTATATTCTATTTCAACCATAAATATGGTTTCATGACCAGTGATGAAGAAAAAATTGAAGAACGACACTTCGTCGTCCACGAAGACTATAAATTGGAACCTCAGGGACGTTGATTTCGTTTATAAAAATAAAAGGCAGGGAGTAAGAATATTTATGATGGTTCTTCCATTCACATGATATAATTCTAGTATATATATGATACTAGAGTTATCATGATCATTTGGATATAGGAGGTGTGGTGAGGATAGAAAAAGATGATAAATTGAAATGAAACCAAATGAAAAAGAAGGGTGCTTTACCTCTTGAAATAACCTCCTTGAGAATCTTTTTAAGGGGAGGTATTTTGGTCTTTTGGAATGACCAGAAGCTTCTTGGATGTGGGTAGAGACCAGGGAAGGGTAATTGGGCAGATCTTTGAGGAGCTTCAAGGCTTAGAAAAGTGATGAGAAGAGGGAGTGGTGAGGGGTTTTTATAGTGGAGGAGAGAGGTAAAGTTTCAATATTTAATTCAGTATTTTATTATTTCTCTCAAGACAACCAATAGTGTTGTTTCATGTGACCCCTAATATTAATAAATGCATGTGATTTTGAACCAAGTAGGCCTTTCATCACTTGTGATGTCATTAATAGTGTATTTAACTGATAATTTGTATATACGATATTTTATCGTATTTCACTATTCATAAAAAATTCTGGAATTTCAAAAAAATCCCCAAAATTCACCACTACCATTTTTAGACGTGTAGAATTCTAAAGTGAACTCCATTTTTCAAAAATAATTCTCTAAATATTATTAATTTAATTTTTAAATAAAGTCATAGTTAATTTGAAAAATAACAATCTTGATGTGGAAATAGATATATGTGACATTGAAAAATTAATTAAGATCCCATTATATTATTAAATTAAGAAAATAAAATAATAATATTATTTACTATTCATAAGGGTATGCTACTATTCACTAAAAAATCAAGTTTGTTCTATCATACTCCAAATGACATACTGAACACAACTCTAGATGACCATTTTTTGAAATTCAAAACATAGAAGAGGCAAAGTTTTGTTTAATGGCTAGATTTTAAAATTGAATTCTATATTTACTTTAAAAACCTTGGGGTGTTACAAAAATGGGTAAGAAAATTCATTGGATTTAATATTATATTATTATTGTATTTATATGAATTAAAATTTTACTGCCAGCTTTTTTATAATTTTCCCACTAGTGAGGCTGTGAGGATAGTATGACTCATGGAATTAGGTGAGATGTAAAGAGTATGTAATAATTAGATGTATATTTGTTGGTGTGAAAGATTTGTTATGGATTTAGAGTCCACAACTATCATGAATGAGTTTCTAGTAGCACAATATTGGGAAATAATTGCTTATTTGAGGAGTACCGAGATCAAGGTATTAATCTGATTTGAGGTTTTTGAATGAAAATTACCATGATTTTCATTAATACATAAATTTTAGTAATTGGAAATTATTTTTTAGGAAGTATTTGGAAGAAATAAAAAAATAAGGATTCTATGTAATACCTACACACTTTTAGGAGAACTATAATGTTGGACAATGAGAGAAAACATATTCTATTATAGTTTTTGAACTGTTCCTTAAATTATCAATAGGATAAGTACTGATTTTTTCATTATTTCACATATCTAATATTTGAAACTCTTATTTTGACATTAATTTCAATTCCCTTATTGGAATGATGATCTTACCGAATTGTTGAATAAATTACGAAAAAATCCCTCGACATCTCATGGTTAGCCTATTATTCTCAAGTTCATTGAAATAATATTTAGATGTTTTCTTTGAATAAACATAATTTTTATAATATCCTAATCCTTCAACTGGTCATAAATATCATAATATTTCTTTAACATATTAAACATTTTATAAAAATTAATATTATACAAATTATCCTAGAGTTTTATCCCCCTAAAATTATGTCTCATTTGCTTCTTTATTGGTTGAAAAATGATATTTTTTATGAATCAATGTTCCTTTTTTTAGCCCCTTATAATAAATTGATATGTGTCCGTATATTTTCCTATCATGGAGGTTACGACTAATCTTTAATTTTACATATCATTTTTTCCTTTTTTTATATTTTTGAAGAATCATGGGGATTTATTTGAAATATGTTTAAGGATCATTAAATGGAATGTTTTAAAATATAATGTTGTATGAATAGGAAATATTAAACTACAATGAACTAGTTTGGAATGTAAGATTGCACATTATTCATTTTCAAAATATTTTTCTCCTATTGAATATTTTAATAGCTAATCTAACGCTGCAGAAATCCAGGAAATAATATTTAACAATTACCTTCCTGTAGCTTTTAATAGAAATACATTAACTAACCTACCTATAGTTTTCAATGGAAATATATTAACTAACATTTATTTTAATTAATAATTTACATATTCTGATTTTTTAAAGTTTATTATGAAAATAAAATGTCCATCCTCCTTCAAATATTGTGATAGGAACTCAAAATTTCTCAATGTAAGTGTCTTTTTACAATAACCTAAAAATTTCAATTTAAGATAACCTAAAAATTTCATTCCTCATTCAAATTTAATAGTTCATGGATTTTCATTGAGAAATATAATAATTTTATTGTAAAATAATGGTCTTTAAATGAGTAAGGTTATGATTTCAAAATATTATCCACAAACATAAAGTGGACTAAAACAAGTATCCATTCTTGGTGTAATGTTATGTTTTCTAATCTGAAATAATAAATCTAAAATGTTGTGAGTGGAATACTTTAGTTCTATAATAGACACCCTAGGAAAGATAATTTATCTATGGAGGGGATCTATAGTGCACATATATTTTAAATTCTTATATAAAAAAGAGATTATATATTAAAGGGAAAACAAAGATAGTAATGGATAAAATATTGTGATAGAAACTCAATATTTTCCCCTTTCAATCAAAAATATAATAAAAGTGAGAATACTCTCTCATCAATAATAATTAATTATAACATTATCACCTCTTATGATGATATTTTTGATGGAATGGTTTCCAACATAAAAATTATATTCATCCAAAACCATCAAAATCCACATAATTATCCATTATTGTATGATATCAATTTGTTCATTAAAAACATCTAGAATTAATTTTTTACCACCATACGCCATGAATAGTTGATCTGGAATAAATTATTCTCAATAAATGCGGAAATAACTATAAGTCATAATGCATTTTACAAGAAAAGTTTCATTCATTTATGGGAAATTTTTTAACATAATTTTATGAATATTATCAAAAACAATATTATATAGTGTTCCCCATCCACTGGGCCTAATTACAAAATTTGACAGTATTACTCCAAAATTGGAACATACTAGGGATTAGAAAGACAATTGACCTATTGTTATAGGAAATACTATATGATAAAAAAATTATTGATATATGATTAGGGAATATCACAAATTTTATTGGCTCACTCAATCATTTTAGATTAATTATTTAGAGAAAAAAATATATGACTTTCTCCTCACAAGATCGTAAGTTGTTAAAATTATTTATAAGAAATCCAAGTTTGGAAATATTTCTCTCCAATAGGATATTTACAAAGCCTCTAGTCATTTAAGATATAACATAGATTTAAATGTCCTATATAAATATAGATTCATCAATAAATTCATTATCTTCATTCTATCTATGTTTCAGAGTCCAAGGTTTCAGTTCTTCTTAGATGGCTCTATTATAGGTTATTTCAACTAATCAAGATATGTTAGAAAGTTTAATCCATTATTTTAACTCTACTTTGATCTCATTGAAGATTACCTTAGTATATGTATCCTCAATTTTATTGATTGGAAATACCTGAATACCATTTCAGTGTCTAGAAATCTTATACTTCCCAAAATCATTTCCTATACTAATTGAATTCTACAATTATTTTAGGATGATGACGAGTCACTAAATTCAATCAAGAATAATATTTCTTATTAGAAAAAAATTCTATTAAAAATTAGAAATATTAGTTCATGGTTTCCAAATTACAAAATGTTAAATTACTCCAAGCATGAATAGTAGTTTTAGTCCACTTTTGGTTTAGGGTATACATTTCACAAGCATAACCTTACTCATTTAGAGATCATTATTTTACTATAATTATCCTTTAGTTTTCAATAGAAATCAATTAACTATTAACTTTGAGAGAGGGATGACATTTTTACAACAAAATTCCTATAATTTTCAATGGAAATACATGTACTAATATTAATTTGAATTAATATCTTACCTATAATGATTTTTGAAAGTAAATGACCCTTATGTATTCCATTTGATTTTAAGTGGACCATTATGCATCAATATAAATAACTATTATGTGCAGACTATTTCTCCTCCATGGGAAAGGCATGGAACTTTGCATATTTTTTAGGGACTCTTATGTATTAGTTTGTTCACTAGGATAAAATCCTCCCTGTGGTAAATGCATGAATTTTACACATTACTGTATATATTGGTTTGAAGTGAACAAAAGAAAATAAAATCAAAAAAATAGAAACTAACCCAAACTTAACAAACCAAACAAACCCCTGTTTAACAAAAATGATATTAACCATATTGATCCAAATGAAAAATTTACAAAAAATCAAATAGATGTAAACATTCATAAACTAAACCTGATTGAATATAAAAAACTATGATTACAATTAAATATACAAAAAATAAACTAAAATAAAAAAGAAACATTGTAAACTGAAAAAATGTAAAATGATCAATCCAATGTGAATAAAATAGAAACCAACCAAGATAAACTAAGTTCAAACAATTTGAACTAAAAAAACTGAACCAAAATAAAAGAAAAACAAACAAATTCAACTTCAATAGAATTTAATTGTATTGAATAAAACTAAATAGGCCCATAAAACAAAAAAAAATTACCAAAAAATAAAATATATTAATTAAGAATTAAATTGAATTAAACATATAAAAATCAATGTTATAAAAATAAAATCAAACATAACTATCATATTTTTAATTAATACAGACAGAGTCTACATGACTTAACTAGAACTAAATCAACTAGAACTGAATGAATATAAAACCATAAAAACCAATAATGAAGTCGCAAAACCAAATACATGCATCATGAACCAACCAATAAAAAACATAGCTAAATAATAATGAACAAAAATGTAATAATACCAAAATTAAATAATAGAATATGATGAACTGAACCAATATAACTTGAAGAAAAATCAACATGGAAAGAAAAAGCCCAATTTTTTCAGTGTGAATATGATCCAAAAAAGTGAATAAAAATGAAAAAACTAAAACACATAAAATCGAATTGAAATAAATAAAATAAAAGTTAATTTAACTAATTGAATATAAAGTAACATATACCAAACTGAAACATATGAGGAATAAAAAAACTAAATCAAATTGAATTGAAATGTTATAAAAAAATATAGGTGAATCAAAATAAATTAATCTGATCCAAAATAAACCAAACTAAATTAAGATGAAAAAAACAAGTTAAACATAATTAAATGGTACATCATTAATATAAATTGAATATAATTGAATGAAATTTAATTGAATTGAACCATACTTAATCGAATTGGATTAAAAATAATTAAATAAAATTATACTATGTAAAACTGAATAGGAAAAACAGGGATCAAAACCGAGATGACCTTACATACTCTCATGATAACTAAAAATTAAGATTATTTAACCAAATAAAAATTAAATCCAATTATTTCATGTGTATTTTTAACAAAAATACACCAATATTGACTATATTTTGTCGTCATTATCCATCAATGAAAAATTTACATTTATTTTCCCTCATTTTGCCCCTTTTAAATTAAATTTTTGAATCATAGAAAACCTAATAAGAACACGACTAGAATCTATTTTACATTTTCATTTTATCATATTATACGTGTATTAAATCTTGATTATTATTTTTCAAAAAATACATCATATTACCATTATTCTATAATTACATCTCCCTTATATTCATAAAAATAATATATAAAAACAAGAATCCTTAAATTTCACTTTAATTTAATTTATCAAATCATTGTTTAATCATTTTCTCAATTCTCCAAATTTATTATATAAAAATTATTTTGTTAACCAACTCATATCATACTAGAATAAAGTAATATATCATTATAGAAAATCATATTTCATCATCAAGTATATCAATTTCAATTTTTTTATGAAATTCATTATTAATAACTTATTTTCAATAATGATTTTCTACATTAATTTTCATTATAGAGGGAAGTTTTGAATACTGAAGGACATGTGTCTTGATAACTTTTCTTTGTTCGATTAGAAAAAAGAAAGATGGAAACACAGTAAATAAAGTGACACATGAGAAGATTTTAAGTTTTACTCAGAAGATTTTAAATTCTAATATATATTATTTAACTAAATAGTTCATTTATATTTGTAACAGTGTGGTTTTGAGTCCCTTGATGAGAAGGAAACTGAAAACTTTGGGCGAAATGACCATTTACATCAGGTTTTTGGAGATGAGAATAATAGGTGAGTACGATGTTGACCAAGGAAGTGTATTATTTTGACTAGATTTTGGCCCACTTTAGGTGGCAGTTATGGTACCACCGAGTTGAAAAAATCCAGTGCAAGGGAAGCGCAGGCTCATGCTGATGCAAATGATGTGAAAAAATGGTCATACAATTGTGTGAATGAAATAAAAGGGACAACGATGAATTTATAAAATGTATGGAAGTCATATTTGCATCACGTTCACCAGATACCATCAAGACTTGTGATGATATATGTCAACGATGTGTATGTTATATAGTGCATTGGGAAGTGGTCCTAGTGGTGTTTGCGATGATGATATCCCTAGTGATGGTGATGGATGGGATGATGATGAGGATGATGGTGTGGATGACAGCAAGCATGATTGTGGGGATGATGACATTGATGACGGTGATGATGATGATGAGGATGGTAGGGATGATGGTGATGGTGATGAGGAACATATTGATATATTACATTTTTTACTAGTATTTATGACATTTGATGTTTGATGATGGGTTTTTAAGGAATATATTTATTGTTTTGAATGTTTTTTTATCATTGGTTGAATGTATTAATTAGTTTATTGTGTTATCATTGTTTGTATATTGTTTGGTGGTGTTTTTTGTAGGTAATTGACCAATGTGGTGTAATTTCTTATTAAAGGAGGCTTATAGTAGCTGTTTGGGTAGGGTGGGGGTGCATCTACATATAGAATTAGGGGGTGGGGTTTACACCAATGGTTTCGAAACTATTGGTATAAATCTATATCAATAGTTTTGATGGAACTATAGGTTTAACTCTCTACCAACCCTTTCAAATCATTGGTATAGACCCATACCAATAGTTTGAAACCATTTATAGAGATTTATACAAAAGGTTTCATCATAACCATTTGTATAGATAAAATTCAATAATTCATGTACTAGTGTTTCACTAAAAACTGTTGTTATAGGGCTTTACCAATAGCCAATTAGCAAACAGTTTAGAGAACCATTGGTATATTCAATAATTCCAAAAGTGTCTGGAAGGGAGGCATAAGAATAAGTTAGATCATATGATCAGTATGGGTAAACATAAGATATATCAATCAATGATAATAAGTGAGAATAATATAATAATATGGGTATGAGAACATGAAAAAACCTTACAATAATCATATCATTTCAGTCAAACATCTATAATCATGAATCATGGAATGCATTTTCATCAATCAGAAGACATAAGGTATAAAAATGTGGAATCAACAATAATTAATCATGATCTATGATAACATATCATAAGGACAAGGCATATGTTTTTGACATATAAATAATAAGATAAAATCATTTTTTTAGTCAAGGATCACTACCAATACTATCATAGTGGACTAGGTTCATGCCCCATTCCATCATTTACTTAGTCAAGGTTCACTTCCCAGACTATATTATTATAAAAGTAACATACAAAAGTGTGTTCACTACCCATTAAAGTCCTTATTATCTCATGAGATATCCATATTTACCTAATGCATTAGAGGGCATATAGTTTTGGTCCCACCTGTCACATAATTAGAACTATACTTATGTGTTCCATGAGATCATAAAACATTCACCATATAATTATATCACAAACCATGGAAAGTATACAAGTTTTATAAACATTTAATCAGCATAATAAAAAACCATACAGTGAAATAATAAAGTAGGTAACATTAGATTATACCCCTATTATATCATATAAAACATCAATGTATGTTTTTATAGATGAAATTTCCTTTATAAGATCACAATAACATTTATCGAGGGAAATTCCTTTTTCATTTTGATATCTTTTATTTAAAATCTAAAAAAATTATAAAACATTAAGGGAAAAAATTATTTTAAAGTCACTAATAAAACATATAAGAAATATTCAAATAAAATATTATTCATGATTATAGGAAAGTTTGTTCATGCGGTGTATGTTAAGACAAAAATTCCTTCCAGTTTTTTGGTAAAAAATCAGAAGTATCATGTTTGGAAAATGATAATAAGATTCATTTTAAAACTTATTAAATAAATTATATTATATTTAAAATTAACATTAAATAATATTCAGTTAATAGTAAAAAAAATTTGGAAAACATTTAAAAAAACATGGATATTGAAGAAAAATTATTTCTGACTCAAGATATAAATAATATCGGTTTTACTTGAAAACATAATTTTAGCCCCCTAAGTACCTAAAAAGAGAAAAAATTATAGGAAAGAGTGTAATATAAGGAAATAAATATATTAAAATAAATTTCATATGATTTTTAAGAGATAGATCATATAACTTAATGAGTATAAATTTAAGCACAAACAATCATAGAAAAAATATTATTGTAACATAAAACCCTTAAAGATTATGTAAATTTTGATTCTTGAACCTCAAAAAAAGAAACAAATTTAAATGAAAACTTTAATACCATGAAAATAAGGATATTCAAGGAAAAAATATCAACGTTTTAGTATATATTCCTCATGAAATAAAATAGTTTTATAATTTTACATATGCCCTGAAGAAAAACAATTTTTGATGATAAACCCTTATGAATTTAGTAATTTGTGAATCAAAAGTCATTGGAAGCTTGAAAATTATATTGATCAATAAATCCACTAAATAAAATTATTTATTATTCCAAAATAAATTTGTGATAATTATATAAATGATATAAATAAAAAATTGGTCCATAATATTAAAACATGTCTCAATGAAGAGAAATTAAGATGTAAACCCCTTTCAACTTTGGTATCTTTTGAATTGAAGGTAATGTAAAGAAAAAAATGGTAGTGATATTCTATCCCATTAATTCCATGAATAACTCGAAATAAATTAATTAGGTTATAATCAATCAATATAAAATAAATGATGGTGGGAAATATCAAACCTGACTCATGAATTTGAAAATGAAATAAATAAACCCCTACCTTATGTATGAACTGATTTTTAAGAACAAAAATCACATGTATAATAAATTTAAATTTATTATAATTCTATAATAGAATCATATTTATACTTATAATATCAAATATGACCAACTTATAAAATTGAAATACAATTTTATTAATAATTCTTTATTGGAGTCGTCATTTCAGGTGTTAACTGCTTCGTTTTTCATGTATGTTTTAGTTCGGAAGTTATATTCCTTGCACTTTAATCATGGTTCCTATTTTTCAAGAATGTTAATAATGATATAATTTTCAGATATAATAGTTATATATAAATTTATAACCATTTATATTAAGTGGTGATGAAAAATTAATTACACCACTTCATGGATACAGTTATCTGTACGTACCCACGAGTGATGTTTCCATTTTTAGATGGATGAAACAAAAGAAAGGTAAATTATAATTAAAATATTAAGAATAATTATTATATAATATATATAATATACTTTAATTAAATATATCCTTTTTATCATCCAATTAAATCCTAAATTATAAAAAAATCACATCGCTTCATGGAGGTGGTAGTCTATGTGTATGCATAAACAATGTTATCATTTACCAATGGATCATAAGGTAAGAAGATAAATATGATATTATAATTTCAGAAGAATAATTATTTCATATTTTTCATTTATAAATATCAAACTATCCATAATAACCGTCCATGATATATTGAGATGAAAAATGAATTGTATCATTATGTGGAGGTGGTAGTCCACACGTACGCATATGCAATACTCTCATCTCCCATTTGTTTGACATTGGGTGGTAAATGGTTTTGACATCATCACAACAAAATATGTGTATATTTATGATAATTTATTCATTATGTTTTATGTGTGAAACAAGTTTATATACGGTGTAATAATAAATATAATTTAATGAACTTTGTTAAGATTTATACATATTCTTTGAGAGACCTCTTTAGCTTACACCTTATAAATTGAAAGATTAGTCTTTAGATAATACTAGAAGATATAAGATTAATGGAAGGATTTTTTGTGTGTATTTTATAATATATATTGATAAAATGGTTTGAATAAGTTATGAGGATATATTCCATTTTATAAGCACATGGAGGGACACACATGGAATTTCTTAAAATATTTCAATTATATAAGGTCACTTTCATGGGAAAGTGACTCAAAATGAAAACCTATTGAAATTTATGATAATATATGGTTTAAATATCTTCAATAAATGAAAATTATACAAGTTTTGGGAAAATCCTACCCACATCTCTGGCTTTAACCCCCCAACCTCTACTAAGCTTGTTTTATCCTTAACCATTGTAACAAAATTATACTGGGTATACTGTTAACTCTGGAAAAAAATTAAGTTAAACATATTATATTATATTAATTATAATTATTAAAAATATTAAATCCATTTTGTATTTTATATTCATATAAGTGGAATAATATAATTTTAAATAAGCATTCAACCAACAATGGAAGCCCAATTTAGAAAAAATGAATCTGTAAGCATAAAACATAATTTACTTAAATTATTATACTTGTAAAACACATAAAATTAAAATTAAAATATATTTATAAATATATAATATATAAATTCATTTAAAAACATTAATCAATATAGATTTATTTAATTTATTATGATAAAAATATATTGTGCACACAAAAACTGTTTTTAGATAAATATGTTTTTAGGCCCAAAAGTATACTTATACCAAAATAAAGTACAATAATGATTCTAATGTAATTAATTATATTATTTCTCATTAAAGTAAAATTATATAAATTTAATATCAAATTCAAAACATACTGAGACTTTTAATTTAAAATAAATGACATTTTTTTTACAAAAATTGATATTTTCCACTATTCACTAAAAAATAAATATTTTTCAAAAAATATTTAAAATCAACCCTAAGATAATATTGAAATGATAATGTTAAAAATTATCTTAATTTAATTAAATAAAATTTCTAAAAATGATATAAATTAATTATGATTTTAATTCTATTAAAATGTAATAAAAACCATTTTTGAAGAAAATGTATTTTTGAATCATGAAATAATTTTACTAAAAATTGAGTACTTATTTAAAATCAATTGATCAATAAATTTCCATTATTTAAATCCTTTATAAATATTTTTCATAGTGTGTTTATTACTATTCATACCTACTAATTTAATAATTATCATATTGTTGGTTTTGAACGTAGTGGAAGCATGTGATGGTTGTTGACATATTAGACTGCCTTTTAATATTGAGTTTCCAAAAACCCTAAGTGAGTATCCTGAACACAAAATTTATAATTAATTGATCTAATATCAGAAGAAATGAGTACTTTATCTTATTAACTCTCTTTGATGTGGATGTTGATCATCTGAAAATACCCTTTTAGATTTCTGTCAATGTTCTATGGGGATCTAATGATAGAATTCCATCCAGTGGTGATCCACAAGTGCTCATTTGATCTCCAAGCAGATCCAATTGATCTCTGGGTGCAATAATAGTGAATTAATTATCTAGAATTGTTTTTATTGATTGATCAAACTCTGAACTTGAAGGAATCTCTCTTGTGTTTCTTGTTCTTGAGATGGAGAGACAAAGCGGGTTCGAGAGAAAATTCATTATGTAAAAATATTATCTATTTTCAATTCTTGGATGAAATACAAAATAGACATAACCATCTATTTATAGAGCTAGAGTTTAGGTAAAAATATTTTTTAATTTCTTGTTGGACCTTAAATAATAATATAATATTTAATAAACCCCATTCTACATTATAATAATAACATTATTATTATTATTTGGCACATTAAAACTTCCACAATAACAAATATTATATATCTGACTTGTCAATTAATATTTTCATCAGACTGAGTCTTAGTTCTTTTGAACTTCTCTAGCATTTATTGAAATCATGAATAAATATTTAATTTACTTATTTCATTCAAAAATAAAAAAATTTCAATTGATATAATGTGAATAAAATTATCCCTTGGTATTGAGAATAATATTTATTCAATTAATTAAATTCAAATAGAATTTAATTGAGATCATTGAAAATACTTAGTGTGTGACCCTCTAGAATTATTTCTTTTTGGAATTATTTGGTCTTAAATAATGTCCAATATTACTATTTAGAATCATTTTAAGGTACCTAATAGAAATAAATTAGTGTCTTCTTTGTGAAAACCACATATTAACACTCACTGTGTAATATAATCCCTTTGTTGCAATATATCATTGATCGTGTTTCACATCTTTGTGTCCAACCTATATGTAAGATGTGTCTTTCTTCGACTATCTAAAATAAACGAGAAATTTCACTACAGACATGGAATTTAATGAGATGGTTCTACTCTAATAAAAGGACCAAGATATCAACTTACAACAAGATAGAAGGGTTGAATCCTTCATTGAATTATCAATTAATGACATGTAAATCGTGATGTAACCAATGTACCATACCTCACCATGAACATATGTCATCATATTTTTCATCAAAAAATATAATTTTTCAATTAATTACATGATTTAATGAATATATTCAAGTCTAAGGATGATTACACACACTCGTAGATAGGAATATATGATGACAACAAAACATGTAGAGTTTTTACTAGGGGGTATGTTCTCATAATCTCTGATCTTGGAGATTAACAAGAGAAAAATTCTTATAGAGAATCCTCATATGATTATGAGTACTTGAAAATGAAAATATATATACTATTTTTCCCGTCATAGTATATTATCCAACATCAGAACTATATTTAGGAATATCATCATAACACGTCAGTGTTCCCATCATTGTGGGGGAATGAAATGAACTTATCAATGCAACATATACTCTATGAAATTATTACATCAGAGTCCTAAATTTCAAGAAAAATATGTAAAAATATGTTTTATTAATATTAAATTCATAAAATTACACATAAAAAAAAGTATAATCAGTTGGCCCTATGAAACCAACTTCAAAAACACTAATTTAGACTAGATCCATCTACATATGAATTTCATTCTACTAGACCTCACATGATAATTATGTTTCCATTGAGTCAAGGATTTATTTAAGGGGTACTCCATATTTTTTTTCATGGAAATACTGCTCAATGTAACTTCAACTCTCTAAGAAAAATCCATCAAGAGATGATACTTATGCTATATTTGCTTCATCCAATGTTAGATCCACTACCATAGTATTATCACAGTAGTGTGTGAAATGATCTTTACTTCTAGGTACCACTTCAAGCTCCTGGATAATGTTTTACATCCATAAATCTTTTTTATCTACCTCAGAAGCTGCAATATACTTGGAAGATGATGCAGAATCTACAACTATAACCTTCTTTGAGATTTTCTGGATAACAACACCTCCATTAAAAGTGAATATGTATCCATTTTGTGTCTTCATGTCATCTTGATCAGTTTGGAAACTGGAATATGAAAATCCTATAATGACTAGTTTCTCATATCCTCCATAAACCATGAATATATCCTTAGTACGCCTCAGATACTTAAGGATAGTCTTAAATTCCATCCAATAATGGAAATCTAGGTCATCTTGATATCATCCTACTACACATAATGTATAGGATACATCTATCGTATTACATATAATATCATACATAAATGACCCAACCACTGATGCATATGGAATCCTTGTTACTCTATTACTTTCCTCAAATATACGAGGACACGTTTTCATGGAAATATAAATGCAATGTGATGATTAAAATGATCCCCTCTTGGATTTGTCTATACTTGATCTCTTAAGTATCATGTCAATGTATGTAATTTTACTTAGGATAAGTAGCCACTTGGATCTATCAAAATGGATATTGATCACCATAATATGTTTTTCCTCACCCAAGTTCATTATATAGAATCAATTATTCAACTATTTCTTAACAGACTATAAGACTAGTATTTTATTTTCAATGAGTAATATGCCATCAACATATACTATTATGAAAATGAGTGTAATCCCACTAAATCGTGTATGGATATAAGGATCAAACTTATTATTTATGATTTTTTTATGGATTCATGAAAATGAATGTTCCACAAGATAGAAGCTTACTTTAATTGATAAATGGATTTTTACAATTTACATATCTTATCAGCATCCTTTTGAGTCGCAAACCCTTTGGGTTGGGTTATATAGACATCTTCATAAAGGTTCTCATTATGGAAGGATGTTTTGAAATTCATTTTCCAAATCTCATAGTCAATGTAATCCATAATGGAAAGTATAATTATGAGGGATTTCAACATTACAATTAGTGAAATATTTCTTCACATTCAATGCCTTGAAATTGTTTAAACCCTTTTGAAAATAGTCATGTTGTATAAACACTGACTTGTCCTTCCATTTACAATTCCTTTTTGAATATACATTTGAAAACAAAAATATTTACATACACTAGAGGATCTACCAAAATCCATACATGGTTTTGGTATATAGAATTCATTTCATAATTCATGGATTATTTCCAATTTGAATCATTTATACCACTTACTGTTTCCTTATATGTTAGTGTATCATTATTATCAACTAATAATGAGTCCTCATTCTAAGTGACTAGAAAACCATACCTTTCTAGTTCTATGACCTCTCTTGTACACTTGCACAATACTTTTTTTACTAGAATAACTTATTCTTTCACTGGGAATTGTGGAATTTTCCCTTGTGAGAACTCTTTTATAACTTTAGACTCAAATTCATTGAATTATATCTCACTACCACTATCTCTTTTAGAGATGTTCTACATCCTAAGGAATATTTAGTGACTTTCCTCTATTACTTTTTTTCTAAGGGGTGATATAGGTAATATCTTCTTGTTTCTTTGGGGTATCCTATAAAGGTGCACTTTGTTCCTTGAAGTAAAATTTGTTACCTAAAGAGGGCTAATCAAATACTTCATAAACCCACACATGTAAGTATGATAACAAGGGTTTATTTCCATTCCATAAATTTTATGGTATTCCATATTTCACTTTAGTTGGTACATGGTTTAGTATTTATGCTACTATTTATAACATTTATCCCCAACAAATAATGGACAACTAACATGAATCATCATTGATCTCACCATGTCCCACAAGTTGTAGTTCCTCCTTTCAATTATACTATTTTACTAAGTTGTATAATTTGGAGTGATTTGAGATAGGATCCCAAACTCTCATAAGTAATCAATAAAGTCTTTATTAATATATTATCTACCACATTCTAAGTAGAGTTTCTTAATCCTCTTACCAAGATAGTTCTCAACATAATTCTTGTATTCGTTGAATTTATCAAAAGAATCTAGAATATACCTCATTAAGTATATATATACATATCTAATCAAATCATCAATAAAAGTTATAAATTTTGATCACTCACCCCTTACCTCAATGGAAAAAGTTTCCACACACATATGTATGAACTGATTCTAGAAGCTCTTTGTCCCTTTAACCTTTTCCACTAAATGTGGATTTGATCATTTTACCATGTAAACGTGTGTGACATAGACCAAGTGGTTTTAGTTCAAAAGAATATAAATATCCATCTCGGTATAATTTAGTCAAGATCTTTTCATTTATATGACCTAGCTATTGATTCTATAGTTAGGTGTGGTATGAGTCATGTGAAGTAGTTTTGTTATCGATTTCCGTTACATGGTTTGTCTGAACTAACATATAAATACTTTTATTCATATGTGTCGTACCATAAAAAAGGTTATCTTTGTAAAATAAGAAACCTTCAATTATAAACTTGAAAATAAATCCATCAGTATCAAGTATGGAAACATATATAATGTTTTTGGTAGCTGAAGTCACATAATAATAACCATTAAAACCCAATATCATTTCTATTAGTAATGTGAGGTGGTAGTCCTTAATAGCTACTACAAAAAGTTTATCTCAATTGGATTCTAGTTGATATACCTACCCTTGATCAATTCTTTTAATCTACTTGGTTTATACATTTTAATACATGTGTGAGAAAAAAAATCGATATCTAATATCTAATTTATATAAATATATTTATATAAATATCACATGATAACCAACACACATAAATCCTTCCCCTGGTTCATCAAATGGGTGTATTTTTTCTTCCATTGGTCCTTCTTTCTCCATGAGAAACAAATCAAATCTTGTTCCCTTGATTACCCATGGATATTCCTCTTCAATGGAGGCTGTAAAAAAGGGTTGGGATTAGATACCTTTAATTTTACTTTATTTTTGTTCACCATAATGACCGAAGGATTTTTTTGCTTCGTCTTTTTATCTACTTTGTGAAGAAAAGTGAGACAATATGACTGAGACATCTCAATGTGGTTCATATGAAAATTTAAAATAATTCCTGAGAATCTTTAAAGTAGTGATTCCAGAATGAGATCAGTACCCATTTCATCAAGGTGTTTAATCCCTAAAACCTATTGGTGATCAATGTAACTAATGATCGTGACTACATGAGTATCAACTGGGCCACCTTTTCAAAGATTTCTCTGAAAGAGCACCCTGTAATTATCAAACTATTTCTGTATAACACTCTCTTAGTAAAGACCATGGTGTTCCCCAAGTATGCTATACACGTCTATGTTTTTTTGAGATTTAATGAGTTCATTATACATACACGAAAGCATCAAAAATTTAACAACAATCATGTTGCTCAAATGGTTTTTGTAGATTTAGAAATCTTCATCACTCACATCCTTTGTAAGACAATCATATATTATAGATTATATCATGTAATATTTTAGTTCATGGTGTAGAGAAACCCAAAATAATCTAAACCAATCATAGGATATACTTATAGTGATAAGGTTTTCTTTCCCAAATATTTATCATTTGGATAGTGTGGATGGTGAGCTTTCTATTTTATTCTACAATTAAAGTGATTATTATTAGTACATTTATTTATTATAAATTATGTGAGAAATAATAAATTAATTGATTTTTTATTAAATATCCCACTATTTTATCATGTCCCAACAACACTCACCACTGAAATAGGAATATATAATTGCTAATAAATTCTAGTGTAAAGGGTCCCCATTAATTTTCTTAATTATCTACAATTTTTCAGGAGAACCATAAGAAATTAATTATGTCAGCAATCCTTCCAACTATGGGATTGTAACTCCTTGATATATTGAGTGGATTTACCTATCATGAAATCTAGAATCTTATTTACTCAACAGTTGCATCCAAATTTGTATTGAATGGACTTTGTCCATTTAAGTCAATACAAGTTAGGTTAAGTTAACCCAACAATTTCATGAGCACTCCCAGATTAAATTTAAGTTTCCATAATTTATCCATGTAATGCATTTAGTTCTATGGTATCATTCTCAATCAATTAAGGGAAGTCTTAGTCTGAATTAATATTTTGTTTAGGGATTTTAATTAATTATGCCTAAATTTTATCCTATATTGTCTTTTAAATGTATTATTAACATTAATTTTTTGTTACTTAATTAATTATCCAATGTGAATAAAACATTTATGAATAATCCATTTATTTAATTTCTATCTTATCACATTAATTAATTTATTTATATGATCATTTTTTTGCACCTACAAAATAAATAATTGAATTGATAGAAATTAAAAATTTATAAAATGACACGTTTATGAGCTTTATCTACTGGTATATTTAACGAGAGTGAATTCATTCAACCTATGACCTTGGAGAAATATCTCATGTTTTCATTCTTTAAATGAGTTATAACATTCCACATTTCCACCTATATAACACATGGGTTGGAATAATTATGTTTTTGTCTTGAACTACCTCTATAAACCTTGGTTAACTCCATCAATTAACAATATTTATAACTCACATGTAAGTGAGGGGAACCAAATGATTGGTTAAAGGAGAACTACATAAACAACCTTGGATACATGGTTCCTATATAATAATCTAGGGAAGGATGACTCATAGGACTTCATATTTAATATAATAATAAATAACTGAAAACCCATGTCATAAATTGAACTAAATAAATGGAGACACATACACTAGTTTTGGTCAAGCTCATGAATGGTTATACATGCAATATTTTTGAAAGGTAAATAGATAACATTCATTTATTATTTATTCTTTATTAATAAGTTAAAAATTCTTTCTTCAATGTAACTAATTAATTAATTAATAAAGTAATTAATTAATCACATTCCATATTAATGAATATATAATTTCTCTTAGAGATAACCATCATAAAAGAATTACTGGAAAATTAATGGCAGAACCAATATTTTTTTATTTATTATAATAAATTAAATGAGAATTTAAAACTCTTTAATCCCATTATTAAGTTTTCAAACATTGAATGTCTCAATAAAATTAATAATGTTTTAATGTTGAAAAATTCAATTTATTGAAATTTAATTATTACAGTAATTGATAGACTACATTGCATATACTATCCAGTAACACACCATGTACCTCGGTTGATGTGTATCTGGGTTACATTCCTAGTACTTCGAAAAATTGACCCGGCTAGGCCACATGATGTGTGCAAGTCAGCTACCTGATGTGTGGTCCAGATTTCATGTTCTCATGAAACCCACTAAAATAATCATCATGTTCTAGAGTGAGAGACTACACATCATGTTCCGCCAGCTACACATCATGTATCTTTAATGTTGTGTGTTCAGATAACAAGACTGAGTAATCAATGTGTATCTCAGATATGGGAATCGATGAACTATACACCATGTAAACCACATATAGTTCATGTATATCATAAATTCTCTATGTTTCTAGTCTCATGAGGTTTGTCCATGTATAATGACTACATGGATTGTGCGATTTTTTTCGCTAACCCATGTAGAATTCATAGTGTGTACACCATATGAACATCATATAATTTTACATACCATGTGCTAGGTTATCCAGTCAACACATTACATAAACCGCATGAAATAATTGTGTGAAATTCCATGTATCCTTTGACATGGATTGGTGCAACATACTAGGGTATAAAACCTGTACTCTTGCTACAAACCATTTAACCCTATCTTACCGGACAACAAATTGGTAGTTCTTAAGGTAATCTCTAATAGTTTTTCATTTTTTCTTAGAAATTTATGAAAATAAAACAATAAAAAAACTTGATCAACATGTTAATTCAAATCATATTAAATAAATAATAATATAAAATTAAAAATTTAACCATGATTATATACGGATCAATAATAAAATAAATAATTATAAATTTAAACATAACCTGAGTCTAATACCACTAGATAGTTCCAAGTATAGAAGAATAATGAAGTGGTGGGAAATATATTAAACTTTATTTTAATATTGAGTTTCATAAAACCTAGAGTGAGGATCTTGCACATCAAATTTTTATTTTATTTATTTATTATGGGAATAAATTAATACATTGGATTAGGATATTTATTTTAAGTGTATATTGATCATATTAAAAGACCCTTTCCAATTTCCATCATTATTTTATGAGGATGAAAGGATACAATTCTCTAGTAGTGATCCACATATGCTCCTTTGATCTCCGACAATATAAATTGATCTTCGGTTGCTAGCACAATGAATTGATTTTCTTGTGTTTTTTTGATAGATCATCCTTAGGTATTGAATGAATCTATATTTAATTTTTAATTCATGGAAGGGATAGAGAATAAGTGTTGAGAGACAATTTTTTGTGTGAATCAATTTTTTAGCTTTGATTTTGGATAAAATATACAATAGACATAACTGTCTTTTTACACAGCTTGGGTTTACGTTAAAATATTATTTAATTTCATATCATCCCTTAAATAATACTATAATATTTAATAAACCCCATTCAACATATTATTATTATTATCTTTTGGTGTTCAAAAACTTGTTCCCATAAAAATATTATTTAACTGGAATGTTAATTAATATTTTTCACTGAAATAGGTCTTGATTCATTTGACCTCCTCTAGAATTTATTTAACTGTCAAAAAAATATTTAATTTAAATATTTCACTCATCAATAAACATTTTCAAATGATAATATGTTATTAAAATTATCCATCAGTCTTGAGAATAATATTTCATAAATTAATTAGATTCGAATAGAATTTAATCAAGATCATTAAAATACTTAGTGTGTGATTCTCTAGGATTCATTCTCACTGACATTATGTGGGCTTGCCTAAATTCCAAGATTACTGTCTAGTAATGGTTCATAGAACCCAAGATAAATAACTTAATGTTATAATGATGGAAACCAAATATGAACACCTATTGTGTAATATAATCCCTTTATCATAGTATCACATCAAGAAGGTTGTGCATTTGTGTCAGCAGCCTATATGCTCAATAAGTCTTTCTTTGACTATCTAAACTAAACATGTCATTTCACCATAGACATGGAATTTGATGCAATGATTCTATTATAATAAATGGGTTGAGATATCAACTTCCATGAAGATGGAAGGGACAAATTCTTCTGTGGATTATCTATTTATGACATGTTAATTGTGGCACACCCGACGTAACATTCTTCTCCTCGAACATATGTCATCCTAGTTTTTGTCTGAAAATATAAATGTGTGAGTCATGACATGTGTTATTGATAATATTAAATTCTAAGGACCATTACTTGTGATCATGAATAGAAATATCCATTGACACCAAAACTTGTAGAATTTCTACTCGAAATTATTTTCTCATAATATTCCATTTTTGAGATCACAAAATTAGAACTTCATTAGAAGTATCCTCATTTACTTAAAAGTACTCACACCTGATAGTCTATATACTTTGTGTCCCATCATAGTAAGTTATCTAACCATCTAACTATATTTAAGAATATCATTATATAACTTCAATATTATCATCATAGAATAGAACTCTTGTGACCTTATCAATGTGAAGTATACTCTATAACATTATAACATCATAGTCATGAAGAATAATGAGCGATATGTAATAAGATATTTCATTAATATTAAATAGATCAAATATACATGTAATCAAATTACACACAGTTGGTCCTAGGACACCAACTATAAAAATTATGATGGTTTACTATATTATGATTCATAGTCTCAGGGTCATGTGTAAAACAAGATACCAAACACTTAGATTTTATTTAAAGAAAAATATACTCTAAAATATCAGGGTGTTACAAATATGATACAAATTATTGTATAATTAATTAGATAATGTATAATTAAATGATAATTTCATTTTTTAAATCCAATTAAAAATATATTCGTAATTTTAAATTATTTTATTTTCATAAAATAAATAATTGTTTTTCAAAAATTGGTATTTTACACTATTAAATCAAAATCAATCATCTAAAAAAATATGAAAAATTCACCCTAAGTGAATTTTTATATGTTTATTTCAAAAACTATTTTCATTTAATAAAATAAAATTTCTAGAAGTGGTAGTAATTAATTAAAATTTCCACACACAAAATGCAATAAAAACTATTTTTAAAGATAATGTATTTTTGAAACACAAAATGACTTTACTATAAATTGAGTTCCAATTTCCTAACCATTAATAATTAAATTTGAATTAAGTGATACCTTTATATATATATATATATATCATTATATGGTAACTCTTATTTATACCCAATAATCCAATGACTATGATATAATATATCTTGATTTCTTCAAGTTCAGTTTTGTGTTTTAAGAAAGCTATTGAACATATAAAATTTATTAATAAGAAATATTTTCTAAATATTAGGGGTCAATGTTTATTAAATAAAAAAAAATTCATCTCATAAATTTTTTTTATGGACAATGTAACAAACTATCTTGATATTCCTTCTAAACTGACATCCGAGTGGATTCGCTACAAACCCGAAGAGTGTTCTTGATCTCAATGGGTCATTGAAAAAAAACCTGAGTATCAAAAAATAACTGTTTGGAATTATTTCTCCCAAAAAAGATTACAATAAACATATTACACAATATAAAAATCATCAGATATATACATCAGTATAATCATATCATGTAACAAGAGATAATACAAAATTGGGAGTATAAAAAAGATTCCAAAAAACAATCTCCTAGTGGCCTAGGACCACCCACTATGTCCCCAGTCACCTTCCCTTGGTCACCCTAGAACAAAACCACAAAGTAAGATGAGATCACGAACACATTCTTTAAGATCATAAAGGCTGTAAAAACTAAAAGTTATAATCATGGTGTAAACTAAAGAACCCAAAAGGATTCCACCAAAGATAATATATAGTTACTTCATAAGGAAATTATAATATTCTAAAAGATGATTCCAATAAAGAGTGTAAATATTAGTTAAAAAATATAGTTCTGAAAGTTTCAAAATAATTTATCAACCAAAACTAATAAATCATTCCATTTTAACATTTAAAAACTAGACATTTTCTTTAAAATCTTTGATTTTTTTTAAAGATAAATTCAGATAATCAAGAAAAGATGATAATTTGCAACTGAAATTGAAATATATACAATAATCAAAACAATAGATTCAAGGTGTATAATAAAACTAAATTGATCAATCAAGATCACTAATCAATCATGCAAGGAAATTTAGTACCCTAGGAAGCCCTGAGAGGGGAGGGGTGAATCAAGGTGTCAATTGTTTATTTTAAAAACAAGGATCTTGTTCCCATGGTGGTAGGAACTTGTTAAACCTGTAAGAATGATAGGAACAGAGAGAAAACAATCACGAGAAAAGATAACACACCCAACATTTAATTGGTTCAGCACTAAGAGATATATCCAATGAGCATACGCTGACAGGTATCCGGTCGTACCTAATTCCACTAAACTTCATTAGCTGTGGATTACAATGTTCAGGTACATTCACTCTGTCCCAGGTATATTGCCTTTACAAATTTTTTAGGATAGCTCATTGCATCCCTTGGGTCACTCCCATTGACTCCCCTTGGCTCACTGCCTTTGGTGAAGTCCCACTCAGTTTATAGATGTGAAGGTCTCTTCAATAGATTTTCATTAAAGTCTTCACCCCTCCTCAACACGAGTCTCTACTGGAACTGATGTCCTAAATTAATTCACTTGAAAGCAATGAACAACTAAAACCGATATTCAGAATGTGAAAATAGGTTACACAGATGATTGTGTGCAACACCCACCCTTTGCACATAATATCTCACTTTTGTGCGCAATATTTTATTTCCGTGTAGAAAATATTTCACGTAAGGACCCCCTTTATACGCAACATTAACTTTTTCGTGCAGCCTCATCTTTCACACGCATCTTCAAATTTTTCATGCAACATCAAATTTTACATGTGACCTCAATTTTAATGTGAAGATTCTACTTTTTCTCACAACTTCCACTTTTACGTGAAACCTAAACTTTTATGTGCAGTGTCTACGTTTTCTCGCAACTTAAACTTTTCCACATAACTCCCTTTGCATGCACCTTTTACACGTATC
Organism: Viscum album; assembly: GCA_963277665.1. NCBI lineage: Eukaryota > Viridiplantae > Streptophyta > Magnoliopsida > Santalales > Viscaceae > Viscum > Viscum album. The sequence goes on along the minus strand of OY728136.1, from coordinate 511,917,148 downwards.
AGAACATAGATCTTCTCAAAGTCTTCTGCCCCCCCCCCCCGAATGAGGGGGGTCACCTCTTATTTATAGGCATCATCGACCCCCATTCATAGAACCCACTGTGTCACACAAAACACTCATTCTATGCGCAATCCTTTTTTTCTAAGAACCCTTTTTGTTCATGCCAATCTATTAATTTTTCACACACCTCATGATTTTTCCATTTTTCAGCGTTCTAATCCCGAAACACCTTTTGGAGCGAAAAAAACCTTATTTCACTACTGTGTGCTTAACTAATTTCATGAAAAATTCATGTTTTTCACACAAATCTCCATATATTTCATGCAGATTCCATTAACAATCACCCATTTCTCTATTTTTCAATTTTCAAGGCCAAAAAATTGGCAAACACTGGAAAATGATGCCACCTTTAATAATGCTGTTTGATTGAACTGTATGATCACTTTACTGGAAAACATTCTGAACTTCTAATGAGGATTGACAACAAACACAAACCAAACTCCAATTATTTCATAGAACATACATGGTTCCAACAATATCTCCCTTTGGGTTTATTGGCAATCACCAAATAAATTCAATAGAGCACCAACCACATGCAATCCTAAAATGAAAGAATCAACTTAGCCAACACTCTAAGTCTATGTGAGAAATTATTGGTGTAGAAAACAAGAGGGGGAGATTGAATTGGATTCCCATGTTTTGGAATTCGTAAAGATGCCCATGCTATTCTCTTATTGTGTCATAGAAACATTACATGCACCGAATGAATTTATTCTCCTCCTATCTCCGAATTCTCATCGTGTCATAGAAGCATTAAATGTCTATCACATGTCCTGAAATTCTTCATTATCTCTCATTGATAATAAATCTAAAGAACGGTATCTTTTCATTGAATAGATGAAAACACCCCTGGATAGTGTCTCCCCCACAAACCTGCATCACATCCATAAACAGATTAAAAAAAGTTAACATAACTAGGGAGAGGGGTAATTCTGAACCTCCTTATACATTGGTAGTTGGAAAAACACTGAGGTTCTACTAGCGTTTCTCAAACACAGGCACTGATAGTGGCTTGGTCAGGATATCAGCCACTTGCTCATCAGTTCACACACGATCCATTTTACTCACACCTTGTTCAATTTTTTCCTTGATAAAGTGATATCTTATTTCAATATGTTTTGTATGAGAATGTTAAATAGGATTATTTGTAAGATCAATTGTGATCTTGTTATCACATTAATTCACCATTGGTTGTTTCATATCATCACCAATATCTATCAGTTGTTGCTTCATACATAACAGTTGAGTGCATTTTTTTGAAGCGGAGATACAATCAGCTTCAGCAGTACTGGGAGAAGTACTTTCTTGTTTCTTGCTCAACCAGCCAATACATTTCTGCTCAATATAGAATGCTCCACCAAAAGTGGAATTCCCTTCCACTACATCACCATCCCAGTTAGCATTGGAAAACGCTGATAATTCCCTGTCCCTTCCTACAAAAAATTATATCCCAAAGTTATAAGTACCTTGAATATACCTCATAATTATTTTTACTGTCGCCATATGTTCCTCCTTTAGATTTCTCTGAAAGAGGGCCTCTAGAAATGTTGCAAAGAAAATATATGGCCATGTCTCTATGAGGTGAAGTAGGATCCCAATGATCCTCTTATACATAGTGGGATCTAAAGAGGTCCCCGAGTCTTGCTTTCCATGTTTGGTTCCAACTGTAATCAGAGTTGACATTGGTTTATAGTTATGCATATTAAATTTATTCAGCAGCTCTCTAGAATAATTTTCCTAAGATATGAAAGTGTAATCTTTATTTTGAGTCACCTACAGTCCCACAAAATATGTGAGCTCCCCTATCATTGACATTTCAAATTCTAATTTCATGTGATTGGAAAATTCATCCACTAATTTCTGCCTGCTACCACCAAATATAATTTCATCAACGTAAACTAGAAACATGAACTTATCTTTTAGAGAATTCTTCACAATGTGATTGTGATCTAATACTTCTCTTTTGAATTACAACTTCTTGAGATACAAATATAGCTGGGAATACTATGCTCGTGGTGCCTGCTTCAAACCATAGAGGGCCTTTTTTAGTTTATAAACCATTGTTTCATCCGTACCAAGAAGAAAATCCACTGGTTGTTCGGTGTAGACTTATTCGTTGAGAACACCATTCAAGAATGTTGTCTTGACATCCATTTGATAATCTTTATATCCTCTTTGGATTTCCGTAGCAAGAAAAATCCTGATTGACTCTAGTATAGCCACTAGTGGAAATGTTTCTTCAACATGGACACCTTCAATCTATAAATATCCTTTACATACTAGTCATTCTTTGTTTTTTATAACACTTCCATTCTCACAAAACTTGTTCTTGAAAATCCAATTTGTACCAATCACATTACGACCTTCAGGTCTCTTGAATAGATCCCAGGTCTGATTCATGTCAATCTAATCTAACTCTTCATTCATGAATTTCACCCACGATTCATCCTTTGAAACTTTTTCAAATGAGGTTGGTTCCACCATAGATAAAATTTCAGATTATGCATTACTCCTCATTCTCTTCATTTGTGTCGGTTTAGACCAATCCCTAATGATGTTGGATTGATCAATTCATGCTCTTCGATTCCTACTCTGAAGTTCAATTGAATTCTCTCTAGCTATGGTTTCAACTTTAGATTCTTCTTCAGATTCAACATCATGATGTGACTCGTGGGGTTATTTTACACCTACCTCTATTTTTTTATTTTCATTTATTCCTTGTTCAAATTCTTCCTAATCTTCTATATCATCGGCATACGAATTATTTTAAGCATATGGAGTTTTTTCTTCAATGATTCTAACATAATTACTTTCTACAATCCTCCCCATGTTCTTATTGAAACACTTGTAAGATTTGTAGTTTATTGGATATCCAAGAAATATTCCTTCATCTACTTTGTCACGAAACTTTCCTTGATTTCCTTCTTTATTTTGGATGAAGAATTTGCTTCTGAAAATACGAAGATATTTCAAAGTAGGTTTCCTTCAATACCACAATTCATTCGATGTCTTCATCTCTCCCATATAAAGGCCCATTAGATTTTGAATGTGCATTACAGCTTCAACAGATTCTTTCTAATAATGACGAGATATACGACTCTAAATCTGTATAGTCCAAGACATGTTGCTGACCTATCAATTCCAATTCTCAGCAACCCCATTTTGTTGTGGAGTTCTAACAGAAACTATCTCGTGTCATATTCCATGTTTTTTCAGGTAGTTATGAAACTCAATGGACGTTTATTCCCCTCCATTGTCAAATTTTAGGACTTTGATTGTTCTTCCAGTATCATTCTCAGCAATCTAGAGATATGTTTTCAGGTAATCAAGTACTTTTCGCTTCCTATGAATAACCATTACACATGACTTTATACTATAATCATCAATAAGAAGAACGAATTACCTCTCCCCATGAGTTCTAGCAACATTTACTGGGCCACATACATCTATGTGAATGAGATCAAGAAGGCGTGATGCCCTTTTTTGGTTGATATGAATTACAAACTATCTTCCCCTATATACAATCATCACAAGTATTTTCTAGTTCACATTTTAGAATAGAGATATTTATGACTATCATCAACATATATATATTTTCCATGTCTTGTTGGTTAATTTTACCCAGCCTTCGATGCCACCAGTTTTTTTCTTCTTCAATCAAAAAATAGCAAGAGTTATATTTAATGTCAACCTGATATAAGTTTGCATCTGTTCTGCAGCCTTTCATAAGAGAATTATCTATTTTCCCTTTTATAGTGTAGCCTTTTTGATTGAATGTTTTTATGATCCCTAAGTCACCAATTTGACTCACACTGAGGAGATTGTGACGTAGACCATCCACATAAATAACTTCAGTCTTCTCCAGCTCTCCATTGGCTAGTGCAGTATTTCCCCTACCTCTAATATTCAAAACACCATCATTACCAAAACTCACTATTCCATCAACCTTATTTTTAATTTTGTTAAAAAGGTCATAATTTCCTGTCATATGGGATGAGCATATAATATAAAGAATCCAGGTGTAGCTTATTTTTGTAGCTTTGAGGGATACTTTTTCAAGATTGTATTTCTCAATTTTCCTCTTTTCTTTCCGTGAGATATTTGATTGAGTGTAGGACACTGATGGCCTTCTAATTATTTCTTCCACATAATCAGATTCTTCATACCCATACTCTTCTTCTAGAACAGAAAACCTATTTGTGAGAACAAAGCCATCGAGAGGGTGAGTATCGAACCATCTCTAAGAGTTGTATGAATAGATCATGTCGTACCTCTACCTACAATACATAGTTTTATGGACAAAGTTAGAAAAATTATAGCAGTATCCATAGAAAAAATTTATTCTATAAGTTGTAGAATATGAAATCGGTCTCCTTTGTTGACTTCCCAGATCTTCCCCATTCAAGTAGCTCATTTCCTCTTCACAATATGACATGGTATGTCCTGGATAGCCACAGAACTGACACTTCATGAGGGGAAATGACTTATCAATTATATTTCTCCTCATGACTTCTTCTTTGGGAAAATGGTTTGACTACCTGTCATTTCTGAAATTTTGAGGATAATATTCATTTCTTATTTTTTTTGGATCGGGGGTTTTCTTTTCAGAACTTCAGGTAACTTTTCACCATGTCCAACTTCTATCTTGTCTTTATTTTGGCTCTCTTCACTTCTAGTAGTTGATATATGAACTTCCAAACCAATTACACTCTTCCTATACAAGCGGGTTTTTAAACACTCAAGATTTTTCCAACCCCATATGAACCACGCTTGGCTCTTACCAGTAATTGTACATCTGAGAATCTTCCAAAATTAATTTTCTTCTTACCCTCATTTTTGGATGATTGATAACCAGGTTTACTCTTAAGAGTAACAAATTCTTCCTCAAAACACTCAATAGTCTTGGACTTCTCTTCCAGTCTGGATGTATGGTCATTTATGACAATTCCTTTTTCTTTAATTCTAGGCTTCAGTTCCACAACATCATCTGTGCTTTCAAGGATTGAAGCCTGAACTATCACTAGTTTCACTAGTAATTCAATTTCTACTTCAATATCATCAACATATTCTGATGATTCTTCCACCATTTCTTTCCACTTATTTCATCTCTTAAATTTATTCTCATGCTTGGAAAAGGGATCCTTAATTTGAAACTTGGGATCACCATTAAGACTAATCTGATTATCTATACCTTTATTGATCAAGGGTTCTAACTTTTCAATGGTATCCATCATGGAATCAGGGTTTCAGTTTTAAATTTTGGTTCTTCTTCTTCAAAAAATTCAATATCATCATCTTCCTCTTCATAGATAAAACTCTTCTTCTTGACTTTATTTATAGAATTTAAGTCTCCCTTTTTAAAAAACCTTTTATGAGGATTATCAATGTCTTCTTCTTCAATCTCATCATCATCGAAATTTCATTGGTACTGAGAAGAAATGTGTCTAACTCTTCCACAAAGAAAACATACCAGAGGTTGCTTATCTTTAAATTTACCTTTTCCCTTCTTCATCTTCTTTGAAATGAGAGAAAGAATTTATTTTTCCGCATCATCTTCAACACCACTATCTTCTGAAAATTTCATTTTTTCAATGGCTTTGAATGCCATTTTCTTTTCTAACACGGGTCAAAGAATCTTTGGGTTTGACTCTCATCTCATATGTCACTAAACTACTTAGCATATCATATAGAGATAGTTTAGATAGATATATTTCTTCAAAGGATGACACCTTTCCATTATACATAGGTGGAATCCTTCACAAGATTTTCTTTACGATATAAATGTCTTTGATTTCCTCTTCAAGACCTTGAATTGATCCCACTACTTTAGTGATTCTATTGAATAATGAATATGCATTCTCATCAGGATACATCTTTAGATTGTCAAACTTGTTGTACAGGACTTAAAGTTTTGACTCCTTCACTTTTCTGTATCCTTTATAAATATTTTCAAGTTTATCACACATAGACTTTGCTAAAGTGAAACTCATCACCTTTAGATAGATCTGATCTAAAAGAGACATAGTGATAACATTCTGAGCTTTAACATCTACATTCAGAACTATCCTGCCTGTATTAGTCATATCAAGTAGTGTTAGATCAATAACTTGTATTCCTTTCATAGTAGAAAAAACGAATTCCATTCCAATGGATCTTAAATGATATCTCATTCTTTTATTCCAAATCTAAAAATTGCTTCCATCAAAGAGAGGAATTCCCCTAGCATTGACTGCATTCTCCATAATGGAAAAGGAAAGATCTAACACTAGTAACCTTTACCCTTTGATACCACTTGTAGGAACCTGGGACACCCTAAGAGGGGAGGGGTGAATCAGGATGTCAATGTTTTCTTTTAAAAATACAGATCTTGTTCCCACGATTGTAGAAACTCGTTAAACCTGTAAGACTGATGGGAAAAAAAGAAAATAACCAATAGAAAAGAGACCACACAACACTTTTACTTGGTTCACCACTAAGGGCTATGCCCAAGGAGCATACACTGACAGGTTTCCGGTCATACCAAATACCACAAAACATTACTAGTTGTGGATTACAATTTTCGGGTACAATCACTCTGCCCCATGAACACTGCCTTTACAAATGTTCAGGGATCGCTCACTGCGTCCCACGAGTCACTCCCATTGACTCCCCAGGCTCAATTCCTTTGGTGAAGTCCCACTTAGTTTATAGACGTGAAGGTATATTCAATAGATTTTCATTGAATTCTTTGCCTCTACTCAGCATGAGACTCTTCTTGCATCGAAGTCCAAAATTGATGCTCTTGAAAGCACTTAAGCACTAAACCAGATATTCAGAATGTGAAAACAAGTTTCACAGACTATTGCACGCAACACCTACCCTTTGTACGCAAGATCTCACTTTTCCACGCAATATTTACTTTTCGCACTAAAAATATTTCTCACGACAACCCCCTTTATCCACAAAAATCACGTTTACACGCATCTTCAAATTTCACATGTAGATTCAACTTTTTCACGCAACATAAACTTTTACGCGCAACCTCAATTTTTACTCACAACTTCTACTTTTTCACGCAACTTCCACTTTTACGTGCAACCTTAAATTTTATACACAATGTCTACATTATCACGCAACTTACACTTTTCCACGCAACTCCCTTTGCACACACATTTTACGTATATCAAAACTTGGATATTCTCTAATTCTTCTACTCCCCGAATGAGGGGGGTCACCTCTTATTTATAAGTTTCTTCAACCCCCATTCTCTAAACCCGTCGTGTCATGAAAAACTCTCATTCTACACGAAATCATTTTTCACGCAGGAACCATTTTTCTTGCGCCCATCTTCAGATTTTTCGCACACCTTATGCCTTTGCCATTTTTCAGCATTCTGATCCCGAAACACCTTTTGCATGAAAAAAACAATATTCTTTCACTATTGCGTGCAAAACCAATTTCAAGCACAATTCATGTTTTTCGCGCACCACTATAGATTTTTCACACAACTTCCTTTTCCAATCACCCATTTCTCCTTTTTGAGATTTTCAGGCCCAATAAATTGGCAAACACTAGAAAATGATGTCACCTTCAATATTATTGTCTGGTTTAATTGTATGATCACATTAATGGGAAAAATTCTGAACTTCCAATGTGGATTGACAACAAAAATAGACCATACTCCAATTCTTGCATAGAACAACCATGGCTCCAACAGGAAACTCCTATGCCAAGTAGTTATAATGAACACTATCACGTATCGAGTATCAAGTATAATGGTGTAATGGGTACAACCTAGGTACAATAGTGAGTCCACCATATAATATATTGTAATAAATCATCACGAATAATCATAAATCTTACATATAGACTCACAGGGTCTTAAGAAAACCAGTTCAATACACACCTTCTTTCCAGAAAACACATTTGTAGCCTGAACTTTCATGTTCTATATGGATCCACTAGATGGGGTTTGAGTTCAATAATAAGAATATGTCTAGATATTCCCATATATATACTATGGTTCCCATGACTATTAAAAAAATTGGTGAGTTAGATAATCAAGTTACAAGGAAAATAGTGTGGTTTTTTATCAATATCACTCATGGGCTCAAGCCCTCAACATTTCAATCATGGGAACATTCCATGAAATCAAATCTCACTCTCACCACAAAACCCCATCAAAGTAAATAATCCCTTTTTAAACACACAAGAATTGGAATAATAAGAATAAAAATGTTACAAAAATGAAATATTACATGATAAAATTATCAAAATGTGCCAACTATACCATCAAGAATCATCATTTTCAATTCAAAACCTGATATGCAATTCAACATTAAAAAGGGTGATCATATGTACTTACTTCTAAAAGTCATCATAATAATACCAAATAGGCCTTTAAAATAGTTTTTTTTCAAATCAACCCTAAATAATGGAATTATTACAATTTTAGAAGGTTTGAATACATTTTAAAACATGGGTTTACCCCCTCTTTCAATGTTAATAAACCACTCATTTCAAATAGCCCAAGAATGAACATTTCAAAAAAAGTAAAATAATTAAAAGATGGATTTTTTTTAATTTAAAAATTTAAATAATTTGAAAGTTTTTATAAAACAACAAAAATTTATACTCATTTTATTAATGTTAAGATATTTCACTTTAGAAATAAAAACTGGGCCTAAGCCCTCACTTTACAAAAGGTAACTGTGAAAAACTCTTTGAAAGGGAATTAAAAATAAAAATTGAATTTAACAATTTATAAAACCATGAGAGAGAACCCATTCAATGTTTAATTAATTTAAAAGAGAATCAGAGAGGATTTCACAAGGAAATTCAAGAACAATGATTATAGAACATTCATTGGAAGGAGCCACATATCGATAAATTCTTAAGAAATAATGAATTCCAAAATGAAGGAAAACCATAGAAACACATACTTGGAGATCTAGAGTCTACTAGTTACCAATATAAGATGTGCCTCCATCAATGTAGATCCTTGGATCTAGGAATACGAATCTCAAGGGAATGGAAAAAAGACCCTAGATCCCTAATTACACATCAATCATCCAAGATCTAATGAATAAAAAGTGTAACATAGCCTTTAAGAAGAAGGAACCAAAAGAAGAAGAGGGACAAAAGACCAAAAAGGAAATTACTCACCAGAAGAGGATTAAATATTTAATAGTCACTTAAAAATACACTATTAAATGAGGTTGGGAGAGAAAAAACACTTCTAGATGGATCCCAAAAGCCAAAGAATTGGATTTGGTTTGAGTGGGAGGAGTTTAGGGTTATTTTAAGGGGTTCGAGGATTTTAATTAAAAATTTTAGGACTTTTATTAACATTCTAATGTTTTCCAACGTTAGGTTGCATTGTTATTACTAATTGTGTGGCTGATCCTGCTCCCAAAATATAGGCACTAGAAGAATTTCATGGTTCTCTGGCATGGTAAGATTAACTGTGCGACAATAAGGTGACCCCTCCTATCCAGGTTACATGGTTTGGCTGCATATTTTCCCTAAATATGTGAAAATTATGAATCCCAACCTAGGATACAATATAGGTTTCATGGTTTGACTACACATTTTTTCAAACTGTGTGCTATCCAAGCACAGGCCTAGAAACCTTCAAAAACATTCCGAAAAAACACTAAAAATGACTCGTGAAGAGATCCAATCATTGGATACTCAAATACATGGTTCAAAACACCTAAGAATAGGTAATATGATGTTAAATATAAATAATATTGAGACTAATAATGTGTAAATATTAATTTTAAAATATATAATTTATTTATTCTTTTAATTAATTTTTTTAATTTTTTATTATCATTATTGTTATTTTTTTAATTATTATTTTGTATTGTTTTTTATAAAACGTACTTTTAATTTACAATATCAAAATACATTAACTTATATTCAAAACATAAAATCTTTTATAGGTGACAGTGAATCATTTTTAGATAACTACAAGGTGAAAAAGTAATGAATAATTGCAAGGGGTTGATTCTTTTTTAGAATGTTCCAAATCAAATGTTAAAAAAATGACATAATTTTCATTCCCTACATAAATGATTTAAATATGGGAAGGTTGGAAAGTAAAATATTTAAAGATCATTCAATTTTCACCTTTAATATTTGAGTTAAATTGTATGGGTTTGGTGTGGTGAAATTGGGTGGAATATAGATTTTATGATGATGGACATTTTCATGATGATAATTTTGATGAAATTGAAGAAATGATTTATGATATTGATGTAGAAGCAATTGAGAACACACTAATGGTATATCACCTGTACAATGGTGTTAAAAATATAGTATACACAGGTTGTATAAAAATTTTGATTTTATAAAAAGTTTTATGATTGCTTAATTTGAAATCTAGGAATTGATAGAGTACCAAGGGTTTTATAGAATTGTTATAAATATTTAAAGACATACTTCCTAAAGAAAATGATCTTGGAAATTAAAATTATAACGTGAAATAAAAAATATTTTTCCCGATAGTATTGAGGTATAAAAATATACATTTTTACCCCAATAAATCTATGTTATAAATAAATGAATATGAATATCTATTAGAATGTCCTAGATATGGGACACCATAGTACAAGTTTGAATGAAAAATCAAAAATTTAATTATCTTTTTTTCCATGTACCATGACTCCTAATAAAGAAATTTGGTATCTTTATATAATTCCTATTTTGAAATGTTTATTTAAAAATTAAAATAACAAGGAAAAGGATATACTGGAATATATATGAGAGAATAAATCATGTAAAATGCTGTCATCTAACAGCTTTTCTACAATGGAATAAAATTGATCAACAACTTCCTATATTTAGAAATAAATTTATAAATAAAAAAATTAGACAAATAATATATGGAATGAATCCATTCTGAAGACTTAGTAGAAAACATAGTTTATGACAAAGTTTATAAGAGCTTATCACTTGAAAGTTTTATAAAGTAAAAATATATCATGTTGAGTTCAATTATTTTTGGACCAAAATAGCCTAGAAATAATATTGATACTTACTTTTCACCATTAATTGATCATTTTAAACTCTTATGGGGGGAATTTATTAGTCTGTGAGATTCATATAAAACGTATTGTTTTTAATTTCATGCCATTATTATGTTCACTATAAATGAATTCCTAGTATAACAAAAATTTTCTGAATATAGTGTTAAGGTACATGAAGCTTATCTAATTTGTGAAGGCGGGAATTTATGTTATCAACCACTATATGGTAGAAAAATAGTATACATGGGTCATCAAAGGTTTTCCTCTATGGATCGCTCTTATAAAAGATTAAAAAAGGCATTCAAGGGATCACAATATTTTGATATTTCTCTAAACCTTTTATTAATCGATAAATATTTTTGAGAGGGTGAAAACATTGATGTCAAATTTATAAATAAAAAAATATCTAGTAGTGACAAAAATATATAGAATAAATTATCGATATATTCTAAACTTCCATATTATAGATTTCATGAGGTAAACCATACCATTGATGTGATGCATATTGAGACAAATATCTATAACATTTTGATTAAAAAATTATTAGATATTAAAGACAATATTAAGCGTGGTTTAAATGCGAGATTGGACATACAATTAATGGGAATACATTTAGAGTTATCTCTCACTTATAAAGGAAAGAAAACATACTTACCTATAGATTTTAATCCATTATCTAAGAGAGATAAAATAAATTTTTATGAGTTTCTCCTTGGTATCAAAGTGATCTCAGTTTATTCATAAAATGTAAAAAAAATATGTCACTAAAATATTTGAAGTTAATTTGAATGAAATCTCAGGACTTTCATGTTATGATTCAACAACACCAATAAGTTTCATTACATTTAATATTACGCATAATTTCTAGATTGACTATCATAAAGGTGTGTTATTTTTTCAATTCCATTTGTAACAATGTGATGGATCCGAATTTGTTGAACAATTTGTAGAGTGATACAGTATCTATACCTTGTCAACTAAAAATATACTTCCCACCATCCTTTTTAAATATCATGGTATATTTAATGGTTTATTTATTTTGAGAAATATGTCTCTATGATCCCATATATTTACATTGGACACATCTTTTTGAAATTTATATGATGATATTAAAGGGTTATGTTAAGAATCTACATCAACCAGTACCCTCCATTTTTTGGAAGTATATTTCTGAGGATGTGAAAGAGTTTAATATAGACTAATTATATACATTGGATCACATATTTGTTCCTACATTTCACCCTAAAAGAGTTATTTTTTGGGGAAATGGGATCCATGGTTTGAAAATAAAGTCAATGACATGTGAATAAAAATATAGTCACATATATACATCTTGAATAACATAAATGGAACATGTTCATATATAAAATAATGTATTAATGTGTTAAAAAATGTAATTTGAAGAATAAATATATGTGGGTACTAATTTATCATAGGAAAAGTTTTTTACCATGTTTTAAAGGGATCGTTCATGGTGGATCTAATACATTAGAAACCTTGGGGTTGTTAGTGGTGAGCTAAGCTTAAATATGATATCATGGTTTGGGTATGAAATTTATGGATATATATTTTATACTAAGGACTGGGAAAATAGGAGTGTTATTCAGAATAAGAGTGTAATTCTTCTCACTGAGGTAATTTATTTTTTAAGGGAGAAATAGAAAACCCAATATCCTTGAAAAATTCTTATTATGGAGTTATCAAAGCTATATAGGATATTGATTACATTAAAATTTGACTTCCTCTATTAAACTATAAATGGTTTGTTGGTAATATTAGTGTTAAATATGATGAATTAAGAATAAAACTAGTAGATATGAATATATTGGGGCACAATAATGACCCTTTTATCATGTAAACACATTAGAAACAAATTTTATTTGTTCTTGATATATCAAATCTATAATGGTATATAATTTTTTATGAAAAAATAAGTAATTTGTTAATGAAAGTGTTGATAATAATAGATAATTTTATGAGATCCCTACTTCCATGGAAGGATTATTAGAGGATATTAATGACCACGATATAGAAATTATTTTTTATATATCAAAAAATAATGTAGAAGGAAGATGAGAAAATAATACTTTATTAATCACCTAATATTATAAGAACTATATAATTATTTACTATTTTACTTTTCAAAAAATCGAAATGTGAAATATATTATTTATAATTTTATTTTTTATTTAAGTCGCATATTTTATAAAATGTGTATTTTTTTGGGTATAGTACTAAAAATGAATTATATATAAATAATAAGTATATATGATATTTTTATCATTATAAACGTCACTGGGTTTTTTTATATCATTTCATGTTTCATAAATATTATCAGCATTTTTTATCATTTTTGTTAATTAATTTAATGAATATGATAAAAAGTGTGTTTAGATTTTTTGATTTTTTTTATGATTTTCCAATTTTATTCAAATTTATATATAACATTCATATTTGTATCATTTTTTACTAATTGTTAATTTTTTTATAGGAACATGAAATATCAAAAAGCTGAGTAATCTCAATCTTTTAGGGAGGAACTTCCACACACTTCTACCAAGGAGCCTCCTCATTACTCTCTAATAGATCCTCATAATTCTATAGGGATATAGATGATTTTAGGAGTTGGTAGATTTGGTAGCACCCATTTACCTTAATTATCACCTGCTCATAGAAATGAGTTGAAAAAATCGATCGAGTTTGATGGTAATAGTAATCCTCTAGTTCCAAATTTAGAGTAATTTAAGATTTTTGTGGCTATTCAATGTCAATAAAAAATAAGTATCATGACAAGTGATTCAAGAGGTGTTGAAAAGAAAATTCTAGCTCACCTACAAGACATAATTTTGGTAAGATAATTTATTTTTATTTTATTTACCATGAAATGTTTTTAGTAATATAAGTTATTTTCTTCTTCTCACCTTAAGATGAAATTTGATTTTCATGAAACTAAATAAGTCAACAAGATATGATTATCTTTAAATATAAGTATACGGTGGGATTTTAAAGTTACTCTAACTTTGGATTTCATTTTTAATGGAAGAAAAAATGAAAATCCATATAAAATATATGATTTTTTAAGTAAAGATACATATGGGAAGTATATTGAATACTGAAAGTAGGAATCATTTTTTGTAAATTTAATGCCTATTATTTGAAGAAATTTTATGTATAATGATTAAAAATTACCATGTTATTGATTTTTATTCCCTTAATAACCATGAACTGGGGATATCTCAATAGGATATCCAAGTAAAGAACATATACCCTCATATTTTATCTCATAGTGGGTATTCATTAATCAAAGAAAAAATATAACAGAAAAGTTTGAAATTTTTAAGGAAAATACGTCAATATCCATGGATATTTCCCTTTCTTCTCCCCATCTATATAGGAAAATTTAGAAAGGGATTAGATAAAGAAAATTAGAAATATATTACAAAATAGATGAAATATATAACTATTTTAAGTTATTTCTATAATCTTTATACTTTGTAACAATAATACATTTTTAAAATATTCTTTACTAGAAACCTTGGTGGAGTAAAGCATATAAGTTTCCATAAAACATAATGATAGGAACGATATTTTGGCTACTACATTAATAATGGAACGACACATATTCTATGTACAAGGATACGAGGTTGGTGTGTCTGTTGAAAATTTATTTGTTCATTTTGGTACTTCTTTTAGGAATGATGTACATAATAAAAAATAAATTCTTTAGAAGATAAATTTTTGGAGATTTATGATATGACAGACAATAGGATTAATTTTTTTGGGAAATCAATGTTTAAATACATGGAAAGTGAATTTCAAGCTACTTTTCTAACTCCTCAACCTCTGCCAACATATCCCTACCCCAACTTTCTCCTCCATAGTTTCTCATCTATTATGAGTTATATTTTGAGGATCTATAGTATCAAATTATAGCACATGGAATCATACATTATATTGGAGGTACCTTAAATACACAGTATATATAGATGGATCATCTTTGGGTAATGATACAAGATATTAATTAAGCATAATCTAGAGTATTTTTCTCTAATAATAGGGTTTTAATTGAAAGACAGGGTATTGATGATTTTTTACTTTGGACATATATACTTGTAAGATAGTTTATCACTGAGGTATGCATCAACTACATCCTTTATTTCATATTTTTTATATAAATTTTAATATATATATATATATTCCATGAATATGTTAAATGTAGAGACATGTTGTATAGAAAGAAACATCATGTTGGGTCCCCTTAAACATAGCATACCACATGTTCTAAAGGAATTTATAAATTATATTTATATAAATTAGTATTTTTAAAGGGTTATGAGCTAAACATGACTAATTATGTATGTGGGTGTGATTTATTATTAGCGATTTATAAGAAATATTTAATGGGTCTTGTAGATGAAAATATTTTGGGCCTCAAAGTGATGCATGTATTTTCCATGTAATAATATTATCATATTTCATTCAATTATATCAATTTGATCTATGTGAAAACCAATTTGTTTTTATTAGTTATCTATATAAACATTGTATTCACCATGACATGAATTTAGTGTATGGATTCATGGGACAACAATTCATTTCTCATTAAACTAAAACATTATAGGAAAAATAAAGAACCAAATTTTTTTATTAGATTTTTTATAATGAAGTTGTTAAGCGTTGGATCAGTCCTTATCCTTGTTGGTATGAAACATATATTTTAATATAGTGAATATTGCCTATTATTTTAATGATTATATATTATAATAAATTTTAATTTTATTTTATACATATCCTTTTCAAATAATGAATGGAAGCACTATAAAAAATCACTAAGAATAAGGGAAAAATATGTATTATGTGTGTACAAAGGTGACTTATTTTATATGTAATATAATTTAGAATACAAATTAAATGTTATATAAATATTTTTAACTTCATTTGAAATAGATTTTTCATTATCAATAAGTAGTAGTCGAATGTGGGGGTTATTTTGTAAGATTTATATATGTTATAATTACATCTGGGACACTTATTTCTTTTTAAGAGGATTTTTTTAATTGTCAATTTTTATTTTATTTATCTTATATATATATTGAGATTTAATGTTGAATAATTTATTTTTAATTAATATATCTTTGATAATATTAACTCATATAATGGGAATGAGATAAATCTTCCATAGAGAGGATGGGATGATTATTTTACAACTTTGATTCAATTTTAATTTATCTCTTTATATTTTTAATGTTGATTGTGTATTTTTACTATGAAATTAAAAAATTATTATACTTGTAACCAAGTTTTCATATAGATAGATTTTATAGAATTGTACCAGAAGTTTTTCTAATGTAATTTTCTATTGTTTTTTATAAGTTCATTATATTATAATTTTGGATGTTATATTTTTTGATATTTTTTTAAAAAATGTTTTTTTACAATGGTTATTTTTATAACCAATGTAAAAAATAAATTCCACATCAGTTATTTTATATCTAAAATGTAAATCTTCATCACTTTTTATTTTAAGAGGATTTTAAATGTAAGTTTTAATAATAAATGACATGGAAAGTATATTTAATAGTGTTTAATATATCCAATAAAAAATCCATTTACAACATCTCTTATAAAGATGTCACATTTTAACCAATGATAAAAATATAAAAAAAAGACATTAAAAACCATTTTATTTACTATTATTGGTATTGAATCAGAAATTATACATATTTTATTTATCCTACACCAAAATAGTCACACATTGAAAATTTACCATAAAATGGATACCCTTCTTAGACTTTGGCCTCATTATAAAATTGATTTCTATTTATTCCCCTTTCTATCACTAAAAGTTAACATTTTCTTCTCTTACAAGAGGTTTTCTTAAATATAATCTTATTTAGATTTATTAAAATCATACTATTTTTCACACCCAACCTTCACTTTCTCTATTATATTATTACTTATTTATTTATAGCATTTTCCTTGAGTTTTGAGTTGAAATTACTTGAAAATTTTATATTTTACAGTTTTAGTGTATATAGCAAAGTTGGAACTAACTAAGACACCAACCATGAAAACGTAAAATCCATTGATAGTGTATATTTTCCTTGTTTGTGAAATATTTTTCTAATTATATATCCCAAATGTGTGGGTTCCCAGGTTTTTCAAGTAAGGGGCGCATAGTTAGCGCATAGTTGGGTAAATCGTACAACCTGACCATAAATTTTAAAAGGTGAAAGTTCTATCCTAACCCTACACATTTTAATACCTAAGAACCTACTAATATTCTATTTCTGGTAACATAGTTTAGGGGGACCAAGTGTGGCATCCTCTTACTTCTCCCTTGTGATTTGAAGGGTTATCCATTAATTTCATGGTGATTTCTCAAGGGTTGATATTCTTTTCTCATATTATTTCCATTTATTAATATTTTATTATTTATATGTTTTATTGTTATGGTGTTGATAAAACCTAGGTGGGTTTAGGTTCTAATTTGATATTTATTTGGTTTTTAAGGTGTTCATATTCATCCTTGAGCCTCCCTCTTTTCATTCTTGAAGGTTCTGCTTATCTGCACTGTACCGTGGTATGTGTTTATATGTTTTCACTTTTTATTTAAAATATATCTAATTCTTGAGTTTTAATAACACTTTTTATAAAAAAAAAAATTTTCTATGATCTTACATAGATATAAGAAAGGTTTTATCAAAGGGGATAGGTATTTTAAAATATGGTTTTTAAAATAAATTGATTTTACATGGAACATTCTATGAGTGTTAAAAGGTTTATTATTTAGGAAATTGTTTTAAATAGACCTTAATGTGTATTTAAATTTATTTATTTGTTGTTCAATTATGTTTCCAAGATTTTTATATAGTTTCCATAAGATTTTTTGGTTTAAAATAAAGGCTTTCTCATTGGTTTGAAATGAGTTTTCAGATTTCACATTATTTTAAAATAGGTTTGTAGGCCAGGTTCTTTTATATATATAAACACATATATCTATACCTATTTAAATATAAATATAAATATATATATATATATAACTATTATTTTTTAAACATAAGGTTTTTTTGGAACTTATAAAGGATATTTCGAAGCGGTATCTTTTGGAAATTTTTAAGGATATTTTGGAAAACACATCATTAGTTTAAAAATTTAAGGATTAGTCAGCACTATAAGTAAACAGATTTTCTTCAAAAATTCATGTCACACTTACCTAAATCCCAATTGATCAATATTTTTAATGTATTTATTATTGTATTTTATTATTCTTGTTTTTTATATTATTTTTGAAAGGGGTTTTTATTTAGGATTGTGTGGGTGATGATTGATTTAGATTTAACATGGGAATAATTTTCCTTGTTTCTTATTATTAGTTTGTGTTTAATGTGGCACACATCCTTCCTCCCCCTATATTTATAAATATCTTGGGGATTATAATAAAACTAATTAGAGATCTAGATATGTTTTTTTATATTTTTCCCATTTATATTGTCTTTTTTCTCTAACTTTGGACCAGTACCGACTATAGGAGTGA
The DNA here is from genome assembly GCA_963277665.1 of Viscum album. Taxonomy (NCBI): domain Eukaryota; kingdom Viridiplantae; phylum Streptophyta; class Magnoliopsida; order Santalales; family Viscaceae; genus Viscum; species Viscum album. The sequence continues at coordinate 511,898,539 of OY728136.1, read as the reverse complement.
CATTGGTGAGGATAGTTGAGAGTAAGCTGGTTGGTTATAAATAAAGGATTAATAGACATGTTGATAAATGATTCCACAAGAGTATATCTACGATATTCTCACTAGATATTTAGGATTATTATATTATTATATGTACTCTATAGATTCTCTTTTTCTATATTAATGTTTTAGATCTATTTTCCATTTATATCATGATTTAGCTACAATTTTTTTTTCATTTTACATTCATTTATTATTTCATCACTTTATTTTTGTCTGAGGATTAGAATTTTTATTTTGATTATATTTTGAATTTTATTTCTCAGCTTATTCATTTAGTTATTGGTTCCCTTATTTAATTTCAATCTCTTTATTGTGAAATTTTAATGAAATAAATTTAAAATATGGATTTCAAAATTATGTTTTAATAGAGTATTAAAATAAAGTTTTTAACAACTATTAAAGTCTTTTATAGTATTTTTAAAAGGATTTTTAGGAGTGTAAAAAAGTTTTTTTTCTTGAAAAAGATGAAAAAATTATGTTTAAATATTTTATTTCAAACTAGTGTTCCTGGAATGTCTTAAAAAAAGAAATTCATGGAATCCTTGCTGAAATTTTATAGGGTTATTATCTCACACACTTCTTTATACAACTTAGTTATTTCATAATGAGTGACTTTATTTCGGGTATAGGTTCTAGTTTTGAAACACTCATGGAGTAAGAGTTCTATGTTGGAAGGTGACCTTGGATTCATGATGAGTTGGTATATGATATTTTGGTTTTTATTTGATGTTATATATGTAATATTTATGTCATAATTTTTTTATTCTAGAATCTATGTGATGTTTTATTATATTTGAGTTGTATTTTTATTCCAGTTGTGCCTTATTTGGTTAATTTGTATTAAAATATTCTTATTTTATTTATCAATGGATTCCTAATGTATAGACACTCCATATAATAGTTTTGGAAAGGTTCCACTATGTAAAAATTATTAATTATATAAGAGAAATCATTCCTAGTGAGTTTATTTTGATACCCTGACACTTGTTTCCAACCAATTTGGATATGGAAAATCCTTTTTCCCATGTCATGGGTCAGATTGAGTGTGAATCTCAAGGGATTCCTAGGTTGGTTCGTGAAAAAATTGAATCATATCTATGGTTCCTAAGAGGTAATGGGTTCTTGAAGTGCCCTTTTCATTTTTTTGTCCATCATATGGGACATGGGATCTGTAGAGATCATGAGGTGGATCATGAAAAGGTTCTTGATCACTACATCATATAATGAAGCCTAAACTACCATTATACTTCTCTATTTGAGTCTTTTTTTTGAGCTATATTTTTTATTCTTCTTGTTTCATTTTTATTTTAATTGATGTATCTTTGATTATTGTGGGAGTTTTATGAGTTTTTTAGGATATTTGATTTTTATATTGAAAATGGGATAAGAAATTTAAGTTCTTGGTTTAACCAAATATCTTGAAAAACCATATGGTGCACGTATTCATGGTTCTGTGAAGATCCTAGTGGTTAATTACACGATTCGTGCATGGGCTATTAAATCGTGTATCCAAACTGTGTACATCCAGTGATCCCTTTAAAATATTAGTTCTTCATTAATTATATTTTAATTTATTTGGATCTTCTACTATTTCTATTTGAGATGGTCTTGGGGGAATTTTATGATGTGTTAATCTTATTTGGTTGATTTGTTTGATTTTTTAAGAATATGATATAAAATAATTAAGATTTTATTTTCAATGTTTATAAATAATTTTTCTAAGATAATTATAAAAAAATGGATGTATTAAATTGTAAAAAATATTAAAAAGATGTTTTAAACACTAGTGCAGAAAACGTTTTTTACGTCACCATTTTTTACGTCGGTTATATAAAACCGACGTCATAATATGTAAAACGAGGTTTTTTACGTCGGTTATTTATTAACCGACGTAAATATTTGTATTCGGTACACCTTTAACGTCGGTTATAATAATAACCGACGTTATTAATCGCGCGGCTTCGTTTTTTACGTCGGTTATAACAATAACCGACGTAAAAAATGCGGTTTCTGAAGGCCTTTTTACGTCGGTTATTGAATAACCGACGTAACAAACGCGGTTTTTGAAGGCTTTTTTACGTCGGTTATAAAATAACCGACGTAAAAAAAGAACCCGCAGATGTTTTTGACGTCGGTTATTCCATAACCGACGTAAAAAAACGCGGATTTTGAGCCCTTTATAACGTCGGTTATAAACTAACCGACGTAACAAATGAATCGGAGGAAGGTTTTTACGTCGGTTATTGAAATAACCGACGTTATAAATGTTTTTAAAACAATTATCATGTCGGTTATTGAATAACCGACGTGATAACTCATTTAAAAATTTACCCAGACCCGTGGATTGTCATTCGCGAGTTTACCTTCGACAGTCGCGACTCGTCTCTCTCGCGCGTAAACCCGAATCGGCTCGTCCATTTCGTTGGTTTAGATTCGTTTTGCGATAATCGTTTCTCATATTTAATATCCTCGGATCAATCATCTAAACTCGAGCACTCAGGTAATCCTCCCACTCGTTCATTTTTTTTCGCGGATAGTATATATATATGTGTTGTGATTTTTTTGTTGAAACTAGCTAAGATTCTTCGATTGCGAACCCTTTTAACTCGTTTTGGCACCATAATCTTATTTATCATCCCTAAATCTATTTGTTCGACTTGCAATATTGAGTAATTTTATGATTTCACTAATTTTTCATCGTTTTCTATAAATCCCCGAGAGGGTTGGGGCGTGTCCATTTGGATGGGTTGCCCTTTTACAGTTGTTACTACTTTATTCACACACAACCATGGCTTAGGTGCATGGATTTGGGGTCGGGGGGTGTCTAGGGGGGTTTACAATGGGGTGGGTGGGTGTGGGGGGCTGTCCAAGGGTGTGGGTGGGTGTTGGGGGGTGTCCAGGGGGGTGTCCAAGGGGGTAGGGGGTGGGGGGTGGTGTTTAGGAGGGGTGGGGGGCTGTCCAGAGGGTTGGGGGGTGTCCAGCGGGGTGTCCAAGCAGGACGGGGGTGGGGGGTTGTGTCCAGGAGGGGTGGGGGTGCTTTCTAGAGGGGTCGGGGGCTGTCCAGAGGGGTTGGGGGGTGTCCAAGGGGATGGGTGGGTGTGGGGGGCTGTCCAAGGGGGTGGCGGCCTGTCCAGAGGGGTCGGTGGGGTGTCCAGGGGGGTGTCCAAGGGGGTGGATGGGTGTGGGGGGCTGTCCAAGTGGGTGGCGGACTCTCCAGAGGGTATTTGGGGTTGTCCGGGTGGGTGGGGGGGGGGGGGGGGGCTGTCCAGAGGGTTGGGGGATGTCCAGGGGGTGTCCAAGGGGGTAGGGGGTGGGGGTGGTGTCCAGGAGGGGCGGGGGGCTGTCCAGGGGGGTTTACAAGGGGGTGGGTGGGTGTGGGGGGCTGTCCAAGGGTGTGGGTGGGTGTTGGGGGGTGTCCAGGGGGGTGTCCAAGGGGGTAGGGGGTGGGTGGTGGTGTTTAGGAGGGGTGGGGGCTGTCCAGAGGGTTGGGGGGTGTCTAGGGGGTGTCCAAGCAGGTCGGGGGTGGGGGGTTGTGTCCAGGAGGGGTGGGGGTGCTTTCTAGAGGGGTCGGGGGCTGTCCAGAGGGGTCGGGGGGTGTCCAGGGTGGTGTCCAAGGGGATGGGTGGGTGTGGGGGGCTGTCCAAGGGGGTGGCGGCCTGTCCAGAGGGGTCGGTGGGGTGTCCAGGGGGGTGTCCAAGGGGGTGGATGGGTGTGGGGGGCTGTCCAAGTGGGTGGCGGCCTCTCCAGAGGGTATTTGGGGTTGTCCGGGTGGGTGGGGGGGGGGGGGGCTGTCCAGAGGGTTGGGGGATGTCCAGGGGGTGTCCAAGGGGGTAGGGGTGGGGGTGGTGTCCAGGAGGGGCGGGGGGCTGTCCAGGGGGGTTACAAGGGGGTGGGTGGGTGTGGGGGGCTGTCCAAGGGTGTGGGTGGGTGTTGGGGGGGTGTCCAGGGGGGTGTCCAAGGGGGTAGGGGGTGGGTGGTGGTGTTTAGGAGGGGTGGGGGGCTGTCCAGAGGGTTGGGGGGTGTCCAGGGGGTGTCCAAGCAGGTCGGGGGTGGGGGGTTGTGTCCAGGAGGGGTGGGGGTGCTTTCTAGAGGGGTCGGGGGCTGCCCAGAGGGGTCGGGGGGTGTCCAGGGTGGTGTCCAAGGGGATGGGTGGGTGTGGGGGGCTGTCCAAGGGGGTGGCGGCCTGTCCAGAGGGGTCGGTGGGGTGTCCAGGGGGGTGTCCAAGGGGGTGGATGGGTGTGGGGGGCTGTCCAAGGGGGTGGATGGGTGTGGGGGGCTGTCCAAGTGGGTGGCGGCCTCTCCATAGGGTATTTGGGGTTGTCCGGGTGGGTGGGGGGGCTGCCCAGAGGGTTGGGGGATGTCCAGGGGGGTGTCCAAGGGGGTAGGGGGTGGGGGGTGGTGTCCAGGAGGGGTGGGGGGCTGTCCAGAGGGGTCGGGGGGTGTCCAGGGGGGTTTACACATCGATTTGTTTTATATTTCAAAATTGTTTACATTCAAATTATGATTTTTTTCATATAAAAATATATTTGTCTTATATAAAAAATATATATATTTTTGCTATTTGTTATAGGTAATAATGAGTCGAAGTTGGATTACGGCACATCGAATGAGCAATGAATATGAGGAAGGTGTTGATGCCTTTTTGGAATTTGCTAAACGAAATGTTCCAAGTAGTGACATTTTTTTCTGTCCATGCCTGAAATGTCTGAATATGAAGAAGATGAAAAGTAGAGAGATAAAAGATCATCTGATTTGTCATGGTTTCAATCCGAGTTACAACCCTTGGATTTGGCATGGCGAAACTGGACAGAATGTCACTGATGATAATGAATCGCAAGATGGTAACTCCGATGGAATTGAAGAAATGATTCGCGATATTGTAGCAGAACAAATTGAGATAGAACCGACAGTTGCACGTATATATGGTGATGCCGAAAAACCATTATATCCTGGTTTTACAGATTTTACGGTTTTGTCGGCGGTGTTAAGATTGATTAACCTGAAGGCGAAACATGGATGGAGTGACAGAAGTTTTACAGAGCTGCTACAATTGATGAAAGACATTCTTCCAAAAGATAACGATCTTCCAGATTCACATTATAAGGCCAAAAAAATATTATGCCCGATGGGATTGGGATACAGGAAAATACATGCATGTCCGAATGACTGCATTATATATAGGAAGGAATATGAATTTCTGAAAGAGTGTCCTAAATGTGGGACATCACGGTATAAGGTGAAAGAAAAATCACAAGCTGATGTAGAGATTACAAAGCTCCCTTCAAAGGTATTTTGGTATCTTTCTATAATTCCTCGTTTCAAACGTTTATTTGCTAATTCACATGATGCAAAAAGGTTAAGATGGCATGCTGATGAGCGGGTATGTGATGGAAAAATACGTCATCCAGCTGATTGTCCACAATGGAAGAAAATTGATGCCCAGTACCCTACATTTGGAAATGAAATTAGAAATCTGAGACTAGGCTTGTGCACAGATGGAATGAATCCATACCGAACCCTCAGTAGCACACATAGTTCATGGCCTGTTTTATTGGTAATTTACAACCTCTCTCCTGAAGTTTGTATGAAGCGCAAATATGTCATGTTGAGTATCATGATCTCTGGTCCAAAGCAACCCGGCAATGATATTGATGTATACTTGTCACCGCTGATTGATGATTTGAAACTGTTATGGGCTGATGGTATTAGGGTGTATGATTCTTATAAAATGGAATATTTTCAACTGCATGCAATGCTTCTATTCACTATAAATGACTTCCCAGCATATGGAAATTTGTCTGGATACAGTGTTAAAGGGCATAAAGCATGTCCAATTTGCGAACAACAGACGTCATATTGTCAATTGCATCATGGGAGGAAAAAAGTGTACATGGGTCATCGAAAGTTTTTGCCTATGGATCACCCTTATAGAAGACTAAAAAAGGCATTCAATGGCTCACAAGAATTTGATACTGCTCCTCAACCTTTATCCCCAGAATTGTATTTTGAGAGGGTGAAAAACCTTGATGTGACATTGGGAAAGACACAGAAATCTGGTAATGATAGACATATTTGGAAGAAAAGGTCAATATTTTTTGAGCTACCATATTGGAGGTATCATGAAGTCAAACATAATATTGATGTCATGCACGTGGAGAAGAATATCTGTGATTCTTTGATCGGAACATTGCTAGATATTAAAGGAAAGACAAAAGATGGGTTGAATGCAAGGTTAGACCTACTGTCAATGGGAATACGTTTGGAGTTAGCTCCCACTCCTAAAGGAAGACGAACATTTCTTCCCCCGACTTGTCATACATTATCGAAGAGGGAGAAAAGTAGCTTCTGTTAGTGTCTTCATGATATCAAAGTGCCTCAAGGTTATTCTTCAAATGTAAAAAATTTTGTCTCATTGAAAGACTTGAAGTTGATAGGTATGAAATCACATGATTGTCATGTCATGATGCAACAAATTCTACCATTTGCACTGCGTGGAATATTGCCCATCCGTGTCAGAAAGACTATAATGAGGTTGTGTTATTTTTTCAATTCAATTTGCAACAAGGCGATTGATGTGAATGCTTTGAACATTTTGGAAAAGGATGCAATTTTTATACTTTGTCATTTGGAAATGTATTTTCCTCCAACTTTTTTTGATATGATGGTGCATTTAATGATTCATCTGGTTCGAGAAATAAGACTTTGTGGATCTGTATATCTTCGTTGGATGTATCCTTTTGAAAGGTATATGAAAATATTAAAGGGATATGTTAAAAATCCATATCGACCTGAAGCCTCCATTATTGAAAAGTATATTTCTGAGGAGGTAGCAGAGTTTTGTATGAGCTACTTGGCTACGGCGCAACACATAGGTTTGCCTCCATCTCGCCATGAACGGGTTAATAATGAGGGAAAGGGGATTCGTGGCTTGAAATTCAAATCACTGTCAGCTGAACATATGAAGAAGTTAGAATCATACATCTTGAATAACATAGCTGATGTTCAACCGTATATCACATTTCATATTAATGAGTTGAAACAATGTCATCCAAAGAAGAAAGAAATGTGGATTTTGAATGAGCACAACAAAACTTTTTTGCCATGGTTTAAAAAGACCTTGCTTGGTAGATCAGATGTATCAGAGACATTAAAATGGATAGTGGGTGGTCCATCTTTAAATGTGATAACATGGTCCGCTTATGACATTAATGGCTATACATTTCATACGAAAGCTCAGGACAACAGAAGTGCAGTTCATAATAGTGGTGTATTGGTGTTTGCAGAAGCAATGCATTTTTCGAGTGCTAAGGACAGAAACCCAATTTCGGCATCAACTGCATATTATGGAGTGATTGAAGACATATGGGAGGCTGATTACTTTAAAATTAAAGTTCCCGTTTTTAACTGTAAATGGTTTATCGGTAACAACAGTGTCAAACACGATGAATTTGGAATGACACTTGTTAATCTGAATAGATTGGAAGACACAGCTGATTCTTTTATAATGGCAACACATGCCAAACAAATTTTCTATGTAGTAGATCAGTCAGATATGCAGTGGGCTGTTGTTTTACAAGGGAAAAACCAATATGTTGGTGAGGATGAATTTGATGAAGATGCTGATTTATGTGAGATCCCTACTTCCATGGAAAGATTAACAGAACATAATGATGAGTATGTTGAAGACATGGTTTGTGCCATAAGGAACGATCACGACGAAGGAATTTGGGAAAACAATCCAACTGTACATTCCTAAAATTACAGGTAACACAAGTTTATTTCTTGTTTACATTTAGTTTTTTCATATAATGTTAGATACTATAAATTTTTTACTTATTAAAACATGTATCAAACCAAAATGATAAAACAATAAAAACCATAAAGAGGAGAAGTCCTGGGCGCACCGGCTGGCCGGTGGTGGATCACCTGTTGGCCGGTGGTCCAGAACAATGCTCTGTCTGGTCCACCGGCCGGCCGGTGGACCAGACAGAGCCTCCCTCTCTGTCTGGATCACCAGCGGTCGGCCGGTGTTGAGCCAGCGGCCGGCCGGTGGTCCTGACAGAGAGGAAGGCTCTCTGTCAGGTCCACCGGCCGGCCACTGGATCACCACCGGCCGGCCGGTGGACCAGACAGAGAGCCTTCCTCTCTGTCTGGATCACCAGCGGCCGGCCGGTGCTGAGCCAGCGGCCGGCCGGTGGTCCAGACAGAGAGGAAGGGTCTCTGTCTGGTCCACCGGCCGGCCGGTGGTGAGCCAGCGGCCGGCCGGTGGCACCAGACAGTGGGCAAGTCTACTGCCTGGGTCCTCCGGCTGGCCGGTGTGCTCACACCGGCTGACCGGTGGACTCAGTGAGTCCACGTTTCAGCTTTCTTGGGCCAACACTTTGGCAAACTTTTGCCTGTGTTTACCATGTTTATCATTGTTTAACATGCATACCATATTACCAATGTTTACTATTATGTAATTTAGTACACTTTTCTATTTGTGAACTAATGTTGGTTTTTTTGATTTGAAGGAAAATGACAGATCAATCAGTTGATCAGCCACATGATTCTGGAGATGAGCATATTGGTCATACATCTGGGGAGGAACATTCACATGCTCCTATTACGAAAAAGAGTTCAAAGGTTGGTAAGCGTGGGTGCACACGTTTACCAAAATTATCACTTGCCCGTACGAAGGAGGAGAGGATAGTCGTGGAGTTTGATGATGATGATCTTCCTAGAGGTCCAAATGCTAAAGATTTTAAGGGTTTTGTAGCAACTCATGCTAAGAGCAAAGTAAGCATTCTCTATGATGATTGGAGAAGTGTGGATAAGGCGATAATTTCTCAGCTGTGGGAGACCATTTTGGTAAGATCTTTTGCTATTGTTTGACTGTTCTTTAAATGTTTCTAGTATATATAATATTTTTAACCTCTTTTTTATCAGATGACATTTGATATTCCTGACACTGGAGGAGTCAGGAAGAAATGCTTATCTTTGGCTGCTAGGAGATGGAGGGATTTCAAATCAACCCTCTCATCTGATTTCATTTATGGTCATAGGAGTCGTGAGAATCCATGTCGTATATATCCTTTTATAGATGAAGACACATGGAGACAATTTTTTGAAAGTAGAAGAAAAGAATCATTTTTGGTAAGGGAAATGTAAACTTTTATAAGCTTTCTTATATAAATGATCTTATTATTGTTTTTTTAATGATTACTTATTCTTAATTTACAGCAAACAAGGAAAGCTCATCAAGAGATCCAATCTAAAAATGTATACCCTCATAGTTTATCTCGGGGAGGGTATGCATTATTGGAAGAACAAATGATGGCAGAAAAATATCAACAACTAAGAGCTGAGTCTTCAAGATCTGGAGAGGTGGCCCCTCCATCCCCTCCATCTAGACATGAGAAATGGAAAAGAGCTCGGAAGGGCAAAAAAGGACAATATCTTTCGGAAGAATCGAGACTCGTAGTTGAGAGGATTGTAAGATATCTATTTTATTTATTTAAGTTTACTATTTTCGTCATATATTTCCAATCATTATAGAAATGTTCAATTAATTATTGCAGACTTGCAAAGACAATTTCAGGGTGCAGCTCCCACTCCACCTCTCCCAGTAGCTCCCACTCCCCCACCTCAGCCTGCGGACCCCATTTTTGATCCTCCTCCTCCGCCGCAGCTACCTACTTATTGTGAGTTGTATGTTGATGATCCTCAACATCATATAGTTGCATATGGGATGGTATATTGTATAGGAGATACAGTTCATCATCAACAGTTAGAGGTAGAGAATCATAGGGTCACTGTACAGGATATTATAGATAGATCAGCTCGGATACCATTACCTACAGATGAGGTGACGACAGTTGGACATAGTATCGGCCATTTTTTACTTTGGTCATCCAGACTTCTTCGACTCATTACCATAGAGGTATGGATGTTATATATTTTATTTTATATTTTTATTAATGTTTTATCATTTGAAAACTAATATATTTTTCAATTTATTTTTACAGGAATACTTCAAAGGTAAAGAAATACTGTATAGACAACAACAAAGACAGATAGCTATGACATCAGATGCAGATACTAGCAGTCTTGACAAATTGTCAAGATATTCAAATTTGTTGGCGGATCATTATGACTTTACAATGGAAGCTCATGTCTGTGGACGTGAACTATGTGTGGGGATTATGAAAACTGATATCATGGAGTTTGTCACTGGAGATAAGTTGGGCATCAACGTGGTGCAAATTTTTATCATGTAAGTCTTAACACCTTTTCCTTGCGTTATATTTATTAAAAATGTATACTTATGTCTGCTTTGTATTAGGTATCTGTATAAAATTTGTGAGAGGAATGAGCTGACAGATGTATATGGATTCGTGGACCCACAATTGATTTCCCCTGAAGCATGTGCATTGGATAAGGAACAAAGAATGCTTTATATTGCTGATAGATTTGAAAAGAATGTAATCACACAGTGTTGGATGATGCCTTTTTGTGAGAGGTATGAAACACATCCCTCTCAAAGAGTTAATTATCTTTTAACATAAAAAACCACTAACGTTAAATTTCCTTTTATCAGGGATCATTGGATGTTAGGGGTTTTTTGCCCTAGGGAGAAAACACTTTATTGGATATGCTCTCTCCATGATGATGTGCGAGAAAGTTTTAAGAATATATTGGAAACGTAAGTTTCAATTTCACAATAGTTTTATATATTATAATGAATTTTAAATTTACCCCATTCGTATTATTTTCTAACAGGGCATGGGTCCACTTTTGAAAAAGCGCAAAGAAAAGGAATTTCAAGATCAAATATGTACATGCGAAGGTAAATATCCATTTATAATTTGTACATTTTGATTTATTACATAAAAATAATATATTGAATTTACACTCATTCAAACAGAAATGTCATGAGCAACAAGGCATCATCGAATGCGGATATTACATGTTAAGATTTATGTATGAAATAATAACAACTGGGACAGTTCTGAGTTTTGACCTGGTAAGATTTCCTCTTTCTCATAATATTTCAATTTGATTTATTCATTATACACGTTGACTACTATCCTTTTCCTTTGTAGCTTTTTGATGACCCTCAACCCTTTACTGCTGAAGATATCAAACACTTACAAGTGGAGTGGTCAAATTATTTTACAGGTTTGATTGACTTTTAGTTGTTTGTAATGAAAAATGTAATTTTGAATATTGTCAATGTAATTGTGTATTTCGTAGTCGTTTAGGTTGGATTTAGTTTTTTTTGAAGTTGACAGTGTAAGTTTTGAATGTTATATAAGTGAATGTTTAATTTTTCTCTACTTCTTGTTTTGGTCTACTGTTGATGGTTTTTCTGGTCTGGATTTTGGTATGGGGGGAGAGGTTCCAAGGGGGTGGGTGGGTGTTTGGGGGGTGTCTAAGGGATATGGGAGGGGTGTCCAAGGTGTGTTTGGGGCTGTCCTAGGGGTCGGGGGGGGTGTAAATGAGGGTGGGGGGTGTCCAAGGGGTGGGGGGTGTCCAAGGGATATGGGAGGGGTGTCCAAGGTGTGTTTGGGGCTGTCCAAGGAGTCGGTTGGGTGTAAATGAGGGTGGGGGGAGTCCAAGTGGTGGGGGTGTCCAAGGGATATAGGAGGGGTGTTTGGGGCTGTCCAAGGGGATGTGGGGGTTTCCAAGGGGTAGGGGGGTTTCCAAGGGGTCGGGGGGGGGGGGGTGTCCAGGGGGTGGGGGGCTGTCCAAGGGGTGGGGGGGTGTCCAAGGGGTGGGGGGTGTCCAAGGGATATGGGAGGGGTGTCCAAGGGGTGTTCGGGGAGTGTAAATGAGGGTGGGGGGGCTGTCGAAGGGGTGGGGGTGTCCAAGGGGTGGGGGGTGTCCAAGGGATATGGGAGGGGTTTCCAATGGGTGTTTGAGGCTGTACTAGGGGTCGTGGGGGTGTAAATGAGGGTGGGGGGGCTGTCCAAGGGGTGGGGGGTGTCCAAGGGTTGTGGTGGGGCTTCAATGTGGTGGGGGAGGGCTGGCCAGGTTGTTAGGTGGGTATAGATGAGGGTGGGGTTCAGTTGGGGCTTGGGGGAGGGCTGGCATTGTTATTTTTGTTTGGTTTCTCGTTGCTTTTTGGTGAGAGCAGTGCAATTATTTAAAAAAAAAAATTTCTTTCACGTCGGTTATTTTATAACCGACGTGGTAAATAAATCGCCAGGGGTTTATCACGTCGGGTTTTTCTAGAACCGACGTGATAAACCGTTCCCGGGGCTTTTATCACGTCGGTTCTTAATATAGCCGACGTGCTAAAAGGCCTGGGAATCGATTTACCACGTCGGTTATTGGATAACCGACGTGCTAAAACGTTTCCCAGGCCTTTTTATCACATCGGTTTCTTAAATAACCGACGTGATAATAGGACAGGGGAAGGGTTTATCACGTCGGTTATGTCATAACCGACGTGATAAACGATATCCCAGGCGTTTTATCACGTCGGTTTAGGGAATAACCGACGTGATAAAACCCCCCCGCGCATATATATCACGTCGGTTATTATATGAACCGACATGATAACCACCGTGATGTTAGGGATATTACGTCGGGTTTTAAATAACCGACGTAAAAAACGTTATTTATAACGTCGTCCGTATTAACGCCGCCTAAAAACCGACGTAAATAATAAAAAATAACCGACGTAAAAAATGTTTTCTGCACTAGTGAAATGTAATAATATAAAAAATGTTAATAGAATAGATTTTAGATTTATTTAATGTAGTGATTTCAAAAATGGTGTTTATAATTTGACTATTAGGGTTCTTTTGTTTAGTGTAAGTTGAAATTTAAAATTCATGATTGAGTTTCATACTTTGTTTCCATATTTATATCATGACTCCTAGAAAAGTGCTAAGGATAATAGAACATTTGTATCATGGGGAGTTCCTTAACCTTGCATATCTTAGGGAATAGATATAGTTCTTATGGTTTTGCAACCTACTAAAATTCTAGGTAGAGTGGTAGATTGGTAGAGTCAACCCCTTAGTTTTATCTTTTCTTCTGTAGTGATCTAGAATCCAATGAGGCTATGGAGTGGCAAGAGAAGATTAAATAGGTATTTAATTTTTTAAACAATCAATAAGACTCATGAGTTAAGATCTTAACAAAATTATTTGAAGGACCAAGTCAAGATAATGGAGGACCATAATTCCCCTTTAGCTGAAAAGTAACATGTCTTGGGAATATTGTAAGACCACATTTATTTAGTAGAATTTTTTTAAGAAGGTGAAAGTGGGGATGGAAATAGATCTCATGAACCTCAAAAAGGTGATAAGTTATCAAAATGGTATATTACATGTTTTAACAAGTTAATTATTTTCTATCTTAAGTTAATTATCAAGGACTTGTTGAAAATTCCTCTTTTGAGAGGGGTATTTGTTCAATCCTCAGTTCTAGGATTCCCCTATTTAATCCTACTTCATTTGATAAAATGAACAAAAACCATGATGGTGGATTTGACCTCTAGGGTCTAACCCATCAATTTTGGGGACCCTATTACTCTCATTATTAGTGATGGTTGTATATCTTTCAAGAATAATAAGTAATAGAGGCCCAAGTTGGAAAATAATAAGGATATAGGATAATATTTTTATTCTACTACCATTTCTTAGGTGAATAAGTGGTATCTTGTGTTCTATTTGTATGGACATATTGGGAACTTAAATCTATATTATTTAAAAGACATAAAACCTACCATAGATGTGGTATGTTAGGATATCTTCATAAGATTTATAAGTTCAAGCATCAAAAAATGAATAAATATTTATCTTTGCTTGGATCTCGAAGGTAGTCTAGCCACATTCCCTAAGGTACCTCCACCTTGTTATTCTTTTTTTCTTTAAGTTTTCCTAGTTTCACAACTACTGTCTTGATATTCAGTTTATATTCTCCTTATTCGATTTTATAGAGGTTTATATTTGTTTTTATGGGATTTTCAATGGGGTTCTAGGTTTATTTATTCATTTTGGTCTCCTTAATTCAAGGGGTAGAAAGTTCTTTTTCTTGGACAATAACTTTTGTTCAAACCGCTATGATGAGTATAATAAATCCATGGTGGGTAGACCTATTAATGCTCTTAACCTCCAAACCCTTTTCCCCTTGGTGATCCTCTTAGATATTTAATGCATTGATTATGAGTTTGATTTTGTTTTTCTTCCATTGGGTGTTGTCTCTAATGTAAAAAATATTGGGTTTATCCTATGTTTTAAAATATATGTCATTCTTTGGGTCTTTAGTGAATTTATAGGGATAGAGAATGTTATGGTGGGGAAAATTTTTACACCTCAGCCTTTACTTTTTCTATCATTTTCTAACTTATTATATGTTTTCCCTTGAGTTATGGGTTTCAATTCCTTTAAAATTTTAAATTTTATGATTTTAATACAAGAAAAACAATTGGAACATGGTTTGTACTGACCATGTGTCTAAGCATGTGAAAAATTAAATCCCTTAAAGAAAGATATTTTCATAGTTAGTTAATGGTTTTCCAAACTATACAGTCCAACCGTACAGGTGTGCAGGTGTTTCCAATAGAAGGCGCGTGGTTTGGTTAGTTGTGTGGCCAACCTAGAAATTTTAAAATATGAATGGTCTATATTACCCCTCCTCATTGTTTACCCCTAAACCCCTCCTCTTTATAATTTATCTTATATAAGGAACAAAAAGGTTTGCCTCCTCCTCCTCACCCCTTTTGATTTTGTGAGTTCTTCTATTTTTTTGAAATTTCTCAAGGTTTGAGATTCTTTTCTCTTCTCCTTTACCTTTTTTTAATTTTCTTATCTTATATTTGGATAGTTTTGGTCAAAATATAGGTGGGTTTTTTTTATTATTTATTTTGGATTTAGATCCTAGGGTGTGAAGATTTATCCCCTAGCCTCCCTCATTTTATTCTTGAAGTTTCTACTTCATTTGTGCTTGAACTAGGTAATTGTTTACATATTTTCCATATTTCTTTATAATCCAGCTGATTCATGAGTTTTATTAATATCTTTACATTGAAATTATGTATTCTATATGCTCATCTAGATATATAAATGGTATTCCCAAATGAAATGGGTATTTTAAAGGATGGTTTTAACAATAAATTGGTTTTTCATGGGAAATTCTACGAGTTTTAAGGGGGTTCTTATTTGTGAGTTTTTTTCAATATACTTTATTGTATGTTTCAGTTTGTTTTTTTGTTTAATTATATAATTCATTATTCTAAAATGGTTTATATAATCTTTTTTTTAAAAAAATGTTTTCTCCTGGGTTTTAAAGGATTTTTGGAATGTCACTTGGTTTCAAAATAGGATTTCAAATAGGGTTCATATATATATTGTTGACGCACACCAAATGACCATCAGAATAATTCACAAGGGAAAAAATACTGAAATATGGGTATTATTTTTCCTACAAAACAAAGGAATAAAACTTGTCTAGTATATGTGGATTATGTATCCCTTCAAAGGATATGGGATCTCATGACCTTTAGGAGGTCATGAAAATGGTTGTGTAGTGCATAAATTATAGGAACATATTGAAAAATCTCTGTTGACAAGTCCCACTTGTTCTTGTAAAGGCATCCAAGACATTTGCTGGATCACACGATTTGACAGTCAGTGGGTTCCTGAAAAACAATCCAAAAATCCTTGTAGAATAAGGAGAAAATATACAAAATATGTGAGCCTATCACAGTGATAAAACATCATGTGAAGAACCCATACAAGTTCTAAATAAACTGAGGAATCCCTATATATATGTATCCCTTTTCATGAAAGAGCTCAAAGGAATATCACCCTTGAAACATTAAGGGCATCAGACATGTCTTGGTGATCTTTCAACCCCCCTACGGATCTAAATATAAACAAAAGGTTTGTCCACGATAATTTTCATGCATCAATACATTACCTTTTTTGGGTAACACAATACATCATTGATAGGGGGAGTGATTTTCTTCAATAAAACTCATGAAAACTTGTGATATCCCCAACCCTTGTAAAATAAAAAGGAACTAAATAAGGGGAAACATAGGAGAATATTGTGAAGGAAGATACATTGATCTTATTAGAATGGGGTTATACACCCTAAGAAATCATCCTTGATCATGTGAGGCCCCTTGACAAGCTAGCGTGATCTCACAAAGACCCCATGGAAATCTACCTTTGTCTCATGGAAATTTTGGGACAAATCATTTCAGATCACGCAAAAGCCTTTCAACATGCATCATGGTCTCATAAAAGTCCCTAGACATGTTTTCATGACATTGTAAAATCCCCATGGTATTTACACATGATTAGGAAATACCCCTTTGACTGGCCACAATCTAATTAATTGTAAATTGAATGGTTAGTATTATAGTCACTAAAAACATGTGACACTTATAGTGGGATTTTTTTGAAGTGTGTGACACTAAAGCCCTCCACCAACCGCAACCTAGATTTGTGCAATACACGCCACATAAAAAGGAAAATAACAGGGGTTAGGATGCCTATAAATCCACCAAACTAGCATGAAAAGAAAAATCATTGGATCCATGCACTGGATCACCCAAACATCAAAAAAATCTTTTTAGGGCTTCCAATCACACAATTGAAAGTTCTTCTATAATGTAAAAATTGGATAACTACATACTGGGTCATGTGATGTGCATAGAAACTTTTTGTGATCACTCATAGATCATACAAAGTACATCTAGAGAGTTATTTGAAGGAAAACCCTCATATCCTATGAATATGTTGAACCTTAAACAAGATAACACTAAAAAATATAAGGAACATATGAAAAAAAACTAGAATAGAGACAAAAAGGTGGGAGGATTGTGCGAGGAACATGTACGTTGATTCACATGTGCTTCATGCGACTCATCCAAATCATGCGACAACATTAGGACTTGTCACCTATATCATGTTACATCCCCTTTCCATACCATTTAGATCAATTGATGTTCTATAGACACATAAATCAAGTCACATGGTACCCTCTGGGCATGCCACCCGAGTCTTGTGAAGGACTCTGGGAACACCATCTAGATTTTGTGATGTTGTATATAAATGTCACCCAATATACATGGACACAAGTTTATTTCATCTAGGTAATGTTAATCCATTTGTACATACAATATAGATCTCACAACACCCTTCAAGCAAGTTGGATAGGTCTCTCAAAGGCATCAATACATGCCAATGAAAATCATGGACACCCACCAGGCATGCCATCCCAGGTTATGTGATTCCCTCTAGTCATGTCATCCAACCTTATGTGATGGAATCTAGAAAATTCCATCCTTGATCCTATGATGGTCTCCAGACATGCCGTTCAGATTATGTGATGTCCTTTGGAAAATTCAACTGTATCATGAGACTGTCTTTAGGAATGTTTGAAATATAGAAAAAAATGTCTAGTCACCCTCTGACATGTCAGGAAGCCAACCAAAACATCATAGGTAGACAACTAGGATAGGTCAAAGAGGGCTCCTAGGGAATGATAACCTTGTCCAGCCTCAATATTAGTGAATCATCCATGTATACTCCTAGTTTAAACTGAACTATGATGACTCTGATTCCTTCTATAACTTGGATACATAGGATGCATTCCTAATACCCAAGCTCTATATTAAACATCGAAGGGGTTTTACAAGACATAAGACCCTCACCCATAAGTTGTGATACTGATTACTTATTGTCCCTTGTTTCTCACACTAATCATTTCTCATGTGGGATTAGGGAGTTGTAATAATTATATCACTCGCATCATGAACCTCTATAGGATAAGGAAACCTCAATGTGTAAGCCTCGATCAGTGGCATAATATGATATACCCTCCAATATTAGGGAAGCCTCAACATTTAAACCTTGATCATTTGAACTATGAGAAATCTATGTCCTGCAATAACTAAGATACACAGGACACATTCTTAATGGACCAATCAAAAATAGGAATCCACCTTATTTTAAGTCTCACTATGCCTCCAACATTCCAACCATCAGGACCCAATCTCTCCCATGGGATGATCATTATTCTTCGTCCACCAAGGGATCAATAATTCAACTGATTTATTATGAATCCAATTATTTCCATAATTTGGAAATGTAGGATTCCTTCTTACGGCCTGAGCTTCAAATTAAGTATCCAAAAGGAAATATCAGTACATAAGTCCATCATCCATAAGTAGTGAGACTGATTACTTATTATCACTTACTTCCTACACAAGGAAAGGGTCACGTAGGATTGGGGGGTTAAAATGATCACTTCATTTGCATAAAAAATCTTCAACAACTAGGGAAACCATAGGGTGTAAGTCCCTATCAGTGGCATGATACAACTATCCCTATATAAAGGTATCTACCTTGAGGAAATTCTCGTGGGTGTGATTGAACTTGATAACTCTTCTTCATGTCATACCTATGATACGTAAGACGAATTCCAGAGGCTCGAGATCAATATATTTTTCCTAATTGACCCCATATATGTACTTTTCATATGAAATTAAACTGAAAAAGTTTAAATAACTATGTGGGTTTTGATTCCTATTATAAAATAGGATAGGTTGGATGCCTCAAAATGGATCAATCCCATCATTGATATATTAACCAATTTCTTGTATGGAAACAAACTCTGAATGAAATAGTTATACAGCTTCAACATATAGGAATCTACCCAAAAATTCGAAATTGATGAAGAAACTATGATACATATGTGTGTGTTCACCAATATGATTCCCTCTTTTTCATATAAAAGGGTTTATCCTATGATGATTTTGTTAGGGTAACCAGTCAGAGAGAAGGATTAGGAAGTGATTCATGGACATATTATAAATATATAAGATAGTATTAGCATAAGAAAAAATTCTCCCCAAAAGGGTGTGATTAGCCCTACCTCCCATCCATTTGACCAATGTGAGTTCCTAAGTGACATTGGGTTTAAAGCCTCAATCGACCTCTTTCCTTTGGAAAGAAGTTCTGTACCTAATTAGGAATGTAGGAACCATTGGGAGTTTTTATAAATGATGAAGAAAAATGAGAATAATAACCTGAATCCTACATCCATAAAGGAAAATAGTTTTATGCACATTGGACCATTTTTTACCCCGTCTCTTAAACAGAACAAAAATGGTGAACCCGATATGAATCTCCCAAATAAAAAAATGATAATTTGACCTGAAATAGATCTTATGGTTGATCATTTATATCTAGGGTTATCATAAAATTATATCATCATTTCTTTGACAAGTCTTCATGAGCATAATTCATAGATAGGGAATAAGAAAGGACAATTGGGTTACCCAAGCCTATCTAATTGAGCACACACCTTGCCTGTGATAATGCACTGATAGATGGCCTTATTCCTTATTTTCTCTCTGAATGTAGATATTTCTCCCACCAACAACACCATGTTCTAATATAATGTATTCCTCTAGTTACTGTTATGGAAAATAATTTATGGCAAAAACCTCTGCGGAACTCAAAATGATATCACATGTCTGACACCTTCAACATCAGGTGTAAAATTAAATTGTATGGTGACGCCATCAACATGGTATGAACATAATCCATGAGTCTTCCCATGAGGGTCTCCAAACACTAACCTTAATGGGTTTACATCATCTAAATAATGTTGTATTAAATTCAGTGGCTCTCACTACCATAGAAAAACACTTTGTAAGATTATCCCTAGAGTGCGATAATCGCCACCTTGAATCTCTAAGGAAGTTTGATCAAGCATTCAACTATGACTACCTCCTAGTTTAGGAGCCACTGAGGAGGTCTCTTGTCAACCACCATCACTAGAGTCATCCCATCGGTTCCCTTAATTCACCTACTGAAGGTACCACCCAACACACTTCCACCTTTGATCCCCATTCACTGGTTACAAGGAAGTCACATCGAGTGTAGAAGGCTATGGATAATCATGAGTGGGATTATATCCCAACTCTCACTAATGATGTCTAACGGTATATTATATAAATAACCAGTAAGTAGGATCATATCCATTCTCATTAAGAACTTGTATATGGTAATATTTTTATAATGAGTATGGGGGAGGAGCATATTTCTACCCCTATTCATGAAGTCCATCAACATATCCCTATAGCACAAGGAGGGAAAATGTGGGCTTATATACCCACATCAATTGAAGATATCTACTAGTATATAGTGAAGTAAGAAAATTTACATAATTATATTATTATACAAACTTATATAAAATTCCATTACATCTTAGATATAGGTGAAGCACTCCGCTATGATATTCTTCCACTGATACAGATAAAATGATATGTGCATATTCCTATTCCTATAGAACGAGCATAAAAACACTATGATCATTATGAAAAAATTATTTATCTAGATAAAACACACATTCTTTCTCAACTAAATGAGGATTATCAGTATATTTCGATAAAGGATGACGCACCAAACAAGGATCATATTCTCATTCCAATGGGGGATCATGAGGTGAGAGTGACACATCCCTCAGTACATGGGAACATTCCTATCAAAAAGGTCCAAAGGTATATTACAAAGGCCCAAGGTCAGGTCTGTATCCCCTTTCTAGATGAGAATCACAAAGTTAGAGTTGAACATACCTCGAGAGAGGCTCATATTTTTATCAAAGAAGACTGGTGGAATACTCAAAAGGCACAATATTTTAATCATGTCCTCATTTTGGTCAGGGCTCACCTAGTGAGAGTGGAATATTCCTTGGGATAGACTCATATATTTTTAGTGAATCTACCTAGAATATCTCAGTATATCATGAAACCCTATGAATATTACTGTTTCTACTAATGAATGAATGTAGTGGTGTCCTTCTGAGTACACACAGAAGGAGGCTCATATCCCTTATCCCATTACGATGGTCTATCATCATATTCCAAGGGGGGATTATGACTAGAATCATATTCATGTTCCTACTGGGGCTCACCAAGTGATAATGGAACATTCCTCGAGATAGGGTCATATCCCTATCACAAAAGAACAGTGACATATTCAAAAGTCTCAGGATTGGGTTCATAATCTTAGTCCGACTGAAGATCACAAAGTGAGAATGAAACATGAATAATTATAGGCCTATATTACAGTAAATAATGAATAAGATAATTTGAAGATTATAGTATCTTCTCATTAGTGGGATCTTATAATAACAACACATGATAACTATTAACAAGGCCTGGAAACCATCATGTAGTAGGATCATATCCCTACACAATTCCAGAAGGCAGGTCGAAATATTACATCCATGATGTAGAATAATGATCTTATCCATAATATTCTCAATAATAGTGTCCTTAAATATTTACAAGACACATTCTTAACACCCGAAGGGTCTTTTAACTCATCAACTAAAGTTGAAGACAATCATTACTACGACAGTCCTCCTTAGGGTGGTGTGGAGATGGATCGTAGGGACTCTACTCCTCACATCCATCATGGTTAACCTCCACATGGTAATATATCTCATGGAAAAGGAAAACCTTCTACCAAGACACCTCACAAGAGATAGGTGTTCAAAACATAGATTTATTTATATATAGAGGTTCTCGAAACATCCGGGTCAACCATATATTGTTTCCCATCAAATTTCAACTGAACTCTACTCTAGCCAGTAAGAAACCCCAAGAACAAACTTATATGTTTTTATCATATATAGGTGTGTATGTTAGATATAGAGGAGTCTAACATTGATATATGGAGAGAGTTATTCAGAAAAAACCTCCCACCATGTTTGTTTCCCTTTCCACTTTTGACTATGAGACCCCAAATGAGATAGAAAAGTAGTTTATGCCTTATCTATGACAAAATATAGGGGATAATCATCAGTTAATAAAGGCTAGACATATACCCTATATATGATATGAATATCACCTTTATATCATCAACAAACTCTATTGTCAGATAGATATGGACACCATTACCATAGCCTGAAACCCTAGAATGGAGGAGCATGAAAAATGCCTATGTAATGTTTTCCATGACATCATGAAAAATATCCACCGAATGATTTACACAGCATCATGATATGTACATATTCATGTATGGATGAAATATAGAGCATTTCACTTCAATATGTCTCTATAATAGAAGAATCCCTAAGATATGAATTCCTATAATGTCATAGCCTCTCCTAAAATTAGGGTACTAGGTGACGCTCGAGAAAGTGGGTCACTACAATGAATTACCCCCCACTTCAATTGTTCCAAGACATCAAGAACAGAGGAAGATGATAGCCAACAAATCTTCAAACCGCACCCCTCAAAAGAGAGGTAACTAATTTCATACACAGATTCTAAAGATGCTATCAACTCAAAAAAATATTGTATAAATCGACTCCCATTATGGGCTACCACTACACCCAGATCCTACACAATCATAACTATGCCGCATCAAATAGGTGCTAGTAGTAGCTTCCATGGAATCCATCTATGAGCGAACCCATCCTGATAGGTCAGGGTAATATCTACCACTGCCTACACCCATAGGATCGTCATCTCCCATGAGGATTTAGGGCATATCAGTAGTAGATATAAAGAAACCCTAGTCCATTGGGCTTGGGGAACTTATATCTCAATCACTGTTAGCAATTTCATCATCCCCTAAGAGGGTCCTAGAGAAATCAACATCGGTTCCACATCAACCCCATCTCTTTAGGATGGGGTTATTTAATAGCAATTCCTATCATAAGAATCATTAAATCCTTGATCAGAAGAATCAAATCCTCAACAAAAGGATTAATCAACGCCAAATTTCACCCTCTATAGTCCCTATCCCATAGGGTTGGGGGAATTTTCATCATCATCATCATCACCAATTATGGGACCAGTCTTCTCTGGGTTGGGAGGTAAATATCGACAGTTTACATCCCATTCGTTCCTATCACCATAAGAAAAACCTCTAATATTTTAGTCTCATTCGGTAATCATGACTAAACGCATCCTAAACTTCACCACTCACATGCTGATATGGGAGGACCGTATGATGAAGGAAATCAAACCCCACAAGTGTTTCAAGCTAAAACAACTCAATATGAAAAGGGGTTTGAGAAACGACCCTACTGTAGGAAGTGAAAAATTGTCTTGTTACCTAAAAAGTAATGGGAAAAATACCATTTATTGATACACCTCTATTAATTTCATTACCAACAACCCAAAAGATAATGTGGATTGGGATGAAAATGTAGAGGGATACAACATGAAAAACATACCCCAATATGAAGGTCTTGATGCACCCATAGAGGCATCACACATCCAGAACTAGAAGAGCCTCCAGAACCTAGACCCTCAGAATAATGAGTTTCCACCTATACGCTTGAACACTAACAAAGATAAAGGAAAATTTATGGATACATCCCAATAACCAGCAATAAGAACAAAAAATCCCTCCCTAGAGGAACAATTATAATTGTATGAGAGTGATACACAAACTCCTAGAAAACTCAATGAGGAACTACATAGGGGAAACATTTCTAAAGGGTATCATATTCATGCTGAGGTGAATATTCCTCCTCCCATACATCCTGAAAGAGTTCATCCACCAGTAAGAGTGGAATATGATTGTTATACCAGATCAAGCTTTAGGTAGCTGGTCTACATAAACGAGTAAGTCAAAAATGATTGTGACTTCCCTCCCTTGTTTCAAAAGCCTATCCATATCTAGGGTGATCATTCAGTCTTAAGACAGATCAATAATTAGTGGGAGATGAAAAAAGTCCACATAATCAGGCCCCATTGTATTCTTTCAGACATGAGGCATCTCAGATATAAGTACCTCTGGAACAACTCAACGTCATAAAATCCCTTGATACTTGAATAGAATCCATGGAAGGGTGATACACACCTATGTAGCCTGATAATAATCCATATCCTAAATTGGCGGATGACACTTTCCCCCACAAAATTATGGAAATCCTACCTTCTCCACTTTTGATGGTGCAGGAGAACCCAAAAAATATCTCACTCTTCATATCTTGATGTGGTCTGATGGTAGGAAATATAGATCACCAGGAGACAACCAAGAAGAGATGTTTTGTATAGACTTTGGTAGGGCCAGCCTTTGTTTGGTATAACCATCTTACAGTGGGATCTATTACAGGATGGGAATACATTTGTTTTAAATTCCATTACTAGTTCATCTCTACACCGAGGAAAATAATAATAATCAACATAATGAACTGAAATTAATGATAAAATGAGAGGGTGTATGGCATCATCACCAAATGGAAGGGTTTAAACTATTAATTCAATATACATCTCTCATTGGAACAACTGATGGAACTCTATGATGAAAATATCTAGGATGAGATTCAGACACCTTTGGTCCTAATGAAGTATCCAGGTGGGTTATGAGAGTTCGCAGAAACAA
The DNA here is from genome assembly GCA_963277665.1 of Viscum album. Taxonomy (NCBI): domain Eukaryota; kingdom Viridiplantae; phylum Streptophyta; class Magnoliopsida; order Santalales; family Viscaceae; genus Viscum; species Viscum album. The sequence continues at coordinate 511,874,135 of OY728136.1, read as the reverse complement.
CACAATGTTTGGAAGACTTCATTCAATGAACCTATCCATAATCTTGACTCATGCCTTCAGCATAGGGGAAAAGGATTGGTAGGGAAGAAACTACCACTATTACTCTTAAACTAGTAGCAATGCTAATTCATTCACCTAGCAAAGTCTCAAACAACCCATCTCCTTCTGCTGAGTGATAACAATCACAAAATTTCCCTCAACTAGAAGAAAAAAGAGACTAGGGTTTTCTGAGATTTTAGGAATGGATGAATAAAACAAAATTCTTCCAAAATGACAAATTTCCTAATTATTTCCTTGAATCTATGGATAATAACCTACCAATGTTACCATATCCTAGGAATACCAAAAAGGCCAACTTCAATGATCATCCAAACTATACCCCTTTCCATAAAAGGTTGGTTCAAAACATACATAATTGCTTTATCTTCAAGGAAGTACTAAAAAGCATGGTTGATTTTCAATAGGTGATGTTAGATAACTCTTTAGAGTAGGTGGACAACATAACCATTGTCTAGATAGAAGAGAAAGGATATTGGTAGAAAGTTCCATCCATGCATGGATTGAAGTTCAACAACTGGATGACTTGAAAAGTAGTTGACCGAGATCATACCGGCATGATAGGATAGCTTCGTAGACCTAAAATAGTTCCCACACCTAGGGAGGTGGCATAAGATATGTCTCTTAAAGGTGTATGAGACTATAAAACATGGGAAGAGATAAAAGAGGAAGATTTATATTCCACTCCAATGACAGCTCTAACACTTGTAGATTTCTTCCCTGCAACATCCGAAGAGTGGGCAATGCCCCACCAAATAGAACCCTCATTGGAAGAAGAGTTAAATTTTGTTTCTATTAATATTATACACTTACAGAACCCATTATGTGATTATGAATATGCCTCCAATTATGAATTCCCTAAACCTAACTGAGGAACAGGACCCTGCATGCATTGGAAATGAGGATACAAGGGATAGTATGGGCCTAGGAAGACTTAATATTTTAGTAATATCCCCATGGAGGACATATATACAGTTGAGACCCTTGTGAAAGTTATCCAAAATTATTAGTAAAGACATGGATAAGTCTCAGAATGCTCTAGTGTTCATCTATGCTCAGTCATCTTACATGACTACCTAGTGGGGGTGCAATTATCTAATCATATCAGGTAATGGTGAAGGTAAAAATGACTTACAGCACTGGAAGTGGATGCTCCATCAACCTAAACACAAACTCCAGGTCTGGCTATGTCAAATGCCTCAAATCTTAAGCCGCATAATAAGGAGGAACCCTACCTCAAGAAGTGCCAACCTCTGGAAAAAATTACAACATTCTAAAATAGAGGGTATTTTTTTATCCCACATCTCAATACTAGATGTGCTTCATATTTCAAATTAACTTCAGAAGGTTCTCGTTCAAGCCCTCCAGAACCCACAAGAGTTCAATATATAAGTATTTGAAACAAAGTACTATAGAGTGGGGACCATGCCAGTAGAATGCCGAGTCATAATCTCATTCATAGATCAGGATTGAGAAGAGGTCATCTTGGGACACATTAAATCCATATATGTTTTGGGTAGACTCGATAAAGTTGACATTTGAAGTGTTCAGATCAAAAATGATTCTGAGATCAACCTCATCCCGATCATAACCCTTCAACATTTAGGGTATAAAAAGGGGATTTATCTCCCAAAAAAATGGCCATTTTAGGGTATGATAAACGTGAGAAAAGACCTATTGGGAAGGTCAAAATCAAAAATCAATTTCGGGATATCACATATGATGTTGTTTCATGACCCGAGCCATTGAGGTCTTACCTACGACTAACCCAATACTACCTACAATATTCCAGTGACTGGAGACTAACACTGGTTTGGCATATCACACAAATGGGAGGTATTAGCCTAATGTACTTGTACACATGTACATATATCCAAGAACATACAATGAATAAATATAAAACAACTAATACAAAGAATAAATACATCTAATATACTAAAAAATAGTATGAAAGTAAAATTAATGAAAAAAAGGGGTTGAATGCACGAATAACCAAAAACCGTAGAGTCTAAACTGCTCCAAGGTAGAGGAATAAAAGTCGAAAGCAAGATACTAGTAAAACACCTCAGACTGATATCTCTGACTAATCTCCACCCACTCCATTTTTTCTCTGGTCACTTTCAGAAGGGTCATCATCAACATAAGATACAACACTTTCAGGAAAATCCAATTCAGGGGTGAGTATAACAATACTCAGTTGGACAACCCAAAAAACTAAACATGAATCACCACATACATTATTCTCAGTACAAGATATAACAATCAATATATAATAGAAACACCCAGATATACTTATGAAACACACCACACCACTAGGTAGTCATAAAAAACTTCCAAACATAGGATTATTCTCAAATCAATGATCATTCTGGGAGAATCCACTCAATGAGACATGTTATCATTTTAGAAACTCGACGAAGAGGTATAGATCCTTGGAAGCATAATAGTCTATGAATTCCCTAATATGCAGAGAGGGGGTCACACCCAGAACTGTTGGGGATACCACGAACTCAATTTAGGTCAAACCGCTATGTAGGGGATCATATTCCCATGATTACACAAACCCTATTGATACAACCTTCTATATGGAGAATCAATATCCTAATTATGTAGGTCAAGATGATTCCACAAACTCCAACCAATAAACAAATGATTATAGAGGATCACAGTGTAGTTTCACTGAGGGACACAACAACTCTATCTGAGACTCGGCCTCTAGAAGGGATCACGATCCAGTGAACATGAATTTCATATAGCATTGTACCATAGAGGGAAAAGATCAAGGGAATACACTCAACCTATACTAGTGAAATATAAGAAAATAAATTTCCACAAGAACTCTAGAAGGTAGTACATGGTGTGTACTAGGGGGTTCATAGAGTGTACAACTGTCCTCTTTCCTGACCATGTGGAAGAGCCTCACATGACAAGTAGTCTATAAATACACGACATGTAGAAGGAGTACATGGTATGTAGAGACACATGCTATCATGGTTGTGTCATTTTTATGTTTATGTGTACCAAATCTTTGTTCATGTGACAGCTTGTGTACCCTAACCCATGTCTGTGTATAAGTACATGGTGTTCCATATGGCTATGTACTTTTACCCCATGTCATTTTCCACATAGAAGTACAAGTCGAGTCACATGGAAGAGGTCACATGTCATGTGATAGGGGTTACATATCATTTAATCCTTAACTCGAACAAAAACCCTAGTGTCCCATCCAGGGGGCCCACACCATGTATAGGTCTAGAGTACACACCATGTTTCTTTCAATTACCTAGATTCACTCCATGTCATCCCGCAACTCACTAGAACATATTTCCTTAATAGAACCTATATATTAGGGTTTCTCAAAATGTTTCCAACACCGATATATGGAAAATCAGGCATGAATCTACTTGGAAAAAAGATCCACACTTCGTCCTTTAATTGTGTGCCAAAGTACATCGAAGAACATGAAATTGGGTATCTAAAATATTCAGATTCATCTCTTCTTCCATCATCACACCACTTTCATTTTGTTTTGATATCAAATATATAATATATGACCATTTCTCCAAGAAATGGGTGTGCAATGAATCATCAATTTCAACTAATTATCCTAAACAAATCTCCATAATAAAACCATCTCGTTATACACATGATCCAAGAATCGATCTGTTGGTTGATTGATTCATATTCATCATAAAAATTATGAATAGGGAGTAAATCCAAATATATTTTTTAATTATATTTTGATTATATTTTTGATGAAGAATAGTTTTTTTCATCATTTATGATATCTATAAACTCCATTGGGGAAAAGATCCATGATCTGATCCCGATATTTCATCATTCTCCAAGAAAATATCTCTAATGGTTTGTCTGAATTCTCTAGGTCTTGAGTGGAAAACCCTGATGAATTTCTATAAACACATAAATAAAGTTAAAAATAATTCACTACATTAAAAAATTGTAATAGATTAATTATTTCATTTAATCACACCCGTGATAACATTTTTACAAACGGCCCGCACCAAAAAAGGTTATGTCGCGCCTTGGGTAAAACATACATTATGAACTCAATGATGCCCTCAGATTTCTGATATGGTCCCTCATTTAGGATTTATTACACTTTTATAGGAAAAATTCATATTCATTCTATTTAATATAAATAATATATTTCAAACATTTATTCTGGGCACATTGAGCCCTGGAATCATACATAGTCTTAGCACCTAGTGTCGAAAATAACCTATAAAAAATCCAAAAATAATACATGAAAAATATGAAATGTTACACATTGAGTTTATGGTTATCCAGCAGAACATCACATATAATTTCCCTTTTAAAGTACCCTAGTTTCATAGCCATGTGGTGGTACCCTCAAAATTACATTAGTGTTTTAAGTACCCCATCAATGGAAACATCAACATACTACATAGTGATAGTGCCCCCTTTGAAACTTGCGAAGACACTTATGCTGAGGAAGTTTTATACAAAAGGGGCGAAAAAAGAACAATGGTGGATGATTATATATAGGTTTAATCCCCCAAATTCATGCGAACTTCCCCTACAAATCCCTATAGTATGCCCGACAATAACTATGTGCACCCCATAAATCTAGTTGAGGAAACACACTCAATCCCATATGTCTAAGACCCATATATCCCCAATGATAGCGTAAAATAAATCAGCTCCAGATTATCTCTATAGTGACTTTGATAGTAGGTGATGAAAATGTCTTTTCTCATGGCCTCCCTCACCTTGACAGTGAAATAGATTCCCCCAGTTTGCGGACTTCGTCTAAAAATGCCTCCACATACTCATAGTTGGGAAAAAAATATGATGGCCTCAAGAACACCCCTCCCATATCGAGGAATGTGTATCCACCACCATTAATGGCCTCAATTAGGTCAATATGGGGAAAGAAGAATACAAGTTTCCTACACTGATGACTTCCACCATTCCTCTCAGGATCAAGAGATGTACATTTAATTTCTAAAGAAATAACTATATGTGTTTGATTGGAACTATACATAAATGGCCAGAATAAATATAGATGTAGTTACATACCATATAATCTTACCTAATGACCATCGAGGATCTAAGGAGGTAGTTAAGGGGATTTACCCCTCTCATTCTACCAATGTATATGTGAAAGTTGAAAAATCAATCAAATCAAACTTTTTCTGAGAAGTGAAATACCCAATATGTTTCTCTAATATTTTCCCTGTCAAGAAAAATAATGGATAGATTATGGTATTCTTCAATTTCAGAGACCTTAATAGACACTTCCCATAGGACAATTTTCCATTTTTGATCACATAACTCTTGATTGATGAAACTATGGGCTTCCAAGGCTTTTATTCGATAGATGGGTATTTAGGGTACAATTAGAAAAAGATGAACCCTAAAGATGAGGAATCCACTTACTTTATAGAACCACAAGGGATATTATGCTACCAAGTCATTCCCTTTGTCCTGGACAATGATGTCATTATTTATCAACACACCATAAATCATATCTTTAAGAAATTCTTGGGAATAATAGTTGAGTATTATGTTAATGACCTGGTGGTCAAACCCCAAAAATGATGTGATCACTTCTTGGATCATTAAATAGTATTCAACAAGATACGAAAATATAGTCTAAAGATTAATCCACTGAAATTCACTTTTGGGGTAACATCAGGGAAGTTCTTTGGCTTTGTGGTGTGCTACTGTGGCATAAAGGTCAACCCAGGGAAGACTACTCTTATTTTAGCAATGTCACCCCATTAATATAATAGATCTAAGAGGGATCCATGGGAACTTTACCTAAATTTGGATATTTATAACCAAACTAGAAAGAAAATATATCCCTTTCACTAAGATAATGAAGATGGGAATCACCTATTGATGGGATAGGGACTGGAAAGAAGTCTTCAAGAGTCTCAAGCAGTACATGCAACATCCACCAATACTTATCCAACTGGTGGAAGTAAATCCAATTATTTTATTTGTGGCCTCCATGGAATGATCCCTAGGTTCCCTCCTTACATAGAATAATGATGCAAGGAGTGAAAACAATCTTTACTCCCTCAGTCAAATGACTCTATGTACTAATATTTGACACTTTTATGTCGATAAAAACTTCCTCACACTCATAGTATCTACAAAAAAGCTATAGAATTACATGAAGAACCATGAAATAAATATGGTTTATCATATTGATCTTTTCAAGAATATCCTTGGTTTACCCAAACTGAATGGGCATCTGGATCGATGGGTGTTCATTATGTAACAATAAGTCATTCATTTTTTGTCACAATAGTCTCTGAAAGGGAAAGACCTTATTGATTTCCTCACGTCACAACCTACCTTGGAAATTACACTAGTAGACACAAAGCTTATGGATGCAGAAGTTTTCTATGCCCATGACACTCCCTAGACATGGGAGATATATTTTGATGGATCCTACCAAAGTCCTATAGTTAAAAGGATGGAAAATCCAAAGCTCAGCCAAGTAATATTGTGGATTGAATTTGTTTTTCTAGAAAAATCAATGTTTTCCTAATATTTCTAACTATTATAAGGCTACAAAAATAAAGGGGTAGAATATTGGCCCATCATCACTAGCTTGGAACTAGCCTAACAACTGTAGATAGTGTACCTAAATATTAATGGGGATTTAGAGATAGTGATATAGCATATCAATGGTGAATATTTCATAAAAATTCAAGGGTTAGACCCTCTCACAAGCTATTTTATGGGACTAATAAAAGATACCCCTTTTGATCCCAGGTTTCATCATGTTCCCCAACCATAGAATGATCATGTAAAAGCACTGCGTAATGTAGCCAGAGTCCTGGACAACCCTGATCAAGAGGAAGAAATCTTTGGTATCACGCACCAAAGAATGGTCTCATATATCTTTGTCTGTGATATGGAAGAAATGAATCATGTAATAACCTACCTATATCATGATAAAATAACATCCACCCATGGATGGATGGATCCCATAATTGGTTATCTCCAAAATGGGAATCTCCTGATAGACCGAGCCGGAAGGGAACCGATTCAGTGTCATATAGTGAATTTTATCCTTCGGGATGGTCTAAATGATCCAAATTACCTCTAAAAGTGGGGAATTAATGGAATAGTACTCAGATTCATAACATAAAAAGAAATTCTCATCATCTTGAAATAATTCCATTCAGGCTCCTATAACACTCATCAATCTGGGACCAGGCTCTCCCATCAAATCAGGTGGCTGAGTTGCTACTGGGAAGCCATGGCACAAGACTTTGTGGAATTCCCTAATAAATTTTAGGAATTCAAAATCCATACAAACTACATCCATCAACCCCTACAATTTCTATGTACATCTAAATATTTATAAATATTTTCTATGTGGGGAATCGGTATTGTGCGGCCATATCCTCCAACCAAAACTAAGCAGTTCAAGAACATCCTTTCTACTACTGAATTCTTCTCCAAATGGGATGAGGAAATACCCATAAAAGATGTATGTATAATTAATATCATAAACATCATAATTTCTCATATCATCATCAGGTTCAGAGTCCCTCACACAATATTATCAAAAAAAACACCAACTTATGTTCTATATAGTTGAAGAAACTATACTAAGAGTACAACATTGAGTCCAATCACTAATTCCTCTATCATGTAGCGATGAATGAATAAATAGAGGCCTTAAATAAAAATTTGTCAAATATACTCTAGAAGATGGTGGATAAATGAAATAAGTCATGTCCGGAAAATCTCCTCCATGCTTTATGGGCCTATTATACCACCATGAATAATGATACACAAGAAATGTTTTATTCATTGTTCAATAGGACTGAGGTAATGTTACCCACAGAAGCCCAATTTCCTTCACTCTGTATATCCAGTTGTGGAAAAATATTAGATTACAAGAAATCAAAAAAGTATATGGATGAGCTGTAGTGGCTCAATGAGAAGAGGTTGCGTACATTGCACAACCTTAAAGTCCATTAGAGTTAGATCACATGGAATTTTCATAAAAAGGTCCACCTCGATTCATTTATTCAAGGAAAAATGGTATTGGCTCTCAAAACCCCAATGATACTAGGAAAGAAGCCTCTAAAGCTGCAACCCAAATTGGATGAGGCTTATATAATACATAAGGTATATCAAAATAGAGCCTAATCACTATCCATGATGGATGTGGAATGTGTCACACCCCCTTCCAGTTATATATTTCTTAATAAATACTTTTCATTGTTTACATCAATCACCTCATGTCTTGACAATATTATATTAAACTATAAATAGATCATCCTTGTTTCATGACCGTAAAACTATACAAAGGTGTCCTAGTAGAAATTTGTTAAACTACTTAGAGTCTCTCTTCCTAGTTTCATGATGCTAAAATATAAAAATAATTCCATAATGAAAGACTTTAAACTACATAAAATCTCAGGTAACAACCACATGACATTAAAATTTATGGATAAATCCCTCACTACATGATGTATAACTGCACGGATCCCTAACGATTCATCTTTATTCACAGAAAGAAGGATGAAACCCCCTTGTACCTATGTGGGAGTTAGATCCACATGAGGAATATCTTCATCCAAGAACTACATGAGTAATTATTTCTTCAATAATAGGATACATAGTGATGCTTGAACCTCTATTATTGTTCCCATCTGTAGTATTACTTTCCTTTCATATTGGGTAACCCACATCCTTACCGTAAGACATTATATTGCTTGAACGATGTCCTCTCTATATGAAACTAAACTGTATGACTTCTAGGAGCAATGTGTGTCTTGATTCCTACCACCACATGATAGGTAGTGATGTCATAACCTCTATTATTGGGCTCAGATGAAACATTCCTCTTTTTTTCTATCAATTCACCCATGTACTTACTACAAGAAGTTAAAATACATGACTAACATCCTTACCAAATAAAATTTAACTACATGGGTTTCTAGAACTACGTATGACTTTATTCTCATTTTAATGAGATATCTACGGATTCCTGGATCCCATATCCTAGTCCATCCACCGCATGGTAAAAATACCCCATCCTTTCTCTAATTGTCTCTAAGTCATGAGAAACCTTTATCATTCATTATTTATCAAACTAATAATAGATATATTAGGATAAGGATCTTTGGTATGGGATTAAATACATGAATAAGGAATATTATATCATGATAAGGGTTTTATGGTCTTGAGTCCTTTCCATATGACGTTAAGTTTCGTGGTTTATGTCTCTAGTGTAACATAAAAATCCACATTCTTGTGGACCTTTCCTACGAGGAAAAATATTTTTGGTGTTGGCCTCCCTCCATACCTCCACTCAAGAACTATGTGTGACTTGATTCCTATTAGCACATGATACATAGTGATTCCCAAATCATTAACTCTAGGTCCAATCTTAAGAAATAAAAAAAATAATTCCCCCTCTCTACATATGGGATAGACCTATATAGGGAAACTTCATCTAGGAACTAAATGTGTCTTGATTTCTATTACCGTTGGATATGTAGTGACTCCCATACATATATATATATATATATATATATATATATATATATATATATTCTTGGGCATAGAAAAAATTCTCCCTTTTTCACATTGGGAAGCCTACTTCCATTCCACATTATGTATAACTGTATGGATTTTCATGAAATATGGGTGGATTGATTCCTATCATCATAGGATACATATTGATACCTAAATCTACAATCCTAGTTCTAGATACAATAATAAATGGGAAAATTCCCCCTTTGTAAATGGTTCAAACCTAAGTAGAAGGTTTTCCATTCAATAAATAAATACTACATTATTCTTTCCATCAAATGATACGTAGTGACGCCCAAATCTCCAATCTGAGGTCCAACTCCAACAACTAATGAAAATATTCACTCCAAACAACATAAGAACTGGGTCATACATATGATTTTTCCTATTTATGAGTTGGATCTACATACGAATTACTTGTGTACCAAATATGTGTTGCATAATTTTTCATTTTGGTCCCCACATCTTTACTGCATGACGTTGAACTGTAAGGAAAATGTCCTCATCACATGACATTAAAACTACAAAAACATTTATACCCACTACATGATGCTAAAATTATCATACCATAACCCATTAACATCCCTTATTAAAGGACCACAAGTGACTTTCCCTATTCAACCAGAGTACATGGTTCTTTTTCCATATTTCAAACACCAAAATCCATAAATCACACTTCATGTATTGATCACCTCAAGTTGTTTCAAACCTTTCACGACACTCAAAATAGAAAAGTGATATATCTATTTGAACATGTTATTGATGCATGGAGGGATTATAACTACTAAAAAGAGACATCTTATCCTTACATTAATGTATTTATGAACCTTTTGAGCCTAATCTCACATTGGTGGAACTTATCACCTAAGGGTGTTTTGGGTCATCCCAGGCATGATTGTCCCATATCAATACTCACAACCAAATAACATCGATCCATTATATAAAAAGAATTCATCTCTTTATTAGAAGGATGTTGGAGTTCTCTTTCTTGTGGGTATCCTAATTATGCTCTTGTGTAACATTCCCCTCACATTAGGTCCATTTGCATCATGACCTAAAAAAATATTCACTTTGATCAAATCTATACAATCTTAAACTCTAGACTTTATGCTCCAAATTTTAAGACCATAAACTGCTATTAAAAGAGGCATACAACTTTTGAGGTTGAAAATAAAAAAAGGGTGACCATAGAAAAATTCAATTCATAAGAAATTGTACTCTTCATCTCCAGGGTTCATGCACAAATTAATGAAAAATAGAAAATAAATAAATCTCATAGGGCTTACTTTCTAGAAATAATAAAATCCAATATATGCTCATTGGACCCCTCGGTGTTGGAAAAAGTTAAAGTAATGATTTTTCACATATCCTCACCATTAGAACATGTTCCCTAGGTAGAGAAACAACCATTAGGGTTCCCAGAACTCCTTGAATATTATGTTTTCTCCAAATAAAAAATCATAATTTGAGTTCCTTAGATCACCATAAACCTGCCTTAGCCCTTGGAAAAAAATAGTCGACTTCAAGGGAACCTTTATTTGACTTTACATGTATTATTATATCTACTAAATATGTGCATATAGTCAACAACCAAATTTGTCAATCTGCAAAAAGGATTTATAATAATTTTGATCCCTAACATCACTATGGAAGAATGCATGACATTAGTGTGATTTGGGTCATTCCTAATATAATTTCCCCATACCATCCTTATGACCTGAGCACTTTGACCACGCTTTATATTCCCCATACCAGGCTATTCAAGCGAATTTGACATCCTAAACATTACACCACTTTGTTTTGTACCCTTTCTCAAATTAGTAATGATACACACCATTTCTGAATCTTTTTAAGGCCCACAAACCATGATTAAAAACTATAGGGCATATGGATTGACCGTAAAATTTTATATATGAGATGACCTAGTGTGCCAGAACCCTTCTTGGATAGATATTCCTCTATACCAAAATTCATTATCTAGATGTTTGTGTGTTTATAAATATTTCATGGACCATGGAAAATGGTGGATACACCTCTGTTTGACCATGTTATCGATCCGTAAGGTCTTATACCCACCAACCATTCTTATCCCCAACTTGCATGAAAGAAACTATAATCCTTCTAAGCCCTGGTAACATCATGAAAAAACCTATCACCTCAAGGTGTTATGGGTCATACTCATCATGTATTCCCCATACCATACTCCTTGACTCAAACTTTTGGATTATAGCTTACTCAACCCATACAATAACTATCCATGTGGGCTTAACTTCCCTTACACTTTCTCTATCTACCCATATCACCACTGTACTCATTAATGGCCCTTAGAAAAGAGTAGGGACACTTATTTCTGACCCTGATATCGATGTATAAGAGCATTGAACTACCAATTATTAAAATATCCCTGTTGTAAGAAAGGAACAATAATACTCATGAGCCTTAGAAACACTATGAATAAACTCATAACCTAGGGGTTTCTTAGGTCATTAATGGCATGGATACCCCATACTCTACCATAGAAGGTCCAAGATAAAATACCCTAAAATATATCAATATAAGGTCTAATGTAAAACCCTAAAATAGAGTGATATAAGGTCTAAGATAAAAGACCACAAAATCAGAAATAAAAGGTTAAATCTAAAATACCCTAAACTACAGAGATAGAGGTTTTGAGCTAGAAGACCCAAAACTACAATGACAGAAGGTCCAAGATAAAATTTCATAAACTACAATAGTAAAAATTTTGAGCTAAAAGTACCTAAACTATAGAGATAGAAGTTCTGATATAAAATAACATAAACTACATTGATAAAAGTTACAAAATATAATACCCTTTACTATAGAAAAAAAAAATTGAGCTAAAAACCCTAAACTACAGCGATAAAAGGACCTATCTAAAAGACCCTAAACTACAGTGATAAAATTTCTGAGCTAAAAGAACCTAAACTAGAACAATACAAGTTTCAAGCTGAAATTCCATATACTATAGTGATAAAAGGTCTAATATAAAATACCCTAAACTACAGTGATAGAAGGTCCGAGCTAAAAGTCCCTAAACTACAATGATAGAAGGTATAATTTAAAAGACCATAAACTATAGCACAACATTGATTTATTCTACAAGAATGAAAAAGATACAAATCTTGTGGGACCAACAATATAGACTTAGTAAAAATAATTTTGTGCTCACCAAGTCCATCAAATTTGGAAAAATATAGTGCGCTCTCCCTCTGAGACATATTTTCTACTCGAATTATCCTTTTGTGAATCATGTAATCTCAAAGTAGATGGAGTAGATATGTCAATAAGGAATGTAATGTTGATGGGAATTCATGATCGTTTCTCGAGACTAATATATTGTAATTTAAATTTTCAAATCTATCCATTCATGTTTACTTGATATTATAAAGAGGATGGGTATCATTGATGATTCATACAACATAATATCAGAAAAATGAACACACTTCATGAATGAAACTGAACTGGAAAGAAACATATAAAGTTCAGCAGATCCATTCATTGATAGATTAAAATAGTATTAATCTCTAAAAATCTAATCCTCTCTAAATATTAAATCATGATAGGACAAGAATTGAAGATTAAACTACAAAAAATGATCGATTCATCTGGGAAATCAGTAAGTGTCTAACAGGACACATCAATAGAGTGCCAAAATACTTCCCACCCTACTTCACCAACTTCAACCATAGTATAAAGGGTCTCGATAAGACTATAAATATCCTAAAATATTTTCTTATTGGTTTTCAATGGGTATGATAAAACTGAAATATTAGAACTTGATCAAGATAAGATATCCTCATATCTTCAAATATATATGGTCAAGACATCTATCTGGGCAGGCAGTTTAGGTATGAACTGATGACTCTTATCTAATGCCTCTAAATAATTATTCATATATTCATTTAGGAGAGTATCATATTAAAGATATTGAAATCCCCCCTCATTGGTATCCACGTCTTATCACATCAAGATAAACTATCACTTGATTTTGTATAATGGTTGGTGATCAAAGAAACCCGCCCCCAAATCATGAAATATCCAACGAAAACATTCTTCTTGGTCATGAAATGTCTTTATGGGAGTTTTGGTGACCTAGTATTGAATTTTTTTTCCAAATGAATCCATGATGTGTTTGAGATTCTATGGATGTTAGAGTAGGCACGTCAGAAATAAGAACAGTCGGTTGAGCGGATAAGGAGGTAGGAGAAAAGACCCCACATATTCTCCCCAAAATAGGAGAATCATTGGTTTTTTATTCAGAATGTCTAACTTCCTAAAGAGATTCTAACCCAGTAATGGGATGGTAATATCTATGATGAATTATCTTCCTCAAATATTTTTTCGAGTCCTGAATCAATTCCATCATTTCTATGGATAGGGGGTTGTGAGGAAAATAGTTTTTCCACATGGTGGACATGTTAGTTTAGCACAACACAGGGGTAGGAATCTACCCAAGCCTAGGAATAATTGTAATAAAGGAAGGAATAAGAGACAAAAAGCATAAGGATAATCTTGGAATATGTGTCTTCAAGTGCAAATATCATCCAGAACTAGCGGATGATCCCAGGGTGTCTCTCTTCTCACATGTCATCCAGATGAAGGGGGAAAACCTTTTGGACTTGTCCAAACTAGAGGGAGAACCGATAAGAGGTATACGACATTCATTATAATATGATACATTTAATATATAATGTTTTCTATGGATAAATTATATATTTTTTAAAATTTTATTATATTTAGGTGTTAATTCATTTTTAATATTTTCTATTTATTATTATTTTTGGTATTTTAATCAATTTCTATTATTTATTTATATATTTATTTAATTTATTTGATATTTTCAATATTTATTCATATTTATTTCAAAATATTCCCATATTTGTTTAATAATTTATATTTAATTAATAAAACATAACCATTTTTTCAATATTGTTAAAGTGTACACATTTTTAATTATTCAATTTCATTAATTTTTAATATGCACACACTTAAGATTAAATATTCATTAATAATGTTAAAAACATATTTATAAAAAAATTTATAAATAAATATATTTGTAAATTTATATTTACTATATAAATACATTTATATATTTATAATATAAATAAATAAATATTATTTTTAAAAAAATTATTTATATAATTAGAAATAAATAATTATATATTTATCTAATTATAAAATTATAATAAATTTATATGAATAATGAATTTATTTAAAATATTTATATTTATATATTATATATATAATTATATATTTATATATAATGATATAAATATATAAATATATAAATGATTTTTTTACAATGTGTATAAATAATTAGAAAAAATAATTATATATTGAAACAATTAAAAAATTATAAAAGATATATTTGAATAATGAATAAATTAACTATATTTATATTTATATATTATATATATAATTACATTAATATATTTACTAAATTTTTGTTTGTAATTATAATTATAAATCCTTTATCAATGATTAGGTAATAACGGCAGAGAAAATACATCTTTATCTGCACTAACAACACTCATAAGGATGTATTTTATCAACTATTATTAATTTAGTACTGATAAAAAAGATATTTATTATTTATTTATTGGAAGAACTGATAAAATTATCCCAATCTATTTAAATAACCCTAACTAGTCACGAACCAGTCGTGAAATCTGATGCTTTCCACGGAAGCCACCTACTGTCGATGCTCCTCCCCATCGTAACCAAGCTTGAATCAGGGCTCTAATCAAGGCTCAAACAATTCCAAGCCTTAAATCCAAGGCTTAAGTGATTCCAGGGTCGAATGAATCCAATTATTGAACAAATTCCAAGTTTTTCAATATATATACTTTATCCCGAATGATTCAAATCATCAATCCTAGGTGAGTTATTTTCTCCTCCTCCTCACTTGTTTACTATTATTTTGGAATGTCTATTTGAATTTTTTTATCATCATTCTTTATTTAATTCATTCAACATCTATTTCTTCATACACTATTGTTTAATAAGTTCTTCCCCTTCCAAATTTATCTTGAATATGAAAATTATTAGTGAAAATATAGGGAACGACTTAGTGATCACTGGACATGTACAGCGGGGTTATCTTCATTCATTCATCATGATGGATATAGAATCCAAGGGTTATTATACTCAATTGAGGGATTCCCCCAACAATTGTACTTATGAAATACTTGTCCTAATGCACATGTGATAGTAATGCATTAGTTCTTTAAATGGGATAAACAATTAGATGCAGTTAGGTGAATGATATTGTCCATTTATATAGAGTGGTAATGACGTTGGTACAACACATTAAGAAAATAACTAAACACATATATGGGAAATACCTAAAGGATTAATTATTGTTTATGATAATAATGTATTCATAGTATTATATTTTCATAATTCTTTTTATTTTGTTTTCATCGATTTTCAAAATCCCAAATATTTTTCAATTATTCAAAATATATAAAAAATACCATAACTATAATAATGTGGTGGGAATATTGAGTAATATATAATAAAATCATTAAGTGAATGACTATGGTGATCAACTGTGTTGTACTAATGAAGAATATGAATATTATATTTTACCACCCCATAACATGTATGTCATATACTCAACCCCAAAATCTAATATAAACTTATTTAACACATATTGAAACTCATTTATTAATCTTTATCTTAATATTGTAATTCCCTTTAGAGAATTATATATATATATATAAATAAAACATAATACATAAGATCCGAGTATAATTATAAATTGGTGAAATTAAATCCTTTTCACAATGCATTGATTTATACTTTGTGGGCCTATATATATCATGGTGAATAAAATCCAGGGGTGGTTTCATTTAAATTTCTAAGTTATTATTTTAATTATCAACAATATCCCAATTATAATTAGTAAAAAATATCTATCAGTTTTATCTTTTCATCATAAAAACATCTCAAATCACACATATTAAGTTAGTATTTAAATGCATCATTATCTAATATGATCAATTTTCACCACCACAAGTCAATTTCTTTTTTCAAACACAATTATCCTAAATTTTTACTGAACCCAAATTAAAATATGGTTTAAATATTTTTCTATACCTTTATAATAATATATCCATAATTGAAATGAAAACCCACACATTAATACTTATTAAAAATGACTTTGTTTCCTTCATCGCACGTCTCAGAAATATTATGTATGTTTTACATTAATCCATTTAAAAATAAATTATTCATTAAAATTTCCATTTATTTAAAACATATTTTAAATGAAAATAAACTATCTACAAAGATAAACTATTTAAAAAATAATAAGTACCCTTTGAACAAGTCAAAAAAATTTAGTTATATAAATTTTCATGTCATGTGATATGAACAACCAATGTCTAATATAAAAGGATGTTTGTTTTGTAAATACTTTAGTGTGACATCAATAATAAATCCCACTTACATTCAATTATTTTTCATATTATACATTTCTAATTATCTCTCCATATTCATCTATGTTTTTAGAAAATCATGAAAATCCTTCAAACAACTATTTAATTTGTCACATGTTCTATATAGTTCATTCAATGGTTGAAATTCAACATCCAATTTTACTTATGAATATTCCTCTCACTTTGAATCTATTTTTGTAATACCGGGTCATCTCCCCTTTAACTTAAAACTTATATATATTCTATAATTACTATTATTTGTCTCATTATAACTAGAATTTTCTGCTATGTTCTAAAAGTCACCATATAACCCTATAATGTCCATGAAAAATGAAATTTTATTATAAAACCTACTCATCATATGGTTGAAAATAATTCATGTTTTAAACTTTTCTAGAAATAATTCTTTAATCAATTTATCAAGTAAGAATTTTGACATTTTAAAACATTTATCGTTATTTGGTATATTATTTTCCTAAAATTATTTATTTGATTCCTTATAAATTTTTAATTGAAATTGAAATTATAATTTTAAGATGTTTTAAAATATTTGATATACCACAAATATTAAATTTAATTCTTCCTTAGGTTGTTACATCACTTGTTCCAAAATATAGAATTATGTTTATTGAATTCTATAAATATTGGAATAATTTTTAGAAATAATTTTTAGGTATTAATCATTTTAGGTCAACGTGTATTGCTTCCACCCCTAGGAATCTCTGATTTCCATTCACATAAGTGAGAAAACTCTATATTTATTAAAAAAATTATCAATACATTTTTTATATCATCTATTTTATAGAATTAGAGTTTATTATTTTTTTTATCATATTTGGGTTTCTTAGTACTCCTTAATTGCCAATATTTTCATTTGTTTAGGGGATTTTGGAAATTCATGATGGATCATTTTAATATAGGTTGTACTAGTCTTAGTTAGAGGATTTGAAGTATTAAATGTGGGATTTCTCCTATAAATATAGAATTCATTGAGGCCCTAAGGATTCATATATCATAACATGTCCCCGACGAGACCCCTTGAATCATAGAAAAAAATATGTATTCCCCAAAAATATCACCTTCAATGGGACATGAGTTAATAACTAGTTCCAATGGTGTAATTATCAAAAATGGGATGCATTTCCCATTTAATAGAACATAATGTGGTATAACTTTCATCCTTATCATCTTCATCTCCTGAATAGTTATTATTTCAATTTGTTGCTTGAGACTCATCCTCAAAATCATTAATGTTTCTTTTAATACTCTGAGTTGTATTTATCCAATGGATGACTAATTCTTATAGTATTTCATTAAACATAGGTTCATGTCCATAGGTGGAAGAGGATGAGTTTCAAACAACAAAATGCAATGATAACTGTTCAAGAGATGAGAAGATGATGACGACAATTATCTATAACTTTCAGCTTTGGATGAATTCATTGGAATACGCCAAACATATTGTAGTAATTATTTTATTAAATTCAATTACCCATTTTCATCAAATAATACTAATATTTTTTGAAATAATTAGATGTTGGGTTTCCCTTATTATAATTATCTAAAATTTAAACCTTTGATAATGTATATCTTATTTTTATTTATTTATGTATTATACAAAATGAATATTTTATGAACCCAATAGGATCGATATAAATCAAAAATGGATTCTTGCTAATTATTTGAAAAAAGAGTATGAATATGGAGTAAAAAGTTCATCATGTTTTCAATAAAACATTCATACGCCCATTCTTATATCCTTTTATCATGTTTATATTGTTTTTATTCATGAAACATTAGTCTGGAAGAGTTGAAAGAACATTTTATTTATCATGGATTAAATAAAATCTTTAAATTTTAGACTAAACATGGGGAAAACTGAATGCTCACATTGATTGAGATGATACTACAGTTTATGGATCATTTGATATGAATAGAAGCATAAATAATGATGGAGATCTCATGGAAGAAATGAAAATGGAAATTGAAGATGACCTTTGTGATTGTCTAATTTTTTTTATAATTTAGGTATCTATACTAAGATACCATGTATACAGATTATACTAAATACACAACATTGTCAGCTATATTGAAGTTATATAATTTAAAATCTAGCAACTATGAGAGTGACACTATCTTAAGAGGAATACATGGTCTCATGAATGATATGATATCAAAATAAAATGAACTAAAATTTCAAACATATTACTCTAAATGAATTCTATATTCAATGGTTATGATGTCTAAAAAAATAAAGGCTAGTCCAAATGATTTCATATTGTTTCTCAAGGACCATGAATCAGTCATAAAATTCCCTATGTGTGGAACAAATTGATATAGGAATGATGAATCAAGTAATTTGAAATATGTATGGTGATTTCGTATAATTACATGGTTTAGATGACTATAAGGATGTTAGAAAACTGTGAGATAATTGACATGGCATGCAGGTATAAGAATTAAAATGGGAACCTGTATCTTCTAGTTGATTCTCCTTAGTGGAAGAACATTTTTTACGAATATCCTAAATTTTAAAATGATCTGAGAAACTTTTATCTTGCATTATCTATATATGGAATAGATCACTTTTTTATAGAGTAGTACTCACATGTACGTGGACCTTCATGTTGGAAAATTATAACCTTCCTCCATGGTTATACATGAAGTGAAAATACATTATTTTTCTCTACTTATATTTATAACAAAGCAACCCAGTAATGATATTGATTTCTATTTGGTTCCATTTATATAAGATATGGCATTGATGAGGGATATAGGTGTTATAATGTATTATGCTCATAGGATTGAAGAATTCACATTGAGGGTCATATTTTATAGGATTATAAATAACTTCCCCGCCTATGTAAATTTATCAAGATAATGTATTAAAGGAATTTTGGGGTGTCCCATTTGTGATGAATGTACACAATTGGTTAGGTTGGAACATTCCTCAAAGACTGTGTTTTTAGGACATCATAAATTTTTACCTTGATAACGTAAATACTAATCCTAGATGATGTCATTTTATGGGAATATCGAACGAGGTACAACACCATCTCCATTAATGGGTGATCTATTATTTGATAAAGTAAAAGATATTGTCACTATTTTCTGAAAAACATTTTAAAAAAAATATAAGAAACTTGGTTAGAATTAGAGATCAATTTTATTTAAATTACCATATTTTAATCATTTATTGGTTAGAAATTTTATTTATGTCATGCATGTAGAAAAAAATGTATTTGATAGACTTATTGACACATTAATAAATGTTCCAGGAAAAATGAAATATAACATCATGGATATGTTATATATGATTGACTTGGGGATATGGGAAGATTTGTCATTGGTGAAGGGTAAAAGGTAGGTTTTTCTTCCTCCAGCTGCATAAACTCTATTCAGATAATAAAATTTACAATTTTTTTCCTTTTCCATAATATTTTAAAAGTTACAGATAGGAATTCATAAAATATCAAGAATATCAGATGAAAATAATATCTCTAATTCACATAATATGACTGCTACCTACAAATTCATAATAACAAACATCATCGAGTATATAACATTTCTTCATATGTTTTAGAAAAAGAAAAAGAGTATAGTAAATGTATTTCATAAATGTTTAGGAAGAATGTAGTGAAAAGAAACATGCTTTAAATCTTGCATCAAAACAGGATAATTCAATTGAGGACAACCCTTTCATTGGGAGATCACAATCCGTTCATGTTAGTACTAATGTATACAATTTATTATATATTATATAGGTCCATAAAAAGGGAATTTGGATTATTGATAGAGGATCCAAATCTTTAAAACCTTTAAAAAAAGAAAGAGACTTTAATGATAAGGTAATATTGTTTTTTGATATACTATATTTTTTCTCATAATATATTTTTTCTCTACTAAATTAAAATAATCTAAATTAATTGTTTGACTAATCATGCAACCAATATCTTATATACATTATGATGTTACCAATCCCATGTAATAACATACTACAATGAAGGAAACCCTTTAGGAAGATGTAAATTCAATGTTGTGATATACATTATATATTTTATCAAAAAATTTTATAATGAAACTTTGATTTAATTTTTAATATTTATTTAAAAGATCATTTATTTTAGATGATTTTGTCCATATTTTATGCCTCTCTGCACCAAAACTTTCATAGGTTTCTTCTCCCTGAAATATTTCTTACACCTATAGTGTCTGAATTTATCAATTTCCTTCAAACTCCCTCCACTGCCTTTTCAGGACGAGAAATGATGCTGCCTCTTCTCAATAACAGAGGTAATATTGATGTTTTCATAGTAAAATCATTATCCATAGAATTAATATATTATTTTATATTTATGTTATTTTTTTATTACTCAGATAATAATTGTTTTCTTATAAAGTATTGTTATTTTGTTCAGGTTGGGGTAGTTTGTCTGAAGTTGGTCATGCTCATGAGAGGTTCGACTTTTAGGATATAGTTGGGATAATAAAAAAGGAAATAGGTCAATAATTTA
The DNA here is from genome assembly GCA_963277665.1 of Viscum album. Taxonomy (NCBI): domain Eukaryota; kingdom Viridiplantae; phylum Streptophyta; class Magnoliopsida; order Santalales; family Viscaceae; genus Viscum; species Viscum album. The sequence continues at coordinate 511,852,546 of OY728136.1, read as the reverse complement.
TATAACCATAATGAAAATGAGAATTACCACTAATTATTTAATTAATGTTGTCATCATTTTATCAACAATTTAAAAGTTAATTTAGTTATCATATTTATCAAATTCTTATTTAGTTTTTTTTCATAGATCATTTGGGAAATCATATTTTCACTGTTAATTTATTTTAGAATATTTATTTCCATATATATTGACTTTATGTACCAAAAATTCCACAAACATATTCTCCATAAAACCTATTCACCACTACAATGTTGGTTGTTAGAACTTTCATTCAAGTTCCCTCCACTTCCTTTACAGGAAGAGCAATGATTCTACTTATACTCAATCATAGAGGTAATATTTTTGTTTTCATAGTAAAATCATTGTCCATAATATCAATTAATTATTCAATATTTTTTGAAAAAAAATATTTTTAGTATTTCTCACATAATAATTGTGTTCTTATACAGGTGAATTATTTTGTTCAATTTGAGGGGGTTTGTTTGAAGCTTCTCATGCTTGTGAGAGATTGGACTTTGAGAATAAAAAAGAGATAATTAAAACAACAAAATGGGTCAAGATTGTATAAAACCATCATAAAAATTTAAAGGCATGCTACTTATTTAATTAATTTTATCATCATTTTATATACAATTTGTAAGTAAATTTATTTATCATTCTTATCTAATACTTATTTTTTTCTTTTTCATAGATATTTAGGGAAGTAATATTTTTCTTTCAAATCACTATAATAAACCACAAAATAAAAAATAATTTCCTTTTTTCTAATGTTACCATGCTTTTAATTCTCTTTCTTTATCAAAATACCAACACTACACATTGAGTCGATGTTCTTAGATGAAAAACCTTTTTCTCCTAAGAATACTGAATGAATATGTAGTGTTGGATGTTTGACAAAGAAATAAAATGGAAATCATGGTAAAATTGGAATTTTGAATTATTTTAAGACTTTAAGTCATGTAAGAATCAATCATACCTCAATCCTACACAGAGTGTGACTGTTATGACTCCACGTACTTTTTTATTTAATATTGACAATAAATTTGGTAAAAAATAAAATTGACATACTCAAAACTGATAAATTTTTTGTTTAATTATTATATAATTTATTACAATGATAAATAATTAATTTTTGATTTTTAGGAATCAGTCACACCTCAATATAATGCACTATGTGCACAATATGACTCAAAGTGTCTATTATCAGTTTAAAATTAACATTTTAATTCAAAAAGAGTCTCTCACTGAGAACTATGAGAACATCCTCATATTGTATTGATAATTTTTTAAAATGATTTATAAGTCATTTTTTACATGTTGGAATCAGTATCATGTCAAACTAATGCATTGTGGGACCAGTATGACTCCAAGTGAATATTTTTAATTTAAAATTGACATTAACTTTAGTAAAAACTAAACGAAAAAACTCAAAATCATGAAAAATTATTTGGATAGTTTATTTTAATTTATTAAAATGATCCATATGTTATTATTTATGTTTAGGAATTACATTCACCTCAATCTGATACATATTGTGCCTGGTATAACTCAATGTTTCCATTATCAAATTAAAATAAACAATTTTTTCAAAAAAAATTACTTGTTGAAAACCAATAAAATGAACTAAAATTTTATTTATAATTTATCAAAATAATTCAAAAGAAATTTTTTATGTCTAGGAATTAGTATCACATCAAACTGACTCATGATGTGACCGGTATAACTCAAAGTTCATGTTTCGAGTTTAAAATGATATTGTTTTTTTAAAAAAAGACTACAAACTTACACAAAATGAAGAAAACATATTTTTATTTTTTGATACGTTAGGAAAATGATCTATAATTCATTTGGGACCTGTAGGAATTATCCTCACCTCAATCTATCACAAGTTTTTATTGGTATGACACTAAGTGTATATTTTTATTTAAAATTGACATTAATTTTAGTAAAAAAAAGAAAACTGACATACTCAAAACCGAGAAAACTATTTTTTTTATACTTTAGTAAAATTATCTATAAGTTATTTTTGATATTTAATAATTAGTATCACATAAATATGATACATGATGTTCCTAGTATGACTCAAAGTTCCCATTATTAGTTCAAAATTGATATTTTAGTTCAAAAATTTCCAGTTACTAAAAACCAAGAAATCGTACATGAATTGTCATGATAATTTATGATAGTTATTAATAAGTCAATTATGATGGGTAAAAATTAGTCTCACATTAAACTAATACACAATGTGACTGGTATGACTCAAAGTTTGTGCTCCAGTTTAAAATGAAATTTGAGTAAAAAAGAAAAGTGGTGTACTCAAAACCAAGAAAACACATTTGGTGTGACACCCTGAACTTAATTTCTATAGTAATAATGGTTTTAATTATTACTCTTGGATTAATTTCGTTTTTTATATAGTCAATGCTCGAAAAATAAAACACAAAACTTGTTATTCATTCAAAACACTGGAAATGGATACATATCAACAAGGCCTAATGACCATAACTAACCAAATATTCCTACAAGTAAGCCAATAACAATCACCGGTAGACCCCACATCACCAAAAACATGCCAAGAAAGAAGTGGATTTCCTTTAGATCTGCCACGACTAAGAACATTATAACCAGAACTGAAACAATTGTACTAAGCGTTAGGGGGATAAAGAGCACCATCTTCTGTGTCTCGGTGTTTGAAGTTAGAATACCCTAATCGCGTGTTTATAAGACCTAAAATTCGACCGTTTCCATTTGAGTAACCATTGTGTTTACAATGGCTATAATTATATCCATCGGGTATTGTGGTTAAATTGACTATGAATATTGAATATTTTGAAGTATTTAAAATATACGTTAAAGGCATTAACTCTTATTTATATTTTATGATTTCAAAAAATAATTCAAGAACTTTTCATTAATGTTTCCAAAAATTTAGACATTATTGTTGTGTAAATTGATCACCTGTATGAAAATAATAAATATTTCCTTTTTTTGAACTTATTTTGTAATTATTTTTCTAAGTGTAAAATCACCTTGAAATGTTTTAAGTAATTGAGTGCTTTAAAATCCTATTGTTGAACATATTTAATTTTGATCATCATTGGAAACATGAATTTTGAAACCGTAACATTTTGGTACAAAATTCCACTTTAATTCGAAGAAGAATAAGTTTTTTGAATTTGAAAACATTTTCATTATAAATACTTTCATTAATAAAGGTTATTTAGTTTTTTTGAGTATTTTTTTCCAGATTTATGAAGAAATAAAATTTTATAAAAGTAAGGATATTCTGTATTTTTTGGTTTTTATTTTGATGGTGGGGGGTTAATAAAAAAATAGTAACCAAAATAGACTGTCCTTTATAGCTGGGTGGAGGGAGTTAGAACACACTAGGTGGATGAGCTTAACCCTCAGCCCAAGCCAAGGTCGACCGAGTTTGGGTATTGGTACCCTGAAGGGTGCACGTGAGAGAAGGAGCACATTCCACCACAAGCATAAGGCCGCAACAGAGCTCCGATAGGTCAAGGCCTATGGGGGAGCAGGATCCCATGTGTAAGGCCCCCATTTCATGTATGCTGTGATTTCTAAAGTGTGTAGTGGAGCCTAAGGCTTATAAAGAAGCCCCACGCTTCTCCCCATTTCGATGTGGGAAGTGATTTTTAGGCGAAACAAAATCTAGACGGTTGGATCACGTGGCGCGCGATCCAGGCCATTGATCCCAATCTCACTTCTAACCCTCCAAGACCCCAGAGCACTACAGTGCTTTCTATCGACCGTTCAATCTACATGAGGTCTAATCACAGCCGTTTACTCGGTTTTTAAATCCCACTCCTTGCCTCATCCATCCGATATTATTCAAGATCCAATTTTGACCATTCTTCGTTTTTTAAACCCACAGAATCCTCCCAGCCGCCTGATAAATACCCCAGCGATTTGAACCCTCCATTTTTTCCCCAGTTTTCTCTTCAGCATTGTCTTCCCCGTCGTGCTCAAACTAGTGGCCACCCACTGGTATTTTCTCCGTCTTTTTTTTATCTTCTCCTCCATCTTGTATTCCCCGCTATTTTATAGCCTCACGACCTTGAATTCTACTCGAAAGATCACCCCCAATCTCTTTTATTTTAATTTATTTATTTTTGAGTTTACTTTCATTTTTTTCGGTATAGTTTTTTACAGGCTTTGTATATATGTATGTATTATAATCAACGTTTTTTTTTATTTCTCTCTTTAAGAAACATGTTGGATTGTTTTATTTTGGTCAAGTTTTAAGTATTTGTATAAATATTATATTAATGATACGTTATATATGAATATAGACTATATAAACCCTGTATTTTTACACTTGAAATCAATAGTTTTCTTCCTCTGGATGTGAAATCATTTCTTGCCCATCTTTCTTGCACACCCGAAGACAGGTAAGGGATCAAATTTTTATGTTTTCACTTTTGTAAAACTCTTTTATCCTAATGTATACACGGGTTTATATGTATATATATACCATTTCATATTTTTTCTAAATCTTAACTCATGATGAATTTTCTAAATGTGTTTTGAGTACACAACACTTTCAAGAGGCCTCATGCTTCAATTTTTATATGTGAACCCTTCTTATCTAATTTACTTAACTCACGGATATATGTATAGGTATATGGTTGCATCTCAACCCATTTTAGAATTTCAAAAAAAAAGTATGTATATTCATATATATATGTATACAACAAACCATTTCGGGTTATGATCTTTCAAGGGGGATCCTTCGTATTTAAGTGATGTTTTCAAAACATAAAACACATGCAAGGGGTCTAGTTCCTCATGTTTTATTTTTTAAGTACACTATTATTTACAATTCATGTATTTATTGTTATATAAATATATTACAACATATATTTCACAAAACTTATCCTTATTGAATTTAAACCATGTTTATGAAGATAGAAATAGTTCGAAGTATATATTAAATCTTGTTTTGTGTTGTGAAGATCCCAAATACATAGTTTATGTATACATAAACATTTTTTTCCATAATTATCAAATTTACATGAATGCATATGAATTTTGAATTCGGTTTCTCAAGTAATGGGTATGATGGTTTATCATGTTCAAATATCAATGTACATTCATGCATGAGCTCACGTGTTTAAATATTTCATAGGAAATAATCCATGCTTTGTATTTCAATTATTTCACAAGAAATGACTTGGGTCCTTTAAGTTTATGTTTTAATATATTATATAACATTTAACATTTCATGGATCAAATGAGTATCTCGAAGATAAAACATATCAACATGGTTTAGGAAAGGCCACATTATTAAGGGTTTAAAATTAAGAGTTGTTATTTCCTGTGACAACCCATTATTTTATGTATACAAGTTCTTATTATATATGCAAGAGTATGTTGTTTTAGTTCACACATGTCACTGTTTAATATGAATCCAACAAGTCTAGTTCTTTTACATGATCCTTTCCAGTATGAACATGTATGCAAAAAATAAGTATTGTGCACTAAGATACCATGATAAGACATATGAGGAATGTATTGGACTTAAGATGATGTGATAGGTGCGCCCAGAATTATACATCCCTCCAATGCATTGGGAAAAGTGTTGAAATCTCATGGGTTAAGTGAAATGATGCGTGAACATGATGCTAGATTTGTTCACAACCATGTGTGGTAGTTAACCACAATTATGTTGGGTTTTTACTTGTACGGTCTTGGAACCAAGCCTTGATAAATTCTAGCATTATACATTTCCTCATTATGAATTAGTAAATTATCAACAAAGGGATTTTGGATCCTTAATTAAAAATCTTTTATGATGAAGGAAGTGAAATCTTAAGGCCTAATCAAGTGTGCAAATGGAATGTTACACATGGGAAAAGTATCTAATGTTAAAGTCATATGAATATCTTTTTATGAACTAATGAATCATAATATGAATGCTAATACTCATGACAATGCTTTCAGAGTTGGACTGACGAAGTCCTAAATTATGTACATATCATTTATTACATACACATGCACACTCTGATTCATGTTTTTGTAGAAAGCACAACTATCTTTCATGAAAATGGTCTTTTGAAAAAAAAATTGAAAGTAACCTCAGAAAATATTGATAGTGTGCCTCGAAATGCAATATCTTCCTCTTAAGAAAATGTTATATATATTTTATCATGGAGGTTGTTTTCTTAAAATGTGGAACTTCCTTCAAAAGTTTTAAAACCCCTTACTGGGCATTTTTATTCTCAACCCACATTTTAATTTATGTTTTATAGGATTTTAGTAGTTGTGCTCAAGCCTTGAGTACTCTTTTGGATGACTCCAAGATAAAGCTTATCCCTATTATGTTTTCTGAAGAAGTGCTTCAGTAGAATCTGATTTTCCAAGAACCTAAACCAAGACTATCCTTTGTATTGGGATAAGATGTGCAATTTTGTATATAACGACCCATACTTCACATACATTGTTAATACTTCAAAATTGAAGCACACTTATTACAACATATGACAAAACCACAAAGGACCGTATAGGTATAGTGTCTTTAGAAACTGGGAAACATAAACAACTGGTTCATAAATCTTCTACAGTGTCTCCCATTTATTTCATCATATCTTGGGTCCCTTTTAGCATATTCTACTTAATATCCATCTTCCTGACCTGGGGAAAAGAAAACATAAAAGGGTGAGCTCAAATGCTCAGCAAGGGAAAATAAAGGAAATAAAAATCATATCATATCTTTTTGAAAATCAAAACCTGCAAAAGAGATCATAATATCTTAACATGGAATAAATCATAGAAGTGAAAATGAGATCCCCATAATCATAACATAAAACTTGAAACTTTGTGGCATGTACACATAATCATGGAAAATCATTTCTTGTTAGTCATGACTCATTGCCAAGACTATCTTAGTGGACAAAGTCCCTTTCTGAACCGAGTTCACTCCTCGTTCAGTCCTGTATTACTGAACCGAAATAACCTTCCGTTCTAGCCATGTCTATCTCATGAGATATAAAATCTTTACCCAATGCATTGGAGGGAGATATAGGTCCCACCCATCTTATAATGAATCCTTTCTTATGTGTGCCACATAATCATAAATCATACATCATCGCATAACACATGTAACAAAAATGGGATTCTTGAAACATCATGACATCATAAAACAAATCATATAAGGTAAATGACTTCATAAAAATAATTCCCTCAAAACATAATCAAATCAATGTAATAATAGGGATAAAAACAGAACCCTATATTATCTTAGATGGAAAATAATTTTGATAAAACACTTGAACTCCATTCTTGAGGAAAATATCCTTTCTTCTTCAAAACGCTTTTCTTTTCTTAACATGTCATACAATTATAAACTAAAAGAAGTTGATTAAAAATAAACTTGAAAACTAGTAAAGGAAGATTCTTGGAAATAATGTTTTTAAAAATCCATTCATGCCATATAAGTTAAAAAAACATTCTTCGTACCTTTGTCGGAAAAGTCAAAAAGTACCTCGTACAAAAAAAACGACAAAAGATTCCTTTCATATTATTTAATAAAAACTCACCGAAGGGTAAAATTGGATTTAAACTATTGTAAGTGGATGGAAACAATATTACATATTTAGGGAACATGGATGTGGATGATAAAATACACCCCAGTAAATACTTACGAATAAACAATCTCGGATAAAAATGAGATTGTGATATTTCCCTTACCTTAGGTCCGATTTGCTTTGTTCATGTCCGAAGCTCCTGTATAATGGTTTAAATAATGTTATTGACTTATTCCAGAATCATACATATTCATATGATATCATATATGGTCATATTATTAGCTTCTTGTTAGTAATATTTCATTGTTACTTGTTACTCGGGTCTTTATAACTTTTTGTTCTTATGCGTGTTTTGTCGAATAAATTCTTATTCTTATCTTTAGGTTATAGATAATTCATTTACAGAATGGTATTAGTGTAGTATATACCATATTCATTCATTCAATTCATTTATATAATCATTATGAAATGAAGATCATGTAGAACGAGTCGCATCACATCGTGGAGACGGTATTCCATACGTACGCACAAGTGATGATATCGTTCCTATGATCGTGGAACTTTATTTGAGTATATATATATTATTTCAGTAACAATATTACTTTATAATAATCATATATAGTTACTCATTACACCATTATACCCATCCTTGTAAGGTGATGGTGGAAAATAGATTACACCACGGCGTGGAGGCAGTATTCCGTACGTACGCACGCGCGGTGAGTTCATTTTTCCGTAGGATGGATAGAAGGTGAATTAGGGTTGTTTCATATTTATAATAACATATCAGTATGTAAGTAATACTGATGTTATTACTTTATCATGAAACAACTAAAGAAGAAGAAGTTGAAGAAGAAAGAAATTGAAAAGGTCGGTAATGGATATTACCTCTTCTTTGGAACGCCTCTTTGAATCCTCCACTTAGGGAACTAAGATTGGTCTTTGGAGAAGACCATGACCTCTAGGATTATTCTAGGGAAGTGGAGAGGAGAAAATGGCAGGGGTTGTCCGAGCTTGAGTGCTCAAATTGGTGTGAGGGGGAGGGGGAGGAGGTGCCCTTTTATAAGGGAGGAGAGGGGCACCTTAGGAATATCTCAAAATATTATTTTATATTAAAGTCAAAATCGGTTTATAATGGTTCCAAAGGGTCTTATTTCGAAGCTAAAGTGGGGATGTGTCGAAATCCTATCAACCAATAGGATTTAGACAAGTTTAGGGTATTATTTTAACCTTATCAATTAGATTTAACTCTAAGTTTATTAATTTAACTTTTACCGTGTCTTTTTGTTTTCTTTCACTATATGGTTAATACACTTACTATAACATGCCAAACGAACCCCCAATTGTTTATTATTAATATATATATCCTTATCTAAGTTATTTGGCTGAACCTTAGATTTTTAAGAATAAAATAACAATTAGTAATATAATATTTGATTTAAAAACTATTTTGTGTCAATTTTGACACTATTTGATATATGATTTTTGTGAAAGTCATAACAAAATTATATGTTCGAACCAAGTTGATTAAATCAACACTAATATATCATAGTAACCTAGAAAATTAGTGGAATTCATAAAAAGTCTCAAATTACATTTATTTTGGTGTTTATAACATCAATTATGTCAATATTTCATTAATAAGATAATTACTGCATCATCTTTGTGTCATAAATAAATTAACTTATTTGATGTATAAAAATTACAAATAAAATATAATCATGTAGGAAATCTTTTTATCTTTCTAATTAATATTTACAATTGAATTTATCTTATGTATAAACCCATATTAAAAATGATTTACTTATTAAACTTTTATTTTAACTATTTTAACCCTTCTTTAAATAAATTAATAATAAATGTCCTAATCTAATCCAAGTGGGCCTAAATGGTAATATTTTATTCCTAAGTTTGTTTTTGGTCGAATTACACTTTTCCAATAGAATTAGGACATGTGTTAGGGTAATATTAATATAATATTTACCCTTAGTTACCCTATTTACTATTAACCGCGGTAAAAAAAGTAAAAAGTCACTATTCACCCAAAAATTATTTTCATCTCATTGAACCACATTTTAGTCCTTGATATTAACCGTGTCTCTCGGATTTTCGAAATTCCATTCACAGAAACGGTAAAATTAAGTTTTATGCAAAATTCAGTTTTTTAACCTACCACTTAGTGGTTTCACTATTCATCAAAAATTGAAAGTTTTCAGAAAAATACCAAAATTTCACCCTAGGCTAATTTCGATATTCTGAGTCCAAAAATGAAGTCCATTTTGAAAAATAAAATTTATAAAATTTCAAAAAGTGGTTATTACTATTCATAACGGCTAGTTTTAATAGTATATTGTTGTTTAGTGAAACTCGGTATTGCGTACGACGCAAGCTATCGAGGAAGGTCGCGATTGTGTGTAAAGCAAGCCAAGAAAGTGTTGTGTAGAAAAAGATTCCTTTGATGATTTATATAACATAAAAGTCTCGGGTGTTACATTCTAACCCCCTTAAAAGAATTTTGCCCTCGAAATTCATCACTTTGTAACAAACAGATGAGGATACTTCTCCCTCATCATATTCTCAAGCTCCCATGTAGCTTCTTCAAGTTGGTGGTTCCTCCATAAAACTTTCACCAAGCGAGTGGTCTTGTTTCGTAGGACTTTTTCGCTACGATCCAGAATCTCTATCGGCTGTTCTTCATAAGAAAGATCTTGCTCCAGCGGTACAACTTCTGAGCTGAGTACATGTGAAGGATCTGGTATGTACTTTCTCAGGAGAGATACATGGAACACATCGTGAACTTGAGAGAGATTCGGTGGAAGCGCCAATCGGTAAGCTACCTTCCCAACACGATCCAGTATTTAGAAAGGACCGATATATCTAGGGCTCAACTTCCCCTTCTTTCCAAATCTCATAACCCTCTTCCAGGGAGATATACGTAAGAACACTTTATCGCCCACTTCAAACTCTAGGTCTCTTCTTCGGTTGTCGGCATAACTTTTCTGTCGACTCTGAGCTGCTCTTATGTGTTGTTGAATAGATCTTACCTTTTCTGCCATTTCATCAACGAGATCAGGTCCTAATAGCTTTCTTTCCCCAACTTCATCCCAGCAAGTTAGAGTACTGCATTTCTTTCCATAGAGAGCTTCATAAGGAGCCATCTGAATACTGGAGTGAAAGCTATTATTATAAGAAAATTCCACCAAAGGTAGGTGTTGATCCCAACCTCCTTTGAAATCCATAGAGCAAGCTCTCAACATATCTTCTAGGGTTTGAATTGTTCTCTCAGACTGACCGTCTGTCTGGGGATGATAAGCAGTGCTGAAACTCAACTCTGTATCCAGAGTATGCTGAAGACTTCGCCAGAACTTCAAGGTAAATCTCGGATCTCGATCAGATATAATAGAAAGTGGTACTCCATGCAATCTTACCACTTCCTTTACATATATCCTGGCAAGCTGATCTAGAGAGAAATCCTCTCTAATAGCAATGAAGTGTGCAGACTTTATAAGACGATCAACTATGACCCAGATAGCATTATTGCCTTTGGATGTTTTAGGAAGTCCTGTGACAAAGTCCATAGTGATGTTTTCCCATTTCCATTCGGGTATGGGTAATGGTTGTAACATCCCCTTAGACTTCTGTCTCTCAGCTTTAACTTGTTGACAAACCAAGCATCGAGAGACATATTCAGCAACATCTCTTTTCATGCCATCCCATCAGAAGTACTCTTTCAGGTCCCTATACATCTTCGTGCTTCTAGGATGAATAGAGAATGATGAACTATGAGCCTCATCCAGCAGCTCATTCTTTAATTCGGGGATGGGAGGAACGCAAACCCGATTCCTGAACTTTATTATCCCATCACAATCAAGGTTGAATTCAGGAACATTTCTCACCTTCTTTTGTAACTCGACATCTTCTTTCTGTGCCTCTTTAATCTTCACATGTATAGATGGTTGAACATTCATTTGAGAAAGATAAGATTTTCCCCTTCCATTATAATTCCAAGATCCATCCTTTGTAAATCCATAAATATTGGATCTTTTGTGATCCTCATCATGGATAAACTATCATGGTCTTGTCGACATAATGCATCTGCCACCTTGTTTGCTTTCCCAGGGTGGTAATGGATTGAGCAGTCATAATCCTTAATCAGCTCCAACCATCTTCTTTGACGCATATTCAACTCCTTTTGTGTGAAAATATACTTTAAAGTTTTATGATCAGTATAAATATCACACCTTTCACCGTAAATGTAATGCCTCCAAATCTTTAATGCAAAGATTACCGCAGCCAACTCCAAATCATGTGTTGGGTAATTTTGCTCATGGATTTTCAACTGTCGTGAGGCATAAGCTATCACCATATCATTTTGCATAAGAACACACCCCAATCCCTCCTTGGATGCATCACTGTAGATCACAAACCTTTCTCCACTACAAGGCAGTGTGAGCACAGGTGCACTGGATAACCTTCTTTTCAACTCCTTGAAATTCTCTTCACATTCCTCTGTCCAGACAAACTTAACTCCTTTCCGAGTCAACTTGGTGAGTGGATTAGATAATCGTGAAAAATATTTTACAAAACGTCGATAATATCCAGCCAAACCAAGAAAACTTCGGATCTCAGTTACTGTGGTTGGTCTCGACCATCTTTTGATAACCTCTGTTTTTGCTGGATCCACAGATATCCCCTCTTTTGAGATTATATGACCCAAAAATGCAACTTTTTGAAGCCAAAATTCACACTTGGTAAATTTGGCATAAAGCTTCTCCTTTCTCAGGGTCTTCAATATAATTCTCAAGTGATCTTCATGCTCTTCCTTGCTCTTTGAATAGACAAGAATATCGTCTATAAAGACTACCACAAATTGGTCAAGATAGTCTCTAAAGACTCTATTCATTAGATCCATGAAGATAGCAGGGGCATTAGTAAGACCAAATGGCATCACTATAAATTCATAGTGTCCATACCTTGTACGGAAATCCGTCTTTGGTATATCCTCCCTTTTGACCCTTAATTGATGATACCCTGAACGAAGATCAATCTTGGAAAAGTATTGAGCTCCGCGTAGTTGGTCAAATAAGTCATCAATGTGTGGGAGAGGATATTTGTTCTTGATAGTGATCTTGTTAAGTTCTCGATAATCAATGCAAAGTCTCATTGATCCATCTTTCTTCTTAACAAATAGAACAGGTGCTCCCAAGGTGACGCACTAGGGCGTATGAATCCCTTATCAAGATTCTCTTGGAGTTGCTTCTTCAATTCCTGCAACTCAATTGGGGCCATTCTATAAGGTGTCTTTGAAATAGGCAAAGCACCCGGTACGAGTTCTATTGAAAACTCAACTTCACGATTTGGTGGAAGACCCGGCAATTCCTCCGGAAAGACATCATCAAACTTTCGTACAATGGGCATATTCTTAATCGTGAGTTTCCCACCAACCATTTGAGATAAATAACCTTCATTTAGTGGAATCAATACCCATAAGATGGAAGAAATTTCCACTGGAAGTTTATATTCATCCTTGCATTGGTATACGATCGTAGATTGATCTGGAATGTGAAATGTGACTTCTCTTCTTTGGCAATTGATATGAGCTCCATGTAGAGAAAGCCAATCCATGCCAAGAATCACATCAAATTCCACTAATGGAAGGATCACAAGATTTTCAGGAAGCACTTTCCCACAAACTTCGATCGGAGAAGAATTATAAACTTTTGATGCGATTGATGTGCCATTAGGTGTTGTCACAGCTAACTCAACATCTAATTGTTGAGGTAATACGGTGATACCCTTAGAAAAGTCTTCAGAAATAAAAGAGTGGGTGGATCTAGAATCAAATAAAACATTTGCTACTTTAGAGTGGATGGTAAGTGTACCTTTCACCACATCGTTATCGTACTCCACATCGCTGATAGAAATTGCATGTGACTTTCCTTTGTCTTTAGCCTTAAGAGTTTGTTGACGTCGACCATCATCATCAACCCTTGGATTTGGGCATTGATTGGCATAATGCCCCATCTCCTTGAACTTGAAACATTGAAGTGTAGTAGGTTCATTCTGTGTATCCCTTCCTTTGTTTGCGTCATTAGACATCTTCTTCCCATTATCACGGCATTCAAATGCCCGATGACCTTCTTTTCCACATTTAAAACATTTACTTGTCCCTTTAATACAACTCCCTCCATGTTTCTTTCCACACTTTGAGCATAAGGAAAAGCTCATCTTCTTTTCAGTGTTCTCTTTAGATTTTCCATTGAATTCCATCTTCCCCTTCTTATCAAACCCATGTGACTGATGGGTTACTCCAATCACCATCTCGACTTTGATAGCACATCGAACAATTTCCTCATAGTTATTGAAGTCCCTTATGGCTAACGCCCTTCGAAGACTTGGTTTTAAGCCACTAAAGAATCGATCGATCTTACTCTCAGGTTGGATAATAATACCAGAAGCGTACCTTGCAAGTCTTGTAAAATTTGATTCATAGGTACCAACAGATTCATAATCCCTTTGCTTCAGTTCAAGAAACTCTTTCTCCATCTTTGTTCGGAGAATACGAGGGAAGTACTTATTGAAAAATAAGTTCTTGAACTCGTCCCATTCCATAGACTCAATTTCATCCCTTTGCCTCGTATTCTTAACAAGATTCCACCATTGATCAGCATCTCCTTCCAAACGATACACTGCTAGGATGAATTTATCATGTTCAGAACATTGAAGAACTGAAAATATCTTTTCAGTAGTACTAATCCATTGTTCAGCAACTAATGGATCAGTAGACCCGCTGAAAGAAGGTGGACGCTGTCTCATGAAGGATTCAACAGAATGTTGCTCCCTCCTTTGCTCGTTTGGAAATCCTGCATGATTCATAGCTTGAGAAAGTTGTGTGAGCATGGCTACAAGATTTTGCATTCCAGCTCCCATATCGTTTGGTTGCTCAGGGGGACAATCATTGCATTGCCCATCGCATTCCGCATTAACACGGTTCCTTCGGGTTCTAGCCATTGACTAAAACCAAGAAGAATAGTGTGAGCAACACTAATTATAATAGGAAACCACATAATTCAAGAATAAAATTTTCATGCTTAAGGTATTATCCTAGGTTATTCAAGGCCATTTCTAAAACACTAAGATTGTGTTCTATGCTTAGACTTATCCTTAGGGTTCTTACTAAGGCTTTCACATCCTTGTTTACAAAGGTTGACTATACCTTTCCTCTGATACCAACTATAACAACCCATACTTCACATACATTGTTAATACTTCGAAATTGAAGCACACTTATTACAACATATGACAAAACCACAAAGGACCGTATAGGTATAGTGTCTTTAGAAACTGGGAAACATAAACAACTGGTTCATAAATCTTCTACAGTGTCTCCCATTTATTTCATCATATCTAGGGTCCCTTTTAGCATATTCTACTTAATATCCATCTTCCTGACCTGGGGAAAAGAAAACATAAAAGGGTGAGCTCAAATGCTCAGCAAGGGCAAATAAAGGAAATAAAAATCATATCATATCTTTTTGAAAATCAAAACCTGCAAAAGAGATCATAATATCTTAACATGGAATAAATCATAGAAGTGAAAATGAGATCCCCATAATCATAACATAAAACTTGAAACTTTGTGGCATGCACACATAATCATGGAAAATCATTTCTTGTTAGTCATGACTCATTGCCAAGACTATCTTAGTGGAAAAAGTCCCTTTCTGAACCGAGTTCACTCCTCGTTCAGTCCTGTATTACTAAACCGAAATAACCTTCCGTTCCAGCCATGTCTATCTCATGAGATATAAAATCTTTACCCAATGCATTGGAGGGAGATATAGGTCCCACCCATCTTATAATGAATCCTTTCTTATGTGTGCCACATAATCATAAATCATACATCATCGCATAACACATGTAACAAAAATGGGATTCTTGAAACATCATGACATCATAAAACAAATCATATAAGGTAAATGACTTCATAAAAATAATTCCCTCAAAACATAATCAAATCAATGTAATAATAGGGATAAAAACATAACCCTATATTATCTTAGATGTAAAATAATTTTGATAAAACACTTGAACTCCATTCTTGAGGAAAATATCCTTTCTTCTTCAAAACGCTTTTCTTTTCTTAACATGTCATACAATTATAAACTAAAAGAAGTTGATTAAAAATAAACTTGAAAACTTGTAAAGGAAGCTTCTTGGAAATAATGTTTTTAAAAATCCATTCATGCCATATAATTTAAAAAAACATTCTTCGTACCTTTGTCGGAAAAGTCAAAAAGTACCTCGTACAAAAAAACGACAAAAGATTCCTTTCATATTATTTAATAAAAACTCACCGAAGGGTAAAATTGGATTTAAACTATTGTAAGTGGATGGAAACAATATTACATATTTAGGGAACATGGATGTGGATGATAAAATACACCCCAGTAAATACTTACGAATAAACAATCTCGGATAAAAATGAGATTGTGATATTTCCCTTACCTTAGGTCCGATTTGCTTTGTTCGTGTCTGAAGCTCCTGTATAATGGTTTAAATAATGTTATTGACTTATTCCAGAATCATACATATTGATATGATATCATATATGGTCATATTATTAGCTTCTTGTTAGTAATATTTCATTGTTACTTGTTACTCGGGTCTTTATAACTTTTTGTTCTTATGCGTGTTTTGTCGAATAAATTCTTATTATTATCTTTAGGTTATAGATAATTCATTTACAGAATGGTATTAGTGTAGTATATACCATATTCATTCATTCAATTCATTTATATAATCATTATGAAATGAAGATCATGTAGAACGAGTCGCATCACATCGTGGAGACGGTATTCCGTACGTACGCACAAGTGATGATATCGTTCCTATGATCGTGGAACTGTATTGGAGTATATATATATTATTTCAGTAACAATATTACTTTATAATAATAATATATAGTTACTCATTACACCATTATACCCATCCTTGTAAGGTGATGGTGGAAAATAGATTACACCACGGCGTGGAGACGGTATTCCGTACGTACGCACGCGCGGTGATTTCATTTTTCCGTAGGATGGATAGAAGGTGAATTAGGGTTGTTTCATATTTATAATAACATATCAGTATGTAAGTAATACTGATGTTATTACTTTATCATGAAACAACTAAAGAAGAAGAAGTCGAAGAAGAAAGAAATTGAAAAGGTCGGTAATGGATATTACCTCTTCTTTGGAACGCCTCTTTGAATCCTCCACTTAGGGAACTAAGATTGGTCTTTGGAGAAGACCAGGACCTCTAGGATTATTATAGGGAAGTGGAGAGGAGAAAATGGCAGGGGTTGGCCGAGCTTGAGTGCTCAAATTGGTGTGAGGAGGAGGGGGAGGAGGTGCCCTTTTATAAGGGAGGAGAGGGGCACCTTTGGAATATCTCAAAATATTATTTTATATTAAAGTCAAAATCGGTTTATAATGGTTCCAAAGGGTCTTATTTCGAAGCTAAAGTGGGGATGGGTCGAAATACTATCAACCAATAGGATTTAGACAAGTTTAGGGTATTATTTTAACCTTATCAATTAGATTTAACTCTAAGTTAATTAATTTAACTTTTACCGTGTCGTTTTGTTTTCTTTCACTATATGGTTAATACACTTACTATAACATACCAAACGAACCCCAAATTGTTTATTATTAATATCTATATCCTTATCTAAGTCATTTTGCCGAACCTTAGATTTTTAGGAATAAAATAACAATTAGTAATATAATATTTGATTTAAAAACTATTTTGTGTCAATTTTGACACTATTTGATATATGATTTTTGTGAAAGTCATAACAGAATTATATGTTCGAACCAAGTTGATTAAATCAACACTAATATATCATAGTAACCTAGAAAATTAGTGGAATTCATAAAAAGTCTCAAATTACAGTTATTTTGGTGTTTATAACATCAATTATGTCAATATTTCATTAATAAGATAATTACTGCATCATCTTTGTGTCATAAATAAATTAAATTATTTGATGTCTAAAAATTACAAATAAAATATCATAATGTAGGAAATCTTTTTAGCTTTCTAATGAATATTTACAATTGAATTTATCTTATTTATAACCCCATATTAAAAATGATTTACTTATTAAACTTTGATTTTAACTATTTTAACCCTTCTTTAAATAAATTAATAATAAATGTCCTAATCTAATCCAAGTGGGCCTAAATGGTCATATTTTATTCCTAAGTTTGTTTTTGGTCGAATTACACTTGTCCAATAGAATTAGGACATGTGTTAGGGTAATATTAATATCATATTTACCCTTAGTTACCCTATTTACTATTAACCGCGGTAAAAAAAGTAAAAAGTTACTATTCACCAAAAAATTATTTTCATCTCATTGAACCACATTTTAGTCCTTGATATTAACCGTGTCTCTCGGATTTTCGAAATTCCATTCACAGAAGCGGTAAAATTAAGTTTTATGCAAAATTCAGTTTTTTAACCTACCACTTAGTGGTTTCACTATTCATCAAAAATTGAAAGTTTTCAGAAAAATACCAAAATTTCACCCTAGGCTAATCTCGATATTCTGAGTCCAAAAATGAAGTCCATTTTGAAAAATAAAATTTATAAAATTTCAAAAAGTGGTTATTACTATTCATAACGGCTAGTTTTAATAGTATATTGTTGTTTAGTGAAACTCGGTATTGCGTACGACGCAAGCTATCGAGGAAGGTCGCGATTGCGTGTAAAGCAAGCCAAGCAAGTGTTGTGTAGAAAAAGATTCCTTTGATGATTTATATAACCTAAAAGTCTCGGGTGTTACATTGTATGCCTGGTTTTATGAAGAAAATTGCACACCATGTTTCAGGCACCGATTTCAGACTTATGGGGTTGGGGTAATGATAGTTGATATCAGAGGATCAGTTTAGAAAAAACTCTAGAAATTTAGAGCAACCATAAATTACTTAATTTCATCATACTAAGAAGAAAATCCTTCTCAATATTTCATATGGTTATGAATCACACCTTTTTTCTCTTCAAACAGAAGTATTAGAGACTATAGTGGGAAATTCATGTGTGGAAGACTATGAGACATTTGAAAATATCTGTCTGTCATGAAAAACCATCTACTTTGTGTCCAATTCTCCTCATTTACTGCAACTTCCCTGAGGATTAGGCCTTGACTATATTTTTATGTTGCATGCCCAATTTCTGATCTATGCACAGAAAGGAAAACACCTCTAGGGTCTATTTAAATGTTTTACCCAAGCTAGTAATGCTTCATATTGAGAGGAATTTGAAGAAACTTCACAAGGGGGTGACCTTTGACCAGCATGCCTTTGTCAAATTTTGACCTACAGTCTTCGTAGACAAGTTATGGACTTGGAAGCTCTCAAGGATGAGCCTACTCTTTTTCATTATCGAAAAATAGTTCATGCCGATGTTGCCAAAATTCATACATGTCATGCCTTCCTCACCCTGAACTATAGATGTCCACATGGGTTTGATCCGAGTTGCCCATGTTGCATCTAGACCCAAGAGATCAAAACATTTAGAACCGCCTTGGGGATTCATTTAATTAGGAACCCACGAAATCACTAACACTGGTAGTACCTGTGAAAAGACGTCACAATGATTATGTAACGCCTCAAGTTTATGAACATTGCTAAATGAATCATGTTATGTTTTATGTGCTGGTATCTTATTATGCTTCTACAAAATTAATGTCTCTATTTTAATCTAGTTATTCATTACTATGTAAAACATGTCCCTTGTTTTCAGATGGAAAATGCGAGTTCATCGATCAACCTTTTATCACTTCCTTCTGAATTGCTAGAATCCATAATCACCAAGACCTGTTCAGAATACTACTACTCTTTTTCCAACCTGTACTTGTCTTGAAAACATCTTTATAAAGTATCCCTTAGCCTGAAAAGACTTTGGACCTACCAGGGAAATGGTCATGTTTATCGCCGCATAAAAACAACAAAACTAGCAGAGTACAGGCGGAGAGGAGAGTACCATGAAGGTATCTTCCTTTACTTCACCTTATCTCAGAACCACATATCCCTAGAGAAGTTTCATGAAGCATCCATGGAGGGTGACACCCAGGCAACCTATCTATTCTAGGTCCTGAGTTTCAGTATGTATGTGATGCTTTATGAATTCAAAGTGTTCAAACGATAGGTGGTCTGGGAGAATTACAGACAAGTAGCTCACTCCCAAATCACTAACCTCCACACCTTTCATGCCACTATTTAAAAAACTGAATGCTTTATGCAAAGGTTTGACCCTAACTGCTCATGCTGCATATGGGCCAAAGAAATCAAGGAACTGGGAACTAATCTGGGAATCCACCTGCAAACATCAACATATTATCCGCAATGGTGGACCTCGAGGAGGGATCCGTGAGCATAAAGTCTCTTTAGTTTTTCGGGTAGTTGCTTATGGGTGTAATAGAATTGCGAGGGTGAAATTATATGAATTATGGGATAATGTGACACCCCGAACATAATTTCTATATTAATAATGGTTTTAATTATTACTCTTGGCTTAATTTCTTTTTTTATATAAGCAATTCCTGCAAAATAAAACACAAAACATGTTATTCATTCAAAACACTGGAAATGGATACATGGAAACAAGGCCTAATGACCATAACTAACTAAACATTCTTACAAGTAGGCCAATCACGGTCAATGGTAGACCCCACATCACCACAAACTTTCCAAGAAATAAGTGTATTTCCTTCAAATCTGCCACAACTAAGAACATTATAACCAGAACCGCAACAATCATACTAAGCATCTGGGGGATGAAGAGCACCATCTTCTGTGTCTCGGTGTTTGAAGTTGGAATACCCAATTGTGTGATTATAAGGACTAAAATTTTACTATTTTCAGTTGAGTAACCATTGAGTTTACAATGGATATAATTATATCCATCAGGTATTGTGGTTTAATTGACTATGAATATTAAATATTTTGATGTATTTCAAATATACGTTCATGTCATTAACTCTTATTTATATTTAATGATTTCATAACATAATTCAAGATATTTTATTTAATGTATCAAAATATTTAGACATTATGGTTTTGTAAATTGTTCACCTATTTGACAATAATAAATATTTCATTCTTTTTGAACTTATTTTGTAATGATTTTTCTATGTGTAAAATTACCTTCAAATGTTTTAAGTAATTGAGTGCTTTAAAATCCTATTGTTGAACATATTTAATTGAGCTCATCTTTGGAAAAATGAATTCTGAAACCGTAACATTTTGGTATATAAGTACACTTTAATTCAAAGAAAAATATTCATTTCTAATTTGAAAAAATTTTCTTTATGAATACTTTCATTAATAAAAGTTATGTAGTTTGGTTTGTGTACTTTTTTAAAGAGTTATGAAGAAATCAAAATTTATAAAATTAAGGATATTCTCTTTTTTTAGTTGTTATTTTGAAGGTTGGGGGTTAATAAAAAAATAGTAACCCAACTAGCCAGTCCTTTACAGCTGGGCCGAGGGAGGCGACACACAATAGGTGCCTGAGCCTAGCCCTCAGCCCAAGCCAAGGCTGGCTGAGTTTGGGCGTGGGTACCCCGAAGGACGCACAGGAGAGCAGGAGCACGCGCCACTTCGGGCGTGAGGCCACGACAGAGCTCAGGTAGGCCGAGGCCTGTGGGGGAGTGGGAGCTTGTGTGTAAGGACCCCATTCCATGTGTGTTGTAATTTTTGAAGTGTGTAGCGAAACCTTAGGCTTATAAAGAAATCTCACACGTCTCCCGGTTTCGATGTGGGAAGTGATTTTTTGGGCGGAATGCAATCTAGGCCATTGGATCTTGTAGCACATGATCTAGGACATTGATCCTGATCTCGCTTCTAACCCTCCATGACCCCGGAGTTCTACAGTGCTTTTTATCGACCGTTTGATCTACATGAGGTCTAATCGCAGCCGTTCACTCGGTTTTTAAATCCCACGCCTTGCCTCATCCGTCCAAAATTATTCAAGATCCAATCTCAACCGTTCTTCTTTTTTTAAACCCATTAAATCCTCCCAGCCTCCTGATTAAGATACAAGCAATTTGAACCGTCAATTTTTTTCCCTGGTTTTCTCTTCCGCGTTGTCTTCCCCGTCATGCTCAAACAAGTGGCCACCCATTGGTATTTTATCCTTCTTTTTTATCTTCTCCTCCATCTTGTATTACCCACTATTTTATGGCCTCAAAAACTTGAATTATATCAAAATATCACCCGTGATCTATTTTATTTTACATTATTTATTTTTGAGTTTACTTTCTTTTTTTTGGGTATAGTTTTTTACAAGCTTTGTATATATGTATGTTTTATAATCACTGTTTTTTTTAGATCTATCTTTAAGAAACATGTTGTATTATTTTATTTCAGTCAAGTTTTATGTATTTGTTTATATATTATATTTATGATACATTATATATGAATTCTGCCTATATAAACCCTGTATTGTTTCACTCGAAATCATTGGTTTTCTTCCTCTGGACGTGAAAAAATTTCCTGCCCATCCTTCTTGCACACCCGAAGACATGTAAGGGATCAACTTGTTATGTTCTCACTTTTGTAAAACTCTTTTATCCTTATGTATATTTGGGTTTATATGTATACATATATATACCGTTTCATATCATTTCTAAATATTAACTCATGATGAATTTTCTTAATGTGTTTTGAGTACACCACACTTTCAAGAGGTCTCGTGCTTCAATTTTTATATGTAAACCCTTCTTATCTAATTTCTTTACCTCATAGATATATGTATATGTATATGGTTTCTTCTCAACCCATTTTAAAATATCAAAACAAAAGTATGTATATTCATATATATATATGTATACAACAAACCATTTCGATTTATGATCTTTTAAGGGTGATCCATTGTATTTAAGTGATGTTTTCAAAACATAAAACACATGCAAGGGGTCTAGTTCCTCATGTTTTCATTTTATGTATACCCTTATTTTCAATTCATGTATGTATGGTTATATAAATATATTACAACAGAGATTTCACAGAAAATATATTTATTGAATTTAAACCATGGTTATGAAGATAGAAACAATTGCAAGTATATATTAAATCTTGTTTTGGGTTGTGCCGATCCCAAGTATACACTTTATGTATACATAAATTTTTTTTCCATAATTATCAAATTTACATGAATACAAATGCATTTTTAATTCAGTTTCTCATGTAATGGGTATGATGTTTTTTCATGTTCAAATATAAATGTACATTCATGCATGAGCTCACGTGTTTAAATATTTCATAGGCAATAATTCATGCTTTGTATTTCAATTGTTTCACAAGAAATGCCTTTGGTCCTTTAAGTTTATATTTTAATCGTTTATATAACAATTAGCATTTCATGGATCAAATGAGTATCTCAAAGACAAAACATATCAACATGGTGTAGGAAAGGCCACATTCTTAAGGGTTTAAAAGAAACAGTTGTTATTTCATGTGACAACCCATTATTTTATGTATACAAGTTCTTATTACATATGAAAAAGAATGTTTTTTTTAGTTCATACACGTCACTATTTAATATGAATCCAACAGGTCTACTTCTTTTACATGATCTTTTCCAGTATGAACATGTATGAAAAAAAGGGGATTATGGACTAAGAATGTAAGATTCTATATAACATGAGCACTATGAAGATGAGACCATGCTAAGACATATGAGGAATTTATTGGACTTAAGATGATGTGAAGGGTGTGCCCGTAATTATATAGCACACCAATGCATTGGGAAAGTGATGAAATCTCTTGAGTTAAGTGAAATGACGCATGAACATGATGCTTGCTTTGTTCACAACCATGTGTGGTAGTTAACAACAATTATATTGGGTTTTTACCTGTATGGTCTTGGCACAAGGCCTTGATAAAGTCCAGCATTATACATTTCCTAATTATGAATTTGTAAATGATCAACCAAGGGATTGTGGATCCATAATTACAAATATTTTATGATGAATGAAGTGAAGTCTTAAGGCCTAATAAAGTGTGAAAATGGAAAGTTACACAAGGGAACAATATCTAATGTAAAGTCGTATGAATCTATTTTTATGTACTAATGAATCATAATATGAATGCTTATACTATTGAAAATGCTTTTGGAGTTGGCTTGACCAAGTCCTGAATTATGCACATCCCATTTATTACATACACATGTGCACTCTGATTCTTCTTTTTATAGAAAGTGAAACTATCTTTCAAGAAAATATTCTTTTGGAAAAAATTTCTACAAGTAACCTCATAAAATATTGATAGAGTGCCTCTAAATTTAATATCTTCCTCTTGAAAAAATGTTATATTTTTGTTTTCATGGTGGTTTTTTTCTTAAAATGGGGAACTTCCTTCAAAAGTTTGAAAGCCCCTTACTGGGAATTTTTATGCTCACACCACATTTTAATTTATGTTTTATAGGTTTTTAGTAGTTGTTCTCAAGCCTTGAGAACTCTTTGGGACAACACCAAGAAAAAGATTAGCCCTTATATGTTTTATGAAGATGTTCTTCAGCAGCATCAGATTTTCCAAGAACCTAAACCGAGATGATCCTCTGTATTGGGATAAGATGTGCAATTTTTTATGCCTGTTTTTATGAAGAAAATTACTCAGCATGTTTTAGGCACTGCTTTCAGACTTCTGGGGTCGGGGTTATGACATTTGGATAGTTTTAATATATTAGTAAAATTGTCCTTAAGTCATTTGGGATGTGATGAAATAATCTTCACATCAATATGATGCATGGTGTGACCATTATGACTCCAAGTACATATTTTTATTTAAAATTGACATTAATTTTAATAAAAAAGGAAATTAACATACTCAAAACCATGAAAATCCATTCATATTTTTTTGATAACTTTGTAAAATGATCCATAAGTTAATTTGGATATGTAGGAATCAATATGATTCCAGATGTTTCTTGTATAACTCAAAGGGTAGATTATCAGTTTAAAATTGAATTTTTAGTTTAAAATGTGTAACTCACTAAATATCAATAAAACACACTCAAATTGTCATTATAATTTAGATAAATGATTCATAAGTCATTTTTGGAATATATTAATCAGTCTTACATCAAACTGACACACTATGTGATCAGTATGACTCAAAGTGCATGTTTTGCAGTTTAAAATGATATTTTAGTAAAAAAGAAAACTAAAAAACTCCAAATTGATAAAACCCATTTGTATTATTTTTATACTTTAGTAAAATAATCCATATGTCATTTGGGATATGTAGGAATCATACACACCTCAATCTGATGCACGGTGTGACCGGTATGACTCCATGTGTTTCTTTTAATTTAAATTGACATTAATTTTAGAAAACAATAAAACTATCATACTAAAAATAGATCAAACACATTAGTATTGTTTTGATACATTATGAAGACTATCCATAAGTAATTTGTTTCATGTCGTAATTATACACACCTCAATCCAATATATGATGTTCTTGTTATGACTCAAAGTGTCTGTTATCAATTTAAAATTTACATTTTGGTTAAAAAAGTGTCACTCATTGAATAAAAGAGAAAAAATGGTGGAATTATCTTGATAATTTAGGAAAAAATGATTCATAATTCATTTTTTATGTATAGGAATTAGTCTCACATAATACATATATGTGATGTGATTGATATGACTCAAAGTGCGTGTTTCTGATTTAAAATAAAATTTTAGTAAAAAAGTAAAGTGACGTACTCAAAACTAAGAAAATTCATTCTAATTGTTTTGATACTTTAGGAAAATGATCTATAAGTCATTTTAGACATGTAGGATACATATGAATCTCAATTCTATGCCCATTATGACCGATATGATTCTTAGTGTATCTTTTTTGATATATAAGTGTCATTCTAGTTTAAAATGCACATCACATCACCAAAACCAAGAAAATGATCCTATATAGTTTTGTATTCATTATGTATTCTGTTACATAATTTATTTCATTATCATTTTTAACTTAGACTATTTTATTTAACTTTCAAAGAGCTAATTCTGGACGATGAACAGGAAATGGTGTGATGTGTAGGAATCAAACGTTACTGAAACTGATACAAGGTGTTATAAATACAACTCAAAATTAATTTTAAAATTAACACTTTATAATAATTTATTTCTTTATTTTAATACAAACATAATAATTTTTCTCTTATAAATGTGCATTATTTTTCTCAAGAAGGGGTGGTTTGTTCAGACATTACATGAGTCGGGGTTGGGATCAAAAGACCAAGGAACACTGATGTTTTTGAATATATTTAATAATATGGAATTATTTAATTGTATAAACCAATTTTTTAAATTATTATAATATAGAGTTGATTTTTGTATTTGTGTTATAAATTTTATGTCATTTAAATTTTGTATTGGTACTTGGTTTTATGGATTTCTATTTGTGTTTCTTATGCTACAATGTGCAATTACGACACACTATACTGGTGATGCAGCGTGATATTACAGAACACTAGAGTATGAACCCTTTTCGGTGCTTCTAGAAGAACTGATAGAACATTATCAATGATTTTTTATAATTGATATAATAATATTTATTTTAATCTCACTATGGTATTCAATGCTTCTCTAGCACTAATGAAGGCCTTTTCTAGCACTGCTAAAGGGATATTTTGTTGTAACATAAGAAACTCTGCCTGAACCAGAATGGCCACGATCATTTATCCAAAAAGTTTCCACAAAATTAAAGGTTTCAGTTATATATCCATCCACCACTTAGGTTATTCAGAGAAGAAAAAATATTCTTTAGTATCTTTGAGTGATGGGTTGGTGGAGAAAGTCGCAACCATCTAGACCTAGAGGGGATTTTTCATTCATATAAGACAACCCCTGAGACCATACCCCAACCAATTGACCATCCTTAAAAACTATTTTATATATTCAATCAAGGGAATTTGAAATATATCAAGATGATATATTAATTTTTATGTAAGGGATAGTAAGGTCATCTAGCAATAAAAACCCATATTGAGGAAGCAAGTGTGATAAAGGATAATTCTAGAGCTTAGATGGGAGAAGCCTTTTCACAACCTCTTTGTCAAAGAGAAAAAGATACTATGAGTTATAATTATGATTCCTATCAATCATAGTCCTATGTTTAGTTGCGGTTGAGAAAGTATGACAAGAGATGGAAGTCATCTACAAAAAAATCAAGAAGCGTAAGTTAGAAAAGTAAAAATCACCTCAAAATAAATTCATAACTATGGTAGCCACATGAGAATTGCATGAATTAGGAAAGGGATTTGCAATCGAATAAAGGAATTTTGAATCACTATGCCTATAAAATATCTAACAGAATATATAAACTCATAAGACATCTCATTGCCGCTTAACCATTCATGATACTCGTGATCTCATGATCATGATATGGTCCCACATTTCACATAATAGTCAATGGTCATGTAGCTGAGATAATAGATCATATAAAAAATTTGAAGTAATAAACTCTTTATTATATTCAATTTTCAACCAATTACTAAAAAATGAATTCATGGTTAGTTCATACAAGCACTGGGCAAGGCAGGTCTTGAGAAGCAGTTCTTGCAAAATAGACTTTGAACAGATCTTGTGATTAGTTCTTATGGGAGGGTCAGATAAAAATAGTAGATCAAAAGAGATCTGATAGTTGGGTAACTGATTAATGAGGCTCCATCCATTACCCAATTTATAGGTACTTCTATGTAAAACCAAATGTCGCATGGATGACTAAGTGTCTCCCAAGACATTGATTGGATACCATGGGAAAACATCAAGCATGAATTTACATTCCTTAGAACCAATCCCTTGTCCCTACGGATATCACTCTTAATGGATTCCTTTTTTTACGCCCACTAAATGAGAATCATTAAAATTAAAAAAGAATAAAATAACTGAATATGGGTATTATTTTTCCTATACATAAATAGAAAAAAAGGATCCCAGGACATGAAGATTTTATAACCCATCAAAGGATATTAAATATTATTACCTTTATAATGTCATGTTAACAGTAATTCATAGTTCATAAAATACTATAATATTTTTCATAATACCCTTTGAAATGTCTTAATTGTTCTTATGAAGGTGTCCAATAAAGTCATTAGATCATGTGACTTTTCAGTTGGATGGCGCATGAAAAACTATCCAAATATCCTTATAAAATAAGGAGAAAAATATTTGAAATATGGGTGCCTCTCATGGTCATAAACCTTCAAACGATTAATCCAGATGAGTTTGTAAGACACCGCACAAGCCTCAATGAAATTTCATCATCATTCAAGGTCCCACTAGTATATCTCCCTCACCACGTGAAGGGCCTCAGACATGTCTAGGAAGTCTTTCACTATCCTTCCAATTCCAATGACAAATAGAGGGTTTTTTCATTATAATTAACATTAATCACTATAGGACCCTTTATGGGTCATGTGTCATTGATGGGGAGAGTGATTTTATTTTACAACACTCATAGAAATTTACAAGGTCCCCAAACCTTGTAAAAAACAAAGAAGTAAAACAGGGAAATGATGGAAGCTTCTTTTGAGGGGAAGATACACTGATCTTATGCAAACTGGGTCATACATACTAGGAAATCATACTTGACCATGTGATGCGACCTCAAAAATCCATATCTATCTCATGAAGACCCCATAGTAGGCTACCTTTGTCTAACAGAAATTCTTGAACAAAGCATTTTAGATCACATGTATTCCTGTCAACAAGCATCTTGATCTCATGAAAGTCTCTAGACATGTTTTATTGACATTTTGAAAGCTTCTCAGTATGTCCACATGATTATTAAATACCCCTTTGATTGTAAAAATCCAATAAATAGACCATTGATTGGATGGTTTTGTGGTTGTTGAAAATCATGCGACCCTTACCGTACAATTTCATGAAGCACATGACATCAAATCCCTCTACTAACTCCTTCCTAGATTTTTGCAATACACTCCACGCAAAGAGATGAATAATTGGGGTGGTGGGGCCTATAAATCTCCCACACCCGCATGAAAATATGTATCTTAGGATCCACAGACCATCACACACAATAATCAGAGTATACTTCTTGAAGTGTCCAATTTCATGATAGTAAGGTCTTATGCCAGGTAAAAATATGTGGAGTGACCTTGAAGGTCATGCGACATGCATAGGAACTTTGTGTGATCACTCATAGTTCGCACGAAGGACCTATGGAAGGTAATTGAAAAGACATACTGGATATCTTTAAAAGCATGTGAGACTTATAAATACTAACACTAAACGAATCTAAGGGGAATATGCATAAAATATGGAATAAAGAAAAAACTTATGGGAGACTTATGTGAAGAAAATGTAAATTGATCCTCATGGGCTTCACATGACTCATCCAGATCATGTGACAACATCAGGACCTATCACATATATCATGTGACATCTCCTTGACATGCCATTTGGATCATGTGATATCATAAGGACACTTCAAGAAAGTCACACAAAACCCTCTAGGAATGAGAACCAAGTCTTATGAACCCATCTAGGATAACCATCTAGATCTTATGATGTCCTCTAGACATGTCACTCAAGATACATGGTGACACCAGTGTATGTCAGTTGGGTATCACGAATCACTTCGAGCGTACCATATAGATCTCACTGCACCCTTAAATCTTGTTAGCCAGATCTCATGATAGCACTAGGACATTCCAATACAGATCTTGAAACACCTGTTGGGCATGTCATCCCAGGTCATACAACACCCTCTAGACATGTCATCCAAGATTATGTGATGGCCTCCCATACATGTCATCCTTGATCATGCGATGGTCTTTAGACATGACATTCAGATTATGTGATGTCCTTTAGATAATTCAAATAGATCACGCGATTGTCTTTGGAAATGTCTGAAATATAGCTATTCATTTATAGATACCCTCCGTCAGGTCAAGAAGACAACCAAGATATTTCAGGTAGACAACCATGCGAGGTCACGAAGGCATCCCAGGGTATTATAACCTTATCCAACCTCAATATTAGGTAAACCTCAGTGCATATGACCCATTTAAACTAAATTATGATGACTTTGATTCCTACCATAACAAGGATATGTAGGATGAATTCTTAAATACCTAATTTTATATTAAACATCCAAGGGAATATTCCAGTATGTAAGACCCACTCCCATAATAATTGAGAATGAATACTTACTATCACTTATTTATCACATAGATCATAGATCATGGGGACTTAGGTAGTTGAAATAATTATATCACTCACATCATGAACCTCTATCTCATAGGGAATCCTTAGTGTGTAATCCCCAATCAGTGGCATAATATGATATGTCCACCAATATTAGGGAAGACTAAGTGTGTAAACCCCAATCATTTCAACTATGAGAAATATCATTACTTTCATAACCAAGATAAGTTAGACATCATCCTAAAAGGACATTCTCAAATAGGAATCCACATTAGTGTATCTCCCAATATGTCTCTAGTATTCCAACAATTTGGACCCAATCTATCCCATGGCTTGATCATTCATCCTCATCCACCAACGAATCAAGAAGTCAACTGAACTATGATGAATCTGATTCTTTTAATAACCAGGATACGTAGGACCCCTTTCTAAAGCAAGATTTCTATATTGGGCATCCAAAGGGTTGTCTTAGCACATAAGTCCCACACCCATAAGTAGTGAGATTGATTACTTGATATCCAGTGATTCATAAACCGAGCATGGATCATGTTGTCATAGGAGTTGTAATGATCACATTATTTTCATCGTGAATATTGGAAAACTAGGGAAGTCCCATTTTGTGAGCGCTGATTAGTGTAATGATACAACCATCCACATATAAGGGTATCTACATCAGGACAAGTCCCAAGGGAGTGATTGAGCTATAGTAACTCTGATTCCTATCATACCCATGATATGTAGGATATATCCATGTGGTTTGATCCCAAAATATGGCACCCATATTCCCCCATATATGTCCTTTATGTATGGAAATAAAATTCACAGGTTTAATGAACTACATGGGTTTTGATTCTTGTTATAAAATAGGATATGTAGAAGGCCTTATAATGGCTTAGTCCCATCCTTGAAATAATAACTGCTTCCCTGGTTAAAAAAACTCTTGATTTCCTAGTTATACAACCTCAACATATAATAAGATAACCAACTATGGGAAATGGATGAAGTAACTCAAATAAATGTTGGTGGATTCACTAATAAGACCCACTATTTTTCATATAAAAGGGTTTAACCAATGATCAATTTGTTAAGGTAAATGGTCCTATATCTTGATTAGGAAGATATTATTGATCAACTGTTAAATATATAAAATGTCCTGTAGTAGGAAATAATTCTACCCAAAAGGATGTGATGAGCCCGACCTCCCATCCTCTAGACCAATGTGAGTTCCTAAGTGTCTTTAGGTCTGAAACCCCAATCGACCGCCTTCCTATGGAATGTAGGTCAATAACCAGTTATGGATATAGAAAATTATGGTATTTTCTACAAAAGAAAAAGAAAAATGAGAAACCCAATGTGAACCCTACATCTATAAAAGAAAATGAGTTTAGTCACATTGAACCATTTTTGTCCACATCTCTAAAACGAAACATATATATATATATATTTAACTATTAGTTTTGAAACTAAAGACTAGTCTAGAACTTGGAAAGGATATTTCAAAAGATCTGTTATTTTTGGAAAATATCTATTCAATGAGATTTTAGGAAATATATTATTAAATTCAAAATTTAAGGCATGGTTGGAACTGTAAGAAAATAGTTATTCTTCTAAAATTCATGACACCCTCACTTAAAACCCCATAGATCAATATTTGAAATGTGTTTAACATGGATATAAATATTTATTTTATTTATATAAGTATTGATGGGGGATTTAGTGAGTAGTGTATGGTTGAGGGTTGGTTAATGTTTAACATGAGGATGGTTTTACTTATAATCTATTACTAGTGTGTTTGGGTCTTATTAGGGGATGTCTCGATGGATTTCGTTGTTTATGTTTCCTGGTTTTTTCACTCTTTTCCCCCTATTGAGGTGTGTTCCTCTGTGGTCCTTCCTTGGTGGTGTAGTTTTCAATTTTTGTTCCTAGATTTGTTAATCGAGCTGAAAATGGCCATTTTTTCTTCATAATGGATGTGTTTCTTGTGATGTTCACAGTGGTGGTTGTTTATTTAGTGATTGTGATGTTTTAAAGGCGTTTAATCTGAAGATAAGGGTAGACCCATGGAAAGGATTGGTGTTTATGGCGTTAGACGCATGTTGCAATTGAGCCCTTTGTCTTCCCATACACTACTCTGACTCTTGGTTTCCAAAAATCTTCTCCTAGTCAGATTTTATTGGTGTTTCTCGAGCAGTTTTTGGAAGTGAAGTATGAGAATTCAATAGTGTTTCAAGATGGTGAATTTCTCTATATTGGCATCATTTCTATACCTAATCTCTCAGAGGGATTGATCTTCATGATAGATTGTTGAACGACATCAAATTAATGCTTTTAATTATTTTTTGTTTATTCTATTATGATTATGGTGATTTAATGATGATGGTGATGGATTTAAGTGGTCGTTCCTTACTGAAAAACTGATGTAATAATTTATTTTATTTGTGTCAGGATATGTGACCTAAGGTGGGGCATGGCTTAAATCCATGATGATATTTTCAGTTTGAATTATGAAGTTTGAAATTTCAAATTGGAATTTGAATCTGGTTCTTTTTTTTGTATATATGGAAATATATTGTTTTGTTGGTTACCACTTAACCAAAATGAAACTTTTCAAAATAATGAAAAAAATGTATTAAGGTATTACATGTGTGTTTTTACTATGGAACACATCCTTCCTCACCCTCTATTAATAATATCATAGGGATGTTAGGTATACTGGTGAGAGATTTAGTGATCTTTGTTATAATTTCCCTGATAATAAAGACCTGTAATTCTAGCTTAGAACCAGTAATGACTAGAGGAGTGCCACCAGTGAGGTTAGTTGAGAGTAAGTAGGTTTATTTAGATAAGAGATGCATTGACATACCAGTGGATGATTCAACCTGAGTATGTATAGGATTATATCACTAAACTACAATGATTTTCTCATGATTATATATACTCTAGTACTTCCAGTTTTCCAAACTTTAGTTTTATATTTGTTTCACATTTATATTATGATTCAGCTACACTTGCGTTTTTATTCATTTTAGTATTGATTCCTTTATTTTATTAATCTCTTGGAATAAGGCTTATTCTTTATTATATTATTTATTTTATTTCATGATTTAGTTATTTATATATTTCCTCCATTATTTAATTTTAATATTCTTATTGTGGAGTTTTATAGAAAATAATTTAAAATGGGGATTAAAAAGTATGTTTTAATATTGTATTTAAATAAAGTTGCTAATGTTTCTTAAAGCATGTTCTGGGTTTTTAATATGGGGTTTTGGGAGTGTACATGTTCTTTTTTCCAAATAAATATGAAATAATTGTGTATATATATTTTATTTAAATATAGTGTTAATAGAATATCATGAAAAGTGAAATAAATAGAATCCTTGGTGAAATCCTATTGGGTTGTTATCTCAAAACCTACTTACACCACTCATTGTTTGTAGAGTAGTTTGCTTTCTTGTAGGTCTATATTCTGATTTTAGATCACTCATGAAGAGTGTTTTTTCTGTTAGGGAGTGATCCTCAAATCACAAGGAGTTTTTATATAGTATTTTGGTTATTATGTTATTCCGTATACGTAATGGCTAAGTCAACCTTTGTTGTTTTATAAAATCTATCAGATATATTATTATATTTGAGCTAGATATTTATTATGGTTATTACTCATTTGGTTTATTTCTATTTAAATTCAATTACTATATTTATTCATGGATATCCAATTTTTGGAAGATCTATTCTAGATTTTCTGGAAGGGTTTAACTAATATAAATTATTAATTATCCAGGAGAAATTGTTCTCAGTGAGTTGATTTTGATGTCCTAGAACTTTTTTTCTTGCCTGTGGGGACTATGAATGCTATTTGGGTCAAGTCATAGATAATCTCAGGTGTATTTATTAGGGGTTTCCTAGGGTGGTTCATGACACTATCCTTCTACAAGTGAATATTGATAGCCCGTAGGGCATCATTAATTCCTACAAGGCTAACAAAATTTAATAATTTATACCAAAATCGGATTACTTAACTATAAGTGTAGTATCTATAATGTCTATGTTTTGAACCCATAGGGACAAAGAATATGTTATAAATTAATTAGGAAATTTAAATTATAATTTTTTAAATTTTTAAGAGAAAAAAAATTGTATGACTGGCTGGGGTTTGAAACCAAGATGAGAGACATGCTATGTTCAGTGATTTTTAGGTTCTAGTTCTAGGGAATTAATTGATAGTTTTTTTATTCAGTTTTGATGGAGAGATTGGGATAGAATGGATCCTTGGTGTTGGTATCCTAATCTAATCCTAATATTGGACCATTGGAATGTTCATCTACTAGATTCAATCATAGATATATGTGACCCAAAACCACATTTAAACATAACTAGCCAATGTTGCGTAATGATCATACAAAAAGTAGGTTAATAAATTGATGCTATGAAATTATAGCTTTCAAAACATAAAAATGGTCATGAAATATGAAAAAAGAGGTTTGTAATTGAAACATGGTTTTTAGCAATCCAAAACATGAATATAAAGTATAAAATAATCCCTAACTGCACATCCCCCTATAATCGCATCACCCGGCACTAAGTACACAATTCAATCATGCTAAGAATGATGAGAATGAGAATCATTGGTACCCAAAGAAGAAGGTGGAGAAAGCAGGATCCAGATCATCACCCCATCATCCGTTGGTGTCACACTTGCTGGTACTGGTCATAGAGCACATTTTAAGGGTGGGTGAGGGCATTATTTATAGGCCAATCCTATCAAAACCCACACATCATCACATTTAATTTTCAGCATTTCGAAATCATCCCAACGTGAAATAAGGTTTCATGTCATGTAATCTGTAGAATTTTCCTCTCCATCTTTTGAATCTTCCCAAATATTGTGGTAATCTCGTGTGTTGACTTTGACTCCATTCACGATGTTAAATCTTGACTCACAATGTGTAACTTGTTATCATGGCATGTACCATTGTCATGAATTATCCTATGTGGAAAATTTCTTTTGAATAAGTCATGATGTGTAATGAAATTACACGATGGGTAATGACATTACACAATGTGTAATCATTTTTCACAATTTTCTAGATCCACTTTTCCTTTATAAAATTTTTCTGTTGCGCCGCGAGTGAAGCTCGTGGCACGAAGTACCTTTTTGGTCATATAGTCTTCTATTTTCATTCGGTTTCAAATATCTATTTTTTCCTTCCAAAAAATATAAAACAAGTCAATTTACTCCAAAAATTGGTAGGTTTTTTCAATTAATTACATAATAAGTACACTAAACACTCTTAAAATATATGCATGAAATAGGCTTTTCAAATATCCCCAAAATCCCCCTATATTACTTTGGAAAGTACTACTTTCAATGTGAATCCTATTCGAGAGTTTTTCTATCATCTTAAATTCCTTTCCATGACACTTCAATGCTAACCAACTACTTTTGTTTAATGATTGTCTCATAAAATAGAGAGCCTTAACCCAGTGAAAGATCATGCACATTGGGATCTCACACCTCTTGAATCCCCACACCTGCACCATTCCCATATGTGCATGTATTTGAGTTAAATCCTATATGTTAGAATTACATTTATCTATATTTATTTATCCTTCATGTATACACCCTATACCATGTTTCAAACCATGAGCCTCGTAATCTTTCACATTCTTCAATGAATGTCTCTTTCATAGATTTTCATCCTATATAATTATTATATAATATATATAATATACTTTAATTAAATATATCCTTTTTATCATCCAATTAAATCCTAAATTATAAAAAAATCACATCGCTTCATGGAGGTGGTAGTCTATGTGTATGCATAAACAATGTTATCATTTACCAATGGATCATAAGGTAAGAAGATAGATATGATATTATAATTTCAGAAGAATAATTATTTCATATTTTTCATATATAAATATCAAACTATCCATAATAACCGTCCATGATATATTGAGATGAAAAATGAATTGTATCATTATGTGGAGGTGGTAGTGCACACGTACGCATATGCAATACTCTCATCTCCCATTTGTTTGACATTGGGTGGTAAATGGTTTTGACATCATCACAATAAAATATGTGTATATTTATGATAATTTATTCATTATGTTTTATGTGTGAAACAAGTTTATATACGGTGTAATAATAAATATAATTTAATGAACTTGGTTAAGATTTATACATATTCTTTGAGAGACCTCTTTAGCTTACACCTTATAAATTGAAAGATTAGTCTTTAGAGAATACTAGAAGATATAGGATTAATGGAAGGATTTTTAGTGTGTATTTTATAATATATATTGATAAAATGGTGTGAATAAGTTATGAGGATATATTCCATTTTATAAGAACATGGAGGGCACACATGGAATTTCTTAAAATATTTCAATTATATAAGGACACTTTCATGGGAAAGTGACTCAAAATGAAAAAGTATTGAAATTTATGATAATATA
Organism: Viscum album; assembly: GCA_963277665.1. Taxonomy (NCBI): domain Eukaryota; kingdom Viridiplantae; phylum Streptophyta; class Magnoliopsida; order Santalales; family Viscaceae; genus Viscum; species Viscum album. Next base: position 511,816,300 of record OY728136.1, on the reverse strand, counting down.
TGGTTTAAATATCTTCAATAAATGAAAATTATACAAGTTTTGGGAAAATCCTACCCACATCTCTGGGTTTAACCCCCAACCTCTACTAAGCTTGTTTTATCCTTAACCATTTTAACAAAATTATACTGGGTATACTGTTAACTCTGGAAAAAAATTAAGTTAAACATATTATATTATATTAATTATTATTATTAAAAATATTAAATCTGTTTTGTATTTTATATTCATATAAGTGGAATAATATAATTTTAAATAAGCATTCAACCAACAATGGAAGCCCAATTTAGAAAAATGAATCTGTAAGCATAAAACATAATTTACTTAAATTATTATACTTGTAAAACACATAAAATTAAACTTAAAATATATTTATAAATATATAATATATAAATTTATTTAACAACATTAATCAATATAGATTTTTTTAATTTATTATGATAATAATATATTGCGCACACAAAAACTCTTTTTAGATAAATATGTTTTTAGGCCCAAAAGTATACTTCTACCAAAATAAAGTACAATAATGATTCTAATGTAATTAATTATATTATTTCTCATTAAATGAAAATTATATAAATTTAATATCAAATTCAAAACATACTGAGACTTTTAATTTAAAATAAATGACATTTTGTTTACAAAAAATGATATTTTCCACTATTCACTAAAAAATAAATATTTTTCAAAAAATATTTAAAATCAACCCTAAGATAATATTGAAATGATAATGTAAAAAATTATCTTAATTTAATTAAATAAAATATCTAAAAATGATATAAATTAATTATGATTTTAATTCTATTAAAATGTAATAAAAACCATTTTTGAAGAAAATGTATTTTTGAATCATTAAATGATTTTACTAAAAATTGAGTACTTACTTAAAATCAATTGATCAATAAATTTGCATTATTTAAATCCTTTATAAATATTTTTCATAGTGTGTTTATTACTATTCACACCTACAAATTTAATAATTATCTTATTGTTGGTTTTGAACGTAGTGGAAGCATGTGATGGTGGTTGACATATTAGACTGTCTTTTAATATTGAGTTTCCAAAAACCCTAAGTGAGTATCCTGAACACAAAATTTATAATTAATTGATCTAATATCAGAAGAAATGAGTACTTTATCTTATGACCTCTCTTTGATGTGGATGTTGATCATCTGAAAATACCCTTTTAGATTTCTGTCAATGTTCTATGGGGATCCAATGATAGAATCCATCCAGCGGTGATCCACAAGTGCTCATTTGATCTCCAAGCAGATCCAATTGATCTCTGGGTGCAATAATAGTGAATTAATTATCTAGAATTGTTTTTATTGATTGATCATACTCTGACCTTGAAGGAATCTCTCTTGTGTTTCTTGTTCTTGAGATGGAGAGACAAAGCGGGTTCGAGAGAAAATTCATTATGTGAAAAAATTATCTATTTTCAATTCTTGGATGAAATACAAAATAGACATAACCATCTATTTATAGATCTAGAGTTTAGGTAAAAATATTTTTTAATTTCTTTTGGACCTTAAATAATAATATAATATTTAATAAACCCCATTCTAGATAATAATAATAACATTATTATTATTATTTGGCACATTAAAACTTCCACAATAAAAAATATTATATATCTGACTTATCAATTAATATTTTCATCAGACTGAGTCTTAGTTCATTTTAACTTCTCTAGCATTTATTGAAATCATAAATAAATATTTAATTTACTTACTTCATTCAAAAATAAAAAAATTTCAATTGATATAATGTGAATAAAATTATCCCTTGGTATTGAGAATAATATTTATTCAATAAATTAAATTCAAATAGAATTTAATTGAGATCATTGAAAATACTTAGTGTGTGACCCTCTATAATTATTTCTTTTTGGAATTAGGTGTTCTTAAATAATGTCCAATATTACTATTTAGAAGCATTTTAAGGTACCTAATAGAAATAAATTAGTGTCTTCTCTGTGAAAACCACATATTAACACTCACTGTGTAATATAATCCCTTTGTTGCAATATATCATTGATCGTGTTTCACATCTTTGTGTCCAACCTATATGTATGATGTGTCTTTATTTGACTATCTAAAATAAATGAGAAATTTCACTACAGACATGGAATTTAATGAGATGGTTCTACTCTAATAAAAGGACCTAGATATCAACTTACAAAAAGATAGAAGGGTTGAATCCTTCATTTAATTATCCATTAATGACATGTAAATCGTGATGTAACCAATGTACCATACCTCACCACGAACATATGTCATCATATTTTTCATCAAAAAATCTAATTTTTCAATTCATGACATGATTTAATGAATATATTCAAGTCTAAGGATGATTACACACACTCATAGATAGGAATATATGATGACAACAAAACATGTAGAGTTTTTACTAGGGGGTATGTTCTCATAATCTCTGATCTTGGAGATTAACAAGAGAAAAATTCTTATGGAGAATACTCATATGATTATCAGTACTTGAAAATGAAAATCTATATACTATTTTTCCCATCATAGTATATTATCTAACATCAGAACTATATTTAGGAATATCATCATAACACGTTAGTGTTCCCATCATTGCGGGGAAATGCAATGAACATATCAATGCAACATATACTCTAAGAAATTATTGCATCAGAGTCCTGAATTTCAAGAAAAAATATGTAAAAGTATGTTTTATTAATATTCAATTCATAAAATTACATGTAAAAAAAAGTATAATCAGTTGGCCTTATGAAACCAACTTCAAAAACTCCAATTTAGACTAGATCCATCTACCTATGAATTTCATTCTACAAGACCTCACATGATAATTATGTTTCCATTGAGTCAAGGATTTATTTAAGGGGTAATCCATATTTTTTTTCATGGAAATACTGCTCAATGTAACTTCAACTCTATAAGAAAAATCCATCAAGAGATGATACTTCTTCTATATGTGCTTCATCCAATGATAGATCCACTACTATAGTATTATCACAGTAGTGTGTGATATGATCTTTACTGCTAGGTACCACTTCAAGATCCTGGATAAAGTTTCACATCCATAAATCTTTTTTATCTACCTCAGAAGCTGCAATATACTTGGAAGATGATGCAGAATCTACAACTATAACCTTCTTTGAGATATTTTGGATAACAACACCTCCATTAAAAGTGAATATGTATCCATTTTGTGTCTTCATGTCATCTTGATCAGTTTTGAAACTGGAATATGAAAATCCTATAATGACTAGTTTCTCATATCCTCCATAAACCATGAATAAATCCTTAGTACGCCTCAGATACTTAAGGATAGTCTTAACTACCATCCAATAATGGAAATCTAGGTCATCTTTATATCATCCTACTACACATAATGTATAAGATACATCTATCGTAGTACATATAATATCATACATAAATGACCCAACCACTGATGCATATGGAATCCTTGTTACTCTATTACTTTCCTCAAATATACGAGGACACATTTTCATGGAAATATAAATGCAATGTGATGATTAAAATGATCCCCTCTTGGATTTTTCTATACTGGATCTCTTAAGTATCATGTCAATGTATGTAATTTTACTTAGGATAAGTAGCCACTTGGATCTATCAAAATGGATCTTGATCACCATAATATGTTTTTCCTCACCCAAGTTCATTATACAGAATCAATTATTCAACTATTTCTTAATAGACTATAAGACTAGTATTTTATTTTCAATGAGTAATATGCCATCAACATATACTATTATGAAAATGAGTGTAATCCCACTAGATTGTGTATGGATATAAGGATCAAACTTATTATTATTTTTTATGGATTCCGAAAAATGATTGTTCCACAAGATATATGCTTACTTAAATTGATAAATGGATTTTTACAATTTACATATCTTATCAACATCCTTTTGAGTCGCAAACCCTTTGGGTTGGGTTATATAGACATCTTCATAAAGGTTCTCATTATGGAAGGATGTTTTGAAATTCATTTTCCAAATCTCATAGTCAATGTAATCCATAATGGAAAGTATAATTATGAGGGATTTCAACATTATAATTAATGAAATATTTCTTCACATTCAATGCCTTGAAATTGTTTAAACCCTTTTGAAAATAGTCATGTTGTATAAACACTGACTTGTCCTTCCATTTACAATTCCTTTTTGAATATACATTTGAAAACAACAATATTTACATACACTGGAGGATCTACCAAAATCCATACATGGTTTTGGTATATAGAATTCATTTCATAATTCATGGATTCTTTCCAATTTGAATCATTTATACCACTTATTGCTTCCTTATATGTTAGTGTATCATTATTATCAACTAATAATGAGTCCTCATTCTAAGTGACTAGAAAACCATACCTTTCTAGTTCTATGACCTCTCTTGTACTCATGCACAATACTTTTTTTACTAGAATAACTTATTCTTTCACTGGGATTTGTGGAATTTTTCCTTGTGAGAACTCTTTTATAACTTTAGACTCAAATTAATTGAATTATATCTCACTACCACTATCTCTTTTAGAGATGTTCTACATCCTAAGGAATATTTAGTGACTTTCCACTATTAATTTTTTTCTAAGGGGTCATATAGGTAATATCTTCTTGTTTCTTTGGGCTATCCTATAAAGGTGAACTTTGTTCCTTGAAGTGAAATTTGTTACCTAAAGAGGGCTAATCAAATGCTTCGTAAACCCACACATGTAAGTATGATAACAAGGGTTTATTTCCATTCCATAAATTGTATGGTATTCCATATTTCACTTTAGTTGGTACATGGTTTAGTATTTATTATACTATTTATAACATGTAACCCCAAAAAATAATGGATCACTAACATGAATCATCATTGATCTCACCATGTCCAACAAGTTGTAGTTCCTCCTTTCAATTATACTATTTTACTATTGTATAAGTTGGAGTGATTTGAGATATGATCCCAAACTCTCATAAGTAATCAATAAAGTCTTCATTAATATATTATCTACCACATTCTAAGTAGAGTTTCTTAATCCTCTTACCAAGATAGTTCTCAACATAATTCTTGTATTCGTTGAATTTATCAAAAGAATCTAGAATATACCTCATTAAGTATATATATACATATCTACTCAAATCATCAATAAAAGTTATAAATTTTGAGCACTCACCCCTTACCTCAATGGAAAAAGTTTCCACACACATATGTATGAACTGATTCTAGAAGCTCTTTATCCCTTTAACCTTTTCCACTAAATGTGGATTTGATCATTTTACCATGTAAACGTGTGTGACATAGACCAAGTGGTTTTAGTTCAAAAGAATATAAATATCCATCTCAGTATAATTTAGTCAAGATATTTTCATTTATATGACCTAGCTATTGATTCAATAGTTAGGTGTGGTATGAGTCATGTGAAGCAGTTTTGTTATCGATTTCCATTACATGGTTTGTCTGAACTAACATATAAATACTTTTATTCATATGTGCCTTACCATAAAAAAAGTTATCTTTGTAAAATAAGAAACCTTCATTTATAAACTTGAAAATAAATCCATCAGTATCAAGTATGGAAACATATATAATGTTTTTGGTAGCTGAAGTCACATAATAATAACCATTAAAACCCAATATCATTTCTGTTAGTAATGTGAGGTGGTAGTCCTTAATAGCTACAACAAAAAGTTTATCTCAATTGGATACTAGTTGATCTACCTACCCTTGATCAATCCTTTTAATCTACTTGGTTTATACATTTTAATACATGTGTGAGAAAAAAATCGATATCTAATACATAATTTATATGAATATATTTATATAAATATCACATGATAACCAACACACATAAATACTTCCCCTGCTTCATCAAATGGGTGTATTTTTTATTCCATTGGTCCTTCTTTCTGCATGAGAAACAAATCAAATCTTGTTCCCTTGATTACCCATGGATATTCCTCTTCAATGAAGGGTGTAAAAAAGGGTTGGGATTAGAGACCTTTAATTTTACTTTATTTTTGTTCACCATAATGACCGAAGGATTTTTGTGATTCGTCTTTTTGTCTACTTTGTGAAGAAGAGTGAGACAATATGGCTGAGACGTCTCAATGTTGTTCATATGAAAATTTAAAATAATTCCTGAGAATCTTTAAAGTAGTGATTCCAGAATGAGATCAGTACCCATTTCATCAAGGTGTTTAATCCCTAAAACCTATAGGTGATCAATGTAGCTAATGATCGTGACTACATGAGTATCAACTGGGCCACCTTTTCAAATATTTCTCTGAAAGAGAACCCTGTAATTATCAAATGATTTCTGTATAACACTCTCTTAGTAAAGACCATGGTGTTCCCCAAGTATGCTATACACATCTATGTTTTTTTGAGATTTAATGAGTTCATTAGACATACACGAAAGCATCAAACATTTAACAACAATCATGTTGCTCAAATGGTTTTTGTAGATTTGGAAATCTTCATCACTCACATCCTTTGTAAGCCAATCATATATTATAGATTATAGCATGTAAGATTTTAGTTCATGGTGTAGAACAACCCAAAATAATCTAAACCAATCATAGGATATACTTATAGTGAGAAGGTTTTCTTTCCCAAATATTTATCATTGGGATAGTGTGGATGATGAGCTTTCTATTTTATTCTACAATTAAAGTGATTATTATTAGTACATTTATTTACTATAAATTATGTGAGAAATAATAAATTAATTGATTTTTATTAAATATCCCACTATTTTATCATGTCCCAACAACACTCACCACTGAAATAGGAATATATAATTGCTAATAAATTCTAGTGTAAAGGGTCCCCATTAATTTTCTTAATTATCTACAATTTTTCAGGAAAACCATAAGAAATTAATTATGTCAGCAATCTTTCCAACTATGGGATTTTCGCTCCTTGATATATTGAGTGGATTTACCTATCATGAAATCTAGAATCTTATTTACTCAACAGTTGCATCCAAATTTGTATTGAATGGACTTTGTCCATTTAACTCAATACAAGTTAGGTTAAGTTAACCCAAAAATTTCATGAGCACTCCCAGATTTAATTTAAGTGTCCATAATTTATCCATGTAATGCACTTAGTTCTATTGTATCATTCTCAATCAATTAAGGGAAGTCTTAGTCTGAATTAATATTTTGTTGAGGGATTTTAATTAATTATGCCTAAATTTTATCCTATATTGTCTTTTACATGTATTATTAACATTAATTTTTTGTTACATAATTAATTATCCAATGTGAATAAAACATTTATGAATAATCCATTTATTTAATTTCTATCTTAGCACATTAATTAATTAATTTATTTGATCATAGTTTTGCACCTACAAAATAAATAATTGAATTGATAGAAATTAAAAATTTATAAAATGACATGTTCATGAGCTTTATCTAATGGTATATTTAACGAGAGGCCATTCATTCAACCTATGACCTTGGAGAAATATCTCATGTTTTCAGTCTTGAAATGAGTTATAACATTCCACATTTCCACCTATATAACACATGGGTTGGAATAATTATGTTTTTGTCTTGAACTACCTCCATGAACCTTGTGTAACTCCATTAATTAACAGTATTTATAACTCACATGTAAGTGAGGGGAACCAAAGGATTTGTTAAAGGAGAATTACATAAACAACCTTGGATACGTGGTTCCTATATAATAATCTAGGGAAGGATGACTCATAGGACTTCATATTTAATATAATAATAAATAATTGAAAACCCATGTCATAAATTGAACAAAATAAATGGAGACACATACACTAGTTTTGGTCAAGCTCATGAATGGTTATACATGCAATATTTTTGAAAGGTAAATAGATAACATTCATTTATTATTTGTTCTTTATTAATAAGTTAAACATTCTTTCTTCAATGTAACTAATTAATTAATTAATAAAGTAATTAATTAATCACATTCCATATTAATGAATATATAATTTCTCTTAGAGATAACCATCATAAAAGAATTAATGGAAAATTAATGGCAGAACCAATAGTTTTTTATTTATTATAATAAATTAATTGAGAATTTAAAACTCTTTAATCCCATTATTAAGTTGTCAAACATTGAATGTCTCAATAAAATTAATAATGTTTTAATGTTGAAAATTTCAATTTATTGAAATTTATTTATTACAGTAATTGATAGACTACATTGAATATACTATCCAGTAACACACCATGTACCTCGGTTGATGTGTATCTGGGTTACATTCCTAGTACTTCAAAAAATTGACCCGGCTAGGCCACATGATGTGAGCAAGTCAGCTACCTGATGTATGGTCCAGGTTTCATGTTCTCATGAAACCCACTAAAATAATCATCATGTTCTTGAGTGAGAGACTACACATCATGTTCCGCAAACTACACATCATGTCTCTCTAATGTTGTGTGTTCAGATAACAAGACTGAGTAATCAATGTGTATCTCAGATATGGGAATTGATGAACTATACACCGTGTAAACCACATATAGTTCATGTATATCGTAAATTCTGTATGTTTATAGTCTCATGAGGTTTTTCCATGTATAATGACTACATGGATTGTGCGATTTTTTTGCTAACCCATGTAGAATTCATAGTGTGTACACCATATGAACATCATATAATTTTACATACCATGTGCTAGGTTATCCAGTAAACACATTACATAAACCGCATGAAATAATTGTGTGAAATTCCATGTATCCTTTGACATGGATTGGTGCAACATACTAGGGTATACAACCTGTACTCTGGCTACAAACCATGTAACCCTATCTTACCGGACAACAAATTGGTAGTTCTTAAGGTAATCTCTAATAGTTTTTCATCTTTTCTTAGAAATTTATGAAAATGAAACAATAAACAAACTTGATCAACATGTTAATTCAAATCATATTAAATAAATAATAATATAAAATTAAAATTTAACCATGATTATGTACAGATCAATAATCAAATAAATAATTATAAATTTAAACATAATCTGGGTCTAATACCACTAGATAGTTCCAAGTATAGAATAATAATGAAGTGGTGGGAAATATATTAAACTTTATTTTAATATTGAGTTTCATAAAACCAAGAGTGAGGATCTTGCACATCAAATTTATATTTTATTTAGTTAATATGGGAATAAATGAATACATTGGATTAGGATATTTATTTTAAGGGTATATTGATCATATTAAAAGACCCTTTCCAATTTCCATCATTATTTTATGAGGATGAAAGGATACAGTTCTCTAGTAGTGATCCACATATGCTCCTTTGATCTCTGACAATATAAATTGATCTTCGGTTGCTAGCACAATGAATTGATTTTCTTGTGTTTTTTATGATATATCATCCTTAGGTATTGAATGAATCTATATTTAATTTTTAATTCATGGTAGGGATAGAGAATAAGTGTTGAGAGACAATTTGTTGTGTGAATCAATTTTTTAGCTTTGATTTTGGATAAAATATACAATAGACATAACTGTCTTTTTACAGAGCTTGGGTTTACGTTAAAATATTATTTAATTTCATATCATCCCTTAAATAATACTATAATATTTAATAAACCCCATTCCACATATTATTATTATTATCTTTTGGTGTTCAAAAACTTGTTCCCTTAAAAATATTATTTAACTGGAATGTTAATTAATATTTGTCACTGAAATAGGTCTTGATTCATTTGACCTCCTCTAGAATTTATTTAACTCTCAAAAAAATATTTAATTTAAATATTTCACTCATCAATAAACATTTTCAAATGATAATATGTTATTAAAATTATCCATCAGTCTTGAGAATAATATTTCATAAATTAATTAGATTCGAATAGAATTTAATCAAGATCATTAGAATACTTAGTGTGTGATTCTCTAGGATTCATTCTCACTGACATTATGTGGGCTTGCCTAAATTACAAGATTACTGTCTAGTAATGGTTCATAGAACCCAAGATAAATAAATTAATGTTATAATGATGGAAACCAAATATGAACACTTATTGTGTAATATAATCCCTTTATCATAGTATCACATCAAGAAGGTTGTGCATTTGTGTCAGCAGCCTATATGCTCAATAAGTCTTTCTTTGACTATCTAAACTAAACATGTCATTTCACCATAGACATTGAATTTGATGCAATGATTCTATTATAATAAATGGGTTGAGATATCAACTTCCATGAAGATGGAAGGGACAAATTCTTCTGTGGATTATCTATTAATGACATGTTAATTGTGGCGCACCCAACGTAATATTCTTCTCCCCGAACATATTTCATCCTAGTTTTTGTCTAAAAATCTAAATGTGTGAGTCATGACATGTGTTATTGATAATATTAAATTCTAAGGACCATTACTTGTGATCAGGAATAGAAATATCCAATGACACCAAAGCTTGGAGAATTTCTACTAGAAATTATTTTCTCATAATATTCCATTTTTGAGATCACAAAATTATAACTTCATTAGAAGTATCCTCATCTACTTATGAGTACTCACACCTGATAGTCTATATACTTTGGGTCCAATCATAGTAAGTTATCTGAACATCTAACTATATTTAAGAATATCATTATATAACTTCAATATTATCATCATAGAATAGAACTCTTGTGATCTTATCAATGTGATGTATACTCTATAACATTATAACATCATAGTCATGAAGAATAATGAGTGATATGTAATAAGATATTTCATTAATATTAAATAGATCAAATAAACATGTAATCAAATTACACACAGTTGGTCCTAGGACACCAACTATAAAAATTATGATGGTTTACTATATTATGATTCATAGTCTCAGGGTCATGTGTAAAACAAGATACCAAACACTTAGATTTTATTTAAAGAAAAATATACTCTAAAATATCAGGGTGTTACAAATATGATACAAATTATTGTATAATTAATTAGATAATGTATAATTAAATGATAATTTCATTTTTTAAATCCAATTAAAAATATATTCGTAATTTTAAATTATTTTATTTTCATAAAATAAATAATTGTTTTTCAAAAAATGTTATTTTCCACTATTAAATCAAAATCAATCATCTAAAAAAATATGAAAAATTCACCCTAAGTGAATTTTTATATGTTTATTTCAAAAAATATTTTCATTTAATAAAATAAAATTTCTAGAAGTGGTAGTAATTGTAGAGACTCAGGTTTTTGGCCCTGTCAGACTTTGGAATATTTCTACGAATAATTCCAGAGCTAGGTGCGAAGACGGCGTGCGATTCCGAGGCCCGGTGTGCCCGGAATTAATTTTATAAAAATATTAAGTATTTTTATACTATGCACGTGGCAGGGGTGTGATATATCCTAAACGGTAGCTCAGAACAGAAATCTGAGGGCATGGTTGCGTCCGGAACGTGCCGTTTACCCTAGGCAGGGTGTAAACATTGCGGGCGCGGGCATGCGGTGAGAAACGCCACCAGGGGCGTTTCCGTAAATAAGTAGCAAGTTAGTGGGCGAGCGTCGGATCGAATAACTTCTGAACGAAGTCTCGGGTGGAAAATCTGAGACCGTCGTTGCGTTCAAAACGGTGCGTTTACCCTAGGGGTGACCTTACTTTTGTTCGCATCGGGCGTCGGGTCCGAGGCGGGTTTGGCGCCGGCGGGCCGCTGATATAAATATCAGCGCCCCCCCCCCCCACCCCCTTTATCGTCCTTCGTCGTTCTTCGCCGTTCTTCGCCGCCTCTCCACCGAATCGAGCAAACGAAGCGCCCAAGAGCCCAGAATTTGATGGAGAACATTCCAGGAGCGTACAGCGGAAGCTCTGGAGCGCGGATCTGAGGCAGAACGTCGGCGTTTCGCCCGCGAGGTAGGCGGTTTTGAGTTTTAACCCACGATCCCGTTTTTGCTGCGTTTTTCTGCAAATTGAAGCCGTAGTAGTGTAGATCGGGTCCTGAGGGTCGCATAGACGCCTCCGGATCGCAAAACGGACCACCGGGGTGCCCCCGGCGGTCCGTGGTGGAGCCGAGGTGACGCGCCGGTGGCGCGCGGCGGAGGGCCACCGGCCAGGGCGGCCCGACGGTGGCGGCCGGTCTGAGCCGGCCGGACCGGCCGGTCGGGGCCGGTCCGACTACTTTTCGCATACGGGGGTCTTTAAACCCCCGTATCTTGCACTTCGGGAGTCGGATTCGCGCGCCGTTTGCGGCGACGCGACCCTGACGACGAGGCGAACCCGCCGGTGTGGGTTCGATGGTTTAAAGGTTCGGGATCGTGGTCCGGGAGCTAGAAACTTCGTAATAAAATAATATTATTTTTATTATTTTACGACTTCGGGCCGTTGTAACTTCTACCCGAAGTATCCGATTGACATTCCATCAGTGGCGTTGAGACCTTGATGGTATGACGGACTTTTTGAGATGGTTTCCGGGTGTTGGGAATGCGAACAGGGTGCGGGCCCCACGAGGCCGGGTTTTGGCGTTTGCGGGGAAACACATCTTTTGCACCAGGAGTCCGATTTTGGCGGATGAATAGTCGATCCTGTGTGTTTTTCCGAGAGGATCGCAATGGCGCGATCCGTTTGATGAGTTTCGGAATCCAGGCGTGGGCCCCACCCGAGCTGGCCTTCGGTGAATAGTACCTTTTTCACCGGGTGTCCGTTTTTGACGAGCGGGTAGTCGATTCCGCTTGTTTTTCCAAGGGGATCGCCGTGGTGTGATCCGCTCGATGGGTTTCAGTATCGTAGCGTGGGCCCCGCGCGAGCTAGCTGCAATGAATAGTGCTTTTTTTCACCGGTGCTCCGTTTCGGGCGAGTAAACAGCCTATCCTGCATGTTTTTCCGCGTGGAACGCGATGGTGGCCTCGGTTTTGGCTTCGGAGGTGCGCAGTGTGGCTTTGGGGCGAGTCGCTCGGGTTAGCGATGTTTGGACCAGCAGTGGTTGAGGGTTCTCCCTTGGTTCGTTCCTACGAGGGTTCGTGTGGTATCACAACCTTCGTATGGGTTTGTGATCCTCTCGATGGGATGTTTAAACTGTTAGAGTTGTGGTATCCCTCCGGTGGTCCCGGAGTGGATCCTCTAGCATCTTTACCCTAGATCGGGTTCTTGGTATCGCTGTGACCAATTATCCACGGGCGGCGATCCCCTATCTAGCAGGTTAACCCCGTAGGGTTTCTGGCATCATCGGGAATATGATCCCCTACGCGTTGGGTCGTGCACAGTAGGGTTGTGGCATCATCGGGTTTACGATCCCCTACTCGGCATGATGTTTATAGTAGGGTTGCGGTATCGTTGGTTATATGATCCCCTACTCAGCGCTTGGTTTCGATAGGATTGCGGTATCGTTGGTTATGTGATCCCCTACTCAGCGCGTGGTTCCGGTAGGGTTGCGGCATCGTCGGTTCGATCCCCTACATCGCGAGTTATACCAGATAGGGTTCTGGTATCGTTGTGACCATCTTTATATGGACGATGATCCTCTATCTGAGTGTGAAGCTTCTGTCGAGTTCCAGATCGGGTTGTGGTATCCCCCAGCGGATCCTGGGTGTGATCCCCCATCTGTGAGATCTACGTATGCCAGATTGGGTCGTGGTATCCCCCAGCGGACCCTGGGAGTGATACCCTATCTGTGAGCTACGTATACCAGAGTGGGTCTTGGTATCCCCTAGCGGACCCTAGCGGCGATCCCCTCTCTGAGTAGTTTGGTGGTTATGTTGTTTCAGTGAGGTTTCCTCAGTGATGTTGTCCGATGAGCGTGGTCTCTCGGGTGAGCGTCTGAGATGTTTGTTTGGGACCTGATGGAGTGTATCTCTCGGATGAGTGTCATCTGGTATTACAGTGTTCATGGTGTACTCTCCTTGTTGTGGACAATTGTTGGTGATGAGGTCGGTACCTCTTGTGGCTTTGTGGCGTGAGCTGTGTATATCTGGATTGTTCAAGGTGTATGTATGGGCATACACCTGAGATGAGCTGAGCTGACTAGTTGTGTTAGCCGAGGATGGTCACAAGATGGAGTTTATCTCTCGTACGGGTTCCCTCTGGCTGGGTTGAGCAGACTGTTTCCTTTCAGTTGCTCCCTTGGGTTTTGGGTTTTTGGGGTGCCTACTGAGTATGTTTATACTCACACCTACACGGGATTTGCCCGCACATGTTTGTGTCTTGTACAGACCACAGGGCTTTTGACGGAGTCTCAGGAGGACCCGGAGTAGGCGGAGCTTAGTGAGCGAGTTGACCGGGGTGTTTACCGGAGCTCTGCCGAGGGAGCTTTTCGGTGGGTGTTTGTGGCAGCGTTCCCCTTCTTCAGAGCAGGTTGGATACGCTTTTGTAGTTTCTTTTGGTGGACCCTATTTTGCCCTTGTACTTTTGCTGTTGCTCTCTAGATTGTGGGATAGATTGTATGCATGCATATACTTTTCAGTTTCTATATCTCTGCACTGTTGCATGGAGGTGTTTGTGGGTGCGTGTGTACAGGTACGATAGGCTAATGCCTCCCATGTGTGTGATAGCCTACTCGGTGCTAGTCGCCAGCCCCTGGCCTATTGGAGGCGGGCTTGGGGAGTCACGGCTCGAGCCCCATTGGGTCGGGTCGCGACCGAGTGGTATCCGAGGAGGTTCCACCTTTGGAATCTCAGAGCGTAGCTGGTCTAGCTGTGATCTTGGTTTGGGTTGCATAGCGGCAGTGTTAGGGTGTTTTGAGCTCAGATTTCAGGCCAGGGACTCCAGTGTTGGTGCGGCGACCGACGTATCCATACACCAGGACTCTAATAACCCGCCTTTCGACTCGGGACATTCGTACACTGGTCGCGGGGACATAATGGTACATACATCATATAGGACAGGGTTTTTGGTTTTTTCCTTTTCCTTCTTGAGTCAGCTCTCCAGATATACTCTTTGACTATGGTGTTTCTTGAATGTATTTCAGGATGCCTCCACGAAGACAACCAGCAAGGGTTCCGCAGCAGGATTCTGCTGATGACCCGCCCCGTGTAGTGGCTGTGGAGCAGGGTGCAGGTTCTGAGGTTGCACCTCCAGGTGGTCTGCCAGTTGAGCCACCACCTGTTGAGCAGTTGGTTGTGCCGGTGGTGCAGGACGAGGTTGCACACAGGCTGAGTGCGCTGCACGAGTTCCAGAGGCAGCGACCTCTGAGGTTCCGGGGTGATCCAGACCCCCAGGAAGCTGATGATTGGATTGAGGCAGTCACCCGAGTTTTCCGCCTAGTGAGGACACCTCCATATCAGATGGTGGTCCTAGCGGAGAGCCTTCTTCATGGTTCTGCCGGGCGATGGTGGAGTTTGGTGACGCAGTCCCTTGACGAGGAGACGCTCACGTGGGCAGAGTTTGAGCGACTCTTCAGGGAGGAGTTCTATCCGGTGACGCTGAGGTCAGTGCGGATCCAGGAGCTTCTGCAGCTTCGACAGGAGAGCATGACTGTGTCGGAGTACTCAGCGAGGTTTACAGACCTGTCGCGCTACTCCCTGGATATGGTTCGAGACCCGTTCTCTAGGGCTCGGACCTTTGAGCAGGGCTTACGAAGGGATATCCGAGCAGGTGTGGTTTCCTTGTGCCTGCCCACCTATGCTGGAGTGTTGGAGCGAGCGCTGGTGGTGGAGAGCTTTCTGGACGAGCAGATCTCGCATGTTAGTGCTGGGCACGCGAGAGCTGAGACTTCATCGGTCAGATCGGCATCTGGTAGCCGACGACAGACTCAGGGGTCAGGACGTGGTCGACGTTTCAGGAGGCGACCCCAGGATGGAGGATCTGAGCCTCAGGGCTCACAGGGCTCGCATGCCAGTTTTGGTCAGCCACAGGAGAGGCGGTGTTACGCATGCGATGGTCGGGGACATCTTGCTAGAGATTGTCCAACCCGACATGCTGCTGAGAGGGAGCCGGTCGATGGACCGCCTTGGCAGAGGCAGCGTCTCGAGCAAGGAGGTCCGCAGGGCGGCGAACGTGGCGGCGGAGCTGGTTCAGCGGGAGGCGGTGGTAGGCAGTACCAGTTGCCACCAACCCCACCCCCTGGTGGTCCACGCCAAGCTCAGGGAGCTGGTGGTCGAGGGTGAGGACAGCTGCATGCCCTGGAGGCTGTTGACCCAGAGGCATCGCAGATGGATAGAGGTACGCCTTGTGTCTTTCTACTTACTGCAGTAGTTTGTCAAACACTGTTTAGCGGTACTCTTTCCTTTTGTTGCTTGCTCGAGTTTTGTTCAGGGCGTTGGTAAGACCCTGAGTGGTTGTTTGTTGGTGAGCTCGCTGGTGTGTGAGACCCAGTTGAGAGTCCAGTCGCTTTCCTTGTGCTTAGGGCTTTTCAGGGACGAAAAGTTCTAAGGGGGGGGAGGATGTAGCGACTAGGGTTTTTGGCCCTGTCAGACTTTGGAATATTTCTACGAATAATTCCAGATCTAGGCGCGAAGACGGTGTGCGATTCCGAGGCCCGGTGTGCCCGAAATTAATTTTATAAAAATATTAAGTATTTTTATACTATGCACGTGGAGGGGGTGTGATATCTCCTAAACGGTAGCTCAGAACGGGAATCTGAGGGCACGGTTGCGTCCGGAACGTGCCGTTTACCCTAGGCGGGGTGTAAACTTTGCAGGCGCGGGCCTACGGTGAGAAACGCCACCAGGGGCGTTTCCGTAAATAAGTAGCAAGTTAGTGGGCGAGCATCGGCTCGAATAACTTCTGAACGAAGCCTCGGATGGAAAATCTGAGACCGCCGTTGCGTTCAGAACGGTGCGTTTACCCTAGGGGTGACCTTACTTTTTTTTCGCATCGGGCGTCGGGTCCGAGGCGGGTTTGGCGCCGGCGGGCTGCAGATATAAATATCAGCCCCCCCCCCCCCCTTTATCGTTCTTCGCCGTTCTTCGCCGCCACTCCGCCGAATCGAGCAAACGAAGCGCCCAAGAGCTCAGAATTCGATGACGAACGTTCTAGGAGCGTGCAACGGATACTCTGGAGCGCGGATCTGAGGCAGAACGTTGGCGTTTCGCCCGTGAGGTAGGCGGTTTTGAGTTTTAACCCCCGATCCCTTTTTTGCTGCGTTTTTCTGCAAATTGAAGCCGTAGCAATGTGGATCGGGTCCCGAGGGTCGCGTAGATGCCTCCGGATCGCAAAACGAACGAACGGGGTGCCCCCCGGCGGTCCGCGGAAGTTCCGCTGGCGCGCGGCGGCCGGTCGGGGCCGGTCCGACCACTTTTCGCATACGGGGGTTTTTAAACCCCTGTATCTTGCACTTCGGGAGTCGGATTCGCGCGCCGTTTGCGGCGACGTGACCCTGACGACGAGGCGAACCCTCCGGTATGAGTTAGAGGGTTTAAAGGTTCGGGATCGTGGTCCGGGAGCTAGAAACGTCGTATAAAATAATATTATTTTTATTATTTTACGACTTCGGGCCGTTGTAACTTCTACCCGGAGTGTCCGATTGACGTGCCGTCAGTGGCGTTGAGACCCTGATGGTACGACGGACTTTTTGAGATGGTTTCTGGGAGTTGGGACTGGGAACGGGGTGCGGGCTCCACGAGGCCGGGTTTTGGCGTTTGTGGGGAAATGCATCTTTTGCACCAGGAGTCCGATTTTGGCGGATGAATAGTTGATCCTGTGTGTTTTTCCGAGAGGATCGCAATGGTGCGATCCGTTCGATGAGTTTCGGAATCCAGGCGTGGGCCCCAACCGAGCTGGCCTTCGGTGAATAGTACCTTTTTCACCGGGTGTCCGTTTTGGACGAGCGGGTAATCGATTCCGCTTTTTTTTCCGAGGGGATCGCTGTGGTGCGATCCGCTCGATGTGTTTCGGGATCGTAGCGTGGCCCCCGCGCGAGCTAGCTACGGTGAATAGTGCCTTTTTCACCAGTGCTCCGTTTTGGGCGAGTAAACAGCCTATCCTGCATGTTTTTCCGCGTGGAACGCGATGGTGGCCTCGGTTTTGGCTTCGGAGGTGCGCAGTGTGGCTTTGGGGCGAGTCGCTCGGGTTAGCGATGTTTGGACCAACAGTGGTTGAGGGTTCTCCCTTGGTTCGTTCCTACGAGGGTTCGTGTGGTATCACAACCTTCGTATGGGTTTGTGATCCTCTCGATGGGATGTTTAAATTGTTAGAGTTTTGGTATCCCTCCGGTGGGCCCGGAGTGGATCCTCTAGCATCTTTACCCTAGATCGGGTTCTTGGTATCGCTGTGACCACTTATCCACGGGCGGCGATCCCCTATCTAGTAGGTTAACCCCGTAGGGTTTCGGGCATCATCGGGAATATGATCCCCTACACGGTGGGTCGTGCACAGTAGGGTTGTGGCATCGTCGGGTTTATGATCCCCTACTCATCATGATGTTTATAGTAGGGTTGCGGTATCGTTGGTTATACGATCCCCTACTCAGCGCTTGGTTTCGGTAGGGTTGCGGTATCGTTGGTTATGCGATCCCCTACTCAGCGCGTGGTTTCGGTAGGGTTACGGCATCGTCGGTTCGATCCCCTACATCGCGAGTTATACCAGATAGGGTTCCGGTATCATCGTGACCATCTTTATATGGACGATGATCCTCTATCTGAGTGTGAAGCTTCTGTCGAGTGCTAGATCAGGTTGTGGTATCCCCCAGCAGATCCTGGGTGTGATCCCCCATCTGTGAGAACTACGTATGCCAGATCGGGTCGTGGTATCCCTCAGTGGACCCTGGGAGTGATCCCCTATCTGTGAGCTATGTATACCGGAGTGGGTCTTGGTATCCCCTAGCGGACCCTAGCAGCGATCCCCTCTCCGAGGAGTTTGGTGGTTATGTTGTTTCAGTGAGGTTTCCTCAGTGATGTTGTCCGACGAGCGTGGTCTCTCGGGTGAGCGTCTGAGATGTTTGTTTGGGACCCAATGGAGTGTATCTCTCGGATGAGTGTCATCTAGTATGACAATGTTCGTGGTGTACTCTCCTTGTTGTGGACAGTTGCTGGTGACGAGGTCGGTACCTCTTGTGGATTTGTGGCGTGAGCTGTGTATATCTGGATGTTCAAGGTGTATGTATGGGCATACACCTGAGCTGAGCTGAGCTGACTAGTTGTGTTAGCCGAGGATGGTCACGAGATGGAGTTTCTCTCTCGTTCGGGTTCCCTCTGGTTGGGTTGAGAAGACTGTTTCCTTTCAGTTTCTCCCTTGGGTTTTGGGTTTTTGGGGTGCCTACTGAGTATGTTTATACTCACCCCTGCACGGGCTTTGCCCGCACATGTTTGTGTCTTGTGCAGACCACATGGCTTTTGACGGAGTCTCAGGAGGACCTGGAGCAGGCGGAGCTTAGTGAGCGAGTTGACCGGGGTGTTTACCGGAGCTGTGCCGAGGGAGCTTTCCGGCGGGTGTTTGTGGCAGCGTTCCCCTTCTTCAGAGCAGGTTGGATACGCTTTTGTAGTTTCTTTTGGTGGGCCCTATTTTTCCCTTGTACTTTTGTTGTTGCTCTCTGGATTTTGGGATAGATTGTATGCATGCATATACCTTTCAGTTTCTATATCTCTTTACTGTTTCATGGAGGTGTTTGTGGGTGCGTGTGTATAGGTACCATAGGCTAATGCCTCCCATGTGTGTGATAGCCTACTCGGTGCTAGTCCCCAGCCGCTGGCCTATTGGAGGCGGGCTTGGGGAGTCGCGGCTCGAGCCCCGTTGGGTCGGGTCGTGACAATAATTAATTAAAATTTCCACACACAAAATGCAATAAAAACTATTTTTAAAGATAATGTATTTTTGAATCACAAAATGACTTTACTATAAATTGAGTTCCAATTTCCTAACCATTAATAATTAAATTTGAATTAAGTGATACCTTTATATATATATATATATATATATCATTATATGGTAACTCTTATTTATACCCAATAATCCAATGACTATGATATAATATATCCTGATTTCTTCAAGTTAAGTTTTGTGTGTTAAGAAAGCTATTGAACAGATAAAATTTATTAATAAGAAATATTTTCTAAATATTAGGGGTCAATGATTATTAAATAAAAAAAATTCATCTCATAAATTTTTTTATGGACAATGTAACAAACCATCTTGATATTCCTTCTAAACTGACATCCGAGTGGATTCACTACAAACCCGAAGAGCGTTCTTGATCTCAATGGGTCATTGAAAAGAACCTGAGTATCAAAAAATAACTGTTTGGAATTATTTTTCCCAAAAAAGATTACAATAAACATATTACACAATATAAAAATCATCATATATATACATCAGTATAATCATTTCATGTAACAAGAGATAATACAAAATTGGGAGTATAAAAAAGATTCCAAAAAACAATCTCCTAGTGGACTAGGACCACCCACCATGTCCCCAGTCACCTTCCCTTGGTCACCCTAGAACAAAACCACAAAGTAAGATGAGATCACGAACACATTCTTTAAGATCATAAAGGCTGTAAAAACTAAAAGTTATAATCATGGTGTAAACTAAAGAACCCAAAAGGATTCCACCAAAGATAATATATAGTTACTTCATAAGGAAATTATAATATTCTAAAAGATGATTCCAATAAAGAGTGTAAATATTAGTTAAAAAATTTAGTTCTGAAAGTTTCAAAATCATTTATCAACCAAAACTAATAAATCATTCCATTTTAACATTTAAAAACTGGACATTTTCTTTAAAATCTTTGAATTTTTTTTAAAGATAAAGTCAGATAATCAAGAAAGGATGATAATTTGCAACTAAAATTGAAATATATACAATAATCAAAACAATAGATTCAAGGTGTATAATAAAACTAAATTGATCAATCAAGATCAGTAATCAATCATGCAAGGAAATGTAGTACCCTAGGAAGCCCTGAGAGGGGAGGGGTGAATCAGGGTGTCAATTTTTTATTTTAAAAACAAGGATCTTGTTCCCATGGTGGTAGGAACTTGTTAAACCTGTAAGAATGATAGGAAAAGAGAGAAAACAATCACGAGAAAAGATAACACACCACACATTTAATTGGTTCAGCACTAAGAGATATGTCCAAGGAGCATACGCTGACAGGTTTCTGGTCGTACCTAATTCCACTAAACTTCATTAGCTGTGGATTACAATGTTCAGGTACAGTCACTCTTTCCCAGGTATATTGCCTTTACAAATTTTCTAGGATAGCTCATTGTGTCCCTTGGGTCACTCCCATTGACTCCCCTTGGCTCGCTGCCTTTGGTGAAGTCCCACTCAGTTTATAGACGTGAAGGTCTCTTCAATAGATTTTCATTAAAGTCTTTGCCTCTGCTCAACACGAGTCTCTACTGGCACTGATGTACTAAATTAATGCACTTGAAAGCAATGAACCACTAAAACAGATATTCAGAATGTGCAAACAGGTTACACAGATGATTATGTGCAACACCCACCCTCTGCACATAATATCTCACTTTTGTGCGCAATATTTTCTTTCCGTGTAGAAAATATTTCACACAAGGACTCCCTTTATACGCAACATTCACTTTTTCGTGCAGCCTCAACTTTCACATGAATCTTCGAATTTTTCAGGCAACATCAACTTTTACATGCGACCTCAATTTTAATGTGCAGAGTCTACTTTTTCTCACAACTTCCACTTTTACATGAAACCTCAACTTTTATGTGAAGTGTCTACGTTTTCTCGCAACTTAAACTTTTCCACATAACTCCCTTTTAATGCACCTTTTACACGTATCAGAACTTATATCTTCTCAAAGTCTTCTGCCCCCCCGAATAAGGGGGGTCACCTCTTATTTATAGGCATCATCGACCCCCATTCATAGAACCCACTATGTCACGCAAAACACTCATTCTATGCGCAATCCTTTTTTATCTAGGAACCCTTTTTGTTCATGCCCATCTATGAATTTTTCACACAACTCATGATGTTTCCATTTTTCAGCGTTCTAATCCCGAAACACCTTTTGGAGCGAAAAAATCCTTATTTCACTACTGTGTGCTTAACCACTTTCATGAAAAATTCATGTTTTTACACAACTCTCCATATTTTTCATGCAGCTTCCATTACCAATCACCCATTTCTCTATTTTTCAATTTTCAAGGCCAAAAAATTGGCAAACACTGGAAAATGATGCCACCTTTAATAATGTTGTTTGATTGAACTGTATGATCACTTTACTGGAAAACATTCTGAACTTCCAATGAGGATTGACAACAAACACAAACCAAACTCCAATTATTTCATAGAACATACATGGTTCCAACAATATCTCCCTTTGGGTTTATTGGAAATCACCAAATAAATTCAATAGAGCACCAACCACATGAAAACCTAAAATGAAAGAATCAACTCAGCCAACACACTAAGTCTATGTGAGAAATTCTTGGTGTAGAAAACAAGAGGGGGAGATAGAATTGGGTTCCCATGTTTTGGAATTCGTAAAGATGTCCATGCTATTCTCTTATTGTGTCATAGAAACATTACATGCACCGAATGAATTTATTCTCCTCCTATCACCGAATTCTCATCGTGTCATAGAAGCATTAAATGTATATAACATGTCCTGAATTTATTCATTCTTTCTCATTGATAATAAATCCAAAGAACGGTATCTTTTCATTGAATAGATAAAAACACCCCTGGATAGTATCTCCCCCATACACCTGCATCACATCCATAAACAGATTAAAAAAAGTTAACATAACTGGGGAGAGGGGTAATTCCGAATCTCCTTATACATTGGTAGTTGGAAAAACAATGAGGTTCTACCAGTGTTTCTCAAACACAGACACTGATAGTGGCTTGGTCAGGATATCATCCACTTGCTCATCAGTTCACACACGATCCATTTTACTCACACCTTGTTCAATTTTTTCCTTGATAAAGTGATATCTTATTTCAATATGTTTTGTATGAGAATGTTAAATAGGATTCTTTGTAAGATTAATTGTGCTCTTGTTATCACATTAATTCACCATTGGTTGTTTCATATCATCACCAATATCTATCAGTTGTTGCTTCATACATAACAGTTGAGTGCATTTTTTTGAAGCGGAGATATAATCAGCTTCAGCAGTACTAAGAGAAGTACTTTCTTATTTCTTGCTCAACCAGCCAATACATTTCTGCTCAATATAGAATGCTCCACCACTGGTGGAATTACCTTCCACTACATCACCATCCCAGTTAGCATTGGAAAACGCTGATAATTCCATGTCCCTTCCTACAAAAAAGTATATCCCAAAGTTATAAGTACCTTGAATATACCTCATGATTATTTTTACTACCACCATATGTTCCTCCTTTATATTTCTCTGAAAGAGGGCCTCTAGAAATGTTGCAAAGAAAATATCTGGCCATGTCTCTATGAGGTGAAGTAGGATCCCAATGATCCTCTTTACATGGTGGGATCTAAAGAGGTCCCCTAGTCTTGCTTTCAATGTTTGGTTCCAACTGAAATCAGAGTTGACATTGGTTTATAGTTATGCATATTAAATTTATTCAGCATATCTCTTGCATAATTTTCCTAAGAGATGAAAGTGTAATATTTCTTTTGAGTCACCTACAGTCCCACAAAATATGTGAGATCCCCTATCATTGACATTTAAAATTCTGATTTCATGTGATTGGAAAATTCATCCACTAATTTCTGCCTACTTCCACCAAATATAATTCCATCAACGTAAACTATAACCATGAACTTATCTTTCAGAGAATTCTTCACAATGTGATTGTGATCTAATCCTTCTATTTTTAATTCCAACTTCTTGAGATACAAATCCAGCTGGGAATACCATGCTCGTGGTGACCGCTTCAAATCATAGGGGGCCTTTTTTAGTTTACAAACCATTGTTTCATCCGTACCAAGAAGAAAATCCACTGGTTGTTCGGTGTAGACTTATTCGTTGAGAACACCATTCAAGAATGTTGTCTTGACATCCATTTGATAATCTTTATATCCTCTTTGGATATCCGTAGCAAGAAAAATCCTGATTGACTCTAGTATAGCCACTAGTGGAAATGTTTCTTCAACATGGACACCTTCAATCTATGAATATCCTTTACATACTAGTCATTCTTTGTTTTTTATAACACTTCCATGCTCATAAAACTTGTTCTTGAAAATCCAATTTGTACCAATCACATTATGACCTTCAGGTATCTTGACTAGATCCCAGGTCTGATTCATGTCAATCTGATCTAACTCTTCATTCATGACTTTCACCCACGATTCATCCTTTGCAACTTTTTCAAATGAGGTTGGTTCCACCATAGATAAAATTTCAGATTGTGCATTACTCCTCATTCTCCTCATTTGTGTCAGTTTAGAACAATCCCCAATGATGTTGGATTGATCAATTTCTTCTCTTCGATTCCTACTCTGAAGTTCAATTGAATTCTCTCTAGCTATGGTTTCAACTTTAGATTCTTCTTCTGAGTCAACATCATGATGTGAGTCGTGGGTTTTTTTTACACCTACCTCTATTTTTTTATTTTCATTTATTCCTTGTTCAAATTCTTCCTCATCTTCTATATCATCGGCATAAGAATTATTTTAAGCACATGGAGTTTTTTCTTCAATGATTATAACATCATTACTTTCTACAATCCTCCCCATGTGCTTATTGAAACACTTGTAAGATTTGTAGTTTATTGGATATCCAAGAAATATTCATTCATCTACTTTGTCATGAAACTTTCCTTGATTTCCTTCTTTATTTTGGATGAAGAATTTGCTTCTGAAAATACGAAGGTATTTCAAAGTAGGTTTCCTTAAATGCCACAATTCATTCGATGTCTTCATCTCTCCCATATAAAGCCCCATTAGATTTTGAATGTGCATTACATCTTCAATAGATTCTTTCCAATAATGATGAGATATACGACTCTAAATCAGTATAGTCCTAGACATGTTGCTGACCTATCAATTCCAATTCTCAGCAACCCCATTTTGTTGTGGAGTTCTAACAGAAACTATCTCGTGCCGTATTCCATGTTTTTTCAGGTAGTTATCAAACTCAATGGACGTTTATTCCCCTCCATTGTCAAATTTTAGGACTTTGATTGTTCTTCCAGTATCATTCTCAGCAATCTAGAAATATGTTTTCAGGTAATCAAGTACTTTTCGCTTCCTATAAATAACCATTACACATGCCTTTATACTATAATCATCAATAATAAGAACAAAGTACCTCTCCTCATGAGTTCTAGAAACATTTACTGGGCCACATACATCTATGTGAATGAGATCAAGAAGGTGTGATGCCCTTTTTTTGGTTGATATGAATTACAGACTATCTTACCCTATATACAATCATCACAAGTATTTTCCAGTTCACATTTTAGAATAGAGATATCTATGACTATCATCAACTTAGATATATTTTCCATGTCTTGTTGGTTAATGTTCCCCAGCCTTCGATGCCACCAGTTGTTTTCTTCTTCAATCGAAAAATAGCAAGAGTTATATTTAATGTCAACCTGTTATAAGTTTGCATCTGTTCTGCAGCCTTTCATAAGAGAATTCTCTATTTTCCCTTTTATAGTGCAGCCTTTTTGATTGAATGTTATTATGATCCCTAAGTCACAAATTTGACTCACACTGAGGAGATTGTGATGTAGACCATCCACATAAATAACTTCAGTCTTCTCCAGATCTCCATTGGCTAGAGTAGTATTTCCCCTACCTCTAATATTCAAAACACCATCATTACCAAAACTCACTATTCCATCAACCTTATTTTTAATGTTGTTCAAAAGGTCATAATTTCCTGTCATATGGGATGAGCATCTACTATAAAGAATCCAGGTGTTGCTTATTTTTTTAGCTTTGAGGGATACTTTTTCAAGATTGTATTTCTCAATTTTCCTCTTTTCCTTCCATGAGATATTTGATTGAGTGTAGGACACTGATGGCCTTCTAATTATTTCTTCCACATAATCAGATTCTTCATACCCATACTCTTCTTCTAGAACAGAAAACCTATTTGTGAGAACAAAGCCATCGGGAGGGTGAGTATCGAACCATCTCTAAGAGTTGTATGAATAGATCATGTCGTACCTTTACCTGCAATACGTATTTTTATGGAAAAAGTTAGAAAAATTATAGTAGTATCCATAGAAAAAATTTATTCTATAAGTTGTAGGATATGAAATTGGTCTCCTTTGTTGACTTCCCAGATCTTCCCCATTCAAGTAGCTCATTTCTTCTTCACAATATGACATGGTATGTCCTGGATAGCCACAGAACTGACACTTCATGAGGGGAAATGACTTATGAATTATATTTCACCTCATGACTTCTTCTTTGGGAAAATGGTTTGACTACCTGTCATTTCTGAAATTTTGGGGATAATATTCATTTCTTATTTTTTTTGGATCAGGGGTTTCCTTTTCGGATCTTCAGGTAACTTTTCACCATGTCCAACTTATATCTTCTCTTTATTTTGGCTCTCTTCACTTCCAGTAGTTGATATATCAACTTCCAAACCGATTACACTCTTCCCATACAAGTGGGTTTTTAAACCCTTAAGATTTTTCCAACCCCATCTGAACCACGCTTGTCTCTTACCAGTAATTGTACATCTGAGAATCTTCCAAAATTAATTTTCTTCTTACCCTCATTTTTGGATGATTGACAACCAGGTTTACTCTTAAGAGTAACAAATTCTTCCTCAAAACCCTCAATAGTCTTGGATTTCTCTTCCAGTATGGATGTATGGTCATTTATGAACATTCCTTATTCTTTAATTCCGGGCTTCAGTTCCACAACATCATCTGTGCTTTCAAGGATTGAAGCCTGAACTATCACTAGTTTCACTAGTAATTCAATATCTACTTCAATCTCATCAACATATTCTGATGATTCTTCCACCATTTCTTTCTACTTATTTCATCTCATAAATTTATTATCATGCTTAGAAAAGTGATCCTTAATTTGAAACTTGGGATCACTATTAAGACTAATCTGATTATCTCTACCTTTATTGATCGAGGGTTCTAACTTTTCAATGGTATCCATCATGGAATCAGGGTTTCAGTTTTAAATTCTGGTTCTTCTTCTTCAAAAAATTCAATATCATCATCTTCCTCTTCATAGATAAAACTCTTCTTCTTGACTTTATTTATAGATTTTAAGTCTCCCTTTTTGAAAAACCTTTTATGGGGATTATCAATGTCTTCTTCTTCAATCTCATCATCATCGAACTTTCTTTGGTACTGAGAAGAAATGTGTCTAACTCTTCCACAAAGAAAACATACCAGAGGTTGCTCATCTTTAAATTTACCTTTTCCCTTCTTCATCTTCTTTGAAATGAGAGAAAGAATTTATTTTTCCGCATCATCTTCAACACCACTATCTTCTGAAATTTTTATTTTTTCAATGGCTTTGAATGCCATTTTCTTTTCTAATATGGGTCAAAGAATCTTTGGGTTTGACTCTCATCTCATATGTCACTAAACTACTTAGCAGATCATATAGAGATAGTTTAGATAAATATATTTCTTCAACGGATGACACCTTTACATTGTACATAGGTGGAATCCTTCACAAGATTTTCTTTACGATATAAATGTCTTTGATTTCCTCTTCAAGACCTTGAATTGATCCCACTACTTTAGTGATTCTATTGAATAATGAATATGCATTCTCATCAGGATACATCTTTAGATTGTCAAACTTGTTGTACTGGACTTGAAGTTTTGACTCCTTCACTTTTCTGTATCCTTTATAAATATTTTCAAGTTTATCACACATAGACTTTGATAAGGTGAAACTCATCACCTTTAGATAGATCTGATCTAAAAGAGCCATAGTGATAGCATTCTGAGCTTTAGCATCTACATTAAGAACTATCCTGCCTGTATTAGTCATATCAAGCAGTGTTAGATCAATAACTTGTATTCCTTGCATAGTAGAAAAAACGAATTCCATCCCAATGGATCTTAAATGATATCTTATTCTTTTCTTCCAAATCTAAAAATTACTTCCATCAAAGAGAGGAATTCCCATAGCATTGACTGCATTCTCCATAATGGCAAAGGAAAGATCTAACACTAGTAACCTTTACCCTTTGATACCACTTGTAGGAACCTGGGACACCCTAAGAGGGGAGGGGTGAATCAGGGTGTCAATGTTTTCTTTTAAAAAGACAGATCTTGTTCCCACGATTGTAGAAACTCGTTAAACCTGTAAGACTGATGGAAAAAAAAGAAAATAACGAACAGAAAAGAGACCACACAACACTTTTACTTGGTTCACCACTAAGGGATATGCCCAAGGAGCATACACTGACATGTTTCCGGTCATACCAAATACAACTAAACATTACTAGTTGTGGATTACAATGTTGGGGTAAAATCACTCTGCCCCATGAACACTGCCTTTACAAATGTTCAGGGATCGCTCATTGCGTCCCTCGAGTCACTCCCATTGACTCCCCAGGCTCAATTCCTTTGGTGAAGTCCCACTTAGTTTATAGACGTGAAGGTATATTCAATATATTTTCATTGAATTCTTTGCCTCGGCTCAGCATGAGACTCTTCTTGCATCGAAGTCCAAAATTGATGCGCTTGAAAGCACTTAAGCACTAAACCAGATATTCAGAATGTGCAAACATGTTTCACAGACTATTGCATGCAACACCTACACTTTGTACGCAAGATCTCACTTTTACAAGCAATATTTACTTTTTTCACTAAAAATATTTCTCACGATAACCCCCTTTATCCACAAAAATCACGTTTACACACATCTTCAAATTTCACATATAGATTCAACTTTTTCACGCAACATAAACTTTTACGCGCAACCTAAATTTTTACTCACAACTTCTACTTTTTCACGCAACTTCCACTTTTACGTGAAACCTTAAATTTTATACATAATGTCTATATTATCACGCAACTTACACTTTTCCACGCAACTCCCTTTGCACACACATTTTACGTATATCAAAACTTGGATATTCTCTAATTCTTCTGCTCCTCAAATGAGGGGGGTCACCTCTTATTTATAGGCGTCTTCAACCCCCATTCTCTAAACCCGTAGTGTCATGAAAAACTCTCATTCTACACGAAATCATTTTTCACGCAGGAACCATTTTTCTTGCGCCCATCTTCAGATTTTTTGCACACCTTATGCCTTTGCCATTTTTCAGCATTCTGATCCCGAAGCACCTTTTGCGTGAAAAAAAACAATATTCTTTCACTATTGCGTGCAAAACCAATTTCATGCACAATTCATGTTTTTCGCGCACCACTCTAGATTTTTCACAGAACTTCATTTTCCAATCACCCATTTCTCCTTTTTGAGATTTTCAGGCCCAATAAATTGGCAAACACTAGGAAATGATGCCACCTTCAATATTATTGTCTGGTTGAACTGTATGATCACATTAATGGGAATCATTCTGAACTTCCTATGTGGATTGACAATACAAAGAGTCCATACTCCAATTCTGGCATAGAACAACCATGGTTCCAACAGGAAACTCCTATGCCAAGTAGTTACAATGAACACTATCATGTATCGAGTATCATGTATAATGGTGTAATGGGTACAACCTAGGTACAATAGTGAGTCCAACATATAATATATTGTAATAAATCATCACGAATAATCATAAAGCTTACATATAGACTCACAGGGTCTTAAGCAAACCAGTTTAATACACACCTGCTTTCCAGAAAACACATTTGTAGCCTGAACTTTCATGTTCTATATGGATCCACTAGATGGGGTTTGAGTTCAATAATGAAGAATATGTCTAGATATTCCCATATATATACTATGGTTCCCATGACTATTAAAAAAATTGGTGAGTTAGATAATCAAGTTACAAGGATAATAGTGTGGTTTTTTATCAATATCACTCATGGGCTCAAGCCCTCAACATTTCAATCATCGGAACATTCCTTGAAATCAAATATCACTCTCACCACAAAACCCCATCAAAGTAAATAATCCCTTTTTAAACACCCAAGAACTGGAATAATAAAAATAAAAATGTTACAATAATGGAATATTACATGATAGAATTATCAAAATGTGCCAACTATACCATCAAGAATCATCAATTTCAATTAAAAACCTGATATGCAATTTAACATTAAAAAGGGTGATCATATGCACTTACTTCTAAAAATCATCATAATAATACCAAATAGGCCTTTAAAATAAAAATTTATTTCAAATAAACCCTAAATAATGGAATTATTACAATTTTAGAAGGTTTGAATACATTTTAAAACATGGGTTTACCCCCTCTTTCAATGTTAATAAACCACTCATTTCAAATAGCCCAAGAATGAACATTTCAAAAAAAGTAAAATAATTAAAATATGGATTCATTTTAATTTAAAAATTTAAATAATTTGAAAGTATTTATAAAACAACAAAAATTTATACTCATTTAATTAATGTCAAGATATTTCACTTTAGAAATAAAAACTGGGCCTAAGCCCTCACTTTACAAAAGGTAACTGTGAAAAACTCTTTGAAAGGGAAATAAAAATAAACATTGAATTTACCAATTTATAAAACCATGAGAGAGAACCCATTCCATGTTTAATTAATTTAAAAGAGAATCAGAGAGGATTTCAAAAGGAAATTCAAGAACAATGATTATACAACATGCATTGGAAGGAGGCACATATCGATAAATTCATAAGAAATAACGAATTCCAAAATGAAGGAAAACCATAGAAACACATACTTGGAGATATAGAGTCTACTAGTAACCAATATAAGATGTGCCTCCATCAATTTAGATCCTTGGATCTAGGAATACAAATCTCAAGGGAATGGAAAAAAGACCCTAGATCCCTAATTACACATCAATCATCCACGATCTAATGAATAAAAAGTGTAACATAGCCTTTAAGAAGAAGGAACCAAAAGAAGAAGAGGGACAAAAGACCAAAAAGGAAATAACTCACCAGAAGAGGATTAAATATTTAATAGTCACTTAAAAATACACTATTAAATGAGGTTGGGAGAGCAAAAACACTTCTAGATGGATCCCAAAAGCCAAAGAATTGGATTTGGTTTGAGTGGGAGGAGTTTAGGGTTATTTCAAGGGGTTCCAGAATTTTAATTACAATTTTTAGGACTTTTATTACCATTCTAATGTTTTCCAATGTTAGGTCGCATTGTTATTACTAATTGTGTGGATAATCCTGCTCCCCAAATATAGGCACTAGAAGAATTTCATGGTTATCTAGCATGGTAAGATTAACTGTGCGCCAATAAGGTGACCCCTCCTATCCAGGTTACATGGTATGGCTGCATATTTTCCCTAAATATGTGAAAATTATGAATCCCAACCTAGGATATGATATAGGTTTCACGATTTGACTACACATTTTTTCAAACTGTGTTCTATCCAAGCACAGACCTAGAAACCTTCAAAAACATTCCGAAAAACACTAAAAATGACTCGTGAAGAGATCCAATCATTGGATACTCAAATACATGGTTCAAAACACCTAAGAATAGGTAATATGATATTAAATATAAATCATATTGATACTAATAATGTGTAAATATTAATTTTAAAATATATAATTTATTTATTCTTTTAATTAATTTTTTTAAATTTTTATTATCATTATTGTTATTTTTTAAAATATTATTTTGTATTGTTTTTTATAAAACTTACTTTTAATTTACAATATCAAAATACATTAACTTATATTCAAAACATAAAATCTTTTATAGGTGACAGTGAATCATTTTTAGATAACTACAAGGTGAAAATGTAATGAATAATTGGAAGGGGTTGATTCTTTTTTAGAATGTTCCAAATCAAATGTTACAAAAAATGACATAATTTTCATTCCCTAAATAAAAGATTTAAATATGGGAAGGTTGGAAAGTAAAATAATTTAAGATCATTCAATTTTCACCTTTAATATTTGAGTTAAATTGTATGGGTTTGGTGTGGTGAAATTGAGTGGAATATAGATTTTATGATGATGGACATTTTCATGCTGATAATTTTGATGAAATTGAAGAAATGATTTATGATATTGATGTAGAAGAAATTGAGAACACACTAATGGTATATCACCTGTACAGTGGTGTTAAAAATACAGTATACAAAGGTTGTATCGAAATTTTGATTTTATAAAAAGTTTTATGATTGGTTAATTTGAAATCTAGGAATTGATAGAGTACCAAGAGTTTTATAGAATTGTTATAAATATTTAAAGACATACATCCTAAAGAAAATGATCTTGGATATTAAAATTATAACGTGAAATAAAAAATATTTTTCCTGATGGTATTGAGGTATAAAAATATACATTTTTACCCCAATAAATCTATGTGATAAATAATTGAATATGAATATCTATTAGAATGTCCTAGATATGGGACACCATAGTACAAGTTTGAATGAAAAATCAAAAATTTAATTATCTTTTTTTCCATGTACCATGACTCCTAATAAAGAAATTTGGTATCTTTATATAATTCCTATTTTTAAATGTTTATTTAAAAATTAAAATAACAAGGAAAAGGATATGCTGGAATACATATGAGAGAATAAATCATGTAAAATGCTGTCATCTAAAAGCTTTTCAACAATGGAATAAAATTGATCAACAACTTCCTATATTTAGAAATAAATTTATAAATAAAAAAATTAGACAAATAATATATGGAATGAATCCATATTGGAGACTTAGTAGAAAACATAGTTTATGTCAACGTTTATAAGAGCTTATCACTTGAAATTTTTATAAAGAAAAAATATATCATGTTGAGTTCAATTATTTTTGGACAAAAATAGCCTAGAAATAATATTGATACTTACTTTTCACCATTAATTGATCATTTTAAACTCTTATGGGAGGAATTTATTAGTCTGTGAGATTAATATGAAACGGAATGTTTTTAATTTCATGCCATGATTATGTTCACTATAAATGAATTCCCAGTATAACAAAATTTTTCTGAATATAGTGTTAAGGTACATGAAGCTTATCTAATTTGTGAAGGCGGGAATTTATGTTATCAACCACTATATGGTAGAAAAATAGTATACATGGGTCATCAAAGGTTTTCCTCTATGGATCGCTCTTATAAAAGATTAAAAAAGGCATTCAAGGGATCACAATATTTAGATATTTCTCTAACCCTTTTATTAATCGATAAATATTTTTGAGAGGGTGAAAACATTGATGTCAAATTTATAAATAAAAACATATCTAGTAGTGACATAAATATATAGAATAAATTATCGATATATTCTAAACTTCCATATTATAGATTTCATGAGGTAAAAAATACCATTTATGTGATGCATATTGAGACAAATATCCATAACATTTTGATTAAAAAATTATTAGATATTAAAGACAAGATTAAGCATGGTTTAAATACGAGATTGGACGTACAATTAATGGGAATACATTTAGAGTTATCTCTCACTTCTAAAGGAAAGAAAACATACTTACCTATAGATTTTAATCCATTATCTAAGAGAGATAAAATAAATTTTTATGAGTTTATCCTTGGTATCAAAGTGATCTCAGTTTATTCATAAAATGTAAAAAAAATATGTCACTAAAATATTTGAAGTTAATTTGAATGAAATCTCAGGACTTTCATGTTATGATACAACAACACCAATAAGTTTCATTACATTTAATATTATGCATAATTTCTAGATTGAATATCATAAAGGTGCGTTATTTTTTCAATTCCATTTGTAACAATGTGATGGATCCGAATTTGTTGAACAATTTGTAGAGTGATGCAGTATCTATACCTTCTCAACTAAAAATATACTTCCCACCATCCTTTTTAAATATCATGGTATATTTAATGGTTTATTTATTTTGATAAATTTGTCTTTATGATCCCATATATTTACATTGGACGCGTCTTTTTGAAAGTTATATGATGATATTAAAGGGTTATGTTAAGAATCTACATCAACCAGTAACCTCCATTTTTTGGAAGTATATTTCTGAGGATGTGAAAGAGTTTTATATAGACTAATTATATACATTGGATCAAATATTTTTTCCTACATTTCACCCTGAAAGAGTTATTTTTTGGGGAAATGGGATCCATGGTTTGAAAATAAAGTCAATGACTTGTTAATACAAATACAGTCACATTTATACATCTTGAATAACAAAAATGGAACATGTTCATATATAAAATAATGTATTAATGTGTTAAAAAATGTAATTTGAAGAATAAATATATGTGGGTACTAATTTATCATAAGAAAAGTTTTTTACCATGTTTTAAAGGGATCATTCATGGTGGACCTAATACATTAGAAACATTGGGGTTGTTAGTGGTGAGCTAAGCTTAAATATGATATCATGGTTTGGTTATGAAATTTATGGATATATATTTTATACTAAGGACCGGGAAAATAGGACCGTTATTCAGAATAAGAGTGTAATTCTTCTCACTGAGGTAATTTATTTTATAAGGGAGAAATAGAAAACCCAATATCCATGAAAAATTCTTATTATGGAGTTATCAAAGATATATAGGATATTTATTACATTAAAATTTGACTTCCTCTATTAAACTATAAATGGTTTGTTGGTAATATTAGTGTTAAATATGATGAATTAAGAATAAAACTAGTAGATATGAATATATTGGGATACAAAAATGACCCTTTTATCATGAAAACACATTAGAAACAAATTTTATATGTTCTTGATATATCAAATATATAATGGTATATAATTTTTTATGAAAAAAGAAGTAATTTGTTGATGAAAGTGTTGATAATAATAGATAATTTTATGAGATCCCTACTTCCATGGAAGGATTATTAGAGGATATTAATGACCACGATATAGAAATTATTTGTTATATATCAAAAAATAATGTAGAAGGAAGATGAGAAAATAATACTTTATTAATCACCTAATATTATAAGAACTATATAATTATTTCCTATTTTACTTTTCAAAAAATCGAAATGTGAAATATATTATTTATAATTTTATTTTTTATTTAAGTATCATATTTTATAAAATGTGATTTTTTTTGGTATAGTACTAAAAATTAATTATATATAAATAATAATTATCTATGATATTTTTATCATTATAAACGTCACTAGGTTTTTTTATATCATTTCATGTTTCATAAATATTATCAGCACTTTTTATCATTTTTGTTAATTAATTTAATGAATATGATAAAAAGTGTGTTTAGTTTTTTTGAATTTTTTTATGATTTTCCAATTTTATTCAAATTTATATATAACATTCATATTTGTATCATTTTTTACTAATTGTTTATTAATTTGTTTATAGGAACATGTAATATCAAAAAGCTGAGTAATCTCAATCTTTTAGGGAGGAACTTCCACACACTTCTACCAAGGAGCCTCCTCATTACTCTCTAATGGATTCTCATAATTATATAAGGATATAGGAGATTTTAGGAGTTGGTATATTTGGTAGCACCCATTTACCTTAATTATCACCTGCTCATAGAAATGAGTTGAAAAAATCTATCGAGTTTGATGGTAATAGAAATCCTCAAGTTCCAAATTTAGAGTAATTTAAGATTTTTATGGATATTCAATGTCAATAAAAAATAAGTATCAGGACAAGTGATTCAAGAGGTGTTGAAAAGAAAATTCTAGCTCACCTACAAGACATAATTTTGGTAAGATAATTTATTTTTATTTTATTTTCCATGAAATGTTTTTAGTAATATAAGTTTTTTTCTTCTTCTCAGCTTAAGATGAAATTTGATTTTAATGAAACTAAATAAGTCAACAAGATATGATTATCTTTAAATATAAGTATATGGTGGGATTTTAAAGTTACTCTAACTTTGGATTTCATTTTTAATGGAAGAAAAAATGAAAATCCATATAAAATATATGGTTTTTTAAGTAAAGATACATATGGGAAGTATATTGAATACTGAAAGTAGGAATCATTTTTTGTAAATGTAATTCCTATTATTTGAAGAAATTTTATGTATAATGATTAAAAAATACCATGTTATTGATTTTTATTCCCTTAATAACCATGAACTGGGGATATCTCAATAGGATATCCAAGTGAAGAACATATACCCTCATATTTTATCTTATAGTGGGTATTCATTAATCAAAGAAAAAATATAACAGAAAAGTTTGAAATTTTGAAGGAAAATACGTCAATATCCATGGATATTTCCCTTTCTTCTCCCCATTTAGATAGGAAAATTTAGAAAGGGATTAGATAAATAAAATTAGAAATATATTACAAAATAGATGAAATATATAACTATTTTATGTTATTTCTATAATCTTTATACTTTGTAACAATAATACATTTTTAAAATATTCTTTACTAGAAACCTTGGTGGAGTTAAGCATAAAAGTGTCCTTAAAACATAATGGTAAGAATGATATTTTGGCTACTACATTAAGAAAGGAACAACACATATTCTATGTACAAGGATACGAGGTTGGTGTGTCTGTTGAAAATTTATTTTTTCATTTCGGTACTTCTTTTAGGAATGATGTACATAATAAAAAATAAATTCTTTAGAAGATAAATTTTAGGAGATTTATGATATGACAGACAATAGGATTAATTTTTTTGGTAAATCAATGTTTAAATACATGGAAAGTGAATTTCAAGCTACTTTTCTCACTCCTCAACCTCTGCCAACATATACCTATCCCAACTTTCTCCTCTATAGTTTCTCATCTATTATGAGTTATATTTTGAGGATCTATAGTATCAAATTATAGCACATGGAATCATACATTATATTGGAGGTACCTTAAATCTCAGTATATATAGATGGATAATATTTGGGTAATGATACAAGATATTAATTAAGCATCATCTAGAGTATTGTTCTCTAATAATAGGGTTTTAATTGAAAGACAGGGTATTGATGATTTTTTAATTGGACATATATACATGTAAGATAGTTTACCACTGAGGTATGCATCAATTACATCCTTTATTTCATATTTTTTATATACATTTTAATATATATATATATATATATATATTCTATGAATATGTTAAATGTAGAGACATGTTGTATAGAAAGAAACATCATTTTGGGTCCCCTTAAACATAGCATACCAGTTGTTCTAAAGGAATTTATAAATTATATTTATATAAATTAGTATTTTTAAAGGGTTATGAGCTAAACATGACTGATTATTTATGTGGGTGTGATTTATTATTAGCGATTTATAAGAAATATTTAATGGGTCTTGTAGATGAAAATATTTTGGGCCTCAAAGTGATGCATGTATTTTCCATGTAATTCTATTATCATATTTCATTCAATTATATCAATTTGATCTATGTGAAAACCTATTTGTTTTTATTAGTTATCTATATAAACATTGTATTCACCATCACATGAATTTAGTGTATGGATTCATGGGACAACAATTCATTTCTCATGAAACTAAAACAGTATAGGAAAAATAAAGAACCAAATTTTTTTATTAGATTTTTTATAATGAAGTTGTTAAGCATTGGATCAGTCCTTATCGTTGTTGGTACGAAACATATATTTTCATATAGTGAATCTTGCCTATTATTTTAATGATTATATATTATAATAAATTTTAATTTTATTTTAGACATATCCTTTTCAAATAATGAATGGAAGCACTATAAACAATCACCAAG
This sequence comes from Viscum album, assembly GCA_963277665.1. NCBI lineage: Eukaryota > Viridiplantae > Streptophyta > Magnoliopsida > Santalales > Viscaceae > Viscum > Viscum album. The sequence goes on along the minus strand of OY728136.1, from coordinate 511,778,757 downwards.
AATAAGGGAAAAATATGTATTATGTGTGTACAAAGGTGACTTATTTTATAAGTAATATAATTTAGAATACAAATTAAATGTTATATAAATATTTTTAACTTCATTTGTAATAGAGTTTTCATCATCAATAAGTATTAGTCGAATTTGGGGGTTATTTTGTAAGATTTATATATGTTATAATTACATCTGGGACACTTATTTCTTTTTAAGAGGATTGTTTTAATTGTCAATTTTTATTTTATTTATCTTATATATATATTGAGATTTAATGTTGAATAATTTATTTTTAATTAATATATCTTTGATAATATTAACTCATATAATGGGAATGAGATAAATCTTCCACAGAGAGGATGGGGTGATTATTTTACAACTTTGATTCAATTTTAATTTATCTCTTTATATTTTTAATGTTGATTGTGTATTTTTACTATGAAATTATAAAGTTATTATACTTGTAACCAAGTTTTCATACAGATAGATTTTATAGAATTGTACCAGATTTTTTTCTATTGTAATTTTCTATTGTTTTTTATAAGTTCATTATATTATAAGTTTGGATGTTATATTTTTCGATATTTTTTTAAAAAAATGTTATTTACAATGGTTATTTTTATAACCAATGTAAAAAATAAATTCCACATCAATTATTTTATATCTAAAATGTAAATCTACATCACTTTTTTTAAGAGTATTTTAAATGTAAGTTTTAATAATAACTGACATGGGAATTATATTTAATAGTTTTTAATATATCCAATAAAAAATCCATTTACAACATCTCTTATAAAGATGTCACTTTTTAACCAATGTTAAAAATATAAAAAAAAGACATTAAAATCCATTTTATTTACTATTATTGGTATTGAATCTGAAATTATACATATTTTATTTATCCTACACCAAAATAGTCACACATTGACAATTTACCATAAAATGGATACCCTTCTTAGACTTTGGTCTCATTATAAAATTGATTTCTATTTATTCCCCTTTCTATCACTAAAAGTTAACATTTTCTTCTCTTATAAGAGGTTTTCTTAAATATAATCTTATTTAGGTTTATTAAAATCATACTATTTTTCACACCCTAACCTTCACTTTCTCTATTATATTATTACTTATTTATTTATAGCATTTTCCTTGAGTTTTGAGTTGAAATTACTTGAAAATTTTATATTTTACAGTTTTAGTGTATGTAGCAAAGTCGGTACTAACTAAGACACCAAAAATGAAAAATGTAAAATCCATTTATAGTGGATATTTTCATTATTTGTGAAATATTTTTCAAATTATATATCCCAAAAGTGTGGGTGTCCTGGTTTTTCAAGTAAGGGGCGCATAGTTAGCGCATGGTTTGGTAAATCGTACAACCTGACCATAAATTTTAAAAGGTGAAAGTTCTATCCTAACCCTACACATTTTAATACCTAAGAACATACTAATATTCTATTTCTGGTAACATAGTTTAGGGGGACCAAGTGTGGCATCCTCCTACTTCTCCCTTGTGATTTGAATGGTTATCCATTAATTTCATGGTGATTTCTCATGGGTTGATATTCTTTTCTCTTATTCTTTCCATTTATTATTTTTTTATTATTTATATGTTTTATTTTTATGGTGTTAGATAAAACCTAGGTGGGTTTAGGTTCTAATTTGATATTTATTTGTTTTTTAAGGTGTTCATATTCATCCTTGAGCCTCCCTCTTTTCATTCTTGAAGGTTCTGCTTATCTGCACTGTACCGTGGTATGTGTTTATATGTTTTCACTTTTTATTTAAAATCTATCTAATTCTTGAGTTTTAATAACTCTTTTTATAAAAATATTTTTTTCTATGATCTTACATAGATATATGAAAGGTTTTATCAAAGGGGATAGGTATTTCAAAATATAGTTTTTAAAATAAATTGATTTTACATGGAACATTCTATGAGTGTTAAAAGGTTTATTGTTTAGGACATTGTTTTAAATAGACCTTAATGTGTATTTAAATTTATTTATTTGTTTTTCAATGATGTTTTCATGATTTTTATATAGTTTCCATAAGATTTTTTGGTTTAAAATAAAGGCTTTCTCATTGGTTTGAAATGAGTTTTCAGATTTCAATTTATTTTAAAATAGGTTTGTAGGCCAGGTTCTTTTATATATATAAACACATATATCAATACCTATTTAAATATATATATATATATATATAACTATTATTTTTTAAACTTAAGGCTTTTTTGGAACTTATAAAGGATATTTCGAAGCAGTATTTTTTAGAATTTTTTAAGGATATTTTGGAAAATACATCATTAGTTTTAAAATTTAAGGATTAGTCAGCACTATAAGTAAATAGATTTTCTTAAAAAATGCATGTCACACTTACCTAAATCCCCATTGATCAATATTTTTAATGTATTTATTATTGTATTTTATTATTTTTGTTTTTTATATTATTTTTGAAAGGGGTTTTTATTTAGGATTGTGTGGGTGATGGTTGATTTTGATTTAACATGGGAATAATTTTCCTTGTTTCTTATTATTAGTTTGTGTTTAATGTGGCACACATCCTTCCTCCCCCTATATTTAGAAATATCTTGGGGATTATAGTAAAACTAATTAGATATCTAGATATGTTTTTTTATATTTTCCCATTTATATTGACTTTTTTCTCTAACTTTGGACCAGTACAGACTATAGGAGTGACATTGGTGAGGATAGTTGAGAGTAAGCTGGTTGGTTATAAATAAAGGATTAATCGACATGTTGATAAATGATTCCACAATAGTATATCTATGATATTCTCACCAGATATTTAGGATTATTATATTATTATATGTACTCTATAGATTCTCTTTTTCTATATTAATGTTTTAGATCTATTTTCCATTTATATCATGATTTAGCTACAATTTTTTTTCATTTTACATTCATTTATTATTTCATTATTTTATTATTGTCTCAGGATTAGAATTTTTATTTTGATTATATTTTGAATTTTATTTCTCAGCTTATTTATTTAGTTATTGTTTCCCTTATTTACTTTCAATCTCTTTATTGTGAAATTTTAATGAAATAAATTTAAAATATGGATTTCAAAATTATGTTTTAATAGAGTATTAAAATAAAGTTTTTAATAACTATTAAAGTCTTTTATAGTATTTTTAAAAGGATTTTTAGGAGTGTAAAAAAGTTTTGTTCTTGAAAAAGATGAAAAAATTATCTTTAAATATTTTATTTCAAACTAGTGTTCCTGGAATGTCTTAAAAAAAGAAATTCATGGAATCCTTGCTGAAATTTCGTAGGGTTATTATCTCACACACTTATTTATACAACTTAGTTATTTCATAATGAGTGACTTTATTTCGGTTATAGGTTCTAGTTTTGAAACACTCATGGAGTAAGAGTTCTATGTTGGAAGGTGACCTTGGATTCATGATGAGTTGGTATCTGATATTTTGGTTTTTATTTGATGTTATATATGTTATATTTATGTCATAATTTGTTTTATTATAGAATCTATGTGATGTTTTATTATATTTGAGTTGTATTTTTATTCCAGTTGTTCCTTATTTGGTTAATTTTTATTAAAATATTCTTATTTTATTTATCAATGGATTCCTAATGTATAGACACTCAATATAATAGTTTTGTAAAGGTTACACTATGTAAAAATTATTAATTATATAAGAGAAATCATTCCTGGTGAGTTTATTTTGATACCCTGACACTTGTTTCCAACCAATTTGGATATGGAAAATCCTTTTTCCCATGTCATGGGTCAGATTGAGTGTGAATCTCAAGGGTTTCCTAGGTTGGTTCATGAAAAAATTGAATCATATCCATGGTTCCTAAGAGGGAATGAGTTCTTGAAGTGCCCTTTTCATTTTTTTGTCCATCATATGGGACATGGGATCTGTAGAGATCATGAGGTGGATCATGAAAAGGTTCTTGATCACTACATCATATAATGAAGCCTAAACTACCATTAGACTTCTCTATTTGAGTCTTTATTTTGAGCTATATTTTTTATTCTTCTTGTTTCATTTTTATTTTAATTGATGTATCTTTGATTATTGTGGGAGTTTTATGAGTTTTATAGGATATTTGATTTTTATATTGAAAATGGGATAAGAAATTTATGTTCCTGGTTTAACCAAATGTCTTGAAAAACCATATGGTGCACGTATGCATGGTTCTGTGAAGATCCTAGTGGTTAATTACACGATTGGTTCATGGGCTATTAAATCGTGTATCCAAACCGTGCACATACAGTGATCCCTTTAAAATATTAGTTCCTCATTCATTATATTTTAATTTATTTGGATCTTCTACTATTTCTATTTGAGATGGACTTGGGGGAATTTTATGATGTGTTAATCTTATTTGGTTGAATTTTTTGATTTTTTCAGAATATGATATAAAATATTGAAGATTTTATTTTCAATGTTTATAAATAATTTTTCTAAGATAATTATAAAAAAATGGATGTATTAAATTGTAAAACATATTAAAGAAGATGTTTTAAATGTAATAATATAAAAAATGTTAATAGAATAGATTTTAGATTTATTTAAAGTAGTGCTTTCAAAATGGTGTTTATAATTTGACTATTAGGGTTCTTTTGTTTAGTGTAAGTTGAAATTTGAAATTCATGATTGAGTTTCATAATTTGTTTCCATATTTATATCATGACTCCTAGAAAAGTGCTAAGGATAATAGAACATTTGTATCATGGGGTGTTCCTTAACCTTTCATATCTTAGGGAATAGATATAGTTCTTATGGTTTTCCAACCTACTAAAATTCTAGGTAGAGTGGTAGAGTGGTAGAGTCAACCCCATAGTTTTATCTTTTCCTCTGTAGTGATCTAGAATCCAATGAGGCTATGGAGTGGCAAGAGAACATTAAATAGGTATTTAATTTTTTAAACAATCAATAAGACTCATGAGTTAAGATCTTAACAAAATTATTTGAAGGACCAAGTCAAGAATAATGGAGGACCATAATTCCCCTTCAGCTAAAAAGTAGCATGTCTTGGGAATATTGTAAGACCACATTTATTTAGTAGAATTTTTTTTAAGAAGGTGAAAGTGGGGATGGAAATAGATCTTATGAACCTCAAAAAGGTGATAAGTTAGCAAAATGGTATATTACATGTTTTAACAAGTTAATTATTTTCTATCTTAAGTTAATTATCAAGGACTTGTTGAAACTTCCTCTTTTTGAGAGGGGTATTTGTTCAATCCTCACTTATAGGATTCCCCTTTTTAATCCTACTTCATTTGATAAAGTGGACAAAAACCATGATGGTGGATTTGACCTCTAGGGTCTAACCCATCAATTTTGGTGACCCTATTAATCTCATTATTAGTGATGGTTGTATATCTTTCAAGAATAATAAGTAATAGAGGCCCAAGTTGGAAAATCATAAGGATATAGGATAATATTTTTATTCTACTACCATTTCTTAGGTGAATAAGTGGTATCATGTGTTCTATTTGTATGGACATATTGGGAACTTAATTCCATATTATTTAAAATACTTAAAACCTACCATAGATGTGGTATGTTAGGATATCTTCATAAGATTTATAAGTTCAAGCATCAAAAAATGAATAAATATTTATCTTAGCTTGGATCTCGAAGGTAGTTTAACCACATGCCCTACGGTACCTCCACCTTGTTATTCATTTTTTCTTTAAGTTTTCCTAGTTTCACAACTACTGTCTTGATATTCAGTTTATATTATCCTTATTCGATTTTATAGAGGTTTATATTTGTTTTGATGGGATTTTCAATGGGGTTCTAGGTTTATTTATTCGTTTTGGTCTCCTTAATTCAAGGGGTAGAAAGTTCTTTTTCTTGGACAATAACTTTTTTCAAACCGCTATGATGAGTATAATAAATCCATGGTGGGTAGACCTATTAATGCTCTTAACCTCCAAACCCTTTCCCCTTGGTGATCCTCTTAGATATTTAATGCATTGATTATGAGTTTGATTTTGTTTTTCTTCCATTGGGTGTTGTCTCTAATCTAAAAAATATTGGGTTTATCTTATGTTTTAAAATATATGTCATTCTTTGGGTCTTTAGTGAATTTAAAGGGATAAATAATGTTATGGTGGGGAAAATTTTTACACCTCAGCCTTTACTTTTTCTATCATTTTCTAACTTATTATATGTTTTCCCTTGAGTTATGGGTTTGAATTCCTTTAAAATTTTAAATTTTATGATTTTAATACAAGAAAAACAATTGGAACATGGTTTGTACTGACCATGTGACTAAGCATGTGAAAAATTAAATCCCTTGAAGAAAGATATTTTCATAGTTAGTTAATGGTTTTTCAAACTATACAGTCCAACCGTACAGGTGTGCAGGTGTTTCCAATAGAAGGCGCGTGGTTTGGTTAGTTGTGTGGCCAACCTAGAAATTTTAAAATATGAATGGTCTATATTACCCCTCCTCATTGTTTACCCCTAAAACCCTCCTCTTTATAATTTATCTTACATACGGAACACAAAGGTTTGCCTCCTCCTCCTCACCCCTTTTGATTTTGTGGGTTCTTCTATTTTTTGGAAATTTCTCAAGGTTTTAGATTCTTTTCTCTTCTCCTTTACCTTTTTTTAATTTTCTTATCTTATATTTGGATAGTTTTGGTCAAAATATAGGTGGGTTTTGTTTATTATTTATTTTGGATTTAGATCCTAGGGTGTGAAGATTTATCCCCTAGCCTCCTTTATTTTATTCTTGAAGTTTCTACTTCATTTGTGCTTGAACTAGGTAATTGTTTACATATTTTCCATATTTCTTTATAATCCAGTTGATTCTTGACTTTTATTAATATATTTACATTAAAATTATGTATTCCATACGCTCATCTAGATATATAAATGGTATTCCCAAATGAAATGGGTATTTTAAAGGATGGTTTTAACAGTAAATTGGTTTTTCATAGGAAATTCTACGAGTTTTAAGGGGGTTCTTATTTGTGAGATTTTTTCAATATACTTTATTGTATGTTTCAGTTTTTTTTGTTTAATTATATAATTCATTATTCTAAAATGGTTTATATAATATTTTTTTAAAGAAATTTTTTCTCCTGGGTTTTAAAGGAGTTTTGGAATGTCACTTGGTTTCAAAATAGGATTTCAAACAGGGTTCATATATATATTGTTGACGCACACCAAATAACCATCAGAATAATTCACAAGGGAAAAAATACTGAAATATGTGTATTATTTTTCCTACAAAACAAAGGAATAAAACATGTCTAGTACATGTGGATTATATATCCCTTCAAAGGATACAGGATTTCATGACCTTTAGGAGGTCATGAAAATGGCTGTGTAGTGCATAAATTGTAGGAACATATTGAAAAATCTCCGTTGACAAGTCCCACTTGTTCTTGTAAAGGCATCCAAGACATTTGCTGGATCACACGATTTGACAGTTAGTGGGTTCTTGAAAAACAATCCAAAAATCCTTGTAGAATAAGGAGAAAATATACCAAATATGTGAGCCTATCACAGTTATAAAACATCATGTGAAGAACCCATACAAGTTCTAAATAAACTGAGGAATCCCTATATATATGTATCCGTTTTCATGAAAGAGCTCAAAGGAATATCACCCTTGAAACATTAAGGGAATCAGACATGTCTTGGTGATATTTCAACCCCCCTACGAATCTAAATATAAACAAAAGGTTTGTCCATGATAATTCTCATGCATCAATACATTACCTTTTTTGGGTAACACAATACGTCATTGATAGGGGGAGTGATTTTCTTCAATAAAACTCATGAAAACTTGTGATATTCCCAACCCTTGTAAAATAAAAAGGAACTAAATAAGGGGAAACATAGGAGATTATTGTGAAGTAAGATACATTGATCTTATTAGAATGGGGTTATACACCCTAAGAAATCATCCTTGATCATGTGAGGCCCCTTGAAAAGATAGCTTGATCTCACAAAGACCCCATGGAAATCCACCTTTGTCTCATGGAAATTTCGGGACAAAGAATTTAAGATCACGCAAAAGCCTTTATACATGCATCATGGTCTCATAAAAGTCCCTAGACATGTTTTCATGACATTGTAAAATCCCCATGGTATTTACACATGATTAGGAAATACCCCTTTGACTGGCCACAATCTAATTAATTGTAAATTGAATGGTTGGTATTATAGTCACTAAAAACATGCGACACTTATAGTGTGATTTTTTTGAAGTGTGTGACACTAAATCCCTCCACCAACCGCAACCTAGATTTGTGCAATACATGCCACATAAGGAGGAAAATAACAGGGGTTAGGATGCCTATAAATCCCCCAAACTAGCATGAAAATAAAAATCATTGGATCCATGCACTGGATCACCCAAACATCAAAAAAATCTTTTTAGGGCTTCCAATCACACAATTGAAAGTTCTTCTATAATGTAAAAAATGGAGAACTACATACTAGGTCATGTGATGTGCATAGAAACTTTTTTTGATCACTCATAGATCATACAAAGTACATCTAGAGAGTTATGTGAAGGAAACCCCTCATATCCTATGAATATGTTGAACCTTAAACAAGATAACACTAAAAAATCTAAGGAACATATGAAAAAACTAGAATAAAGACAAAAAGGTGGGAGGATTGTGTGAGGAACATGTACGTTGATCCACATGTGCTTCATGCGACTCATCCAAATCATGCGACAACATTAGGACTTGTCACCTATATCATGTTACATCCCCTTGACATACCATTTAGATCAATTGATGTTCTATAGACACATAAATCAAGTCACATGGTACCCTCTGGGCATGCCACCTGAGTCTTGTGGAGGACTCTGGGAACACCATCTAGATTTTGTGATGTTCTCTATAAATGTCACCCAATATACATGGACACAAGTGTATTTCATCTAGGTAATGTTAATCCATCCGGACATACAATATAGATCTCACAACACCCTTCAAGCAAGTTGGATAGGTCTCTCAAAGGCATCAATACATGCCAATGAAAATCATGGACACCCACCAGGCATGCCATCCCAGGTTATGTGATTCCCTCTAGTCATGTCATCCAACCTTATGTGATGGAATCTAGAAAATGCCATCCTTGATCCTATGATGGTCTCCAGACATGCCATTCAGATTATGTGATGTCCTTTGGAAAATTCAATTGTATCATGAGACTGTCTTTAGGAATGTTTGAAATATAGAAAAAAATGTCTAGTCACCCTCCGACATGTCAGGAAACCAACCAAAACATCATAGGTAGACAACTATGATAGGTCAAAGAGGACTCCTAGAGAATGATAACCTTGTCCAGCCTCAATATTAGTGAATCCTCCATGCATACTCCCAGTTTAAAAAGAACTATGATGACTCTTATTCCTTCTATAACTTGGATACATAGGATGCATTCCTAATACCCAAGCTCTATATTAAACATCGAAGGGGTTTTACAAGACATAAGACCCTCACCCATAAGTAGTGATACTGATTACCTATTGTCCCTTGTTTGTCACACTAATCATTTCTCATGTGGGATTAGGGAGTTGTAATAATTATATCACTCGCATCATGAACCTCTATCAGATAAGGAAACCTCAATGTGTATGCCTCGATCAGTGGCATAATATGATATACCCTCCAATATTAGGGAAGCCTCAACATTTAAACCTCGATCATTTGAACTATGAGAACTCTATGTCTTTCCATAACTAAGATACATAGGACACATTCTTAATGGACCAATCACAAATAGGAATCCACCTTATTTTAAGTCTAACTATGCCTCCAACATTCCAACCATCGGGACCCAATCTCTCCCATGGGATGATCATTATTCTTCATCCACCAAGGGATCAATAAGTCAACTGATTTATGATGAATCTAATTATTTCCATAATTTGGAAATGTAGGATTCCTTCTTATGGCATGAGCTTCAAATTAAGTATCCAAAAGGAAATATCAACACATAAGTCCATCATCCATAAGTAGTGAGACTGATTACTTATTATCCCTTACTTCCTACACAAGGAAAGGCACACATAGGATTGGGGGGTTAAAATGATCACTTCATTTTTAAAAAAAATCTTCAACAACTAGGGAAACCATAGGGTGTAAGTCCCTATCAGTGGCATGATACAACTATCCCTATATAAAGGTATCTACCTTGAGGAAATTCCCATGGGTGTGATTGTACTTGATAACTATGCTTCATGTCATACCTATGATACGTAAGACGAAGTCCAGAGGCTCGAGATCAATATATTTTTCCAAATTGACCCCATATATATAATTTCCATATGAAATTAAACTGAAAAAGTTTAAATAACTATGTGGGTTTTGATTCCTATTACAAAATAGGATAGGTTGGATGCCTCAAAATGGATCAATCCCATCCTTGATATATTAACGACTTTCCTGTATGGAAAAAAACTCTGAATGACATTGTTATACAGCTTCAACATATAGGAATCTACCCAAAAATTCTAAATTGATGAAGAAACTATGATACATATGTGTGTGTTCACCAATATGATTCCCTCTTTTTCATATAAAAGGGTTTATCATATGATGATTTTGTTAGGGTAACCAGTCAGAGAGAAGGATTAGGAAGTGATTCTTGGACATATTATAAATATATAAGAGAGTATTAGCATAAGAAAAAATTCTCCCCAAAAGGGTGTGATTATCCCTACCTCCCATCCATTTGACCAATGTGATTTCCTAAGTGACATTGGGTTTAAAGCCTCAATCGACCTCTTTCCTTTGGAAATAAGTTCTGTACCTAATTAGGGATGTAGGAACCATTGGGAGTTTTTATAAATGATGAATAAAAATGAGAATACTAACCTGAATCCTACATCCATAAAGGAAAATAGGTTTATTCACATTGGACCATTTTTTACCCCGTCTCTTAAACAGAACAAAAATGGTGAACCCGATATGAATCTCCCAAATAAAAAAAGATCATTTGACCTAAAATAGATCTTATGGTTGATCATTTATATCTAGGGTTCTAATAAAATTATAGCATCATTTCTTTGACAAGTCTTCATGAGCATAATTCATAGATAGGTTGTAAGAAAGGACAATTGGGTTACCCAAGCCTATCTAATTGAGAACACACCTTGCCTGTGATAATGCACTGATAGATGGCCTTATTCCTTATTTTCTCTCTAACTGTAGATATTTCTCCCACCAATAACACCATGTTCTAATATAATGTATTCCTCTAGTTACTGTTATGGAAAATAATTTATGGCAAAAACCTCTGTGGAACTCAAAATGATATCACATGTCTGACACATTCAACATCAGGTGTAAAATTAAATGGTATGGTGACGCCATCAACATGGTATGAACCTGATCCATGATTATTCCCATGAGGGTCTCCAAACACTAACCTTAATGGGTTTACATCATCCAAATAATGTTGTATTAAATCCAGTGGCTCTCACTACCATAGAAAAACACTTTGTAAGCTTATCCCTAGAGAGTGATAATCACCACCTTGAATCTCTAAGGAAGTTTGATCAAGCATTAAACTATGACTACCTCCTAGTTTAGGAGCCACTGATGAGGTCTCTTGTCAACCACCATCACTAGATTCATCCCATAGGTTCCCTTAATTCACCTACTGAAGGTACCACCCAACACACTTCCACCTTTGATCCCCATTCACTGGTTACAAGGAAGTCCCATCGAGTGTAGAAGGCTATGGATAATCATGAGTGGGATTATATCCCAACTCTAACTAATGATGTCTAACGATATATTATATAAATAACCAGTAAGTAGGATCATATCCATGCTCATTAAGAACTTTTATATGGTAATATTTTTATAATGAGTATGGGGGAGGAGCATATTTCTACCCTTGTTCATGAAGTCCATCAACATATCCCTATAGCACAAGGAGGGAAAATGTGGGCTTATATCCCCACATCAATTGAAGATATCTACTAGTATACAGTGAAGTAAGAAAATTTACATAATTATATTCTTATACAAACTTATATAAAATTCCATTACATCTTAGATATAGGTCAAGCACTCCGCTATGATATTCTTCCATTGATACAGATAAAATGATATGTGCATATTCCTATTCCTATAGAACGAGCATAAAAACACTATGATCATTATGAACAAATTATTTATCTAGATAAAACACACATTCTTTCTCGACTAAATGGGGATTATCAGTATATTTCGATAAGGGATGACGCACCAAACACGGATCATATTCTCATTCCAATCGGGGCTCATGAGGTGAGAGTGACACATGCCTCAGTACATGGGCACATTCCTATCAAAAAGGTCCAAAGGTGTATTACAAAGGCCCAAGGTCAGGTCTGTATCCCCTTTTTAGATGAGAATCACAAAGTTAGAGTTGAACATACCTCAAGAGAGGCTCATATGTTTATCAAATAAGACTGGTGGCATACTCAAAAGGCACAATATTTTAATCATGTCCTCATTTTGGTCAGGGCACACCTAGTGAGAGTGGAATATTCCTTGGGATAGACTCATATATTTTTAGTGAATCTACCTAGAATATCTCAGTATATCATGAAACCCTATGAATATTACTGCTTCTACTAATGAATGAATGTAGTAGTGTCCTTCTGAGTACATACAGAAGGAGGCTCATATCCCTTATCCCATTACGAAGGGATATCATCATATTCCAAGGGGGGGTTATGACTAGAATCATATTCGTGTTCCTACTGGGGCTCACCAAGTGATAATGGAACATTCCTCGAGATAGGGTCATATCCCTATCACAAATGACCAGTGACATATTCAAAAGTCTCAGGATTGGGTTCATAATCTTAGTCTGACTGAAGATCACAAAGTGAGAATGAAACATGAATAATTATAGGCCTATGTTATAGTAAATAATGAATAAGATAATTTGAATATTATAGTATCTTCTCAGTAGTTGGATCTTATAATCACAACACATGATAACTATTAACAAGGCCTGGAAACCATCATGTAGTAGGATCATATCCCTACACAATTCCAGAAGGCAGGTCGAAATATTCCATCCATGATGTAGAATAATGATCTTATCCATAATATTCTCAATAATAGTGTCCTTAAATATTTACAAGACACATTCTTAACACCCAAAGGGTCTTTTGACTCTTCAACTAAAGTTGAAGACAATCATTACTACGATAGTCCTCCTTAGGGTGGTGTGGAGATGGATCGTAGGGACTCTACTCCTCAAATCCATCATGGTTAACCTCGACATGGTAATATCTCTCATGGAAAAGGAAAACATTCTACCAAGACACCTCTCAATAGATAGGTGTTCAAAACATAGATTTATTTATATAGAGAGGTTCTCAAAACATCCAGGTCAACCATATATTGTTTCCCATCAAATTTCAACTGAACTCTACTCTAGTCAATAAGAAACCCCAAGAAAAAACTTATATGTCTTTATCATATATAGGTGTGTAAGTTAGATATAGAGGAGGCTAACATTGATATATGGAGAGAGTTAGTCAGAAAAAACCTCCCACCATGTTTGGTCCCCTTTCCACTTTTGACTATGAGACCCCAAATGAGCTAGAAAAGTAGTTTATGCCTTATCTATGACAAAATATAGGGGATAATCATCAGTTAATAAAGGATAGACATATAACCTATATAAGATATGAATATCACCTTTATATCATCAATAAAATCTATTGTCAGATAGATATGGACACCATTTCCATAGCCTGAAACCCTAGAATGGAGGAGCATGAAAAATGCCTATGTAATGTTTTCCATGACATCATGAAAAATATCCACCGAATGATTTACACAACATCATGATATGTACATATTCATGTATGGATAAAATGTAGATCATTTCACTTCAATATGTCTCTATAATAGAAGAATCCCTAAGATATGAATTCCTATAATGTCATAGCCTCTCCTAAAATTAGGGTACTAGGTGATTCTCGAGAAAGTGGGTCACTACAATGGAATACCCCCCACTTCAATTGTTCCAAGACATCAAGAACAGAGGAAGATGATAGCCAACAAATCTTCAAACCGCACCCCTCAAAAGAGAGGTAACTAATTTCATACACAGATTCTAAATATTCTATCAACTCAAAAAAATATTGTATAAATCGACTCCCATTATGGGCTACCACTACACCCAGATCCTACACAATCATAACTATGCCACATCAAATAGGTGCTAGTAGTAGATTCCATGGAATCCGTCTATGAGCGAACCCATCCTGATAGGTCGGGGTAATATCTACCACTGTCTACACCCATAGGATCGTCATCTCCCATGAGGATTCAGGGCATATCAGCAGTAGATATAAACAAACCCTAGTTCATTGGGCTTGGGGAACATATATCTCAATCATTGTTAGCAGTTTCATCATCCCCTAAGAGGGTCCTAGAGAAATCAACATCGGTTCCACATCAACCCCATCTCTTTAGGATGGGTTATTTAATAGGAATTTCTATCACAAGAATCATTAAATCCTTGATCAGAAGAATCAAATCCTCAACAAAAGGATTAATCAATGCCAAATTTTACCCTATATAGTCCCTATCCCATAGGGTTGGGGTAATTTTCATCATCATCATCATCACCAATTATGGGATCATTCTTCTCCGGGTTGGGAGGTAAATATCGACAGTTTACATCCCATTCGTTCCTATCACCATAAGAAAAACCTCTAATATTTTAGTCCCATTTGGTAATCACGACTAAAAGCATCCTAAACTTCACCACTCACATGCTGATATGAGAGGACCGTATGATGATGGAAATCAAACCCCACTAGTGTTTCAAGCTAAAACAACTCAATATGAAAAGGGGTTTGAGAAACGACCCTAGTGTAGGAAGTGAAAAATTGTCTTGTTACCTAAAAAGTAATGGGAAAAATACCATTTCTTGATACACCTCTATTAATTTCATCACCAACAACCCAAAAGATAATGTGGATTGGGATGAAAATGTAGAGGGATACAACATGAAAAACATACCCCAATATTATGGTCTTGATGCACCCATAGAGGCATCACACATCCAGAACTAGAAGAGCCTCCAGAACCTAGACCCTCAGAATAATGAGTTTCCACCTATACGCTTGAACACTAACTAAGATAAAGGAAAATTTATGGATACATCCCAATAACCACCAATAAGAATAAAAAATCCCTCCATAGAGGAACAATTGTAATTGTATGAGAGTGATACACAAAATCCTAGAAAACTCAATGAGGAACTACATAGGGGAAAAATTTCTAAAGGGTATCATATTCATGCTGAGGTGAATATTCCTCCTCCCATACATCTTGAAAGATTTCATCCACCAGTAAGAGTGGAATCTGATTGTTATACCAGATCCAGCTTTAGGTAGCTGGTCTACATAAACGAGTAAGTCAAAAATGATTGTGACTTCCCTCCCTTGTTTCAAAAGCCTATCCATATCTAAGGTGATCATTCAGTCTTAGGACAGATCAATAATTAGTGGGAGATGAAAAAAGTCCACATAATTATGCCCCATTGTATTCTTTCAGACATGAGGCATCTCAGATATAAGTACATCTGGAACAACTCAACGTCATCAAATCCCTTGATACTTGAATAGAATCCATGGAAGGGTGATACACACCTATGTAGCCTGATAAGAATCCATATCCTAAATTGGTGGATGACACTTTCCCCCACCAAATTATGGAAATCCTACCTTCTCCACTTTTGATGGTGCAGGAGAACCCAAAAAATATCTCACTCTTCGTATCTTGATGTGGTCTGATGGTAGGACATCTAGATCACTAGGAGACAACAAAGATGAGATGTTTTGTATAGACTTTGGTAGGGCCAGCCTTTGTTTGGTATAACCATCTTACAGTGGGATCTATTACAGGATGGGAATACATTGGTTTCAAATTCCATTACTAGTTCATCTCTACACCGAGGAAAATAATAATAATCAACATAATGAACTGAAATTAATGAGAAAATGAGAGGGTGTATGACATAATCACCAAATGGAAGGGTTTGACCTATTAATTCAATATACATATCTCATTGGAACAACTGATGGAACTCTATGATGAAAATATCTAGGATGAGATTCAGACACCTTTGGTCCTAATGAAGTATCATGGTGGGTTATGAGAGTTCGCAGAAACAACACAATGTTTGTAAGACTCCATTCAATGAACCTATCCATAATCTTGAATCATGCCTTCAGTATAGGGTAAAAGGATTGGTAGGGAAGAAACTACCACTATTACTCTCAAACTAGTAGCAATGCTCATTCATGCACCTCGGAATGTCTCAAACAACCCATCTCCTTCTGCCGAGTGATAACAATCACAAAATTTACCTCAACTAGAAGAAAAAAGAGACTAGGGTTTTCTGAGATTTTAGGAATGGATGAATAAAACAAAATTCTTCCAAAATGACCAATTTCATAATTATTTCCTTGAATCCATGGATAATAACCTACCAATGTTACCATATCCTAGGAATACCAAAAAGTCCAACTTCAATGATCATCCAAACAATACCCTTTTCCATAAAAGGATGGTTCAAAACATACATAATTGCATTATCTTCAAGGAAGTACTACAAATCATGGTTTATTTTCTATAGGTGATGTTAGATAACTCTTTAGAGTAGGTGGACAACATAACCATTGTCTAGATAGAAGAGAAAGGATATTGGTAGAAAGTTCCATCCATGCATGGATTGAAGTTCAACAACTGGATGACTTGAAAAGTAGTTGACCGAGATCATACCGGCATGATAGGATAGCTTCGTAGACCTAAAATAGTTCCCACACCAAGGTAGGTGGCATAAGATATGTCTCTCAAAGGTGTATGAGACTATCAAACATGGGAAGAGATAAAAGAGGAAGATTCATATTCCACTCCAATGAAATCTCTAACACTTGTATATTTCTTCCCTACAACATCCGAAGAGTGGGCAATGTCCTACCAAATAAAACCCTCATTGGAAGAAGAGGTAAATTTTGTTTCTATTAATATTATACACTTGCAGAACCCATTATGTGATGATGAATATGCCTCCAATTATGAATTCCCTAAACCTAACTGAGGAACAGGACCCCGCATGCATTGGAAATGAGGATACAAGGGATAGTATGGGCCTAGGAAGACTTAATATTTCAGTAATATCCCCATGGAGGACATATATAAAGTTGAGACCCATGTGAAAGTTATCCAAAATTATTAGTAAAGACATGGATGAGTCTCAGAATGCTCTAGTGTTCATCTATGCTCAGTCATCTTACATGACTGCCTAGTGGGAGTGCAATTATCTAATCATATCAGGTAATGGGGAAGGTCAAAATGACTTACAGCACTGGAAGTGGATGCTCCATCAACCTAAACACAAACTCCAGGTCTGGCTACCTCAAATGCCTCAAATTTTAAGCCGAATAATAAGGAGAAACTCTACCTCAAGAAGTGCCAACCACTGGAAAAAATTACAACATTCTAAAATAGAGGGTATTTTTTTATCCCACATCTCAATACTAGATGTGCTTCATATTTCAAATTAACTTCATAAGGTTCTCGTTCAAGCCCTCCAGAACCCACAAGAGTTCAATATATAAGTATTTGAAACAAAGTACTATAGAGTGGGGACCATGCCAGTAGAATGCCGAGTCATAATCTCATTCATAGATCAGTATTGAGAAGAGGTCATCTAGGGACACATCAAATCCATATATGTTTTGGGTAGACTCTATAAAGTTGACATTTGAAGTGTTCAGATCAAAAATGATTCTGAGATCAACCTCATCCTGATCATAACCCTTCAACATTTAGGGTATAAAAATGAGATTTATCTCCCAAAAATATCGCCATTTTAGGGTATGATAAACGTGAGAAAAGACCTATTGGGAAGGTCAAACTCAAAAATCAATTTCGGGATATCACATATGATGTTGTTTCATGACCCGAGCCACAGAGGACTTACCTACGACTAACCCAAGACTACCAACAATATTCCAGTGACTGGAGACTAACACTGGGTGGGCATATCCCACAAATGGGATGTATTAGCCTAAAGTACTTGTACACATGTACATATATCCAAGAACATACAATGAATAAATATAAAAAAACTAATACAAAGAATAAATACATCTAATATACTAAAACATAGTATGAAAGTAAAATTAATGAAAAAAGGGGTTGAATGCATGAATAGCTAAAAACCGTAGAGTCTAAACTACTCCAAGGTAGAGGAATAAAAGTTGAAAGAAAGATACTAGTGAAACACATCAGACTGATAGCTCTGACTAATCTCCACCCACTCCATTTCCTCTCTGGTCACTTTCAGAAGGGTCATCATCAACATAAGATACAACACTTTCAGGAAAATCCCATTCAGGGGTGAGTATAACAATACTCAGTTGGGCAACCCAAAAAAATAAACATGAAACACCCCATACAGTATTCTCAGTACAAGATATAACAATCAATATATAATAGAAACACCCATATATACTTATGAAATACACCACACCACTAGGTAGTCATAAACAACTTCTAAACATAGGATTATTCTCAAATCAATGATCATTCTGGAAGAATCCACTCCATGAGACATGTTATCATTTTAGAAACTCGACGAAGAGGTATATATCCTTGGAAGCATAATAGTCTATGAATTCCCTAATATGCAGAGAGGGGGTCACACCCAGAACTGTTGGGGGATACCACGAACTCAATTTAGATCAAACCGCTATGTAGGGGATCATATTCCCATGATTACACAAACCCTATTGATACAACCTACTATATGGAGAATCAATATCCTAATTATGTAGGTCAAGATGATTCCACAAACTCCATCCAATAAACAAATGATTATAGAGGATCACAGTGTAGTTTCACTAAGGGTCACAACAACTCTCTCTGAGACTCGGCCTCTAGAAGGGATCATGATCCAGTGAACATGAATTTCATAAAGCATTGTACCATAGAGGGAAAAGATCAAGGGAATACACTCAACCTATACTGGTGAAAACTAAGAAAATAAATTTCCATAAGAACTCTAGAAGGTAGTACACGGTGTGTACTAGGGGGTTCATAGTGTGTACAACTGTCCTCTTTGCTGACCATGTGGAAGAGCCTCACACGACATGTAGTCTATAAATACAAAACATGTAGAAGGAGTACATGGTATGCAGAGACACATGCTATCATGTTTGTGTCATTTTTATGTTTATGTGTACCAAATCATTGTTCATGTTCCAGCTTGTGTACCCTAACCCATGTCTGTGTATAAGTACATGGTGTTCCATATGGCTATGTACTTTTACCCCATGTCATTGTTCTTATAGAAGTACAAGTTGAGTCACATGAAAGAGGTCACATGTCATGTGATAGGGGTTACATATCATTTAATCCTTAACTCGAACAAAAACCCTAGTGTCCCATCCAGGGGGCCCACACCATGTATAGGTCTGGATTACACACCATGTTTCTTTCAATTTCCTAAATTCACTCCATGTCATCCCGCAACTCACTAGAACATATTTCCTTAATAGAACCTATATATTAGGGTTTCTCAGAATGTTTCCAACACCGATCTATGGAAAATCAGGCATGAATCTACTTGGAAAAAAGATCCACACTTCGTCCTTTAATTGTGTGCCAAAGTACATCGAAGAACATGGAATTGGGTATCTAAAATATTCAGATTCATCTCTTCTTCCATCATCACACCACTTTCATTTTGTTTTGATACCAGATATATAATATATGACCATTTCTAAAAGAAAGGGGTGTGCAATGAATATTTTTTAATTGGATTTTGATTATATTTTTGATGAAGAATATTTTTTTTCATCATTTATGAGATCTATAATATCCATTGGTGCAAAGATCCATGATCTGATCCCGATCCTTCATCATTCTCCAAGAAAATATCTCCAATGGTTTGTCTGAATTCTCTAGGTCTTGAGTGGAAAACCCTAAGGAATTTCTATAATCACATAAATAAAGATAAAAATAAGTCACTAGATTAACAAATTGTAATAGATTAATTATTTCATTTAATCACACCCGCGATAAAATTTTTACAAACGGCCCGCACCGAAAAAGGTTATGTCGCGCCTTGGGTAAAACATACATTATGAACTCAATGATGCCCTCAAATTTCTGATATGGTCCCTCATTTAGGATTTATTACACTTTTATAGGAAAACTTCATGTTCATTCTATTTAATATATTTAATATATTTCAAACATTTATTCTGGGCACATTGATCCCTGGAATCATACATAGTCTTAGCACCTAGTGTTGAAAATAACCTATAAAATATACAAAAATAATACATGAAAATATGATATGTAACACATTGAGTTTATGGTTATCCAGCAGGACAACACATATAATTTTCCTATTGAAGGACCCTAGTTCCATAGCCATGTGGTGGTACCCTTAAAATTACATTAGTGTTTTAAGTATCCCATCAATGGAAACATCAACATACTACATAGTGATAGTGTCCCCTTTGAAACTTGTAAAGACACATATGCTGAGGAAATTTTTTACAAAAGGGGCGAAAAAAACCAATGGTGGATGATTATATATAGGTTTAATCCCCCAAATTCATGGGAACTTCCCCTACAAATCCCTATAGTATGCCCGACAATGACTTTGTGCACCCCATAAATCTAGTTGAGGAAACACACTCAATCCCATATGTCTAAGACCCATATATCCCCAATAATAGTGTAAAATAAATCAGCTCCAGAATATCTCTATAGTGACTTTGATAGTAGGTGATGAAAATGTCTTTTCTCATGGCCTCCCTCACCTTGACAGTGAAATAGATGCCCCCAGTTTGCTGACTTTGTCTAAAAATGCCTCCACATACTCATAGTTGGGAAAAAATATGATGGACTCAAGAACACCCCTCCAATATTGAGGAATGTGTATCCACCACCATTAATGGTCTCAAGTAGGTCAATATGGGGAAAGAAGAATACAAGTGTCCTACACTGATGACTTCCACCATTCCTCTCAGGATCAAGAGATGTACATTTAATTTCTAAAGAAACAACTATATGTGTTTGATTGGAACTATACATAAATGGCCAAAATAAATCTAGATGTAGTTACGTACCATATAATCTTACCTAATGACCATCGAGGATCTAAGGAGGATGTTAAGGGGATTTACCCCTCTCATTCTACCAATGTAGATGTGAAAGTTGAAAAATCAATCAAATCAAACTTTTTTTGAGAAGTGAAATACCCAATATGTTTCTCTAATATTTTCCCTATCAAGAAAAATAATGGATATATTATGGTATTATTCAATTTCAGAGACCTTAATCCACACTTCCCATAGGACAATTATCCATTTTTGATCACATAACTCTTGATTGATGAAACTATGGGCTTCCAAGGCTTTTATTCGATAGATGGGTATTTAGGGTACAATTAGAAAAAGATGAACCCCAAAGATGAGGAATCCACTCACTTTATAGAACCACAAGGGATATTATGCTACCAAGTCATTCACTTTGGCTTGTACAATGATGTCATTATTTATCAACACACCATAAATCATATCTTTAGGAAATTCTTGGGAATAATAGTTTTGTATTATGTTAATGACCTGGTGGTCAAACCCAAAAAATGATGTGATCACTTCTTGGATCATTAAATAGTATTCAACAAGATATGAAAATATAGTCTGTAGATTAATCCACTGAAATTCACTTTTGGGGTAACATCAGGGATGTTCTTTGGATTTGTGGTGTGCTACTGTGGCATAAAGGTCAACCCATGGAAGACTACTCTTATTTTAGCAATGTCACCCCATTAATATAATAGATCTAAGAGGGATCCATGGGAACTTTACCTAAATTTGGATATTTATAACCAAACTTGAAAGAAAATATATCCCTTTCACTAAGATAATGAAGATGGGAATCACCTATCGATGGGATAAGGACTGGAAAGAAGTCTTCAAGAGTCTCAAGCAGTACATGCAACATCCACCAATACTTATCCAACTGGTGGAAGGAAATCCAATTATTTTATTTGTGGCCTCCATAGAATGATCCCTGGGTTCCCTCCTTACACAGAATAATGATGCAAGGAGTGAAAACAATCTTTACTCCCTCAGTAAAATGACTCTATGTACTAATATTTGACACTTTTATGTCGAGAAATACATCCTCACACTCATAGTAGCTACACAAAAGCTATATAATTACATGAAGAACCATGAAATAAATATGGTTTATCATATTGATCTTCTCAAGAATATCCTTGGTTTTCCCATACTGAATGGGCATCTGGATCGATGGGTGTTCATTATGTAACAATACATCATTCATTTTGTGTCACAAAAGTATCTGAAAGGGAAAGACCTTATTGATTTCCTCACGTAACAACCCACCTTGGAAATTACACTAGTAGACACAAAGCTTATGGATGCAGAATTTTTCTATGCCCATGACACTCCCTAGACATGGGAGATATATTTTGATGGATCCTACCAAAGTCCTATAGTTAAAAGGATGGAAAATCCAAAGCTCAGCCAAGTAATATTGTGGATTGAATTTTTTTTTCTAGAAAAATCAATTTTTTCCTAATATTTCTCACTATTATAAGGCTAAAAAAATAAAGGGGTAGAATATTGGCCCCTCATCACTAGCTTGGAACTAGCCTAATAACTGTATATAGCGTACCTGAATATTAAAGGGGATTTAGAGATAGTGATAATCAATGGTGAATATTTCATAAAAATTCAAGGGTTAGACCCTCTCACAAGATATTTTATGGGACTAATAAAAGATACCCCTTTTGATCCCAGGTTTCATCATGTTCCCCAACCATAGA
This sequence comes from Viscum album, assembly GCA_963277665.1. Classification (NCBI taxonomy): domain Eukaryota; kingdom Viridiplantae; phylum Streptophyta; class Magnoliopsida; order Santalales; family Viscaceae; genus Viscum; species Viscum album. The sequence goes on along the minus strand of OY728136.1, from coordinate 511,755,875 downwards.
ATGATCATGTAAAAGAACTGGGTAATGCAGCCAGAGTCCTGGACAACCCTGATCAAGAGGAAGAAATCTTTGGTATCACGCACCAAAGAATGGTCTCATATATCTTTGTCTGTGATATGGAAGAAATGAATCATGTCATAACCTACCTATATCATGATAAAATAACATCCACCCATGGATGGATGGATCCCATAATTGGTTATCTCCAAAATGGGAATCTCCTGACAGACCGAGCCGGAAGGTAATCGATTCGGTGTCAAGTAGTGAATTTTATCCTACGGGATGGTCTAAATGAGCCAAATTACCTCTAAATGTGGGGAATTAATGGAATAGTACTCAGATTCATAACATAAAAAAGATATTCTCATCATCTTGAAAGAATTCCATTCTGGCTCCTATAACACTCATCAATCTGGGACCAGGCTCTCCCATCAAATCAGGTGGCTGAGTTGCTACTGGGAAACCATGGCACAAGACTTTGTGGAATTACCTAATAAATTTTAGGAATTTAAAATCCATACAAACTACATCCATCAACCCCTACAATTTCTATGTACATCTAAATATTTCTAAATATTTTCTATGTGGGGAATCGGTATTGTGCAGCCATATCCTCCAACCAAAACTAAGCAGTTCAAGAACATCCTTTCTACTACTGAATTCTTCTCCAAATGGGATGAGGAAATACCCATAAATTAAGTATGTATAATTAATATCATAAAAATCAAAATTTCTCATATCATCATCAGGTTCAGAGTCCCTCACACAATATTATCAAAAAAACACCAACTTATGTTCTATATAGTTGAAGAAACTATACCGAGAGTACAACATTGAGTCCAATCACTAATTCCTCTATCATATAGCGATGAATGAATAAATAGAGGCCTTAAATAAATTTTTTTCAAATATACTCTAGAAGATGGTGGATAAAATAAAGAAGTCATGTCCGAAAAATCTCCTCCATGCTTTATGGGCCTATTATACCACCATGAATAATGATACATAAGAAATGTTTTATTCATTGTTCAATAGGACTGAGGTAATGTTACCCACAGAATCCCAATTTCCTTCACTCTGTATATCCATTTGTGGAAAAATATTAGATTACGAGAAATCAAAAAAGTATCCAGATGAGTTGTAGTGGCTCAATGAGAATAGGTTGCGTACATTGCACAACCTTTAAGTCCATTAGAGTTAGATCACATGGAATTTTCATAAAAAGGTCCACCTCGATTCATTTATTCAAGGAAAAATGGTATTGGCTCTCAAAACCCCAATGATACTAGGAAAGAAGCCTCTAAAGATGCAACCCAAATTATATGAGGCTTATATAATACATAAGGTATATCAAAATAGAGCCTACTCACTATCCATGATGGATGTGGAATGTGTCACACCCCCCGCCAGTTAAATATTTCTTAATAAATACTTTTCATTATTTACATCAATCACCTCATGTCTTGACAATATGATATTAAACTATAAAGAGATCATCCTTGTTTCATGACCTTAAACTATACAAAGCTGTCCTAGTAGAAATTTGTTAAACTACATAGAGTCTGTCTTCCTAGTTTCATGATGCTAAAATATAAAAAAAAATCCCTAATGAAAGACTTTAAACTACATAAAATCTCAGGTAACAACCACATGACATTAAAATTTATGGATAAATCCCTCACTACATGACGTATAACTGCACGGATCCCTAATGATTCATCTTTATTCACAAAAAGAAGGATGAAACCCCCTTTTACCTATGTGGGAGTTAGATCCACATGAGGAATATCTTCATCCAAGAACTACATGAGGAATTATTTCTTCAATCATAGGATATATAGTGATGCTTGAACCTCTATTATTGTTCCCTTCTGCAGTATTACTTTCCTTTCATATTGGGTAACCCACATCCTTACCGTAAGACATTATACTGCTTGATCGATGTCCTCTCTGTATGAAACTAAACTGTATGATTTCTAGGTGCAATGTGTGTCTTGATTCCTACCATCACAGGATAGGTAGTGATGCCGTAACCTCTATTATTGGGATCAGATGCAACATTCCTCTTTTTTTTTCTGTCGATTCACCCATGTACTTACTACAAGAAGTTAAAATACATGACTGCCATCCTTAACAAAAAAAAAATTAACTACATGGGTTTCTAGAACTACGTATGACTTGATTCTCTTTTTAATGAGATATCTACGGATTCCTGGATCCCATATCCCAGTCCATCCACCGCATGGTAAAAATACCCCATCCTTTCTCTAATTGTCTCTAAGTCATGAGAAACCTTTATCATTCATTATTTATCAAACTAATAATAGATCTATTAGGATAAGGATCTTTGGTATTGGATTAACTACATGAATAAGGAATATTATATCATGATAGGGTTTTTATGGTCTTGAGTCCTTTCCATATGACGTTAAGTTTCACGGTTTATGTTTCTAGTGTAACATAAAAATCCACATTCTTGTGGACCTTTCCTAAGAGGAAAAATATTTTTGGTGTTGGCCTCCCTCCATACCTCCATTCAAGAACTATGTGTGACTTGATTCCTTTTAGCACATGATACATAGTGATTCCCAAATCATTAACTCTAGGTCCAATCTTAAGAAATAAAAAAAATAATTCCCCCTCTCTACATATTGGATATACCTACATAGGGAAACTTCATCTAGGAACTAAATGTGTCTTGATTTCTATTACCGTTGGATATGTAGTGACTCCCATACACACACACACACACACATATATATATATATTTTTGGGCATAGAAAAAATTCTCCCTTTTTCACATTGGGAAGCCTACGTCCATTCCACATTATGTTTAACTATATGGATTTTCATGAAATATGGGTGGATTGATTCCTATCATCATAGGATACATATTGATACCTAAATCTCCAATCCTAGTTCTAGATACAACAATAAATGAGAAAAATCCACCCCTTTGTAAATGGTTCAAACCTAAGTAGAATGTTTTCCATTCAATAACTACATACTACATGATTCTTTCCATCAAAGGATACGTAGTGACGCCCAAATCTCCAATCTGAGGTCCAACTACAACAACTAATCAAAATATTCACTCCAAGCAACATAAGAACTGAGTCATACATATGATTTTTCCTATTTATGAGTTGGATCTACATACGAATTACTTTTTTACCAAATATATGTGGCATAATTTTTCATTTTGGTCCCCACATCTTTACTGCATGATGTTGAACTGTAAGGAAAATGTCCTCATCACATGACATTAAAACTACAAAAAAATTTATACCCAGTACATGATGCTAAAATGATCATACCATAACCCATTAACATCCCTTATTAAAGGACCACAAGTGACTTTCCCTATTCAAACAGAGTACATGGTTCTTTTTCCATCATTCAAACACCAAAATCCATAAATCACACTTCATGTATTGATCACCTCAAGTTGTTTCAAACCTTTCATGACACTCAAAATAGAAAAGTGATATATCTATTTGAACATGTTATTGATGCATGGAGGGATTATAACTACTAAAAAGAGATATCTTATCCTTACATTAAAGTATTTATGAACCTTTTGAGCCTAATCTCACATTGGTGGAACTTATCACCTAAGGGTGTTTTGGGTCATCCTAGGCATGATTGTCCCATATCAATACTCACAACCAAATAACATCGATCCATTTTTTAAAAAGAATTCATCTCTTTCTTAGAATTATGTTGGAGTTCTCTTTCTTGTGGGTATCCTAATTATGCTCTTGTGAAACATTCCCCTCACATTAGGTCCATTTTCATCATGACCAAAAACTATATTCACTTTGATCAAATCTATAAAAACATAAACTCTAGACTTTATGCTCCAAATTTTAAGACCTTAAACTGCTATTAAAAGAGGCATACAACTTTTGAGGTTGAAAATAAAAAAAGGGTGACCAGAGAAAAATTCAATTCATAAAAAAATGTACTCTTCATCTCCAGGGTTCATGCACAAATTAAGGAAAAATATATAATAAATAAATCTCATAGGGCTTACTTTTTAGAAATAATAAAATCCAATCTATGCTCATTGGACCCCTTGGTCTTGGAAAAAGTTAAAGTAATGATTTTTCACATATCCTCACCATTAGAAATTGTTCCATAGGTAGAGAAACAACCATTAGGGTTCCCAAAACTCCTTGAATATTATGTTTTCTCCAAATAAAAATTCATAATTTGAGTTCCTTAGATCACCATAAACCTGCCTTAGCCCTTGGAAAAAATAGTCAACTTCAAGGGACCCTTTATTTGACTTTCCATGTATTTTTATATCTACTAAATATGTACATATAGTCAACAACCAAATGTGTCAATCTGAAAAAAGGGTTTATAATAATTTTGATCCCTAACATCACTATGGAAGAACGCATGACATTAGTGTGATTTGGGTCATTCCTAATATAATTTCCCCATACCATCCTTATGACCTGAGCACTTTGACCACGATTTATATTCCCCATACCAGACTATTCAAGAGAATTTGACATCCTAAACATTACACCACTGTGTTTTGTACCCTTTCACAAATTAGTAATGAGACACACCATTTCTGAACCTTTTTATGGCCCACAACCCATGATTAAAAACTATAGGGCATAGGGATTGACCTTAAAATTTTATATATGAGTTGACCTAGTGTGCCAGAGCCCTTCTTGGATAGATATTCCTCCATAACAAAATTCATTATCTAGATGTTTGTGTGTTTATAAATATTTCATGGACCATGGAAAATGGTGGATACACCTCTGTTTGACCATGTTATCGATCCGTAAGGTCTTATACCCACCAACCAGTCTTATCCCCAACTTGCATGAAAGAAACTATAATCCTTCTGAGCCCTGGTAACATCATGAAAAAACCTATCACCTCATGGTGTTATGGGTCATCCTCATCATGTATTCCCCATACCATACTCCTTGACTCAAACTTTTGGATTATAGCTTACTCAACCCATACAATAACTATCCATGTGGGCTTAACTTCTTTTAAACATTCTCTATCTACCCATATCACCACTGTACTCATTCATGTCCCTTAGAAAAGAGTAGGGACACTTATTTCTAACCCTGATATCGATGTATAAGAGCATTGAACTACGAATTATTAGAATATCCCTCTTGTAGGAAAGGAACAACAATACTCATGAGCCTTAGAAACACTATGAATAAACTCATAACCTAGGGGTTTCTTAGGTCATTAATGGCATGGATACCCCATATTCTACAATAGAAGGTCAAAGATAAAATACCCTAAAATATATCAATATAAGGTCTAATGTAATACCCTAAAATAGAGTGATATAAGGTCTAAGATAAAAGACTACAAAATCAGAAATAAAAGGTTAAATCTAAAATTCCCTAAACTACAGAGATAGAGGTTTTGAGCTAGAAGACACAAAAATAAAATGACAGAAGGTTCAAGATAAAATTCCATAAACTACAATAGTAAAATGTCTGAGCTAAAAGTACCTAAACTATATAGATAGAAGTTCCGATATAAAATAACATAAACTAAATTGATAAAAGTTACAAAATATAATACCCTATACTATAGAAACAAAATATTTGAGCTAAAAACCCTAAACTACAACGATAAAAGGTCCTATCTAAAAGACCCTAAACTACAATGATAAAATTTCTGAGCTAAAAGAACCTAAACTAGAACAATACAAGTTTCAAGCTGAAATTCCCTATACAATAGTGATAAAAGTTCTAATATAAAATACCCTAAACTACAATGATAGAAGGTCCGAGCTAAAAGACCCTAAACTATAATGATAGAAGGTATAAGCTAAAAGACCATAAACTATAGCACAACATTGATTTATTCTACATGAATGAAAAAGATACAAATCTTGTGGGACCAACAATATAGACTTAGTAAAAATAATTTTGTTCTCACCAAGTCCATCGAATTTGGAAAACTATAGTGCGCTCTCCCTCTGAGACATATTTTCTACTTGAATTATCCTTTTGTGAATCATGTAATCTCCAAGTAGATGAAGTAGATATGTCAATAAGGAATGTAATGTTGATGGGAATTCATGATCGTTTCTCAAGACTAATATATTGTAATTTAAATTTTCAAATCTATGCATTCATGTTTACTTGATATTATAAAGAGGATGGGTATCATTGATGATTCATACAACATAATATCAGAAAAATGAACACACTTCATGAATGAAACTGAACTGGAAAGAAACATATAAAGTTCAGCAGATCCATTCATTGATAGATTAAAATAGTAGTAATCTCTAAAAATCTAAGCCTCCTTAAATGTTAAATCATGATAGGACATGAATTGAAGATCAAACTACAAAAAATGATCAATTCATCTGGGAAATCAGTAAGTGTCTAATAGGACGCATCAATAGAGTGCCAAAATACTTCCCACCCTACTTCACCAACTTTGACCCTAGTATAAAGGGTCTCGATAAGACTATAAATATCCTAAAATATTTTCTTATTGGTTTTCAATGGGTATTATAACACTGAAATATTAGAGCTTGATCAAGATAAGATATCCTCATATCTTCAAATATATATGGTCAAGACATCTATCTGGGCAGGCAGTTTAGGTATGAACTGATGACTCTTATCTAATGCCTCTAAATAATTATTCATATATTCATTTAGGAGATTATCATATTCAAGATCTTGAAATCCCCTCTCATTGGTATCCACGTCTTATCACATCAAGATAAACTATCACTTGATTTTGTATAATGGTTGGTGATCAAAGAAACCCGCCCCCAAATCATGAAATAGCCAACGAAAACATTCTTCTTGGTCATGAAATGTCTTTATGGGAGTTTTGGTGACCTAGTATTTAATTTTTTTCCAAATGAATCTATGACGTGTTTGAGATTCTATGGATGTTAGAGTAGGCACGTCAGAAATAAGAAAAGTCGGTTGAGCGGATAAGGTGGTAGGAGAAAAGAACCCCACATATTCTCCCCAGAATAGGTGAATCATTGGTTTCTTATTCATAATGTCTAACTTCCTCAAGAGATTCTAACCCAGTAATGGGATGGTAATATCTATGATGAAGTATCTTCCTCAAATATTTTTTCGAGTCCGGAATCAATTCCATCATTTCTATGGATAGGGGGTTGTGAGGAAAATAGTTTTTCCACATGGTGGACAAGTTAGTTTAGCACACCACATGGGTAGGAATCTACCCAAGCCTAGGAATAATTGTAATAAAGGAAGGAAGAAGAGACAACAAGCATAAGGATAATCTTGGAATATGTGTCTTCACGTGCAAATATCATCCAGAACTAGCGGATGATCCCAGGGTGTCTCTCTTCTCACATGTCATCCAAATGAAGGGGGAAAACCCTTTGGACTTGTCCAAACTAGAGGTAGAATCGATAAGAGGTATACGACATTCAAATTATCATCTCATCTATCAAGAACACATGAACCCCATCCCAAATATAAATATTGTGTGACATTTCATCAAGATAGCCACCACCATTATCAATGATTGGCTTAGTCGGTGTGGGATAAGGCATGAAATCGAAGCGATTGGGATAGATCAACACATTAGAAACCTCATTAAGTAAAAAAGACATGGCCTCAACCCTATATATGTTTAGAATCCTGAGATGAAATAGGGAACCAGGAATCCCGGTGGTATTGTAGTATCTATAGTAGTGAAAATTATCCCATATCCAGCCAAATAAAAATTGTAATAGACCAGTGATCCTATAGGGGATGTTTTCCTGATAAATATAGACCAGAAGCTAGTAAACAAAATCATAAGTTGGTACCACCATATTTAAAACATTGTCCCCTTGCTATTCGTGTAACCATCACAAGCGTACAGACCAAAATTCTTGAGTGTGTATCCATTGCTAGGAAGTGACACACATTTAGGAACATGGCCATGAAGCTCTCCAGCACAAGTCTTGGGGAGATCTCTAAATTCACTCATTATCCCAATTATGTATGATCCTCATCTCCCGAAATGGCCCAATATGAACTAGAGCTATCGTGATCCTTCTAGGAAGGGCACTGATGGTGGCGTATAGCAGCCGGCATAGCTCCATTGTGATAAAGGAAAATGTTGGTCCAGTCATTGAAAGTGATGAGAGAGTATATAGTCTGCTCATTTCTCAAATTTTACATCATTATGTTGAGCATGTCCCTCACTATGACTGGAGCTAGAAAAGATTCATCCCAGCATATGTGGCCAGATGGGACTCGTCATACATCTCTCAGAGAGGTGGTATCCCACCCAGTTGATAGATATCCTGGAGGTTGATTCCAACCATTCCATGAGATGAATGGAACGAGTTAGTTCTAGGACACCAATGGCTGACCTGTTCTTGAAGAATATGTAATTGGCAATAAAAAATGAACTAAGAAACCCATACATCTTTACAAAGATGCATAGTGCATAGTTTGTCGACACACTCTATCACTACTATAAAACAGGTCTTTAATAGCACTGGCTTTTATCAGTGCTAGTAAACAGTACTGATAATGGTTCCCTTTATCAGTGCTAAACCAAGCACTAAAAAGGGTACCTCTTATCTGCACTTTTTTTAGCACAGATAAAATGTACTTTTATCGGTGCTTTTTAGCACTGATAAAAGGTTACCTTTATCACCGCCTTATTTTTAGTGTTGTTAAATGGTGCCCTTTATCAGTGTTTTAATTTTAGCGATGATAAATGGATCTTTTATGAGCCCTTTTTTAGCACTAATAAAGCCCCAGAATAAAATAATAAAATAAAATAATTAACAATAAATATGAGATTATTAAAAAAAATTATTTTTTTAATTAAATAATTACTGACAAAAATGAATAAATTGATTATACTATATGTAAATTTTAAATACAAATAAATAGTATATTATATATAAGAATAATGAGAATAAAAAAATATAAATTAAAAATAAGTAAATTAAGAAAAATATTAAACATTTTATTAATTAAATAATTATAAATAATATTAATAAATAGTATATTTTAAATATATATATATATAAGCATATATATAAATATGATTTATATAATACAAAATATTTATGAATTACAATAATTAGTCATATATTTTGTTAAGAATGGTTTATAATTAAAAATAAATATTAATTAAAAATATTAATTAATTGCATCGAGTAATGGAAATAATTGATGTCATTTAATTTTTCAATTTAACATTTATCAATCATGTGTAATATTGATTTCCCATACATATACATAATTAATGGATTTTTTATACAACACTTACATAGAAATATTTACGTAATTAATGAAATCTTATATAGAAACACATACACGTAATATTTATGTAATTTTCTAAAATTTTAGTATTCATTTTAGAATTTCATTATAATATGATACATTTAATATATAATGTTTTATATGGATAAATTATATATATTTTTAATATTTTATTATATTTAGGTGTTAATTCATTTTTAATATTTTCTATTTATTATTATTTTTGGTATTTTAATCAATTTCTATTATTTATTTATATATTTATGTAATTTATTTAATATTTTCAATATTTATTCATATTTATTTCAAAATATTCCCATATTTGTTTAATAATTTATATTTAATTAATAAAATATATCCATTTTTTCAATATTGTTAAAGTGTACACATTTTTAATTATTCAATTTCATTAATTTTTAATATGCACACACTTAAGATTAAATATTCATTAATAATGTTAAAAATATATTTATAAAAAAATTTATAAATAAATATATTTGTAAATTTATATTTACTATATAAATACATTTATATATTTATAATTATAAATAAATAAATATTATTTTAAAAAAAATTATTTATATAATTAGATATAAATAATTATATATTTATGTAATTATAAAATTATAATAAATTTATATGAATAATGAATTTATTTACAATATTTATATTTATATATTATATATATATATATATATATTTATATATAATGATATAAATATATAAATATATAAATGATTTTTTTACAATGTGTATATATAATTAGAAAAAATAATTATATATTGAAACAATTAAAAAATTATAAAAGATATATTTGAGTAATGAATAAATTTACTATATATATATTTATATATTATATATATATTTACATTAATATATTTACTAAATTTTTGTTTGTAATTATAATTATAAATCCTTTATCAATGATTAGGTAATAACGGCAGAGAAAAGACATCTTTATCTGCACTAAAAACACTCATAAGGATGTATTTTATCAACTATTATTAATTTAGTACTGATAATAAAGATATTTATTATTTATTTATTGGAAGAACTGATAAAATTATCCCAATCTATTTAAATAACCCTAACTAGTCACGAACCAGTCATGAAATCTGAAGCTTTCCACGGAAGCCACCTACTGTCGATGCTCCTCCCCATCGAATCCAAGCTTGAATCAGGGCTCTAATCAAGGCTCAAACAATTCCAAGCCTTAAATCAAAGGCTTAAGTGATTCCAGGGTCGAATGAATCCAATTCTCAAACGAATTCCATGTTTTTCAATATATATACTTTCTCTCGAATGATTCAAATCATCAATCCTAGGTGAGTTATTTTCTCCTCCTCCCCACTTGTTTATTATTATTTTGGAATGTCTATTTGAATTTTTTTATCATCATTCTTTATTTCATTCATTAAACAACTATTTCTTCATACACTATTGTTTAATAAGTGCTTCCCCTTCCAAATTTATCTTGAATATGAAAATTATTAGTGAAAATATAGGGAACGACTTAGTGATCACTGGACATGTACAATGGGGTTCTGTTCATTCATTCATCCTGATGGATATAGAATCCAAGGGTTATTATACTCAATTGAGGGATTCCCCCAACAACTGTCCTTATGAAATACTTGTCCTAATGCACATGTGATAGTAATGCATTAGTTCCTTAAATGGGATAAACAATTAGATGCAGTTAGGTGAATGATATTGTCCATTTATATAGAGTGATAATGAATTTGGGACAACACATTAAGAAAATAACTAAACACATATATGGGAAATACCTAAAGGATTGATTATTGTTTATGATAATAATGTATTCATAGTATTATATTTTCATAGTTGTTTTTATTTTGTTTTCATCGATTTTCAAAATCCCAAATATTTTTCAATTATTCAAAATATATAAAAAATACCATAACTATAATAATGTGGTGGGAATAGTGAGTAATATATAATAAAATCATTAAGTGAATGACTATGGTGATCAACTGTGTTGTACTAATGAAGAATATGAATATTATATTTTACCACCCCATAACATCTATGTCATATAATCAACCCCAAAATCTAATATAAACTTCTTTAACACATATTGAAACTCATTTATTAATCTTCATCTTGATATTGTAATTCCCTTTAGGGAATTATATATATATATAAATAAAACATAATACATACGATCCGAGTATAATTATAAATTAGTGAAATTAAATCCTTTTCACAATGCATTGATTTATACTTTGTGGGTCTATATATATCACGGTGAATAAAATCCAGGGGTGGTTTCATTTAAATTTCTAAGTTATTATTTTAATTATCAACAATATCCCCATTATAATTAGTAAAAATATCTGTCAATTTTATCTTTTCATCATAAAAACATCTCAAATCACACATATTAAGTTAGTATTTAAATGCATCATTATCTAATATGATCAATTTTCACCACCACAAGTCAATTTCTTTTTTCAAACACAATTACCGTAAATTTTTACTGAACCCAAATTAAAATATGGTTTAAATAGTTTTCTATACCTTTATAATAATATATCCATAATTGAAATGAAAACCCACACATTAATACTTATTAAAAATTACTTTGTTTCCTTCATCGCACGTCTAATAAACATTATGTATGTTTTACATTAATCCATTTAAAAATAAATTATTCATTAAAATTTCTATGTATTTAAAACATATTTTAAATGAAAAAACTATCTAAAGAGATAAACTATTTATAAAATAATAAGTACCCTTTGAACAAGTAAAAAAGCTTTAGATATATAAATTGTCATGTCATGTGATATGAACAACCAATGTATAATATAAAAGGATGTTTGTTTTGTAAATACTTTAGTGTGACATCAATAATAAATCCCACTTAAATTCAATTATTTTTCGTATTATACATTTCTAATTATCTCTCCATATTCATCTATGTTTTTATAAAATCATGAAAATCCTTCAAACAACTGTTTAATTTGTCAAATGTTCTATATAGTTCATTCAATGGTTGAAATTCATCATCCAATTTTACTTATGAAGATTCCTCTCACTTTGAATCTATTTTTGTAATACCAGGTCATCTCCCCTTTAACTTAAAACTTATATATATTCTATAATTACTATTTTTGTCTCATTATAACTAGAAATTTATGCTATGTTCCAAAAGTCACCATATAACCCTATAATGTCCATGAAAAATGAAATTTTATTATAAAACCTACTTATCATATGGTTGAAAATAATTCATGTTTTAAACTTTTCTAGAAATAATTCTTTAATCAATTTATCAAGTAAGAATTTTGACATTTTAAAACATTTATCGTTATTTGGTATATTATTTTCCTAAAATTATTTATTTGATTCCTTATAAATTTTTAATTGAAATTGAAATTATAATTTTAAGATGTTTTAAAATATTTGATATACCAAAAATATTAAATTTAATACTTCCTTAGGTTGTTACATCACTTGTTCCAAAAAATAGAATTATGTTTATTGAATTCTATAAAAATTGGAATAATTATTAGAAATAATTTTTAGGTATTAATCATTTTAGGTCAACGTGTATTGGTTCCACCCCTAGGAATCTCTAATTTCCATTCACATAAGTGATACAACTCTATATTTATTAAAAAAATTATCAATACATTTTTTATATCTTCTATTTTATAGAATTAGAGTTTATTATTATTTTTTATCATATTTGGGTTTCTTAGTACTCCTTAATTTCCAATATTTTCATTTGTTTAGGGGATTTTGGAAATTCATGATGGATCATTTTAATATAGGTTGTACTAGTCTTAGTTAGAGGATTTGAAGTATTAAATGTGGGATTTCTCCTATAAATATAGAATTCATTGAGGCCCTAATGATTCATATATCATAACATGTCCCCGACGAGACCCCTTGAATCATAGAAAAAAATATGTATTCCCCAAAAATATCACCTTCAATGGGACATGAGTTAATAACTAGTTCCTATGGTGTAATTATCAAAAATGGGATGCATTTCCCATTTAATAGAACATAATGTGGTATTACTTTCATCCTTATCATCTTCATCTCCTAAATAGTTATTATTTCAATTTGTTGCTTGAGACTCATCCTGAAAATCATTAATGTTTCTTTTAATACTCCGAGTAGTATTTATCCTATGGATGACTAATTCTTATAGTATTTCATTCAACATAGGTTCATGTCCATATATGGAGGAGGATGAGTTTCAAACAACAAAATGCAATGATAACTGTTCAAGAGATGAGAAGATGATGATGACAATTATCTATAACTTTTAGCTTTGGATGAATTCATTGGATTACGCCAAACATGTTGTAGTAATTATTTTATTAAATTAAATTACCCATTTTCATCAAATCATACTAATATTTTTTGAAATAATCAGATGTTGGGTTTCCCTTCTTATAATTATCTAAAATTTAAACCTTTGATAATGTATATCTTATTTTTATTTATTTATTTATTATACAAAATGAATATTTTATTAACCTAATAGGATTGATATAAATCAAAAATGGATTCCTGCTAATTATTTGAAAAAAGAGTATGAATATGGAGTAAAAAGTTTATCATGTTTTCAATAAAACATGCATACGCCCATTCTCATATCCTTTTATCATGTTTATATTGTTTTTATTCATGAAACATTTGTCTGGAAGAGTTGAAAGAACATTTTATTTATCATGGATTAAATAAAATCTTTAAATTTTAGACTAAACATGGGGAAAACTGAATGCTCACATTGATTGAGAGGATACTACAGTTTATGGATCATTTGATATGAATAGAAGCATAAATAATGATGGAGATCTCATGGAAGAAATGAAAATGGAAATTGAAGATGACCTTTGTGATTGTCTAATTTTTTTTATAATTTAGGTATCTATACTAAGATACCATGTATACAGATTATACTAAATACACAACATTGTCAGCTATATTGAAGTTATATAATTTAAAATCTAGCAACTGGGAGAGTGACACTGTCTTAAGAGAAATATATGGTCTCATGAATGATATGATATCAAAATAAAATGAACTAAAATTTCAAACATATGACTCTAAATGAATTCTATGTTCAATGGTTATGATGTCTAAAAAAATACATGCTAGTCCAAATGATTTCATATTGTTACTCAAGGACCATGAATCAGTCATAAAATTCCCTATGTGTGGCAAAAATTGATATAAGAATGATGAATCAAGTAATTTGAAATATGTGTGGTGATTTCGTATAATTACATGGTTTAGATGACTATAAGGATGTTAGAAAACTGTGAGATAATTGACATGGCATACAGGTATAAGAATTAAAATGGGAACCTGTATCTTCTAGTTGATTCTCCTTAGTGGAAGAACACTTGTTACGAATATCCTAAATTTTAAAATGATCTGAGAAACTTTTATCTTTCATTATCTATATATGGAATAGATCTCTTTTTTTATAGAGTAGTACTCACATGTACGTGGAACTTCATGTTGGAAAATTATAACCTTCCTCCATGGTTATACATGAAGTTAAAATACGTTATTTTTCTATACTTATATTTATAACAAAGCAACCTAGTAATGATATTTATTTCTATTTGGTTCCATTTATATAAGATCTGGCATTGATGAGGGATATAGGTGTTATAATGTATTATTCTCATAGGATTGAAGAATTCACATTGAGGGTCATATTTTATTGGATTACAAATGACTTCCCCGCCTATGTAAAGTTATCAAGATAATGTATTAAAGGAATTTTGGGGTGTCCAATTTGTGATGAATGTACACACTTGGTTAGGTTGGAACATTCCTCGAAGACTGTGTTTTTTGGACATCATAAATTTTTACCTTGATAACATAAATACTAATCCTAGATGATGTCATTTTATGGGAATATCGAACAAGGTACAACACCATATCCATTAATGGGTGATCTATTATTTGATAAAGTAAAAGATATTGTCACTATTTTCTGAAAAACATTTTAAAAAAAACATAAGAAACTAGGTTAGAATTAGAGATCAATTTTATTTAAATTACGATATTTGAATCATTTATTGGTTAGAAATTTTATTTATGTCATGCATGTAGAAAAAAATTTATTTGATAGACTTATTGACACATTAATAAATGTTCCAGGAAAAATGAAAGATAACATCATGGATAGGTTATATATGATTGACTTGGGGATATGGGAAGATTTGGCATTGGTGAATGGTAAAAGGTAGGTTTTTCTTCCTCCAGCTGCATAAACTCTATTAATATAATAAAATTTACAATTTTTTTCCTTTTCCTTAATATTTTAAAAGTTACAAAGAGGAATTCATAAAATATCAAAAATATCAGATGAAAATAATATCTCTAATTCACATAATATGACTGCTACCTACAAATTCATGATAAGAAACATCATCGAGTCTATAAAATTTCTTCATATGTTTTAGAAAAATAAAAAGAGTATAGTAAATGTATTTCATAAATTTTTAGGAACAATGTAGTGAAAAGAAACATGCTTTAAATCTTGCATCAAAATAGGATAATTCAATTGAGGACAACCCTTTCATTGGGAGATCACAATCTGTTCATGTTAGTACTAATGTATATAATTTATTGTATATTATATGGGTACATAAAGAGGGTATTTGGATTTTTGATAGAGGATCCAAATCTTTAAAACCTTTAAAAAAAGAAAGAGAGTTTAATGATAAGGTAATATTGTTTTTTGATATACTATATTTTTTCTCATAATATATTTTTTCTCTACTAAATTAAAATAATCTAAATTAATTGTTTGACTAATCATGCAACCAATATCTTATATACATTATGATGTTACCAATCCCATGGAAGAACATACTACAATAAAGGAAACCCTTTAGGAAGATGTAAATTCAATGTTGTGATATACATTATATATTTTATCAAAAAATTATATAATGAAACTTTGATTTAATTTTCAATATTTATTTAAAAGATCATTTATTTTAGATGATTTTGTCCATATTTTATGCCTCTCTGCACCAAAACTTTCACAGGTTTCCTCTCCCTGAAATATTTCTCACACCTACAATGTCTGAATTTATCAATTTACTTCAAACTCCCTCCACTGCCTTTTTAGGATGAGAAATGATGCTGCCTCTTCTCTAAAATAGAGGTAATATTGATGTTTTCATAGTAAAATCATTATCCATAGAATTAATATATTATTTTTTATTTATGTTCTTTTTTTATTACTCAGATAATAATTATTTTCTTATAAATTATTGTTATTTTGTTCAGGTTGGGGTAGTTTGTCTGAATTTGATCATGCTCATGATAGGTTCGACTTTTAGGATATATTTGGGATAATAAAAAAAAGGAAATAGGTCAATAATTTATATAACCATAATGAAAATGAAAATTACCACTAATTATTTAATTAATGTTGTCATCATTTTATCAAAAATTTAAAAGTTAATTTAGTTATCATATTTATCAAATTCTTATTTAATTTTTTTCATAGATCATTTGGGAAATCATATTTTCACTGTTAATTTATTTTAGAATATTTATTTCCATATTTATTGACTTTATGTACCAAAAATTCCACAAACATATTCTCTCTAAAACCTATTCACCACTACAGTGTTGGTTGTTAGAACTTCCATTCAATTTCCGTCCACTTCCTTTGTAGGAAGAGCAATGATGATACTTATACTCAATCATAGAGGTAATATTGTTGTTTTCATAGTAAAATCATTGTCCATAATATCAATTAATTATTCAATATTTTTTGAAAAAAAAATTCTTTTTAGTATTTCTCACATAATAATTGTGTTCTTATACAGGTGAATTATTTTGTTCAATTTGAGGGGGTTTGTTTGAAGCTTCTCATGCTTGTGAGAGATTGGACTTTGAGAATAAAAAAGAGATAATTAAAACAACAAAATGGGTCAAGATTGTATAAAACCATCATAAAAATTTAAAGGCATGCTACTTATTTAAATAATTTTATTATCATTTTATATACAATTCTTAAGTAAATTTCTTTATCATTCTTATCTAATACCTATTTTTTTCTTTTTCATAGATATTTAGGGAAGTAATATTTTTCTTTTAAATCACTATAATAAAACACAAAATAAAAAATAATTTCCTTTTTTCTAATGTTACCATGCTTTTCATTCTCTTTCTTTGTCAAAATATCAACACTACACATTGAGTCGATGTTATTAGATGAAAAACCTTTTTCTCCTAAGAATACTGAATGAATATGTAGTGTTGAATGTTTGACAAAGAAATAAAATGGAAATCATGGTAAAATTTGAATTTTGAATTATTTTAAGACTTTAAGTCATGTAAGAATCAATCATACCTCAATCCTACATAGAGTGTGGCTGTTATGACTCCACGTACTTTTTATTTAATATTGAAAATAAATTTAGTAAAAAATAAAACTGACATACACAAAACTGATAAATTTTTTGTTTATTTATTATATAATTTATTACAATGATAAATAAGTAATTTTTGATTTGTAGGAATCAGCCACACCGCAATATATTGCACGATGTGAACAATATGACTCAAAGTGTCTATTATCACTTTAAAATTAACATTTTAATTCAAAAAGTGTCTCTCACTGAGAACTATGAGAACATCCTCATATTGAATTGATAATTTTTTAAAATTATTCATAAGTCATTTTTTACATGTTGGAATCGGTATCATGTCAAACTAATGCATTGTGGGACCAGTATGACTCCACGTGAATATTTTTAATTTAAAATTGAAATTAACTTTAGTAAAAATTAAACTAAAAAACTCAAAATCCTGAAAAATTATTTGGATAGTTTTTTTTAATTTATTAAAATGATCCCTATGTTATTATTTATGTTTAGGAATTACATTCACCTCAATCTGATACATATTGTGCCTGGTATAACTCAAAGTTTCCATTATCAAATTAAAATAAACAATTTTTTCAAAAAAATTTACTCGTTGAAAACCAATAAAATGAACTAAAATTTTATTTATAATTTATCAAAATAATTCAAAAGAACTTTTTTATGTCTCGGAATCAGTATCACATCAAACTGATGCATGATGTGATTGGTATAACTCAAAGTTCATGTTTCGAGTTTAAAATGATATTGTTTTAAAAAAAAGACTACAAACTTACACAAATTGAAGAAAACATATTTTTATTTTTTGATACGTTAGGAAAATGATCTATAAGTCATTTGGGACCTGTAGGAATTATCCTCACCTCAATCTGTCATATGTTTTTATTGGTATGACACTAAGTGTATATTTTTATTTAAAATTGACATTAATTTTAGTAAAAAAAGAAAACTGACATACTCAAAACCAAGAAAACTATTTATTTATTTTTTTATACTTTAGTAAAATTATCCATAAGTAATTTTTGATATTTAATAATTATTATCACATAAATATGATACATGATGTTCCTAGTATGACTCAAAGTTCCCATTATTAGTTCAAAATTGATATTTTAGTTCAAAAATTTCCAGTTACTAAAAACAAAGAAATCGTACATGAATTGTCATGATAATTTAAGATAGTTATTAATAAGTCAATTGTGATGGGTAAAAATTAGTCTCACATAAAACTAATACACGATGTGACTGGTATGACTCAAAGTTTGTGCTCCAGTTTAAAATGAAATTTGAGTAAAAAAGAAAAGTGGTGTACTCAAAACCAAGAAAACACATTTGGTGTGACACCCTAAACATAATTTCTATAGTAATAATGGTTTTAATTATTAATCTTGGCCTAATTTCCTTTTTTATATAATCAATGCCCGCAAAATAAAACACAAAACTTGTTATTCATTCAAAACACTGGAAATGGATACATAGCAACAAGGCCTAAGGACCATAACTAACCAAATATTCCTACAAGTAAGCCAATAACGATCACCGGTAGACCCCACATCACCAAAAACATGCCAAGAAAGAAGTGGATTTCCTTCAGATCTGCCACGACTAAGAACATTATAACCAGAACCGAAAAAATTGTACTAAGTGTTGGGGGGATAAAGAGAACCATCTTATTTGTCTCGGTGTTTGAAGTTGGAATACCCTAATCGCGTGTTTATAAGACCTAAAATTCGACCGTTTCCATTTGAGTAACCATTGAGTTTACAACGGCTATAATTATATCCATCGGGTATTGTGGTTAAATTGACTATGAATATTGAATATTTTGAAGTATTTAAAATATACGTTAAAGGAATTAACTCTTATTTATATTTTATGATTTCAAAACATAATTCAAGAACTTTTCATTAATGTTTCCAAAAATTTAGACATTATTGTTGTGTAAATTGATCACATGTATGAAAATAATAAATATTTCCTTTTTTTGAACTTATTTTGTAATTATTTTTCTAAGTGTAAAATCACCTTGAAATGTTTTAAGTAATTGAGTGCTTTAAAATCCTATTATTGAACATATTTAATTTTGATCATCATTGGAATCATGAATTTTGAAACCGTAACATTTTGGTACAAAATTCCACTTTAATTCAAAGAAGAATATGTTTTTTGAATTTGAAAACATTTTCATTATGAATACTTTCATTAATAAAAGTTATGTAGTTTTTTTGTGTATTTTTTTCCAGAGTTATGAAGAAATAAAATTTTATAAAATTAAGGATATTCTGTATTTTTTAGTTGTTATTTTGATGGTGGGGGGTTAATAAAAAATAGTAACCAAACTAGACTATCCTTTATAGCTGGGTCGAGGGAGTCGGAACACACTAGGTGGATGAGCCTAACCCTCATCCCATGCCAAGGCCGACCGAGTTTGGGCATTGATACCCTGAAGGGCGCACATGAGAGAAGGAGCACATGCCACCACGAGCATAAGGCCGTGACAGAGCTCCGATAGGTCGAGGCCTACGGGGGAGCAGGAGCCCATGTGTAAGGCCCCCATTTCATGTATGCTGTGATTTCTAAAGTGTGTAGTGGAGCCTCAGGCTTATAAAGAAGACCCACGCTTCTCCCCATTTTGATGTGGGAAGTGATTTTTTGGGAGAAACACAATCTAGACGGTTGGATCACATGGCGTGTGATCCAGGCCATTTATCCCAATCTCACTTCTAACCCTCCAAGACCCCAGAGCACTACAGTTCTTTCTATCGACCGTTCAATCTACATGAGGTCTAATCACAGCCGTTCACTCGATTTTTAAATCCCACAACTTGCCTCATCCATATGATATTATTCAAGATACAATTTTGACCATTCTTCTTTTTTTAAACCCACAGAATCCTCCCAGCCGCCTGATCAATACCCCAGTGATCTGAACCCTCCAATTTTTCCCCAATTTTCTCTTCAGCATTGTCTTCCCCGTCGTGCTCAAACTAGTGGCCACCCACTGGTATTTTCTCCATATTTTTTTATCTTCTCCTCCATCTTTTATTCCCCAATATTTTATAGCCTCACGACCCTGAATTGTACTCGAAAGATCACCCCCAATCCCTTTTATTTTAATTTATTTATTTTTGAGTTTACTTTCATTTCTTTCGGTATAGTTTTTTACAGGCTTTGTATATATGTATGTATTATAATCAACGTTTTTTTTTGTTTTCTCTTTAAGAAACATGATGGATTGTTTTATTTCAGTCAAGTTTTAAGTATTTGTATAAATATTATATTTACGATACGTTATATATGAATACGACTTATATAAACCCTGTATTTTTGCACTTGAAATCACTAGTTTTCTTCCTCTGGACGTGCAAACATTTCTTTCCCATCTTTCTTGCACACCCGAAGAAAGGTAAGGGATCAAATTTTTATGTTTTCACTTTTGTAAAACTCTTTTATCCAAATGTATATATGGGTTTATATGTATATATATACCATTTCATATTTTTCTAAATCTTAACTCATGATGAATTTTCTAAATGTGTTTTGAGTACACAACACTTTCAAGAGGCCTCATGCTTCAATTTTTATATGTGAACCCTTCTTATCTAATTTACTTAACTCACGGATATATGTATAGGTATATGGTTGCATCTCAACCCATTTTATAATTTCAAAACAAAAGTATGTATATTCATATATATATGTATACAACAAACCATTTCGGGTTATGATCTTTCAAGGGTGATCCTTCGTATTTAAGTGATGTTTTCAAAACATAAAACACATGCAAGGGGTCTAGTTCCTCATGTTTTCTTTTTTAAGTACTCATTATTTAAAATTCATGTATGTACGGTTATATAAATATATTACAACAGAGATTTCACAAAACTTATCCTTATTGAATTTAAACCATGTTTATGAAGATAAAAATAGTTCGAAGTATATATTAAATCTTGTTTTGTGTTGTGAAGATCCCAAATACATAGTTTATGTATACATAAACATTTTTTTCCATAATTATCAAATTTACATGAATACATATGAATTTTGAATTCGGTTTCTCAAGTAATGGGTATGATGGTTTATCATGTTCAAATATCAATGTACATTCATGCATGAGCTCACGTGTTTAAATATTTCATAGGAAATAATCCATGCTTTGTATTTCAATTATTTCACAAGAAATGACTTGGGTCCTTTAAGTTTATGTTTTAATATATTATATAACATTTAACATTTCATGGATCAAATGAGTATCTCGAAGATAAAACATATCAAAATGGTTTAGGAAAGGCCACATTATTAAGGGTTTAAAAGTAAGAGTTGTTATTTCCTGTGACAACCCATTATTTTATGTATACAAGTTCTTATTATATATGCAAGAGTATGTTGTTTTAGTTCACACACGTCACTATTTAATATGAATCCAACTAGTCTAGTTCTTTTACATGATCCTTTCCAGTATGAACATGTGTGCTTAAATAAGTATTGTGGACTAAGAATGTAAGTTGCTATGTAACATGAGAACTATGAATATGAGACCACGCTAAGACATATGAGGAATCTATTGGACTTAAGATGATGTGACAGGTGCGCCCAGAATTATACAGCCCACTAATGCATTGGGAAAAGTGTTGAAATCTCATGGGTTAAGTGAAATGATGCGTGCACATGATGCTAGCTTTGTTCACAACCATGTGTGGTAGTTAACCACAATTATGTTGGGTTTTTACTTGTACGGTCTTGGAACCAGGCCTTGATAAATTCCAGAATTATACATTTCCTCATTATGAATTAGTAAATTATCAACCAAGGGATTGTGGATCCTTAATTATAAATCTTTTATGATGAAGGAAGTGAAATCTTAAGGCCTAATCAAGTGTGAAAATGTAATGTTACACATGGGAAAAGTATCTAATGTTAAAGTCATATGAATCTCTTTTTATGCACTAATGAATCATAATATGAATGCTTATACTCATGAAAATGCTTTCGGAGTTGGACTGATGAAGTCCTAAATTATGTACATATCATTTATTACATACACATCCACACTCTGATTCATGTTTTTGTAGAAAGCACAACTATCTTTCATGAAAATGGTCTTTTGAAAAAAATTCTGCAAGTAACCTCAGAAAATATTGATAGTGTGCCTCAAAATGCAATATCTTCCTCTTAAGAAAATGTTATATATATTTTATCATGGAGGTTGTTTTCTTAAAATGTGTAACTTCCTTCAAAAGTTTTAAAACCCCTTACTGGGTATTTTTATTCTCACCCCACATTTTAATTTATGTTTTATAGGATTTTAGTAGTTGTGCTCAATCCTTGAGTACTCTTCTGGATGACTCCAAGATAAATCTTATCCCTATTATGTTTTCTAAAGAAGTGCTTTAGTAGCATCTGATTTTCCAAGAACCTAAACCAAGACTATCCTTTGTATTGGGATAAGATGTGCAATTTTGTATGCCTGGTTTTATGAAGAAAATTGCACACCATGTTTCAGGCACCGATTTCAGACTTCTGGGGTTGGGGTCATGATAGTTGATATCAGAGGATCGGTTTAGAAAAAAATCTGGAAATTTAGAGCAACCATAAATTACTTAATTTCATCATACTAAGAAGAAAATCCTTCTCGATATTTCAGATGGTTAATGAATCACACCTTTTTTCTCTTCAAACAGAAGTATTAGAGACTGTAGTGGGAAATTCATGTGTGGAAGACTATGAGACATTTGAAAATATCTGTCTGTCATGAAAAACCATCTACTTTGTGTCCAATTCTCCTCATTTACTGCAACTCCCATAAGGATTAGGCCTTGACTATATTGTTATGTTGCATGCCCAATTTATGATTGCACAGAAAGGAAAACACCTCTAGGGTCTATTTAAATGTTTTACCCTAGCTAGTAATGCTTCATCTTGAGATGAATTCGAAGAAACTTCACAAGGGGGTGACCTTTGACCAGCATTCCTTTGTCAAATTTTGACCTACGGTCTCCGTAGACAAGTTATGGACTTTGAAGCTCTCAAGGACGAGCCTACTCTTTTTCATTATCGACATATAGTTCATGCCGATGTTGCCAAAATTCATACATGTCATGCCTTCCTCACCCTGAACTATAGATGTCCACATGGGTTTGATCCGAGTTTCCCATGTTGCATCTAGACATAAGAGATCAAAACATTTAGAACCTCCTTGGGGATTCATTTAATTAGGAACCCACGAAATCACTAACATCGGTAGTACCTGTGTAAAGACGTCACAATGATTATGTAATGCCTCGAGTTTATGAACATTGCTAAATGAATCATGTTATGTTTTATGTGTTGGTTTCTTATTATGCTTCTACAATATTAATGTCTCTATTTTAATCTAGTTATTCATTACTATGTAAAACATGTCCCTTGTTTTCAGATGGAAAATGCAAGTTCATCGATCAACCTTTTACCACTTCCTTCTGAATTTCTAGAATCCATAATCACCAAGACATGTTCAGAATACTACTACCCTTTTTCTAACCTGTACTTGTCTTGCAAACATCTTTATAAAGTATCCCTTAGCCTGAAAAGACTTTGGACCTACCAGGGAAATGGTCCTGTTTATCACCGCATAGAAACAACAAAACTAGCAGAGTACAGGCGGAGAGGAGAGTACCATGAAGGTCTCTTCCTTTACTTCACCTTGTCTCAGAACCACCTATCCCTAGAGAAGTTTCGTGAAGCATCCTTGGAGGGTGACACCCGAGCAACCTATCTATTCTAGGGCCTGAGTTTCAGTATGTATGGGATGCTTTATGAATTCAAAGTGTTCAAACGATAGGTGGTCTGGGAGATTTACAGAGAAGTAGCTCACTCCCAAATCAGTAACCTCCACACCTTTCATGCCACTATTTAGAAAACTGAATGCTTTATGCAAAGGTTTGACCCTAACTGCTCATGCTGTATATGGGCCAAGGAAATCAAGGAACTGGGAACTAATCTGGGAATCCACCTGCAAACATCAACATATTATTCGCAATGGTGGCCCTCGAGGAGGGATCCTTGAGCATAAAGTCTATCTAGTTTTTCAGGTAGTTGCTTATGGGTGTAATAGAATTGCGAGGGTGAATTTATTTGAATTATGGGATAATGTGACACCCCGAACATAATTTCTATAGTAATAATAGTTTTAATTATTACTTTTGGCTTAATTTCTTTTTTTATATATGCAATTCCTGCAAAATAAAACACAAAACTTGTTATTCATTCAAAACACTGGAAATGGATACATGGAAACAAGGACTAAGGACCATAACTAACAAAAAATTCTTACAAGTAGGCCAATCACGATCACTGGTAGACCCCACATCACCACAAACATGCCAAGAAATAAGTGTATTTCCTTCAAATCTGCCACAACTAAGAACATTATAACTAGAACCGCAACAATCATACTAAGCATCAGGGGGATGAAGAGCACCATCTTCTGTGTCTCGGTGTTTGAAGTTAGAATACCCAATTGTGTGTTTATAAGGCCTAAAGTTTTACTATTTCCAGTTGAGTAACCATTGAGTTTACAATGGCTATAATTATATCCATCAGGTATTGTGGTTAAATTGACTATGAATATTAAATATTTTGAAGTATTTAAAATATACGTTCATGTCATTAACTCTTATTTATATTTAATGATTTCATAACATAATTCAAGAGATTTTCTTTAATGTTTCCAAATATTTAGAAATTATGGTTTTGTAAATTGATCACCTGTATGACAATAATAAATATTTCATTCTTTTTGAACTTATTTTGTAATGATTTTTCTATGTGTAAAATTACCTTGAAATGTTTTAAGTAATTGAGTGCTTTAAAATCCTATTTTTGAACATATTTAATTGAGATCATCTTTGGAAAAATGAATTCTGAAACCGTAACATTTTGGTATATAAGTACACTTTAATTCAAAGAAAAATATTCATTTCTAATTTGAAAAAATTTTCTTTATAAATACTTTCATTAATAAAAGTTATGTAGTTTGTTTTGTGTACTTTTTTAAAGAGTTATGAAGAAATCAAAATTTATAAAATTAAGGATATTCTCTTTTTTTAGTTGTTATTTTGAAGGTTGGGGGTTAATAAAAAAATAGTAACCCAACTAGCAATCCCTTTACAGCTGGGCTGAGGGAGGCGGCACATAATAGGTGCCTGAGCCTAGCCCTCAGCCCAAGCCAAGGCTAGCTGAGTTTGGGCGTGGGTACCCCGAAGGGCGCACAAGAGAGCAGGAGCGTGCGCCACTTCGGGCGTGAGGCCACGATAGAGATTAGGTAGGCCGAGTCCTGTGGGGGAGTGGGATCTTATGTGTAAGGACCCCATTCCATGTGTGTTGTGATTTTTGAAGTGTGTAGCGAAACCTTATGCTTATTTTGGGCGGAATGCAGTCTAGGCCATTGGATCACGTAGCACATGATCCAGGACATTGATCATGATCTCGCTTCTAACCCTCCGTGACCCCGGAGTGCTACAGTGCTTTTTATCGACCGTTTGATCTACATGAGGTCTAATTGCAGCCGTTCACTCGGTTTTTAAATCCCACGCCTTGCCTCATCCATCCAAAATTATTCAAGATCCAATCTCAACCGTTCTTCTTTTTTTAAACCCATTAAATCCTCCCAGCCTCCTAATTAAGACACAAGCAATCTGAACCGTCATTTTTTTCCCTGGTTTTCTCTTCCGCGTTGTCTTCCCCGTCACGCTCAAACCAGTGGCCACCCATTGGTATTTTATCCTTCTTTTTTATCTTCTCCTCCGTCTTGTATTCCCCACTATTTTATGGCCTCAAAACCTTGAATTATACTCAAAATATCACCCCGGATCTATTTTATTTTACATTATTTATTTTTGAGTTTACTTTCTTTTTTTTCGGTATAGTTTTTTACAAGATTTGTATATATGTATGTTTTATAATCACTGTTTGTTTTTTTGAGATCTCTCTTTAAGAAACATGTTGAATTCTTTTATTTCAGTCAGGTTTTATGTATTTGTTTATATATTATATTTATGATACGTTATATATGAATTATGCCTATATAAACCCTGTATTTTTTCACTCGAAATCATTGGTTTTCTTCCTCTGGACGTGAAAAAATTTCCTGGCCATCCTTCTTGCACACCCGAAGACATGTAAGGGATCAACTTGTTATGTTCTCACTTTTGTAAAACTCTTTTGTACGTATGTATATTTGGGTTTATATGTATATATATATATATCATTTCATATCATTTCTAAATCTTAACTCATGATGAATTTTCTAAATGTGTTTTGAGTACACCACACTTTCAAGAGGTCTCATGCTTCAATTTTTATATGTAAACCCTTCTTATCTAATTTCTTTACCTCACAGATATATGTATATGTATATGGTTTCATCTCAACCCATTTTAAAATATCAAAAAAAAAGTATGTATATTCATATATATATATATATGTATACAACAAACCATTTAGATTTATGATCTTTGAAGGGTGATCCATTGTATTTAAGTGATGTTTTCAAAACATAAAACACATGCAAGGGGTCTAGTTCCTCTTGTTTTCATTTTAAGTATACCCTTATTTTCAATTCATGTATGTATGGTTATATAAATATATTACAACAGAGATTTCACATAAAATATCGTTATTGAATTTAAACCATGGTTATGAAGATAGAAACAATTGAAAGTATATATTAAATCTTGTTTTGGGTTGTACAGATCCCAAGTATACACTTTATGTATACATAAATTTTTTTCCCATAATTATCAAAATTACATGAATACAAATTCATTTTTAATTTGGTTTCTCATGTAATGGGTATGATGGTTTTTCATGTTCAAATATAAATGTACATTCATGCATGAGCCCACGTGTTTAAATATTTCATAGGCAATAATTCATGCTTTGTATTTCAATTGTTTCACAAGAAATGCCTTTGGTCCTTTAAGTTTATATTTTAATCTTTTATATAACAATTATCATTTCATGGATCAAATGAGTATCTCAAAGACAAAACAAATCAACATGGTGTAGGAAAGGCCGCATTCTTAAGGGTTTAAAAGAAAGAGTTGTTATTTCATGTGACAACCCATTATTTTATGTATAGAAGTTCTTATTACATATGCAAAAGAATGTTGTTTTAGTTCATACACGTCACTAGTTAATATGAATCCAACAGGTCTAGTTCTTTTACATGATCTTTTCCAGTATGAAAATGTATGAAAAAAGGGGATTATGGACTAAGAATGTAAGCTTCTATATAACAGGAGAACTGTGAAGATGAGACCATGCTAAGACATATGAGGAATTTATTGGACTTAGGATGATGTGAAGGGTGTGCCCGTAATTATATATCACACCAATGCATTGGGAAAGTGATAAAATCTCATGAGTTAAGTGAAATGACGCATGAACATGATGCTTGCTTTGTTCACAACCATGTGTGGTAGTTAACCACAATTATGTTGGGTTTTTACCTGTATGGTCTTGGCACAAGGCCTTGATAAAGTCCAGCATTATACATTTCCTAATTATTAATTTGTAAATGATCAACCAAGGGATTTTGGATCCATAATTACGAATATTTTATGATGAATGAAGTGAAGTCTTAAGGCCTAATCAAGTGTGAAAATGTAAAGTTACACAAGGGAACAATATCTAATGTTAAAGTCATATGAATCTATTTTTATGTACTAATGAATCATAATATGAATGCTTATACTATTGAAAATGCTTTTGGAGTTGGCTTGACCAAGTCCTGAATTATGCACATCCCATTTATTACATACACATGTGCACTCTGATTCATCTTTTTATAGAAAGTGAAACTATCTTTCAAGAAAATAGTCTTTTGGAAAAAATTTCTACAAGTAACCTCATAAAATATTGATAGAGTGCCTCGAAATTTAATATCTTCCTCTTGAGAAAATGTTATATTTTTGTTTTCATGGTGGTTGTTTTCTTAAAATGAGGAACTTCCTTCAAAAGTTTAAAAGCCCCTTACTGGGAATTTTTATGCTCACCCCACATTTTAATTTATGTTTTATAGGTTTTTAGTATTTGTGTTCAAGCCTTGAGCACTCTTTGGGAAAACAACAAGAAAAATATTAGCCCTGCTATGTTTTATGAAGAAGTGCTTCAATAGCATCAGATTTTCCAAGAACCTAAACCGAGACGATCCTCTATATTGAGAAAAGATGTGCAATTTTTTATGCCTTTTTTTATAAAGAAAATTACTCAGCATGTTTTAGGTATTGATTTTAGACTTCTAGTGTCGAGGTTATGAAATTTGGATAGTTTTAATATATTAGTAAAATTGTCCTTAAGTCATTTGGGATGTGATGAAATAATCTTCACCTCAATCTGATGCATGGTGTGACCATTATGACTCCAAGTGCATATTTTTATTTAAATTTGACATTAATTTTAATAAAAAAGGCAATTAACATACTCAAAACCATGAAAATCCATTCATATTGTTTTGATAACATTGTAAAATTATCCATAAGTTAATTTGGATATGTAGGAATCAATATGATTCCGGATGTTTCTTGTATAACTCAAAGGGTCGATTATCAATTTAAAATTGAATTTTTAGTTTAAAATGTGTAACTAACTAAATATCAATAAAACACACTCAAATTGTCATGATAATTTAGATAAATGATTCATAAGTCATTTTTGGAATATAGTAATCAGTCTTACATTAAACTGACACACTATGTGATCAGTTTGACTCAAAGTGCATGTTTTATAGTTTAAAATGATATTTTAGTAAAAAAGAAAATTAACCAACTCCAAATTGATAAAACCCATTTGTATTATTTTTATACTTTAGTAAAATAATCCATATGTAATTTGGGACATGTAGGAATCATACACACCTCAATCTGATGCACGGTGCGACCGGTATGACTCCATGTGTTTCTTTTAATTTAAATTGACATTAATTTTAGAAAACAATAAAACTATCATACTAAAAATAGATCAAACACATTAGTATTTTTTGATACATTATGAAGACTATCCATAAGTAATTTGTTTCATGTCGTAATTATACACACCTCAATCCAATATATGATGTTCTTGGAATAACTTAAAGTGTCTGTTATCAATTTAAAATTTACATTTTGGTTAAAAAAGTGTCACTCATTGAATAAAAGAGAAAAAATGCTGGAATTATCTTGATAATTTAGGAAAAAATGATTCATAATTCATTTTTTATGTATAGGAATTAGTCTCATATAATACATATATGTGATGTGATTGATATGACTCAAAGTGCGTGTTTCTGATTTAAAATAAAATTTTAGTAAAAAAGTAAAGTGACGTACTCAAAACTAAGAAAATTCATTCTAATTGTTTTGATACTTTAGGAAAATGATCTATAAGTCATTTTAGACATGTAGGATACATATGAATCTCAATTCTATGTCCAGTATGACCAAGATGATTCTTAGTGTATCTTTTTTTGATATATAAGTGTCATTCTAGTTTAAAATGCACATCACATCAACAAAACCAAGAAAATGATCCTATATAGTTTTTTATTCATTATGTATTCTATTACATAATTTATTTCATTATCATTTTTAACTTAGACTATTTTATTTAACTTTCAAAGAGCTAATTCTGGACGATGAACAGGAAATGGTGTGATGTGTAGGAATCAAACGTAACTGAAACTGATACACGGTGTTACAAATACGACTCAAAATTAATTTTAAAATTAACACTTTATATTAATTTATTTCTTTATTTTAATACAAACATAATAATTTGTCTCTTATAAATGTGCATTATTTTTCTTAAGAAGGGGTGGTTTGTTCAGACATTACATGAGTCGGGGTTGGGATCAAAAGACCAAGGAACATTGATGTTTTTGAATATATTTAATAATATGTACTTATTTAATTGTATAAACCAATTTTTTAAATGATTATAATATAGAGTTGATTTTTGTATTTGTGTTATAAATTTTATGTCATTTAAATTTTGTATTGGTACCTGGTTTTATGGATTTATAGTTGTGTTTCTTATGCTACAATGTGCAATTACGACACACTGTACTGGTGATGCAGCGTGATATTACAGAACACTAGAGTAAGAACCCTTTTCGGTGCTTCTAGAAGAACTGATAGAACATTATCAATGATTTTTGATAATTGATATAAGAATATGTATTTTAATCTCACTATGGTATTCAGTGCTTCTCTAGCACTGATGAAGGCCTTTTCTAGCACTGCTAAAGGGATATTTTGTTGTAACATAAGAAACTCTGCCTGAACCAGAATGGCCACGATCATTTATCCAAAAAGTTTCCACCAAATTAAAGGTTTCAGTTTTATATCCATCCAACACTTAGGTTATTCAGAGAATAAAAAATATTCTTTAGTATCTTTGAGTGATGGGTTGGTGGAGAAAGTCGCAACCATCTAGACCTAGAGGGGATTTTTCATTCATATAAGACAACCCCTGAGACCATACCCCAACCAGTTGACCATCCTTATAAACTATTTTATATATTCAATCAAGGGAATTTGAAATATATCAAGATGATATATTAATATTTAGGTAAGGGATAATAATGTCATCTAGCAATAAAAACCCATATTGAGGAAGCGAGTGTGATAAAGGATAATTCTAGAGCTCAGATGGGAGAAGCCTTTTCACAACCTCTTTGTCAAAGAGAAAAATATACTATGAGTTATAATTATGATTCCTAGCAATCATAATCCTATGTTTAGTTGTGGTTGAGAAAGTATGACAAGATATGGAAGTCATATACAAAAAAATCAAGAAGCGTAAGTTAGAAAAGTAAAAATCACATCAAAATAAATTCATAACTATGGTAGCCACATGAGAATTGCATGAATTAGGAAAGGGATTTGCAATCACATAAAGGAATTTTGAATCACTGTGCCTATAAAATATCTAATAGACTATATAAACTCATAAGACATCTCATTTCCGCTTAACCATTCATGATACTCGTGATCTCATGATCCTGATATGGTCACACATTTCACATAATAGTCAATGGTCATGCAGCTGAGATAATAGATCATATAAAACATTTGAAGTAATACATTTTTCATTATATTAAATGTTCAACCAATTAATAAAAATGAATTCATGGTTAGTTCATACAAGCACTGGGCAAGGCAGGTCTTGAGAAGCAGTTCTTGCAAAATAGACTTTGAACAGATCTTGTGATTAGTTCTTATGGGAGGGTCAGACGAAAATAGTAGATCAAAAGAGATCTGATAGTTGGGTAACTGATTAATGAGGCTCCATCCATTACCCAATTTATAGGTACTTCTATGTAAAAACAAATGTCGCATGGATGACTAAGTGTCTCCCAAGACATTTATTGGATACCATGGGAAAACATCAAGAAAGAATTTACATTCCTTAGAACCAATCCCTTGTCCCTACGGATATCACTCTTAATGGATTCCTTTTTTGTGCCCACTAAATGAGAATCATTAAAATTAAAAAAGAATAAAATAACTGAATATGGGTATTATTTTTCCTATACATAAATAGAAAAAAGGATCCCAGGACATGAATATTTTATAACCCATCAAAGGATATTAAATATTATTACCTTTACAATGTCATGTTAAAAGTAATTCATAGTTCATAAAATACTATAATATTTTTCATAATCCCCTTTGAAATGTCTTCATTGTTCTTATGAAGGTATCCAATAAAGTCATTAGATCATGTGACTTTTCAGTTGGATGGCGCCTGAAAAACTATCCAAATATACTTATAAAATAAGGAGAAAAATATTTGAAATATGGGTGCCTTTCATGGTCATAAACCTTCAAACAATTAATCCACATGAGTTTGTAAGACACTGCAAAAGCCTCAATGAAATTTCCTCGTCATTCAAGATCCCACTAGTATATCTCCCTCACCACGTGAAGGGCCTCAGACATGTCTAGTAAGTCTTGCACTATCCTTCCAATTCCAATGACAAATAGAAGGTTTTTTCATTATAATTAACATTAATCACTATAGGACCCTTTATGGGTCATGTTTCATTGATGGGGAGAGTGATTTTATTTTACAACACTCATAGAAATTTACAAGGTCCCCAAACCTTGTAAAAAACAAGGATGTAAAATAGGGAAATGATGGAAGCTTCTTTTGAGGGGAAGATACACTGATCTTATGCAAACCGGGTCATACACACTAGAAAATCATACTTGACCATGTGATGCGACCTCAACAATCCATATCTATCTCATGAATACCCCATATTAGGCTACCTTTGTCTAACAGAAATTCTTGAACAAAGCATTTTAGATCACATGTATTCCTGTCAACAAACATCTTGATCTCATGAAAGTCTATAGACATGTTTTATTGACATTTTGAAAGCTTCTCAGTATGTCCACATGATTATTAAATACCCCTTTGATTGTAAAAATCCAATAAATGGACCATTGATTGGATGGTTTTGCAGTTGTGGAAAATCATGCGACCCTTATCGTACAATTTCATGAAGCACATGACACCAAATCCCTCTACTAACTCCTTCCTAGATTTTTGCAATACACTCCACGCAAAGAGATGAATAATTGGGGTGGTGGGGCCTATAAATCTACCACACCTGCATGAAAATATGTATCTTAGGATCCACACACCATCACACACAATAATCAGAGTATACTTCTCGAAGTGTCCAATTTCATGATAGTAAGGTCTTATGCCAGGTAAAAATATGGGGAGTGACCTTGAAGGTCATGCGACATGCATAGGAACTTTGTGTGATCACTCATAGTTCGCACGAAGGACCTATGGAAGGTAATTGAAAAGACATACTGGATATCTTTAAAAGCATGTGAGACCTATAAATGCTAACACTAAACGAATCTAAGGGTAATATGCATAAAATATGGAATAAATAAAAAAAATTATGGGAGACTTATGTGAAGAAAATGTAAATTGATCCTCATGCGCTTCACATGACTCATCCAGATCATGTGACAACATCAGGACCTATCACATATATCATGTGACATCTCCTTGACATGCCATTTGGATCATGTGATATCATAAGGACACTTCAAGAAAGTCACACAGAACCCTCTAGGCATGAGAACCAAGTCTTATGAACCCATCTAGGATAACCATCTAGATCTTTTGATGTCCTCTAGACATGTCACTCAAGATACATGGTGACACCAGTGTATGTCAGTTGGGTATCACGAATCACTTCGAGCGTACCATATAGATCTCACTGCACCCTTAAATATTGTTAGCTAGATCTCACGATAGCACTAGGACATTCCAATAGAGATCTTGAAACACCCGCTGGGCATGTCATCTCAGGTCATACAACACCCTCTAGACATGTCATCAAAGATTATGTGATGGCCTCCCATACATGTCATCCTTGATCATGCAATGGTCTTTAGACATGAAATTCAGATTTTGTGATGTCCTTTAGATAATTCAAATAGATCACGCGATTGTCTTTGGAAATGTCTGAAATATAGCTATTCATTTATAGATACCCTCTGTCATGTCAAGAAGACAACCAAGATATTTCAGGTAGACATCCAAGCCAGGTAACGAAGGCATCCCAGGGTATTATAACCTTATCCAACCTCAATATTAGGTAAACCTCAGTGCATATGACCCATTTAAACTAAATTATGACGACTTTGATTCCTACCATAACAAGGATATGTAGGATGAATTCTTAAAGCCCAAATTTTATATTAAACATCCAAGGGAATATTCCAGTATGTAAGACCCACTCCCATAATAATTGAGAATGATTACTTACTATCACTTATTTATCACATCGATCATAGATCATGTGGACTTAGGTAGTTGAAATAATTATATCACTCACATCATGAACCTCTATCTCATAGGGAATCCTCAGTGTGTAATCCCCAATCAGCGGCATAATATGATATGTCCACCAATATTAGGGAAGACTAAGTGTGTAAACCCCAATCATTTTAATTATGAGAAATATCATTACTTCCATAACCAGGATAAGTTAGACATCATCCTAAAAGGACATTCTCAAATAGGAATCCACATTAGTGTATCTCCCAATATGTCTCTGGTATTCCAACAATTTGGACCCAATCTATCCCATGGCTTGATCATTCATCCTCATCCACCAAAAAATCAAGAAGTAAACTGAACTATGATGAATCTGATTCTTTTAATAACCAGGATATGTAGGACCCCTTTCTAAAGCAAGATTTCTATATTGGGCATCCAAAGGGTTGTCTTAGCACATAAGTCCCACACCCATAAGTAGTGAGATTGATTACTTGATATCCATTGATTCATACACCGAGCATGGATCATGTTGTCATAGGAGTTGTAATGATCACATTATTTTCATCATGAATATTGGAAAACTAGGGAAGTCCCATTTTGTGAGCCCCGATTAGTGTAATGATACAACCATCCACATATAAGGGTATCTACATCAGGACAAGTCCCAAGGGTGTGATTGAGCTATAGTAACTCTGATTCCTATCATACCCATGATATGTAGGATATATCCATGTGGTTTGATCCCAAAATATAGCACCCATATTCCCCCATATATATCCTTTATGTATGGAAATAAAATTCACAGGTTTAATGAACTACATGGGTTTTGATTCTTGTTATAAAATAGGATATGTAGAAGCCCTTATAATGGCTTAGTCCCATCCTTGAAATCATAACTGCTTCCCTGGTTAAAAAAACTCTTGATTTCTTAGTTAGACAACCTCAACATATAATAAGATAACCAACTATGGGAAATGGATAAAGTAACTCAAATACATGTAGATGGATTCCCTAATAAGACCCACAATTTTTCATATAAAATGGTTTAACTAATGATCAATTTTTTAAGGTAAATGGTCCTATATCTTGATTAGGAAGATATTATTGAAAAACTGTTAAATATATAAAATGTCCTGTAGTAGGAAATAATTCTACCCAAAAGGATATGATGAGCCCGACCTCCCATCCTCTAGACCAATGTGAGTTCCTAAGTGTCTTTAGGTCTGAAACCCCAATCGACCGCCTTCCTATGGAATGTAGGTCAATACCGAGTTATGGATATAGAAAATTATGGGAGTTTCTACAAAAGAAAAAGAAAAATGAGAAACCCAATGTGAACTCTACATCTATAAAAGAAAATGAGTTTAGTCACATTGAACCATTTTTGTCCACATCTCTAAAACGAAACATATATATATATGTAACTATTAGTTTTGAAACTAAAGACTAGTCCGGAACTTGGAAAGGATATTTCAAAATTTATGTTATTTTTGGAAAATATCTCTTCAATGAGATTTTAGGAAATACATTATTAAATTCAAAATTTAAGGCATGGTTGGAACTGTAAGAAAATAGTTATTCTTCTAAAATTCAAGACACCCTCACTTAAAACCCCATAGATCAATATTTGAAATGTGTTTAACATGGATATAAATATTTTTATTTTATTTATATAAGTATGAATGGGGGATTTAGTGAGTAGTGTATGGTTGAGGGTGGGTTAAAGTTTAACATGAGGATGGTTTTACTTATAATCTATTACTAGTGTGTTTGGGTCTTATTAGGGGGTGTCTCGATGGATTTTGTTGTTTATGTTTCCTGGTTTTTTCACTCTTTTCCCCCTATTGCAGCGTGTTCCTCTGTGGTCCTTCCTTGGTGGTGTAGTTTTCAATTTTTGTTCCTAGATTTGTTAATCGAGCTGAAAATGGCCATTTTTTCTTCATCATGGATGTGTTTCTTGTGATGTTCACAATGGTGGTTGTTTATTTAGTTATTGTGATGTTTTCAAGGCGTTTCATCTAAAGAAAAGGGTAGACCCATGGAAAGGATTGGTGTTTATGGCGTTAGACGCATGTTGCAATTGAGCCCTTTGTCTTCCCTATACACTATTCTGACTCTTGGTTTCCAACAATCTTCTCCTAGTCATATTTGATTGGTGTTTCTCGAGCAGTTTTTGGAAGTGAAGTTTGAGAATTCAATAGTGTTTCAAGATGGTGAATTTCTCTTTATTGGCATAATTTCTATACATAATCTCTCAGAGGGATTTATCTTCGTGATATATTGTTGACCGACATCAAATTAATGTTTTTAATGTTTATTTGTTTATTCTATTATGATTATGGTGATTTAATGATGTTGGTGATGGATTTAAGTGGTCGTTCCTTACTGAAAAACTAGTGTAATAATTTATTTTATTTGTTTCAGGATATGTGACCTGAGGTGGGGCATGGCATGAATCCATGATGATATTTTCAGTTTGAATTATGAAGTTTGAAATTTCAAATTGGAATTTGAATCTGGTTTTTTTTTGTATGTATGGAAATGTATTGTTTTGTTGGTTCCCACTTAACCAAAATGAAACTTTTCAAAATAATGAAAAAAATGTATTGAGGTATTACATGTGTGTTTTTACTATGGAACACATCCTTCCTCACCCTCTATTAATAATATCATAGGGATGTTAGGTATACTGGTGAGAGATTTAGTGATCTTTGTTATAATTTCCCTGATAATAAAGACCTGTAATTCTAGCATAGAACCAGTAATGACTAGAGGAGTGCCACCAGTGAGGCTAGTTGAGAGTAAGTAGGTTGATTTAGATAAGATATGCATTAACATACCAGTGGATGATTCAACCTGAGTATTTATAGGATTATATCACTAAACTACAATGATTTTATCATGATTATATATACTCTAGTACTTCCAATTTTACAAACTTTAGTTTTATATTTGTTTCACATTTATATTATGATTCAGCTACACTTGCATTTCTATTCATTTTAGTATTGATTCCTTTATTTTATTAATCTCTTGGACTAAGGATTATTCTTTATTATATTATTTATTTTATTTCATGATTTAGTTATTTATTTATTTCCTCGATTATTTAATTTTAATATTCTTCTTGTGGAGTTTTATAGAAAATAATTTAAAATGGGGATTAAAAAGTATGTTTTAATATTGTATTTAAATAAAGTTGATAATGTTTCTTAAAGCATGTTCTGGGTTTTTAATATGGGGTTTTGGGAGTGTACATGATCTTTTTTCCAAATAAATATGAAATAATTATGTTTATATATTTTATTTAAATCTAGTGTTAATAGAATATCATGAAAAGTGAAATAAATAGAATCCTTGGTGAAATCCTATTGGGTCATTATCTCAAAACCTACTTACACCACTCATTTTTTGTAGACTAGTTTTCTTTCTTGTAGGTCTATATTCTGATTTTAGATCACTCATGAAGAGTGTTTTTTGTATTAGGGAGTGATCCTCAAATCACAAGGAGTTTTTATATAGTATTTTGGCTATTATATTATGTCATATACGTAATGGCTAAGTCAACCTTTGTTGTTTTATAAATCTATCTGATATATTATTATATTTGAGCTAGATATTTATTATGGTTATTACTCATTTGGTTTATTTCTATTTAAATTCAATTACTATATTTAATCATGGATATCCAATTTTTGGAAGATCTATTCTAGATTTCCTAGAAGGGTTTAACTAATATAAATTATTAATTATCCAGGAGAAGTTGTTATCAGTGAGTTGATTTTGATGTCCTAGAACTTTTTTTCTGCCTGTGGGGACTATGAATGCTATTTGGGTCAAGTCATAGATAATCTCAGGTGTATTTATTAGGGGTTTCCTAGGGTAGTTCATGACACTATCCTTCTACAAGTGAATATTGATAGCCCGTAGGGCATCATTAATTCCTACAAGGCTAAAAAAATTTAATAATTTATACTAAAATCTGATTACCTAACTATATGTGTAGTATCTAGAATGTCTATGTTTTGAACCCATAGGGACAAAACATATGTTATAAATTAATTAGGAAATTTAAATTGCAATTTTTTAAATTTTTAAGAGAAAAAAAATTGTATGACTTGCTGGGGTTTGAAACCAAGGTGAGAGACATGCTAGGTTTAGTGATTTTTAGGTTCTAGTTCTAGGGAATTAATTGATAGTTTGTTTATTCAGTTTTTATGGAGAGATTGGGATAGAATAGATCCTTGGTGTTGGTATCCTACTCGAATCCTAATATTGGACCATTGGAATGTTCATCTACTAGATTCAATCATAGATATAGGTGACCCAAAACTACATTTAAACATAACTAGCCAATGTTGCGTAATGATCATACAAAAAGTAGGTTAATAAATTGATGCTATGAAATTATAGCTTTCAAAACATAAAAATGGTCATGAAATATGAAAAAAGAGGTTTGTAATTGAAAAATGGTTTTTAGCAATC
The DNA here is from genome assembly GCA_963277665.1 of Viscum album. Lineage (NCBI taxonomy): Eukaryota > Viridiplantae > Streptophyta > Magnoliopsida > Santalales > Viscaceae > Viscum > Viscum album. The sequence goes on along the minus strand of OY728136.1, from coordinate 511,716,874 downwards.
CAAAACATGAATATAAAGTATAAAATAATCCCTAATCGCACACCCCCCTATAATCGCATCACCCAACACTAAGTACACAATTCAATCATGCTAAGAATGATGAGAATGAGAATCATTTGTAACCAAAGAAGAAGGTAGAGAAAGCAGGATCCAGATCATCACCCCATCATCCGTTGGTGTCACACTTGCGGGTACTGGTCATGGAGCACATTGTAAGGGTGGGTGAGGGCATTATTTATAGGCCAATCTCATCAAAATCCACACATCATCACATTTAATTTTCAGCATTTCGAAATCATCCCAACGTGAAATAAGGTTTCATGTCATGTAATCTGTAGAATTTTCCTCTCCATCTTTTGAATCTTCCCAAATATTGTGGGAATCTCGTGTGTTGACTTTGACTCCATTCACAATGTTAAATCCTGACTCACAATGTGTAACTTGTTATCATGTCACGTACCATTGTCATGAATTATCCTATGTGGAAAATTTCTTTTGAATAAGTCCTGATGTGTAATGAAATTACACCATGTGTAATGAAATTACACGATGTGTAATGACATTACACAATGTGTAATCATTGTTAACAATTTTCTAGATCCACTTTTCCTTTATAAAATTTTTCTGTTGCGCCGCGAGTGAAGCTCGTGGCACGAAGTACCTTTTTGGTCACATTTTCTTCTATTTTCATTCAGTTTCAAATATCTATTTTTTCCTTCCAAAAAATATAAAACAAGTCAATTTACTCCAAAAATTGGTAGGTTTTTTCAATTAATTACATAATAAGTACACTAAACACTCTTAAAATATATGCATGAAATAGGCTTTTAAAATATCCCCAACATCCCCCTATATTACTTTGGAAGTACTACTTTCAATGTGAATCCTATTCGAGAGTTTTTCTATCATCTTAAATTCCTTCCCATGACACTTCAATGCTAACCAAATACTTTTGTTTAATGATTTTCTCTTAAAATAGAGAGCCTTAACCCAGTGAAAGATCATGCACACTGGGATCTCACACCTCTTGAATCCCCTACACATGCACCATTCCCATATGTGCATGTATTTGAGTTAAATCCTATATTTTAGAATTACATTTATCTATATTTATTTCTCTTTCATGTATACAACCTATACTATGTTTCAAACCATGAGCCTCGTAATCTTTCACATTCTTCAATGAATGTCTCTTTCATAGATTTTCATCCTATATAATCACCAAAACAAGATCTTGGCATTTCTCAAGGTCTATGGTTTCCTCAATCATTTTGAGTTTGGCCTTGAACCCCCTATTGTAAATAAGTACCTATATAAGATCACTAACACCCACTAATTTCTATATTTTTCTATTCAGTATCGTCCATGCCAACACTTTTAGTAACCTACCCATTCATATATTTAAACTTATTTTTAGTGTGTTTTAATATTCCCTTTTAATTAACAAAAGGAACCAATGGTGTCCCTAAATAAGTTCCCTTTGACATGCCCAATTTTTTGGAATCCCATGAAAAATGAAAGAAATATTTCATAATCAATTTTAAGATAAATAGCATCATCCAAAGTGGAAAAGATAACATTACTAATCAAGGTTGAATTGAGATATAATTTTTTCATGTAATCTTCAATATTATCAAAACCTAGCGACATAAGTGGTCTTATCCATTTTAATCAGTATACCCACAACTGAGCCTATATCAAATAGGATTATATAATATCATAACATAAAATTTAGGGGAAGAATTTTAATCCATGCATGTATCCTAGAATTCATAATTATAAAATTATTAAACTAAAAATCCCATTCATAGGATAAAATTGTACGCAGCTTCAGTGTGATAGTACAAAAACCCAAATCATGATGGTTAATTCATATGGGGGGAAGATAACATGGAAATAACCTCACCCCATTGGAATTAATTTCTAATTACTAAAACCACATACCACTTACAACCTTTGAACCAGGTACTTAGATATCTAAAAGTTTCCACGAATTAGTAAAACAAGTACCACAATGATTGAGTGATCACATATATTGACTCGATCAAGAATGGCCTCTTGGTTTGATACCACATGGCTGGTGTCTCCTATATTAATGATTCTATATAAAGTCTTTTACATGATATTTTAAAAGTTTCTGCGATCATCCTTAACCACCAAAAAAAATATTTGATAGGTACCATCCTTGTATTCCTTCACTGACTCGGTCTTCCCATTCAATCCAAAAATATTACCCCTAACTAATAAATCAGAATCAATGTTGTGTGGGAATGCCATTTGAATCCATGGAACCTAACTACAAAACAACCATGGTTTCCTGAAACCTCCACAACCACCCCTATCTATAAATAACAATTAATAATTGATAAATAATTAAAATTTTAATTAATTATTATTAATTAGTGTATGTTTTTTATTTAAATATTTTTTTAATAAGAATAATTTTTTAAGAAGTCGGGGTGTGTCCTGAGGTCCCATCCAATTTATTAAAAATAAAAATCATATAATAATTGAATAATGGGGTCATATAGGTCTCAGACTGTCCTCATCAAACAACAATACAAGACTATCACTAAAACAAAAACAATTTGATTGATCATCACCCACTATGACATCGATAACTACCTCAGAAGAATGGATAATGGAAATTACTCCATTTATTTTCCCTATTCCAAGGTTTTTGTTCCACATATGAGGATTATTTAAACATTCCAAATTAACTTCTAAATATCATTGGTCTATTATTTTATGAGAGGCCCTAAATTTCTTGCTTGAGATTGAAACAAATTTTTTCTTCAGTGTTGATTGAAAGAAACACCAGAACATCAAGATAGTCCTGAATGATGATAGAGGCATGTTCAAATTTTATATATACAACATTGACTTGCAAATAAAACCATTCCAGCATATCCTTACTGAATCCTTGATGTGATTTTTCACCCTGAACCTCCTCTAGGTGGATTTTTCTTTCAATGTTAATCTCATTTGAATTCTCATATTCTTCAACTATGGACCTGAAAAATTAGTTGTAATTATATTTAAATAAGTTAGATAAATATGAATTATATGATTATATTTAAGAAATGAAAGAATATGATTCTTTACCAAAGACAATGACCTCATCCAGATGACATACATAGACATGTATAATAGGAGCAGTTTATTGGGGAGGATCTGATTACCTAAAGTACCAATTGATAAATTTTTTCCATAACATACATAATCCCTTAGTTATAAGCCAGGTAATTTATCATTGACATAATTTCCATCAATCACACTTCAAACATAAGCTACATCAAGCTGATCAGACCCAGAAGCCTCCCAAAAACAAGCCCAAGCCTTAGAACCCTTTAGCAATTAAGACTGAAGTAGTATAATGGTCTAATTTTTTTGGACAAAACCCTGATATTCAGTAGAATGTGAATTGGAATACCTATCATGATTGGAGGTTAGAAAAAATAACTCTTTTAAACATAATTAATTCAAAGGAATTAGTGGTCACAAATATATAAGTTTTCATTTGATCTCAATCCAAGGACCCCTACTTATGATTGGGCCATTTGTAGATTTAGATTTAATATAAGAATCAATATCTTTCTTTTTTATTTCCTTTGTGATCAAATTATGTAGGAAAGTTTTTCTATTAACTCAACTACATGTCAATATCAACCTGCACAATAAGCACTTTTTCAGTCCCCTCATGATCACAACCAACTCGAGCATTATGGGTATTCAAATTCTTCTCCAGCTATGTTTCCCATGAACTTATTACCTTTGGGGATATACATTTTGTATATGATCAAAAGTAGATTTATAAACATTTTTTAGAAATCCAACCTTACCATTAGAATAGTTATGCACAAATGAGACCTTTTTAGACCTAGTTCTAATAGACCCCAAGAATCAAACATTTAGACTTTACCCCTCCATTACTTTAACAAATATAACCATATGTTTACCTTATTTATTAGAAGTGTCCTCATTAGACTCTGGAACCAATATTTTAATGTACCCAATTTGTTCACGTATACCCTTCTCTAAATACTTTGAGTGACATGGAAACAATACCTTGTCCCTGGATTGTCTATAAATTTCCATGGTCTCCTATTTCAGGGGAGGACCTGAATTCTTCACCTATAGAGTTTGAACTTTCCTATAATCTAAGATCACATGCTAAATAATCTTGAAGAAATCATAGAAATGTGGAATGGACTGATACACAAAATCAACCTCAAACCCATCTCCATTGACAATGTGAGTGGCATTATTCGATACGGGTTTTAGTATATTAGCATCAACTATAAATCTCATATAATAACCCATCCTACCCTTAATGTTATTCTCATAAAATTTTATAGGAACACCAATGTAGGATGAAATGACATTTAGGATTAGAGGATTCCAAAACACCCAAATAAGACCACACAACCTTACCCAAATTTGGGTATTGGTGTGATTTTGATTTTGAGGGTTAAAATTAGTCTCCCGCCATGATACCATGAAGACAACTAGATTAAGTTTATAAAAACTAAAATAAAAAACATTTGATAATTGTTTCTTGCAATGAAAAAACATGATGGAAATATCCCTTACTAATTGGAATATTTTTTTAATTGTCAAATCCCAAATTTGAGATAGATTTAGTTTTATATCTTCCTCATTCAAGGGATTATCTCATTTTTACAAGATCATTCATCCAATTAACAAAAAATTAAAGCATTCTAGCCTCTCCTATAGTGCATATTGATTTAAAATAATTATGAATATTCCATCCTAATTTCTAGATACCTTCAGCTCACCCAATGTGTTATCAGTTTTATCACCCCCTTGCACAAAACCTCTATGAAGGTAACTCCCTTCATGGAAGACTTATTAGGTTTCAAGGATTGATCTATGTTATCTAAGAATATTTGTATAGACTCCATAATTTATCACTAGATAACATTATATAATTATGAATAAATAGTCAGAGATTAATTATCACTGAGTCTCCATGGAAGGAGTGCTCTGAGAAATCCCATATAAACTTTTCAAAATAATTATATATTTTATTTTTATTAAAAAAATTATTTTCATAATTTTTAATTATATATATATATATATATTTAACCATTTATTACTTATTTTATACTCATTTTAATACATATATATATATATATATATCACAAAAACTTCTCAAAAGACCACCCATCTTTACACAACTCCCACTTATTCTCATTTAACTCTCTATGTACTAATCACTATACTAAATGCATTTACTTATATTGATATGTCAAAAAATGTTTTTTAACCTTCTTATTTAAATATTATTTTTAAATTACACAATAACTTCTCAAGATGTCACGCATCATTACACTACTCCCACTCATTCTAGCTCAACCCTTTATGTACTAACCACTCTACCAAATCAATTTATATGTAATAATATATCAATAAATGTTATTTAAGTTATTTCATAAATAAAATAAATTATATAAGTAACTAATGAATAAAAAATAAAATTATTAATGAATTGATAACTATTAATAATTATTAATTATTAATATTTACTAATTAAAAAATATTCAATAAATAATAATTCATTAATAAATATTAAATATTAATCAAAAAATAATTTATAAAATAATTTATAATTAATAATGAATAATTGATAATTAATATTAAATAATTGATAATTAACAACTAAACATTAAAAATTAATAAATAATTAATTCTAATTAATAATTAATATTTGGTGAAAAATTAATAATCATAAATAATTAATAATTTCTAATAATTAATAAGTTATAATTAATTATTAATAATTAATTTATATTTTAAATAATTAATAATTAATAATTATAAATAATGAATTATTAATAATTAATTTAAATAATTACTAATTAACAAGTAATTAGAAAATAATTAGAAATAAATCTTAATTAATTATTATAAATAAATAATAATTCTTAATTTAAAATTCTCTAATAATACTTAATATTGAATATTTAATTAATAATTAATAATTAATAATTACAAATAATTGATAATAATTGAAAATTTATGATTCCCAAATAATAAATAACAATTAATTTTTTTATATAATTGATAGCTAATAATTATTGAAATAGGTTGACCCATAAGTTTGCAAACCCGTGGTACATGTATTAAAATAAGAAAAAGGTTACAAAGCAGATGAAAGTTTGGAATAAGTGAAACATTTTCCCTCAAGAAAAGAATATTCTAAACATAAATTAAAAAGTAAAAAAATGCTAAAAAAGACACTAAAAGAAGAAAAAACCACCAAAAGAAAATACAGCCATTTCTTCCCCGAATGAAGTCATAGTATGGAAATGCTTGTTTTATCAAAATAATGGAAACACTGACTATGGACATGATGCCCATACTGGTTTCTACCATCATCAACCATATGCACATAGATCAACAAAATCCTTATATTTCAAAACAATAATAAAAGCCCATGTGGTATTATAAACCCCATCCTTATAGTGAAAAACAATGACCAAACCCAAAGAAATAGTAAATGCCCTTTGAAACCTAGATTCTGCTATTAGAACTCCATAAGAAACCTCCTTTAATGATCACACAACCATAAATGTAAACCAAATGGATCAAAAACAATTGTTATACTATGAACCCAATCCTCATCAAGGATATTGATCATTCCAAGAAAATAACTTAAAAGCACAACCCATAGGTCAGTCAGAAGGTAGCAGCCTAAATATGACCTACTTTACTAAGGCATTTTCAACCAGAAAAATCATCCTAAGTACCTAAAGTATGTATGCAATTCAACAACAAAAACTAAAAAAAACATCAAAAAACATAAAAAATAATCAAAATAGTTGAAATAATTTAAACCTCGAATCAAGTTCCAAAATTCTGAAGGGATCCTCGACCACCTCAACCTCATGGGAATTGATGTACTTGTCTGCATGGATCATTTTCACACACAAAATTAATCATAATATATTTTTTAAGTTCATATTTCATGAATTTATATCCTTAAACTATCTTGATAGGTTTTATTTGTTCATCTTAGAAGAATAATAACATTTTTAATGAACCTAGCATTTTAGAGGAAAGTTATTGGTGTTTGGACCGATTTTCCATGGAGCACTATTACTACCAAGTCACACATACTATTCTCCCCAGCCCATTAAGCCATGAAAGGATAGGATATTTAAAATAAACCTATATAAACACTCCCCTCATGGATAAAAAACAATGAAAATTTACCAAGAGATAGTGTGGGGTTATTTTTTAAGAGATAGTAGTGCTTACATGCTCTTTACATGTTTACTCAAACAATAAAGACTAGCGCTAAAGCCATGTGAGGTGAAATCAGAGGAGAAAGAACCGTGTGCACACTACCCTCATGGTTAGATGAACTGTGTGGAATTTCCAAATGACAGTGTGACTTAAATTTTTAGGGATGTAATAAACTACACTACTAGCACATGATTAAACTAATTGTGCACCTTAACTGTGCTCCAATAAACAGACAACACCTACCTACTATCTACCTCTATAACCACCATTTGTCCCATGTTTATGACCCTTAACCACTTATAAACAATAGGGTTTGGACAATTAATGATAATATATCCATTTTAAAAGGAAATGATCATCTGAGAGGAATCAATTTTGGAGGGAGGAGAGAATGAAACCCATTCTAAGGAATTATTTGAGATTCTCTCTTTATTAGTGGCCGGTAATTTCATTTTTCACAAGTTTTAATGAACAGAAGAGGTAACGAGAAATTTATTTTTTGATTTATTCCATGAGTAAATAATATCTTCAGTGTATTGGGGTTATTAATGAAGGGGGAGAACATTTTGAGTAATTGGTTTATTTTTGTTGTGTTTGTGTTGTTCTCTTTAACTTATCATAATTACCTTGAGTTTTATATCTCATTTTCATTGGTCACATTGCCTATGATCAATAATGGTGTCTCTAGGGGTCTCTAAGGTAATTACAAAAAATAATCCCATGAACATTGGGTTCATTATTCATCTTTAGTGGTTTTTCGTTCATAATAATTTTTAAGAATCTAATGGTGGGACCAGAAGTTGAATTTTGTGAACATAAATGAAACCAACCAAACCATGGAGGATTCAAAAAAAATTGAATCCAAGATATTATATTTATCATAAATAATACAAAATATAAATTAAATTGATTCCTAGTGGTATTCATCAAAATATACATCCCCGACACATATCCTTTATCGAGTTTTCAAAATCTATTTTTGTGTATTCTATGGTAAGAGACAAATACTTTAAAAGATATTTAAAAGTGAATAAAATAATATTTATAATGATCCATACAACCATAAATCAATTATTTTTAATTTATGAATCCTTCAATTTTTAAACCAATAACTCAAATCAATAAACACCCTAAGTCTCCCAATGGATCTACCCCACACTCTCACTATACTCATTATTATTTTGGGAAATATTCAATTTTGGTCACTGAGAGTGACCTTTCAACCAGAACATCACTAAATTATCACTCCATTTATGGGTATGATCATGGGACACTTTCCATATGATCTATCACCCTCATCCATAATCCAAAAAAATAAAATAGAAAAACAAATGAAAAAAACAGAAAAAAGAATTATAATTAGTTTCCAAAAGTACATGGCCTGTATTTCTAGGGTACACAGTATGTAGTGTGCTCGTGTAGTAACCCATGTTCTCTGGAATACATACCAAATATTCTGTTTGTTGTCCAACAAAAAATACATGGTGTGTACTGAACTCACAAACAGTATGCGTGTAAATAAATGATCAGGCCATGTATAAGCTATTGCATAACCTCTTTCAAGATTAACTGATACAATAGTACAAGGTGTGTTCTGAACGCACACATTGTGTGTTGGAACATGGTAATCTAGGTTTTGTGTGATCTATTCCATGGATAATTCTAGGTAGGGTAGAGTTATGTGTATAGTGTGTGTGTCAAATGCACATGTCGTGTGTTTTCAAATTTAGTATAATAGATATGTGTGGTCGTAAAACAAATGGGCATGGCTTGGGTTATTCATGTGTTCTTGTGTATCTGCTTGGTTTTGTCCGAACACCACCCAAATCCTAATATATCCAATAGATCTACAAAACACTTAAATTAATGTGTGGTGATTATATTTTGGGATCTAGGCTTCAAATGGATGGGAAATCTAAAGCTAAAACTCACTGAAATGTAAAATTGGAAATCAGTCAGCCGAAGTGTCCATGGGATGACATTAGAGGAAGGGGGATCTTGGCATAGGTACTTCCCAAGATTGGGATCCGATATTTTAAATACATTCCACACAAAATGTACTTAGGTCCCTAGACCATGTATGTGTGTATTTATTTATTTATTATTATAGTAATTAAGATAAGTTATTTATTTACATCATTTGGTTATTATTAAAATTATAAAATATTTATTTATTATTATATAGAATTAAAATTATATATATATATAAACCTATACATGTAGTGTATCATAAAAATACACATTTTATGTTTAAAAAAAATAAAAAGATAATTTAAACTTTATTCCAGTACTTGGGGTGAGGTTTGATCCATCGACTGGTTTGATCCAAGTGTGCACTCTTAACCACTGGAGAGAAGTTTATAGTACTGATATTTATAATATTTTCCTAAACTTTTATTTATAGTTCAAACACTATAACGGTGAAACAAATAATTCGTGGCATGTTGTTTCATTTTCTCAAAATTGGTATAATGTGGGGAGACTAGCCGAAATCAAACATGGGTCTTTTGGATCTAGGGTTATGACTCTTCCAATCAACCCAATAGAATATTTCAGTGTATTCATATTTTAAATAAATTTTAAAAATATTTATGAAAATAATTTATATAAAAAAACATAAAATATATGTAAATATGCATCTTTCAGTTTTATTTTTGAGGAAAATTGAGGAACTGAGTTGGTTAGAATGACTCGAACTTGGGTCTTTCAGACTCAGGATTACATCCTTGTTAGCCGATTTAACCCCTCCATTGATTTTTGTTTAATTTTCAAATTCTTTAATTATTTATTAAAACTTTACACATCCCATTTATTAATACATGGGTCTAAAAATAATTAATCTTGTGCTAAATTGGGGCATAAAGAGACTCAAACTTGTGAAGGCTCGTATAGACTCCAATAACTGTTACATCAACACAAGCTTCATTCCTGTTTATTTACTAAATCGCTAATTATTTAACCTAAAAGTAATATTGTAATATAAAATGAACACAAAATTAAACACCATGTATTATGAATATAAATTCCATGTAGTTCTGTTTTATTCACATTTTAATAGTTGTTTCAATAAAAGAAAGAATATATGAAAAGGATGTTACATAGCGTGTAAAGAAGTACTTGTCATGTGTTTATTAAGAACATGATAGAGTGATATATATATATATATATATATATATATTCTACATTACCTCCTAGAAAAAACTTTTTTAGGTATTTAGATCAACCTGAGTGAGGGTACATACCCATAATTTGAGGGAGGGTGTAGCTTTTGTTGTGATAACCACTATATATGTTTGTTTTTATCCACTCTCAACAATATTTTTAATCTTTTAGGTGTCTAGGAGGAATATTTTAATAACCTAGCTCTATGGAAATCAGATTATGAATGTGAAATAGTGAGTTGATGTCCTCTTGTGAACCCTATAACTCCTTAGGTTCATTATCTGAAATGATGAATACCTGAAAATAATTCAAAGGATCTTCCATAGTGGGTAAGAAATCAACTAAGGGGTTAAAGATAAATAACTGCACAAATTAGCATGACATGATGTAGTCCCATTTTCAAGGTTGGTGTTTGAAAATTCATTTTCCAAAATATTCAATTTAAAATAATTTGGTTCTATGTCATTTTATATTACATAATCTGGAAAAGTTTTAGAAAACAAAACTTCAGACTCAACTAAATCATCCATATTGTTAATTATATCATGAAATTTATCTACCATATTTCAAAATTATCTCAACATTTCAGTTTATCTGAATTGGTGGATGGTAAAAGACTCCATCATTGATAATATGTTTTCTGTAGTATTCAGGGATAGTTTTGAAAAATAAGAAGATGGATGCATGTAGAATGTACATGGGCATTCCTCATATTAGAACCCATTATCCATGTATAGAAAGTATTATTTCAGATAAGAGTATGAAAACACGGGATCATATGAAGAAATATCTTCTCTAGTTGACGCATACCAACCTCCAATTAAATACATATCTATTTGGATGAGAGATCAAGGAACCCAATAAAAGAAAGAATAAATTAAAAGGTAAAATCAGAATAAACCAACCATGGACTAAGATTCACACTAATGCTTTCTATTGGTCCCCAAAAACAAAGCTAGAGTTTTGGAATTTCTATCATGAGACGTTACAAAAATAGTTCATTAAAAAAACTATGAATAAACCAACCATGTCTTTAGATTCACACTGCTACTTTCTGTTGGTCCTTGAAAATGTAACTAGAGTTCTTTAATTCCCATCACGAGAAATTACAAAATTAGTTCCTTAAACTAACTAATTATGTAGCTAGTGTAAGTAAAGGTTAATCACATAGGGAATATAAGATAAGTAATTTCATATGAAAATTGGAAAGCATTGACTGATTATCCAGAAAATAAAATTATTTTGAGCGAATGATTGGAATTAAACAATTGTTTAATATAATTGAAAGAAAAAAAAGAAGAAGAAAACTTAGAAGAAAATTGTTTCAAGGATTGAAATTCGATTATAGTTAATTTCAATAAGTCTTAATTGAAAAGGTCATTCCTTAGTATTTAAAATATTTTAGGAAATATTTTAGTATAGGGATTCAATTATGTTACTATTTGTTTGGTTAATAAGAAAAATTGTGTATTTATAAAATCAACCCCCTGATCGAGTGATTGATTACTTAAATACATGCTTAAGAAAAGACCCCTAGAACAATTTAAATAGACTCAACCAATAGTCATCGTTATTCTATTTTAACTCCTTTAATTTCTCTAGTTGTATCATTTTTATTATGATAAGACACAACTGGTGCATTTGTAAATTTAATAACTAAAAGGATTATAAATTAAATTTCACAATAAAATAAAACACAATATAATTAAAATTAAAATCCACCCATTGTCTTATTATAACACCAACATTTAGAAATTACCCTCTTATGAACATAGATATGATGTTTGGATTGATTATAATGTTAACCTCTATTATGGATACTATAGGATGAGCGGATTAGAGAAGAATTACTATAACAAGGAAGAAAACATGAGGAAATTACTACTGGCCTCAGGGAGATATTGAGTATGCAAAATGAAATCCCCTCCACCTAGAATTTATATCAACTAAAATTCATAGGTATGTGCATGTATTTATAGAAAAAGGGTTGCACAATGTGTACTAAAAAGAACATGGTGTGTACTCTGTTCAACCATCCTTTTCTTATTTTTATCTTTTGGTAGATCGCCAACCATATCACCCATTTAATTCATAACATCGATGCTTAGTTGGTGGAAGTATGTGATGTGTGGCACTGACATACATGGTGTGTATCATCTATTTTAATGACCAACTTCTTATGTAATGGGATTACATGATGTGTATAATTAAGCACATAGAGTGTGGATTTTGGTCCACTACATGGGAATGTACTCAAGATGGATGGGTCGTGTCTCGTGAAAAAGTACATGATATGTACTTAAGAAATACACAATGTGTATTTCTAATTTTTTTCTTCGATTAATCCCCACTTTTTTATTTTATTGGAAACTTCTAAATAATTATCTACAAACCCTAAAATAAATAATTTTATCCATAAAACCAAAAGTATATGGTGGAAATTGGTTTTATACTCAATAAAATGTATGAAAATTTATACAAAAATTAGGAACATCAATCATCGACATTTTCTCTAACATTTAAAACTTTTCCATAGACAATATTGATCATTAGAACCCTCCTCTATAAATATTACATCATTGCTGGCCTTATTTTCTAAACTTGATTACTTTTCATCGACATTAATAACATTAATATAGATCAATAATCTATCTTTACTATCCATATAATCTAGTAAATCTAGTGTGGAAAAGGATTTGGAGGTGGAAATATGATATTCCACCTAACCCTTGATAGGATAATCAAAAAACTTATCCCCTTTTAGAGGATATTGAGAAGAAGAAGAAGAAGAAGAAAAATCTATAGATACCTTCCTATCGAACTTATATTTCCTTGATTTTAAATTTTATTATGTAGATGATCTTTTACCAGAGTAATATGAATAAAAAATAGTCATTTTATCATTATAAGAAATGGGTCTAAACAAAAAAAGTCACACTTAAAACTTGTCTGTTGATAGAATCCACGACATAATCCAAAGTTCTTCCCATGACCATTTTCCCAACATCTCATTTCAATATTAAATACAAACTTCTTGAAGTTGGGTGTATCACCCTCTTTAGAACCTTTACCTTTAAAATCACCATAACTAATATGATCCTTTTAAAAATGGGGGTCACACACACTAACATCTAGAATGTTCATTAAAGAAGAAGGGCCATTAGAAACCACATCCAACTGAGTCTTTGGTGGCCTATTCCAAGTCTTAGGAGGATCATTATAGCTTTAAGGCTGTATTGATATATTTTACACCTCAATTTCATCAAGGGAGAAACACTTTCTTAACTTTTATCTCATAGACGAGGTAACAATTGTAGAACTATATGATGATGCTAGAAAAACTATAAGAGGGGTGAAATGTAGTAAAGAAACTAATAATTTTCATCCAACTCAAGTTTTAAGTTCGATAGAAATAAATTCTTTCAATAAAATTATATTTTTTAGATTAAATTAAATTTAAATATAAATAGGAGGATTTGGAAGAGTAGAAATTTAGTTTTTTGGAACATTAGTATAACCTAAAAAATGTAAATAATATATATATATATATATAAAGGTAAATTAAAAAAACATGGATTATTGGATTACTATCCAAATACCCATTAAATGATATTATAATGTTACAATCTTATATAAAATGCAAGGTGGGTCTTTTATCCTGATCCAAGGTGCCATTATTCAAATCCCAGGAAGACCTTGACTTAAACCCGTTAAAAGGTGACTTTTTCTTCCTATACATAAAAGCCTTCAATCAGAACAATAATAAACAACCCTATATTATTATCCCAAAAATATATCTATCCCATAGGATCAAAAATACCCAGATCTATCATCTTATCCCTAGAATACCTCAATTAGAATAATTAGATGAAGAATAATACTAATAAGAAGACATAGAGAATTTAAAATGAGGTCCTCACAAGTGGATTCTCTAAGTGAATCTCTATTAAATAAAAACTACAATTATAGAAATCACACATGAAAAAAGTCATTTCAAGCATTAAAACAACATATTATATCGTTCAGATATTTCTATTACTATTATAATATATTTTTTCTTACAGTCAATGTAGTGTTCCTTTTATAGAAAAACTTTTGATGGTCAGATTTTGTTTTCTTAGGGGTTAGTTGTAACTCCATCATATAGAGATTCATCATCTTCCAATAAAATCAACATAAAATCACATCTTCTAATGAACCTTACCCCACACCACTATAGTTCTTATATATCTAGTGAAGTTAAATCTGGAAGGAAATTCAGTTCACTGAATTTTCACCATGCATGCTAAAAGAAACTAAATAAAAATAATTAATGTTAAACAAAAAAACTAATAAGAATATTATTATTTCTAAAACAAAATATGTAAAGGATTTATTGAGTCAACAATATCCCCAAATTCCCCAAAAAATGATTCATCTTCCCTTTACAACCATTTCAAGAGGTCATCTTATGCTCCGGTTATAACAATTTTTCATCTTTATCTCATGAAGCTAGTTTATCATCCATCTAAACATCATGTTCATCAACATTTGAGTATACCTCCATAACCTTACCAAAAAAATCCCGAAAATAGGTCTATGTGTGGTAGTTTTTAGCCTTATCCTAAATATGGTCCCATTATCCCTCAATTTTACCCATTATTAATTTGATTTTAGTGTATTTATTTTCAACATGTTTACTATCTATAGAGACAGATTTATATGTTTTTGAAGAGCCTCTAGGCTTCTCTTCCTACTGTTTGGATTCCAACTTCACATTTCCTATGAAAGTATGTGAACCATGAATATTATTAGAATCCTATAAATCTAATTTATATAAAATTATTTATCAATTATACATAGGATAAGGGTCATATACCTGTCTCTCCCCTTAAATTAGAACCCTCTCCAAATCTACTACACCCGATATCATGGTAGGTATGTCCCCAAGTGGGTAGGCATGTTGACACATCTGACTACCTACTTGGATATCACCTATTAGATGATTCGGATTCTGATCCTCGGATTCCTTTAACCTCTTTTTTCTATAAATCCTAACCTCATTCTCTTTTATAGAATTGAATGAAAAAACATCTTATCTACAACATCTAAATTTACAATTACTAATAGACCAACATAAGATAAAAAAGGGAGGCAGTATATCATACTTAATTTGGAAGTCAAATTCATCCTCAATAGTAGATAACAGTACCTTTTTAACCAGAGTTCCACTAAGTCAACTACAACTAGGATCATATAAAAATAACCAAACCAATAAACTCTAGTTTCCTTATCCATTTTACTAAGTATTATAATAGAGGAGGAAATATCAAATAAAATATAGGGGTTCCAAATGATCCGGTTGAGATCAATAATTATAATCTATATTTGTGTTTGATTGTTATTAAACTTGAACGGATTAAATTGAAAACCCCATAATTGATTAGTAATCATACTGGTTTTGAGTGGATTGGGGTCTTTACCCCATTCCAATCAATTCAATTCTTCATCGAGAAATAATAATTAGAAATAACCCTTACCTATTAGTATGTATCTCCAATACGAGATGCCTCACATTGATGATAGGTGGGAAACTAGGTCATCAGTGCTCCATGGTTTTCTTATAATTGGAAAAACCAGACATGCAATGATTGAAAATTTAAAAATCAGAATCATGTATTTGATCACCTCTTGATTAGAAACAACATTTGTCATAGAGACTTTATGAAAGACTCACTGTAGATTGGAATCCTTAATCAGACTTAAGTGTCTTATATTGAAATCTCATCATAGTAAATACCATAATGTGTGATCTGAAGTTCAACCTCTACCTTCCTCAATGGTTCATCCTCATGAATCGGGTCTAAAATCCTTTATCCATCTAGTAAATCAAAGCAATGATCAAACGAGAACACTATGAAATCTCAAAAACTGTAGATTTCGAAGAAATCTCTATGGGATAGATAAGCTCAAAGCTCCCTCAACATCACACAAATATCTTTTATAGTCGCTAATAATTATAAATAATTAATGATTGGTAATTGAAAATCTGTAGTTAATAATTAATTAAAATTTTAAATAATAAATAATAATTAAATTGTAAATATTAAATATCAAATATTTTAAAAAAATTAATAAAAATTAAAATTTTAATTAATTATTAACATAAATTATTTATTTTTGTTAATTTCATGGTGGGTTTTAGAAAAACCATTTCTAAAAAATAAGATTGCATTTTTAGTGATGGTTTTAACTACAGCTAAAAAATAGCTGTTAAATGGCCAAAATATTTTAATAAACCATTGTGAATTATCGATAGTTTTCCAAAATCATGACTAAAAAATGAAATGATTCAATTATAGGTGATGATGTTTTTCATGTACGATTGGGGGGAATATCATCTCATTTACCCACTTGGACTAGGATGCCTAACTTCTAAGTGGGGATATTGTAGTGTTTAGTATTTTCCCACAAACCATGAAAATATTACACAAATTTATATAATGTTATAATTATAAGAATATTTAGGATAGTAATAATAATTGTAACTATTATAATTATCCTAAATTTATATATTTTATAATAAATTTTCTATATATATTAACATTTATTTTTTAACAAAATATATACAATATATATATTTGTGTGTGTGTGTGTATATATATATATATTATTTGTTTACATGTTTTATAATAAAATTAATATTCATAATAATTTTTTATATAAATTAATTTTGATATATGTACGTGGTTATATTTATGTATTTTGTAAATAAATTATATTTTATTACATTAGCCAGGGGAGGGGGAAGAAACAAAAGAAAATCTTCTTAATTAGAAATGAGGAGGCTTAAAATTGAGACCTCCCACACTGCCATGTGATGGAACCACAAGGTTGTGTCTGTGTGGATTACATTTTATAATTAATAAAATTTTTATTATAATGATAACATTTATTTATATTATAATAATTAGAAGGATTATGTATTTTTTTAATAATGTTTATATATATAATAAACAATATTTATATGAAAATGTTACCCTATAAAATTTACATTGTATGTATAATTATATATTTTTTTGTATATATACATATGTATATGTATACATACATTAATATTGATATATGTATTCTTGTATATAGTCATATTAATATGTACTTTCAAATAATTATATCTTTAAATACTTATATATGTGTATAGACACATGCTTGTATATACTTATAGTAATATGTACTTATAAATATGTATATTTTCAAATAATTACATTAACATTTATGCATATATTTATATTATATATCTATATACATATATATGTATGTAAGTACGTGTATACATATATTATATACATACTTATACTAATATATATGTATTCATGTATTTATGAGTGTATATACACATATTAGTATACTTGTATGTTTGTATGTATGTGAATACTTATATTATTATATGTTTATGTATGTACATGTGTATGTATATATTTATGTATGTTTGCATATTTTTATTTTAATGTATATTTGTGTATATATATATATGTGTGTGTGTGTATGTATAATTATGTATACGTATATATCTGTTCCTGAGTATAATTATAATTGTACATAATTTTATATATGCTGTATTAATATATATATATATATATATATATATATATAAGAAATGAGACATGAGTTAGTCACCCGACCCATACCTTTATAGAATTTATTAAGGAAAACAAAAGTTACAAGGCATACAAAGGGTGTAATGAGATTACACCAACAATAAATTGAAAGTGATTACACATATACATACAAAAATTCACAAAAATATAACATATTGTAACACCCTGAGATTTTAAAATAATGAAATTATATCGATATTTCAAATAACATGAAACAATGATTTTATCTTATGTTACACGCAACACTCAGTTTATCTTACAATACATGTTCCAGTTAGTTTATTCAACAACTTGAGATACAATATAGATCAATTTTTAGTAAAAAAACAATATACAATTAATATTATTATTTAACATAATAGTTATCACTTACCTATTAGAATGACGAATATGGAATGGATTAAATGAATTATGAAAATATATTTCATGCATGTTTATATAATAGATTTTTTGGGGACCAGTTAATTATAAATGAAAACAAAAGAATTTTGAAAATTAAAGGAAATATTTTTTCACTTTTTTTAAATGCATAATTTTTTAACATCTATCTTATGTTTTTTTAGAAAATAGATATAAATAAATATAATTTTATTCTTAAAATTGTAATTTTCTAAAAAGAGTTTCATCACCTTTTTATGGAGTAGTTGTATTAAAACTAAATTTTGAAAATTTTATAATTTTTATTTAAAAAACCAAAATTAATTTTTGAAAGAATAATATCAAAATTATCTTAGGTTCATTTTTTGGTATTATTCTAAAAAGTTTCATTTCTTGATAAATAGTGACCAATATTGAAAACTGTCTTCTCACCAAAATTATTTAAAAAGTTAAATTATATTTTTTATTTCTTTTAAATTAAAAATATATAAATTATAAATATAATAATCCAATAAATTATATTTTAATAGCATTCATTTTCAATTTTGATATAAATACATTGTGAACTTTAGAAATTTTTCCCTTTAAAAACTCATTTTCTCATCAAGTCTAGAGGATTAATTATAAATTAAAGTTTTCCACTTTGGTAAATTGAATTTGAAAAAATGGATTAAATATTTGGAATTCAAATTATTTATATTATATAATACCTTGAACTTAATTTTGACCAAATCTATTAGTGAAAACTATTTAAATTAATTATAGTGATTGAGGTAAAAATGAGTTTACTTAGTGGTTAAACTTAGAATACAAGGTGCAAAAATGACCCAACACTTTTCCAAAACCCATTTTCTAGAAATATTTTGACCTTTGTGACATTATGATTCAAATTTATGAGTTTTTTAGTCAATGTTACATGAAATTGACCCATATAATAATACAAGAAATGAAAAGGAAAAAACACCATTCTTCCTTTTAATTTCTATAAAGATTTGGGGATAGAAAGAAATAAAATATCTTCAATTATAAATATTATTTAGAAATATAAATTAACTTTTTTGATCATAATAATTTATCTTTAATTTTTATAGATGCAAAAATTACATTAAATTCTTAAGAAACACCTACGTTTGTATTATTTAGTTAATAATAAAATAAAATAAATGATACTAATTTTTTTAAAAGTGTGGTAAATAAAATAAATTTATGTGTTACATTATTTTTCTAGATGAATTAATCATTATAGTAGGATGTTAACCTAATATATTTTAATTCCAATATTTTCTATATATTTTTAAAATTCAAATTAAATAAATAATGTGAAAATTGACATTAATGTTCTTTTATAATAAATGATATTTTACTAAATGATATAAAATTACTAAAAATCATATAATATTTAAATTGATTTCTAAGTTTTAATAAATATAAAATATGGTCCATTAATGGGTCAATTAATCTTTTATAATAAACATATTTAACACTAAATAGTAAAAATAATGTTAGCATGGTTAGGGTTAAACTAGTTTTTTTTATGTTTTACATGTTCTTTTGTTGAAAATAATTTCAAAAAATAGGGGATTTTTATGTTATCATTTTCATTTCATATTTAAAATCAGTAGGTATACATTTAGTTATAATTATAACTTTAATTTTTTATTAATTGAAAAATTAAAAAGGTTATAAAACTAGTTATCTTAATGAAAAACCAAAAAAGAAAAAATATAGAAACTCTAGATTTAAAGAATTAAACGTTTAATAAATGTTTCTATTTTATGTTTTTGAGGTTTTTATTGAAAAAATAATCTCTATAATATATTATTATTCAATTTTTGAGCCACACGAGGTAAGTTATACCTCCCAATAGTAAATACTTTTGAGTATTTACAGGAATGTCACTCTTCCTCAACTATAAAAAGGAACTCACTCTCTCTAATTATTCAGACTTCTAAAGTCATTTGGATAGTACAAAACCTTCACAAAACAATCCCCAAATTACATAAACTCATACTTAAATCCTTATTTTTTTTATAAATCTAACATTTCAAGGTTTTAGTGCAATCCTAAGGAGTTTACCCGAAGAAGATGTAATGTTATTCTAAAAAACATTTATTTTATTTCCTTCTCCACCACCTCAAATTATTTTTATATAATTATTTAATAATAAAATAATTATATTACATATAATAATATGTTTTTATGTTAATTTTTTGACCTAAAAACTCACACACTTTCATAAAATGGGTTAGGAAATAATCCTTCATATGTACGACAAACTACCTCATCGTGAAACAATGTCATTCATTTTTACATTACCACATCCCATGGTTGAGAATAATGAAGGAAATAAAATTAATATATGATATATATGATATTTATGATATATATGTTTTTTATTTTCTTTTTTAATTATTATATAACACATACCTTAATGATTTTCATTTTTTCGGAATACGATAACATCGTTCAAGTGTACGTCGGACTATCACCTCGCAAAGCTATGTGATTCATTCATTCTTTATATAGAATGTATTGAGGATGGGTTTAATAATAATATTTGATATATATATAAAAATAAAAAAATGATAATATATATATATATATAATTTAATTTTATTTCTTTCAATGCTACATGAAATTGGAAATAACGTTCATGCATATGTATGGTCTACTATCTTCATGAATTGGAAATTTCATTTATATCACTAAGTTTTATGGATTTCTATAATTACATATATTCTGAATATATATGATATTTATATGATTTTTTATATTATGAAGATTATGAAATATTTATTTAAGTAAGATGGCCAAAAATAGCAAGTCAAAACATATATAAAAAATAAAGCAGTTATTACCAGAAACATAACTTTAATATAGGATTGTTAATAAATGGGTAATAAAATTTAATAAGAAAATCATATATGATATTAAAAATATTAATATGGTAATAATTTAATAACATGTTTAAAACCACTATAAATGAGGTTAAATCATTTTTTCCCAAAAGGAAGTTCGAGGAAAGGGTTTTTCTCATCTCACATTTATTTCTATGAGATAAATGTAATATTCACCATTTATTTATACTGTGTGGTGTATATAATGTCCATGAATATAATTAATGATATGTATACTAATCGTTATTTGGATTTACATATCCATTTTAGGATCTCTATTTCATGGTTTTTACTATTTCAATGTTACCAAAGCATTAATCGATTTTTGTCACAATTTTCTTTCCTAGTGATGTTTGTTATGTTATACACTTATTTTATTTTATAAGGTGTATATACTTCCCCCTTTTAATTTTTATACCATCATTATACATATTTTAATTATATTATAATTTTAATTTAATTTGATCATTTCACGAGTATTATGATTCAACGTTATCAAACTTTTAAGAGTTATATATTACATTCTCATCGATTATCGGTATTGATTGTAACTATGTCTCCAATGTTGAATTCTTATGATCTACCTATAAATAATTCATGTGCATTTTCATATACTATAGTTTTTTAATGATAATAAATGGTATACCTTCACTTTTACCTCTTTATGTACTTAATATTTCAAAAGAATATTTTTATGAAAAATCATCTTTTCGATCAAAAACTCTTTATCTTCCAAAACCATGTATTCTAAAAATGATTTCAAAAATGTTATAATTTTTTTTAAATAAAAATGGAAATTTTCCACATGAAATGTTTTAAATTATTTTTAAATATTCCTTTTTAACAAATCAAGGCTATTTTCAAATAAATATTATTTTCAAAATGGTTTATGTTTTAAAAAGTTATTTTCAAAATGAAAATGGTATTTTAGTCAAATTGAATTTAATGATATTTTATTGTATTTGTATACATATAAATAAAGAAACCTCATTTACTTATGCACTAATAAGGATATTTTTCAATGATTTCATCCTCATAATTTATTTTGATGGATTGTTTAAAAGTGATTATTATGGAACTTGTTTCTTTTCCATGGTTTAATCATGTTTCAAATAGATTTTTATAGAACCCATTTCTTTTCCACTTTTTAATAATGTTTTATAGATATTGGTATAGAATCTGTTTTTTTTCATAGGTTAATTATGTCTCAACAAGATTGTCATGGAACCCATTTATTTTAGATGGTTTAATCATGTTTCAAAGATATTGTTAATAACCAGTATATTTTTCATGGGTTAATCATGTTCTGAAAAAAATTAAGGTTATTTTAATGAGAAATGATGAAAATAGTTCTCTATGTGTTTTATTAATGTTGTGGTTCGTGGAAATTATAAATGATGGGTGTTCTTAGATAGTGTTGTGTGATTCCATTATAGATTATATGATAGGTGTTCCTAGATAGTACTATAATGAATAGGGTAATGATTATGTTCTCTATAGAATTATATTGCAATTCATCCATATGGTTATTCCAATTTTAAGGGTTCTATAAGGGTCCTATAAGGGTTCTATGAGATGATGTTCCATGATACTGATATGTTTTATCTATGATTTCTATGGGTTTATGATGTTTTATTTGGTCAATATTTAATCACATGGAACATTATTATTGATTATAATGACTTTTTTTCTTTGTTAATTCCATATACCATTTTTTATGTTTGATGATCTAGGTATTTTTAGGTATGAATATTTGTATGTTATACTCATGTACTTTGACTATGTCACCATAAATTTATGCACTACTTATGCTCATTAATGACATTCAATTTTTAATGATTATGTTTACCCTTACTGTGAATTTATGATCACCCTTATTATGTTTCCTTTTCCCTAGGTTATAAAGAAAGAGGTTGAATGAATTATGTCTAGAAGGGATTTCATAAGGATAATGATGAATTCTTAATGTAAAAAATAAAATATGGGTTAAGTGGGATAAATTATCATTTAAATTCACGTGAATTTATTATGCATTATTCTTTCATAATTATCCAAAATTCTAAACCTATATGGTTTTATAAGATGTAAATGATTCAATTTTTTTTTGATGTTATAAGGTTTGGATGAAAAAATGGTTCACCGTTATCGACATCAAATCTAGAAATGTAAAGTTCATGATTTTTTCACAGGATTGGGGAGTGCACATTCTAGGATGTTATAGTTGGTATCAAATTTTGGATTAGATACCTTTGGATATTGGGATGTATTAATTTGTGGTTATATTGAGATTCATGAATACTATCATAGGTCTATAATCTTAGGGATGATCATAAGTTCAAATTACTTGACACCCCTTTTAGGTTTTAATTGATAAGATTTTAATGTGATTAATGAAATTTTTAGAGATGTTTTATTGGGATGGTGTATTCGTAACCCCTAGTATCATCATGAAGTTCTATTTATAGAGGAATTATTTTTTCATTTTTAAAGAAAAAAAGGATAACTTGATGTTTGGGTGACAACATGTTGTGTCTGCTAAGGCCGCGGGGCATGAACCCATAACCGATGGGCAAAATTATTGTAGCACCTAACACTATCCAACATGATGTCTTAGTTAGTATGACATTTTTACAGGGGTATATTAAGTTTATTAAAAAAACAAATGTGATTTTTGTAGGACCCCGGGACGCCTTGAGAGGGGAGGGGTGAATTAGGGTGGTGACTTTTTCTTTTAAAGAGATGGATCTTGTTCACACATTGGTAGGAACATGTTAGACCTGTATAATGAAAATGATCAGAAAACAAACATTCACATGCTGAGAGATGACACAACACTTTTTTACTTGGTTCACCACTAAGGAATACATCCAAGGAGGATACGCCGATAGGTTGTCGGTCATACCAAATTCCACTATTCTTCACTAGTTGTGGATTACAATGGTTTGAGCATAGTCACTCGATCCCAGGATCACTGCCTTTACAAAGGTTCAGGGATAGCTCACTGCGTCCTTCGGGTCACTCCAGTTGACTCCCCATGGATCACTGCCTTCAGTGAAGTCCCACTCAGTTTATAGACGTGAAGGTCTCTTCATCATTGCAAAAGAATGAATACTGTATTGTATGTAGATTATTTGTTGAATTCCAACTGTCACCAGTAGATGAATCTCACTTTTCACCGAGGATAATGGGAAATATCCCAGCTTTCATGTAGCTTCAAAAAGACGGGCGTACTTCAACAACACCAGGCGTGCTTCCCCATGCCGGCGCACAAGTTTCAAAGATGGCGCACAAGTTATAACTGGCATGCAAGTCCACCTCAACAACTTGCGTGACACTCACCTCAACAACTTCAAACTATGCGACCCACATTCCTTTTCAGCCAAACCAGTTTTGGCATGCAAAGGACAACTGTCGCTCAACTTATACTTTTGCGACCCACCACCACTTGCGCGACCACTTCACCCGCGTGACGGGAGCACTGAACGTTTATGAGTCTCAAAACTTCATTCCAAATGAGGAGGGTTGGTCCTCTATTTATAGGAAAACTGGACACCCTACGTAGTGGCATTCAAGCCTCATCTCGGCACGTAAGTTCTGGCATGAAACTCCAACCGCCCTAGCCTCTATCACTCTACTCACTTGTACGACCCAACCAGTACTTGCACGACCCTCTTTCCTTTTCCATATTTTGAAGTAATGATATACAAAAATATATTGTGTGAAAATTTCCAATCCTCCTTAGCACTGGCACGCAAGTCCTTTCTCGGTGTGCAAGTCACTTGCACGACACATATACGGCGCGCAAGTATCTTTTCCAAAAAGCATTGCTTTCTCCTTTTGTCAGTTTTGAGGTCCAAAAATTTGGAAAAGATTGGAAAATGATTCCACCTTCATTACTATTATCTTCTTGACCCTTATGAGTACTCTACTAGAACACATTCTGGACATCCTCTGAGGATTGACAACAAACACAAATCACACTCCAATTCATGAATAAATGACCATGGTTCCAAAAATCACCCTTTTGGGTTTGTTGGAAATCAATGAATAAATTCAATAGATCACCATCCACATGCAAACCAAAAAAACAAGAATCAACTCAGCCAACACTCTAAGTCTACATGAGCAATTATCGGTGTAGAAAACAAGAGAGAAAGTGTGAATTGGGTTCCCTTCCATTGAATTCCATCTCATCCTATCACTGAAACCGAATTCTCAAAGGGTCACAAAAGTATTACATGCCTGAATTTATTCCTTTCTCCCCCATTGAAAATATACCCAAAGACTGGTAATTGTTCATTGTTCAGCTCAAACCACACTCTCCTGGGATAGTATCTCCCCCACAAACCTGCATCACATCCCTAAAAATATTAAAAACAATTAACATAACTAGGGAGTGGGGATTTTTGTAACCTCCTTTTGCACTGGGAGGTGGTTGAACACTGAGGTTCAACCGATGCTTCACAAATACAGTCATTGATAGTGGCTTGGTCAGGATATCATCTACTTTCTCATCAGTTCCCACATGATCCATTCTAATCACGCCTTGTTAAACATTCTCTTTGATGAAATGATACTAAATTTCATTATGTTTTGTATGAGAATGCTGATCCAAATTATTCGTAAGATCAATTGTGCTCTTGTTATCACAGTAAATCACCATTGGTTGCTTCACCTCATATCTAATATATGTTAATTGTTGCTTCATCCATAGTAGTTGAGTGCATTCCTTTTTGGCGGAGATATACTCAACTCTAATAGTACTAAGAGAAGTACTTTCTTGTTTCTTTCTCAACCAACCAACACATTTATTCACAATATAGAATGCTCCACCACTGGTGGACTTTATGTCCACAACATCACCAGCCTAGTCAGCATTAGAAAATGCTAATAATTCACTATTCTATCCTGTAGAAAAGTATATTCCACAATTTTCAGTACCTTGAATATACCTCATGATTCTTTTTACTGCTGCAATATATTCCTCTTTTGGATTACTCTGAAAGCGGGCTGCATGACATGTGGCAAAGGAAATATCTGGCCGTGTCGCTGTTAGGTACAGTAAGCTTCCAATGATCCTTCGGTACAT
This sequence comes from Viscum album, assembly GCA_963277665.1. Taxonomy (NCBI): domain Eukaryota; kingdom Viridiplantae; phylum Streptophyta; class Magnoliopsida; order Santalales; family Viscaceae; genus Viscum; species Viscum album. The sequence continues at coordinate 511,690,439 of OY728136.1, read as the reverse complement.
GGTGGGGTCTAAAGAGATCCCATCCTCATGCTTTCCAAGTTTAGTTCTTACTGAAATCGGAGTTGACATTGGTTTGGAGTCTTGCATATTAAACTTCTTCAGTATCTCTCTTGCATACTTTTCCTGAGAAATGAAAGTGTAATCCTTATTTTGAATCACCTACAGCCCCAAGAAATATGTGAGCTCCCCAATCATATACATTTCAAATTCTGATTTGATGTGATTGGAAAATTCATCCTTTGATTTCTGCTTGCTGCCACCAAATATGATATCATCAACGTAGACAAGAACCAAGAATTGATATTTTGGAGAATTCTTCACATATAGATTGAGATCAACTCCTCCTCTTTTGAATTCTAGATTCTTGAGATAAGAGTCCAGTAGTGAGTACCATACCTGTGGTGCCTGCTTCAAACCATATAGAGATTTCTTTAGTTTGAAGACCATTGTTTCATCAGTACCAAGAAAAAAACCCACTGGTTGTTAAATGTATACTTATTCTTCGAGTACACCATTTAGGAATGCTATCTTGACATCCATTTGATATACTTTATATCCTTTTTAGAGTTCCATGGAAAGGAAAAGACTGATTGAATCCAGTCTAGCCACTGGAGCAACGGTTTCTTCAACATCAATGTCGTCAATCTGGGAGTATCCTTTATATACCAGTCGTGCCTTGTTTCTGATAACACTTCCATGCTCATCAAACTTGTTCTTGAAGATCCATTTTTGTACAATCACATTGTGACCTTTGAGTCTCTGGACAAGATCCCATGTCTGATTCTTGTCAATCTGATCTAACTCTTGATTCATGGATTTCACCCATGATTCATCCTTTGCAGCTTCTTCAAATGAGGACGGCTCCAAAATTGACAGAAATGAATATTGCGTGTCATTCCTCATCCTCCTGGTTTGTGTGGGTGCACTCTTGTCCCCAATTATGTTATATGGTTCAATCTCAGCTCTACGATTTCTCCAGTGTGGTTCAGTTGCATTCTCTCCAGCCACATTTTCTTCTTCAGATTCTTCTTCTGAGTCAACATCATGATGTGACTGCTGAATTATTTGTAAAGCTTCCTCTATATCTGTATTTGTATTTTCTCCATGTTCACTTTCTTCCTCACTTTCTATCACATCATCATATGACGTCCATAAAGTATTTTTGGTTTTCTCTTCAATTATATTAACATCACTGCTTTCTACAATCCTTCCTAATCGCTTGTTCAAACACTTTTAGGCTTTTCTATTCATTGGATACCTAAGAAAAATTCCTTCATCAGCATTTCCACCAAACTTACCTTGATTTCCTTCTTTATTCCGGATGAAACATTTTCTTCTGAAAACACGAAAGTATTTCAACGAAGGCTTCCTTCCATGCCACAATTCATATGGTGTCTTCGTTTCCCCCATAGAAATCCCTATTAAATTATGAATGTGTACTACAACTTCAACAACATCCTTCCAGTATTGGCGAGAGATACCACTCTCAATCAGCATAGTCCTGGCCAGATTGTTGACCTATTGATTCCATCACTCAAAAACTCCATTTTGTTGTCAGGTTCTCACAGAATATAAATCATGTTGTATTCCATGTTTTTCTAGGTAATTTTCAAACTCAATGGATGTGTATTCCCCTCCATTGTTAGATCACAACACTTTGATTTTTTGTCCAGTATCATTCTCGGCCATTCGCAGATATTTTTTCATACAGTGAAGCACTTGTAGTTTCCTGTGAATGACCATAACACATTCCATTCTACTGTAATAATAAAAAAAGGACAATGTACCTATCTCTATGAGTTCCAACAACATTTATCGGCCAGCATACATCTGTGTGAATTAGATCAAGAAGATGAGATGGTCTTTTCTTCTTTGGCCAATATGAACTGCAGAACAACTTCCTATGAATGCAATCATCACAACAAATTTCATGCTCATGCTTCAGAATTGGGATATCCATGACAATATTTAGCTTAGATATCTTTTCCATGACTTTTTGGTTAATGTGCCCTAGCCTTCGATGCCACAAATTGTTTTCTTCTTCAACAAAAAAAAATAGAAGGAGTTAACTTTGTTGTCAACCTGATATAAGTTTCCATCTGTTCTATAGCCTTTCATAAGAGAATTCCCTGTTTTTCCCTTTATAGTTCGTCATTTTTGATTGAAAGTTTTTATGAGCCCTGAATCACAGAGTTGACTCACACTGAGGAGGTTGTGACGTAGACCGTCCACATAAATAACTTCAGTCTTCTTTATCTCTCCATTGGAGAGAGAAGTATTCCAAATGCCTTTAATCTTCAGAGCACCATCATTACCAAACCTCACTATTCCATCAACCTTCTTTGTAATTTTATTCAAAAAGGTCAACATTTCCCGTCATATGGGAAGAGCATCCAATATCAATAATCCAGGTGATGCTACTCTTTTTAGCATTGAGGCCTACTTTTTCATGGTTTGATTTTTCAATTTTCTTTTTTTCTTTCAATGAGACATTGGATTGAGTATAGAGCACTGATGGACTTTCAATTATCTCAACTGCATACATTGGTTCTTCATAGTCAAAGACTTCTTTGAGAGGAGAAAACTTGTTTGTAATAGAAACACCATCTTGATGGCGAGATTTGACCTGCCTTGAACTCTGGTATGAGGTGTCCATGTCCCTTCTCTGCATGCAACTAACAGACTTATGAACAAAGTTAGAACAACTAAAACAATATCTATAGAAGTTGTTTCATCTAAAAGAATTAGGATATTAATTTGATCTCCATTCGTTGAACTCCTAGATCTACCCCGTTCAAGTAGCTCCTTGCTTCTTCGTAATATGACATGGTATGGCCCAAATAGCCATAGAACTGACACTTCATGGGAGGAAATGACTTCTAACTTGAATTTCAACTCATACCTTCTTATGTGGGATAATAGTATGAGGGATCCTTTTTCCATGAGGCTCAAGGATAATCTTCTTTTCTTCTTTCAGATTGAATTGGGGGTTTCTGTTTCATCACTTCAGAAGTCTTTCCCACATCACCCACTTTCAGCTTGCCTTTATTTTTTTTACCTTTATTTGTAGCATTTGACGATTCCGCCTCACAACCAATTCCACTATTTCCCATGCAGGTAGGTCTTTGATCATTTAAAACCATTTCAACTATATTAGAGCCACATTTTTCTCTCTCCAATAGCTCAGCATATGAGAACCTTTCAAACTATATTTTCTTCCATGATTCTTTTGAAATTGAGTCTTTTTCAGGTTTACTCCTAATAGTAACAACTTCCTCCTCAAGATGCTCAGCAGTCTTGGAATTTTCTTCTATTCTGGAGGTGAGGTCATTGATGACCTCTGCCTTCACTTCAATTATCAGCTTCAGATCCACTACATCATCATTTCTTTCAAGTAATTTAGACTATACTTTCACCAATTCTTCTAGTCGTTCAATTTTAGCTTCAAGTTGATCAACATATTCAGTTATTCTTGTATAATTTCATTCCACTTATTGCAAATCTTACCTTTAATCTTGAGCTTACTAACATCATCCTTAAGTTGAAACTAGGGATCTACACTAGTTTTCAACTGATTTTCTCCACTAGTATCTTCTCATTTTTCAACAGTGTCCATCATGGAAGCATGGTTCCCAGTTTTAAATTTAGGTTCTTCTTCATCACATAATTCAATATTATCATCTTCCACTTCACAAAAAAAACACTTCCTTTGTATCTTCTTCCCAGATTTGAAGTCTTCATTTTTGAAAAACCTTTTCCGAGGCTTCTCAATGTATTCTTCTTCAATTTCATAATCATCAAAATTTCTTTGGCACTGAGAGGTAATGTGACTGACTCTTCTAGAAGGAAAACATGCCAGAGGTTGCTTACCTTTGAATTTACCTTTTCCCTTCTTCAGTTTCTTGGAGATGAGAGAAATAATTTCCTTTTCCTCTTCATCTTCACCACCACTATCTTCTGAAATTTTCAGTTTTTCCATGGCTTTGAATGCCATTTCCTTGCTTACACAAGTCGTGGAATCTTCAGGTTTGACTCTCATCTCATATGCCACCAGACTACTTAAAAGATCATCCAGAGATAATTTAGATAGATCTCTCTCTTCAAGGGCTGACACCTTTGCATTGTACATAGGAGGAAGTATTCTAAAGAATTTCTCTACGATATCAATGTCTTTTATTTATTCTCCAAGACCTATAATTTCCCCCACAACTTCAGTAATTTAATTGAAGAATGAATCTTCATTCTCATTAGGATGCATCTTTATATCGTCAAACCTGTTGTGAAGGACTTCTATTTTTTCCTCCTTCAATTTTCTATTTCCTTAATAAATTTTTTCAAGTTTATCCAACATGGACTTTACTGAGGTGCAACTCATTAACTTTAGATATATCTGATCAGAAAGGGCTGTGGTGAGAGCATTCTACGCTTTAGCATCATCATAAAGAATTTTCCTATCGGCATGAGTCATAGCCATCCCCTGTTGGATCAGTAACATGTATACCTTGCATGGTGGAAAACAGACCATCCATTACAAGGGATATTAGATGATATCTAAATCTATTATTCCAAATCTGAAAATTACTTCCATCAAAGAGAGGTACTCCCTTGACATTGATTACATTCTCCCTGACAACAAAAAACAGATTCCATACCAGCAACCTTTACCCTCTGGTACCACTTGTAGGACCCCGGGACACCCTGAGAGGGGAGGGGTGAATCAGGGTGGGAACATTTTCTTTTAAAGAGATGTATCTTGTTCCCACTTTGGTAGGAACTTATTAAACCTGTATATTAAAAATGATCAGAAAGCAAACATTCACATGCAGAGAGATGACACTGTACTTTTTTTACTTGGTTTACCACTAAGGGCTATATCCAAAAAGCATACGCCAACAGGTGGTTGTTCATACCTAATTCCACTAGTCTTCACTATTTGTGGATTGTAATGGTTCAGGCACAATCACTCTATCCCAGGCTCACTGCCTTTACAAAGGTTCAGGGATAGCTCACTGCGTCCCTCAGTCACTCCCGTTGACTCCCCATGGCTCACTACCTTCAGTGAAGTCCCACTCAGTTTATAGACATGAAGGTCTCTTCATCATTGTAAAATAATGCATCCTCTATTGTTTATAGATGCTCTGTTGATGTACAACTCTCACCAGTAGATGAATCTCACTTTGCACTGAGGATACTGGGTAATCTCCCAGCTTTCGTGCAGCTTCAAAAAGACGGGCGTACTTCAACAACACCAGACGCACTTCCCCATGCTGGTGCACAAGTTTCAAAGACGGTGCGCAAGTTATAATTGGCACGCAAGTCCACCTCAATAACTTGCGCGACACTCACTTCAACAACTTCAAACTTGCGCAACCCACATTATTTTTCACCCAAACTGGTTTTGGTGCACAAAGGAAAACTGTCGCGTAACTTATTCTTGCATGACCCACCACCACTTGCGCGACCACCTCACTTGCGTAATGGGAGCACTGAACTTCCATGAGTCTCGAACTTTGTTCCAAATCAGGAGGGGTGGTCCTCTATTTATAGGCAAACTGGACACCCTACGCGGTTGCGCACAAGCCTCCTCTTGGCGCGCAAGTTCGGGTGTGCAACTCCAACCGCCCTAGCTTATGTCGTGCTACTCACTTGCGCGACCCAACCAATACTTGCATGACCCTCTTGCCTTTGACATATTTTGAAGTTCTGGTCTGCAAAAACAAATGGTGCAAAACATTCCATTCCTCCTCAGCACTGACATGCAAGTCCTTTCTCGGCACGCAAGTCACTTGTCCGACACATATACGGCGCGCAAGTCTCTTTTACAAAAAGAATTGTTTTCTCCTTTTGTCAGTTTTGAGGTCCATAAATTTGGAAAACACTAGAAAACTATTCCACCTTCAATACTATTATCTGCAAGACCAATATGAGTACTATGTTGGTACACATTCTGGACATCCTCTGGGGATTGACAACAAACACAATCATACTCCAATTCATGCATAGATGACCATAGTTCCAACAATTTTATCTGTAGAATAATGTTTGATTTATCTTAGAATAATGTATGATCAAATATTTCTAATCATTGGGTTTAGAACATAATTAAGAAATGTTTGAATAATTTTAAGGATAGTTTTATGGAATAATTTAGTTTAAACTTTGGGTATTGCTATTTAATTTTTAATGTTAGTGTATCATATGATGGTTTACTCATTTTTGGAATTATCTTACTATGTTCTAACCATTTTTCTTTTTATTAATGTCTACAGATAGGAGGATTATCTTGTTATGCTTTTAGGGATTATGTGGTCCATTAAAATTTATTTTAGTGCTTTAAGCATTAAAAATTCATCATTAATACACATTTTTTTGATAAAAAGATGATATTGTGGTGTAAATTTATAAAATTAAAAAATTATACTGATCAAGTATTTGTATTTCCATATTCTCAAAGTTTATAAAGTAAGATAATTCCCCAACAGAAAGAAAAGGATCCTAAAAACAAAATGTTATCCTGTTACCGTTATCTTTGATGAAATCAATAACCTTCTTCATTCTAATTTAGTTTATGGTTTTTTTATTTTTAACTTTATATTTATCAATAACTTCATAATTATTAATGATATTAATCACTCAAAAATCATTATTTGGGATTTACATTTTTCTTCTATGTCCAAATCATCACATTCCACCAATGATCTCTTATATAATAACCTAGTAATGTGCTATTCCTGATTACCCTCATACTTACCATTCAATTTTATTAAGAATATTTTATTTAAACCCTATTTACAATGTGGTTTTAAAATAAATGTATTTTTAAATGTTAAACCATTGATTGTTTAGATAAAGTTCAAATCACGAGGATGTATTTTTTTAAAGGGGGAAGATGTAACACTGAGATTTTAAAAGAAGAAAAATATAGTCGATAGGGTAAAAAACATGAATAATTGAGTTTATCTTGAGTTACATGAAACACTCATTTTATCTTATGCTACACGTAATAATGAGTTTTGTCATTTTCATGTGTTACACACAAGACCAGGGTTTACCCGAACAACTAGATACTATTAATATTTTTATTTAACATGATAGTTATCAATTTGGTGTTTAAATAGATTGAAAACACATGATTAAATTAATTTTGAAAATATTTTTCATACATGTATATATAATGGAATTTTTTGGGACCAATTAACTTGATATGAAAATAAAACACTTCTGAGAAAAAAATAAATATATTTAGGAAAAAACTATTTAAATGTGCACAGGGGTGTTTTATACCAATAAAATAAAATAATCACCCTTTTTTATTATATTAATAAAATTTATATATAATATTTTCAAACTAATTTTAATTTCCGTCCTCTCTAATTTCTATACAATATATAATAATACATGCAATTTTACTTTTAAAAACATTATTTTTCAAAAAAAATAGTTCTGTTTCCATTTAATGGCACACTTATTTAAAAAGTAATTTAGGAAAAATTTATAATTTATTTTAAAAATATTTTTTTTAAATTATAATATAAATATTATCTCATGGTGAATTTGTTTTTATTATTTTGAAAATTTTCATTTTTTGATTAATAGGGAAATCTATTGAATTTTAATTGAAAAGTGTCTTTTTACCTAAATTGTTTACAAAGTAAAATTATATTCTGAATTGGTTTCAAAGTAAAAAATAGATTAATAATATATCTATTAATACAATTTAACTCATTAAAATAAATTTCATATTTAAATTTGATATAAAAACATTGCGATATTTTGAACTTTTTTTAATTTAAAACCTTGCTTTCTCGACATGTCTGTGGGATTAATTTTACATTAAATTCTACCACTTATGTGAATTTAATTTGAAATAATAAATTAAATATTTGGAATAAATATAATTTATATTATCTAATAAGTTTAACTTAATTTTGATTAAATTATTAGTGAAAAAAATTAATGTTAATTATAATGATTAACGTAAAAACGAGTTTACTTAGTGGCTAAAATTAGAATATAATGTGTACAAACGACCCAAAACATCTCCAACACCAATTTTATAGAACTATTTCAACACTAATGACCCAAGGATTAAAATTTATGTGTTTTGGGACACTTTTAAATGTATGTGACACGTATAATAAGTTAAGAAAAAAATGTACCATTCTTCCTTTTATTTCCTATAAAGCTTTTGGGATAGGAAAAACAACATAGGTTAAGTTATAAATAAAATTTTAAAGTATAAATGAATTTTTTTATCATAATAATTTATCTTTAGTTTTTATAGATGACATTATTATAATAAATTGATAATAAATGAAAATGCATGGATTATTCAGTTAATAATTAAATAAAATAAATTATACTAATAATATTAAAAGTGTGGTAAATAGAATTATTTTTTGTTATATTGTTTTTAGATGAAAATATCGTGATAAAAAACTATGAAATTAATAAATTTTAATGCCATTATTAAAATGATATTTCTTTAATTAAAATTAAATAAATAATGTCAAAATTGACATTAATTTTATTTTATAATAAATGACATTTTATTAATTAATTTTAAATTCATAAAACATTTATATTATGTAAAGTGGTTTTTAAATGTCAATAAATATAAAATATGGTCCATTTATGGGCCAATTTATTTATTATAATTAACATATTATCCCTTAAATAGTAAAAACATTGTTGGAATTGTTAAGGTTAAAGCGGTGTTTTTGCGCGTTACATGTGCTTCTATTAAAATTAATTTCCAACACACATGAGTTTTTTATATTATAGTTTTTATTTAATATTTAAAATAAGTGGTTATAAATTTTCTAAAAATTCACCCATTAATATAGTCTTAATTAATAAATTACATAGGTTAGAAAACTAGTTATCTTAATGAAAACAAATTGACAAAAATAAGGAAACTTAGGAGTTAAGGAATAGAATGTTTAAAAGATTAATTTTTTAGTGTTTTAAAGGTTTTTATTTACATAATAATCCTTCCGCTATATTATTATATAATTTTATATTCAATTGAGTTAAGGGAGACCTTGAAATAGTATATATTGTTGAGTATTTAAAAGAATGTCACTCCTCAATTATAAAAATCCCCTCACTCTTCCCATTTTTTACACCTCTCAATCCATTTTTATCATCTAAAACCATACCAAATAAATCCACAAATTCCCTCCCCTCATCCTATATTCCTTATTTTTTCATAAATCAATCGATCAAATTTTTTGTACATACCTAAGGAGGATACACTAAGAAAACTTAATGTTCTTCTAAAATTGTTTTTATTTTATTTCTTTCTCAAACTCTTTATTTTTTTATATCATGATTACATAATAAAATAAGTATATTAAATATAAAAATATTTTTTATGTTAATTTTATTACCAAAAACAAGACACACTTTCATCAAATGTGTTATGAAATCATTTTTCATGCGTACGGCGGACTATTTCCTCACAAAACGATGTCATTCATTTTTCTATTAACTACTCCCATGGTTAGGAATAATGATTTTAATACTATTTATATATTATAGTTTTGGTTTTTTTATTTTATTATTATTTTTAGTTATTATATGACACATAACTTCATTCTTTCCATTTTTTGAGAATGTGATAACGTCATTCATGTGTACAAAGGATTATCGCCAATGTGATTCGTTCACACATTACCTAGAATGTATTAAGGACGATTTTAATAAAAATATGTGGTATATATGACATAAAAACACCTCTATAATGATAAAATATATATATATATATATTTCATTTAGTTTTCTTTCTTTCAATATGACATGAAAATGAAAACAACATCCATGCATACATACGGTCTATCGTCTCCATTAACGGTGTATTTAATTTCATATCAATACATTTTATGGATTAATACAAATACATATATAATGAATATATGTGATATTAAAATCATATTTATAATTCTGTATATTATGAAATAATTATTGACGTAATAAAATAAAAAATAGAAAGTCAAAACAAATATAAAAAACAAAGCGATTATTACCTAAAACGTAACTTTAAAACAGAATTGTTAATAAATGAGTAATAAAATGTCACAATAAAATTACATATGATATTAAAAATATTAGTATTTTTCTTAAAAAGTTAATAACTTTTGTAAAACCACTATACATGAGGTAAAATTATGTTCTACCAAAAGGTAATGTGAGGTAACAGTTTTTCTAATATCACTTTTATTTCTATGAGATACATGCCATATTCACCACTAATTTTTGAGGTGTGGTGTATATAATACACATGAATGTATTGTATTATTATTATAATTAACTTTATGGGTATTTACATACCTATTTTATGATCACTCTTTCATGGGGTTTATGATTTCAATGTTACCAAATAGGTAATGGATTTTGGTCATAATTTTTCTTCCCTATGACGTTTGTTATATTATACACATATCTTATTTTATAAGTTGTATACACTTACCATTTGACATGTTATATCATGAGTATAATTATTTTAATGATATTATAATTTTCATTTAATGTAATTATTTCAATGGTTTTATGATTTTAAGTTACCAAAGTGTAAAGTGTTTGATATTACAACCTCATCGATTATTGGGATTGTTTTTGATTAAGTCTCTAATGTAAAAATAATATGATATACCCATAAATAATTCTTATGATTTTTCTTCTCCTATAGATATGTCATGATAATAGATGTTTTAATTTTATTTTTATCTCTTTATATACTCAACATTTCAAAATACTATTTTCATGAAAAATCATCTTCTCGGTCAGAAACTCATTCTCTTCCAAAACCATGTTCTCTAAAAATGTTTTAAAAAATTATTTAAATTGATTTTTTCAAAAGAAAAATGGTATTTTCCTCAATACGTGTTTTAAATGTTTATTAAAATCTTTTTTTATAATCATTCAAGCTTTTTTTAAAATAAAAATTATTTTTAAATTGTTTTATGTTTTAAAAAGTGATTCTCAAAATGAAAAGGCTATTTTATCAGAATTTTTTTAAATATATTTTAATGGAATTTCAATTAATAAATTTAAATAACCATTTTTTTAATTATTCACAAAATGGTATATTTTTCATCAATTTCATCCTTATTATTTCTTTGGATGGAATAATATTTTTTCAAAGAGATTATTATATAACCTATTTATTTTCAAAAGGTAAATCATATCTGAAATAGATTTTCATGGAATCCATTTATTCCCTATGGGTGAAATAAATTTGAACTAATTTTTTATGGAACCAATTTCATTTCTAAGGATTAATCATGTTTTAAATATATTTTTATGGAACCCATTTCTTTTCTACTGTTTAATCATGTTTCAAAGATATTATTATGGAACCTATTTGTTTTCCATGGGATAATCATGTATCAAAGTGATTATCATGGAACCAATTTCTTTTCCATGAGTTAGTAATTTTTATAAGAGATTTTTATATAACTTATTTATTTTCCAGGGTTTAATCATGTTTTGAAATGAATAATGGGTTTTTAATGAGTTATGATGAAAAAAAATTCTCTATGTTCTTTATTCATGTTGAAGTTCTTAGAAAGTATAAATGATGGGAATGCTCAGATTGTGCCATGTTAGATCATTATATATTATATGATGAGTGTTCCTAGATAGCACTCCAATGAATTGGGTAATTATTATCTTATTAGGAGAATTATATAAGAAGTCAGTAGTATGATTATTCCGATTATAAGAGTTCTGTAAGGGTTCTATGAGATGATGTTCCAAGATACCAATATGTTTTATCTATGCTTTATTTGGGTTTATGGTGTTTCATTTGGTCAAGATTAAAATTTCATGGCACATGATTATTGATTCTTATGAATTTTCCATTTTTAATGCCTTATGATATTTTTTCATGGTTAATGATCCTAGTATTGATGGGTATGAATATTCATATGTTATACTCATGAACTTTGATTATTTCATCATACCCTTATGAATTTCTTATAAACATTGGTGAAATTAAATTTATAATTCTAATTTTTACCCTTATTGATCATTTGAGATCACCCTTATTATGTTTTTTTCGCTAGGTTATAATGAAATATATTGAAAGAATTATGTCTTGAAAGGATTTAATATGGATGATGATAATGTCTTAATGTGAAAAATAAATGATTGGTTAATTGGGATAAATGATAATTTAAAGGGATGTGAATTATTTATGTAATATTTTTCCCTATTTATCAAATACTCAAAACCTAAAAGGTCATCCAGGATGTAAATGATCCAATTTTCCAATTTTATTTTTTAAGGCCTGGATAGAAAAAATGGGTCGCCCTTATCAACCTCAAATCTGGAAATGTAAACTTCATGATTTCATCATAGGATACAAGAGTGATGGTTTTGGGATGGTATACATATATCTTATAAAACCTTTAACATTTAGAGATCCATAAACTCAACGAACATCCAAAGACCAAGTAAAAACTATTTAACCTACTTTAATAATTTATAAATCCTTATAAACCATATAAATACATCTAAAAATGGTGTCCAATTAAGATGGAAAAAATTGAAACAGCTACAACATCAATGAATGAATTAAAATATGTTTATAATTTTATAAAATAATCAAGAATCCAAATTTTAGTCAACCAAATCCTAAAAATAAAATCCAAGGACACCACATCTTAACAAAAAAAACTAAACAAATCATCAATCATGTCATTGTCATTGTATCAAGTGAAAGACCATCACGAACTAATATAAACTTTTATTCATTGAATAATCACACAACACCCCATATGGAAAAATCGTCCACTAGAAAATAAATCAAAATTAAGAAATTTCAACCTCCAAATTCAATAGTCCAATTGTCACTTAACATCATTGATATCACCCATTCCAATCAATAATAACAGTCCCAAAAATTAAATCTTAACACTACCAAATATGTGATGTGAGGAAACCTTAGGTTCTAGAAAAAACATCTATAATGATCAAAGTGAGCACCCTTAAGATTAAAAACATTTGAAATACAGAAATCCAAGTAAGAGAATGTGACTACATCTTATATTTTTCCAAAAAGATTCCATAAAAAACAAGGACAAATATAAAAATGAAATGAATTTTCTCATAAATAATACAGCCAACCTCAATATCAAACAATGCAAAATACTCCCATAATGGGAAAAGAATATCCAAATAAAACAAAAAAAATCATGCAAAATAGCCATAAATACCCCAAAAATAGTTGTATGGTCAAAATAATCAATCAAAGAGGAAAATTATCAGTGTTTAAATTCAAGAAATAAATCATAAAACATGGAAAAAATAAATCATTTCCATGGAACATCCCTAAAGTTAAAATTAGGATTTTTTTTTAATTATTCCACAAACTTAATGAACATTATTTTTCTAATTTTAAGATAATACTCTATAGTAAGTTCACCAACCTTATATTTTTTGGTAAACAATTTAGTCTTTCTCATCCATATAAGAGTTCCTTTCATCCCCCAAAACCTCCTCAATCTTATATGCATCCCTGACCATGAGGTCATCCTCTTCATAATTATTTATCTATTTCATACCATCTTCATATATGTAATCAATAAAAATCTCATCAATCATAGGCTATGAGGGAAAATATTTTTTTGTGTGGATGTTGTTTATAATGCTCAATCTATAAATAATATCAACAATATTTATTTACTTATATTTGTATATATTTATGTATGTATTTATGTATAACCTTACATGAAAATATATGTATATAAGTATGTATGTATAATCTTATATGAAATGTTTTTTTATTATTAAAATGATGCGGAGAGGATAATATTCCATATAGATGAGTGAATATTTGATAGAAAATTACGTCATCCATCTGATTTTCCACAATTGAATAAAATTTATAAACAATTTCTTTATATTCATAACTGAAGTTAAAAATATGAAACATGGACTATTCATAGATGTAATGAATCCATAAAAATCCTTTGTAGAAAAAAAAAATTCATGGCATTTTTATTGGCAATTTATAACTTATCTCTTAATTTTTGTATGAAGTGGAAATATACCACATTGATTTAAATTCTTTCTAGACCAAAAGAGCCTAGATCATATTTATGTTTACTTTTAACCATAAATTGATCATTTAAAACTATTAAGTGGGGTAATTTATCAAAGTGTATGATTATTATAAAAAATTAATATTTTTAATTCCATACAATGATTATGTTCACTATAAATGACTATCCATCATATGAAAATTTGTTTAAATACACTATTAAGGGTCGTAAAACTAGTACTATTTTTGAATAAGGGACTTCATGTTATCAAATAGAAGGTGGGGAAGGGGATAGTGTGCATGGTTTGGTTATGGTTGTTTTCTATGGATAACTCTTATCGAACATTAAAAAAGGAAACCCACAAATCACATGAATTATTATTTCTCTAAATCCTTTTATAGTAGATCAATATTTTTAGAGGGTGAAAAACATTGATGCCAAATTTTTAAATAAAAAAAATACTTATTAATGATAGAAATTTATAGAAGAAATTATCAAAAAATGAGCTTCTATATGAGAGATATCATGAGGTTAAATATAACATTGATTTGATGCATGTTGTGAAGAATATCTATAATAGTTTGATTGGAAAATTATTAAATATGAAATATTAGACATAAATTCAATGTTAATACATTTATATTTATCCCCCACTCCTAAAGTAAGTGAACATACTTACCTAAAACATTTCATACATTATATAATTGGGATAAAATCAGTTTTTTAGTTCCTCCATGGTATCAAATTTCATCTATATAATTCTTAAAATTTTAAAAAATAATATCACTAAAATTTTGATGTTAATAGGCCTAAAATATCATGATTTTCATGTTAGGATGTAAAATCACTTACATGTTTCATCACATGGAACACTTCCCATCCATTTCAGATTGAATATCATTAAGGCATGTTATTTTTCCAATTCTATTTGTAACAAAGTGATAGATCTGAATTTGTTGAACAATTTGGAGAGAGATGAAGTCTCTATACTTTTTAAGATGGAAATGTACATTACACCATCTTTTTTTCATATCATCGTACATTTAATGATTAAATTAATATAAGAAATAAATATTTCTGGTTCTGTATATTTTCATTAGGTGTACCCTTTTGAAATATATATGATGTTATTAAAAGGTTATATTAAGAATCCACATCGACCAGAAAGATTCATTGTTAAGGAATATATTTCTGAGGAGGTGATAGAGTTTTGTATATGCTACTTATCTATAATGGAGAACATCAGTTTTCCTACATCTCTCCGTGAACAATTCAGTTTTGAGGGAAAGGGGATTTGTGGATTGAAAATAAAGTTATTGATAGGTGAACAAATAATTTAGGCACATTTATAAATCTTGAATAACACATGTGATACTTATTTAAATATAACATCACATATTAATGTGTTAAAACAATGTTATCTAATGAATAAAGATATATAGGCATTTAATAAGCATAATAAAACCTTTTTCATGGATTAATGAGATCATTCATAGTATATACAGTGTATTAGAAACATTGGGGTGGTTATCTTGAGACTGGAGTTTAAATGTGATAATATGGTATGGGTAATACATTTATGGATATACATTTTATACAAAATATTAGGACAATATAAGTGTAATTTATAATATAGGTGTATTGATGTTCACTAAAGCAATGTATTTTTCCAGTACAAAATAAAAAAACATAATATCCACATCAAGTGAATGTTACATAGTTATTGAAGACATATGGGATATTTATTACAATAAATTTTTAGTTCTTGTGTTCAACTATAAAGGGTTTTTTGGTGATGGTATTGTTAAACATGATGAATTCGTAATAACACTTATAGATCTAAATATATTTAGATATACATATAAAAAATGAAATTATTTTAAATAAACTCAAAAAGATTCTCAAAATTACACTATTTACTTTTTAGAAAATCAAAATTTTAAGTAAAACCAACAAATACCAATAATAATGACCTAAAGATATCTATATTTGAAAAATACATTTACATTATTCTATTCTATATATATTATTCTATTATATATATATAGTGAGATATATAGACATATTAATTTGGTAAAAAAGAAGGTGTTGTTTGACTAACTATTATCAATAAGATATCCTTCTACTTTGAGTTGTTTCATTCCATAAATAAACTCAAATACTCAATAAATGAGGAAAAAGGAAAGAAACCATGGGACTACACCTTTTTCTTCACCACATAGTAACTTCAAGATCTCCCCAAGGACTTATTTAGCATCTGGGTGGGGTCAGAGAACGTCCATTGAACCATGTTCAATAAGAACACATTTTTCTACTATATGGTTGGGCAATTAGTGTCGGATAAGTTCTTTATTCATTGATTTCAAAGTGTTCTATAAATTTTCAAGGAAAAAATAGTATTATGGTGATGAACAATTTTATGATGATCATAAATTATATGAGATACCTACTTTCATGTATATATTACCTGAATATACTGATTATCGAGACGTAGAAATGGGTCATTCTATATACAATGGTCATGATAAAGAAAGTTTATTTAAAGTAGACAACATGAATCATTTTTGGTATGTGTAATGTCAATTGTTTGAAGTGTTTATTTATAATCACTAAAAATGATCATATTAATGATTTTTACCCCTGATTAACACTAACTGGGTAGATATCATCAGAAAATCCAAGAGAATAACTTAACCCCTATTATAATATCTTTTGGAGGCTATCGATTGTTCTAAGAAAAAATGATGTCAAAAAAGTTTGAAAATTTGATAGCTGGGAATTCAAGATTCAAAGAGATTACCCTTCCCTCCATCTAGACATGAAAAAAGGAAAATGGATTAGATGATAAAAAGGGAAAAATATCTTACACATGAGTTGAAATCTATAACTAATAATCATATAAGAAGTAATTTAAGTTAAATCTAAATTCTTTATATATTGTAATACTAATAAAATTTTAAAATATTTTTTAAAAGAATCTCTTGACGAGTAGAGAACACAAGGGTCCTTCATACCTAAGGGTAGGAAGGATATTTTGGTTACTACATTGTGAAAGGAAGAACAATTAGTTCACATATGAGGATATGAAGAAAGTGTATTTAATAAAAAATTATTTAGTCATTCTAGTACTTCTTCGAGGAAGGATTTATATAAGGAAAAAATTGAATATTTTGAAGCTAAAGATTGGGAGGTGGTGGGATTATGGAGGATAGGATTTTATTTTTAGTATAAATGATGTTTATAGATATCCAAATATAGTTTCAGGCTATATATCTCACTCCTCCACCTCTTCCTGCATATCCCACTCCTCCACCACCTCCTTTATAGTTTCCTATATATTATAAGTTATATGTTGAGGATATAATGTATCCTATTGTAGAATATGGGACCAAAAATTATATTGGGGATTCCTTACATCATTATAATATGGTGATTGAACAACTTAAGGTAATGGTAAATGATATTATATATGCATTAAATAGAGTATTGCTCCCAACAGATGAGGTTTATATAGTTGGAATGAGTATTTAAAATTGTTTACTTTTTCTATATATACTTTAATGATATTTTATCGATGATGTTTTCATAGATTATATCCTTTAGTCCTGGATGTAGGTAGGGGGCCTTTGGACAAGGATGGAGTGGCCTTAGAGTAATCAAAGAGTGGGACTACACCCTTTAAAATTGCAATGGGATATCTATGGAGTGGGTCAACCCTCAAAGAGGGTTTAAACTTTTCCTTGATAGCTCAGGGGTGTGTGTGTGTGTTGTTTCATTTATTATAACCTCTAACACCTTTTATATATTCTAAGAACCTTGTTTTTCCTTAAGGTACATAATCATTTACCTTCCACTAATTTTTCAATTTAAATGTTTAATTTCTGCTTAATATGAATACCCTTTGAGGATATAGGGTTATCAGGGGTGTATGGGGCCTGTTCAGAGCCCGAAACCATGATTTTCGGGAAAATAAGGTGGGTGAAATAGTTAGAAGAAATTATTCAAGATATGCCGCATGGTTTCTCCTAATCAATTGAGGCTAGACAGAGGGATCCATGAGACTCATGGTTTGAGGAAACTGTGCAGATACGGGTTCATGCCCATGTGAGGGCCTCTATAGTTTTTGATAGTGGATGCATAAATGGTTTTCACATGGTTAGTAAAACTATATGCACTAATCGTGGGAGGTGTCCCTGTTTATAGTGAAGGGTGCACAATTGGTGCATGGTTTGGCTAACTGTGCGACCAAAATGCACGAACCATTATTGTTTTGTGAAATTAATATTTTAACTCTAAAATATATTAATCCTAAAATCCTTGTTTTCTTCTTACTATGTTATATAGAAGAAGTGGTGTGAGATCCTCCTTGAGACAATTATTAGTCTCTTCCACAAAATATTTTTCAGGACTAGGAATCGACAGTCATTCATCTTGTTGGATACATGCCACTGAGCAATCAATCCCTTTTGTTCCATTCTCAATTTAACTTTGGATCTAAGGAGCTATTTAGGTGAAAGATAATATGCATAATTTTTAGTCTTTTCATCCATTCTTCATTTTTCTCTGAATATGAGTCGAATTAGGAGTTCATACTAGATGATAAATCTACTAAAAGACTATGATATGTGGTCTTGTTGTTTTCCCTTAAAGTCAGAGTGTTTATATATATGCCATTGTGTTGCATGCCTGATTTTCTGAGTGACACCCTCGAAATGGAATTTATTCCTTGATTAAAATGGATAGGTTGACCTATGTAATTAATGAGACTTATTAATAAATGATTAAATGGTAAGGACCTCGAATTAAAATCACCCCTTGGTTGAGTTTCTTAATTAAATGGGCCACCATGGGTGGCATATGAATGGATCGACTTTTAATTGTGTCATTTCCCCTTTCCATGGGATGTTAAATGATGAATTGTAATCATAATTTGAATTTATTGAAGTAATTGAATGGAAGACCATGTACCTAGTCTATGGACATATATTTTCTTGCTTAATCATGAGTTGCTTATTATATTAATATCCTCACAATAGATAATTAAGAGGCTAAGACTTCTAAGACTATCCCATGCTTGAGATTCCTTTTGAGGTGAGGTTATACTGAAATGATAATGGTAATGAAATTTGAAATAATTAAATGATATTGATTGAATTTTTGTTATATTCCTTGGGTGGAACATGTGTTCTTATAATAGATCCATTAATATACCCATTTTACTATTGCATTACTTATGCCTGAGTGACACATGGACTCCCTAGTGAACTACTAAGTAATGAATCAGAGGACTGATTCTCTATACACTCGAGTGATAGTTGGACTCCTTATGGATTGATAATGAAGGACTTAGAGAGAAATTTATCATATATTTCATGGGTGACACTTGGGCTCCCTTAGAAAACTGCCAAGGACTGAATCAATGAGATATAATATTATACCCCACCTAAAATGATACATAGGTTCTAATGACGATCATCATGGATGGGATTATTTGATGTTTGGTTCAGGTTATGCCTAGAGAAATACCTAGATCCCAAATAAAAAATTTCAAAGATGGGATCAGGTTCTTAAATGAATAATTAATGAAATTATTAATGTGATGTATCTATCAACTCAAAGAATAAGCTTGTATTTGGTCAGATTATTATATTATATTGATGGCATGGTTAGGAAACTCTTGACCACATATCATTACAGGTGAAAATGGTCTATTCTCTAGGTATCTAGAACTGATTATAAAGTCATACAAGACTGAATGTTTATTTAGATACATTCTGACAATGGATGAAGTAGGTAGAATAGGAAAGTGTCCATGGGAACCCAGAATATTATGGTTTGTTAACTTTCAATACTTCATTTACATATTCTATTAGGGAATACACAATGTTGTTAATATATATATATATTCACTAACTGGATGGAATTGGACATTGTTGGTGGTGGCCTACTGCTATTTTATCTCACACTATACTCATGTCGCCTTTGGTCTCCAAGAAGATTATATGAATGTAGGTATGGATAAGGGAAAACACCCTGCTACAGGTTTTTAATTAATGCTTAGGAGTAGGGGATCTTAGGACTGAGCTAAGGCTTGGGATTCTAGCTGGGAGAGTTTTTCATTTCTTTTTATTTTGATTACATGTATAGTATGATTATATAGATACTTATTTTGGATTATTTTTAGAAATATGACATGGTTGTCATTGTATTTGATATTCCTTATGGTATTGTTTTATATATCTATCTTTGGATATTATATACTCTCTGATTTATTTACTTCTTCTAATATTGACAATATGACTATTATTGTTCTATTATACTATAATAAGATAGTATAGTCTCCCCAAAGACACACCATAGGCCCTCACTGCAAGTCGTATGCATCTAGAATTTGGGGAGATGTTCTTGAGGCCATGTGTCTAAACGGGCTCGGGTCACCTTTCAGCGCCATTTGGGTTTGGGAAGTTACAAAGTGATATTAGAGGGATTCTTTTATATTTTTCTTTACTATTTTTATAAATGGTAAGAAGGAATAGTAATTTAGTAATGAGTATTTCTTACGTGTAGCTATCCCATGAATAGGAAAAAGCCAAAATTCCTTGAATAAAAATTATTATTTTCTCGATTTTGTCTATTATAGAAAATTTGATTACACTGTTGGGTGATGCACCTGAATTGTGATGTAATCATTTATAAGATTTTGGGTTCTATTTTGATTCAACCCAATGATATGAGGGTATTCCATCTCATGCATCATTTTAGGCACTTTTATAAATCACATTCCCTGAATTATGTCATGTTATATATAATGAATTTCTTGTTTTCATGATATTGTGATAGGTTCCATGGTGAATATAACTATTTTTTATAGATATTATGTGTAGGTAATTAAGAAACATGGCTGGTACTTAGAGTTTATGCCATAACCGAAATATTTTTTCATTAATTAGGCTATAACAGACACCCTATATAGCCAATTGTGTCAAGTTGAGTTAGGGACCAAGAGTCACATTGACTGGAATGTGTTATAATGTGTATTGGGTGGACACTAAATTTTGGTTTATGAGGAGTATGGGACCTTCTTGATCAGAATTTTGGAAACCATTTGGTTCAACCATTTAAAATTAATCATGATATAATGGAAATGAATATGAGAATCAAATAGAAACTAAAATTGTTAATAGCATAAAATTTTTCCCATAACCAACATTAGTAGTAGGAAATATGTAGTATATCTTGCTTTTATATAATGTGTATGTCACCAGGCCTGACTCAAGGAACATGAAGAGGGGTGTGATTATTATATGAGAAGTCTTGTACCTAACCAATTTCAATATCTATGATTTTATCAATGTTTGAATCTTGATCTAAGGCATGCACTTGGCATTTGTAGAGATATTCCACTATGACTTCCTCCATACGCACATCACGAGGGTGGTGGTGACCATGATCTAGTGGAGGTGGGATATAGACTAAAATAGATAAAGTAATAGTTCCATATAGGGCACCAGTGATTGTACCAGACACAAGTGTTGAGGCATAGCTCCACAAAGGCATTATGTGTTTCATGTAGACCATTCAGGGAGCATTGTGATCTACCCTAATTGTGGAAGAGTTGAATCCAGAGTTCCATCAGTAGAATCCAACCATGTTTTTAGGGGATGTAGAACCACAAGATGCATAGTCATGGCTAGATTCAATATTATCTATCTTGATCATCTTAAAAAACCTTTCAAGAGGACTGTAAAGATCACTACTTATATGTTGTTTGATTCCACCAAGTGATGGTAGAATGTCATTACTTAGAAGAATCATTATAAAAATATGGATTGGAGGGATTTTAATATGGCCTTCTATGATTACTTATACATAGGGAAATAGAGGGATGATAGATCCCAGGAGTTCATGCACTTGGAGTAGGGTGTGTTATGCATTGGGGATTATTCGGCCCGCTTTATAGAGTTCCTGCACTTCAAACCTATTATGATGGATAACGAGTTATCTAAATCCCGGTGATTTGAGGATGGTCTCACGAATGAAATATTATCATAGGTGAATTCCTTCTGGATGAATACCATGTATAGAATAGTGAATCTGGTTCTTATCACATAGTATAACCTGAGAGCGGTTGGGGGTGTGATCCAGGGGGGTTCGACACCCAGATATGGTACTGCATTGAACAATAGTATAAATAATTGTCTGGAGCTTCCATTTTGTGATATTAGCAGCTATAGTACATACTTAGGTAGCGAGGTGAGGTGACACCAGTTTGGTATACCGAGACATATGAGACTTTAGTGCAAAAGAGACCAAATCGAGTGCCAATCCTATCGAAAGATGGGCCATCTAATTTGATTTTACAGAAATATTCATCCTATTTATATTGAGATATGGTCTTCATAAACTCTATGTATAGGAGAGGGATCAATGGATTCTCGTTAGGAAAGGAACTAGAGTGAATCTAGCTGATCAGGTTGAGGTGGTGATCATGGTTGTGGTAGTCAGACATCAGACTTGCAATGGCTGTAGAGTCTATCTCTATAGGTTAGCCAGGTTGTATTACTCGGTTGTGGATCAGGACAGATATACATAGTACAACTGATACCTGAGGAGAATAATATCAGACCCTCTACTGTGGGACAAACTATTCTAGTAGCCTCTACTTTAGAATCTACTCTTTTCAAAACAGGGGATTCTCATAACTTTATTTTAGTGTCTGTTGTAGAGAGCCTCTATCTCAGCGTTCAGTGTTTTGCTAGCTCAATGGAACTTGATAATCTCTTGGGAATTCAATTAGAGGATATAATTCAGTGCTGGGAGTTCCCCCTTGATATTGGTGGGGGTCACTTCATATGGGGCCTCTTTTTCCTCAAGATAACAGAATTTGAAATCATCCTCGGGATGGGATGGTTGGTTCCCATTCATGATTTTGTTAATTTTTATCATCATATGGTATCCTTCACATCAGTAGAGGGTGGAGAGTTTATTCAAAATGTTGAATGTGACATATATTCAATCTAACCTAGACATAAGCATCATGGGATGGGTGAGATGATAGATAATATTGTGATTTTATATCTGTATGATCAGGGAATGCATAAATAATAATTTCTTATAGTGGTTGATGGTTTCAGGGACATTTCCCCAGATGATGTTTTAGGACTATGTTAGTGTGAGAGGAAAAGTTCTCAATCGAGCTAGTTCCAAGATCTACAACAGTATTCATTACTCCTTACAGGATTTCTACTATTGAGATGCATGAGCTCAAGAGTTAGCTAGAGGATTTATAGGAAAAGGGGTTTATCTGACCCAGTACTTCTTTGGGGGGTTCACCAGTAATTTTTTTAAAAGGTGGATAAACCGATTAGGATATGTATGGAATAACATAATCTGAACCAATTAAATGTTAAGAACTGGTATCCAATTTTTTGGATAAATGATCTCTTCGACCAGCTCTAAGGAGCTTAGGTTTTCTTGAACATTGATTTGACACCAGGTTAGCATTAGTTGTGTGTTAAACCATTGAACATACCATTTACAAAATTTTTTAGATGGTATAGTCTTTATGAGTATCTAGTTATGTTTCTTGATCTCTCAAATGCACCAGTAGTTTTCATGGTACTGAAGAACTGAGTTTTCTATCCTCATCTAGATTCATTGGTTGGGGTATTTGTGGATTATATCTTGGTGTATTCTTACACACAAAACAACCATGCCAAATATCTTGATATTATATTGGATACACTAAGAGCGAATTGTTTATATTCTTTGCTCACAAAGTTTCACTTATGGATGGATCAAATTCACTTCTTGTGTCACATTATCTCAGAGATAGAAGTCGAATTTGACCTAGAGAAGGTTAGAGCAGTAGATTCAGGGGAGTAGATGAAGATTTTTTTTGAGATATGATGTTTCTTGGGGATATATGGATATTAAATGTTTGTCATATGATAATTTTGATGTTTATTAGCACTGCTCATAGGCTTTACTAAGAATTTTGTAATTTTTTTATTCTTAGATGCATATGATTCATCCTTTCGGGTTCTGAAAGGGAGGTTGACTTCAACACCATTATTAATTTTTCTATAACTAGGAAGGATTTACACTGTGAATTACGATGCATTAGGTATCGGTCTTGGAGAAGTTCTGATGTAGGAGGATATATTCATGGCATATAGTTCTCATTAGATGAGGCCACACGAGAGGAAATACCTGAAGCAGAATATCAAATTAGTAGTGGTTGTACATGACGTGAACTGTTAGAGACACTATTTACTATGAGAGTTTTATGTGTTTTACATGGTATAAAATTCCTAAATACATATTTACACAGTGTGATCTGAATTATAGATAGTAACTGTGGGTTGAGTACCTATAGTATTTTCAATTTGTACTTGCCTATATGTCTGGTAAAGGAAATTTAGTGGTCAATGCACTGAGCTAGATTACTGAGATACAGACTGCTTAGGAGACCATAAGTAAGTGGAAGCTTATGGATTTATTTTTTGAGATACACTCAGAGTTTTAGGATAATCAAGGGAATAATTTCCCTTCATCTTTAGTTATGACCTCTATCCTTATGGATAGAGTGATAACGAGGCAGTTATCAGATTTTGAGGGTCTATCCCTATAAGAGAGTGTGGAAATGAGAACCCTCCTCCAGGTTAGACCATAGGCAAGAATGAAATTATATGTATACATATTCATGTATGGGTCTTAGTAGACAAACGTGAGGAGATGATGCAAGAATTTCATGCTTTATGTTGGGCAATGCATCCCAGCATCACTAAGAAGTATCGGGATTTACATCTCCAATACCGGTGGTTTGGTATGAAAATAGATGTAGCAGGTTTTGTCATGTGGTTTTCCACCTGTCATCAAGTAAAGAAATAACACTAGCGAACAACTATACTTTTACAACATCTTATCATTCCCATGTGGAAATGGGATGACATTGAATTGTATTTTTTGACTAGGATACTATGGTTACCATGAGGTAATGATATCGTTTGGGTTGTTTATAATAGGAACATAAAGGTTTCAAATTTCCTGCTAATGAAGGCAGTAATTTAATTAGATTATCTTGGGTAGTTTTATATTTGTGGGATATTATGACTTCACAGGGTCCCTCATACTATCATTTTAGATAGGGATGTCTAGTTTATTTCATGGTTCTGAAAATGTTTGTAGAGGGAAGTGGGTACACAGGTTCTTATAAGTACAACATACCACCCTCAGATCGATGGCCAACTAGAGCACATGATACAGGTGGTTGAGGACAAGCTACAGGAATGCGTCCTATATTTTGGGGGATCATAGGAGAGGTGCATATCCCTAGTAAAATTATCTTATAAAAATAGCTATCCAGATACTGTAAATATGGCGCCTTATGAGTATTTTTATGATAGGATATTTTCATCACCCCTGTTCTAGTTATAGGTAGGAGAGACATCTATTCTTGGACCTCAACTCATGCATAAGACAACAGAGTAGGTTCAGTTCATTCAGAAGTGGATGAATACTTTTTATTCTCTATAGAAATCTTACATCGATCATTTATGATGACATATAGAGTTCAAGATTAGGTATTGGGTATTTTTAAGTGTCTCACTAAGGCTGGTACATAGGGGGTTCAGGAGATAAGGTAATCTTTCAATGCAATATGTTGGGCCATTAGAGATTATAGAAAGAGTCGAGATGGAATCCTATCATTTGTAGTTACCTTAGACGTATCGGTACATGCATGGAGTATTCCATGTATCTTAGATGCATCATTATCATTTAGAATAATCTCATTCTTTTTAGCCCGAGGAGGATGAATTACTGGTAGATGTGTCCTTAAAAGAGCATTCTATTCGTATTGTGGATCATTTCATGACATTTCTCTAAGGCTAAGAATTTCCTCTATTTTGGGTTCTATGGTAGAACGCTCATGTATTGAAAGATAATTGGGAGAGGGAGATTGATGTACAAGAAATGTGGTGGAAGTTTTTCACATATGAAGCTTCACTATCTTTTTAAGGGAAAATCTGGGATAAATTTCTTTATGGGGAAAGTTTGTAGAAACCTGGTTGTTTATTAAGGTTTGGAATCTTTTAATTTTTATTAATTTTTGTTTCCAAATGTATAATTATGTCCTAATGTGAATTCAATTTGAGGTTATGGGGGTATTGGGGGTTTTAGTGGCTTATTTAGAGCCCAAAACCAATATTTTTTGGAAAATATGGTAGATGGAACGGTGAGTAGAAACCAAATGGGGTAGGATATATAGTTACTAAAAATATTTTGCACCTGGACATTGGGCTCTAGGAGCTGCACAGTTTGAGGAAACCGTGAATATAGAGGTTGAATCCCATGTGAGTCCCTTTTTAGTTTTGATAGTGGTTGTAGGCACACATTGTGATGGTTATTCAAACTATGTGAACTAATCGTGCGAGGTTCCACTCCTTATAGTGGAGGGTGTGCGATTAGTACACAGTTTGGCCAAATGTGCAGTAAAACCGTACAACCCCAAAAATTTTAGGGAAATTACCATTTTTCTATAAAACATCTATTAAACCTAAACTCCTTCTTTTCTTCTTCTTATGTTGGACAACAGAGGTGTTGTGTAATACCCTGACCCCTGAAGCCTAGAGCTAGTGCATTACTTATTACATTGGAATGGTTAAAAGGAACTAAATCCCAGAGGAAAAATTACTTTATTAGTCATGAAGAAACTAGATATATGCATGTAACTCATATTACATTGGGAAATTTAACAAAATACAAAACATAACAAAAACTAATAAAATCCATCCACGAGAACTCAATAAATGTTCTCCACTTCATAACCTATTGAAGGTAAACAAATGAAAGGGTTGAACTCAAATTCTCAGTAAGGGTTGAAAATAGTGAGAGCATGAATCAACAATAATATAATCATAATCAAATTGGAATAGTCAATATGGCATGGTGAATAAATTAAAACCACACGCCATTAATAAACTGAGAATTAAACCGCATCCATATAATTTTTCATAGTGAAAACCTAATGGATAGTAATAACTAAAAATGAAAAAATAGAATGCTTATTAATTTGAAGTCATGTATCCAGAACATGATACCACTATACTGTCAAAATGGTTTAATTATGTGGGTATATACCTATCTGATTCTGTTTTGGAAACAAACTCGAAGGGTTTCTTGCCAACTGACATTTCTCATGTGACTTGTTGATGCATCGAGGGGATATAGAGGGACCCACCCATCACTTCATCTCAAAATAATTTTTTATACATAGATTTAACACATGTACAATATGCCTTCTCAATATCCATATAGAGTAGTGGATACGTATTCATCAATATTTCCTTAGTTAAAAAAAAAATCAAATAATCACCGTATGTAAAAGGTTATACAGATTAATAAAATAATAATATCCATGAAACTAGATTATGTATATATAATATATTTATAATTTAAAAAGAAATATTATATCAAATGGGATATAGGTACATCACATAACAATGATAAGGCATGCAAAACCCAGTAAATAACAATGAAATGGAAACCAAAACAAAGTCCCTTACGACATTGTAATAAATCAAGTTAATAATCATCAAGGGAATCTCTTAATACCATGAATATAAACATAATCATGATATTATATAT
This sequence comes from Viscum album, assembly GCA_963277665.1. NCBI lineage: Eukaryota > Viridiplantae > Streptophyta > Magnoliopsida > Santalales > Viscaceae > Viscum > Viscum album. The sequence goes on along the minus strand of OY728136.1, from coordinate 511,662,741 downwards.
CAAATGTAAGTAAACATAAAACACATACAAGAAATAAGTGGAGAACTCTAAAAATATCATAAAAATAACAGTGAGATGAGAAACTCCTTACCTTATGCCTAAATGTATTCTTCGATTGATCTTAATAACCAGAATAATAAAATTTATTTTCATTATTTAATAATTAAAGAAAATTATATACATTTATTTTATTTATTTTAACCTTTTTATGTCCATTCGTGGCCTTTCTTATGGGTTTTAGAGGTTTAATTTTATTGTTTTGGATGCATTTTCTTCCTTGGTTTTCATGATCAGTTTACTTGTATTCATGAATTGAAGTTTGTTTGAAATGTGGTTAAAAATCCAAAATTGTTAACATATATTATTAGATAAATTATATATATATTATATTATAATGATTATGTTTATATACCATGAGGATGACTCATTAGATAAAAGTTAATGATAAACGATTGGATTAACATGGCAGTTTTGTGCACAATGAACTTGTTTTGTATTAATATTTTATATTATGAGTGTGTAAGGATTTACATAAAATTTTATAATGTAAAATTCATATATTATTATCTATTTAAACCATTAAAAATGTTTCATGACCAGACTTGAATATAGTAATAGAAATTGAAAACTCGTCGTCCTTGAATCTGATAAATTAATACATCTCAGATGATATTTTCATTTTTAGTGTAAGAGGTGGGGGGAAAAGAGAGATGATGATGAAATATTCCATTATCATAATAAAATTATAGTTCATGTATTGTACTCTAATTATCATAGCATATGGATGTGGGTAGGTGAGGATTGAGTAACAAAAGAATGGAACTAGTAAAATAAGTTGAAAGAAAAAAGGAGATAGGTTCACCACTTGAGTACTCTTCCTTGGGAATCTTCTTAAGGCCTCTATTTTTAGGACTTTTGTGATACCATTAGGTCTTGGACATAGGGTGAGGGTCTGGGAAGTATATTTTTTAGAACTTAGTCAAGGATCAATTCTCAATTGGTGTTGGAGGAAGAGGGGTGAGGGGTGGTTTATATAGTGAAGGGGAGGGGGGTTTTATTAATATTTTTATCATTAGTTGATTCGTTTTCCCTCATAAAATAAATATTGATGATTACATGACAAAAAATAGTAATAAGTGCATGTGAATTTGAACTAATTTTTTCTTACATCATCCATGATTCAAGGAATAGTGTATTTATCTCATAATGTATTTATATTGTAATTATTGTATTTTACTATTCACTAAAAATTCATGCATTTCAAAAAATCCTAAAAATTAACTCTAACCATTTTTTATGTGTAGAATCCATAAATGAACTCCATTTTTCAAAAATAATTTTATAAATATGATCAATTTAATTTTTAATTAAAATCATTATTTAATCAACAAATACCAACACTTAAAATATTCATATTCATTTTTAAGGTGCCTAAATTTTATTTATACTTTCATGGGTAAGGTTACCATTCATAAGCGTCACATTACTATTCATAAGGGTAAGTTATTATTCGTAATGGTATGTTACTATTCATAAGGGTAATTTACTATTCACATAAAATTATGTCGATTCTATCGAACTCCAAATATCACCCTGATCGCGACTGTTTATGTCCATTTTTTCAAATTCAAAGAACAGGAGTGAAAAATTTGTGTTTAATGGCTAGGTTATGACTATCCTTTCTAAATAACTAAGTGTTCTTTCATAGAGATTTTGAGCTTCATGAAATATAGTATATATAATTAATTGAATGTATTTAAGTGAAACATACCATAAAATTTTTGGGGTTTTATATTCTTCCCACCTTTAGAAATTTCATCCTCAAAATTTTTCATGTATAAAGCCCTTTAAAAAGATGTGGGTGGTTTTTATTCATAACATCCTCAGGTTCCAATATTGCTTCCTCCATTTTGTGATTTCGCCAAAGAACCATTACTAGTCAAGTTGTCTAATTTCTCAATACCTACTCCCTCGTGTCATGAATCTCGATAGGATCTTTATAGTATGAAAAATTAGGTTCTCGATCTATTTATTCATAGGTGAGTACATGCATTGGGCCTGACATGTATTTCTTTGACAACGACATGTGGAACACATTATGAACTTCAGAGAGACTTGGTGGAATTTATAAATGGTAAGCTACAACTCCAATTCATTCTATAATTTAAAATGGTCTAATGTACATGGGGATTAATTTCCCTTTCTTACCGAACCATAAGACACCATTCCACTAAGATAATTTTATAAATACATGATGTTCTACTTGAAATTCCAAATCCTTTCTCTGGTTGTCAATATAACTCTTTTTCCTACTTTGGTATTATTTAATATAGGCCTAATTTTTTTACCTTTTTAGTCACCTCTTCAAAAATTTCTAGGCCTATAAGTTTCTTCTCACAAAATTAATCCCATCATGTTGGAGTTTGAAACCTCTTACCATATAATGCATCATATGGTGCTATTTTAATGATATAATGAAAACTATTATTATAGGTAAATTCCACCAAAGGTATGTATTGATCCCACAAACCTTGAAAGTCAAGAGATCCTGATCTCAACATGTCTTTCAGTTTTTTGAATAGTCTATTTAGATTGTCTGTCGGTTTGTGGTTGATAAGCAGTACTCATGTGAAGTTCAGTATCCAAATCCTTCTAGATACTTTTCTATAATTTTGATGTAAATCACGGATATTGATCAAAAAAAATCTATAGAGGTTCACCATGAAGTCTTACAACTTCATTAATATTAAGTCTTTCTAGGAAATCAAGTGGAAAATCTACTCTTATAGCAAAGAAATTTTCTGATTTCGTGAGATGATCAACAATTACCCATATTACATCAATACTTCTAGGTGTCCTTGGTAGTCCTATGAAAAAATAATTCCTAATTCTATACCACATCCATATAGGAATATATATAGGTTTCATGAACCCTCTAGGATTTTTTTTCTCGGTCTTCACTTGTTGACAGACTAGACACCTTGACACATAGTAAGAAATATATCACTTCATGTTATCCCACCAAAATGTGCTTTCATATATCGATTCATCTTAGTGATACCAGGGTGTATAGTGAAATTTGAGATATGGGAATCATCTAATAGTTCCATTTTCATCTCAGGTACTGATGGAAAACATACCCTCTTCCCAAATTTTAGAACTCAATCCTCATACACGAATTCTACTAATCTTCTATCCTTAACAGCTTTAATTTTATTTTATACATTTTCATCATCAGATTAAGTGATTGTTTCTTTCTCTTGTAAAGATGGTTTATCAATAATCTGAAAGAAAAAATATGTTTCCCCATCCTTAACATTTCCCGTATTCATCTTTAGAAGATCATTGAATATAAGATCTCTCTCAATCCTCATTTTGGTCATAAGTCCATGATCTTTCCTGCTTAATGCATATATCACCTTATTTGCATTTCTTAGGTGGTAGTGTATTGAACAATCATAATCTTTGAGTAACTCAAGCCATCTCCTTTGCCTCATGATTAGTTATTTTATGTAAAAATTTATTTCAAACTCTTGTGATTTTTTTACATATCATATCATTCACTGTAGAGATAATATATAAATATTTTTAGAGTAGAGATTACCACTACTTACTTGAGATCATGAGTTGGGTAATTTTTCTCATGATTCTTCGACTACCTTGATGCATAAGCAATAAAGTCATCATTTTTAATAAGGACACAACTCAATCCATTCTTTGATGTATCACTTTATATCACAAATCTATCCTTTCCAGATGGAAGAGTCAAAATTGGGGCATTGACCAATATTCTTTTCAATTTTTCAAAGCATACTGTACATTTTTTATCTATAAAAACATAACCCCTTTATGTGTGATCTTGTTTAGTGGGTTATCTAATTAGATGAAATTATAAATGAAACTCAGATAATAACCTACTAAGCTAATAAAACTACGTACCTCGATTATGGTCACTGGTTTGGGCCATTCTTAGATAGCCTTTGTCATTGCAAGATCAACTAAGATTCCACCCATAGAGACAACATGGCCAAGAAAATAAACTGATTAAAGACAAAATTCACAAATGGTAAAATTTCCATATAATTCAATTCTTCTAAGAGTTCTCAGAATAATCCACAAGTGATTCTCATGGTCTTCATAAATTTTGGAGTATACCAGGATATCATCGATAAATACCAAAAAAGTAATCAAGATATTCCTTGAAAACTTGATTCAATAGATCCATGAAATAGAGGGTGCATTAGTTATTACAAAAGGCATTAGTGTAAACTGGTAATGACCTTACCTGGTTCCAAATGTTGCCTTTGGAATATATTCATTCCTCACACACAACTAATGATATCGATATCGAAGTTAAATCTTCAAAAAATATTGGGCTCCCTGAAGTCGATCAAATAAATCATCAATTGATGGAAGAGGATACTTATTCTACATTTAAATAGAATTTATTTCCCTATAATCAATGCATAACCTCATGGATTCATCTTTCTTCATGAAAAAAAGGACATGTGCTACCCATGGAGAAACACTAGGTTGAATAATTCCTCTGTTAATCAATTCCTCTAGTTGTTTCTTTAGAACCACTAATTCCATAGTGGTCATTCTATTGGTAGTATTTGATATAGATCTTGGACCAAGAATTAAATTAATAGAGAACTCAATTTCACACTCTGGAGGATGTCTATATAAATACTCTAGAAAAACATCAATGTATTATTGCACAATAGATACATATTAAATTTGAAGGGATCTTTCCTCACCCATAGATATTGGGCTCTCTTCCTCCCCAAGAATTTCATTCAGTAGAACTACTGAGGGTGGACCTAGATAAGAATCATATTGTGATGTTTCAGCTCTAAAGATAATGGATTCTACACCATTGTCAATAAAATTAACTCCATACTTCTTGAAATATATATTCGCATCAAAATTTGATAGCTAATTGATCCTGAGAATTATATCGAAGTCAATCATGGGTATGCTGATAAGTTTTGAAACTAAAGCATGTTTATGTGTCATGAGGGGGGCTGATCAACACATCTTTGTTGCAACAATACATCCCCTAGGAGTTTTGACTAAAAAATTATTTATTAAATAAAATTTTACTTGTTTAGTTTTCCTGAAAAAATGGGAAGATATAAATTAATGTGATGATCCAGTATCAAAAAAAGAATTGGCTATGTTTGAGGAAATCATTAAAGTACATACCACTACACCATTAGGAACATCCATCTATACAGTTGTAATCGCATAATCATTCCCTTTCTCTCATGGCCTTTTTCGGAGGAAAGATTCCTTGGTACTTAGGACACTCATTTTCATAGTGCCCCATCTCTCTATAATTGTAACATTGAACATAATTGAATTGTATCTTCCCCTTTCATTCACTAGATCAATGACCCTTTTCTCCAAACTTATAGAAAACTCTCATTCCTTTCAAGCATTTCCCAAGATGATTTGTTACACAGTTCTCTCATAATAGAAATTACTTCACTCCCTTATTCTTCATTGGTGATTTATCTTTTCCATAGTTATTATAATATATCTTCTTATCTTGATTTCCCATAAAAAAAATTGATATAGAAAATTCCTTCTCTATTTTGATGGCACATAAAACAATTTCCTCATATGATGAAACTTTTTGGGAAGCCAGTGCCCCTTCAAGACTTGTCTTAAGACCTTAAATAGAAATGATCAATCTGTTTTTCTGAATCATGTAAGTAATCTATAGCATACCTAGCTAATCTTGTGAAGGTATCCTCATACTCTATAACACTCTCCTCTTCCCATTGCACTAGGATAACGAATTTACACTTCATTTGAGTTCATTATTCCTTAGGGAAATATTTTTTGAAGAATATTTACTTAAAAGTTATCAATTCCACATCTTATATTTCTTCTTCCTCCATGGTATTCTAGATCAAGGAATACCATTGATCAGTATCACCCTTGAGGCAATATACTGCCAGTACAAACTTTTCATTTTCATTGCATCTTAATGCCAGAAATATCTTTTTGAAGGGACTTGATCCACTACTCAGAAACCACTGGATTAGTAGTCCTACTAAAATATGGGGGCTTCTCCCATATGAAACGATTTAGTATAGGTGTAGCATGGTTATTCGGTGCAGCCTGAGTAATTTATCCCAATATGGTCATGATCTGATCTGCTCCAATGATGACTATGTTGACTTTCTCAGTGGGAAAATAACAACATTTTATGCAGGTATTAATTCACCTTATTCCATTAGTCTTTATCACTAAATAATGGAATACACTAAATTAAGTCATAACTCATAATTTCTAACTAGTAAACACTTAGGATAATCTGAAAATTTATGCACAATTAATCTCACAATCATAAACATTATTTATATTTACATTTAAATCCTTCATAATGGGTTGTGATGAAAATGTAAATTATCCTAATAATATCCCCTCATAGTGTCAAACCATGTGCTCAGTAAGGCCTGTTGTCAAGTACCATGATTCCCTGGGTCAAACCCAAAACTCATTTTCGAAGTTGTTACTCCTAGGTACATTTGTGTCAGAACCAGATCCACTTGTAGTATCTAGATTGTGATGTATTTTCTTGGAAGACCCACATAATATCTAGATTACCAAAATTCTAGGATGTCCTTATATGATTATCCTCAAATTATAGTTTAGGGTCATGTCCTCTAAACTATGTTTCATAAATCTATTTTCCAAGGATTCTACTAAACTTTCTTTGAGACCTACTATAACACCACGACCCCAGAAGCTCAGAGATGGTGCATTAATTATTAAATTGGCATGATTAAAAGGATTTAAATCTTCAAGAAACGATAAATTTAGTAGTCTTGAATAAACTATATACATGCATGTAAATCATATTACATTGGGAAAGGTAACAAAATACAAAACATAAAAAAAACTACTAAATTGCATCCATGAGAACTCAATAAATGTTCTCCACGTCATAAACTGATGAAGGAAAAAAATGATAGGGGTTATCTAAAATTCTTAGTAAGGGTTACCAATAGTATAATTATTAATCAACAATAATTGAATCAAAATCAAATTGGTATAGTCAATATGGCATAGTAAATTAATGAAAAACACATGCCATTAATACACCTAGAATGAAATAGAATCCACAGATTTTTTCATCGTGAAAAACTCAAAGATAGTAAAAACTAAAAATGAATAAATAGATTTCTTATTAATTGGACTTCATTTATCTGGCACATGATACCACTATACCATCGAAATAGTTTACGTTTGGGGGAAAATACCTTTATGATTCTATTTTGGAAAAAAACTCGAAGGGTTTGCTGCCAACTGACTTGTCTCATGAGACTTGTTGAAGAATAAAGGGGATATAGCAGGCCCCAACCATAAATAAAATTCCAAATCATTATTTATACATAGATTTAATACAAGTACAATATTCCATTTCAATATCTATATAGAGTAGAGGATATGGATTCATCAATATTTCCATAGTTAAAACAACATTCCAAATAAACACCATATGTAAAAGGTTATACGGCTTTAAAAAGTATTAATATAAATGAAAAAAGTATATTTATATATAATATATTTACAATTTAAAATGAAAAATGATCTAAAAGGGTCAGTAGGTATATCACATAAGAATTATTAGTTGCAAAAAACCAAGAAAATCACATTGAAATGGAATCCGAAACAAAGTCCCTTACAATATTATAATCATTTGAGTTAATAATCATCATTGAATAACTATATACCATGAATATAAATAGAATAATAATATTATATATAAAATAATATTAAAAATATACCACATTTATGAAATAAGTGTCTAATAATGGAAATCTCATGGAAATAAAAGTGATATGAGATACCCCTTACCTTATGCCTGAATGTGTTCTTTAATTGATCTTAATAACCTGAATAATATAATTAAGATTCATTAATTAATAATTCCAGAACCTCCTCTATCTGTAATTGATTTATTTTAACCTTATTATTTTCATTCAATGAATTTTTTATGGGTTTAATAAGTTCAATTCTATTGTTTTGAAAGCATTTTCTTCCATGGTTTTCAAGATCAGTTTACTTGTATTCATGAATGGAAGTTCATTTGAAATGGGATTAAACACCCAAAATTGTTAACATATATTATTACTAAAATTAAATAGATATAAATCAAATTATAATGAGTCTTTTTATATACCATGAGGATGAATCATTAGATAAAAGTTAATGATAAACACTTTGATTAACTTGGCGGCTTTGTACATAATGAACTTATTTTTGTATTAATGTTTTATATCATGAGTGTGTATGGATTTCCAGAACACTGTATAAGGTAAAATTAATATATTATGATCTGTTTCAACCAATAAAAATGTTTCATGAATAGTATTGAAGATATTAATATAAATTGGAAACTCCTCATCCTTGAATGTGATAAATTAACACATCTCGGATGATATTTTAATTTTTAGTGTAAAAGGAAGGAGAAAAGGGAGATGATGATTAAATATTACATTAAAATAATAAAATTATAGTTCATTTAAGGTAATATAATTATCATAGTATTTGGATGTGGGGAGTTGAGGAGAGAGAAACAATAGAATGTAACTTGTAAAAGAAGTAGAAAGAAAAAGGTAGAGAGGTTCACCTCATTAGTACTCCTCCATGAGAATCTCCATAAGACCTTATTTTTAGGCCATTAGGCGAGACTAGTAGGTCTTGGGCGTGGGAGGAGGGATGGGAAGATTATTTGATATAACATATGTAAGGATCAAATCTTGAGTGGTGTGGGAGGATGAGGGGGTGATGGGTTGTTTATATAGTAGAGGGGAGGAGGGTTTTCTTAATATTATAATCATTAGTTTATTATTTTCCCTAAGACAAGAAATAGTGATGATTCCAGGACCAAAAATAGTAATAAGTTAATGTGAGTTTGAACTAATGGTTAATTACATCAGCCATGATGTTGTTAATAGTTTATTTATCTCATAATGTATTTATACCATAATTACCACATTTTACTATTCGCAAAAATTCAAGTATTTCAGAAAAATCCCAAAACCTCACCCTAACCATTTTTCAACGTGTAGAATCTAAAAATGAACTCCATTTTTTAAATATAATTTTATAAAAATTATAAATTTATTTTTTATTTAAAATCATCATTTAATCGACAAATACAAACACTTAAAATATTCATCTTTATTTTTAATATGCCAAAATTTTATTTATACTTTCGTGGGTAAGGTTACCATTCATAAGGGTCATGTTAATATTCATATGTTTAATTTACTATTCATAAAGGTATGTTAATATTCATAAGAGAGGTTTCTATTCATCGAAAATTAAGTTTATTCTATCAAACTCCAAATACAACCCTGATCGCAACGGTGTATGCCCGTTTTTCGAAATTAGAAGCAAAGAAGTGGATTTATGTTTAATGGATAGTTTATGACTATACCCTATAAATAACCAAGTATTGTTTAGAAGAGACTTAGTGCTTCTTGAAATATAGTCTATCTAATTAATTGAATGTATTTATATGAAACATACCATAAAATGTTTGGGATGTTATATGTAGGGAGCTCCTCCAAGAGCCAATTTGTAGGATTTTACACTAAATAATAATTTTTTCTCGGAATAAATATTCATTCATCTTGTTTTATCCACACTAGTGTGTACGCAATTTTTTTTGTTCTCTATTTAACTTCTGATCGACTGAGTTGTTTTGGTGCAAGCTAATATTCCTTTTTTAGGATTATCGTCTATTCTTCATTTTTCTCCTGATCAAAGTCCAATCAAGAGCTAGTACTAGATGAACACTCTAATAAGGACCTATGATAATTGGTATCATTTGTTTCCCATAAAATCATGGAGTTTATAAACATTTCATTATGCCACAAACCTGATTTTCTGAGTTACTCCCTTGAAATATAATTTATTTCTTGATTAAAATGGATTGGTATGACCTATGTAATTAATGATACTAGTTGATAAAATATTAAAGGTTAAGTACCTAAAATTGAAATTACCCTTTGGAAGAGTTTCTTAATTAAATGGGCCACCAAGGGTGCTATATGAATTGATCACCTTTTAAGTGTGTGGTTTGCCCCATGCCATGGGATGTTAAATGGTGAAATAAAATTTTAATTTGAATTTATTAAAGTAAGTGAATGAAATACCATGTCCATAGACTATGACCATGTATTTTACATATTAATAATGAGTTTGTTCTTATATAAATATATATATAGGAGATAATTAATCGGTTAAACCTTCTAAACATAGCCCATACTTGACCCACCTTCTGAGGTGAGGTTAAATTGAAATGATCCTGGTAATGAACTTTGAAGGAATGAAATGATGTTGATTAAATGTGTGTTATATTCCTTGGGTAAAACATGGGATCATATAAGAATTCCATGGATGGAATCATTTGGTTATTGCTTTACTTACACCTGAGTAGTACTTAGACTCCCTAGTGGACTTCTAAGGATGGAATTAGAGGGATAATTCTCTATATGCTTGAGTGATACTTAGAATCATATAGATTTACCAGGATTAAATAAGAGGGAAGTTGATCATATATTCCATGGGTGACACTTGGGATCCCTTATTGGGCCACCATTGATAGACTTGGTGAGTGATGATGTTATACCCTACATAGAACAATACCAGGTTTCTGAGTAGGATCTCGATGGTTGGGCATATAGTTTGTTTGGTTCATGTTATGCATAAAGAAATGCCTAGATCCCAAATATGAAATGATAAGGGTTTTAGGATCATAATCGAATAATTAATGAAATGATCCATGTGACATGTCTTCCAAGACAAATCAGAAGCTTCGATTCAGTTAGAGTATTATAACTTATTGATGGCCTCGTTAGGAAACTATTGATCATGTATCATTATGCGGGACATTGGGCTATGTTACAGGTATGGTGGCTTGATTATAAATTTTTATAGGACTGACTATTTATTTATAGACATTCCGGATAAGGACAAAGTAGGCATCAGAGAAAAGGTGTCCATGGGAACCCAAAACTTTTTGGGTTGTCTAATTTTAGTACATTCTTTACATATTATATTACTACATGCACATTTTTATTAATATATATATATATATATATATTCACTTACTATATGGAATTATAAATTGTTGGTTGTTTCTTATTTATATTTTGTCTCACACCATACTCAGGCCACCTTTGGTGTTTGAGAAGATTATATGGCTGAAGGTATGGATAAGGGTGAGAACCATTCTAAAAGTTTTTTTATTTCAGTTTAGAATCAGGGGAGGACTAGACTAAGTTGAGGATTATGATTCTAGATGGGATAGTTTTTGCCTTTTGGTATTTTTATTACATGTAATAGTTCTTTTATATGGATACCTTTTTTGCAACTAAGTAGACATATAACATGATCATCATTATATATAAGATTCTTTATGGTATTATTTTTTATATATTTCTTTGGATTTTATTTACTGTCTGATTGATTTACTTCTTCTTCTGTAGATTTTATGGCTTCTACCATTATGCCACACTCTAATGAGAGGTCATAGTCTCCCCATAGGCACACACTAGGCCCTCTTTTCTAATCGGTAGCCTCTAGCATTTGGGGAGATGCGCTTGAGGCCATGTGGCCAATTGGGCTCACGGAACCTTTCAGTGGCATAATGGCCTATGTTATTACATAAATATTTATATAATGTGAATATATTAAAGGTGAAGACATATTTTATAAAATGAAACAACATATTGGGGCCCCTTTGAATTCACATACTACTTTTTCCAATGGGATTTATAAATTATTGTTGTATGAATTTATGTTGTTATATGTTTATGAGATGAACAAGACTATTGTTGTTTGTTGGAATGATTTCCTGGTAAATAATTATAAGAAATATATTTTCAAGTATGTAGTTTAAAATATATTGGGCCTCGTAGTGATGAAATTATTTTAAATGTAAGTCGGTTATCATATTTAATTAAATTATATCAAATTGATATAACTTACAACATATGTTTTTTTATTAGGTTTATATATATACACTTTTTATTCAATGTGAGATGATGGTATTTTATTGATTAATGGACCCATAATATATTACTCTACTAATTTAAAAAAGAAAAATAATGAAATAACCAAATATATTCCTCAAATATTTCAGAATGAATCAATTAAGTGTTGGATTCTTCCTTATCTTGATAGGTATAAAATATATATTTCATTATAGTGAAATTTTTCTTAATTAAAAAACCACCCACATTATATTTTTATATTTAAATTGACATTGGATGTTGTTTTTATTTTATCAATAAGAAAACACCACTTCTTGTTTTATTTGACATGCATGAAGACAAACAAAGAAACTTTAATGAAGTATTAGAGAAGTCGGTTTGATTATTTTAATTATTAAATATTATAATAACTTTTTATTTTGTTTCTTACTTATCATTTTCAAATTGGTCATTGAATCACTATAATCATTGATTAATAATATAGGAAAAATATATATTTTGAGTTTTTAAATGTGACTTGTTTTATAAGTGCTATAATTTACTAGATACTTAAATTATTATTTTCAATTTAAAACCTCTTTTGAATAATATTTTTCATCATGTACAAGGAGTAGTGGAATGTGAGTATTATATTCAATGATTTTTGTATGAAATAAAACTAATATAGTTAAATCTTTCAATAGGGTTTGGTTTTATTAATAGTTTTCTTCTTATTTAAATTATTATTATTTTTAGATTGGGTTTAGAATAGTTTATTTTTAATTTTTTCCTTTTTAATGAGTTGTTCCTATATAATGGGAATGAGCTCAATTGTATATAGGGATTAATGGATAATTATTTTATAAATTTGATTTAGTTTAATATTATCTCTTTATTTTTTTAGTATATATATATATATTAACTTTGAAATTTTAAATTTATAGTAATTATAGCTATGTTTTGTTATTGATAGTTGTTATTGATTTTTACATTATATTTTTCTAAAATAAATTTATATTGTTAATTTTAATTTTTTTGTATTACAGGTTTGTATATATTTTTTTAAACCTTTAATTTTTAATTAAGAAATTTTTAGAAGTGAAATAAAAAATTTATTCCATTTTAGTTATAAAATAATCAATGTGTATGTTATCTTTTATCATTTTTTATATAAAATTATTGATGTTAAAAAATAACATTCACATTGGTTATTTTATAACTGATGTGAAAATTTCCTTGATTTTTCATTTTATAAGGGGTTTCAATGTCAGTTATAATTATAACTAATGTGGAAGTTATTTTTAACATCATTTAAAATAACCAACATAAAATAAATATTTACAATGTCACTGACAATGAACACACTTTTTAGCCAACATTGAAATTTAAAAAAAATTATATTAAAAAAGCTTTCATGTACTAGTGTTGGGATCAACACTAACATCATCCACATTCTCTTTATCCTACTCCAAAATAGGCATAACTTAATCAATTACCATGAAATGGATACCCTTCTTGTACTTAAGCCTCATTTGAATATTGAAATACAATTTCTTTTTTCCTTTGTGGGAACTAGAAGTTAACATTTTCTTCGCATGAAATAGTTGATGGTCAACATCCACTAATGTAGAAAACTCACAATCAAACTATACTTCCTCACGTGAATATACATTTTCATCAACCTCTATTTATTTGGAAAGTACTTCCTTGAATGTAGATCATGCATGAATATTTTTCCCCTCATTATCAATGTATTCCCATAACCCTTCAATCCTACACAACTACATGTGATACTGAATTTTATCATAAAATATGGATCATTGACCCAATAAAAGACCATACACACCAGGATCCTTCACCTCTTGAATGCACTCAGATTATCTCTATATGTGGTTATATTTGAGTTAAATATTTCATGTTAGAATACCTTTTCTCCATATTTATTTCCCACTAATTTCTACAACCATTCCTATATTTAAAATCATAAGCCTCATATGCTTGCAAAGTCATATATAAATGTGATTATGTTAGAGTTACAATTTACATAATCTTATGAACATTCTCCCAGACATTCTCCTAGTCTGCATATTCCCAAATCATTTTGTGTTTAGAATTGAACTCCCTGGTCCTAAGAAGTAACTATTTCTGATCCCTAAAACTTAATAATTTCCAGTTTTTTATATTTAGTACCAACCAAGATATTTTTTCTATCATCGTTCCTAAATTTGGATTTCAACTTCATTTTTAGTGTGTTTCAAAATACATTTGTAATGAAAAAAGGGAACAAATTTTTTCATTTCAGTGGTTCCCTTTAACATGCCCAGTTTTTTGTCCTTCCAAATATAAATTAGGTAGTATTTCATAGTCAATTTTTAGGTAAATATCACTGTCCAAAGTGGATAAGATAACCATATTAATAAAGGTTGAATTAATATCTATCTTTATATGTACTCTTGTATAAAATCCAAACCTAATAGTTTAAGTAATCCTATCCATTTTAATCCATACTCCCATTATAGAGGCTATATCTTATAGAATTATATCGGATACCACAATATCTAATTGAGGATAATAATTATAATCTATTATTATATCTTATAATTCTTAACTGTAAATGGATTAAACCAAAAAACATATTCATAAAAGTAGATCATACCTAGATCTGATGTGATAGAATGAAAACCCCAAGTACGATGGTTTAATTCATATTAGGGGAAGACTGTATAGAAATAACCTCACCCCATTGTAATTAATTTATAAAAACAATCCATAGAACACTGATAACTAGAAAATCATATCCTTGGATATCTATAGCTTTCTAACAAAAGTAAAAAAATTTGAGTAATTATTGAGTAATTAGAAATATTGACTCTATTAAGAATGGTCTACAGGTTTTCTACCACATGAGTGATGTATCCTCCCTTAATGATTATCTCCATAGCTATATAATTGAGGGTTTCATTGTTTCTTCGATCAACCTTTACCCAAAAAAACTGATGCATAAGAGGGACCATATTTTAATTCCTTCACCAAATCAGTCTTCCCATTCAATCTAGAGAGATTTCCCCTAACTAAGAGATCATGTCCAATGTCGTTTGGGGATACCATTTGATATCATAAACCCTAACCCCAAAAATCCCCATGGTCACCCGAGATCTCCCCAACAATCCTCATCCATAAATTATAATTAATAATTAATAAGTAATTATAATTTCAATTAATTATTATTAATCAGTGGTTATTTTTTATTTAAATATTTATTTTAAAAGTTTTAAAATATTATTTTTTTTATTTTTATTAAAAATACACTTCTTTAATTATGATAATTTTTTATTATTTAAAATATATTTTTATCATTTGTTACTTATTTTATACTCATATTAATATTTTTTTATACATATCACAATAAATTTTCAGAAGGCAATCCATCATTACACTACTCTCACTCATTTATGATTAACTCTATTAGTGTTAATCACTCTACAAAATAAATTTACATGTATTGATATATTGATATCTGTTATTTGACCTCCTTATTTTAATATTTTTTTATTTCCGAAAAAATTCTCAGGAGGTCACTCATCCTTAGAATACTCTCACTCATTCATACTTTACTCTTTAAGTACAGACAACTCTACCAAATGAATTACATGTAACAATATATCAAAAAATGCTATTTAACCTATTTGAGAGATAAAATACATTATATAAATAACTAATCGATAAAACTAAGAATTAATAATGAATTAATAATTATTAGTAAGTATTAGTTATTAATATTTACTGATTAAAAATTAATTAATCAATAATAAATTCATTAATAAATAGTAATTATTAATTAAACATCCATCAATAATATCATAATTAATAAATAATTAATAAAAAATGTATGTGAACTATGAGTTTAGAGACCCAACCCCATTATTCCTTTATTGAATTAAAATAAATTTAGTATAATGGGAGATGGCATGTGATGAACAATGAAAAGCTCACTGCCACTAAATGCCAAACAAACAACTAACTAGTGTATAAGTGACAAAAGAATAAAGTATACAAACTTTCCTAATATAAAAAAATATGAGTAGAAGATATCCTCTATAATCACAATAATTTTTCATATTATGATATATAAATAGAATTATGGAGGGTGCCTTGAACTCTCAGTTAGAGGCCTATTCTCCAAAATTTGGGTTTTTACATGAATCATCATTAAGAGGTGAGGGAGTTGAAGAAAAAAATTGATCAAATAGAATTTTTCATCTAGAATTAGCCAGACCATCACCTCCCTTTTCATAGGCACTAGTAGTAGTGTTGTACACAATAAGTGGTACTATATATGGATTCATCCCATAAGTAGAATCATTTGCAAGATCATAAGAGTCTTTGTTATATCCTTACCTCATATCAACATCCATTAACACCTGCTTCTTTTTCCCTAGATTTTGATGATTTTCCCTCTCAACCCAATCCTTAGAGTCATTTACACTAAGTGTAGTATTATCAACATCCATCTAATCAAAATTGTGATCCTTTGAGGTTTCACTTCTAACAACATCGACAACTTTTTCCCTTTCATGTTAAGGTCCTTAGGGAAACAGTTTTGTGAGTTAGAGATAATTACTAAACCCTTTGGATATACAGCTATATCCTCATCCTACTGAGCTCTAGAAACATCAAGAAAAACCGAATTAAACTTTTTTGGTTGATTCACAATACATACTGGATTATTATCTTGGTCTTTAAAATCATATTCATCAATATTATATGTCATAGATTATGAATCCATTAAATCATCATAAAATGATTATAATTAACCATAGATAATTTTAGACTTGGGGTATTCATTTGAAGGGTTACTCCATTAACCTTAATTCTAGTGGGACTAAAGTAAATAGTATTTACCTTACTGCCTCTAGACTTAAGGTCTACAACTTATTCCATCTCAGGAGTATCCATATCAATAACAATAGTTCGGTTTAATATAGGGGTAACTTATCATAAATGGTTAGCGCACCCACCAACCAGACAATCTATTTAAAAAGGTTGTAATGATTCTATATTCCTTTTTTGTTTCCATTCTATGAGATCATTTGCTAAGTAGAAGAGGTCACTAATTTTTCATTATTTCCCCTGTTATCACTTGAATTGTGGAATTTATCTTCTTATGTGTTAGTAAACTCCAACTCAAGCTTCTCTAAAGACCATCACTCATCATAGTCAGAGTAATTTTTATTAATATTTGGGATTGAAATTTGATTCATGTCACCTTTTTGGATCAATTGATCTTTTCACTTAGAAAAGTCTATCCCATTATGAACCCTCTAACGTTTCTCACCCTTATCAGTATTACCTTGATTCTAGACCCCCAAGTCACCTTCTACTTAACCATTACATATCCAAACCTATTGATTAGATTCACACCCTATATCATAATTTCCAAGTGCATCACCTGCTTGATCCCAGATTTTAGGATCTATCTGGTTGCAATGGACCACTCCATATAGGTTATCTTTCTATCAATCAGGATTAACCCATGAACTATTTTTTATGTGTTTCTTATCAATGTGTCTTTTCCTCCCAAAATAACTACATTTTATCCTTATTTAATATTTTTCAAAAGAATTGACTATAGTTTTTCATCCCATAAAAAATTTTGGCACCTTTTCATGATCAATAAAAAATAAAATCAACCATAATCAATAGTTAAAGACGCTATTTTAATCAGAGGAGAGATAATATACACCCCCACTAACTAATTTGAAAAATGAAAATATCTTTCTTTTTTTATTTCCTTGTATATTTTGAGAGGAACTTGAAAATAAAATGCAACTTCCCATAAAATTTGGGTTTTCCAAAAGAATTAACTCAACCCCCAAATTTGAATACAAATTTGGGTGATCGGGTTTTTCATAATCAATGGATTGAAAAGTGGGTTCCAACCTTAGATTCAGATTATAACATAATTCACATTAATGAATCTATATCCCCAAGATATATATTTCAGATCTACAAATGTGAAAATAATATGAAATTAACCTTTACTTAGATATTTTATTCTTCATTCGTTGAATCCCCAAAAATCTAATAGGTGATTCCAAATTGGTAAAAGAATTCATTGAGTATTTTTCCGTTAAGAGGTAAAATGAACAATGATGGAGTTCTAACACTTTTTCAGCCTTTTTACGATATAACCATGTGTTTTTTCAATAAATTTTGAGTACCCTTTCTTCATAATATTTTGAAATTATGTATTGAGGTAATTTAACATCCCTTCAAAGGGTCTTCTTGAGACATTAACCATATAACACATAGTAAGTTTTTGAGGATTATAGATTTCACCACACAACACATCTGCATCCTTAACCTTGGTGATTCTAGTATATTTTAATTTAATATCCCTAACACAAATAGCACATATGAAGCCTAGTTAGGCTTCTTGACATGAAAAGAGTCCTTATCAGTCATGGAATCTGATTTCATTATAATCCTCGAATCCTCCCAAACTATACCAGCCATGTTTGGGGTTTCTTCAACAATTCTAGAGTCACCTTCCACTTGAACCCCCTTCAAATTGAATTAATATACAACTTTGGAATCCATTGAAACTAAGAAACCTATGATTGCCTCATGGTCCTCATCGAATCTCTAGAGCACCACATGTACCATATCCTCTATCAAATAATTAATATAACTGATAATTAATAACTACTAATAATGATTAATCGATAATCAATAAGAACTAATTATTATTTAATAAATAATACATGATAATTAATAATTATAACAAATAATTATTGAATAATTAATATTTATAAATAAGTAGTTGTTAATAGTTAGAAATTTTTAAAATGCAATGGGTAATGAGTAATAAGTAATAATTAATAATTAATTAAAATAATAATAATATGTAATAATAAATGATTAATAATTAATAATTAATAATTAATAATTATCAAGTCATTAAATTTTTAGTTAATTATAAATATTAATTATTAATAATTATTAATTATTAATTAAAAATCATTAATAATAATTAATAATTAATTTTACCCTATTATCTTTAATGAAACCCCAGTTCAAATTTTGGAAAAAGGGAAATTTTGTGGTACTGTAGTAGTATTATAAAACTACAAAAGTGTGAGTTCTATTGAAGGTGTTGTAGTGGGGGTACTATAGAAATTATACTATTCATCTAAAATAAATCTTCTAACCCCATGGCATGTGGTCCATCACCAACCTTTGGGCATTTGAGCCATTATTCGAGGGCCTTTGAGCTATCTGGCATAACCTCAAATGGTGGATGTGGTAGTGTGATGGGTAGTCAATGAAGAAGCTTTTTGTGGGATGATCACCCATGCAACTGATCATTGAAATCAACGAATGGATTTCATAGAACACTCAAAGCCACCATGTAGGCCAAAGATGGTACACTACAAAAACGATGTTGAGGAATCATCTAGACATATTACGAGATGTAGAGAGATATAGTTATAGGTTAGATCATTATTCTAGTGGGCCTTCGGTGCATGTATTATAGGACAATGAGGATAATTATTATGGGGATTTTAGTCCATGTAAGGGTTCTCTCTCAACCAAGTAAAAAATATGGATTATCTAGAAATTAAAATAAAAAAGGGAACTAAGTCTTATATATAATTACTATTTAATTATAAATTAATAAAAAAATTAATTAAAACATTAAATAAAATATAATTAATAATTATAAATAATTGATAAATAATAATTATAAATTTTTAATTAATAATTATTAATTAATAATTAATAACTACTATTTACAAATTAATAACCACTCATTGAAAATAATTAATAATTAAAAATAATTGAAAAATGATAATTTATAAATAATAATTTATAATTTATATATTTTTAAATAATAATAATTAATAATTATAAAATATTTGTGATTGATAAAAAAAGCTAACAATTTTTAATTATTTTAAAAAAATATAATAGATAATAAATAATTGATATCAATTATTGGGGGTATAATACAACTGAACAACCTACTCACACAACACATGACTTGATCAAAGTAACCCAATATCCCCCCAAGGGTAGGGCTCCCTATGATCAAACATTTTATAGTGGTGAATTTTGTCTACATATTTGCATCAATGAAAAATTTTTATAACCCCTGTAATTTCTATGGTTTTATTTCTCATTTTCATCCTTATGACCATATGAAGACATCACCCCATTAATTTTTTTTGAATTTCTACACCATTCACCTTGATTTATGAGTCACATAAAACCATCACTCATGTGTAACATCACATGAAAATTCCTAAAATCACCTCATGATGTCTATAATTCATGAAAAAAATTTTTTATAATTTATCCCATTAATTTTACTGATTTTCTATGTTTTATTGTCCATTTATTTTTTGTTTTATTATGTTCATAGTAGTAATCATGTAATATGAATTTTTGGAAAATGAAATTAATTTATGGATATAGTTCATTTTTGGAATTGGTTTTTCATCATCATCAGAGGACCATTTAAGGGTGTTGAGAAGCCATATGAAGGTGATTAATTCAATAAAAATGGAATAAAAAAATATTCAGGAGTCTAGAGGATGTTTCACACCGTGAACTATATGTCGCACCCATAAAAGAGAATATAATTCCAAGATATTTCCACTGCTTGAAAAATGGAATGTTTTTCATGCCATGAGTCATTGTTAATAACATGAAAAGTTCGAGTATATAAAATGGTGAAGAGTAGAAGAGGATTTTGTGGATTAAAGTAACTATACATAGTGTGAGGGAATTGCATGCATGTGGATTAGAGTGTAAGAAAAAGGATATTCATACTATGAAAATCAATTCATGTCGTGAATGACATATCTTCACAAATATAAAATATATGGATCTATCTTATGGATAATATGATATTTTTTTAAGATATAAGGGGATGTATTTTGAAAGAGGATTATACACATATTTGGGTAACTCAAGATAAATATAAAGTGGGATAGATATGATATTAATATATAAGATATAAGACATGGAGATAACATGTAGATATAAAGTTATATCTTAAAGATAAATATAAAGTTATACATGCACATGGAGTTCATGGAGATTAAGGGAGTTTGTGATAAATTTAAATTGAAAACTAAATATCCAAAGATATTAAATTAATACAATATGAGAAGATAAAAAATATTTAATAGAGGAGAAATTATTTTATATCATGAAGGAGATTTTTCTATAAATATATGATTGTAATGCACATTGAAAATGATCGGATCCTAGAGTTCTTCTTCAACTACCAACCTTGGGCTGCTATTGTGGTGTCTTTTAGGGTTTTTTCTTTACATTTTATCTTTCTCTATATAATGGGTAGTATTATAAAGTAGTTCTCAATCCATGGAAATGTAATTAACAAAGATTGATTCTAATTTAAATATTTTTATTTTTATGATGTCTCGTGATGGGTTCCCATTCTTATGATTTTATTTATCATGACTTTTTATTTCTAGTTATGACCATTGTTCTAGGGGTTTGAGAGTTTTATTTAGATCTCTTTAATCTGAATTGATCACAGCCATTTCATTTGACTGTTATGGTATTTTGTAGTGTGAGTTCTAGAGTGAGGATTTCACCAAGATCATTGGGATGATTTACACTTTATATTTAAACATGGTTTCAAGATACCTAATCTCTAAGTGACCCAAAGTAAATGAGAAGTATAAATGGGAATTTTAGTGATTGTATAGTTCCTACTCAGGCCAAGGTATTAACTAAGATTCAATTATAATTACATCATCATTATCTGTAAAATATTTTTTTCTTTGTTATTTCAAGAACATGGATTTTCATCTGCCTCGAACACTCATCTCTATTGGTACTATTTCTAGGATAGTGAGTTGCATAGTTCATTGTATATTTTAGGTATTATCAATTATATTCATATTCTTCTGAGTCCCTATGGGTTTAACCATTGGATTCCATTAGCTATGGTACAATTTTAGTTATTTAGTAGCTGGTTTGATGAGATAAATTCTAAATTGGTTGTCTCATAGAAAGTAACAACACCCTAAGGGAGACCATGTTTTTGGGATGTCTATAATTCATACACACTTTTTTTTAATTTATAACAATAATTTTATTGATTATATATGTTTTATTTTCCATTTATTCACATTTTTATTCATTTTATGTATGTAATCAAATTAAAATATTTTTTTGTAAACGAGATTAATTTATTGATATAGTTCACATCGTTACTTGGGCTGTCACACCATGAGAGTGACTCATGAGGGTCTTGGGAATCCATATAAATATGTATTACACTATAGATGATCTTGTTCACACTATCAAAGAGTAATAAATACATGATTCATGAGTCTGAAAGATGTTTCACTCCCTGAGATATATGTTGTGGCCACCAAGGGAAAGATAATTTGAAGGTAATGCACCTGCTTGAAATTTTGAATGACGTTCCACGAGTCAATGTTCATGACATTAAATTTTTGAGTCTATATAATAGTTAATAGTGTAAGAGGATTTTTAATCTTTAAATAAATTCACATTGGATGAGGGTAATTCATTAATGTGGATCTATGTGTAGTAAAAATTAAAGTCACACTGCGAAAATCAATCCATACAATGAATAACATATCTGCACAGATATAATAGATCTGGGTATGTATCTCTCTTATGGGATAATTTGTTATATATTTTTTATATATAGGGGTAGGTGTTTGTAATTAGGATTGAATAAAATTTTAGAAAACTTTATGTCAAGATAAAGTGGGATATATATGAGAGACAGATACAAGAGATAATATATGAAGATAAGATTGTGATATAAAGTTATGTCTTAAAGAGAGAGATGAAGATATACATGTATGTAAACTTTATATCTATCATGGGATTTTTCAACCAATTCAAATAATATATATATATATATATATCTAAAGATATTAAATATATACATGATGTTAATATAAAGTATATTTGAAAGAGGATATATGAGTTTCTACCTAGATGGAACTCTTTCAATAAATAGGAGGTTGGTGTACACATTGAAAGGGATCATATCCTAGAGGTCTTCCTCAGCTACAAACCCCAGGAAACTATTGTGGAGACATTTAGCTTCTATTTTATTTTTATTTTATATTTCTCTCTCACATGGCTAACATGGAATAGTGATTATTATTCCATGGAAACATAATGAAGTGGGATTGACTCTAATTGAGGTAAATTTATTTTTATGATGTATCAGGGTGGGCTCTCATTTTTATTGTTTAATGTTTCATATTCTTTATTTCTATTTCATTTCCATTATTCTAGGTGTTTAGGAGTTCAAGGTTTATTTATTTCATCTTAATTTAACATGATCATTGCCTTTGAGTGTTAGATTAATTTTTAGTGTGAGTTATAGAGTGAGGTTTCCACCATGACCATGGAATAGATTTTTCTCTCTATGTTCAAACATGGTTTCAAGTTAACATGTAATTAATTGAACCAAAGTACATTACCATTTGAAAATGGAAGTTTAGTGTTTGGATAGTGTCTACCTTGGCTAATAGATTCACAATGACTCATATTTTGACAATATTGTTATTATCAAGAATATATTTTGTTCTTCAATGTTTCATGAACTTGTATTTTCATACAACCATCACATTCATCTCCATTGGTATTATTTCTTCGATAGTTATTTACATTAATTATAGATTTTAGTAATTCTCTATTGGATTCACTATTGTCCAAATAACTTTTAATTTGACCTTAGGCTTTCATTAGTTATCTTACACCTAGAGTTAGTGATTTGGTGGTTTGAGAATATAAGTTCTCAACAAATTATCTCATAGGAAGTAACAAAACCATTTGGGAGACCATGATTTTAGTATTGTTTTTGGGGTATCAGTTACATACATTGATTTGATAGTTAGAATAATTTTGTCCCCCTATTTTCTTATTTATTGATTTTTTAGGTTTTTTGTTTGTTATTTTTGAATCTATGTTATGCTTGGGTTTCTTTTTGTATTGTGATGGTAGGAAATCAGTGATAACTGAATAATAATGATAGGTTCACTATTCAAATCATGGATCTCCCACACAAATTAGTAAAACATGGTGAAAAACACAAAAAGTCATGTAGAATGATTCCCAAAACTATATCTGAGTGATAATGAGGCACTCCACTACAAACCATAATATGCCTTCAAAACACATGTAAGGACTTGGAAAGGATGGAAAATGAAGCTAAGGAAGAAAAAGTGAAAAAAAAATGAGAAATATGACATTAAAGAATAAATTAAATGAGCATCTTATAGATATAAACCTGAACATTAATACAAGGTAATTCCTCTTTTAAATTCTAAATCTAATCCAAAATTTAACTATTCCTAGTAATACATCTTTAATTATGATGGCCCAAAAGATAAAAACATTGAATAAAAATATTTAAAACAAATAAATAATTTTTAGGCTTGACAGCCTAAGAAATCCATCAACAATTTCCAAGGCCATCCATATACAATTTTCATCCTCAAAAGAAAGTTAAGGATTATCCCAAGGGGAAACAGGAAGATAAAGAAGTTGAAGCTAATGCTAAAATGAATGAAGAGGGATAGATGACAAATATAAAATTTTTAAATGGAATCATTGAAAATATAGAATAAAAACAAGATAAAAAACAAAAATATAAAATAGTTACTAAAATTGAAGATTATAAAGAATTATTTATTAAAATTAACCATAAGGAAGAAGGGAAAGGTGATTAATAAAAGATATAGATATCCCTTGTACTTATTCTCTAAACACTCAAGCTATATAGTTTTTAGTTTACTCCTCTATGTTTCATGCTGGTTTAAGAGATATGGAAGAGTATAAGAACAATAGATACGCTATATAAGTCAAAATTGGATCAATCCAATATATTTACCATTTTACCATACTCCAATCATGTGAGACAATAAGGCAAGTTCAATCATAATGAAATTTACCAAAGTGATTTGTGGGTGGAAACCTGAGTTTTTTTAATTCCTTCTAGAAATATTGTTTTTACCATTTTATTTGGTATTAGTTTTATTATTTATATTAGAAATCTAGTTTATGTTGTATTTTAAATTCTTATTTATTCATTTTTAGCTTAAAAGTGTAGGGACCTTATTCTTTAGGGTTTTGTTTTCTTTTATATATCCACGATGATAAAGGAAAATATAAAATGGAAAAGGAAGAGAAGATTTAAGAGAAATGGGGTATTTGTGTTAATATTTTATTTTTCACCCTTATATTGTTTTAAAAAAATTACTTTAACATAAAATTCATGCCCCAGACTTAGTTTTTTGAAATAATGATTCATCTATGATACAAGAATTACTCAGTAATCCCATGATTCCATGTTTCTAGTTTCATTATTGATAAAATTGAATGATTAGGATATGGGATTAAATAATTTGAGATAATAATAGGGGTATGGAATTAATGAATCATGATTTAAGGGTCTGGGTGGATTAATGTAGATGAAATTTTCATTGCATTACTCATTCTTTAAATTCTTAAATTTCATATTGATTGATTTATTATTAGTAAGTCAAACCATGAGTTATTTTCCAAAATTAAATTGTTCTCATTCCCAAGAGGATTCTATAACTAATGTTTTTCATTTTTTATAAGAATATTTCTTGATCGAAACTTGGTACATGTCTATCTTCTATAACCTGCAATGGTATATTTTTAAAATTTATGAATGTACAATTTCACTTTTAAAATTATCATGGAAATTTTATTATTTAGACCTTATCCTTGGGACCTACCTTTAATATTTAATTTTCATTAATCCAAATGAATAGATGAAGGACCTTATATATGAACGATACAAATTTCAAAAAAATATTATCCTTTCCTAACATACTCATAGTATTTTATTTGATATTTTATTTAATTAGTGTGGGGGATAAGTTGTCCATGGTTGAAGGGGATGAGTAATAAAGGAGATCATGTGAGGTTTTTAGGGGTTATCTAAATGGTTTATGATATTAATTCATTATACAACATTATTTATCCTTCTTTAAAAAATTGAGAAAAAGGAACTAGAAAATTTGAAAATTTTTGTTTTGTCTTGGGAAATCAAAAATCACCTTAGCTCAACCCATGATCTTGCTATAACTATTAAAACTAGTGTTATAAGGGAATAAAATAACATTTTTATGAATAGTGTGAGTCTTTCCATAGATATAGATTTGGGAAAAAAGATAATAAAAAAATAAGAGTTTTTCTTTCATTCATTATACTTCATTTTCAAATTCCTGAACTTTACTTTAGGTTTGAGAAAATGGGTGATGATAATATAAGAGGAGATTTTCATTGAGATACATTTTATTATCATGAATCATGGATAAGATTCAACATAACTCCAAAACATTATTTTTACCCATCAATAAGAATATACACAAAACCTTACAGCCATTTAAACCTGATTATGAATTCCTCATGATTGAATTTGATTTATGTCATTATGCGGTGTATATTTGAGATCCAATGAAATATTATAGAGAGGGACATATACATCAGGTTGAACACAACTCCTTTTATAATTATTACCTTGAGTTATGATACAAAAAATAATAGGTGAGGAAAATCAAAAGTGGCATGCTTAGTAACAATAGATTAAAGATTATTAATGGAAGTTATCAGAATACCCATAAATTTCAAAAGGGAAAAAATAGATTACATAGTTGGATAGCTTATTTGAAAAGTAAATATTTAGAAAGATATTATTATGTTATGGTATATATTTTATCATCATCATTCATAATTATATATTTTATTGAATTTTTTAATTATGTATCGGTTTCATGACCCTCCATTGTGATTTAAGTTGAGATATATGTCTGAGGAAAAGTGTAGTTTATGTGTGGAAAATTTGATTTCTATAATTCATGAACACATTTTTAAATAAAGTTCACTTTAATTTTATTTATTATCTATATTTTCTTGGTCCTGTTACTCAAATTTTTATTCATTTAATTATAATAATCATGTAAAATGAATTATTTGGAAAAATAAAATTATTTATAGAGTTATATCATGTTGTAAATTGAGTTGTAATTCCATTATAGGGGAACATGAGGTTTTGGAGAATCCAAATAAAGATAGTTCATATTATTAATGAGATTATTCACACTATAAAAGTTAAATACATAAATGATGCATGAGTCTAAATGATGGTTCACGCCATTAACTATACGTCACAACTGTGAAGGGGAAGAAAATTTGAAGATGGTTCCCCAAAATAAAAAAACTTTAATGATGTTTACACCTATAAATATTGTTCACAACATGAATTGTTCAAGTATACATAAAATTTAAGAGTAGAATATTATATCACAACTTAAAGGAAATGAAAAAAATGTGATTTCTATGCAAGCATATAGATAAATGTTGAATAAAAAGGTGATTCAAATAATGGAAATCTATTTATGTCATGAATGACATATTTGTGAAGATATGTTAGATTTGTCTATATATATATATTATTCATAATATGTTATATCTTATGGATATATAAGGGTAGGTATTTGTAAATAGGATTTCACATAGAATTGGGTAACTTGACATTATGATAAAATGGGACAGATGTGAGAGAAAGATACAAGAGATAAGATATGGAGATAAAATAGAGATACAAAGTTATATCTTGAAGATAGATTTTAATAGATACATGCAAATAGAATATATGGAAAATAATGAATTTTATATCAAATTAAAATTAAAAATATATACCTAAAGATATCATATAAACACAATATGAGAAGATGAAGGATATTTAAAAGAGTATATGTGAGTTTATATCTTGAAGAAACTTTGTCTATAAAAAGAAGGTTGTTATGCACATTGAAAGAGATCCAATCATGGAGATATTCTTTACCTACAAAAATTAGGCACCTGTTGTGGAGCCTTTTAGGATTTGATTTCTTTTTTTAATTTATTTTTTCATCTCTCATGGCTTGAATGAGAGAGTAGTTCTTATTCCATGTAAATGTGTTGAAGGGAGATTGACTCTAATTTAAGTGGTTTTCTTTTTGTAATGCCTCATAAGGATTTATTATTCCAATGATTTTATGTTTTGTTATATATTTATTAATAGTTCATGAAAATTATTCTAGGGGATTATTAGTGTGATTTAGATATCTTTCATTTTAATTTAGAATAAAAAATTTCTTTGAGTGTTACATTACTTTTTTGTGTGAGTTATTGAGTGAGGTACCACCATAACCATTTATTTAATTTACAAAATATGTTTAAACATGGTTTTGAGTTACCTAATATCAAAGTGACAAAAATTACATTACCATTCTAAAAGGTATTTTGAGATATTATTGAGAATCTAATTGGGCTAAGAGATTCACTAGGACTTGATTCCAGTAAAATCTTTAGTATATATAATATATTTTTTGATTAATTATTTCATGAACATAGATTTTCATATGCATGATACATTCATACCCATTGGTATTATTTCTAGGATAGTTAGTTTAATTTTTCATTATATATTATAGGTCTTATCTATTGTATTCAGAGTTGTTTTAGTACCTATGGGTTCAACATTGGGATTTATTTATCTATGATACAATTTTAGTTTGGTAGTAAGTGGTTAAAGATATAAATTTTAAACTAGTTATCTCATATGAAGTAACGACGCCATACGGGTGACCATGTTTTTTGTTCAATTATTTGGTACTAGGTTACAAACATTGATTCAATAGTTAGGACAATTTTTTCCCCTCATTTTTATATTAGTATATTTTTAAAGGTTTTTTGTTTAGTCTTTTTTATCTCTATTACGGTTGTGTATATTTTTTGTTTTGAAGGTAGTAAATCATTTCCAATTCAATAAAAATGATAAGTTCACTATTAAAATTATATATATCTCACAATAATTGGATAAAATCATAGAGAAAATCCAAATAAGTCAAGAAGAATTAATCCCACAAGAATAAATGATATAATTCATCTTTAAATAAACATGTAAGGATCAATAAATGATGACCAATAAAGGTGACGAAGCAAGATAGGTAATCAATGAGGAATCTCACATTAAATAATAAATTTATGAAACATCTTAAAGATATGAACCTGAAGCCGAATCTAAGGTAATTTATCTTTTAAATTCATAAGCTAGTTTATAATTTGAATATTTTAGGGAAGTTATCCTCACTTTCGAATGTCTGGAGGAGAAAAAATGAATAGGATTCAATATAAAAAAATATATAAGTTTTTTACGTATTAATACCCTGAGAAATCCATTAATATTTTCCAAGGATATCCACATACTAGTCTCCCCCTCAACAAAAAGTCAATTATAAACCAAAATAGAATGAGAAAGATAAGTAATTTGATACTAAAACTGAAATGAAAGAGGAGTAGGAGAGAAAAAATGCTGAATTTCTGAATGAAATCCATGAAAATCAAGAAGATCATTAATAATAACAATAAAAAGATGAAATAGTTACTAAAATTGAATAGAAAAGAGTAGAATTCTCTAAATGAAACTATAATAAGAAGAGAAAGAGTGGTTCTATCAAATATCGAAAACCCATGAACTTAATCTACAAACACTCATGTTGTCCTGATTTTCGTTACCTCCTCAATGTTTAGAGCTAATTTCAAAGAGTAGGGAGAGTAATGCTATTATAGATTCACTATAAATTAAAAATTGGATCAATCTAATATGGATTGAATTATACCACACTTCTATCATGTGATATAATGATACAAGTTTGAGCTTAACAAGCTTGAAAAAATCACTTTATGGTAAGAAACCTGAGTTTTTTATTTATTTCTAAGAAACTAGTTTTTACAATTTTATTTGGAATTAAATTTCTGATTTATATTGGGAATCTAGATTAGTTTGTAGTTTCAATTCCCCATTATCTTTTTGATATTAGAATTCTATATACCTCATTATTTCATGTGTTATTTTATTTTTTAGATCCATGTTGACAAAGGCACAAAATCAAAAGTAAAAGGAAGAGGAGATTCAAGTTAAAGGTGAGTATTTATTTTCATGATTTATTTTTCACTCCCAATATTTTTTTTAAATATATTTTTTAGATTGAACTAAAAATCCATGTTACACACTTAGATTTTTGCGACAATGTTTTATCAATAATATAATAATTACTTAAGAATCCCATGATTCCATGTTTTAGGATTCATTTTTGATAAACATCAATGAGTATTATAAGTGATTAAATGATTATAGATAAGTCTATGGGTATGGATTTAATGAATTGTGGTTTAGGGTATCTTTTTGATAAATATAGATCAAATTTCCCTTACTTATCTAATGATAAAAAATTTTGAAGTTCACATTGATTGATTTATTATTAGTGTGTCATACAATATGTGACTATACACAATTACTTTTTCCCATTCCAAAGAGGATTATAGAAATAATTTTTTCCTTTTTCCCAAGTATATTTATTGAGTGAAACTTGGGACATGTCGACCTTCTATAAGTTGAAATGGTATCTTATCAATGCTATGAAAGTACAAAGTCACTTTTAAAATGATTGTGGAATTTTTATTATTTATACATTATCCTTGAGACCTATATTTTACATTGAATATTTGTTTAATCATGTATAATTTAGGAAGGACATTTGATACAAATGATCCAAATTACAATCCTATATTATCCTTTTTACAATAATATTGGTATTTTTCATGATATTCAATTGATTATGTGTGTGGCAGATTTTATCCATGGAAATGAGAAATAAATTAAAAAATGAAATGTATATAAACATATGATATTGTTATAACTATTACAATTACTTTTTTGAGGATTTGAAATATAGGTTGGGTGAGAAGTGTGAAACTTCTTGAAAATAATATATTTCAAAAAAAAAGAAACAGATGAGAGGGTGTATATCATTAATTGTACTCCATTGATATATTAATGAACATAACTTTTGTTTTTAGGGAAAGGGGTGATTACATTATAAGAAGATATCTTCCTTTAAATACTTTTGCCTATCATTCATCATGGTTAAGAGTCGACCTCCTTCTAATCCTTAATTTTTTTTACCTAAATACATAAATACCCAAAACATCAAATTAAATTGAACATAATCATGAATTCATCATAATTGAATTTTATATATGACTTCATAGGGTGGAGATTTGAGATCCAATGAAATCCTATGGAATGGGACATGTACTTGAGGTTTGAGCATAGATACATTTGTAATTGTTACCTCAAGTGATGAGATAATAAATTAGATGTTAGTTAAATCAAAAGTTATATTATTAGTAATAATAGATTTAGAATCATTAATGGAATTTAGGATAAGACTCATCAATTTCCAAGGGGAAAAATTAAAATACCTTGTAAGCTGGTTTCTTTGAAAAGTGTGGATTTATAAAGATATTCTTATGTTATACAAGAAATTTTATTATCCATATTGATAATTTTCTAGTTTCATGGAATTTGATATTAAAATATTGGTATCATGATCCTACTTTTTTATTTGAGTTGAGATATATGTATGAAGACTGGCATAGTTTAATTGAGGGAGAGATTTGGTGTCCATAACTAATGAACAAATTTTTTAAAATTTATCCCATTAATTTAATGGACTGTATATATTAAATTTTTCATTTAGTCAAGGTTTTATTCATTTCATGTATGGAATAATGTAAAATTAATTATTGGAAAAAAAATTATGGATGTCGTTCTTGCTTTGACCTGAGCTGTCGGGCCACGAGAGTGCCACATAAGGGTGTTAGGAATCCACGTAAAGGTGAATCATGTTGTGAGTGATCTTGTTCATAATATAAAATAGGTTGATTAAAATGATGAAAGAGTCTGAAGGATAGTTCTGTTCATGATCTGTATATCATTTCTGCGAAGGAAAATATATTTTCAATATAGTGTATCTACTTAAAAAGTAATGATGTTTACACCTCAAACCATTATTCATGATTTAAATTATTTGAGTGTAAGATATAGTGAAGAGTGTAAGAGGAGTTCATGGGTTGAATGAAATGTATATAGTTTTAGGGCCACGCATGCATGTAGATAAGTGTGGAAGAAAAAAAGGGATCCATGCCATGGAAATTAGTTCATTTTGTGAATTACATATCTGAACAGATATAATAGATCTCACTATATATCTTTCTTTTGGATAATATGCTATATATTTTGGAGATATAAGGCGAGGTATTTAGAAGAATTCTTGAACACATATTTTTGTAACTCGAGATCAAGATAAAGTGAGATAGATATGAGATATAGTTACACAAGGCAATATATGGTGATAATATGGAGATGCAAAGTTATATGTTAAAGAGACATTGGAATTGGTACGTGCACATAGACTCCATAGATATTAATAGAGTTTTTGGGATATTCAAATTGAAAAATATATATCTAAAGATATGAAACATATTAAATATGAGAAGATAAAGTATATTTAAAGGAGTATATGTGTGTTTATATCTTGAAATAACATTGTCTATAAATAAGAGTCTACTATGCACAATAGAATGGATCTAATCTTGGTGGTATTATTAGGCTACCAAACTCCAGATCCTATTGTGAAGTCATTTAGGTGTTTTTTTATTTTTTTATTTTAGCTTTCTATCTCTCATGGATTTCATAAGAGATTGTTTCTTATTCCATGATAATGTAATTAATAGAGATTGATTCTAATTGAAGAATTTTTCTTTTTACGATGTCTCATAATATGTACTCATTATTATAATTTTAATTGTTGTGAATTTTTTATTTCTAGTACATGACCATTTATCTAGGGGTTTTTAGAGTAATTTTTATCTCTTTCATCTTAATTGATCATAACCATTTCATTTGAGTTTTATATTACATTTTAGATATATTTATAGATTTAGGCTTCCACCACGACCATTGGGATAGTTTATAATATATTTTTAGAAATGGTTTTGAGTTATCTAATCTATAAGTGACCTAATATACATTACCATTATAAAAGGGATATTTAGTTATTATAGGGTATCTAACTAGGTTAATGGATTTACTAGGACTCTATTATAACAATATTCATAGTATCTATAATATATTTTCTGCTAAATTGTTTCATAAACTTGGATTTTCATATTCCCAATACCTTAATCTCAATTTTTATTCTTTCTATGATAGTTTGTTTCATTATTCATTGTAGATTCTCGGTCTTCTCTATTAGATTCATAGTTGTCCTAGTCCCTATGGGTTTATCCTTGGGATTTCATTACCTATGGTACACTAGTAGTCATATAGTAGGTAGTTCAAGTATATAAATTCTAAACTGGTTTTCTCATAAGAAGTAATGAAACCTAGTAAGCAACCAGGTTTTTAGTGTTGTTTTCAAGGACTATTTTATATACATTGATTAGATTATTATGACAAGTCCTTCCCCCTATTTTTCTATTTTTTATGTTTTTCTTTTATTCTTTTGGAATCTATGTTACACTTCAGTATCATTTTTTGTTGTGATTGTGGGAAACCATAACCAATTAACTAATAATGATAATTTTACTATTCAAAGCAATGCTCTCTCACACTAATTAAATAAACTCATAGAGAAAATCCAAAGTAGTTAACAAGAAGGTAGTCTAAAACTATACCCGAGTGATTGTGAGGCACTCTTCTTCATGTTAGAATTAACCTTTAAAGAAACATGTAAGTACTTAGAAAGGGTGGACAAATAAGATGAAGAAAAAAGAGTCTAAACAAATGAGAAATTTAAAATTAAATAAGAAATTCAGGAAACATATAAAAGATCTTAACTATAAGTTTAGTCCAACGTAATTTTCAATTTAAATTCTGAAGTTATCCAAAATTTTAATATTATAGGGAAGAAATATTCAATTTTGAGGTCACGTGAAAGAAAAATAAATAAGAATAAAATGTAAATGAAAAATAGAGTTTTTCTAGGATTGGAATACCTGAGAAATCCATCAAAAAATTATAATGTTATAAAAATAATAGTTTCCTTATCAACAGTAAGTAGAGTATAAACCAAATAAGAAATAATAATATAAGAAATGTGAAGTTGAAGATGAAATAGAAAGATGGGTGGAAAGGGAGATATATAAATTTAAGAATTAAATCCTATAAAATCAAGAAGAGTAAGAAGAAGAAAAACAGTAAGAAGAAATAGTCTTTGAAAATGAGTATATAGAATAATTTTCTAAAATTTATCCATAAGAAGAAGATTAAGAGGATATTACTGGATATGGAAATCCCATTAAATTCTTCTCCAATCACTCAATATATCCATATTTTAGTTACGTCCTCTGAGTTTCAATATAATTTCAAATAGGGGGAAGAGTATAGCTACACTTGATGTACTAAAAATTTAAAATTGGGTCAATACAAGATATTTATTTTTATAGCATACTCTTATCACATGATCTAATGAGGCATGGTTAGGATTAATGACTGTAACAAAAGATATTTGCCTGAGGAAACCCAAATATTATTATTAATTTCTTAGAATATATTTTTCACTCTTTTCATAGGAATTAGTTTTAGGATTTATATTAGGAATCTAATATTGGTTGTAGTTTTAATTCCTGTTTATTATTTTTAAGTGTAAATGTGTATGGACCTTGTGCGTTCGTGGGTTGTTTTATTTTATGGATTCATGAAGAAAAAGGTACCAAATAAAAAGGAAGAGGAAGATTGCATTAAATTGAAGGAGGTTTATTTTTTTTAATTATTTATATTTCAACCACTATTAATGTTAAAAAAAATTATATTTAACTAAAAATATATAACCCTCACTTGGTTTTTTTTTCAAAAATTGCTTTCTATGATATAATAAATACACAATAATCCCATGATGATATGTTTTAGGTTTCATTTATGATAAAAAAAAATTATTAGGATGAGGTATTAAAATATTAGAGATAATCATAGGGGTATGGATTTAATGAATCGTGATTTAGGGGATATAATTTATTAATGTAGATTAAATTTCCTTTTTCATATACTTTGAATTTATAAATTTCATTTTGATTGATTTATTATTAGTAATTAATGCCCTGAGTGATTGTTGAAAATTCATTTTTTCCCATTCCCAAGATAATTAAAGAACTAATGTTTCATATTCTTTCTATAATATTTCTCTAGTGAAACATGGGACATGTCTACCTTTTAGAATGGGAAGTTGTGTCTTATTGATGTAATGAATATAAAAAATCACTTTCAAAATGATTGAGGCATTTTAATCATTAAGCCTTTATCCATGAGACATAAATTTTAAATTGAATTTTTCTATAATCCCATAGAATCTATGAAGGTCCATTGATATGAAATATCCTCATTACAATCCAATATTATCCTTTACTACCATACACTTCTTATTTTTTGTGATATTAAATTGAATAAGTGTGGGGGATAGGTTGTCCATATAGGAAGGGGATTAATAATAAATAATAACATGTGAGGTGTTTCATGGGTTTTGTAAAAGGTTCATGTGATTAATTTTTTTCTTTATTGTTTATTTTCTATGAAAAAAATAAAAAAAAGGATCCCACAAAAATGGAAAAATTAGTTCCATGTATTGGGAAGTAAAAAAACTACATTTTGATCAACTTATGATCTTATTATAACTGTTACAATTATTTTCATGTAGATATCAAATATGGGTTGGGTGAGGAGAGTGAGACTTGTATCATTCATAGCTTTTGAAAAAAAGAAAAAAAGAAAAATGAAAGGGTGTATATCATTAATTATTCTTCATTTTCATATTCATTTGATTTACATTGAGTTTGAGGGAAATAATTTATAGAATTCTAAGTGTAGTTCTTCGCTAAGATGATTTTTATTATAAAACATCATGTCTAATTGTACACCTCCTTTTGAACCTTAATATTTTTCACACCAATACATACATACCAAAAACCTCATAGTAATTAGAACTTATTTGTGAAATAAACATGATTGAATTTGATTTATGTCTTTACAGGGTGGAGATTTTTGATCCTATACAAGATTATGGAAAGGGATATGTACTTGAGGTATGATCATAACTCAATTTATAATTGTCACCTTGAGTTATGAGAGAAAAAAATAAACGGTGCGGTAAATACCAAGTGGAATTCCTAGTAATAGAATATTAATGATCTTGAATGGAATTTAATATAAGAGGCATTAATTTTAAAAGGGGAAAAGTAAAAAACATGGTTGTCTAGTTACTTTGAAAAGTAATCATTTAGAAATATATTCTTATATGATTCTAGAAAGTTTACCATACTCATTGATAAGTATATGATTGGTTGACTTAAATATTTAAATATTGGTAGAATGGGCCTCCTTTATGATTTGAGTTGAGATATATGATTGTGGATAAACATAGTTCAAGTTTGAGGATATTTGATGTCTATAATTAATGCACACATTTTTTAAAATCTATACCATTAATTTATTTGATTATATATGTTTTCTGTTCCATGTTATAAAAAATGTAAAATGTATTTTTGGAAAATGAAATTAATTTCCATCTGTGATTCATGCCTTTACTAGAGATTTTTCAACATTAAAGGGCCATATAAGGGTCTTGGAGAGCCATATAAAGGTGGAACATGCTATAAATGAGTTTTTTCATACAACAAAAGATAAATAAAAAAATTATTCATGAGTTTGTAGGATGTTTTATGCTGTAAAATACATTACATTACTTTGAAAGAGAATATAATTTGAAGACAGTGCCACTACTTGGAAAAACGAATGAAGTTCATGTCATGAATCTTTATTCAAGATGTGAATGATTCAAGTGTACAGAATAGTAAATAGTGAAAGAGTAGATCATAGATTAAAAGAAATATAAATATATAAATGTCCATTAATACATGTAAATTGGTGTGTAATAAAAAAGGAAAGTTTCACCCTAAAAATTAGTTCATGTCATAAAAAAAATACCTGCATAGATATAATAGTTTTCGATATATATATCACTTAAAGATAGTATACTATATCTTTTGGAGATATAAGAGGAGGTATTTAGATGGAGGGGTGCACACATATTTGGGGAACTTGAGATCAAGATCAAGTGGTATGTATATGATATATAAACAGAGTGGATAAGATATTAAGATAAGATGGAGATATAAAGTTATATTTTAAAGAGGGATATAAATAGATACATGCATGTGGACATCGATTCTGTTAAGATTGTTTATGAATGATTCATATTGAAAAAGATATATAAGAAGATATGAAATATATATAATATGATAAGATACATTATATATAAAATAGGATATATGATTTTATATCTTAAAGGATTTTTTCTTTAAATATGATGTTTTTTTCACATTTAAAGTGATTAGATTTTAGAGGTATTCTTTATCTACCAACATTAGGCTACTATTATGGAGTATTTTAGGGTTTGTTTTTCTTTTTTTATGTTTCTCTCTCTCATGGATATCATGAGTGAGTAGTTAGTTTTTTTTGGAAGTGAAATGAATATATATTTATTCTAATTGAATTAATTTTATTTTTATAATGTCTCACAATGGGTTCTCATTGTTATGATTTTATTTTTTATTACTCCATTATAGTGAATGACCATTGTTTTATGGGTTTGGTGGTGTTATTTTGATCTATTTCATCTTAATTGAGAACGATAATTTCCTTCAAGTGTTATATTACTTTTTTAGTTTGATTTCTAGAGTGAATTTTCCACTATGACCGTTTGGTTGATTTACTCTCACTGTTTA
The DNA here is from genome assembly GCA_963277665.1 of Viscum album. Taxonomy (NCBI): domain Eukaryota; kingdom Viridiplantae; phylum Streptophyta; class Magnoliopsida; order Santalales; family Viscaceae; genus Viscum; species Viscum album. The sequence goes on along the minus strand of OY728136.1, from coordinate 511,625,005 downwards.
AACAAGGTTTCTTGTTTCCTAATATCTAAGCGATGAAAAGTACACGAACATTAGATAAATGAATTTTAGTAACTGGAGAGTGACTACCCAAGACAGGGGATTCACTAGGACTCAATTTTGAAAACATAATGAGTATCCATAACATATTGTGTGCTTCATTATTTCATGATCTTGTATTTTCATCTACTTGATACATATATCTCCATTGTTATTATTTCTAAGATAGTTGGTTGAATTGTTCATTATAGATTATAGGTATTATTTATTGGATTAATATATGTCCTAGTCACTATGGTTTAGACCTTTGTTTTCCATTATCTCAGCTACACTTATAGTGAGTTAGTACATGGTTTTATAATATAAATTTTGAATTGATTCTCTCATAGGAAGTAATGACACCCTACTAGAGACCACCTCATCTACTACTTTTGTAGTCTAATTGTATTTTGTACAAGCCCTAATATCAGAAATTCAGAATCATTGTCCCCATGTTCACCCCAACTTACACTCTAATGATGATTTTTTCTACATTATATAGCTATTCCATGTAATCCTTGGCATGAAACCCTAAAATGAGTTCCCCGATCTTATCTAAATGTAAGCGGAAGACTTTCTCATGTTCCTGGTATTTTTTTAGTTGTTTCATTCTACACTATGATTTTTATCGATTCATCCTCTAACAAGAATAATCATCATTCCACTAAACACATGGATGACAAACCAATAACACATTATAAGGCCACATCCCACCAAACAGCCAACATCCCATGTGTTTCCTACATGTTCTATCATGATGGAATCCATGTTTTTTTATTTCCCTACGTCACATAACAAGGTAGCACCCCTACATGAGTGTGTGTCCATATTACACCAATTTGTGAGTTCCTTCATCACTAAAAAACATTTTATAGTTTTCTATCTTGGCCAATAATTCTTTATGACGCCATAAGACCCTATCAACAACACATGTCAACTCATATGCATTAAACGTTCCCCCTTTATCGTGTCATTATCCTTGAATCAACACTCCAATTTCTCCTAAAGACATTAAAATTGAATCATCCCACAATACCCACCCAAAATTTTCATTCCTACCTTAATTCCTTACCAAGGATGACTGTATTCACTCCTATACAACCTGATATTCTTGAGGTTTTAGACTCCTCTAAGTTTTAGGTCATTATTTAACCTACCATATGCCCAAATCCATCACTACTCCTACTATCATGGTGATTTTCCATCCCCATAGTTGACACTGCACCCTAAGGTTGGAAAATATTCCTTTTCAATAGCCATAACCCAAGGCATTGATGGATGGGTCAAGAAGCCTTACATCACACACTTTTCTATGCAAACTACCCCTATTTACACTAATCCCAGTTTTTTAACCATGAAAACATTCCTAATTGACATACTGCCTCAACATAGAAAAACTATAATAACACACCTACCTTAAATAAAACCACACCTAGATGTACTCTAAATTTGTTTGGGGTCGTAATTTGATCTCGTTTATTTCAAGATGTGGATCCACAGATGAGTACAACTCAGTTGTATCCTTATCCTCATAAATAATAAATAATTATTATTTGATATTTAGTATTTAATATTTAATAATAAATTATTAACAACTATTTAAAATTTTAATAATGATTATTATTATTAATTATTAATTATTATTAAACTCATGGTAGTTTTTATAAAAATTATTTCTAGAAAAGTAAAAAATAAAATTTCATATTTAGTGGGGATTTTAGCCGCAACAAAAAAATAGCCACCAAATGGCAGTGATTTTTTAATAAATCATTGTGAATTAGTTATTTTTTTATAAAATAGCTAATGAAATAAAAATAGCATATATATGTTGGTTTCAAAACTATTTCAAGATAATTTTTTTCATGTAGTGAGGGGGGGGGATATCATCCCAATTACCCACCTAAAACGAGATACCCAATTTCCAAGTGGTGATAGTGACAAGTGTAGTATTTTCCATCACAACTTGAAAATAGTATACACAATAATAGTATAAAATTATTATAATAATATTTAGGATAGTAATAACATTTATACCGATTTTTATAATTATAAAATTTATGTATTTTATAATAAATTTACTTTATATATTATAATTTATTTTTTTAATTTATATAATTTTCATTTATATATATATATATGTTATTTATTCTTATAAATATTTCATATTTTAATATATAAATGATTTTACATAGAAATAAATTTTATAATAAAATTAATATTCATGATAAATGTTTTATATAAATACATTTTGATATATGTACATGGTTATATTTATATATTTTTAAAACAATTTTTATTTTATAATTAACAAAATATTTATTATAATTATTACATTTATATATGTTATATTAATTATAAGTTTTATGTGTTTTTTAATAATGTTTGTATATATGATATACCTTACTTTTCAGAAAATTTCACATTGCAAAATTCAAGGGATAAAATTTACACTGTCAAATTTACACAGTAAAATTAAAATTGAAGGATACAATGTATTTTTTACTTTACAATAGAAGTTCAACAAAATAAGAAGGAGATCATCGACTTTTTTACTTCTCTAATAGATGTATTTCTTGATCACATCATCAAAATAGGTAATACAATTTATATTATTGTGAGTCAAGATATGATTTCTGATATATCCAAACATTGTAAAAAAATTTGTATCACTAGAATGGTATTTCCTATGGGTGGTAAACCATGGAAATATAAAAACATAGTTCTTAAAATCTCTTTGATTTGGGGTCTCATGGATTGGAAATGTGTCTCAAAGGTAAGTTTTTTTTAAATGGTGATCCCTTCTATGGGATTGAAAAGGAAGGAATTTGGTTTTAGATCTGTCTCTCTCAATCCAAGTTCATTTTGCATCTAGGAATGGGATTATCTGTTCAATACTTTCACCTTTAAGAAGATTAGGATTCAAATATGAGTGAGGTTATTTGGTTCGAACTGAATCCTTTGGAATCCCAAAATCCATCTATAAATTTCATCAATAATATGTGTTCCTAATGAATAGGGAAAACCCACCTAAGTGGTGGGGTTTGGTTATTTTTATATGCTTCTAGTTAATTTTTATCTAAATTATACTCTAATAGATAAGGAAATAGTTTATATCATTGATAATGTTCTTATTTTAATGATTGTTTATGATCATGTTCCCTATTTCTTATTTAATTTATAGTCCATTAGAAATATTTGAGTGAATTTTATGATGGACATTATCTATGATGTCTATTCACAAAAATGGAAGAAACCAAAAATCTATCATGGGATTTGTAAGAATATAGGGGGTATCTTTGGGAGGGACTTCTGATCAAAGAGTAATGATAAAAGATTATTTTTTAAGTTGATGGAATCTCTTGGGGGACTACATAGAATTATATGGATGATGTAGATCAGCGTACTCTATACCTTTCAGTTGTGGAAAATGAGTTTGTGAAGAGGCATGTTACTATTTTAGATATTTTACAAGAGAAAATGGGACATGATGATGCAGTTTCACCTTCTATTTAGGGGATGAATGTCTTGAGTAAAGGGGGACTCTTGGAACCTTTAGGGGTTGTATTGGTGGACGGAGGTGTTGCTATATTGGATTCATTGAAGACACCTTTCTGTAGTGAGAGGGTTTGGTTTGGACATGGACTAAGATGAGTACATGGTAAATTCATGTCTCAAGATCAAGGAATGACCATTAATACACAATATTCTAGTAAGGATTCTTCAATCATTCATGTTTGATCTCTTACCTATGGTTTTAAATGAATCAAAATTGGTACTCCATTGTAATAAGAAAATCAAACTAGTCTACAAGTTAGTTTGGTTTAGTCTAGTAATAATGCCAATGTTGTAATTCAAGTTGGTTCCAACACAAAATGCATACGGGAACTATTGTGAACTTCTTGAATGGGTTTTAATGAACCAACAATGAATAAATGGGGTTATAACCTAGACTTCTGGGTATCTTTTAAATTTAAATGTAACAAACTGTTCTAAGTTTCTATCCAACCTGACACCTTACTTGGAATGTGCCATGGCCCGAAGGGCATTCCCAATCCCCATAGGCTAGCAACCAGTTCCTAGGAATAAAACATTACAATTTGGGAATCATTTCACCCACATAAAAAATCATAAATACTCAACCAGAATAAAACATCACCACATTATCAATAACCAAAGTCAAAAGAAATACAACTATCACAAGTTACAAAATTTAAATTTTAACCAAGAACCACCATACCAAAATGGGGAGGGGAAACAACTAAGCTACCAAATAACACCGTGCAAAAAATATGACCAAAACTCACAATACACCTCCACCAAAACCTACAAGAAGAAACCACTAGAAACCAGATCAACCATCACCACTGTGATACACCTTGCATTTACCTGAATCAAACATAACAAAGTCTACATACACCCAAGGGTGGATGTTGGGTGTCAACCAAAGACCAATAGGATATCACTGAATGAAGGTTCCATGCCATAACATAACAAGAAAAATCAACATTCAAGGTTTTATAAAAAGTAATGGAAACATTTAAGGGAAACAATTTTTAGGAAAACATACTTTGAAATTTAAAGTGAAAAGTATATTCCACCATATATCGATGGTATGGATAGCATAAAAGGGGCATCTTGGAAAATTGCTAAGGAACTAGTGTTAGTGGGACCCCAGGAACCTCATACCTTAGTGATATAGTATAGAAACCATAACCCACAACATCCTCATGTATGATCTACTAGAAGGGAACACATCCCAAGGTCTAGTGGTCCCCAATCATCATTAAATGTGTAGTTATTGTTGTGGTGACAATTATACTACAGGGAACTAAGCCCTGACCCCACTGATACAACAACTGTAAAAGCCCAAGTCTACCCATCTAGTCACCTAGAATCCCTTTTTTCTAAATTCCTCATTAATACTGTAACGATCCGAATCTGGAGCCTCTCCACTTGTACCCCGCACTCGGTTTTCCACATGACCTCAAGCGTGTTTCCCCTAACGCGAGAGGCTGCCGACTAGCAGTGAGGGCCTAGGTCAGTCAGTGGGGAAACTATGCCCTCACTCGGTAAAGTATACAGTGAAAAGATGATAGTCAATAGCGGAAGCAGTAACAACATGCATAACAACAGAAACCAGAAAACGGAAGTAATGAAATACATATAGTAATGATGACAATGATACAACAGGTACAAGCATCTAAGGAAAATAGAAAACACAACAACGTTCTGAAATAAAACTGAACCAAGTGAAAAATAAAAACAAAGAAAGCTCCTTAGCATCACGAGCCACGACTCGGTCCCATGTTCCCCAGCTCCAGTGCAATCAAGAACCTGATGTAGAAGGGTGCTTGCCCTTATCTATACCTGCAACAACATAGTCTTCTTGGGCCCAAAATCATGGCCCAAACATGGTGTGAGATACAATCCTAGTAGGAAATCACCCAAAGATCTGTGCCTAACAGTCAATGAATACAAGGCAATAATAAAACAAGAAGCAGTAAACAGAAAAGCACAAGCAGCTACAATCCACTATTCTAGAAAACAAAGTACACATGTAAACAGCCAGAAACAATAAAGAAAACAGGTAACCCTCTGGGTAGCTCTCATAGCCTAACCCCTATGGTTCAACCCCCAAGTATTAGCAACCCTCTGGGAAGAAAACACAGTCTCACCCATCTGGTTCAGCTATGTAATTAAGCGGACTCTCTGGAGAAGCACTCACCGTCAATTCCCCCTATAGTCTCGTATCGTGCTAAAGGCTCTCTAGGGAAGCACTCGACATCAATTCCCCCTATGGCCTGTGTCGAGGATATACAAGCTCTCTAGGGAAGCACTCAACATCAATTCCCCCTACAGTCTCGCATCGTAATTAAAAGACACTCTGGAGAAGCCCTTCCGTCAATTTCCCCTTTTGTCTACTACTCTAGGTTCTCACAATCTTGAGTATAACCAAACATGCCCAGTGCGCGTACATCATCCAAGTAAACCTCAAGAACTACTTGGATATCAATTAAGGCTCAACAGCATAAAAACTAACAGTTCCACTATCCTACGACTAGGCATGGCAACTGGAAAAATGCCAAACAGGAAAAACAAGCATAGAAAACATCCAAGGTATAGTAAATCTACCATAATCACAGGAAAAACATCTACTCTAGCAATCAAGCAAAGCAGGCAACACAACAAGGTAAAAACAAGAACACATAATACCCCGTTCAAGGGTGTTGGTTGAAATTGCACAAAATATTCATCAAATTTCTACGGAAAGGCACAAACCACCTACCTCGATCCTAGGAGATAGATATATGTGAACCACGACGACAGATTCCTCTTAGAACAACATAGATCTGAGAAAACGCACAAAATGACCACCCGATGATAACTTGGAAGCGATGAGGAATCAAGAAAAAAGACTCAAGCAGAAGTAATAACTTACCGCTGCGATTCCAACGCAATCGGCCACACACGAATCGGAGAACGGATGGTGAGACGGGAGCTCTTCGAAGATTCGTCCGTACGATTGCTCTTGGATAGATGAAAACTGGAGAAGAAGATGAAACTGAGGGTTAGGCGCGACCCTGGTCTGTTTAATGAAAAAAAATAAAGTACATGGCATGTACTTCTTGAGTACACAGCGTATACTTCAATTTTCTGAACTCCGAATTAACCGGCCTCCACCTCAGCCTTACACACTGTGTGTGTGGCCTGGCATGGCCAGCACACGACATCGAGCTAGGAAAAGGTACACGGCGTGTACTCAGAAAGTACACAGCATGTACTTCGAAAATTTCCAAAAAATTCATTTTTATCAAAAACATCAGAAAAAGGAAAAACGTACCTAAAAAGAAGATCCGGGTGCTTAAAAACATCCCCCCTTAAAGAAATTCATCCCCAAATTTCCCTAATGAGGCGGATAAGGAGAAACCCCGAATAGCTCTGGCCACTGTGCTCGTAAATCGACCTCCCTCTCCCAGGTCTCGTCCTATACTCACACGTGCTTCCATAGCACTCGTACCAGAGGAACAGACCGTCTGCGGAAAACCTTCGTACTGTGATCGACAATCCGGATAGGATGCTCCTTGAATGATGCATCTGCTTCAATCTCGACTTCCTCAGGATGAAAGACATGAGATGGGTCTGAAAAGTAGCGTCAGAGATTAGAGACGTGGAAGACGTCATGCATGGCCCGATACCTCTGAGGTAGCTGCAACCGATAGGCGACCGAGCCAACTCTCTTCAAGACCTCAAACGGTCTGATGTACCATGGTGAATGCTTACCATGTCTACGAATTTTCTTGTTTCCCAACCTCGGTGCGACACACAGGAAAACCTGATCACCAACCTCAAACTCAATAGGTTGTCTCCACTGATCAGCATAAGACTTTTGTCGAGACTGTGATGTAGCCATCCTCTTCCGAATCAGCTCTATCTGCTCTGAAGTCTCCTGAACAAGACAAGGTCCCAGGAAAGATGCCTCTCCTGCCTCCAGCCAGTATAAGGGTGATCATCATGACTTACCGTACAAAGCCTTGTATGGATCCATCTGAATGGTAGCCTGGAAACTGTTGTCGTAGGAGAACTCCACCAATAGGATATGCTTCTCCAAAGAACCTACAAAGTCTAGAATGCAAGCTCTGAGCATATCCTCAAGCACCTGGATCGTGCGCTCGGACTGGCCATCAGTCTGGGGATGGTATGCTGTACTCAAAAGTACCTGTGTACCCAAGGCCTTCTAAAGTCCTTACCAGAACCGAGAGGTAAAGAACACATACCTATCTAAAACAATGGAGTGTAGAACTCCATGCACAAAAAAAATATCCCTGATGTAAAGTTATCCTAGATCATCGACACTAAAGGTCTCCTTGATCGGTAAGAAGTGAAAAACCTTCGTAAGCTTGTCGAAGACAACCCAAACAACATCGTTTCCCTGAGGCAATCTCGGCATCCCGGTCACGAAGTCCATCATAACATCGTTCCACTTCCACTCCAGAATGGGTAACTGTTGTAAGAGCCACACTGGTCACTGATGTTCTGCTTTCACCTGCTGACAAGTAGAACATCTCATGAAAAAATTAGCAACATCCTTCTTCATACCTGGCCACCAGTACTGGCGATGAAGGTCCCGATACATCTTGGTGATGCCAGGATGAACTACCAAAACTGAGGAATGGAAATACCATATCAGCTCCTCATGTATGTCTACTGGTACCCATACGCATCCTTGGAAACGCAAGATCTCATCCTCGCCCACTGTCCATCCAGGAAGAGGGTCCTCTCCTGACATACTCTCCCATAGGACTAAGCCTTATGAATCTGATAGTTGCCTCATCTGTACCCGATCAAGTAGCATGGAGGTAACAGCTAAAGAAGATAGAAAAGTCTATCCCCGTCTACCGTGAACCTCCAGATGCATCTCAGAGAACTGAGCGATCAGTTACCACTCACTACTGGCCTCCTGAACTACCTGAATCTGAGTTCTCCTACTCAACGCATCTGCCATGGAGTTGCCCTTTCCCGACATATAGGTAGGCTCTAAGTCAAAAGACTGTAGATACTCAACCCACCTGCGCTGCCTCAGATTCAAATCACACTGAGTGAAGATATAATTGAGACTCTTATGGTCAGTGAAGACCACAAAGTGCTCTCCCAGAAGATAGTGTCTCCAAACAGCGCAAGGCACGAACAATAACTTCCAACTCCAGATCATGCATAGGGTAGTTTCTCTCATGTGTCCTCAACTTCCGAGACCCATACACAACGAATCCATCTCCCTGTATTAGCACAGCTCCCAGCCCGATACCCGAAGCATCACAGTAAATAGTGTAGCTCTTTCCTAGATCTGGAAAGACTAGTATTGGTGCTGAAGTCATCCTCCCTTTCAGCTCCTAAAAGGATAAATCACAATAATATGACCATAAGAACTTCTCCCCCTTCTTGGTCAAGCCTTTCAAAGGTGCTACTAGATGATAAAAGTCTGGAATGAAGCGTCTGTAGTATCCAGCCAGCCCTAGGAAGCTCCGTACCTCAAAGATGTTCTTTGGATACTCCCAGGAAACTATAGCTCTCACTTTCTCTGGGTCCATTGAAACTCCTGCCTCTGAGATGACGTGACCCAAGAAGTGAATCTGTTCCATCCAGAAGTGGCACTTCGAGAGTTTAGCACAAAGCTGATGCTCTCTCAGTGTACTCAGAACGATCTTAAGATGGGTGGCATGGTCGTGTCGAGTGTGAGAGTATACCAAGATATCTTCCATTAAGACCATGAAGAAGGAATCCAAGTAAGGATGGAACACTTGGTTCATCAGTTCAATGAAAACTTTAGGTGCATTCGTGAGTCCGAAAGGCATGACTGTATACTCGTAAAGACCGTACCTTCTCCTGAAGGCTGTCAGAGGTATATCTAATGGTCTAACACGCAACTGATGTTAACTGGACCTCAATTCGATCTTCGAGAACACCTGTGCTCCTCGAAGCTGATCAAAAAGGTCATCAATACGCAGTAAGGGATATTGGTTCTTGACCGTCAATTGGTTTAGCTTCCGATAATCCACACAAATCTGAAGGGTACCATCTTCCTTCTTCGCAAACAGAACTGGCGAACCCCAAGGAGAAGTACTGGGTCAGATGAAACCCTTAGCCTGTTGCTCCTCCAACTGCTTCTTGAGCTCCTGCAACTCAGGTGTGGCCATCCTATAAGGAGTAATGGACACTGGTGCCGCTCCTGGCATGAGCTTAATAGAAAATTCTACCTCACGATCCGGAGGCAAACCTGAAAAGTCCTATAGAAAGACATCCCTATAGCGATCCAACACTCGAGGAAAGTCCAATTGTGGAGTCCCTTGATCATCCAGGTAAAGGCTAGCAATTTGGGCTGTCACTCCTCCAAGACCAAGATGCTCGAGTCCTGCCCAACTCCCCCAAACTTCCCATTCGCCTCTATGAAGAAAAGATTCACCCCCCTGGTGAGATGAAACTGACTCTGTGGTGATAACCATCAACGACTTCCTGGAAGGGAATCAACCAGTCCATTCCAAGAATAAAATCATAGCCTGCCATCTCTAGGACATACATATCCCATAAGAAGTGATACCCTACCACCTCAAGAGGGCACTCTCTACACTGGTGTACACTAGATGTCCTCATTCCCAATGGTGTGTCTAGTGTCAACGAGTCAGAAGAAGAAAATATGCATAGTCCAAGGTTTTCCACAACAGAAACAGAGATAAAGCTATGCCTAGAACCACTATCGAAAAGGGCTGAATATAAAACTGAGGCTACTAAAATCGTACCTCAAACAGTAGAAGGGTCGGGATCCTGCTCATGATAAGTCTTCTCCACGGCGAAAGACTGGCCCGTGCCACAGCCCTGCGCCCCTGACTGACCACTCTGAGTTGACCCTCCCTGCTGGTGCTGAGGAACTGGTGGCTAACCGCCACGACCTCGAGCTCCAATTCGGACCGAACGGCCGGAAGAACTCTAGTTTCTTGACTGGTGAGAAACTGGTGGGGATGCTCCTGAATAAGGAGTCATGGAAGAACCCTGGTCACCAGCGTCTAGTGAGAAAACCTGAAAGAAACACTAAAGGTGACCCATCTTGCCGCAAGACCGGCACTCCACGGGGTCTCTCTGGCACTGCGGCCTCATGTTCCCTGCCCGGCCACATTGGTGGCATGTCACCCGGCTGCCTGATGATGTGTCTCACTTCCTCGAATCACCGCTGGTAGGCTCCCTATAGCACTTCTTGCTATCATCTGGAGGAAAGCTAGCTCTGGAAGCAGAACCTCCCTGACTCGCGGCTCCATAGTCTCTCAGATTGCGATCCGCAATCAGTTCTAGGTTGACGATGGAAGTAATGGAAGTCAGCTGGAAGATGTTCACCTATGAGAGGATCTCTCGTCTGAGTCCATCCTCAAACTTCCTCACCAAGAACACCCCACTCCCATCTAGAAGGGGTGTAAAATGTTGCAGCTCGGTGAAACGAGAGGAATACTCCATGACAGATAGAGTACCATTCTCTAAGCTCATGAACTCCAAGGCTTGATCGGTCCTCAGGGTCTCTAGGTAGAATTAGTCGTAGAACACGCGCTGGAAGTCCTCCCAATTCATAGCCTACTGCTGACCCGCCTGTGAGACCACGTCCCACCACCTCTTGGAGGAGTCTTGAAGAATGTAGGAGGTGAGCTTGACCCGCCTCTCTGGAGGTGTCTCCAGATGCTCGAAGATAGTCAGCATGGCTTCTAGCCATGACTCTACAGCCTGAGGTCCTCCCTCCCCTGAGAATGTGGGAGGATTCTGCTAGTGAAAGGCCCGCGTCAGGTCTGCAATAGATGAGGCAGGAGGCGGTGCTCCCTAGAAGCCCTGCATCATCCTCATGAAACCTTCCCTGAATTTGTCATCAGCACCCACAACTGGTACAACAACCGCTGCCAAGGCTGGCTCGGCTGGGGGATCAGCAGGAAGTCCCTGATCAGCCATATCTGGCGTCTGATCACTGCCTGACGATAGACCTATGACCGGAGGATGTCTCAGAGGCATAGCTCTGAATGATCAAAATCACACCTTATATCAGGAAACAAGGACAGATAACACAAGGGTACAAAATGGGAACAAGGTAAAAAACACAAAAGAATACAAAACACGACTACACGGCGTGTATAAAAACTACACGGCGTGTCTTTTTAAGCCACTTACATGGGTGTGTACTCCTACCCTATAAGTCATGTACACTTCAAACTACATGGCGTGTTAACCCCAACACACGGCGTGTACTTGGAACTAATGCCCTGCCCGAGTTCCTTACACAGCTAACCCACATGGTCTGACTTAACCCGAGACTACACGGTGTGTTCGAAACAAACACATCGTGCACTAGACAAGGCATCGGTGGTCTGTGTTGTTGAGCACACAACCGTCTACACGGCTGGACCTTACACGGTGTGCTCCGAGCAAACACGGCGTGTATAGGCAAAGGCGACATTGTCCCGTGTTGTTCGTGACACGGCCGGGTACCAGGGCAAGACTACATGGCGTGTTCCGAACAAACACAGAATGTGGAAAAGAAGGTAATGCCGGCCAGTGTTGTTCATGACACAACTGAGTACCTGGAGAAGACTACACGGGGAGTTCCATAAGGACACGGTGTGTTCTATCCGATCTTCCCCAACCCATGTTTTTGGTGACACGGCCAGGTACACGACTCTGAACTTACACGGTGTGTAGCTACCGTACACAGCGTGTTTCCGAAGTTACTTCCACGACACCGTGTTCTTCTCACACGGTCAGTGACACAGGCTGAAAACTAAACGGTGTGTTCCCAAAAAGTGCACGCTGTGTATTCTTGGTTTTTCTGGGCAGTAGCTCAGAAACTGCACAAAATTCCAGAAACACTAAAAACAAGGCGAAAAAGTGCCTAATTCCGATCCGTGAGGGTCCATAACACCTCAAGAACCAAAATTTGGCGTTCACTTTGAAAAAAGAAAAAAAAACGATTTTCTAACATAACAGCAAAGAATCTATCAAGCAATTATCACAATAGCATGCATAATCTACACAAAGTCTATCACAACAGCATGAAATCGCTAATGCACCCTAGATGACATGGAAAGAATGCATGACATGTGATTCCTACAAGTTTCTATATGATACATGATACGACATACCCTCATCTCATCGGGTTACGATAGAAATAGAACCTCAATATCAAAACAGTAATAACACAAGCCAAGTGAATCACTCTCGGTGAAATCAGATCAACTATAAAATCTCAAATCCAACAACTGTAATTAATGAGGCAGTATGGCTTTTCCCTGTACACGGGTTAGCTACTCCCACACACAGCTTAATGCCAAGTACCGAATCCATCTTATCCCTGGCTAAGGTCTCCAAACAGTAAAGCAAGAGAAAATAACTCCTCTGATACCTCTTTGTAATGACCCGAATCCGGAGCCCCTCCACTGGTGCCCCGTACCTGGTTCGCCACATTACCTCAAGTGTGTTTCCCAAAATGCCAGAGGCTGCCGACTAGTAGTGAGGGACTAGGTGAGTTGGTGGAGAAACTATGCCCTCATTCGGTAAAGTATATAGTAGAAAGACAACAGTCAATAACGGAAGCAGTAAAAACATGCATAACAACATAAACTAGACATCAGAAGCAATGAAATATATATAGTAATGATGACAATGATGAAACAGGTACATGTATCTAAGGAAACCAGAAAACACAACAACATGCTGAAATACAACTGAACTATGTGCAAAAGAAAAACAAAGAAAGATCCTCAGCATCACGAGCCACGGCTCGATCCCATTCTCCCCATCTCCAGTGTAATCAAGAACCTGATGTAGAAGGGCGCTTGCCCTTATCTATACCTGCAGCAACTTACTCTGCTTGGGCCCAAAAGCATGGCCCAAACAGGGTGTGAGATACAATCCCAGTAGGAAATCACCCAATGATATGTGCCTAACAGTCAATGAATACATGGCAGTAATAAAACAAGAAGCAGTAAATAGAAAAGCACAAGCAGCTACAATCCAAAGTTCTAGAAAATAAAGTACACAAGTAAACATCCTGCTATAATAAAGAAAACAGGTAACCCTATGGGTAGCTCTTACAGCCTAAACCCTATGGTTCAACCCCCAAGTACTAGCAACCCTCTGGGAAGCACACACAGTCTCACCCCTCTGGTTCAGCTACGTAATTAAGTAGACTCTCTGGGGAAGCACTCACTGTCAATTCCCCCTACAGTCTCGTATCGTGATAAAGGCTCTCTAGGGAAGCACTCAACGTCAATTCCCCCTGTATCCCGCGTCGAGGATCTACAAACTCTCTGTGGAAGCACTCAACGTCAATTCTCCCTATAGTCTCACATCGTAATTAAAAGACACTATGCAGAAGCCCTTCCGTCAATTCTCCCTTTGGTCTACTACTCTAGGTTCTCATAGTCCTGAGTTTAACTAAACAAGCCTAGTGCGCGTACATCGTCCAAGTAAACCTCAAGAACTACTTGGCTATCAACTAAGGCTCAACAGCATAAAAAGTAATAGTTCCACTATCCTACGACTAGGCATGGCAACTAGAAAAACACAAAATAGGAAAAAAAATCATAGAAAACATCCAAGTACAGTAAAGCTACCATAATCATAGTCAAAACATCTACTCTACCAATCAAGAAAAGCAGGCAAAACAACAAGGGAAAAACAAGAACACACAATACTCTGTTCAAGGGTATTGGTGGAAATAGCACAAAATATGCATAAAATTTCTACGGAAAGGCACAAACCACCTACCTCGATCCTAGGAGATCGATATATGTGAACCACGATGACAGATTCCTCTTAGAACAACGTAGATCAGAGAAAATGTACAAAACGTTCACCCCACGATAACATGGAAACGAGTAGGAATGAAGAAACAAGACTCAAGTAGAAGGAAGAACATACCGTTGTGATTCCAACGCAATCGACCGAGCTCGAATCAGAGAACGGATGGAGAGGTGGGAGCTCGTCGAAGATTCGGCCGTACGGTCACTCTCCGACAGACGAAAACTAGAGAAGAAGATGAAAATGGGGGTTAGGCGAGACCCCGGTCCATTTAATGAGAAAAAAGAAAGTACACAACATGTAATTATTGATTACACAGCGTGTACTTCAATTTTCCATACTCTGAATAAACTGGCCTCCACCTCAGTCTTACACACCGTGTGTGTGGCCTGGCACGGCCAACACACAGCTTTGAGCCGGGAAAAGGTACATGGCGTGTACTCTGAAAGTACACAGTGTTTACTTCAAAAATTTCTAGAAAATTCATTTTTCTCAAAAAACCCAGAAAAAGGAAAAACGTACCTGAAAAGAAGATTTGGGTTCTTACAAATACACACATAAACTGCCTCTTTCACATGCACACAAACCCTACCATAGAAACACACAAGAAAATCAAATTTCAATAGGAAACCCCACTTCTGAAATCTTATGCACAATAAAACCATTTTAAAACATGTTTCACACCACCCACAAAAATAATTGAACCCATTTAACAAGCATTGTAATGATACCAGAATCATCCAATAATAATAAAGCATAGAATCACGTACCTCAAGCTTGGAAAATTTCATAATCTAGTTGAAAAATAAAAATGAACCATAAAGATACCCTTGAGAGGCAAATGAAAATCCTTTACATCAATATTTCTCCCAAGAAATCAATATTGCACCCTCACTAGGTCAACCCATCTATTTAATAAATAAGAATACAAATAAGGAGGAAGAGGAAACCAAGATGAAGAAAGAAATCAAGAATGTCAGGGCTTACATGATGTTTATTTCAGGGTACAAGGACAAATTCACCCAAAAATTGGGGTCTAAGGGATCTAAGAGAGAGGGGAGGTTCTCCTAGGTCAAGATATCCCAAATGGGGGGGAGTTATGGTGTTAAGGGTCTTAAATCAAGGAAGTAAAAATGGAAAAAATTGATTTTTTAAAAGTTATGGGTAGGCCACAAAGCTTGGCCACACGGTTTTCCAAACAATGAGACACATTATTTCCTAAGTAAAAGATGATGTGCGATTGTTTAGGGGTGCCCGCACGCCCGTGTGGTCAACAGTGTGCCTCATGACGACCCACTAGTCTAGGTGCATAGTTAGCGTCATTATCATGTTTCCTAGATAGTGCTACTATCTAGGGTTCATGGTGTCTTCCAGATTGACACACGGTTTCTATTAGCTATGTTCCAATCATGCGCCACATTCTTTGAATAAAAAAAATCACTATTTTTTCTCAAAAACTACTAGTAAAATTTATGAAACAAGTATAAACCAATAATAAAAGATAAATTACATCAAAAATACCATGGATGTAAAAATATTCCTACCATGAAAACATTCTTCCCTCAGAAAGTCAATTAGAAGTCTTATCAGAGAAAAAAATGGGTGATACTATTCAACCCATTACTTCTACTCCCACATCTCCTCTTCATCATTTATGTTCTACCAATGGACCTAAACCAACTATATGGGATTTCCATAAATCACATTCTATTTATAATCTACAATCCATATTAGCTACTCAAACACAAAAAAAAATCAGATTCCAGCTATAATTCCTCCCAATTAAGTACATGAGATGAGTCGGGACTGTACTTATTTAACTACAATCATAGAACACATCATTAATTGACATCAACTAAGATGGAGAAACTAATAGGTGTGCCATGTTACCAAGTTCTTTGGTAATCTCAAAAGTTATAATATACCTCAGAATTAGTTTTCCTTACATACCAAGATGACGATGACCTAGATGAGGTTTCACTTTCAACAACACTAGTCACCCACTAAATATTATAAATCACGATGTCATTGATTATAATAGGACTTATGGATACTCTATGCAATCAAAAAATATTGTCTGGTCAACTGGATTTTATCATACCTCTCCTATATAAGGCTCAGTCCCAAAAGTGTGGTCTCACCCACCTCTACGCACCAAAAAGGGGACTAACATGGCCAACCATAAAGTTCCTCAAAGGGAGACATTCTTATTTAGGATTGGTAATTGTTGTTATAAAAAGACACTACCAACCCCATATGGTTTTCCCTGGAGCCTACAAAATCCAACACACATACCCAGAGCATGTCTCCTAGAATTTGATTTTCTCTCTTCGTATGACCATCCATTTGAGGATTGTATGTCTTACTCAAGTTTACTTGATACCCCATTAATTTATGAAGTCCATCCCAAAATTGATAGGTAAAATGTGGGTCCCTATCTAAAACAATAGCCAACAACACCCCCATAAAGCCTCACTATCTCTTAAACATACAACTAAACCAATTCCTTCACTTTTTCTGAGTCCTTAATCATGATTAAATGGGACAATTTGGTGATATAGTCAATCACCACCTAAAATATCATTCCATCCATGAGGTGTATGAGGTAATAAAACAATAAAATCCATGGAAACCTCATCCCATTTCCATATAGGTAAGGTTAATGTCTGAAGAAAACTAGAGGGCCTTTGATGCTATGCTTTAACCTACTGACATGTATAACACTGAGATACAAATTTATCTATTTCTCATCTCATGTCAAGACCCTAAAACTGATGATTCATATCATAAAACATATTAGTAGTCACAAGAATAATGGACCACTAAGATTGGTGACTATCCTACATCACCACATTCTACAATGGGGATGACACCAGGAAGTGACCCTTTATGTAAATAACTCCATAACCAGACAATGAACACATTCTGAGCACATCCCCAATATTTAGGAACTATTTAAACTGCTATAATATCTCATCGGTAGGGTAATCCTGTCAAATTAACTCCATTTGGGAGTGTGTCAGTAGAATACTATCCAAGAATTCTCCTCTATTGTTTTTTTGTCTCCAGATGCATCAAGGAAAAAAGACCCATCAAGGCCAATTCATAACTGGACTCCTTCATCGCATTCACTGGAATTTTTATTCTCAAGGAATATTCTCCAACATTAACTTTTTCTGAGGTATAGAAGATATCAAAATCAAACCCCTGAAGATACTCGATCCACTAATGATTCCTCAAATTCATATCTTTCTAGGATAAAATGTAGGCCAAGCTATTATGATCTGATTAGACTGTAAACTTTTCCTCAAAGGGGTAATGATGCCATGTCTTTATAGCATTCATCACTACTTCTAATTCTAGGTTGTGGGTGGGGTAGTTCTTATTGTGTTTTTGGGGTTAATTAGAACCATACACCACCACATGCCCATATTGTATCAACCCACAACCAAGACCCATACCTAAGTCATCATAGTATACCATGCATACCTTTCCAAATTTAGGAAAGATCAAAATAGGGGTTATTTTCAACCACCTCTTATGTTCCTCAAAGGATGATTGAAATTCAAGGATCTATTCAAATTTTACCTCTTTTTAGGTAAGATTAGTCATGGGAAAAGAAAGCTGGTAAAAGTATCTAACAAACCTCCCATAATACCAATCAAAGACCAAAAAAACATCTAATCTCGAAAATATTCATTGGTTGGTCCCATGCTGTCATAGTCTTGATATTTTTAGGGTCTAATGAAACTCCACGCTATGAGATCCCAGATCCCAGAAACATTAATTCCCTGATCCCAAAGGTGCACTTGGAAAGCATAGCATAAATGTGGTGGTCTCGAAGAGTTCAAAAATATATCCTAGGATTCCATTCATTCTCTTCACCAGTCCTAAAGTACACCAGGATATCATCTGAAAACACCACAACAAAAGAGTCAAGGTACTGATGGAACACATTGTTCATGAGAACAATGAATATTGTTGGAGAATTCATCAACCTTAATGGCATGACCAAATACACAATTTTTCCATACCTACTTATGAAGGCTATTTTCATGACATCCATCTCTCTAAATCTGACCTGGTGATACTCAAAATGCCAATCGATCTTGGAGAACCTCCTTTCCCCCTTGATCTGATAAAAATGGTCTTTAATGTGGGGAAATTAATATTTATTCTAGATCATTACCTTATTGAGATTTTTATAATTGATGCACAACCAGAGATATTCATCATCCTTCTTTGAAAACAATACTGGGGTCGCCCAATGTGAGACACTCAAGAAAATGAAACCTTTGGTTTCCAAATCATCCATATTTATAATTAATTCCATCATCTTGGTGGGGGGACTTACGGTATGAGGGAAGAGATATCAATTGTATCCTTGACCCAAAATTTATAGTAAAATCCACATCCCGATCAAGATTCATCCCTAAAAATGATATATAAATACCTCTGGGAACTCATACACCATAGTAGGTGATCCACCCTCATGACCACAACCATCATCCTCCAACATGAGTGATGATATTTAAAAATACTACCCAACTCTAGAAGTGGAGGTCCTGCACATCTTTCCTGAGGATCCCATTCACATTGGAAGACCTTCACACTTCCATCAGGTTCTATAAAACTCACTCACCGGTGGTAGAAATTGATGTGTTCCAGAGAACACATCATCAAATCCATACTAGGGTTCACATCAAAGAGGTCCACTTTTATAACTAAGAAAACCCATTCCATCTCAACACCTGAAAGTGTGAGTGAAAAATACAGACACATATAACCCCACTCTCTCTTCTTAACAAGAGGTGTCACCCACTCCATCACATACGTCATGAGCTCTGTTGGCAATTTTAATAAAGCCCGTAGACAAGAATAAATAAAATAAATAGAGGCACCTGTATCAAACAAGGTAACAACTATAGATGATGCAATAAGGATCATGCGACAAACTATTGTAGGACATGAATTCAATTCCATTGGAATTTGATACATGGAATGAATATGCCTCTCCTATACCTAATCATGATGATAACTATTAACTTGTGGATCCAACTGAAGATAACTTTTCACTAAATAAGATCTAGCCTTGCCACCATGACTATCAAACTGAGAGCTCACTATCCTGAATGGTTCTGACTAGGATGAAAATCCCATAGAGGCTATAGAACCTGCACCACCTTTATTTGGGCATTCCAATTTCCCAAACTACTGCAACTGACCCATAGTTCTACACCGATGGAACGATATGGGTGGAGCTGAACATGTTGACCACATATGACTTGCCTTCCCACACTGATGGCACAAGACTAAACCAGTATCTGAATCTATAGAAAAAAAATGATCTGGAAGGTTTTCTTGAACTACCACCTCTCCTCTTCTCTTGATCATCATGCTTCATTTTCTTTTTAGATAAAATGTCGCTACCCTAACCCCCTGCAAGAACTCATATAAAAACACTATACTTTCTAGAGTAGTCAATATCCACCATGAAAGCATGGCCATCCACCACAAAATACATCTTCACCTTGAAAAAGAATACTTGTGATTGGATATACAATCATAAACCCATTTAAAATCATTGGGCTTTTAGCATCTCATTTCAGACTACCTCAGGTGAAAACTGAACTAACTCAATGAAGTAGTCGGAATACTCCAACATAGTCTGATCCCTCTGGTGGAGATATGAAAACTGTTGAGTCTATAAGAAGGAAAAGGTCATTAACAAATATTATTCATTGAATATGGCCTTTAAGTCCTTTAAAACCAATTTTTTTTGCTTCCCAACCTGAGCCACTGAGTCCCACCACATCCAACAGGGAACTCCAACAAAAACAAATCACACTAAACCTTTACTACCTCAAGAGTGTTAAAATACCCAAAAATCCTTTCAATTTTATCAATCCAATCCTTAGGTTCCTAGGGATTCATGCTTCCCATAGAAATATACAGGATTTTTATTTATAAATATGAAGACTTGTACTTTCCTAGACTTGGTTCAACATCCCTAAATTAAGAATTACCAAAGTATGATCCCTAACCAAATTCCTAGACAGACCAAACCACCAATTACACTTGCCTCTTATCAACTAGAGAGGGATAACTCTCTATGTACTCTTCTTGTAGTTTCACATGAAGTATTTGGGGCGGCATCTTTCAACATCAATCAACAAACACGATAAAAATTATCACCACACCATTCTATATAAAAAAATTCACCAAAATAAAATTTTAAACATTTTAATAAATCAAAACCACAACCAAAACAAGAACAATAACATGTCTAACCACTCCACCCCCGCTTGTTGTCCATGCACAACCTCCAGCCTGTATATATCACCGGGAAGAGGATTCAACCCAAATTCCAAACATCTCATGGTGAATCAAAGTTTATCATGAGGTGCATTGGACAAACACCCTAGTCACCACCAAAACCTCAATCCATAATAGTTCTCTCACTTGTATATCTAGAATCACCCAAATAACATTACCCAAATAAAGGGAGAAACATGATTTGATACCATTTTTTCATGAACTTTTTTTGTTTCTCATCCGAACTAACACCCAAACCAGCCTGTGGCATGGCCCAAAGGGTGTTAATGATCCCCATGATATGGAAACTAGTTCATGGGCATCAAAAATCACACTTTCGGAATGATTTATCCCACATAATTCTCCATAAACTCCCCCAAAAAACAAAACATCACCACATGATCAATAACCATAGAAAAAATATATACACTTATCAAAATTAAAACTATTTACAATTTAATCGGGAACTAACATACCAAAATGGGGAGGGGAACAACTAAGAAACCAAAAAATACCATTCAAAATGTGGGAAAACACCCTCAAGCCACTTCTACCAACACATGCAATAAAGAACCACAAGCAACTGCATCCACCATCACCACCATGGAACACATTTTATTTACCTAGTTAAAATATAACAAAATATACATACAACCAAGGGTGTGTGTAGTGTATGATCCAAATCCAGTAAGATATCACACAAAATAGAATCCATGCCATAACATTATAGTACAAATCCTCAAGCATGTAAAACATTTTATGGAAAAAATTCATTGAAATTTAAATTGAAAAGTAAATTCCACTGTATGTCGATGGTAAGAATAGAATCAAATGAGTATCAAGGGAAATCTATAAGTCTCTAGTGTTATTGGGACCATAGGAAACTCATACCTTATTCACATGGTATAGTAATCGTAGTCCATATTGTCATCATACATGATCCACTAGAGGGGAACACATCCCAAGATATAGTGGTCTCCAATCATCATTATATGTTTAATAATTATTGTATTTTCAATCCTTTTAGAGGGAACCTTGCCTCAGCCCCACTGATTTTACAAGGGTACTAGTCCTGGTCTTAAAATATAGTCACATATGATTCCCTTTGGGTTTAATTATTATTTCTATCACACATAAACTACATATTTCTCATGTCTCAAACCCAACAATAGAAAAATACATTAAAATCACCATTTTAAATCGGAAAAACAACTTTTAAATCTTTACGCACACCAAAAACATTTGAAAAGAAGTTTTAAACCACCCCAAAAAATATAGAACCCATTTAAAAATCATAAACAGTATAAATAATCATCCAGCAGTGCTAAATCATGGAATCACATACCTAAATCTTAGAAGCATTCAGAATCCGATGGAAAACGCAAATGAACCACAAGGAGAGCCTAGAGAGGCAAAAAAAACTATAAAAATCAATATTATCCCAATAAATCAAGATTGAACCCCTAATAGGTCAACCAATCTACTCGATAATTAAGAACCCAAATAAGGAGGAAGAGGGAGCCAAGAAGAAGGAAGAAATAAAGAGAGGAAGGGCTTACTTGATGATTCTTTGAGGATCTATGGTAAAATTCAACATGAAATTGGGGTTTAAGGGATCAAAAAGGGGGAGATGTGTTTTTAGGGCTAGAGAACCCAAATGGGGGTGAGTAATGGTATTTGGGATATTAAAAATGAAGAGGTAAAATGGTGAAATCAACATTTTTAATGTTTAGGGCCGATCGCATGGTTTTGTCGTACAGTTTTCCAAACCATGTTGAAACTCTGCAGAACCTATATACCTAAGGAAAAGAGTTCAAATAGTTATTTGGGGGAGGTTGTACACCTCTATAGTTGACCATGCGCCTTAGATAGACCCACTGGTTTGGGGGTATAGTTATTTTCATTCCCATGTAGCAAGTCATGTAGGCTGGAAAGTGAAACTACATAGGGTGCATGGTCTCTCTTGGGTTGGTGAACGGTTTATTCTAATAGTTATTCAGCCATGAACCACCTTATATTCTTCAAAAAATCACCATTTTTCTCAAAAAAAATCTTTGAAAATCCAAGGGAAAAAGATAAAACAAAAAATAAAAGATTAAATACCTCAAAAGAAACCTTGGATGTTACATGGAAGGGCCGTAAATATCTAAGATTATGTTGATATTGAGTTTATAAAATGTTTAAGTAATGATCAATGGTTTTTATTTGGTTATACATCCTACTCATGTGGATGGTCTATTTCAAGGGGTTGTGCACAAAAATATAAATACCCTGGATATTAAATAGCCTAACTATGAGTGTGGGAAACACCAGGTGGAAGTTGGTTTAGATGTAGACCATTTTTAACACCCCAAAATGATAAAGGGTTAAATAACTAAATGATATGACTCATGTCAACAATTTGAACCTTCTTTTCAGGAGCCCACCTGATTAGAACTCTACAGTTTAGCATGCTTGGCCTGGAGTAGTGATTAGGATGGGTGACTGTCTGGGAACTTTCCTAGGGTGTGTGTGAGTGAGGACAAAGAACACTGGAAAGGACATGTGTTGTCCTGTGGGTATATTCATTAGTTAAATGATCCATTCGGGCAAGTGGGTGGCCCCCAGGGTGGGTACCACATGTCTGTGGGGCAACTAGTGGTACCTGGCATCCAGGACCCAATGACTGTGTTATGGCTGGGTGGATGTGTTATCACCGGGACCCAGTTGTCACATTTGGTTTCAGAGGTGGTACCCAGCCTTAAGTGTGGTGCACTATCTGGGTTGATGTGTATGGCCCATAATGAGGATTTTGTGCTCTAAAGGGGGGGTGATTGTAACACCCAAAAATGATAAAGGGTTAACTGAAAAAAATGATATGACTCATGTCAACAAGGTGAACCTTCCATTTCAGGATCCTACCTGATTAGAACTCTATAGTTAAGAATGCTTGGCCTGGAGTAGTGATTAGGATGGGTGACCTTCTGGAAAGTTTCCCAGGGTGCGTGTGAGTGAGGACAAAGCACACTGGAAATGAAATGTGTTGGCCTATGGGGATAGTCATTAGTTAGATAACCCATTTGGGCATGTAGGGCCCCCCCAAGGTGGGTACCATGTGTCTATGGGGCAACTGGTGGTACCTGTCGGCCAAGACCCGACGACCGTGTTATGGCGAGGTGGTTGTGCTGTCACTGGGACCCAGTTGTCACACAATTGGTAGTGGTAAATTATTAGTGCAAGTCACCACTGAGTGAAACCATAAGTGTTACTAGAAATAAATACTTTTTAGTTCTGTGTAGGTGCAAGGAGGTTTGGTTGGGACTGAAATGATGGTTTGTAGTGTTGGCCTTAGTTAGGGTGGGAATGTGGATGACTTTGGATAGTCATATATGGAATAATCACTAAAGTATGATCGTTTTATTTTAAAATATTATATTATGAGGGTGTTCAACTTTCTAATTCTCTAAATAAGAACTCATATAAAGTCTCCTTGTCTAAATCGAATAATACCTTTATAGATGAATGGTTTCCAACTATCACTCCAAAAAAGTCTAGGCCCAAGAAGGACTGCACTCAAGAAAAACCATAGTGGTGCACTTGGGATAACTACATGGTTATGAGTATGTAGGGGTAGAAGTAATTTACTCTCCATTATAATCAATGGTATTTGAAATACAAAAGATAGGTAGGATTCTAGACTTGTTCTATGTACACTAAATATAATAATTGATGTGGTTACTAATAAATAATATTTAAGTGGAAGTGGGATCAAGCCTGATCCTATCGCTCATGTCGGAGTCAGTCATGACATATAGTAGTTTTTCTTGAAACATTGTACATTTAAAATAATACATGTGTGGATCCTAAATAGAGAATAGGGTATTACTCCCATGGCTGGGGAATTTAGTGTTAGGTCGGAACAAAAAGGGGAAAAGATGGCAAGAGGGGGGGTGAATTGCCTTTTAAAAAATGATTGACAAATTAAAAACAAATATCAAAGTGCAGCGGAAATAAAGAGGGAATCACACAAGAAATTGTTAACGGAGTTCGGCCAAAACCCGGCCTACGTCTCCGCTCCCAACTTAACGTTGAGAGATTCCTACCACTTGCTTTTCAATGGTTTTAGCAAGAAACCCACTAGGCTTTGAGGTAGCACTAGGACCTATTACAGCTTGCTTTTATTGGTTTAGCAAGAACCCACTTGCTTTCAATGGAATAGCAAGAACCCACTAGTCTTTTTACGGGTGAAGGCTAGCTCACCGAAAACTCAAGCCTTTTAAAAGGAAAGGCTTGAAGAAACCTCTTCACACCTTAGTGGTGGTGTGAAACCCAAAAGAAAGGGGGATGAGAAAAGGGTTGGGGTTTGTAGGCACAAACCCAAAATTAAAGCTCAAAATAAATATACAATAAAAAACCGTATATGAGAAGCCTTGGGCGCCTTTGATTGGATGGAGATGTTGAAGGCCGCTTCCAAGCTTCTTTGGAGGAGCTCCTTGGATGTGGAATTGGATGGAGCACTTGGGGTTCCCTTGGAGTGGCTTGCCGGAGGATTGTCGAATGATGGAAAATGTGTCCGTTGGCTTCACAATGGTTCCGGTAGATGTCCGGGGCTTCCTTGGCCTTTATTTATAGGCATGGAACCCTTGGGGAGGCTTTGGAGCCGTTGGAGAGGCTAAAAGAGCCGTTGGGAGCCAAGTGGGCCAGCCTGGTCAAACTGCAACGGCTAGTTTGACTGGCTCCACCGGCTGGCCGGTACAGTCCCACCGGCTGGCCGGTGCCTTAAAAAAGGATGAGGATTTCTGTCCAGGGGCCACCGGTTGGCCGGTGCTTGGCCACCGGTTGGCCGGTGGGGAGGCAGTAGCTACCCCTTGAGTCTGGGTGCCACTGGCTGGCCGGTGACAGAGACACCGGCTGACCGGTGGAACCTGGCAGTGGGCAATGCCTCTGCCAGGTCCACCGGCTGGCCGGTGATATAACACCGGTTGGCCGGTGGACTGAATTTCAGTCCACTTCTTGTCCAATCTTGGGCCAATCCTTTGGCAATCTTTTGACTATCATCCACAACACTTAAAAACAATGTTAGACAAAAAAGAAAGTGATTGTGATCATGAAAATCAAAGAGTGTGGGGTACAACAATCTCCCCCTATTTTGATGATCACAATCACTTAAACAAGCAATGTAAAAACTTAAATGAAAGGCATGCTTTAAATGATAAATTGAAAATAAATACTAAGCATGAGAGAAAAGATTCTCCCCCAATCAATCAAGAAATTTCTCCCCCTTTGTGATTATCAAAATAGAGTGGGGCATATAACTTGATTGAGGGAAACGATGAAAGACGAGATTTTAAATCAATTGAAAATGATATCAATTGTTGAAAATTTTGAAATGAAAATTGAATTGAAAAATTTGAATAACAGTTTGAATTGAAAGTTTTGAATCAAAAACCAATTGAATTTTGAAATTTGAACCCAAATGAAATTTTTGAATCAAAAAATGAATAACAGTTTGAATTGAAAGTTTTGAAAAAAATTCGATACCAACTGTTGGAAATTTAGAAATGAAAATTTAATAGAAAATTTTGAATTGAGAGTTTTGAAACCAAGTGAAATTTGAATTGAAAATTTTGAATACAAATTGGATTGAAAAATGAATTGAAATTTTGAAATTTAAAATTTGAAAGCGAAATTTTCTCCCCCTATATAAAACAAAAGATCATTGGGGAAAGGAAATAAATTTTGGCCCGGAGAGACTCGCAAGAAGGGATTTTTCAATCCATACTTGTCTCATGGCGGGTCTTCTCCTATAAAATTCTTCGGAATAGAAAATACTTTTAGGTTGACCATACCGGGCGTTTTTACAATTACATTCATAAATAAGGTGCCCGGGTTTTTTACAATAATTACAAAATTTAAAACTAGAGCTCCCCCTTACAAAAACAGTGGGTGCATGGGAGGAGGAAGCTTGGTTGGTATAGCCAAGTCCATTGGTGGTTCTAGAAATTCGTTGGGAACCTAGGAGATTGTTCAAATTTTGTTCCCCTTGGGTGAACTTAGCTAGGGACTCCTTTAGGTCTTTGATGGTTGATTCCATGGAATCAACATTTGGAAAATTTTGGATTTTAAGGGAGAGTTCCTCCTTCTCTTTGAGAAGTTGTTCTTTTTCGGAAGAGAGTTTTTTGAAATTCTTTTTCAAAGCAACGAATTTTGAAGAAAGCTCATGAAAACCATTTTCAAGTTGGTCTCTAGCGTGTGAGAGTTCTTTATAAGATAGATGATTTAAAGAATTGGAATTTGAAGAACAAGAGGAGGAGTCAGAAGATGTTACCTCATGGAATGCCATTAGGCATTTTGTACCTTGGTCGCTCGAGGAGGAGGAGGAGGAGGATGATGAGGAGGTGTCACTCCATGTCGCCTTGAGGACCTTTTTCTTTCCTTTTTCCATAGCCCGTTTCTTGTTGAGTGGGCAATCGGGCTTGTAATGGCCCTTTTCGCCGCACCCGTAGCATTTTACCTTGGGCTCGGATCTTGTGGTGGGTTATTGCTTTCGCGCCTTGCGAGATTTCTTCTTCTTCTTGTGCTTCTTCATAAACTTGTGCATTTGGCGGGCGAGATTCTCCATTTCCGAGTCGCCGCTTGAAGATGAAGTAGATGAGGAAGATGAGGATGAGGAGGAGCTTACTTCTTTTTGAACCTTGAGGGCAATGTTCTTTGGTGTCTTGATTGGTGTGCCCTCCTTTTGAGCTTGCCTCCTCATCGTGATCTCGTACGTCATGAGAGATCCGATGATCTCTTCGACCGGCATGTTCTTTACATCCTTGGCTTCTTGAATGGCCGTCACTTTAGGTGCCCATGAGCTCGGGAGGACCCATAGAATCTTCTTGACCATTGCTTCAGCTGAAATATTATCTCCAAGAGACTTTCTACCATTGCACACGTCAGTAAATCGTGTAAACATTTCAGAAATTGATTCATTAGGGTGCATAGAAAAAGACTCAAAATCCTGACGATACATATCCAATCGAGTATCCTTTACTTTGTTGGTCCCCTCATGGGTAACCTCCAAAAGTTTCCAGATTTCATGTGAGGAGGTGCATGTGGAAACTCGATTGAATTCATTTCGGTCAAGGCCGCAATGTAGAGCATTCATGGCTTTGCCATCAAGCTCGAAATTTCTAATATCGGCGGGGGTCCATTTGGATTCATCGGGGGAAGACAAATAATAACCTTGCATGACAATTTTATAAATAGGATATCCTATGCTTCTAAGAAAGGTAGTCATGCGGGTTTTCCAATAATTATAGTCGGACCCATCAAAAAATGGAGCCCGACCCAATGAGTAGCCTTCGGGGGCGAAAGAGGTAGATGCCATCAAAATGGATCTTTGAATTTGAAACCTTTTAAGGAATTACTCAAATTACCCCTTTGATACCAATTGTTAGGTCGGAACAAAAAGGGGAAAAGATGGCAAGAGGGGGGGTGAATTGCCTTTTAAAAAATGATTGACAAATTAAAAACAAATATCAAAGTGCAGCGGAAATAAAGAGGCAATCACACAAGAAATTGTTAACGGAGTTCGGCCAAAACCCGGCCTACGTCTCTGCTCCCAACTTAACGTTGAGAGATTCCTACCGCTTGCTTTTCAATGGTTTTAGCAAGAAACCCACTAGGCTTTGAGGTAGCACTAGGACCTATTACAGCTTGCTTTTATTGGTTTAGCAAGAACCCACTTGCTTTCAATGGAATAGAAAGAACCCACTAGTCTTTTTACGGGTGAAGGCTAGCTCACCGAAAGCTCAAGCCTTTTAAAAGGAAAGGCTTGAAGAAACCTCTTCACACCTTAGTGGTGGTGTGAAACCCAAAAGAAAGGGGGATGAGAGAAGGGTTGGGGTTTGTAGGCACAAACCCAAAATTAAAGCTCAAAATAAATATACAATAAAAAACCGTATATGAGAAGCCTTGGGCGCCTTTGATTGGATGGAGATGTTGAAGGCCGCTTCCAAGCTTCTTTGGAGGAGCTCCTTGGATGTGGAATTGGATGGAGCACTTGGGGTTCCCTTGGAGTGGCTTGCCGGAGGATTGTCGAATGATGGAAAATGTGTCCGTTGGCTTCACAATGGTTCTGGTAGATGTCCGGGGCTTCCTTGGCCTTTATTTATAGGCATGGAACCCTTGGGGAGGCTTCGGAGCCGTTGGAGAGGCTAAAAGAGCCGTTGGGAGCCAAGTGGGCCAGCCTGGTCAAACTGCAACGGCTAGTTTGACTGGCTCCACCGGCTGGCCGGTACAGTCCCACCGGCTGGCCGGTGCCTTAAAAAAGGATGAGGATTTCTGTCCAGGGGCCACCGGCTGGCCGGTGCTTGGCCACCGGTTGGCCGGTGGCAAGACAGTAGCTTGCACTGTGCTGGCTGGGTGCCACCGGCTGGCCGGTGCTTGGCCACCGGTTGGCCGGTGGGGAGGCAGTAGCTACCCCTTGAGTCTGGGTGCCACCGGCTGGCCGGTGACAGAGACACCGGCTGACCGGTGGAACCTGGCAGTGGGCAATGCCTCTGCCAGGTCCACCGGCTGGCTGGTGCTATAACACCGGTTGGCCGGTGGACTGAATTTCAGTCCACTTCTTGTCCAATCTTGGGCCAATCCTTTGGCAATCTTTTGACTATCATCCACAACACTTAAAAACAATGTTAGACAAAAAAGAAAGTGATTGTGATCATGAAAATCATAGAGTGTGGGGTACAACATTTAGGATACACATCAAAATATGAGTCTACCTGATATGACTCATGTCAATAAGGTGAACCTTCCTTTTTGAGAGCCTACCTGATTAGAACTCCACAGTTAAGCATTCTTGGCCTGGAGTAGTGATTAAGATGGGTGACCTTCTGGAAAGTTTCTCAGGGTGTGTGAGAGTGAGGACAAAGCACACTAGAAAGGAAATGTGTTGGCCTGTGGGGACAATAATTAAATAGATGACCCATTCGTACATGTGGGTGGCCCCTAAGGTGGGTACCACGTGTCTGTGGGGAAACTGGTGGTACCTGGTGGCCCGGACCTGACAACCGTGTTATGGCGGGGTGGCTTTGCTGTCACCGGGACCCAGTTCTCACACCATTGGTAGTGGGAAATTCTTAGTGCAAGTCACCACTAAGTGAAACCATAAGTGGTACTAGAAATAAATACTTTTCTAGTTTTTTGTAGGTGCATAGAGGTTTGGTTGGGACTAAAATGATGGTTTCTAGTGTTTTCCTTAATTAGGGTGGGAATGGGACTAACTATGGATAGTCATATATGGAATAATCACTAAAGTATGATCATTGTATTTCAAAATATTATATTAGGATGGTGCTCAACGTTCTAATTATCTAAATAATAACTCATATGAAATGTCCTTGTATAAATGGAATAATCCCTTTATGGATGATGAATTGTTTAAAACTATCCTTCCAAAAAAGTCTAGACCCAAGAAGGATAACACTCAAGAAAAACCATAGTGGTAAACTAAGGATAACTACCTGGTTCTGAGTATGTAGGGGTAGGAGTAATTTAATCTCCCTTATAATCAATGGTATGAAAAATGAAAAATATAAGTAGGATTCTAGCCTTGTTCAATGTACAATAAATCTAATAATTGATGTGGTTACTAATAAAGAAGATTGCAGTTGTAGTGGGATCAAGCCTGATCCTATTTCTCATGTCGGAGTCAGTCATGAGCCAATAGTAGTTGTACTAGAAACATTTTACTATTAAGATAATACATGTGTGGCTTCTAAATAAAGAATATGGATTTACTCCCATGGCTGGGGAGGTGAGGAGACTCATCAAAATATGAGTCTTTTTTATCAGGTTCAGAATTTAGAGAATCTTTATCCCCCACTTTGGATTTTTCATTATTATTTTTTAGTGTTTTCATGATTAGGGAAATTTTTTCATGTCTGACCCCATCTCTCGTCTTGTGTTTTTTCTTTTATTAATAAATGGGCAAGATACTACGAGATCTTTACTCTTCATATTTCTATATATATGTTTTTGTATATATACATATGTGTACATTTACTTATATTAATATTGACATATGTGTGTATGTGTATAGTTATATTAATATTTAATAGAAAATAATTATATTTTTTAATACTTATATTTGTGTATGAACACTTGCACATATATACTAATAGTTGTATATACTTATAAATATGTATATTTTCAAATAATTACATTAATATTCATGGATATACTTATATTATATGTATATATATGTATATATGTATGAATGTGTATACATCTATTATCAATGTATGCACTTATATTAATGTATATATACACATGTATGCACAAGTATAAATGTATTATGTATATACATCTTCCTCCCCTCCATATTTCTCTCCCCAACAACTGCACACCCACTACGAACTATCCCCACCCAGACATCTTCTCTCCTGAAAACCATTCAAAGCTTCATCTTCCATGACAATGCCTATGAATCATTCCTCTATTTATCTTTTCATATCGTTGATCTTCATCCCTCCACTATGTTACATCGTTGTAGTCCTATGACTACTCCATCATAATGGGCTCTCCCCAAATCCCAACATAACTAATTTCATCTTCATTCTTAACTCAATAGATCTTAAAAAATCATTCATAGGTTTATATTCTACTTATATTTTATTACATATCGCATAGTAATACATAGTATGATAACACATTTGTAACCCTAATTTTATCATCCACTAATATTTTTTCATTGAAGTTCTATGATTCATCATCTTTGGTAACCCTCAATTTTAATGTTTTATTTTCTTCCAATCCTAAGTTATAATTTTTTAATTTTATAGACATTCACACTCTTAATGTATTATACTAATCACATATACTTCTAAATTATCATGATTCACTTTAGTAACCCAATCTGCTCCAAAGTTATAGGGTTCAAATTTTATGATAGTTCTTACCCTTATTTTATTATGTTACTCGCATTTCCAACTCAAATTTCATCACACACTTTTCTAACCCAATCTATCCCACCTATAATTATTTTTACTTCTTAGTTCTATTTTACTTCCTCTTTTGTAATCTACATCATTCATATTTGACTTTATTCCCCTTCTAACTTCTTGGTTTATAAATATATTAACCATATTTTACTATGATGATGTATGTGTCTGGAAAGGAACTAGTTAAGAACCGTTATTATCCATTATTGTTGTGTTTCCACTTACTATTCTCAAATATAAAAACATCTAACTTTCAACGCCTAAATCCACATCACATCCGAATTCTAGACCTTTACTTTATTTTGGAGCTTCTGAAAATTTAAGCATTTGTTAAAATTTATCTATTAAATATATATTTTTACATTCTTTTTTTATTTCAATTTTAGATATAAAATTTAAATTCATATTAAAAAAATATGATCTCTATAATTAATTTAAAAAATAAATTCCATCCCATAAAAACATTAAAGTCTCTAATATACTTTATTTCACTATTTATTTTATCCCTTAACATGGATTGGAATGTTTTTAATAGCTTAAATGTAAAAAAATTAAAATATATTCATTGTGTTTTACTCATTATCAATACTATAAGTAGTCATTTATCTATCATTTCATCCACTAAATATATTCCTCAATATAGGATTGTCCTCCTTTGACGTTATAAAACTTATTATATCTATTCCATAGAAAATTAAAAAACAATGTGTCCTTTTTTCTAATCAGTATTTTTCCTTTCCTCCTCTATACTATAACCACTGCTAATGCATATTCCCAAGACAATTTTTCATACCACTGCATATACATTTTTTACTTTCATGCCACTAATTTACTATTTATCATAGAATAATCTTATATATTACCCCTTCGATTTCAACCTTGATGTGACTTCTAAAGATTCCAGTCTCCAAATAACATTAAGGAGGTTTCAAAAGAAAGATTAAATTCATACAGTTTTTCTATAACATCACAGTACAATTTTTATACAAAAAAATTACATAATTATTTATTTCATTATTTCGATTGTTATTTGATAGGTATATTTATCACATCAGGTTGTTTATATTCAAATTTTGAAATGCACATTGTTCATTTCAGTCTTGTTTTGGGAAATGATAATAATATATTAGAATTTTCAATACAACTTTTACTATGAACATCACTATAACATGGAAGGTGTATATACTCTGATATAATACTTTGATAGATTTTATTATTATTGATACAATATTGCAGACATCAGTAGTGGGTTTCTAAAAATGTTCTTCAACGATATATGCATTAAATATATTTTATTATTTTCTTCTAATTCACATTTTAATATTTAATTTAACCTTTATTAGTATTCATATAATCATCATATAAAATAAGTTCTCAAAAAAATTATCTAGACATCATTGTAGGAAGAACTACCTTATATGAAATCTATCATAATAATTTATTAAAAGAAAGTAATCAATATCCTTCATATTCTAGTGCGTATATTACATGTATTTAGTTATATATTTAACTTATTAAGTAATCATTACAAAATATTTATTATAAAAAAATATTACACCAATTCCAATTGTAATGCCCCATGATTTTTTGAAATGTTTTATTTCAAATGAATTTAATCTTTTCAATGTTTTTTGTTACACGAAACACTGAGTTTAAACGAAACATGACATACTATTGAAATATTATAATTTTATATGATAGTTATCACCCAACCATTAGAATGAAGAGTATAAATACGATTGACTGAATTATAAAAATATATAGTTTACACATGAATAAAAAATTAATTCTTTGGTGACCAATTAATTAGAAATGAAAATTAAAGCTTTTTGAAATAAAGGATATCTTTTTTGAATAACTATTTTCAAGAAAAAAACACATTTGACCTCAATAAATTTAAAAAAATTAATTATTTTAATTAAATATAAATATATATATATATATTATTCAATTAAATTTTTAACATTCAAATTACTTGTATTATATACAATATATATGAAAAAAATTCAATTTTACTCTTAAAACCCCTATTTTTCTAAAAAGTAATTTTATGGCCTTTTGAGCACTTATTTTAAAACTATTTTTGAAAATTTTATAATTTTTTAAAAAAAATAATGTTTATTTGTGAAATCATCATGTAAAAATTATATTAGGGTGAACTTTTTATAATTTGTTTAAAAGATAAACATTAAGTGAATATTAAAAAATAGCAGTTTTTATTAAGAATTCTCATTTCTTTTAAAAATGTAAAAAACATAATAGTTGTAGTAAGATTTTTTTAAAATAAAAAAAGTTAAATTATATATCTATTACTCCAATTTAGGTAATTTTAATCATTTTTATATTTAATTTTTATATAAATTTTTTTAAAACTTATGAATATTTTTTCTTTGCAAACCCACTTTTTCATTAAATCTGTAGGTATAATATTAAATTTAATTATTACAATTTTTTGAATTGAATTTGGGAAAAAGTATTTAATATTTTGAATCATCATAATTTATAATATCTAATCATTTTAAATTATTTTTTTCCAAAATTAACCGTGGAAACAGTAAAACTTTTTACCGTGGCTATGGTAAAATGGGTTTATTAGAGGGTTAAACTAAAAAGATAATAGTTAAAAATGAAATAAGAACATTAAAAATAAAATTATTTTATGGAAATATATTGACCTTATCTATCCTATTTTTAAATATTTGGTCATTTTTAATCTTTTATCTTGGGAATAACTTTATTATTTTGGATTCTTTTGAGAGATTTTCAAGTGGTTTTCAGGTGGGTTCCTTTCCCACACTTATAAAAGGCCACCACCACCCTTAACATATTTGCACATATCAGAACATATAGTTTATAAAAACCCCTGATAAAATCCCTACTCAATATCTTGATCCATTTGTTATAGCTTATGGTCCTCAAAAAAAAGTAACACTCTGGTTCTTAATAAGAGATTTAAAGGTAGTGCTTCTGAGTGAAGGGTCATCACTAATCTCCTAATTTTTATCTATTATTTTTAATCAATAAATTATGTATTAAAACATAAAATATAATAATTACAATATCTAATATATACTGAGATGTTATTATGATAATTTAATGACCTATATTTACCTCTACTTCCATCAAATGGAAAATGAAACCATCGATCGTGTGTATGGCATACAACCGCCTCGTGAATCGATGTTGTTTATTTTCCGTCACCACCTTTAAAAGATGGATATAATGACCGATTTGATATAATTATATTATATATATTAAATTAATATAATATTATAATTATTATATCATAGATACCTTCTTAATTTCCATTTCATGGGAGATATATTAATGTCTCTCGTGTGTACGGTGGACTACCGCCTCACGAAGCGATGTGATTCATTTTCAATTATGCTTTAAATGGAAGGTATTAAGGATAAATATAGTTAAAATATTATATATATATATATATATATTAAATTATAATGATTATTTACTATTTTAATTCATTTCATTTTATTTTTTGAGAAAATGGTAACAGCATTCATGCAAATGTACAACCTACCTTCTCCATGAACTGTGTATTTTATTTTCTATATATAGCTTTTATTGATTGATATAAATACATATATACTGAACATATAGTATATTTACAACATAGATAAAATTTTATAGATTATTTAACCATGATCAAATTAAAATTAATTAAAATACTAAGTCGAAGTTTACATGAAAAACAAAGCAATTATTTTCTAAAACATGATTTTAACATAGAATTGTTAAAAAAATGTCATAAAATGTAATACGTATATAATATATGGTATTATATATATTTATAGTTTGTTAATATACTTATAATAAAGTTATATTTATTATATAGGAGATTTTAATGTGTATAAAAGAAGTTAAGACATAAGGTAATGGATTTTTATCTCATGTTTATTTTCTATGAGACACATGCCATATTCAACACATATTTCATTGATACAGGGTATATACTAAACGTGGACATATTTAATTATGAATAACCTAAAAATAATAGTGATTACATATCCATTTTAGTATTTATCTTTAATGGGGATTATGATTCAAATGTTATCAAATTGTTAATGGGTTTATGTTACAATATCATTATTTATCGAGATTGTTTATGATTATGTCTCAAATGTAGATATATTATGATATAACGCTCAAAAATAATCAAAACTTTTATTATACTATGGTTATTCATCATATTTTACAAGTATTAGTACCATTTTCCAACTTTTTTCAACTTAAAATAATTTGAAAAATATTTTTATGAAAATATGTCATTATTTCTCTCTTCGTTTAGAAATACATTTTCTTCCCAAACCTTGTTTTCTAAAAATATTTTAAAAAATGTTTTACTATTATCCTATGATTTTAAAAATAAATTTTTTACTTTTTAGAAAAAAAATTAAAAATTAATCTTCATGTCACTTTCCAAACAATTCCCATTTGGATTTTAAAAAAATTGTGAAAATAATCTTTTTTTAACATGAATAACATGAATAGTATTTCTCACTATCATGGTCACTCAATGATTTCGAGATTCATTCAAAGGTTTTTTAAATTTATTTTAAAATAAAAAATTTTCCATTATATTTTTGAAATTTGTATATTTTAAATAAATTATTTCAAAGTAAAAAGGATATTGAAAATGTTTTATGTTTTAAAAAGTTTTTTCCAAAGTGAAAATGTTATTTTATTTATGAAATAATTTAAATGATTTTTAAAGATTCATTTAAAAATTTCCAAGTTTATTATCAAAGAACATTATTTTCAAAATATATTATATTTTAAAAAGTGTTTTTCACTGTGAAAAGATTATTTTCATCAAGAAATGTTTTAAATGTTTTTTAAATATTCATTTGTAAGTTTCCATGTTTATTTTTAAAGAAATGGATTTTCAAAATGTTTTATGTTTTAAAACGTGTTTTTCAATGAGAAATTATTTTCCTAAAGAAATTTTAAAAGTGATCATTCAAAAAAATCATCTAAGATGAAATATTTTGATATTAATTATGCTTTACTGGGGATATGATCTTAATATACCATTCTTATTCTTTCTCTGGATGTTTTATGTTTCTGATGATAAGATATTTATGAAACTCCTTTCTCTTCCACAGGTTATACCATGATAAATTGATTTTGAAACCCACTTCTTCTTACATAGGTTATACTTTGACAAAATTATGAAATTTTTATGAAACCCATTTCTTTTACATGAGTTATACAATGATAAAATTAAAATAGGTTTGTCCTAATCTGCTATAGGAAAGCATCCTGATCCACTATAGGAATATGGTGATGAGTCGTGATCCACTATATTGATAGCCATTGTAGTTAACCTTAAGATATGAAATGTTTTTCTTTATTTATGATGGTTTCACCCTTTTATGACATTATATTATGGTTCATGATTTATTTATGATGATTTCTCACTCTTATGGACTATGATTTTGGAAATGATAACATTTTATTCCATGAATCATGTTTATGATCTATGGTCGATTGGGTATGATCATTGTAACTTATGTTCATGATCACATACCCTTATTCTTATCTTATTATTTTATATGATCATATATTGATATATTATATGTTTACCCTTAATATGAATATGATCTATCCCTTTCTTATGTTTCCTTCCCCAGGTTATGAAGAAAGGTTTTGGTAGGGTATTCCTAAGAGGAGTACTATGTGAGAAGATCTTTATGGGAGATGTTGAGGATCTTTCATGAAATAAGAATATAGAATTTCTAGTCTCAAAATACACTAAAATATTATGTTCCTTCGGAGTGTGTTTACAAAATTTATTGAATATTTATCTAAAAATATGTGATATTTATTTATAATAATCTCATATCACTGTTGTTGGTATGAATGGAAATGTTTATTTAACCTTTGAAAACTAGGATGAGAAAACTTTGTTGAGATCCCTACGGATATTTATAAGTATATTTATAGGTATGTATCTAAGTATAAGTCTAAGTGTGATACAAAGTATAGGAAAATGTTCTAGAATTTTGGTAGAGGATATAACAAGAGGTTTCCAGGAAATTATATCACTTTCGAGATAAAATAAGTGGATATGGCTCTGGCATAGAGTTATCTTCGGGTAATAACACTGAAAAGTGCACATTGAGATGGACATAATTGTCACTGGGTGCATGAAAAAGGGCTATGATTCACACCTGGTTTCACACTCCTAGGGGATATGCTTTTTAAATTTACAAATTCTTTATGAACCATTATGAAGGATTTAAATAATGACCATGAATGACCGAAGATAAACCTAACGTGTCATAGATTAAAAAAAGTTTCATGATTTAGACAACCTATAATTTATTTTTATTGATTATTTTCCCCCAATATGACTATTTTTTTCACTATATTCATTTTGGTTTTAGTCAACGGTAGGAACTAGAATGAACTAGATCAACACTAAATCTGATAGATGATGTGCTTATGAGAAACCAAATGGGATAACAATTGGAGTGACTGATATTGTGATTATTCCTAATCATTTATCATGATATATGATTAAAATATTTCACCTTAACAAACTCTTGGACTCACAAAATAAAATAATGATATAGTTTATTTAGAGTTTGGGTGGTGGTGACCATAGAGGAAAGAATATTTAGTTTCCTATATGTCAAGAATTTGTGAAGAAGAACCCTAGTGGATGTCATAGAGAAACATGAATATGTTTTGATTATGGAAAATAAGAACACAAATAAAGTAATTATAGAGTAAACAGTAAAATTTTGGTAAATTAAATGTATGAGAATTATGGTGTCCCAAATATATCATCGATGGTTGAATGTTTTAAATGTGGAAAGTATAGTAATTAAAAAAATTAATGTATTAAGGTAAAATATAATGAAGTGAATCAGAAAAATGGTATGAATAATGGTTATACTATTGATGATGAGGAGACTACAAATGAAATATGAAAGGTAAGGGTTTTTCTAATAATATTGTTTATATTAAAGGTGAGTAATGTGATTAGATTAAGGTTCATAATTTTTAATACATGATTCATATTTCATATTATAGGAAAGTGGTATTAAATAATAAGATAATGAATCCCAGTTAATGGTTTGAGAAGGAAGTGGGATTAC
Organism: Viscum album; assembly: GCA_963277665.1. Classification (NCBI taxonomy): domain Eukaryota; kingdom Viridiplantae; phylum Streptophyta; class Magnoliopsida; order Santalales; family Viscaceae; genus Viscum; species Viscum album. The sequence goes on along the minus strand of OY728136.1, from coordinate 511,586,238 downwards.
TGAAGTGTTTATGTATTTTAATTCATGAATTATGTTATATGAATCATGAAATATATGGAAATTATTTAGAATAAGTTTTTTATGGATTTTAAAGAATATATTGAATGGTTCTAGTAACCTTGAAAAGTGATTTAATGTCAAGTTAATATTTTACAAAAAACACATAATGAATGGAAGATAACCCTTAATATGTTATGGATGTTAAGGTAACGACGTCTAGATAAAGAGATGATGGATATGAATAATGTTAATTGGATAGTATTGATGACCTTGGAATTGATTATATATTTCTAGACAAAGTGATTTATGCTATAATTGATGAAGTTTACAACATTATTGGATTCATGGAATATATTCAATAGTTTATGGTTTTATTTAAGTAATGGGAAATTTTATAGGTTTTTACTAAATTTTTATGCTAATTCTGGTTATTACCATGTTTCAATAAAATATATGATAAAGGTATTTTCATAATTTGAATGTGACATTAAGAGCCAATTTATATTATATGGGGAATATAATATTTATTTAATGACCCTACTTAAAGAAATTAGAACTTTGAATTCTATATGAAATATTTTTTATGGGTCTTAACGTTATCCAATTATGAAATTGATTAAGTTTAATTTTTCGAATTACAATTGAGGTATTCGAGATTAATGTATTATATTAGATGACTTTTACTAACCATTTTGGTATTATTAAAGAAAATAGTAAAGATAGTTATTATTTTATGGATATTATGATCCATTAAAATTTAATTTTATTGCTTTAGGCATAAAAAATATTCTTGGATTTTCATTTCATAGAGTAAAAAAATAAGTGAATATTGATCGAAGAACAATCAAGGTATGAAATTGTAAGTATGTTATCTTGTTTTCTCTATCATAATGGTAATGGAATTCCTCAACTCTTAGAAAAGGATCTTTAAAAAAATATCATTCAATTATATTTTAATCTAATGAATCAAATGGTCCCTTAAAATATCAGAGATTTTTGGTTTTCTGATCATTACCTTATTTGGATCACCCACTTTCTTGTGAATAATGATCTATATCCCAAACTACTAATCCTTGGGAATTGGTATTCTATTATATGAACATGTTTTAAATTTCATCCTATGTTATTCTATTTTTGAAAATAGTATGTTTTATTCCAGATGACTTTCTCACATCCCTTTCTCTATTTTCAACAGGATTATTTATTAACCCGTTTTATAATGTGGGTTTTCTACAATAGGATTTTCAAATATTAAACCCTTTGTTACCAAGAACAAGTTAAAATTTTGATGATAAAATTTATTTAATTGGTTATAATGTGAGATAATGATATTTTGTGAAGTATATTTTTTGAAATGCATTTAATCTTTTTTATATTTTTTTACATGCAACATCGTGTTTAGACGAAACAAGGCATAGTATTAAAATATTATTATCTAATATGATAGTTATCACCTATTCATTGGAATGTCAGGTTAGAATAAGATTAACTAAATTATCAAAACCATATTGTGTAAACATGTATATAAAATGAATTATTTTATGACCAATTAATTATAAAAAAATAGTTTTAAAATAAATTAATCTTTTTTTAAAAATAATCTACATGAAAATAAACGTGTTTTACCTAAATTAATTAAATAACCCACTTTTGGTGAATTATTTTAATGAAATTTAAATATTATATAGTCAACAAAATGTTTAATATTTATCTTATGTGTTTTATAGACAATAGATAACAATTCATCCAATTTTATGATTTAAAACTATATTTTTCTAAAAAGAAGTTTTTTTCCTTCTGCACACTTATTTTAATAATAATTTTTAAAAATTTTAAAATATTTACTTGAAAAAATAAATTTCATTTTTTAAATATCACGTCAAAATTATCTTAGGGTAAATGGTAGATAAATTTCTAAGAAGATAATTTTTTTGATGACGAGTGAAAAATATTTGTTTTTATTAATAATTATCATTTATTATAAATATTTTAAAACTGAATAATTGTTTTAGTATGGTTTTAAAAGAAAAATTATTTTAATTATATATCTCCTAATTCAATTTATTTCATTGGAATCATTTTCATATTTAATTTTGATATAAAATTTTTTAAAAAATTTGAAGATTTTCTCCTTGAAAACGGACTTTTTCATCGTGTTTGTGAGTATCATTTTAAATTTAATTCTTACAATTATGTTGATTGAATTGGGAAAAAAGTATTAAATACTTTTAATAAGAATAATTTATATTAACTAATATGTTGAACCTAATTTTTTACCTAAATTAATAGTGAAAATAGAAAAATTTAATTACCATAGTTAAGGTAAAAATGGGTTTATCAAGTGTCAAACTATGATGATAAGAGTTAAAAATGACATACCAACTTGTAAAAATATTATTTTATGGTAATATTTTGACATTATACATCTATAATTATAATATATGGTTATTTTAATTCTTTTATATTGGGAAAAATTCTATAATTTTTTATTCTTTTGGGAAATTTTCAAGTAGTCTTCAAGAGGGTTCCTTTCCCCCACATATAAAAGGCCACAAACACCCTTCACATATTAACACCTCTAAAGACATATAGTTAATAAACAACCTTCCAAAATCCCTCACCAACATCCTTATCCTTTTTCTATAGATTCTGGTCCTCTCAAAAGACCAACACTATGATTCTTAATAAGAGATCCAAAGGAGGTGCTTCTAAGTAAAGGTAATTGTATTCACTAAACTCCTTTTTATTTATTCTTTTTACAACATATATTATATATTAAAACATAAAATATAATAACATAATTATATAATATATACTTATATGTTATTATGATAAATTAATAACCTATATCCTTTTCCACTTCCATAAAATGGAAAATGAAACTGTTGATGGTGTGTATGGCGAACTATTGCTTCACGAACCGATGTAGTTTGTTTTCCATCACCACCATTAATGGATGAATATAATGATTGATATAAAACATTTAAATTATATATATTTCATTACCATACTTATTTAATTAATACATCATGTATACCTTCTTACTTTCCATTCAACGGGGGATATGAAAACACTATTCATGTGTACGGACTATCATCTCACGAAGTGATGTGATTAGTTTTCACTTACACATTACATAGAAGGTAGTAAGGATGAATTAAATTAATATATGTGATATATAAGAAATAATAACTATTCTTTACTAATAATTTACTATTTAAATTCATTTTATTTCATCCATCGATAAAATGGAAACAACGTTAAAGCGTATGTGCAGCCAACCATCTCTATGAATAGTGTATTTCATTTTCTATCACAAGATTTTATAGATTGATCTAAATACCAATATACTAGATATGTATTATATTTATATCATGGATAATATTTTATATATTATAGAACCATGGTCAAATTAAGATGAATGAATATAACAAATCACAACATACATGAAAAATATAGCAATTATTACCCAAAACGTGATTTTAACAAGGAATTATAAATAAATAGGATTATAAATAAATAGGTAATAAATGTTCATAAGTAAAAAAATATATGGAATTGTGTGGGTGTTTGTGTTTGTGTGTGTGATTATGTATTATATTTATAATAAATTTAAATTTATTATACAGGAGTTTTGAATGTGTACGAAGAAATGTGAGACTTAAGGTAAGGTATTTTTGCCTCACTTTTATTTTTTGAGATTAATGCCATATTCAAAACATATTTATTTTATTTTGTGTATATAATTACCATGTACATGTTTTATAATTACTAAACTAAAAATTATTGGTATTATATATCCATTTTATTATATTTATTTCATGGGGCCTATGATTCAAATGTTACAAAAGTGGTTGTGGTTTTATGTTACAATAGCATCATTTATCAGGATTGTTTATGATTAAGTCTCCACTATTGAAGTATTATGATCTACCACTAAATAATTATATTAATTTTAAAATCTATTTATTCATGTTATTTTCATTTAATAGTTCAATTTTTACAATCTTTGGTTCTTAAAATAATTGAGAAAACGTTTTAAAGAAAACCCAACATTATTTCTATCTTATGTTGGAAATCAATTTTCCTCCAAAACCATGTTTTATAAAATTTATTTCAAAAATGTTTTACTATTATCCCATGATATTAAATATAAATTTTTAATTTTTAAAAAGTGTTTTAAAAGTAAATTTTTATGTCACTTTCCAATCAATTCCCACAAGGAATTTATTAGAAATGTGAAAATAATATTTTTTTTAACATGCATGACATGAATAGTATTTCCCACTATCATGGCCACTCAATAATTTCAATAATACCTTAAAAATTTTCAAACTTATTTTCAAAGAAATGTTTTTGTTTAATATTCAAGAATTTTTTATATTTTAAATAAATTATTTCAAAAGGAAAAGGATTATAAAAATGTTTTATGTTTTAAAAAGTGTTTTTCAAATAAAAGGTCATTTCTCTCAAGAAATTTTCTAAATTATTTTTAAATACTCTTTTATAATTTTATAAGTTAATTTATAAGGAGAATTATTTTCAAAAAAAATTATATTTTAATAATGGTTTCCCAATTTGAAAAGATTTTTTTCAAAAAATATTTTAAATAATTTTTAAAACATACATTATAAGTTTACAAGGAAGTTTTCAAAGAAAATGATTATAAAATTTTTTATCTTTTAAAACATGTTTTTCAAATAAAATTTATTTTAATTATAAAATTTTCCAAGTGATCTTTCAAAATAATTTTCCATCTAAGATGATATTTTTTATTCTACTTATTCTGTTCTAGGGATATGATCCTATAATTCCATTATTATTATTTATCTAGATGATTTATATTTAGGACGACAATGTATTTATGAAAAAAGTTTCTCTTCAATAGGATATACCATGATATAATGCTTATGAAACATGCTTATTTCCCCATAGTTTATTCCTTGATAAAATGATGTAATGTTTATGAAACACATTTCTCTCCCATGGGTTACACCATGATAAAAATCTTATGAAACCAACTTATTTTCCATGGGTTATTCTATGATTAAATGATGAAATGATTATGAATCATGTTTCTTTTATATATTTTATGTTATGATGAAATTTTTATGAAACCCATTACATTTCTTGGGTTCTAATATAATGAATGTTCTATGATATTTTGGAGCACATATGTTTGATTTACATTATGTGGTAGGTAGGACCTATATCTCCCTTAAATGAATTGGGTAAAGCATTATATATCATGAGATAATTATGGGAAAAAATAATGGACATTATCCACTATGGGAAATAGGTGTATCCTGATCAACTAGGGGAAATAGATGAATCCTAATCTACTATAGGAAACGGGTAATGAGTCCTAATCCAATATGTTGATGTTCATGGTATTTAACCTTGAAATATGAAATAATTTTCGATATTTATGACGTTTCCACACTTTTATGAAATGATTTTATAGTTTGTGATTGATTTATGATGATTTATCACCCTTATGGACCATGTTTTCTTAAATGATAATGTTTTATTCTAGGACTCATTTTTTTTGATCTATGAATGGATAGGTACGTACTTTATAAGTTTTTTTCATGAACACATACCATTATTCATATATTATTCCTTCATATGATAATAGATTTATATATCTGATGCATACCATTACTGAGCATCCGATATCACCCTTTCTTATGTTTCTTTCCCCATGTTATGAAGAAAATTGTAGGTAGGGTATTCCTAAGAGGAGTACTTTGTGAGAAGATATTTGTGAGACAAGTTGAAGATACTTCATTAAATATGAATATTTTGTTTCTAGTTTCCAAATACACTAAACTATGATGTTCCTCTGGAATGTGTTTATGAATCATATTGAATATCATCTAAAAAGATGCGATATTTAGTTATTTAAAGACTATGTCACTATAAAAAAGAATGTTTAACAACCAAGTGCACCTTCACTTCATAATAAATTTTATTAAAACTCTAAGTGATCTTTTCTTTATTAACCCTTGTGTTTTTTATTTAATATTTTTTACCCCAAAATTATTTTGAACACAATTTCATTTAAAATGGAATGTAATGTACCAATATGATTGACTATAACTTTTTTGTTTTCTTCTACCTCACCATAGCATGTTATTTTTCAACTTTGAATATAAAATTATGTATACATGTAATATCAAATGGTAATTTCCATCAGCTTGTGGATTATGAAGGTACCGATCCCATTTATTTCATTACATCACCATATATTCCATAATAAAGATGAAATTTTTAATGATGTTTTGTTTTATATGTTGCTTCTATTATATTTAATCAATATATAATTATATATGATTGTTTCTCTCCAAATGAAACTGCCAGAAACAAAAATATTGAACAATTATTTCGATCTAAATAATGTATAGGTATTCATCTATCTAACATTTGTTATCGATTTAAGCATAATAAATTGATTTTCTGTATAAACTTATATTTTTATTATTATAAACATATAATTTATGTTCTTCTATACATGGTACAAAGAAATTGGTGACCCAATTCACTCTTGAAAATATTATGGTGAAAAATTATGGATTCATGAAAGTCTTAAATAAACTGGTAGTAAACACAATACACACTAATATTTGTGTTTTTTTAAGGATAAGATATATTTGGAGTCTATTTATAGACATCTTTGATACTTACCACATCTCACATTCAACATTAAGTTTAATTTTTTAAAAAAATCATGAACACATGGACAACTCTAATTCAATGCTCTCTTTGATGTATATGGGTGTATGTATTGATAAATCATTCATCACAAGTGGTGTTTATTGATTTTTAAAAAAAAGGTCAAAACCATCACTATATTGGGAAATTTATTCATATTGATAAGGAATCACCAATCTTTTCACATTTTTTTTTGTTTATGAAACAGTAAATACAATGGAAAAAAATAGAATTTGTTACATAATTTATAATTAATACACAACTAAAAAATCACATAAATATAATTTTATAAGAATATTTCTATTTATCCTTCTCTGTTGTGTTTATGAAAATAATTTGAATCCATTGATCATTTTGTAAGTTATTGAAAATACACACCATATGTGGGATGTGGACAATCCACTATCTCTTTATTTCCAATTAGCTAGAGTTAAGATAGAATCCAATGTATCATCAATATTAAATCTATGATTAATTAAACGAAGAGGGAGTGACTCATATTTATATAATTTACCAAATGAATCTATGATTTTTATCCATATAGTTGGTGATATTATATATCTTAATAAGGACAACGATATCATCATACATTTAAAAAGTGGACAACTTCAATGAATACATGAAATTCGTCAATTTTATCTTCCTTTACGATATCTGTAATGACCCAAACATTCATTAATGAAAATTCTTCTTGATTTAATTAAATGTCTTATTATGGATATATAAAACTTATGAACATACCTAGTTTTATGTTTTTGTAATTTAAAATACTGTTAAAAATTGTGACCATTGCTAATATAGTCGTTGAATAGTGATCACATTATTAGTATAAATATAGGGATTTAACAAATCTAATTTTTTTAGAAAAAGGAAGCGATTGCCTAGTATAGTAGAATTTCTATATAAAATCCTATTTGTTGAAGCTTGAAAAAGTTGTGGCATCATTGGGCTTCGCTCTTGACCAAGCCCAAGTTGAGCTTCAACACGTTAAGCTCTAACTGAACCGCCTATGTGAGAAGTGGAATTTGATAAAGATTACCACCCCAAGAGTCTATCACCTTCGCACACATTAACCTTATGTCTTATGCAGGTGTTATAAGGGCTTATGTAACAAGACCTTATAACTATGATTATGTGCATTAATTTTTTATATAATAATGAATATACATTCATTTTATTATTGTTACTTTGTAAATGATATTTAAATCTCAAATAGTATTTTTACTAAATATTCAATTAATAAATATATTTTGATGAATTAATAGATTTATGAATTAAATATTATTTTAATAAAATATTATTAATAAATATATTTTTATTAAATATAAATTATCATATAATTTTTAAGAATACAATAGTAATTTTTATTAAGGTTTGAAAGCTATTTTTTGTAAAAAACCCATGAATTTTTCAATAAATGTTAGTTTTTATTTTAAAAATAATAATTCAAATATTTATAAATTTATTTATATAAAATGAATATTATTTTTTGAATCCCGATGTGGAAATTATCCAATGGTGAAGTTTTCATAATTTTTTGAGACAGTCGAATTTTTGGGTAAAAATTAAATACCATTTAAGTATATAATTTGTTTTATGACATCATAATGGACCAATAGTAATTTAATAAAATACTATAAATGTAATTTATGGCCAATATATGTTTTACCGTTAAAATAATGTGATTTTAGGTTTGTTTGAATTATTTTACAAAGCCTTAGTGGGCCCTTTAAGACTTAGAAATCACTTTGTCATTTTAAAATGATTACCTTAAGAGTGTGACTCACCACCACATAAGAAATCCTAGTATTCTAAGAAGTTGGTCCATTGGACATATAAAATAATTTTTTCCCCTACCCTTTTGCAAAAACAATGGGTAATAACCATGGGTTTGTTTTTGGATTGTATTACATTAATGTGTAGTATCCAAAACCTAAATAATAAACAATTCCATCCCTTTTCCTATATAAAAATACCCAATCTCACACTTCCTCTTCACTAAAAACCTTTATATATCGACCAACAACTTTACTACTCTCTCTAGAATCCTCCAAAGGCACTAGATCTCTGAATAACCCTCTCTCAAGCCTCTCTCAAACATTTGGGATCACACATCCAAGTAAGGGATTCCTTCCTTTATCATTTTCTCAAAGTTTCTTAATATTGTTATACCCTTTTATTTTCAATTGTAAATGTTGGGTTATGTTTTTTCACCTCCCCCATACTACACTCTTTGTGTTTGATTTATGAGTGACCCCTTTCTCTCTCATTAATGCCTCCCATGTACACCTGTTACCATGCTGAAATTCCTTAAGGAATTTACCTCTTCTCATTTACATTCATGAAATTCTATTGTATTATGAATCTAAACTCCATTAAATTTTTTAGGAAATTTATCTATATGATCCCCTTACTATATATTTCATGTACATTTTATGAGACATCCCTTTATCTCTCATCAACCATTTTTTTGAATTCTTATGTCACAGAGTTATGCTACTGAAATTGCACCGCGACTTTCCAAGACAAAGTCACTGTGTAGTGAATACCTTGCCAATTTCTACATCAAGGGTATTCACCTTTATGTTCATTTAATTATGGATTATAGATTTTCATGTATGTATTTAACATTCCTTTATCATGGAATAAATTATGATGTTGAATGATTCCATGTTATTTGATCCATGTGGCAGACTTATGCAAGAAATGAAATGATTAAGAAGGGTGTGCCCTAATAGCACTCCAATGCATTGGGTAAATATTAGTATCATGATACATCAAGTGAAATGAGGTTTTACTCATTCTAATTCATTTGAAATCAGATTTTACTCATGTTCCATGTGCAATGATCCTTGGCTCATGCTAATACCTTGTTATGTGTTGTTGCAACATTTCCATGTTATGATAATCATGTTATATCATGTCTTTAGGTTCATATTTATTTTATGATCTGTTGATATGCCTATTGTCTAACATGTATTGTATTCTTCATGTTATTCTTTATTTAATCCCTTAATGGGCTTTATAGATCATCATTTTCTTATGCACGTCCTCAGGTTATCCCATGCAATGCTAAGTACGTGGGAATTTAGTGGTCATGTAAAGGAAGTTTTCAATAAGGATATTGTGTTTCATGTTTTAAGTCATTATTTAATGTTTCTAAGCCCCAAATACACTATACCACTCGATCTTCTATGTTGTATCAATTGAATATTTTATGTAATAATTCATGTTTAAGTGTGTAATAAAAAGTTGGGTTGTCATAGTTGGTTTCAAAGATTAGGTTTAGTTATTTTTTGGATTAGGATTAGAAAACCCTATTGAAACCTTAAAGATAAGAATACATATAATAAAAACATCCCAAATTTTTTGTTAGTATTGAGTAAGTGGTTTATCAAGAAAATACATCCTTGTCTGGATACGAGCAGGTAGAGGTGGCTCTGGAACAGATGTACCTAGGAGTGAAATTTCCATCAAGGAGTTCCAGGCTTAACCTGGGGTATCCTGGTACATGACAACGGGACTTGTTGCACTCTTGGTTATGAAACTACTGGTGGATATGCTTTGGTAAATTCATAATATTAATATGAACCATTATTAAGGGAATAAAAAAAATCCACTAAGAATAAATTTTGGGATGTAGATCATGGATAACATAGATTGAAGCCTATAGATTCATAAGTTTATAAAATAATGGTAATTTATATGTCATCTATTTTTGTCTTTTGATTTCCCATTATGTGTTACCCCTAACTTTCCTTTTACTCCATCCAATGGCTGGTAATAGAAGGAATCATACTAACAACTGATGTGCGTATCAATGTGATGACTGTTCTAAAGAGATGACCAATCCAATAGGAACGAGAATAACGTACTTTTTCATGATACACTCTCAGTTAACTCAAAAATTTAATAGAAACATGGGTCAATAGAAATGTTCAAACCCCCCTATGAAAGAACAATTCACAATCGAGAGTTTCATAAGATAAAGGCCTCCTAATTTTAATGAATCATCTTATCCCTCAATTGCCGAACAATGGATCAAATCCACTGAAAAGATCTTATCCATCCTTCAATGTTCCTAACAAGAGAAGGTTGTTCTGTCTGCTTATTGTATGGAGGGTGAAGCCGATGAATGGTGGATTTTTATCAAAAATACAAAGCCTGAGGAGGATATCAAAGTGTCAGAATGGAAGGATTTTCAGAAACTGGTTTTCGACAAATATTTTCCTCGAAAAATCCTACTTAAGATGAAAAGAGACTTCCTTTCCCTCACGGAAAAAGAAGATGAATCCATTAGACCATATGAGGAAAACATCCCAAGGATTGCACGATATGCCTCCATCTTTGTCGTTACCCCCAAATGCAAGGTTGATAGCTTCTTTAGTGGGATAAAACCTAGCCTATATAAATCCCTAGTGATCTGTGACTTTGATAGTTATGAGGACATTGTCTGATGTGCCATCTAGGTTGGAATGGAGATCGGTGAATCTCAGCGGTATCATGGGGATAGGAAGCGTAAGGTGAAATTTAATTCTAGCTGTCCGATGGATAAATCCAATGGTGATAAGAAAATCCATCACCCCACTTTTCAAAGCTGTGGAAAGAATCACCCTAGAAATTTCGTTAAGGGGATGAAAAATTCCTTTAGGTGTGGAAGAGAAGGGAACCCAGTTGTTAACTGCCGACTAGGAAAAACCAAGGCATTGATGGAAGAGATGAATGCTCTGTTTGAATCTCAATTCATTGTTCATTTCTGCAACTACAAAGAACCAGGGCACCTTGCAAAACAGTGCCCTATTCCATGGGTTTTGGGAGGCAACCAACAACCTCCAAGGTATAAAGGTACATATTTTTTCCATCAGTAACTCCAAAGTGAACCCCGGCAAAAATGTGGTGATAGGTATGTTAGTTATTCATTCAAGAATAGAGAATGTACTTTTTGATTTTGGTTCAACAGATTCTTTTATATCCTGAAGGTTTTGTATAAAAATCCTAACACCACCACAAATAATCGATGTAAATATATCTGTGAGTACAAAAAATTTGGAAATCATTTCATCCCATGAATATAACTCCTCCCCTGTCATAATTTGTGGATTTAACATTATGGTGAACCTCTTCAAACTCCCTCTGATATAATTTGATGCAATTATCATCATGGATTTTCTTTCCTTATATAGAGCCAACATAAATTGTTGAGAGTGGGATATTACACTCCATATAGAAAATAAAACCCCGAATCTATACCATTTTAAGGAGGAAGATGGATCTTCTTTATCACTGTCATCTTAAGCGTGGATAATACTACCCTATGAGCACACATATCTAGATCACATTATTGAGTCTAAGGAAGCAATCATCCATGAAGAAATTCCTATAGTGAGGGAATTTTCTGAAGTGTTTCCCGATGAATTTCATGTTCGTCCTCCTAGAAGAGATGTAGAATTCTTAATTGACCTTATACCTAGGATGTTTCCAATATCCAAGACTCCATATAGAATTTTTTTTTTGAGATTGAAAATCTAAATAGACAACTAAAGGAGAATCTGGATAAAGGGTTTTTATGCCCAAGTGCTTCACCAGGGGTTTCACCATCCCTCTTCGCCAAGAGGAAGGATGGGTCAATGCGCCTTTGTATTGATTATTTTGATCTCAACAAAATAAAAATAAAGAACAAGTATCCACTCCAACAAATTGATGACTTGTTTGATTAGCTACATGGAGCACAATAGTTTTCCAAGGTGGATTTGTGGTCAGGGTATTACCAAGTAAGGGAGAAAAGGGAGGATATACCCAAGACTTCTTTTCATACATAGTATGGTCACTATTAATTCATAGTAATTTCTTTTGGACTCACTAATGGTCCAATAATCTTCATGTACTGGATAAATATAGTATTTAGATATTACCTCAACAAATTTGTGGTTGTATTTATAGATGATATTCTAATATACTCCAAAACCAAGGAGGAGCATAAAGAGTATATAAGAATTGTACTAGAGACATTTCGGAAGGAGAAGCTCTAAGATAAGTACAACACGTGTGAGTTATGTTTGAAGGATGTATCTTTCTTGGGTCATATCATCACATGCAAAGGGATATCTGTGGATCCCTCCAAGAGATCTGAAATTGAGTGATGGTTGAGGCCAAAAATGGTAACAGATATCCGTAGCTTCTTGGGGTTAGCTGAATATTATCGCTGATTTGTGTGAAATTTCTCACGATTGTCAAACCCTCTTACCAAGCAAACTCGGAACGGATAAAAGTTTTCTTGGAGTGATGAATGTGAAGAGAGATTCAAGGAGTAAAAAAGGAGGCCTATCACTACACTTGTGCTCACATGACCCACAAGTGAATAATTTTTTTTGGTATGTAGTGATGCTTCGAAGAAGGGAATGGGCTATGTGTTCATGAAAAATGAAAAAGTCATTGCCTATGATTCAAGGTAATTGAAAGTTCAGGAGAAAAACTATCTGACACATGATCTGGAGTTGGATGTAGTGATATTCACTTTAAAAATTTTGTGGCATACCACTTTGGGAAGAAGTTTTCAATATATTCAGACCACAAAACCCTCAAGTATATATTCACATAGAAATAGTTTAACATGCGTCAATGAAGATGGTTAGAGCTGATCAAAGACTATGACTGCTGAATCAACTACCAAACTGGGAGAGAGAACAAGGTGGCATATGTTTTAAGTAGGAAGGACCAAGAAATTCTATCATTGATAAGAATTGAGAAGGATCCAATATTCTTATATTTAATGAATAAGTACATGGGAATCATTAATATGGGAAAATCATCAATCCTTTCACAAATTATTTCTCAACCGTATCTTTTGGAAAGGTTAAAGGATGACCAAAAGGATGATGTGGGAATTCAGAAGAAGGTGGAAACTATCAGGAAAGGTAAATCCTTGGAATACAATGTAAATGATGAAGGAATTGTGAGATTTGGGTCAAGAGTATGTGTTCTATTGAATCTGGAGTTAAAGAAGGAAATTTTGGATGTTGCACGTAGTTCAAATTTCTCCATTCACCCATGAAATACAAAGATTTACTGAGATCTCTATGAACATTATTGGTGGGATAAAAAAAAGAAGGAGATTGCTGAGTATAAATAAATGTGCCTGGAATGTCAACAAGTGAAGTATGAGAGGCAGAAGTATAACGGGATGATTCAACCATTACCCATACAAGTATAGAAATTGGAGAACATCGCCATTGAATTTATCACCAGACTTCTAAATAAGCCCAAAGGAAACAATGCTAATTATCTTACAAAGACGACACACTTCATTGAAATTTAAGAGGATTTCTCCCTAGATAAACTGGTACAAATATATATCATAGATGTGGTAAGGCTGTATGGAGTAGCACTATCGATTGTATCCAATCGAGATCAAATATTCACCTATAATTTTTGGAAGAGTCTTCAACATGATCTAGCTATTGAGCTGAACTTCAGTACGTCTTATCATCCATAAACTGATGGACAATATGAGAGGACTATCCAAAAACTTGAGGACATGTTGAGAGCATTATCAATGGACTTCAAGGGAGGATGGTATCAACATATTCCTCTAGTTGAGTTCTCTTACAACAATATTTTCCACTTAAGCATCCAAATGGCACCTTATGAAGCCATGTGTGGGAAGAGGTGCATAACACCGACATGTTGGGATGAAGTTGGGAATCGAAAACTCTTAGGTCCAGAAATGGGTGAATAAATAGTGGAGAAGGTTAAGACCATCCAACAACATATTAATGATTCTTAGAGTTAACAAAAGATCTATGTTGATAATCCTCGATAAGACCTTGATTTTGATGTAAGAGACATGAAATTCCTCTACATATCACCATGGAAGATAGTTATGAGATTTGGGAAGAAGAGAAAGCTTATTCCAAGGTACATAGGCCCTTTTTAGATCCTTCATCGCATTGGAGCAGTGTCATATCGACTAGAAATCCCACCAAACATATCTCAAGTACATGATGTATTCCATGTATCACTCTTGAGTAAGTACATACCTGACCCATCACATGTACTCAATCCAAAGGTGGTCCATTGGAGAATGACCTCTCCTATAAAGAGAATCCAGCGAGGATCTTAGATCTTAGGGAAAATGTTCTACAAAATAAGACAATTCCCCATCGTGAAAGTGTTGTGGAGAAACCAAAGTTTGAATAGGCAATGTGGGAATCAATGGAAGTGATGAAGTAGAGCTACCCGAAACTATTTTGTGTGGGAAAAGGAAATTTTGAGGGCGAAATTTTTTAAGGGGGAGATTATAATGTTCCAAAGTTTCATTAATGAACATTCCTCTAAATTTAATTAAATGTTTTATTACCCATATATAAAACTTATGCACTAACTTGGTATTATGTTTTTGGATTTTAAATAACAATTAATAATTATGACCATTTATAATATAGTTTTTGAATAGTGATCACATGATTAGTATAAATATAGGGCTTTAACAAATCCAATTTACTCAGAAAAAGGAAGTGATGGCCTCTTCCAGTAGAATTGCTCCAAACAAAGCCGATTTGTGGGAACTCGAAAAGAAGGTGGCATAATTAGGCTTCTCTCTTTACCAAGACCAAGACTAGCATCAACATGTTAAGCTCAAATGGAACTACCTGCATAATAAGTAGAAGTTGATAGAGATTACCACCCGAGTGATGTTATTCGAGCCATCCCAAGAGTCTGTCACCATCACACACCTTAGCCTTAGGTTTTATGTTGGTGTTATTATGGGTTATGTAACAAGATCATTGCACTATGATTATGTGCATTATTTTTGTATATAATAAAGAATATACATTCATTTTATTATTGTTACTTTGTAAATAATATTTAAAGCATAAATAGTATTTTTAGATAATATTCAATTAAGAAATATATTTTGATGATATAATGGATTTTTGAATTAAATAAAAATTTAATAAAATATTATTAATAAATTTATTTTTATTAAATATAAATTATCACATAACTTTTATGAATACAATTGTAATTTTTATTAAGGGTTGAAAGCTGTTTTTTTGTCAAAACCCATGATTTTTCAATAAATGTTAGTGTTTATTTTAAAAGTAAGAATTCATATATTTAAAAAAAAATTAGATAAAATGAATATTATTTTTGGAATTCAGACATCAAAATTATCCGATGTTTAATTATTCATAATTTTCTGTGACAACTGAATTTTTGAGTAAAAATTAAATACCATTTAATTATATAATGTGTTTTATGACATCATGATGACCCAATAGTTATGTAATGAAGTAATATAATTATTATGTTTGAACAATATATGTTTTACCATTAAAATAATTTGATTTTAGGTTTGTTTGATTTATTTTACAAAACCTCGGTGGACCATCCATGACTTATAGAACACTTTGTCATTTTAAAATGATTTCTTTGAGTGTGTAACTCACCACCACATAAGAAAGACTAATATTTTATGAAGTTAGGCCATTTTCCTTATAAAATAATTTTTTTCACTCTTATTTATAAAAAACCATGGGCAAAAACCGTGGGTTGGTTTTTGGTTTGGATTAGTTTAATGTGTAGTGTCCAAAACCTAAATAACAAAAAATTCTCTCCATTTTCCTATATAAACCCACCCAAGATCCCACTTTCTCTTTACTCAAAACCTTTTGATCATGAACAACCTCTGAGATCCTCTCTCTATAATCCTCCCAAGGTGTCCCAAGATCCCATGAAGCCTCTCTCAAGCCTCTCCCAAGACTTTGTGATCACACTTCCAAGTAAGGGATTCATTCCTTTATCATTTTATCCAAGTTTCTTAATATTGTTATGCCCTTTTATTTTCAGTTATAAATATTGGTGTATGGTTTTATCCTCCCCTATATTGTATTATTTATATTTGAATGATGATAGACCCCTTTATCTCTCATTAATTCCTCCCTTATACACCCATCACCATGCCGAAATTCCATAAGGAATTTCTCTCTTCTCATTTACATTCAACCAATTCTATTGTATTATGAGTCTAAATTACATTAAATTTATTGGGACATGTATATATATATCCACTTACTATAAATTTCCTGTAAATATTATTATACATACATTTCTCTCTCATCAACCATTTTTATGAATTCTGTCATGCCGTTATGCTTCCAAAATTGCACCGCAACTTTCCAAGCCAAAGTCATTGTGTAGTGAATACCATTCACATTTCTCTATCAAGGGTATTCAAATTTGTGCACATTTACTTATTAACTATAGAGTTTAATTTATGTATTCAAAATTACATTATCATGTAATAAATTATGATGTTGAATGATTCCATATTATATGATCCATGTGGCACACTTATGTAAGAAATGAAATGATTAGGAAGGGTGTGCCCTGATAGCACTCCAATGCATTGGGTAAACATTAGTATCATGTTATGTCAAGTGCAATGAGGGTTTACCCATGATAATTATAGTGAAGTGAGGGTTTACTCATGCTCCATGTTCAATTATCCTTGGCTCATGCTAATATCATGTTAAGTGTGGTCGTCACATTTCCATGTTATGATAATCATGTTATATCAAGCCTTTATGTTCATGTTTCTTTTATGCTCTATTGATATGCCAATTTCCTAACATGAATTGTATTCTTTATGTTATTCCTTGTTTACTCCCTTACTAGTCATTATAGATCGCACTTTTCTTATGCATGTCCTCAGGTTATCCCATGAATTTCTATGTACGAGGGAATATGGTGGTCATGTAAAAGAAGTTTTCAATAAAGATGATGTGTTTCATATTTTAACTTATTATTTAATATTCCTAATCCAAAAATACAATATACCTCTTGATATTCTATGTTGTATCATGTGATGATTTGATGTAATAATTCATGTTTAAGTGTGTAATAAAAAGTAGTGTTTATATAGTATCCTTTAATATATTCAACTAGTCAATATGGATATATTGATAACATCTCCCATCATTTGACCTCCATCACTGTATCCAACAAATTAACACAAAGTCATAATGAGGGAATACTTTTTTTTCATCTATAGATTCATTCTCCTAAAAATTAAATTATTTTATATTCAATATTTATTCTCTATAAATTTATTTTTTATTCATATACATTTGTTGAGTTACAAAAAATATATATCATTTGTTTTAATCGAAAACAATTTATAGTTGAGCTATACAGTGGTTTGAGAGATATTTATCTAAGAGGTAAATGTGAAGGGTAGTTATAATATCCCAAAACCCACACATCTGGATCCTATGTTGAAATTCATAAATCATACATTTTTTTCTTTGATGTTGATAATTGTGACCCAATTTTTTCATTTAAAACATACAAAATCAAACAGAAAACATCGATCAATTACACTACATAGGATGTTTTTAAGATTATTGTTTTATAAAATTAGTAAAAACACCAATATAAATAATACACAAGTCATAAAATGGAAATATCTCCCATTTTACCCAGCTTTTCGTATTTCAAAATAGGTTTTCATCTTCATCCTTATTAAATAATTTATAGATATAAATATTTCAACCTTATTCTTTATAACCAGGCCAAAAGTAAACATAATAAGGGTGAGCTCAAATGATAAGTTTGGGAAAAACATAGCTCTAACAAAATAAATGTCTTAAATAAGCATAATAGTTCACAAGCTTATGGTGACATAATTAAATTCCATGAGATAATCATAAAAGAAATCAAACCATTCAATACCTAGATCATAAAATATGAAAACCTGGAAAAGGAAAGAGTCATCAAAATCAATAATCAATATCCATGTGATATCAATCTCGATCATTAGAAACATTATAAAATAATAACAATCAATTAAACCTATTTTGGTAAATTTTATCATCACATTCAAAAAACCATTTAAAATCTCATTCAAAACCATTTTTAATTAGAATAACCATACAGACAACATCCTACATTTTCATTACCTAATGCATTGGAGATCTATAATAGGGATCACCCTTCATATAATCTATATCAGGCTCACCCATTTTTTATATAATGATCAATTACCATGAATAAAACATTTTCATTATAAAAATAATAAAAACATGATAAAACTATGGAAAATAAATCACTTCTATAATAATCTCATCAAAACATAGTGAACACGTGGAAAAGAAATGGGTTCCATAACAATCTCTTTGAAATAGTCATAATACATCCAGAAAATAATGAGTAAGGTATCAATACAAAATATTATTAGGGAAGGATAAGTGAAAACTGGGGTTTTTGACATTGATAAATCAAATTACCATTAAAATATTATTAAAAACATTCTTAAGTAAAATAATCTTTAAATATTAAAAAGTGTTCTATACCACTTTGAAATATTTGATTCATAAACCATGTGAAGGAATAACATTTTAAAAATTATTTAATAAAACTATCATAAAAAATTAACTATTTCATATTTCAAAGGTAATGTATATGCACCACAAAAATGAAATGAGTGGTGAATATGACATAAGTCTCATAGAAATAAAAGTGAGACTAGAAATCCAATTATAATTGTGGTAACATCTGAATTGGAATCCCCAAAAGTAACAATCATCAAATGAAAAATTTAAATACCATTAAGATAAAATAATTAATCATATAATATATTAAAAGGGGTATTAGATACACCACAAAAAATAATTAAGTGGCGAATATGACATTTATATCACATATGTAAAAAAAAGTGAGATGAAAATACCTTATAAATATTGTGTCATTGGAGTGAGAATAAATCAATGAAATAATTATGTGTGAAAAAATGTAAATACACACAATACAAGAGGAAATAATGAATAATATAATCATATGTCATTTCATGCATATTCATGGCATAACTTAACCAATGAAATATAAGTTTAACCCAATGAATGGAAATTGAGTTATGAAATCCCTTACTACTTGAGTAATTTTGGAATCCAGAGATCCGTGAAATAATAACATAAATTGAAACATTTAATATCATGAAATAAATAAAATTTATGATATATAATATCAAAATTTCATTAGATACACCATAAAAATTAATTATGTGGTGAATATGACATTTATCTCATAGATGTAAAGAGTGAGATGAAAATTCCTTACCTTCAGTATGATTTGTCTTACTTGTCCTTTGTCTTACTAGATAATAAAATTATGTTAGTTATTTACTTTAATTATAAAATTTTACAAGATTATTATTACATTTATTTAAATTATAAACAATTTATATACAATTTTTAATCAATAATTTTTAAGTTAGTTGTTTTGACCATATTTGGATTTTGTGACAAAACTGACTTTAATAGGTCAACTATAATCAATGGGGTCATTATTTAAACATATATAGAACAATAAAAATTAAATAATCATCAAATTTTTACACCAATTATATTTTTAATATCATAAAATAAATATTTTTATGAAAAATGAACCAATTTTACGATTATGGAGATTGTAGGATGTATGTACACATAAGTAACATTCCCATTTTTCAATGATCATTACGGAAAAAGGGTAAGTAAAATTTATCTTTAAATAATAACCATTAGATCGTAAATAAAATATTATTTAATTTTATATAATTATATATATAAATATTTTGAGGTGGTGATGAAAAATGAATAATCATATCACTTTGAGGAAAAGGTAGTCAACATGTCCACCAACAGTGTTATCACTTTTTCAGCATGTGAAATAAAAAGAAAAGAATGATATGTTATATGCAATGATATAAAATTATTAAATTAATTTCATTAATTTTTCATTTATATCTTATATGTTTTTTAACCCATCCTTAATACATTCCATGTAAACTGTGAATGTATCATATTGGTTTGAGGAGGAGGTAATCCATACGTCCACAAATGTTGTTATCATATTCTAACAAAATGGAAATCATGAAGGTATGTGTTATATAATATTTTAAAAAGTATGAAGAAATTATAAATAACATATATATCATATAAAAATAGTATTTACATCATAATTCTAAATTAAAAGATGTGGTAATGGAAAAAATAACAACACCATTTCTTGAGGCAGTAGTTCACTGTACAGACGAACAGTGATTGCATTACCCCTTTTATAAAAGTGTGTGTAGGTGTAGGTTGAAATCTTAACATAAAAATATCTCAATATATATAGGATACCTATTTTTTTATATAATCATTTAATAATACTAATTTAAGTGGTGGAGAAATAAATAAAACAAAAGAGCTCGTTGAAGAATGTAACATCTTCTTTGGGTAACTCTTTTTGGTTTGCACCAAAGGACTTCCTTGGTTTTCTCTCTACCCAAATTTAGTTTTGTTGGACTAGATGATGGATTTTGGGATATTATTTGGGAATAGTTTGGATTCTCCAAATGGATTTATAGGAGTAAATAAGTAGGGAGACTGAGTGCCTTTTTATATTGGAGAGGGAGTGGCATTCGTGAAAATTTAAAAAGGTAAACACTATTGGGAGGTATCCCTTCCATCGTGTGCCTCCAACAATGAAAATGAAATCAATAAAATTGGTTATATGGTATATATATATATATATTATGGGATTTTTACTATTTTCTAGTTCATTTGGGCCCTTAATACCAATGTTTAAACACTTAGTAAACTCATATTTACCATAATCGATGTAATTAATTTTAATTAATTTCACTAATATATTAGGTAAAAAAGCAATTTTACATTAATATATATTATAGAAAAAAATTATAAAAAATATGGAATCAATTTTTCAAAATTCTAATCACATAAGTGGTAGAAATTAATTTAAAATTAATCACACAGATGGGACACGACATTGGGTTTCTAATCTGAAATGTTAAAAAGTTAGAAATGTTTTTTATCCAATTTCAATGTAAAAATGATTAAAATAAACTAAATTGGAATAAAGTATATAAAATTTAAATTTTTATACTTTAAAACCAATAAAAAATATAATTTAACACTTGAAATTATTTAGACAAAAAATATTTTTTCAATTAAAATTTTGTATCATTCATTATTCATCAAAATATGAAAGCTCTCAAAAAAATACCAAAAATTCACCCAAAATAAATTTTTTATATTCATATTTATAAAAAAATATTAATTTTTAAAATAAAATTTAATAATGATTCAAAATTTATATTTGAAATAATTCTTCCATTAAAAGGTGGAAAAACTAGCTTTTAGATAAATAATACTTTTTATGATTAATATTGGATTTTATTCTTATTTTATGCCTATAAAACATATTGGATGAATTGAAAAATACTAAATGGACTGAAGGCCTTCAGTTTTATTGATTTTTGATAACCCCCCTTTCAAGGGATGAGGGGGAACCCTTACAAGTCCCGTAGGCTCAGAGATTACAAGGAACGTAGGTTTAGGAGATTACATGACCCAAAGGTCTTAGGGAATTCAACCAGACTATCTACAAGGAACTGCCCCTCCCCAGCATCTGCATCTTGATTGTATCTCTCCACCTTTTCATGACTATCTGGCTAGGCTTCTCATGCATGCACAGGTTGGTACCGATGGCATAACCATACCCTCTCATTCGAACAATCCATTTGGCTCTGCTCTGGTGAGTGTGTCATCTCTGAATCCTCTTCTGGGGATGCTTCTTTTATGTAGTGTGTATGGGGCCTGCATTCATGTGGCCCGAAGGCCTTGGGATGGCCCTAAGGCCTTCAGGTGGCCCGAAGGCATTGATAATCAACTAGCCTGAAGGCCTTGGGTGGCCCGAAAGCCTTGTAGGACCCAAGGACCAAACCGGTGGCCCAAAGGCCTAGATGGATGAATAGTTCCGGCTGCTACAGTACTGAACAGTCCCTGCTATAGTAGCTGCTACAGTACCTTCTACAGTACTGCTACTGTACTGCTATATTACTGCTACAGTACTAGTACAGTACTGCTACAGTAGCTGCTACAGTACCCCCCGAAATATGCCTCCACCCGGATTTGATCTTTGGTCTCTTGGATGCACCTATCGAGTCCTCACCAACTGGGCTGAGGATCTTGTACAATTGAAAAATACTTGATTCAATATATAACATATAAATTAAATTAATATACTTCCCTGATAATTATTAATTTAATTTATTATAATAAAATTACTTTAAGAGCAAAAAAAATTGTTTTAATAAAAACACATCCTTTATATTCAATAGGTTTTTATTTTTATTTTTAAATAATTTGTCACTTAAAGATTAATTATATAAACATCTTTAAACCATATTTTCACAATTCAATTTATAATATTCATTCCTTCCATTCCAAAATCTATTTAACAACTATCATGTTAAATAATAATAATAACAATAATAATATATTATTTTCTTGTAAGACTCAACCTTGAATGTGACATAAGTTATAGAGGAAAATAGATGTTACATGAATTGAAAGATAATCATGGTGTTTTTTATAATGAAATATAAACTATTAATTTCATGTAACTCTATCAATTAAATAATTGAATTTAATTTGAAATAAAATATTTCATAAAATCTTGGGTCGTTACATCCTACCCCCCTTAAAATGAATTTCGCCCTCCAAATTAATCTTTTTAATAAAATTATTAAAATTTTATAATTCCATTATTGAAACCAACATATGAAAAAAATAAATCATCCCTTAAAGGGGGAATGTGAGAAACATAAAGGCCACATAAAGTTACACATAACTAGGATTCCACATATGGAGAACATTGGTGGAAAATCAAAAGATGTATTTGGAAGGTAAAACTAATTCCCATGGGCTAATAGAGGGTGATACAAAACATGAAAAAGATATAGTCAGTGACAAAAAAACCACAATTCAAATAGGTGTGTCAAATTTCATTGATATCATCAAAACTTTTGGTAATAAGAAAAAAAATATTTCAAGATAATTTTCCTAAAATTGAAGGATTTCATTCACCATCTAGTCTAAAAACTTAAATATATATACTTACATGATAAGTTAATTTCTTCCTCTAACCAATTTACACCATAATATCATATTTTTCTCTAGATGATGAGTATTCAAGATTAATTATATTTTTCTCAAAGCACAAAAATTAACTTCTAAAGACCACATGACTATAAAACGGATAGTCAAGATATTCCACCTGTTTTTAGACATTAAAAAAACCAAAATGGTTAGCACATGGTAATATAATTCCCAAAATTTATAAAACATTACATAAGACACTGATAATAAAAATTCTATAGCAATACACAAAGTTAAAACTAAATTATTCCATAAATAACCATCCTTAAAATTCATCAAACATTTCCTAACTATGTTTGAAACCCAATGATTATAAGGATTTGATTATATATTATTGAAAGATAAATCAACCATTATTTCTCAAATAAAAAACAATTGTTTCCAAAATAAAATTAACCTTAATATAAAAAATCATTCTATCCAAGACATCATGTAGGCCCGTGGTGGTGCATGAAACCCTTATCATGCTTTGATCAAGAGTTAAAGCCCCATCACCTAGAAAAATGTGACAACTTTTCACCAAGAATATAGGTTTTCCCACTTTTTTCTTTAATCCTAAAAAACAATTCCACCCTAAAAATACAACATTTTAATACTAGTTGTTAAAAATACCTCATCCAAAAAAGTCTCAAAAAATTCATTAATCACATTAAGATCTCATCGCTTAAAACCTCAATGGGGTGTCTAATAATTTGAATTTATGATCATACTTAAGCTTATAGACCTATGTAGGTATCCATAACTCTTGGGATAAACTCACAAAAAAACATCTTAATCTCAAAATTTATCTAAACCTACCTTTGATATCAACTATAAAATCACATAACCCATAATCCTAGATCATGTGTTGAAATACACAACTCATACATTTCCAGCTTTGATGATGATAATTATGACCCGATTTTTTCATATAAATCATACAACATCTAAAGGAAACCTTGGATCGCGTATATTATGGAGGAACATTTTAGGATTATAGTTTTATGTAATTAGTAAAACATCTTACATGAAAAAATATCAAGTCATAAAATTAGCATATATCCCATTTAACCCATGTTTTCTTATTTTATAATAGTTTATCAACATCATCCTTGTGAAATCCTTTATCAAAATAAATTGTCCAACCTCATTATTTATAACTTAGGAGAAAATAAACATAATAAAGGTGATATCAAATGATTAATAAGGTAAAATGTAAGTATTAACCAATTAATGTCATCAATGATCATGACAGTGGATAAGGGTATGATGACATAAGCAAACTGCATTAGAGAAACATAAAAGAACTCATACACATAAATACTTAGATCATCTAATATATAAACATGGAAAATGAATGTTTCATAAAAATAAATAATCAAAAGACATTTAATATCAATATTGATCATTGGAAACATTATAAACTTATAAAAATAAATTAAAACAATTTTTGGTAACTTGGAGCACCAATTTCATAAAACACTTTCAAAACTTTTTCAGAAACCTTTTTAAATTGGAATAATTAGATGATCGAATTCTAACATTATCATTAATTAATTAATTGGAGATCTATAATACGGATTATCCATTCTTCATATAATTCTCATGTACCATTAATAAATATATTTAATCATAAAAATAATAATAACATGATAAACCCATTGAAAAGAAATAGGTTCTATAAAAATCTCTTTGAAACATAGTTAACCTGTGGAAAAGAAACAATTTCCATAACAATATCTGTGAAAAATATTAATCCATCCAGAAAATAATGAAAATTTTATGTATAAAAAATATCCCCACTGTATGATAAGTAAAATCAAGGGTTTTTTATGTTGATTAATGAAAATATCATTAAAAAATCATTAAAATCATTCTTGAAGAAAAAGAATATTTAAACAATCCGAAGTGTCCCAAACCACTTTGAAACATTTGAATCATGAACCTCATGAAGTAATAACATTAAAAAAATATTGAATAAAACTATAATAAATAAATATAATATAATATAATTTAAATTGGATATATATACACAAGACAATTGAAATGAGTGGTGGATATGACATTGAGTCTCATGAAAATAAAAGTGAGACTATAAATCCCATTACAACTATGGTAACATCTAAATCGGAAGTACCAAAAGTAATAATCATCATATGAAACATTTAAATACCATTAATATTAAATAATTCATGAAATAATATATCAAAATTGTCAATATATACATAGTACAAAACATGTAAGTGGTGAATAGGACATTTATCTCAAATATGTTAAAAGTGAGTTGAAAATCCCTTACAAAGATCGTATCATTGGAGTGAAAATAAATCAATGAAATAATTATGTGTAGAAAATAAAAACATACACTATAAAAGTGGAAATACATAATAACACAATTAGAGTTCATTTCATGCATATTCTTGGCATAACATATCCAATGAAATATAAATTTAACCCATTAAATGGAAATTGAGTTATGAAATCCCTTGCTACATCAGTTATTTTTGAATCATGAGATCTATGAAATAATAAAATCAATTAATACATTTAGTATCATGAAATAAATGATATTAATGACATAATATATCAAAATTTTAGTAAGTAAAAAACACAAAATAAGTAATTTGTAAATATTACTTTTATCTCACACATTTTAAAAGTGAGATGAAAATCCATTAACTTGAGTTTGATTTTTCATGTTTTTCCTCTATATTCATGAATAATAAAATTATGTTTATTATTTAATATATTAATATCATTTTCCAAGTTTATTATTACTTTTATTTTAGATATAAACATTTTAAATACAATTACATAATCAATAATTTTTAAGTCAGATGTTTGGACCATATTCAGCTTATGTGTCAAAACTGACTTTGATAGGTCAACTATGATCAATAGGTTCATTATTTAAACATATACAAAGTAATAAAAAATAAATAATTATAAATTTTTTTACACCAATTTTACTTTAAAAATCATACAATAAATAATTTTATGAAAAATGAACCAATGTTACAATTATGGAGATTGTAGGTCATACATACGCATGAGTAACATTCCCATTTTTAATGATCATTATGTAAAGAAGTTAAGTAGTGTTTATCGTTAAATAATAAAAATTATATAATAAATACCATATTATTTAGTTATATATACTTATATAAATCATTCTTGTGATTTGGTGATGAGAAAGGAATAATCACATCGCTTCAAGGAGGCGGTATTCCACACCTCTATAAACTTTGTTAACACTTTTTTAGTGTATGAAATGGAAAGAAGAAAATGATATATTATATGAACAGATATATAATTATTTTATGAATATCATAATGTTTTCATTTATTTCATATATGTCTTTTTAGACCCATCTTAAATATATTCCATGTGAAGTTTGAACGTATCCCACCGCTTTGAAAAGGCAGTAGTATATACATCCAACAAAGATCTTATCGTATTCCAATAAAATGGAAGGTATGAAATTATGTGTCATATAATAAATGAAATAGTATTAATATATTAAAAATATCATACATTTCTTATAAAAATAGTATTTACATCATAATTCCCAACTATAAGAGGTGGTAAAGGAAAAATTAATGACATTGTTTCAAGAGGCAATAGTTCACTATAAACACGAACGATGATTTTATTACCCATATTATGGAAGTGTGTGTAGTTTTAGGTGTAAACCATAACATAAAAATTTCTTAGTATATTTATTATATTGTGTTTATAATATAATATTGTAATAAGAATAATTTGAGGGGTGGATAATAAAATAAAACAACAAAATCTTATTGAATAATGTAACATCTTCTTTGGGTAACGCATTTTGGGTCACACCAAAGGACATCCTTGGTTTTATTTCTACCAAAAGGGAGGATTCTTTGATTAGAGGAAATTTTTTGGGAGCATATTTTTTCAGTTTTTTTCTACCCAAATGTATTTACAGGTTTGAAGAATTGGGGAGATTTGGTACCTTTTAATTGTTGTGGGGGAGTGGAATTCTGGTAAATTTAAAAATGTAAACACTATTGGGAGGTATCCCTTACATAATGAACCTAAAATAATGAAACAAAATTGATAAAAGTGGTTATATGGTCTAAATATGTCCATGAAATGGGTTGTGTGCAAGTTTCTAGTTTATTTGGCCCCTTAAGATTAAAGTTTAACTACTAAGTAATGTAATGTCTTGAAAATTCTGACTAATAATTTTTAATTATATAGAATTATTTCGAGACCACAAAATCTGATGACGCGTGACTCTGAGGCCCGAAGTTCCTGAAATGATACGTCAAAGTTTTTTTGAGTTTTAATTAGCATGAGTAAGTAGTTTTCCTAAAAAGTGTAATAACTATTAAACGGTAACTCAGATAAGAAATATGAGGGCACCGTTGCATTCAGAACGGCTGGTGTACCCTAGGCGAAACATAAGTTTAGTCGACGCGGGCCTCCTGTGAGAAAACCCAAAAATTGCATAACGGTAAATAAAATAAATAAGTAAATAATTTTATTTTTCAAATGCATATAACTCAAAAAAGGTAGCTCAGATAGAAAATCTAAGAACACAGCTGAACTCGTGAGGTCATTCATTATTTAAGCAGATACTAACTTTGGCCAGCACGGGCCACCAGTGAAAGTTATTTTTTGGCTGTTAATAAAATAATTAAGTGACAATTATTTTATTGTAAAATCAATCAATTTTAAACGGTAACTCGGATTGGAAGTCTGAGAGTACTATTGGTTTCATTGGGGAGTGTTTCACTTGGGAAGAGCCTATCATTGAATGACACGGGTCGAGGGTGACTGTTAATAATTTTCTAAACTTTTTTTCATGTACATTCAGTAAACACATGAGCGGCAATTTGTAACTTTTAAACTGGTACTCGGAATTGAAATCCGAGGACACCCTTGAACTCACAGCGCTGATATTCGCTTAAGGATATCTTCACTTTGATCGTTGTGGGTTGAGGGTGGAAGTTATTTTTTCAAATTTTCGTGGGAGAATAAAAAAAATAACTTTTTATTTATTTTATTTGAAACCACCATTTTGAATGCTTGGTGGTCGAGACCACCTAAACTCCCAATTAATATGGGGGAAACCCTTGGTATTCCCCTAGTTAATGTGCAAGACGCAATTTACCAAATGAGCCATCTTAACTTGTTAAATTAATAAACTTAATTAAATAAGTTGGCTCCTGTTTTTCATGAGTTTTGGGAAAGCATTGGAAAAGGGAGAATTGGGGAGAGATTTTGGAGGATCATTTTCTCCAACGAAGAACACTCTCCAATGAAGTGTATCCTCTAGAATCATAGAATGAGGATAACGTTTGTCCCCAGATCGGAAGCATCTTGCGGGAGAAACGAACGCCGACATCACCATCTCATCGACTTCGTCTTCTTCCTCACGCCACCTCCAACAGACAATCGAGGTTGGGGTTGTTATATATGGCTGAATTTTTTTTATTGATTCTTCATATCCTAAATTCATGACAAAGATGCTAAAAAACAATTCCATGGTCCCGCACCTAAACCATGCTCAGTTTTCTTTTATTTCTTCATTCATTCTTCATGCGTTCTTCAACGCCTAATATTTATTTTTGTTGGAAATACGGTGTTTTTCTGAACAAAATATATAGACGCGAAGACCACAATGTAAGGATAACAAATATGCGATCGTTTAATTTTTTGGGCTTTTAATGAAGCTTCAATAGCTTGTAGAAGGAGGTGGCCAAATATTTATTGGTGTTGGAAACATGGAGATTTACAGCGCACGATATATAGACGCAAATCCATCAATGCAAGGATCACAAATATGCGATCATTTAATTTTTTGGTCTTCGAACGAATCCGTAATGAATCACAGAAGGAGATGGCAACCGACACCCGGACAATCACAAGGAAAGAAGGATAGTGCACGTCTGTGCTTCCAGATGACAAGAAGGTCGCGGCCTGTTGGCTGCTACAGAGTGAGGGTGGCGACCAGTGGAGTGGTCGGCCGCGTGATGGTGGTGGCGGCGAGCGTCCGCACCGCCCGACATACAGGGGCCGCAGCACAAGGTCGTAGTGTCGATGGAGGGGTGATGGACCGAGCCAGACGCTGGTGGGGGTGTGGCGCGTGACCACGCCGCGAAGGAGGGTTGGCCATCTGGCCAGCCATGGGTTGGGTCGGGCCAGACCTAGTGGGCCGGGTCAGATCCTATGGACTGGGTCTGACCTAGTTCCAGATCTAGGTCGGGCTGGGTCGACCTGAACTGGGTCAGGTCGAACCAAACCGGTTTGGGTCGGGTCGACTAAGTTGGACTGGACCCAGACCAACATCGACCCTTTTCACTCTTTCGGTCAAATCAGGAGCTATGAGCATCCATTTTACGAACCTCCTACGGCGCTGAAAACCTTGGATCGAGAAGGTCCTTTTGGTATACCCCACTTAAGTTTTTTATGAAGTTGTGGTATGGCCGGGTTGGATTGGACACCGATCCAAATGGGCCCTCGGGACTAAAAGGCCAATAACTAATAGAACGGGCATTCGATTGATGCACCCTCTATTGAATTGAGACCCCTTTTATGTGCCAGTCCATTGGGATACTTCTTCCTGGGACTTCTTGGTAGTTGGAGTATCGACCTGTGGCTTGAGGAGCGGACCCTCCCGGAATCAAGCGAGCTTAGTGATAGAACCCTTTAGTTGGCTGTAATATGAGAAAGAGATCCTTTGTGGGTCTGTTCTTGGGATCCTTTGTGGGGTTTTGTTCGATATTCTCACTTGGATCTACAATAAGAATCCATTTGGGACTAATCTAGGATCCTGTGTGGGTCTGGCGAGGTACTAGGATCCTGTGTGGGTCTGACGACGTACTAGGATCCTGTGTGGATCTCACGATGTACTAGGAACTTATGTGGGTCTGATGAGGAACTAGGATCCTGTGTGGGTGTGACGATGTACTAGGATCATGTGTGGGTCTGACGAGGTACTAGGATCCTGTGTGGGTCTGACGATGTACAAGGATCCTCTATGGGCCTGATGAGGTACTATGATCCTGTGTCAGTCTGACGATGTATTAGGATCCTGTGTGGGTCTGACTAGGTACTAGGATCCTGTTTGGGTCTGATGATGTACTAGGATCCTTTGTGAGTCTAATGATGATTTAGGATCCTATGTGGGTCTTCCTTTTAACAGAGTAATATGAAGAAGTTGTTACATCTAATCACTTATACTATTGTACCAACTTTATAGCTGGTGTGAGATGATTCTTTACCTTAGTGATATTATTTTGTATGGAATATCTTGTAGTAATTACCTTCATGGAGTTACCTTTGTGGTATTATTCTGTGTGACATACATGTGTGGTACTTACCTTTGTGGTAATCTATCCTTTGTGTAACAGGTTTACCTTGGCTAAGGAGTTGGGCCTTGTGTTTCCTCATGAATGAGATGGGTAATACTTGATAACTTGGGTATATGTATGTTCATATACTTAAGTAGGGTTTTCAGATATTTACATGCTTTTTGGTTTATCCATTGTGGATTTTGTGATACCTTTTAGGGTCTCGGGGTCCCTACTAAGTATCGTTATACTAACCCCTACACGGGCTACACCAGCACCTTGTTAGGTTTGGTGTAGATGATGGACAGCGCTGACTGAGGACGAGAGTACCAGGACTAGATATAGATCGGAGGTGGACATTAGATGAGGCATACCACCAAGACGACCATTGGAGAGCTGTACTTACTCTTTAGGTAAGATCCTTGGCTGGTGTTCATAGGAGTTGTTTCAGTTTACTTTAACTTTTCAGTTTTCTGGCACTTTCCAGCTTGTCTAGTATTCTAGTCCCTTTTTCTTATTGTACACACGCTTTTTACTAATTAGTTTACTTGGGTTCGTATCTCACTTTTTTGCTTCGTTGCATGTGTTTATAGGTTATAAAGGCAATGCCTTCCTGGTTTTATGGAATATGCCTTTCGGTGCTAGTCGCAAGCCTCTATCCTATGGAAGTCGTGCTTGGGGTAGTCACAGCACGGGCCCTGGGGGACGAGTCGTGACAAATTGGTATCAGAGGATTTTGTTATACCATAGAACGTAGGACTATGATCTTTTTATGGTAATATTTTTATGTGTAGTGATTGTGGTTATCAGTTTAGGGAATCCAGTGTTGGTGCGGCGGTCGACGTATCCATACACCAGGACCCTAACTTCTAATTTCTAACTCAGTGCATGAAAACACTGATTGCGTGTGTGTTTTGAAGATTTTTCTTCTGTTTTCTTTGAGTTACCTCACCAGGTATAACTTAAGGATCGAGGGCACCAGTTC
The DNA here is from genome assembly GCA_963277665.1 of Viscum album. NCBI lineage: Eukaryota > Viridiplantae > Streptophyta > Magnoliopsida > Santalales > Viscaceae > Viscum > Viscum album. The sequence goes on along the minus strand of OY728136.1, from coordinate 511,554,247 downwards.
CATATCAGGATGTCGCTGTGTAGATAGCTAGATAAGATTCCTGAGAGAGTACACGATGATAGCCCACCAAGCGACGAGACTCTAGTGCAGGGCCCTCTTACTATGTTGGAACCTTCGGGTGGTGTACCAGCAGCACCACAACCTGTTGGGAAAGAGTTACCACTAGCCACACTGGAAGATGGTGCACGCTGACTGAGTGCATTGTATGAGTTCCAGTGGCAGAGGCCTCTGAGGTTTCTAGGCGAGACAGATTCCCACACTGCTAAGGGATGGCTGAAGGCGGTTGCTAGAGGTTTCTGCCTATTTGAGACACCAGTATAACATATGGTGATCTTATATACTAGTCTTTTTCAGTGAGTGACCCTGAGTATGGTCCGTATAGTGATGAGGCTTTAGTACGTGGATCATTACTCGAGATAGTACCTTCGGGTAGTGTCTCAGCTATATCACTACCTGTTGGTCGGTAGTTAGAACAGGTAGTACCAGTAAAGGACACATATAGGATTAGTTCCTTACACGTGATTCAGCATTAGATACCCCTCAAGTTCCGAGGTGATCTCGACATACAAGCAGCTGAGGAATGGCATCAAGAGGTGGCTGAGAGTTCTCTAGAGATTCTATAGCTTCGGCATGATGACATGTCGGTAGATGAGTATTCATCGAGATGTACTGATCATTACTGGTACTCAATGAATATGATACGATTAGTGATTTAGAACACGGACCTCTGAGTGAGGTGTATTTAGGGACATACGAGCTAGCACAATTCCTATATGCATTCCAACTTATGGTAGGGTGCTAGAGTGAACCTTTTTAGTTAAATATTCATTGGCTGAGTGGATGCAGCCAGTGAATGGTAGTATTGGGAAAGCAGGAAACTGGTGCCAGTCATAGATACTTGGGAGTGTAAAAAAATTTTGAGAAGAAGAAGTGTTAGGGACAGATGAATCTGGAGGGCTGTAGATGTTGAAGCAGAGCTAGGGGAGCAAAAGGAGGTGGTGTACATTTTGACATGTTACCACCACCCCCCATTATGGTCCCCACCAGGCTCAGGTTTTTTGAGGATAGGTGAAGAGAGTAGCTGCATCTGGTCAAGGAGTATGACCCAAGGGCTCTAGGAATGATTCAAGGTATTTTCTGTGTCTACTACTAGTTGTTGTATCAAGAGAAATAGGTACTAATCATTCATTCCTTCCAAGAATTATGTCCAAGACCGAGAGTTTCTATTTAAACCATTGACTTGATTCTCACTTCTGGAGATACCTTTAGGAGGAGAATCCATAATCACACATATTCCGATGGTGTGATATGACCCTTGAGGCGAGGGTTTTGGTTCGAACCTCTTTGTGGAAGGGTCGAGGCCTTACGATGTTAGTTTGGGTATGACTGGACATTCAAAATTTCTACTCAGATTTACTATATTAGGAAAAAGGTTGTGGTTTATCTATAATGTTAGGATGCGGTTTTCCTTAGTCGACGAAAATGGAAACCCAAGCAGCATAGGATAAACTCATGTATAGGAGGGAGCGACTGATCACTCGTGAGTTAGCCAACCTCACCCTCGAGATAGTAGAAGTTTTGAGTTTTCAGTTCCCAACAGGAGTGGCTAGAGTTCCTCCAGGACTATGACTTTGAGATAGTCTATACTCCAAGGAAGGGGAAAATGGTAGAAGATGCACTCAACATGAGGTCTAGACTATAGTTTCTGAGTGAGGAGACATACCAGCTAGACACTTTGAAAATATCATGTGTGGATCATGATGGAGAAGCTTTTCTTCAGTCTCTTACAGTCACTACCCCACTTCTTCAGTGAGTCAGGGAGGCGCTGTAAGGACCTGGCTATTTGTAAAAGGTAAGGATAATTATTCTTGTTTTCAAATCATTACTTAAAGATTTTTTAATGTGTGTAACAACCTAAGGAAGGTCTGGGGAGTGTCTGAGGTTTTTTCAGAGACCAGGAGTTTGAGAAATGGACTTGCAGACAGTGTCATGGGACCTGCGCATGGCCTGCGCATGGTTTTAGACAAACTGTGCAGCCTTTGGTTTGGAGGCAGTGAGGTGCGCATGGTTTGCGCACGGGTTGGGTAAATCATGCACCTAAACCGTGCGACCCTATTCTGGGTAAATTTACCATTTTTCCCGTAAATATATTTTAAGGCCTTAATCCTTTCTATTTCCTTCTCCCAGCGGACAGAACCAGGGGAGCCCTCTTTTGAGCTTAAAAATCTCTATCCCTCTCTATTCATGGTTGTTCCTCCCCCCCGATTTCTGAATCTCGATCTTTCAAAGGCATTGGATCACCCTCGGTAAGGCTTACCTCATGCACCCTTCTTTCCTCGGTGAATCTTGGTATCCATTTTTTTATTTTACCGCAGGCTCATATGCCCTATTTTCAGGGCATTGGACTGGAACTCAGATCTATTACAAACTACTGTGAAACTGAGGTCGATATCAAGCGATCCTATGTCTACATCTCAAAGGTAGGTGTTCATGTGGTTTTCATTTTGGGGTTTTTCCTTTTTGAGTCATTATCATAATTTCGTGGTTCGTCTTTCTCCAAACCCCTTATTTGTAATGACTGCTTCATATCTAATTGACCCTTGTGGTATGAGATTGATGAATCTAACCTGGATAGGGTGTTTAGAGGAGGTATGGACTGGGTAAGGTCAACCACAGGTGTTATGCCTTAAGATTGGGTCCTTTTCACTATTGGACATTAATTATATGTCTTGAAAGGGCATTTTCCATGTTAGGAAAATGAGATGACTTGGTTAGAGGTGGGATAGGATGAGATATCATGAACCCCTTGAATGAATTGAAATGTATGTTGCATTGAGATGTGATTATTAGATTTTATAAGATGGAAATTCCATGATTTGTTAATGTGATATGATATAAGATGGATTGCCTTATATATTGTAATGTGAATGGTTATGTCATACTGTGTTGACATGCTTGTGATAAACTATGTGTGGGAAGGAGGCATTCTTACCCTGTGCCAGATGAATCTCCATGTATGGGCGGGAGGCATTCTTACCCCGTGCCAACTGAATCTTTATGTAATGGGACGGGAGGCATTCATACATTTATCTTATATATCCTTTATGGGTGGGAGGCATTATTACCCATGCCAGATATAGTGATTATGGATGAGAGGCATTCATAACTCATTCTAGTGATGATTATATGTATGTGAGAAGAATGGATGAGAGGCTTGCTTACCTCATGCCAGTGATAACCTATATCTATGTACTTACACTCTGGTGATTTGTTTAGACTACCAGCTATGAGCTGAAGCAGGTAGACCCGCCAGGTGTCCTTTCAGAACCTGAGCGGGAGGGTCAGTTATTTACTGTTCTTTAATTACTTGCAGTCTATTAATCACTGTTACTTGCAAAGACCTATTTGGATTACACGTAGACACCGTTGGTGGTGGCCTACTGAGACTTGTCTCGCACCCTACCCAGGTGGTTGTTGGCACCCATGTAGACTTTGCTGCTATAGGTACTACTAGGGTCAAGGGCCCGGCTTCAGGTTGTTGATACATATATGTTCTAGCTGATGTTCCAGAGCAAAGGACTGAGCTTAGCTAGAGATTCTCATGGACTAATTTTTTTCTTTGTTCTCTTTTTTATTTCTGTATAGCATGTTTTCCATCTATTTCTATTGTATCGGCATGCCATGCATCCATTTTGTATTAGACACTGCCTATGTGGATTTTATATATTTATTAGGGTTTTATTTATTTATGTCGTTTGGTTTGTATGATTCCCTTTTTCTCCTATTTATCTATTAGTTGTGCTTCTGCTATTTAATCACTTGTTGTTATACCGCTGTGTACTCTGACATAGGGGTACAGTCTCCCCACTAAATTTTCAATACACCCCTGCTGCTAGTCAAGAAGCCCCTGGGATATGGAAAGACGAGCCAGGGGTCATGTGGCCAACTGGGTTCGGGGCTCAGGTTGAGGGGAAACCGGGTCCGGGACGTCAAAGGCGCAGCGTGGTGATGATGACTACGAGGCTCAATGTGCTCAGATATCCTCAGGGAAGACAATTGATTGATTTTTTGAAGGTGGGGAGCACGCCATCCACTTCATAGGATTTACCAAGGTACCATTAGTGCTACAAAAGGAGGTGTTGAGGGATTTCTATACTTCCCCTCTGGCGGTACATCTTGGTGTGGTGAAGATGTACCAGGACCTTCAGTGGTAGTATTGGTGGCCAGGGATGAAAAAAGCAGTGGAAGATTTTGTAACACAATTCCTCACTTGTAAACAAGTGAAAACTACTTAGAGAAAAAAGAAGTATTATGCTAACAGGAGGCGGGAGATCAAGTCTTCCTATAGGCCTCACCTCGACAAGGTTTTCAGAGATTTGGCCGAGGGGGAAAGTAATCACCGAGGTATATCTGTCCTTTTCTAATCCTTTGAAGGGTAGGCGAGGTGGTATACCACTTGGCTCTTCCACCATAGTTAGAGATGGTGTGCGACGTCTTCCACATATCCTAGCTGAGGGGATACATGCATGACCCATCTCACATCATCGACCACGTCAAGCTGGACTTAGACGATGGGGCATCATTTATGAAGGTTCTAGTAGATATTGAGGATCGATAGGAGAGAGTCCTTTATGGGTGATCGATACCTTTGGTGCATGTACTTGGCAGCATAAGAACCTCTAGGAGAGCACATGGGAGTGAGAGGCTCATATTCATGCTCAGTACCCTCTTTTGGTTGTTTTTCCTTTATTGTGGCTTTCAGGGATGTAAAGCCCTAAGGTGGGGAGAATGTAATGTCCCAAAAATTCTGTATAATTTTTTTAATTATGTAAAATTATTTCGAGACCATGAAACTTGACGGCACAGGATTCCGAGGCCCGGAGTGCCCGAAATGATCCGCCGATGTTCGGTCGAGTATTAATTAGCGCGTGTAAGCAGTTTTCCTGAAAAAAGTGGAATAAATATTAAACGGTAACTCCGATTAGAAATATGAGGACACCTTTGCGTTTAGGAATGCTGGTTTACCCTAGGCATGACTTAGGTTTAGTCAGCGCGGGACTCCTGTGAGAAAACCCAAAAATGGCATAACCGTAAATAAAATAATGAAATAAATTATTTTATTTTTTAAATGCTTGTAACTCACAAACGGTAGCTCGGATTGGAAATCAGAAACCACCACTGAACTCATGAGGGAATGATTTATTTAAGCAGATACTAACTTTGGCCAGCGTAGGCCACCAGTGAAAGTTAGTTTTTGGCCTTAAATAAAATAATTTAGTGACAATTATTTTATTGTAAATCCATAACTTTTAAAATCGTATTGGAAATCCAAGAGTACCCTTGGGTGAGTTGGGGCATGTTTCACTTGGTCATAGCCTAACCTCGACCAGTGCATGTCGAGGGTGACTATTAATAATTTTCAAAAAAAAATTCAGGTACATTCAGTAAACGCGCGAGTGGAATTTTGTAACTTTTGAACTGGTGCTCAGAATTGAAATATGAGGATACCATTGAAATTGCAACACTGATATTCACTTAATGAAACCTTCACCTTGACCGCAGTGGGTCAAGGGTGGAAGTTAGTTTTTCAGATTTTCATGGGAGAAGAAAAAATAAATAAATAAATTTATATTTATTTAATTTGAAACCACCATTTTGACTTCTTGGTGGTGGGGACCACCCAAAATCCCAATTATTTTAGGGGAAACCCTCGGTATTCTCCTAGTTAATGCGCCAACCTCAATTTACATAATTATCCAACATAACTTGTAAAATTAATAAACATAATTTATTAAGATGGCTCCTCTTTTTCGTGAGTTTGGAGAAAGAGTTGGAAAAGGGATAATTGGGGAGAGCTTTTGGAGGATCATATTCTCCAACGAAGAACACTATTCAATAAAGTGCATCCTCTAGAATCGGAGAATGAGGACGATGCTTGAGCCCGGATCAGAAACATCTTGTAGGATCAACAAACGCCGACGTCACCACCTCATAGACTTCGTCTTCTTCATTGCGCCTCCTCCAATGGAAAATCGAGGTAGGGTTTTTATATATGTTTGAATTTGTTTTATGGATTCCTCATATCCAAAATTCACGATGATGATGGCCAAACGAACATGGCCATGGTCCCGCACATAAACCATGCTCCTCTTTCTTTTATTTTTTCACGTGTTCTTCGTGCGTTCTTCAATGCCTAATATTCATTGGTTCTAGAAATCGGAATGCGATATATGGACATGAATCCCTCGATGCAAGGATCGAAAATATGCGATCGTATAATTTTTCAGGCTTGTAATGAATCCGCAATGGCTCATAGAAGGAGGAATCCAAATATTTATTGGCGCTAGAAACACAGAGATGTGCTGAGAATGATATATGGATGTAAATACCACAATTAAAGATCAAAAATATTCGATCGTTTAATTTTTCGGTCTTAGAATGAATCCACAATGAATCATGGAAGGAGGCGGTGGCCAGCACCTGACCGACCGCGGGGAAGGAAGGGTGGCATGCATCCGCGCCACCAGATGTTGAGAAGGGTGCGGCTTGTTTTCTGTGGAGGAGTGAGGGTGGAGGCCGGTGTAGTGACTAGCCGCGTGACAGCAGTGGCAGTGCGCCTCCGTGTCGCCCAGCGTTCAGGGGCCATGACGCAAGGCTGTGGCGGTGAGGGAGGTGTGATCGGTCGAGCCGGCTGATGGTGGGGGCATAGCGGGCGACCGCTCCGCGAAGGAGGGTTGTCCATCCGGCCAACCACGAGCTGCTCCGAGGGCCGGGTTCGACCTACTTCCAGATTTGGGTTAGGCCGGGTCAACCAGGTCAGACCCAACCCAGACCAACTTCGACTCTTCTCACTCTTTCAACCATATCTTGAGCTACGAGCATCTGTTTGAAGAACTGTCTGTGATGCCAAAAACCTTGTATTGAGAATTTCCTTTTGGTATACCCCACTTGAGTTTTGAATAATATTGGGGTATGTTTGAGTTGTATTGAACATGAATTCAACTAAGCCATCGGGACTAAAAGGCCAATAAATTAAAGACCGGGTGTTGGATTGACACACCGTCTATTGAATTGAGACCCTTTTGCGTGGCGGTCCTCTGGGATACTTCTTCATGGGACTTTGAGGCAGTTGGAGTATCGACTTGTGGCTCCAAGAGAATACCCTCCTGGAATCAAGCGAGCTTAGTATGGGAACACTGTAGCTAGATGTAACATGAGAAAGGGATCCTTTGTGGGTCTATGATTGGGATCCATTATGGGTATGTGTTCGACAGTCTCCCTTGTATCTGCTCTAGGAATCCATGTGGGACTACTCTAAGATTTGTTATGGGTCTGACGAGGTAATAGGATCCTGTGTGGGTCTGATGAAGTACTAGGATCCTGTCTGGGTCTGACGAGGTACTACGATCCTATGTGGGTCTGATGATGTACTATGATCTTATATTGGTTTGACAAGGTTTCTAGGATCCTATGTGGGTCTGACAATGTACTAGGATTTAGTGTGGGTCTGATGAGGTACGAGGATCTTGTGTGGGTCTAACGATGTGTTAGGATCCAGTGTGGGTCTAATGATGTCCTAGGATCTTGTGTGGGTCTGACGATGTACTAGGATCCCGTGAGGGTCTGATGAGGTACAAGGATCCTGTTTGGGTCTGACGATGTACTAGGATCCTGTGTGGGTCTGAAGAGGTACTAGGATCCTGTGTGGGTCTGACGATGTACTAGGATCCTATGTGGGTCTGATAATGATTTTGGATCCCATGTGGGTATGCCTATTAACATAGTAATATGAATTAGTAGTTACATCTAATCACCTCTACTATTGTAACATAGTTATACATGGTGTGAGTTGAGTATTTACTTTTGTGGTATTCATCTGTGTGGCGTACCTGTGTGGTACTGACCTTTATGGTGTTACCTTTGTGGTATTCTTCTGTGTAGAGTACATATGTGGTACTTACCTTCGGGGTAATTTATCCTTCATGGAACAATTGTACTTTGGTTAAGGAGTTGGTCCTTCTGTTTCCTCATGAATGAGATGGGTAATACTTCATAACTTGTGTAAATTAATAGGCATATACCTAAGTAGGGTTTTCAGATGTTTACATGATTTTTGGTTTATCCTTTGTGGAATTTGTGAGTCCTTTGAGGGTATTGGGGTCTCTACTGAGTATTGTTAGACTCACCCTTGCACGGGCTACACCTGCACCTTGTTGTGTTTAGTGTAGGCAACATACAACGCCAACTGAGGACGAGAGTACAAGACTGGAGGTAGCTCGGAGGTGGACATTCGACGAGGCATACAACAGAAATGGTCGTTGGAGAGATGTACCTACCCTTTAGGTAGGATCCTTGGTGGGTTTTCATAGGATCTATTTCAATTTACTTGTAATTTTTCAGTTTTCTTTTACTTTCTAGTTGGGCTTGTATTCTGGACCCTTTTTCTTATTTCACACACACTTTTTTCTAAGCAGTTTACTTGTGTTCTTATCTCGTTGTGTGCTTGGTTGCGTGTGTTTATAGGTTATAAAGGCAATTCCTTCCCAGTTTTAGGGAATACGTCTTTGGGTGCTAGTTCCCATCCCCTAGCCTATGGAAAGAGGGCTTGGGGTAGTCATGGTATGGGCCCTAGGGGAAGGTTCATGACAAGTAAACTCATTTATACCATAATTACTTTAAATAATTTTAATTAATTTCCTAAATATATTTGTTAAAAATATAATTTAACCTTAATAGACATTATCAATTATGATAATTACATATATTGAATCCATATTTTCAAATTCCAATCATATAATTGAAATAAATTAATTAAAAATTAATCTCACAGACGATATGATACAGTGGGTTTTTAAAGAGAAAAGTTCTACAGTTTAAAATATTATTATATCTGGTTTCAATGAGAAATTGATTACAATGACCTAAAATAGATTAAATGATATAAAATTGATCTAAATATAATTTAAATCCAATTATAAAAATAATTTAACAGAAAATTATTTATACAAAAAAGTTTTTTTCAATTAAAACTTAATGTCATCCACTATTCATAATAGTATGAAAGTTCTTAGAAAAATACCAATAAATCACCCAAAGTAAATTTAGATATTATAATTTAAAAAATATATGTTTATTTATTCAAATAAAATTTAAAAAAGTTTCAAAAATTAATTTTAAAATAATTCCACCATTAAATGGTAGAAAAACTTTTTTTTAGAAAAATACAGATTTTATGCTTAAAATTGGATTTTGTAAATATTTTATGCCTATAAAACTTATTTTATGAATTTATAAATAAATTTTTGAATATATAAAATATAAATTACATTAATATACTTCACTTATAGTGATTAATTTAATTTATTACAATAAAAATATTTTGGGGTTATAAAAATTGTTTTTTATAAAAATACATCCTTTATATTCAATTGGTTTTTTTCATTTCTAAATAATTGTTCATCAAAGGTCTAATTATATAAACATGTGTAAAAAATATTTTAATTGTTTAATTATTTATTATTCATTCCCACTATTCTAATGTTTGGGTGATAAATATCATGTTAAATAATAGTATTAATATTATATTATTGTCCGGTAAGACTCGACCTTTCATGTAACAGAAGTTATAAAGGAAACTCGATGCTCTGTTCATCGAATGATAAACATTGTGTTGTATATAATAAAATATAAATTCTACATTTCATATAACCCAATCAATCAAATTATTTAAATTAATTTTAAATAATATATTTCATAAAATATTTAGATGTCACAGTCATCATGTGGAAAATGTATTATTTTTCATTTTTCTTTCATAGGTGATATGAGATAAGTGATACAAAATTAACAAGATACAATGAAATTTTTTAATAAGTCAGGATATTTAGATTTTATTCTTAAATTCAAATATAACCAAAATCTTCTTAAAATATCTTGATATATAAGAAATTGTTTTGGCATTTTTACTATCCTCAAATAATTTCTAAAGTATTCTATATGAATTTTGATCATCTAATGATTTAAGTGAATTATTTTTATTTGGGAAGTTTTTAGATGGTATACCTTTTAAACATATTCATGTTCTCCATATATATATAATTTATTCTTTATGATTATCAATTTACTATATTTGTTAATATAAATTACACTCTCGTAAAGTTTTTTGTATAATTGAGTTCCAAAAATGAAGTCTTACTCATGTTCATATATTTATTTTCCTCAATAGTGAACATACAATTCCTTCTATTATGGATATTAATAAAATTATTTCCTCTAAAATTCAATGTAAAAATTCTCATCTATGACTATATGAAGTTATAAATAATTTCAAGGTCTGTGGTGTATGTGGACCAATAATCCTCACTCACCGTGCATGAAAATACAATATGTTGTAAGTTTTTTTATAAAAACATTATTCCAAATACAGCTATAGGTTATGATGGGTTTTTTTACCAATGAAGAGATTTTGGAAATTTAGTGGTGAAGAATGGCATGAAACTTCATAGTATATATGTTGTTCCCTATAATACTTCACTATTAATGAAATATCAAGGTCATCTAAATATATAGATCTAAAATTAGTCATATTAAACAAAATATTTTTTAAAATATATAAACAAAGTAAATGATTGTGTAACTATTGTGCTATATGAAGTTGATTATACTAATAAATTCAACTCTCATGTTGATGATATTAAGATGTACTATGATTGATGATATGTATCTACATGTGAAGCTTTGTAGATATTTTTTAGTTATGATATCTTCAATATTTATTATAGTTGATAGGTATCATTTTCATTTACCAGGTGAAAAAAGTGTAACTTATATTAATGTTGATAACATTGAGGAAATTTTTACCAGTATTTTTGATTCTGATACAATGTCTACAACCTTGGTTTGAAGTAAATTCACCATATGTTGAGGTAGTGACTCTAACTTATGCACGATTTCTAAAAAATATTTGTATGCATCACACAAGATAAGAAGGGTATGCTTGTAAGAGTGTATTTTCAATTAGAGGGTTATATTATGTGACTATAACAATTATAAATCTTTGTTATATAAAAATAATTCTTTCCAAGATTAAAGGCCCTACATCATATGAAGACATATTGACCATGAACCATAGCATACATCAAAACTATAGACATGCATGCAATGTATTCAGTTTGCTTCAATATGATGATGAGTTTGTTGATTCTATAAAATAAGATTCATTTTAGGATACAATATATTCACTCCATAAATTGTTTTTGCATGTTCTTCACTAACACTATTTCCTACCGTTCATGTGTTTTGAACCATACATGATAAATTCTTTATGAGGATATTTTCTGCATTGAATGATAAATACTGTAAATAAATTTTATCTGTAAAACTTAAATATTTTTCTTATAAAAATGAATTTATGTATATTCTTTTTATTTATTTCATTAATAAATAGTAATAGAAATTAAATATTTTTAAGAACATTTCACTAATATAAATATGTTTTATATTTTATGAATATTTTTTTCTTATAAATTGATATTTATTTATATGTTTCTAAATAACTTATAAATATGGAGAGGAACCAAATGATTTGATAAAAAATTTCATTCAATTTAATATATATATATATTAAAAAGAGAATATGATACACTTTCTTATTAACATATATCGAAAATGAATGTATTGAATATGTTATCTCATTTTCATAGACTATATAATTAATATGACACAATTTCTACATATCTTCTAAAAATATAGAAGAGACTGTATTTTTTTTTCTATTTATCTTATTTAGATACATTAATGACTATGAAACTATTTCCTTTCATGAGATTGTAATGAATATGAAACTGTATAAATTATCATGTCTATTATTCTTCCTGTATCAGTTTCAAAAGAAGTAATGAATAATAAATTATAATCTTGTTTAAATATTATCATTTATCTTGTATAATAATTAATGTTTCATATTTCAAAGTGGAAATTATATTTCCACATATGAATTTCAAATAAAACACGGAAGTCCATACTGGGTTTCAATATTTTGATATTATCAAGTTGCGGCTAAAGATATTACAATGACATTGATTATTCTTTTGGGTGTTTCAGGTTTTTTTTTAATTTTATATTACTCTATATTGTATCCTTAGTACCTCATATTTCCATGTACATTAAATGTTGTGGTTGATGGAATCCTACAACCAACCTTTGAAAAACTAGTTCATCAACTAGGATATGACAACTATCTTAATCTTGAGAAGTGAAATGTGTGTTCAAGAGAACATTGAGTGTTTATCCAAAAGTACATGGTCTCCTATTAATCTAACATTAAATGTATTTTTTAACATATTAATTCTTTATTAGAATATCTATTTTTTTAGTATTCCAACCAGAATATTCAATTACACCATCTAATTTATCTCCTTAATAGATTATCTTGTTCCACGGTGAAGTCTTCTTCTATATTTATTGTGAATATTACCCTGTATTTTTTTATATTTCACAGAGTTAATAAAATATTTATTTTATTATATTCATATTTATGATATGTGATTTTATTCATTTATTCATAACATTTTATCTACTCCTTTACTGGTTTTCAAGGAAAAGTGTATAATTGGTGTGAAATACCCAGGTTTTAATATTAAATATAATTTTTCATCATTATTAGAATTATTCCAAATTTAAGTCATTCTAATATTCTAATAATAACCTTCACCCTAATTATAAAAATTGTGTGATTATTATTTTTCCAGATTTATTATTTAAATTACCACCAATCAACCAATTGGAACATTGGTTGATTTAGAAATTTAAAGGGTTGTATGGGCCACACAAGAGGACCCACTGAATCTATGAAGAACCCAGGACCTTCCATGATGATTAAATTTATAAGATAAATATAGGATCCAAGATTTTATGAAACTTTCTAATATGTTCTATGATATCAAAATAAATCTTGGATAAAATTTTTATTTCCCAATTGATGCTTGAAAGTCCAGCCCACAATTCATTTCAGGATTGGAAAATAGCCCATTATTTTGGAATTTTCTCCCAATATAGAAGTAAAATTGAGCTATATTTGTTTGGATAAATTAAAGATATACGTTACCAAATTTTTAGAATAAATGGATCATATTTGAGTATATATTCCTAGGCTAAAACCCATTCACATTCTAGCCTTTGAAAAATTATGGATAAAACTGGACAGCTACACATGGTTTAGGAAAACAACTATAACATTCGATCCAAAGTTCCAATGGATTCCAAATTTTGATGGTAAAATATAAACATCCATATATAAAACTTTTAAGAATAATATATCTTGATATTCAACTATATTAATGGTCAAATCAGTTATTCAACTTGAAAGTAATTTTTAGAATGTAATCAATCCATTATCTTGGGCTATAAATACACTCACCTTCTTCTCCTTATAGAAGGATAGAATTTTAGAAATTATAAGGATATATTTTCATGACCAAATCCTTTTCAAGGTTCTAGTAGGGCCTTTGAAACTCAATTTGTTCCTTTAAATATATTTCCTCCCCTCTTTTTTCATGTTCTTTTGCATTCTTCTTTATTTGTAAATTCATAAGTGTTTGAGTTGTAAATTTTTTTAAATATTAATTAATGTCTATTTGTCTTCTATAAAATTCATCCAACTTATTTAGTGTGTTATAATTTTTCTTAATGTAATTTAAATTATGTTTAAAACCCTTTAACTTTCACTTCCCCATTCAACCTGAAGTTTGTGTTTAACTTTATTCACTACTCATGTGTGTATTCAATGTAACAATCTTTTATTATATTGTTTATTTTCTTATTATTTTAACTAATCACCATCAAAATATTAAACCAAATTACCAACCATATTAATGGATGATTAATTCATCCATTTGGGAGATCGTAATTTGGGTATGTTAAGTGATTGAGTGATTTTGATAATTGAATATGCCTTAGGTCAAAATTGTGTATATTGAAATATAAATGTCATGGATTTATGACATGATTGGTTTAAAATATAGATGATATGAATTATTAGAACCATAAATACACTTACATAAACAATAATTTATTTTAATTTTTACCATATTTTTGGATTGGATTAAATTCTCAATTTTTGGGTATTCTAATCAAAATCATATTGTGAATTGGGTGTTAATTTAATGAAATATTTCATAAATCTCAAGGATATTATAATCTTTCCTCCCTAATAATGAATGAATCCTAATATTTGTCAAATTTTTAAATGTAACTTTATCCTTCATTCAATATTAATATTTTTTACAAACAACATCCCCCATTTAAAATATAACAAATGGACTCTAAAAATAGTATCATCGCTGAGGATTCAACCCAAGTGCCACTATACACAATATAGTAGAGCAGAAGTCCTTTGAATGGTCAATAGGAAATAATAAATCGTGATTCAAGTGTAATTTTTTGTAGGGATGGTGCGATAAGTAGTCGGTTGGTTTTTATATAAAAAAAATTAAAAAAAAATAAAAATATTAAAAATATTAAAAAAAATATGAAAAAAACACAAAGAAAAACCTTCCTTCCTCATTCTTTAAAACATTATCTGGATATCCCATAGCCTCCCAAAAAATCCATCAAATTTGTTTAACCTGGAAATCAGTTAAACTCTATACCAAATTAAGAGTAAAATTAGGGATAATAAAATCACCCATGACCCATTAATTTTCAATCAAATTGAACTAGATATGGTCAATGTTAGGGAAAAACCCATAAAGAACTAATTTTCCCTATTATGAATTACCAAATTCCAAGTATTCAAAATTGAAACATCAAGGATGATTTCAAACTCAAATATAGTTTGATTCCTCTTGTCCCTCATTTCTATGGGCTTGTTGGTGAGGATCCTCACCTTCACCTCAAAGAGTTCCAAGTAGTGTGCTCTACTATGAATCCTCAAGGGTTTTATAAAGAACCAATCAAAATTATAGAATTATATTTCTCTCTATCCAACTATTCTAAATCATGGATCTATTACCTCCCTTATGGTTCCATAAATATATGGAATTACATGATGTGACTCTTCCTAGATAAATTCTTCTCCGCTTCTCGAACCACTTCTATCCAAAGAAAAATTAGTGGCGTTCATCAATTCTCTAATGAATCACTACATGAATACTGGGAGAGGTTCAAAATGCATGTTGAAATATACCCACACCCCCAAATCCCTGACCAACTCTTGATACAATAATTATATGTGGGGTTATTTATATGGACTCAGCCTCAAACATCACATAATCTAGTAAATTCCTTTAGAATTCACTTAATTACATTCCCAAGGATCTTTTTAGGTTAGAGTTTTAGAAATTTAATACATAATTCCTACATATCAACCCACAAGCATAAAATTTGGGTAATACATAATACAATACCAATTTTTTATAATAAAAATGTTTAAAATAAAAACATGAAATCTTTTCATGAAAAGTATTATCAACATTGATATTGGATTTTCCATTTCTATTACACATCCTTAAACTGTGTGAAAAACATTTTAAAACTTGGGATAAGAACAAAAATCTCAGTAAGGGATATAAAAGAAGAAAACCTATTAGTACATGAATACTTATAATCATAGGAAATAATTCTCACAATAACATACTTCTCACCCAATAAGTATCATATTGTTCTTTTTGAAAACATAAAATTTCAATAAAATATAGAAAAACATAAATACATTGTATATGTAACTTTAGGAATTAATTACTTAATATTATAACCCTTGTAGATACCTTATGATTTTTGTCCCTCACAGCTACCTTACAATGTAACCCTGATGGATAACCTATGGTGTAACCATCACAGTTACACTTGGAGTAACCATACGACCGTCCTCCAATATAAACATAACAAATGAATTATAGGGAGATATAGGTACCAACATTCATCATACAAAATTCCCAAGAACCAAAACATAATCATAAAACATGAACACTTGCATAAAAACATCCCTTTTGAATTTTGTAAAAAATAGAAAATTGAAAGAGTATTTTTAAAGAGTCCCTTACATATACCATATTGTTGAAGCAAGAATTAATAAAATTAAAGGAATATGTATAATTAATATAAATACACATAATAAAACATAATAAATTAATAATTCATATCACAAATAATCTTAGCATAAAAAATCAATGAAGTGTATGGTTAACCCAAATATTTGAAATTGGGTTAAGAATTTCCTTACCTCGGGTTCATCTTACTTAAAATGTGTTCAAACCTCCAATATAAAGCTTCAAATAGTTTTATTAATATTTTAATGAAACATATTAAATTTTATAACACATTAAATGGTAATTTTATAACATCATTCCACCCATTTATTAATAATATTTTGTTTTTCTCGTTGTTTTAGGTGCGTTCTTTACATGGTTTCCATGGTCGGTTCGTAATGGATTTTCTTTTCGAATAAAAGAAAAACACCAGAAGTGGAATGAAATTGTATTAATATGTTTCCATAATATTAAATGATACCATAAATAATTTTTTTAGATATGATTTTTAATCATTAGATAAAACATTAATGATATTCGTTTAGATCATTTTGGCGGTTCTTCGATAATCACAAACTAGTTTTATTATTTAATTTAATATTATGTATATATTAAAATTAAATTTCATAAAATAGGTTATATGACACCCATTAAAATATTTTACAACAATTAAAATGGTTTTAGGACCATCCATGATGGTACTAATGGAAATTTAAAACACATCATCCATGATGTCGGTAAATCGACACATCTGGGATAGTGTTTTTATTTTTAGATTAAATGGGAGAGGAGAAGAAGTATGATGTTGAATTTTTTTATTAACATGAAATATTTATAGTATATATAAGATAATGGAGTTTTCATTCCTCTTTTATAATCATAGTTTAAGGTATTTTTAGAAAAGAAAAATAATTTAAAAGAAAATAAAAGAAAGTAAAAGAGGATTTTTACCTCTTGAAGTATCCTCCTTGAGAACCTCCTTAAGGCCTTTGGTTTGGGACTTTTGGGAAGACAAGAAGATATTGGACATGGTTAAGAGGATTGGGGAGAGTATTTTGCCTAATTTGGTCAATTATATAATCTTGAGATGTCTGAGGATAAGAGGAGTTGAGGGGTGGTATTTATAGTGGGAGAGAGGAGGGTTTTTTGATCATTTGATTCATTAGTTTACTAATTTGGATCAAGACTATGAATAGATTTGGAATTATAATCAAATATATTAAAGTACTTAAAGTTCAAGATTATGCTTCTTACATCCTTCATGATGTTAGGAATAGTGTATTTAACTTATAATGGATATATACCATAAATTACTCTATTTTATTATCCACCAAAAAAATCATATATTTCAGAAAATTCAAAATAATCACCCCAACCATTTTTCAGTGTGTTGATTTCAATAATTAAATCCAATTTATAAAATTAAATTTCTAAATATGATAAATTTAAATTTTAAATAAAATCATAATTTATTCAAAAAATAACAATTTTAAAACTTTAACTGATTTTATAACACCTTGAAAAATTCATCAAGGTCTCATAAAATTATCTTACAATGATAAGACAATAAAATATTAATTTATGGTTCTATTTTATGAAAATAAATTTTCTTTTAAATCAATAAATTAATTATAATATTGTAATTAAATATTTATGACTTACAAAAATTCCAACACTTAATTTAAAATTTTTAAAAACATTATTTACTTATTAAGTGATATAAATATATCATATTTTTACTTATAGTATGGCTAAATTTTATTTATAATTTTTTAGGTGTGGTTACAATGCTACACATCAGATTATTATTCCTAATGGTCATGTAACTATTCCTAAGGTCAAGTTACTATTCCATTAGTAAAAAAAATTAGTTTCTATAAATATAAATTATTTTATTATAAATTTATAATTAATTTAAATATAAATTTCCAAAATAAAAATAAATTATATTAAAAGTAACTAGGTTGTTACATTCTACCCGCCTTCTAGAAATTGTGTCCTCACAATTTTTATTTACTTATTAATTAAGTGAGTGTATCATTACCTCATAGCATTATCAGATAACCATGTTTCTTCTTCAAGCATGTGGTTTATACACAAAACCTTAACCTGGTGGATTGACTTATTCCACAATACTTGCTCTCTATTATTAAGAATCTGAATCAGTTTCTCCTCATAGGAGAGGTTCTCTTCCAACTGAACTATTTTCGGGCTCAAAACATGAGATGAATCTGGTGCATACTTTCTTGACATCAAAACATGAAAAAAATTGTGTGCCTAAAGTAAACTCATTGGTAATGATACTCAGTAGGTGACTGTTCCAACTTTCTCCAGTATTTCGTAAGGTCCAATGAACCAGGGACATAGATTTCCTTTCTTACCAAAACACATAACACATTTCCATGGTGAGATTATATGAAAAATATGATCACCTACCTCAAAAGAAAATAATTTCCTTCTATTATATGGATAACTTCCAGCTCTAAGTTGTCCTCATGTATTGATGGATCATCTTCACTTTATGAGCCACTTCCTCTACTAATTCTGGTCACATCAACTTCCTTTCCCCAACTTCATCCCAAAATGTTATAGTTTGACACTACTTCACATATAATTCCTAAAAAGTATTCATCTATATACCGGAATGAAAACAGTTATTATAATAAAATTCAACTAAATAATGATGTTGATCCCAACTTCTTGAGTAGTCCATTGGACAAGCTCAAAGAATATCCTCTAATGTATGAATTATTCTATTGATCTGTCCATTAGATTAAAGATAAAAAGCAATGTTGAAATTTAATTTTGTTCCCAACAACTTCTGAAGGCCTTTCCAAAAGTTAGAAGTGAACCTATGATCATAGTTAATACAATGGAAAGAATAACTTCATTTTACCTAAAATCCTTTTAAAGGTACATATAAGAAAGCTGATTCAAATACATAGTATCTTGAATAGGATGGAAATGAGAAGATTATTCATTAAATAAAAAATAAAAAAATCACATTTTTTTCTCAAGAATTCTTTGGTAGTCCCACCATGAATTCCATGGATATATTTTCCTATTTCCACAATCATATTGGAAAAGGCTGAGGAATCCCCTTTAGTGTTTATCGCTCTTCTTTAATGTGTTGACATGTTAAACATTTCATTGTAAAATATGAAATATCAATTTTCATTCCATCCCACCAGTAATACTCTCAAACGTCTCTATACATCTTAATACTACTAGTATGAACATAAAATAGAGAACTATGAGCTTCACACAACATTTTTTTCTTTATCTACAAATCAAAAGTCACACATAATATTTTCCCAAATCTCAAAACATAATCTTTATCAACATTAAATTCTAGAAACATACCATTTTTCATAAATTCTACCTTTCTCTATAACTCATCATCTTCCTTATATGCTTCCTTGGTTTTGTCTAACATAGATTACTACACTGACATATGAAACAAGACAGAGTAATTTTCTACTCCAAAAACTTCTGAGCCAAAATTCATCAAATCATTAATCAAGGGGTCTTATTCCAAATATAACCTAGTTAATGATGCATGATGTTTTTGACTCAAGGAATCTGTCACTTTGTTTTCTTTTCAAGGATTGTAGTTGATCATGAAATCGTAATCCTTTATTAATTAAATAAATATTCTCTTCCTAATGTTTAATTCCTTATGAGTGAATATATACTTTAGACTTTTACGGTAAGTTTATAATTCACAGTTGGCTCCGTATAAATTATGCCTCTAAATTTTCTGAGAAAAAAAAACTTATCCACTGATTCTAAATCATGTGTGGGATAATTTAACTCATGAGGTTTCAATTTCCTTGAAGTATAATCAATTACCTGATCATTCTACATCAAAACACAACTAAGTCCCTTTAATGAAGCATTATTGTAGATGACTAACACACCCTTTCTATAAAGGAGGGACAAAATTGGATCATTCATCAATCTCTTCTTCAGTTCTTCAAAAAAAACATCACTTTATTATATCTAAATAAATTTAACCCCTATCATGTTAACTTAGTTAGTGATCTAGATAAAAATGAAAAGTTTTTAACAAACTGTCTATAATAATATACTAATACAATAAAACCATGAATCTCTATAACATTTGAAGGGTTGGCCATTCAAAAACCACTTTTTTATGTGGGATCAACTATTATTATGTCTTTATTTATAGTGTTCCCAGAAAAATAAATATGTTGCAACCAAAAATCAAAATTTATAAATTTTCCATAAAACTTATTTTATTTTAGAGTTTCAAAGACAACCCTTAAATGTTTTTCATGATCTTATTAAATTTTTAAAAACACCAAAATATCATCAATAAAAACAATAACAAACTTATCCAAATATTCATGGAAAATTATATTAATAAGATCCATGACTACAGAAGTGGAATTTATCAAACCAAAGGGCCTAAAAAGATAACCATAATGCTCATATCTAGTATGAAATGATTTTTTTGGTATATCATCCTCCTTCACCTTCAGTTGATGGTATAAAGACCTCAATTCAATCTTGGAAAAATACTAAGCTCCCTGGATATGATCAAAAAAGTAATCAGTATGAGGAAAAGGATACTTATTCTTAATATTAATGTTATTCAATGATCTATAATCAGTGAAAAGTAACATGGAACTATCACTCTTTAAAAAAACAGTAACACCCCATGGTGATGTGTTAGGATGAATGAAGCCTTTATCAAGAAACTCCGAAAACTGATTTTTTCAATTCAAGAAGTTCCACATGAGCTATTAGATAAGGGGATTTTGAAATTGTCTTAGCATCAAGAACTAAGTAAATAATAAATTAAACTTCTCGATCAGGTATAAAACTAATAAACTCATCAGAAAAAACATCCTAGTTTTCATTTAACACTATCACATAATTAATATGAACAGTTCCATTGTTTTCAAAAATATGAGGAAGATAACTTTCATTTATATCTTTTAAAAGTTTCTCATATTCCTAATATGTTATCAATTGTATGGGTTAATTATTGTGCAAAAAATGAAATAATTTATGAAAAACGCTTCTTTAGATATACAATCAATCTTAGTATGATAAAAAAGAATCCAATTCATACCTAAAATGATATCAAACACTACAAAGAGTAAAAATAGGTTTTTAGGAAATGTATTTCCACAGACAATAATAGAAAATTTCTTATAATTCGTTTTTGTTGTAATATTTTCCATGTTGTTTTAACCATAAGTTCTGGTCTTATTTCTTGTGGTAAAATTTCCAATTTTATATAATATTTATCAGAAATAAACAACTTATAGACCCCATATCAAACAAGACATTAGAAAAATATGATCAAATAAACAAAATACCTTATGCCACCTTATTGGATGGCCTGATATCTACTGACGTAGTCTCAAAGGATATCATTTCAACTTCTTTATTATAATCTAACTGCTCTCCATCAGTCAGATCTTTCTTTGGTAAGGAATTTGTATAATGATCCATCTCATCACATTTGAAAAACATTACAGTTTGCTTATCATGATTCATATTAAGATCATTTTCATTGTAATCATGGGCCATATGTCCTAACATTCCACATAAAAAAACTAACTAGTTTTTTAAGGCATTCCCTAGGGTTATATTTACCACAATTTTCACAAAATAGAAACTAGACTTTCTTACCTATATATTTCATTGACTGATTGTTACCCATTGCTTTCCATCTAGACCTCTTCTTCTTCCTGTTGTCAAAGTAAATGTGATCCTCAGAAAATTCCATTTCTATCCTCTCATAAAATCAGGAAAGTTTGTCATAAATTTTTATTTAATTGGAATCTAATTCCCTTCGATACCTTGTCATTAATCTTGAGTAAAAATGATTGATTTTTATATCAAGATCTCAAATAATATTTACAGGATACATTGCAACTCGCGTGAAGTTTTCTTCATACACGTCCACTAAATCTTCCTCCATTTTCTTCAATTCAAGGAATTATTTTTCCATATTAATTCCAAACACCATAGAAAAATATTTTTCAAGGAAAATGTAGTTAAATTCATCCCATTCCAAGGAATCAATATCCTTCCTATCTCTGATATTCTTGACCATTGACCACCACTTGTCAGCTTCAACTTAAAAATTATAATTGAAAAGATTAAAATTTTGATTATTTTAAAACCCCATAATTGAAAATATATTTTCTAGAGCATTAATCCATCCATCAGCCACCATTAGGTTAGAATATCCACTGAATGAAGAAGGGTGTTGCCTCATAAAATGTTCCATTATCATCATGTTTCTTTTCATTAATTATGGTTGTTGTATTACATGGATTCCACTACCATTTATTTACTTTTTTATCTGAGCCATTACTATCACAAACTACTCAGTTAAAATTCCCACAATTTTAGGTTGCAGATTCAAAAAGATATCCTCCAATCAGTTCCTTCTAACTTTATATCCCCGGTTTCTTCTATGGAAAACCATTCTGAATTAACATATCCTAGTTGAAGATACTTGGTAATCTCTAAATTCTATATAATTCAACATAAGTTAAAAATAATTTATGATATTCTATTAATATCATATTAACTATTAATGTTATCTAAACCATGAACTGATACCAACAATAAGGACCCCTCCTTAAACATTACATATTCTAGTAAATTCATCTAGAAATCACTTCATTACATTCCCAAAGATATTTTGGTATAGAGTTTTAGAAATTTAGGAAACAATTCATATATATCAATCAACCAGCACACAAAGTAGGTACAATTTAAAACAAAATCCATTTTTCATAATTAAAATGTTTATAATAAAAACATGAAATCTTTTCATGTAATGTCTTCTCAACATTCATCTTGGTTTATCCTTTTCTATTACCCATCCTTAAACCCTATGAAAATAAATTTTAAATTTGGGATGAGAAAAAAAATATTAGAAAGAGATATAAAAAGGAGAGAAACCATTATTACATGAATACTTATAAATATAGGAAATAATTCTCACAAAGACACACATCTCACCCAATAAGTATCATATTGTTCTTTTTTAAAACATAATATTTTTATAAAATATAGAAAAAAATTAATAAACCATATAGGTAACATGGGGAAATAATTACATAATATTATAACCCTCATTTCTACCTTATTATTTGTAACCCTCATGGTTACCTTACAATGTAACCCTCACGATTACCTTATGGTGTAACCATCATAGTACCACTTGGAGTAACCATAAAACCGACCTCCAAATTAAAAATACCCAATGAATTGGAGGGAGATATAGGAACAAAACATCATTATTAAAAATTCCCGATAACCAACACAAAATCATAAAACATGAAGACTCTAATAAAAACAACCATCTTGAATTTTGTAAACATAGAAATTTAAAAGTGGAAATTTAAAGGGGAGTCTGTTATATATACCATATAATTGAAGCGATAATTAATAAAATGGAAGGAACATGTATCCCAACTATAAATACACAAAATAAAACCTATTATATTTATCATTCATATCACAAATATTATTATCATGAAAATTCAATGAATTATACGGTTAACCCTAATAATAAAATTTGGGTTAAGAATTCCCTTCCCTTAGGTTATTCTTACTTAAAATGTGCTTAATCCTCTTATATAATGGTTAAAATAATGTTATTAATATTTTATAGAAACATATTCCTTTTTATAACACCTTATATGATCATTTTATAACATCATTACACCCATTTATTAATAATATTTTGTTATTTACATTGTTTTGATTGCGTTTTTGACATGGTTTCCATGGTCGTTTTGTAATGGATTTTCTTGTCGAATGGAAGAGAAACTCCAAAAGTGGAACAAAATGGTATTAATATGTTTCCAAAATATTAAATTATAACATAAATTATTTTTTTCATATATGATTTTGAATCATTTGATAAAACATTAATGATATTTGTTTAGATAATTCTGAATGTTCTTCGATAATCACAAACTAGTTTCATTATTCAATTTAGTATTATGTATATATGTTAATTAAATAAAATAAAAGAGGATATATGATACACATTAAAATAATTTTCAACCATTAAAATTATATTATGACCATCCACGAAGGCACTAATATAAATTAAAAAAGATCA
Source organism: Viscum album (assembly GCA_963277665.1). NCBI lineage: Eukaryota > Viridiplantae > Streptophyta > Magnoliopsida > Santalales > Viscaceae > Viscum > Viscum album. Next base: position 511,530,097 of record OY728136.1, on the reverse strand, counting down.
TCAATAATGTTTGTAAATTGATACATCACAGACTGTGTTTTTATTTTTAGAATAAAAGAGAGAGGAGAAGAATTAGGATGATGAATTTTTACATAAACATGGAAAAATTCCAGTATATATTTTATAATATAGTTTTCATGAATCTTGGAAAATTGAAGGTGAAGATATTATAAGAAAATAAAAATAATTGAAATGAAAATAAATGAATGTGAAAGAGGAATTTTACCACTTGAATTATCCTCCTTGAGAACCTCTTTAACGCCTCTGGTTTTGGACTTTTTGTGAGACCAAAAGGTCTTGGACATGGGGAAGAGGCTTGGAAATATTATTAGATGGAATTTGAAAATTTATTAAAGGTTGATAGGTGTGAGGAGAATCTGGGGTGAGGGATGGTATTTATAGTGCAGGAGAGGAGGGGTTTTTTATTTTTATTTTATACATTAGATTATTAATTTGGCTCAAGACTATGAATAGTTTGATAATTTTCATAAAATATATTTACATAATCAACTTATGTTCTAGATTATGGTACTTACATCATTCGTGATTTTATTATTAGTGTATTTAACTTATAATGTATATATACTCTAAATTATTATATTTCACTATTTATTAAAAATTCAAGTATTTCAGAAAAATCACAAAAATTCGCCGCAATAATTTTTGGATGTGTAGAATTAAAAAATAAACTAAATTTTTTTAAAATTATTTACTAAATATGGTAAATTTTATTTTTAAATGAAATCATAATTTAATGAAAAAATAACAATTTTAAAACTATAACCGATTTTATAACACCATGAAAAATTAATCAGGGTATCAAAAAATTATCTTATAACCAAATAAAATAAAATATTAATGTATGATTATATTTTATGAAAATAAAATTTCTTTTAAATCTTTAAATTAATTTTTAAATTTTAATTAAATATTTATGACTTACAAAAATTTTAACACTTAATTTATTATTTTCAAAAGAAATTATTAACTTGTTCAATTATATAAATATATCATATTTTTACTTATTGGATGGCTAAATTTTATTTATAATTTATTAGGTGAGGTTAATTTTCTACTGGCAAAATTACTGTTAATAATGGTCATGTTGCTATTTGTAAGGTCAAGTTGTTATTCCATTAGTAAAAATTACTTAATTTTTATAAATATAAATTATTTTCATATAAATTTATAATGAATTTAAATAATTAATTCTTGAATAAAAAAATATATATATTAAAAGTACTTAGGTTGTTACATTATTGGCTATGGATATAACTCTAATCGATGCTACAAGTGGTGGTTCTCTTTTTGACAGAACACCTATAGCTTCATGAGATCTCATAAGGAACATGTTTGAAAGCATGCATAAATTCCATACTAATTCACTTGTTCAAGTAAAAAAAGTCTAATAGAATCAATCCATAGATCCTAAAAAGACAACCGAGAGGAAGAGTGAGCTCACAGGCCTTCTGCGACAACTAGTTGTGGCTACCAAAGCCCTAACCTCTTATTCTCCACAATATCAGTTCCCTATAACTGTTAAAAACTATGGAATCTATAGCTCAGTAGTTCACCAAACTGACACTTTTCCACAACTACAAGATGATCCATATGATTTTTCTAGTCCAATGGAGCTCAACATAGCATATGCTTAGTAGAACACCAACCCCCAGCTATCAATTCAGTTCATTAGAAACTACAACCAACCCCACTCTAATCCATTCTCTTATAAATATAACCCTAGTTTTAGGTATGGTAATTCTATCTCTCATCCCCCTCAGTCCCCTCCTTGAAATCCAAACCATTTCCAAAATTCTCAAGGTGGTGGTAACCTCCAACAACCTTATCCTTTTGTTCCTCGACATCAAAGGATAAATCCACCTCATGTTCCTCTAGGTTTCCATTACCCTAAGGATCCTTCTCAATTTCCAACCCAATACAATCAATTTTCCTAGAACTCAAATCAGGGCAGTCTTAATGTGGGACATGCCTCTTCTTCTTAAGCAGCCATGGGAAAGCATTTGGGATAATCTTTCCTTCTTCACTTGTTTGAGCATTAAAAACGTTCAAAACCCAATTGGTCAACTTTAATCCCACCAAATTCATTAACACAAATTCAATTCTTCTCAACTCCAAGCTCAACCATTTCCCACCAAATTCATTAACACAAATTCATTCCTCATGATGGATCCTATAAAGAACCTTGGAATATTGAGATGGAAAAAGAACAAAAATCCATCAAAATATCCTAAATCCACTCCCTCGGCTCCTTCCATTATTTTAAGGAACCTAATTTCTTTTCCTCAATCCATATCTATGACTATGAAATTGTTTGACCCTAATTATAAAATTCTTGACATATTTAGATTTGTTTAAGTCAACATTCCTATCTCATATATCTTTAAACAAATATATAAGTATGTAATGTTTATTAAGTAACTATGAACCCATAAGAGACAACTTAGGATAATATAAAATGCTTCAACCAAGAAAACCATTCCCATGAATTGAAAAGATCTAGGGACCTTTATAGTTACATGCCAAATATGGATTTCCAACTTTGATGATTCACTCATAGACCAAGGATCCTTGGTAAATATCATGACCAAATATATCTTCTTCTACCTTCTTATAGTTCCCTTGCACCCATTGAGTGTAGTTATCTAGTTATTCAATCGAGGCACTTCCAGTCATGAGTGAATAACCAAGGATTCCCTTATTAGGATTAATTATCTTATCTTCCTAACTGATTATTAAGTCCTCAACATGAAAGGTGAGTCATCTTCTTCTCGATATCCCATGATTCTAGAAATACCATTCTTCATGGAAGCTTCAACTAAAATTGATGTCCATACGGGCATTTTATCCATGGAATTTGGTGACCAAATAGCCAGGTTCAATATATTTCAAGCCATGTGATGCCCATCAGAGAATCATTATGCATTCTCTATCTATGATTATCAATCACGTTATGAATGTGGATTGAATCTCATTACAACATGTTCTCCCTATTATAATGAGAATGGAGTTTGTGAAATTTACACCATGATTAACCAAGTCAAAAATAGATAATTTGATGTTGACCTTTCATTTATAGACTATATCAATCCAAATAATCTTACAAACTTATTGGAATCTTATGTTACCTCTGATCTCTCATATTCCACTTAGTATAGTAAAGAGGAAAATGAATCAAAAGCATCTGAAATCCCTTCCTCTATTCCTAAATTTTTTGTCCCATAAATAAATTTTGAATCTTTTCTGAAACCCCTTCCTGCACACCAGTAGTATGCATTATTTTTCCTTGAACACTCTTATCATGTAATTTTATCTACTTCACTTTCTAAAACTAAGGAGTCCAAACTTGTTCAGGTGTTAGAGGAAAATGAAAAGGCCTTAAGTTGGACTCTATATAGCATACCAAGAATTAACCCTACCCTTTGTGTGCATAAAATTGATCTAGAAAAATCAACAAAACTAATCAAAAAACCTCAAAGATGAATCAGTACACTCATACTTGAGGTAGTTAGGGAAGAGATCACAAAGATTATTTAAGCCAGTATTATCTACCCAATTTCAAATACTGAATGGGTTAGTCCGATTCAAGTGGTGCCTAAGAAGGGTGTGATAATTATTATCATAAATGAGCATAGATATATGGTAACAACTTGAGTGAAAAATAAATGATGTGTGTGAATTGATTATTGGAAATTAAATGTTGAAATAGAAATATATCATTATCCTCTTCCTTTCCTTAATCAAATTCTTGAAATATTAGTCGTAGAGTAACATTATTACTTTCTTGATTGATACACTGACTACTTGAAATTTTAAATCACACCATTGGAAAAAAAATACTACATACACTTTCCAATTTGGAATATATGAAAATAAGAGAATACCATTTGGCCTTTTCAATTCTCCTAAAACATTACATAGGTGTATTATGAGTATATTTTCTGAATTCATTGAGAATTGCATGGATGTTTTCATGGATTACTTTACCATTTAAGGCGATTCATTTGAATCCTCTTTGAAATCACTATCTTTGGTCCAAAAAATGTGTGTCTAATGTAACCATCTATTAAATTTTTAAAAATGTCACTTCATGGGTCAAAATGGGATTGTTATAGAATAAATAATTTTTAAGAGGGTATTCAATTCGATCCTTCCAAAATTGAGGTAATTCAATCAATTATTGAACACACATTAGTTCAAAACATTCATTCATTACTTATTCATGTAAACCTCTATCAGTGATTCAAATATAACTATAGTGGTATTTTCCCCCAAATTACTCATAAACTCCAAAATGATGTTACATCCCATTTTAATGAGGATTACAACAAATCCTTCACTGAACTCAATGAGTTTATTATATCTACCTCACTAATCTAACACTCAAATATGTCCTTACCCTTTGAATTGATGTGTTATTCTTTTTATAGGTCCATTGATGTCATACCTGGTCAGTGAAGATAAAAAAATCCTCATGTTATCTATTATTCCTCTAAAACACTGGATGAAACTCAAACTCACTACACTATAACTAAAAAAAAGAACTTTTAGTTCTGGTTTTTTTCATGAATAAATTGTGTCCCTATATATTAGGTTCTAAAATCAACATCTTTATAGACTATTTATAATTAAAGTTCTTACTCAAGAAAAGTGATTTCAAGCCAAGGATAATAATATAGATCCTAATTCTACAAGATTTAATCCTTGATATCAAAGATAAACCTAGAAAAGAAAATCCTATGGCTGATCACCTGAGTGTAATTTCTAATTCTTCTCATTATAAAATTATTGATCCTAAATATCCCACTAAACACTTTTCACAAGTCACTCTAAAGTTACCATGATATGCCCAAATTGTAAATTACATAGTTGTTTTGTTTTTTTTCTAGATTTTTTTTTAAATAAAAAAAATGAAGCTTAAATTTTTTTCAAAATACTATTTTTGGATGATAATAAACTTTTGAAAACTGGGGATGGCATGGTGATTAGTATATTTGTTGATAAAGATGAAATTTCCCCTATCTTGGAATTATGCCACTAAATTCATGAAGGTATCCACTTTGGACCAAAAAGGACCACTTTAAAGTTCATTGACTTTGGATTCTTATGTAATTAAATATTTAAGGACTCACATGAGTTATGTCAATCATATACCACTTGATAAAAGTTTAGAATAATTTCCAAAATAAATTAAATTCCCCAAACTACTTTATTCTTCTATGAGATCTTTGATATTTGTGGCATATATTTCATTAGACCCTTCCAAATTTCAATAGATTTTCCTATATTATTCTTGTGATCGACTATGTTTCTAACTGGGTTGAGGCCAACCCCACTAGAAAGGATGATTAACATACTATTATTGAGTTCCTCAAAAACCATATATTCCATAAATTTAGAACTCCACATGCCATGGTAAGTGACTCAGGAGCCCATTTATGTAATTGAACCATGGAATCTCTTTTGAAAAAGAATGGGGTTATACATAAAACATCAATTGCATGTCACCCCCAAATAAATGGAATCGCTAAAATTTCCAATATAGAAGTGAAAAAGAGTGCTTGAGAGAATTGTTAAGACCACATGAAAAGACTAATATAAAATACTTGGTGATTCACTTTAGTCATATAAAAATTCATATAAGACACCCATTGGGATGTCTCCATTTAGGTTATTTTTTGGTAAATCATGTCATTTACCAATTGAAATACAATTTAAGTCATTTTTTAATGTGAAAAAATATAAATTTGATTGTGAAAAATATGGTAAATAGAGATTTTTAAAGATGAATGAACTACATGAGCTTTCACTTGATTCTTATGGGAATTACAATCTCTACAAAGAAAAGGCTAAGGTACTCCATGAAAAACACATCCTACAAAAGTATTTCATGAAGTTGAAAAGTTAATTATCTTCAATTTTCAATTTTTTCTTCACCCAGATAAGGTTAATTCTCATTGGGAATGTCTTTTTATTGTTACTAATGTTTACCCATTTGGTGTAGTGAAATTATAAGACCCCTCTTCCAAAAGGATGTTCACAGTTAATTGACATCATTTATAGCATCACTATGATAGTACACACACCTTGGGAACCACACTGGCTTCAAATGAATCCCTAATCATTGGAGTTGACCCACCATTGAATAGAGATGGTGACCCACAATATTCAAACCCAGGGGAACCTCTTTAACTTTAACTCCCTCCCCCTCTCTTCCTCCTCCTACTCTTTATCTCTCTTTCTCTCATTCATCTCATGCCTCTATCCTCGCTAACTCTCTCATTTTTTACCACTTTATTCATCCAATATTATTTTTATTTTATGTGGTTGTGCTCTTATAAATAACAAAAAAAAATTAAAAAAACAAAAAAACTATCCCAATTATTCACCATTAAATTTTTAAATTTGGTCCAACCAATTTGGGTAGTCAAAAGACTTGTTTTCATATCAAACATCTTGTATTTTCATCATAAACTTTGATGAACAATTTTGTATTAATACCATTAATAATTGAATACTCAATTTTTAATTGGAAAATATTTTTCCCATATAACGAGGAACAATTTTTTCTTTCATCCCAAGATCACCTATGAACATCTTTTCATATTTTTTTAACCCCCCCCCCAATTGTGAATCATGAGTTTGTGGACCTTTGAACTAATTTTCCAACATTAGTTTGTATTAATACCATAAATGAATTTTTTTTGAACCACATGAGATTAAAAATATCCAAATATCCTCATATTACCCATAAATTGATCACTACTACCAAAATGCGTTTATCTAGAACTAGGGATTTAACAGCACTAGCTAAAAACACTTTTAAAGATCCCATTTATCAATACTCAAAAAACATTGTTAAAGGTGGTATTTAACGTCACTTTTTTTAGAACTATTAAAAGGGGTCTTTAACAATGATAAAAAAGCACTGTTAAAGTGGGGGTTATCAGTTATTTTTTACAAGAACTGATAAATAGGGTTTTTATCAGTACTTGTAAAAAGGCACTGATAAGGGGGAGTTTGTCATCGCTTTTTTAGAAGCATTAGTAAAAGACCCCCTATTTGGAATTTTTTATAAGAACTGAAAAATTATACTTATTAATGATTATATTTTATTAAAAATTATATATTAATATGTAAATATATTGATATTGATATAAATAAAATATATATTTTTTAAAATATGTTTTAGATAAGGTAAATTGGAATTTACACATAATATATAATATATTAAGTGGAAATAGCTTATAAAATAATTAAAACATATTTTTAATTAATAATTTACTAATTATTATCATGTAATAATCATTTAATAACACTTTTAAGACATATAAATATCAAATAATTAATAAAAGATCTAAAATAAGTTGAAGATGTAACTCAAACTTAAAGCAACCATAACTTTTGATCTGGGTGTCTGTTTGAGCTCCACCACATATCAAATTGAAGAATACGACAAGTTCTATGCCTATATTGGCATAGGTAAACCCCTGCCACATTTTTATGGTCAAAAGAGACCCATAAGGCCTCTTAAACTAATATTTTAGTCGGCGTACTCCAATTTTTTTAACATTCGATGGATTTTGAGGCTTGTTTATGGGGGTCTTATTGCCCTTTTTTAGTCGGGACCGAATTTATTCATAGGTTGTACAATTATATTAATATTATAATTTTTAAATTTTATCATTTTTTATAATGTACCATTATTTATAATCAAATATATAACAATATATACATATTTTATATATTCACACATAAAAATTTAATTTTATAAGTAGATAATTAAACATATTTATATATATATAATATATTTATTAATATATAATCATATATATAAATATATGGATAAAAAAATATAATGAAATATATATAATATATAGATATATCATAAAATGTGAAGAAAAATAGTATATGGGAGTGGAAAAGGCTTTGCTGCATATGTTGGAGGTCTAGGGTTCGAAACTCATTGGAGGTAGGGGAACACACGGGAGGGTGGGATTAGCCAAAGTAGAAATAAAGGGGTGGGGGTGGGAAGTATATATGAAGAGGACGGGTGGGGTGTGGGAAAAAATTTATATACCCTTTATCAGTGGGGCCTTTATCGGCACTTTTTTAGTGTTGTTAAAGACCCCTATAACAGTGCTAAAACACCCTATTAAAGGTCCCTTTCAATAGCGCTTTTTTCGTAATGATAAAATCTTTGGGCCTTTAACTATGCCCAAATTATCAGCACTTTTGTAGAGCTTATGAAGGCATATTCTAGCGCTATTGAATGATGTTTTTTTAGTAGTGGATTATATTTTTGGAAGCCCTTTGAGCCTATGAATACCTTTTCTATAGCCATATTACCACCCAATAAACATTCCCAACCAACATCTATATGGATTTTCATTACATTATTTATTGAAATTTAAGTGTGTGGGTGGGGGAATGGATTTCATTTTGGGAAAACTTTCCATGATTTTAAGTGTGTCATTATATGCTTGAGGGAAATCATCCATTGAAGTGTGGGGGAGAGGTTTTAATTCAGTGAGGTTTTTAAATGTATATATGATTTTGTCATTTTATACAAAGTTTATTTAAAAGTGTTCAAAAAATTTACAAAAGTTGAAAAATTGAAAAAAATAAAAATAAATGGAAAAAATTACACTTACATCATCTTTTCTTATGTCATTGGGAGAAATTTTGTATTTTGTACATATTTTATATTTTCATTCTCTTCCATTTTTTGTCACTTTTGTGTCTTCCTCCACACATTCATATCCTTGTAAACATGTGTTTCCATTTCCTTCCTCATCTTATTAAAAAGAAATGTGCATTGTTTTTTTATGTTAGTGTTCCCACTCTTTTACCCTCTTTTTAACATTATATTCTTACTATCTTATAGCCAATAAAACTCCCCAAAAAGACATATTTATTCTTTTCCACTTTATGTAACATCTCATTAACTATTTTCAGGAAATTATTTTATCTTTATTTTCTCTAATCTTTAATTTTTGTGTGTATTTTGATTCTTGATGATGGAGAATATTTGTTGAGAAAAAACTGACCAAAATTTCAGGGTTGTATGTTTTTTTTAATTAATGGATTCTAAGTATAAATTGGTAATGGTTTAATGGGGTCCTCCCCATGTTCAGAGAACGCCTGAGTGTTTTTTGGTTTTTTTACTATAAACTGAAATTTTTGCAGTATGAAGGAGAAGTACACACCATGTATTGGAAGTATAAAATGTACAATTTCTGCAAGGTGGATTCCTTGAATCTGGTACACACCATGAAGGGAGTACACACTGTGTACTGGTTATGCGTCATGTAATGTTAAAAAATAATGTTATTAATAAAAAGTTGACCAACTTTTTAGCTTATTTGGACACCATGGATTATATGATGTGTAAATTGGATACAAGTCATGTAAATGTAATATACATGGATTATAGGGTGTCTTGAGAGTGATAAGTTTTTTCATTCCACATGTAGCCTCTCCCATCTCAACCTAGAGCTCTCCTCTGGAAATTTTGAGAGCCTACATTCATTCTGAATCTCTTCATTTAGTGATTTATCTTTGTTGTGTTTGGATTGAATCTCTCTATTTGAGAAATAATTTATTATTATTTGTTTTCTTTGATCACGGTAGTGTTGTTTCATTGTGTTATCAGATATGTTGACCCATGGTGATTTCTCTTCTTGATTATCTCTAGATTACTTGTGTGATCTTGTTTTGGGGGATGTTTCCTTGTAGGTCGTGGTGTGGCATGTGTGTGTTCTTGAAATATTTGTTTTTTCCTCTTCTACAAAAACCCTTTTGTTAAATTGAGTCAATTCTTAGATGTATGTAATAGTTATAGGTCCTCTATTGCAGTTTTATATTCTTCTTTATTGGTGGATTCCATTTTTGGTATGTGAAACCCGAGTTTTGAGGTAAGTAGTTCCATCTCTAGCCTATTTTTGCGAACTTCATTCCTATGGTTATTTTTTATATATTATTTTATAAATTAAATTTCAAGATTGATTGATTTTATTTCAGTTTGTGGAAATGTGTTTTTATAAAATATGGGGTTTCCTAGGTTTTGGTAAATAAAATAGGGTTTTCAAAGCATTGTGAAATGGTTTTGTGAAATTGTTTTCAAATAATGGTTTGATGAAAATGGATTGATGAATTAGTTTTTAAAATAGATAACATAGAATGACTTGGGTTCTTAGGTGGAAAGTGTACTAATAGGCCTTGTACAATATCGGGGGCTTTGCTAATGGGTCTTTCCTTTGCTCTCTAGGCCTTCTGTTTTAGGGACTTGTTAGAAATATTAGGGGTTCACATTCTTGGGTGCTTCTCTACTCTCTATAATTGATTAATATTTCTAGTGTATTTATGTTTAAATGATTGTCTATGTTTGTTATGAGTGTCCTAGCTATCCTGTCTCAGTGTGATCCTTAGTGTGATGTTACCTATGCTTTAGCTTGTACTCTTTTAGTTTGTACTACCATGGATTTGATATCTGATGTGATACATGCTTTTATTTGATTTGATATATCTAATTTTGATATATGTATATGAAATCCATTAAAACTAATTTACATGTTTTTTTGGAAATGTAGAAAAACGGGAAATTAAAATCTTTTTAAATTCTTTTGATATAAAAACTGATAAAATGTTATCATTCCTTGATTTCATTAATGTTTAGCATATTTGGATTATTATACAGAAAATTATTAAGGAACACCTAGGTGAGATCCTATTAGGAATGTTATCTCACACCTTGTGCACCCCATTGGTGGTGTATAGACCTATTTGCGTCTTTCAATGTAGGGAAATGCAAGGTGCAATAGTGAGGCAGAGAATTTTTTTGTCAGCTACGTTTTGGGTAGCTGGTTGTGGATGGTCAGAGTTTTCTCACACTATCACATGGAACTGTTATAATAGCTATTTTAGTATTGTATTTCTTTGTAATTATACTTGTCTCTTATATATTTTTTGGTTACCTTTTTAGTAATATCACTTTCATTGTTCCATATCTATTTTTTCATATGTTTATCTCATTGAATGTTTCTCTCTTCTATGTGTATATATTCCATTTTATTGCTTCAATTTGGGACAAATAATCCACATTAGTAGTTCTTTGAAGCCCGGGTCTTAGTCATCAGCCCATGGGGATTGGGAATTCCCTTCAGGTATATAGAAGATCAAGTTGGGTACCAATTTGAGAGGGTATTTCGGTTGGTTATTTACACTTCATAATCGGTAATGGAAGCTGATAGATCATAAACACTCTATGATTTTTAGTTTTGGTTGGTGAATGAGCCAACATCCTTGAATAAATTTACTTCATCCTGAGAGGAGTATATTTTGACTGCCCATATTTTCCAATTCAAATTTTGAACATAAAAAATTAATTATATTGAATCATGACTATAGTAAAAAAATTGTAGTGTAATTTTTTTATGAATGAGTGAACTATTCTTGTCCTTTTCTGATTGGTGAAAACAAAATTTTTATACTTTATGATGACTGAAAATGATTTTGTTATGTTTTTTTATTTTTTGTACAGGAAGACATGCACAAGACTAAGTGTGGGGAGTTTATTTTATTCATTTATTCATAACTTTTTATGTACTCCCTTTACTAGGTTTCAAGTGAAATTTCATAATTGGTGTTAAATACCTAGGTTTTAGCATTAAAATTAATTTTTGAACATTATTTTAATTAATCCAGATTCAAGCAAGTTTGCTATTTTAATCATAACTATCACTCTACTTATCAAACATTCTTGAATATAGTTTTTTACGATTCCTTATTCAATGTACTAAAAATCATCCAATTGGGTCATTGTCTAATTCAACCATTTTAAGGGTTATATGAGCTACATAAGAATACCCACCAAATCTATGATGAAAAATGGACCATCCGTGATAATTGAATTTAAGGGATAAATCCAGAATCCCAAATTTTATGAAACTAAATAATATGGTTGAGTATAAAAAAATAAATATTTGATAAAAACATTTATGACTGAAATCAACCAATAAGTTTCCTAATTGATGCATGAATGTTTATCCCACAATTCTATCCAGGATTTTAAAATAAACCACAATTCATGATTTTTCTCCCAATATAGAAGTCCAATTGATCTATAGTTTTATTGGGGAAAATCAATATATATTTTCACAACCTTTTATAATAACTTTATTTAGGGCATATTACTAGCCTAAAAATCTTTCACATTGCATCCATTAAAAAATTCTGGATAAAACTGGACAACAATACATTTTTTAGGAAAACATCTATAACTTTAGCTCCATAAGTCTGATGGATACCAAAATTAGAGAGTAAAATTTCCAAATCCATATTTACAACTTTTAATAAAAATATATTTCAAGATTAAGCTGTCTAAATTTTCAAATTGGTTATCCAAGTTGAAGGGTAGTCTTAGAATGCAAACAATCCACCACCATGGGAAATAAATACACTCCCCTGTTCTACTTAGAATTGGTTGGTATTTGAAAACATTGGAGGACACATTAGAATGAAAAAATACTTTAAAAAGGAATGATAGGACCTTAAAAACTCATGTTTCCACTTGAGAAGTCTTTTCTCCTCTCTTTATTTTTATGTTCTTTTGTGTTCTACTTCATTTGTAATCTCGTAAGTGTTTGAGTTGTAATTTTATTTAAATATTAATTCAAGTCCCTTAATATTATCTAATATCCATCCAAATTATATAGTGTATTATAATTATTCTTAATAAAATTTTAATTAAGTTGAAAAAATCATTCTCTTCCACTTCCTCATTCAATCCAAAGTCTATGTTTAACTTTCTACATCGCTCATGTGTGTGTTTGACACACTACTCTTCTTATCTCATTAATTTTATTCATATTTTAACTCATTACCATTAAAATAATAAACTATATTACTAACCATATCAATGGATGAGAAATTTATCCACTGATGTGAATCATAATTTGGTAATGAAAAGTGATTGAGAGCTTTTGGTAATTAAATATTCTTTAGGTGGACATTGTGTATGTTAAAACATAAATTTTATGGATTAATGAAATTATTGCATTAACATGTAAATTCTATGTATTATTAGAACCATGAATAAACTTCCATATAAAATTATTTATTTAGATCAGTACCATATTTGAGGCTTGTATTAAAGTCTAAATATTTTGGAATTCCAATCAATCTCATCTTGTGAAGTGGGTGTTAATTTAATGCAATATATTGGAAGGCATAGGGATATCATAATATTGAATCCATAAAAATGAACTCACTCTAGTATTAATCAAATTTTTAAATAGAAATTCATCCTTCAATCAATTTAATTATTCTCTTCCAACAGCCCCCTCCCCCCATTAAAAATATAATATAAATAGAAAATCGAGTCAAAAGATAGTACCATCACCGAGGATTCGACCCGAGTGTAGCTATAAAAATTATTACAGAGTATAAGACCTTCGAACAGTCGATAAGAAAGAGTCAACCACACTTCAATGTGTTACTAAATTCTTAATAGAGGTTAATACATATGTTATTTTTGTTTTTATTCAATAATGTATAAACATTCATATGTTTCGGAATTTTCATATATGCACTATACTATTTTAAATATACAATTAGTTTCAAATATTGCATATTATACGTTTTGAATCAAATTATACCATAATTAAATGTTTGATCTATTAATATGTTATTTACTACAGAAAGATATTCTATAATATTTTGACATAGAAGATGCATTTAAAGCTTGAAACAACACCATTGATGTGGATTTTAGTAGCTTACAAAGCGAGGATACTCAATATGTAATTTCATATCCATCCATTACGAAAAACACAATGTTTGAGAAAATGGACTAAATTTTTTCCCATCAATTTTAAATATCCAAACAATTTTTTAATTCATAATTCAATTACCAGAAATAAGTTGATTGTTATTTAAATTTTTTCAATATCAATATAAATTGTTAATGTTGGAATTTGTTTTGTATAAATTAAATGTTGAAGTATCATGACATGTGAATGCATGGGATAAGTACTTGTATTACTCTATGTTTTTGTATGTATATGCGTATTTATTCATGTATGCATACATATATATTAATATATATATATATATATATAATTGTATATATATGTGCATGAATACTTATGTATAAGTATCAAAATGTGCAAGTGTATGCTTATAATTGTACATAAGTTTATAAATGTTGTACTGATATATATTTATGTACTTATATTAATATAGATTTTTCTATGTATGTATTCATGTATATTTAAATATATACATGTATGTATGTATGTATGTGCTTATATTAAACTGTATATATTAATGTATGCATGTCTGTACACACACACATACATGTATGTATGTATTATAATGACCCATAATTTACATACATAGAAATTACATATTTTTAGATAAATATTCATTACATTATACAAACACATGATCGATGGCCATAGTAGTTTAGTGTCTTTGGAATCTTCGAACAAAAACTTCTAATTTGGGGAAATATCTTCAATGTTTCCCAAAAAAATCTTCCATTTTAGTACCCCAACTTAAAACATTTATTCATAACCTATGGAAAGGAAACATAAAAATATGTGATCTCAAATGCTCAATAAGGGGAAATAAGGAAGATATAAATTTAATATCTTAAAAAATCATAATATAAGAAATATAGCCATGTGATCATGAGTATAACAGAAAGAGTTCATACACAACCTATTGTGGTTCATAAACACGAGTTACCCAAATCGCCTGAAGGCCTTGATTTTTTTATTATTTTGATAATACACCTTTAAAGGGGTGAGGTGGAACCCTTACAAGGCCCAAAGACTTAGAGACAATTACATGGCCCATAGGTCTTAGAGTTAATCACCCAGACAAGACAACTTGGAACTGCTCCTCCCCAGCACATGTCATGATATCAGAACTCCAACTTCACAGGGATGGCTGGCTAGTTGTCCCGTGCAGAGCTGCACAGGCTCGGTACCGATGGAAATGTCGTAACCTCTCATTCTTCCAATTCTGGATAGCTCTGCTATGGTGAATGTGTCTTCCTTGAATCCTCATCTGGAGATTTTTCCCTTTTAGTCTGACTGCTACATCTATATATTCATGTGGCCGGAAGGCCTTGGGGTGGACCAAAGGCCTTGAGGTGTCTCTAATTCCTTGAAAGAAAACTCGACTGAAGGCCCTGGGTGGCCCAAAAGCCTTGCAGGACCCGAGGACCAAACCTGCAGCCTAGAGGCCTAGATGGATGAATAGTTATGGCTAATACAGTACTAAAGAGTGCCTGCTACAGTCCTGCTACTATTACATGGAAATATTTCTCCACCCAAATTGGAGGCTCATGTGCTATCATAAAAATGAGTTATGATATAATACTTCAACATTTCAAAATACATGAATCATAAGAATAAAACTTCTTCATAACTCAATAATGAACCATAATTTCAGGTCATAAATGTGTGTGGCATCATCATAAGTATAGAAAACTATTTTATATGTCAATTTTATCTAACAATACTCTTAGATCAGGCCTTATCACATGTTTCCCATAACGGATCAAGCACGTCAACTTGTTTCCAATAACATATCTATAACATTGACTTGTTTCCCTTTACTTTATCATTATATATTATTCATTACCCAGTGCACTGGAGGGATATATAGGTACCAGTTTTCTCTTAATAAAAACTATAGAACCCCTGTAATAAAATGAGTTTCATAAACACTTCCTCATAATATAAATAATGGAAAAGAAATATGTTTCATAAGTATCATTTATTCTTAGACAAAAACCATTAATATATAGAATAAGAATTGCATCCTTGCATTATATCCCCATTAAATAATAGATAACATAGAATAATTTAATCTTAGATGGAAAATGTTTTTTTTTAAATTACTTGAATTAATTCTTGATAAAAATATCATTTTCCTTTATGAAATCATTTTTTAAGGACCTGTGAAATTTTAAAGGGAAAAAATTAATTGAAAATAATATTATAATATTATAAGTTAATCTTAAAGTAATTAATTCTTTATTATGGTAGATAAATATATTCATTCCATATAAGTTAAAAAAATTCCTTTCTTACTTTTGTCAGAAATGTTACAAAGTACCTCATTTGGAAAACAAAAAAAATTCCTTTCAAACCATCTAGTAAGAAGTAATACATGGGTAAAAATAAATTTAAGTATTCATAGGATAATATTAATAACCTTATTGAAAAAAATTTATAAAACATGTATGTGGAAGATAAATATTCCCCAATGGATATTCAAAATGAAACAATCCGGAATGTTGATGAGATTGTGAAATAAACCCTTCCAACATTATAATTAGTTGAATTGTATTCCCCATGAAAGAAAGAAAATTATATGGACTTGAAAATACCATAATATTCATAGTATTACTCAAAAAATAAATTTATGGGTAGTATATACACCACTAAGAAGAGATAAATTGTGTATAATGCATGTGTCCCATAGAAATAAAAGTGAGGAAAAAATCATTTACCTCAAGTCTTGACATCCTTCATATATGTTAAAATATATTTTATAATAAATATAAGTTTATTATAAATATACCACATAACCATATTCATATTTATAATACCATATATGATTTACTTATGACTTTATATTGCTATCTTATTAAAAATTCCATGTTAAATTTATGTGTCAGGTAATAAACAATTTATTTTTCATACATGTTTTGTCTTTTTATCGTCGGTCCTCTTGTATAGATCATGATTTAAACATATAAAAAATGATAAATATGATATATATATATATATGTATGTATGTATGTATTAATTTTTATTAATAAAAGTTAGTGGTAGAAAATAAAATACATCATTCATGGAGACGGTAGGTCATATGTAAACATGAACGATCTTTTCATTTTCTTTTCATATTAAAAGAATGAAAATAATATGATATATTATGATTACATAATCATTTTAATGTTATAAATATAATATATATTTATAAAAATAATCCTTATTACCATTCATTTGAAATATAGATGAAAAATGAGTCACATCGCATCGTGGAGATAGTAAGTCATATGTATGCACAAGCGACATTATCATTTCCCAAAAGATTAGATGGTAAAAAGGTTGACATGATATTATCAATAAATAAGTATAATTATGTCATAAATATCATATATTAAAATTAAACCCATCATAATTACCACTCATAAAATATGGTGATGGTAAATGAATTGTATCGATAACTGGAGATGGTAAATCGCACGTATGCATTAGCGATACATTCACTTCATGTTCGATGGGAAAGGGGTTGTGTAATGGTGTGTTCATAGTAATAATATTATTTAAAAATATTTAGGAATATTAATTTATTATTTTATTATATATATCCTATATTTAGAGGAGGTATAAAAGAGTATAAAAAGAGAGTGATCAGTTCGAGCGATTACCCCCTCTTTGAAACAGAGCACTCTAGAGTTGGTCTTTTGGGAAGACCAAAACCTCTAGAATGTGGATATATGGAAGGGGAGAAGGGAATTTTTCCAAGTTTTGTCAAGATATAATACTCAAGGTGGTTAGATGATATGAGAGATGAGGTGTCCTTTTATAATGAAGGTGAGGGGCAATTTTGGAATCTCCAAAAATATTAATTTATAATAAATTCAATATCAATGCAAATGCCTCCAAAATAGAATTTATTCAAATATAATTTGATATAGTGTTTTAATATCATCATCCAATATATTTTATAGAATTTTTGGTATTATTTTTAACTTTATTAGCTTGATTAACCTTTAGTTAACCTATCATAATATTAACTACAGTAACAACATTTTCAATATTAAAAGGGAGAAATTCTTACTTATAAGGCCTAAATTGAACCATAAATGATCAAATTATGTTATTTTAGACCATAACTTACCCCATTTTTCTTCATTTAGGATTTGTATTATTTTCAACTAATTTAATAAAATATTATTTTCATAAAATATCATTAGTGACAATTTTGACTATATTCATTATATTGAAATTATGAAAATCAATAGAGAAATATAACTGGAAAAAAAATAATACACTCATAATATGTCATATTGACCTATAAAACTTGTGGATAACATTAATTAATTCTAATTATATTTATTTTATTATTTCCAATATCATATAATTTATTGTTTAACTAATTGAATAATAACAACATCATCATCGTGTAATTATTTATGATAATTATTTCTTCACTAAAATTTAATAATAAAATTTGATGATGTATTTAAACCTCTTAGATTTCATAATAATATACATAGTCTAGAATATCTCTTATTTAACCATATATTAAATATATTATACTTATTAAAAGTAAGTGTGCTACATTTTTTCACCCTCTTTGATTTAAATAATATCCATTTCATTTTTTTGCATCCAAATTCCATCACAAACTCATGTAGGTTGTTAATCTTATGTACTATTTTGTTGTTATTAGTTGATGTTGTTCTATTTTGAGGATTTATTTTCATGTGTGGAATGCCTACTATTTTGGCTTCACTGTCCAATGGTTTTTGCTTTGAATTATAGTTTAAAATCATTTTTATTAATTTTTTTGACTAAAATCATGACATTAAAGACAAGTAAATTGTTGTTGTGGTGTATTTCATAAATTGAGGGTGTCATGCCTTTACATTGTATATTCTGTTTTGTATATTTTCTATAGTCATAAACCATGAATGTATTATATGGATGTGAAAACATGGGAAAATATTAATTAGAAAATATCACAATAAATAATTAGTGTTGTTAAAAATACTAGTTTTTTAACAATACATGATTTTTTTTAATTTTTTCAATAATATAAAATCTATGTTCAAGAATAAGTTTTGGTTTTTCATGTGTTTCATATATCACAATATATGTGTTGTTAAAAATAACCAATGTATGTTGTTAGAATGTAGATACTTTTAACATAGGGGTTCAATTCTACTGATTTGTGTGGCAATGGAATATGTGATTCATACCATGAAAATCACATCACAACGAATGAAGGATATAGGAATAGATAATTCTCCATCTACATTGATAGATTCATTCGTCCTGAAAAATATTTTGAGGAAGGAGTCTGTTATTTTCTTCTCAGATATTTCCATCAATCTTATGTAAAAAAGATCTTCGATCGGTCTTCAATAAAGAAAATGTATGTTTATTTATTTTATTCAATCCAAAATGACTAGTTCAATCTTGAAAAAAATATGGTTTATTTGATTTTGTACACTGTTTGAAGAGGAGTCACACCATAAAAACACTTAGTAGTATCTGATCCTCCTTGATGTCATGTAATATGGAGGAAATGCAATTTTATAGAATCATTGCATGTTTCATGAAAAATAGTTGCAATTCTTGATATTTTTTATAACCATGATGTATTTTTTAAAATCAAATAGCATGGTTTTATAAAAGTTATAAAACCTCATCATGGATTAATAAAGGAGGTAATGGAAATTGTTTTTGAAAGGGAGCATCATATAATGGGTTTTTTATGTCGTGGTTTTGGTTAAAAATAATTAATGTTTAGTATCAAAATGAGATTTCAATAATAAAACCATGATGTAGTTGGGAAAACTAAATTATGGTTTCAAAATTATAACCGTCATGATTCCATCCCTCTTAAGGCATCCCTCTAGACTTGATAATAAAGAGAGACAATGACGTATGAAACCCACCTCCAATAGTTCATGGATTGACGACTATCATCGAAGGTATATAAATCATATACATGAGATACATAATTCTCTACATAAGCTTAAAAAGTAGGAGATAATATGAGAACTACCAACCACCACCTTGCATAAATAAAAAAATCAATCCCATTACATATAATTCCTTACATAAACTGCATACAACTGATAGAAAATTGTATATATAAAAAGTAAATCTAGGCAATGGTAACAAACTCGAGAAACTCCTAACAACTACTCAACAACCCCTTCGAGCTAGAAATGTCCATCCCGATCAAAAAACTACTCCTACTGACTATAAAAATAGTGTGTATATATATATTGGCTAGTCATAACATGTATATTAAGTTGGATTCTCCACAAAACCTCTCATGAAAAATGTAAAAGAAGAATACTAAAACATGGTAATAAACAAATGAATCTAACTCATCACCTAAATAGGTAATACTGATTTCTCATCCTCACCATGACACACTCATAGTGTAACATGGGTGAATAAATCACTCTATATCAAAAACATGCTTATAAATCATCCTACACCGCAAGAAATAGTACCACTGTCATTACTATATCTTGTGTAGCCTGACATATCTCATTATCATCATATCCAAATAGTAACCAAGTGTATGCCTAGAATCCAATAAAACTTTTGTAAATGCATTAATCCTTAAGCCACCACAACCCTTGTAAGTACACTCATGAGTAGCTGAAACCACCATGCCTGGATACAAGTATGTGTTATACCTCAAGCCATTACAACCCATATATAAATATATAGTGAACCAAGATCCATCACAGCCTTGGTAGGAACGTACCCTATACTGTCTACTCATTTACCTATATAGGGAGTGTAGGGGGAGAGAGAAGTCAACCACCCATTCTATTGCCATTTTGGATGTTGGAGAAAACACATCCCAAAAAATATTAGTATATGTTTCCCTACCAATGTGGGTTGGGTATCCTATGAAATAAAAAAAAATATAGAATAACATTACACATAAAAACACGGGCAACTACCTAGCCTTAGACTCAACTTCCTCTATCGTCACACTAAACCCCCGAATACCAATGATAATGTCTAGACATCAAATAAAAATACATACATCATGTTCATTATTAATTAATTAATGAATCTTGTTTATTTATTAGTTCAATTATCATTTCTTAATCATCAGGGTACTCTATAACTCAGCCTAGACTACCACTTCAAAGATGCACTTGTAGTGCATAACATCAAACTACATTAAGATTTTGGAAAATGATAAAGTATAAATCATTTGACCAAATTTATATGAAGCAATAATAAATAAAGATTAAATATATTGATGAGAAATCCCGACTATGAACTCATCCTAACTGCCTGATGTTCCACACCATTGCACATAGTATAATTTGTCCCGCGATGATTGACATCAACCATCACTACCGATCAGGCTCCCAACCCCTTGATCATAAAATTAATCATCAATCAATACAACCTAAATATTCTAACCCATTTCTCATTAATGACTCCCAACCACAAAAAAGTCATTAATTAGTCAATCTGGGCTCTAAATCCCTAGAGTACACATACATGTCAAATGTATTTTCTGCACACAGGCAAGAGAACTAGGTCCATGACATCGAGGAATTTAATCATCTCAGAACAAGGAACGAGCTCGTCCAGCCCCAAATAATTATTCATTTCAATACCATCTCGAATTAACCATTCCATTAAGTATAGATTATTTTCACAAGGCAATCTGAAGGAAATAACTTACCATAACTAACAATAAAAGTGAACTTGTTTACAAGATTTATTTCCCATATTTAATCATTATAAAATAGAAGTATTCATCTGCTCATGTATCTTCCATTTAACCAATTAAAATAACTTTCATTACATTGTTTCTCTATTTCAAGCATTTATACCATGCTAATTGACCATAATAAAGTACTAACAAAAAGATAACAAACTATCCAATAAACAACAAGAGACAACATCAAGAAAAATATAAGGCACATTCGATCACACCACAACCATTCATTTAATTCTCAAAATGAAATATTAATTATCTTAAACCTGTGAAAATTCCCATTTCAATACTTTAATTTCCATAATTTTAAAAAACTTCTTATCATAAAAAAATTAGTTAACACAAAATCATGGAATTATTAGATTTTCAAGATTAGAGGAGCTTAATACTTTAATCTACAATATATGATTCAAACTATAATTAAATTATTGATTTAAGAAAAAAACATTATTTTATGTCATACAATTAATTATAATGAATAAATTGAACAAAAGAATGAAATAATTCTTCTTGTCTTTATGATTTCAATATTATCAAATAATCATTCAACATGAAATTACCTTTTCGAATTATTATCTTAATAAGGAAAATCACACCCATTAAGATAAGGAGACAATTCATCTTTAATTTACACTTTCATATAAAGAAAAATGGAAAGAAACATAACACCTACCTTGATTAGAATCTCAACGTTATCCAAGAAAGAACATAAAATCTAGAATCATCCATTGTTGAACAAAACACCACAAAAAATGAAGGAATCACAAACCAAACCTAGGAACAAAAACTTACCATTAACACTTTCTCGGTTCCTCAACCCAAAGTAGATGAACCTTGACCAAAACAAATGTTTGTTAGAAGAAGAATATGGGGAACAAATAATAAAGGAGAAGAGAGAGTACCTTGATTCTTGAAACATTATTTCAGATAAACCAAGGGGTTAGACTCTCAAAGATATGTGTTTGGAGGATGATGAGTAGCGTAGGGGTTAGCTATGGTTCAAGAGATGGAGAAAAAATATGAACCAAGGGAGCTTAGAACCTCTATTTATGGAGGAAGCCCAAAAGCCTTCACCATGGTGTGGTGAACTCCCAAAATACCCATGGTGACTCTGATTAAAGTGTAATCCGATTTTCAAGGCGTTTGAATCTCAAGGATCACACACCTTTAAAACTATCATTGAACTATTTTGACAACCACTATGGCCTCCACCACACTGTGGTGTAAAAAGAATTAATTTTCTCCCACCGCACCCAACAGCATGACATGGAGGCACCTAATTCTTGCCATTTCTAACAGTGCAACTCATCAAGCTCCATGCCCTATGCCTCCTTTGAAATGGGATCTCCAAGTTTTTTCCTTATCCCTATTTTTCACTAGTATAAAACATTGGAGAAACACCTTCCAAAATTCCTAGCCAAATTTTTTTTCCTTCTATGGTGAACTCCATCACCAAACAGCCAAATCCATGACCAAAATCAAAATACCCAAGTCCAAAAGAGAATTCCCCATGCTTAAGCCTCTAAGAAGGCATCAAAATGACCAGAACCATGCCCACTATCTCGATATGGTGACCTTAGAAATGGAAAAAAACCTCTATAACTCCTTTGAACTCAATTATGACACCTCGAGGCATTGAGAAAATACAAAGATAATGGATTTAGAAATCCGAGACCTTACATCATATACTTATTAAACAATTCGCACCCTAGATAATTTAAAAAAACCTCAAAAGAAGATAAAGGGGGTCTAAGAAACTACCCCATGAGATACCACTCAAGAACCTCGCTATAATAGGAACATAACCAAAAAAAACAAGGCAAGATCTCATAAACATCCAACACCATCAAATAGAGAATAGAATAAATCTGATATACTATCATAAGATCAAATAAAGAATCTCAACCTAAAAAAGATCAATCATAAAATAACTCAAGATATTGAGTTTTCATCTACGTCTTCCACTCCAAAGTGCTCTCCTCCAAGCCACCATGCCACCACAAGACACACACCCAAGGAATAACATGCTCGCACAACACATTCTCATGATGACCATTAATACTGATAGACAACTCGTTGAATGTCACACCATCTTCAACATCCATATCACCCCAACCGATAACATGAGAATCATCATGAAGATGTCGATGAAGTTGTGACACATGTGAGTGGTCATGAAACCAGATCATATAATGGTGGTAGTACCAACTGATGTTACATGACTCTAACTAGATAAAACACCTCAAAAGTCCCAAAAACCTAGGAGAAAGACTACTACCATTAATGGACATTGTCTGCTTACGAAGAGGAGAAACCTTAAAGATAACATGGTCAATAACATAAAACTCTAGAGGCCTCCTCATATGATCACCATAATACTTTTGATGATCATTTTGATCCTTCATTCACTCATGTATCACATATATGTTGTCTATCGTATGCTACACCAATTCTGGTCCAAGAATAGATGTCTCTCCAAATATAGTCCTGAACAATGGTGATTGGAAAGGTTAACCATACAAAGCTTCAAATGAGGCCATTAAAATATTGAATTGATAATTATTGTGGTAAGAAAACTCCACGAATGGTAGGAGCCTCACCCAAAAACCTTCAAAATCTAGAATACACATGTACAATATGTCCTCTAAAGTCTATATAGTATGCTATATCTGACCATCCGTCTATGGATGAAAATCGGTGCTAAAGCATAATTGATATCCAAAAGAACTTTGCAGATCTATCCTCACCCTAAAATTAAAACAAGGATCATGACCATTGGTGATTATATTTAGAACGCCATGAAGTCTCATTATCTCTTCCAGATACTACCTCGACATCACCTCCACTGATCTCAAATCCTTGGTTGTTAATAAGTGATTTGACTTTTTCAGACGGTCAATGATCACCAATATAACATCACAACCACCTTGAAATTTGAGAAAGATGGTGATGAAGTTCATCAAAATGTCCTCACGCTTCCAATGGGTAGCCTCAAGTGACTAGAGAAAACCACCATAAACTTGATTCTCATCCTTTACCTTTTGGAAGAGTAAACATCAAAAGAAAAACTCTGAAACATGAATCTTCAACCCATACCACCAAAAGTCGTCTCTTAGAGCATAATATATTTCCTTCACAATAGGATTTAACACTAATGGTGAACTGTGGAACTCATAGAGAACCACCTCACACATTTCTAAAGTAATGAATATATTTTCCATGAATAGCACCTAGTGATTTATATACCTATACCATCCCTTATGAGAATTACCATAAACAACTCGATGACGCCAAACCTCTACCTTGGGATCTTCTAGATGGGATTCCTCCACCCACTCCACTAAGGATGACTACACTATCATCTGATAAAGATAACCTATGTCATCAATATATCCCATATCAAGGTGAATTGTCGAAAACTATTCTATCACTCTCCCAGAGTCTCTTGACTCATGCACAACACCACCACATGAATTCCTCTTCAAGGAATCAACCACAAAATTCACATTATCAGGAATAAAGAAAATGTTTATGTTGAAATCATGTAAGATCTCCATCCACTTTCATTTTCGTAAATTCAACTCGCATTGGGAGAATACATACTCCAAAATCATGTGAAGTGTCACAGAAAACCTTGAATGCAACGCCATCCTTAGAAAGATAAAGAACTAGAGAACTGAATAACATCTCCTTTAAATACTCAAAACTCACATGGAAATATTTATTCCACATGAATTCCTAATCATTTATTGTCAGAATCTAGGAATGAACCTCCTATAATAACTAGGAAGAACAATGAAACATCACACCTCTTTATGATTCTTGGGGGATACCCAATAAACCACTGCATCAATCCTCAAAGGATCAACGACTAATCCATGATGGGATACAACCTACCCCAAGAAATACACCTCAAAATCCTAGAACTCACACTTTGATAGATTCCCAAATAGATAATGAAAATAAAGAACTCCCAACATGGATAGATGATGCTTTTCTGAATCCTACTCATACATTTTAAACAAAATGTTATCTTCGATAAAGGCCACCATGAACCAATTAAAAAACTCATGTAACTCTACATTCATAAGCCCCATAAACACTACTAGAGCATTTGTAACTGAAAGATATCATAACTAATTCATAAATCCCAGAACTATATCGGAAAGAAATGATTACGATGTCTTTATTCTTCACTAGCATATGATAATAACCAGAACATAATATGATCTTTATGAAAATTCTATCCCACTTCAACAATTAAAATAAATCATCAATCTATGGAAGAGGATAGTGGTTCTTCACAATCTCTTAATTCAAAAGATAGTAATTGATGCACAACCACAGACTACAATCTGCCTTCTTCGCAAATAGAACTAGAGCTCCCCAAGGAGATACACTATGTTGAATGGATCCTCTCCACAAGAGATCATAAATCTAAATCCGTAGATACAACAAATTAGATGGGGTTATCCAATATTGGGACATTAATATTGGTAAAACATCTAGTTTCATCTCTATCATAAACTCGATTTCTCATTGAGGTGGTATCATTACAACCTATTAAAGAAAGAAATCAAGGTACTCTTAAAACCCATTAGAAACACTACAGACTAATCCTATATAGAACTCAATACAAGTCCGACCATCAAAGAATAAAGAGACTCAACACGTCTCTAACCCATTTTAGGGTCTCTCTCTCTAATAAACACTACCCAATCTCTTCCAGTGTAGTTGAATATGATGTGCTTGTTGAAGAAATCCTTGATAATCTTCACTAAATACAACCAATCAATATCAAGGATGATGTCTTATGTAAGTATTCTTAAATACTCTTCTCAGGATTTGTGCTTCCTTAACACCAGTTCACAATCTTTTCACACATCATATAAGCTAGATTGACCTCCAACTAGTGTAGTCAATGCTAAAGGAAATATAAGTCTCTCCACCCCAATGCCCAAAGCATGTACTAGGGTAGGTGAAACAAAAGAGTTCATAGATCTGGAATAAAATAATACATAAAACTAGGTAGAAAATAAGTAAATAACACATTGAACGATGTATAGCACACCTAGTGTTGGAAATGATAGAGTATGAATCTAAGAAGTCCCCTTTATACAACCTCTATAGCCCTCATGGAGACCACCTATAAGATCACTCCCTATCTTCTATCCTTGAGGATGTGGAATATAATGAGACTATCTTTTGTCCACCACATCCCCTCTCTGTTGATAATAAGCTGGGACACTCTACTCCAGCCACTGCCTCGGATGACTGCTAAGGAAAGTCAAGCACTCTCACTTTTGATTTCCATAACTTCTTCAAGTGAAATGAACTTCACTTTACCCATTGTAAGTGGTTTGAGAACTACTATCCTCGGTTAAATGAGTTGAAGAGGGATGAACCCTATACCATGATGATTGAAACTTCTTCTCCTATCCATGAAACTAAGAACTAATTGTTGTAGATTTTCTCTACATAAGGGTATTATTGAATTCTATCTCATGAAGACCTGGTCCCTGCCAATTTCCTCCCAAGGACCTATACCTTGACCAGTACCTGAACATATGAATTTAATATAAATATAGTGACGTAACACTAGATCTCATGATGAAAAGCCTCCTCAAAATGCCTCACCTTTACCTCCTCATATGGTAGAAGGTATGAAGTATAATGTAGAAGGTTATTATACATGATATCGAACTCTCGAACACTATAACTCCCCTGAAAAAGGATAATGATATCCTATCAATAAGACAACTTAAGGGTTGAATACAAAAACATTCCCTAAAATTGATCCCTAAATTTATCCCATGAAATAGGTGAATCCTTGCAATCCATGAGGAACTAAATCCACAATTACTAAGATGACCCATAAAAAATCATCACAACTAATGAAACTCAATTATCTTTCTAGTAATGGATTAAAATAAAGGCTATATCAACCACCTCCATCCAATCCCTTTCCTCCCAATTTGATATGGATCCCTCGTACTTTTGTAGACCCTTGCACTATTACTCTTTTAGTGTGCTCCTCCAGGTCTCTTAATTATCAACCTCCACTCTACAACAATCCACTAGAACATATTATTGCATATATTGTATTATTTATTTATGGTAACATCATCCTCATGCCATATATTTAAAAGAAAACACATTATTAACTCCTAAATCTAAGACACACTAAAATTTAAGGTTAATTAAATCAATCCATTAATTCATTTTAACCTATTTCCCATTATCTAATCAATTTAAAAAAAGTTAAAAAAATCATGATACTTGATCCTTTTCTAGGTATCTATCCTACAAACGACATCACTTTTCTTAGCACACTTATTAAACATGATGTTCCTTGCATTGAATCATAGGTGGCAGTAAAATGTCGTGTCCTAACTGATCTCCCTTTTTTATTGTATATACCAAGCCCAATATATACTATTTCCCTACCAACCCATGTATCCTCACCAGTTCCTAACTCCAAACTCAACCACATCTCTCAACCATCAACTTTGATACCACTCATTCATAAACTCCTCCCTCTAAAGGTACCCATCATGGGATGACAATGAATAAAGAGAGATAATGACCTCTAAACCCCACCTCCAATAGGCCATAGGTCAATAATTAGTGCTAAGGGTATATCAACCACACACATGAGAGGCATTTACCTCTATATAAGATTAAGGAGTAAGATATATGATTAGAATAACCACTAACCAACACCATGAATATATAAAAGAATAAATCCCAATACATGTAATTTCATACATAAAATGAATATAACTAAAATAAAAGTATAAGTATTAAAATAAAATATAGGTAGAGACCATGAACCCTTGAAACTTCTGATAGCTACTCAAGAATCCCTCCAATCTAGTAACATACAACACAATCATCAAACCTGTTTTGCAAACAAGAAAAATAGTTTATATGTATACAGATTTAACATACCATTTATACTTAGTAGGATTATACCAGAAACCTCTCATGAAAATTGTGAAAGAATCATATTAAACACTGGTAAAAAAACAAATGAAATTAACTCATCACCTAACCAGTTAATAGTAGTTTCTTAACCTCACTTGCCTCACTCACCAAGTAACATACATAAATAAACAATTCTATATCATAATCACACACACACACATAATGGCACCTCGCATCCACTTTACTGATTTTTTTCTCTCATGGATTAATGGATACGTCTTGTGCTCAACCCTCCTATAAGTCATCCTACACCTCATGAAATAGTATCAATAACATTACTGTATCCCATGTAGCTCAACATATCTCATCATCATTGTATCTAAATAGTAACCAAGTGTATTTCCAGTATCCACTAAATCCCATGTAAATTCACCTTAAGCCATCACATCCCAGGTAATTACAACCATGATAAGCCAAAAATACCACTTCTAGATACAAATATTTAATATACCATAAGCCATTATTTCCAAAACATAAATTTTTAGTAAACTATGATCCGTCATAAACCTAGTAGTAACGCACCCTATACTGCAAGCTATCATACCCTGAGATATGCCTACTCATCTACATCTAGAGGGAGAACAATGGAGATTGAGAAGCTAACCATCTATTACCTCATCATCTTGGATGTTGGAGAAAACACCACCAAAATATTGAAATAATTTTCCTTATCGAGGTGGGTGGGGTAGTGTATGAAATCAGAAAAATATAGAATAATATTATGCACAATTCACACTATGGGAAACTACCTATCCTTAGGTCCATTTGCAGCTATCATCAAACTAGACCCTGACTACCAGTTATAAGTTCTAGATATCATAAAAGAATAAAAGAATCATGTTCATTATTAATTTATTAATTATCAATTAATTAATATCATTATTTATTCAATTTCCAAGGTTAAGAGTTTATTCTTCTAAGACAAGTGCTGATGACACTATTAATTATTTATTTATATTCTCAAGAATATCATCATCTGTGAACACTATGAACCAAAATCATTCATTTATCAGTTAAATTATCATTTATTAATCATATGGGTACTCTAGTAATCAGACTAAGATACCACTTCAATGATGCACATTAATTTCATAATATTAAATTGTGTCAAGAAGTTGAAAACAGATCAAATAAATATCATCTGACCATATAGCCATAAATAAAGCATCAAGAAATATTAAATATATCAACATGAAAGCCTTTATTTTAACTCATCTTGATCGCCTTCCATCCCAAAACATTACAAATAATATAATCTATCTCTCCATCATTGACATCAACCATCACTGTATCTCAGGTTCCCAACCCATTGCTCATCAAATCAACTGTTAATCAATACAGCCTTGGGCCTCCAAACCATTTCTTGTCAAAGGTTCCCAATCACAAAAAATTCTTCAACAAGTCAATTAAGTATCTAAATACCCAGATCACACATACATTTTAAATGAATTTTCCACACAGAGAAAAGGGAACAAATGACATGGAATCAAGACTTTTAAGCCTCTCGTAACAAGGAACAAGCCTGTCCTTCACCAAACAATTATTCTTAATAGAAAAACATTTTCATTCTGACCGGAATTAAATGGTTCATTGATCATAGGATATCTACATAAGGTAACCTAAATGAAAGAGCTAACTATAACTAACGATTAAATTAAACACGTTTGTAATCACTATTTCACATATTTAATCTATTCTAAAATAGCAGTATACATCTTCTCATGACTGCTACATTTAACTAATTAAAATAACTAGCTTTACTCTATTTATCTATTTCAAGAATTTATACCATGATAATAAACAATATTCAAATAATAAAAAATAGATAACACACTATATAATAAACAAAAAGACACAACATCAAGAAAAAAAGGAACATGTGACCACAACCTGACCATTCATTTAATTCTTTGCATGAAATATAAATTATATTAAATATGTGATAATTCCCATTTCATTACTTTAATTTCCAAAATTATAAAATGATTATTATCATAAGAAAAAATAATTTAACACAACAACATGAAATTAGTAAATTTTTCCAAATTAAAGAAGCTTGACCATTTTAAAACAATATACAATCAAAACTCTAATTCAATTCTTGAACTAATGACAACAACATTATTCTATAGAATGTGATTAATTATTATAAATAAATTTAACAAAAGCATGAATAAATTATTATTCTCCTTATGATTTCAAGATTATTGTATTATCATTCAACAAGTACCCCCCTTTTGGATTATTATCTTATTAAGGTCTATCACACCTATTTAGACAAGGATCTAAAACATGATTAATTAACCCTTTCACCTAAATAAAATGAGAAGTAACATATCTAATACCACCATTAAAATATCAATGTTCTCTGAGAAATAACAGACAATCGAGAATAAAACATTTCTAAAGGAAAAATAAAAAAAATAGAATAACTACTTGAACATAAACATGATAACCCACCATTAACAGTTTCTCGATTCCTCAACCCAAAATAAATGAAAATCCATCAAAATGAACTTCCAAAATAAGAAATATAAGTTGAACGAAGAGGGGAGGAAAATTGAGAGTACCTTGATTTTTCAAAATTATATCTAGATGAAGAAAGGCGTAACTGTCACAAACCAAACCTACTGGTCTCGAGCCGCAACTACCCCAAGCCCACCTCCATAGGCCAGGGGCTGGAAACAAGCACCGAAGGCGTAACAATCTTAGAGAGGCATTTTCCTAAGTACCTGTACACACACAGCCCACTCAATGCAGAAGTGTAGAGTAAAAAAGGAAACCAAATTACAAACAAATATAACCCAACTACAGTCATGAATCAACCTCTAAATAGGAAATAGTAAAGTGCTGAAAATTACTAACAAATACTGAATAGAAAAAGGGGAAAAACACATGCCCAACCCAAAAGGTGCCATAACCCAGCATTAGGTAAATGAAAGTAAATAGTTGTTGAGTCTCACACCTGAAAGTCCTACTACGTCCACTGAATGCATCCCAAGTTTCTGTGTGCTCTATGATCCTTCATAGTATTGATCAACCTGTTCTTCATCTGCAAGGGCACACCAAGTGCAGGCAAAGCCCAAGAAGGGGTGAGTATAAAGATACTCAGTAGGATGCCTCGAAATCTCGAGGGAGCAACAAAGGAGCTACTAAAATAGTGAGCAGTAGAAATAATAGAGAATACTGAATGAGTATAGAAATTAAAGTGCAGCTCAACCCAACAAGAGAAATAAATTAGGCTTTTCCGACCACGAGGAGCTAGACACGGAAAGCACGTGGCATACCCCGCATGTCTTCACCCCTCCTAGAATGAGAGTAACTGAACCCAAGGAGTTGGAACGAATGTAGGGTGTGTATATATATATGCTCAACAAGTAACATGAAAAAGTGGGAAAGGGGATCTATATCTCTAAGCTTATCCTAAGAGAAGTTTCCAATAGTTATAAGGATATCCACCACTGATGCCCAACAGTCCCGCACGCCAAAGTTGTCTCAACACAAAATCGTGCAACCAAGGATCCTGCTCTGGTAACCATTGATAAAAGTCACTGACTAGCCTCATAGAAAGGGCTAAGTCTGAAAGAAGTCGTCGGGTAACCCACTGCCCAGCCCAACTAGAGGGTAAACCCCAAAAGGTCGTCGGGTGACCCACTACCTAGCTCTCCTAAAGGGTAAACCCTAAAAGGTCATATGGTAACCCACTTCCCAGCCCTACTGAAGGGTAAACCATAAAGTCAATGGGTAACCCACTACCTAGCCCCGCTAGAGGGTAAACCCTAAGGTCAACGGGTAACCAACTGCCCAGCCCCACTAGAGTTTAAACCCGGAACTAGTCTGATAACTCCACGCTACCTGCGCCATCACTGGGTGTTGCTAACATCACAACCATGTGTTGGGTCAGAGTGCGTCAAAGAAACCTCCAACCAACTCCAATTCATGTTTCCACATTTAATAAGATCTATAAAGAGACTCCGCTCGCCCGAACAGATTACACCATTGCAATCCTTGTGAAAAAACAGGTGTGATAGACAACTTACTCGCTGGAAACGGACTCCTGATGAAAAAGTTATTCAACACTGCTTTACGCCCATATTTCATCTCATGGGGCCCAAACATCATTCTATAAATAGGTCGACTAGACTATGCCATCATGATGCTCCTAAAAACACTCCAAAACGACTACTCATTCGCCCCGAACGGACATCTGATGAAAAAGTCACAAAATGCTGCTTACAGCTTAAAAGATGGCATGTAGGTCCCACACCTCAACTCCGGATTCAATGCCTAAAACTACCATGGACCACTTCTACTCGACTCCAGGATCACAATGCCACTGACGGTGCCTTAAACGAACTCTGGATGTGTTCGCGCCGTCCGAAGGAAGAATCCCGACGTAGTACTTAACGAGCATACCATGCCACCGAGCCCCCATATCGGGAATTGAAAATCTATTATGACATCTAAAGAAATTCTTCTCGAGCCCAGTATTTTACTTTAGCAGACAGTATCCAAAACGGACACCTGTAGTGGAAGTTACGGGTGTCTGAAGTCAAGGGGACGAACCCCTTTGGGCTGGACCGGCCCGTGCCGGTCGGCCCCACCCACAGCGCCAGTCTGCGGCCCCGCAGTGCGACCCGCGGTTCACACTCGCTGAACGGCCCTCATGGTTGGTCGCTGGTCTACACACAGACCTGCCAAATGCGGGCCTCAATCTCCCTCACGGGGTCGCATGTCGCGACTCTCGATCCACCCGACCGACGACCTCCGCCCGGGGACCGCCGCCGCCTGGGACCGGCGCCACCCGGGGACTGCTGGCACTTGCCACTGGGAGCCCGCCGCCATCGTTGAGAGCCCTCTTCTGCCACTTGTAGCCGCCGCCGCCACTGGGAGCCCACCGGACCGCCGCGCCGACTGCCGGACCGCCCCTGAAACTGCCGGAAAAAGAAGAAAACGACCGGAAAACTTCACGGGGTCACCCAGAACACCCCGGGACTCTACAATTTGATCCGAAAGGATTTTGGGGAATCTCAAATTGATCCCTATGCAATTATGGACCCCAATTTATAAGAAAACAACATTTATATGAAAAAGATTTAATTTATGCATGATGAGGGAATAAAAAAATGAAAAACATAACCTCCTACCTCATTGGGCATAGCCCGTAGCTTCACCGACGATCCGTTGTAGAACTACACCACCTTGAAGATGTGGAGGAGAGGAGAGGAGCTTGTTGATAGGGATCCACCAGGGAAGAATGGAGGGGAAGAAGATGGGTGGGGGTGGATGTGTTTAAATAGAAAAACACTTAAACCCCCCGCCCGTAGGCCCCATCCCCGAACTTTCAGTAGGGTTGGGGTTAGGCCACCTCTAGGGAAAAATATACGTTATAAATGCAACAGTGGTCTCAGAATTTTAATCCAAGCCTCCTTTCAGATGTAATAAATTCCACTCTCAAGGCCTCTATATTACGAAAAGGCTACTAGTGGCATTTTCCACAAAAGGGTCACAAACACGAAAGTTACACCCCTCCTAGGGTAAACTAAACACTCTGGAATCAATGGTGCCTTTGGTTTTCCAATCCAAGAAACTGTTTAGGAGTTATTCTGTTTATTTGGCATGTCCAGTGTGAACGTACTTAAAGTTTAATTCTGGCCACACCGGGGCTTGGAATCCCACGCCGTCTGAACGCCCTTCTCTGGAATAACATCAAGAAAAATTTAAAAGTCTTACAGGATCAAAACACAGGTTCTTATATCATACACTCATTCAAGTTTTTTATCCCTAAAAAACTACAAAAACAACTTGGGATACTGAGCCCTCATCTGGATCTCCCATTCCCAGGTGCTCTTCTACACCCCCTTGTGCTGCCACATCACACGAACCAAAGGAATTTTCCATCCATGTAGTTTCTGCTCCTGCCGGTCCTCAATCACCACCGGGCGCTTCGCAATGGTGGCTCCATCCTTGATGTCCATCTCTCCCTAGTTGATAACGTGTGTGGGGCCGTTCACGTATTTCCTTAGTTGCGACATGTAGAAGACGTCATGAACCCTCTCCAGCTGTGGGGGTAGAGCAAGACGGTAGGCAACCTCACCGAACCTGCGCATGATCTCAAAGGGCCCAATGAACCTCGAGGATAGCTTTCCACCTCGGCCGAACCTCTGTGTACCACACTGCGGAGAGACGCTCAAGAAGATATGGTCCTCCTGCTCAAAATCCAAAGACCTGTGATAAAGATCTGCGTAGGACTTCTATCTGCTCTGAGCCATCCTCATCCGCTCATGAATGACATGTACCTTCTCCATCGTCACTTGCACAAACTCTATGCCCATGAGGGAGGTATCCCCAACCTCCTTATAGCACAACAGTGACCTACAGGTTCTCCTGTAGAGGGCCTCAAAATGTGCCATTCCGATAGTAGAGTGGTAAATATTGTTGTACGTGAACTCCACCAAGGGCTGGTGATCCTCCCAGCTCAGGCCAAATTCTAACACGCACTCCCCGAGCATATCCTCCAACACCTAGATAGTGCGCTCTGTCTGCCCGTCGGTCTGGGGGTGAAAATATGTACTCATCCGTAGCTGAGTTCTGAATGCCTCCTGTCTGCCTTGCCACAATCGTGAAGTAAACCACACATCACAGTCGGAGACGATCGTCTAGGGTACTCCATGAAGTCGGACGATCTCTTGAACATACAGCTACCCCAGACTCTCCACCGAACTCTACTCCCTGATGGAAAGGAAGTGCACCGACGTTGTGAGTTAGTACACTATCACCCAAATGGATTCATGGCCCCTCGTTGTACGCAGAAGCCCTGTGAAAAAGACCATAGATATGTCATCTGACTTCTACTCCAGGATATCAAGGTGCTGCAACAACCCTACTGGAACCTGATGCTCTGCCTTTACCTGCTGACAGGTAAGACACCGAGAAACAAACTCAGCTATGTTCTGCTTCATGCCAGACCACCAAAACTACTGTTGAAGGCCCCGTACATCTTCCCCACACTGGGATGTATAGCCAAGGGAGAAGTGTGGAACTCCTGCATCTCCACTGGTACTACAGTTCACCCCTGGAACAAGATCTCGTGATTCCCTCCT
The DNA here is from genome assembly GCA_963277665.1 of Viscum album. Lineage (NCBI taxonomy): Eukaryota > Viridiplantae > Streptophyta > Magnoliopsida > Santalales > Viscaceae > Viscum > Viscum album. Next base: position 511,494,464 of record OY728136.1, on the reverse strand, counting down.
TTAGAATACCCATCAGGTGCATCGCCTGTGGATATCTGATCATGCAGTACCTCTCTATTGACATCCCCCAACTGTGACTCTCTCACATGCTCAAGGAGAAAATGATTCAACACCATAAACTGCAGAAAAGTCATACCCTCTTGCTCCACCAAGTTCAGCCATAGGGAATCCAAATGCTCTAAAGATTCCCGCACTAAACGAGCCTGGGACTTCCTACTGAGGGAATATGCTACTATGATTCCCTTCCCTAGATTATAGACTATCTCTAAATCATAAACCTATAGAAACTCCATCCAACGCCTCTACCTCAGCTTCAAATCCTTCTGAGTGAAGATGTACTTGAGGCTCGGGTGGTCTGAGTAGACCACAAAACTCTCACCCCGAAGGTAGTGTCTCCATAACCTCAATGCGAAGACCACCACTACCAGATCCAAATAATGCGTTGCATAATTCTGATCATGGGGCCTCAACTGCCTCAACCAATATGCAGTCACTGCCCACTACTGCATCAGCACGCACCCGAGTCCAACTCTTGAAGTGTCGCTGTCCACCATGAACTCAACACCCTCCTCTGGCAGCCTCAACACTGGAGCACTAGTCAGCCTCTGTCTCAACTCCTTGAAGGCATTCTGGCACTAATCAGTCCAGATGAATGGTCATCCCTTTCGTGTCAATGCTGTCAAATGGGCTGCAATCCTCGAGAAATTTTCCACAAACCTCTTGTAGTACCCTTCCAAACCAAGGAATCTCCACACCTATGACGCATTCTTGGGTGGATCCCAAGAAAGCATTGCCTCTATATTTGTGGGATCTATGTCCAATACCTGCTCCCTAATGACATGCCTTATAAATTGAACCTCATTAATCCAGAATTGACACTTTGAGAGCTTCCCTTACAACTAGTGCTAGGACCATCCTAAAATGCTCCGCATACTTCTCTTTCGTCACGGAGTAGATGAGTATGTCGTCAATAAAGACAACCACAAACCGGTCCAAGAATGACTGGAAGATATGGTTTATCAAATCCATGAAAATGGTGTGGGAATTAGTCACACCAAAGGGCATCACCAGAAACTTGTAATGCCCATATCGACAACGGAAAGCCAACTTCAGGATGTCAGCCTCACGAACTCACAACTGGTGGTAGCCGGATCGAAGATCAATCTTGGAGAACCACTTTTCACCTCTCAACTGGTCGAACAGGCCATCGATCCTTGGCAAAGGATACTTGTTCTTTATCGTGGCCTGATTCAGGCGTCTATAATACACACAAATCCATAGATTCCCATCTGATTTTTTCACAAACAAGACTGGAGTTTCCCAGGGGGACACACTAGGCCTGATGAATCCCTTCTCACGAAGGTCATCTAGCTGAAGTTGTAGCTCCCGAATCTCTGTGGGTGCCATCCGATATGATTCACATGATATCGGGGCAGTCCCCGACTTCAAGTCAATGAAGAAATCCATATCTTTCCTCAGAGGTAGTCCTGAGGCATCCTCAAGAAAGACGGTCCATGTAGTCCTCTACAACGGTAGGGATCCAGGTGCCTGAAGCATCTAATTCTCCGAGATCCATGCTCGCCACGTGATGAGAAAAATTTCATGGTCTTTTACTCAGAGTACCCATCTTCTCTGCCACGAGGTCTTGTTCACCAAGGATGGTGAACCTCACCCCATCAAAAAACACGCCTCTGACCTATCTATTGCGACAGTCGATCTGGGAGTGAACCATAGAAAGCCAATCCATTCCTAGGATAACGTTGTAAGGTTCCATCGGGATGACAATTAGTTCCCACGTGAAACTCTCTCCTCTGAACGACAGTTCACACTGTCTGCAGATAAAGGTCACCAATGAGGCACTTCCAGTAGGAACCTCGAGGATAAGTGCAGGTGTCAGCGCCTCTACTAAAAGCTCCAAATCCCATACCAAAAGCAGCAATATAAAGGAGTGGTTGGTGCCTATTTCTACTAGTACTAAAGCAAGCGTAGAGTAAACACAAAGAATACCTCGGACCATCTTGTGTGTTACGGGGTCACGAACACCCATAGCCTGAAGCTACCCACAACCCCTACCGCCAACTCCATAATCCTGGTGTGGGTCGCCCAGTGGTGGCGGTTGAAGGACCTTGAAACACCATCCCTGACCTCCAAGTCCTGTCGCTCTACCTATGATGCCTCCCTAAGGACCACCCTATCCCCGCTTAGGGGATCCTTGGTGATGGCGCTGCCTCTGCCGCTGCGGTGTCCCCACTGCCTACCACAGTTGCTCAGTACACCCGGTCGGGCAATCTCATGCTAGGTGACCCCATCCATCACAAGAATAGTACCTGCTATCTCCTGACTGCCACAGTGCTCCATGGCGCCACTATGGTGTACGGCTTTGCCCCTATGTCTGCTCACGGAAGGGCCTCCTTGAACAAAGATCTTCTCTCTGCCGTCTTCCGATCATCGAAGACTCTCCTCTAAAGTGGCCACTGCTAGGCCCTGTTAGCTGGCATACCTCATCCAAGAAGCTCTCCATCATGAGCGCCCGCTCTAGCACCCTGAAAAAAGTAGGGATGCACAGGGGAACTAAACTAGCACGGATCTCCCTGTGAAGACCCTGCTCAAACTTCCACGCTCTGAAGTAATTGTAAAGATCATATCCTACAAGTAGCGTGTCTGATCGGTAAACCGGGCGGAGTATTGCACCACGGTCATTCTCCCCTGCTTCATATCTAGAAGCTCCTGAATCCGAACAGATCATAAACACGATGGGTAGTACTCCTCCCTGAAGAGCTGCTAAAAGCTATCCCATGTGAGAGACGACTCATCGTGGATCTGGCTAACCAACCCCCTCCAACTCCCGTCCATCCCGTGGAAAAGGATGGTAGTTAGAGCTACCATTTGGTCCGCTGGTGTCTTTACCAGCCTAAAAAGTTGGTCCATAGACTCTATCCAGTCTTCCATTTACTGGGGAACCAGGTCTTCACGGAACTTCTGCGGTCACTGAAACTGAATGTCTCGGAGCGCACTCAGCCTGCGCTCAACCTCGGCCTATGTTGCTGGTACTAACTGCCGCTCTCCAAGTGGAGGGGCCACTTCTGAAGCACTGGCTGGAAGGGGATCATGTGAGGGTCCCTGAACTGATGCCTCATGGCTCACTAGGTCGTCGTCATGAACTGAAGAGGGTAAGCTGACTGGCTGTTGTAATGGCGGCATCCTGAAGATTGTCAAGGATTACCAATATCAGATGAGCATATATATATATATATATATATATATATATCAGTAATAACAAAGGGGATGTGTCACAAAAAGGACATTCAAAGACTCAATCCTACTGGATGCATGTTCCAAAGTTCCCTGCAACAAGTGTCTCAGCGTGCCGAGTCAACAAGTGGGTTATCAGGGTACTTGTGAATGGATATGTCGGCCGCCCGTACTATCACTGGACTTCCTAGCATGAGAGACGCTCTCAAGACACATCAACACTATTCCCTAAATCCAAAAAAAATTCCTTTTTAGGGATGTTCGAACAACGCCCCAAGTAACGAAACACCTTTGATACCACTTTGTGACGACCCGACCCTACCGGTCTCGAGCCGCAACTACCCTAAGCCCACCTACATAGGACAAGGGCTGGAGACAAGCACCGAAGGCGTAACAATCTTGGGGAGGCCTTTGCTTAAGTACCTGTACACACGCACATCCCACTCAATGCAGAAGTGCATAGTAAAAAAGGAAACCAAGGGACAAAAAACTATAACCCAACCACAGTCATGCATCAATCTCTAAATCAGAAAAAGTAAAGTGCTGAAAAGTACTGACAGATACTGAACAGAAATAGGGGAAAAACGTGCCCAACCTGAAAGGTGCAATAACCCCGCAATAGGTAAACAAAAGTAAACAACTGGTGAGTCTAACACCTAAAAGTCCTACCACGTCCACTGAACACAGCCCAAGATCATGTGTCCTCAATGCTTTTCCGTAGTCTCGTTCGACCTATCTGTTGTCTGCAAGGGAACACCAAGTGCGGGAAAAGCCAAAGCAGGGGTGAGTATAAAGATACTCATTAGGATGCCCCGAAAGCTCGAGGGAGCAAAATAGGAGGTACTAAAACAGTGAGCAGTAGGCAGAATAGAAAATAGTGAAAGAGTATAGAATATAGAGTGCAACTCAACACAACAAGAGAAAGAAAGTAGGCTCGTCCGACCATGAGGAGCTAGACACGGAAAGAACATGGCATACCCCACGTATCTTCGCCACTCCTAGAAGGAGAGTAACTGAAACCAAGGAGTGGGTACAAAATTAGGGTGTACATATATATTCTCAACAAGAAACCCGAACGAGTGGGTAAGGGGATCTCCATGTCTAAGCTCATCCCAGGAGAAGTCGCCAGCAGTTCTAAAGAAATGCACCACTGATGCCCAAAAGTCCCACATGACAAATCTATCTCAATGCTAAATCACGCAACCAGGGATCCCTCTACGGTAACCACAGAGATAAGTCAGTGACTAGCCTCATAGAAAGGGTTATGACTAAACGAAGTCATCGGGTAACCCACTACCCAGCCCAACTGGAGGGTAAACCCCAAAATGTCTTCAGGTGACCCACTGCCCAGCCCTGCTGGAGGGTAAACCCTAAAAGGTCATTGAGAAACCCACTGACCAGCCCTACTGGTGGGTAAAACCTAAAGCCAGTAGGTAATCCACTGCCCAGCCCCGCTGGAGGGTAAACCCTAAGGTGAACGGGTAACCCACTGCCCAGCCCCGCTAGAGGGTAAACTCGGAACTGGTCTGATAACCCCGCACTTCCCGCACCATCACTGGGTGTTGCTAACATCGCTACCATGCGTTGGGTTGGAGTGGGTCAAAGAAACCTCCAACCTACACCCTTTCATGTTTCCAAATTTAATGAGATCTTGAAAGAGGCTTCGCTCACCCGAACAGAGTTCACTGTTTCAATCCTCACGGGAAAACATTCGAGAAAGACTACTTACTCGCTGGAAACAGACTCCCGGCAAAAAAGTTATTCAACACCGCTTTACACCCATAAGGTGTCTCATGAGGCCCACACCTTGGTATCAAAAGAGGTCAGGTGGACTGCACCATCGCGATGCTCTTGGAAAAACATGCCAAAATGACTACTCATTCGCCCCGAATAGACGTCTGATGAAAAAGACGCAAAAACGCTGCTTACAACATAAAAGACGGCCCGGGGGGCCCACACCTCAACTCCAGATTCAATGCCTGAAACCACCCTAGACCACTTCGTCTCAATTCCAGGGTAACAACTCCACTGACGGCACATTAACTGGACTCTGTATGTGTTCACGCCATCCGAAGGAAGAATCCCGGTGTATTACTTAACGAGTGTGCCGCCACCGAGCCCACGTCTCAGGAATCGAAAATCCTCGAGACCATCTCAAAAACTTTATCTCGAGATGAGGATTGCACTGCCACATATGACATGAAAAATGGACACCTGTAGTGGATGTTACGGGTGTCCGATGTCAAGGGGAAGAACCCCTTTGGGCCGGACCGGCCCGGTCCGGCCAGTCCACCCGGCTTGGACTGGCCCGGCCCACAGTGCTGGCCTGCGGCCCTACCGCGTGGTCTGGCCATGGACCCGCGGTCCACACCCGCCCACCGACCTTCATGTGCGGTCACTGGTTTGTGTGGAGACCCGCTGAAGGTTGGTCTCGATCTCCCTCATGGGGTCGCGCACCATGATCCCCGATCCACCCGGCCGATAACCTTTGCCTGGGGATCGCCGCCGCCTGGAACCGGCACCACCCGGGGACCACTGCCTTCTACCGCTGGGAGCCCGCCGCCACCTTTGGGAGGCCGCCGCCACATCTGGGAGTCTCTGCTGCCCCTGGGAGCCCGCCAGACCACTACGTCGACTGCTGGACTGCCCCTGGAACCGCCGAAAAAAGAAGAAAACGGCCGGAAAACATACCTGGGTCACCCTGGGACTCGAAAATTCGATTCGAAAGTATTGTTGGGAAGGTAAAATTGATCCCTACACAATTATGCCCTCGCTCGAGAAGTAAATATCATTTCGATGCAAAATATTTAATTCACGGATGATGCGGGAATAAAAAAACGAAAAATGTAACCTCCTACCTCGTTGGGCATAGCCCGTAGCTTCGTCGATGATCTGCCATAGTGTCGTTCCGCCATGGAGAGGTGGAGGAGAGGATTGGATATTGTTTGAGAGGGTTCCTCTAGGGAAGAATGAAGGGGAAGAAGAAAGGTGGGGGTGGATGTGTTTAAATAGAAAAACACTTAACCCCCCCCCCCCCCCCGCCCGAAGGCCCCGTACCCGAACATTCGGAGGGGTCGAGGTTAGGCCGCCTCTAGGGTAAAATCTACATTTTGAACACAGAAAAGGTCTCTGAATTTTAATCAAATCCTCCATTAAGAAGTTATTAAGTCCACACCCGAGGCCGCTAAATTGCGAAAATGCCCCTGGGGGTGTTTTCCACAGAAGGGCCGCGCTCGCGAAAGTTACACCCCTCTTAGGGTAAAAAGCACACTCCAGACTCAACGGTGCCCTCGGTTTTCCTATATGAGCAAACATTTAGGATTAATTCTGTTTATTTGGCGTGTCTAGTGTGAACTCACTTAAAGTTTAATTTCGGCCACACCGGGGCTCAGACTCACACTCCGTCTGAACGCCCTGCTCTAGAATAACATTAAGAAAAATTTCAAAGTCTTACAGGATCAAAACTCGGGTTCTTACAGTAATAATCTCAAATAGATGTTTGTAGTGGTCATTGAGAGGATCAATTATTAGATAATATTTGAGAGAGGGAGAAAAAAATTGAACAGAGGCATATCGAGACCTCTGTTTATAAAGGAAGCCTAAAAGCCTTCAGTAAGACATGGTGAACTCCCAAAATGCCTGCAACACCTCCATTCGAATCATGATAGATTTTTCAAGGAATTTAAACCCTATGATTACATTCCATTAAATATATCATCAAACTATTTTTCCACCACCATGACATTCACCTTGATTTGGTGTAGAAAAACCCAAGAAATTGTACCCCCACCATGCATGCCCAACACTATGAGTTAGAGGCATGCCATACTGACCATTTACAATAGCATGGTTCAATGAGCTCTGCCACCAAAACCTCCTTTAAAACTAGTTACACAATCCATTTTCTCTTCCTCATTTTTTATATGTGGAACTCTCAAGTGAAACACCTACTGAAATGACTGGCCAAGACCTTTTTCTCATCGTGGTACACTCTAGTATGAAACGACCAACTCCACAACCAAACTCAAAAAAAACAAGTCCAAAATAGCCCTCCCCATGCTGAGGCCTCCAAGAAGGCTTCAACATAGCATACACCAGACCCACTACCATGGTGTGGTGATATTAAAAATGGCCAAAACACTTTTATAACCTATATAAATCCATTGAACTCCCTCATAAAACCTTTAAGACTTTATAAAACACAAAAAAATGGATTTTGAAACTTAGGACCTTATAATGATTTTTGAAGAATTCACTTAAAATGGAATAACATAAGGAAAAAGGTTTGGTTTCCATTTGAAAGTGTTTCTAGTTAAAATAACCACATCATGGTTTAAACAAAAAATTCTCATGATTTTTGTTACCTAAAGAAATATTTATTTTCTTAAAATTTTCAAAAACCTTCACCAATGTTGGACTACACCAAATTTGAAGGGGGCTCTAAATCATATCAAAAATGATTTTGTGGATTGATCTCTGTTTAAATTTATAAATTTATATGGTATATTAATTTATAAAGTGTTTATAAAATATTAAATGTGGAAAAGTATTTAATATTTTTTATTGTTCATGAAATGTTTATAAATACTTATATGCAATATTATTATTAAAACAATTTATTTATAAATTCATTTAGACCCTTCCAAAAGTTTTTTGTGGATTTGATAAAGGTTTAATGTGAAATATTTGATATTTAGTTTACATAATATTTGTACATAAAATATGAAATGTATATATTTTAATAATGTTATAATAAAATTTCATATATTAGAATATATAGAGTTCATATAAAATACATTTTAAATTGATAATAAAAAACATTTCATATTAATATAATATTAAATAGTTTTATATAAATGGGAAATGTTCATATTTATTTATTGATGAAATTCCCATAATTTTTTCTTAATTATAATGTTTTTATAATTGTTCCATTTATAAAATATTCATGAATATTTTTCTTACATATTTGAATTTTTTTATTTACTTAGTTTATTTATTTTTTACTTAATTTTTGGATAAAAAGTATTTGCATTACGAATGACTGTTTGTTATAGATTAAGGTGTTAAACTGGTTCTTATAATTTCCATACCATGAAAATAAGGAGTTACATTCTAGGAACCACAAAAGATTTAGTCATGTTCAATCATGACTATGATTTTTTCTAGGTTAGGAACTTAAAAGTAATGGTTGTTTATGATTTATACATATTATTTTTTAATATAGTATTAGAATTTAGGTCTCCCTTGAATATTGATTTATGGATAGTGTGACATTAGATCAGAATTCTCACTAACCTGGTGGTTGGCTACCCATCACACCATAATTTCTCTTATGATGATTTTAGTTTCAAATGATGCTAAACTCTCACATGAAAGAGTTTAATGCACTATATTCATGAGATGCATTCATATATACGTGAAAATAACTGAATTTTATTTTTATGAAAATAACACAAAGCATGAGTTTTATAAAGTGTTATACATTAATATGTGCTGAAAATATTAAATTGGTTAAAGTTATAAGATAAAAAACTAAATTATTAGAATCATGAATACATAAAGGGAATATATGAGATAATATATTGACACTAAAATCCCCTTAAAAACCAAGTTTTGTATCCACTACTTCAAATTAGTCCTTTAACAGTTCTAGTAAAAGGGCTTTATCAGTGCTATATAATCACTGATAATATAAGTGATCTTAAAGGGTTTCATTTAACAGTTCTCATAAAAAGAACTGATAAAATACCCCTTTATTAGTGATAAAAATGAAATGATAAAGGGTCCCTTTATCATTTCTTTTTTAGTGCTCATAAAGGGGGCCGTTATCAATGATTTGGTAGCATTATTAAAGGAATCCATTATCCATGTTTTTTAGCACTATTAAATCCCTGCTTTAATGGTGATAAAAAAGAGTTAGTAAAGGTCCTATTGATAATGGGTATATTTTTTCATTACCCTTTATCAGTGCACCCCCCCCCCCTTATCAGCTCTCCCCACCCCCTTTATCAGTGATTCATCAACCCCTTTATCAGCGCTTTAGTGTGCGCCCCTACCACCTGCGAGTTTGAACCTATGACATCCAGCTTATACACCATCTCCTTTTCCAGTCCCCTGTATATATTTTTTTTCATTTTAGGATATATCTATATATTTATATATTTTTTGTTATATATTTTTATCTATATATTTATACATATTTTTATATATATGTTTATATATATATATGTTTATATATATTTTTATATATTGAAATAAATATTTATTTATATAAATTTTTCAAATTAGATATTAACTCTAAAAACCCTTAAAACACATAAAAACATTAAGAAACTATAAAAACCCTAAAACCCCTAAAAACCCTGAAATGACCATAAATTCTAATTTGAGAGTCCATTTGAGCTCCATAACCAGTAAAATAGAATATCATGAAATGATATTCGATATGATATGTAGTACAGGATGAACATACACCCAGATCAGATGTTATATCCATTTTAATTTTAGGAAATTTGGGTTGGTGACTAGAACTCTATTTCAGAGGTCTTCTGGCACTTTCTGAAAAAAAAGATTGACAATGCTCAAAGAATGGGTACCAAACCTACACGTTGTAGATATTATTGTAGACTTTGATTTGATATGTGGTAGAGCCAAAACGGACATCTAAATCAAAATATATGGCCATTTGAAGTTTTAGTTTGATTTCATGCTTTTTTTAAACTATAATAACTTTTAATCCATTAAATTTCATGAAATTTGAATATATCATGGTTTTATTTCATTTAATATGTTTTGATTTGACTAGTTGTGGAGGTATAATCGACTTTTGGATCGAAAGTTTTGATCCTCTTAGGATTTTTAGGGTTTTAGGGGTTTTTCACATTCAAGAGCCTTTCAAACGACCTTAACTTTTAAAAGGGGTGTGTTTTATCGATACCGCATATCAAATCAAATATTATGAAAATATGTATGCCTAAATGACCCACAATAACCCTCAATCACCTCTATTGAGGCCAAAAATGGCCAAAAAGGACTCTTAATGACCATAATATCAGTAACAGGTGTCTGTTAGTGATTTTTTTTTGAAATATACCCTTTATCAATGCTAGTAAAAATAGCACTAATAAAGGAGGGGGTCTATATTAGCCTTTCTAAAAAAGGGATTATAAAGACTCCCTTTATCCGTTCTTTTTTAAAACCACTAATAAATTTCCATTTTATCAGCATTTTTTACTAGAATTGAAAAAGGGGGGCCTTTATCACTTATTCTCTGCAAGTGCTGATAAAGGGACCCATTTAATAGTGTTTTTAGTAATTTTATAGAACCCCTTTAATAATGATTTTTCTAGAACTAATAATTAGGGTTTTTAATAGAACTTTTAGCGAGTGTTATTAAAAACCTAACACGGGATGAAACCAGTTTTGTAGTAGTGATCCATTCCAAACCATGAATATATAAAGACCTTGATTATTTAATACGAGTAAACCTAACTACTAAGCACCCATAGATTATATTTTGTAAGACATAATGGAAATTACTAGCCCTAAATGTTAAGAAACCAAATCCCACTATGAATTTTGGATTACACATAGTTGATAAATCCAAAAATTTTGGCTACCAAAAGAACAAAGTTGGGATAATCTATATAATATATTTTGGCATGGATTTTTCCACCCAATTATCCAAGAAAAATATATGATATTATTGATATGGATTTCTACCAAAATATCTACGTAATGGGATAAATGCTAAAGATAAATGCATATTGAAATATGGGTCTTAACACACTAATGAATGTGATGTAAATATAAAAGGGGTTATCATTTTAGTGGGATCATATTTAATAAAATTCCTTACTAAATAACTAAAAAACATTATACTCATCTGATAAATACATATCTTTAATATAAAATTACATCATCATCATAGTCATACTTGACAACAAGAACAATTCCTAAAAATTTTAATCTTAATATAAACAACTTCTTAGACTAGTATATAAATATTATAATACTTCTCATGAAAGAAAGAAATTTATATGTTCTAGATAAAAGAATTCTTTATAAATCAACCACTGAAGAATTTATTCAAGAAGATAAATATACTTACATTAAGTATATTAAACATTTTATTGATTTATCTTCATTGATTATTTTTTTATCCATTTCTTCAAAACCAATATGATAATGTAGATGATTTTGGATTATATAAAACCTTAAAAGGATTTATCATGAACAAGTTTCACATGATTAATATAAAGATTCAAAATAACTCTTTAGGTACAAGATAATCATGGTTACTTTAGTATCAACTTATGTACTCTATATAATTGGATATTTAAATGATTTTGAGAGACTTGGAACACTATTCAAGCTTGATATGGCCTCTAACTTCATTTTGTGATCGTTAGAACTGCTAGAATAATGTCTTTGTTCTCTCATATAACTCCCTCACACACTCTCTTCGGTTTCCCCTCTTCTCCTTCAACTCCTCCCATGGTGTCTATATTACTTTCCCATAGATTCTCTCCATTGGATACATCATTATGCCAAATCTCTTATAGTTTCTCATGTTTTTTTCTATGTTTTATTTCTTTTTATTTAATGTGAGTTCTTATCCAGATTCCTATAACTTTCAATTTGCACATTTTATCTTTCTTATTTCTTTCCCCCCCTTTTCCCATATGGATTTTCAAATATGTGATTCCTACAAAAACTAATTATGTATGCTATTTTTGACCTAGTTTGGTGGAAATTTCTCAAAGGTAGCCATATTATGGTCCCTTTAAGAAATATCTATAGCAACCCATTTAGGTCTAGGTGTTGGACCTTCCATACTAGATTGGTGCTAGTATTCCCCCCTTGATTTAGTGGTGGAATGGTTCTATAAAGTGTTCATGTTTTGGTAGGTAAATGTGGTTTGTTTCTTTGTGGGTTCATTTATCTGATTCCACCAGAGTGTTTCCCTTGATTTTGGTCTTTCCACTATTTTTTTGTGTTGGTGGCTTCCTGCTTTGCTTCTTTTTTCTGATCATCTCCTCATTGGTTGCTCATTCTCCCCTCTACTCTTTATGCACTACTTTGCATGTGAGACACCCTATTTGGTCTCATGATATGGTAATTATAGAAAATTGGGATTATGATGGGGGATATTTAGAGGAAGGTTTCATTAGGTTTTCCTTTACCTAGAGAGGTGATTCATGTTGGAAAAGATGATGATTATAAGAATTGGTGTCTATAATGTTTAGGTTAGGTCCAGGTTTGTCAATTAATCAACAAATTTATATTGGGTTGGAATCTTTGGTGATGATGTAATTTGGTTTTATTCATCCCTTTAGTGAAGGTGTCTCCAGTAATAGTGGATCAATGGTTTCATGTTTGATTTGTTTCAACAACATCGACGGTCTATCCTTAGGTGGTTTAGTTTTTCTCGTGTATTTGGTGAAGAGTATGGTGATGTGAGCATCATGGTGCATGACTCAAGGTGTATTATAGTAAACGTTGGATTGCATCCTGAGACAGTGACATGTGATACTTTGAATATTGAATTATCAATTTGAAGGTGTTGAATTTGATCCAATACAATGCCTCTAGTTATGTGTTATTTTATATATATAGCTTCTTCGTTATTTGGTTTCTTATTAATAAATGATACTTATGAATTTTTTGTGTTTTAAAGTTTATATTTGAATCAGTTATTTTTATTTTAATCGGTTTCTTAGTCTTTGAACTATGTGGGTTCTCACTTAATCCCATAAAATAATTATTCTATAAATACCAAAAAAATAAAGTTTGGATGGATCATTCTATGATCTCTCTTGGAAAGGATCTGAAAATTTATTATGAATTATGATATGAATGAGTTCAAAAAATGTTTAACTAATATTCTGAATTTGTTGAGTATTGTTGAGCATGAAATGGGAGTTTTAAGATCAAGTTACATGATAATGGTACAAAAAGTAAAGTTTAAAGGTTTTGTCCAGTAAGAGTTAAAGAATTTCCATGAAGAGTCCACACTAACTTCTTTTAAAATGAAGAATAAGGTTATAAGGAAAGAAAATTTTTCCATTGTGGAAAACCTAGACATTTTGTCACTACATTGTACCATTATAACCCCTATTGGGATGATAATGAAGATTATTATGACCCACAAAGACCACCTCCAATAAATTATGAGTTAGAAATCCACAATAAGGGAATGAAAACATATATATAGGAGGAATTAAACTCATAAATCCTAGGATTAAAATTAATATCTATGAATCAATTCCAAGGAAAAAATAAATATCCATCCACACAATGCATATAATTTATTTAATTAACTAAAAATATAAAAATTGAATATCATGGGAAACTCCTAGGTCAATAAATCCATGAATAACCACTAACTAAAATAATCCCTATGTGTTAAAAGTGTACATTTCATTCACTAACCTCAACCTACAGGCCTGGAATATATATAGATATATATATATATATATATATATATATATATATATATATGGGTGGGGATAAAATTATACTTAGTAGGATCATTTCCAAAACTTCTCAGGTAAATCTGGAAGAATCATACTAATGGCTTGGTGAATAAATAGTGAAACCAACTCTCTACCCATACCATATTAACTATTTCCCCAACTACACCAAGCCTCACTCATCTAAATCTACATACAAGTAGAGTAATACATGTATCATGAAAATATATCAAAAGGAACCTCACATCCACTTCCCCACTGAACTAGTCTCCCTCACACCATAACGACTTCTGTCCTGGTACTACTATCCCTTTCATATACACATAACCTCATAACCACACAACCACATAGCCATATAACCACAACTATAATAATATAACCACATACCATAGCCTCGTCACCATATATACTCATATCAAACCCCCATAACGATAAGATACATAATCATGAAGGGGATTAACCTTATGACCCCTTCTTTCCATGTATGCCCCACCATGCATGTAACACCCTAACCTAGAAATCCATCTGTTAGCTTGAGCGAGAGATACCAAATGACTTATTCACACCTCCCCTTATAATAGAGGTCAATGACTAGTGGTGACATTATATGACAGATACCGGGTGTCTATACTCAAAATATCATTACATACAATAACATGTAAATAACTGAATCAAGATAAATATTTGAGTAAGAATATGGATTTTTAGATAGTAACCACCCATCAATAATATATAATATCAAAATGATATAATAGAATGATACACATTCTAAACATATATACATATTAAAAGATCTTCCCACTAGTCTAGAAAAATATAATATAGACCTAAGTATAAGGAAGACTAAACTATGAATCTCGGGTCCCTTAACTAACTAGTCTCCCAAATCTCTATCTAGCTACCCCATCCAGATCTCTTGTATAACTAATCAACTAGAAGTGAAACACCGAGAACTTCATGCACACTAGGGTTTCAATGAAGGGTGTAAGAAATTATCTCAGTAAAGAATATCCAATAGGATTCCTATGATATATCTCAATATGTAGTATGTGTATTCATGAAAAGTAAATAAACACTACAAAAGCATATGCATCTGAATGTCTTGTGTTAAGTAAATCACCATGACTCACAACTTCACTTGTTCTGGATAATACTAGTGAGATAAGTCATATTGCAATATAACCATGTCTGAATCCCCACAAATCATGGTCAGGGAAAAAATAGAGTATCCACCACTACCCTCTCACTCAGGTCAAGGTCTTGTACCACATCCCAATCTCATAACCATCTCCTCCTATACCACCACCCTCTCACTCAGGTGAGGTACTATATCTCATCATGTTCCACATCTCACACCACCACTCTCTCACTCAGGGTGAGGTCTCATACCTCATCTTAGCCACATCACGTACCTCCACCATCTCACTCAAGGTGAGGTTCCACACCTCATCACATATCGTGTTGCATACCACCAACCTATCACTTATGGCGTCGTCTCATAATTACATCATGAATCAACACCCTCTCACTCAAGAATATCAATGCCATCACTATCGCAATTAGGGTTAGTCATCATAATTTTTTTTGACTAATACTATAACACCCCAAGATTTCATAGTACGTTATTTCTTCAAAGTAATTCAATAACTTGCACTACACGCAACACCGAGTTCAAGCACACCACGACTTACCAAACTAGTTGTTCAAAAGCAGTTATGAATAGTATTAACTGAATATTGAACTTTATTTGATCCCAATAATTTTATAATCCATATTATTAGCTTTTTAGACATAATTTAAGATCAAATAGATTTTTTTAGATAAAAGAAGTATTTAAAAAAAAATGCAATTTTACCCCTTTTAATGGAGAACCATTTTTAAATCCAATATTTGAAACTTATATATATTTAATTTGTCTAAATAAATTTATTATTTATAATGGGGACATCAAAATTTACTTTTTGTAAATTTTCGGAATTTTTCCGATAAAGTTCATTTTTTAATGAATAGTGAAAATATTGTATTTTAATTCAAAAGTGCATTTTCAACTAATTTATTTATATGGTTAGATTATCTATTTAGTTGGTTTTAAAGTGTAATTATAATATATTTTTACCATTTAATCCAATTTTGTTTATTGTAATTAATTTCATCCTGAAACTGGACATAAACAAGTATCAATCTTTTGATAGTTATTGTTTCATAAAAACACGCTATTTGTTTTAAAAACTGGAATTAATTTTAAATTAATTAATGCCACTTATATGTTTTTAATTTGGTAAAATAAACTTTATTTTTGAATTCGGAATATCAAAATTAGATTAGGATGATTTTTTGGTATTTTTCTGAAAACATTCAATTTTTTGATGAATAGTGAAAAACACTGAGTTATTATTTAAAACCGACTTTTTATTTAAATAATTATTTATTTTATTTAAATTTATTTTAGTTAAAAATAGATACATAATACATTTATATGTTCAATGTAATTAATTGGAGTCATTTGGTTCTAATATTAGATATACACAATTTTATTGAACATTTCACTGTCATTTACCCACCTCATAGGAGAATTTTCAAATTCTCATAAAACATAATTTTACCACTTCTGTGAGTGAAATTTAAAAATTCTGATAGAAATGGCTGATATCAGTAAGGAAAATGTGGTTCAATAAGATGAAAATAATTTTTGGTGAATAGTAAATTTTTAGTTTTATTTACCACGCTTAAAACTAAAAATGGTAATTAAGGATAAAAATGATATTATTTTTACCCAAACACAGCTCCTATGTCACGACCCGTCCTCGGGGCCCATGCGGTGACTACCCCAATCCCGCCTTCCATAGGCCAGGGGCTGGTGACTAGCACCAAGGTGTAATTCCCGATAAAAAGGGAAGGCATTGCCATTGTAAAGTAAACAAACACCACAGAGCAAGAAAGCAGAAGAAGTAAAACCTGAGTACAACAGTAAGTGCGGAAAAGTAAGTGGGCCAGTATACAAACCCAAACTGAAATTAAAGTACAACTGGAAGGAAAAACATCAACTGAAAGTAAAGTCGCAACGCCGAGCTGTTCACTGGAAATCCCACCTGAAGGGTGGGTACAGATAGCCTCCACAGCTCCTCGGGACCAACCGTCCACTCCGAGTACGTCCCACCCAGTGGTCCACCTCCAGGTACCTTCCTGCTCTGAAAGCCTCAACCACGATCAGCGCTGCCCGTCGTCTGCAACCAATACAACGTAGTGCGTGCATAGCCTGTGCAGGGGTGAGTATAAGCTACTCAGTAGGGACCCCGAGACCCCCGAAGGTCTCCCCGAATCCACAAAGGATAAACCTCAAAGGAAAGATACAGTCACAACGTAACATTCTACACTGCTTAGGTATATGCCCATACATATACCTAAGTCATCAATTCTCGTTTGGATCCAACATCCAAGCCCAAGTACAACCCAGTCCACACCGGAAAGCAAAACGTAAATCCACACAGGATAGCTCAACACAATCCGCATAGGAAAGCAAATTAGGATTCATCTCACTCAGGTATACTTCTTCGTATGACGATAGAGATGATCAGATATATCCACTGATTCATCTAAGCCATCGGACCCACAAAGGATCGATAGGTACTAACACCCGAAAAGACCCACACAGGATCGATAGTTAACTAACCCCTGCAAAGACCCACACAGGATCGATAGGTAACTAACCCCCGCAAGACCCACACATGATCGATAGGTAACTAACCCCCGCAAAGACCCAGACAGGATCAGACCCACATAGGATCTGTAGGCGCTGGCTCACACAGAACCGCTGAGCGCTAACCCACACAGGATCGGACCCACACAGGATCGGTATCACTGATCCACGTAGGATCGCTGAGTGTTGTAGTCATCGTTGTCGAATCCACTGAGGATCTTTGTACAATCGTCGTCGTCGTCAAAGTCGCAACCAACTCTAGGGTTCCCTCACAGAGCAAGCTTGTTCGGGAGGGTCCGCTCCATGAGCCGAGAGGCAGATACATCAACTGACACATAGTACATAGTTTATGTATCCAAAAGTTTTGTATCGTCAACAGGAACTGAACGTCGCAGACGGCGCGTCAATCGGACGCCCGGTCTGAGATTTATTGGCTTTTTCATCTCAGGGGCCCGGTTGGTTTTTAAGTCAAAACCAACCCGACTGTACTCCACCTACGTCCAAACCTCGGGCGGAGTAATCCAAAATATCCGTCTCACTTAGAGGAATGCAACAAATTCGATGGCACGTCAATCGGACGTCCGGGGATCAAGATATAAGTGTTTCCGCTCCGAGGGCCTGGTTGGTTTCGTGTACGAACCAACCCAGCCAAACCCAAAGTACTCTGAAACCTTGAGTGCGATATACCGAAACGACCATCTCGATTGAAGGATCACATCACCACTGACGGTGCATCGATCAGAGGCCCGTAGATCATGTTATGAACAAAAGAACGAAAAGGGTCTGAAAACGGGGGGTCTGGGCCCGGACCGACCCAGCCCCACCCCCCCTAGGTCGGCCTGGCCCGGCGGCCCCACGTGTTGGCGCGCGGTGCCAGGTGGCTCGGCCGAACGGTCATCCCCTTCGGATAGCTGGGGGGGGGGGGCGCTGCCCCCCACAGTTTGTAACCGCGGCCCCCCTTAATGGGGGCCGCTCAGCTGGCCTGCCGGGGGTTTGAACCCCCGGCTTTTCCTTATCCGGCCAGCCCACTTTGGCCTGCCGGTTTCTGCCGCCATAGGACCGGCGACGGCTTGTCCCCTCCTTTCTCCAACACCGGCGGCCCGATTTCTAGCTGCTGGTTCCCACGCTCCACCGCGGCCCAGTATCGGTCGCGACCTTCATTCATCCGGTGCGGCACGACGGCGCCGCACCCCTCCGCCATGGCCGCAGTGCTTTTGTGGTTCTCCAAAGCGGCGCGACAGCGCTACGACTTGGTTCAATTTCACGGCGCGGCGCGACGACACCACACATTCTTTGCCGCAAGATCCCACGCAGTGCGACGACACCGCGTCACTTCCCTTCGTACCGCAACAACAAGAAAATAATAAGGGAGGGGGGGTCGGCCGTGTTTGTGCGGTCCGGCCTCCTCCTGTAAATTGATAGCATGTGGTCCAAATACACGCGGATAAAGAACTGAGTAAATCACGAAAAGAAAATCACATAAACCCCTACCTCGAGCGTAGCTTGAACTGAGGTTCGTCGAACGAGAATTCATCGCGGAAAATCCATCGCAGAAAGAGACATCGCGAAAGAAGACGTCGTCGGCATCGTGGTATATGGCGTTGCGTAGTCGGTTTCCGAGGACTCTGCGTTCTTCGTTGGAGATCGATGTGTTCTTCATGTTCTTCATCGAAGACGAAGAAGTTCCTCAAGTTCCTTAGCCTTTTCTCCCAAAGACTCCACAACAAGAATTCAACCCTTAATAAAATAAGCCCACACTTATTTTATTAACTTGACATTAGTTTGAAATTCAAACACTCACATTAAACACACTTCATTAATATCATAAGTTATTAAAACTTAAGTTATCAAATTTAATTGTGAGTTGACGGTGTTAAGGAATGTGAAGGGGTGGGGTTTGTGTGGGCCCCACCACCCTCATAACCTCCCAAGGGAAGTTGGGTAGTTACCCAACTTCCACCCAAAGCTTAAATCCACTTAGAGAAAATAAAAATTGTAGTTAAATTTTTATTTTAACATCCAAAATTTTTATCAACTTCTCTCGTGAAAACGCAACTCTGGAAAAGGTATTCCTAAGAAATTACCAGCGCTGCGAATCCATCGGTGCCCTTGGAATTCTATTCCAAGAACTGGTTCAAAAGTTAGAAATTCCCGCTCGTTCGTTCACTGAACGTACCCGAGCTAAACTTCGGATAGAAATTCTGGGCACACCGGGCCTCGGAATCAGGTGCCGTCAAAAACTGCGTTCTTTGTAAAATCCCAAAGAAAATTAGGAAAAAAAATTCCTTGAATTTTACGGGTCTTTACATAACTCCAACCTCCGGGCTTTATGTCCCCGTAAAGATACATCATAACTAGGGAAACAAATGTGGGTACTGAGCACGCATCTGATCCTCCTGCTCCCAAGTGCTCTCCTGGAGATTCTCGTGCTACCATCTGATGCGCACTAGAGGAATCAACCGTCCATGTAGGACCCGCTCCTGTCGATCCTCGATCTCCACTGGGACCTCCGTAAAAAGTCGCCCCATCATCAAAGTCTAGCTCCCCATGGTCAATGATATGCGACGGGTCGTGCACGTATCTCCTCAACTGAGATACCTGGAAGACGTCGTGCACCCGGTGCAACTGAGGTGGTAGATCCAGGTGATAAGCTACCTCGCCAATCCTGCTGAGGACCTGGAATGGTCCGATGAAGCGTGGAGACAACTTACTGCCTCGTCCAAATCTCTGTAATCCACGCTGAGGTGAGACACGCAAGAATACGCGGTCTCCATCCTCGAACTCTTGTGGCCTCCGCCTCCTGTCAGCATAAGACTTCTGCCGGCTCTGAGCTATCCTCATCCTCTCCTGCATGACCTGGACCTTCTCTGTCGTGTCCTGGACCATCTCCGGTCCCACAAGTGCTGACTCCCCAGGGTCTGTCCAGCACAAAAGAGATCTGCAAGGTCGGTCGTACAACACCTCGTATGGTGCCATCCTGATGGTGGAGTGGTAGCTGTTGTTGTATGCAAACTCCACCAAGGGTAGGTGGTCCTCCCAGATGCGACCATAGTCGAGAACACATGCGCAGAGCATGTCCTCGAGAGTCTAAATAGTCCTCTCTGCCTGACCATATGTCTGAGGGTGAAAGGCGGTGGTCAAACGTAGCTGCGTCCCGAACGCCTCCTGCAACCCCTTCCAAAGCCGAGAAGTAAAGCGAGCATCTCGATTAGAGACAATAAAAAATGGTACACCATGAAGCCGTACAATCTCCTGAATGTAGAGACGTCCCAAGATCTCCACTGAGTCTTGCTCTATGATGGGTTAGAAGTGATGTGACTTGGTGAGTCGGTCAATAATCACCCAAATGGAGTCGTGACCTTTGGAAGTGTGTGGAAGTCCAGTCACGAAGTCCATAGATATCTCGTCCCACTTCCACTCCAGGACCTCCAAGGGCTGTACCAAGCCTACTGATACCTGGTGCTCTGCCTTCACCTACTGGCAGATGAGGCATCGAGAAATGAACTCTGCCACATCCTTCTTCATGCCCGACCACTAGTGCTGTCGTCTGAGATCTTGGTACATCTTCGCCACTCCAGGATGTACCGCCAAAGGAGAAGTGTGAAACTCTCTCAGCACCTCCTCCCATAAAGCAATTGGTACCAAGGTACGTCCTCTAAAAAGGACGTCATTCTATTCTCCAAAAGAGAAACCATCAGGCGCCTGTCCTGAGGATATTTGTGTATACCGCGTTTCACAGTCAGCAACCCCACTTTGTGCCTCTCTGGCCTGCTGCAGTAGTGGAGGGGTGACTGTGAGAGACTGAAGGAAGGCTGATCCATCTCTATCCATGAAGGATATCTACAAAGCGGTAAGCTGCTCTGTCACCTCCCCAAGTAGCAGGATGCACGTCCTCCTGCAGAGAGTATCGGCTACTACATTCCCCTTCCCAAGAGTATAGACTATCTCAAAGTCATTGTCCTTGAGGAACTCGATCCATCGCCGTTGTCTCAGGTTCAGGTCCTTATGTGAGAAGATGTACCTGAGACTCTGATGGTCAGAATAGACTGTAAATCACTCTCCCATCAGATAGTGTCTCCACATCTTCAGAGTGAAGACCACTGCTTCTAACTCCAGGTCATGGGTAGCGTAGTTCTGATCATGATGACTCAACTGTCATGATCCATAGGCGATCACGACCCGCTCCTGCATCAAGACACATCTGAGTCTGGTCCCTGATGCATCGCAGTAAACTACGTACCTAACTCCCTCCTCTAGAAGCCTCAAGATAGGAGCGCTGGTCAATCTCTGTCTCAGCTCCTGGAAGCTCTGCTGACATCTGTCTGACCATACAAAGGGTTTCCCCTTCCTCCTTAACATTTTGAAAAGCTAAAAATATTTCTCCTTTTCCGAAAAGGGAAATCCGGTCTCATCTCCTGGATGAACCACGTTCCTTTCCTAATACAGTCAATCCCATCATGATTTGTTAATTCATGGCATGGATGACATCATAAGGCCTCGACGCTGCTACCAAGAGATCCAACCGTTACTCTCGCCTCCAAGGGTTGATTCACACTGTCGGCATTAGTCTGTGGTCACTAGGTCTCCTCCAGTAAGAATCTCACAAGTGAGGGTCAAGTCAACAGTTTTTTCAACCGGAACCTCATAGTATTAACAAACAAAAGACAAGATAGAAAATGTCACTGTTGCAAGCGTCTTTTATTACTTCAAATCAAATTACAAGGACACAAGGCAATACAAACAATGAAGATAGAGGCATAATGGGAAAAGGCCTATATGCCTGGAGCTAGAACCGCACTTGTCCACCTGCTTCCAGAGCACCATGATCGTAAGCTTCAGCTGCCTGAAGTTGTGCTCTCCCCTGAGGTCGGGGTGGACCTCCTGGTGGTGGTGGTGGTAGAGCCTCAAAGCGTCGCCCACCACCTACAGTTCGGCCAGCTCCTCCGCCTCGTCCGCTTGCTCCCTGCGGACCGCCACGGTCGACCCTCTGCCTCGGCCTGGGTGGTTCCTCAACCGTCTACTGCTCCTCTGCATGGTGGGTTGGGTAGTCATGAGCCATGTGGCCCTGCCCGCCGCATGCATAACATTGTCTTCCACTCGTAAGACTGGTTCTGCTGCATGTGCCCCGCACCTCTGAGCCAGTATCCTGTGGTCGTCCGCCCGATGGCCTAGCCCACTTGGACCTCTACGACCTGTCTACAGCCGGCTGTAGAAGACTCTACCACATGTCACCCTGCGGTAGGTCTCACCGCTGGTGTAGACTCAGCAAGAAAACTCTCGATCAAAAGGGCTCTCTCCAGTACTCCTTCCTGAGTCGGAATGCTGAGGGAGATCAGTGATGCCCTGATCTCCTGCCTCAATCCCTGCTCAAAGGTCCGGGACCGGAAGAATGGGTCCCGTACCATGTCTGTCGAGTAGCGCGAGAGATCATTAAATCTCACTGAGTACTGGGCGACCGTCAAGCTACCCTGCCACAGTTGTAGAAGCTCCTGGATGTGCACCGCACGGAGGGTGGCTGGGACGAACTCCGAGCGGAAGAGGCTCTCAAAGTCCTTCAAGAGGAGTGATGCCTCATCATACACCTAGAGAATCAAGCTCCACCATCGTCCCGCTACCGCGCGCAGTAGGCTCGCTACGAGGAACACCATGAGGTCTGCTGGTGTCCCCACTAACAGGAAAACTCGTACAACTACCTCTAGACAGTCCTCATCTGCCTGGGGGTCCGTCTCCCCACAGAACATGGGCAGTCACTGGCGCTGAAAATCGTGATGTGCACTAAGGCGACGTGCATCGTCAGCGGCTGGGGCTGGTAGCATCGGTGGCTTGGCGGGTAGAGGTACCACCGGTGCCTATGTTGTCAAAGGGCCCTGCACCGAGGCCTCGTCGCTCGGTGGGCTGTCGTCACACTCAACTCTCGAAACCCTAGCTGGATGCCGTCGTGGGGCCATTTTGAAAAGAAACAGGTGCACCACGGTCAAATAGTATACCTGGTGAGATGACATAAAGTAATCACAAAGAAAACTTGAAACACACATGTAATCAATGTTTTCGTGCATTAAGTCGGAAATCAGAAGTCAGGTTCCTGGTGTACAGATACGTTGGCCGCCGCACCAACACTGGACTCCCTGGACTGATAACAACACCCAATACGCTTAACACTATTGTTTCACATAGAAAAAGATCAGAGTCCAAAGTTCTGCGGTAGAACCGAACTCATCTGATACCAATTTGTCACAACCCATCCTCGGGGCCTGTGTCGTGACTACCCCAATACCGCCTTCCATAGGCCAGAGGTTGGCGACTAGCACCAAGGCGTAATTCCTAGTAAAAAGGTAAGGCATTGCCTTTGTAAAGTAAACAAACACCACAAAGAAAGAAAGCAGAAGAAGTAAACTCTAAGTAAAAACTGAGTACAACAGTAAGTGCGGAAAAGTAAGCGGGCCAGTATACAAACCCAAACTGAAAGAAAAGTACAACTGGAAGGAAAAACAGCAACTGAAAGTAAAGCCGCAATGCTGAGATGTTCACTAGAAATCCCACCTGAAGGGTGGGTACAGATAGCCTCCACAGCTCCTCGGGACCAACTGTCCACTTCGAGTACGTCCCGCCCAGTGGTCCACCTCCAGGTACCATCCTGCTCCGCAAGCCTCAACCACGATCAGCTTTGTCCGTCGTCTGCAACCAACACAACGTAGTGCGGGCATAGCCCATGCAGGGGTGAGTATAAGATACTCAGTAGGGACCCTGAGACCCCCGAAGGTCTCCTAGAATCCACAAAGGATAAACCACAAAGGAAAGATACAATCACAAAGTAACATTCGACACTGCTTAGGTATATGCCCATACATATACCTAAGTCATCAATTCTCATTTGGCTCCAACATCCGAGCCGAAGTACAACCCAGTCCACACAGAAAAGAAAAACTTAAATCCACACAGGATAGCTCAACACAATCTGCATAGGAAAGAAAATCAGGATTCAGCTCACTCAGGTATACTTCTTCGTATGACGATACAGATGATCAGATATATCCACTGATTCATCTAAGCCGTCGAACCCACAAAGGATCGATAGGTACTAACCCCCGCAAATACCCACATAGGATCGATAGTTAACTAACCCCCGCAAAGACCCACAGAGGATCGATAGGTAACTAACCCCCGCAAGACCCACACAGTATCGATAGATAACTAACCCCCGCAAACACCCACATAGGATCGGACCCACACAGGATCTGTAGGCGCTGGCTCACATAGAACAGCTGAGCGCTGACCCACACAGGATCGGTAGCACTGATCCGCGTAGGATCACTGAGTGTTGTAGTCGTCGTCGTCGAATCCACTGAGGATCTCTGTACATTCGTCGTCGTCGTCACAGTCGCAGCCAGCTCTAGGGTTCCCGCACACAGCAAGCTCGTTTGGGAGGGTCTGCTCCACGATCCGAGAGGCTGATAAATCAACTGACACATAGTCCAGAGTTGATGTATCCAAAAGTTTCGTATCATCAACAGGAACTCAACGTCGTAAACGGCGCGTCCATCGGACGCCCGGTCTGAGAGTTATTGGCTTTTTCGTCTCAGGGGCCCGGTTGTTTTTTAAGTCAAAACCAACCTGACCGTACTCCACCTGCATCCAAACCTCAGGCGGAGTAAGCCAAAAGATCCGTCTCACTTAGAGGAATCCAACAAAGTCGACGACACGTCAATCGGACGTCCGGGACTCATGATATAAGTGTTTCCGCTCCGAGGGCCCGGTTGGTTTCGTGTACAAACCGACCCGGCCAAACCCAAAGTACTCCGAAACCTTGGGTGCAATATTCCAAAACAACCGTCTCGATCCAAGGATCACATAGCCGCTGACGGTGCATCGATCGGAGGCTCGTATCTCATGTTATGAGCAAAAGACCAAAAGGGTCTGAAAACGGGGGGTCTGGGCCCGGACCGACCCGGCCCAACCCCCCTGGGTCGACCCGACCTGGGTCCGGGTCGGCCCGGTGGGGCGCGGCCCGACCCGGAAAGAGCGGCCCAGCCCGGCGGCCCGGCCCGGCTGGAGCGGCCCGGCGTGCTGTCGCGCGGCGCCAAGTGGCTCGGCCGAACAGCCGAGCCGTTCAGATAGCGGGGGGAGGGTGGGGGATGCCACCCGCAGTTTGTAACTACGGCCCCCCTTAATGGGGACCGCTCAGCTGGCCAGCTGGGGGTTTGAACCCCCGAATTTTCCTTGTCCTGTCGGCCCGCCCCGGCCGGTCGGTTTCTGTCGCCACGGGACCGGCGACGGTCGGTCCCCTCCCTGATCCGACACCGGCGGCCCGGTTTCCGGCCGCCGGTTCCCACGCTCCGCCGCGGCCCGGTACCGGCCGTGGCCTTCATTCATCCGGTGCGGCACGAAGACGCCGCACCCCTCCGCCGCGGCCCTGCTCCAACCGCGGTGCTTTTGCGGTTCTCCGGCGCGGCGCGACGGCGCCGTGACTTGGTTCAATTTCAAGGCGCGGTGCGACGGCGCCGCACATTCTTTGCCTCAAGGTCTCGCGCGGTGCGACGGGACCGCTTCACTTCCCTTCGTACCGCAACAACAAGAAAATAATAAGAGAGGGGGGGGGTCGGCCGTGTTTGTGCGGTCCGGCCTCCTCCTGTAAATCGATAGCATGCGGTCCAAATATACACGGATAAAGAACGGAGTAAATCACGAAAAAAAAATTACATAAACCCCTACCTCGAGCGTAGCTTGAACGGAGGTTTTTCAAATGAGGATTCGTCGCGGAAAATCTATCGTGGAAAGAGACGCCACGAAACAAGACGTCGTCAGCGTCACGGTATACGGCGTCGCTTAGTCGGTTTCCAAGGACTCAGCGTTCTTCGTTGGAGACTGATGTGTTCTTCACGTTCTTCGTCGAAGACGAAGAAGTTCCTCAAGTTCCTTAGCCTTTTCTCACAAAGACTCCACAACAAGAATTCAACCCTTAATAAAATAATCCCACACTTATTTTATTAACTTGACATTAGTTTAAAATTCAAACACTCACATTAAACACACTTTATTAATATCATAAGTTGTTAAAACTTAAGTTATCAAATTTAATTGTGTGTTGAGGGTGTTAAGGAATGTGAAGTGGTGGGGTTTGTGTGGGCCCCACAACCCTCATAACCTCCCATGGGAAGTTGGGTAGTTACCCAACTTCCACCCAAATCTTAAATCCACTTAGTGAAAATAAAAATTGTAGTTAAATTTTTATTTTAACTTCCACAATTTTTATCAACTTCTCTAGTGAAAACGCAACTCTGGAAAAGGTGTTCCTAAGAAATTATCGGCGCTGCGAATCCATCGGTGCCCTCGGAATTCGATTCCGAGCACCGCTTCAAAAGTTAGAAATTCCTGATTGTTCGTTCACTGAACGTACCCGAGATAAACTTCGGATTGAAATTCCGAGCACACCAGGCCTCAAAATCAGGTGCCGTTAGAAACTGCGTTCTTTTAAAATCCCAAAGAAAATTAAGAAAAACATTTGCTTGAATTTTACGGGTCTTTACATCCTAATTCTATTAGTTAAGTGTAATTATACCCAAAAAAACATTAGGAATAAAATATGAACCTCTTAGGTCCAATTGGATTAGATTAGGACATTTATTATTATTTAATTTAAGGAAGAGTTAAAAGTGTTAAATTCAAAGTTTATTAACTAACTAATTTTTAATATAAATTTATACATAAGATAAATTCAACTATAAATATTATTTAGAAAGATAAAATAATTTATTACATCATGGTATTTTATTTATAATTTTTCGACATTAAATAATTAGATTTATTTATGACACAATGATGATGTTGTAATTACCTTATTCATGAATGAATCAAATAAATGGTATTATAAATATTAAAATAAATATAATTTCAAAGTTTTTATGACATCCACGAATTTTCTAGGAGAAAATTACATTTTAGGGATGATTCAATGTATCTTTTTTGATGTAATCAAGTTTGGATGACTTTCAAAAAAAACAAAATACCTAATAGTGTCAAAATTGACATAAATTAATTTTTAAAAAAAATATGATATTCTTGGTTGATATAATATTCATAAAAATGTAAGGAAAGAAAAAAGGGATTAAATAATATTATATATGTCATTAATGATCCACTTGAGGTTATCTAGGAAGTTTAGAGTAAGTTTCTTAACCATATAGAGTAAGAATAAAAGAAGACACAGTAAACGTTAAACTATTTAACTAAGAGTTAAATCTAAATATTATGGTTAATATGGTAACGTAAACCTATATAAAACCTATTGGTTCAGATTTTTTCGACACATAACCACCTTATCCTTTAAAAAATTCATTATTTAGCCATTATAAACCTAAAATGAATTTATTATAAAATAATATTTTATGTTTTGGATAAGGTCCCCCTCACCACTCTTATGAAAAGGAACTCTCTCTTCACTCTAATTCACATATTCAAAGCCATTTGGATGATAAAAACCCTCCACAAAACCCTCTAAACTATACTTCCTTCATACTAGAGGTATTACATTGGTTAGAAATCCAACCTAAGGATCCCTTTTGATCATATTAAAAGGAAGAACTTGAAGAAGAGGTAAATATTTCATCACCTCTTTCAAGTTCCTTTCTTCTTCCACTTCCTATTTCTTTATTATTTCCATTATAAAATAATAAATCCAATATCTTCTATATAATATCATGTTATTATAAATATGGTACAACCATATTCATTATTCTATCCATCCTTTGAATGACATGTCATCATACGTGCGTATGTACGGCTTACCGTCTCCACGTCATGGTGTAATTCTTATTCAATACATTATTATTTTGATGGGTATAAGAATGATGTGTAATTGATGTGAATAATAAATATAACATGATAATGATTCTGTATATAAGATATACCATCCAATTCCACACCTTTAAGGAAATGATATTGCCGCTCGTGCGTACGTACGGATTACCGTCTCCACAACGCGATGAGATTCATTTCTAAGTTCACCATTCATAGACGATTTTAAAAATATATATTACTAATAAGTATGTAATATATGACATAATAATGCTACTGTAGATATATATATATATATATGTGTGTGTGTGTGTGTGTGTCCTTACATATATCTTATTCACTCAGTTCCGTTCAATACGATATGAAAACAAAAACAGCATTTATGTGTATGTACGGACTACCATCTCCATAAACAGTGTTTTTCATTTCATATATATATCTATTATACATATTTATATTCTAAATATATATGATAAATAAATCATGTTTTCTATTCTGTAAGTATTTAACTCTTTATCTAAGTGATACAATCAAGAGTAATAAGTTAAAACACGTACGATAAAGAAATCGACTATTACACAAAATGTTAATTTAACGTGGAAATTATAATTAAATGGTTAGTATAAGTAATAAATGAATCATGTATGATATCATAAATATTAATATGGTTCTGGTATAATTTAATAACATACTACGATCTTCATATAGGAGGTTAAACATACCCTTGACTAAAGGAAAGTGCAAGGTAAGGGGTTTTTATCTCACTCCTTATTCTCGTGATATTCATGCCATATTGCCACTATTACCTTTTGTGTGGTGTTTTTACTGCCCATAATTGCATTCTTTGTGTAATACAATTTAATTTATGTGTATTTACATATTCATTGTATGATACTTCTTTCATGGGGTGAATGTTTCGTAACTTACCAAATTGGTAAGGGTTAATTTCATAAACACATTATTATACGAGGTTGTTTTTACGTAATTATATACTGGGACATATTTATTATCCATGTCCATGTTTCATAAAATATTTTTCAAAGGGATTATTTTTAAGGTACTTTTTACTAAAACATCATTTTAAATGTTTTAAAGATTCATTCTTCTAAACCATTCTCATTAGTGTCTATGTTTTCAAAATGGTTTTAAGGATTTATTTAAATGGACATGAATGTTTTAAAATGTTAATTACTTTCAAAAGTTTCAAAGTGGTATGATACACTTTGAGTCAAAAATGCCTTTAAATTTCTTCCTTTCTAAATTGTGTGACTTATAAATGTTTACATGGAAAAGGGATATTTCTCTCAAAGAGTTTGAAAAATAATTTTCATCTTTGTCAAAATCCTTTAATGGTTTTTAAACTTGTTTTGAAGTTGATTTATTATGATAAATATCATCCAAATTGTATGGAAGGTTTTGTGAAATTTTTTACTTTGGTTGTGTTATTTTCATACCATTCATGTTTTAGGGGTAAAGTATTGACAGTTTGTTTTCCAGTTTTAATACGAATGTTTAGGTTATGTTTAAACCTTTTCATATGAGGAATGAATTGGACTTAGTTAGTGACGGGTGGAGCCTGCTATAGCTCCTCGATGCATCGGTAGGTATCATTAGACAAACTAGTGTCTTGGCACAAGGCCTTGAAAAAATCTTATTTGTAGTCTTGGCAAAAGGCCTTGACTATGTGGTTATTATAGTCTAGCATTATGCATTCCATCTTTATGAAAGTTGCTATTGATATTGCATGTGATTATTTAACTAGTAGAGTATTCATGTGAGTAAGTAAATGGAATTATTTTTATTTTCCATATTATGGTGCAGTTTATGTTGAAAAGGCTTTTGTTTTAGTTTTATGCATTTCCATAAATGTTTATTCTTATTTATGAAAGTTTCCGCTATATTGATTACCATTACTGAGCGTTTGAGCTCACCCCTTTCTATGTTTTATTTTTCCCAGGATTCCAAGAAGTGTATTGTGATTGATATATAGGGTTAAGTCAAGGGAATAAGGGCGTTCATAAAGTATTATTTATGCTGTGTTTTATTTTTAAAATTGTAATGTAAAGTTAATGTATGTAATCTATTTTCCAAGACTGCTAAACTGATCAGTCATTCAGAACTTCATTCCTTGTAATCACGCCAATGTATTAAAATTATGCACCATCTCTGGGTAACTGGGGTTGGGGAATTACAAATACCATCCCACATAGGGTGGTCCATGCCAGTTCACTATCACTTAGGGTGACACCTCATATCAAGTCTCCCCATTAATTTCATGATCATAAACCTAGAACATGCACACAATAATAGTCAAGGAACATATCCCATGTCTTTCCCTTGACTAGACACTAATCTAAACCTATAATCTTTCTAGAGAATATATTGTAACATGATATATCATTATATTCCCTAACTCATATCACTATTCTAAACCACCTTAAGGTTATCCCAAGATATATAATATCCCATAATGATTCTTGAATCCCTTAGGCTGTAATCCATCTAGAAACCAACTCATAAGTCACATTTTGGGTTCACCAATGCATAATATCCCTCTTGGGAATTACCCTACCTATAAGGCCACAAATATCTCACATCATCATCACCAATTAACTTACAAGGTCCAAAATTATACCCATGGGTATATATAATCCATTAGGATACTTCCTATACCATCCATGTACTGTGAACCTATGTACTTAAAGATGACCGTAACCATCCACCTACCTAGTGGCTACCCAAGACAAACCACACCAAGCCCATGCCTTTCCCTAACAAATAAGGAAATCTAGATATATCTCACACAAAAACCCATATGAGGTTCATGCCCTAACAGACACTGATCAAGCTTACACCAACCACACCACACACGATACCCCCATTATGGCCCAATCCCTCACACAACTATATCCTCTCCTGGTAAATATAATTTAAACCTGATATAACCACATCACCCTTAATAAACCCCTAACAAGGTGTTTTAAGGCCCATAATTCAAGCCCAGATCATTTTTTAAATAATATCTAAATTACGTCACATACGGGTGTTATTCCCAAGTGATTATTTAATTTCCTATCAATATGTTCAATATATGATTAGTGTAGTAATGATAATTATTTGAGTATTGTTATAGATTCATGTCAAGGAATTGGATTCAATGCTTGACAAAGAATCCATGTATGTCTATATTATAAATGAGGTACTTCCATGATTCATTTTAAAGGAATCATGGGGATGCACTTGAATAAATAGAGTCAAGAAGTTCAATATACAACAACATTTATTAATTATGATGATTATTGTGAAGATATTTAAAATATTTAAAGACAAGTGTTTATAGATTAAGGAGAAATGACTATATCATTTTTAGAGGTGTTTAAGTGATTAAGAATTCATGGAATTTTGGTGATGAGAAGCTGAATTTTTTTGAGTGAAGTTAGTAATTTTATAGATTCATGTAAGGGACTTCTAATACATTTGATGATTCTACAAAATAGTTTGATTTCAAACACAGTTTATTTTTTAATGTATCTAAATTTATAGCATAGAAAATTCTACAACATAACTAAATTTCAAGCACATCAGATTCTATAATGTAGTTGTATTTCTTGCATAGTTGAGCTAATGACGTAGTAAAATATTACTCTGTATGAAAATCTAGTGATGTAGAAAAATTCACGTATCTAAATTTTTTTATGTAGTCGAAGTAAACCACATAGGTTAATTGAGGCCACATATGGAATTAATATAGGTTTTTGAGAGTGAATTAAGGGATTATATCATCATGTATTGAGAAATATTTTTAGAATACTAAATTCTAGAATCAAGAAGGGATATGTGGAAAAGTTGCATGAATCCATGAACATGGTGATATTGGATGATTTTTTCAAAAAAAATATTTGAGGATAAGTCATAGTAAATCAAATGATATGTTAAAAAACAAACTATGATATCTCTGGACTTTAAGTATTTAAAATCATGCATGACATAAGGAATTCCATGTACTACTGACAAGGAATAATAAAGTGAAATCTTGATAAGTTTTAGTTGGGTCTAAAAATATAATTGAAACTTAATTAATATAACATAATAATTATACAGTTGATAAATGAGATTGTAGTAATTTATAAATAGTGCATGAAATATTTGAAGACCCAAGACTTTCAGGTATTACAATGTTTTGATGCAATTAAGATGAGCTTTCAAGTGAATGATATCATGATGCATGTATCATGATTCTCAAAAAAAATTATGAAGAAAATTTTTGGGATATTTTAGATAAATTAATATCCAGAATTTATGAAGAAATAATTAGAGATGCATTGGCTCTAATTGAAGGTTAAATAACTTCTTGTAGTTATATACAGTTATACTGAGGTATTCATCGGAGGATTGATCCGAATCATATGGAATTTATTTAAAACATTTATAACGGTTTTATTATATATTTTAAATATTTTATTTACTATATATAAATTATATTCCTATATACCCATAGGAAAATAAGAAATAGATACATTCAAAACTTGAGAATATTTTCAGAGAACATGAAAATATTGTGTAAGAGAGTTCTAAGAATCTAATACACATTTGTATCATGGATATAGAATAATATAAAGTTAGGTGCCATTAAAGAAGAAGGAAATATATTGGGAAATAGATTATTCATGAATCAAAGGAATATCTTGATCACTCTTTATCTAGAAGGAGTCATGATATTGTCACCACTGTTGACGTTTTTGAGGGAGTACATTAGAAAACCTGATCCTGTAGGCTCATGGAGGAAGATAACTCAAAATAAGAAGGATGAATTTCTTCTAATTTATAAATAAAGAAATTAAATAATCTTGAACTGAGTGGTATATCAAGTTACATAAGAGGATTGAGATTGGGGAGTATAACCAGTTAAGGGATAAAAGATGACTGGTGGGTATAATCAATTATACTTCTATGGACTCCAGAAACTACTATAATAGATAATAAGATTATAGTATATAATCCATGTTAGGGGAAATAATAAACATGGTAAGGAGAAGACCTTTTATCCAAAACTTGTAAATAATATGTGATACTGTCTTTCTTTATTATCGCGCATGAAGGTGAGGTTGTGATAAATCATTAAGTGGATCAAGAACTATAGCAAGTTTAATAGGTTGGGTTAAAAGGGAATAACTCATAAAATTGAAAGATCATTGATTCACCCCTCCCCCTCTCAGTGATCCATCAACTCTAGGACTATCAATTGGTTTATGAAGAAAGGTTCCCTTTAAATATCCAATGTATAATTCTAATAGATAGGGAATCCTAACTTTGTTACTAGTTGAGGTGTCCCCAAATTTTATGAGAAGAATTATCATATATGTAGGAATAAGATACTACCAACCTCATATCACTTGATCTGGAAGTGATAGATACTACAATATTTGGGTTTGAACACATTTATTTTTGTGTGAATTTGGATCATGAAGACTATAGGAATATAGAGTTATATGGTAAGGCTAAAAATATTATCTTGATGTCTCTATCAGAGAAGGTCTACCCAGAATTCATGGGTCTCTAGACTAATAATAAAATCTAGGAAAAATTAAGAAGAAACTATAACAGTAATGTAAAATTAAATGAATATAAACTTAATGTTTATAAGAGACAATTTAAAGAAATTAAAATGCTTGATGATGAATATATTGATACCCAAATCACCTTGGTAAATATTATTATGAGTAACATATGATTTTTTTGTGAAAATCTAGAGGATCTCATCACTATAAAAAACTAATTTAAAGAATTTTCCGGATCGGTTTGATTCATAAATATTATCCTTGGAAGAAAGATAATACTTGAAAATTAATGATCTACACAATATAATCATAGATAATAAGATAAGAAAGTCACCCTATTTTAAAAAAGGGGAAAATATGGAATAGATATTTAAGACATGATATAAGGAAAAGTTATAGATGAAGAGGTTGGGCAATATGAAGACTGAGATGCTGAGGATGAAAAATACTTCAACCAAATTATTACTCTACTATCAAAGAGATTCAAGAAAGGTAAATGAATATACAAAGGTAATAATATACCAATATGTTATAATTGTAACGATATTGGTCATGTTGAAAAGTATTACCAAAATAAGTAGGTTGTAGAATCCAAATTTGATGAGGATAGTGAGAATATAGAAAAAAAAAAGAATAAAAAGCATTATAGTAGTAAAAGAAAGATATTTATAAGAAATAAAGAGAAAGATGACTCATATAGTGACTCATATAATGAATTTAATATATTTTCTCATGTTGAGAAGGATTTGATACATGAAGTAGTAATGAAGAGGGATAATAAAGGACACAAATTGAGTGGGAGATAAAAGAAAAATTAGAATTATACATGGGAAAAATACAACATCTAAAGAAATAAAAGAGGAATCTTAGGAAAGAAGAAAAAGGTGGATATTGAGAAGGAAAAATATGTCAATAAGGAATTGAAATAAATTGATGATATTAAGAATTATAATATTAGAGAATCTAAACAAAAAAATATCATAGATCTCAAGGAGGAATTGGCTACAGAGGAAGAAGAACTAACTGAGACACAATACATATGTCTCACAATACAACATGAGTTGAACAAGACTGGAGAATAATTCACTAAGGATTCTAAGGTTAATAGATAATATTATTAGACCAATGAGAAGAATAATTCAAGTAAACAAGGTAAATATATACTTAATTAGTTTCAAAATAGGCATCCTTAATCTAATAGTACAAATGTAAAAGATAAATTTAAGGATATTTGGGATAAGAAAACTGAGAGGAAATAATCCTTATTAAAGGAAGGGAAGAATATTAAAAGGAGGTCATAAAACCCTTAGTAATGGGTGGCTATATTGTAGTTGTAAAACAATAACACAAATATAGATAGATCTAGAACCAATCTAGAAGAATAATATTTTAAGGTTTTTTTGGCGTTGTGATAAGCACATAGAAAAATCCAATTATTGTTGGTTCAATATGAATTTACTATTAAATATGTAAGAAAATCTAGTGACATAGGAAAATATACATATATAAATTGTATTTCATAGCCAAAATTAACCACATATGTGAATTCATGTCATGTATAGAATTAAAATAGGTTTTTGAGAATGACATAAGGGATTATATACTTGCATACTTTGTATGATTTTCATAATATGAAATTCTTGAAACAGGAAGGTCCAGATGGAAATGATGCATAAATAAATTCACATAGAGGTCTATGGTGATTTTTTGAATGTAATATTTGAGGTGGAGAATACATAGAAAATCAAATACCAAAACAACCCAAACATTTTAAATGATAATTTTTCCTGATAAAATGTGTGTTATATTATGCTAAACATAATAAAATTATATCTCTTTAATAATTAAGTGAGTACAAATGGAAATGTGACGATTGGGATTTGACCATTATATGACCATTGTTCAATATTCCCGTTTGAAACTATACTTTGGGTAATAATTTTTATGTTATGATTTGTAAGTAGAAATGATAAAAAATAATTAAAGAATAAAAGAAAGATGATGGCCTCAACCTATAGATATATACCATATAAATCCTATTTTTCATAGTTTGGGAGGTAGATATCATGATTAGGGTTTTCTCTTGACCATTCAAAAGTTGAGCTTCAAAAAGAAAAGCTATAAATAAATCACCTATGGGAGAAGTTTATGTTAGTGGAAATTACCACTCAGGTGATATCAGTTGTGTCACCGCATGAATCTACCACCACCACACACCTTACCCTTAGGTCGTATGTGGGTGAAATAAGGGGTTATTTTTTGATTTTATAGTTTCTTAATGTGTAATTACATTATATAAATACAATTTTTATTCCATCATTTCCATTTTAAGAATATTTTTTCTTACTAAAATTGAGATGGAATTTCATAAATTTATTTTTTGGACAGAAATTATACTATCTGAATAATTCATAAATATTTATAATAAATTAATATATTATTAGTAAAATTTATTTTATTGAAATATTATGATAAAAATTCTTTTATTTAAATATAAATGATAAAATATTTTTTCTTAGTGTCCTAAATTTTACTATGCATTTTCAATATGCTATTATTTTTAATGAATAAGGGTTTCTATACTTAAAAGTTATAATTATCACATTTAGAGAACTATTATGAAAAAATAAATATCATTTTTGAAATAATAATACAAAAATTGGGTTAGGGTGAATTTATGATAATTTTATAAAATAATTTATTTTTTTCTTAAATAGTAAAAATATAGTTTGAGTTTTTTCTGTATGTTCAATGACATAAAAATTATGTTGTAATGATGTAATAACTAATTAAACACAATCCACAACATAAAATATTTCATTTTATTAATATCAACTATTTTAATATATTTTAATCAATTTAAAAAACTATAATTTAATTTCCAAAGTCTAAAATGGAAACTTTAACATTAAAAACATTATTTATGTGTAAACTTTACTTTTCCATGACAAAATAAGTAATATAAAATGGTGATCGACACGTTTGGATTAAAATAACATAAAATAGGACCCAAGTGACCAAAAAACTGTGCAAATACCATGGTAAATCCCATGGTTTTTCAATTTCCATAACCTAGGTTTCTGAGGACTATATTTGGAAATTAATAAACAAATCCTCTACTTTTTCTATAAATTAACACCCATTTATCCATTTTCTTTCACTCCAAATAGACCCTACACAAATATATAGTAGTTTACCCCCCCCCCCCCCCCATGGAGTCCTCCCAATGTTTCTTCAAGCCCTCAAGGTTCCAATATTCATGTTTTAGGAGTAACTCTTCAAGTTAAAAGAATTATTCTTCTTTTCTTTTCGATTCAAGAATCACTTTTCATATATTTCTTCTAAATTTTATGGGTACTTGATTATATTATAGTTTAGATCATACCATTACTTCCAAATTATTTTTTAAAAATGGTATACCCTTGTCCCCTAAAGTTTTACCTTTTTTCAAAACCACATTTTATACCTGTTATGCTGCCGAATTTACTTCTCAAAACTTCCCTCTTCTCCTCAAGAAATTCTCTTTGATTTTATTTTTTGTTAATACCCAAAACACTTTAATTTACAAGTTTATTAAACTAAATGTAAAAATTATTTATTTGTTTTAGGGATTATCATACATAAGTCATGTATTCAATTTTCATGGGTTGAAAATGACATAATATTCATGTTTTTAAGAACTTTTTAAATTCCATGATTTTGATATGAAACCCATTTATTTTATTCACTAGATTTATTCATGAAATGATTGATTATGATCTATGTTTCTAAAATTAATTAATACATATGAAGGGTGTTTCAGAATAGTGCTCCAATTCATTGGGTAAAGAACTTAATCTCCAGAGATGACATGTTTTACCATACCTTGGTGAATAACCTTTGTAAATTTTATGACACCTTAGTAGAAAAACAAGGTGATATACTTATGAATGTATCATTTAAATGTTTTATACACATTTACATGTTATTATTAATTTTATTTTTATTATGATATTCCACTCTTTGCCTTTTACTATTTATTTATTATATTCCTTAAGTTCTTACACATATTTCTCATGGTCACATGTAAACTATTTCCTTTATTTCCTTTACTGGGACTTATGCTCACAGTTTCCTTTGATGTATGTCTCCAGGTTATGAGATGTATTAAATATACTTATAATGAACCTATGATTAATTATTTCAAATGTATTATAATAATCTTTTAAATTATAATTTATTGTATACTTTTTATCCATGAAACTATAATTTAGAAAATCCCCTGTTTGTATAATTAAGTGAAAAGTTATGTATAAAAGGAAGGATTCCATAATTGGTATCAAAAGAAAGGTTAGTTATTCTTAAAAATTATGATTTTAATACATTAGAAATAAACCAATAGAAAATTTTAAATATAGGAAGACATCTTGGTATTTTGGTGAAATTTTAATTTAGTGTCTTTAGAAGAAATAAATCCATGTTTGGATATGATGAAGTGGATGTTGATCTGGCACATATGTATCTAGTGGTAAAACCTAAAAATACCGATTTGAGCTAGACTCAGAAGGGAATAGGTTCATGATAATGGGCCTTAATACACTCATATTTTTACACTCCTAGGTGATATTTTTGGTTAATTTTAATATTTTTATGAACCATTATGAAGGATATATAGATAATGTAATTATTGTTAATGAAAAAAATATTTAAGCATGATGTTTTAAGACATAAAATTCCATTAGAGTTTTAATTTTATTAAAAGACTCATGTTTCTAACTAAGGTTTTATTATTTTAGAAAATGGTAGTAAATAGAAGGAACCACATAAATAGTTAGCATAATGGACCACGCATTGAAGAGCCTTTGATGAAAGCAAGAATGAAAAATATCATGAGAATGATGAATCAACTGACTCGAGTTATGAGTAATAACTTGAATCAAGATGAGATACCAGATTCACATCAACGGAAAAAACTTTCTATTGAATCCTTTATGCATCAATGACCTCCTTATTTCAATATATCTATCAACCCATTGATTGGTAAACAATGGATAAGCTCTATAAAAAAGATATTTTCTATAATCTATTGTTTGGAAAAAGATAAAGTCGTGATGGATTTCTAACACTTATAAGGAGAATCTGATCTGTGGTGGAAAAAAATTAAAAACACTAATCCATGAATGGATATTTATGCTATAGATTGGGATGAGTTCAGTGGGACCTTTTTCAAAAAATATTTCCCTCATTCGATGCGAATGAAAATGGATAATGAATTCCTAGAGCTGAATCAGAAGGAAAACGAATCAGTTAAAAGATATGAGATGAATTTTACAAGACATTATCATTACATCTAAAGATTTATCATGGATCCAAATGTAAAGGTTGGTAGATTATTTGGTGAACTAAGACCCCATTTATAGAAGAATCTAGCCAAATGAGATTATAAAAACTATAACGAGATAGTGCAGAGTGATATGAAGGTTGAACTGGAGTTTGTAGAGATGTAGTGGTCCTATAGACAAAATTAAAAGAATATATCAATGGATCCAAATGTAGGGAAGAACATTGATCACATAAGATGAGGAAATCATTTACATCTTCCCACATGCAACAAATGTGGGAAGACTAATTTATGGAATTGCATTCTTGGGAGGGGAAATTTAACAATTGTGGAAGAGATGGACATATTTCTTGGAACTATCATAGTGAGGTGAATCCTTAATTTCTCGACACTAAATAAA
The DNA here is from genome assembly GCA_963277665.1 of Viscum album. Classification (NCBI taxonomy): domain Eukaryota; kingdom Viridiplantae; phylum Streptophyta; class Magnoliopsida; order Santalales; family Viscaceae; genus Viscum; species Viscum album. Next base: position 511,454,968 of record OY728136.1, on the reverse strand, counting down.
AGTGAAAATTGTGCAAGCCCATCTAGAATTCTAATGCTCTAAGTTTGTATAAATTATGAACTTTTATAATTATAGTTCAAATTAGAAGGTAATAGAGAGGAATCACCATCAAGATCAACATAGTATAGGAGAGAAAAGTAGGGGTTTTTTATCACAATAGATGAAGTAGAGGCTCTAAATGGTGTGGTGGAAGGTAGTCTCATTGTTATCTCAAATCATGAAAGTAGTTTTTTTATTCTTGTTCAATGCATTCTTTTATTATCTCTAATTTTGGAGATAATATAGAATCAATACTTGAACTGATAAAAGTAGAGTTATTAGTCATGATCATGGAGGGATTATTCAAGAATAAAAAGTGTACATAAATTCTTGTATTTACTTTAGAGAGAACAATGTCATAAAAAATACAGTATTCATTCCCATGATGGAATTCAATACTATACTAGGGTTGGACTAACTCTCAAAGTATAATTATAAGATTAACTATAAAATTAAGGAAATACAAGTATTCTTGAATGGAAAACCTATAATTGTTTTCAAAGGAGATATATATCAACCTAATATTTGTTTAGAAGCACCACACATAGCCTTCTTTAAATAAATGACTAGTGAAGATAAATAAAAAAAGAAATTATACAAATAAGAAATGTCCCTATTATATACGAATACATTGATGTATTTATTGAGGAGATACCTAGACCTCCACCAAAAAGGGAGGTTTAGTTATCCATTTAACTCATGACTGTATGTAAGCCAATATCAATGAACCCATATAGAATGGAAAATGTGGAGTTGGATGAATTAAAGAATCAACTCCAAGATCTTTTGGAGAATGGGTTTATCCAACCAAGTGTGTCTCCTTGGGGAGAACCTATTATATCTGTAAATAAGAATGATGGATCAATGCATCTATGAATTTATTATGGGGAACCTATGAAGTTCCAAATGGATAACAAGTACCCTCTTCTAAGGATTGATGATTTATTTGACCATATTCATGGGGCTCAATTCTTCTCCAATATTGGTCTTCATTTTGTTATCATAAATTGAGGGTGAAGAAATAAGATATTACAAAGAACAACTTCCAATCATTATATGGGAATTACGAGTTGTTGTTATGAACTTAGGAATGACTAATCCTCTTAATATATTTATATATTTGATGAATAAAGGCTTCAACGACTACCTTGATAACTTTTTGGTAGTTTTTATTGATGATATTATGATATAATCCAAAAGTCATGAGGATAATGAGGATCATCTAAAGGTTATATTGAAAACTATGAGGACTGAGAGGCTATTTTGAAATTTCATAAAATGTGAATTTTGGTTATAAAAAGATTCTTTCTTAGGAGACATTGTAACCAATGAAAGAATCTTAGTTGACCCTTCCATGAAAAAGGTTGTGAAGGAGTGGCCTCATCCTACAATAGTAACTAAGATTAATAGTTTCCTTATTTTAGCAGGATATTATAAAAGGTTTATGAAAAAAAATTCATGACTTTATAATCTAAAAAAAATTTAACTAAAAAAGGATCCATGATCATCTAGAAAAAGGAGTTTGAAGAAATTTTACAGAAGCCAAAGAATATATTGGTTACTACACATTTGTTAACGCTACCCCCTGTCGAAGAAGGATTCGTTATTTTTATCAATGAATCTATGAAAGGGATTGGGTGCATCCTCATGAAAAATGAAAAGGTCATAAATTATGCATATTGAAATTTAAAGCCTCATTACAAGAATTATCGTATTCATGCCCTGGAGCTAGCTGTGGTTATTTTTTCTCTAAAGATACGGATTCCATATCTTTATTGGGAGAAATTTGATATATACATAGACCACCAACGTTTGAAATAGATTTTCAGTAAACATGAATTTAACATGAGACAAAGTATATGGTTGTAAATTATTAAAGACTATGATTATTCAATTAATTATCATCCTAAAAGAGTAAAAAAAGCCACTGATTCATTAAGTAGAAAATACCTTGTTGTGTTGACAATAATGAGGATTAAAGGAGATCCTTTGATTAAAGACCTAGTAAAACTAGACATGGGAATCATAAGGGAAGTGGCATCATCAACCCTATACCAAATGATTTATCGACCATATTTACTATATAATATCAAGAAATATCAAAGTTAAGATACTCTATTACAGATTAAGATAAAGGCTATGAAGAATGGGAAGTTTCTAGAGTTCAATATTGGTAAAGAAGGTGTACTGAAATTTCATACAAGTCTATGTGTTCCATCTATTCTAGAGATAAATAAGTAGATTATGGATGAAGATCATAGATATAAATTCTATATACATCCTAAAAGTACTAAAATGTATAGGAACCTTCTTGATCATTATTGGTAGGATAACATGAAAAGGGAGTTTTCCGACTACACTACGTGGTGCTTGGTGTGTCAATAAGTAAAGGCAGAGTGATGAATTCATAAAGGGGTATTGAAACCACTACCCATACAAACATGGAAGTTGGAAAATATCAATATGGAATTTTTCAGTAGTATATTGAAATCATTCAAAGGAAACAATGCAATTTGGGTTATAGTGGACCAACTCACCAAGACTGACCATTTTATCACTATTCGGGAAGATTTATCTCTTGACAGAATTTTCAAGAGTTACATGAAGGAATAAATGAGGTTTAATGAGGTACCACATTCTATAATTTATAAACATGATCCATGTTTCACACCAACAGTTATCATAAGTCTTCAACATGCTCTGGAAACAGAATTAAATTTCAGTATGGCCTATCACCCCAAACTGATGGCCAATCTGAAAGGACTTTTCAGAAACTCGAGGACATACTGTGAACATGATCAATGGAATTTATATGTGTATGGGATCATCATATACCATTATTTGAGCTCTAATACAACAAAAACATCCATTTAAGTATTCAAATGTCACCCTATAAAGCTCTATATGGGAGGCAATGTAGAACTCTTACTAGTTGGGATGAAGTTGGAGAGAGAAAGACTCTTGGGTAAGATCTTGTGAAAGAGATGACATAAAAGGTTCATAATATATATAAAAACTTAAAGGATAATCAGATTTGGTAGAAGAGATATGTTGAAAATGATCAAAGGGACTTGGAGTTTGGTGTTGGTGATAAATTATTCCATCAAATATCACCATGGAAGAGAGTCGTGTGGTTTGGGAAGAAAGGGAATCATAGCCCCAAGTACATTGGCCCCTATGAAATCCATGATCACATAGGATCAGTGACCTATCATCTTGAACTTCCAAAAAATCTATCTCATGTTCATGATATATTTCATGTATCTCTCTCGAGGAAGTACATACCTTACCCTTCACATGTACAAAATCTGAAGGTGGTGCAAATGGAACATGAACTCTCCTATGAGGATCAACCAGTACAGATATTGGACCAAAAAGATATGGTTATATACAACAATACTACCCACCTCATAAAAGTGTTATGGAGGAACCATATATTTTAAGAAGTAATATGGGAACCAGAGGAGACAATGAGACAGAAGTACCCGCATCTTTTCTCAATAGAGATTATAGGTTGAAAATTTTGTTGATGAAATTTCTTAAGGGGGATTAATGTAACGACCTTGACATTTTAAATTATATTTTTTTTCCTAATAAAATTTGTGATATATTATGTTAAACTAAAAATAACTAGATATATTTAATAATTAAGTGTGTGTAAAAGAAAATTTGACCATCGATATTTAACTGTTATATGATTGTGCGTTAATATGACAGTTAAAAACTATACTCTTGGTAATAATTTTTCTGATATAATTTCTAAGTAGAAATGATAAAGAATAATTAATGTAGAACATAGAAATGATTATCTCAACCAGTAGAGACAGATCATATGAAAGGTAATTTGTCTGATCTTGGGAGGGAGGTACATCACTGGTGATTTCACTTGACGAAGCCCAAACCGAACTTGAAAGAGTGAAGATAGAACAAAATCGTTGAGCCTCCCCATGAATCTGTAAACACTACACAGCTTACCCTTAGGTCATATGTGGGTGTTATAAGGGGTTATGTGTTGAGGCCTTAGTTACATAAAGTGTAATTCCATTGTATAAATAATATTTTTATTCCATTAATTCCATTTTAGGAATAGTTTTTTTTAATAAAATTGATATGGAATTTGATAAATTGATTTTTCAAATGGAAATTGTAATTTCTGCAAAAGATATAAATATTTATAATAAATAAAGATATTATGAATAATACTCAATTTAATGAAATATTATGATAAAAACACTCTTAGTTAAATATAAATGATAAAATATTTTTCTCAACTGTCAGAAATTTTACAATGCATTTTCAATACCCTATTATTTTTAATAAATAAGGATTTTTATATTTAAAATTTATAATTATCATATATCAAGAATTATTATGATAAAATAAAAATAATTTTTGAAATCATCATTCCAAAATTAGGTTTGGTTTAATTTATGAAAATTTTCTAAAATACATTATTTTTTCTTAAATAATAAAAATACGTTTGGGTTTTTTGTATGTTTAATGACTTCATAATTGCATAATAATTATTTAATAACTAATTAACCGAAATAAATGACATAAAATATTTTATTTTATTAATATAATGTTTTTGAATATATTTTAATCAATTTACCACATGATACTTCACTTTCCAAAGCCTAAAATTGAAACTTTTACATTAAAAACATTTTTTTTGTGGAAACTTTACTTTTCCATGACAAAAGAATTAATATAAAATTATGATAGAATCTTGTCGATTAAAATAACATAAAATATTAACCAATTGTCTAAAAACATTATAAAATATCATGGGAAAGCCCATGGATTTACATTTTTCACAACCTAGGGTTTTCAAGGCCTATATTTTAAAATTAATAAAAAAATCCTCCACTTTTACTATAAATAACCACCCATTTATCCATTAAATTTCACTATAAATACAAAACCCATTAATATATGGTAGTTTTACCTCCCAATTATTCCTCCTAATGATTCATCAATCCCCCAAGGTACCAATCTTTAAGTTTTATGAGTAACTCTTCAAGGTAAGGGAATCATCCTTCTTTTCTTTTCGATTCAAGAACATATTTTTGTATATGTCTTATAAATTTTATGGTTAATATCTTTTTTTACCCTTTATATCATGAAATTACTCTCAAATTTTGTTTTATAAATTGGAGAAACTTTTCCCTTTCCTTTCTACCTTTTTTCAAAACCATGTTTTATACATTTTATGTTGTCGAATTTACATCTCAAAGTTTCCTTTTTGTCCTCAAGAAGTTATCTTTAATTTTATTTTTTTGAATACCCAATCCATATTATTTTAGAATTTTTTTCAACGAAAATTAAAAATGATTTATTTTATTCTACTATTAACATACATGAAACTCACATTCATATTCCATGGGTTGAAAATGGCATAATATACATGTTTTAAGCACTTTTCAAACATCAAGATTTTGATATGAAACCCTGTTCTTTTATTCTCCATATGTTATTTATTAAACCCACGATTATAATTTATGTGTATCAAATTAATTAATTAATATTAAGGGTTCGCCATGATATTTATCTAATTCATTGGGTAAATAATTTAATCTTTAGAGATGACATGTTTTACGACACCTTGGTGAATAACCTTAGTAATTTTTATAACACCTCAATAGAAAACATTAGTGATATGCTTATGAATGTATCATTTAAATTTTCTAGCCATATTTACATGTTATGATTCATGTTATTTTGATTATTATATGCACTTTTTTCATTTTCTCATGCCTTTATGATATTCCTCAAGTTCTTATTGATATTTCTCATGGTCACATGTAAATTGTTTCCCTTTCATTCCCTTACTAGGAATTATTCTTACCCTTTCCTTTGATATATGTACCTAGGTTATGATATAAAGTAAATTTACTTAGTATTAACCTATGATGAATCCTTTCAAGTGTATTAGAATAATTTTTTATGTTTCCATGTTTTCTGTACCTTTTTTCCAAGAAACTAAACTTTAAAAGATCCTCTTTTTTATAATGTAATGAAATGTTATGTAATAAAAATTAAAGATTCCATAGTTGGTATTAATGAAAGTTTTAGTTATTTGTGAAAATTAATATTTCTAAACTTTAATAATAACCCTAGATAAAAGTTTAAATATAGGAAAACATAATGGTATTTTGGTGAAATATTAATTAAGTGGTTTCTGAGAAAATAAATTCATGAATGGATATGAACAAGTGCATGTGGATCTGGAACTGATGTATCTAGGGGTAAAATCTAAAAATACAACTTTGATATAGAATCAATTGAGAACTAGTTCACGATAATACGCCTTTATGTACACCTGGTTGACACTCTTATGGGGATATGTTTGGTAAATCAAATTATTTTTATGAACCATTATAAAATATATATATAAAATGTTTTTTTGTTAATAAATAACATATTTAGTCAATATTATTTAAGAAAAAAAATTCATTTAGAATTATATATTTTTAAAAGAAAAAAATTTCTCACTAATTATTTTTTATTTTAGAAAATGGTGGGAAATAGGAGGAACCACATAAATGGTGACTACAATGGACCATGCATTTATGGCCCTCTGATGGAAGTCAAAATTGAAAAATTCCTAAGAATAATGAATAAACTAACTCAAGTTAAGATAAATAACTTGAATCGAGATGAGATAATAGATTCTCCTGAAGGGAACAACATTCCATTCATTCCTTTATGTGTCAAGGACCACTTTTTCAGTGGATCTCCAGAACCATTGATTACTGAATAATAGATAAGCTCTATAGAAAAGATATTTTTTGTACTCCATTATTATGAATAAGATAAATTCACCCTATATTTTTACCTCTTATAGGGAGAAGATAATAAATGGTGGAGAGTGATTAAAAACACAAATCCAAGAAGGGATATTTATGATATGGAGTAGGAAGAGTTAAGAGGAACCCTATTCAAAAACATTCTCCCATTCAATTCAAAGAATAGAGAATGAATTCCTAGAGTCGAATAAGAAGGAAAAAATATATATGAGAAGCTTTGTGATGAACTTTACAGGACTTTATCATTACAACACTATCTTTTTTAGGGATACTATTTTCAGGGATGATAGATTCTTTGATGGACTAAGACCCCATCTATGGAAGAATCTAGCCAATTGGGACTATGAAAGTTATGAGGAGATAGTGTAGAGTGTTATGAATATTAAATTCGAGTTCAGAGATTTGAAATGGTTCTATATATCAAATTAAAAAGAAGATATGAATGGATCCAAGCTTAGGGAGGGACTTTGATCACAAAAGAGGAGGAAATCAAGTCCAACATCTCATGTGAAATAGATGCAGGAAGAAGCATTCAGGGAACTGATTACTCAGAATTGGGAAATGTTACATGTGTGGAAGAGATAACCATATTTATTAGAACTGACATATGGTGGTGAAGCCTCAACTTATCAATATTAACGACAAAGGGAAAATGGTGCAAGCCCAACCTAAAGTCCAATGATATAAGTGTGGATGTCTTGAACACTTTTCCAATTAGTGTTCAAATCAAAAGGTAATATAGGGGAATCACAATCAACCTCATCGTAAGTAAAGGGAGAAATTTTGGGCTTTTTCTATCACAAAAGTTGAAGTTGAGGCTCCAAATGATGTGTTGGAAAGTACTCTCATTGTTCTCTCAAATTTAGCAAGTGCTTGGTTTGATTTTGGTCCTATACATTCCTTTATTTACTCCATGTTTGTAAAGAATGTGGAATCAATGCCTAAACATATAAAAGGAGAGTTATCATTCAATGCTCGTGGATATATTATCCAAGCATCAATAATGTATAAAAACTCAAGTATTCACTTTGGAGAGCACAATATCATTGCAAATATAGTAGTCATTCCCATGTTGGAATTCGACACTATTCTAGGGATGGTCTGGATCTCAAAGTATAATAATAATATCAACTAAATAATCAAGGAAATCCTAGTAATCTGGAATGTACAACATATAATTTTTTTCGAAGGAGATAAATCTTAACCTGATCTTTATTTAGAATCACCTCCCACAGCCTTATTTGTGGAAATGATCGTTGAATATAAAGAGTGAAATGAATGTGTATGAATTGAAAATTTCCCCATCATGTAGGAATACATTGATGTATTTCTTGAAGATTTACCTGAACCTCCTCAAGAAAGAGAGCTAGATTTCACTATTGAACTCATACCTGGATCCAAGACGATATCAAGTACCCCATATAAAGTGGCAAATGTAGAGCTGGAAGAATTAAAGAAACCAATTCATGATCTTTATGATAAGGGGTTTATATGACCAAGTGTGTCTCCTTAGGTAGAACATGATCTATTTGTGAATAATAAGAATGGATCAATGTGAATATGAATTGATTATATATAACTTCATCAGATCATACTAAAGAACAAGTACCCTTTTCCAATGATTGATGATTTATTTGACCAACTTCATGGGGATCAATTCTTCACCAAGATTTATATTTGATCTGGTTATCATCAATAGAGTGTGAATAAAAACGATATTCCAAATTATGTCTTCCGATCAAGATATTATAATTAAGAGTTTGTTGTTATTCCCTTCTGATTGACTAATACCCCTTCTATATTTATGTATTTGATGAATAGAGTCTTTAAATACTATCTTGATAACTTGGTTGTAGTTTTTATTAATGATATTCTGATATATTCTAAAATATGTAGGGATAATGAGGTTCATATAAGGGTTATAATGAATACTATGATGAAGGAGTGTCTATTTGTAATGTTTAAGAAATGTTAATTTTGGTTATATAGAGTTCCTTTCTTGGGAAACATTATAACCAATGATGGAATATCAGTTGACCCTACCAAGGCTATGGTTGTGGAGGAGTGGCCTCATCCTACAATAGTAACTGAGATTTATATTTTCCTTGGTATAACATGATATTGTAGGAGGTCTATGAAAAAAATCATGAATTTATAATCCACTAACCAAGTTAACTTGAAAAGGGACCATGTTCATATGGAAAAAGGAGTGTGAAGATAGTTTCCTAGAGCTGAAGAAGAGATTTTTTACTGCACCAGTTTTAACTCCTCCCTCTACTAGAGAAGGATTAGTTATTTTTAATGATGAATATCTGAAAGGGATTGGGGGTTTCCTCATTACAAGTGAGAAGGTTATTGTTTATGCATCTTGATAGTTAAATCCTCATGAGAAATATTATACTATGCCTAACCCAATGCTAGTTGTGTTTATTTTTTCCTTGAAGATATGCAGGCACTATATTTTTGTAGAGATGTGTGATATAAACATAGACCACAAAAGTTTGAAGTATATTTTCATGAAAAAGTAAATGAAAATGAGACAGAGAAGATGGTTGGAACTTTCTAAAGACTATGATTGTTCAATTTATTATCTTTACAGAAGATAAAACAAAGTCATCGATGCATTAAGTAGGAAGGACCCTATTGTACTATAGATCAAGATGTTTCGAGGAGATCATTTGATCAAATACCCAGTAAAACTGGACATGGGAGTCTTAATGGAAGTGAAATAATCATATCTATCCCAAATTATTCCTCAATATTCTTTTCTAGATAATACCAAGTAATGTCAAAGAGTATATCTTTTCTTATAGAAGAAGATAGAGTCTATAAAGAATGGGGAGTTTCATGAGTTCAATATTGATCACAAAGGTGTACTAAAATTTCATAAAAGGCTATGTGTTCCATATATTTTGTAAATAAATAAGGAGATGATTGATGAAATTAATATCATTACATTCTCTATACATCCTAGAGTCACTAAATGTATAGGGACCTTTGTGATCATTATTGGTGGGATAAAATGAAAAGGGAGATTTCTGACTACACAATAAGGTTCTTTGTGTGTCACCAATTATAGAAGGAGGGACAACTTCATGAAGGGGTATGGAAACCACTACCCATACCAACATGTAACTGGTATAATATTACTATGTACTTTGTCACTGGTCTCTTGAAAACATCCAAAGGAAACAATGTGATATGGGTTATAATGGAACGACTCACCCAGACATCCCAATTTATCATTATTTGGGAAGATTTATCTCTGGAAAAACATTAAAAGAGTTACATAATGGAAGTGGTGGGGTTTCATGGGGCACCAATTTCTATCATTTATAATCATGATGCGTGGTTCACATGAAAATTTTGTAGAAGTCTTCAACATGCTCTGGATACTGAATTGAATTTTCATATGGCCTATCACCCCCAAACTGATAGAAACTACAAAAGGACTATCCATACACTTGAGGACATGATGAAATCATTATTAATGAAATTTAAATGTGGATGGGATAAATATATCCCATTAGTTGAGTTCTCATACAACAACATCTTCCATTTTATTTTTCAAATGAAACTCTATGTAGATCTATATGGGAATAAATTTATAACACCTACTTGTTGGGATGAAGTTGGTGAGAGAAAGCTTCTTGGGTCTGATCTTGTGCAAGAGATGACAGAAAAGTTTCTTGTTATCCAACAACACATAAAGGCTTATCAAATTTAGCAGAAGAGATATACTGACAACTGTCAAAAGGACTTATAGTTTAGTTTTGGTGATAAAGTGTTTTGTCATATATCACCATGGAATAGAGTCATGCAGTTTGGGAAGAAAGGGAAGCTTAGCCCTAGGTACATTTCTCCCTAAGAAATCCTTGATCGCATAGGATTATTGGTTTATCATATTGAACTTACACAAAATCTATCTCATGTTCATCATGTATTACATGTATCTCTCTGGTGTTGGTACATACCAAACCCTTCACATGTATTGAATTCGGAGGTGGTGAAACTAGAACATGAACTCTCTTATGAGGAGCATCTTGTGAAGATCTTGAACCTTAGAGACAATGTTCTACGTAAAAATACTACCCACATTTTCAAAGTGTTTTGGAGGAACCATATATATGAAAAAGTGATGTGGGAACCAAAGGATACAATGAGATAAAATTTCCCATATATTTTATCAACTAAGAGTATGGGTTAAAAATTTAAGGTGGAATATTTATTAATTAGGGAAGAATGTAACGAAGCATACATTTTAAATGATATTTTTTCCCTAATAAAATATTTTTTATATTATGTTAAACTCAAAATAAACTATATCTATTTAATAAATAAGTGAGTATAAAAGTAAATGTGACCATAAGTATTTGACTAATATATGATCGTTTTTTAATATAACTGTTGGAAACAATACTATTGGTAATAATTTTTATGTTATAATTTTTAAGTTGAAATGTTAAAGAATAATCAATTCAGAAAGGGGAATCGATGGCCTCAACTAGTAGAGTCATACTATATGAATCCCATTTATCAAAGCTTGGGAGGGAGGTAGAATCATTAGGGTTCACTATTCACCAATCCAAATACAAGCTTCAAAAAGTGAAGCTATAACAAAATCTCTTGTGGGATAAGTAAATGTTAGTGGAAATTACCACTCGGATGATGTTAGCTGAGCCGCCCCATGAATTTTTCACCACCACATGCCTTACCCTTAGGCGACATGTGGGTGTTGTAATGAGTTATGCGTAAAGAACCTATTTACTTAAAGATTAATTCCATTGTGTAAATAAAATTTTTATTCCATCAATTCTATTTTAAGAATAGTCTTGCTTAATAAAATTGGGATGGAATTTGATAAATTGATACTTGAGACATAACTTATACTTTTCGAAAAAGATATAAATATTAAAAAAAACTAATATATTATGAATAATACCTATCATAGTGAAATATTATTATAAAAACCCCTTATATATATGTAAATGGTAAAATAACACTTTTTTAAGTATCATAAATTTTACTATGCATTTTCAATCAACTATTATTTTTAATAAATAATGATTTTATATTTAAAAGTTAATATTATAATATTTAGGGTATTATTATGATAAAATAAATATAGTTTTTGAAATCATCATTCCAAAATTAGTTTTGGGTGAATTTATGAGAATTTTCTAAAATACATTATTTTTTTCATGAATAGTAAAAATATAGTTTGAGTGTTTTAGTAAGTTTAATGACTTCATAATTATTACATAATTAATTAATAAGTAATTAACTATAATACACGACCTAAAATATTTTATATTAATAATATAATGAATTTAAGTAGATTTTAATTAATTTACAAACCTATAATTTACTTTCCAAATTTTAAAATGGATAATTTAACAGTAAAAACATTATTTTGTAGAAACATTACTTTTCCGTGAAATAAGAAGTAATATAAAATGATTATAAAATCTTTTGGATTAAAATAACATAACATATGTCCCCAAGTTTCCAAAATCCTGGAAAAATACCATGGAAAATCCCATGGTTTTTCATTTTCCACAACTTAGGTTTTTAAGGCCAATATTTGGAAATTAATAAACAAATCCTCCACTTTTTCTATAAATACCCACAAATTTTTTCATTTAAATTCTCTAAAAATCCATCCTTCATGAATAAATGGTAGTTTTATCTCTCAATGATTCCTCCAAATTTATCCTTAAGCCCTCATTGTTCCAATCTTCAATATTTAGGATTAACTCTTCAAGGGAATTACCCTTTTTACATTTTGATTTAAGAACCTCATTTCATGTATGCCTTCAAAATTTTATGGTTAATCTATTATATTACCCTTTATATAATACCCTTACTTACAAATTATTTTTTATCTACGTGATACAATTTTCCCCTCACTTTTTACATTTTCTCAAAACCATGTTTTACACCCAATATGCTTCTGAATTTACTTCTCAAATTTTTCCTCTAATCTTCAAGAAATTCTCTTTCATTTTATTATTTTGAATACCCAAGACTCCTTATTTTCTATTTTTATTCACTTAAATCTAAAAATGGTTTATTTTATTCTGGTATTGACATACATGAAACCCATATTCCATTTTCGTGGGTTGAAAATGACCTAATATTCATGTTTTTAAACACTTTTGAAACACCATGATTTTGATATAAAACACATTTCTTTTATTATAAATGTATTATTTATGAAAATTTTGATTATGATCTATGTGGATGAAATTAATTAATACATATTAAGGTTTCACCTTTATATCTTTTCAATACATTGGGTAAAAAATTTAATCTATAGAGATGACATTTTTTACGATACCTTGGTGAATAACCTTGTAAAATTATATAACATCTTAGTAGAAAATATTGTTGATATGCTTATAAATGTATGATTCAAATTTTTTTAGCCACATTTCCATGTTATTAATCATGTTATTTTTATTATTATATGCCCAATTTTCGTTTTATTATTCCTTTATGATATTTCTCACGGTCACATGTAAACTATTTATCTTGCTTTCCCATAATAGGCCTTATGCTCACCCATTCATTTTATTTATGTCCCTAGGTTATGAGATGCAGTAAATGTACTTATTATGATCTTATGATGAATACTTTAATGTGTATTAGAAGATTTTTTTATGTTTTATTGTATTATAAACCCTTTTGATGAAAATAAACTTTAAAATATCCTCTATTTGTACAATGTAATGAAAAATTATGTCAAAAAAGGAGGGAAGCCATAAATGCTGCATAAAGAATAAATTATGATATCTGAAGCCCTTAAAGTATTTAAAATCATGAATGACTTGAGGAATTACACGTACTACTGATGTGGGATAATAAATAGATAACTTGATGAGTTTTTATTGCATCCTGAAATATGTATGAAACATTATTCATACCATGTAATAATTATGTAGAGTATAAATGAGATTGCTATTATATATAAACCATGAGAGAATGATAAGAATAATTGATCCTTTTTGGTTTTACATTTTTATTCTGCAATTAATTCGAGATTTCAAGGCCATGATATCACAATACATGTATCTTGATTCTTGCAGTATTCTATGAGGAGCAATTGTTTGATATTACACATTAATTAATATCTATGATTTACAAAGAAATAATTTGGGATTCATTGGTTCAAATTAAATTTGAAATATCTACTTTATATGAAGCAATGATGAGGAAATATTGGGAGACCTGCTACAAATATTTTTTAATTTAATTAAAAAACTCATAAATTTTTTATTATTGGTTTTTAATATCGGAATAAATTTATATACATGATATTTTTATATTCCTATAGGTAAACTAGAAATAGATACATGAAAAAATTGAAAATATTTTGAATGAACTTGTATACACCATGTAAGGGAGTTTTGAGAACCTAATACACATCTTTATCATGGAGAGAGAGAAGATGATGATGTCAAGAATCATTTAAGAAGAAGTAAATCTATGGTTGACCTAAGTATTCTTGAATCTGAGGAAGATCCAGATCACTCTTAATCTGGAAAGAGTCTTGAGACCAGTACTACTATGAATTTTCTTTAGTTTGTACATGGAAAAACCTCATACTTTAGGCTCATGTATGGATGTCACTCTAAATAAGGGGGACTTTCTTCTATTATATAAACAAAATATTAAAGGATCTTGTAACTGGGGGGTATAACCAGTTCTTGAAAGAGCTCAGTTCTTGGGAGTATAACCAGTTGAAGAAGATAAGGTGATTGGTGGGTATAGATAGTCACACTCTCTATGGGCTTATGAATGTGCTATAATTGATAATAATATTATAGTGGATTATACATGGATTGGTTAATAAAACACATGTAAATGAGTAGGTTTTTTAGTAAAACCTTTTATATAACGTTCTCTACTCTAATTCTTTATTATTATATATAAAGGTGAGGATGTCAAAAATAATTGGGTAGATTGATAACTTTAATAGGTTCGAGAGGTTGGGTTAAAAGAGAATAACTCATAAAAGAAAAAGATCACAAATTCACCCCTCTCCCTCTTAGTTATTCAATATACCTAGAACTATCAGTTGGAACCTCCACCCATGGTTCCTATCACATGAGAGGCCATAAATGTCATGCACCAACTCATATCAATCTGAAATGTCACCCAATTCAGCCTATAACAAGGCTCTAGATGCATTATCAACCAACCTGAGATGGAACCTAGTGTGAAGGGAATAAAAAAATACTTTGTTTGAATGATTTCACCCTCATAATATCATTTAATAAACCATATAAGTTTTCCAAAAATTCAGCATAACCCATCCGTAATTCATACTACCTTAAAAAGGAAATAAGTAGATTCAAGTATAAGTGAAACCAAAAATGTCCTAAAATCTATACAAAAACATAATCCATATCTAATATTAGTCATATAATAATATACATAATAATAAAAAATACCAAAGAGACAAAAATAAAGGGAAAGATGATGTGGTTGGTACCCAACCATCTATGATAGACCAACAAGCTTGAACTATCACACGACCATCATCTTATGGACTAATGGAAATTTTGTATCCTAAGACATCAAGTAACAGGTAACACAATTCATGATTTCCACATTATAACATAACCTATGATACTATAGAAGATATAATAACTACTTGCACACTAAGGGGTGACATTTCACAACTGCTAATTTGAAATACAATTTATGAAAATAATATCTTCAAAACTTTTGAAATGAAGAAATTTTCACACATAAACACCTTTTTATATAAACAATTAAATGCTAAAAAATTATTAGGTCTTGAAAAATCATTTGAGAAACCTTTTACCAAATAATTAAATAATCACCTTCTTTTCATGAGAAAAAAATGAGTGTTGAGTTTAAATTACTTTAATAAATATTAGTTTTATAAAAGTATTTGATCTTTCAACTAATAACACTAAAATAATTAACCTAATGCTAATAATGTAAATTAGATATACATAATGGTAAACCTGGGAAAATAAGATGTTGAAAAGTAAAGAAAAAGTAAAAAATGATCCCAACAAATAGATGAATAAAATTCTATAATATGATAACATAAAAAATCCATGATGAATGATAAGAATTACAAAATAAATAACATCACTATGAAATAAAAATATTTAAATTAATTTTAGGTAATTCATGTCATTATTTGTAAAAATTTTAAACATTAAAGAAAAAAATATAAATAAATATCACAATGAAGCATCATGGGAATACTCTAAGTCCTTTAGGTTACATGCACTTTAGAACCTTGTATTAACATGTGATCTAATAGTTAAAACAAACTTTTCAAGAAATCCACTATGTAGAACAAACCTTGGCCTAATAGAATGGTTTCACCCTTCCCACGACACCACATCCAACCAATAGCTAAGGAGTAAATGAATTTGACTAGCCGTGTGGTGATTCCCATCTAATGGCACCCTAAACTTCTATATAAGCCTATTTATTTTTAGTAAGTGTGATTTAATACAAAGGGATACTTAATCTAGTATTCCCACTTAGATATATGGGGTTCCAATGGGTTGCATCCCTCTTAATAAGATTTAATCCATTATAAAAAAAATTTCCAATTTAAAAGGGGACTTTTTTCAACTGAACATAGGCGTTAAACCATAATCACCAACATTTCAAATTATACACAACACATATAATGTATAACCAAATGGGGTACAATCCAAGGGTGTTTTCTTTTTCTATGAAAACCTTTAATGAAAGGTTCCAAATGAGCCTTTTATTTTAATGAAATCTGAAAAAACTTGAAAACCACCTTTAGAAACCATTTTGAAACCATAATTGGATTGAAAATTTCAAATAACTCATATATGATCACAAACATTTAATAACCATAAATAAGATTCCTTAATTAGTATTTAAATTCAATTAAACTATGTATAAATTACATGAACCTAACCCAACATGAACATGTAACATAAGAAAATGTCAATGAAATGCAAAAAACTTAAAAAAATATACACATCCTTCAAAAAACCTATAAAACCCTTTAAATTTCTTTAAATTCACAAGATATCACAAGTAAAATCATTTAGAAATCACATATAATCCTAAAACATCACTTTAGTTTCCAATTATTATAAAATGTACCTCTTAGGAATTTTTTCAAACACATTGAGTGCACATTAATAAATTCAAGGATTTTATAGCTTAAGAACCATTTAAAACTCTATTTTTATATCAAAATTAGGAAAAAAATACACAAGAAACCCAAAAAACATCATCAATACTATAATTTATAAATAGGTTATAATTGAAAATTGTGTATGGAAATTATAAGGAACCATAACATGAAAAATAAACTAGATTGCATAGAAACCTCCTTAAATCCATAGAAATCGTATCGCCTTTCATTAAAAATGTATAATAGATATCGAGAGAAGCTTTTCATACTATAGAAATCAAAATTCCCATATTAAGAACATCCCTATATATTAGGTTCGATGAACATGGTCATTATGAGAAAGAAGAACAAGAACAATGAGAATAAATGGAATGAGGAAGTCGGGGAAGGGAAGAATAAGAGAAATAAAAAATATTACCTTGAATATTACTTAAGAAATCCACCCTAAACCCATCAGGAAGGGGGTGAAACTCATTTAAGAGGCCCTCAAGACTTCTTGTTAGAGTGAGAGAAGGAAATTAGGGATTCAACCAATTAAAATTCACCAAAAGACTCAAATATACCTTCCTAATAAAGATGCATGATTTAAACATATTGTTTAGTAAACCGTGTGAATCCCATTGGACTCCATGCTATCTAAACCTGCATATTTATCAGAAATGGTTTGAAAAACCATAAAGGTTAATTTTTTTTAAAAATTTTAAAATTTTCATCAACAAATTATTTAAAATAAAGTGTACCCATTATATAATATGCATGTACAATTAAGAGTGTCTTTGGGGGTGTGATAATAAACCATCCAATACAACCTCAACCTAAGATATTCATCACTAATTACATGAATATCAATCACTATGGGGTATTTTGGACCTTATTAATGGATGTGATCCATGGCGTCATAGCCACCAGGCCTCTCTAAAATCACCAAACCATGAATGGATCACTTAATTTATAAAAAAATGAGGTGCTACCCTATCCTACCACACTCTTCTATACTCACCTAACACCTTCTCATAAATCCTTAATATTGAACCCCATGCATGAACATATACATCACATACAAACACACATCGTATGATGAAATATAAATGGAACCACCTGCCTCATGCTTATAAGATTTAACTTCTTTGATATTATGGCTTCATCCAACCTCATTCACGTGAAATCAAGTAATCATACCAGGATGAATTAAAATTAAGGTTATGCTACAAAAGTGCTAAAATACAAAAGATGATGAGAGAGGACCTAGGGATTACCATATCCTTTCTGAGATTAATCTTCTTATTCAGAAAAAACATTGATGTATTGAGAGATGAACTTATGGGATCCAAAATATTGAAGTGGTAGAGGGGAAAATCACAAGGGAATGTGACTTATAGGGTTGGGGTAATACAACTATCAAGGGGTAGGGGGATCCATTTTTTACATTATTATTAAAAAATATTTAGAAAAACTATGTTGGGGTGAATTGTTATGGGATAATTGGTTCACGCCATTATTCCCATCTCCATGGAAAAACCCAAAAATACTAACCACCCATTGCAGCATGATAAGGTACCCTATGAAGCAATGCTCCCCTAAGAGCAGACCTATAATCTCCCTAAACACCCTATTATAAGGGTGTATCCTAATATATTGTATAAATTTCAAATAACTTCTATCGGATCATACTATACACTAGATCACAACTCCCATGGTGAGGTCACTGGGGGTTATTGGGGAAACACGCCCCTACTTAGGGTTCTGGAGGCTGAAGGGCCCTACCCCAAATTTTGTGTCAATTATAGAAACTACGAATAACTATATCAAATCTAATCAATGACTTCTATGGGGAACTGTAGTAGTGTATAATTTGATATGGTACTGTATAAGCGTGTGACTGGTGACACTGATAGGTCACTACAGCTCCACAAACTATAGCAATACGGGTTACTATAACACAATGGACTAACTGTACAGTTTGTGGTACTATAGAAACACAAGTTACTATAGCATCATTTTGATTTATGAAATCATTTGATATAGTGTTTTTCATTTTTGAAACCTTAACATTGTCCCTGTAATTTATCTCTCAAACATAATGAAATTTCAACCTCTCCATCAATGTAGGGATTATTTCCCAAACCACACAAATCTATGTGTCTCATGATCTTCTTCTTATTGTTTTTTCTTTATCTCCCACTTTATCATTTTCTATAAATCACAAATAATATATTTCATGAATTTATATAAAACACCCTCTATTTAATAACCCCTTTGGTTGTGACACAATACCCCTTCTAAATTTATCTTTATGGAGTAGTCTACAGTTCATGGCATACCACTTCCATCATGAGTATCCATTGTGACATAATGCCTTATATATGATGTGACCTAGATTAATTCCAAAAAATATGATCTTACTTATCCTCCCCATAAAACTAGAATTTAATCTTACATATCCTCTTTACCATTATATAACACCCTTGATGAGGTATGTCCTGCCACCTATAACCCCAAACTTAGTCCACCTCTGAGAATAATTCCTCCAACATTCACAAAAAATTCCCAAAACCCCTGAAACACATGAACATGTATAAAATAATTCTATAGGAATGTCCTAACTCTTGAATTTCTTATTCAAATCATGATTCTCAAAATTCCTCTAATATGGAGCTCAAAATTCAAATTTCACCTAAAAATAATGACCCATGAATTCGCAAGTCATTACAAACTCC
Source organism: Viscum album (assembly GCA_963277665.1). Taxonomy (NCBI): domain Eukaryota; kingdom Viridiplantae; phylum Streptophyta; class Magnoliopsida; order Santalales; family Viscaceae; genus Viscum; species Viscum album. The sequence continues at coordinate 511,435,232 of OY728136.1, read as the reverse complement.
CCATCATGGTGACTCTCAACCCCAAAAATCTTCAAGGATGATCCCTCTACATTATATCCTTCCATAGGAATCTGATTATAATTATCATTACCAATCTTGAACAAGATTCAATAAAACCATCCACTAACTCAATCCATCCACCCTAACTTCCTCCAAAAAAATCCCGGTCCAATCCTTAATACACATATGTCATCTCCTGAATCCAACATCTGACACAAAATTCATCTCACTATGACCAATAATATATAAAATGTGATATTCTATCACTCATTCGTCAAATATCCCCAAAACCCACATGATCTCTCCATGATATTGAATCCTATAAGGAACACTATTACTCAATCTAAGTGACATCTTTTAAACACATGATCCCAATCCAGTCCATTCACCATAACATAGATTGAAATCATTAATCCTTAGTTCCTATACACACCATTCTAGAATATCTATACCCCTGCACTTGAACCCAATCATATCTCATGGTCAACTCGCAATTAACACTCGATTCCAAAAATACACATTGGACTTTTCCACATGTACTCACATGCTCAACGACTAGTAACACTAAATCCCAATCCCCATTACCAACACTATTTAGTTTCTAAATTCCCTGAATACATCAACCATCCTTTATGAATCACAAAATATGGTGTCCCCCTAGAACGAGATATAACTCATCTCACTTTTCCCTGAATGGTCTTGGAACCCATCTTACCGCTCGCCAAACTTAGTATCACACAACCCTATATTGATCATTTACCTTCTATCATAGGGTCACTAACCACACCACATGTAGGATACTCCATAAAATGGGATTATCCATATTTTCACCCCACCAATACCATATCACCTAAACATAAATAATTCACAAGAATTTCCCCACATGAGAGTTCATCATTGAGATCTAGTAATCTTGGCCCACAAACAATGATTCTGGGTTCTATGAGGTTAAGATATCCCAAAAAAACCCTAATTTGATCTAGTTTAACCAGAACTCCACTACCAACCATCAAAACTCATCAACCCTTCAGGCACGTTAGACTACCTATGAAAATAATCAGAGCTCATACTAGTATCCTCTACCCACTATATCAAATTCTCAAACATGATCAGTTCCAAAAAAACATTCCTCCTATAAAGAGCCTTGCATGCTATCATAAAATACCAACCTGATCTAGTTGAAATATTCCATACCACCATGTTCCAGGTTACTTCACCATAAATAAGACCCAATTCCCTCTTAAACCAACCTAACTATTCGTTATCAAACCACACACTCCATTTTAAATCATTACACCATCCCATCATGGACATCCCATAATACTCCATGAACTTGGTAGGATTTACATGGGAACCTAAACAACACACTTCCATCCCACCCTAATATCACTACTAAGATCTCTAAAGATTCATTATACACATTCTCCCAATTTATTTTCACAAGGGAACTACCCATTAGATACATTCCCTGAGCGCCTGCCCATCAATATTTCATACATGTATCATACTAAAAACCTACTGTTCATACCTCACTGACCCATTAAAAAACTCAAGGTTCCATAAAACATGAAACCCAAATTCCAAGTTTATTTTATAACATGCTTCTTTATCCATTTCATGTCATCTCACTCTCTAATATTTAACTTTGTTTTTCCATGTTAAAACCACATGATAAACCCTTCACATTACCTATTTATAGTATAACAACACATTCCTCATGAAACACCAACCATGAGTTTTTTTCTAAGATAACTGAAGAAATGCCTAATGAAACCAAATTTTCATCCCATTGCCGCTCGAGCATTTCCCATATCTGAAGCATATACACCTGCTTCCCTCAACCTGGGCCATTTTTTCCTGAAATCCTAGAGTAAAAAAGTATATCCACTCACTATCCCCCACAGTAAGGAGAAAAAATTAATTCGCATGCCCCTCAAGGCCTTTAAGGGTCAACTATCCCATTAACTAAAAATATCAATATTTTTTACTAACAAGTATAACTACCATGATCACCTTTATATCATCTCGACTCTTACACTAGGATTCACATCTCAACATTCCAGGGAAACACCACAAAATAACCCATCTAAATCATGGGTCCCTACCTTATACACCAGATTACTAGCCCAATCACTTGAGGGTTCACATTTATCCAAAAAAAATCATGCCAACCAACTATAACCCATTCAATCATCTTACCAAAAGATCTATATAATCACAATAAAGAGTGAAACACCACCTTCCCAAGGTCCTTCAACATGATAACATGACACTCTCAAGGGTATCTCGTTAATTAAAATATCCCAGGACAAAAAAATACCATGTCCTAGGCAGTCACTACTTATACCAACCATACCAGGAAACCACTACTCGGGCCTCCCCACTGTGAGGAAATATCCACCATACATACCCAACTACAACATCATCACATTAAGTAAAAACATATAAAAATATCTATTTCAATTAATTAATAAGTCAAAATTATTTTATTTTTAAAAATACAAAATAAATTATTTTTGTAATTTTAATTAACTCAAACTCATTTTCAACCATTTCCAAAACCTTTTTCTCATAAATTTATTTACTAAAAATAGTTTTCCCAAAACCATTTAACCAGTTAGAAACCATTTCTCATAGATAAGAAACCATTCACTTGTCCAAATAAATATATGTGCTTGTTATGATGTATGAACACACTTGCTCTTGCCACCTCGGGCCAAGAGTAACAAAATAAATAACAACCTCAACCTAGATCGTCATACATTAATAAAAATCTCAATTAGAATAACAAAAGGAAATAAAAATAATCCCATACCCCTATAAACTAGTATTTTTCTTTGGAAAAGGTGTTCATGATACACCGGTCTAGTTTTTCATTAATGTTATGAAACATTCTTGTATTTAACTTCCATGTACCAAAATATTAAGAAAACTAAAAAAAATTGATACCATTTTGCAATACCCCGACCCATAAATAATTTAGCTAGCCCAAGTCCAGGGGGTTCCAAAATATCCCATATGCACCTTCATATATGTCATTGAATGTAGACTAGTGGAGAGAGTCTATGACTAATATAAAAAGACTACACAATTAGTGTCACCATATTTAATAACAGGTAAATAACTAAATAAAGATATACATTGTAGTATGAAAAAAGATTTAAAGTGAATAGAAAACCATCAATAATATATAGTATCAACATGCTATAACATAATTTAACCCATGTTATACATACATAAAAAACACAAGGTTTACCCACTAGGTCCAAAAAATATTAAATTTACCCGAAACAAATAAAGAGAGACTCAAATATAAATCATAGGTACCTCCTTGGACTAGTCACTCAAGTATCCATCCAACTATCAAAAGTAGATATCTTATGAAACTTTTCAACTGAAATCAAAACATGAAGATCTATACACACATTGGGGTGCCCATGTAGTGTGTGAGAAATAATCTTAACTCGGAACCCACAACTAGGTTTCAATTAAATACCACAATATAAAATGTCTATATGCTTAGAAAATAAAAAAAGAGCACATAATCATACACGTTAGGTTGTCATGTGCTGACCAGGACATCATGGAACCAGACCTCACTTTTTTCCAACTACAATGGAAGAATTCATCTCTCAATGTCACCATATACTAGGTCCCACCTTTCAGGGTGAGGAATAATACTAGAGTCTTTACCACTACCCTCTCACTCAATATAGGGTCTCTTACCACATCCCAGTAACATGTTTCATATCCTCTCATACCACCACACTCTCACTTAGGATAGGGTATTGTATCTCGTTTAGTGCCACATCTCAAACCATTACCCTCTCACACTATGTGAGGTCTTGTACGTCATCTCAACCATGTCACATACCACCACCCTCTCAATCAGGGTGAGGTTCCACACCTGATCACATACCACATCATATACCACCACTCTCTCACTCATGGAGAGGTATCATAATCACGTCATGCATCAACACCCACTTACTCAGGGTAACCTATCTGAGTACCATCTTACTCAGGGTTAGGCCTCATAAATAATCCTAAACTATTGCCCTCTCAATTATGGTGGTCTATTCTGGAACCCTCTCACTCAGGGAAAGGTCTTGTATGAAGTCTCATAATTAATCAGAGGATCCTAAACGAGGTACACTAATGAGATCCATCAATTTGAAAATATTAAATCTATATTTCATTGGAAATTAACCCCACAATAAACATTGAAATTATGTAATTTACTTAATTCTAGTTTTTTTATAAATCAGTTATAAAAGTGAAAAATGGATTAAATATTGATTTTAGTTGTTTCATTCATTTTGGAATTTATTTTAAATTAATTTTTTTGAATTATTATTTAGATTTATAATAATATATTAATTAGGTTTTTTAATTTCTTTAAATAAATTTTGAATAAATAAGACAAAGCCTACACAATGTTTTTTCCATGGGTTTTAGGTTTGATCATGAATATATCAAAGAGGAAGATTATATGACTTTAGATATTCTTTGTATGAATCATCCTTAATTGTGTGTCAGAATTTCCTATAACCCACCTGACATTCATAGTTCACGTGAATTTCCTAGTGGTTGTGTTTGAATTAATTCACCACTCTAGACTTTAGTGGCTTCCTAAGAAATTTTATCTATAAATGAGACTTCCTAGAAGTTTATAAGACTTTTCATACTATCTTATACAACTTTGTTTCTAACTCATTAGACTGTATTCATGGGACTTTCAAGGCATATGGGACTTTGTCGAAGATCCTATATAATTTCAGCCACTTCATTAGACTTCAACCATCCCATAAAATTTCAAGGACCTTGGAAATGGGTTGCATATAGAACATATGAAATTAGAATTTTAAAAAAATCCAAAAAATGGATATAAAATAATAAATTATTGAAATAAATTATTTTCAACCTAAAATCAATTCTTATTTTACTGGTATATACATATTGGGAAATAATGATTCTGAGATTCTATATAGCTATAATCTATCATGATGAAGGAGAAGATTGTGGGAAGGAACATTAAGGATAAGAATGTTCAAGATGAACTTGCTAGTGGAATTCATACCCTCAACTGTGGCATGTAGAATCCATCAAAGGAAATAGGATTTGGGTACTAAAATATCGGAGGATACTAAAGTAATTTTAACTGGTCAATGAATAATAGTATTACCATGTTTCTGATGTGGGAGATGAAGCAACAGAAGCATATAAAGTGAACCGACGATATTGATCCTTATAAAATGGGATGAGAATAACTATATAGAGGGAGGTTATGGATAATCAGTAGATTGATTTGGGAGATTATCCTATAGAAATTTATTTTTCTCTATTTTTTATGTTGCTTATATAGTGATGGAAAACTAGACCCATAGTGGTTAATCCAAATAAATTTACTCCACTCCATATAATGAATTCTTATACTTAATGGATTAATATATTTCATTTCACCTAGATGAAATTTCTTGTTTTCAATACAAAATTGGAGGTTTCTATTATTTTATTGAATCCAATACTTCATTTTAATTGTAATTGTTCACAAAAAGTCCCACTTCAAATTCTTTACTACCATACAATTGAAGTTAGTGGATTGATTCAAGAGTGATTTTAGATTTCTAATTAATTGGATATATAAGTGTAGGTTATGCAGTGTTCATTACACTTCCCTTTTTAAACCAAAATCAAAAAGGAAAATTAGTTGAGGTCTCAACTAATTATAAGTAGAAAGAGATCATTTTCTCTTGATAATTTATGATTTACATGGTAGTCGAGGGAAATACCTAAGTTTAGACCACAAATTTTAAAACAAAATCCAAACAATCTCTTACTTAGCTCAATCCACACACAAAAAATTGATTACTATTTTTCTACACACACTTACCCCACACAACATAATAGAAAACACTAAAAAACACCCTCCTATATAGAGAAAAACCAAGTCCCACTTAAAATATATTTAACATGGGTTAAAATTTTGTTTACTCTGAAGCCTATGACAACCGCCACATCACACACACACATAACAAAAAACATGGAAAGTATCTTCAACTTATCCCTATATAGATTTTATTCCATGTCTATCTCCGTACTAGAGAATATCTTGAAATATATTCCTTGACTCATAAAACTATACTAAATCACCTCAAGTATAACTTGTGGTTATGTAATATTCCATGAGTATTTCCTAATCCCTTAGGCTTTAATCCAGCTATAAACTATCCCATTAGCCACACTTGGGTTAACTCATTCACAATATACCTATTGAGAATCACTTGACCTCTAATATAACAAAGAACTCACATAATCATCTCAACTTAACTTAGTAGGTCCCTAACACCGCCCCTAGGTATAAGTAATCCCTCCATCAAAAACCCATTATTTCTAATCAATATTACTAGAAGGGATTTATAGATATCTCCAAATGTATGTCTACCTATAGGCATCACTACCAAGAGGATACTCGATCCAAACCACACCAAGACCACACCCTACCCTAGGAAAAAATTCAATCCATACATATCTCACACAATAACCCACCCATGGGTCATGTTCTAATGGAAACACATCAATATTACACTAATAATATAATAACAGACAACACTCTTAAGTCCCAACCTCTCACACAACCATATACTCTCTCATAAGAGATAATTTATACCCAATAAAACCATATCACCATCACTCAACCCCTAAAAATGGGGTTTGGGGTCTCTAAGGAACTACTACGTCACTTTCCATATGATATCTGAAGCACTTAACTCACTGAAACCTCCATACAAGGCCCCTATCAAATGATAGAACATAAAACTACTCATATGGCCTAAACCAAGGATTATCATCACTAACCACATGATTCTCAATCACAATGTGGTCTGGTGGACCTAACTAATGGATATTATCATTGGAAATATAACCACTAGGATACTTCAAAATCACTAAACCATGCCTATATCACTTAATTAATACTAAAGAGACTCTAACCTAAACTACCATGCTCTTCAAGACCCTCCTAACCACTTTTTAAAATCATGACCGAGGAACCATATGCATGCACATGAATGACACATTAAAACAACCAAGATAAGGTGAAATATGAATGAAACCACCTACCTCAAGCTCATAGAAGTTAACTCATCTGATTTCATGACTTGATTCATCCTCATTCACCTAAAATTGAGAAATCATAAAAATAAATCCTAGAACAAGTGTTATGTTAGAGTTTGTTCTCTAGAACCAACTTACTTTTTCAATTTTGATTACTTGTATATTTGAAGACCTGAATATAAATCAATATCTTACCACATGATGAGTGTTCTTATGCATAACATTATTATGATAATGTAATTAGAGTATCTGTCATAATGAAAGATTATAGAAGTTCGTTACTTTAATGAGAACTTGGTAATGATATAAAAATATTCTTAATCACATGTCATGTGGTTTGGATGACATTTTTTAATAGTAAAAAAATGGTATTTTTTCTATTAGGTGTTAGATTCTGATAAGTTTATGATTATTATTATCATAATGTTTAACACTTGGTAATCTTCAAGAGGGAAGTTTATGAGGACAAACTCGGGAATAGTATTTCCCTATGTTATATGTGTTATTGTATATTTCTATTTTCAAACATGTGTATTGGTCCTTAAATTTGAGACTATTATATATATATATATATCACGAATTGTATACTTTGATGTTTTAGTCAAATCCATATTGATATATGCTTACAGAAAATTATCATACATTGAATGCATCATAAGTGATATAACATTAATTGAATAAGTTAAGAATGGATTTTTCCCTTTTTAGAATGGAAGACGATATCTCGAGCTATTTGATTAGAAAAAAATTGTCTGATTAAGTCCATATTCATGGAGGTTTATTGAAATTTTTATTTCAAGTAGTCAAAGAAAGATATATCAAGCTAATAGTTTGATGACACTGGTATACAACCTTCTTGATGAGATATTAAGAAAAAAGGATGATATTACATAATAAGCATCCATATGAGGTTGTTATCATTACAATATTAAATTCATTCTCTACCAGTTCCTTCACGTGTTTCTAATTGTTAATATTGGACTCTAGGAAAGATATCCTAATACCATTGAGAAAGTGGCCTATAGGGTCACACACTAAGTGTATCCACAATCTCAATTAAATTATATTTTAATTTTGTAACATCCTATACCAGAACACTAACCAACTCTAGACCAACAATCACTACTTGACCATAGGATTTCCTCTTTGTATAATAGAGCTTCTGACTAGCTATTGGGGTCCATAATATTACATTAGGAGACTATACCAACTATATTAGAGTGCATGATAAAAATAAATAACTAATCATTATAAAAATTCATAACCAACAAAACATATAGGTAAATAAATAATCCAAATAATAAAATCATAATACGAGGAGAGGCATATTGTAATACAATCTCAATTTCCCACTAGACTAATCACATATAGAGAAATAATAAAATATATACATGGAAACATAAATAAAAATGGAATACATCTCCACTATAATACCAAAGCCACACCTTATCCTATGATCCAAAACTCATCTGAGCTATTCCATCCTAATCATCTAATCTAGAGCCTCATCCCAACCTATGCCTATAATCATCAAGAGTCTACTCAGGTACCCAAGTTCCATGACCGTCTGAGTAGGGTGTGAGTACAAAACATAGTTGGGAACCAAAAATGTAGTCCTTTACATAAGTAAATTGTATTGATATGTTCATGTGACATTATTAGTTGTAAATAATAAATAAATTATAGAAAATAAATGAAAAATAAAACAATCATCTATACTTATGTACATGACTCCAATCGACCATATCTTCATCAACCAATGTTATGGTGTGTTTGAGCATGTCACATGGTCCAAGAAAACGTAATAACATGTGAGATACAAATCCATGGTAGAACCATATGTATTATCATGACTCCAGGGACCCATCCCATGACAATCCAATGTTTGAGATCTAAATACATGGTATCTATAACACCAAGCTACAAATCCATGGTAGATCCAACCATATCCTCATGACTCTTGGGTCCAATCCCATGATAGTTAAACATATGAGCTCCAAATATATGGAATCTCTAACACTAAGCTTCAAATCCATGGAATCTTGAACAATGATATCCAAATCTATAGAATAAATAACCATATCTTCATGATTCTGGAGTCCCTTTCCCTGACAATCTAATATCCAAGATCCAAATCTCTTGAAGTTTCAACACCAAGCTCCAAATCTATGGAATCTCTAATATTTTACCCATATTTAAATCCATGCCATCCCAAATCTGTATCCAGGTCCAAACCCATGGAATCCCCCACCATATCACATCTTCACTAAGTGTGTATTCCAAGTCAATAATAATAAAATTAAGTTCAAGGTTGAGAGAATGCCCAAACCCACCATCGCTATCCACATCCCACCATATCTGCTTAGGGTCAGTCTATCTTCAGGTTACCCACTATGGTCCCCTTTGTCACATAACAAGACCGGTACCCTAGATGGGGTCCTCCATCCAAAACATAAGACTCATTCCATACCCACTACATAGGATTTTATGTTCCCCAACAATGCCTAACATGGAACAATGTCAAAGTCTCACAAGGTATGCCATACTCGAAACAACCTAGGGATCTTCCTCATAGACTATCCCCAAGACTCTAGGGTCTATATAGGTCAATATTCACATACAACCCAATTCTATACTATTTATGGTTCATCTTACAAGTCTAAAAATCTCTCAAATTAAGGTTCACTCATCCAGGTCACCAAGTCTCTAAGGGGGAAGAACAGACCTTGGTCAAACAACTATCATGAAGGCTCAAGGAAATCACTAGGTCTCACATAGACAACCCCCTTTTCCATTCCTCTCAGCTCATCACTAATCTCCACTATTACGTGTCCAATTATTTTGGGTCATACAACCAATAGAGGCAACAACCATTGGATACCAAGGTGTTAAGCCATTGCCTAAGATCCAACGTAGCCTTATCACTTTGTTTATTCCATGGGTTTTCATGTTAAATTACCCAATTTATATAATAACCAAAATAAACTAAATTCAATAGGTCAAAACCTTACGTTTCATTGAAACATACCAAATTCAGTATAAAACACATGCATAATACCATAGGGTGAGTCTCAAAACCACCTACCTCAAACTGATGCTTTTCCAATTTACTTCTAATGGAAAAAAATAGTCACCAAGGCTTGTTGAATCCCGTTCAAGCTCATATGAACACAAAATGACCACTCGGGATCTTTTATCGCATAAACCAACAATAATAATCATTTAAAATAAATTTTAATAAATTATTTTAAATTTAACTAAAATGAAATAGTAACCAAAATCTCATATCAGCATCGCATCACTTTGCCACCATGACCAAACCACTGTGGAAGGTCCGCTTCAGACCCCCAACATTGTTACAGGATAAATCCCCCACCAACAGAATAAATAGAATTAATAATTTAATTTTTGAATATAGGATAACACCTTAATAATTTCACAGTGTGGTTTTCCGTTGATGGTTCGACCAATAGAGACTAGTAAACATCATTACAGGGATCCCCCTTGTTAGGACTCATAAAGGGTTAAAATTTACCATATAATTTAACTATCCTATGATGAAATATATTAATTTCTTAGAAGCCTCCAAATCAATGTGATATGATGATAGAGAAGAGAGGTAAAATGGAGAGAGATACATACCTTAAATCTATATTGAAAACACCCTAAAACACACCCTAAATAAATGGGTTTTAATAAAGGGGAAGTCTACCCTTGGTTTTGTGCTCAAAAAAGAGAACAGAAGAGGGATACCCCCTCTTAAACTAGGGGTGCTAGGGGTTTTCTCCAAAATAACCCCTCCAAATATACGATGTCACCTGTAGTGAAATAAAGACCACTATGAGCCCCTCTAGCTTGCCATTGGCTATAGACTGCAACTCGACTAGCACAACATCCCTCAAATCTTTATATATCCTCCTGAACACCAATCAATATCCATTCCCAAATTACCTGATTTTGTTTTTCCAACCATTAGTATCTTATTCTGAAGACCAACTTAATATTTGACCCTCCCACTGATTGAAATGTCCAAATTACCCTCAATTTACCACACTTCTATATACACAGGCATTAAAAAATCCCCACCATAACACTTATCATCCCTGGGAAGTCTCAGTGGTCCTCCAACCAAAAATCTCGACCTACCTCAATTTCCAAAACCCATTCAAATTCCTCATTCTACCTCTAAACACAAAACATGCTCTCAAAACACAACTCTACCTATAAGGCACTCAAACTTCCAAAACACAATCCATTTCTCAATTATATCATTAAAACACTAATATGACACTCACCCATGCTCATTTATCCTAATATACCCATGTGAATCCACAATATTGACCACCCAACTGAGAACATATCTCAAAATAGATGATTCTGATCCATAAAGTTTCCTTCCATCAGAATCAGCTATCCAAACATAATTTACATTTCCTCATTATACACTTGTTTTGGTTTCTGAAATACCTCACCTTATCACATATGAAAACATAGGTCAAGTTTCAGTATCCATTCTCTTTTTCAAGTTCCAAGTCAGAGTAGATGAGCCTCAAAAATCCAAACCTAAGATAAGCTCAACGAATTTTCATCAAATGCCCCGACCAATGCCCAAAAAATCCCAACCTCGTCCAAAAAAAATGGGATTTATGTGGTTTTTTGGATCACTACATCTAATTTACTGGACGAAACACCATTCATATCTCCTCTAAATGGCCTATCTCAAATGTGGTTGACTTCAGCTGTCGACACACTTTAAAAAACATGATCACGATGCCATTTCCCCCAAATGCATCATGTGATCGTTCAAACATGCCCACCAAATTATATACACTAATTTTTTTGAAAATCCATTTTTGAAATGTTAACCATCCAAAAAAAATACACCATTCTGTGGAATGTCATGATTACTTATTCATTCTTGATTCAAAGCACCCCAAGACCATTTCAAACTATCTTGAGCTCATTGTGGATGCTCCAAATTCATCTTGTATCATACCTAAATTCAAACATATAATTATTCAAGGAATATTGATTCATTTGGATCCATATAATCACTTAAATCACAATGATAAAATGATCACCTATCCATTGGTCTCACTCACTACTGACCCTTCAATATGAGAGCCATACAGCCCATGAACGACATCACACCTCCACCATAAGAGAATCATTTTCATCACACTACTAGGTCAAAAATATAATATCTATGACCCGTACCCCATTATCTGTCGATATTAATGGTCTAACAAAACCATTTCGCACAAACCCTAACACCAACATTAAACAAAAATTCTTTCTTATTCTCACCCCATGGGAACCTCACCCAAGATATTTTATAAATTTCAGCTCTTTATGAGGGTCACCATATTTAATTGGCAACTAGTTCACTACCAACCAATTGGATTCACTTATTCCATTCCTCTAGATCCTCCTCAAAATGTTCAATCATGAGGTTCATGTTTCTCCTCTCATGCCACACTAATCTACTACTAACACCTGACGCCATGTCTCCCTAAAAATATGATCCAAAAACCACCCTAAAGTCAATCATTATATGAAAACTAATTCATTTATGATATCTACATCACTATTGAGGGACACATAAATTCTCAATTAAAACCTCGGGATACTATTCCTGCATGCATTTTATCAAATTCTGACGGTCCCCGACTCAAAAACAGGCATTGCTGATTCAATTTCAATAGGACTCAGGAATAAAAAAAATGGGTGTTACCTTGATCTCACCTAAAAAATGATCACATTATTTATAGTACCACCCAAATTAGAAACATGAATCACGCTCCCATGTGCCGTACCACATAAAAACTCAGACCAAATGCCAAAATCATAATCCAAACCTACTTCACAACATTTAAGTCACTTCCACATGAATAGCCACCATTATGCACCATACTAAAACCAAAAGTTTGTTCCCACACTTTCAATGTGGTCTTAAGGTGCACCTAGAGTAAACATTGTCAGGCACCTGAATAGTCCCACCCATTGAAGATAGTATTAATTCCATTAAAATACAAGTACTCTAAGTGATTCACATTCCAAAAGCAAAAGGATTCTTCCAAGACATTCTTCAATCCCCCCTAGAGGGTATTCTCGTATGAGAGTCACCCCTGTGTTTGATCCAAACCTCATCACCTGACCCTACCCTACCTGTTTGATTATACTCAAGGAATCTTAATTCCTAAACCACATATGATATCACCTCACATGCACCATTCATAACCTGAATCACTCACCCATGCTTACCATCTCCATGACACTAGTATAACTTGGTCAACCCAACTCCCCCTTGAAAATCACATTTTTTTATATTTTCAAATAGACACATTTTAGTTTAGTGGTAACCCCATAAAAAATTTTCAAACTTAAAACACAAAAACATTAGTAGACAATGAACATAATGACAAGATTCAATATATGAGAAAAACCAAACCATCACCATCATCAATTCCTCATCAGTGTCATCCTCAACCAAAATCATTTTTCATTGATAAAAAATTTATAAATATGATTTTAAAAATTAAAGAATAAAATAAACACCGTCATTACCACCTCGATTGATAAAACATCTCACACCACACACCCTGACCCAAAATGTACATGTCTATCTTGCCATCATTGGAAGAAAACAAGTCACTGCCAACTTTGTCTCCCACCTAGCACAAAAAGTCAAGTATTACAAAGTTTAAATCTCATAAGATGTTTTCTAGGCTCTAATATATAATAACCATGACATAGAACATTCCTATTCCAAAAACCATAAGCCCGTTCAAGGGTCACAAGTATACCCCACAAATTATGTTCCACGAACCAATACCCATATCTACAGAACCCAAATAACACATCCAAATACATCACCTACCAACATACCAGTCTATCGGGCATGAATTATCATGATAATCCACCCATGAAACTGATCCCACAGAAATTACAATCATTAGTCAAGGTCTATATATATATAACAAGTTTGTCTTATACTATCCCTATTAAGGGAACCACAAACACTGGTTTAGTTAAGTAAAATTCCCTTCCAATATATATTGGTAAACACAATATAGTTTTTTATTAGAGCTTTAAATTACAAAATTAATGACCACCCTATAGGGGTTTCCCCCTATGGAATCATATACCTTTACTGACCTACTAGGGTCACTACATCCCTTATACAAACAGACTACTCCATAATCTTAAATTACCTCACAATGGATCCATGCAACAAACTATCAGAAGGATGTAAAAATACAAGTAGTCCAAACTGAGTATAATTACACCAAGTACTTATATGGGAAAACACTAAAATGATTATTTTATGACACTGTAGACAAACGTGATTCTATCACCAATGATATAAAAATCACCCACATGTAGACATACATGTCATGTGGACCCTATGTTCCTAATCATGATACATGATATTCCTCTTTACTCTACAATACAAGAGTAAAATATAGTAATAAGCCTCTTAACAATGTTCTAAGATCTACAAATTCCTCAAAAATCATCTATCTCAAACACTATGCAAGTCACATGATGTGAAAATCACATCAAAAGTATCATTTCATATCAAGAACACTAGTACCATCCTTAGAAACCTATAATTCCTATCATAACATGTGTTTATGATGTACTATATTGATATCCATCTTAGGCACTAACACATTCTTATCTCTTGGATTCCATATCCCAAATAGTAAAGAAAATAAAAAAAGAAGTTTTGATACAAATTTGGAATGTACTAACCTAAACAACTAACCAATTTTGGATTGGCGATAACTGGATGACCTAAGACATGACTCCATGTATGCCATAGGTTGCTGAATAGAAGTGAGGTTTTATATGATAACATGGGGAGACTATACACCTTATATTAGTGTGTATGATAAAAATAAATAAATAAGTAATCTTCATACAAATCCATAACCAAAATAACATGTAGGTAAATAAATCATCCATACAAAAACAACATGATACGAGGACATTAATATAATATACAAGCTTGATCACCCATTGGGCCAAGAACATATACATAAAGGATAAAAGAGATAAATGGAAAATGAAATAAAATGAATAATAGGTTCTTCTATAATCCTTAAGACTCACCTCATTATGTACTTTGAAATCTATTTGAGCTACTACAAATCAATCAAGAAATCCTGGTCCTCATTCTAACTTATTTTTGCAACTAGTGAGAGTCTTCTTGGGTAGCTAAGTGCCATGGATTCTTGAGCAGGGTGTGAGTAAAAAACTCAACAACGTACCACCAACACGGCCTCGTACATATTGACAATTTAGTGACATGTTCTTGTCACATGCTCAACTATAAATAATAAAAATGTTTTAAAAAATAAATGAAAAAAATCATTATCCATCCTTAGGTCCATTAACCTGATTGACCATATCAACTTTAGTCAATGTTGAGGAGTCTATGAGCATTTCACGATTATCGTTCTAATCCAGTAACATGTGGGAACTAAATATAGGGAATCATTAACCATATCCACACAACTCTATGGATCCATCACATGATAGTTTGGCATCCAAGCTCAAAATCCATAGAAAATCCAACACCAAGCTCCGAATCCATGGTAGCTCCAACCATAGCCTCTTGACTTCAAGGTCCCATTATATGATAGTCTAACATCTGAGATCCAAATACATGGAAGCTTAAGAATTGAGCTCCAAATCCATGGAATCTCTAACACTGATCTACAAATACATGGTAGCTTCAATCATATCCTCATGAATCTGGGGTCCCATACCATAATAGTCCAACATCCGAGATCCAAATCCATGGATGTTATAACACAAAGCTCCAAATTAATAGAAGCTCCAACAATATACCCAACTCAAAATCCATGGTATCCCATTCATTTACCCAACTATAAATCCATGTTATTCCTAACCATATCACATTTCCCCCGAGGGTGCATACCATGTCAGTCATAATAAAAAAAATCCATGATTGGTCAAAAACCCAAACTATCCATCACTATCCATAGCCAACCACATCATCTCAGGTTCGATCTACAATCAGGGTACCAACTATAGTTCCCTAGGTCATGTCAAAAGAATAGTACCATGGTTTCTTTCCTCTAAAACATAAGTCTCATGACTTTCTCATCACATAGGATGTCACGTTTCAGAACAACACCACACATGGAATGACCTAAATGTATCACATGGTAATTCTTATAAGAAAAAACCTTCAGAGGTGGATCATAGCCTATCCCCAATTATTCAGCATCTATATAAGTCAGTACACACACCCATACCCATTCTATCTTACCTATGGTCCATCAACTAAGGACAACCATCTCTTATAGGATGGGTCACTCACCCAAGTCACCAAGTCTCAAAGGGGTAAGAACACCCCTTATCTAAACCACTAACTTCAAGGCTCAAGGGAAACACTAGACATGACATGGAAAACCCCCTTATACATTCATTCTAGACCATCACTCACCCCCTCTATTAGATGACCAAGTATTTTATTTTATAAAACCAGTCGAGGTCTCTACCATCGGTGGTCATGGAATCAAACCATTTCCCAAGTTACAATGTGGCCTTGGAACTTTGTTCATTCCAAGGGATTTCATTTTTAATTATACAATTTATTTAATAACCAAAATATACTAAATTTAATATTTCAACACCCTTAGTGGAAATAAAACACACCACATGTAGTATAAAAAACATGCATGATACTATAGGGTGAGTACTAGAACCACCTACCACAAACCGAAGCCTTTCCAGTTTATTTCTAAGGGTTGGAAACAACTGACAAAGGCTATCAAGTCCTATTCAGGATCACTTGAACCAGTTCCAACCACTGGGGATCAAGTCTCACATTAAATAATAATACTAATTAATTAAAATAAATTTTAATTAATTATTTTAAATTTAACAGAATTGAAAGAGTCAGGAAAACCTCACTTCATCACCACGTTGCTCCACCACCACAACCGAACCACCAAAAAAGGTCCATTGCAGACCCCCAACATCATCTTGGGCCAAATAACCCACCTATTGTGTCAATAAAATTAATAATTTTATTTTTTTAATATATGATAAAAATTTAATAATTTTGTGGTGTGGCATATCATTTATGGTTCAACCAATAGAGATTGATAGGCATTGTTATGTGATGAATCCATTCTAGGTTTAATGAAGATTCTAAAGGAATGATAATATTTCACTATTCTCTAGTGAAATTTATGAATTTTATACTAAACCATAAGACACTAAATCAATTAAATATGAAGAGGTAGAATACCGATGAAACGGATAGAAATACATAACTTAAATACACACTGAAAACTCCCCAAAAACATGCTATAGATGAAGGGTATTAAAGAATGAAAGAGGGAAATCTAACCCCTTAGCCATACACTCAAAAGAGAGGAAAGTAGAGGTCTTACCACCTCTTCATCATAGGGGTAAAATGATTATTTTCCCTAAATACACCCACCGGCTACTCTGTGACACCAAAAGTGTCACTTGGGCCACTGCTAGCCCCACTGTCATGTTGTTGGTTGCAGGCTACAGATCATCTAGACTTACATCCCCTCGGTGCTCTCTTGAACCTCCCAACCACCAATATACCATTATTAAATGTCCAAAAGAACATTTTTAAGATGTTTCTACCTTTAATAACTCATTATAATGTATAACATAAAATATAACTCATCCACTAATTGAAAAGTTCAAAATTATCTTGAATTTACAATGCATCCGTACACAATGACATTATAAATTTATTATTTAGAATAAATATTATTCCCTAGCTATAGGAATAATAATTTTTCAGGTTATACTGATTTAATAAATTCAATTACCATTTATTACAGTTTGGAATATATGTGAGTTGAATATTAAATAAATATTAATTCACCAGTTAGTGAATATAAATTTTATTTATTTATTAAATGAATAATATAATTAT
The DNA here is from genome assembly GCA_963277665.1 of Viscum album. Taxonomy (NCBI): domain Eukaryota; kingdom Viridiplantae; phylum Streptophyta; class Magnoliopsida; order Santalales; family Viscaceae; genus Viscum; species Viscum album. The sequence goes on along the minus strand of OY728136.1, from coordinate 511,417,156 downwards.
ATTTATTTATTTAAATAAATAATTATTATTCAATGTTAGATAAATTACAAGGAGGATTAAAATTTTGGATTAAGGTCTTCAATGAAATGATACATATTTTTAATATCATCTAAATAAATATTTATTTAATTATTTAACAAATGATTTTTAAATATTTGTGAGTTAGTGCATGTCATGGAATTAAAAATAATAATAACAATATTATTATTTGAAATGAGGTTTATTTAAAATTAATAATTATATAAGTGACTTTATGTAATTATTAATTATTTAACCCTAAGTATATCAACACAATTATATCATTTCTATAATTTTAGATTAGTTTTGTGAACAATGATATTCTCCCAAAGAATTATCTTCAATCTATAGAGAGACTTCTCAAGAAAACTCTCAAGAATGAGAGAATATCATCCTAATCCCCCTATCTAGACCAGGAGAATAATATAAAATCCTTCATGAATGAATGTATTCTTTTTATGATTAATTAAAAATGACATAATACATTTGAATCTTTCATGCTTTCACCCAAAGTTCTAATGACGACATTTCGAGATTCATGGAGCACATATGGATACTACTAGAAGAATTATTCTTTGGATTCTTCATCGAAATAATGGTATGATAAAAAGGTCAACCAAGTACATCAATAAAGAAAAAAAATTCAACTTTTGGTAATCATTATTAATAAATTAATAATGAAATATATATTAAAATATCCTCACTTAGAATATTCAAGGATTGTGTTCATCTAGTTTTGAGGATTTATCTAAAGAGACTGATGAAACAAATGGCGAGCATGAGTCTGAACACTTTCATTGTGCCCCTAAACCTTCAAGTGGTATCATTGTGTTCATATATTAATCTATAATTATCTTTTTATTTGATCAATTATTTATTTGGTTGTTAGTTTTTCATCTATAGTTTTTTTGTTCTTTAATATGAAATTTGAGATAACGAGATCCTGAAATTTCATATAACCAAGAACAATCCAGTAATATATGATGAATTCTTGAAAAATCTATATGAAGGTGCGGAGAATTATGGTGGAGTGACATAGATACACCATGTTCAATTGAAAAGTACATGTTGTGTACGTGAAAATTACACACCATGTACCCATGGTCAACCATGTCAGGATGAACCTCTTAAATCACATCACATTATATGGGATAAAATTACATGACTTCATCACAAATCATATATTTATTTATGATCATAAAATTAATTGATAGTGTTATATAACTTGTAAATGGTGTACACACTATTTAACCCCACACGTTTTAACAAAACATAAATTGCAGAAGTTGTGTGGTCAAAATATATGGAGTGTAATTAGTACACACCATGTAGAGACTTATAGCTAAGAAACATGGTCTAGATGTTATCACAAGGTGTGTAATTGTCATACACATCATGTAATATATAATATCCCAGGCATAATACGAACCACATTTCTAGGCGTTCTATGAACGTATACAAAAAGGAAGCACAAAATGTGTAGATGGTTGTACATGTTGTGTAATTCATACCCACTCACATAAGGTAAACACTAATATTGGTGTGTTTTGTTAGTAATAAATCATGTAAGTAAAAAATAATTATAGAAAAAATCAGACTCTATGGTGTGTAACAGTTTGTATACACTATGTGATAGTGTTGTTCCAATGAAATTACCCATCGAGTGATTTTTGTAACTTATGTGGAGTTAAATAATTAAATTAATTATTTTACACACTATTATGAAACTAAATGACATGTATGGTTGTATTACACATCATATACTTCACAAAAATCACTATTAGTATATGCCACATATATTCATAGCATGTTGTGTGGTCTTACATGCTATTTAGACTACATTTTTTTTACCCATAGAACAACATGCTATGTAATATCCCAACATTAAATAGGCATATATTATGTGTAAGTACACATATATAGTGTAAGTCATGTTCCATTTGAGTGATAGTAAACATAATGTAAAGAAGAATGGATCACACCATGTTTACCATTGTATATTCCATGTAAATTAAATTCTAGATTGAATTTAAATCTGACTAGATTGGAACACACTTTAAACCCTATCAGTACATGTCGTGCACCCAATAATTTTAAATTAAATTAAATTTATTTAAAATTTTGGAGTAAGGTAATCTCAATTATTTTTTAAATAGATAAATAGGATAAAATAATTAATTAATTAATAATATAGTTAATATATTAATTTTATAATTTCATCTTAATAAATAATTAATTGAGATGATTTATTGTTTGTTAAAATATGTAGTTTTTACATGCATGGATAATGATGAACTAGACTAGCCTATATATGTGTTGAGATTCTAATTAATTTAATTATTTGTTGCATAGATTTGTCTGATATTTTTTTAAATTAAATATTATGATCTATGTATCATTCCTTCCTATTTTTATATATGGTCATGGGTGACCATGGTTAGTTTATGTAACCTTAAACCCCTGGTTGTCCACACCTATGTGTGAGTGATAATATGTAAAGGATGGAGATTGCAGTGACTAGGGATAGTTCAATATTGATCCGAGGTAAAACCATCCAAGGAGATACACACAATAAATATGTAATTCTACTTCTAGATCCATCCTTGGTTCAAGGAGATATCCTCCTAGGGCCAAGGGTTTGTTTATCGTCTTCTTGATAAATAAAAAAGTAGAAAAAAATCATGATCATACCACATGTTTATTTTATTCTGTCTAATACATGGTTATGAATTTATGTTTATGATTCAGTGTTTATTTGATGTTTAAATGTGATCGGATAATGTAAATGAATTAATAAAAATGCTAAGATGAAATAAAATAAAAGGATTATGCGTAGAATATTTTATCGGACAAGGTTAATTAATTATATAAAATTCATATAATATTTTCAATAATTAAAACTGATAAAATAAGGAATATTTATTCATAATATAAAAAAAATATTTCAAAAAAAATTATGTTAAAAATGAATTCCATATTCTTAGTTATGATTCACCCATAGTTAAAGTGATAGATAAGATAAATTTAGGAACAATTTTCAATTATTTGGGTGTCTTAATATAGATAATAACTTAACTTAACCAAATTGGTATTAAGTCTAATGAAAAAGTTTATTTAGAAAAATTTATAGGAATGTGTTGAGGAAATATTAATCTAGGATTTCAGGATTAAGGAGTCTACTCAACAGATTAAGGAATCGTGATTCAAGGAAAATGGAAAGATCACCTAACTAAATATATTCAAGGTATTTTCATGGATAGTGTTTGGGTCATGAGAATGGAAATATAACACCTTTCCACTAGAATATCCATGAAAAATGTTATTTCAAATATAATGGAGAGGGATATTGAGATTTGATAAAATAGTAGGATACTAATAAAATAGAATTTAGTTTCATTTGTTATAGAAAATTAAAATTAATTTTACCTAGAAATTATCTCTATGATCGATTTTGGAGAAAGTTAATATTTTAACTAGTACTAATTTCCAAGAGTGGTACATGTGATTTCACATTGTACTATTACAAGCAGTAGAAGTTTTACATGATGGAGTGATTACTTCCTAACATGCATCTTAAAGAGGAAAGTAAAGAGGTGCATACAGTCTTTTTGAAACATATTTATGATGTATTGGATGTTCAATTTCTCATGATATCATCCATTATTTGACCCATAAAAACTACTCACCCATCATGTATGGGAATTACTCTATGGTTAACCCCTGATGTATCAAAATATAATGCATACTTTTTTACTTGGTTTGGGTAATCCAAGGATCGATGTAGACTTCAACCTCCCTTTCAACTCCTAAAATAAAATCTTGTAAGTGTATAAACAATAAAACTTCACCCCTTATTGGACTTAGCTATCAATAATTCTACAAATCCTGAGAAGTCCTGAATAAACCTTTGGTAGTAACCCACCAAACCTAGGAAACTACAAATCTTAAATATGTTATTAGGTTGACTCTAAGAAACGATAACCTTGACCTTCTCTAGGTCTTAAAATATCCCCACTATTGATATCAAATTCCCCAATTAGTAAAACTATATGATCCAAACCGACACTTGGAGATCTTTGTGTATAGCCAATTCTCTCTCAGTATGCTCAAGATAATCTCTAAATGGAGATCATGGTCATCCCTTGAACAGTATTTTAACAAAATATAAATGGGAAAAAAACTAAAAAATAATACATATATGAATTGAAAAATTAGTTCACCAAAGTTATAGAAACAAAAAAAAATCATCAAACCAAACATCATCACACGATACTCATATAGGACATTCGCACTCCTAAAAGAAGTACTTGGAATATTAAAAGGCCTCACATGTTGCTGATGATAAAAAATCACATATAGAACATATAGAACCTCTTCTCTCACCTTATATAATTTAAAAAATCATTTATATGAGGAATAGGATATCAGTTCTTGACCATTACCTAGTTTAAACTCTTGTAATCCATACACACATGCAACAATCTATTAGACTTCTTGGAAAATATGATAGGATTACCATAATAGGAAATCATTAGGTGAATAAAACCCTTCACCGTAAGGTCCTATAGTTGATCCTTAATCTCTTTAATATATGAAAGATCCATATTTTATAGTCAAATGGACATGGTATCTTACCCAAAATCAACTCAATTTTGAACTTGATCTCTCTATTAGGTGGAAACCTTGACAATTACTTAGGAAAATCCTAGAACTAATAAAAAATATGAGAAAATACTGACTATTTTATCTCAACATATCCTAGAAAATATATCTACATGGGATAGGATAACCCCAAACCACCCTTAGTTGGGTCTCGAATGAAATGCCTTTAAATCCAACTCATCGATATGGGTATAATAGTCACCCTTAAAAGATGTGAAAGATACTAATTGGTGATAATAGTTTATTTACACTTGATATTTGTTAAATAAATTTATTACAAGGATCATATAAAAATTTCACATCTTCAAAATAAAGAAATACAAATGAATCTTATACCCACTGACTAAATTAGTGTACTCTAAATACGTCCAAATACCATTGGATTTCACCCCTAAGGGTAAATAAATAGACATCACCCTATATAGATACTATATTAAAATACAAAAATCACTAGAAATCGAAGAAAATATAAACTATTTTTTATACACCCACATTAGATAAAGTAAGTTCTTGGGTAGACATGACTAAGATTATGCCTCAAACAATCAATGTCCCATCACGAAGGTTAGTAGGAGCTTACTCGATAGCCTAGAGTTATCCCGAGCCCTAACCCTGGGAACTTGTTGCTTGAATCCTTTGAGGTATGTCACCCAATGGGAGCTTATGCCTCAACCCCTATGAACTAAATTCACTTCTATGTCCAGAATGGTAAAAGAAGCCCATGATACCTAACTAACTCAATGCTCTTGGACCCTGAGTCTACCTGAATCTTCACCTACCATCTGATCATGGTTTAATAACACAAAAACATTATAGGTTATCCATCTCTCTAAAAGAATGATACTTCAATGATTTTTTTATCAAAATTAGACTATACATGCCTTGGTTTCCCACACTAGAAGCCCTCTATAGAATCCCACCCTCTTAGAAGACGATATGAAGACTTATATATTATAAATGCACTAAAATAAGGATATCATATTTAAAAATATCCTTTATTCATAACCAGATATATAGACATACTAATACTTATAACAAAGATTAAAACTGGTATCATTATAGTGTATAATACATTAATGATATATGATATTAAGTTATCATCTACTGCCACATATTTCTCTATGGTTCCTTTAGTTATGAATCATTGAAATGATTCATTTATTGCTATAAAAATAGATCACTATCATTTCAATTTTTTAAATGATTATAAACTAAAAGGAATTTGTTATTATAGTGTATAACAACTAACAAGAGTTGTAAAGCATTTCTTTATCCCTTTATTGAATAAAGGGAGTCTATATAAGGAATGATATCCCCCATATTGGTTGATATATGATACTACTTATCTGAATTCAAAGCTCTCTCTCCATCCCTATTCACCATTAATCTTCACAGAGATGGTACTAGAACTCCTTTGGTGTTTAGGTGTCCTCTCATTATTAATGAGGATCCTAGTGTTCAATGTACCACCTGTGGATGTGAGAATATTTTGGTTTTCACTCAGTGATATCAATCAAGAAAGATCTTATGAATCTGATATAGATAGAGTTTTTAGTAGTAAGGGTATGTTTTCTTATTTATGTTTTTTCATTTTAGAATGTTTTTTCTATTTTGGATAGATCATTTGGGTTTATTCCATTGTTTAGATCATATGATGATCCACTAAAATCCATCATTTCCCTAGATGAATTTCTAGTCACTACCCTATCAAGAATCATTATACCCCCACTTTCTATTACTCGATAATCAATTTTCAACATAGGTACAAGAATTATACTACCCCTACAGAAAACATTCAATCAAGTTATTATCAGCATCGAGGGCATGGTACATGGCCTCAGAGAACAATATCTGTTGGAAAATGTTCACCTATGACCAAACAGATTTCTATAGGTCATCATTAAAATACCAAAATTTGGCTGTCTCATTACCCGCCAACATGGGCATGAACCATAATGAATCGGTAAAATGGTTATCATACTTCATAATAGACATGATTATCTAAATAAGATGCATGAACTATCTAGATATGTTCTCCCTTTGTGTCTCTAGATTAAACTACTTAATTAAACATTCTTTGAAGTCCATCCAAGTCATACTCACTCTATGATTAGCCTATACAAAGATATCCCAATAGTAATTTATTGGTCTATGAAGTATATAGGTAGAATTATTCACCCTTTTCTCTATGGATGTCTTAATATAGTCAAATATGGTTTGTATATAATCCATCTAGAAATAAAAATACTATGGTCCAAGCTCACCCATGAAAAGAAGTAGATGTTGTAACCAGAACTCTCATTGCATATTTGACATTGAAAACCCAGATCTCCACACAATATGTCTTATAGACCACAAGACCCGAAGTATACTCTCTTGGAGATTCTAATCCATAAGAGGTACTAGTACAACAGGAGGCACTGGTTACACTTCTAGTTAGTCATCCTCATCAATGACCTCCTAGAACTCTAATGGAGGCCATGAAGGAATTATATCACTGAAAGGCTGAACACATAGCTCAAAATAGGAATATCAAATACCTCAATTTCACAATAATAGGAAGAAATAATAGACATAATAAATTTTTGATATATAAACACACCCTATAACATAAGGGTTCCACGAAACTCAATTTGATATTAGTCTATCCCTCCCACTATTGAATCAGGTATAATCACGCATAGTTTCACATGACCAATCAACATATGTCAGTGAAAAACCTAGTGACCATGGGTCAGTCAAGTATAGTTACACTAAAAAGTTATATAGAAAAAATCTATATAATTTATTACCTATAATTTAAATAATTGATCCCTATATCATAACTATAATATCAATCACAAACAAGAAAAAAATGTCATGTGAGTTATACATTCCAAAAATGATGCATTAATGCACAACCTCATTCCACCTTAGGACAATATTAAAACATACATCAACAAATCCAAAGACATCAACCATGTCACAAATCAAAAAAATCAACCATAATAACAAAAAGAAAGAAAAAAAATACAATTCTTAGTAACATAGAATTTATTTATACATGGGTTAGTTACTCTTAAGTGTAAAATCTATCTCAAGTCAAAAAAATATACTATATATTGTATACTATATCCTAAATAGTAATTAAAAACAAGGATTTAAATCCAATTTTTAACATATTGGATTTTACTACTTGAATAGTATTCAGATTAGTTCACCAAATGACTTTATGCGAACCTCCCCATACAGCATAGGTTGCTGATTAGTAGCAAGGGTCGATAAGGTGATTTTTTGGAGTCTACACAATTTGTTATTAATTACCAAATATAATAGCAGAAGTAAAAATAAACCATCAATAATAAAAAACAACTTAACATGGGTATTATATCAATGGTCCGACCATGGATAAGTAATAAATACATGATATAACAAAATGACCCATATTATAATGTCACATAATAATATAACCAAAAGCAAGATTAATTGTGGACTGATCATGTAATAAGTAGTCTAAAATGTTCAAAATAAATGAGACTATTAAAAATAGATCTTGATTTCCCATATTGTCCCATATCTGGACTCTATCCATGCTCTGCCTACTCAACCATATAACATTGGTCCATTTACCTTACATTTTCATTCATTCGTGAAATATTCGTAGGTACTAGGAGACCTATGTAGGGTGTGAGTGTAGCTCTATAGGCCACAAAAAATGGTTTCCCAAAACAAATATAGTAGATAAAAGTTTACTCTTGATATGAAATGTTAATAAACAAAACATAACATAAATATATCACATCATGGAGTACTCAACAACCAAACCATGATTGAACCTAGTTTATTCTACCAATTCCTAAATTCTAAAACACATCCATATTCTTAACATTACTTAAGAGTGATTGATTAATCACTCTCTATTTAATATCCAAGGTAAATTAGTTTTCACAAAATTCATAAACCAATACGTTAATGATACATTAATATTACATATACATCAATATAATGGTTAATTATCATCTCATAGTCATAGGTGAATGAAATATTAACACCATACATCTCATAGGTGAATGAAATATCACCACGATACAACTCATTGATGAATGATATATCACGATCACACCTCTTCTAGGTGGACACATCATCATTATCCTACCTAATTTGGGAATATTTCACATCATAATAATACCTCCTCTAGGCAGATAAAACATCATCATAACACCTTATCTAGGTAGATACCACATCATTATCCCACATCCTCTAGGTATACACCACATATTCTCAAAGGGTCGTCAAGATACCACTGTCACATAACCTCTATAGGTGGATGGGATACTTACATCATATAACCTACATGGGTGGAAAAGATATGACCATCATATAACAACCAAGGGTGGATGAACTACCACTATCATTGTTTTCTAGGTGGACGAAGAACCATCAAACTAGAACCACCTAGGTGGAGGATTCACTACCAATACCAAACTAGAATCCTTAGTTGGAGTGATTATTAAATAAAATACCAAGCAATCACTAGTTGAATTTACCCCTTTTTTACATTAGATATTTTCTCGCTTAACATAAGTTTTTGAGTGATTTTATTGTGGGTGACATTAAAAATACATGTGTTACTGTGGTTTAATTAAATGATGTAAAAAAATTTCAGATCTATTTTAATGAAAACTAGTGTTATCAGTCATTGAAAAATTATATATTTTTATTTATAATATTGGTAATTTTATAAAATCAATGTGAAGGATTTTTTACCACATCATTTGTTGTAATAAAATGATGTCGTAAATAATTTTTCATGTTAGTTATTATTATAACTATTGTGAAAAATAATATATATATATAATAAAAAAATCATGAAAACATTAAAAACCTCGAGTTTTTATTACGAAACAAAAAATATGATTAAAAAAATAAATATCAACATTTATTTACAATTTAAAATGATAAAATGGTTAGTTTGAAACTACAAAACAATGAAACAATGATTTTTTTATTAAATTTTGATAATAATAAGTATTTAAAAATTCTTCTTAATATGAAAAAATTAGAAGTGGATGAAATAAATTATTTCATGGGTTTTACCTCTATTTAAAATCACTCAATATTTAACATATATGAACATAGAAGCACATCATGGAAGAAATTTTCAAACAAATTTCACTTACCATATCTCTTGTCATCAATGCCAACCTCTACCAACAAAAAGTCATCATATTTGTTAAATATTCTAGTTTTTCACAAATATTTATTCATGATTTAAATAAAATGAGTAACAATTTATGAATTTTAAGGGTTATAACATTTAGAGATTTGGGTAGAATGAAAATTTTTATAGGTAATATGAAAAATATATACACAAAATAGTAGATATATAAGTAGGAAAATTTTAATGAAAATATTTTACTAGGGGAGCAGTGCATGATCTAAAAAATTGAAGTGTGGGGATAAGGATTTAATTTTTTTAATTTTTTTAATGTCAGTTATTTAGTTAACCGATGTGAATGATATTTATAAAATATATTTCCCATTGTTTATGAAAAAACCTCCATATAAAATATATTGTGTAAATATTTTTCACATCAGTTATTTATATATCCAAAGAGAAATATATGATAAATTTTTTTTCACACTGTTTATTTAAATATCAGAATTGAAAATTAACCACTTTTTGGTTTTTTGGTCGGTTATTTAATAATTAGTTTTAAAAATAGATTTTTGTGTTTGTTATTAAATAACCTATGTAAAAAATGAAATATTTGAAGTATTTTTATACTAGATATTTCATGTGAAAATATATCATTTTTAAATCAAGGGTATAAAATAAGGCTATAAACCATTATCCTAAGTTTCATTCAAGTTTATTTCTAATAAGTAAAGGTCTAGGATACCTCCTAGGATTATTTGGTAACACCTTCTAAGAATATAATCCTATCATGGGTCCCAAGTCACGTTTACATAATAATTTACATAAGTCTTGTGGTCATCAATGACTACATTGTTTTGGAATTAATCATAAAGGACCATTGACAACATTGACTCGTCTCACATAAAGTATATGAACCCAAGGAAAAAGGTTTAACAATTTTAGGGAATGAACACCTAATTTTTTTTGGTATTTCACAAGATACATAAAAAACTCATAAAACTGATAAAAGACTTATGGAATACCTAACAAGACCTAACGAGATCCCATTCATTGTATATTATAAGATTATTCAAACTAAGACAAAATAAATTCTTGTACCCAACATTATCATTGAAATTAGTGATATTTGGAGAGCTTCCATGAAATAAAAATTGAAATATATAATAGATGCAAGATTAAAGTTATAATAACCTTAAAAACTAACTTAGGTTAGATAAAACTTAATGTTTTCCAAGAATGAGGAAAATATAGATTAGAAGAAGATGAAATAGAGAGGAATAAGTGGAGGGGCTTGATCCACCACTATGAGAGAAATGAAGTTGGGATATTCTTTAATTGAATTTCATAAATATTTGATAAAATTAATTAAATATTTAAAAATAATTAGAGATGAATTGGGTACTCGATCCCATTCCACTAGCTACATGATACCCACAAGGTACGCATCCCAGCCCCATCAGGTAGCCTGTAGACCTTGTATAATCATCCCCTCCATATGGTCCAATTAAGTACATAGTACCAAACCTTTAGGTACCTAATGGATTATGTATTAAAGTCATAATTCCCCACACCATGTCTGAATTCCTAAAATTAACTCCAAGCCCCCTTTAACACCCCAACACCCAAAAACCATCAAGATATAAGAGTTTTGATGGGAATTACATTGAATTCATATATCAAAATATATAGGGTATTACTTTCTTATTTTTTGTATTTAATCTGAAATGAAAGGGTGGATCTTAGATAAAATTTGTTTTAGTTTATTATTTCCATTTTAGAAGAATCTTAATGGAATAATATTCTCATATGAATACATTAAAATAAGAATTGTTCATAAATAAGAATGAAAATTCTATGTGTTACAGAAAACACTCCCAAAAAATTGACTACTAAAGTCATTCAACAAGAGAATCTGGATGCTTATAAAAATAATAAATAATATTCTATTAATGGTTTGATGAAATTTTTTTATATGAAAAAATGGATTGAGGAAATTTATTTTGTTCTCATTTACTCAATATGATTGGGTATGTTAATGAATTTAGGAGGATGGGTCTACAATAAGGATAGATTAATCTATGAAACTAATTATACAATAACTATTGTAAATGCTATGATAATATTAATTAGTTTAATAAAAGTTTACTTGATATTATAAATATGTTGAGGATATATGAGTAGGAAATTAGTAGTCTAGGATTTGGAGCTATAATGACAGTATAAAAGAGTAAATGTTTAGGCTATAAGAATAAATTTAGAGGGTTTATTAGTCATATTAAGTCATTAAAACCTAATTAAGTGTTATAATAGAGGAGTGGTGTTTCCATTGTGGAGAACTAAGTCACAAGGGATGATTTTCTTGGATTTCCTAAAGGGGTTTTAGAAACATCATATAGATTCCACATCAGGTAATGATGTATTGAAAATATTATTCTTATATTTTCAAGGGTATGTGATACCAACTATATATATTAAAATATTTTTTTGAACTTTTCAAAGAGTTAAAAAAATCTAAAAGAATTTATGTTTGGAGAAAAAAGTTTTGTTTCAAGTGATAAATTAATGTGTTGTTACATCTAGGAAGTGGATGCAATGAATTACAAAAATTTTATGATGGGTCTAAATAAAATATGGGTGTTTTTATCTTGTTTTTCTATTATGTGATAAGAGAAATTATTTTTAAATTGTGATTTTTATAAATAACATGAGATTATGGTTTTGATACACATGGTTTTTGATTCTTCTGATTATATAACTTGTTTTTGAAGAAAGTAAGGATTAAAATAATTTTATCTAGGATAAATGAGTTTATTTAAGTTATTTGTTAAAATTTAAAGTACAAATCTTCCACCATCTAACAATAGAATATTTTAAATAATAAAATATTCATTTCAAAATACTTCACCAAAAACATAGAATAATATGTAATATATGGTTGTTAATTTCTTTTTTTAATATTTCAAAAAATAAGTAAATGTTAATTCCTAATTTTTGACACTCCTTTTTTGACATGGATGAAAATGTATTAAAGGAAAATAAGTTAAGGAGATGTAAATAAGGGAAGTTAAGAAAGATAATTCCATAACCCTTTATAAAATTCCCTCCGCATAGGTACCCATAAGAATTGTCGGTGCGCAGGGTACCTACGCATCAGCCTACGTGTTGGATGTGTGCATCAACCAGTGTGGCGTACCTCCATATCATCATGTGAAACACACCTATGCGAGCCAACACCTTCACCAAGGGTCCCATATTTTCTTATAAATAGGACCTTGTGTATCTTCATTTGTACGGATGAAAATTCTCAATGAACTCCTGACACTCTTCTCACCCTAGTCCTTTTCCCAAGCCATTCGAAACCTTCTAGGTATCCCTTAAAAACCTAAAGAAGAGTAAATTAAAGGGGTTGTAGTACCATAGTTCTACTAGGTCATAACACCTGTGAGAAGAACCCCCCCCCCCCCCCTATTTGAAGATCACTACCACAAGGTCCCCTTTCCGAACCAAGGTACCACTCGGGACATTTATGAGAACACCTATGGAGACCCTTAGAGGCTTGAAAAAAGCTCACCCAAGTGTTGTTTCCTAGGTGGTACATCGCCCAAAGTACATTCAGCCCGTGTAGGCCTACATACAGGAAGCACTCTTTGTCTCATCCAGCCTATACACTGATTGAGACACCCTTGGATCACCCAACCTCTATCCCATATGATCCACTTCGAAGGACTTCCTCCAAGACACCAATGGAAACGCCTCTCTTCCTTTGGCAATCTTTTCTGAGAGGTACCAAATTTAAACATACCCTAAAGACTCCAATATTTATAAACCATGGAAATATACACACCAACTTGTATCTCATTTGGATATTCATTCCTCTAGTTAGAGGTGTCTCGCACCTATCTTACCAGATGGTTAGTGTCCTCAGGGTGCGTGTAGATATGCATTCCAACTATCCTGAGGAACGTGACCTCGTGGATGATATCATGGATATCCTAATTCTAAGTGGGGAGGGTGAGGATAAATCTTACCTTTACCTTCAACATATAATGAGATCATCATCTTGGTACCAATTTTAGGGCATACCCCCTAGAGTAATCCCCTAGCCTTTCTTTTGGGAGGATTCACTCTTACTCTTATTTGGATATTAGGTTATACCCAAATGGGTAGTCCAATGTGACTATTCAAAATACAAAATGGGAGAGGGAATGAGCACATAAAATCCCTTTCATCTCCTCATGTATCCCCATCCTCTTCCACCATTGGAAGGGGGATTGTGTGTTTTACTATATTTTACACTTCCTCTTGTTTCCTATATTAAAGAATGACTCATCATGACTCATTTGCGATTAGAGAATAGCCATGATCATGACATCCCCATAGTCAGATGCATGTTTTGGTAGAGAATATTATTTTGTATCTTCCTCTGACCTTCATTTAGAGTATCTCCATAGGTGTGGGTCCTCAAAGACATGTATCCAACCTCAACCTAAGGTGGATTGTGTGGTTTATTAGATCTCTTGTTTCCTCATGTTTATCAAATTGATAACAACTCACAGGGTATTAGAGGTTGATAGTGGTCATGACATCTACAATATACAAAACATTTTGGACAACCCCCTTATGAGTAGGCCCCAAACAAACCAATCCATGGGCCTCCTAATTGGTGTAATCCCCAGAAATCATAACCAGGCTTCCTCCTTAAGAGTAATCCCCAAAAAAACCAATATATGGGCCTCCTTCATAGCATGAGACCCAAAATTTTACAATTGGACATCCTCATCAAGAGTAAACCCCAACCAAACCAATCTATGAGAATCTTGCTTGGTTTAATCCATAACCTTTCACAACTAGGTATCTTCCTTAGGAGTAAGCCCTAACCAAACCAATCCATGAGCATCCTACTTGGTGTATGCCCCAACCTTCCATAACTAGGCATCCAAATCTGGAGTAAACCAAAACCAAACTTATCCATGGGTCTCTTACTTATTGTATTCCTCAACCTTTCACAATTGGGAATCCTCCTCAAGAGTAATCCCCAGCCAAACCGATCCATAGGCCACCTACCTAGTGTAAGCCCCAAACTTTTACAACTGGGAATCCTCCTATGGAGTAAGCCCCATCCAAACCAATACATGGGCCTCGTACAAGGTGGAAGAACTAAATGATTTCAAATTAGAATCCTCTTTAGGTGTAATCCCCAACCAAACCAATCCATGGGCCTCCAACTTATTGTAAGCCCCATAATTTCACAACTGGGAATCCTTCTTAGGTTTAATCCTCAACAAAACCAATACATGTGCCTCCTACTTGGTGTAATTCCCAAAATTTTAAAAAAGGGCATCCTCCTCAAGAGTAATCCTAAACCAAACCAATCCATGGGCCTCCTACTTAGTTTAAGACCCATCCTTTAAAAACAGGGTGTTATCCTCAAGATAAAGCCCCAACCAAACCAATCCATGGGCCTCCTACTTGGTGTAATCCAAAAACCTTTCACAATTAAGAATCCTCCTCAGAATTAACTCCCAACAAAAACAATCCATGGGCCTCTTATTTAGTGTAAGACCCAACCTTTCACAAATGGGAATCCTCCTCCAGATTAAACCCTAACCAAACTAATCCAGGGGCCACCTACTTGGTGTAATCCCCAACCTTTCAAAGTAGGGAGTCTGACTTAGGTGTATGCCCCAAACTAAACCCTAAAATTCTCCAGGATTCAAGTCAGTTTTCATGCTCCAAATTAAAAAAGGGGATCCTTTTCAATAATAATCCCCAACTTAATACCCGCAAATGGCCATAATCCCTTATGATACAAACCTTCAGAGTGCATCCATAGGTGGGGTTCCTCACAATAAAACTACATAGGCCTTGATTTCTGTCTAAATGGGATATGTAAGAAGCCTACCTATGGTCCAAACCCAACACCATACATCAAACCTTTTCTATATGTCCTACATTCCCAGTGGAATCTTATTCAACCTGAGAATCCATATCCCTTTTGGGTTCCCTAGTCTACTTTGGTATATGTCCCACAAAAAACATTGAATAAACACCTTTTACCTAGACATCCTTTCTATATTAAACTAAGATGAATGGTTTGGTCCTTATCACATAACATTAAAAGGAACGTTGTGACCCATTATGTGGAATTGGACTATGTGGGTTCTGATTCCTTTCACAAGGATACGTAGGAAGCCTATCTCACGGGTTTTATTCCAACATCAAAACAACTACCGTCTCCTTAGATTATGACACACTCCAAAGCACCCCACTATATGGATAAAAACCATAATTTTCATAATAATGACCAAATAATATCTAATAATTACATAAGAGGATACCATTGATGGAGAACCTCAGATACTTATAGATATCTCCATCAATGAAGAACCTAATATACATACAGATGATTCTAAATTCTATACATAGTAATAATTTATAGTCAATTAAAGGGTGACCCACATCATACTTGGGAGTTAATTAAGGATTTACAAACATATATTACATCTATTAGAGAGTCATGAAGTAGGAACTAATTCCCCTAAAAGTGTGTGATGAGCTTGACCTACCATCCTCTCAACCAATGTGAGTTATTAGGAATCGTTGGCCAAACTTCCCAAAGAGTTCATACCTTTGGAAAGAAGGTCCTCCATGGATATAGAACCATTGAGTGTTTGAGACTCCATGAACAAATACTATTGGAATACATTAAAAAATAATTATCCTAAAGTGAATTATTGCACAAAACTCAACCCCCTACAATCATCCATCAAGTGATATGGGTTATCATCAGAAATAAATAATTTTCAAGCCGATGTGAATCCTTAACCAAGTTGATGGTATCACTCACCTACCAGGCCCTTTTCTCTCTAAAAAATGAAATCAATAATAAGTTTGTTCTTTTAAATGAGATACAACTTTGATATATTTTTCTTGATTTGTTTTTCATCAGTATATATGTACTTTCTCTCAGAACTCCCTTCAATCCAATGGTGTCCTTCTAGCTTCTACAAGCATATTCTCTAGATATTGTTCAGGATGGGTCATTATCCAAGTAGAGGACACCATCACCAACCATGCATCTTCAATGTTGGGTATCAAAAACATTGGTTTAGATGTAATGTCATAACAGTACCATCCTAACTCTTTATTTTTCTTGATAGGACCTCTAGCTCACAAAGCCCCACAGATCATCCAACCAGTGAGGGTTGGTGTTCCAGAAATAGACAACACCAACCACCATCTTCCACCATATTAGGAGATTATCCCTAGAATGAAACAACCATTCCCTCCATTATCTTAAATGAGTTGGATCAAGATCTCATAGAATAACTCTCCCAGGATACACAAGGGTACTTCCAAAGGGCTCATTCCAGCAATCGGTGCCACCAACACCACACGATAGTAAACCATTATCATAATGGGGGTGTTATCATAAGAAGTATAACCCAAGTCATCTTGGCTTGGAAATTAATGATATCCTTATAAAGTTATAAAGAAGCTAACATGGAGTAGGTCCACAGCTCTGCCCCTTTGTAAAATGCCATAAATCATTTTTTTGCGAAAAACTATGAGCGAGCACATACACCCACCCACCCTAATTCATCCATCCATCCAACTTGCCCGGTGGTATCCAAGGAATCCCACAATTAAAATATGGTGGAACACAGTGAGTATTAACATACACTAACCCTCAATAATCAATAATTCTAGAAGAATCATCTCACAATACCTAGTGAATACCACCAACCAAATACAGAAGTAGACAATGATAATAACAAACGCCTTCCCACACCTAGAAATCCCTCCAGTCAAATTGGATAGTTATCCATGAGTATGTACAAATACCTACCCACATCCATAAATATTTCTTGAAACCTCACCTGATAGTTTTTAATGAATATCTCTATCCATGATTGGTGGAAAACCGCAATCCGGTGCACATACCATCCTGTATTCATTAAGTCTGCTAGTGGTTTCATCTAGCAACACCTGGGGAGATCAGTTGGAAATTTCATAAGATGAATATGAGGAAGAAAAACCCCCCTACCCCAATACCTGAGTACTGTCAGTATCTACTAGTAGTAAATAGAGGATAGAATTAGGCACATACCCCTACTCTAGATATGGAATAAGCATATATCCCCATTCCAATAGCTGAAGTCACCAAGCATATCCTGACAATGGTGAAGGGGAAGACACAAATTCCTACCCACATCCTAAAAACCTCCTAGGATATCATTATGATGACAACATTAGTGTCATCGGGACAAACACATATCTTTATCCCTAAAAATGAGGTGGATCATCATCATGTCACCCTAGAGAAGACACACACCTCTTATCCCATCAGGGAGGGTCATAGGGTGAACTCTCGTATAATATAAGGGAAAATGGATTGGGAATACACACCTATTCCAATTAAATGTAATCATTCTATCCTAATGGACACTCTAAGGTGGGAGAAAATCTATACCCATGAAAGCTACTTCCCCTGGAAAGTGGCCTCAATCTTTCACAAGAATACATTAAAAAAGAAGCCTCACCAGAAAGACTAAACAATAAAGAGCTGATAGAAGATCCCACTCTACTTAATAATGGATTTATTCAATACCTCATATTTTTATCTATGGTAGATTAATATACTACTCTCTCATTACCAAATTACATAGGTATTAGTAGTAATTATAAAGGTCATTATAGGAAACTTCACCATGATGTATTACTTCATGAACACAACCCAGTTGATATCGAGACCCTATACATTGACCAGAGTCTTGAAAACCCTCCACATGATTACAATATCAAGGAATAATAAGGTCTTCCCCTTCTTGTAATCTACCATGGTTGTCCTCCCTATTATGGAATTCTCTATTAAAGTTCTCTCTGTAGTAGTGTTTCACTTCATTAGAAGGGTCTTCCCCTTGGAGATGTAGTGATTAGAAAGTCCTCTTATCACAAGGCACCTGGGAAAAAAAGTCCACTCATGTCTAATTCCTTTCATTGATAAGTGAAATTCTTTCTCAGCTGAATGATATCCCAAGGAAATGGTAATTCTTTGAAACACCATTGGGTCATCTGCCTTCTAATATAATAGAGTAAGTCTCTACCAATATCATTTTTTATGATAAAGGAGTAGGAAAACATCCAATTTGGTCAGACCAGTTTGGGGAAACTATGGGTAAATATGAAGATGGAATATTGAAGATGAGTAAATAGCTGGTTAAAGATGACGTACCAGCCATTTTCTGGCCTTTAGCCACCCATCAATATAGCATTCCATAAAAAAATTTAGAAGATTATGTGCATGACATATGCCTCAATATATGTAAAAATCTTCACCACTTTAGCAAAAAGTTCTTATTCTATGATGAGTGTTGAATTCAATTCAATGTAATAAAAGGTATGAAATTCTAAATTGACTTGGCATCTCTCATGGCTGCACAAAATCTAATGTTTGAGAAACAGAAAATATCCCTTTAATGTTCATTCCTCAATGTGCTAGAAATATTGTGGAAGATAATTATAGATACCCCATATGGTGTTCATGTTAGAGGATTGGGTGAACATATAGTGTTTTATTTCACCTCACTCTCTAATCAGTAAATCTCATCAAAGTTTGTTATCATGAAATGTTATAGATTTGATCAAGATTCAATGAACTAAATTTTTTCACAACTGAGGACTTGCTAAAATAAGGCCATGACAGACTCTCGTCAACATTAGTACAAAAGAGAGTAGGATATTGAGAAAAAAAATATTCATCAAGCATCTAAAAAAATTGATCAAACCTCCCATTTAGGAAAATTAAATCATCAAATAGTGAAAATTTTGAAATAGTTGAATGATCATAGGAAGTGGTTGATTCAGGTGCATATTGGATGATTCACCCAAACTATGTTCTAAAAAAAAGAATTTTTAAAATCAAAAGGGAAGATATGAAAGTATCAGTCACATTATTTTAGGAGAAACCCCAACCCACAGGTTTTGGGGATTTTTTACCCCACCTTTGAGTTCAGCAAACCATGTATGAAGAGTTTTAAAAGTAGAATGAGAAAACCCCCATCCCTTAGGGCTGATTTTTTACCACACCAACCTTCTACTCAATGAAAATTAGCTTCATACTATTTAGGGGAAACACTGTATAATGGATCCTCCAAGTTCATCCCATCTCATGATTCATTACTCTCACAAGGAACTTGCACAACTAAACTATCCGAATATTCCCTTTGGATTAATATTTTCCAAAAATCTCCTAGATAATCAAAAAAAGGAGAGGACGAGGCCTCATGGAGGGCATAAAAAAATTCAATTTCTCAAAGACACCAATAGAGTGACTATAATGATTTATGCATCACTGGCTATCATCAACACCTTCCCTATATACCCTATAGAATATGCGGCCAATTTAGAGGAGTATAATTAGGAATTTTTGGTTCCTAATGTGGTCTACAATGAATCAATTGAAGGGGGAGTGAATACATGGAACCAAAGGGTCAACCTGAATTTGTGAATTCCCTATAATAATCCAGCATTACCTCGTCAAAGAGCACCCGAAATGTAAAAGGGAAAGGGTATTATTGTTCCTCAGCTACCTCAGGGAGAGGTTGAACCCATTTCAAATAATGAATGATTTTTTTTTTTGACAAGACGAAGAGATGAAAGAATCTAGGAGACACAATTCTGAACTACTCAGATACATCATTCCTGTTGGGTGTGTTCTATAGGTAGATTCTCAACTCACACTCCCAACCAGCATACCTTAAGAAAGAGGGTTTTCCATAGTGGCTGAAGTGGATCTGGAACATTTTTAAATTTGGGATACCATCCACCAATATACTTGGATACTAAAATAGTAGATTGGAAATTCCCTCCATTGGGTGTACAACTAGAACATGGCTAGGAACATATTTACAGGCCTTCCCCTATAGGGTATCTATGGAAAATATCAGCAGAGTTGCTAAATATATCCCTACCAGCTACTGCACCTATTCAAGATTTAGCTTTTCTTGACATTATTTGAAAGCTCATGTTTTGAGGTTTTAGTCAGATCTACCTATTAAATTAGAAATCAATGGTGTGTTGAATGTTGCACGTTGATCATCCTTTTTGAATAATTATTTTGTTTAAGGACATTCTGATTGAAGACAACCTCTTAATGCCTATCTGATAGAATGATTTAAATTTATGTTTTATATAATCATGCTAAATTAAATTAGTATTTGATTAACATGTATAGAGGGATGGAAAGTTCTTATTTACTTGATTGTTAGGTTGGGCTGAGAGGAATATGAAAACTTTGCATTGATGAAGTGTAACACTTCTAATTATGGAAGAGAAAGAAAAATTGGATGTCACAATAGGATTTTATATAGGTATTTTTCTGTTGTTTTGGGCACATATAGTTAGTCCTTTTCCTCATTATATTAAGTTTTATTATAATTCATCCTTGTATACTTATTCAATTACTTGATGGTGAATGCTCATTTTACCTCATGTTTTCACTGTATCTTGAACCTTTATTTTTTATCCTGGGGTATGGGTTGGAAAACCAACTCATTCATTTTTTCATTGTTGTAGTTCATTAGTTTTGCACTGAATATTTACCTATCATAAATAGTGAGTTTAAAATGGGTGTTGTGCAGCCTGTGGTCTATGGTTTTCATTGTTTTCTTCAAAAGGGATATTTCGACTTCTGATTGTTTGCCTATACAAGTTCAACTTTTTAATTGATATCATTACTGTATATTCATCTTTTTAATTCTTAATTTATCTATTGGAATATTTTCAAGCTCATTATTTATTGCAAGAACAATTTTTCTAGGGGGTGGGGGCTTTGCAGAGGGAGGGGTGTCCAGGAGGTAGAGGGGGGTGTCCAGGAGGGGGTGTCCAAGAGGGAGGGGGTGTCCAGGAGGTAGGGGGATGTCCAGGGGGTGTTAAAGAGGGAGGGGGTGTTCGGGGGGTCCAAGAGGGAGGGGTGTTCAGGGGAGTGTCCCCGGGGGGGGGGGGGGGGGGGGGGCTGTCCAACAGGGTGTCTAGGGGGTCCAAGAGGGAGGGGGTCCAGGGGAGTGTCCAGGAGGGAGGGGTGTTTAGGGTGAGAGGGGATAGGGTGTGTAGTTGGGGTGTAAGGGTCAGGGGGTACAAGGTGGGGAGAGGGTGTGTTAGGGGCTGGTGGGTGTGAAAGGGGGGAGGGGAGTTGGGTAGAGGGTGCATGGGTAGGGTGGGTGAAAGAGATTCTTAATAAAAAAATAAAAAAATCATCGGTTTTTTAGAATAATATAGATGAAGTTGATTTGATGATTTAGTTATTCATCATAACATAAATCATTGTGATTTGAGATGAATGAGTGATGTTTGAAAAATAAAGAGCATTATTAATGATCATGTTATTTTCTATTGGGATGTACATATCAATCTGAATATTATTTGTTCATTGTTGGTTATGGATTCATGTATCATTTATCATGTATAGTTGACACACTGATAACATATATATAAGAATTTTTTATATCTCATTTCTATTCCAACAATTTTCTTATAGGTGGATTCTTATGGTGAGGCCAGTTCTATCCACCACCATCAAAGATAGTGAGTTAAAAATCATATTTGGGTAAGGTTTATTCCATTTTTATTCTTTGGTCCAATTTTAATTAGGGATTTATTTATTTTTGGGTTTCTTATATTTTTGTAGTGCGCTTTGTATTTCGTTGATGTGGATTTGAGTCGGCGTTGATGAAGGCTTAAAAGTGTATGAATATATAGGAATATACATATATAAGTTCTCCCATTATATATATTCACTCATGGAAGTATGAATATATATATTGGGGCTAGGTGGTCATATATATAGATGTGAAAAATGCATACATGTGTAAGTGTAAATGGGTATATGAAAGTATAAACATATATCTAAGGACCCCCTTATGCATATTTGGCCATGAAAATTTGTACATAAGGGCTAGGAGTCATTATATATATGTGAGGTTTCATATGCTTTCAAGAAGAAAAAAAATATGTTTTGTGTTTTCAGTGTCAAAAGAAAATGCACCTTGATGGTGAGGTAGGTTTCCTCTACCTAAACCATTAATTTAAATTCTATAATTTCATGATTGATTTGAAAACTTGTTTCCATAATTTCATTATTGTTTAAGAAAATGGGTTTCTAATAACCACTAGCTTTGTCAAGGAAGAATATGAATATATCACTTGAACTTATTTATATACCTTGTTTTTTGATGAATTAAGAGTTTACTTCAACTAACAAAAATGAAGGTATCATTTTCGAACATAAGTTGAGATTTCCCCGATACAAGATTACGGAACCAAAATGAAGCTACATTTTCATCATGGTTGTTCTTATTAATATTTCAATAATGGTTATCTTGAGATATGATTAATAAGATTAGGGAAAGGGTATCTCCTTTCCTGAGTCCCCAAACATATTTGAAGAATCTGATGTTCTTCCCCTAATAAATAAATTGACATCAATGGAAAACGAAATAACATAAAAAGAGTTCCAATAAATCAACTAGAAAAACCCATGCATGATAACACCTTGACTATTTAAAACCATTCTACCTAATCATATGGATTTTCTATTCCAAACATAAAGGAAATATTGGATCTTGTCTGCCTTTGTTTAAAATCACCAATCATCTCTTGGGAAAACTGATAGCACCCTGGATTGTCATGCCATTCACAAACCCATGTTGTTCATATAAAATCCATTGAGGAAGAAGCTGAGATAGATGCATGTAAACCACAATAGCCAAAACATTATAGAAAGAGTTAAAAAGGTTTATAGGTCTCTATTGACTCAAAGAAGAAGGATCTATAATTTTAGTGATATGAACCAGGGAGGTGGATCTGGCCATGCGTAGGATGCTTCCACCCCAGAAGATTTCATGCACCACTTCCCTAGATTTTTCTTACCAAGTTCCCATAAGGAAACATAAAATAAACTGTAATAACCTTCGGGACTTGGTGCTCTAGAATGGTAATGATAAAGAACTAACTCATGTATATCATGATCCCTTGAAACTAAAACCAAGATGAAATTATAACTAATAGTCACTACTCTCGGTATGGCTTCATAGAGCTCTTCCTGACAACTCAGATAGCCACTAAGCATGTCGGACTGGTCCTTGTAATAAGTGACCAAAATTATCAACGTCCAAACCTATGACTTCTTTATGATCAATAGAGAATGAACCATCCTCCCATAGAATATTGGTTGTGGTAATTCTTTTCTTCTCTTTGAGGAAATCATGAAAAATGTGTTTTTCTCTTTTTTCAAGCTAGGTGACCCAGGATTTATTTCGAGATGAGCATTCATGATCTAGGATCCTTTCAACCAAAATATTCTTAGTGTGAACCAGGTATTTAAGAATAACATCATCCCATCCTTTCTTGTCAGGGGGATAGTAGGTGGGAGGGAAAACTGGAAATGGGTGGTCTGCAAGGTGGTCTATAGGGCAGTGGTCTGAAGGGCATGGGGGAGGGGGGAGGGGCAGGGGGATGGTGGCCGAGGGGAGGGGGCAGGGGGCAGGGGGCAGGGGGGTCTACAGGACAGGGGGTAGGGGGAAAGGGGGAGGGGGTCTGTAGGGTAGGGGAGGGGATGGGGTGGGGGTGGGTGTAGGGGGTGGGGGCAGGGGGGATGGGGTTGGTGGAGGGGGTGGGTGGAGGGGGTAGGGGCAGGGGGATGGGGTGGGTGGAGGGGGGGTTGGAGAGGGTAGGGGTAGGGGAGGTCTGTAGGGTAGTGGGAAAGGGGGAGGTCTGCAGGGTAGGTGGACGGGGGAGGTCTGCAGGGTGGGGGGAGGGGTGGAGGGGGAGGTCTTTAGGGCAGGGGAGGGAGAGGGGGAGGGGTATGGGGGATGGGGTTGGGTATATGGGGTTGGAGGTAGGGGCAGGGGGAGGGGTGGGTGGAGGGGTAGGGGAGTGGGGAGGTCTGTAAGGCAGGGTGGTAGGTGGTCAGGGGTGGTCTGCAGGGCGGGGGGAGGGGGAGGGTGCAGGTGGGATGCAAAGGGGGAGAGGGTGGTGGTCTATATGGTAGGGGTTCAAGGGGGTTCAATGGGGAAGTATGTGCAAGGGGGAATTTGGGGGAGGGAAAACTGGAAAGGGGAAGGGTGCAGGGGGAGGGGGTAGGGGGTCTTCAGGGGAGGTCTATAGGGCAGTGGAGAGGGTGAAAGTGCGGTGTAAGTGGAGAGGGGGAGGGGTGGGGTAGGGGTTTCAAGGGGTAGGTGAAGTGGGGAAGGTGGTGTAGTTAATCTCTATAGGATTATTTAATCTTAGATAAGGTTGAATAACTATTACAATCTATATCTAACTCCCCTATTACTTCATGATTAGGTTTCTCCAAATATGACCTCCTATTTATAGAAGATTGCTTTCACTAAATCATGGATTGATATTACTTTTAACAAATCATATTCTATATGATACCACTAGTAGTTATTGGTATGGCTTTAACACCTTTTCTTTTAAGAATTTAGGCCCTTATGTCCACTTTTTTCATTATAGCTTATAAAGATATATTTGGATCTTGCAATATATCCTCCTTTTGGTGGGTAGATTCGACTACCACATTTCATGAATTTGTCTTTACATATCTAGGTTCAATATGATATTTTAAATTAAAATAGATATATCAAAATACACCAAATTTCATCAAGATTCTATAAATAGATATTGATTTTTTCAACATTTAGGTAAAATATGAACAATAAACAACAACTTTTGTGATTATTATTTTACTAAAAATAACATGATGTCATGTTTTTAATGTAGGAAATATTTTCAAGAGAGTATATTGATCAATAAAAGAGCGCCACATATTATAGTATCTCTCAACATTCAATGTTCCTAACTTCTTTTGTTGTACGTTAACTTTAATTTATTTCCAGATTTATGTTTCTATTGTACTGTATGGTTGTCGATGTATCAACCAAGTATTTTTTGTGCTAGGAAAGGATAACATTATGGATCATTCATATATGAATGTATCAACTATCTATCCCTGCATAAACATTATTGATAATGAAAATATAGTAATACCATATAGTAGCATACAACTGAGAATTGACAAGACCATTCCCTAAAACCAAACCTCCTCATAGATTTGACAATCTGTCTAGAAAGAAGGGGGTATATCCAGAAGGGAGGGGGGCTATCCAGGAGGGGGGTCTGTCTAAGGAGGGGGTGGGTCTATGTCCAGAAATGTGGGGGGGTGTCCAAGGGAGTGTCTATGAGGGGGGTGTCTAGGAGGGGGTGTCCAAGGGGGTGCACGGTGGATCTGTAGGTGGGGGAGGGGTTCAAGGGGGTCTGTAGGGGGAGGGGGTGTGCAGAGGGCGTAGTGAAGGGGGTTTTGTCCAGGGAGGGGGTGGGGGTCTGTCCTAGGTGGGGGGTCTGTCTAGGTGGGGTGAGAGGGAGGTTCTATCTAGGAGGGAGGGCAGGGGTGCAAGGGGGTCTGCAGGGGGTCTGTAAGGGGGTGTTCCATAACTTGATTTCAATATATGCAACCAAAATCAACCATGTGGACAAAATACATTCAAGGTAATATTTATGATATATGATGTAAACGAGATCAAACTTTAAGAAAGTCTTGCCTATGAAATTTTGGTATGAACCTGGTTGGATTTTCATTCATTGACAATCAAAAAGATGAAATTTCTGACATGTCTTCCTCTAGTTTGTATCTTCAGTACAATATTTTAATTTGTTTTGAAATTTGATGTTTCAAATAATTAAATAACATTGAAACATCTGATACCTTTATTTTCACATAGAAACATATGTTATGAATGTATGCCATTTTGAGTATTAATGTATTTTTATTAAACTGTAGATTAAATTTCTGGACTTATAAGATACTTTTTAGTTGGATAAAGTGAAGGGTTTTGGTCATGGATACTTGGTTATAGGGTTTTCCATAACTATATTTTAATGAAATGCAGCATCATGGAACATAGAATCTATGGCATATTTTGGTGTAGTGGATCATTTTATTCTATCTCTGTTATTAATTTCTTCTACTTGTACTGAATATCACATTGAATACATGCTTTTGAAAACTGGATCATGTAATATGTTTAACCATTCGATGATATATTTAATTTTACCAGTGATTTTTTTTATTATTGGAACATGTATTTTAGGGGTATCCTAATATTTTATAGGGTTGTATTTCAGGAGGGGGTTTGTCCAGGAGTGGGGGCTATCCAGGAGGGGGCTATCTAAGAGGTAGGGTTAGGGGTTCTGCAGCGGGGGTGTGAAAGGGGGGAGGGGCAGGGTGGAGGGGTGGAGGGGTGTGTAGGGGGGAGGGGCAGGGGGTCTGTCCAGGGTGCAAGGAGGGTCTATCAGGGGTGCAGAGGGGTGTGCAGGGGGGAGGGGGTGTGTAGGGGGGGCAGGGGGAGGGGGGAGGGGCAGGGGGTTTATCCAGGGAGAAATGGGGGTATGTTAGGGGTGCAAGGGGGGTTTGTATAGGGGTGTAAGGGGGTCTGTAGGGGTGCAAGGGGGTCTATCCAGGTGTACAAGGGGGTCCATAGGGGTGAAAGGGGGTCTATAGGGGGTGTAAGGGGGTCTGTCCAGGGTGCAATTCAGGGTGCAAGGGGGGGTCTTTCTAGGGGTGCAAGGGGGTATGTAGGGGTGAAAGAAGGGTATGTCCAAGGGTGAAAAGGGGGGTTTGTCCTGGGTGCAAGGGGGTCTGTCTAGGGGTGCAATGGGGGGGGGGTGTCCAAGGTGCAATCTAGGGTATAGGGGGTTTGTCTTGGGGTGAAAGGGGGTCTGTCCATGGGTGCAAGGGGTATCTATCCAGGGGTGCAAGGGGGTCTGAAGGGGTGAAAGGGGGTCTGTCCAGGGGTTATGGGGGTCTATCCCGGGTGCGGGGGGGGGGGGGAGTTCTGTCTAGTAGGGGGTCTGTCCAGTGAGGGGGGGGGGGTCTTTCTAGGGGTGCAAGGGGGGTCTGTAGGGGGAATGGTGTCTGTAGGGGGGAGGGGGTGTGTAGGGGTGGATGGGTAGGGGGTCTGTCTAGGAGGGTGGTTTTTTAGGAAATGGGAATGGTTATAGCCATGGGTTGAACCATGGCTAAAATCTCTATAGCCACGGTTTGAACCATGGATAAAGCCCTATAATCATGGTTCAATAAACCATGGCTGGTATTAGTGTTGCTATTAGGTGAACCCTATAGCCATGGTTTGAATTGTGTCCATATCCCTATAGACACTATTTGAAACTATGGCTATATGGTTTGCCCTATAGCCACACTTTACCAACCACAGTTCAATGAATCATGGTTATAACCTATAACCACGATTTTTGGGCTTATAGCCATGGTTTCAAACTGTGACTATATTCTAAATTTCTAGTAGTGAGAGTAGCATTTGACACATTTGGTCTCTCACTATGATCTCAATATGGGGACTCCTAAACAACACGAGGTAGTGAAACTTAGTTGCTTTATGAAATCACTAAAGGGACAGGCCTTTCTATGGTAAACTAGATTGTCAGCTCAGTAAATTTCCATGTGGGAAGAACTCCATCAGAAGCTTCTCTTCCAGTTCTTCTCAACATGGTAGAATAAAAAATTCCTCAATCTCTCAAATTGAAAAAAACAGGATAATAAAAGTGTCTTAGATTTTATTGCTTTGTGGAAAGGATTGAAATAATCCATGAACCTACCACTCCCACAAGAATACAGTTTCCCATATATATAGTGAATCTTCATGATGAGTTACACACACTAATTATCCCTATGAAGCATTCTAGAGGGTTTTTTGACATTACTTATATTTATCAAAGAGTGGAAGACTCCATCGCATTGACCAAAGATAAGCCCCTATTAATTCCATTAGTTCAAAGGAAGAGAATAGGAAAAGAATAAGTTTACACTATTACACTTAAGTAGGCCCCTGTACCCACTCCCAATCTAAAGCGTACACCGTATCATGTGGTTCCTCCCCATGAGCATCAGCAACAATGCACACCTCGTTAGGATGATCAATGAGAGAAGAGGTGAAAGTAGTTTTAGGAGATAAAAAACAAGGTCTATTCTTTTTGAAGTGACCATGTCCCTGACTACTTCATCTCATCATTGGAAAACAACTTGATAAATTTTTGAAATCCCAGGAAACCCAATGAGTATTGTGATGAACATCACCCAAACTATTTCCCCTTAAATCAAGTACTGGGCCACAAAATTCAGGAGTGTTTTTTTTTCAAAACAATCTTGTAAAAGATGGTGGTCTTTAGGAAGGTGAAGTTGGGTAGCCCACCTTCTCAA
This sequence comes from Viscum album, assembly GCA_963277665.1. Taxonomy (NCBI): domain Eukaryota; kingdom Viridiplantae; phylum Streptophyta; class Magnoliopsida; order Santalales; family Viscaceae; genus Viscum; species Viscum album. Next base: position 511,388,063 of record OY728136.1, on the reverse strand, counting down.
GTAGCTTGTGTCTCTACCATCAATATGGAGGAGGAGAATTAATGAAATAAATTTAATAGAAAGAGTACATAGAAATTAAGAAATTGGATGGTCAGAAATATTATCAACTAGATTCACACTATCCTAAAAGCATAGTTGTAATAGCTGACTATGCCCACATCCACTCCCACTTCAACACAACTGACTCCATCGGTAGCTGAGCACTATGAAATCAATTATTCCAAAAAAACATGGATGAAAGATAAAGAATAAAACACAATAATATTATCATCTTATAATGATAATTTTGTCTCTAACATTAGTAAAATTCATTCCTATAGTCCTAGAAATATGGGCACCACCTCACCAAATGCTACAACAATAGTCAACCTTTTAGATAAAATATTCATCAGATGAAGAGTTTATATTCTATTAAATTAATTATATTCACTTAATAGATCCCTTATCAGATGATTAGAATGATTATGAACCAAAATTACCTACACCTGATTGTATAATTGGGGGGAATAGGTTTCTAGAGTCAAGGATATAGGGGAAGATGCAGTCATTCCATGAGTCACTGTTGTAACTACGTCCCTGCTCAAACCGTCTATGTAGAAGAAACTTGTGGGAGAGTTCTCCAATGAGCTCAACATGAGAAATAATATTCCCCCACACATGTCAAATTTTTTCTTGAAATAATAATAATGGAATATTTATATAGGATAAATTATCACCTAATTAACTTCTATATGTAGGTAGACCTAGTGGACCTAATCCACCAAGAGTAGAAGCACCTTCAGTTCCTATTATAATGGTCGACCGGTCCACATCAAGTACTTAAGTTCCTAAATAATCTGCAAAAGAGAATCCATGTGTTGGGAAGTGCAGAACTTTGGACTATAAGTATGATGTTTTGAAACAAATAACCCTAGTGTCATCCAATTTTTCAATCCTGAATTCTCTAAATTTATCAAAAGTCCTCCTAGAATCACTCATAGAGGCATTGTCGATCCCTCGGTAATTTGAATTTGAGGTTTCTGCTGTTGAAGGGTATCATGTGGAGAATGATCCTACAAAATGCCACACAGTCATATCTTTCATAGAATATGATAAATATTCAATCATATAGGGGAAATTTAGACCCTTTTATATATCTAGAAGGATAAATGGCAATGATACCCAATGAGCCTTCATTAATAATGAGTTAGGAGTCAAAATCATTCCAATTTTAACACTTCATAAACAGGGTTTCAATGAATCCCACTTGTACCCCTTCACATTAATTTTACAGGGATATAACAAGATTGAGAAAAGGCCTCTTAGAAAAATCAAACTCAGAACTCAGTTTGGGCATCTTGTGTATGACTCATAATTCATGGTTTTTAGGTAGGATGAAACCTTTAACATTATTCTAGGAAGAACTTGGCTACATAATCATGTAGTTATCAATTCATCATACCACCAATGCCTCAAATATTGTATCAATAGAAAAACTGGGACATTTCACAGTGAAAAAAACCATTAAAATCTTTTGAATCACATTACATTAACATAATATTATACCAGTGGGATGGTAAATGGTTCATGACTAACGATTTTGCTCAAATTAATACCTCAAATGGATATAATATGATTCTAGCTAACCCTTTAAAACATCTTAGTGCAGAGTATGTGTTTCCTTTCAAACAAATTGTGCAGATGAATTTTAATTCAAGCACACATTTATAAACATCCAAGATTCAAGTTGGGACAACTAATCCAGACAGTGTAGGAGATGTTGTCAACTCTTCAATTAGTAATGAATGCCCAGATGAAAATGTTTTAATTCCATCCCCTGAGCTTCAGAAAATCTATGTTATATCAGTTAAGATGAAATAAGTTTCCATGACAATGGGAAATAATGATAATTATTGTTCTCAGTCCCTCATCCCCCTTTCAAATATATAAAAGTCCACATACCATTAATTAAGCTAGAAATGGTTTCTTGGTCTTATGGATTTCCAAATTTTAAATCCTCCCCTAACACTGAGAAACTTTCTACATCATCTAATCCCTATGAAGAGGATAAATAGGTGAATAATGAGAAAGAGGAAGAGGAGGAAGATGTAACGACCCAAACTTTCATTAATGGAAATCCCTCTGGATCTAATTAAATGCATCTTTATGTAAAATGTTTATATAAAATGTCAACTTCTTTGGTTTTATGTTATGAATTGTGATCGTTGCTAATATAGAATTTGAACAGTGATCACCTGATTAGTATAAATATAGGGCTTTAACAAATCCAATTTACTCAAACAAATGAAGCGATGGCCTCATCCAGTAGATGTTCCCCATACGAAGCCCATTTGTTAGAGCCTGGAAAGGTGGTGGAATCATTGAGATTTGCACTTGACCAAGACCAAGCTGAGTTTGAATATTTTAACCTCGATTGGGACTACCTACAAGAGAAATGGAAGTTGATAGAGATTACCACCCGAGCAATGTTATCTGAGCCACCCAAAGAGTTTGTCAACACCACACACCTTACTCTTCGGTATTACGTAGGTGTTATAAGGGGTTATGTGATAAGAAAATAGTACTATGGTTATGTAAATTAGTTTTTTATATAATAATTAGTATACATTCATTTTATTATTGTTACCTTGTAAATAGTTTTACTTTTTAAAAGCACAAATAGTATTTGTAGTTAATGTTCAACTAAATATATTTTGATGAATTAATGGATTTTTTAATTAAAAAATATTTTAATAAAATATTATTATTGTTATTAAATTTAATTTTTATTAAATATAAATGATCGTATAATTTTATGAATGCAATTTTAATTTTTATTAAGGTTTAAAAGCCATTTTTTTCAAAACTTGTGAATTTTCAATAAATGTCAGGTTTTATTTTAAAAGTGAAAATTAACAGATTTAAAAAATTATTTAGATAAAATCAATATTATTTCTGGAATCATGATTTCAAAATTATCCAATGGTGAATTTTTCATAATTTTCTGAGACAATCAATTTTTTGGGTAAAAATTAAATATCATTTAAATATATAATGTGTTTTATGAAATCATAATGACACAATAGTGACGTAATAAAATACTATAAGCATTATTTTCATCCAATATATGTTTTATAATTAAAATAATGTGTTTTTGGGTTTTTTTGACTTATTTTACAAGGCATTAATTTACCCTTCAAGACTTATTAAACATCCGGTATTTTTAAATTGTTTTCCTTGGCAGTGTGACTCACCACCACATAAGCAACCCCATTATTTTTAGATGTTCAGACTTTGGCCTTATAAAATATTGTTTTCCAATTCCCTTTTCAAAAAAACCATGGCCAAAAACCATGGGCTGGTTTGACGTTTGGATTAGTTTAATGTGAGGTGTCCCAAACCTAAATAATAAAGAATTCCCTCACCTTCCCTATATAAACCTACCCAATCTCCCACTTAATCCTCAAACAAAGCCTTTGGAGTTCGTCCAAACTCTTACCTACTCTCTCTATAATCCTCCCAAGGTGCCCCAGGCTTCCAAGAAGCCTCTCTCAAGCCTCTCTCAAGCCTTTGGAAGCACACTTCCAAGTAAGGGTTTTTCTTCCTTTCTCATTTTGGTCCAATATTATTTATATGGTTATGCCCTTTTAATTTCAATTATAAATGTTGGTGTATAGTTTAAAACCTCCCCCATAATTCCATATTTATGTTTGAATGAATGGAGACCCCTTTCTCTCTCATTAAATTCCTTCCATGTACACCCGTTACTATGCCGAAATTCAGAAAAGAATTTCTCTCTCCTCTTATACATTCAAGAAATTATTTTGTATCATGACTCTAAATTCCATTAAAATTGTTGGTACATGTATCTATATGACCCCCTTACTTTCCATTTCATGCACATATGTTGAGACATGCCTTTATATCTCATCAACCATTTTTATGAAATCTTACGTCATGTCGTTACGCTGCCGAAATTGCACCGATTTTCCAAGCCAATGTCATTGGGTAGGGAGTACCATGCCAATTTCTATATCAAGGGTATTCACCTTTATGCACATTTACTTATTGTTTAAATAGTTTCATGTATGTATTCCATATTCCTTTATCGTGTAATAAATGATGATGTTTTATGAATCCATGTTATGTGATCCATGTGGCACACTTATGCATGAAATGAAACGTTTAAGAAGGGTGCACCCTTATAGCGCTCCAATACATTGGGTAAAGTATAATATCATGATATGTCATGTGCAATGGGTGTTTACTCATTATAATTCAAGTACAATGAGGTTTTACTCGTGCTTCATGTGCAATGAGGATTTACTCAAGCTCCATGTGCAATGAGCCTTGGCTCATGCTAATTCCATGTTAAGTGTTATTGCCACATTTCCATGGTATGATTATCATGATTTATCATGCCTTTATGTTTATGCTTCTATTGTTCTCTATTGATATGCATACTGTCTAACATGTATCATATTCCTCATGTTATTCCATGATTATTCCCTTACTGGGCTTTATATCTCACCTTTTTCTTATGCATGTCCTCAGGTTATACCATGCAATGCTAAGTACAAGGGAATGTAGTGGTCATGTAAAGGATGTTTTCAATAAAGATTTTGTATTTCATGTTTTAATTTGTTATGTAATGATCCTAAGCCCCAAAGACACAAGACCTCTCGATATTATATGTTTTATCAAGTGAAGTTTATTTAATAAATTATATTTAATTGTGTAATAAAAAGCAGGGTTGTCATAGTTGGTATCAGAGGATAGGTTTAGTTATTATTGGGATTAGGATTGGAAAACCCCGTTGAATCCTTAGAGACAATACTATGTACAATAAAAAAATTCCTAAGTTTTGGTGAGTATTGAGTAAGTGTTTTATCAAGAAAATACATCTGTGTCTGGATACAAGCAGGTAGAGGCGGCTCTGGCACAGATGTATCCTAGGGGTAAAACCCAAAAACACTGCTTTGAGCTAGACTCAAACAAGAACTAGTGCACGACAACGGGCCTTGATGCACTCTTGGTTATGACACTCATGGGGCATATTATTTGGTAAATTCACAAGCTTAGTATGAACCATTATTAAGGGAAAAAAAATTCCCCAAGAATATATGTTGGAAAGTAGATCATGGATAACATAGACTGAAGCCAATAGATTCATATGTTAAGGAAATAAAAGTTATTTATAAGTCATTAGTTTTGTCCTTGTATTACCCTTTATGTGTTACCCATAAGTTTCCTTTTATTCCAGCCAATTTCTGGTAATAGGTGGACTCTGGCTAACAACGGATGTGAAGATCAATGTGATGATTGTACTAATGAGATTCCCAATCCAATGGGAGTAGAAATCACGAAATTTGTCATGCTTCTCTCTCAGATAACTCAGGATTTGAATAGAAACATGGGTCAAGAGCAACGTTTAACCCCCCCCCCCAAGAAAGAACAATTAACTATCAAGAGATTCATGAGACAAAGGCCTTTTACTTTTAATGGATCATTCGATCCCTCAATCACTGAAAAATGGATCAACTCCCTTGAAAAGATCTTCTCCATCCTTAAATATTATGAACAAAATATGGTTCTCTTGGATACTTATCGTATAGAGGGTGAAGGTGATCAGTGCTGGGCGTTGATCAAAAATTTGAAGCCTGAGGAGGAGATCGAGGTGTTTGAATGGAAGTATTTCCAAAAGATGTTTTTCGATAAATATTTTCCACACACCCTCCAGCTTAAGATGGAAAGGGACTTCCTTGCCCTCAAGAAAAAATATGAAAATATATATTGGTGCGTACGAGGAACACTTCACAAGTATTTCATGATACACTACCAGCTTTTTCATTACCCTTGAATGCAAGGTTGATCACTTCTTTGTTGGGATGAAACCTAGCCAGTGGAAAGCACTGGAAATCCGCAACTTTGACACCTATGAGGAAATTGTCAGATGTGCCCTCAAGGTCGAAATGGAGATCGGAGAGTCATAGGGGTATCATGGAGATAAGAAATGTAAGGTGGAATTCAATGCTGGTAGTCCTATGGATAAATCCAACGGTGCTTAGAATATCCAGTACCCCACTTGCCAAAGGTGCAGAAAGAAGAACCCTGGAAATTTCTTGAAGGGGATGACGAAATGCTTTAGGTGTGAAAGATAGGGGCACCTAGCTATTTACTATTGGAAAGAAACACCCATGGCTGCGATAGAGGAGAGGAACACTCTGTTCAAACCTCAGCATGTGGTTTATTGCTATAACTACAAAGAACAAGGGCATCATGAAAATCAGTGCCCTAAGCCAAGGGTTTTCGAAGGCAACCAACAACCTCCAAGGCAGCAAGGGTGAGCTTTTTCCATCACTATTGTCGAAGTGAACCCCGACAATGAAGTGGTGACAGGTACGATAGTTATTCATTCAAGAATGTATAACGTAATTTTTGATTCAGGTTCTACACATTCTTTTATTTCTCGAATGTTTTGTTGAACACTCCCAGCAACACCACATATCATGGAAGTGAAGATGTTGGTGAGTATAGAAAATGTGACAATCATTGCATCCCATGAATATAACTCCACCCCTATCATAATATGTGGATTAAACTTCCTTAATAACCTCTTTATACTCCCTCGGGTGGAATTTTATTCAATTATTTGCATGTATTGGCTTTCCTTATAAAGAGCCAACATAAATTTCCATGAGAGGGAAATCACTCTCCATATGAAGAATTGACCCCCGATTATTTATAAGTGCAAGGAGGAAGATGAATCTTATTTAGATCCATCATCTCAAGTGTGGATATTACTGCCATATGAGCATGCGTATCTGGATCAGATGATTGAGTCTAAGGAGGCAACCATCCTAGAAGACATGCCTATTGTGAGGGAATTCGCTGAAATGTTTCCCGAGGAATTTCCTGGGCTTCCTCCTAGAAGAGATGTTGAATTCTCAATTGATCTTATCCCTGGGTAATTTCCAATATCCAAGACTCTATATAGAATGGATGTTTTGGAGCTTGATGGGTTGAAGAAACAACTACAGGAGAATCTAGATAAAGGGTTTATACGCCCAAGTGCTTCTCCATGGGGTGTACCTGTCCTCTTCATCAATAAGAAGGATGGGTAAATGTGCCTTTTTGTCGATTATCATGAGATCAACAAAATCACAATAAATAAAAAGTATACTCTCCCATGAATTGATGACTTGTTCGATTAGCTGTGTTGAGAACAATACTTCTCCAAGGTGGATTTGTAGTCGAGATATTATCAAGTAAGTGTGAAGAAGGAAGATATCCCCAAGACTGCTTTTCGTACAAGATACGAGCACTATGAATTCATAGTAATTCCTTTCAGAGTCACTAATGCTCAAAAAATCTTCATGGACTTGTTGAATAGAGTCTTTAAAGATTACCTCAACATGTTTGTGGTAGTATTTATATATGATATTCTGATATACTCCAAAACCAAGGAGGATCATAATCAACATCTAAGAACTGTACTAGAGACCTTACAGAAGGATAAGTTCTATGAAAAGTACAGTAAGTGTGAGTTCTGGTTAAAGGGGATATAATTCTTGGGCCATATCATCACAAACAATGGGATATCTATGGATCCCTCCAAAATAGATGCAATTAATGGATGTATGAGGCCAACATCGGTAACAGATATCCATAGCTTCTTAGGGTTAGCTGGATATTATCAACGATTTGTGAGAAATTTATCATGATTTTCCAACCCTCTTACCAAGGTAACTCGGAAGGGATTAATTTTTCCTTGGAGTGATGAATGTGAAGAAATCTTAAAGGAGTTAAAAAGGAGGCTTATCACTGCGCTTTTGCTCACTTTACCTACAAGTGGAGAACTTTTTCTGGTATTCAGTGATGCTTTGAAGAAGGGCCTGGGATGTGTGTTGATGAAAAATGACAAATTCATTACCTATGATTCAAGGAAATTGAAATTTCATGAATAGAACTATCCAACACATGACCTCGAGTTGGATGTAGTGATATTCACTTTGAAAATTTGGCAGAATTATCTCTTTGGGGAGAAGTGTGAAATATATACAGACCACAAAAGCTTCAAGTAAGAACCAATGAAGATGGTTAGAACTGATCAAACACTATGACTGCTCAATCCATTACCACCTAGGGAAAGTAAACAAGGTGGCGGATTCCCAAAGTAGAAAGAACCCAATGATTATATCATTGATAAGAAATGAAAAGGATCCAATCTTATTAGATTTGATGAATATGGACATGGGAATCATAAATAAGGGAAAATCATCAATCCTTTCACAAGTTATTTCTCAACCATCATTTTTGGAATGGTTAAAAGATGCTCAAAAAGATGATGTGGGAATTCAAGAAATAGTGGATACTATCAGAAAAGGGAAATCCTAATAGTTTAATGTTAATAAAGAAGGAATTGTGAGATTTGGTAAAAGACTATGTGTTCCATCAAGTTTGGAGCTAAAGAAGGAACTTTGGGATGATGGAAATAGTTCGAATTTCTCAATTCACCCAAGAAACAAAAAGATGTAACGAGATATCAGAGAGAATTATTTGTGGGATAATATGAAGAAGGAGATCGTTGAATATACATAAAAGTTCCTGGTGTGTTAGCAAGTGAAGGCAGAGAGGTAGAAGTCTAAGGGGATGATACAACCATTTCCCATACCCGAATGGAAATGGGAGAACGTCACCATGGAATTTGTCACTGCACATCCGAAGACATCCAAAGGCAACAATGCAATCTGGGTTGTTGTGGATTGTCTTACAAATTATGCACACTTCATTGTAATTCATGAGGATTTCTCATTGGATTATCTGGCAAAGATGTATATCAGGGAAGTGGTAAGGATTCATGGAGTACCACTATCTATTGTGCCCGATCGAGATCCAAGATTCACCTCTATGTTTTGGAAGAGTCTTCAATATGCTTTGAATACTGAACCGAACTTCAGTACGGCCTATCATCCTCAATCTTATGGCCAATCCGAGTGTACTATACAAACACTTGAGGACATGTTGAGAGCATGCTCAATGGACTTTAAAGGAAGATGGGATCAACATCTTCCTCTAGTTGAGTTCTCTTATAATAACAGTTTACACTCAATTATCCAAATGGAACCATATGAATCCTTTTATGGGAAAAGGTGCAGAACACTGGCGTGTTGGGATGAGGTTGGTGAGCGTAAGCGTCATGGACAAGAAATGGTCAAAGAAATGGTGGAGAAGGTGAAAACCATTTAGCAGCATATCAAGGCATCCCAAAGTCATCAAAAGAGTTATGCAGAAAACCATCGAAGAGACCTTGAGTTTAAAGTTGGAGACATGGTATTTCTATGAATATCTTCGTGGAAGAAGGTCATGAGGGTTGGAAAGAAAGAGAAGTTAAGTCCAAGGTACATCGGCCCCTTTGAGATTCTAGATCATGTCGGGGTTGTGGCCTATCGACTAGCACTTCCACCTACCATGGCCAAAGTACATGATGTCTTTCATGTATCCCTCTTATGAAAGTACATACCAGACCATTCATATGTACTCTCTTCAGAGGTGGTATAGTTAGAGGAAGATCTTTCTTATGAGGAGAAACCAGTGAAGATCTTAGATCATAGAGAAAAAGTCATACAAAATAAGACAATACCCCACATCAAGGTGTTGTGTAAAAACCACAAGTTTGAAGAAGCAACTTGGGAATTGAAGTAAATGATTAAGTAGAGTTACCCACATCAGTTTTAGTGTGGGAAAAGAAAATTTTGAGGGTGAAATTTTTTAAGGGGGGAAGATTGTAACAACCCAAACTTTCATTAATGGAAATCCATCTTGATCTAATTAAATGACTCTTTATGTAAATTGTTTATATAATATATCAACTTCTTTGGTTTTATGTTAATAATTGTGATATTTTCTAATATATCCGTTGAATATTGATCACTTAATTAGTATAAATATAGGGCTTTAAGAAATCCAATTTACTCAGACAAAGGAAGTGATGGCCTCATCCAGTAGACGTTCCCCATATGAAGCCCATTTGTCAGATCTCATAAAGGATGTGGCATCATTAGGATTATTTCTTGACCAATCCCAATCTAAGATTTAATATGTTAAGATCGATCAGGACCACCTACGAGAGACATAGAAGTTGATAGATATTACCACCTGAGCAATGTTATCTGAGCCACCCCAAGAGTTTGTCACCATCACACACCTTAATCTTCGGTCTTATGGGGGTGTTATAAGGGGTTATGTAATAAGACCATAGTACTATGGATATGTACATTATTTATGTATATAATAATGAATATACTTTCATTTTATTATTGTTACCCTGTAAATAGTTTTTCTTTTTAAAAGAAAAAATTGTATTTTTAGTTAATTTTCAACTAAGAAATATATTTTGATGAATTAATGGATTTATGAATTAAAAAATATTTTAATAAAATATTATTATTATTATTATTAAATTTAATTCTTATTCAATATAAATGATCGTATAATTTTATGAATGCAATTGTAATATTTATTAAGGTTTGAAATCAATTTTTGTCAAGACCATTGAATTTTCGATAAATGGCAGTTTTTATTTTAAAATTTAAAATTAACATATATAGAAAATTATTTAGATAAAATAAATATTATTTCTGGAATCAGGATGTTGAAATTATCCAATGGTGAATTTTCCATAATTTTCTGAGATAGTCAAATTTTTGGGTAAAAATTAAATACCGTTTAAATATATAATGTGTTTTATGACATCATAATGACCCAATAGTGATGTAATAAAATACCATAAGACTTATGTTCGGCAAATATATGTTTTTCCATTAAAATAATGTGGTTTTGGGTTTGTTTGACTTATTTTACAAAGCATTAAGGGATCCTTCAAGACTTATAAACATCTTGTCTTTTTAAATTATTTTCCTTGGGAGTGTGACTCCCCTCCACATAAGCAACCCCATTATTTTAAGAATTTATGACTTTGGACTTATAAAATATTTTTTTCCACTTCCATTTTCCCAAAACCATGGGAAAAAACCATTTTCTGGTTTCTGGTTTGGATTAGTTTAATGTGAGGTGTCCCAAACCTAAATACTAATGAATTCCCTCACCTTTCCAATATAATCCCACCCAAGCTCCAACTTCCTCCTCACTCAAAGCCTTTTTAGTTCTTCCAACCTCTTCCATACTCTCTATATAATCCTCCCAAGGTGCACCAAGCTTTAAATAATCCTCTCTCAATCCTCTCTCAAGCCTTTAGAAGCACACTTCCAAGTAAGGGTTTCTCTTCCTTTCTCATTTTTGACCAATATTCTTTAAATTATTACGCCCTTTTAATTCCAATTATTAATGTTGGGGTATGGTTTTACACCTCCCCAATATATCCCCATTTATGTTTGGATGATGGGATACCCCTCTATCTCTCATTAAATGCCTCCCATGTACACCCATTACTATGCCGAAATTCTGAAAGGAATTTCTCTCTCCTCTTTTACATTATAGAAATTATTTTGTATCATGACTCTAAATCCCATTACAATTGTTGGGACATGTATCTATATGACCCACTTACTGTCCATTTCATGTACATACGATGATACACCCCTTTCTCTCTCATCAACCATTTTTATGAATTCTTACATTACATCGTTACACTGCCGAAATTGCACCAATTTTCCAAGTCAATGTCATTGTGTAGTGAATACCATGCCCATTTCTCTATCAAGGGTATTCACCTTTATGCACATTTACATATTGTTTAAAGAGTTTCATGAATTTATTCCACATTCCTTTATCTTGTAATAAATTATGATGTTTTATGAATCCATGTTATATGATCCATGTGGCACACTTATGCATGAAATGAAATGTTTAAGAAGGGTGCACCCTTATAGCGCTCCAATGCATTGGGTAAAGTATAATATCATGATACGTCATGTGCAATGGGTGTAAAATATGCTAATTCAAGTGAAATGAGGTTTTAATCATGCTTCATGTGAAATGAGGATTTACTCATGCTCTATGTGCAATGAGCCTTGGATCATGCTAATTCCAAGTTAAGTGTTGTTGTCACATTTCCATGTTATGATTATCATGCTTTACCATGCCTTTCTATTTATGCTTATCTTGTTCTCTATTGATATTCCTATTGTATAACATGTATTTTATTCCTCGTGTTATTCCATGATTATTCCCTTACTGGGATTTATATCTCACCCTTTTCTTATGCACGTCCTTAGGCTATCCCATACAATGCTAAGTACAAGGGAATGTAGTCATCATGTAAAGGATGTTTTCAATAAAGATGTTGTATTTCATGTTTTAAGTTGTTATGTAATGATCCTAATCCCCAAAGACACTAGACCTCTCAATCTTCTATGTTGTATCAAGTGAAGTTTCAGTAATAAATTATGTTTAATTGTGTAATAAAAAGCAGGGTTGTCATAAAGACCTCAAGGACGACCATATGATATCTAAGGAAGGTGTCTCCACCACTGATGATGAACTCTGAGAAATAAATCTTGGTACATATGAAGATACAAAACCCACATTAATTATTGTAGCCATTTATTTCAAATAATAGGACGTATATACTTCTTAAAGCAACACTGGGACATGTTCACTTAGAATTACATAGATATTCTAGGCCTTGATCCCTAGTTGTCCACCCATTACATGGGTTTTTTAGAAGACCGTTGGGAATAAAAAAAGGTAACCAGATAGACCCACCCAACTCACCCCTCCAAAATTGAGGCTGAAGTTGAAAAACTCATCAAGGACGAATTTATCCAAGAGGTACAATATTTGAAATGAAAATACAAAATTTTCCCAATGAATAAGAAGAATTTGAAAATGATATTTTTCATTAAATTCAAATATTTCAACCATAACTATCTGAAATATAACTTCCCAGTTTGAATCAGCGAGTTTTTGATTGATGGGATAACTAGTTATCATGACCTATCCTTCCAAGATGAATATTCAGGGTATAAACAAAATCAGATGGACCCAGAAAATGAATAATCCACTACCTTCAGGCCCCCCCAGGGTGTATTATACTATAGAGTAATTTCCTTTGACTTGAAGAATGATGGTGCCACATACTAACATGCCACACATCGCATATTCAAACCCTTTCTAGGGAAGTTTTTCTAATTCTAAGTTAATGATCTAGTGGTTATGTCTCGACAATGTTGTGACAAACTAGCTGAACTAGATACCATTTTCAACAAGCTATGATAACATATCCTGAAGATGGACCCCTTGAAATATGATTTTGGGGTAACCTCATAAACTTTTCTTTGCTTCATCATGCACCATCAGGAAATCAAATTGGACCCGAAGAAAAAAATGATCCTTAGTGTGTCACCTCCTCAAAACCTTAAAGTGTTGTGAGGAATTTAAGGACACTTGTCCTACATTCATTACTTCATATCCAACCTCCTAGGAAAGTGTTTTACCTTCAAAAAACTAATAAATAATAGGGCCACATACCAATGGACCGCTGACCATCAGGAAGCATTTGAAAACTTCAAGAAATATCTCTTGATCCCACCAGTATTAACACCACCTATTGAAAGAAAACCAGTCATTCTATATGTGATGGACCTGGAGAAATCACGGGGAACCTTCCTTGTGAAAAATAATGGTAATGGGAATGAAAACGACCTTTATTGTATCAGTCAAACCATGCACAATTCCGAGACTCTTTATTCAGATATTGAGAAGATCTACATGACATTAATCTTCAAAGTTCAAGAACTGAGGCACTATTTGTAGCATCATGAGGTCCATTTTGTGTCTCATAATAAACCACTCAAATACATCCTTATCCATCCTATGTTGATATGATTTTTGGAATAGTGGGTGGATATTCTTCCATAGTTTAATATACAATTCATGTCTCATAAATTAGTGAAAGGTCATGCCTTGGTAGATTTCCTTACAGAACACTCATTTGCAGAAACAACATCATTAAATTATAAATTTCCAGATGAGGAGATATTATCTATTCACAATGGACCCAAATGTGGGAAATGTATTTTTATGGTGTGTCTTATATCCCAATAGGGATGATAATGGAAGTCCATAGACTCAACAAATTTGGGTTAGGGATTGTGCTCATTTCCCCAGTGAAGGTTGTTTTAACTTATTCCTCTAAGTTCTTAGAAGGATATATTAACAATGAGGAAAAATATCAAGCCCTCATTACATGACTGAAACTAGAACTCCAAATACTAGTTGGCCAATTATAGGTGAATGGAATTTCATAGTTTTTAATCAAACATATCAATGGAGATTACATCATTAGAAAAGAAGATATAATCCCCCGTTATGATTATGTACAAGGGTTAGTGGAATATATCCCCTCAAATCCAATATTGACACACATCCCATGATCATAGAAGGCCCAGGAAGATGCATTGGATAATGAAACTACAGATCCGGTGGATCCAATGCTAGATTAAATAGTCATCAACACCACGCATTGCTAAATGGTATCACCTTTTGTTCAATTCAGAATGGAAGAGATCAATAATTTCATCCCTATCCCTGAGCCATTTAGTCCTACAATTAGGTGCAGGATTCTAATCATGGACTATATTTAGAACAAATTAATCCCATAAAATAAAACATAGAAGGATAAAATATGGTAGGGAGGAACCAACATCACTCTTTATGATGGCCCAAATAACCAAAAAGTCCATCATAAACAAGGATTTAATTGAGTCCTTCTCAGATGTATCGATAGAGAACCGACCACTACTATCATGAAGAAAGTGAACACTAGAGGCTATAACACCCACCATTCTTGGATTGAAATTTCCCACTAAATCCAAAGGCTTTGAAAATTATAGCCTTTTCATGATGCATGATTTCACACAATTTACCAAGAAATGTCATTCCTTCCAAGCGCATGACAACTTCACCCGTCAACCCCAAAGTTCCTACATGCAAAAAATAATCCTAGACATTTTTCATATGGGGAATGGATGTTGTGGGTCCATACCCTCCAACTATGGACAAGCAGTTCAAATACATCTTAACTACTATTGATTTCATCTCCAAATGGGTTGAGGAAATACACCTCAAAGAATTCAGAGCCAAATGTATTTTCATATTTGAGAAATCCAACATAATTACTATATTTGGGGTCCCCCATACAATACTAATGGACAATGGAAATAATTTCTATTCTGATAAGGTGTAGAATCTATATCAAGAGTACAATATAAATTCCAACCATTCATCCTGCTATTATATGGCCACTAATGGACAGAAATATGACTTGAATAGGAGCCTATAAAACATACTCCAAAATATGGTGGATAAGGATAAGAAGTACTGTCCTGATTAAATATTTCATGCTTTATGAGTTCACCATAATACAACCTGTTCTTTCACATGAGAAACCCCATACTCATTAGTATATGGAACAAAAAAATTCTACCCATTGGGCTCCAATTACCATAACTATGTATTTCTATCTCTGTCCAGATATCCATAGATGAAAAATCCAATAAATGACTAGATGAATTTGATGATCTTGATGATAAAATATTTCACACATTGTATCACTTGGAATTATATCAAAATTAGATAGTGTGATCCTTTAACATGAAGGTACACCTTCATTCATTCCTCTAAGTAGAACTGGTTTTATTCCTTAGGACTCTAATTATACTAGGAAGGAAGCCTCCAAAGCTTGAACCCAAGTGGGAGGGACCTTACTCAATACACAAGGTTCACTCTAACAGAACATATTCCTTAATCTCATTGGATGGATAGATCGTTATGACCCTAACCAATATTATATTCCTAAATAAATATTTTTTGTAATAAAAAAACATTAATATTTGTTGTAAGACATTAAAATACATAATTAGTATTTTTTATGACCTTAAAATGAATGAAAAAATGTCTTTACTACATCAAATTAAACTACATGGCACCATCGTCCTTATCACACGATGATAAATTGCACGACATATGGTCTCAGTAGTATGTCTTAAAACTACAAGGCATTGTTCTTCCTTATTGTATGACATTAAACTACATGGTTAATTTCCCTCTCATTCTACTTTAAGAAACTCATGAAATACTACATGTTGAGACACTCCTCATAGTCCCTTAAATATGGGCCTCCATATCAGGTGTAAGTCCAAATCACATCCCTCTAACCCCTCAGCGGGTCTAGATTCCCTCTTTTCCAAAAATGATGAAACATTCATAGCTATCCCCCATTCAAAATCCTTAGTTACATCATTTACACTCCATAGTGTCACCTCTAACCCCTTAAAATATGTAATCCCTAACATTATCATGTTCTTTTTTCATGATGTCAAACTGCATAACATTTCGATTCGTGTTTGACCGGATCTTCATATTTGGTGCAGGTACCCCTACCACACCTTTATTCAAGAACTACATGTGGCTTGATTCTCGTTCCAATGAGATACATAGTGACATTGGGACCCCCCATCCTGAGTCAAGACACAATAAATAAAAACAACGCCCTTTCCTAGTGTACGAATTAGACCTTCACAGAAAAAATTCCCAGAACTATGAATTCCATGATTTACATTCCAATGAGATACATATTGATGCCTAGACCTTATGTCCTAGGCCCAAATATCCCTCTAAAAAATATTAATTCCCCCCTTTCCACATATCAAATCCTTATTTAAGTGGGGAATTTTTTTCAAGACCTACATGTGGGTTTATTATTGCTCCAACAAGATATGTAGTAATGCCTAGGCCATATCCCTTCGTCTAGCCATAATATTCATTTCCATGTCAAGTGACCCACATCATTATCGCAAGATGTTGAAATGTACAACCAACATCCTCATTGCATGAATAAAAACAACATGATATTTCTAGAACTAAATATAGCTTGATTCTCATTCCAATTAGATACATGGTATGTTTCTCCCAAATAAGATCAAGAAAATTGAGAGGGGGTGAATCAATGGTACCTTTTTCTTTTATAAGAATGTTTCTCAACTTCTTTAGTAAACTTTATTAACCTATGAAACTTGTTAAAGTTACAATCCACTGAAATAAAACTTCTCAACCATACCATTTATATGAAAAAAATATAAAGAGAAGGTGGAACGTGATATTTACAATGTTAGTTACAAATAACTACTCCTTTCTATAATGGATTGTCCCACCAACATGGATTCTTTCACTGTCTTCTTTCTTAAATAAAAAGGTACAAGAAGTGAAAAATTCTATAATCACAGAAGTAACTTTTCTACTATTTTAGGTTATACCCCAAACTATCCTTTTCGTATCCACTTACCTGCATCTAGTTATACACCCCAGCAAACTAATCAAGATTTTTTTAGAAGTGGGTAAGTATCCACAGTTACAATCTTTACTTTCCTTCTTCTTAACTGATCCACTTCATAAAGACCTTTCCCCCACAAGTAAGATGAATCAAAATTTACCTGTATAAAATATTCAATAACATCAACAATTATCTAAGAAACTTTTTGGTCTTGAAACATTCTCTAGAAACCCTATCCAGAAAACATACTCAGAAAAATTCAGTCTGATCTTCCTCAGTCCAATAACCTATGTCTGATGTTCTCCATCTAATTGGATTCGGTATGGTTCTACTTCTAATCTTCCTTCTTTAATAAAGTATAAACTCAATTATCTTCTCACAATTCCTCCATATAGTGTACCTTGGTCTTCTGGGGCTTACTCTGATGGGCTCCTTATGATAGATCTTCCTCAACTTCAACATGAAAAACAAACTATGACTAGATACTCAATACTTATTCCACAATTGTCGAAACTCTAGAACACATGAACAATTTAACAACTATTTTATTAATTTAATATACTCTACATTTATAGGAACCTCAGAATTAAAAATTCGGTAAAAATAATTCCTTTTCCTACTCATGGAAATTCACAATTCCAAGATTTCTTGTTCATTTAAGTCTTCATATTTGACATATTCAATTGTTCTCAATACTTCTAGGATCATCTCGAATCTTTTCAAATATACTAAAATATTCATATTTTTTCAAGTTTAAAAACATTTCTTCAGTCCAATTATTCAGTCTGATTCTTCATTAAGATGAAACCATATGAAAAACTGAAGACTAATCATTATGATGACCATTTTAAAACACATAAATTCTTCTCATGAATATGCACAATACCAACCAAAAAACATGTTAAAACATTGAGAAAATTCTTTAGCATTCGAAACCTCCTTTGAAAATACATTATAATCAAATACATATTTGATAACTCATCTAAAATATCTTTATAGTATTTCAACTTTGCTTCAATTCCTCTGACTGGTGATCCTATGACCGATGAAGTGTAGTGTTTGATGAATTTATTATAGTGAGACTGTATCCAGTGGATTGGACTCTGCCTCACTCTGATAAATCATTTTCAGTTCCATTCTAATGATTCAACACCACTTTTTGAGAAATAATCAATAATTTTTTCCTTTTTATATTATTCCAATCAAAATACAATTCAACTTGATGATAATTATTGACTACATTGTTGATATTTTTCTGGTTGATTGGTCTATGTTCTCAATTTTTTATCAATATCAACCACTTAACCACTCAATTATTCCTCTGATAAAACACTGTATTTGATGTTTTGAAGACACCAAAACTTTATAGAATGATTCGATATTATAATTCATTATAATAGATCGTTGGCATATCATGTTGGATGGATTGGTTTCAGTAATGAATTATTTACTTCAGCAAGATCAAATTTTCAGCCTTCTAATATTTTAACACTGATGATTCTTATATGGATGATATACATCCTAACATGTCTGGTGTTCCTCACACCAATGAGAAGAATCCTAAATACTTCACATCATATTATCCTATCTTCAAAAAAATCCATCTTCTCTCATGACTTCTTCGTGATTTATGAGAACACTATGTTCAGAAAGTCATCATCAAATTTAATACTTGGAAGTTCTATTATATCACAACATTTTGGTCTCACTCAACATATTCTGATACCAATTCTTCCTGATACTGATTCCTATTAGCCTATGTCCTTTTATAAAATTTTTATTCTAATTTCTTGGATCTATTAAATTATGTCGATCGGTTGAGTTCAAATTTTGGTGTCCATTAAATCATCCTAGCTAGTCCGATGGTGTGTGTTTGGAAACCAAAACTCCATATTATATCAACTTCAACCATGTATCATCTATTGAAATAGATATAACCAAAACTTAACTTGGGCCTAATAATCCTACCCCCTTTTTCTTTGTTGTCAATACCCATTTCAAAACAATACCACTTATGTTTTCTTTTCTCAATTTTTCTTCTCCCCCTATATACATGTCTTCTCCATGTCTTATTACCATTATTTTCTTTCTCTCCATATTCATTATCTCTCCCCTATTCTTTTTATATCTAATTTATTTATAATATAATTCAAAGCATCCATCATGATTTTCCCCAAATATTGACAAATTGTTTCATTTCAAAATGTTGGAACTCTTCATTTAAATATCATGAAATTCTTCTTCAAGAGAATTTGAGTATCACATGAGTTTCTTAACCGATATCCTTTAACTAAAAAAATCTATGTCTATATGGGAGAACCATATATAGATAAAATTTTATAATCGGGGTTATCAATATTGTTCATAACACAAATTTCATGGAATACATTAACAGGACTCTTTTAGCATTCTCATTTATATAGAAATTCTTGAAAATATTTGTTACAATAAGAATAAATTGCACGCATCTCAAAAAAAATCTCAGTTATATAAACACAACTTTCAAAAAATACATATTTGTTACCTGATTAATTTTTTATTTCAAGAATTGTTAGAGACTCACCAACATCAACTTCCTTATTTCAACTCTTTAAATTCCCTAAAATTTATTAAAAGTACAAAAAAATTTGGGAATAATGAGGAACCTCATTAGTTCTTTAGAATCATATTTTATAATGAGATTAATCTACCAATCTATACGTTTTCTTCTTATTATTATATTTTTCATTGGATATATTTTCTTCTTCCATTCATTATTCTTGGATTTTGTAACAATTTTCTTATCATTTACAAATTATTCTGATAAGGATGTCAACATATATTGTTATTTAATAATATTTGTGTTATAGTTTTTTTTTCAAAAACACTTTTATGAATTACTCTTGGGCTCGAAAGATAGTAATACAACTTTTAGTAATATTCTCTTCTTTCTCATGGATTTTTCACCTTTTCAAAATTTTCATATCACCATCTGTTGAATTTTTTATCAACTTTATTCTCAAATTCATAAAACTTTTTATTCACCTTTACATTGGATGATATTTGTGACTTTTCTAACTTTATCACCATCGAAACTCATTCTGTATAGATAAATAATCATTCTTTCTTTTCTTGGTCACCTTATTTTCTTTTCTCAACTTTCTTAACATACTCATCTTTCTTCATCTTCAGAGTTTCCCTTTTTGGTTCCACATAATTTTTAGGATCATTTGACATTCATTGATCATCATATCTACCCATTTATTTATACTTATTTCACGGTAGAGACATGTTATACAAGAATGAATAATATCTATGTTTTAAAACTCCCCAACACCAAAAGTGACCTCTAAATATTGGTTTTTTTTAACTGATAGTGAACTTGATTAGAACATTGTTGTTGTTGTTTTAAAAAAACATTGAAAACTTTTCTCATGAGGATGCTTTCCAGAAATATTTCTATCATTCATGTTGAAATATTTTTTCGGACAAACTTGTTTTTGTAAACGTTTCTTTTAAACTTATTTAGAAGTTTCACCTTTAACATCAGTTTCCTTTGTGGAGTTTTTGTAATATTTATTATCACAGTTTGTGTTTCCAGAATCATTTATTATGTTTCAAACAAATCCTATTCTTTCTCAGCCATACTAACATATAGAACATATATCATCTTTTAATATTCAACTAAATTCATCTTATTCTTATTATTTTATTTAAAAATTGTTGATTCCTTCATATAGAGGTTCTCATTTCCAACTAATATTTCTTCATAGAATTTCATTTTTATTTCAAGATCACAAATATTCATATTATAAGATCTAATAAAATTTTGATTTCTATCCTTTATTTATATTATCATCATTCTCCAAATATATATATTTAGTATATTTCTTCAACTCTCTCCTTTATTTCTTGAGTTGATTATTCTACTAAATTACTTTTTCTAAATTTGTTTTTAATAATATAATCCATTATTATAATCTCCTAACCATCATCATCACAGTTTTAAGAATTTATTTCCTTTCTTACTTGATTAATAAAGTTGAGTTTATTATTAGATTCATCATTGGATGATAAATCATCCTTCTTTCTTCTACTAATAAAAAAATTTATACCTATTTTCATAAGGGGATATTTAGTTATGTTTCAACCACTTTTTTTCTAAAATTTCATATCATTCTCTTCAGAATCATACTCTTCAAATTTTTTCCTTGGACAATTTTTTGAAAAATTTCCCTTCCCATAACGATTACTAAATTTGAGAGTTTTACTTTTCCATTTTCCCTTATTATAATTCATCAAAAGGGGGAGAAATTGTGTTGAAATATTTAGATTTTAACTCTTCCTCTGAATAAAATGATTCTTCTTCAGATTCATTATCTTTGTTTT
Organism: Viscum album; assembly: GCA_963277665.1. Taxonomy (NCBI): domain Eukaryota; kingdom Viridiplantae; phylum Streptophyta; class Magnoliopsida; order Santalales; family Viscaceae; genus Viscum; species Viscum album. Next base: position 511,366,423 of record OY728136.1, on the reverse strand, counting down.
TCCATTTTAACAAATATTTGAAAACCATTTCTCTATCAGTATTTTTCATAAAAGTAGGGGATTTTCTTATCTCATATGCCACAAAAATATTCGTAAGTTCTTCTAATGATAAATCCTCATAATCTTATAAAGATGAAACACTGGAATCAAATCGATCTAGAAAGTCTCTCATAAGGTTCTTAATAATTATATAATCTTCCATATTCTCACCAAAACTTCTGATATTACTCACAATCTCATTTAACCTTAAAAAGTAATTATCAATACATTCATCATCATCCATTTTCAAATCCTCAAATATAATAATCCATATTTGTAACTTGGATTCCTTAGATTTCTCATTCCCTTCATAGTGACTTCTTAACTTATCTCATATTTTATTATCTATTGGAAACCCCATAATATTTTCATAAACGTTACTTGTAAGAGCCAAAAACAAATAATTATGAGTTTTCCCACAAACTTCAACACTTTTATTATCAGCAATGATCATAGTAGTTTTATTTATGGGAGTAAATCCCACTATTTTAGCATCTTTAACTTCAACGGAAAGAGATATAAGATAGGGTATATTCCTATTATTCAAACAATGATAGTTCTTTCCATGAAAAACAGGAACAACCCTAATGTTAACTTAATTGAAATTCTACATTCTCAGATATAGATCTTTCCAAGGGAACCTCCATCTACAAACCAATTTTTGTTCCAAAATATGATTGAGACCACTGAGGGGGTGTGAATCAGTGGTTCCTTTTTTATAAGAAAATTTCTTAACTTATTTATCAAACTTTTTACCTATGAAACTTGTTAAATTTGTAATCCACTAAAATATAACTTCTCAACCAAAACTTTCATATGAAAAAAATATAAATAGAATGAATCACATGATATTTACAATTTTTGGTACAAATACTAGCTCCTTGACATGTTAGATAGTCCTACCAACATGGATTATTTCATTATATTTTTCTTGAATTCAAAGGCATAAGTAGTGAACAATTCTACAATCCCAATAGCAAATTTTTTGTTATAGTTGGTTATAACCCCCAACTATCCTTTTCATATCCACTTCCATAGATATGTTTATACACCCCATATAAATAATCAATCCTTTTTAGTAACTAGTATGTATCCATAGTCACAAGATTTACTTTCCTTCTTCTCTTCCGATCCACTTCAGAAAGTTATTCACTTCTTCCATGAGTAAGTTTTATCAAACATTGCCTATTTAAAATATTCAATAAATTTAACAATTATTTAAGAAACCACTTGTCCTTGAAACATTACCCAGAAAAACTATTTGGAAAATTTCCTCAGTAAAAGTCAGTCTGATCTTCTTCAGTTTGATAAGCTCTCTCTGATGGTATCTGTAAAATTTGACTTGGTCTGATTATCCTTATTCTCTTCCTTCTACAATTGATTATAAACTGAATTGGCTACTTGTAACATCCCAAGCTTCCATGGTACACTTCTTTTGAATAATACAACAGCTTGCGATATACGCAACTTCGAGATCTAGCACCCCGCGACCAATCAAACTAGCTGTAAAAAACAATTATGAATAGTAATACCAACTTTTTAAAATTTTATAAATTTTATTTTTCAAAATGGACATCATTTTTGGATTTGGAATATCAAAATTATCTTAGGGTTGATTTTTTGTATTTTTTGGAAAACTTTCAATTTTTGATGTATAGTGAAAAACACTGCGATATTGTTTAAAACAGACATTTATTTAAATAATAAATATTTAAATTAAAATTTATTTTAAATTAAAAATAGATAAATAATACCTATATTAGTTCAATGTAATTCAGTGGAGTAATGTTATAATAATATTAGATATATAAAATTTTATTGAACTATATAACGCCTTTTACCCACCTTCTAGGCACAATTGCAAATTTGCATAAAACGTAATTTTACCACTTCTGTGAATTGAATTTCAAAAATATGAGAGACACAGTTGACATAAATATATAAAATGTGGTTCAATATGATGAAAATAATATTGGTGAATAATAACTTTTGAATTTTATTTACCATGGTTAAAAGTAAATAGGGTAATTGAAGGTAAAAATGATATTATAAATACCCTAAAACATGTCCTAATTCTATTGGATAAGATTTTTTCGGCAAAAATAAATCTGAGGAATAAAATATGATCCTCTTTTATCCACTTTTATTAGATTAGGAAATTTATTATTATTTTATTTAAAGAAGAATTAAAAGTGTTAAATTCAAATTTGAATAACTAAAACATTTTTAATATAGTGTTATACATAAGATAAATTCAACTATAAATATTCATTAGAAAGATAAAAATATTTTATATATCATGGTATTTTATTTATAAGTTTTAGAAATTAAATAATTAAATTAATTTATGACTCAATGACGAGACAGTAATTACCTTATTAATGAAAGATTAAAATAATTGATATTATAAATATCCAAATAAATTTAAATTGAGACTTTTGAAGCATTACACTAATTTTATAGCTTAATATGATATGTTATGATTGATTTAATGTATTTGTTTTGAATTAATCATGTTATTTTGACTTCAAAAAAACAAAATACTAAATAGTGTCTTAATTGACATAAATGAGTTTTTAAAACAAATACAATACTATTGAATTATATAATATTCTAAAAACTGTAAGGTTAAGACAAAGGGCTTATCTAATGATATATATGTCATTATTGAACCACTTGGTGTTCTCTTAGAATTTTATAGTAAATTTATTAACCATGTAATATAAAAATACAAGAAGATATTGTAAAAGTTAAACTTTTAACTAAGAACTAAATCTAAAAGATAAAGTTAATATGGTGACCTAAACATGTCTAAACTTATTGTTTTAGAGTATTTATACCCATACCGACCTTATCCAAGAAATAATTTCATTTTGAGCCATTATAAACTGAAAATTATTTTATAATAAAATAATATTTCAAGCTTTTCCTAAAGTGACCTTCACCTCTCTTATAAAAGGGTAGTTCCCCTTCTCTCAAAATCACACCTCCAAATCCATTTGTCTTGTCCAAACCCTACTCAAATATCTTTCAAACAACCATAATTAATCCTAGAGGCCTTAATTTGATCATAAATCCAACATAAATAAACTTTTTTATCAAATCAATACGAAGCACCCGAATAAGAGGTAATAATTTCATTGCCTCTTTAAAAGTTCGTTTATTCTTCCACTTCCTCTTTATTTTTTGTTTCCATAAAAAATAATAAATCGAGTACCTTATACATACTATGATGTTATTATAAATATGGTATAACCATATTCATTATTCTATCTATCCTATGAATGAAAAAGTCACCATATGTGCGTACGTACGGCTTACTGCAAAAATAGTGGGATTTCATCCCATAAATAAAGCTACTATGATCATTGCTAATAATAAAAGTGTTGAAGTTTGTGGGAAAACTCATAATTATTTGTTTATGTCTCTTACAGATAATGTTTATGAAATTATTATGGTGTTTACAATAGATAATAAAATATGAGATAAGTTGAGACGTAGCTATGAAGGGAATGAGAAAGCTAAGGAATCCAAGATAAAAATATGGATAATTAGATTTGAGGAATTGAAAATGGATGATGATGAAATTATTGATAGTAACATTATAAGGTTAAATGAGATTGGGAGTAATATCAGAGTTTTTGGTGAGAATATGGAAGATTATATAATTATTAAGAACCTTATGATAGACTTTCTAGATCGATTTGATTCCAATGTTACATCTTTAGAAGATTATAAAGATTTATCATTGGAAGAACTTAAGAATATTTTGGTGGCATATGAGATAAGAAATTCTCCCGCTTTTATGAAAAAAACTGATAGATAAATGGATTTCAAATATTTGTTAAAAGGGAAAAACAATGATAAAGAATCTAAAGAAGAATCATTTTATTCAGAGGAAGAGTTAAAATCTAAATATTTCAACACAATTTCCCCCCATTTGGATGAAATATAATAAAAGAAATTGGAAAAGTAAAACTCTCAAATGTAGAAAATTTTAAGGTAAAGGAAATTTTTCAAAAAATTGTCCAAGGAAAAAATTTGAAGTGTATGATTCCGAAGAGAATGATTATAAATTTTAGAAACAAAAGTGGATGAAACATAGGGAAAGAGCCCCTTATGAAAAAAGGTATTTAATCTATCTGAGTAGAATAAAGAAGGGTGATTTATCATCCAATGATTAATCTAATAATCAACTCAACTTTATTAATCAAGTAATAAAGGAAATAAATTCTTAAAATAGTGATGACGATGGTTAAAAAATTATAAAAATGGATTAGATTTATAAAAACAAACTTATAAAAAGAAATTGTGTAGAATACTCAAATCAAGAAATAAAGGAGAAAGTTTAAAAAATATGCTAAAGATATATATTTGGAGAATGACGATAATATTAATAAAGGATACAAATCACAATTTTATTAGATCTCATAATATGAAGATTAGTGATCTTTAAATAAAAATGAAAAGCTATGAAGAAATATTAGTTGGAAATGAGATCCTTGACATGATTATAATTGATGTAAAAAATAAATATAACATGTTAATGATTATTTATATTTAATATACCATCTAATTACATACGATTTAACCATCAATATAATTATATTGTCTCTCATGCGTAGGTACAGATTACTGTCTCCACAAACGCGATGAGATTCATTCCCCATCATAACCATTCAAGAATAATTTTCATTTCATGATTTAAAATAATGTTTAAAGAACATAATATAATTATGGATATGAATCAAATATATAATATCCATAACAAACATAACATACATAACAAAACATATAAAGTAAAAAAGAATCAGTAAACACCTGAAACAATGATACTATAAAAATATTATTAACAAGGTAATATTATACGATCATATATGGTATCATATTTATGTTTTTGGTTCTTGTATAATTTAATAACAATTATTTAAGAATTATACATGAGGTTAACGTACCCATGACTGAGGAAAAGAACATGGTAAGGGTTAATTTTACAATCTCTTTATCATCTGAGGTTGATTTTACGAAAGTATCTAATGGGACTTCTTTATCATCCACATCTGTGTTTCTTTAAAATGTATTTCAAAACATTTTTTATATTTCATATAATATGGGTTAAAGTCATTTGTAACCTTGTTTGACTTTTTATAAAAAAAATTGAAAGGAATATTTCTGACGTTTTTCAAACAAGGTAGTTTATGACCTTTTTGACAAATTAAGGTAAGAATGTTTTTTAACATATATAGCGGGTGTGGCTATTTTTTTCTATTATAACACCTTCAAAGATTCCATTACAAGTTTATAATAATATTTTCAAAATAAATGTTCTCTTTTATATTTATGTGACTTTTAAATGATTTCAAAATAGAAAGAAATATTTCTCTCAAATAGTTTTGATTTCATCTTTTTCAACATCCTTTGATGGATTTTACACTTATTTGAAGTTGATTTATTATGATACAATCTTTCATATTGTATTGAAGGTTTTGTGAAATGTTTGACTATGTATGTGTTATTTTTATACCATTCAAGGTTTATGGTTAAAGTATTAAAATTTCATATGATAGTTTTAATACAAATGTTTATGTTATGTTTCCACCTTTTCATATAAAGAACACATTGCACTTATTAATTGGTGGGTGGATCCCACTATAGCGCCTCGATGTATCAGTAGGTCTCATAAGACAAACTAGTGCCTTGGAACAAGTCCTTAGAAAATATTATTTCACTACTAGAAATTTAGGCTATATCCACGGTTCTAAATTGTGGCTATAGGCCCAAAAACCGTGGCTATAGGTTATAGCCACGGTTTCATGAACCATGGCTGGTATTGGCGTGGCTATAGGTCGAAGCCTATAGCCACAGTTTGAAACTGTGGCTATAGCCCTATATCCACGGTTCGAACCTTGGCTATATCCCTAAATCCACGGCTTCAACCATAGCTATAACCCTATAGTCATGCCAATAAAGGCCACGGTTCATAGAACCGTGGATAAATCCCTATAGCCACGGTTTTAAACCGTGGCTATAGGCCTTTCCACTGCATAAAAAAAACCAGCACAGTTCACCATGCTGACGGTTGGGAGGACACTACCAACTCCCCCCCCCCTCCCCCCACCCACAGCTCCCCCACCCTGCACCAACACCCCCCACCCCCTGCTCCTGCACACCTCCCCTGCCCCACCCCCTCTGCACCTTGCACCCCACCCCCTGCCCCCTCCTCACTACACACCCCCTCCCCCTAGACACCCCCCACCCTGCACCAGCACCCCCACCCCCTGCTCCCGCACACCTTCCATGCCCCACCCCCTGCACCTTACACCCCACCCCCCTGCCCCCTCCCCACCCTGCACCAGCACCCCCCACCCCCTGCTCTTTCACACCTCCCGCAACATTCAATTTAAAAACCAGTAACCTGAAGCAACATGTAAACATAACATGTACCCTAAAATTAATAAATCAATATGTAAACCAATCAAGCATACCTTAAAAAACATGAAAGCCTTTGAAAACATTGAAAACAATATGTAAACCCCACAAACCTGTAATCTTAGGACCTAAAAACAAACTATAAACATGGAAACATATAAAAAAATCATGCATTCCTTAAAATAAATAATACTTGTAAAACAATCTGTAAAACATGAAAAGCATTGAAAAACAATAATACCTTCATCCTAAAAACAATAATAACTTCATGGAAAACATGTAATCTTATAACCTATAAACTTAGAACCTGTAAAACAATCTGTAAACCTGTAAAAAAAATCCAAACCTAGCAACTCAAACCCACAAACCTAAAAACATAGAAAATTAGTAAACCTATAAAACAATCTGTAAACCTGTAAACTAGTAAAACAATCTATAAACCTGTAAACAAATCTGTAAAATGATCTGTAAACATGTAATATTATAACCTAAAAACATTGAAATCTATAAACATGTAAACCTTTGAATCTCTATCATTCATACCTTACAAACAAGAATACATTCATCCTATAAAACTGGCAACTAAAACCCACAAACCTAACAACCAAAAAATCAGAAAATTTTTATCATGTAAATGTGTAATGAATAGACTATCAACTTATAACTTCCAAACCTGCTAGGTTACAAGCCTCAAAACCATGAAACCTATAAACCTGCAACCAGAAAACTTGAAAAAATGCAAACATTAAAATACAAAAGTAGAAAAAAAATTAGTCTCTTGAAAATAAAAAAACACAAGACCTGTAAAATAAATAAAATAGTAACAATCTGTATACATGTGTGGGAAATGAGAATAAAATTAAGTTATTCGATAAAAATAATTACTTTAATATATCCCATAATATGTTGGGTTAGTGAATATAAAGTAAAATAAATAAAATAGTAACAATCTATATACAGATAACAAGGGTGGTCCACCAAGTGCTAACAATGTCACAACGATACACAAATAAGATCTAATAAATTGGTTGTTTGAAACATTCCTGATAACATCAGTAAAAGCAAGAAAAGATTAAAGACTTTTTACTAAGGATTCATAGAATTCATACAAACTAAAGTAGTGAAATCTGATTAATTACATGGTAACAAAAACTATGTAAACTAGAAAGATGTCAATTCAAGTAAGTGTTGTTTAAACATACCATCAACTTACAAATCATTAAGTGGAATGCCAGCAAGGGAATCAATTAGACTAGTGAATTGATTGATCTGTAAATACCTGAATAAATCCATAAATTCATTAAAAATGATAATTATCTTAACTAAAGTCTTAGTTACTTACAGTGTACCAAGGCTTGAAAGCGACCCAAAACTGTGAGGTATGTTCCTTGTCATCGAGTTGTATGAGAGATCCCTGTATGTGAAACAAATCATTATAAAATAATATTCAATTGAACAAGAACCTTCTAACATAACAGATTAAGAAGATAAAAAAGTGGACTCAATAAATGAAAATAAAAATATGAAGTAACTCTAAATGGATAATTTTTAGGGCTATTTTCTTACAATGTGGAAATAAAAAACAAAAATCCATCCATATATATGTTTTTCATGTCCCACCATAACCTTGAAGAAATAAAAGAACCCAAGTAGAAGCATTTTTTATAGTCATTATAGTAAGTAGTTTTTCTTTTTTAGTTTCCTGCTAACATTCTAGATGATTATACTCTTTTTATAGATTTTACATTTAGTAATTAAGATCTATTATGTAACTCGCATATTTCACTAGTATGAAGAGTAGTTATCTAGTAAGAACAGAGATGGGTAATATTTGAATGACATTTCAGTTGGGTCATGTTTTTGAAAATACTGGAACATATAGTTTTAATGTAGTTGATTAAGGTCACCAGATTCAGGTGATTTAAAGTTTAGATCTAGACCAATTTCAAGCACCAATCTGTAGAAGTTCTAGATTTCAATGTTCAAGGAAGTTTGAGGGCTCCATAAATTTAGTTTAACAGAATTAGAGAACATGTTACCTTTTATGTGATTCTGATATAAGTATAAGAGGTAGTCAAAGTTCCATCCATAAGGAAGTTTATAGACAATCCATGAAGATTGGTGGTTCCATTATAAACAATATCACCATTCATACCTAAAGGTAGAAGAGGATTTTCAAGAGATAGCCTATCTACTTGTGTAATATAGTGGAAGAAAAGTTTATGATAATAATTACTCTTGGGTAAAGGATAACAACATAACCCATTGTAATACTTACAATAATTGTGAAAATTTTCAGATCCAGATAATAATCGGACATAACAAGGAGCACGTTTCTCACACTAGGGCCGAACCGAGATGCTCGGATAAAACCAAGACTCTATTTTAGTAAGATTTTTAGACATAAATAAACCAACTGAGATTATCAGATAAACCAATAATCTATTGCTCGGATAGAGGCGATCTATCAATACTTCCACATGCAGTAACTATAAAAAGGTTATAATCATGGATGAAATGGTTCAAGATAACCAGACACAGTATGAGAATTTTAATGTAAAACAACCAAATGGAGGGGTCATGCAATGAAAATAATGGGAAGAGTGATAATACCAGATTTATCATCGGACGGAGTACACTACAATAAGAGGAAATAATATGCACTATCAGAATACAATAAGCAAAGGAGGATCACCGGACGGTCCAATAAAACTGTACGCAAAGTAGAAGCCCTATGATTAGACGATTCAGGTATAACATACCGGGTAGTAGAAAAGTTGAAATACTATGATATGAATCTACATACACAAGAGATGGAGCACAAAATCCCCCTCATACATAACCCCCCTCCCCCTGCAAATCCCCCCTACAGACCCCTCCCTTCTAGACACCCCCATGTAGCCTCCTCACTCCAGGACACTGGACACCCCCACCCTACATAACCCCCCCCCCCCCCCGGACACCCCCACCCCCTCCCAAACACCCCCCATCCCACCTTAACATCCCCCTTCCCCCCCCCCTCTCACCCAGCCTACTTCCTCCTAGACATCCCCTTGTAATAGCCTCTGCATTCAAGAAAAAAAACAGGTCGCCAAAAAAAAGTTCCTGCAAAAATGAGAGGAAGTCTCAGGGTGGAACACCCAACTCATCCCCACTCTCCCAGCACACCCCCTACCCCATTCCCCCCACCTACACACCCCCTCCCCTACCCCCAGCACACACCCTACCCCCCTTGCACACCCCCTCCCCCCTACACCCAGCACACCCCATGCCCCATGCCCCCCCCCACCAGCACACTCCCCCTACCCCCAGCACACACCCCCTACCCCCACCCCACCCCACCCACCTGCACACCCCCTCCCCCTACCCCCAGAAAACCCCATGCCCCCCTGCCCCCCCACCCCACGCACCCCCTGAAAGAGTTCAGCATGAGGAAAATATTATTGAGACAACTGTTCTTATTCTGGAAAAAGGCCAATTGTGACTATGTCTAGTGTTTAAAATGCAGAAGGAAGCGTTATACCAGAGGTGAAGCATCAGTCAGTGGATCCAATTAGCCTTGGATCACTTGCTGATGGAGATCGAAATGATGATGTGGTTAAGAAAACTATTGAACATTCTCATACACTACCTATACCATCACCACCTCCTATTGTGCATGAGGAATCACCCTCTATTATTAAGATCACATAAAGGTATAAAATGTAATATTTTTCCTATGATATTATAAATGAGTTTTATAACATTTGAGGAGATTATAATGAGATGAAATAGAAGTTAAAATATACTAATGATAATATTAGAGAACTTAAGAATTCCTCTATTCCCAAGGTTGATTTTGACAAGTTGGTTGGGTTAATGACTACCCAAACAAAGTTTATTAGGAGTCTCTAATCATTCACTCCTATTAAAAAAGATATTTCTGAAGTAAGTTTCAAAGAGATTAATGATGTGAATGGTCTAGTTAGATATTTGAAGGATTTCTATACTACCAAGTCTGAGTTCAATGATATTGGTGTTATGGTTGTATCTCAAAGTTACATGTTCCAAAATCTTTCAATGGAGTAATTAGACATGTCTCAAGATGTTCTTGATGAGGTTAAGTCTTTCAGGACTGAAATAAAAGTAATCCTTCACACTTTATAAAGTTTTGTATTAAGCTAGTTTGATTTCATAAAAAGGTTTCAAACCTATATAACTTCCACCTCAGAACCTTCAGTTGTTCCAGTTTTTTAGAGTGGAGTTGATCAATTTCTCTCAAAATTGAATTATGTATCCTTACAGATTCAATTCATATAATGTGATATGTTCAAACCATTCCTTATGCATGATTTAAAGAGGAATATTATGGGTGAGTTCCATGATACCAGATAAAATGTCAAGAAGCATGTTATTAGAACTAATAGATCCGTAAAATTAAGTGGTGGTCTTTTATGATGAATTTGATGTGAAGCTGAATGAGATTATGAATGTCTCTATGGATGATCAATATATGGTTTTTAGATCTCTTTTTCTAGTATCTATAAACTACAATCATTTGTTAACCTCTTTTAACAAGGTCTATAAATAAGTTCAAGGGCCATATTCATATTATTCCATGACAAAGCTAGTGCTTATTAGAAAACCATTTTTTAAAAAAATAAAGAAATTATGGAAACATGTTTTTAAAATAATCAGGCAATTATAGAATTAAAATTAATGGTTTAGGCAGAGGGAACATATTTCAACCTCAAGGTGCGTTGCTTTTGACGACGATAACTCGAATATTCCTTTTTTCTACTTTCACGCATATGCAAATTCACATATATATAAGTACACATTGCCCCTATATGAACAAAACCATAAAGGACATCAATACAGTTTCAATGGAATGATGTCCCTTTAAACATAGTAGTGAGATAAATCTTCCCACTACATATATGGGATAGCCAAAATTGATCATGAACATTTGAAGTGAGCTGAGAACCACCACTAAATGAACCAAATATGAGTATAGAAACAGAAAATCAAATAAATATGATGAAGGTATGCATATAATGTATCATTTGTTATAAAAAATATAAAGGTACAGGATTCAAAAGTGCATACCTAGGGATCAACTATCCAACCATGATACAAACCAATGTCCATAATATCAAATATAGCACACTCAAGAGGAAACTCTAAATCATCAATTCTGGAAACAAGGTGTATTCCAAGTAAATTTGATTAAAAAAACAACACATGGTTACTAATTTATTGAAAAAATAGTATAAAATAATCATTACCTCCTGAATTTTATATTCATATCAATCTCGGTTGCAAGTCATGGGAGGAAATCAATTTCATCAGCTATATTTTCTTGTTGGTTCTCTGCATAGAATTAATTGCTATCCTGCAAACCAGTACAATTCATAAAACTCACAATATGATTAGGGAATCTAACTGAGTGGCCGCATCAAGCAAAAAATGGAAAATTGGACTACATACCGTTGGAGGTGTGCTGGATGAGGTAGAGGGGCCACCTCGGAGCAGCGTCATCGAGGAGGTATGATGGTCGCATCAGAGGACGATACAATTAAATATAATAATAATAAAACTTAAATACTATATAAACAAACATATCTCATAATAGCATAATTCAATATATGTAGAAACAGTCAGAAACACCGCAATAAAATTCAGTATTACAATAATCAAACCTCATTGATAAAGTACCTACACATTAACATAATGTGAAATAGGGAAATGGAGTGGAAAAGTAAAATATGATACAAATATTAGAATGAAAACAAATAAAACAAACCACCAATTCCTATATAATAGGATAAGAAACAACATCATTCATTCCACAAAGGAAAATCAAAAGTTATCAACTGCAGCTATCACTTGGAAGGGGAAGCCAACCAGTGGTCCCAATGGTTTAGTCCATCACACATTGAGGATGGTCATTCCATAATATGGGAAGTATCTGTGGAGGAGTCATGGACACAATTAGGCCCTAATGATTTCAAATACTTTGATGTAGTCATTTCTCCCATTTTCTAACTTGGTTCATTACAGGACTATTGACGCAAATTCGAGAAGCTATAAAACATGGGGCCAGGGTGGATGCAAAAGAAACGAGTGAGGGCCTTTAGGTGAGGCATAATGAAATATCCAAATACATCATGATTTTAAAACCCAAGACATTGAAGGAGAAATAATCTTATCTCAGGTGCAAGACATGAAAATATAGTGGCAATGGGGTATCAAGCAGACATCAACCCAAACTATAGATTCAATGGTCCCCCACCTACCCTGAAGCCCTCTACATCACTTCCAACTAAAATTATTGCATTGGATGATATAAAATGAAGGAGAGAAAGAGTAATAGGTTTCATTTGTCATAAGAAGTTTACAGTAGTCAAGAAAAATCAAGCTGCACACTTGTTACTATAAAGTCATGCAAAAAATAATGAGGTCGTTAATCAAGCAGCAATATGCCCTGACAAGGAGAAGGTACTAGATCCATAAATTACCCTTAATGCCTTGGGAAGATGGTCAGAACCTAAGAAAGGGTCGGGTATTGCAATGTTATGTTAGTTGATAGTGGATAAAAAATTTATTAGTGATTGGATGGCCACTATGCTTAGACTTCTTGTGGCACCAAACAAAATCTTTCCTATTTGTGCTGCTAATGGAGAAAGAACACAAAGTTTGGGGCACTTTGGAGGGGTGAAAAGCAGTATACAAGGAGTTACATTCTCACCCACCATTTATTACTTACCACATACAGGATTGGATCTAGTATTAGGTGTGAAATGGATGGAATCCCTAGGGCAAGAAAAATGTAATTAGAAAAGTCTTACCATGGATTTTTATTAAGGCAATGAATTGTGAATATTGCATGGAATAGAAACATCGCATACCAAAACTGCATATAGAAAGGCCTCCCTAAATAAGTCCATATAGCAAGCTATTCATCTGCCAAAAATCCACATGGACCTAAAACCAATACCACAAGAGTTTGAAGGGTCTTTTTTGTGAGCCCACGGGAATGATGCTAACTATAGAAATGGTTAATTCCATTCAATTAATAGAGATGATGAAACTAGTAAATGTATGACCTTGCCGATATAATTAATTCCAAAAGGCATAGAATGAGAAATACTTGGAGGATGTGTTAAATATGAATATCATAATCCCACACACCAAACATCTTTTTTCGCTGGTCTTGCTGGTTAAAAGGAATAAAAAATTTCAAAAACCATTAAGAACTTAATGATATCCCCATGAAGGTTCATTTTCCCATACCAACAGCCAACTACAAGATATATGAGTTATTTGGGGCCTCTGGCCCAATTCCATGTTATATTTGTGCTCAGGATAACAATGAGTACATATGACCCCCTTAATATCCATAAAACTATTTTCAGCACCCATGATGGTCATCATAAATATTTGGTGATTCCTTTTAGATCATGTTATGTTCTTTCACCCTTTCACGCTATCAGAAACATTGTATTTTGGCCCTACATTCAGATATTTATTTTCGTTTTCTTTAATGATATTTTTATTTATATTCCTACATGACAGTTGCATTTGAAGCATTTAAGACAGGTAAAAAATTGTTAAATTAGCAAGATGGCCCTATCTAGCTATTATTCTTACGAAATGTCTGTGAAATATTATGGGCTTGCTAGCACACCCTGCCACTAATCTTCTAAATGATAAAAAAAGTGGCATGAAAAAGCAAAAACAATATTTATTTCTTTAAAGTAGGGCATGACTATAACTCCAACCCTGGTCATTTCAAACTTCAATGAGACCCTCAGCATTGAAACAGACAAATCAAGAGATGGAATTGGAGAAGTACTATTATAGAAAGGTAGGCCAATAGCATTTATAAGTCGTGCACTTGGGGTGATGAAAAAATAATGGTCTTCCTATGCAAAATAAAATTTTGATAATTGAATTCATTTGAGTGTGGTGACCTTATTCATTGGGGAAAAGCTTTTTAATTCAAACAGATCAAAGCATCCACAAATAGTTATGAAATCAAGGGATGCTGACTCCTGGATCAACAAAAAAGGGTAGCCAAAATTTTAGTCTATGAATTTGAGATTGTTTATCGTCTAGGTTGTGAAAATTTAACTGCCAACTCCTAGCTTGGCAGGGCCAAAAGTGTTGTAATTTATAATATTTATACTCCTATGGTTGACTTTGGGCAGGATGATATTGAAAAAAAAGATCAAGAAAACTACATCATCAAAGCTAAAAAACAGGAGGCTGAAATGAAAAATGGAATCCAGGATTTCTTTGTTTCGGATAAAGAGTTGATGTCCCCAATGATTCAAAAATGCATGAAAGTCTTTTGTTTAAGTGTTATTATAGAAAAATTGGGGGGAAGTGCGTTTCTTTTAATGCATGTCGGGTAGCTTAGTATGAGCAGTGCAGTGGGGTGATTTCACTTAGCTGATCAGGTGGGACGGTTTCTCTTTATCGTTGCGGTTTTTGTTTCCTTCTAAACAAGGTTTTATTGGAACCGCAACAATAATCAATGCACAAAAATTTCAAATGTAGTTGTCCAAAAATCACAAAATAACATCATAATGTGAGCATAGCCACAAACAGATTCAAACGAAACCCGTGAATAAAAGTTTCATAAAAATTGGCCACCAATATCTAAGGGTGTTTAAGGATAGATAAAAGATATTAGGTTGTGTTTGAAAACACTTATTAAAAGTTATTTTCAGCACTTCTCATTTTTGATAAGTAGTTTGAAAAAAACAAATTGGTGTTTGTCCTATTTCTGAAAAAACAATTGCACTTAAATTGTTTTAAAAAAATCACTTTTTCAAACACAACCCAGATGGAAACCATGAGAACATATAAAGGTGCTACTAATTTTTAGCCACATGCCACCATAGGATTGCACTGGGAAAGAACATTAAATTATTTTAACTTGTATGTTTTTAAGTATTCAAATGTATGAAAGATAGGGAACGGTTTAGGTCAGTTTCTACAAAACCACAACACAAGAATTTAAAAAATGGTTTTCCAAAAAGCATGCAGTGGCATCAAAACATTAATTATGAGCATAGCCTTGAAAATGGATTCAAATGGAACCCATGGATTAAAAAATACATGGAGGAATCAACTGGCTCTGCCGACACCATAAAATTGTTATAATCATTCTATTGCCAACAAACTGGAAGTACTATAAGTCTAGCCTTTTTCATCATTTCTAGTGTTGACCATTTCCTTGTGTTGAGAAAAGTGGTCCTTGTTTTTATTTGTGCTACCAAAATAAATAACCACTTACAAATAAAACTTGGCATGACCATATGCAAATAAAAAAGTAAGAACCGTGAACCACACCAAGTATAGGTATATTTCAAGGGGCTAGATAAATGCATAGACACACATCATCTTTATAATACACAGAAAACCTTGAGAGGTGAACGAGGACACACTGGATGGAATAAAGAATCAAATATTTGTAATCTATAAAAAACTGATATGGATGAAGTGACCCTGTTAAAGAAGAGAAATACTTGTTCCCTTTGTCCGTTTTGGAATATCACACTCCATTATTACACCAATCAGATTCACTTACTGATTGAGGAAAGCTATTTCATCCTTTATGTGTAAGAACATGTAATCATCAGAATTTACCATTTTTTACTTCAATATCAGGATCGCCCGCAAAAACACTAGCTGTGAATCTTTTTCATAGTGCACATTACTGCGGTGATAGGTCTTCAGAGAGGAGGGAGCCACGGTGAGAGAGTTTGTCAGAGAGGAGGGCACTGTAGTGAGGAGAGTTCGGGGAGGATAGGTCGGGAAGGAGAATTCGTCGGGGAGAAGGGCACCACGGTGAGGAGAGTTCGGGGAGGATAGTTCAGGAAGGAGAAGTCATAGGTTGAGGAGGGCACCGCGGTGAGGAGAGGTCAGGGATGATAATTCTTCGGGGAGGAGAAGTTGTTGGGGGAGGAGGGCACTGTGGTGAGGAGAGGTCAGGGAGGAGAAGTCGTTAGGGGATGAGAGCGTTACGACGAGGAGAGGTCATGGAGTCGAATTCATCGGGGAGAGCAATGCGAGTTGAGTAGAGAATCTGGGAGATGAGCCCGATACCAAATAATCGACGGATGTGATATAGCCACAGTGGAATAATTAAACCGTGGAAATTATAAAGGTATGGATACAGACCAATAAAACTTTGGCTATAGATCTGTGGATATAGCTTTAATTTCTAGTAGTGTTTTTAGTCTTGGAACGAATCCTTGACTATGTGGTTATGATGATTGGAATTATGCATTCCATTATTATGAAATTAGCAATTGATATTACATGTGATTATTCGACTAGTAGAATATCCTTGTGAATAAATAAATGGAATTATTTGATTTATCTTCTCCATATTATGATGAAGTTTATGTTTAAAAGGCTTGTGTTTTAGTCTTATACATTGCCTTAAATGTTTATAATTATTTATAATAGTGTTTGCTAAATTGTTATCCTTATTGAGCATCTAAGATCACCCCTTTATTATGTTTTCTTTTTCCCAGGTTGTGAAGAAGTATATTATGATTAATCTACAGGGATATACCAAAGGATATGAGTGTGTTCAAAGGGGACACAATGTTGTTTTTTTATTTTATGATGTAATTTAAAACTTATGTATTTATCAAGTACTTCCAAGGATAATAAACTAATCAGTCTTTCGAGACTTGATCTCTTGTGATCATTCCAATGTTATGTAATAATGCACTGACTCTAGGTAACATTGGTCAGGGCTATATACTACTCATAATTCCACTATCTGATGTAACATGGTCTGATGGGGCTCGCTCTAATGGATCACACTTTTATGGACTCGTTCTGATGGATTTTAGAGACCCAAAGCTTGACGTATATGGGAATTACATTAATTTTGTGTAAAAATTAATACCTACCAAAAACCAACACTCAAGGACCGTAATAGTTTAGTGTCTTTGCAAACTCAGAAAATAATCATCTAATCATGGTGAAATATCTTCAACATCTCCCATAAAGATCTTCCCCTTTTTTTACCTAAAACCTTTCTTTATATCCTGGGGAAAAGAAAATATATAAATGGTGAGATCAAATTCTCAGTAAGGGTAAGCATGGATAAAATAAAACAAACCTTATACATTTGGTCTTAAGAACATGAACATAATATTTAAACATAAAAATCTTGAGCAATGAAGTAAAACATGGATGTACGTAAAGCATAGATCATAATTGAACATAAATCATGATAAAATAGAATGGTAATAAAACATGTAATTGTCGAAAATAATTAATCACTTGATATGATTTCCATAGTAGTCAAGGAATTTCTTACAAGACCATCTTAGTGGACAAAGTCCCTTACTGAATCGAGTTCACTCCTCGTTCCAATCATGTATCACTGAAACAGATTAACTTTCCATTCCATCCATGTCTATCTCATGAGATATAAATCTTTACCCAATGCATTGGAGGGAGATATAGGTCCCACCCATCCCATAATGAAATAATTCTTCCTTGTGCCACAAATTGAACATAAATCTTTCATCATAACCCAAAGAATAAAATGGGTTTCATAAACATCATCCCATCATAATGTAATACGTATAAACCAAATGGCTATCATTTCATCATAATAAGAACCAAAACATATAAATAATAGAGATATTATACTTGAAACATAATCATACTAAATAATTTCATCTTAGATGGAAAATAGTTTTGACAAAACACTTGAAATGAATTCTTGAGGAGAATATCCTTTCTTCTTCAAAATGATTTTTTTTTCACAAAATTCCATGAAATTTTAAAAGAAAATGATTTTTTAAAAAATAATAATGAAATATTGTATAGAAATATTCATGAAAATTAGGTGTTATGAAACCGTAAAAATTTGTTCATGTCGTATAAGTTAAAAAAACATTATTCTCGTACTTTTGCCAGAAAAGTCAAAAAGTGCCTCGTATGGTAAAAAAAATATTCCTTAGATACAATGTAGTAAAATTAAAAAATGGGTAAAAAGGACTTTAAACATACATGAAGCCATTTTTAGAAAATAGGGACATGTATGATAAATATAACCCCAGTAAATAATTACGAATAAACAATCTCAGATAAAAATGAGATTGGAAAAGTTATCCCTTACCTTATGTCCGATATGCTTCATACATATCTGAACCTCCTGTATAATAATTTAAATAATTTCATTGGCTTGTTATAGAATCATATTCATTGTTATTATATCATATATGGTTCACTTATGAATTTATATTATCCGTTCTTTTGTAAATTCCATGTTAAAGCAGCGTTTTGGGTAGAATAGTTTTATTTATCGTACGTGTTTGGACATGTTGTTATTTATATTATTATTACTTATATAATGATTTAATTACTTCCAAAATGTAAATCATGATTTATATATCATATATATTCAGTATATATATATATATATAATAGATAGATAAATGAAATTAAATTCACCATTCATGGAGATGGTAGGTTGTAAGTACGCATGAACGATGTTTTCCTTTCCTTATTGACTTGAATGGAAGTAAGTAGATGAAATATAAATAAATACAGTAGATTTATCATGTCATATATTTCGTTATTATTCATTATATATACTTTATAATCATTCTTGGATTGCTAACATGGAGAATGAATCTCATCGCGTTGTGGAGACGGTAATCCGTACGTACGCACGAGCGATGATATCATTCCCATAATTATTGAATTGAATTGGAGTGGATGATATAATATCTAAGAATAATTATGATTTTATAATAACTATATATAGTTATTCTTTACACTATTATACCCATCCAAGTAAGGTGGTGGTGGAAAAACAGATTACCCCACGGCGTGGAGACGGTATTCCGTACGTACGCACACGTGATGATTTCGTTTTCGATGGGATGGATAGAAGGTGAAATGGGGTTGTTTCATATTTATAATAACATATCAGTATATTAGTGATACTGATGTTATTACTTTATAATGAAACAACTAAATAAGAAGAATTTAAAGAAGAAAGAAAAAATGAAAGAATCAGTAGAAGAGATTACCTCTTTTTCGACGCACCTCTTTTAAGCTTCCTCTTAAGGCACTAGATTTGGTCTTTTTAGGAGACTATAACCTCTATAATGTTTATATGGATGTTGATAAGGGAAATTAGAAGGGTTTTTCCGAGCTCAAAATCTCAAAATTGTTTAAATAAGAGAGGGAGGAAGTTCCCTTTTATAAGAGGGGTGAGGGGCACCTTAGGAAAAACTTAGAATATTATTTTATAATAAATTTATATTCGGTTTATAATGGCTAAAAAGTGACTTATTTCGAGTATAGGGTGGTGATGAGTCGAAATCCTCTCAACCAATAGGTTTTATACAAGTTTAGGTTACCGTTTTAACCTTATCATATATATTTAACTCTAAGTTAAATAATTTAACTTTTACCGTGTCTTCTTGTTTTCTTACACTATATGATTAATAAACATACTATAACAATCCAAAAAAACCCCAAGTGGTTAATTATTAATATATATAACCTTATCTAAGTCATTTGGATGAACCTTTGATTTTTATGAATACAATAACAATTAATAATATAATATTTGTTTTAAAAACTATTATATGTCAATTTTGACACTATTTGGTAATTGATTTTTGTGAAAATCATAACATCATGATTAGTTCAAAAACAGTTAATTACATCAATACTAACATGTCATATTAACCTATAAAATTAGTTTAATTCATAAAAATTCTCAAGTTACATTTATTTGGATATTTATATTATCAATTATTTTAATATTTCATTAATTAGGTAATTATTGCATCACCATTGTGTCATAAATAAATTAAATTATTTAATGTATAAAAATTAAAAATCAAATACCATTAGGTAGGGAATATTTTTAGATTTCTAATGAATATTTATATTTGAATTTATCTTTTGTATAACCCTATATTAAAAAAATTTAGTTATTAAACTTTGATTTTAACTATTTTAACTCTTCTTTAAATAAAATAATAATAAATGTCCTAATCTAATCCAAGTGGACATAAATGGTTATATTTTATTCCTATGTTTTTTTCAGTCGAATTACACCTATCCAATAGAATTAGGACATGTTTTAGGGTAATAATAATAGCATTTTTACCCTTAATTACCCTGTTTACTTTTAACCGTTGTAAATAAAAGTAAAACGTTACTATTCAAAAAAATCATTTTTGTCTTATTGAACCAAATTTTACTCCTTGATATTAACCGTTTCTCTTGGATTTTTAAAATTCAAATCACAGAAGCGGTAAAATTCAGTTTTATGTACAATTGCAAATGTTCATAGGAGGTGGGTAAAAGACGGTGAAAAGTTCAATAAAATTTTTATATATCTAAAATTATTATAAAATGACTCCAATGAATTACATTGACCTTATATAAGTATTATGTATCTATTTTGACCTAAAATAAATTTAAATAAACTAAATTATTATTTAAATTACAATTCGATTTTAACAAATAACTCAGTGTTTTCACTATTCATCAAAAATTGAAAGTTTTCAGAAAAATAACAAAATTTCACCCTAGGCTAATTTTGATATTACGAATCCAAAACTAAAGTCCATTTTGAAAGATAAAATTTATAATATTTTAAAAAGTGGGTATTACTATTCATAACTGCTAGTTTATATAATATTTTTATAGCATATCGTTGTTTAGTGAAACTCGGTATTGCATACAACACATGCTATCATGGAAGGTCGCGATTGCATGTAAAGCAAGCCAAGTTAGGGTTGCGTGTAGTGCAACATTCCTTTATTGTTGTGTATAATAGAATCCAACCCTATTTAATTTATACATTGAATATATATATATATATATACACACTCAATGTTGCATAGAATAACTTCTATTAGAAGAACTTGAAATTTTGTGTAACACGATCCAAGAATAGTGTTGCGTATACTGTAAGCTAATACGGTTTTGCGTATAGCGCAAGATAATCTTGGTGTAGCATACAACACAAGATATCAAATAAATTAAAAATAATACTTCTCATAAAATCTTGGGGTGTTACATTCTACCCCCCTTAAAATGAATTTCACCCTCGAATTTCGTCGGGGTTATAAATCATTTACTACTTGAAAGATTCATTCATAGAAACCCACATCATAAAAAGGAATAATAAAACTTAATTTTAAAAAGTGAATTATGAAACATAATGGTTACCCAAATTAACTCATCACTGGGTTTCCACATAGAAGAACATAGGTCAAATATGGATATGGAAGAGAAATCTAACCATCATGTTTGGGTTAAGAGTGGTAGAGAACATGGATATGAAAAATCCAACAATCACAAAGCCATAAATTTTTGATAATCTAAGGTTCCATTTGATTCATCAGATATGAGGACTCTAGGACAACATTTTGGGTTTACAAGACCATTTCCCAAATGTTGAAGAATTTTTGAATTAAAAGAAATACTTGATTTTGGTATAATCTTACTGTTGCTTGTGCCTTGAACAATTTCCACTTCACCTATTAAAGAAATGAAGTTGAATTTTTCTTTTGCAAAGTGTTATAAGATCATGAGATATAATGATAGGTCATTCCATCTGTCTCAGACATAAGGTTATCAAAAGTTATATATATAAGCCCATCTATGGTGAGATTAATCATATATGGTTCCAAAAATGGACTTATACTTCATCTATCATACCGCTTAATAAAATAAAACTAGTTTATACTAACCAGGGACTTCCTGTAGGCCAGAGGTAGGTGATAAAGGCCTATCAAACTTTGGTTGTGGGTTCGATTCTCGGAACCTTGTCCGACGCAACGGGTTGTCGCCCGTCCTGCAGATTGTCTCATTTTCTAAAACTACACTATTATGAAATTCCTGAAATAATATCGAAAAAAGTTTTATTCTTAAACAATACTATCTAATGTCCAACATAATCCATTCCAATATTTAGGCATATCCAAAAATACACTATTATACAGGCTCCTGCTTGGCATCCAAGAGACCCAGGATCAAATCTGAGCAGGGGGAAATTTCCTGAGTACTGTAGAAGGGCATTATAGTAGTACTATTGTAGCAGTGGAACTGTAGTAGCAGTGAAACTATAGCGGTGGAGGGACTGTAGAGGGAATTGTAGCGGTGGCTGTAATATAGAAAGGACTGTAGCTGCATGGGTACTGTAGTCGTACTGTTCACCGAGGGGTCCTTTGGGCCAAAAAATGGGCTCTCAAGCCTTGTATTCAGGCCACTTGGCCTTGGGCCTTCGGGCTATGTAATGGGTAACCCTCTACCTAGTATAAAGAGGACTTTTCTTTAAAAAATAAATTGAGGCTTCGGCCCTATCCTTAAAAAAATGATTACTTGAAAGGTCACATAACAAGCAGGTGAATACCATCATTTATCCCCCATATATCATAAGATATATCTTTTTGGTCACATTCCAAACATGTGAATACCTTAATCATGTATTAACATAGAACCTTAGTGAAAACATGAGTGTTGTCAAAATTTAACTCTTTCCACATACCAAAATCCCAAAATTTCTATATACTCAAACCATGATATCACTTTGTCCTTATATGAGTCATGATCTCATGAATACTATCAAACATTTCATTTTCTACTTATCCCTCCCTTATGCGCATATCATTTGCTTTCCAAAATATTTGAATCACTTTTCATGGTTATCAGTACCATATAATTATTGAAAACCACAATAAACCAATACATAGATATTCCAATATTCCACAATACTATAAATGAGACTCCACAACATTATTTTAGAATCCCGTTACATAAACACATAATCATTCCACTACATCGTTTTCATACTCAACATCGCCAATAGTGATCGCATGTGACTTCCCTTTGTCCTTTCCCTTAAGATGTTGTTGTGGTCGATCATCATTAAACCTTGGATTAGGGCATTGGTTAGAATAATTCCCCATTTCCTTTCACTTGTAGCATTGAAGTGTTGGTGGATAATTCTCTGTATTATTTTCTCTATTCACGTGATTAGAAACCTTTTTCTCATTACTTTGGCACTTAGCTAATTGATGACCTTCTTTTCCACACATTGAAAAATTTTCTATTACCTTTTAGGAAATCTCCACCATGCTTATTTCCACACTTTGAGAATAAAGAAACATTCACTTTCTTTTCACCATTGTTCTGAGATTTTTCCTGGAACTCCATCTAGTTTTTCTTGTCAAAACCATGAGATGGATATGTAACACCAACTTCCAGTTCTACCTTGATAGCACAATGCCCAATTTCTTCATAGGTACTGAACTCTCATATATCTAATTCCCCTAGAAGACTTGGTTTTAAGCCACTAAAGAAATGATCAACTTTACTTTCAGGTTGGATGATAAAGCCAGATGCATACCCTGCAAGCCTTATAAAATTCGCTTCGTATATACCAACAGATTCATCATCCTTTTGGTTAAGCTCATGGAAATCCTTTTCCATCTTTGTTTGAAGAATACGAGGGAAGTACTTATTGAAAATTAAGTTCTTGAACTCATCTCATTCCATGGATTCAATTTCATCTTGGGCCTTGTATTCATAATTAGAGTCCACCACTGGTCTGCTTCACCTTCTAACGGTAAATATTCAGAATGACTTTTTCATGTTTCGAACATCGAAGTATGATAATATCTTTTCAATGGTACTGATCCATTGTTCTGTAACAAGTGGATCAGAAGACCCACTAAAAGAAGGTGGATGTTGCCTCATAAAGGACATAATAGAATATTGTTGCTTTCTCTGCTGATTTGGAAGTCCAGAATGATTCATAGCTTGTGTAATTATAGCAATAATATTTTTCACTCCATCTCCCATAAAATTGGTTTGTTTAGGAGTAAAATCATTTCATTTTCTATTACATTGATCAACACGGTTCTTTCGGGTTCCAGCCATCGTCTAAAACCCAAAAAGAACAGTGTGAGAGGAAACAATCATGCTAGGAAAACAACATAATAAAGGGGGATTACTTTAAATATATAACATCTTAGGTTTAATTCTAAGATCATTACCATAATTCTAGGACTATAACCTATATGTATACTTATCCATAGGGGTATCCCTAGACATACCTTATAAATATCTCTAGGGATTTCACTAAAGTTTTTGCATCCTAGTTTCCAATGGTTAACTAATCCTTCCCTCTGATACCAACTGTAGAGACCCAAAGCTTGATGTACATATACATTACATTAATTTTTCAGAATACTTAATACCTAACAAAAACTAACACTCAAGAAACTTAATAGTTTAGTGTCTTTGGAAACTCGGAACATAATCATCTAATCATGGTGAAAGATCTTCAACATCTCCCATAATGATCTTCCCCTTTTGTTTTCTTACCTAAAATCTTTCTTTATATCCTGGGGAAAAGAAAACTTATAAAGGGTGAGCTCAAATTCTCAGTAAGGGTAAGCATGGAGAAAATAAAACAAACCATATACATTTGAACTTAAAAACATGAACATAATGTTTAAACATCAAAATCTTGAGCAATGAAATAAAACATGGTAGTACGTAAGGAATATATCATAATGGAACATCAGTCATGATAAAATATAATGGGAATAAAACATGTAATTGTGGAAAATAATTAATCACTTGAGATGATTTCCATAGTAGCCAAGGCATTGTTGCCAAGACCATCTTAGTGGACAAAGTCCCTCACTAAATCGAGTTCACTCCTCATTACAGTCCTGTATCACTGAATCAGATTAACTTGTCGTTCCATCCATGTATATCTCATGAGATATAATTCTTTACCCAATTCATTGGAGGGAGATATAGGTCCCACCCATCTCATAATGAAATCATTCTTACTTGTGCCACAAATTAAACATAAATCTTTCATCATAACCCAAATAATAAAATGGGTTTCATAAACATCATCCCATAATAATGTAATGCATATGAACCAAATGGATATCATTTTATCATAACAAGAACCAAACCATGTAAATAATATATACATTATACTTGAAACATAATCATACTAAATATTGTCATCTTAGATGCAAAATAGTTTTTACAAAACACTTGAAACGTATTCTTGAGGAAAATATCCTTTCTTCTTCAAAATCATTTTCTTTTCAAAAAATGCCATTAAATTTTAAAAGAAAATGATTTTTTAAAATAATAATGAAATCTTTTAGATGAATCTTCATGAAAATTAGGTGTTATGAAACTATAAAAATCTATTCATGTCGTATAAGTTAAAAAAACATTCTTCTCGTACTTTTTCCGAAAAAGTCAAAAAGTACCTCGTATGGTAAACAAAAGAAAGATTCCTTGCATACCATGTAGTAAAAGTCAAAAATGGGTAAAAATGACTTTAAACATACATGAAACCATTTTTAGAAAACAGGTACATGGATGATAAATATCATCCCAGTAAATACTTACGAATAAACAATCTCGGATAAAAATGAGATTGGAAGAATTATCACTTACCTTATGTCTGATATACTTCGTATGTATACAAACCTCCTGTATAATGATTTATATAAGGTAATTGACTTATTAAAGAATCATATTCATTTTTATTATATCATATATGGTTCCCTTATGACTTTATATTACCCGTTCTTTTGTAAATTCCATGTTAAAGAAGCGTTTTGGGTAAAATCGTTTTATTTATCGTACGTGTTTAGACTTGTTGTTCTTGATATTATTATTACTTATATAATGATTTAGTTACTTCCAGAATTTAAATCATGATTTATATATCATGTATATTCAGTATATATATATGTATATATAATATATAGATAAATGAAATTAAATACACCGTTCATAGAAACGATAGGCCGTACGTACGCATGAACGTTGTTTTCCTTTCCTTATTGACACGAATGAAAGTAATTATATGACATATACATAAATAAAGTAGCTTTATCATGTCATATATTTCATTATTATTCATTATATATACTTTATAATCATTCTTGAATGGTTAACATGGAGAATAAATCTCATCACATCGTAGAGATGGTAATCTGTACGTACGCACGGGCGATGATATTGTTCCCATAATTATTGAATTGAATTGGAGTGGATGATATAATATCTAAGAATAAGTATGATGTTATAATAACTATATATAGTTATTATTTACACCATTATACCCATCAAAGTAAGGTGGTGGTGGAAAAACAGATTACCCAACGGCGTGGAGATGGTATTCCGTACGTACGCACGCGCAGTGATTTCATTTTCCGTAGGTTGAATAGAAGTTGAAATGGGGTTGTTTCATATTTATAATAAAATATCAGTATATTAGTGATACTGATGTTATTACTTTATAATTAAACAACTAAATAAGAAGAAGTTGAAGAAGAAAGAAAACATGAAAGAATCGGTAGAAGAGATTACCTCTTCTTCGACGCACCTCTTTTAAGTCTCCTCTTAAGGCACTAGAGTTGGTCTTTTGAGGAGACCAGAACCTATATAATGTATCTAGGGAAGTTGATAAGGGAAATGGGTAGGGTTGTTCTGAGAATGAAAGCTCAAAATTGTGTAAATAGGAGAGGGAGGAGGTGCCCTTTTATAAGAGGGGTGAGGGGCACCTTATGAAAAACTTAAAATATTATTTTATAACAAATTAATATTCAGTTCATAATGGATCCAAAGTGACTTATTTCAAGTCTAGGGTGGGTTTGGGTCTAAATAATCTCAACCAATAGGTTTTAGAAAAGTTTAGGTTACCATTGTAACATTATCATTTAGATTTAACTCTAAGTTAAATAATTTAACTTTTACCGAGCCTTCTTGTTTTCTTACACTATAGGGTTAATAAACTTACTATAAGAAGCCAAAAGAACCCCAAGGGGTTCATTATTAATATATATAACTTTATATATGTCGTTTGGCCGAACCTTAGATTTTTAGGAATATAATAACAATTAATAATATACTATTTGTTTTAAAAACTATTTTATGTCAATTTTGACACTATTTGGTAATTGATTTTTGTGAAAATTATAACAGCATGATTAGTTCGAAAAAAGTTAATTAAATCAATAATAAAATGTTTTATTAACCTATAAAGTTAGTGTAATTCATAAAAAGTCTCAAGTTACTTTTATTTGGGTATTTATATTATCAATTATTTTAATATTTCATTAATTAGGTAATTATTGCATCACCATTGTGTCATAAATAAATTAAATTATTTAATGTCTAAAAATTATAAATAAAATACCATTAGGTAGGAAATATTTTTAGCTTTATAATTAATATTTATAGTCGAATTTATCTTATGTATAACCCTATATTAAAAAAATATTGGTTATTAAACATTGATTTTAACTATTTTAACTCTTCTTTAAATAAAATAATAATAAATGTCCTAATCTAATCCAAGTGGACCTAAATGGTAATATTTTATTCCTAAGGTTGTTTTGGTCGAATTACATTTATCCAATAGAATTAGGACATGTGTTAGGGTAATAATAATATAATTTTTACCCTTAATTACCCTATTTACTTTTAACCGTGGTAAATAATAATAAAAAGTTACTATTCACCAAAAATTATTTTTATCTTATTGAACCATATTTTACTCCTTGATATTAAATGTATCTCTCGGATTTTCAAAATTCAAATCACAGAAGCGGTAAAATTAAGTTTTTTGTACAATTTCAAATGCTCCTAGGAGGTGGGTAAAATACGGTGAAAAGTTCAATAACGTTTTTATATATCTAAAATTATTATAAAATGACTCCAATGAATTACATTGAACTTCTATAATTATTATGTATCTATTTTTACCTAATATAAATTTAAATAAAATAAATGATTATTTAAATAAAAAGTCAGTTTTAACCAATAACTCAGTGGTTTCACTATTCATTAAAAATTGAAAGTTTTCAGAAAAATACCAAAATTTCACCCTAGACTAATTTTGATATTCCGAATCCAAAACTGAAGTCCATTTTGAAGGATAAAATTTATAAAATTTCAAAAAGTCTGTATTACTATTCATAATGGCTAGTTTATATAATATTTTAATAACATATCGTTGTTTAGTGAAACTCGGTATTGCGTACAACACACGCTATCATAGAAGGTCGTGATTGCGTGTAAAGCAAGCCAATTCAGGGTTGCGTGTAGTGAAAGATTCCTTTATTGTTGTGTATAATAGAATCCAACCATATTTAATTTATACATTGAATATATATATACACACAATGTTGCGTAGAATAACTTCTATCAAATGAACTTGAAATTTTTTGTAACACGATCCAAGAATAGTGTTGCGTATACTGCAAGATAATACGGTGTTGTGTATAGCGCAAGATAATCTTGGTGTAGCATATAACACAAGAAATCAAATAAATTAAAAAGAATACTTCTCATAAAATCTTGGGGTGTTACATGGATCTTCCTTAGCTTTAACCTAAAAAAACTATGGTTGGAAACTCAATACTTATCCCAAAAATATTGGATCTCTAGCACATGTGAATAGTTTAACACCCATTATATGAATGTATTTTACTCTCATTTTATAGGCAGCCAAGAATAGAAAAAGAATGAAAACAAATTCCTTTTCCCACTAAATGAACTTCATAATTCCAAGATTTCTCGTTCATTTATGTCTTTATCTTTTATTTATTTAAATATTCTCAATAATTCTGAGAACTTCTCGAATATTCTCAAATCTACTCATGTATTTAGACTTCTTCAAATTTACAAACATTTGTTTAGTCTGATTCTTCATTATGATTCTTCATTATGATTCTTCATTATGATGAAACCATATGCAAAATTGATGACTGGTCATTACGATGACATTTTGTAAACACAAAAAGTATTCTCATACAAATTCTACGTACTAATAAAAAAACTTATTAAAATATTGATAACATTTTGTAGCATTAAAAACCTCCTTTAAAAATAATTTGGAAGTAAACACCTCTTTTAAAACACATATCAAATATCTTCAAAGTATTTCTCATTTTCTTTAATTTCTCTAACAAATGATCCCATGACTGATGAAGTGCAGTGTCCGATGACTTTATCAGTGTCATACCTTGTCTGATGGATTAGCCTCTACCTAAATTTGATATATCTTTTTTAGATCTATTCCAATGAGTCAACACCACCTTTTGAGAACCAATCAACAATTTTTTTCTTTTTCTCCCAACCCAATTGAAATACAATTCAACCTGATGAAAATTGTTGAATACATTATTGATCTTCATCTGATTGATTAGTTTATGTTCACACTTGTTTTATCAATCTCAACCACTTAAAAACTCAATTATACCTCTGATAAAACTTTGTATCTGATTTCTTAAAGATACCAACATGTAATAGAATGATTTGGTGTTAGAATGCATTACAATATATCAGTGTAATCCTATGTATGATGGACTAGTTTCGACAGTTAGTTATTTTCTTTAGAAAGATTAATTTTCTAGACTTTTGATATTTTCACACTAATGATTTTCATACTGATGATCTACATCCTACTATGTTTAGTGTGCCTTACACATGTGAGCAGGAACTAGAATAATTCACATCATGTTCTTCTATCTTCAACAAACACCATTTTTATAATGACTTCTTCATAATTTTTGAGTAATTTATGATTAGAAAATCATCATCAGATTTAATACATTCATGTTATATTACTTCCCAACCATTCTATCTCACTTAGAATATTCTGAGACTGATTCTCCCTGAGAAAAATTCCCAACAGTATCTGAATTTTCATTAAATTCTCATTATGATTTCCTGGATCTATTAACTCATACCGATGGGATGATTCCTAAGTTCTATGTCTTTTACATCTTCCTGGTTAGTTCAATGGTGTGTGTCTAAAAACTAAAACTCTTATTTTTCTAAAATTCGACCATGTGTCATCTATTAAAAACAAATACAACCAAAACATAACTTGTGCCTAACATAGTGACACCTGGATCTCCAATCTTAGGTCCAGCCAAAAAAAAATCCCCACCCCATGTGTACAAGTCAAACCTATATATAGAACCTTCCAAGGACTACTTGTGTCTTAATTCCCATCCCATTATGATACATAGTGATGCCCATATTTCTATCCTTGGTCCAAGACGATAATTTTCCTCTCTTTCACATCATTTAATCTTTATCCTCGCTATATGACGTTAAACTACATGGGATTCCAGAACTATGTAAGGCTCAATTATCATTTTGGTGAGATACATATCGATGCCCAGATCTCACTTCCTGGTCCAGCCACTACAAATTCTAAATTTCCCTATCCTTTACTTGTATTGACGTTGTGTGGTATAATAATCCTTTTCCACTCCTTATTTATCACACCGAGCATAACTCACATTGGATTTGGATTTTTAGTAAAATAATTCACCACATGAGTAAGGCATATCAATTCACATTGGGACTATCATGGTCATAGGTACACGACCTTAAAGGCACACCAGATGTCCTCATCACATGAAAATACACTGCATGATTTTTTAAAGAACAAAACATGGCTTGATTCTTATTCCAATGAGATATATAAGGACGTACATATATTCAATCCTGAGACCAGTTTAAAAAATAGAAAATGTCCCCACTACACTATGTATGAGTTATATCTACAATAAAGTATCCAATATAGGTTCTCAGTCTATGCATAATCCTGTATTCAAAATAAAAAACCAATTTTTTCCTCCACGCATGAATTCAATCTGTGTGGGGGTCTATATTTTAAAACTATATCTTGATTGATTCTTGATATAATAAGATATGTATTGATGCATGGGTCTTATACCTTGGTCTATCCACAATCATTTCGGGGTACCTTCTACCTAGATGTCCTTGCTACAATATGGTAAACTAGATGGCTAATGTCCTGGCCACATGTCTCTAAACTACATGGTACTTCAATAACTATGTGTAGATTGATTATCATACAAGTGAGCTATGTAGTGACACATAGACCTCATGTACTAGTCCTAACCAAAGGGTAAAAATGCATACCCCCTCTCCTATGTAAAAAAAATCTATATAAGAGCTCTTAATTCAGGTCCCCTCATTAGGAGGTCCACCAAGGAAAAAAGAGATGTATGAATCCTACATATGAGTCAGATATATGCAAAGGATTCTACACTTCATGGAAAATATCAGTCCAAATACTTAGTTTATACTTGGAAATATCCATTCCATACATTATACTTCTAATCTTGTACACTTTTAGATCCTCATAATCTTGTTATAGCCTCTAATGATAAAATGTCTGATACATGAGTACTCCTTTACTTGTTTATGTAGTAACACACCCTAGTTGTCTATGCATAAATTCACTAAAAAATGGGGTTT
The DNA here is from genome assembly GCA_963277665.1 of Viscum album. Taxonomy (NCBI): domain Eukaryota; kingdom Viridiplantae; phylum Streptophyta; class Magnoliopsida; order Santalales; family Viscaceae; genus Viscum; species Viscum album. The sequence goes on along the minus strand of OY728136.1, from coordinate 511,334,605 downwards.
TCACCCAAATGATGCCACTATTTGAATATTTAGTAACATTACCCAGTTGGCTCTTCATAATGTATCCCACAAAATAGGTTTGTCAATTAGTGGTAACTTCACCCTTAGGAGAAGCCTCTTCTTCCCTTATACGATTTGATAAAATTATGTTAGAACCCACGATTTGAATTAGTCTATTGTCATCTCTCACATATTTTCCCATACAATTTCTCCTGATCTGAGAACCCCCAAGAACATCATTTACAATTTCCTCCCTCGTGTCTGAATTATGCCAGAACTATCTTGTTCTGGTAGGCCACATGTCATCTATTGTTTCCATAATGCTATGGTCCAAGTCATAGGAACTAAAACTACATATTTCATATTTTCTATGACTGGATCAGACCTAAATAGAGAACTTATTACCAAAATTCTTTGGTAATTTGGACTTGAAATTCCCCTTCCATATTCAGGTACTTTCCTTCCACAAAACTAGACTATGTGTGTGGGGAAATCTGAATCTCCATAAACTTCCTTTGTCCATCATCAATAGAATGTCATAATTTATGATAACGCCTTTTCTTGACTATGATATAACATGCCCCAGTAGGCTATGTGTAAAGTCTCCCAGAAAACAGGTTTTAAGCCAAAGGATTCCACTACTTGACTATGTTATTACATACCCTAGTTTCATTTGCATAAATCAACCCAAAAATAGGTTTTAAACCAGTTATAACTTCATCCTTAGGAGATACCTCCTCTGTCATGATAAACCATTTCCCCCATACCACTCTTCGATCTAGAGATCTGCATATTATAGCTTATAAAATTATCCTACTTTCACTTGAATATTATGGCGCATTCCTAGAAATATTATTATGAAAATGGAGAGTTAATTAATCTTTCATTCAAAGATAAAGACCTTAAATTGTACCCCCCCAATGTCCTTTATATATTACTTTAAATAAAATATCATAATTTCCTTACTGTATGACATTAAACTACATAGCATAACATCCTAGTCACAAGATGTTAAAATTTACAACAACGCCCTCATTTTAAGGCATTAAACTACACGGTCAGTATCTATGCTACATGAAATTAAACTGCACAATGATTAAACACTTCTCAAAAAGGGTCATTTTCCCCTAACATTATTCTTTTAACAAAATGTACCCCTTAACACAATAAAATTTTTTTGGGAAAGGTTTCCCATTCATTTACAAGGACAATAAAGATTATCTCTTCATTATCAGACCTCTTCCCTTAGAAAAACCACCCATCATGGTCTTGTGAAATCCAAATCTTCATAAACATCCTTTTTCCATTATAAATAGAATGATAAAATTTTTGATAACTCCTTTTACAAACTATGCTGTAAAAAATCCTATTGGCTTTGTGTAAGTTACCCACAAATTGTAAGGTCCTATAAGCCAAAGGATTCCACTATTTGACTATGTAGTAACCCACGCAGTTGGATTTGCATAGAGTATCCAAAAATGGGTTTTTTAACCAGTGATAAATTCATCCTCAGGAGATACCTACTTTATTCTAGAATATCATGTTTTAGATTCAGGAACCACAAAATCATGGATAAAAATTCTCCATCAGATATCTAAATAATGTTAGAAAATTCTAGTCCAATAGGCTTTGTTTGGATCATCATTTCAAAAAAAAATATGATCAAAGATGTTTGATCTAAAACTCCAATGATTAGTCCATTTTTTTCATGATTTGAAACTTCCTACAAAAAGATACAACACTTTTAATATTTAAAAACTAAATAGGTAAGTCTGGAAAAAGTTATGTCTCAGCTCTCTAGACCTGCACTTCATGTGGTTTAGGAAAATATCAATCAATGAAAAGAAATAGGGGCAAAAATTGTTAGGCTAGAACCCTGAAAAGGGGAGGTCAAAATGAAAGCCAAGTCTCACCCGCTAATTCATCATTATATTGGACTTAGAAAAAAATTATGTTGATGAAGAAAAAGATTCAAAGTTTGTAGGGTTGTCCACATGACCCTAGAAATAGTCAAACTGTGCTCGCTAGGACTCATGGATTAGGTAAAAATTATACAATCTACCCATCCCTTTCATTGTGGTTATGACTAGATTACAAAAAGATGTATTTCAATAAAATCATCTTCAATGTTATGTTATGATCATAGAAATAATATTGTGATGAAGGAATAGATGATCAAAAATAATTTCTTTTAATTTTTGAGAGAAAACCAAATCATTGGTGCAACCAAAAGTTAGAGTCTCTCTGTCACACTTTAAAAAACACCATTAAGAAACTATTAATTTATTGAAAGGTCTCATGATCCCCATAAATATCCCATTGAAGCCCATCCAAATGATAAACTTTAGTCTCCTCAACCCAATGAAGTTCCTCTATCACGTTTATAATAGAAGTTAACACTTCAGTTTGGTATCTTTCTTGGTAATGGTGAAGTTTTATGAGACCCCCATGGGAAACATCCAATTATTACTGAAGTAATGATATTTGAATGGACATATCTTTAATCTGTTTTTTAAATTCTGTTGACTTTTTAGCATGGTTGGCCTCCTCCTGGGATAATGTAGCTCAGATATCATCAATGTTGAAAAGAAGTTTCACCTTTATCACCTTATGTTGAAGCTCATGTTCTCAATCCCACTTGTGAATGACCTCCTTCACAGTGGAATGAATCATGTAGTAATCAAATCCTCCATATCCTATCATAAAAAATAGGAATGAAAGCTAAAAAATTGAGAAGAAAGGTATTTGAAGGGAATCTTGGAGATTGTTTTCTAGGTGTCCACCAAACAATATGGTGTGCAATGCATAGGAAATTTTGCATCTCAAAATCTGAATTAGGGCTATTTTTAGAGGGAGAAGTGGAATCTAGGATCAGTGCACTCAATGAGGCACCCTAACCCACTCTCTCTGGGATAGTAACAACTTTTCTTTATAGTATTGGAATCATTGGCATGGAGGCTCCTCCCTCAGTCATGGCTATAGAAGTTGATGGAACTAGACATAGATAATACTCATTGTTAGCCTCAAAAGGATATGAAATTGATGATGTAGGGGACTATTAAAGTAGTTGGTGAAAATAACCCAGTGATGGGTTAGTGTATTGGGTGGATTCCTTTATGACATCCCTGACCTTAGTAGTTTTATTCGTGACTCCTTAAGGATGTTCACTCTCCTAGGTATACTTGGAGCTCACCAAGGGAGGCTCAAGAATACTTCACATTTCAATATCTACCGGAGGTGGTCCCCTATCAATAGTGGGATTAGGATGTACTTAGACACCTTACTTGTGCACTTCCACAATAACATTTTCTATGGATGGAGCTATGTGACTCAACTAGTCATGATCAAAATATCATGCACAAAAATTGGGTGCATAAAAAAGACTCATGCCCATTAAATTATCTATTAAATTTATCAAACTCTTCTAAATATGTGGGAAAATTAACATATTCCATAACATCTTCAAATGACATGACATGATTTATGATGGAATGTGTTAATTTCTTATGCCCTTTGGTAGTCTCACCCATGGGGATGCTCAAAATGTTGGACTCACGATCCATTACTGCACCCCCTTCCAATGATATAATAACACGAACATATTTCTTAGAGATATCCATTGGGTCAACATTAGTCGATGTAGGGTTCTCTAGTACATGAGATGAACCTAAAATATTATATGAAGTAAAATTAATTAGTCATCATGTTACTTCTTATGATGTACATTTTAAATTACCAAAATCCCCCCTCTCTACAGCAGCGTGAGTAGTGACAAGAGAAGATATTGTATCCTTAACCCTCGAAAATTATTCTATCAAGGGCGCTGACTCGCCATCAAGAATCTACATTTGGAACGGAACGCCCTCCTCAATTCTTGGAAGCTCATTTCCAAGCCCCTTGAGAGAGTATAGGGAAGGATACCACATATAGAGTTAAACCTTTATTATGGATAAAGAATAGATAAATGATACCATGGGGACTCACCTTCACTAATGAGGTGATTAGACAAGGATTTTATTCTTCAATGTTCTTTTTTTATAGAGGAAGGGTAGAAGTAGCCTCCTCAAAGATAGGTATTATAGGCTGTTTTTGAAATTATCAGATAATCTTGGCCTCCATTGTCTACTGTACTAGGGATAGAACTCTTAGTTCAATAGTTGATTAATTGGTTCTAAGTGGGGTTCCATTTAGGCCATATTAGGGTAATGGAATCTTAGATGATTTCCCCATGGATTGTTGCAAATAAATATGAAATTCCCCTCAGTAACAACACTTTTTTGGTAATAATATAAAGGAATAAAAAAAATAGGAAACAAGAAATTGAGAACTTTTATCCTCAGGATTGAAATAGTCAATCCATTCATCAAAAGATGGGTGATCAACCCCTTTAGCAGCACCCTGTCATGACATGTCCTCTACCCGCCTCTTAGTAGGGATCCAATTATCTGTTTTATAAATAAGTATCACTAGTTACTAGATATAAATCCCCAACTTAGGGGTATCATCTTCAAATTGAAGGTTGGGAGGGGGTCGAGCATCACCTATTTCTTGAATCTGAAACCCATCATGAAGAAGTGACCATAAAATCTCAGTATTAGATGGATTTTCCTCCCAAAGTTGTAATACCTTTGGTTGTTTGTTTCTAGAGGATATATTATCCTATCTTGAAGTTGATTTGATCATATTTTAATTCAAAAGAATTCAAACTATCTATGTGACATTTTAAGGATGAGAAAATGGAGTTCAGGTATCTTCTTAATAATGACGAGTGGAAAATTTGGGATCAACCTCAGTTGGTATATCACTTTTGATTTTGAATGGCAGACAGAATCATGAACAAGGTCATTTCGGTGAACTTGGGACCTCATCATCCTCACCCTCTGAAGGGGATAAAGAACCCTCCAGGGGAGATGAAACATCTTTTGCAGGGATAGAATTTTTTCTACCACACTTTCCATGATTGGAAGTTGTTACAGCCTTGATTTGAGGAAAACATTATGCTAAAACTCCCTCAGGATAGGATGAAATCCAAACCTCGGCATACCAAGTGGTCAATATAAAGGACACACCTACTAGAGCTAGGTCAATTACCACTTGAGTTATCTCCATCTATGTAATCATCCACAACTATCGAGATACCATTGGATTATTTTCTGGGTGGACATGCACTGGAGGAAATAGAATTATCTGTTATAGGTACTTGAATTTTTGTGCAAACCTATATAGAGCATAGTCCTCATGTATGGCCTTGACATCAATATGGGTCTCCAACATGTCATCCTCAAAGGAAATCATGTACAATCTTAAATCATCACTAACCTTTATTTCATCAGAAAATCTCTCAATAGGCAGTTCTCCATAAAGGAAGAAATTGACGTCCATGAATAGGTTCAGCCTTTTCAAGGTTTTAGTGGGCTTCAAGGAAAATGGATGAATACCAGAAACAACCTGAACGAATGGTCAAAACTATACCTCGGGAACCTCAACCCCACTTAACATTTATTATGATCTAAAGTGGGCTACAACCTATTCCCATAGTACATAGAAATGCCTTTTAATTTTTAAAGGTGACTTCCCTACCAGAATATTCCATAAGAATCAATAGATCTTCTATAAAACCATCCAAATTAAATTTTTATTAAAGCAAATCCATTTAAGGGAAAATGGTAAACCATTGTTCTACAAAAGGAAATAACTAGGAACTAAAGGAACTAACAAAATGATTAAAAACAAGGATATGATTACTTGACTCAACTACTCGATAAAGTTCCCAGTGTAGCGTGCTAACCTGGGTTTCTGTATCCTCTCTAATTATCTCTTCAAGGTGAGTGATCATCCTTTCTATTTTCTGAATGAACTCTTCTATGTTGATTTTACTCTGATTGAATCCCCTGGCTAGTATGCGGTCTTTTTTTATCAATCCAAACTTCTTGCTCCTCATTAGCATCAACTTGAAAGTGACGTTCATAAAATATAATAATCTCTTCTTCAGAGACAATGGGCTAATGACTTGTTTCTAGCATTTCTTCCTTGGAGTGCACGATGAGTTTTAAGAACTCCCCAACTTCCTCTTCCCTGTATCTTGTATTTATGCTCAATTCTTTACTTTCCCCTTTCTGTACATCCTTACCTTCCTTTTTCCTGTCGTTCTTGGCCGACCGAGTCTCCATTGGATTTTCCAAGTATGAGTAGTCCTTGCGTACCGTTGATTTTTTTTCCTGAACCAAAATGCATTTCCCTGACTCACGCATGCCTTTTTTCCCCTTCTTCCGTCTAAGACAATGGGGTCCTTTCCCTTTGATTCGGTCCATGCTATCCACTGAGGGATGACTAAAACTATCCTCATCTGGTGACTCCTCCTCATGAGATAAAGGATGATCATGGACCTCAAGACCATCAAAGAGGTTCACCACCTCTATTACCGCTACATCAGTATGATCCATATGCATACTCAAAGACTCCTTACATGTTTTCTTCCCCGATACAGAAATCTTTCCCCCCTCCCCAGCCTTCCTCAGTTTTCCAGAATTGGTTCCAATGGTGTTTGGATCTAAGGAACCCAAGATATTCCCATCGATCATCATATCCTGTCCACTTTGAGAACCTGTTGCAGCCAGTAGGAATGATTTTCCCCGCATCAAATCCATTCCTATAGCCTGTTCGTAACCTCTTCCCATGAACTAAGGCTGCATGTTCCAAACCTCCCAGCCCTGACCATGAGAGACAATGGGCCTTTGAACCTCATTCACAGCCAAACTCACAGCTAAGTGATCAACCTTAGCTGCCTCCTGTACTCCAAAGTCTTGCTTTAAATGATAAAAAACCTCCAAAACCTGCGGCTCATCCTCATTTGGCTTCACCCCCTTCACTTCCACTGGAGGACCCAAGGAAAGCTGCTACTGTTGATCCTTTGCACTGACCTCCACACCTGGGTTGGTAGGAGACAACACCTCTTGAGAAACACCGAGCAACTCCACTTTCTCAACCAATCCATCACTAACCCGCACCATTTGTCTTACAGCAGAGACAACCTGCACCACGTTCCCCTCAACTCCACTGGGCACATCAACCTTTTTCCCACGACGACAAACAGAGGCTAGATGACCAAAACGGAGGCACCCTAGGTAGAACGCATGCCACGACTCATAAACCACTCGTTGTTTCCACCAGAACTCCTCTCCAACCTAAATCCACAGCCACTCAATGGGATCCTTATAAAAATCATCTTCGACAAAGACACGGGGGGAGATCAGGTGACAAACCTCTTTTGTCCAGCTATCCGAACACAAGTATCTACCGACCAAATTTCCCAACATACGTAAAATTGAGGGGTTCTGAAAAGGGAGAGGAAGTTCTAGGAAACTTACCCAAACCGAAGCCGAGGAATCATCAAGACTCATATTGAGATCGAATGACCATCGAAGGAGAGAGAAACCGCATCCATTGATTGCACAAGGGGCCTGGGACCAGGCAGTGTTCAGATCGTCCTCTGATGAGAAACGAATCATCATTTGACATCGATTGAAGAGGCCCACCACCGTGCGTTCTTATAGATCCCATGTATCAAATACGAAGTGGTCGAAATTGTCTATATAGGGACGACGACCCCTGAAATGGGATATAAGCATCAGTCGATGAAGATCTAAGGCCTCATTGAACTCCTTCGCTGATATTGCAAGATGAGGTGATCCAAGATGAACATCGGGGACCTTAGGGTACAAAAAAAATCGATGGTAAGGGAGAAAGAAATTCCAGATTTGTGAAAGGGATGAAAGGGTGAGCCTCGGCCGACAAAAAGGGAGGGATTATTTTCCCCCTCCCCCCGTCGAGGAGGAGGGGGCTGAAGCCATGGGAATCGACGCTAGGGCATCACCACCGGGGAACAGAGACCGCAGCGAGTTGGAATAGTAAACTCCCCCAATGTGCGGGTTCACAATAGATCTTCTATAGGATAATAATTTATAACCCAGTGTGCTTCTTCTAAACCATCTTGGCCAAAATGAATAATGTGCATGGCCTTACTCTACCGTTGGGGTAACGGAAAGGTAGCAGGTAGATGCTTAACCCCATGACCAAAAATCACACAAGTCATGTCTTTGTTGGTATGCTGGACTTCGGTTTGTACCCCCATTGGTTGTACTCCCCCTTTCTAAACTTGGTCAGAATGTACAAAGATCACTCCTCTTCACCATATTGGGACACCCTATATGATATTTTCAAGTGGGGAATTTCCCCTTTTGCTCTAGTAAAGTACCCATCCATGCTTCAGCGTGGATATCCCCCATCAGGAGGGATTCTTCCTTCTTAATTTCCAAAGTTATATTCAATATCTCTTGCACTAGAATTAGTGTCTTTTCAGTGTCATCCCACATCGATCTCGGTGGGATTAACTCATCATACATATCTCTAAGGATTGGAACCCCCCTCGAGATATTGTGAACATCCCATAGGATAATACCAACTTCTCCATGCATCAGGTGGAAAGAATTAGTTTGTGGGATCCATTAGCTTAGTATATTAGAGTTGAATTTAGAGTTCTTGAATATGTATGTTTGGGATACCGAGATGACTTTATAGATACCCACTACTTTCAAATCGGTGTAAAAGTTAGAAACTGTCTAGCACACCCAATACACACACATCCACTTGGGCCTAATACCCCCCATATGGAGGTCCCATTATGCCTTCCAACCATTTGACCAGTCTGTATTGGAATCATGAAAGATAGATGGGTAATAGTTTATATTAAATTCATGTGTGTACAGATTTAAATTTTAAGAACATTGGTTGTGATGCATGACACGGAATATGGATGATATCTCGACATTAATGTATGAAACCATGCCTGAAATGTTGGTAGTAGTGAAGTTATTGTAGTCTTGAAACTATGAAATAGGTGTGTAATTCTTCTAATCTAGTATGAGGAACTCCTTTAGATGAACATGGACTTAAATAGGTAGATAATTACTCTAAGGGTACTAATGAAAATACTTCTTCATATGGCTATCTAGATCTGGTAAAGTAGTATCACATACATCATAGTTGTTAGGCACTACATATTTTACCATCTCATCAATGTTATTACTAGATTATCAAATAGACACTCTAGTATTAAAAGTTTCCATTTAATCTACAAATAATCTCTAATATTTTTATAAAAAATAATTCTTCAATTTCAAAAAAGTTGTAGAAATATGGAAATTTATAAAATGGATAAGCTCGTACAGGGTTCCCGCACAAGTAAGCTCATGCAGGTCCCTCACCCAAGAGGCCTTGTACTGATCACTTACCCAGCCATATTTATCATGAAGGTAGTTACATAATTTTTTTTTGAGAATGGTTATTTATAAAATAATATTAATAGGAATGTTTTCGTGGAACACTAGTGCGGTGAGACCAGATTTATAGAGGCATGAGGACTATCTGCTGAAATAGAGGCCCTATTTATTGATGAGGGATACCATATACGAAACCCATATGCACATCCCACCAATGTGACCAAAATATTAAGTAGATATATGTGGGATAACTCCATGATCCACATTCCCTTTTCAACCTCTTATCTTAGGATCAAACCATCTTCTTTCAATCAGATCCAATCCTGAAGGAAGGGATTTTTTTGACAATATTTTTTTTCACACAGATGAAAATGTGTTAAAAGAAAATAAATTAAGAATAAGGAAATAAGGGAAGTGAATAAATAAAAGTCCAATCCCATTCATAAAATTCCCTCTAGGCAGGTACCCCCATACTATGTCGGTGTGCAAAGTACCTACGCATCAGCCTGCACAACGAACGTGTGCATAAGCCCGTGCGGCGGACCTACACATATGCATGTGTGACAAACCTACACGAGACATAACCTTTTCCTAGGGTCCCATATTTTTTTATAAATAGTACCATGGGGATATTCCTTTTTATGTATGAAAATTCAGAAATATCTCCTGACGCTCTTCTTGCCCGAGTACTTCACCCAAGCCCTATAAAACCTTTTAATTAGCCCTCCAAAACCTATAGAAGATGAAATTAATGGGGGTTGTAGATCCAAATTCCTCCCCGCATCTATTACCCATATGAGGTACCCTCTCCACCATGTTTTCTTAAAACTAGCACAAGGTAACATTCCCTAACTAGGTACAAGTGCAAGACACTTCCAAGAACACCTATGGAAACCCTTGGTGCCTTGAGAAAATCCTCTCCCATGTGTTGTTTCCCATGTCGTTGTCACTTAATGGACCTCCATCCCATGCATTAATACCTACAAGAGGCACTCCCAAGCTCTCCAAGCATATACCCTGTGTGGGATTCCCTTGGGTTTCCTAGCCTCTACCCTATGTGAGCAACTTATGAGACCTTCTTCTAAGCCATTAATGATAAGGACTCTCTTCCTTTGGCTCCCTTGTCTGAGAGGGACCAAATTGAAAACTCCACCAGTGCCTCCTAACATGATAAACCATAGATATAGGCACACTAGTGTGTCTCTCATTTGGATATAAAGTCCTTCAGACAGAGGTGTCCCACACTTGTACTACCTGATCGTTAGGGCCCTAGGGGTTCATGTAGATATGCATTAATATAGTCACAAGGACCCCAACCCTAGAGGTAGTTTTAGGGATCTCATAGTTCTATGATGGGAGGGTTAGTATCAAAATTTTCTTTCACTTTGGTAGTTAATGATATCATCCTCTTAGACCCAATTTTAGGGAATCCCCCTTGAGTAAGCCCCATCCTTTCTTGTGGGAGGTTTCACTCTTTCTACTCTCCATCTCCTAGGTTATACCTAAATGGGTAGTAGTGTGACTATCCTAGATACAAAATTGGAGGGACAATAGGCACCTCACATCCATTTTTTTCCTTTTGTATCCACAGCCTCTTCCACCAGCGAAAGTGGGCTTGTGTGGTTTTCCAGATCCTCTGATTCCTCTTATTTCCCACATTAAATAATGACTCATCATGACTTGTGTGGTCTAACCAATAACATTTTTATTATTTCTAAACACTTTTAAGGGGAAGTGAGAACCATCAAAGTAGGTAGTTTAAGCCCCAACAGAAATGACATTTTTGTTAAAGAACAATTTGAGCCGATTAGAATCAAACTCTCTAATACATTATCCAAGGAATAGAGTTTACCTGAGTTCCAGGATCATCCCTCAAGATGTCTTCATAATGTTTCTCCAAGATGTCACAAGACTATATATAATACTTCAAGTTAATATTCACCATGTTGAAGACTCTAATCAAGATTTTGTTCTGCCTATCAATCCATTTACCTTTCCCCATTGTCATCCTCACCCTAAGTATTCTCCCCACCATTTAGTTGATTACTTCCTACGGAGCCTTAATATCCAAGACTTTCTCCACCTTTTCTTCATCTAAGTTAAGAAAATGATCTATGTGATTCATCACTGAAGAAATATGTTTCTGATAGTCAACAGGAGTATTTGCCTCTTGCTGCTACCTAGGAGGCAGTGCAACTCACACATACTCAATCTGCAGTGAAAGCGGATGTGCAACCTCCACTGGGCGAGGGTCAACAACCACAAGGTGCGTCTAAATGACCTCTTCATGAGATACAGAATCCCTCGCGATCTTTCCATCACCTTTACATGTCATCTAAGTAGGTTTACCTTTACTTGTGGACCTTGTTACCAGAGGACTAGGTAAGTTGGAATATTCTTTCCTTGGGAACGTCCTCCAGGTATGCTTGATAAATCCTTATGAATCTATAATGGTGTGTGTTTCCTTCCTTGAATATGATCTAAAATAATCCTCTGAAATCCCCACTTCCTTGGAAATTGATTGTGTAGTTTACTAGATCTCTTTATTACTCTTGTTTTCACACCGAGCATGACTCATGTAGGATTAGAGGTTGACGGTGGTCATGACATCCATATGATCACAAACCTTCTGGGCATCATCATCATGAGTAAGCCCCATAGAAACCAATCCATGGGCCTCATACTAAATGTAATCCACTATCTTTCACAATTGGTAATCCTCCTAATGAGTAAGTCCCAACAAAACCAATCCATGGGACCCCTACATGGTGTAATCCCAAACTATTCACAATAGGGAATCATCCTCAGGATTAAGCCCCAAAAAATCAATTCATGGGCCTCTTACTTTCTGTTTTCCCCAACCTTTCACAACTGGGAATCCCCCTCAAGAGTAAGCCCCAACTAAACAAATCCATGGTCTACCTAATTGGTGTAACACCCAACCGTTCACAAATAGTCATCCTCATTAAGAGTTATCCCCAACCAAACTAATTCCTGGTCATCCTACTTTGTGTAAGCTATAACCTTTCACAACTAGGAATATTCCTCAGGAGTATTCCGCAAAAAAACCAATCCATGGGACTCCTACCTAGTGTAAGTCCCAACCTTTCACAAATGGTAATCCTCCTTAGAAGTAATCCCCAACTAAACTAATCCATGGGCCTCCTACTTAGTATAATTCCCAACCTTTCACAACTGGGAATCCTCCTTAGAAGTAAACCCCAACCAAATTAGGAGTCATCTTTAGAAGAAAGCCCCAATCAAACCAATCCATGGGCCTATTATTTGGTTCAGTCCCCAATCTTTAACATCATAGAATACTCATCAGGACTAAGCCCCAACCAAAACAATACATTGGATTCCTACTTGGTGTAATCCCCAATCTTTCAAAACTAGGCATCCTCTTTAGGAGTAAGCCCCCAACCAAACCAATCCATGTGCCTCCTACTTGGTGTAAGCACAAACCTTTCACAAATGGTCATACTTTTTAGGAGTAATCCCAAACCAAACTAATCCATAGGCCTCCTTCTTAGTTTATTCACCAACCATTCACAACTAGGAATCCTCATCAGAAGTAACCCCCAACCAAACCAATCCATGGGCCTCCTACTTGGTGTAATCCACAACCTTCCACAACAGGGCTTCCTCCTCATGTGTAAGCCCCAAACCAAACTCTCAAATATCCATGAGTTGAGTCACTTCTCATAGCCCCAAAACAAAAACGGGAATCCTTTTTAGGAATAATCCCCAACTTAATCCTCATAAAAGACCATAATCCACTATGAGACAAACCATTATAGGGAATCCATAAGTGCAGGTCCCCACAAATGAACTATGTGCGCTTTGATTCCATCTAAATTGGATACTTATGAAGCCACCATGAGGTCAACACCCAACACCCCAAATAAACAGTATTCTCTTGGGAATACATTTCTAGTGGATTCTTATTCAACTAGAGAATCCATATCACTTTCTAGTTCCCTAGGATACTTCAACATATGTCCTATATCCAACATTGACTAGGCACCTTCCACCTATATTTCCTTTCTAAATGATGCTAAACTGCAAGGTTTGATCCTTATCACATGACCTTAAAAGTTATTATGTTCCTCATTAAGTGGTACCGAACTACGTGGGTTCTGATTACTTTTGAAAGGATATGTAGGAAGCCCATATCATGGGTTCAATCCCAACATCAAAATAACTCCCATCTCCCTAGATGATGACACACTCTAGAGTGTCCAATTGTGTGGTTTAAAACCAACATCATCGTAATAGAGACCAATGAATCTATAATCAGTACATAAGAGGATACCATTAATGGGGAAACTTGGATACATATAGTTATCTCTATCAATGAAGAACTTCAGATACATACAGATGACTCTAAATTCTATAAATTCTAATAATTGATTTTCAATTCAAGGGTCACCTAAATCATAATTATTAGTTAATGAATTCTTCGTGAACATATCCTAAATATATAAGTTAGTCCCCGAGTAGAAAACAATTCCCCCCAAAGGGTGTTATGAGCCCAAACTCTCATCCTCTCAACCAATGTGAGTTCTTAAGTATCATTTCTCAAACTTCCCAAAGAGCACCTACCTTTGCGAAACTGGTCCCTCATGGATATAGAATCATTAGGGGTTTCTAGATCTATAAATAAATCCCAATGGAAGATGTTTGAATATAGTTATCTCAAATTCACTAATTTCACAGAACTGAACCCCCTACAATGAACCGTCGGGTGACACAGGTTTTCATGAGAAACACTAGCATAAAATAATTTGTTCCTTATAAATTTATTTTAGAGAAAATACAGTTTATAAGATGTTAATAGTATTGTGTTTAAACTTGGATAATTTCATATTGTAATGAATAAATTATTATACCAATCTAATTCAAAGTGAAATTCACTTTATATCCTAAAATATTTTAGGGAATGGTGGTAAGGAATAATCTTAATGAAAAGTGTTACATTTAAATTTTCTACCAAATGATCTAAAAGAAAAGTTTGAATTGAAAAGTACTAAGTTTGTGGTGATGAACTTAAAATTAAATATATTTATTTAAGAACAAATGTTATTAATATGGCAACATTAGATGATTTTAAGTAAATAAGTTTGAATATTATGTTCAAAGAGTTGAATACAAGGATAATGAATCCTAATCACACCATTGTTTAAATGATATTTCATCATTAATGTTACCCATTAAATGAATTTAGTGAAATAATTTATCATATGGTCACATAGATATGTGGAAGTAATTATATAAATATATAATGAGTTTAAAAAAACCATTAAAATAAAGCAAGCATAAGGCCTCTCTTATAGTCTATCATATATTATATTATTATCATTAATATTATTTATGATTTTATTAATAGTCTTAAATGATTTTAAGAATATATAGGATGTATCATGTTATATAGAATTTGGTCTTTATGTTATCATTAATTCATGTTAGATGAATATTTGATAGTAAGTGAATAATTAAACTCCCAAAGTATGACATTGAGTTATCCCTAATTGATGATTATTATAGAGTATTTTAGTTTGTGATGGCATGAAAATATTAACATGGGTTGATTTTTATATAATATAACATTTTTTTAGATACAAAATGAGTGTTGTACACTAGATGACCTGCTAAATATACCATAGGGTGTTTCATACACTTTGAATTTGATATACTAAGAGTGATTGTTTCATATTAAATCCCCATTACCTAAATTTGATAAGATATATTTCATAAGAAACATTATACATTGATAACTTTTATTATGCATACATTAAAGTTGAGCTAATATAGAAGTTGTCGGGTATGTTGTTGATCATGTCATCGGTTGAGGTTTAACCAAGATGGGACTTGTCCTCTATATGAAGAGAATGAAATTATGTCCCTCGATAGAGATAAAAAAATAAAGTTCTTAGTCATACCTAGTTAACTAACATGTGATAAAAAGGATATGTTCCATAAATTATATTATGTATGTAATATATATTTACTAATATCGTAGATTATTATATAGGGTTATCATATGAGATGATATTCCTTATTCCATGACATTTCAAAAATCATGGTTTTAGTATATCATTTACTATGATATAAGTGGTATCGTAATCACCGCCTTGGCCTACTATTTTATACGAAGGTCGTAGAATGTTAAATGGTTTAATTTTTAGTTCTCTTCTACTATCTAACGTTAAATATGATTTTTATAAGATGAAAAAAATGGAGGATCATTACATTCATATAATAAATTCATAAATGGATGGGTTCATTTATTCATTCATTATAACACATGAGTAAATGCATTCAATAGCTCAGGAGTTGTCCTAAGATGTATATTAATAGGCAATGCCTATTTAATGGTTGTGTGATACTCTTTCATGCATCCTATACATTTCATTCCAATTTTTCTGAATCTTCCATTCTTCTTCTATCTTTACCTATAAAGGCATTAGAATTCCATGGAGAGAAGAGGAATCCTACCCAAATGTCGGGTCATTATCTCAACCCATGGATACACCATAGAGGGTGAATGACTTTTAGATACCTATTTGGTTATCTATATCAAGAATAATGTCAATATGGTTGCATCATGTTATCGTTGTAAGGTATATATGCAATTTTCTTTATTTACATCATCATGGTTTTGGGGATTGTTCATGGAAAATATTGTTTTTGGGTTTCTTATTACTTCCCCTATTAGATTAAGAATTAATATATCCTTAGAAACTAAGTAGTGGTATTAGAAAATTTCCATGGATTTCTATTAATGAAATCATCTGAAAATAAAGACTTCATACTTCTTCTATATAAAACAGAGTAATTTATCAAATATATGATACACTAGAAATTGTAAGGAATAATTCCCCACACTAGATTAATACTATGTACATGCCTGTCATAATTTTTGATGGTCGAAAAGTAAGGTTAATTTCATATATTACACTAGATGAGGGGTTTAATATTATATTGGTTTATCGTAAGATAGTGCTAGATCAATCATTCATGGGTTATTAATTCTCTTTATCATTCTAACACAAGATATTTCAATGTTTTTATTCTAACACTGTCCATTGTGGATTAATCTCATGTAAATAATATACCTTGTGAAGTTAATACTATGTAGAGGATCATGCACTATGTTAATGTAATGTGGTTATTATTTAAACAAACACGTGACATCATCATACATATTCAATAGTATGCATGATATTTTAATGCTACAATGTTATTTATATATAGGTCATCTTGCATAGGTTTTAATGTGACATAGGTTCCTATATCAAAAGATATGATGTTCATGTGTATGAGATGCACTGAATTAATGGTACACATACCCCATAACACTAATTTCACTTTTCACATCTCTTTTCAGATGGGTATATTGTTACTGTTGGTTTGAGTAAGTATCTCAAGAGTAGGGTGAATTGAGTACCCAATAAAAATTTATGTTAAAAACATGTTCAATTAACGTTCCCAGTTAATCAAAATAGAAGATTGATATAATTTATAATCTTTTAAGAGATTCATTGAAGCTTAATTAGTTCCCAGTTAAAATAACATGATAACTATTAAATATTTTTAAATAAATTTAATTAATCAAATACTTATATTAACAATATTTAAGATTAACTATCAAAGTATTGGTTTTTTATATTTTAAATAAAATTCAGTTTGAAGATAAGAAATGAAACAAAACATAAACAAGCCACAAAAATAAAACAAGGGTTTTAGTTTCAAGCCATGACATAGTCCCCTCTAGATGGAAATCACTTGCTGTAAATAATATTATATAAATAAAATCATGATCCACAACCTAGATTGAGTATAATGACAAAATCTATAAGTTTTCTAGGCCACACATCAACCTATTCTACAATAACTGTGGGAATAATATAAATACAGACCACACATAGACCTATTCCACAAAATTGTGGGTAAATAAATATAAAGATAATGAATAATATATCTTGTATCTTCCAGTTAAAGTGTTGGAATAGTGTGTTTCGAATAAATAGGGAAAATAAAAAAAATTCTAAATTAAATTAAACAAATATAAGAATAAATTATAAAGATTTTAAAAAGATATATTTTATCAGTCTGATGTGCTCTGAAAGCTTGAGTCTCCTCAGATGTAACACTGATAGGATATCGAGTTGTTTATCTTAAAACACTATAAAATAGAGCTTTGTAAGATCTCTTTGTCCTAACTATTTGAATGGATTTGTATATTCTATAATATCCACTCTTTCATTATCATATGTAGGTAAGAATGCTTCATGCAAAGCTCTAAGGTGAGTGTCATACTTGAACATGTGTTCAAATTTGGCCGACATGCATGAATCTCACACACAAGGGAGGATTATTTTAATATATAACATTGCAGGATGGAGAGACCAATCAAGGAAAAATCATCTAGGTATCATGTATCCACATACATTGATTTGATATAATCTATAATGTTCTCTAAAATAGTTTAATAATAATAATTAAAATAATCCTCAATATTAAATTCAATAATATAGTTATTATAAGTATTGTATTTAAATATACCAGAATAGTGATGGTGGATCATTTTGAAGGGGACTCATATCTGGAAGTGAGTCAAGCCAAGGGTGAGTTAGGCTGGTGGTAGGTCATCTGATAGTAGTTCAAGTTTTTCGGTGACTCATGTTCAGTGGTGACTCATCACCATGATGACTCGTCTTAATGGTTACTTAACTCAATAATGAATCATCTCAATATTGAATCATCTCAATAGTTCCTCATCTCAATGGTGACTCTCTTGATGTTAGGTCAACTTCAACGGTAAGTGAAGTATGGTCATGACTCCACTCTAGAAGTAGGTAAAATTTGGTTATGACTTGGTATTGATGGTAACTCTTTTCCAGCAGTGTGACATTCCAGGCGATGTATCATCCTTAATGTTGAGTATTTTCTTGCATTGAATCATCTTTAATGATGAGTCTCTTCAATACTTATTCAAATCCTATCCAAATTACTTATATTATAAAATGATATCATAAAATAGTGAAACCATTTTACACATAATAATCATGATTTTTTGTGATCATTAAAATAATGGTTCCAATAATCTCCCGCTTTTTATGATCACAAATCAGTAAATTTTATAAACCATTTATAGAATAAGATTTGGCTTAAAATAGAAAATATTGACACTTTAAAAATCTATATTGGGGGCTTGATCATCAAAACTAAAAATTTTAAAATAGAGGATAAAAAATTAAATGGTATCAAATATATTAAATTAGAAAAATGATATCAAATATATTTATAAGGTATGGTATGAGAAAATAATATAACCATAAAATTAAATACCCATAATTAATAAAGATGGTATCAAAGGAATAAATTAAATACATATGTAATCAAAGGTATGATATCAAGAAATAGAATTAATGATGGCATCAAAGGATAACATCGCTGTAAAAACCATAAATAAATGTCATATTCATTATCCCCCTTTTGGATTATCAAAAAGTAAAAAATAAAAATAGTAATTACAAAGAGACAAAAGATAAATGAGAAGATAAATTCCATTATAGACAAAATATAATGGAATTACATTAAAAATGGATACTACAAAAGTCACAAGGAATCCTCTATCAAAGAATAAAGTATAATCTCATTGATTATGAGCCTAAGTTTTATTAAGAACATGCAATTTTCCATTATCAGAGTTAAAGGGAACATTGGAAGAGGATTAGGAAACTATGGTTGAGGCTATAGGGAAAAAATTTAGATAAATATGCTCTTAGATAATAATAGGAGAGAGATGCAGGAAAACTTCTCTAGAAGACAATCTAAAGGGTTGAAATCAAGCAGGTAAGGGTGAATTAGGTTATTGGGTAACAAAAAATGAAAAAAAAATCTAGATCATTGGTTGGAGGAGTGAGATGAGAGTCACTAGAATGGCATCCTAAGCCACTACTGTGGTTCCAGAAACATATAGAAAAGGATTTATGAGATTGATGAAGTCCATTATGAAATTTCATACCCCTTCCATGGAACTAAAAAGTCATTTTTATCCTCTAAAAACAACTTTAGAACAAGGGTTATCACTTTTATCTGATTAACTTATTATTTGAAAGATTTTGTAACTGGAGGCGTCATAAGATTCTTAGCAAGGAACTTGAAGTGGGAGTTATGATCATTCTTAGTTTAGATCCTTGAAAGGTAATACTTGATTACATCTATAATAGTATCTCTATCAACTCTAAATTCATTAAGTCATTCCATAACCATCTTATAAACATGATC
The DNA here is from genome assembly GCA_963277665.1 of Viscum album. Taxonomy (NCBI): domain Eukaryota; kingdom Viridiplantae; phylum Streptophyta; class Magnoliopsida; order Santalales; family Viscaceae; genus Viscum; species Viscum album. The sequence continues at coordinate 511,315,031 of OY728136.1, read as the reverse complement.
ACTATCATGCATAATCTTCCACAAAATCTCATGATGGATATTAGGAACAACTCCTCAAATAGATCAATGTTCCTCCCTAACCACTGAATTGATCAGATCAACATCCAAGGAAGGAGTGAGAGGTATAGCACTAGAAGTAGAATACACAGAAGGTGATGAGTCCAAACTATCCATCAAGGAATCCATATTAGTATAAAAAGTATACTACATCCCCTCCATCACTGATCTCAAAGTCTCTAGCTCACTGTTAAGTCTTCTGCTCTCTATCTAAACTTCATGAATGTGATGAATCATCTTAGACTAGATGTGGTGTGTCAAAAGATCAAACAAGTATCTTTCATATTTCTCACTAATATTTGTGACCAAAGGAGGTTGATTCCTCATAATCCAATCAATTTTAGAAAGAATAATTTCCCAGAAAGAATCTAGGTCTACTTTGGAAATCACATAAATAGGCACTAGAGTAACATCAGGTGGCACAAAAGCCTTTACTGTCTCAGATATGGAAGGTATATCTGAAGTAGAACTATATAGAATCCCCAGAGAATCTATCTTCTCTACCATTAATCCCTTAGGATAAAAATCTATAGGAACTGGAATAGAATTTCCACCGTGATTTGGACAACTACTATCATTATATGAGTCAGGGTAGTCCAAGAGTAGCCTCGCATACCCTGGATACTTATCCCATTTCTCAAGAGCTAAAGCTCCTGCTCTGGAAGAAGATACAATAGAAGACTCAACAATTTTAGGCTCAACAACCACATGCTCATCAAATATCTTCACATTAGTTGTATACTCAATATATTCTCCATTATTCTTCTCAATAAGACCTCTATTATTAGGGTTAACATGGTGGCTAACAAGGATTAGGGATTCCTCCCCCTCCACAGATGCTACCAACTCATGTCTACCAAATCTATCAATATCTTAAACTAAGCTTCGTCTCTCCTTAGAACCTAAAACAACTAAAAATAATATAGAAGATACAATTTCATGGGGGAATATAAACATCTTCAACACCAATATGGCTATAAATACCATCATGATCAAAACCATATCCATCTTCACTACCATCTCTATCATTATTCCCCTCATATTTTCAATATCTATATTCCTTATTTTTCTTTCTTCTTGATTACCATTATCTTATTATTCTTATTCAACAATTCCTTCTTCATATCCCTCTTAATCTCTATTCTCATCATCTTCTTTAACATATCCATTTTCATCTCCAATTTATTTAAAAGATTTATAAGAACTATTATATTTCTTCTCTCTAGAATCCTGAGTTTCTTCTTATTCACTTCTTTATCTTAAAAGACTCTCACTGATAGGGAGAGATCTAGGAGGACTGGCGAGACCAAAAGTTACAATAGGAGGGCTCTTAGTAAAGGCAGGGTCACTGCCCTCATCAACTAATAAATATTTCTCCTCATTACCAAAAGAAAAAAAACTCATCTTCTTCCTTATATGTGTACACAACCACTTCATCTGGCTCCAAACTATGATCCACAAGATTCCTTAGATTGAACTCCTCATTAATATGTTCAACATCATCAACCCATTACCTCTTCCAAGGGATCCAATTAATCTTAATTATTTTTTCAAATTAACTTATTCAAACAAAAACCTCCACAATTCATCTCAGTTTCTTCTTCCCCATCAATTAAACCCTTGTCCTCCATCATGGAAGAAATGAACTTGGTATAAATTATAATATTTTACCTAGATGAATTTTTACATATCTTCTCATATAAACCACTAAATATCAATGCAAAATTATTTTTTCTTCCCTTTTTATAAGGTATAGTGGATATAAATTTTGGTATCTCATTGTACTAAAATCGAATTTCCCTGGGCACAACATGTGTTGAATAAACTTAAACAACAAATCGCACTCACCATCAAGCTCCGTTGCAGATGGTATTTTTAAGTTCCCATATCCAATAAACTCTACTAAGTAATCCTTATATTTAAAAGAATCATAATCACTAAAACTTTATCCTTGATAATCATTTGAGACTCCGTTATGAAGGACTTTAATACATCTATCCCATCGACTTGAAGATAACACAATTTTTTTCATATTTAAGCTATTTTGAACCTAGTATTTTTCTTTCCCAAATTCAAACTCCACATTATGATAAAACTAATGCACTAACCTTGAAAATAATGAACATTAGTTATTAAAGAACCACTTTACACATCCAGGGTCTTCGATTACTCTAAGAACCAAAGTTCCACTCAACATAAACCACTTAGTATTCACTTATTTATCAGTAACTACTGTATTCTTCACAAGTTTTGGTTTTCATGGAACCATAGTTAGTTGGATCAATTCTCCTATATTTTATTTGAAGGATGAAACACTTCAGGAAATGACAATGCTACATGATTCACTCAAACCATTATGACGGAGCTAAAAGGTTCAGGCAAGATTAAGGGAAGGATAATGGTCAGGAAAGAAAAGTTCATGGTGAACTTAAAAGGTAAGGCACAAGAGAGAGAACGTCAAGATTAGACTATGTGTATAATTTATTTAATTTAGGAATTCAAAAAAAATAAAGAAATGAAATTAAATTGTAATTGTAAAGAAATTAAATATTTAGCTCATAAAATAAAAATTGGCAATGGGGACTTAAATTCCAATGATGGGTCACTTCCAAGGGTGGGTTATTTCCAATGATGGGTAAACAACAATAGTGGGTAAACATCAACAGTGGGTAAACTCAAACGGTGGGTAAACTCTAATAGTGGGTACCCATAAAATTAAGTTTAACAAAAAATAATCATTCCTAATTTGTGTTTTATGTAGTTAATTCTCTTATAATTCAATGTATTAGTAAAAATATAAGCAAGATGAGGTTCAGTACCAATGTATTCCAGAGTTATATCACCATTTTGAAAATGATCCCTTAAAAATTTATGTCTTACATAAATGTGTTTTGTTCTAGAGTGAGACAAAATATTCATAGAGATGTTTATAGTAGTTTTGTTGTCATAATTTGTTGAGAAATTTCAGAATTGATATCCATAGTATAGAAAATTGTGGTTCATCCACAAAATTTGAGCAAACTACTACCTGTAGCTATGTATTCAACTTTAGTAGTAGATAGTGAAACAAAATTTTGGTTCTTACTACATTAAGAAACTAGATAATTTCCTAAAAGATGACATGTTCCTGAGGTTATTTTTTATCTAACTCACAAAAACCAGAATTAGCATTTGAATAACTCACTATGTTAAATGATTAAACTTTATGGTAGAAAAACCATAAATTAGGTTTATACTTATAGTATTTGAAAACACTTTTAACAGTAAATAAGTGTAACTCTTTGGTGTTTAATTTAAAATGAGCACACATTCACAAACTAAACATAATGTCAGGTCAAAAATAGTTAACTAGAGTAGGCTTCAAATCACCCCTCTGTAATTGGTTTGATCCACTAATTTACCAGCTTCATCAAGATCCAATTTATAGGTGGTTCTCATGGGAGTATGTTCTATCCAAACCAAAAAAAATTAAAATGTATTTAGTATATTTAAATCAATTTAAAATAATTCCTTCTCTATTTTTGAAAAATGTATAAATAATTTCAATTCACCCATTAAAGTCATTTCAAATTCATTTTGAATAATCATTGGATTTTTGGTACATAAATAATTTATATAATATCCAAAGTTGATATCATCTACATAAATTTGAACAACCAAAAAATTATTTGAAATTATTTTTATAAAAAGGGTTGGGTCACCTATACCTTTTGAAAATCCTTAAAAAATATGAAAAGAGATGAGCCTATCATGCTAAGATCTATGAGCTTTTTTAAAATCATATAAATCTTTTGTTAGTTTAAAAATGGGATATGGAAAATTAGGGTTTTGAAATCTAGGGGGTTGTTCAAAAAAAACATCCTCAATTATATAAACATCCAAGAATTCTCTTTTAACATCCATTTGATATATTTTGAAATAAGGACGTGCTGCATAGGAAAGCTATATTATGATGGATTCAATTCTGGATACTAGTCAAAGGTTTTCCCATAGTCTATACAATATTCTTGACTATAACCATATGCAACAATTCCTACCATATTTCTTAATATTATGTTTGATTCATCGAACTTGTTTCTAAAAACTGATTTAGTGACTATAGTTTAGGTGTATTTGGGTATATACATAAGTTCCCAAAATTTATTTCTTTAAAATTGATTATGTTTTATTGGATAGCAGTTACCCATAATTTATCATTAATTTCATTAGTAATATTCTTTGGTTCAAGATATGACAAGAAAACTTTATTTTCAACCTAGTTCCTCAGAGAATCTCTAGTCTTTGTAACTCTGTCTAAGTCTAAAACTAAAATATCTAGAGGGTGTATTTAATATTCTTAAATGATCTAGAAAAAAAAGGTTTGGTCACCTCATGGTCTTCTACAGGTTCTGGTTCTTGTTCTAAAGGTTCTTCAAAACTATATTACTTTTATACATATTTTATAGTAGTGTCAGAAGGTTTTGAATTTATGTCTATAGTTGAAAAATAATACTAATGGTTTTATAAATGGGTTTTAGGCTCATGTAGAGATATATTATAAAAATTGACATGAAAAAATCTTCCACAGTCTTGGTTCTTTTATTAAACACTCTATTGGATTTACTAGATGTTGAATAACCAAGGAAACTCCCTTCATTTATATTAGAGACAAACTTGTAAAGAATACTTTAGTGTTAAGAATAAAAAATTTTCATAAAAAAACTACAAATTAAGTAAACTTAGAGTTTATATTATTCCATAGTTTATACGGGGTTTTCTTAAAGATAGTTCTAATTAAAACTCTATTAATTATATTGCATTTTGTATTTAAATCCTCTAACTAAAAGTAGATAGGTAGTTCATATTCATTAAGAAATTTCCTAGATACCTCTTGAAGTGTTAAATTTCTTCTTTCTATAACTCCATTCTTATAGGGGTATTAAGAGTAAAAAAGTTATTGTTATAGATATTTTTTGAGAAAAAGGATTCAATGTCTTGATTTTCAAACTCATGGAAATTTTTACTTATTAAAGTATTAATTATAAGTACACTTAGTATTTTTAGAGACTTTTCACACTTGGTAAAGTGAGAGCATGATTCAATTTTGTGAGATAAAAGGAATACCCAAGTATATCTAGAAAATCCATCTACAAGGGCATAGATATAGTGATTCCCATTTAAAATATAAACTATAGATTGTTTGAAAAAATCCTTGTGAACAAATTCTATGGGTTGAGGTGTTGAAACTTCTTTATTTTTTTTGAAAGATATTTTGAAATTTTTCCCTTTTTGAAAGGGGTTAAAAACTTTATCATTTGGGAATTCATGTTCGGGTAGATCCATAAGTAACCCTTTCCTAGTAAGCTTTCTAAGTAAGTGAATATTATAGAATCCAAGTCTTTTATACTAGATTTATGATTCTCTATGAAGTAAACTTAAGAAATAATCATTTTTTGAAACTAAAGAATCAAGATTAACATTATACACATTATCATTTCTCAAAGCAGAAAATACTAAATAATTTTTATAATTAAAAACATTATTAGATTTTTTTAAAATTTTACATGAAAACCATCATGACATAGCTATGATATGCTAATAATATTATATTTTAAACCATAAAAAAGTAATTTAGGGTTAAAACAGATTTAATGTTACCGATTAATCCAAGGAAAATTATTTTTCCTTTAGTATTGTCACCAAAGGTGAAATTTCCACCATCAAACATTATCAAGTTCTTGAATACTGTGTAATCTACTATCATATTTCTATAATATCCACTACCAAAGTAACATATATTTTTATAGGAGACCTTTAAGAATTTTCCCTACAAAATAATTTTATAAAAAAATGATTTGGGTACCCAAATATTCTTAGGTCTAGAAATGTGAATAATTAGCTCTTTAGAAACCAATATTTTCTTAATGGGTTTCCTATAAGAATAATTCAAACTGTTATAAATTAAAAATTATTTTTTCTAATTGAACAATAATTAGTAGTATAATTTCAAAAATTAAATTTAGGAACAAAATTTCTCTTAATGATTTTTCTCTGTCTCGGTTGGTAACTGAGTCCAAAAATATATTCAAAAGCAATTGCTTCCCTCATATTTGAGTGAGAGTTTCTCTTAAATTAGTGAATATCTATAAATCTTTCTTTAAGAACCCATTATACAATTTTATTTCAGTATTTTCTTTCAAAAAATTAATCATTATTTTTTATCATTAGAAAAATAAAATTTAATATTAGCAGATAAAGAATGTTGTTTCTTTAAAATTGTGTATTTATATTTAAGCTCATTAAAGGAATCCTTAAGAATATTATAGTATTAAAAACATTCCTCATGAGACATATTTTCATCATTATGTTTATTTCCATAATGTTTTGAATTAGGTATAGGAGATATAGTAGGTACCTCATATATGTTTTTTCTAAAACACTTATTTTCTCTATCATGATTCTCTTCATGAGTTGAGCCAAAGTCACTAAAGTTTTCATAAGATGAAATATAAGTGAATTTTGTTGTTGTCTAATATTTTTTATCCTTATCACCTAACTTCTTCTTTTTTACTTTAATTTGGGATAATCATCCTTAACATGTCCTTTTATTTTACACTCATAATAAGTAATTTAATTTTAATTCTCATCTATTTTCAAGTATTTATTCCAATTCTCTCTATTATCATACTTTCCCTTATATCTTGGTTTACATAAAAATTTCTTTTTCTTATATAATTTATTAAAACGTATGGCCAGAACAGCCATATTCTCATCACTGTCAGCTGATGATTCCTCGTCACTGGATATTTTAACTTATAGTTTATTTATGTAGTAGTCTTAAAGGCTACTAACTTCATATTAGGTTCATCATACTCTTCTCATTTAACCTTAAGCTCTTCCTCATATATCATTAGCTTCCCAATCAATTCCTTGATAGGTAGTTTGCTAATATCATAGGATTATATTATTGAAACCTATGTTGCTCTCCACCTTTCAAGAATACATCTCAACATTCACATGATTTTGTCTTTGTCTGGAACTGGATTTCCCAAGGACCTCATTGTATTAATTATCTCATTGAATCTAAGATAAAAATTAGAAATCATCTCATCAGGTTTCATCTCAAGTGTATCATATTTAATTTTATTAGTATTAAATATCATTTCTTTCACATTATTTGTTCCTTCATGAGAAATATCTAATGCTTCCCATATTTCATAATCATTTTTACTAACAGATATCCTACTAAACTCTTAATGACCTAAAGAATAGTAATGATCACTCATGGATTTTCAGTTGTATGAATGTTTAGTTTAATCATCCCTTGTATTACTAGTGGTTTTAATTGATTCATATTTATCTTATATAGAAGACCATATTTAAAAACCCATGATTTAATTGTGAATTTTCATCTTTATTTTCCATTAATCATATTTATTTTCATTAAATAAAGGAGGCATGTTCAAATAATAATGTTCTTGAAAATTATACATTTAAATAAAAAATTAGAACTAATGAAAATTTAATATCATTAAAACAAAACTAAATTCGAAATCGAAAATATTTTGTTATCCATTAATACTAAATGTTGGTCGATGTGAGTATTTTAAGAGTGGGTTGAATTGAGTACCCAATAAAAATTACTGTTAAAAAATAGTTTAATTAAAATCCCCCTGTTCAATTAAAAGTGACCAGTTGATCAAAATAGCTTATCAATATAAGTTCTAATATTTTAAAATCATATTTGAATATTGATTAGTTCTCGGTTAAAATAATATTAATACTATTATAACTTTTGAAATAATTTTAATTAATAAAATACTTATATAAACACTGGTTAAGATTAACTATCAATGTAGTGATTTTGTTTACAGTTTAAAACAAATTTATTTTGAAGCTATGAAATGAAACAAAACAAAAACAGATAGTTGAAATAAAAAAAATGGTACAATCTCAATCCAGGACCTAATAATATCCACTTGGAAATCACCCAATTACAAGAACATTATATAAATATAATCTTGATCTAAAACCTATATTGGGTATAAATAAAACAACTACAAGCTATCCATACCACACATGGACCTCTTCTCAAATAACATATGTAATAAAATAAACATAGACCGCACATGGATCTCTTCCACACCACTGTGGGTAAAATATATAAATATAGTGAAGAAGATATCTTGTATCTTCTAGTTAAAGCATATGGATATTGTGTGTAGAATAAATAGGTAAAAAACACTACTATAAACTAAATTAAAAAAAATAGAAGGAAAACGTATAAATATGTTGAAAATATAGAGTTTCTCAGTTTTATGTGCTCTAAAAGCTTGAGTATCCTCCAATGTACTTTAGAGAGGTGATTGACTCATTTCTCTAAGAACATAGTAAAAGAGAGCATCCTAATATCTCTTTTTCCTGGATATTTGAAAGGATTTATATATTTTTCAAGATCCACTCTTTTATAGTCATATGTAGGTAAGAATCATTCATGTAAATCTCTTCAATGAGTGGAACACTTAATCATGTGTTCACATTCGACTAATATGCATGAATCTCATGCATGAGGGTGATTTGATCAAATATATAACATTGTATGATGGAGAGACTATTAGAGGAAAAATCATCTGGGTATCCTGCATCCTCGTACTTAGCTCTGACACAATATTTAATGTTCCCTGTGATAGTTTAAGAATAATCATTAAAATAATACTAAGTGTTAAATTCAATAATATAGCCATTTGAATTATTTAACTTAAATATCCCAAAATAGTGATGACGGCTCATTTTGATAGTGAATAATATCTAGTGGTGATTCAATCCAATGGTGATTCAGGCCAGTGGAAGGTCATATAAAGGTAGGTTAGGTCTGGGGGTGACTAATGTTCAGTGGTGACTCATCTCAATGATGACTCGTCTCAAAGAGGACTCATCTCTATGGTGACTCGTCTCAACAGTGAATTGTCTCAATGGTGACTTGTCTCAATGAAAAATCATCTCAATAGTGACTTATCTAATGGTAGGCCATCTTCAGTGGAAGGTGAATTCTAGTGGTGGTACCGCTCTAGAGATAGGTAAACTCTGGTGATGACTCAGTTTTGATGGGAACTCTTTTCCAGTGGTGAGACACTCTTGGTAGTGACTCATCTTCAATGGTGATTCTTTTCTGGTGGTTACTCATCTTCAATGGTGAATGTTTTTTGGCGGTGTCTCATTTTCATTGGTGATTCTTTTCAATACTTATCAAAATTTTCACTAACCTATCTTATATTATAAAATTCCATCATAAAAAAGTGAAACCATTAAACACATAATAAAAACAATTTTGTGATCATTAAAACATGGATGTCAACATTTACAAGCGATAATCCAACACTGCATAAGCTATTCTTACACTAGGCACTCAGGATTTATTTTTATGCTGGCACCATAATTAATTAAATATGAATTAGAATAATTTTTGTGATATTTCTAAAATTCAATTATGAATTAAATTATATAAATTTTAAATTTTTTAAAAATTATATTAAAATTATTTTTGGATATTTATTAATGTTTAAAAGTTTTTATAAATTGATTAATTATAAAATGTTTATAATTAATTAATTATATGTTTTTGAAACATTTCACAAATAAATATCCATAAATAATAATTATTAATATTGAAATACCTTGTACAAATTATGTGGGATAACTTATAATTTAGATATAAACTATTTATATGGAAATTAAAAAAGCGATTTATAGAGTGTTTATAATTTACAAAATTAGGCTAATATATAAATAAGTTTATATTAATATTATTAATTGTTCATAATATTTAATTTTAATTGTTTATATCAAAAGTAATTATTTGAGAAATTGTTTAACCTATATCAAAAGGGGTTATTTTAATTAATTTCATCAAGATTTAAATTTTATAAAATATGTGATATTTGGATTATATAAATTGTTACATAATAAAATTTGAATATAAAATGGTTAAATATTATATACTATCACATATTTAACGTAAAATATGTATAATTAATAAAATGAAAGTTTTCATATTGGGAATAAATATAAAATGTTTATTTTTATTTATTTATAGATTGTCTATAATGAATTAATAATTTATGAAGTGTTTATAATTATTTATTTATGAATTTTTTATAAAAACTACTACAAAATACTCTATATCCAACTCTGAAAATAGCACTAATAAAGGCATCCTTTATGAGAGCTATAAAATATTGATAAAGGGTACCTTTTATTAGTGTTAAAAAAGAACTGATAAAATGTACCTTTTATAAGCACATTTTTAGGGATAATAAAGGATTGCCATTGTTAGTGGTTTTTTAGTACTGATAAATGGTTCCCTTTATCAACACTTTATTTTTAGTGCTGATAAAGGGAACCGTTTATCAATGCTTTATTTATAGTATTGAAAAAAAGGTATCCTTTATCAGTGCTTTTTTCCCTGATAAAGGTCCTAATCATCGAGCAAGTCCCACATTGAAAGAGTGCAAGGGAGGGTGCTCCTTTATATATCATTCCACCATATCCACGACTTAGAAGTCTCTTACAGGGATGGACTCCCGCATACACTGCACGCACTCATATGGGTCTGCTAGAGGCACACACGAGCCTTGACCCACCCTATACATACCCTTCGCCAACCTTCATATTTGGATCCTATATGATTCGACCTACTCCATTGCAAAAAAAAATTATACAAACCAATAAAAAATAAAAGTATTAAAAATAATGAAAATTTTAAATAATTAAACAAATAAAAATTAAGCATGAATAAATTAAAAAATATTCATTTTTATTTAAATAATTATTAATAAATTTAATATATATATATTAATAAATCATAAACATCAACAAAATAGTGCACATTAAATATAGCTATATAAAATGAATAAAATGAAATAACTAAAAAATTAAAAATTAAACATGAGTAAATTAAGAAATTTTTTAACAAATTTATTAATTAAAAATGAAGAAATTTAATATACATACATATATATATATATATATTGATTATAAATATTAATAAATATTATATATTAAATATAGATATTTAAAATGAATAAATTTTAATAATTGAACAAAAAAAATATCAAGCAATTGTAAAAATTAAACAAAAAAAACTAAAAATGAATTAAATAAAAAATTATTAAAAAATTTATTAATGAAAAAATTATTAATAAAAATGTGTAAGTTTAGTGTGTATATATATATAAATTATAAATAGTAATAAATAATATATATTAAATATAAATTTATAAAGTGAATAAAATGTAATAATTAAAAACATATTAGTGTATTATTCATTTTTAGTGGTTTTATACATAATTATTCATTAATAAATTTAATATATACATATATTCATATATATTTCAATATATATATTAATATATATATATATATATCAATATATATAATATTTCCTAAAATATGATTTATATAATACAAAAATATTTATGCTTTCATTGAATAAGTCATATATTTAGTGAAGAATGATTTATAATTAAAAATTAATATTAATTAAAAATATTGAGTAATTGTATCAAGTAATGGACGTTAATAACATTTGATTTTTTCAATTTAACATATATCAAACATGTATTACATTGAATATTTATGTAATTTATTCATATTTTATTATTCATTTTAGAATTTTATTTTGTAACCCGATACATTTAATATATTATGTTTTTAATTGGTAAATTTTATTTATTAATTTTTAATATTATTATAGTTAGGTATTATTTATTCTTTTTTAGTTTTTTATATATTTTGTTAAAATTTAATCATTTTCTAATATTTATTTACATATATTTATATACATTGTTTTAATATTTTTAATATACATTCATATTTATTTCAATATATATCCATATTTTTTTAATAATTTATATTGAATTAATAAAACTTATCCATTTTTTCAATATTTTTAAAGTCTACTTATTTTTAATTATTTAATTTCACTCATTTTTAACATGCATGAATTTAAGATTATATATTCATTAATAATGTCAAAAATATATTTTTACAAAATATTATTAAAAATATATATTTCGTAATGAATATTTTCTTTATTTATTAAAATATAAATTTATAATTATAAATACATAAATATTATTTTCTAAAAAAATACTTATATAATTATTTATATATTTATATTTATTTATTTATTTATTTATAAATATTTTTAAAAATTTTAAAATTAAAATAAATTAATTTAAATAATGAATATATTTACTATATTTATATTTATATTTATATATTTCTTAAATATATATATATATAATTATGTAAATGTATATAATGATATAAATATATAAATATTATTTTAAAGAAAATATTTATATAATTATTAATAAATAATTATATATTTAAATAATAATAAAATTATAATAAATATATTTCATATATATATAGTTATATAAATATATTTAATGTTGTAAATACATTTATAATCATATAAAAATATTTATAGATATATTTAAAAATATTTTTAGTTATAATTATAATTATGAATCCATTATCATCGCTAAAATTTTAGCAGTGATGAAGATTCATTTTATTATCTATTATTAATTTAGCATTTATAAATGATATCTTTATCAGTTCTTTTTTGGAAGCACAAATAAAACCCTCCCCAGTCTATTTTAAAGAACCCTAACTGCATTGATTTCAGTTGTGATAATCAAGATTTCACGAATGTCAATTGCTGCCTGCGCTCCACAAATTTCTCTCAAGTGGATCAAGCCTCGAATCCATGGTTTTTTATTTTGTTCTCCTCCTCTCTCGTTTCTTTCTTGTTTGGGTTACATGGTTTTCATTGCTATAGTGTTTTCTTTACATGATGTTATCGTGGGTTCCATGTTTAGGGTATCTAATCCTTGTCATTTGAATCTTATTGATTTCCCAAGCCTGGATGATCAAAATATCCCCCTTTGATTTCAATAATCCCCTTATAATTGGTTTGGGTTCTTTAATTTGGTCATCTCTTACCCATGGTATTTTAGTGTGAAAATGATAAAATGACGTAGGTATTTTTCTCCAACTAGGCATCATTCCTTCTGCTATTTTAAGGTTCTTTTTCTCTACCAATTTTATTTCGAATTTGTATTTATTTTTGTAATATAAACATTACAGCAAAAAAATGACACATTGGTTGGAGATCATTTAATTGTATCTAGCCTATTTTAGAGAAAAGGTTACTTCGTTTTAATTCTATGGGTTATAAATAGTCTTAATAATTTTAGGCCTACAATTGGTTTCTTCCTCTTCTTTTTTTATCCATGTACAACAAGTTGTGAAATCTGAACATTACTAACGCCCAAAATTATAAGCATGTTCTTGGGTGGTATTTTTTTAGACATACTTGGTGATTCATTGTGTATTTTATTTTATTCATTGTACTACTCTTATTGTATGAACTTGATTCAAGTAGGTTTCCATTCTTTTGATTAATTTGGATTATTGGTCATTCACATGGGATGATTCTTTGTTTGTTTTGGTGATTTTGTGTGTGGTGATTTCTATGAGGGTTCCCAATAAACCTTTAAAGTGGTTTTACAAATAATAAAAATATTTAATTTTGATTTAATGAGTGGGTTAAAATATAGAAAATAATTTATCATATAAATATCAATCAAAATGAGGCATAATAATTATATTTGAAATACCCTTATGTTAATCCATACAAGACATAAGTTATAGTGTACGTATAGTTTAAAGTTCACTAATATCAAACCAAAAAAGGTAATAAACATAGAATAGGAAATTACTAATACATCCTATTATTGAACGAGGTAAAGTATTAAACATATAATTAATTATAACCAATGCTTAGTCATAATAACTCAAAGAAGGCATAAGGTGTAACTCAAGCACCAATTAAGATGTTGTAATAGAAAAAATGAAATATTCTCAATTAAATCAATTTTATACATTTAAAACCCAATTTAATAACAATTTTTGTTGAGGAAAAGAGTTTATTTAAAGTTAAGATGCACATGTACCAATCATATTTGATGAAAATGATTTTCTACACTTTGATCTTTAAAATATTCAAAGAACATGTCTTTTTAGTAATGTAAAATTATGATTTAGAAAAACTTTTTAAAGAATGAAAATACCTAAGGTTGTGGTTTCATGAAAACTAAATATTTATTTAAGGTATTTATATAAAACCAAATCTATACATAATTCTTTAAGAAAACTGACACATTTAGTACTTAAATTGTTTTTAGTTTAATTTCAAAAATCAAACAAGTTTATGATACATAATAAGTTATCATAACAAATAATTCATTCACACTTAATCAACCCAACTATTATCTCATCACTGATGAAATCACTAAATCATGTTTCAGTATTGTTCATTGACTTATAATTCATTTAGGTTACAGAGAATGGAAATGAATTGCTTTGTAATACAAGACAAGGTATAAAAGTGAATACTTAACTTAGTATATTCATACCATTTAAAACCATGATTTAAAACTTAATTCAGGTTTACAAAAAGTAATCAATATATCATAACATAAATACATATCACATAGTAATTTACTTTCATGAAAAAAGGTCTAATACATGTGAATTTTAGGTTACTCTATCAAAATAAAGTGAAGTAACATAACCCAAACATATGATATCTAAATTCCTTTATGGATATAATATTTATTTTGAAGAATATATAATTAATAAGCACAAACTTATATAAATTAAATAATTTAAATAAATAAATAACACAAGTCCAAAATTTAAATTCATAGAATAAATAATTTTAAAATTAGAAAACATGTTTAAGAGAATTTATATAATAAACTAAGGATAAATATATAATGTGAACAACATGCGTGATGCAGTTTCCATTTCCCTCCACCCAATATCATGAAAACATTATCAGGTCCTCCTATGGATAAAATTTCGCTAAAAATGCTCAGTTTCACCCATCGATGCACTATCTCATTGCTCTATCATTATTACTAAACAACCCAAATTATTCCACGATCTTCTAAACACCCAAAAAATGTACAAAATTGAAACTTGCTGTAACTTTATGTTTTGTTCCTTTACAAACAAAAAACCACATCCACTATAATTCTATCACCTTAGGTATTAAAGCACCTACAATTTGACTTTCACTTAGATAAATTAAAATCAATCCTAAGCCCGATATCACACAAAAACTCAATCTAACACCTAATGATCTTTTTCAAAATAGTTTTCAATGTCAATGATATTTTTAAAACATTATTGATGTTGGTTCTTGAATAACTTTTATGGCATGTGAATGTTTGGATTTGTGTCTTATTTGGTGATATTTGATGACACTGGTTTTTGATAATTGAATAGTCCCTTGATTGAATTTTTAAATAATCCCATTGGAGCATCAGTATTTTGGCAAGTAGTCTAGGAAAATCATGTTAGGAATTTTTAGACCTACCTAATAATGGAATATTTAAATAAAACACTAAATTAAAATATATAAGTTAGGGAGACACTTATAGTGGAGGAATCATACCCCTAGGCTCGTAGCCCTAGGGTAATCTACGTAGTGGGTAGCCATGATCAATGATAGTGTGAGGATCCTTGATCCCTGAACTAACTTACCTGAGAAATAATTTACCATGGTGCTATGATTTAAATTGTTAATTTACTCTGGTATTTTGAAAAATGCTTTATTCATGTCATGTTTATAAAATGTTTAATAATCATGCTTTATTTTAGACTAGGTGGTGGCCTACCTTGAATTTTTATTCTTATATCTATTTTAACTTTAATCTTTGAAAAAGGAAACTGGGATTTAAATGTTTAAGTGGGGTTTGAAATAAAGATAAAATGTTTACAATTAAAATGAACAAAAATGGATTCCGTGTTTTGAAACTCATGATGTGATTTCAAAGTGAACTTGTAAAGTTTTAAGCATTTCAAAGTGTACATCTTAACAGGGAAACAATTTTAAACTCTTAATTTATTGTTGATGATTTTTGAATTTTAATTTAAAAAATTTTCTTTGAATCTAATGGTTTTTATAAAAAAGGGGGGTTCTATCATGTTAATTTTTTTGAGAAAAATTGGTCAATTTTCATGTGGAATTAAAAAAATAGATTTCAAGCGATGTTTTAAAAATTAAAAAATTTCATTGATAAATACATATTTTTAACATTTATTATTTTTATAATATCATATTTATTAATCATCCTAATTAAATTTCATCAATTACCTGGTATTAGAACAAATTAAATCGTTCATTGAAATGAATATATTTATATATATCAAATTATAATACATGTTTTCATAAAAATAATATTAATATATTTTTAATTTCATGTGGTTTTATTGTTATAGTAATTTTCATACTGATGTTTAATGTTTTTTACTCATAATGTATTAATATTTACCTTTATCTATAATATGGTATATTATAGTTTGTTTTTTTAGTGTTGTGTGTGTAAAATTTAACCAAAAAATTATTTATTTAAAGGAATGTACATACTTAAATCATAGGGTGTTTTAATGATAAAAGTATTACATCAGATATAGACTTAAATCCTGAATCAATTCCAATAACATGATGTTTTATTTCTTTTATACCAACTTGGATCCTCACCATAGTGTCTGAAATAAGATGGACTAGAAAATCATGCATCAGTTGCCACTATGAGAGAAAATTGTAGTCTTGGTGCACTAATTTTTCTTCTTGAATGGCACTAAGACCTTGTTTTTTTGGATAATCCCCTTTTTAAATGGATTTAGAAGGAACCATTACATGACCCATAGACCAAGCGGAATAATTCCTAGTACATAGACTTAAGGCCCCGAGGTATAATTCCCAATATATGACTCAAAGGCCCAACCAAACTATAATAGAACACCCCCTACCCAACATCTATATAATTAAAGGTGCCTGGCTCCTTACCTTGAATTTTTGATTGGATAGAATTTACCCATTTATAGATTCATGGTGCTTGGTCCCGATGGATATTTCCATACCCTCTCTTTATCCCAATCTTCTCCTTTACGAACTCCCAACTCGAGAACATTTAGATTTAAGGAGACAATTGTCGTCCTCATCAACTTCATCTCCCAAACAGTTATTATTATTTTTTCCCTTGAGACTCATACCTCATTTCTTCTAGACATGTACCTATGTTTCATGAACTAATATGAGTAGTAGTCATCCCATACTGAGTACCAATGACAATTTGGAATAAATTTAGAGGATAACACCTACCATAGTGGAATAATTTTTTTCTCAAATTCAATTACCAATTTCTATCAAAGTATACCGAAATTATTTGAAACAATCAAATGTTGGGTTCCCCTTATTAAAATTATCTATAAATTTAACCTTTAATAATGAATATATTATGGGTATTTTTTATAAAATTATTATTTTCTGAACATAATAGGATGGATATGAATAAAAAAAGGATGCATGACAAGAATATGACAAAAGAGTATGAAGATGGAGTAAAAGAGTTCATAAAGTTTTCAATATAGGATGCATGTGACCCTTCTCAAATACTTTTTACATTTCTATGTTGTTGTTATTCAAGACAAATTAGTTCATAAAAAATGGAAGAAATTTTTATTTAACATGAAATAGACTATAGCTAAAAATGTGGGACTAAACATTGAGAAAAACTGAACATGCACACTGATAGGTATGATACTACAGTTTATGGATAATTTGATACGAATACCAATGTAAATGATTATGGAGATCATATAGAATAAATGAAAATGGAAATTGAATATGGAATTTAGGATTATCCTAAGTTGTTTGAGAAGTTAAATAGATGTGCTAAGAGACCATTTTATACCAATTGTACTAAATACCCAACCTTTTCAACTATATTGAAGTTATATAATTTGAAAGATAGAATCGATGGAGATACATAGCCTTTACAAAACTACATAGTCTCTTGAATGATGTTATACTATAAGAAAATGAACTTTATTGTCAAACAAATGATTCTCGCTCAAATTTACCCAAGAGATGAAGGTAGAACGGTCCTTGTAGTTTAGCTTGGGTTGTCGAATTCTTAGAGACCTAAGAAGTAACTTATGGACACGTACATTCTATGGACTATTTTTGGCTATTAAGTGGCCAAATTTGGGTTGGTTTTATATGGGTTTAAGTTAATACTAAAAGTCTTAAGTGATTTCAAAATATGAGAAGGGTTGATCCTAGGTTATTACAAGGGGTGGATTGGACATATTTCCTTTTCAATGGTTTCAATTTCTTATATTTGAGATGGGTTAATTTAAGAAGATAAAACAACATCATAACTTACTGGTTTAATGCCTACACCCATTAATACTAATCACCTATACACTTGAAGGATCAAAGTTTTGAGCACTTCAAGGTAAAGTTTTGTATTAGCACATGAAGTGTGTGGCCCTAAATTCAACAAGGACAGTGGAGTTTAAAAATCATCAAAGAGAAATATCAATTAAAGAAGTGATTATACATTAATGGGGTGATAAATAACATCCAATCCAGCCCCTTTCTACTCCCTTGGATCAAACCATAAGTGGGTTATCCCTCCATTGATCTCATGGTTTCAATAGAAGCAGAAAGTTGACTCTAGAGGGATGAAATGGAGAATAAAGAAAACGACAAAAATAAAATGATCACTCCACCGTTGTGTGAATAATTTCACAAGATTTGGTGTGAATAAATTCACACCTTGAGGAAAAGATATTAAATTGAGATGTATAACAACATAATAAGAGGAGAATAAGAACTTTTATTAATAAACTAAAGTGAATTGAACAACTTACATGTGAAAGACAAACTTGAGACAACAAAATTGCGGCATAACAATACAATTGAAAAAATCACAAAAGATGAAAACCTCTTTCACCACCACTGCCTAAAATAGTCATTTTGGGAGCCTCGGGTAGAGCCTCCAACAGTACAAAAGATCTCACTTGATTATGGTAGGCCTAGGGTGGTGGAAAGTAAGGGAGAGGAGACTTTTCCACCCTTAACCCGAGGTGGCAGCCAGCTTGCTTCCACCGAACAGACTCGCTTGTAATTCCTTCTAGACGGACGAATAAGAGAGGTCCATAGAAGAATAAAATGGATCTACGTATATATCCTACACTCCTGTAAATTTTGGGCCCATTTTGAGTTTATTATTCAGAGATATGATTAGATTAGGGGACCATTGTTCTGGGCCGCAGAATCTGGCCCAAAATTTTATCTCTAACTTGGGCCACCTAAATGGACACCATGGAGGACGAATTAGCATTGTATCCTGAAGAGTTATTTGTTACTATACATGTATTATTTCATCCCACGAAATTTTGGATTCATTGGGTCTGTATGTTGGGCCCATAGTCTCATTAGTGAGCTGGTGTCCAATCTGACTTCTCCAGAATTGTTTCCTTTCATCACAAAATATCCCCATCTTATTACATTAATTCTCCATTGATCCCTGAATCAAACATGTTCATATTGAAGTGTAGATCAATTTCCAAAAATATCAAATTAAAATATATATAATTATATTCCTTAAAATCAGATGAATCATTGGGTACTTCAAATGATGTTCAAAAATGTACCACATAATAGTGCATTTTAAGAAGGTATTACAATCATAATGTGAAATGATGTTCAAAGTGTAAAATGAACTAAAATATTGTTTATGAATAATAAATAACATGAATATTATATATATTAACAATGTATATTAGCCTCATTCAGTGGCTAATCACACCCCCCAACTTGATATTTGCTAGTCCTGATCAAAATATATCTCAACAGTATGAAATTCGAATTCCCTTTTCCAAAAAAAATTTAACACACAATGATCACCAAAAACCCTTATACCAAAAAATCATGAAACCCATCAAAATATTTTAATACAAGATAGTTTCATAAGCATATCCCAATCCCAATCTCATTCCTTTGTTCAAATTCATTATCATATTTCATCTGATATCAATTAAGTATGAGGATGTGTTGTGCATCACAATAGACATGGGGGGTTCATCTTTATTCAAGGGGAAATGACAGAAGCGCTAGGTGGAATCACATTTCAATATTAATATGAGTATTCAAATTTTTTTTTGTATCATATATTTTTTTTGTTTTTTTTGTAATTTTGCCATGGTAATTGAAATTACACTCAAAAGAGTCAACCTCTGTAACGAGGATTTGCCGATTACTCCTAGGCTCAAAGACCTTAGGGCACCAAGTGAAGCTCACATACTTGGGCATCATCTCGAGTTAACTCTGTTAAAAACAAATTCAAATTACCAAAAAAGGAGATAAAATTACTAACTCTGGGCCAGACAACTATGGAGTCGCGATCCCCAAGTGCTGAAAGCCATGCATTAGGTCATTTTATTGCTCTACGCGCAAATTTATTATTATTTATTATTTTTTTTATTGAATACTCATATTAAAACTAAAATGATCACCAAACATATTCTATTTATTTGGGGGACCCCATGAACTCAAACTAATTCCCCACTATCCAAAGGACGTGCATTGTGATCTTTTTTTTATTTGGATGAAAATATAAATGATGAAATATCACATTGGACAGCCAAACTTTCCAAAATCTATGATCATGAAATTATACAAGGATTAAAATCTGAATTAGGGCATGCTAAATTATTTGATATTCAGTTTCAAAGTGTGTAATGTGTATTACCATGTTCAAAGTTAAAGGAATTTTTCCTTCCATTTTCCCAAATTTTTTCTTTCAAATCATTCATTTTTTTTACACAAAAGCATTTTTTTTATTTTATCTCCCCCCCGACATAAAACAACATTGTCCCCAGTGTTTAAATAAAAGAAAATTTAGAAGGGGTAGAGGTAGAGAATGAAAGTTCAAAAAGGAAATATGAAATGAGAATCATGTAATGAAGTCACCTGGTGGTTGAAGTTGAAATTCTTGCTGCTCCCTTTTAATCATTTGATATCCATGTCACTTGCAGAGTTCCCTATTAGAAAAATGAAAAACAAAACAAACAAAACAAAACAAAACAATATATATATATAATAATTAATGTAAAGTATAAGTATATATATAAAAATTATAGAATAATGAAGTACAAAAAGCTGTAGGTCAGTGGTAAGCACGCGCCCCTGTCTCTCTCTGGTCCCGGGTTCAAATCCCCACGGCTTCGCCGGTTGTGATAGGGTTTGACCCACGACCCATGACGTGTCCCTTTTTATTATTATTATTATATTTTTATTTTTATTTTTATTTTGTATTTTTATTTTTATTTTTATTTTGTATTTTTATTTTAACCTACAAACACATTAAAAATAAAATAAACTGATGATACATTGTCTTCTTTTTAAATTTCTGGGTAAGGTATTACTCAAGGATCACGCCACATGACACGGATGAATATGGCGCTCCCCTTTCATACCCATCCATACTCATAATAGAAGAACATTTGAACAATCTATTTTTTTTATTAAATATAAAAATGATTAGTTAATCCTATTTAAAATATAAAGTTAATTAAAACAACAAAATGATTGGAAACATGAAAACCATGGGTTGCCTCCCATGCAGCGCTTTGTTTAATGTCATTAGCTCGACATGAATACCCCTAACTTACCCAATACCAACTTTAAACATTTTAAGGACCACATGTTTCACCACTTCTACTAGGTTGAGATTGATTCTTTGTTTAGAATTTTTTTCATGCACAAACCTCTATTCTAAAATGAGCAGGTAAATCCAAGGAATATTAGAAATGGTTGATCTAGTTTCCTCTGTAGTATTTCCTAATATATCAATGATCATTCCAATTTTTTTGGTTTCAATATAAGAATTAATTCCATCAGAAAGTTCATGGTTATACACTATGAAGTGATACTTGAGAGAGGGAGGAAGACCACTAATTTTGAGCTTGGTTTGGATAGGAAATTAAGACAAAGGTTTGCACTTTTAATCACACTCAGTTTATTTTTCAAAATTTCTCAACAAAATTGGTTCCTTTTGAATAGAAGATTTAACCACCAAATTGGAAATATCAATGTTAGGAATGGGTATGGACTCAAAGTTTTTTATTTCTCCCAGTGTTTCACTAATTGGTGTTTTTGAAAAATCATCAATGGAGTTAAATCCATGAGACTCAATCCATGATGTCAAATTTCCCTCTTGAGAATAAAAAAAATCAGTCTCCTATTGATTTAAAAACCCATAAACAATTCATTGATCCTCTTTCTCTTCCCCAAATCCAAAGGTTTTCTCTTCAGTAAATTCATGAGAGGTTTTTGGAAAACTAGACACTTCACATAAGGTTATGGAAGGGACAGTTTGTTTAGGGATGAGTTCCTCACAATTTTTAATGCTTTGTAGTTTTAACCTCAATGATGAAACCTCAAAATTCATTATCTCCATTTTTTGAAACAATTTTTCAAGTAATGGATGTGGATTAGGATTGATAAGGGGTTGATAGAGATGGTCTATTCTAGGAGGATAACTATGTTGTTGGAATTCCATAGAAAGATTTTCAAATTGGCTTTGTGGGGATTGAAACTCATTATATTATGGAATGTTTTGAAGAGAATAGGAGTTAAAACATTTTGTCTCAATTGGTTGTTGGTTATCCCACCAGTAAAAACTAGTATAGTTATTGTACATCACACTTGGTGTGGGGTGATCAATATAGGGAGAGGTTCCCCGTGTTTGGGATTGTTCAAAATTGACTTCCATAGGAGTGAGGAGTGAGAAAAGAGAAGTAGAATGAAAAAAAGGATGATAGTGTCTAATATAACTTACTTAGGTCCCCGGAAATGGCGCCAAAATTTTATTCTCGCTCAAATTTACCCAAGAGATGAAGGTATAACGGTCCTTGTAGTTTATCTTGGGTTGTCGAATCCTCTGAGACATAAGAAGTAACCTATGGACACGTACATTCTATGGACTATTTTTGGCTATTAAGTGGCCAACTTTTGGTTAATTTTAGATGGGTTTAAGTTAACACTAAAATTCTTAAGTGAATTCAAAATATGAGAAGGGTTGATCCTAGGTTATTACAAGGGGTGGATTGGACGTATTTCCTTTTCAATGATTTCAATTTATTATATTTGAGATGGGTTCATTTAAGAAGATAAAACAACATCATCACTTACTGGTTTAATGCCTACACCCTTTAATACTAATAAACTATACACTTGAAGGATCAAAGTTTTGAGCACTTCAAGGTAAAGGTTCATATTAGCACATGAAGTGTGTGGCCTTAAATTCAACAAGGATGATGGAGTTTACAAATCATCAAATAAAAATATCAATTAATGAAGTGATTATACATTAATGGGGTGATAAATAACATCCAATACAGCCCCTTTCTACTCCCTTGGATCAACCCATAAGTGGGTTAGCCCTCCATTGATCCCATGGTTTCAATGGAAGCGGAGAGTAGACTCATGAGAGAGGAAATGGAGAAGTAAAGAAAACAATAAAAATAAAATGACCACTCCACAGTTGTGTGAATAATTTCACACCTTGAGGCAATGGTATCAAAGTGAGATGTAGAACAGTATAATAAGAGGAGAATAAGAACTTTTATTAAGAAACTAAAGTGAATTGAACAACTTACATGTGAAAGACAAACTTGAGACAACAAAATTGTAGCATAACATTACAATTGAACAAAGAAAAAAAGTTGAAAACTTCTTCACCACCAATACATTAAATAGGAATTTTGGGAGACTTGGGTCGAGCCTCCAATAGTAAAAAAGATCCCACTTGAGTATGGTAGGCCTAGGGTGGTGGAAAGTAAGGGGGAGGGGGCTTTTCCACCCTTGACCCGAGGTGGCATCCAGCTTGCTTCCATCGAACAGACATGCTTGTAAGTCCTTCTAGATGGCAGAATCATAGTGGGACATAGAAGAATAAAATGGATAGCCGTATGTCTCCTAACTGTCTATATAATTTGCGCCCATTTGGAGTTATATATTCGGATATATGATTAGATTAGTGGACTGTTTTTCTGGGCTGTAGAATCTGGCCCAGAATTTTATCTCTAATTTGGGTCGCCTAAATGGACACCATGGAGGAAGAATTAACATTGGATCCTGAAGGTTGATTTGTTAATATACATTTTTTTTATAGAATCCCATGATATTTGGAATTCATTGGGCATGTATGTTGGGCCCCACAGTCTCATCAGTGAGCTGGTGTCCAATCTGACTTCTCCCGAATTGTTTACTTTCATTACAAAATATCCCCATCTTCTTCCATGAATTCACCATTGATCCATGAATCAAACATGTTCATATTGAAGTGTATATAAATTTAAAAAAATATAAAATTAAAATATTTATAATTAGATTCCTTAAAATCATATGAATCATTGGGTACTTCAAATGATGTTTAAAAATGTACCACATAATAGTGCATTTTAAGAAGGTATTACAATCATAATGTGAAATGATGTTAAAATTGTAAAATGCACTAAAATTGTGTTTATTAATAATAAAGAACTTGAATAATATCTATATTAACAATGAATATTAGAATCATTTAGTGAATAATCAACATATGATGCTAAAAGAATACTACATTCAATGGGAATATTTTATAAAAAAAAATCACGCTTGTCCAAATGATTTCATATTATTTCGCAAGGACCAAAAATCACCCATAAAGCTCTATAAGTGTGGCGTGGATAAATACAAGAAAAATGAATCAAGTACTCTGAATTATACATGGTAGTTTCCTAGAATTCCCTGATTTAAAAGACTATATGGATGTTAGAAAACCATGATACAATTGACATGGCATGAAAATAAAAGAATTAATGACGTTAACCTATGTTATCCAGTATATTCTATTGAGTGGAATAAAATTGATTATGAGTATCCTAAATTTCAAAATGATCCAAGAAAAATTAAACTCACATTATCTATAGATAGAATAAATACTTTTCATGTACAGAGTAGCACATAGCCTCTAATATTGGTAAATTATAACTTTCCACCATGGTTATGTATAAAGTGAAAATAAATTATGTTGTCTCTACTTATATCTAGACCAAAGAAACCTGGTAATGATATTGACATCTATTTGGATCCATTGATTGAATATATGAAATTAATGTACGATATATGTGTTACAATGTATGATGCTCATAGAAGTTAAGAATTCACACTGAGGCCCATGTTGTATGGGATGATAAATGAATTTTCTACATCTAGAAATTTTTCAGGAGATAGAATTAAAGGAATGTTGGGGCATCCCATTTTGATGAATTCAAATACTTACTTCAGCTTAAACATTTCTTAAAGATTTTATTTTCTAGAAATCAGAAATTTTTACCTTGATGATATAAATATTGACCCTGGATAACAACATTCGATGGGAATACCGAACAAGGTACAACACCATCTCCACTAAAGGTTGATCAAATATTCGATAAATTAAAATATATTGACACTATTTTTAGTAAAGAATTTTAAAAAACCTTATGAAATTATTTTAGAAAAGGTGATCACTTTTCTTCAAATTACCATATTGGAATTTTTTGTGCGTTAGATATTTTCTTGATGTCGTACATTTAAAAAAAATTATATTTGATTGATTTCTTTTCACATTATTAAATATTACTAGAAAAAAATTTGGCATCATGGTTAGGTTGTACATGAATGACATAGGGATGATGGAATAGTTGGAACCAATGAATTGTAAAGGGAATAATTTTCTTCCTCTAGCAGCTTACACTCTATCCAGATGGGAAATTTTTTAATTTTTCATTTTCTTTAATGGTGTAAAAGTTCCAAAGGGGTATTCATCAAATATCAATAATGTCATGTCAATGACTAATTTGAATTTATAGGGACTAAAATCACAAAAATTTGATGTTTTTATGCCACATTTGATGCCCATTGTTATATGTTTCATTATGAATTAAAATGCATGACATACATTAACCAAACTCTACTTCTTTTTCAAAGACATATATAATAAAGTTGTAGACCCTACGAAGTTTCTAATCATGTATAATGAGGCTAAAATCATATTGTTTGAATTAGATATGTTCTTATCACCATCATTATTTGATATAATGGTCCACCTGATGGTTCATGTGGATAGAGAGGTTCAACTATGTGTTCATGTACATTGTATATGGATATACCCCATTGAATGGTATATGAGGATTTTGAAAGGGTTTGTCAAGAATCGAAGTTTTCAAAAAGATTATATTGTAGAATGATATATTCTTGAAGAAACTATTGAATTAAATACTGATTACCTATAAGATGTTTATAGCATTAGTCTCCCAAAGCCTCTTTATAGAGAACACCTTATGGGAAAAAGGATTTTTTAAGAGATGTTATTATAAGAGAGGGATCAAGATCACATTTACATATTACATAATAGTAATGTTATTGATCTATATGTTGAATCCCACAAAGAATTTCTTAAATATTTAAATCCGTAAAGGGATGAAGGATGGATATCAAATACACATAATCAACATTTTATAGGATGGTTCCAATATCATATTTATAAGGATTTATCTGAAAATAAAAATTCAATTGTCGAATGAATTTGATGTCTAGACAAGGTAAAAAATGAAAATATTATATCTTACACTGGTTTTGTAATCAATGGTTATACATTTTATAAAAAAAATAACATAATGAATGCAGTATGATGAAAAATAGTGGAGTTAAAAATTTTGTATAAGTGATACACATATATTGTTCCAAGGATAGAAATCCATTTTATGAGAATATATAATACAATCAAATTACAAAACATATATACAAATTGGATTATACAACATTTCATGTTCATATTTTCTATTTCAAATGGGTTGACAATAGGAGTGTATTGAAAGCTGATGAAATAGGATTCATGAAGGATAATTTTAGTGTGGAAGGGGAAAATGATGAATCATTCATAATGGCATCATAAGAAGTGTAAGAATTTAATGTATTATACCCAACAAAAAATAATTGGTCAATTTTCCTACTGGTGACTAAAATGAATGCAGTTGTAGATGAAAATTTAATCAAGGATGACCCATTCAATGGAAGATCAAAATCATTTCATAGAGGTCCCAATGTAGACAATGTCTTGTACATTAGAGGGGACCACAAAGAGGGGGTTTTTATTCTAGATAGAGGATCCAAATCTCTTAAACCTTTAAAGAAAATAAATAGTTTTCAATGATATGGCTAATTTTTTTAATATACTATTATTTTACTCATAATATTATTTTTTCTCTACAGTATTAACATAATATATATTAAATGTTTGACTACTCATGTAGATAATGTCTTATGCATAAAAGAATGTTACCAATCATAGGGAATAATATGTTATTGATTCTGAAATTGTAGAATTATTAGGGGATAAAAAATTTGTTGATGAAAAAATAAGAACAAAATAGTATCACAATGTTGAATAAAATTATCAAGGCAAGAAGTAAGGGTATAAAATTTGAGGTTGGCTGGAATCAATATAGGCAACATATTTACCCCAAAAAAGTCAATGTTCATTAGTTATGTTGGGGTCACAGTGAGGATGAAAGTGCTGATTGATATAGATACATGGCACCACATCCATCCTGTATAGAAGGAAACCCTTTCAGAAGGTATAAAGGTAATGTTACAATATAAAATTATCTATTTTAGGAAAAATTTATATAATAAAATATTGATTTAATTTTCATTATTCCTTATAGAGTTAATTTATTTTAGAATATTTCTATAATAAATTTCTTAATGGCCACTAGAAAATCCCATAGAGTCTTTTGGACTCTTCTTACCAAGTTACATCTTAGGGATGTTGAGGGGAATGTAAATCCTCATCCACCAGTTTGTTATGCACACATTATAAAGTAGGAAACATGGAATGATTTCATCATTTGTCACACTAAGAATCAATTTTATGGGTATTATATTCAATAATATATTATTTTAATTTATTTATTTTATCCAATTTGATTCAAAATTATTAATTCCTGAAATATATATATTTTTTTAAAAAGAGTGTGCATCAAAACAAATGTAACCCTATCACAAACCAAGGATGAGGTACTATTCACTAAGGAGGAATTTGATATGTAATTTAAATCAACACCAAATTTTTTATGTGATATGAAAAAATATATGTTCCTTTTTTATATGTATGTTGGTGAATCAAAATCTGAAGCCATTTCCATCCCATGTAATGTGTCATGGTAGGAGGATCATGTAAATAAGGAGGGTAAACTAGTTGATGAAAACACAAAACAACAGTATGGGAAATATGTGTAGGTATGAAATAATAATAATAATGTTATTATTTATAACAATATTACATAAAAATATATATTTATGTTCATATGTTTTTAAATGTTTCAGAAATAAGAATCTTTAGCGACCGTACTGGAAGAAAACTATTTTTAGTAGCTTCAAAGTGGACATAAAAATATGGTAATGTTAGAGGTGTAGGTTTTAGAATTTATCCTTGAATATATTTTTAGAATATAAAACCTCAAGAAGATACATATAATATAATGAAAGTATTGAAGGAACAAATAGATTCTTTGTAAGATATTATTTTCTGGTCTAGTTTGGAAGACTAATATATGAGAAAGGATCTAATAGAATTGGTAGTCGAACAAAGATCTCCACATGAATACCCAAATGAATATGCTATATGTAAGGTTAGTAAGTCCCCTAAACTAAATAACTTACCGAAGGTAATCGATTTTTTCACTATTCTTTCTCCTAAATTTTAATCAAGCAACTTTCGTTAATTTTATATTACTAAAATTCTGTAAGGTCAAGTTGTTTGTGATTTATTTCTATCAACACCCATGAAACACCTTTTTATGAGGGTTATGGTGCATAATATCTTGGGATATGAGATAAATATTAAATAACTCCCAAAATATCACATGAGAATGGGTATTGAGGTTTCTTATGATCCGACCACTGAATTTATAATTCCACTTGATGATTCAGATATTACAATGGTCAGTGATTCTATTGGAACGTTCATAACATGGATATATAATCATATAAAGATACATTAGGTATGTATTTTAAAAAAATTCATATAAAAAAACTATACCATCTGATGAAAAAAGATCCAAAGTGAGGTTTGATATTACAGAAGGATAAAGTGATGGAGAAATGGAATGTCTGATCAAGACAATCTAGTGAATCACCAAGAAATAAAAAGAATCTTATGGGAGTACCTTCTCCCCAATAGTTCTACTAAAGAATTTATTATCATTAAAACTTCATGAAGAGACCATATTTAAAAATGGAAATATTTATTTCGTTATATATGAAGAATAAATATATAGACCTTTCATTACATACTAGTCTATATTGAGAGTATAAATGAGATTCTCAAGTTTGAATGGTTGGGAGTCTCAGTTTTGAATACATACAAAAGGTACATTTTCATAATACGTATATCCAAAAAATGATATAATGTGTTCATTAAAGTTAATAAATATCAATATTTTCTAAAGGTGTTTGTATTACTACTATATAAAGGAAAAAACATGTGAAACACAATTAGCATTCATTAACCCCAATATTATTTCTAAGAATGAAACTTATTTGGAGAAGTAAGAAATTGATAAGAAAAAATTGAGATAAATGATTCATTTGAGAAAAAAATAATATAATAAAGACTCTTTTTGATTCCTACAATTGAGGATTAAAAATGTACAATCTAATTATATAAAATATATTTTTATTTTTTTCATTTATTATTTGTTTTTATTTTTTGAGGTTGTACTGGATGCTGATCACACTCAATCTAGATACCCCAAATAATTATTTTTTGGATATAATGTATGGATATTCAAAAAACTGACCACACATGATGTGTATTGTGAATTTTTATTGCACTTGAATCAAAATTTTTTGATAATCATCAAATTATATGTTTAGGTCTATGTTTTAACAATAATTTTGTTATGATAGGGCAATTACTAAATATAGGAAAAATCATAGCATGAAGTTGGAGAGTGAACATAAAAAGCCAGTGGATTGCTTCAAATGGAAACCGATTAAGGTATATATCAAAATATTTAAATATTAAAACATATTTGAAAACAATTTACTTATTTTAGTCAAGGTTTATGTGGTGTCTGAAGTAAGATAATTGAAACTATTATGGATATTATGTTTTAAAATTTATGAGAGAGATCATAAACCTTAAAAAGACCAGCAACTACAAATAAGAAATTTCCAAAGGTATTTATAATTTCATTAAAAATATTTCTTAATAGTTTGTTTGTCTATATTTTTTCAGTAATACCAAGATTGATGAAAACCTTCAAACTCAAAATAAGAAATAATTTTTTTTAGAGACAATTGGGCAATGTACATGGTGTCAGAATTTTTTAAAAAATAAAATTTATGTGATTACCTACTATGTTTGTGATATAGTACGGGTTATGACCATAGAAATATATTTCAGCTGTGAATCATTTGTATCAGAATGATTATATATTATTTTTGATCTATTTCTCTAGGAAATGTATAGTTGAGAAAATCAATTTGTTTAGTAATAAATGCACAAAATTCATGGTGTTAGAATGCATACAAGCATCATGAAGAGGTGAATTACCACTAGATATTTAGTTAATTTTCTCATCATTTTATATATTATTTTGGTTATTTTCTTTATCATTTATATCTAATACTTTTTTTGAATTTACACATTATTTCAAAACACGCGTCACATGCTCAAAACTGAGGAAATTAGCTTGAATTGTTTTCAATCATTAGTTTAATGATCCATAATACATTTTTGATGAGTTAGAACTTACTGCACATAAATATGAAACATTATGTGTTTGGTATGTCTCGAAGAATGTGTTTTTAATAAAAAAAAGTGTCATTTTAGTTTAAAACATTCATATCAAATAGACAAAACTAAGAAAATGTGATCGAATTATTTTAAATCTCTAGTAAAATGATCCAAACCTCATTTATCACAATTAGAAATTGATCACACATAAATCCAAGACACAATGTTGTTTATATGACCCAAAGTAAATGTGTTCAATAGAAATGTGTCATTTTAGTTTAAAACTCATGTCAAAATAAACAAAACTGAGAAAACAAGCTCGGATTACTTTTAAAAATTCTGAAAATGATCCAAAATTCATTTTTCACATGTAAGAATTGATCAAAAATCAATCCAACATATTTTGTGATTAGTATTACTCAAATTTTATGGGTTCAGTTTAAGATTGACATTTTATTAATGCATTGTTTCATATTTATGTTTAATTTGTTTCTTTATAGTATTACTAACATAAGAATTGTTTTCTTATATAGGTGGATTCATTTTCTTGAGTTGGTTTGTATTGTTAGAAAATTCTTGTTCTCATGAGATATTGGACTTCAAGACTAAAATAGAGATAAGGGAAACAAGGAAATGGGTCAAGAATGTACAAAAATATAATGAAACAGTGAATTCCTATTACTAATTTAGTTAATATTTTCAATAGTTTATCTACTATTTTAAGTTAATTTACTTATCATTTTTATTTAATAATTAATTATAATTTTTCAAATATCTTTTGGGAAGTTATTTTTTTCCTCCAACTATCTACTACATGCTAGAAAAGAGAGAACATATTGCTTTTAGATGAGGCATTTCAGGCAGCATGACGTTTCTTCTTCCCACCAAATAGAACTTTTCTTTCTTTTCTAGCTTTGTGTATATAGTTGAAATAAGAACACACATCATATAATTAATTATCCACACCTCAATATTATACACAGTGTTCTCGGTATGAATTTAACTGTATTTTTTTAGTTTAGAATTTACATTTTAGTTCAAAATAAACATCACATACAGAAAAAAGAGAGAACACATTCATATTTTTTTGATACTTTAGGAGAAAAATCCATAAGCCATTTTTGATGTATAGGAATCAATCACAACTCAATTAGACACATACTGTGTCTGGTATGACTCAAAGTGTGTCTATTTATTTAAAATTGACATTAATTATAGTAAAAAAACAAGTGAAATAATCAAAACTATGAAAAAAATTCGCATTGTTTTAATACTTTATGAAAATGATCCATACATTATTTTCTATTTCTATAAATCATTTTAACCTCAATTTAATGCATTATGTACTTGGTATGACTCCAAGAATGTCTTTTTATTTAAAATTAAAATTAATTTTAGTAAAAAAGATATGTGACATACTCAAAACCGGGTAAACACATTCATTTTTTTTGATATTTTAGGAAAATGATCCATAAGTCATTTTTGGAATGTAGGAATCATCATCACCTCAATACGATACATGGTGTTCCTGGTATAACTTAGAGTGTTTGTTATCAGTTTAAAATTGACATTTTAGTTCCAAAATTGTGTCACTCACTTAAAATAAAAAAAACGCACTTATATTGTCTCAATAATTTACTTTAATTATTCATAAGTAATTTTTAATGTATAGGAATTAGTCTCATGTCAAATAGACATAGAATGTTATATATATGACTCAAAGTGCATGATTTTAGTTTAAAATTCCATTTTAGTAAAAATTGAAAGTGAGATACTCAAAACCAAGAAAACACATTTTTACTATTTTTATACTTTATTAAAATGATCCGTAAGTCATTTTTGAAGTGTAGGATCCAACCACACCTCAATCTAATGCATGATGTGACCAGTATGACTCCAAGTGTGTCTTTTTATTTTAAATTGGCATTAATTTTAGTAAAGAAGACATGTGGCATACTCAAAACCAAGTAAATTCATTAGGATTGTTTTTATACTTTAAGAAAATTATTCATAAGTAATTTTTTATGTGTATTAATTATACACACCTAAATATGATGAACGGTGTACCTGGTATGACTCAAAGTGTCCTTTATCAGTTTAAAATTAACATTTTAGTTCAAAAAG
Organism: Viscum album; assembly: GCA_963277665.1. Taxonomy (NCBI): domain Eukaryota; kingdom Viridiplantae; phylum Streptophyta; class Magnoliopsida; order Santalales; family Viscaceae; genus Viscum; species Viscum album. The sequence continues at coordinate 511,282,104 of OY728136.1, read as the reverse complement.
TGTGTTGCTCTCTAAAAACTAAGAAAACATGCTTGGAATGAATTTATTATTTATGATAACGATCCAAAATTAATTTTTAACATATACGAATTATTATCAAATAAAAATAATGCATTATGTGACCGTTATAACTCAAAGTGTGTGTTTCCTGTTTAAAATAAATTTTTTGTAAAAAAGACAAGTTACATACTCAAAACTAAAAAAATGCATTAAGATTGTTTTGATACTTTAGGAAAAAGATCCATAAATCATTTTTAACATGTATTAATCAGATGCACCTCAATCGAATGCATGATGTGACCGGTATAACTCAAAGTGTATCTTTTTATTTAAAGTTGACATTAATTTTAGTAAAAAAGAAAAGTGACAAAATGAAAAATGATAAAATTCATTAATATTATTTTAATACTTTAGGAAAACATGCTATAATTCGTTTTTTATGAGTAATAATTATTTTTACCTCAATAAGACACACTATGTGAGTGCTATAACTCAAAATGTGTCTTTTTATTTAAAATTCACAATAATTTCAGTAAAAATAACAAGTGACATACTCAAAAATGATCAAACACGTTAAGGTTGTTTTGATACATTAATAAAATAATCCATAAGTTGTTTTTTATGTGTAATAATCATACACACCTCAATATGATGCACGATGTTCCTAGTATGACTCAAAGTGTTCGTTATCAGTTTAAAATTGACATTTTAGTTCAAAAAGTATCTCAATCAATGAAAGCTGAGAAATCATACCAATATTTTCTTGAAATTTTATAATAATAATTCAAGATCCATTTATCACATGGATGAATCAATATCACATAAAACAATAACATAATGTTATCGATATAACTCAAAGTACATGTTTCTAGTTTAAAATATCTTTTTGTTAAAAAAGACAAGTGACATACTCAAAACTGAGAACATTTTGATTTTTATTTATGATTTATTAAAATGATCCATAAATCATTTTTGGTATTTATGAATCATCTTCACCTCAATATAACAAATGATGTGTCCATCATGACTCCAAGTATGTATTTTTATTTAAAATTGACATTAATTTTAGTAAAAAGGCAAGTGACATACTCAAAAATTGGGAAAATGAATTTGGAATGATTTTATACTTTAATAAAATGATCCACAATTCATTTTTTAACCAATAAAAAGTGTGACTGATATTCTCCAAGTGTTTATTTTTTTAAAATTTACATTAATTTTAGTAAAAAAGATAAGTGACATACTCAAAACCACAAAAATGCCTTCATATTGTTTTCATAATTTAGGAAAGTGATCCATAAGTCATTTGGGACATGTATAAATCATCCTCACCTCAATATGATTCATTTTGTGCCCAATATGACTCAATGTGACCGTTATCAGTTTATAATTGACATTTTAGTTCCAAAAGTCTGTCTCTCACGGAAAAGTGAGAAAACATGATCAGATTGCCTTGATAATTTATTATAATGATTCATAAGTCATTTGTGATTTGTAGAAATAATTATTATGTCAAACCGAAAAATTACATGACCTATATAACTCAAAGTTCATGTTTCCAGTTTAAAATGAAATTTTAGTAAAAAAGACAAGTGACATACTCAAAAATGAGAAAGTGCATTCAGATTATTTTGATACCATAAGAAAATGATCCAAAACACGTTTTTAATGTGTAAGTAATCATAATAACCTCCATATGATGCATGATGTGACTAGAACTACTCCAAGTGTGTATTTTTATTTAAAATTGATATCAATTTTATTAAAAAAGAAAAGTGACCTACTCAAAACTGAGAAAACACATTCAGATTGTTTTGATACATTAAAAAATGATTCATATGTCATTTTCTGACATGGAGGAATCATCCACACCTCAATCCCATACACGGTGTGACCACACTAACTCTAAGTGTGACTTTTTAAACAAAATTGATATTAATTTCTATAAAAAAGACAAGTGATAAACTCAAAACTGAGAAAATTCATTCAAATAGTTTTGATAATTTAGGAAAATGATAATAATTTATTTTTTGTCATGTTTAAATCAGTCACACCTCAATGAGATTCACCGTGTTCCCGAGATGACTCAAAGTGTATTTTATATGTATAAAATTGATATTTTAGTTCAAAAAGTGTGTCACTCACTAAAAACTGACCAAACACATTCGGATTGTTTTTATAATGTAGGAAAATGACTTATATGTCATGTGTGATGAGTAGGAATTAGTCTCACATCAAATAGACAAATGATGTGACTGATATGACTCAAAGATCATGTTTCCAATTTAAAAGTACATTTTTGTAAAAAATACACGTGACATACTCAAAAATGAGAAAACACATTCATATTATTTTCATACTTTCAAAAAATGATTCATAAGTAATTTTTGATATATAAAAATTGACCACATTTCAGTATGACACATGATGTGGTCAGTATAACGCGTTGTGTGAGTTTTCAATATATAAGTTCTATTTTAGTTTAAAAAGTGCATCACATCACCAAAATAGAGCAATCGAGATTAGATTGTTTTCTAATAATTTTATTTGCAATTACTTAATTAATTTTTTTATAATTTTTTATTATAATTATTTATTTAATTTTAACATAGATAATTCTTAATGATGAACTAGAAACGGTGTGATGTGGAAGCATCAACAGTAACTCAATCAGATACACGATGTTCCTGGTATGACTCAAAGTTTAGTTTAAAATTGAAACATTGTGTTTAATTTATTTATTTAAGTATTACTAATATATCAATCATTTTCTTATACTAGTGAAATATTTTTGTCAAGATGGGGTGGTTTGTTCGGCAAAATCATGACCATGGGTTAGGGGACCAAGATAAAGGAACATTGATATTTTTTTAATGTATGTATTAATTCGTACCCATTAATTTAATTGTACAAACCAATGTTTCAAATGTTTATAATAGTGTTTTTTAGTATTTATGCTGTAAATTTTATTTCATTTAAATTATATACTTATAACCTATTTTGCTATTATTTATTCTACTGTAGTGTGCTATACATTTAACGACACATTGTAGTATGGCCCTTTATCAGTTCTCCAAAAATTATGGATAAAGGGTCCTTTTATCCATTCTTTTTTTAGTGATGAAAAAAGATCCCCTTTATTAGTGATTTTTTTCATTGATAAAGGACCCCTTTATCATTACTTTTAGCAGCACCGATAAAGGGAACATTTATCAGTGCTAAATAAAAGCACTTCTAAAGGGGGTCCTTTATCAGTACAAAAAAAGTGATGAAAGGACCCTTTATAAGAACATTTTTTAGTGTTGATAAAGGTTTAGTTTATCAGCACTTTTCTAGTGCTGATAAATATCCAAGAGTTTTTAATCGCACTCATGTAGTCAGTGCCTTTTTGTGTTGACAATGTCTAATTTTTTCACTATTAAAGGCCTATTTTATAGTAGTGAACTATTTTATCACATGTCTAAATTTATGAATTGTTTATTTATTTAATTTATTATCATTTTTACAATTAATGAATGTAATTTTGATATTATGAATGGTTTTATGCTTTATTTTAAGTGTTAAAATGTTTTTAAGTCATCATATATGAATATAATGAGTTACAAGCTAGGTATTATAAATGATTTAATTTTATTATACCTTAACTTGGTATTTTCTTGAGTTATAATCTTGAGTTAATTTGTTATTTATGATTCATACATATCATGTGTTACAATTATAATGGAATTACGGTCTTTAGTAAAATATCCTTCATTAGAGGGACTTTGGGTCTGATTTCTCATTAGCCTAAAGGCTTATGAATTTTCTAGAAAAGTGATGGTTGACTATTTATGTCTCTAGAGTTACTCATGTGGGAAAAAGTAAATTTTAAAATGATGAATTTATAATATCTGTTATTTATAAACAAATTTATAAATAGTTTTGTAACTACACTCTTTTTTTATATTTAGACCCCTTCTGTATATTTTTGGATGACACCCATGCCTTTATATGTCGTAATGGCATAGATATCGGGTGTCATTGAGTTCCAGATATTAAGAATAAAATAATGTGAATATTTTATTAATTTCTGAACCATCATTATTTAAAATAATTTTTTACCTTTTAAAAAAAATGGATGGGTAAATAAAGACTTTGGTTGAATTTGAAACATGAGTTTTACCCTAGGCACAATATAAGTTTCACTCATGTCGAGCACCATGGTGGTGTGCTATCATTGGAAGGATCAAAATGATTTAATTGAATAATTAAAATAAATTATTTTTTTCCTTGACCTGATTAATCATTTTTATATACCATAAGATAATATATATGGTTAGCTATATAATCTAGGAGATTTTAGAGGGTACACTTGTTGTGGATATTTGATGGTGATCAAGGAGGATCAAGATAATCGATGAATAATTCCCCATAGTTATCCAATGATGATAATGCGGGTTCATCTATCACCAATAATCAGACCGAATCAAGGTGTGGATTTTTTTAAAGGGTTTAACCCATTTTTATGTTGTTGAAAACATAGATGAATCTCTCCTAAGTTAAATCCATGTTCAGATTTTATATGGATCTGTTAATTTATAATTTTATGAAAATATTATCTGGGATTTAATTGTTTTTTAATCTCTATTGTACCATTTATTATCAATTTTCACATATGATCACTGGTTGAAACATGCATGAATATCATTGATTATTCACCATTTTGTGGTTCCATGGATCTCTCCCTACATTCTTTATATGTTCATCACCGATATAAGGACCCGGCCTTAAACATTACATAATCTTGAATTAAATGAATAATTCACATTAAGGATCTTTTCAGGTTTAGAGTTTTAGAGAATTAGGCATAACAATAACAGTACATATTAAAAATTACAAAGTAGACACTTCTACTCAGTTTCCATTTTTTCCATAAAATAAAAACTGTTGAATAAATGAGACATGTCTAGTTCCATGTTTTAGACAGCATGAATTTTCCATGATACCATGCTTGACCCTATTCTACTTTATGTCCTGTGAAAAACATTTAAAAAACGTGGGATGAGCATAAAACGATCATTAATGGATACACAAAGAAGGAAAACTATTATATTTTCAAAACAACAAGTAAGCCATGAATACTTTATCATAATTAATATTTTTCCCCTTTATGAAGTAGTAAATACTCTTCACTAAATAAAAGATCATTGCTTACCCTTTTGTAACCAAATTATTTTCATAAAACCCATATAAAGAACACATAACATATAAAGGCAACTTGGGACATAAATATTTTTAAGTGGAATAACCATACGGTCGTCTTTCACAAATATCACTAAATGGAATAGCCATACGACCGACTTCCATACCCAATACATTGGAGGTTATAACGTAACCACCCATCCTGGTTTATCACGGCACCACCCTTCATATGATTTATCACGTAACCACTCATCAACTGTCCAAGTACCATCATAACACATAAAACATTTCAAATATAAACATTTCACTAATAACATTTCATTTTAAATCACAAGAAGTAATTTCAAGATATTGAAATAATCATTCCATTTTCATAAACCATTTAAAAAGTGATTTTTGAATCAAAGTGTCCCATACCACATTGAAGATTTTAATGGAATTATAATTTTAAAACATTAATTTACATATAAATAAATAATAAAAACTATTTCTAAGACATGGAAATTAAATATAATTATTTATAATAATAAATCTTTAAAACATTTAAAACGATATTTTAGTTAAAGAGTTTTTAACAAAATGAGAGACTCTTGAATACAAATAATTGAGGAATAAAATTTAATATGAACTTTATAATATCATGAGAATAAAGGGATTCATGATATAATATGACAAAGGATAGTATATACACCATATAAAAGTGAATTGGTGCATAACAACAATGAACTCTCAATGGAAATGTAAATTGAGATGGAATCCCTTGTAAATACGGTATCCTTAAATTTAAAATAAATCAATCACATAATTATGTGTGAAAAATATAAATACACCCAATATAAGTTTATATTAAGTGTAAAACAATTATAGGTCCTTCACACATATTCATAGGACAACATATTCAAGAAGTACAAGTTTAACCCAAAGAATTGAAATTGGGTTAAGAAGTTCCCTTGCAAACATTCGAAAGCCTAACAGCGTCACATTAAAATTCAAAAAATGTGTTGATGAGATAAAAAGGGTATCTCATAAATTGGACATAAAATTTACATCAATAAGGATATATAATAACATATCCCAACATAATAAGATGTAAATTAAAAGAAATAACAAAAATAAGTCTTTTAAAAAGATGAGGGTGAAAGGTTCCCTTACCGATTTGGTAACTTACAAAACATACGCCACATGAAAGAAGGACCATACAATGTAGATGTAAATACCCATAAATGAATTTATATTATAAAAAATAGTAGAATCATGGGCAGTACATACACCACTCAAAGGAAATAGTGACAAATATAGTATGAATCTCATGGGAATAAAAAGTGAGATAAAAACCCCTTACCTCATTGTAATCAATTGAGTCGTATGGACAAAAGATAATAACCACCAAATGAATAACACAATACCATGAATATAAATAGAATAAAGATAATATATATCAATGGTAGTATACATTACACCACATGCAATAAATAAGTGGCGAAAAATGGAAATCTCAAGGAATTAAAAGTGAGATAAGAAATCCCCTTACCTCGTGTCCTACTTGACTCATTTGTTCCTTGTTCTTCCTAAATAATAAACTAAAGTTAATTTCTAGTTGATTAAGAATATTTTTCATGTTTATTATCATTTTTATATCACTTATTACCATGTTATAAAAATCATTCAATCATTTAAGTTATTAATGATCATTTCGTCGATATTTGGTACTTGAGTCAAAAATGAACACCTTATAATTACAAGCTGTCCAGGTGGTCAATATTCCATTATCACCAAAATGATATTCATGATTTACATATAATATAAATCATATATATCCATTAAATATATGTACTTATAAAAGTACATAACATTTTGAAGATAAGAAATGAAATGCACCATTCATGGAGACCGTAAGTCGTACGTATGCATGAATGCTACTTTCATTTCTATTTCGTATTTTAATGGAATTAAACCATAATTATACATAGGTATATTATAATTCCATTATAATATCACATATAATATCATTAACTATATCCTTTATACATCCCACATATGGCTTTAACAAGTCATATCACTTCGAGGGGGCGGTAGTCCGCACTTCATCAAATGAAATTATCACTTTTACCCATTATAGAAACCATATAGGTAGGATATAAATGTAAAATAAAGAATAATAAATAAAATATAAACATAATATATATAATATAAAATTATATTTCCATCTTAATGGCCACCATGATAGGTGGTAGGAGATAATTGAACAATCATCATTTCGTGAGGCGTTAGTTTTCCATCCACAGAAACACTATGTTCTTCACCCATTAAGTGGAGGTGTGTGTAAGTGTAGTTAAAATACTTCTCATAACAACATCCTAGTATATTGAGGATACTGGTGTCATTATAAAAGAAAGGAATAAATAGAGTTTAGGGATTACAGAAGTAAAATAAAATAAAATAAGTTAAGAGGAACTTTTACCTTTAATTTGGGTAACTTCTTTGGGTTTGAACCAAAATGACTTCTTAAAGTGTCTTATGCCTAATGTAGGGATTCTAGGAGTAGTAAAGGGATATAGGGAGCTTAATTGGTCTGAGTTTGGATGATCCAAAAAGCTATATAGGTATGGTGAATTTGTTAGAAGTGGTGTCCTTTTATAAGGGGGAGGAGGGGCTCTTTAAGAAAGTGTGAAAATATTATTTTATTATATAATTATATTCGGTTTCTAAAGGTCCCAAACTAATTAAAATCGAATATAAGATGATTTATGGTCTAAATAAAATCATAAAATAATAATTAGATAGGTTTTTTATGTTAATTTAATATTTATAATCTTATTTATTTAAATCATTTATTAATGAGGTATATGCTACATCATTATTGTGTCATAAATAATTTAATTTATTTGTTGTCTAAAAAATATACAAAAATAACATAATGTAGGAAATCTATTTATATTTCCAATTAATATTTATATTATAAATTATAACTTATATAACCCCATATAAAAATTAATTTACTAAATGATATTTGTTTGTGTCATTTTTTTCTTTACATTAAATTAATTAATCTAAAGTGTCATTATCACTCTTAAGTGGCTCCATGGGGTCCCAAAATCGACCCAAAGATGCCCATGGTCGTCCATGACTCATAAAATAAGTTTAGGACAAGTGTTAAGGTAATTTGGTATTATTATCATATTCTTCTTATCTTAAATTACCTTATTTACCTATAACTGCGGTAAATAAAAGTCAAAAGTTACGATTCACCAAAAATTATTTTCATCTTATTGAACCACATTTTACTTAATAATAACAACCATGTATCTCAGATTTCTGAAATTCAATTCACAGAAATGGTAAAATTTCATTTAAATGAAAAGGTTTGTTTTTTTAACTACTATGTGGTTTCACTACTCCTCAAAAATTGAGGCTTTTCAGAAAAATACCAAAAATTAAGACTAAGCTATATTTTATATTTAAAATTAAAAAATTAATTCTATTTTACCAAATTCAAAACATAGAATTTGCATTAATTAATTTAAAATTAATTCCCGTTGTCAAAACAAATAGCGTGTTTTTAAGAAATAATAACTATCAAAAGATTGACACTTGTTTATATCCAATTTCAAAGTGAAATTAATTCCAATGACCACCATTGGATTAAATGGTAAATATATAATCTAATTACACTTTAACACCAATTAAAAAGATAATATAACCATATAAATAAATTATATTAAAAGGCAGTTTTGAATTAAAATACAGTATTTTCACTATTCATTAAAAAAACTAAATTTTATCAGAAAAATACAAAAATTTCACCCAAAGTGCATTTTTATGTCCCAGTTATAAATAAAAAATTTATTTTATCAAAAATAATATATAAAAGTGACCAAAACTATATTTAAAGAGGGTTCTCCATCAAAAGGCAGTAAATTGACCTTTTACTGAATATTAGATTATTCATGCTTAAAATTAGATTCATTCATATTTTAAGCCCCTAAAATTTAATGGATAAATTTAAAAACATTTAAAAAACATTTATACTAATTATGTAGTTATTTTTTCATTCCTATCATTACAACGGCTAGGTGTTAACCACTATTTAAAATAATATTATTATATTATTATTCTTTAGTATGACTCTGCATTGTGTGCAACGTAAAATTTCTAAGAAACCCGTTGTTTTGTATCAGGTGTGCCATCGAAATATAGAGTCCCTTTAAAGTAAAATTAATATTTAATTCACAAATATTAATAAATATGAAATTTTATTTCTTATTATTTACCTGGGATTATACATCCTTCCCCCCTTTTTGGAAATTGTGTCCTCACAATTTTAAAACTAGGATAGGAAACTTAATTGAAAGTCCCACATCGGAAAAATAGTAAATAAATATATCACTTTAAAAGAAAAAATGACCAGTACAAAGGTCACCGAAGATAAATCCGTACTAGGATTCCATGTAGGAAAACATAGATATGGAAGAGAAAACAAGCCATCAAGTTCTGATGGAGTGTGATAGAAAACATGGTTAAGAGAAAGTTAACCACCCGAAAATCACAAACCTGTGATGGGTTAAAAAGTATTTGATTACCCTGTATGAAAAGTTAATGGTTAATGCTTTTTTTTTAAATTACATTTCATAAAGATGAGGAATTTATTTATTAGCTTAACTAAAAACATAAGGAAACATACATATTTGTCATGTAGACTTTTATACTTTAGTATCTTTCTAACACAAACTCATATTTTCTCCAAACGATGAGTATTTAGGATGAATTTATTCACATTAAACGAGATATAATCAACTTCGAGAGAATCACATAATCTAAAAAATGTTAACTATATATTTCCCATGTATTTAGACCTTAACCAAAACCAAAAAGGTTAGTACAAGATCAGATAATTCCTAAAAAGGATAATTCTTTATAAAAAGAAATATTATTCCTAATCTCCAATATTCAATAAACAGTACCCTAAGTTCAACAAAGACCATTAAATAAACAAAATTACTTAAAATTATTCAATATAATACAAACTAACATTGAAAACCAAAACTCAGAAGAATTTAATCCCATAGTATTCCACAGTAAATCTTAACGTTTATCTCCAAATAACATCAACTACTTTTAAAGTCTCACACTGAAGTGTAACTAACCTAATCACATATTCTCTAGGATAGGTTAATAATTTCCATAAATAACCCAGAATAAACTTATTCATAAGATCATATAAAAATAATAATTACTTATATTAACCAGGGACTTCACGTATTCTAGTGGTAGGTGATAAATCCTAGTTGCACTTTGGTTGTGGGTTCTATTCCCACAACTTTGTCTTACGCGATGGGTTGTCACTCGGTCTGTGTGTTGTCCTTTTTTAAAAACTATATAATTTTATAACATTCCAAAAATAAGATAAATTCATCAAAAATAACCATAACATAACTGAACCACAAAGTTTATCTAATTACTTTCATTTTTTTCGTCCCAAAATTTATTAACCTTTAATTGCCTCAAATTCAAGTATCATATAAACCCAAATGGTTCTTTATAACTATATCAACAAAAGAAAAGATAATTATTCCTTGAATAAAATTTTCATATATCAAACTTTAGGGTTACAAATACTATAAAATGTCTTCCAATGTAATCCCATCATCAAAAGAGCCTTAATAATTTTAAGCATTTCACCATCCTAAAATCTACCCTAACTCTTGAATCCCTTATATATTGACTTCTTACTCATTAAAAATTCTTCCTGATCCATTAACCATTTTTACCCACATATTCTGAAATAATTATTTCCTACAAAAAATCATGAATCATATCCTAATATTCAATAATGTCAAAATATATGTTAAGAAATAATCCACACCTTTCATTGGCCATTTCAGTTTCTTCATCCACAATCGGAATGGCATTAGTTATTGGTAGACATATATTTGTATGATCGTGGTGATCCCATTCCCAAAACATCTTCGCAGGACATCTGTTTGTATAATGACCATGCACACCACATTTAAAACAATCAATTGATCCCTCAGAAATAACTTTTTTCCCTTTCCTAGAGTCAACTAGATGCTTCCTTTTTCCTTGGAAGGTTCTTACTTTATGAAATTCATTCCCACATCTATAGCATCTTCCCATCCCTTTGAAGCATTTTAATAGGTGTTTCTTTCCACATCCTTGACACAAAGGTTTTTTAACATACTTAGCTTTATGATTATTACTTGAAATTCCGTATGGATTTGTTTCTCGCATATACGATGCCTTATAAAAATCACCAAGGTTCAAGTTTTCAATCATGACTCTAGATAGTTGGTTGAGAATAACCACAAGAGTTCTCATTACAGCTCTCATTTCATTCAGTTTCTTGTTTAGAAAACCGTCACAATTTTCTTCACATCCACTGTTACTTTGGTGCCTGCAAGATCTAGCCATATACTAAAACCAAAATGGTCAGTATGAGTATATCAGTAAAATCATCATATAATATCTTATGAGGAGGGTAAATACTTATTCAGGTCATCTTAAACACATTCAAAATAACTACGACTCTTTCTATTAAGCTAACAATTATGGTTATGTCACTTATGCTTAGATAACACCCCAACCTCTAAAGTTATCTAAACTGACCTCTCATACCAACTATAAGGACCCGACCTTAAAAATTACATAATCTTGAATTAAAGAAATAACTCACATTAAGGATTTTTTCAGGTTTAGAGTTTTAGATAATTAGGCATAACAATTAAATTACATCTCAAAAATTAAAAAGTAGACACTTCTACTCAGTTTCCAATTTTTTCATAAAATAAAAACTCTTTAATAAATGAGACATGTCTAGTTCCATGTTTTAGACAGCATGAATTTTCCTTGATCCCATCCCTAACCCTATTCCACTTTATGTCCTGTGAAAAACATTTCAAAAACATGGTATGAGCATAAAAATCTCAGTTAGGGATACACAAAGGAGGAAAACTATGAGAATTTCAAAACAACAAGTAATCCATGAATAATTTATCATAAGTAATATTTTCCCCCTTTATGAAGTAGTAAATACTCTTCACTGAATAAAAGATCATTTATTACCCTTTTGTAACCAAAATATTTCCATAAAACCCATATAAAGAACACATAACATATAAATGTAACTTGGGACATAAAAATTATTAAGTTTAATAACCATACGGTCGACTTCCACAAATATCACTAAATAGAATAGCCATATAGCCGACTTCCATTCCCAATGCATTGGAGGTTATAACGTGACCACCCATCCTGGTTTATCACAGCACCACCCGTCATATGGTTTATCACATAACCACTCATCAACATTCCATGTACCATCATAACACATGAAATATTGCAAATATAAACATTTCACTAATAACATTTCATTTGAAATCACAAGAAGTATTTTCAAGATATTGAAATAATCATTCCATTTTCATAAACCATTTAAAAAGAGTTTTTTACTCAAAGTGTCCCATACCACTTTAATTATTTTAATGGAATTATAATTTTAAAAAATTAATTTTCATATAAATAAATACTAAAAACCATTTCTAAAACATGGACATAAAAGATAATTATTTATAATAATAAATCTTTAAAACATTTAAAATGATATTTTAGTTAAAGAGTTTTTAACAAAATGAGAGACTCTTGAATACAAATAATTGAGGAATAACATTTAATTTGAACTTTATAATATCATGAGAATAAAAGGATTCATGATATAATATGACAAAAGATATTATATACACCATATAAAAGTGAATTGGTGCATAACAACAATGAAGTCTCAATGAAAATGTAAATTGAGATGAAATCCCATATAAAGACGATATCCTTAAATTAAAAATAAATCAATCACATAATTATGTGTGAAAAATATAAATACACCCAATATAATTGGATATTAAGTGTAAAAAAATTATAGGTCCTTCACACATATTCATAGGACGACATATTCAAGAAGTACAAGTTTAACCCAAAGAATTGAAATTGGGTTAAGAAGTTCCCTTGCAAACATTCGAAAGCCTTACGACGTCACTTTAAAATTCAGAAAATGTGTTGATGAGATAAAAAGGGTTTCTCATCACTTGGACATAAAATTTACATCAATAATGATATAGAAGAACATATCCCTATATAATAATATGTAAATTAAAAGACATAACAAAAATAACTCTTTTAAAAAGTGGAGGGTGAAAGGTTCCCTTACCGATTTGGTAACTTACAAAACATACGCCACATGAAAGAAGGACCCTAAAATGTAGATGTAAATACCCATAAATGAAATTATATTACAAAAAAAGATTATAATCATGTGAATTACCTACACCACTAAAAGGAAATAGTGACAAATATAGAATGAATCTCACAAGAATAAAAAGTGAGATAAAAACCCTTACCACGTTGTAATCAATCAAGTCGTATGGAAAAAAGATAATAACCACCAAATGAATCACAAAATACTATGAATATAAAGAGAATAATGATAATATATATCAATGGAAGTATACATTACACCACATGCAATAAATAAGTGGCGAACAATGGAACTCGCAAGGAATTGAAAGTGAGATAAGAAATCCCCTTACCTCGTGTCCTACTTGACTCGTTTGTTCCTCGTTCTTCATGAATAATAAACTAAAGTTAATTTCCACTTGATTAAGAACATTTTTTAAGTTTATTATCCTTTTCATATCACCTATTACCATGTTATAAATATTATTAAATCTTTTAAGTTAATAATGATCGTTTGGTCGATATTTGGTACTTGAGTCCAAAATGAACACCTTATAACTACAAGTTGTCCTTTTGTTCAATAGTACATTATCTCCAGAATGATATTCATGATTTAGATATCATATAAATCATATATATCCAGAACATATATGTATTTATAATAGTATATAACATTTTGGAGATAAGAAATGAAATGCACCGTTCGTGGAGACAGTAAGTCGTACGTATGCATGAACGCTATTTTCATTTCTATTTCGTATTTTAATGGAATCAAAACATAATTATACATAGGTATATTATAATTCCAGTATAATATCATAAATAATATCATTAACTCTATCCTTTATACATCCCACATATGGATTTAATGAGTCGTATCACTTTTAAGGGGCGGTAGTCTGCACTTCCTCAAATGAAATTAACGTGTTTACCCATTATGGAAACCATAAAGGTACTATATAAATGTAAAATACAGAATCATAAATAAAATATAAACATAATATATATCATATTCAAATATATTTCCATCTTAATATCCACAATTAGAGGTGGTAGGAGATAATTGAACAATCATTGTTTGGTGAGGCGTTAGTTTTCCATCCACAGAAACAGTATGTTATTCACCCATTAGATGGAGTTGTGTGTTAGTGTAGTTAAAATAATTATCATAACAACATCCTAGTATATTAAATATACTTTTGGTGTTATAAAATAATGGAATAAAAAGATTTTAGGGGTTGGATAAGTAAAATAAATGAAAAAAAGTTAAGGGGAACTGTTACCTTTAATTTGGGAAACTTTCTTTGGTTTGGACCAAAAGGACTTCATGAAGTGTCTTCTGTATAAGGTAAGGCCTCTGGGAAGAGGATAAGGGTTTAGGGAGATTAATTGGGCAGAGGTTGGACGATCCAAAATTCTTGAAAGGTGTGGGGAATTTTTTATAAGTGGTGTCCTTTTATAAGGGGGAGGGGATCTTTAGGAAAGTGTGAATATTTTATTTTATTATATAATGATATTCAGTTTATAATGTCTAAATATAATTAAAGTTGAAGATAAGATGACTCATGGTCAGAATAAAATTTTCCAATAATAATTGGACTGGTTTGGGATGTTATTTTAATATTTATAATCTTATTTATTTAAATCATTTATTAATGAGGTATATACTACATCATTATTGTGTCATAAATAATTTAATTTATTTGTTGTCTAAAAATTATAAAAAAATACCATGATGAAGTAAATATTTTTATCTTTCTAATAAATATTTACAGTAGAAAAGATAACTTATATAACCCCATGTAAAAATAATTTACTAAATGATATTTGTATTGCCATTTTTTCCTTTACATTAAATTAATTAATCTAAAGTTTCATTATCACTCTTAAGTGGCTCCATGGGATCCCAAAATCGACCCAAAGATGCTCATGGTCGGCCTTGACTCATCAAATAAGGTTAGGAAAAGTGTTAATGTAATTTGGTACTATTATAATATTATTTTTACCTTGAATTACCTTATTTACCTTTAACCGCGGTAAATAAAAGTCAAAAGTTACTATTCACCAAAAATTATTTGCATCTTATTGAACCACATTTTACTTACTAATAACAACAATGTGTGTTAGATTTTTGAAATTAAATTCAGAGAAGCGCTAAAATTTCATTTAAATGAAAAAGTCAGTTTTTAACTACTACTAAGTGGTTTCAATATTCTTCAAAAAATGAAGCTTTTTAGAAAAATACCAAAAATTAAGCCAAAGCTATATTTTATATTCCAAATTCAAAAATGATTTTTATTTTACCAAATTCAAAACATAAAATTTTCATTAATTAATTTAAAATTAATTCCTGTTGTCAAAACAAATAGTGTGTTTTTAAGAAACCATAACTATCAAAAGATTGACACCTGTTTATATCCAATTTCAAAGTGAAATTAATTACAATGACCACCATTGAATTAAATGGTAAAAATATAATCTAATTACACTTTAAAACCAAATAAAAATATAATATAACCATATATATTAATTATATTAAAATCCATTTTTGAATTAAAATACAGTATTTTCACTATTCATTAAAAAACTGAATTTTATCAGAAAAATACCAAATTTTACCCAAAGTGAATTTTGATGTCCCGGTTCTAAATAAGAATTTTATTTTATCAAAAGGAACATATAAAAGTGACCAAAACTATATTTAAAGAGATTTCTCCATCAAAAGGCATTAAATCGACATTTTACTGAATATTAGAGTATGCATGCTTAAAATCAGATTCATTAATATTTTAAGCCCCTAACATTTATTAGATAAATGTAAAAACATTTAAAAAACATGTATAATAATTTTTCAGTTAGTTATGTTCATTCCTTTCATTACAATGGCTAGATGTTAACTACCATTTAAAATAATAATATTATATTATTATTTTTTAGTATGAATCACATTGTGTGCAACGTAAGATTTCAAAGAAACTCATTGTTGCATATCGGGTATTCCATAAAATCATAGTGTTTCCTTTAAAGTAAAATTAATATTTAATTCACAAATATTAATAAATATGAAAATGTCTTACTCATTATTTACCTAGGATGTTATAACTGACCTCTAATTTTGGCCAATGATTTGACTATTCTCATAGTTTGATTCATCATGATTTTTGAAATTAGTCCCATGGATAATTATTTCATGTTCAAAACTGATAATTATGGCATGATAATGGAGATAGAGTGATGGTGGAAAGTGATGGGTTGATTGGTTTAGGTTTCTCCATAAATGGTGGTGTGTGTGGTAATGAGATCATGCCATAAGTCGTTATTCTAGTGAGCGGTCGCCAAAATATGGATTTTAGTGAGGATTTAACCTCGATAATCATGATTTGAGATCATATCAATAAGATTTAGGGTGAATTTTATGGACATAGTGAATCTTTGTGATGAATATTTACTTTCTGGAAAAATCTCGACTTCATGATGTGTAGTTCAGAAGAACACATTCATGTAACATGGGTGCTGCATCTGTTAAGATTTCTGACAAATAAAAATATCACACGCAATGTGTCATATCCCACACTCCATATGTCTCTACCTGGCTAGCTCAGTGTATGCAAGGGATACATTATTAGGAACTTGACTACCCTATATGGTGTATGCTCCAAGGCTAGATGCCATGCACCCTTGGTGGAACATGACATCGGAAGCCATAGTACATAACAAGTACCCTTGTAGACCCTACAAGACATGAAAAAATCTCCACACATTTTTTAGTTAGACTTATACCTTCTATGTAGTGCACCTGTACATGAGGAGGTAGCTACTTGTGTGATGCATATTGTATACCCCTAGAACATGCTATATACCCCCACCAGAAATATATTATGGACTCCACTATTCATTTAGGCTTAAATTTGGGTATGTGACCAGTCCCTTCTGATTTTTATCACATCAAATATTATTATTTACATACTTCTAAAGATAGATACGTGACATATGCTAAAGTGATCTTGATTAATAGAATAATTACTATAGAGCTTGGGATTGTATTTTTGGTGTTATTGGTAAGTGTAAACCCTCATTGATTGATAAGATACATTTTTTTGAAGTTTCCTCTCACCATACCAAGGTAGGGTTGATTACCCCCCCCCCCCCCCACACATATTTGGGATGTTTGATCCTTTACCTACAGACCAGATGAGTTCAATACCCCTAACTATTATAGGGAATGATAAACTCTATTAGTGGGGGAAATATCCCCCCTTTCCTTAATATTTCATGCAAGGAGTGGTAGCCTCTTCTAGGTTTTGTATCCCCCCCATTCACTACTAGGGGTGTAGGATCCTCCACTACATGTATAGAGAGGATATGGAGGTTGATAATTTATTTGGATCATGGTTTTTAGAAGGTATAGGTAATCCTTTTAGCTGACCATGAATACTGAGAGCTTACTCTAGGACATGGTTCTTACCTAAGAGAATATATGGTCTCTTCCTCCTTTATCCTATTGATCATGGTTTAGATATGTATCTTGTTTTTATGCTTTATCACCTTGATGATTTTTGTGCATCCCACTAGGTATGTATATACTCACCCCTGTATAGGCTCTACTTGAACATGTTATGTCTTATATATATTATATACAGGTCAATGATGTTCTAGGTGGACCATGTATGGGAGGTTCATAGTGGTGCTTGGTGTCGATGTCTATTAGACCATGGTTCGTCTTTTGTTGTTTCATGTTGGGATAATATTCTTACCATTTTTTTGTAAGACCTATTTTTTCTGTTTGATGGGATTTTATTTACCCTATATATTTTTATTATGTATTATTGTACATTGTTATGGGATATTAGAGGTTATATATGAATTTATAACTCCTATTATTATTATTACTCATTATTATGGGATGTATGAAGATCTGTATGTGTATACATGTATAATTGGATAAGGCCTACCTTAATTGTGATATGCCTACTTGGTGATAGTCACTATCCCCATACATATTGAAGTTAAGCTTGGGGTAGTATAGTCATCTCACCGCTGAACTAGGTGGAGCCCAAGTGGGTTATGTTATTTGAGAGTGGTATTAGACTAAGGTTTTTCAGTGGATGAATTTTGGGGATAGATGTGTTATGATAATTTGGTTTGTAAAATAAGGGAAATAGTATTGAGGTGTCTTGAGTTCGACTCTCAATCCAGGGAACCCATTTAGGATGTGGTGGATGATATATCCATAAACCAAGACTCTGATAACCCGTTCGTCAATTTGGTACACAAATTCACCAGCTTTAGGGAAAATAATGGTACATTCATCATTTAGTAATGAGTTTTTGGTTTCCATGTAATTCTTGAGTTAGATCCCTAGGTATTCTCTATTGATCGTGGTATATCTTAAAAAAATGTTGGATTTCTCCATATAGATAGCAAGTGAGAATTCTAATTTAGGGTCACTATGATAACTAGTTGAGTTATTAGGCCTCAATTCAAGGTATATTATATGAGGTGTTTCCTCTAGGAGTATAGAAAGAAATGATTCTACCCATTGAGACATAATAGGACCCACCTATGGTGGTTAAGGTGGATTATCTATGCTAGTTTGAGCACCTGATCTTTCCAACAGTGTAGGATGAAGACATATGTTGGTTTCATGCACTTTATTAGTTCCATAGGTAAAGGATTATTAGGTTCTAGGAAGATTATAATTTGTAGGTAGTAGTGTAATAGCTGAGTAAGCGGTTTTAGTGTTTCATCTCATCCAGATCCCTCCTGAATGATAGTAGTGTTTACTATTAGTATTCTTCATGGTACATCAGGATGCTGGTGGAGCTTTTTCACTCATATGTATGATGATTGTGTTCAAACATAATTCAAGTTTGAGTGTATCTTCTAATAGGGGTATTACCTTGAAACTCTTTAATTTTTTCATATTTAGAAGATTTTATAGCTATAATATTAAGCTACAGAAATTTTTGTGTGCGCATTGATGTTCACTAACATCAGGAAATATTCCCTATAAATGGTTTATGATGGGTTCTTCTTGGAATCGAAGTCCAAGTGAGGGATTAACCAGAATATTTTTCAGTGTGGTTACTCTATGCATCCCCACCTATTCTAGGGTGCTAGATAAAGGCTTGGGGGTGGAGAACTTTCTATAAGATGATTAATAGGTTTTATATGGGGTAGCAGCTACAATGGGGTCAAGTAATCATTCACAGTTGGTAGGTGATATGCTACATGATTATAGAATAAGATATTTCTTCATGATTAGGATTATAGGTAGGGTTTAGCAACACAGGGATCATAGAGGGGGTACAGTTAGCTATGGGATAATAGATGCTACACCTATGAGGATCGTGTCCATCTGAAGAGGGACTACCCAACCCATCATATAGAAGTAGATAGGCAAAAAAATGGATGGGTCACCATGGAAGAGATAATGAAGTGTCTAGGTATCCTCTCAGGGGTTTTCAGGGAGAACCTCAGGTACGTGGTTATAAAAGAGGATCTAAAGGAGATATAAATACTGGTTAATGTTATGACTTGATACTATCTCCAACACCTATAGGTGGTCAAATCTAGGTATATAGATATAGTTTCGAAGGATAGGGGTAGATGAAAATCATGGAAGGATATGACTAGGTATCTCATGGTATTATTTAAGGTATGATATATGTCTTCGCTACATTAGAATCAGTTTTGGTAATAAAAAATGAGCTATTGTTTTTTTTATTTCTCCTTATTCAATAACTATAGATTCTAGAATATCCTATATACTAAACCTTATGGCTATATATTCCTACTAGGGAATATTTTTTGATCAAAATCATCTTACAAAAGAGTTACATAGCTCTTAGAGAAGAGATGTTCATGTAGGATCTTTTAATTGTTGCGATGAAGCCATATGATTTCATTCTTGGTGTATACTGACTATCAATATCCCATTCCTAGAATGATTATTTTTGTTAGAGATTAAGATAAATTTAGGTGGATAGATTAATATTTTCCTTCACTAGTGAGAATGATTTCTATAATGGATGAGTTGGGCTCAAGTGAAGTAAGTTACAACTTATTTTTTACCATTTGATTTGTATTACCCTTGGTGTGGTGGTTTTAGTGTATTTCATTGTAACAACACAAACTTTTATAAATGAATCTCCCTTTTTTAATGAATAAATACCTTATCAAGTAATTTAGTTATAAAAAACATGCACATAATTTTGTTATTTTAGGCCAATATAAGTTATATCAATTAAAATATCATTATGAATCATAACCATAGATAATATATCCATTATATAGTGATCATATGATTAGTATATATTAAGATCTATGATAAATCCAATTGACACAAACAAATAATCAATGGCCTAAACTAGTAGTATCGTACCCTAAAAACCCATTTATCAAAGCTTGCAAGGGAGATAGAATCACTTGGCTTTCCCCTTGACCAATCCAAACCCTAGATTCAAAAAATAAATAAAAATTAAAACCATTAATGGGAGGAGGTCAAGATCATATAGATCATGGCCAAAATTATATTTTCCAAACCACCCCATGAAAATATCACCATCACACACCTTATCCTTTGGGAATTGACTGGTGTAATAAAGGGCTATGTATCTAGACCCTAACAGTATAAACTTGTATATTTTTTATTTTCAATAAAAAAACAATTACATTTATCCTTTTTAATATTACTTTTTAAATGATTAAATAATGAGTTTGATAAAAATTAGATTTTAAAACGATGAAACACAAATTGTATTTTTGGTAAAATATAGTTTTAATCAAAATAATTTTTTGATGAATTTAATATTATTTGAAATAAATTATATTTTAATAAAATGTTATTATTAAATAATATTTATTAAATATAAATGATAATATAATTTAATAAAGTCAAATTAAATTTTTATAAGGTTATAAAACTATTATTTTTAAAACCTAGTATTTTTCAATAATTGAGGATTTTTATTTAAAAGGGTAAATTTTTATATTTATATAATTATTTTTATAAAATGATATTATTTTTGAAATAAAAAATCTAGAATAATCTAATGGTGATTTTTTCATTATTTTCGTAGATATTTGAATTTTTGGGTAAAAATTAAATACAGTATAAATATACGGTATATATTATGACATCATAATGAACCAAAAGTGATGTAATATATTCCATAAAAGGCATCCAAAAAATAATTTATGTTTCCCTTTTAAAATATCATGTTTTTAAACTTATTTGGTTAAATTTATAAGGCTTTAATGAATCCTCCAAAACCTATATTATATTATAAGGTTTTAAAATAAATTATTTCTAAAAATGACTCACTTCCACAACAACAATGGTATTATCATAATGATTTCAGTTCTTATCCTTATAAAATATTGAAAAAAAAATCTTATTTTCAAGAAATTATGGGGTAAACATGGTAAGGATTATTGTTTTCATTATTTTATTGCATAGAGTCCAAAACATTAGTCTAAAAATTAATAAATACTTTTGCTCTATTTTTTCCATATAAACCCACCCAAACTCTCATTCCTCATCACTAAAAACTCTTAGATAATGAATTGACTCTGAAATTACCTCTCTATATCCCTCCCAATGTTCCTCCAATCTCTTATGAAGCTCTTACCAAGCTTGAAGAAGCACCCTCTCAAGGTGAGGGATCCTCTTTTCCTCTTTATTCTAGTACCTTCTTTATATTGTGCCTTTTTAATTTCCAATTTTTCATCTTGGTAATTGTTATTACACACCCCTAATACTTCCATTATGATTTACAAGTGATGATATACCTTTTTCAAACTCATTAATACCTTCTATAAATCTTAATATACCCCGACTAAGTTGTCAAAATTATCCTATGATTTTTTGTGCAAACCATTTGTATAGTGAATACCCATCTCATTTCCACTCAATGGTATTCACCTATATGTACCTATACTTAATTTATTGGGGAATTAAATTTATTTAACCCACATACCTTAATCTTTAGATAAAATGGGATGAAATAGTATCCTATATTTAATGATCTATATGGCACACTTATGCATGTATATAATATGAATGGGATGGGTGGGCCCTAAATTATATATCCCTCCTATGCACTAGGTAATATTTTTATCTCATAAGATTACATGTATGTTTCACAGTATTTTATCCTAAGAAAACTACATTATGAGGTCTTGGATGTTATCATTGACCTTTTTTTATGATGTCATGTTTTATGTTGTTGTCATATTCCTATGTTTCCTTGATGTTGTAATGTTATATCTTGCATCATTATTCATGATTATGATTATCACCCATTTAATGTCATATTGATATGCCTATTAAATAATAGTTATTTATTTCATAATGTTATACTTTGATTATTCAATTTATAGGTTTTATAGATCACCACTTTCTAATGCATATTCCCAAGTTTTCACATGCAGTTTTAGAAGATCTATGGAATATAAGTAGCAGTAATAAAGTTTTTAAATAATCTTATTGTGGTCATTTTAAAAAAAATTATTTTATGTACCTAATTACCCAAATACACTAGGCCTTGTGATCTTTTTGTGTTTTATTAATTGTATCTTTATATAATAAATCATGAATTAAGGTGTATTAAAATATGGGTTTTCATAGTGGGTATCAGAGAAAAGTCTTGTTATTTTTGAGGATTTGGATTAGAAAAATATTTGGAAATCCTTAGGGATAGTAATAAACATAAGAAATCATTCATAAATTTTGGTAAATTATATATTAATTGGTTTCCAAGAAAATACATCCTTGTCAGGATACTACAATTGGATATGACTATATCACATATGTGCCTATGGGTAATAACCCCGAAAAGTGTGAATTGAGTGAAAATCAATTATCACATGGTGCATAACAATGGACCATGATGCACACCTAGTTTGACACTCCCATAGGAAATGATTCGGTTAATTCATAAGGTCCCTATAAACCATTATAATGTGAAAAAAGTTCCCATAATATGTTATATTAGGAAATATATCATCTATAACATAATTTGAAACCTATAAATTCATAAGTTAAAATATATATTTCATTTATGACTTATTACTTTAATATTCATAGTTTCCCATTTATTTCCTTAATTTTTTAAAAATTATCATCCCTAATTTCCATGTATTTTTTATTGAATGGCTGGAAATAGAAAAAACCATGTCAACAACTAATGTGAGGGGAAGTGTGATTACTACCTAAATGATATTCCCAACATGATGGGAGGATAAATTGTGAGATATATGAAAATAATTTCTCAAATGACTCTGGTTTTTAATATAAACTTGAATTTTGAGGAATTCCTAAATCCCACTAATAAAGAAAAAGTTTCAATTGAGACCTTTATGCAATAAAGGCCTTTTAATATGAGTGGATCGTATGATACCTGTAAGGTCCGAAAGGCTAAATACCCTGAGAGGGGGGGTGAATCAGGGTATGAATAATTTAAAATTAAATCCCATTCTGCTCTTGTTTCTCTATTAATCCAAACACTCTTCTCTCCCTTTGCCATTGCACAATATAAGTAGAAAGTAAATCATGCACAAGACACAACAATTTTTACTTGGTTCGCCCTCACTAGGCTATGTCCAAGGATCATACACCAGCAATGTGCCGATGTACCAAATCCCCTAAAAGTGCACTTTTGTTTACAAGGTTCAGGATAGATCACTTCTATTCCTAGGCTCACTGCCTTTACAAAGTTTAGGGTCAGCTCACTGCTTTCCCAAGGGTCACTCCATGTTTCTCTCTCTCTGGCTCACTGCCGGTGGAGAGGATCACCTTCTTCCTCTTCCTTTGCTCACTGCTCTGGAAAAGAACCACTCACAGTATATAGACCTGTGTGTCTCTTCATTATCACTAATGAATACATCCTTTGTTGTATGTGGATGCTCTGTTGAAGTTCAACTTTCACCCGTATATGAATTTCACTTTGCACCGAAGGTATCGGGCAATCTTCCAACTTCCACGCAGCCCTAAATCACTGCTAAAAATCAACCTTACTTGGCACCCTTCTCTAAGCCAGCACGCAAGTCTCGGCACTCAATTCAACACTGGAGCGTAGGTCCACATCAACTACCTACACGACACAAGCCTCGGCTCCTCCAAACTTGCGCGACACAACTCTTTTTATGCCCAAACCAATATTGGTGTGCAACTAACACCTGTCACGCAACCTATACTTGCGCGATGCACCACCAATTGCGCGACCACTAAACCTACACGACAGGAGCTCTGATTTTCTATAAGTGTTGAACTTGTATGGAATGAGGAGGGGTCGACCTATATTTATAGGCATTTTGACACCCAGTGTGACGGCGTGCAAGTCTCCCCTCGGCGCGCAGGTTTCGGCGCTCAGGTCCATCTGCCCAAGTCTCTGTCGTGCTACTCACTTGCGCGACCACACCAATACTTGCGTGACCCTCTTTCCATTGCCAAATTTTGAATATCAGTTCTTGAAAAAAAAATAGGCGCGTAAGTTTCTAATCCTCCTAGGCACCAGTGCATAAGTCCTTTCTCGGCACGTAGGTCACTTTCCCGACCAACCCAAAACTTGCGCGAACCTTATCCCTTTTCCATTTTTCAATGTTCTGATCTTGAAAAACGCTAGGTGCGCATTTTACCTCTCCTTCAAGTACACGGCATGCAAGTCCCTTTGTCAAAAACCATTTGTTGATTTTCAGGCCCAAAAATTTGGCAAACACTAGAAAAACTCACCACCTTGTATATGTTCCTTTTGAACTACCTCCAGATCATCCATTCCATTATCGACATTCTTGAATCAATCATGGATCATTAACTACAGCTCTTGAACTCAACATTCCACCATGAAATCCCCTTTTTCAACAAATTTGTATGTCATGGTTTGATTTGTCAACAATCACAACACTGATGTCAACATTGTCAAAAAACACAATCACCTCAAAACTACTTCAATCATACCTTGAAGGATTTTTTCCAACAATCTCCCCCTTTGAGTTTGTTGACAACTCTTCCATAAAAAGATACATCGTTAATTCTTCAGCCACCATTCGCCCATTGCGATTCCTGATAGCAATCAAGTATTTACTCAACACATACTCTAAGCCCACATGAGCAATGCTCAGTGTGAGAAACAAGAGTAAATGAAATTTTCATCAACGAATCACTTCATCTATGACATCTACTGTTGACACCAAACTGATACAAATTTTTGGAAATATTATTACCATATTCCAAAACCACTCTTCTGCTTTTATCACAATCCTTAGATGTCATGATATCTATTCTTTGATCGATAACTTCTAGCATCGTCAGATTTAATATACTCCCCCTTTATCATTTCTATCCCTCTATCTCGTTGCTACACCTGTCAGCTTCTCCCCATATCATTCATGATTTTTCAAATAGTCACATTGTCTCCCCCTTGAACAATCACTATTTTCTCCCCCTTTGTCAACGAACCCAAAGGTCACTCCTTTGTAGTCTGTAATCGATTAGAGAACACATCAGCACATTAGGGAAACACATATCATACCTCGGGGAGAGGGGGTTTCACATCCACACTCTTAAGTGCAGGGAGTTGAATGAACTCCCAAAGCCAGTCGATGCCTTTCAAATGCTTCCTTTGGTAAGGCCTTTGTCAAAATTTCTGCAGCCTATAGCTATTTAGGCACATGCTCCAACTTCACAATTCCTTGCTCAACCTTCTCCTTGATAAAATGATACTTTATCTCAATGTTCTTTGTCCTTGAGTGATGGATGAGATATTTGATGAGATTTATAGCACTTGAGTTATCACATTGGATTCTGATCAGAGACTTCACTTCAACTCCTATATCTTCAAGCTGCTACTTCATTTATAATAAATGTGTGCATGCTTGAGTGGCCGCAATATACTTAGCTTCCGCAGTGCTCAATGAAATGAAATCTTGTTTCTTGATTATATAATAAATATACAATACACCAAGATATAATGCACCACTTGACGTTGATTTTCTATCATCTGCTGAACCGGCCCAATCTGCATCTGTATATCCCAATAACTCTTTCTGAGATTTGTCATTATATGTCAAGACGAAGTCCACCGTGCCCTTGATATACCGAAGTATTTTTTTCTCTACAAGCATATGGATTTCCTTGGGATTACTCTGATATCTCGCTACTTGGCATGTGGAAAATACAATATCAGTCCTTGTTGCGGTTAAGTACAACAAACTTCCAATAATTTGCCTATATTCTGTGATATTAACTGCCTTTCCATCCTCATCTTTTGGTAATTTCATCTAGGTAGCAACTGGAGTCTTCATCTCCTTGGAATTTTCTATTCCAAACCTTCTTAAAACCTCCTTGGCATATTTGGATTGAGAAATGAAGGTTCCATTCCTTCCTTGAGTCACCTGTAGACCAAGGGAAAACGTTAGCTCTCCAATCATTGACATATCAAACTCATTTTTCATGAATTCGGAAAACTATCTGCACTGAGCTTCATATGGTTCACCAAATATTATGTCATTGACATAGACCAACACCATCATCCTTTGATTACTATCATTGCTGAAATAGATATTCTAATCAACTCCCCCATGCTAGAAACCAAGCTTCTTCAAGTACTGATCAAGCCTTGAGTATCATGCTCTTGGTGCTTGTTTCAGCCCATACAATGCCTTGTTAAGCCTACAAACTTTTTTCTCAACCTCATGAATGAGAAAACTATCTGGGTGCTCAATGTACACCTCTTCTTCCAGAAATCCATTCAAGAATGCGGATTTGACATCCATCTAGAACACTTTGAACTTTCTTTGCACTGCTATTGCCAAAAATAATCTGATTTTCTCCAGCCTAGAAACTGGTGAAAATGTCTCATAAACATCTATTCCCACTATCTGGGAGTATCCCTTGCACACTAGTCCTGCTTTGTTCTAAATCATTGTGCCTTCTTCATTCATCTTGTTGAGATAGACCTATTTAGTCCCTATGACATTATTATCTGCTGGCCTCAAAACAATCTCCCATGTTTGGTTCTTCTCAATCTGATCATACTATTCATTCATATCCTAAACCAAGTTTTCATCTTCAGTTGCATCAGAAAAAAATTCAACTCCACCGAAGATAAAAATGATGTTTTTTGTAATGATTTCATTCTTTGATTCTGAACTGGATCTCTCTGATCACCAATGATATTTTGCCTATCAATTTCAGCTTGACTCTTTGGATTCATTGCAGACACAGACTTGACACTTCCTTGTTTATCATCAGTATCTTCTTCTGAGTCAGTCTCTACCACTTCTACTCCCCCTATGTTGCGTACCTCATTATCACTTTCATCTACAAACTGCTCACTAGGTCATTGAGTATTCTATTAATTTTCAACTATAGTGACATCATTGCTCACAATATTTTTTCCCAGCCTTTTTTTAAAGCTTTTATATGCTTTTCTCTTACCTAAGTAGCCAAGGAATATCCCCTTATCTCATCATGACTCAAATTTCCTGTGATTTTCTTTGTTGATAATAAAACACTTGCTCCCAAAGATTCTAAAGTATTTAAACGTTGGATTATTTCCATACCACATTTTATATGGAGTCTTCCCTTCCTTTGGACACAATAGAGACCTGTTCTAAATATACACCGATGTCAAAACTGCTTCCTTTAAAAATTTCTTTGGTAGGCCTTTTTCAATAAGCATCGTTCTGGCCATGTTGTTGATGATCCTATTTCTCATCTCAACCACTCCATTCTATTGGAGATTTCTCACTGATGAAAATTGATGCCTTATCACATGTTTCTTGAGATAGTGTTCAACTTGACAGTTTTTGAATTCTGTACCATTATCAGTACGAAACTTCAAAATTTTCTGCCCAAGAATCCTTTCTGATTCCCTTTTATACAGCTTGAGACAACTGAACTCTTCTATCTTATGGGTAATGAAAAATAACCAAGCCATTCTACTATAATCATCAATGAAAAGGACATAGTACCTTTTCCCATTTATGGATCGTGGTGAGATAGGTCCACATACATCAGAATGCACCAATTCAAGCACTCTGGTTGATTTCTGTTCCTTTGGCCTATATGTCTTTCTGATGATCTTACCTTGTTGAAAATCATCATATGTATGAGTACAATCACGTGATAGTTTGGGAAGGTCTTTAGAAGCATCACACTTTACCAGATATTCCATGGATGGTTGGCATAGGTGACCAAGTCGCTTATGCCATAGCTGGTTTTCATCCTCTCTAGATAAAAGGCACATATCTTTATCCCCACTAACAAGGTAAAGATTTCCCTTTGTCCATTTTCCTTGTAGAAAAACTGCTCCATCTTTTCCTTTCACAACACACATCTTCTTGGTAAATTGGATAGAGTGACCAGAGTCACATAGTTGACTAACACTGAGTAAGTTATGACTAATACCCTCTACTACCAAGACATCAGCACGTCTCATTTCGTTTCCCCCAAATTTGGCCTTTTCGGAACCAAAAATCGTCATCCATTCATCATTCCCAAACTTGACAACTCCTTCTTTGTCATATCTTATTCCTGTAATGAGATCCTTGTTCCCTATCATATGGGATGTGCAACCACTGTCAATGATCCATACTCCTGAACGATCTGAATCTTTAAGGGAAATTTCCGCAAATACTCCCTTTTCACTCTTTTTCTTTATGATCCATGTCTTCGACTTCACACTCGGTGTGGTTTGGAGAACTTAATCTTTCATAGAGTGTGATGGACCAGCTTTATCTTTCAACGCTGCAAATCTATTTTGCACCTTTAACTCACCTGTTGGTTTATTGATCTGCTGCTTGCAAAAAATTTGATTTTTCTTTGGCACATTCCTCTGTATGGTTGAAGTGCAGTACCTAGACTTGTGCCCAAATCCTCCGCACCAAAAACAGTTTCCTTTAAAATATGTTCTGGAGAATCTTTCTCTATTTGACTTCCACCTTTCTTCTTATTCCCTTTGATATATCTTGGATATATAACACACATACTGTGAATGTCACATCTTCCCACAATAATAACACCTAATATATGGTGCATTACTTCATGGTAATTCATCACTACGAGTTTCCCCTTGGGATCTTTGAATATTATGATTCTTCTTTGTGCCTAAATCAACCTTAAATCTTGGAACTGGTGCTTTTAGTCTGACTTCAATTGTCAGAGATTTTTGTTTTTGATTAATCCCTGAAACAACCTTAATATCTGAGCTTAATTACTGCTTCTTCCCTGCTGAACTACTAGGGTCCTCTTTCACCTTTTCAGACCTCGTAATAACCTACTTTCCGAAGAATGTGTTAGGAATCAAAGGTTTTTCCTGGTCTTTGACTTTTCTCTGCATACCGACAACTTCCTCTTCTGGCTCTTTGATATGCTTGACGTGATCTTTCAATTTTACATTCAATCTATCGATCTCCCTTTTCTATTCTCCAATATTGAGCTTATGATCATCAACATTTTCGGTGCTCTCTGGCCTCAAAGACTTAAGGTTTTCTATTTCTTTTACTAGCTCAGACTTCTCTTCTTCCTGTTGTTGCATGTAGAGTCTGGCATCATGTACCACCTTTTTGGCATTCTATGTTTTCTCTCTCCAAATATCTATCTCTTCAAGAGCGTCTTCTAATTCAGCTTCCATGTCAACTCTCCATTCAATTTCTTCTTATTCATCATCAATGTCGGTTTCTTCCTTTTCATGAGCACTACGGACAACATCCACCATGTCATTTTGTCCATGATGTTTACAATTTTCAAACTCTTCAAACTCTTCACCCTAAGACTCATCTGAACTGTCTATTTCTTGTGAAAGAAGATTCTTCTTCTTGAAGAAATTTCACTTGAACAGCTTCTTCCCTTTCACATAGGCTGAAGATTTCTTCTTGGGATTTTCAAATTCAGCTTCATTATTTTCTTCTTGAAACTTTTTGGGGAATCTTTCAGCAAGATGAACAACTTTTCCACATCTAAAGTAAGAAATTGGGAGTTTCCCTTTGAAATTTCCTTTTCCTCTTTGAATACTTGAGGAAAGGAATGACATAACCTCATATATCTCTTATTTTTCATGATAATCTTCTATAGTGAGCTTATTCATTGCCTTAAATTCCATCTCTTTGGATTTCCCCTTTTCCATAGACTCATTATCATCATTACTCATCTCATATGCAACCAAGGTACTGTGCGAATTGTCCAGTGTCAGCCCTTTGGGATCTTTATCTTTTAGTACTAAAACATTCGGATTGAACCAAGGTGGAAGCTTCCTCAAGATTCTCTTTACGATATTTATGACTTAAATAACTTCACCATGTCCTCATATATCTTCCATAACAATATTTACCTTGTCAAAGAATGCATCAACAAACTCATTCGGGTTCATCTTCAGATCTTCATACTTATTCCACAACACTTGCAGTTTTGCCTCTCTAACCTTTGTATCTCCTTAATATATATTCAATAGCTTTTCCCACATGGCATGTGACGTTTTCCATGACATCACCTTTGTATAGAGAGGATTTGATAGGGATCCACATAAGGCATTAATTTCTTTGGAATCTTCATCCAAATCTCTACGTTCAACTTCTGATAATGCACCACTATTAATATTAGCTGTTATTCTATGCATTGTTGCTGTGAATACATCCATTCCCAAATATCAGAAGTAGTGTTTGATCCAATTTTTCCATAGTTGAAAGTTTTTCCCGTCAAATATCGGAATTCCTTTATGATTGGTGACCTCCATTGAGATAAGATCTAATATCAACCTTTCCATATGATACCAATTGTTAGGTCCACAAGGATGAATACCCTGAGAGGGGGGGGGGTGAATCAGGGTATGACTAATTTAAAATTAAAGCCCGTTTTGATCTTGTTTCATTGTTAAGCCAAACACTCTTCTCTCCCTTTACAATTGCATAATATAAGCAGAAAGTAAAGCATGCACAGGACACAACAATTTTTACTTGGTTCACCCTCACTGGGCTACGTCCAAGGAGCATACATCGGCAATGTGCTGATGTACCAAATCCACTAAAATCACACTATTGTTTACAAGGTTCAGGATAGATCACTTCTATTCCCAGGCTCACTGCCTTTACAAAGTTTAGGGTCGGCTCACTGCTTTCCCAAGGTCCACTCTCTGTTTCTCTCTCTCTCTAGCTCACTACTAGTGGAGAGGATCACCTTCTCCCTCTTCCTTTGTTCACTGCTCTGAAAAGGATCCACTCACAGTTTATAGACATGTAGGTCTCTTCATTGTCACTAATGAATACATCTTTTGTTGTATGTGGATGCCTTGTTGAAGTCTAACTTTTACCCATATTTGAATTTCACTTTGCACCGAAGGTATCAGGCAATCTTCCAACTTCCACATAGCCCTGAATCACTACTAGAAATCAACCTTACTTGGAACCCTTCTCTAAGTCGGTGTTTAAGTCTCGGCATGCAAGTGAACACTGGCGTGCAGGTCCACTTCATCTACCTGCGTGACACAAGCCTCTGCTCCTCCAAACATGCGCAATGCAACTCCTTTTATGCCCAAACCAATATTGGCATGCAACTAACACATGTCGCACAACTTAAACCTGCGTGATGCACCACCACCTGCGCGACCACCACACATGCGCGATGGGAGCTCTGATTTTCTCAGAGTGTTGAACTCGTAGGGAATGAGGAGGTGTCAACCTGTATTTATAGTTATTTTGACACCCTGTGCAACGGTGCGCAAGTCTCCCCTCAGCGCGCAGGTCCATCCGCCCAAGTCTCTGTCACGCAACTCACTTGCGCAACAACACCAATACTTGCACAACCCTCTTTACTTTGCCATATTTTTAAGTTCTGATCTTGAAAAACAATAGGCGCGCAAGTTTCTAATCCTCCTAGGCACCAACTTGCAATTCCTTTCTTAGTGCGCATGTCACTTGCGCAGCCAACCCAAAACTTGCGCGAACCTTATCCCTTTGCCATTTTTCCATGTTATGATAGTTAAAAAGACTAGGCGTGTAGGTTCCCTCTCCTTGAAGTACACGGTGCACAAGTCCCTTTTCCAAAAACCATTTGTCAATTTTCAGGCCCAAAAATTTGACAAACACTGGAAAACAG
Source organism: Viscum album (assembly GCA_963277665.1). NCBI lineage: Eukaryota > Viridiplantae > Streptophyta > Magnoliopsida > Santalales > Viscaceae > Viscum > Viscum album. The sequence goes on along the minus strand of OY728136.1, from coordinate 511,249,586 downwards.
TGTCACCTTGTATATGTTCCTTTTAAACCGCCTCTAGATCATCCATTCCATTATCTAAATTCTTGAATCAATCATGGATCGTTAACCATAGCTCTTGAAATTGACATTCCACCATGAAATCACCTTTGTCAACAAATTTGTATGTCATGGTTTTCTTTTTCAACAATCACAACACTGATGTCCACATTTTCAATAAACACAATCACCTCAAAACTGCTTCAATGATACCTTGAGGTATTTTTTCCCAACAATACCTTAGTCGTAGAAAAATGGATAATATGAATTAAAAATATATTCTCAATATTTAAAAGCTCTGAGTAAGATAAGTTCATGTTGGATATTTATCATATAGAGGGAGAAGCTGATCAATGGTTGATGTTGGTAAAAAAATATGAAGCCCAAGGATGAGATCGAAGTGATGGTGTGGAAGGAATTCAATAATATTATTTTTCAAAAAATAAGTTCCTCGTACTCTTAGATATCAAATGGAGAGGGATTTTATTAGCCTCACACAAATGGACGAAGAATCCATTAGGGTGTATGAAGTGAACTTTACAGGACTTGAATGATACACCCACAACTTTTTCATCTCCCCTGAATGTAAATTTGACTAATTATTTGGTGGGATAAAGTTGAGTCTATGAAATGATTTGGTAATTTGAGATATTGACTGATCTGAGGAAATTTTTCAATTTTACCTCAATGTTTAAATGGAGATCAATGAATCAAAATTTTATCATAAGGATAAGAAAAATAAAACGGAGTTTAATTTTGGTGGTATAATAGAGAAATTTAATGGTAGAAATAAACTACAACACACCAATTTTTAAAAGTGTGGGAAGAAGCATCTCGAAATTTACCTAAGGGTATAAGTAAATATTTTATCTTTGGTAAGTAAGATCACCTAGTAATAAATTGATGTTAGGAGAAACCCACCAATGAGATAAAATAAAGGAATGTTATATTTAACCCTCCACCTATCATATAGTGTTTCAACTGCAAGGAATAAGGACACTTTGTTAATCAATGCACTAATCTAAGGGTTATTGATGATAATTGACATAAAAACCCTCCAAGGCCTTTATAGAATGGGATATCTTATTACATCACAACCGCTGAGGTAGATCCCGATAATGAAGTGGTGATAAGTACACTAGTTATTCATTCAATAATAGTGAATTTCCTTTTTTTATTCTAGTTCTATGCATTCATTTGTATCACACAAGTTTTTTAAAACTAATTAAATAGAACATAAAAATATGGAAGTCAAGTTATCGATGAAAAAAATAAATGGTGTAATTATTACATCCTGGGTATTTAACTCATCCCCTGTCCATATTTGTAGGTTAAACTTCCCAAAAAGCCTTTTAATACACCTTTTAGAATAATTTTAAGCAATTATGGCTATAGATTGTATTTATTTATATAGATCCAATATAAATTTCCAAGAAAGGGAAATAAAACTTTGTATCATGAATTTTACTATAATTCTATATAAGTTCAAGGATATGGATGAATCTTATTATGTAACAATATATCAAGAATGGATAATATTTCTTTTTGAGAAAGTATATCTAGATAAAATTATTGAGACTCTAGAAAATATCATCCTTGAGGAAATTCCCATTATAAGGGAGTTATCTTATGTGTTTTCTAAAGGATTTATTGGTCTTCTTCATATTCATGAGGTTTAGATATCAATTGATCTTATACCTAAATATTTTCCAATATCCAAGACTCCATATAAATGGTAATTATTAAACTTGAAGAGATAAATAAGAAACTTCAATAGAATCTAGATAAAGGGTTTATATTCTTTAGTGCTTCACCCTGTGGTTCACCTGTCCTCTTCATCAAGAAGAAAGATGGGTTAATGCATCTATTAATTGATTATCACGAGCTTAACAAGACCATGATAAATAAAAAGTACCCTCTACTATAGATTAATTCCTTGTTCGATTAACTATATGAAGCCTAGTACTTCTCTACGGTGGATCATAATTCAGGATATTATCAAGTAATGGTGAAGGAGGATATCCAAATTAAAAATTTATGTACAAGGTACAAGCACTCTGAGTTTATGGTGATTTTATTTTGATGCACTAATTCTAAAAAAGTATTTATGAACATAATTAATAGATTATCTATGGATTAATTTGAAAAAAAATTAGTATTTATAGATGATATTATTATCCACTCTAAAAGAAAGGAGGAACATGAGGACAATTAAAACACTATAATCAATACCTTTATGAAGGAAATTTTATATGAAAAGTACAATAAATATGAGTTTTGGTTAGATAAAGTGACTTTATTGGGGCATGTTATCACCAATAATGGGATATCTATGGATACTTCAAAATATGAGGTGATTAAATGTTAGTAAAGACCAACATCTTTGATGGAAATCCATAGTTCCTTGGATTATCTGGGTAATATCTTTGATTTGTGAGAAAATTATCATGATTATCAATCCCACTAACCAAGCTAAATTAGACATGTTTCAATTTTTTCTAGACTGATGATTACAATGAAAGATTTAAAGAGTTAAATAAGAGGCTAATCATTGCACCTATTCTCACATTACTCACAAGTGGGTAAGGAGTTATGATCTACAAAGATGAGTCTAAAAAGATCTTGGGGTGTGTGTTTATGCATGATGAAAAATTGATAACCTATTCCTCCTACCAATTAAATATCCATGAGAATAACCACCCAACTCATGATCTAGAATTGGTTGTTTTGATCTTCATGTTGAATATTTGGTGACTTTATCTCTATGTAGAAAAGTGTGGAATACATACAGATCATAAAAGAATCAAGTATATTTTCACATAAAAGGTTATTAATATGAACCAATGAAGGTGGTTAGAGATGATCATGGATTATGATGGTTCAATACATTACTATGCTGGGAAGACAAATAAAGTGGCAGATGATCTGAGTAGGAAGGATCTCGCAACCCCATCTGTGATGAGTATTGAAATGGATCCAATATTATTGGATATAAAAATATTGAATATGGAAATAATAAATGGTTCTTTAGATTACCTTTATTAAATAAATTCTAAACCATATATTCTTGTGAGGATCAAGGAGGCCTAGAGATATGATAAGATAATATAGAAAAAGGTAGCGAATATTCCAAATTTTATGTTTTTTGAATATGGATTTATAAGGTTTGGAACCTAAATATGTGTCTCGTCAAACAAGATTTGAAGAGGGAACTTCTGAATGATGTACATATATCATAATTATCTATTAATATATTAATCACTAATATGCATATATATTTAAAGAAAAACTTATGGTGGGATAATATAAAGGGGTAAGTTTTAGAGTTTGTATATGATGCTTGGTATACCCACAATATATGGAAAAATGACAAAAGTTTAATGGTATGATGAAACTATTTACCATACTGATATAGAAATGGGAAAACATAACCATATATTTAATAATAGAACTCCCCATAACACCTAAAGGATATATTGAGTTCTGGGTGGTAGTCTATCACCTTACAAATTGGTAAATTTTCATTTCCATAAAATAAGATTTCCCTCATAAAAAACTTTCCAAGATATACATAAGGGAAGTGGTAAGAGTGCATCGAGTTCCACTCTCTATTGTATTTGATCGATATCTGAGGATTACCTTGATGTTTTAGAGAACCCTTCAACATGAATTGGATATAAAAATGGGCTTCAACACTACTTATCACCCTCATATGGATGGTTTTTCTGAAATAACCATTCAATCTCTAAAGTATGTGCTGAGATTATGTTCAATGGATTTCCATGGATGTTGGGATCAACACCTTCCCCTTATAGAGTTATCATATAACAATAGTTTCCATTATTGCATTAAAATGACACCTTATGAGGCTCTGTAAGGGAATAGGTGTAAAAAATCCAACATAATGGGATGAAGTTGGAGATTGGAAGCTAATGGGACTTGATATAATCCAAGATATTATAACAAACCATTTAGCATCATATGAAATTGACACAATGTCAATAAAAAACTAATATAGAAAATTATCTATTATACCAAGATTTTGAGGTTATAGATAAAGTTTTCATTTATATATCTCCATGGAATAAATTCATGAGTTTTGAGAAGAAGGTAAATCTTAGTTTTAGATACATTCCCCCCTTTGCGATCCTTGATTGCATCCAAGCGGTGGATTATCTACTAGCACTCCCACTTAATCTATCTCAAGTACATGATGTGTTCCATGTATCCTTATTAAGAAAGTAAATACCAGACCCCTCACACATAATGAATCCATAGGTGGTGTTTTTGGAGAATGATATTCCATATGAGGAGTAGTAGATGAAGATCTTAGATCATAGAGACAAAATTTTATGAAATAAGATAACTCACCTGGTCAAAGTGTTGTGCAAGAACCATAAGTTCAAGGAAGAAACACGGGAACCAGAATAGGTGATGAAATAGAAGTTACCTTATCTATTTTATAGTATGAAATTAAAACTTCAAGAGTGAAATTTCTAAAGAGGGAATAATGTAATGACCCAAAATTTTATAAATGAAACTCCATTTTTGAATGAAGAAATTCCTTATCAAGTAATGTAATTACAGAAAACACATTCACTTACTTTGGTTATTTCATACCTCTATAAGTTATATCACTTAAAATACCATTAATAATCATATATATTGATAGTATATCTATTATATAGTGATCATATGATTAGAAAATATTAAGAGTTATGATAAATCTAATTGACATAGACAAAGGAACCTAAGGTCTCGACCAGAAGGATCATACCCTATGAAGACCATTTATCAGATATTTCAAGGGAGATAAAATCACTATAATTTTCCTATGACCAATCCCAAGATGAGATTCAACAACTAATGTATAATCAAACCCATTTGTGGGAGAAGTTCAAGCTCATCAAGATCATGATCCAAACTATATCCGTCGAACCACCCCATGAAAATATCATCATCACACACCTTAACTATAGGCCATTCATTAGTGCAATAAGTGGTTATATATCTAGAAACTAATAGAATGAGTTTTAATATTTTTTGTTTAATAAAAAAATTATTACATTAATCCATTTTTAATATTAATTTTTTAAATGATTAAATAACGAGTTTGATAAAAATTAGATACTGATGTGATGAAATACAAATTGTATTTTTGGGAGATATATAGTTTTAATAAAAAAAACTATTTTTGATGAATTTAAGAATTTTTAAAATAAATTATATTTTAATAAAATATTACTATAAAATAATTTTTATTAAATATAGATTATAATACAAATTTATGAAGTCAAATGTAATTTTTTCAAGGGTCCGAAAACCGTTATTATCAAAAGACTGATATTTTATAATAAATGGTGATTTTTATTTCAAAGATTAAATTTAAATTTTTATATTATTATTTAGATAAAATTAATATTATTTTTTTAAATCATCATGTTAAAATTATCCAACAATGAATTTTTTATAATTTTATTAGATAGTTAATTTTTTGGGCAAAAATTAAATATGATATAAATATATTTTATGTATTATAACATCATAATGACCCAAAAGTGATATGGTATATTCCATAAAAATTATAAATGAAAAAACTGTTTCTATTTCAGATAACATTTTTTATGTTATTTTATTATTTTTATAAATCCTTGATGAATCCTACAAAACCTATATTATATTTTAATGTTTTAAAATCAATTCTTTATTAACATGACCCACTTCCACATCACCAAGGGTATTATTTTAATCAGTTCTGTTCTTGTACTAAGAAATATTGAAAAACACTCCTATTTGGAAAAAACCATGTACATAAACCATGGTAAGTTTTATGATTTTTATTATTTTATTGTATAAATTCCAAAACATAAGGTTAGAAATTAATAAAAAAAATCCCCTCTATTTTTCTATATAAACCCACCCAAACTCCCATAAATCATCGCTAAAATCTATGGGATCAAGAATTAACTCTACCCTTATATATATAGATACCTCTCAAGGTTCCCCAAATATCTAAATAAGATCATCCCAATATATATGAAGTACCCTCTCAAGGTAAGGGATCATCTCCTCATCTTTATTCAAGAAAATTATTTATATTATTGCTTTTAATTTCTAATTGTTAATGTTCGGATATGTTCTTAAACATCCCTTGTACCAACATTATGATTTAAAAAAGATTATAAATCCCTTTCACATTCATTAATACCTTTGATGAATCTTTATGTACCCTCGTTATGCTGTCAAAAGTATCATGTGATTTTTCCATGCCAACCATATGTGTAGTGAATACCCCTCCCATTTACACTAAATGGTATTAACCTATCTGTCACTATCCTTAATCGATTTGTTATTTATATATATGTAACCCACACTCTATAATTGTGTGATTAAATGAGATTAAATGGGGTCTTATGTTGAATAATCTATATGGAACACTTATGAATATATATAATATGATTGTGATATGTGGCCCCAAAATTATATAGCCCTCCAATGCATTGGGTAATGTTATTATATAATGATTTTTCAGGTATGGTGCACATAATTTTATCCTAATAACAATTTTTTATGGTGTTTTGGATGTTATCCTTGACCTGTATTTATGATGTCATGTTTTATATTGTTTCCACATTCCTGTGTTTCCTTTATGTTATAATGTTATATCATGCATCATTATTCAGGATTAAGATTATCACCCATTTTATGTAATCTTGATATTCATATTGACTCAAATGTATTTACTTCATCTTGTTATTATTTTATTATTCCCTTATGGGGCTTTTTATCTCACCCCTTTTCTTATGTATGTCACTAGGTTTTCCTATGCAGTTTTAGAAGATCCATGGAATATAAGCACATGTTATAGAGATTTTAAATAATGTAGTTATACTTATTTTTCAAGTTGGTATGTTATATACTTAACTACACAAATAAACTAGGCCTTATTCTCTTCATGGATTTTATTAAGTGTATATTTATGTAATAAATCATTAATTTTGGTTTATTAAAATATAGGTTATCATAGTCCAATTTCCAACAGTGGTAGAGGGGAATATGGGTGTTTTCTTTAGGGATGTTCTTGGTTTATGACCTCATCGGGAGATTTATTTCTATATTAACTTTCACATTTTCACTATTATAATATCCTCTATTATATATCATTAGGATCCCACTGAGCTTTAGGATATGATGGTCTCGTTGGAGGATCTTTAGATAAAGGGATTTATTATACCCAATGTGTCTCCCTCAGTAACTCTGATATTTGTCACCAATAAACATATGAGATGCTAATGTTTTTTATTGACTGTGATTTTTTAAACCAGGTGAAAATAAATAATAAATACCCTTTTTTGATAATTAATGATCTATTTGATCAGCTATAGGGGTAAAATTAGTTCTCGAATATCGACCATAGATCAGACTATCACTAGCTACTGGCACATGAGGTGGGTATACCAAAGATGACGTTTCTTTGTATCTATGGTCAATATTAGTTTTTTGTGATTTAATTTAGTATGATAAACACAATAGGTTTGTTTATGGGACTCATATACTAGATCTTACAACCATTAATAGATTTTTTATGGTGTTCTTTATTGATGATATCCTTATTTACTCGGTATCATAGGTCGAGTGTAAAAATATTTTGAGGATGGTTCTAGTTGTACTTCAAGAGAATCATTTGTTTATAAATCTATAAAAGTGATAGTTTTGAATTAGATAGGTCTAAATTATAAGATATGTCATCTCATAGGAAGGAATAACTATGGAATAAGTGAGGATTGAAGTAGTTCTATCTTGGGAGTCACCCAAGATTGTGGCAAAGATGAAAAGGTTTCTTAGTCTAACTATATATTCCATGAGGTTTTTAGTGGAATTCTGAAAAATTGAATCTCCCATAAAATAATTGACCCAGAAGGGGTATTACTTTGTTTGATTAAAGAAATTCTAGAAGTTATTTGATTAGTTGTTCCCTAGGATGATGAGTGATCCCATTCTGAGACTGTTAGAGGAGTGATTTTAGTATGTGGTGTTCTATGATGCCTATGGAGTTGGGTTTAGATATGTTTTGATACATTGGAAGAAAATAATTGATTATGATTATAGTTAGTTGTGACTATAAAAGAAGATTTTGTAGTTGGGGTTTGTCTTTGTAGTAAGATCCCTATAATCCTACAGGAAAAACGGGGGTTCAAAACCCATTGGGCATAGGTTACTGGAGTAGTAATGTAGTGGTACTATAGCAATGGAAAAAATATAGCAACGATGAGAACTGTAGTGATCGCAGGATACTGTAGCAGTGAAAGAACACTGTAGAAGTGGCGGGTACAGTGTGGTACTCTAGAATCACTATTCACTGAATGGTCCTTGGCCCAAACAAATTGGTCATACATGCCATGTAATAGGCTATTTTCCCATTGGGACTTCGAGCTATGTAATGGGTATCACTCTACCCAGTTTAAAGAGTACATTGCTTTTCTTTAATAATTAAATGAGGATTTGGCCCCAACCTTTTTTTAAAAAAAAGAAGAATTATGTGACCCATGATTTGAAGTTGGAAGTTGTTGTCTTATCCATTAATACTTGTAAACACTACCTTCTTTTAGTTTTTTGTCTATTCCAAACACAAGAGCCTCAGTTATATCTTAACCTAGAGAGATCCCAACTTGAGATAGAGGTAATTATTAGAGTTCCTACAGGACTATAACTTTAATATAGTCTATACTTTAGGGAAATGGAAAGTAGTGGTGGACTCTCTTATTAGTAAATCTTGTTCTTATTTTTTGGATGAGGAATTAAAGAAGTTGGGCTCGTTATAGTGGTCCTTAGTGGATGAGGTAGGAACAATATATCTTAGATCATTGGTCACAAACCCTACACTTATTTATCATGTGATGGAAGCACAAATTTAATACTTTCGTCATGAGTTATTGTATGAAAAAGTATTCATAGAAAATTATCTTGATAGATTTTGTAAAGGTTGGGTTCACATCATTCTATTCTGAGGATAGGCAATAGTGTCAATCGCACTACATTAGAAGGTGTGGAGGGGGTTATATAAACCCACATTAGTGGTACATCCTAGAGTGTAAAATATATACTAGGATCTCTAACAACAATTTTGTTGGACAGGGATGAAGAGGAGAATCGCATATTTCATAACTTGATACCTCACGCATCAACAGGTGAAGGTAGAGAATCAGGTCCCAAATGTTTGGACCAACCCCTTGAGGTAATATAGTAGAAGTGGGATGATATATTCATGTATTTTTTATGGTAATTATAGTATTTATTATATTTCATGATTTTATTTGGGTGATCATTGACTGGCTCACTAAGTCATCTCACTTCCTTTACATCTGAGAGCAGATTTTGGTGGAAATATTCGGATGATTGTAAGTTCAGGTGATCGTCCGACTTTATGGGGTACTATCAATGATTGTTTTTTTCTGTGATTATAATTTTACATCCTTATAATGAAAATTCTTTTATGAGACTTTCAATACATAATTTTATATGAACATAAAATTCTACCCCCAGACCAATGACCAGACTAAGTGGACCATTAAAGTCATTTAAGACATGTTGTGGGCTTATATGATGGACTTTATCTGAAGTTGGAAAGATAATATAGTCTTATTAGTGTTTGTATACAAAAATATCTATCACTACACCATTGGAATGTCATTATTTTAGTTAATTTATGGTAGACCTTATAGTTCAACCCTATGTTAGTTATAGTTGGGAAAGTTAGAATTTATGGGGCTTGAGTTGGTGAAAGCGATGATGGAAAAGGTGGGAATTATTCAAGAGAATATGAGAATAAATCATATCCATTATAAGTCCTATACCAACCAATTATGTATACCTTTAGAGTTCTAGGATGGTGAACATGCATTCCTAAAGCTCTCATCTTAGAACATATTTTATGTATTTATATGGGGTAACAATCTATCTCTAAGATATATCAATTTGTTCCAGATAAAATTTAGTGTATGTGAGGTTGTGTACCACCTAGAGGATTCCCTATAGTTTTATTGAGTGCATGATGTTATCCATGTGTTAAAACTAAATATATGTTTGCATGATCCATCGCATTTTATTCATTTTGGGAATCTAGACTTTGAGGATGGTTCCGTCTTCTTATAGTATTTAGTGGTGATCAAGGATCGATGGGAGAAGACCCTTCATGGGTGATCTATTCCCCTGGTGCACATGTAGATATATAGGATAGATCATGGGAGTATGAGAACCATATTCAAGATCAGTACCCTAACTGTTTTAGATGGTTTTTTCTTTCTGAGGAAAAAATTCATGAAGGTTGGGAGGGTGTGATGACTCTAGTTTTTATGTTTGGACCCCTTTTGAATATTTTAATGATGAAAATTTCATTATTTGTGGTGATTTCATAGATATCAGGTTTCGTTGGGACTCTAGTATTAAAAATAAAATAATATTAATATTTTATTAATTTTTTAACCTGTATTATTACAAATAATGTTTTACCTTTAGTAGAGTTTTGAAGGGAAAACAAAGACTTCAATTTAATATAGAATGCAATTTTTACCCCAAGAATGACATAAGTTTCATTCGCATTGGTCACCAAGGGGTGAACTATCATTTATAGGATACAAATTATTTAATAAAATAATTAATTAAAATATTTTTTTGTAATTTACCTAATTAATTTTCTATATATTCTCATAATTCTAGATATTTTAGCAAAGATAATCATGGTGAATCTTTGATAATGATCACAAAGGACTGAGAGAATTGATGATGAATGCCCCATAGTTTTCCAATGATGATGAATTGGATTCATCTTTCACCAAATATTGATCCTGATTTAGGTAGGTATTTTTATGATTTATTTACTTCATTTTGATGTTGTTGAAAACATTGATCAATCACTTCTAAGTTGAATCCATTTTCGAATATTATATAGACCTGTTAATTTATAATTTTATCTGAATTATGATAAGGGATTTAATTGTTCCTAGAATTTCTATTTTCACCTTGATTCATGATTTCCTCCTATGATCGATGTCTGAATCAAACAATACCATCATAGATTATTCACCGTTTTGTAGTTCCTTGGATTTATTCATTCGTTTTTATGTATTCATCGCTAGCCTTTAATTTTGGATGCTGATTCAACCATTATTGTAGGCCAATCCATCACACAGTTTGAAATCATTAATGTGGATCATTGTTATTAATTCTTTAAAAACCAAATATTTTATATGTATTTCTTTGAAATAAACTTGAAGTATTTGATGTCTTTCTTTACATGTAACCCTGATTCTAAAGGAACCATGATATAACATACCCTTCTAACATAGCCATTGGATTAGAGGGTATGAATAAAATTAACCAAATTATTAAATATATGTATATATATATATAATGGTTTATAATGATACAAATTTACTGATAATAACTCAATTTTAATAAAATCATTTAATAATTAGAAAATCTATTTTTTGAGGAAATGTATTTTTTTCTACAAGTTATGTATTTTTATCTAAACAATTCATATTTATCACTATTGAAAAATGATTTAAATGAAATATATTTATTATTTAAATTAATAAATTAGTAATAATATATAAATTAGTTATCTAAAGGTTATGAATGAATATAATAAAATTTAATGCTAAAAAGAGTTATTTTTCATAAAAATGTTTTTATATGCACATTGTGTATTTATCATAATAAATTAAGTTAATAATAAATTTTTAACCATGTTAATGAAATTTTTAAGTTATATATTCTGTAAAATATTTCTACTTTCATATAATATTATTTCTATAAAAGGATTGATAGTAAACTCAATTTTGTGCTTAAAAATCCATTTTTATAAAAACATGTTTTCATTGTGTTTTACATGCTTATTTTAAAATTAATTTTGTGAAATTATATAAATTGAATTTGATAAAATGGATTCCATATTTTTAATCATTATATAAAAATTTGGTAATTATTCCATTGTAATTTTTTTTCATAATGAATAGTTAAAACAGTGAATAATTATTATAATAGTTAAGGATAAAATGGGTTTACTAGGGGTGGGGGGGTTAAACTAAGAGATAAAGGAAATAATTCCACATAAAATTATATAATTTTTATTATTTTAATATATTTTGACCTTATATTATCCTACCTTCTTATTATTTTCCATTTCAATCCCCTTTCACAAGAAAGTGACTTTATATTGTTTAAATATTTTAAGTATTTCCATGTGTGTTCTCTCCCTTGCATATAAAAAAAACCTAAAATCATCATGTATTAAAGAATTTTTAGAATTATATCTCATCCAAGACCTGATACAACACCTTCATGGATTCCTTAACTTAATTCTAGATCCCCTATTCTTCTCCTAAGACCAATCTTTCAAGTCTTAAGGTGTAAGACAAAGGAGGTCTCTGAAAGAAGAGGTATAAATGTTAAATGATACCTTTAAATTTTATTTCTTCTTACACATTATCTAAAAAATCAATAATAACGTGATTATTATAGTATAATAAATATAATTAAATTTTTTTATGATGATGGAACAACCATTTTCCACCTCCTTTCAATCAAATGAGAAATTGAAGGTATTGCTCGTGCATGTGTGTGGACTACTGCCTCCATGTAGTGATATGATTTATTTTTCATCACCACCTTAAATTAATGGATTTAAATATGGATTTTATAAATATATATGATATATATGATATATTTAATCTTTTTTAATGAAAAAATATCATTTATCTTTCTTTCCTTCTTTTCGTTAGAAAATCAAAACAACGTTCATGTGTATGTACCGACTCCATCTCCATGAACGATGTAATTCATTTTTTTATATATAAAATTTATGGATAACTATAAATACATATATAATGAATATATATTATATTAATATCATTATTAAATTCTATATATTTTGGAACCATGATCAAGATAAAAGTACCAGAACTACTATACCAAAACATACAAGAAAATTGAAATAGATAACATCTAGAAATAACATTTTTAATAAAGAAATATCAATAAATGGATGTAGAAATATTATAATTGGGTCATATTTTATATTATAAGTATGTATATGGTTATTTTATAGAACTATAATAAACATAAATTTATTACATTGGAGTTTAGAACCCTTACGAACAAAGTCTCACTTTAAGTAAGATTTTTACGTTACAATCTATTTTTTATTTGGACTGTTTATGATTAAATTTATGATTATGATATTTAAAGATATATCTATAAAAAATCTCATGAATTTTATTATCCTTTATTTATTTTTATAGACTATATTTTTTCCTTTAATTTCTCTCTATATAAGTGCGCAAAAGTCCAAATGGATGTTTTTGAAATCTTAATTTATTTCTCTCTTTGGAATGTAATCTTTTCTATTCTATATCTATGTTTTATAAAATGTATTCAATAATATTTTTACTATTCTTAAATGAGTTTATAAATTAATTTTTACCCATTTTTTACCTTATATATGTATATTTTTAAAATTATTCTTCATTTTGTTTTTTGAACAAGGTAAATTTTACTTTTTTCCGAATATGTGAAAGGAATATTTGTTTTATCATATACAACACAAAAAACTTTTCCTGCCATCATGACCACTCAATATATTGAATATTAATTTATAATTTTCTAGGATTATTTTAAAATAATTTTTTTCCTTAATATTTTTTAGTTTTTTATATTTTAAATAAGTGATTCTAAAAAGAAAAATAAATTTCCCTCAAGAAATATTCCAATGATCTTTTAAAGAATTTTTTTCATATATTATGATATCATTTGATGTTACTTATGAGTCCCTATAGATATGATCATAAGATAAAATCCTTATTCTTTCTATTGAATTTTTTTGATTATGATGATGAAATATTGATCAAACCCAAATTATTTTCCTTGGGTTAAGCAATAATGAAATGATAAATATTTTTATTATATTGGTGAATACAATTGAATGGATTCTGATTATGTGATGGGCGATCTTGATATATATCTCCAATTCCTAAAAATTAATTTTTTTTTATTAGAAAAACTTTTTAAGAAAAGGGAGAAACTACATAAGTTCAACTAGGAGTACGAGCCTCATAAGAGATCACAAAATTGTTGAAACATAGTTTAAGCCTGTTAAATTATTCCTACCTAAAAAAATTCTATGAGATAGAATGAACATGTGTATCTAGATTTTTGATAATGATGTCTTAAAAGTGATCCAACAACTTATCCCATGTTTGAGTATACTCCTATTTACTTATATTCCCCTTCTTAAAATCTCTTACCAATATAAGGTCTTGTTTGTTTATCCATGCAACCAACTCACTATTAACAGCCATTTGAAGAAGCATACCCATCATCTGGTCTACCTCTTCTTGAGTTGAACTGATATAAAGAAACTCCTCCACCATTTTTTCTTCTGAATGGACAAGCAGTCTTAAAGATTTATTTCTATCTTCATTCTCTACACCATTTTTTCAACACCGACCTCATTGGGTAAAGATTAATGTTCTATTAGCTAAAAGGGTAAACATTAGGTTATCATAATCCCAAAAGAGGGTACATGGGTTGTTATCCCAATCCCAATAGGGTTACGTGAGATGTTATCCAAAGGCTAAATTAGGTACATAGGTGGTTAACCCCAAGACTATACATATGATGAATGTCTTGATGGGTATCCTTAACATAGAATTTCAATTATATTGATTGTTACAAACTTTATGCCAATATTTTGTAACATTATCTTATGCCAATATTAAGCTCTCATGGAACATGTTATTTGATCATTTTTTTATTCTTTCTTTATGGATTGATAAGATTTATTATAGGATTTATGAGTATGATATAAGAATTTCTGGGTATGTTTTTTAAATGTTAAAATAATTTTCTCATACCCTTATTATCATTTTATGCTTAAAATGATCATTGATTGATATCTCCCTTTTTTAACCTTACTAATCATCTCATCTAACCCTTTATTATGTTTCTTTTTCCCCAAGATATTAATAATGGTTTTAAGTTTTTTATGAATAATAATTTTACTATGTGAGAAGAACTTTATGGGAGATGTTGAAGATATTTCCTGAAATAAGATGATTATTTATCTAGTCCTCAAAGAACCTAACCTTTATAGTCCCCAAGAATGTATATTTGTGATATTTATTGAATATTTATCTAAAATATATAATATTTATGTATGTAATGTTTGAGTCACATCAGTTGGTATCGTAGTGGGGTTTAGTTATTTTTCGAGATCAATATCATATCACTTTGGTGAAAACTCTAGGGATATTCCTAAGTATAGGAGAATATCCTATGTTATGGTAAATAAATAAGTGTGGTTTTACTAGAAAATAAATCCCTATTTAGATACTCGAAAGTGGATGTCATTGTAGAATAGATGCACGTAATCTTAACAACTCTTAAGTGGGTATATGGGCTATTAACTTGATCATCATTAGTACACGATGAGTGGGTCTATGACTACACACCGAGATAGACACTCCTGGGGGACTTTCCTAGTTTAATTCAAATTTTATTTACAAACCATTACAAGTGATTTGAATAGATGATGACCATAGATGAACTAGTTAAAACTTAATGTGTTATAGATTGAAAATAAGGTGTCATGATTTAGACATAATATAAATTATTTTCATCGTAATATGGTTTCTCACTATGATTATTATTTCTCAACCCATTTTTTTATGTATTCAATGGTTGGAACCTGAACGAACTATGTTAATTCAAAATATGATAGAAAATTTAATGGTTTTCCTATTAAAAATTTAATGTTATAAGAGATGGAATAAAAAATATTTTTGTTGTGTTTATAAATATTTCTCAATCCATGAATCATACCAAGATTTAAAATGAGAAAAGGAAGAGAAAATGTTCTATGGATTCCTTCATGGGGAAATATTCAACATCATTTAATGGGTCTTTTGATCCATTAATTTCGAAGAAATGGATCAATACCACTTAAAATATATTTTCCATTTTCGAGTGCTCAGAGCATTAAAAAATTATTTTGGATGTTTATTTTAGATGTTTATTAATCTTAATACTAGAAGAATAGACATTTTGTTTTCTGTGTTTATGTGCTAGATTTAAGTCAAATCAAAAAGAATCTAATCTTACTACTGTTAAAATAATTTTTAGATATTTAAAAGGAACTATTTTTCAATATCTTCTTTACCCCAAATCTTAAAATTTTAATTTAATTTCATATTTAGATACAGATTTTGGAGGTTGTAGATTATATGGAAAAATCACCTTCAGAACTTATCACTTTTTAGGAAAATATTTAGTATCATAGTCGAGTAAAAACAATACTTAGTTTCCCTATCAACGACCAAGGAAGAATATGTGTCTACTGGTAGTTGTTGTGCACAAGGGTTATAGATGAAACATTATTTACTGGACTTTGAACTAAATTTTAATAATATTCCTATTTTATTTGATAAAAAAAGTGCCATTAATATTTCAAAAAATCTTATATTTCATTGCAGGACTAACCATATTGATAACAGGCATATTTTTCTAAGATATCAAATTCTTAAAAAGGATATATATTTATAATTTTTTAATATCTAATATCAATTTTTTTATATTTTTAATAAACCAATATTCAATGAATGATTCTATTTTATGAAGTGGGAGTTAAGATTATTTAATTTAGTATTATAATCTCTCCATTTTCATTTTTTTAAACATTATACATTTTTTTATTATTTATCTTTTCATTTATGTGTTGATTAGATTTAAACAAAAATATATTTCAAACTTTTAAAATATTTGTCTTTTCAAATTAAAAGTAAGAATACATTCAAAATCGATGAAAAAAACTATCAGACTTCTCTCACTCTGTTTACGCCTTCTTGACTCTTTGTATTATAAAGAGCTTCTCATTCCAATATTAAAAAACCATAAACCTTTTAACCTACAATATCAAAACCTTCAGAAATGGAAACATCAACAATAATTGAAGATTAATATTTGGGCGTGCCTACTTACCTGACATTAAAGTATCATAAACTTCTTCAAGGGAAAGTGATAGATTTCAATTATTTTAATGAGAAAAATATTTTTTTAAAGACATCCATTATATTTCAAGGATTCGAATTTTATTTTGGAGATGGTAACGCTCCCATGATGTTTTACATAAAAGTAAAAGAGTTCTATAGAAATTCATTATTCAGATTTGGAGTCAATGAAGACCTTATAATCACTAAAATTCATGATGATGAATTATATATTTCTTCATTCGAAATTTCTAAGTTGTTGCACTATCCCCATGAGGGGGATTTTCATTTCAACATAAGGAATACCAGTGATGAAAATATAAGTTAGAGGACATTATGTTTTATTTGTTTGGAACAAGATATTTCTAGAAAATAATAACAAAAGACCTTAATCTTGATCAAAAGGTCTTAATGAAGTTTCTTCAATCTGTGATTTTACTGATAACAACTGAGTTATAAAAAGTCTTGTATCTATACAAGTATATTTTTTTCTATTTTTTAACCAAATTAGGTTCAATTTATGTCACTTTATGTTAAGATATTTATGTCATTGCTGTTATAAATAATCAAATATGGTCTTCTATACCAATGGAAGATTACTTTCATTTTTTTTGCACAAAAAGGTAAAAATCAAAGATATGTCTTTCGAATATAGATATCACCATAAAAAAAATTTAAATGCTATAATTGTTAAGAAATTAGGATATTTATAGAGAAACTCTTCTAATAGTATTTTACTTGTTGGTATGGAACAACAATTAAAGTTAATTGAAACTGGTCAGGGGAGTAGAGGATGATACCATTTGTTGGATCTATTAGACAAAGTCCAGATGAAGAGGCTGAATTGAGAGTTGATCCTAGTCTTTCTCAGAGAATAAGAATTTTAGAAAACATTACTGAAGTTATGAATGTATATAAAGAAGAAGATGAGAGGATTGAGCAAGAGACTCAAAGGACAGTTGAATAGAGGGAAGATATCCCTATTTCAAGTGAATCTTCCCCTGAAAATATTTCATTGTTTGTTACTGATTTGGTTGATGAAGATGTTTCTACATTATGAGAGATAACTTAAGATCAAGGATTGGTTTCTTCCAGAAGAGATCCAAGTTTGGCTATAGTGCAGACTGAGCAACATTCAAGAGTTATTTCTACATAGTATTATGACTCTTATGATGAAGTTATAATTTGTAAGTTTATTCATTTAGAGAACCAAAACTTGTCTTTAAGAAAAAAAATTGGAAATTGAGAGGAAGAAATTTGAATATCTCACAAGTTCAATAGTGTCAGGGGGTGAGTTTTGGGCACTTCAATCACAAATCAGAGATGTTCAATAAAATTTGATTTCTATGGGAGATCTTGAATAATTTCTCATATTTTTAGCTAGAGAAATCTGATCTTTAAAGGAATAATATATGAAGAAGTATGATTTTGATGAGTTGAAACAGATGTTAAGTAGAGAATTTAGTCTATAAATGATAGTCATCGAGCTTCAAACACTACTCCTATACATACTCCTCTAGACTTGATAATAATATTTGTGGCTATAACTATTGTATTGGATGATTTTAATGACAGGATATGCACTCTTCAGACTTACAGTAATCCATTTAATGTTCTTATAGATAATCAAACATATTTGATAAGCCAATTTACTTCTAATGAATTTTGGTTGGGACATGTCATTCATCAAATTAGATAGGTTAACTTCTTTTCATTTATTCTAAAGAATCACTCAATAATTTTTTCAAGGTTAATTTAATTGAAATCTTGAAGGTTGAACAAGATTCAAAGAAGATGATTCATTAGTGGATAGATGTATTTAAAAATTATTTTCAGAGCCTGTTAGTGAAATTTTTTGATATTCATAGTGTTGTTCAATAATTTCCATATCCATATGCACCTTCTTCCAATGGAGATTCTGATGAAGAACACCAATCTAATCGAAACCCATCATTTTGAACAATTCTTATGTTGATTGTGGTATGTAATCATAATTTCTCAAAAAAAATTATATGCATTTAAATTTATGTTTACTTTACCTTTTTATTTTTAAGTTTTATATTGTTTTATACTTTTTTTATTGTGTTATTTATGTTCAAATTTACACTTCCATATCACATATCTTATTTTTATACCCAATAGACTATAACAATCATTTAGAATTTAGTGCTATATTAACTGTGGTTTATATCATTTATTTTTTCAAACCTTATTTTTGATTGCAGAAAAAGGGAGAGAATATTTTCGAAACCTAACATTACATATGTTTGGGGAGAGAAACAAGGAGAAACTTTTGGTAAATAAAACCTTTTCAATTTACAAGTATCTATTTTCCTTCATCGAAATAATACTATGAAATCAAAATATTTTATTATATCATATTAGTGTTTAAAAATACTATATTTTATTTAAATTACTTTATGGGTTTTCTGATCAAAAAATGGGGGAGATTGTTGGACATGTATTATATAAACAATACTTTGTGTTATATAATGATTTTGATGCTCACAAATACCCTTGTCTGTTTTACTGAGGATATTTATTTAAGTATGTTTAAGGATATTATAATTATGTGTATTTTTTATAGAATATTACATTGTTGGATGTGTTCTAGAAACACTGTTCAAACCCTAAATTTGGTAAATAAACATATGGATCATCATCCCTATGCTATTCTAAATAGTTTTCATATGGATTGGAAACCCTACTCTGGATATTAAAATGTATAGATCAATAACCCTCTATTTGGAGAATGATAAACATATGGTATATTAACCTAACATTTAATTCTAGAATCATTGTTTGTACCTGATAAAACACTATTTTATTGAATATTTTATTGATAATAAATGATATAATTTCCTCACGTTGTGTTAAACATGTTTATTTATGAAATATTTGGGATTTGATCATTCATTTGAAAATTTGGTGAAAATTCCAGTTTTACCCTTAATAGTGCACTGTAGTATTTCGAAGATAAATATTTTTATATTTATTATTAGAATTTGAAATTTTGTAACAGTGTTCCTAACTTAATTATCTACAACTTTTATTCAGGACACTAGAGCTAAAGAGTTCATTTGGTTGTTCAAATTGGGCCATGAAAGCAAAGTTGGGCTGGGCTCGCCAGAATGGAGAAGGTTCTGTATTTGGGCCATATCCACTACATACGGGCTTGGATTGAACCCAAATTTTGAGGACAGCTCGGGGACATGATGTGGCACAAATCATCCTTCTGGAATGCCGGTCAAGTCACGCGTTTTGGAGGTCAAATGGGCGGTGCAAGTTTCATTAAAATATTTGGCCGAGATTTTGCATTCACACTTGAAACCACTTTAAACCTAGCCTCCCCTCCACTCTATAAATTAGTGATTTTCTCATTTGGAGAGGCTGGTTCGTGCATTGGAATATTGGAGGCAGAGTAGAATTGGTTTCAACCAAATTCGCCAACCATTGTAATAGAGGTAGCTCTTGAAGCAAGGATCCTCTCATCGAAGCCTCCTTCTCTCCTTCATGTTGTAATTGTTTTGTTTGTGTAATAAACTTCTTTGTTCTTCTTTTATTTCTTCTCTTTTCCTCTGTTTTATTTAAATTTATTCTTCTCTTAATCTTCCTCTTGGGGCTGGAATTCTTGAGTAGAAGCGATATTGGGTTATACCCATTATAAACCTTTGCACATGCAAAACGCTTCTATGATGATTACGCCACCCATGGAAGAGTAATTTTTAGTGATCGATCTATCTTCTACCCTCTTCATTTAATTATTTTGAATCATTGATCCTACTGTAATTCACTTAATATGATCCATGAATTATGTTTTTAAATTTTAAGAAACTAAGAAAGCAATTGAACAATTAATACAAAAACACGCGAGGTCGAGATTTTGTGTAAATTGTGAGAGTGGGAGCTTAATCGGTAATACAAGACCACTTGGGATAAATTTGTAGAGTTCAAATATAATCCCTAAACACAACTCATCCTCATTTCCAGAATGGATTTGTGCTCTAATTAACCACTGACCATAAGCTAACCTTAGAACAACAATCAAAGCAGGGTTCTGCGATTGCATGTTCCGAAGCTAGCCTAGGGTTTAAGTAATTCCATCTTTGTGGTTAAGTTAACACTTGTAGGGTTCGAGGGTTAACAAATTAGAGGATCATAATTAAGTGGATATTCATTTAAATGATAATGATTAATATGTAAATGAAGAGGTAGAGTTAGATCGATTACGCCTTTTAAAATATTTTCTAAAAAAACATCTTCTTGTTGTGTTATTTTAATCGGAATTCATTTCAAAACTAAAAACAAAAAAAAAATACAATCTTCTTCCAGCAAACTTCTTCTAGATTCATAAACTATAAACAACCCCCATCCTTTTCTAGTAGTGTTTTTATTCTCTTTTATTTTATTTTTATAATACCTCTAATAAGATGTTTTAATTCACTTCCTCCTTTGAGAGACGACCTTGGTTAGCCCCCTATGCTACACCAAGTAAACTAAACATTAGCTTCATAGAGTGTTGTGCTTGGAGTTTTATCCAACGTAACTCACTTTTGAAGTTCTTTTGAGAGCGTGTGCGACAACGCTCTTTCAAATTGGCGTCGTTGCCGGGGAGGCAAGTAATTATTTCAACCAATTAGAGGTATTTATTTTATTTTACATTTTAATTCTCTTCCTCTCTTCTTTCTTCCGTCTTTACCCAATCTGATTTTTTTTTCTTCTTCTTCTTTTATCTCTTTCTACTTCTTTTTGGACCATCAACTCAAACTTCAATTTTTTTTTTTTACTATGGTCCACATTCCTTCTTTTCATCTTTCATTGATTGATGACACGAACTAATCCCGAAGATCTCTTAGATCTTGACCCTGAGATTGAACGTAGCCTTAGGGCACGAATCAGACATTCTCAGTCTACGGGAAGTTTCAACATTCAACCAGTTGGAGAATTACTCCAATATCAGAACATTGAAATTGGAAGCAATTCAAATTCAAACATAAAAGAGGAACCAATGGCTGATAATAATGGAAATTAACTTAATAGAACCATTCGAGAATTGGCTGCACCTGATATTAACTATCAACCAAATTGTATTGCATACCCAAATCTCGAATCGGACTTCGAACTGAAATCTGGGTTAATTCACTTACTTCCAAAGTTTCATGGCCTCTCTGGTGAGGATCCCAATAAACATTTGAAAGAATTTAATGTGGTTTGCTCAACCCTAAAACCTAGAAATGTCTCTGAAGATCAAATCAAACTAAGAGCATTCCCATTCTCACTTGATGGAGCTGCGAAAGATTGGATGTATTATTTACAACCCGAAGATGTAACTTGTTGGAACGATTTGAAACGTCTTTTCTTGCAGAGATTTTTTTCCAGCATCGAGGACCACTTCCATTCGTAAGGAGATCTCGGGGATCAAGAAAGCACAAGGGGAGTCCATGTATGAGTATTGGGAGCGATTCAAGAAGTTGTGTGCAAGCTGTCCACATCACCAAATCAGTGAGCAACTCCTCATTCAATACTTCTATGAAGGACTCACAGCTATGGAGAGAAGCATGGTGGATGCCGCAGCTGGAGGGGCATTGGTGGACAAGACACCAATAGCCGCACGTGCATTGATTGACAAGATGGCCCAAAACTCCCAACAATTTGGCGATAGAGGTACACCACATGTTCGAGGAGTACATCAAGTAAGTCCTTCTTCTCTTGAAAGTCATTTGATTGATACTAAGTTAGAAGAATTGACAACTATGGTGAGGCAGATTTCATTGGCTCAAAAGACATCCCAACCCCCTCCTTCAAGGCCTTGTGGTATTTGCACTGAGACAAGCCACCCAACTGACTGTTGCCCACAACTACAAGAGACAGAAGATTGTGCAGTAGTGTTCCCTGGGAGACCATATCAGCAGCAGCAGCAACAACCATATCCCCAGAAGAAGTTCGATCCAACATTCAACCAAGGGTGGAAAGATCATCTGGACATGAGGTATGGCTCTGGACAACAACAAAGGCCCCCCTTTCAACAAAACTTCCAGCAGCCTCCACCTTACCAACAGGGTTTCCAACAACCCCAAAGGAGATTTGAAGCTCAAACATCAAAAAGTCAGCAACAAGGGAATCTCCAACCCAAGGTAGACTCTAACACTGATGATCTTTTGAAACAAATTGTTCTTAATCAACAGAATGAGCTGAAAAGTCAAGGTTCGGAGCTGAGGGAGTTGAAGACTCAAATGAGCCAGATTGCCACCGCCCTCCATGAACTTGTAAGTAAGAATTCTGGAAATCTACCTTCCCAACCCACTCCAAATCCAAAGGGGAATGTTAGTGCCATAACATTGAGAAGTGGGAAGCAAATGAACGATACAGCTGTACCTACCATTCCACCGGGATTCACCTCAACTTCAGAGAAGCCACATTCCATACCAACTGATGAACAATCCAAGGAGAAAGATAAAGGTAAGAAAAAGATTGATGATGTTCCTCCTAAACCACTTCCTTTTCCAAATAGGGTTGTTCAAACCAAGAAGATGGCTGAAGAAGCAATGCAAAAGGAGGTTTTGGACACATTCAAGCGTGTGGAGATTAACATTCCTCTACTCGAAGCAATTAAGCAAATCCCAAGGTATGCCAAATTCTTAAAAGAACTTTGTACCAATCGAAAAGGGCTCAAGGGAAATGAGAGGATCAACCTTGGAAGGAATGTCTCAGCACTCATTACACCAACTCTAGCAATGCCAACAAAGTGCAAGGATCCCGGGACATTCACCATCCCATGCACCATAGGGGAGTTTCACTTCTCTGATGCTCTTTGTGATTTAGGAGCTTCAATAAATGTGATGCCTCACTCTGTTTTCTCTTCATTGCAGATTGGTGAGCTCAAGCCTACAAGGGTAGTGGTGCAGCTAGCGAATAGAGCTACAGCATATCCGGCTGGTGTCCTTGAAGATGTGTTGGTAAAGGTAAAGGACATGATCTTCCCTGCTGATTTCTATGTACTAAACATGGAAGATGACCAGGTAAGTTCTCATGCCCCTATCATTCTTGGTAGACCCTTCCTCAAAACTGCTAAGACCATTATCAATGTTCATGAGGGTACTCTTTCCATGGAATTCGGGGATGAAATCGTGAGGTTTAAAATCCTAGATTCTATGAAGTACCCACCAGAGGAACACTCAGCATTCTTTCTCTCTCATTCTAAGTCTCCATGTGATAGTCCCTCTATTTTTGATTCCCAATCTCTTGGGGACTATTCACTTCTTAATGAAATAATGAGTATTGGGTCCAACTTAATGTCTCATTCTACTTCATCCCCTTTAATTCATGATCTTTCTGATCTTGGGATTGGTTCATTTGTCCAATCATATTCGAATTCTGAGCATGTATACTCTGATTATGATATGGCTGCTAATTTTTCTGATGGATTTGATGCATTGTTATCTCATTCAGATGATATGTATGATTGTGCACAGATGTCTACGCCACTCATGCTTACATCCATTCAGCAGCCACCATCACTGGAACTAAAGCCATTGCCACCAAATCTCAAATACTCATACTTGTTAAGTGGTGAAAAATTACCTGTTATCATTGCTAACAATCTCTCTTTTGAACATGAAGAAAAACTTTTGAATCTTTTGAGGGAGAACATCAGGGCAATCGGATGGACCTTGGCTGACATATCAGGTATTAGCCCCTCCATTTTCATGCATAGGATTCTTTTGGAAGATGGAGCTAAACCGGTGAGGCAACCACAAAGGAGACTCAATCCAACCCTTCTGGAGGTTGTTAAAAAAGAGGTTGAAAAATTGCTCGAGGCAGGTATAATCTATCCCATTTAAGATTCTCAGTGGGTAAGTCCAATTCAGGTTGTGCCTAATAAAAGTGGTGTTACTGTTGTTAAAAATGAGAAAGATGAGTTAGTTCCAATGAGGGTACAAAACAGTTGGCGCGTGTGTATTGATTATAGGAAACTAAATCATTCCACTCGCAAAGATCATTTCCCCCTCCCATTTATTGATCAGATGCTTGAGAGACTAGCTGGGAATACACACTATTGTTTCTTGGATGGATTTTCTGGATATTTTCAGGTTCCTATAGCTCCGTAGGATCAGGAGAAGACTACATTCACCTGTCCCTTTGGGACATTTGCCTATCGGAGGATGCCATTTGGACTTTGCAATGCCCCAGGTACCTTCCAGAGATGCATGGTGAGTATTTTTTCTGATTTTATTGAGACCTGCATGGAGGTATTTATGGATGATTTTACAGTGTATGGATCTTCATTTGATGAATGTCTAAGTAGTTTGGAAAATGTGTTGAATCGTTGTATTGAGAAGAATCTAGTCCTGAACTTTGAAAAGTGTCATTTCATGGTAGAGCATGGCATTGTCTTAGGGCATGTAGTGTCAAAACATGGGATAGAGGTTGATAGATCTAAGGTAGACATCATTTCATCCTTACACTACCCTTCATGTGTGCGTGATGTTCGATCATTCCTTGGACATGCTGGATTTTATCGACGCTTCATCAGAGATTTTAGTAAGATCGCTCTACCCTTATCTCGATTGCTTCAAAAAGATATTGACTTCAATTTTGATGATTCATGCAGGGTATCATTTGATGAGCTAAAGAAGTGTCTGACCACTCCACCGATCATACAGCCCCCACGGTGGGAGATTCCTTTTGAGCTTATGTGTGATGCCTCCAACTTCGCGGTTGGAGCTGTCTTATCTCAGAGGGTGGAGGGACGTTCACATGTGATCGCCTATGCATCGAGGACACTAGATTCAGCTCAATCAAACTACACCACAACAGAAAAGGAGTTTCTTGCTGTTATATTTGCTTTAGATAAATTTTGTTCATATTTATTGGGCTCTAAAGTAGTTGTTTTTTCTGACCATGCAGCTTTGAGGTACCTCCTAAAGAAGCCAGATGCAAAGCCACGACTTATCCGTTGGATGCTACTTCTTCAAGAGTTTGACCTTGAGATAAAGGACAAGAAGGGGTCAGAGAATTTGGTGGCAGACCACATGAGTAGGCTTACTCACACACTAGAGGGTGACACCTTGGACCAGGTACCACTTCGGGACACTTTCCCCGATGAGCATCTCTATACCATCTCAGGTAAGCATCCTTGGTATGCTGATTTAGTTAATTACATTGTTGGCTCTGATATCCCAGTAAATTTGAAGAAGCATCAAGTCCAAAAATTAAAAAGTGAGTCTAGGTATTATGTGTGGGATGATCCATACCTCTGGCGCATGTGTAGTGACCAAGTCATTAGGTGGTGTGTTCCCGATCATGAGTTTGAGTCTGTTTTTCATTTCTGTCATACACTTGCTTGTGGTGGACACTTTGGACCCCAACGGACAGCTAGGAAGGTTTTAGACTCAGGATTATATTGGCCTAGTTTATTCCATGATTCCCATGTATTTTGTAAGTCATGCTCTCATTGCCAACACACTGGAAACATTTCAAGAAGACACGAGATGCCCCAACAACCCATTTTATTCTGTGAGATTTTTGACGTTTGGGGAATTGATTTTATGGGACCTTTTCCTAGTTCATTTGGTTTCTTGTATATCCTTGTTGCTGTCGATTATGTGAGTAAATGGGTGGAGGCCAAGGCCACCAGGACTGACGATTCTCATGTTGTTGTGGATTTTGTCAAAGCACAGATTTTTTGCAGGT
The DNA here is from genome assembly GCA_963277665.1 of Viscum album. Lineage (NCBI taxonomy): Eukaryota > Viridiplantae > Streptophyta > Magnoliopsida > Santalales > Viscaceae > Viscum > Viscum album. The sequence goes on along the minus strand of OY728136.1, from coordinate 511,222,836 downwards.
TTGGAGTACCAAAGGCCATCATCAGTGACCAAGGGACACACTTTTGCAATAGGAATTTTGCTTCCCTCCTTCGGATGTATGGGGTGACACACAAAACATCAACACCATACCACCCCCAAACAAATGGCCAGGCTGAGGTTTCAAATCGTGAGTTGAAACAAATCTTGGAGAAAACCGTGCAGCCAAATAGGAAGGATTGGAGCAAGCGCTTGGATGATGCATTGTGGGCTTATAGGACAGCATACAAGACCCCCATTGGTATGTCCCCATTTCGGATTGTTTTTGGGAAAGCGTGTCATCTCCCCGTGGAAGTCGAGCATCGGGCATATTGGGCTATAAAGAAGTGTAACATGGATTTGGCCCAAGCTGGAATTCAAAGGAAGTTGCAAATTCAAGAGCTTGAGGAGATTCGCCTGTCATCATATGAGAACTCAAGGCTCTACAAGGAAAGATCAAAAGCAGCTCATGACAAAATGATCCAACAAAGGGAGTTTCATATTGGAGAGAAAGTCCTTCTCTATAGTTCACGACTGAAGTTGATGCCTGGTAAGTTGCGTTCCAGATGGTTAGGTCCTTATATTGTGTCTAATGTTTTTCCTTATGGTGCAGTGGAGATCACACAAGAGGACATTGGAAGGAGCTTTACAGTCAATGGGCAACGTTTGAAGAGATACATTGAGGGACATCCTACTGATGCAGTGGATTTTATCACACTGCATGACCCCATCATCACTTGATCACATCAGGCTGTTCCTAACCCTTTCACTTTTATATTATTTGTCCTATTTAAAAATTCTGCATTTCATGTGCATATATCATCTCACGGGTTCACATTGAGGACAATGCAATATTTTAAGTGTGGGGGAGGGAACCTTTTAGTTTAGTAATTTTAATTGTTTTCCTGTTAAAAAAAACCAAAAAAAATTGTGTGTTTTTCAAAATTTGTGTGTTTATTTTACAATTTTCTGTGTGTTTTTGAAACTTTTGAGCTGAAATGATTCTCATCACCATTTTTAAATCCATATCAATAAGTGAAACAATTTACCCCTTGAAACTAAGCTTAAATGAATGCGGAAATGACTTTGTTTCAAGTTCAAATATTTAGTAATTTCACGCAAAGTACGCTGAATTTTGAATCCCATGCCAATCTCATTGTCTTTATATTTGAAATCACTTTCCTGTGAGGCTTCTAAACCATTATTTTCATATTCTTTACATTCACCTCACTTCTTGAGAGAGCCAAACCATACTTGATTTAACCAGAATTTGATCTATTCCTGTCAAAACTTGAGGGTTTGAGGTACTTGTGTTTAAATGATTGAGGCATTTGTTTGGTATTAAAACCCCTATTTCAAATAATCCTTTTTTATAATGGCCTACCTTGAATATTTAATCCTTGTAGCCCTTAGAAGCCATGCACAGCCTGTTAGGTTAAGCCACATTACAAGCCAATTTTCCCTATCCAACCAACTCTTGAAGTGAAATTGCATAATCTAGTTGAGCTTAAGTGTGGGGGAAGCTGTCTTGTGTTGTGCCACCACATTATGTGATACTTTGGGTGGAAAATTAAATTCTGAAGAGATGTGTTTTCTGCTAAAGAAAGTCATTATATTGAAAGATGTGCCTTTTCTGGAGCTTTCATGACAAGTGAAGCTGTGCCTTTTCTGGAGCTTCTAATTGAGGTGGAAAGCTGTGCCCATCTGGAGATTTCAAGAAAATCATGTTTTAGAAGATTGACATTTTTTATGCTGAAATGATGAATGCTGTAAACCTTTCATGACTTTTCATGATGATGGAGCTGAATTGATACTATGGGGATTGAAGAGAAGACCATATTTAAGTGAAAATTAGATTAATGCAATTTTGCTTCAAAAGAGTCAAGCCCTCCTCATTCAGCCTCAGAGTTTTTCACATATTAATCCTACCAACCGAAAGCCACAGAACAACCCTGAAAAGTCCTCATGATAAACATATGTCCTTGACTCACATCGGGTAGCGATGTAGGAATCTATCAAGCCTATGGTGACCCTTGTATGAGTTTGGATGAGAAAGACATTGCAAAAAAAAATGGATATTTGAGTGATGAGAGAAAATTTATGCGAGGTAAGTGTTTTGTGCATGGGCAGATAAATGAAGTGGAAATATATTGAATGATATAAATAGAGAACTTAAAATAAGGTTATTTATGAGGCATGATATCTTTTTATTCTTGGTGTGAAATTGATTGATCTTAAGGATATGTGTTTTAAAATTGGTTTTGATTTGATATTGATGTTTACTTGATATGAGATTTTGCCCAGGAGTGCAAAAGGGTAAGTGTGGGGGAGTTGATAAAACACTATTTTATTGAATATTTTATTGATAATAAATGATATAATTTCCTCATGTTGTGTTAAACATGTTTATTTATGAAATATTTGGGATTTGATCATTCATTTGAAAATTTGGTGAAAATTCCAGTTTTACCCTTAATAGTGCACTGTAGTATTTCGAAGATAAATATTTTTATATTTATTATTTGAATTTGAAATTTTGTAACAGTGTTCCTAACTTAATTATCTACAACTTTTATTCAGGACACTAGATCTAAAGAGTTAATTTGGTTGTTCAAATTGGGCCATGAAATCAAAGTTGGGCTGGGCTCGCCAGAATGGAGAAGGTTCTGTATTTGGGCCATATCCACTACATACGGGCTTGGATTGAGCCCAAATTTTGAGGAAAGCTCGGGGACATGATGTGTCACAAATCATCCTTCTGGAAGGCCGGTCAATGCACGCGTTTTGGAGGTCAAATGGGCGGTGCAAGTTTCATTAAAATATTTGGCCGAGATTTTGCATTCACACTTGAAACCACTTTAAACCTAGCCTCCCCTCCACTCTATAAATTAGTGATTTTCTCATTTGGAGAGGCTGGTTCATGCATTGGAAGATTGGAGGCAGAGGAGAATTGGTTTCAACCAAATTCTCCAACCATTGTAAGAGAGGTAGCTCTTGAAGCAAGGATCCTCTCATCGAAGCCTCCTTCTCTCCTTCATGTTGTAATTGTTTTGTTTGTGTAATAAACTTCTTTGTTCTTCTTTTATTTCTTCTCTTTTCCTCTGTTTTATTTAAATTTATTCTTCTCTTAATCTTCCTCTTGGGGCTGGAATTCTTGAGTAGAAGCGATATTGGGTTATACCCATTATAAACCTTTGCACATGCAAAACGCTTCTACGATGATTACGCCACCCATGGAAGAGTAATTTTTAGTGATCGATCTATCTTCTACCCTCTTCATTTAATTATTTTGAATCATTGAGCCTACTGTAATTCACTTAATATGATCCATGAATTATGTTTTTAAATTTTAAGAAACTAAGCAAGCAATTGAACAATTAATACAAAAACACGCGAGGTCGAGATTTTGTGTAAATTGTGAGAGTGCGAGCTTAATCGGTAATACAAGACCACTTGGGATAAATTTGTAGAGTTCAAATATAATCCCTAAACACAACTCATCCTCATTTCCAGAATGGATTTGTGCTCTAATTAACCACTGACCATAAGCTAACCTTAGAACAACAATCAAAGCAGGGTTCTGCGATTGCATGTTCCGAAGCTAGCCTAGGGTTTAAGTAATTCCATCTTTGTGGTTAAGTTAACACTTGTAGGGTTCGAGGGTTAACAAATTAGAGGATCATAATTAAGTGGATATTCATTTAAATGATAATTATTAATATGTAAATGAAGAGGTAGAGTTAGATCGATTACGCCTTTTAAAATATTTTCTAAAAAAAACATCTTCTTGTTGTGTTATTTTAATCGGAATTCATTTCAAAACTAAAAACAAAAAAAAATACAATCTTCTTCCAGCAAACTTCTTCTAGATTCATAAACTATAAACAACCCCCATCCTTTTCTAGTAGTGTTTTTATTCTCTTTTATTTTATTTTTAGAATACCTCTAATAAGATGTTTTAATTCACTTCCTCCTTTGAGAGACGACCTTGGTTAGCCCCCTATGCTACACCAAGTAAACTAAACATTAGCTTCATAGAGTGTTGTGCTTGGAGTTTTATCCAACGTAACTCACTTTTGAAGTTCTTTTGAGAGCGTGTGCGACAACGCTCTTTCAGTACCCCATGTTTGGGAGATTTAATGTATAGATAATTTACCCTAATCTATGCAAAGGAACTCTACACTATGCAAATGAACCCTATGCTACACAGTTAAACCCCGCATTAAACTATTCAATGGTAGAGTTTAAATCCGCAATTTAATTGGAGATTCATGAAAAGGTCTTTCCAGATTTACAGGATGATTGAAAGCTTCCCTACGATTGATTTAAAGTATCTTTATGATTGATTCAAAGAACTATATTCAACAGAGAAAAACACTTATATTCTTAAGGGAAGTTATAACTCCCCTAGATAATTTGAATTTGATGTTCCATGTTCTACTAGGTGATTTTTTTGGATCTGTAATACCGAAGCAAGATATCTTCTCTATATATTCTATCACAATTACATTGGAATAAATATATACACCAATATTCACATACGATTGTATTCATGTGAATATATTTATAGAGGTGATGTAATGAATGATTGTCTCTATTATTTTCTAAAAGAGGCTACACTTTTGAGACATACATTTTTAACCTTGTACTACTTTTTATTTTTATTCAAATTAAAGATCATTTGAAACCTGTATCACTTAAAAATTATTCATTCTTGAAGATATTCATTTCTGAATAAGAATATTCATCTACTGTCAGCTGTTGTTTCTACTAAAATTGTGAAGATCAACCCGAACCATCATCAAATCAAACTCTTTGTTTTATATGTGTTTAAACTACTCATACTCATTTTCGGTGAAGTTTCAACTTCTTGTACTAAGCTATCGATAATAAGTTCCCTATAAAAGAACCAAGAGGCTCTACTTAGTCATGTTGTAAAGGTGTTAACTATATACACTCATTTTTGGATTTGAACGTTGAGTGATAAGAGAACCTTTCTAGGGAAATTTTCCAAGCTCGTAGAGAGAGTGTTGGGGGAGTGGACTAGGGGGTATTTTTTCCCAAACCACTATAAAATTGATGTTTTCATTCCTTCTATTTATCTGCTTCTTATATTTTATATATAAGATAATTCTACAAATATATATAAATCACAAATAGATTTACAAACCAAAATATGTTGTGATTTTACAAAGTAAATAATTCACCCCCCATCTTGTGTTATCTTTGTATTATTCTGACCTAACACTTATACCACGAAATCTATGTAACTTGTGATGATAGAATATTTTAGAACAACAATTCGTCGCCATATTTTTTTATCAAACATTCTGTCCCTTGGAACTTTGGAAACTTCAGAAGATAAACATTCAATCCCAAAAGGTCATTTGATATCCTCAGTCAAAAAAATTTAATCTAATGCAATTTGGTTACGAAATGATCATATGATCCTCTATATTCAATGACACCTCTTTCTAATTTACTTTGTTAAAAATCATTACAAAGTGTTGTGATTTTTTTAATATAATTAATAGAAACCATTTCCAGAAACATTATTTTTCAAAAAAAATAAAACAAACTTATTCAAAACAACTTCCAAAAACCGCAAAAAATCCTTCAGCCACTTTGGTCCCAACAATCCTCTATTTTAGATTTTGTTTTCAATGAAAGAACATAAGTCACTAAAACTTTTTAACTCAATATATTGATTTCTAATCCCAAAATTCTAAGCCTACATGAGTGAACTTGATATAGGAAATAAGAATCATTAAATAAAAAATTCATGATGTCCACAAGTAGTGACATAAGAAACTTTTTACTAAAACTCTATAATAAAAAAAATCAACCTTTTCCCACAAAAATAAAATTTCCTTAATTTACATAATAAAATGTTAAATTAGTTCACACATACTAAAATCCCAACTTACCCCTTTTAAAAACTCCCCCTAAATATGTAATTTACTTAAAAGGTTTAAGCATATACCAATGGATAGATTTATGTTAAATAATTTTCTCCCCCTTAACAACACTATACAAAGACAAGATAAGAGAGGGGGTGGATATTACATCCCTTATCCTTAAATAGAGTGAGGTTTTACACTCATGTTTAAACTTGGATTATAAAATGTTTCTTTCAACAATGCCTTTGTGAATATATCAGAAACTTGCTCTATTATAGGATCATATTTAGATTTAGTTCATTCTTCTCTACATGCTCTTTGATAAAGTGATATTTAATATAAATATTCATTTATTGAGAATATTACACAATTTTTAGTAAATTTATTGCACTTTGATTATCACATCCCAAGAAAAGGGTAACTTCACTTCTATAACAAATCTTCCAAATGAGTTTTCTTCCATATTAGTTGTGTTTCAGTTTGAGTGGAAACAATATCCTCATATTTATATTTACTTATAATTAAAAAAATTTCTTCTTTGTATTCCAACTCATAAACATTTCTCATAAAAATAAAAAACTTCCATATGTAGATCTTATATTATCAATGCTTCCTTCCCAATCAATATTTATACAGCCAAAAAACCTATCTTTCCCAAGAACTAATATTTTATACCCAAATTATTTATTCCATTTTTATATCTGAAAATTATTTTTCCTACTAAGAGATGAAATTATTTTAGAGAAATTTAAAAAATTTCACACAAAGTAACAATCTATAATTGAATCCATCAGATATAACAAAATTTTAATAAAGTTATTAAATTGCTTAGGATAAACTTCATTTCCATTAACATCTGCCGACAACTTGGTTACCACTAAAATTGGCATGGAAAATGACTTTGAATACTCTATTACAAACATCCTAAGAATTTCCCCAGAATAATTCTCTTCATACATGAAAATATATTTCTTATTTTGTGATAATTTTAATCTAAGAAAATATTTCATTTCTCCAAGCATATAAATTTCAAATAAATTCTCTATCTCATCAATAAATTTTTTACAAGTCTCTTCATCATTCCTAAAAAAGATAATATTGTCAACATAAATAATCAGATTAGGGAAACCTCTTAAATTTCTGTAATGTAGAGGTTTCTACCTACCCTTATTTTCTTAAATTTTATCTTACTTAAGAAAACGACCAATTTATAATAAAAATATCTCAAAGATTTTTTAACCCATAAAAACCCTTCTTAAACTTGTACACACAACTTTAATCTTTCCCAAAAACAAAGCCACATGGTTGATCAATATAAACTTCTTCATCAAGCTATCCATTAAGAAATTTTGACATTACATCCATTTGAAAAATTTATAACCTCATTATGAAGTGATAGTAATAAATATTATGATAGTTTTTAAAATTTCCACTAGAGAAAAAGTCTCATGAAAATAAATGCCTTTAATTTGTGAGTAACCTTTATAAACTAGTTATTCTTTGTTTTTATCACTTTACCATCTTTATTTAACTTATTTAGAAACACCCACTTTATTCTAATCACATTTTTATTATTTTGTGTGTGTAAAAGTAACCAAGTATCATTTTTATCAATATAATTATACTCTTACTTCATAGAATAAATCCATTATCGATTCTTAAAAACTTAATAAACATATATTAGCACAACCTATGAATATAAATAAGTATGTCAAACAAACTTTGAATTTATTAAATTTTGAACCTATTTTTTTGATCTCCAATGATGTTATGAACTCCACCTTTTTCCTTACCCTAGGATGAGATGTATGATGTTTTTTATAATCACTTGAGATAGCTATGTATGAATCCTAAACTTGTGAAGCATCAATATTGTTACTATCATTAGGAAATTTTTCATGTTGTTCAACTGCAACCTCTTCATAATCCCCATATTCACATCTGCATCTATTTGTGAAACTTTCTTATCAGTTTTTTCAAGTAATTTTAAATCTAAATATTTAACAATATTTCATGTCTACTTATTAAAACACCTATATCTTCTACCATTATAATCATATACAAGAATGATTCTATCAATACCTCTCTAATCAAACTTCATAAGATTTACACCCTTGAATTTTATAATAAAATGATTGTCAAACACCCTTAGGTTCTTTAAACTTATAGTTTCATTATAAAACATTTTATAAGAAGTAATGTTAATGTTTGGACTATAGAATAATCAATTATGATTATAAACAACTACACTCATAGTCTACCTACAAAAATAATGAGAAGTCTCATGTTCGATCAACATTATTCATGTAGCTCCACTAAGCTTTTGTTTCTTCTATTAAAAACACCATCTTTTTTATGTGTATAATGAACTAAACTCATTATTAATTCCATGTTTTTATATATAATATTTGAACTCTAATTTTATATTTGAATCTATTATCTATGCAAAAAATAATTACAAAATATCTACAATATGTTTCTGCTCTTCTCTTGAAACTCTTAAACATTTTTTGAGCCTCTGGTTTATATTTAAAAATAATAATAGATGAAATGAAAGTAAAAAAAATAATTAAAAAAATAAATTACTTATATTAATATGTTTATTATTTACTTATTATCCCGTAGACATCAGAGTGACTCAACACTAAGGGATATGTTGAATGAATATCAACTTTCTAATAAAATGAGTTTGGTATTCTACCTTTTTGGAAAATGGAAAAACACCACTATCTTGTTATTATGATATCAATAAAATATAAAATATTGTATATATTTTTAAAATTCATTATATTTCTATGATTCATGTTCCCTATCCTCTTATTCCATAACTTATTTTCTTCCATCTTTCTCAAATTTCATGAACTTTTTGTACTACTAACTTGAAATAAATTTCCCATGGTTCATTGACCTTTTCTAGCAACATTCCCATATTATATTATTTTAAATTCAAACCTTATTTTATAAAAAAACTATTACCTTCATCACATAGTTGTAAAACACTTAAAAATTTTTGTTTTATCATATCAAGAAACAAGTCTTTTTGTATTTAAAAATTTTTCCCAAATAATTGCAGACCCAAAACCTTTTATTATGAGTGACTCGTCATTTACAAAACTCACTATACCTTCTTTAAAATATTTTAAATTATTAATCAGCTTTAAATATCCGCTCATATGTGAATATCACATATTATACAAAATCAGATGTTATTCTCTTTTTTTATATTTGAGAGAAGTTTCAATAATAGATTTTTCCTTGCCTTTTTCGTTCTTCACATCCAAATTTGGGGATTTTTTATAAAATAAATTGTAATGAAAATATTGATAATACGTCCTTTTTAAATATTTCTAGGTTTTTAATATTTTTCAAAAATATTTTCCAAGGGTTTGAATCTATTTTCAATCTTAACACCAACTTTCTATGGCTACCTTATTTTAGTGGGTTGACACCCCCTCAAAAGTTTCTTCCAATTTCTACTGGAATTATTGTAATTTTGATGATTAAACCAATAAATAATAACTATATGTAAAATCCCTCAAAATACCAATAGTTATTATAGAAGGGATATTTTCCTATAAAACATCCATATTTTCAGGAGTTGTGTACCTGCCATCCATAAATGTTCTTACATTCCACTTTAAAACTTTTCTACACTCCAAAGATTTTGTAATATTTTGAGATTTTATTCATTATTTTTGATTTCTTTTCAGCCTCAATAGAGTCACTAGTAAATTATATTTTTGGTTTAGAATTTGAAATTTTAGAAAATACATATTTTCCAACTCTGTTAGTTTTATCTACGTACGTGGTTCTCTCATATTTATCATTCTTCTAATGATGTTCAATTTTTTATCAACCTTTGAGGATAAATTATTGATCCTTAATTGGTTTTCACATTTCATAAATGTATCCAACTTCTATAACTTATTTTAGAAAATTTTAAATTTATTACTCAGCTTCAGAAAGTTTCTATTGAGTATGTTCTAATTATTCATCCTTTAACTTCAAATTTTCTTCAAGATGAATATTCTGATTTTTCTCTTCATCAAGAACCATCTTCAAAACATCAATATCTTAAAAAACATGGATCCTCCTTCAAGAAAAAATTAATTATTTTTTCATGGGAGATTATATTTCTTAAACTTATTATTCTCTATTTCAAGTCTTACAATCTTTCAAATACATTATTTTAATGTTTTAGAGTAAAAACATATAATTATATTGTTCTTATTCTTATTCATAACTACTAATTTCATCACTAATGAAATTTTCATTATTCACATTTATAATAAAAGTATATTTACTAGATTTATATTTTATGTTTTTATCTTTTTATTCAATATTTTCATCTTAATCCTTTTTAGATAAAAATATTCTCCTTTTGGATTTAGAGAATTTATAACTTTTCAATTGGAATGAGATTTATATTTTTATATATTTTTATTAAAGTATATTCTTAAATTTATTTCATCTTTATCACTTTCATTATCTTCATTTCTTCAAGGATAATTTAAATTATATTTTTGGATAGATCCCAAGCCAAATCATTTCAGTGGTAACTTCTATTTGAACTTCCTTGTGAACCTTTTTACATTTTTATAAAATAAGAACACAAATTCATTAATTTTGTATTAACTTTGTATTTTGTGTCAGAGTCACTAACTTCTGCATATTCAAAAAAATTCTCAGACTTTCCATTCTTGGAAACTTTGAAGGAAATTTCTCGATCATAATTTTCTTTTTTTCTTCCCAACTTTCTCTATTTTCATTTCATATGTGATGATAATTCTATGTAGATCATCTAGAGATAGAGTTTCAGGATCTCTATTTTCCAAGGTTAAAACTTTAGTATCAAACTTATCAAGGAGAATTTTTAATATATTTTCAACTAATGTTTAATCTTACAACTTATCTCCAACACATATTATGGTGCTTATAATTTTATTCATCCTTTTAAATAAGTCACCAAAAGATTCATAATCACCCATTTTGAGATCTTCATACTTTAATCTCCATATTTATAACCAGTCTTTATTAACATTTATATTTCCTTCATAAATTTTATTCAACTTATACCAAATGACTTTATTAGTTCTAACATCTCTTACTCTAAGAAAATAAATTTCAGAGAGTGAGGAAAAAATATAATTTTTGGATCATTCATAATTCTCCAATTTTTTCTTATTTGTTGCTATTAGAGGAACATTCTCAGCATGATGAGTTAAATCATCTGTAGAATATTCAAGAACTTCATAAAAAAGAGTCATATGATATGGAAAAGTTTTATATTTCTAGATATAATAGTTATTTATATAAAAACGCTGAATCCCCTTACTGTTTATAGAATTACGAACATCCATAGAAACTATTTTTTCTTCCAACTTCAGTAAAGAGTTAATGAAGTTAATCTTCACTCTGATACCAATTTTAAGGCCCATATAGAATCTATGTGATCACTGAGAGTGGGAAGGGTCGATCAGTGATCTATTTTTATTTTATTTCTTTTTAATTATGAAATATCCTTCTTATCGTGTCAAAGAGTTATAAATTTTCCTATAGGAATACAATAATTCATAAGGATCACTATATAATAAAAATTTCTAGTCCTTAGTATAGTTTGGAAATAACCCAATACCACACATTCCAATAGAAAAAAAATACTTTTTTATGTGGTTATAATAAGTATGGTATATCCTTACACTTAAATTTCACTATGATCAATACTAAATTTCATGTTCTTCCTAGAAAAAAATTTATCACAAATATTTTTGTAACAAATTTTATAAAAATTTAACAACAAACTCAAAATGTTTTTACTGTGCTAATTTTAATTCTTCAATTTTTTATTTCTTGAAAATCCATTATTCTTTACATTCTTTCCCAACAGTGGGTAGGAACTTATTTTATCCACTCACTATTCATATGTTTTATTATCTTATTTTTCCATCTATAAATTCCATGTGGAAAGACCGTATGGTTCCTTCTGATAATAAAAATAACTTACACAAATTTTCACATTCAATTACACGTGATAAAAAATATTTTTTGATGACTAAAAACCCAATCCATTCAATAATCCAAAAACCTCTGATTAATATCAACTTATTCTTCAACCTTAACTAAGATAATCCTTTTTTGGAAACTTTCAATTGAAAACTTGCTTCCATAAGTTCATTTGGAGCCTCTATCCGAAACCAATTCTTCATCACTTCAACTCTTTTTCATTCAAAAATAGTACACCACAAATGTACTTGTACTTCCATTCATTTATATATATTATTTAATGAGAAAATTTTGGAATTTAAAATAAATTTCCTTCTTAAACAAAAAAGTAAATTTCAAAACTCTCGCTCAAATAATTCACAAAAAATCTCCCCAGGACATCTATAGGGTTCCTAAATATTCTCATAAATTAAAGCATCAAAAATATTCCTTCTTTCTCAAATAGAATAATGTATATTCCATTAATAATTATTTATATCTTTAAATGATCAAAAAAACATCGTCATATTGATTATTATCTATGAAAATTTCAAAAAGAACTTCATTTTAAAAAACTTCATTCAAAAAATGTTTGTCTGAAAAATTTTAAAGAGTTTCAATGTATAGAAAGAGTTCAATTGATGATCCAATATAACTACATGGGAACATTTTGGAAGGATTCTCCTAGAAAATTTCTATGTTTTATGATTGGAATTATAAAACTTCAACCAATGATTTTGTATGTCCTATGTACATTTTACAACCAAAGGATTTCACCAAAACACTCTTTTAGATATCTTCATATACCATCCTCTATCCTGTGACCTTTATGTTTCTTGTGAGAGATTTCGTTTTTTGTTAGTTTTATTTTTTGGTAAATTGTAATCATTTATTTTAATGGTTTCAATTATTTTCTTATTATTTAAGTTTATTAGTTTTTTTAAATATAAAATTATAGTTTTAATATTTTATTTCTTATATAAAACACTTTATTTTTTATTTTTTAAATATGTTTAATTATTTTTTTTCTTAGTGGACTTTAGTAAAACTCATACCAGCCGTGGAAAATACCAACCACCATATCATCAACTACATTGGGGATCTTGAGGCTCAACCCATGAGAGAGATAGCCCAAAGTTCCTACATAGTGGTAGGAGAGTGTGGTGGGATATATATAGTCCCAAAGTAGAGTGGGTGTATAACACACCAGTAAGAGTGTCGATGGGCCAGTGAACATGCGGCACAACCCATATGGTGTAAAAGTCATGTTTAATAGGTTTTGGTCCCCCGTATCTAGAACGAACTAGTAGTGATACAAGTTTATTAATATAACATAGTCTAGTGAATGAGGGAGTATGATGTTGAACATGTTGAGGTACTACACTTTTCATCCTCCTTAAAATGTTGTGGGCTGTACATAATCCATTTGATAGACTTTATCTAAGTCACCCGACCATTCAAGGGATATTTTTCTTTATTGAGTGACTCTGAAGAGTTTTTGTATATGGATGTTCTTCATGTAACATCATTCAAATAATCCAGGAATTCATTTATGTGTCTTTTGATCATCTTAGCGATACGAATTCAATCAAAGTGTCATAAAAATTCATCTTCATGAATAAACAAAGATATATCTGAGGAGATACAGTAAAAGGAAAGATCCATTTCCAAACAAGATTATACTCATATAGATTGTTCATGTTTCAAATAATAGGTTCACGTGATTTATATTTCATGCACAACTTCTTCAATATCTGTAACTGGTACTTCTCAGAAGCACTATTTTTCAAGTAAAAGTAGATCATATTCACAGTATATCATCGGGAATGGTAGCTCTTCCCTAGTGATGTAAGTACCACAATGTACTATTCAATGATGCTAGTATTCTCTAATATAAGTACCACTGTGATTTTTTTATCAAATAGCTTCTCCCAATAATGGTAGCACCACCAGCCTCCATCAATGGGATTTCATCACAAGGGTCAACCATTCCTTCACTTTGATGGTTGATCCCAAAAATGGTAAATCCCTACTTTGATAGTGGATCACTCACTGGATAATAGCATCTATAATACACTGAATGGTAGATCACACCAAATTGTAGATCATACCAAACAACATATCATACTAAATGATAGATCACTCTTCAATGGTAGATCAACGTGACGGTATCTCACACAATGGTAGTAACCTCCCACTAAGAACAGGTATATTTTTCATCTACCACCAAATAAAAAATTAATTTGTCCAAAATTATAATTTATAATATTTTAATTACTATTTTATTGATTATATTTTGATAAAATATAATTACAAGTTTGATTAAAATATTCTAAGAAAAAATTCTATACACATATACACATGTATTATTTTATTTGCAATACATTATTTTTTATAAATTTCTTATATTACAATAAACTAAAAGTTTATTACCTTTTCTTAACTAAATTATAAATGTGTATTATATATATTTTTTACAATCAATCTATAATTATTATGATATTATTTTATGAAGAAATAAATAGCACTAACTATCTGATATTAATCACGGTATTTTGAAATATAGGTAATAGATATATTTTGAGATGTTTATTATTTTACTAAAATATAATTATGTAATTAGATAATAAGACACTCCAAGATCATTTGATTCAAAGTCACACATCTAGATAATGTAATACAAACAAAGTAATGTGATAAAATTTTATTCCCGGATTGACAACCATGATTGATAGAAATATAGAGATAGAAAAATAAAACTTTCACAAAATATTCATAAAGTACCATTTATTGACTAAAACTACTATTTCATTTTAAAGAACCGGAAATTTCAAGGAATTTTTTTTCCTAAATACTTTTGAATTTTATGAGTCTGTGGCTTCTGACAAAACTTGATTATGAGGCCCTGTGTGCCTGGAATAAATTTCCGAAGTTTAGCTCGGGTACATTCAGTAAACGAATGAGCGGGTTTCTCTATCTTTTGAACCGGTACTCGGAATTAAAATCTGAGGGCATTGATGAACTCGCAGCACGGGTAATTGCTTAAGGGTACCTTTACCGCAGTTTCGTTTTAAGAAATTTGAGAATTATTATTTGGGGTTTAATTAAAGAAGTAAATAAAATTGTTTGTACAATTTTATTATTTATCTAAGGAGTTTAATTCCTCCCATGGGAAGTTGTTGGTGGGGCCCACACCCACCCAACTTCCCATGTGTGGATAATTGAAAGGTGGGGCCCACACGAGCCCCAACCTTTCACCTCCCCCTAAACTCCTTAACCCTCTTTAAACCCCCCCCCCCCATTAAACTCCCATGTTAATGTTGACAACACTCTCATTTATGAGACCTCTCACCTCCTCCTCTCTCCCTCTTTAACTTTTATTAACACAGCTTATTTAATTAATGGAACCTATTCAATTAATTAATTAAGAGATTAGAATTTTTAATGGCCTGGAATGTTTAATTAAAATAAGGTGAAACCTTATTTTAATTGGGTTGGCACTTGTTTTGTTGGGGGGAAACTTCTTGAGAGATAGATTTTGTGAAGAAAGAGGGGAATTTCTCCTTTTTCGAAGAACGATGTCTCCTTCCACAAAGATCGACAACGCATCTTCCATTCTCTTCTCCGTGATAAGAGAGGAGATGATGCTTCCTCCTCATGCGCACTCTGACGACGTCCACGAATCCTCACCTCGCGACGCCGTCTTCCGTGACACATACGTTCGTCATCAATTATTGAAGTAGGGTTTATGTTCAATTTTAATGGTTTAAAATAGTGCCTTCATTCGTTGTTGTATATCTTTGATTGTCTCGGCCTATTGCTATCGCTTAACGCAGAGGGCACGGGCCGAACGAACACGGTCTGATGACCCTCCACTAGAACTTGATCTTTTTGGAACAGACGATCGGAGGTGGAACACGGAAGAGACTGGCGGCGCAAGGGCTGTCGTCGCATAAGCTAGGAAAAGTCGCGGCCAAGCGGGCCGCGGAGGAGGAAGTACGGCGCCGTCGCTCCATGCTGGGGATGCGGAACCGCGACCATCGTAGGCCACTGCGAAGGAAACCGGCGTCGTCGCGCTGACTATGCAGCGGGAACCACGGCCCGCTTTGCGGGCCGCTTCGATGGAAGGACAGGCCGGCCTGATGGCCGGCCGAGTGAGGGGAGTCGCAGTGCCAGGAGGGCATCGCACTGGAAAACCAGCCAGCCCGGCGGCCGGTCAGGCGGAGCAGATCTACGATGCCAGGAGGGCACCACGCCGGTAGAGTCGCGGCCCGTCGTGCGGGCCGCTTGCGCCAAAAGGCTGGCCATCCTAGACGGCCAGTTTGGGAAGGACGGCGCCGCTTGGCGCTGTCGGTTCGGACAACCGAGGGGTCGCGCCCCTCGGACCGATCGGCCCTCGGGGCGATCCAGACAGGCCGCGTTCCCGGCCGGGCCACGCCAAACTGGGCTGCGTCGGGCCGCTCTGGGCCACGCCGGGCCACACCACTTTGGGCCGAGCCGTGCCCCTCGGGCCCAGCCGCGCGACTCACCAGGCCCGGTCCAACCCCTTTTTCGGGTTGAACCTGCCAAAACCGAGTCGACCCGACCCGTCATCCCATCGGGTCTAACGGACCGGGCCCGATTTCACTTAAACGTGAATAACATGAAGATCGCGCGTCCAATAAATGTGTTGTCTACTGCACTAGGACCCTTGTGACGAGGCGCTGCTTTTTCATTACTCTTAGTGAGTTTTGGATGACTTCGGAAAAATTTCTGGGTTGGTTCGAACCTGAAACCAACCAGGCCCTCGGAGCAGAAACACTTATAACTTGAGGACCAGACATCCGACTGACGTGTCATCTACTACGATGGATTCCTCTTGATGAGACAGTCTTTTTCGCATACTTCACCTGAGGTTTTGACACAGTTGGAGTATGACCATGTTGGATTGTACCCGAAATCCAACCGGGCCCTTGGAACGGAAATGCTAATAACTCACAGACCGGGCGTCTGATCGACACGTTGTCTGTTGCATTGAGACCCCTATGAAGAGGCATTCATTTGAGATACTTCTTAGTGGAACTTCATGACACTTGGAGTGTCAACCAATAGCTCGTGGAGCGAATCCCCCTGGAGACGAGCATACGGAGTACGGTGACCTTGTAGCTGGCTGAGACCTGATGACTGGTTGTCTGATTCGATTCGGAGTGACTTGAATAACCCAGTAGGGAGCACTACTTTGTGAGGTGGCAGACCCACAGCAGAGGAGCACTACTTTGTGAGGTAGAAGACCCATGGTACTCGACATGAGGAGTACCTATGTAGGCTATGAGGGGGGAGAACTACAGTGTGAGGTGGTAGACCCATGGCGGGGGAGCACTACTTTGTGAGGTGGCTGATCCGCGGTACTTGACAGGGGGAGTACCTCAGCAATCTAAGGTTAGTGAGTAGCACCTCGGAGTTGTGACCGGACTACTACGCTTGACAGAGGAGGAGTTCTCCAGCAGCCGTGTTTTTGTCATTGTGAATAAAAATCATGGTTTGATCTGATTCAATGACCTTTGTGTTTCTCCTCATGATTGAGATGGGTTACTTGATAACTTATGTATATGTATGGGCATATACCTAAGTAAGGGTTATCTGTTGATATCATTCTTTGTGGTTATCCTTGTTGGATTTAGTGTGACCTTGAGGGTCTTGGGGTCCCTACTGAGTATCGTTATATTCACCCCTGCATGGGTTATGCTCGCACCTCGTTGTGTTGGATGCAGACGACGGACAGTGCTGACGGAGGTTGAGTGTATGAGGACTGGACAGCACCTGGAGGTGGACCTCACGACAAGTCGGTAGCCGGAGGTGGACTTCACGACGATTCGGCACCCAGAGGAAGTTGATGGATGAGGACGCTGAAAAGGCTATTTGTACCTACCCTTTAGGTAGGATCCGTGGTGGACGATCTAGGAGCTATGCTTTCTGTACCTACCCTTCAGGTAGGATCTGTGGTGGACGATCCAGGAGCTGCTTGTCACCTTCCAGTTGTTTTGTCTTTTACCTTGTACTTTACAGTTGGGCTTGTATTTCCAGCCCCCTTACCTTCAGCACTACTTTTGTTTTCAGTTTTACTTAGTGTTTTCTTCTGCTTGTACTCTGGTTGAATGTGTTTACGTTTTATAAAGGCAATGTCTTCCCAGTTATAGGGATTTACGCCTTTGGTGCTAGTCGCCAGCCCCTGGCCTATGGAAGGCGGTCTTGGGGTAGTCATGGCATGGGCCCCAAGGACGGGTCCTGACATCCATTATGGAAACCCCAGAGTAATTCATCATTTTCTTCATCCACTAATAATGTGATCAATTTTTTTGAGATTCATCAACATTTACGATTATCTGATCTTCTATTGTTCTTAAGTTATTTCTATATTTCATAATTGAATATATTCTTTCTATATTTGTAATCTAGAGTCAGTTCTAAGATTTTCCCATCCAAAAGATATCAAACATTTTATTGTTGCCATCTAAAAGTAAGGGTGGGTTGTGACTCCTAGAAAAAATTCAGGTGGGTCATGACTCCTTCAGAAGAATAAATTTTGTTGGTTCTTCTTTCTCTTATACTTTTAGTGTTTGTGCTTTTGAATGAATTTCACTGATTGGACTTTCATGAAAAATATTTATTTTTAGATGGAAGGACAACCCCATATCTTATCTCTACCTGTTGAGGAATGAGAGGCCATTATAGTTAGAAAATGTTCAGAATAATGTCTTCCCTTTGCAAACCTGCGAAGAACATGAAAACATATTTATGGGATATCGAACAGTCCAGACATTCTATGCTCCTTCCAATTGAATGCCTATATCTACCACAGCATAGCCACTACTCAACTCGCTAAGTATAGATGAAGAGGAATGTACCGTGAAGGTCTTTTCCTATGCTTCACTCTATCCCGAAACTTCACAGCTAGGGTAAGGTTTCAAGAGTCTGCCTTGGAGGGGAACCTTCGCGCAACCTACATACAACAAATCACAAGCTTCATTTTGTATGACCACGTCTATGACATTGAAATTCTCAGATAATAGAAAGTCTGATAGGTTCTTAGAGAGTTTGTCCATTCGGACATCTCTAGACTCTCTGTCATTCGAGCCTCCCTCTGGTAGCCTAAGTGTACACTGTATGAGTTTAACCCTTACCGCCCGAGGTGTGTTTGGACTAGAGAAGCGGAAGAATTGAACACCAATTTGGGTATTCATCTATCCACACCTGGGGATCCTCCATGATGGAGGATGTGGTGAAGAATGTGAGATAGTATATTCTTATTATTGTTATATAAAATGAATTGTGAGGAAGCAATTCTTTGAAGGTGGAATAGTGTGACACCCCAAAACTTATTTCTCATGTAATAGTAATTTACATGTTATCCAAACAGAACCTTCAAAATAAATACCAGGAATTTTTATTTAAATAAAATATTGTAGTGTTTACATTACAACAAGTTCAAAGGAAAACCATACTAACCAAAAATACATATTAAAATACTTATTAGAATTATTGGGAGACCACCCAAAACAAATTAAAACCAAGAAGATAATTTGGGACTTTCAGATCTGTCGCAATGAACATTAGTATGGCAAGATCCACTACAACAACACTGAGCATCAGTGGAATGATGTTCACTATCTTCTTCAATTGCATTCAATTTGGGACACCCTAATGTATGGTTTTATGAGGCCTCAACTCGACCATTTCCCATTGGGTGACCATATAGTTCTAATGGATATAATTATAGTCGTTGGCATTTTAGTGGATTAATTTAAAATATCTATATATAATTCAGTTTTCCAAAATATATAAGTTATGAATTGAAATTATATTAAAACCTTTTATTATGACCTTTATGAGGACAATGGTTTAATATTTTAAACTACACTAAGTGTGCTTTAAAAAGTAGGTGAGGATTTCAAACACCTTTAAAATATTTCAAGTATCTTGTAAATATTTTCATTCTTAATTATTAAACAAGATTTTAACTAAACTATCTCTTTGATTTTTATAGTACTAGTATAAAGTTTTCATATAGATGTATCAAATTGTAATTTATCACATGGTGTTTTAAAACATTGGTTTTTATATAAATTGAGGGAAATTGTTTGTTTTAAAAACACCTATATATGTATAAGTAAACCTAGTATAATAGTTAACAAAAATATATCCACAAGGGCCAGCCCTCTAGCAAGGCCAAAGGAGGCAACACGCGCTAGGCGGCCAAGCCTATTCTTCAGCCTCAGCATAGGCCAGCTTGTGGGCTTGTGTGCATGCATGCTTGGAACACGCATGGGGATCATAGCACCTCAACATGCGGAGTGGCACGACGGTGTGGGTGGGTATAGTAGCGCACCCGCAGAACCCGGTACGGGGCGATACCAGGAGGGGGAGGTAGAATTCTGATCCATTGCTCAGAGTTCCTGTTTTGTAAAGAGGTCGTGGGAGTCCCTCCATTTTGATGTGGTATGAGGAAAATCATCTGGGATCAAATCCAAACCATTGGATCATGTCGCATTCGATCTGGGCCGTCTATTTCAATCTTTAATTTGATCCTCAGTAGCCACAGGTATCCTCCATGTTTTTTATATGCCATCATATTGGGATGATATCTAATCACATCTGTATGAGTAATTTTAAAATACCACATTAAATTTGAGCCATCCGATCTATCGTGGATCTAATCGTGACCGTCCATATCCTTTTATAATCGTCGCATAATCTATGGTCATTCAATCTACTCCCCCTTTAATCCCAATTGTCCATTCATTTTCTGGTTTATCCATCCCACATTATCTTCTTCTTCCTCCTGCCTGTGCTGGACCAGTAACACCTACTCTTCCTTTCTCTTTTTTTCCACACCAGTGACTCCTTCCATCACCATCTAAGGCCCATCCTTTCATGTGTTTTCCATGAAGATAGACACCCCTGAACTTTTTATAAACCGAATAGACCTTGGTTTTTCCATTAAAATAGAATTAAAAATGTATTATTTATATTTTATAAATATATCACTTTTTTTTCTCAAACCCCATTGTTTCTCCTTCCTCCAGCACCTCCTTCAAGATCCTTTGAGCCTTTCCCGAGACTCTCCTCCTCTTCAAACCAAGGTAAGGGATATATTGTCTTGTTTTTGTTGATTTGAGGGTATATTCATATATATATGTACAATCATAAAAATATATATATATAACCTTATAGTTTAGTAAAAATCTTCTCTTATATTGATCCCAAGTCTTATGGATTTTGAGTTCAAGAAGTATTATGAACGTAAGGGTTCATTTCATTTTGTCTTCTTCACACAAGAACCTATTTGTATACTTTGTATATTTGATTTATGAAAATATATATTTATATATGTATGATCATATGGTTTTGGGTAAATCTATTTTTTTACATGATTTTAGGATTTTTAAACATTGTGTTTTAAGCTTAAATAATGTTTTAAAATGTAAGGAATTATGTGATGTATAAAACTTTTATGTGTATAAATATATATAGTATACATGATCATATATAATTATATAGTTGGTATAAATCAAATTTTGGACTGAATATAAGACTTTTAACACTGAAATATAATGATTAATTTATGTTTTCGATAAACTTTCAAGTGTAGATTGATTTTGTGTAAGACCCTTATGTATACTCGGTTATGAATATAAATTGTATATGTTTAAATAAATATTTATGTAAGTTTATTTAATAAATAAACCTTTTAAAATTTATATTATAATTTAAGATTTAGGGACACGTGTTCATTAATGTGAATAATATATTAAAGTTATATGGGCGACATTAGATTTTTGGTTTAAACCCTTTTAATACATAATGTATATTTGGATATGTGAATATATGTGTACGAAAATAAACTTTGATTCTCAATTTTACTTATAATTTTCCAAGGATTTCAAATAATGAGTAAAACATATTGTTTTTAAAATATGGATGTTCTATTTTAAAATACTAATATTTATATACACCCTTGCGTATAAACATATTTACACAACACTAAACCCTAATTTTGGATATTCCAAATATTATACTTTTGATGTGTTTACTAATTGTGGAGAGTTCATGAGTATAATATTTGGGGTTTTCTGCTCCTATATTCATATGTATGAATCACTTATTTATATATATATATATATATATTAAATTGTATTAGTTATGGTTGAATATCTTGCTACCCGTTTTTAAAATTATGTATACCAATGTAATGTGTCATACAAAAGCATATTAGTAATAAATGTTTGAGCATCTATGAGATTATTACCTCACATGAAGTACTTGGTTTATATTTTAATTAATTATGAATCCAAATCATGATGAAATTCCAATATATATTTGATTAATAAGGTTTTAGAATGTAATTTTATCATTGTATGTGAAAAGTATGTTATTGATTTTGTGCATTAGTTGTCATCACATGTGCTATAATCTACTTAACATACTTGTCATTTAAAGACATAACCATGCAATTGATAGTTTTGTAATTAATACTTATATTCTTGATTCTCTATATATATGTAAATGATAATGAATGTAATCAAAACACTTATAACCTTTTATGGAATTATGAATTAAATTATTCATGTTGGTATGGGACACCTTGAATAATATCAAATGAGAAATTAAATATTCAATGTGGTATGGGACATTTTGAATATACAACCCTATTTAGAATATGAGGAATGTAATAGACTCGGTATAATGGGTTGGGGACTGGTTAATGAAAGCCCCTTGACGAATCTATTGTTCACATGAGACAATAAGGTCATGGCACAAGTCCATTGACATTTTAGGTATTAACACGAGGTCTTGATAGATTTTGGTATTATACATTCCCTCGTTATGTTTAAGATAATTAATTAACCAAGGGGATATTCGACGAGTATAATATCCATGGTTAAGAACCTGCACTTATGAGTATCAAAAAAAAAGTAAATTTCTATGTCATGACATTTATTAAGCACTTAGAGATTTTGTTGTCCAGTTACAGCTTATAGTTAGTATTGAAAAAATTTGGAGTTATTACTATTATGCGCAACTCTGATCATGTATTATTCTCTTTTATAAATTTTCTACTTTCATATCACATCTTACCCATTATAGTTGGAATATCTTTTATGTATTACTATGAATGAGCATGCCTATAATTGAATCATGTTTCCTTGTAATTATATTAGTATGATTTGAATTGTGATCTTTTAATTTGTAGACAATTGTTATTTTATGATACATGTGTTAAAGCATTTCTTAAGAAAATGTTTTATGGAAAAAATTTAAAGGAATGTTTTCAAAAGGATATAATTAGTATATTATGTTATTTTAAACCCCCTTTACTAGGAATTATTATGTTCACCCAACATTTTTGGAATAAATTTTTTAGGTATCAGTTTTTAGGTGAAGAAGCATGTTAGAAGATATTGGTTTCCCAGAATCCGAACCGAATCGATCCTCTGTATGAGACATGATGTGTAAAATACAAACGCATGGTTTTTATAAAAATTAAACATCATATTTTAAGGCACTAGATCCGGGTATTCTAGAGTCGAGTCATCACATCAAGAATTCTACATTAAGGATCTTTTTAGGTTTAGAGTTTTAGAGAATTAGGCCATAACAATTACATTACATTTCAAATATTTCAAAGTAGACACTTCTACTCTAACCAATTTTTTTCACATTAATAAAACTTCCTAAATAAAATAAGAATTATTTTCTTGATGAAAATATTCTTTAATTCTTCCATTCTCTTTCCCTTCTTTATACCCTGTGAAAAACATTTCAAAAACTTGGGATGAGCATAAAAAGATCAGTAAGGGTTATAAAACAAGGAATGAAAAAATTAATATGTTAATACATAAAAATCAATAAAATAATATTTTTCAATCATAAAACATAATATCTTTAACATACCTCAAAAAATCATAATATTTATGAATAACACATAGAAATCATAAATCATATAGGTAACTTTTGGCATCTATAACATACTTACATTGTAGGTTTCCCAGCTATATAGGGAGTTATGTTTGGAATACCCATCACAGTATATTCCCTAAATATATTAGGAGAAACATTAACGTTTACCTCTATCACATAACCCAGTGCATTGGAGATCTATCTTGGGCTCACCCACCCTAGCTTTATCATGTAACCACCCTTATACGTAAACAATGTCCAAGAACCATAACATAATCATAACACATAAAACAAGCATAAAGGAAAGGTAACATTTCCACATTGCAATCACAATATACCATTTCAAGATAATGAAACAATCAATGCTTTCTCAAAAACATTTTCAATACCAAAATACATAAAAATGGTTTATGGTATTTATTTTCCTTTTTAAAACATTACGGCTTATTAAGGAAGCCAAATCTCAAATAATTCTCGTAGTGGTGGAAACGTCGTTATCATGTAAATTAGAAAGAAAATATTATTTTTGTTTCTTAGTAAAAAAATATTTGTAAAACAAAATATTCTATTTGAATAAATTTAAAATTCAAAGGGTTTTATACGCTGTATAAAATAAGGTCATGTATAAATCAAAATATGCCTCAATCAAAGTAAATTGAGAAGAAGTCTCTTACCTTGAATCTGAATCATCACATATGTTCCTTTTTCTTCCAGAATAATAATCTTATGTTAATTTATACTTGATTAATAATATTTTTCAAGTTTATTATTCCTTTTATATCACTTATTACCACATTATAAACAATACTTAATTATTTTAGTTAATATCGGTCATTTTGTTGATATTTGGTACTTGAGTCAAAAACGAACTTGTTATAATTACAAATTTTCCATGTGGTCAAAAGTAAATTATCTCCAAAATTATATTAATGATTTAAATTTCATATGAATCTAGTATATATATTTATTTATTATAGTACATAACATTTAGAGATAATAAATAAAATGCACCGTTCATGGAGAAGTAAGTTGTACGTATACATGAATGATACTTCCATTTCTTTTTCATATTTAAAGGAATGAAAACTAAATGATAAATAAGTATATTAAAATTCCAATATAATATAATATATAATTTCATTAACTCCATACTTTATATGTTCCATGTATGGCATGAATGAGCCCTATCACTTTGATGGGGCGGTAGTCCTCACTTTCTCAAATGAAATTATCGTATTTAACCATTATGAAAACCATAATGCTGTGATATTAATGAAAAATACATGAGCATAGAGACAATATAAATATAATATATAACACATATAAATATATTTCCATCATAATGACCACCATGAGAGGTGGTAGGGAAAAATTTAACAATCATCATTTAGTGAGGCAGTAGTTCACCGTACATGGAAACAATATGTTCGTATCCATTAGATGGAGGTGTATATAAGTGTAGTTCTAATACTTATCATAAAAAAATAATATTATATTTAATATAATGTTTTTTTTATAAAATAATGGAATAAATATAGTTTAGGTTGTTGGAGAAGAAAACTAAATGAATGATACTTGAGAGAAGACATTACCTCAAATCGAGTAACTCCTTTTGATTTAAGCTAAAAGGATTTATTGAATTGCCTTCTGCAAAAGTTGAGGTTTCTATAAGGAATATAGGGATGTTGGAAACTTATTTTGGCAGATTTGGTATAATCCAAGGGGCTTGAGAGGTTCGATTAAATGGGTAGAGGTGATGTCCTTTTATAAGAGGGGTGAGGGGCACTTTTGGAAGGTATTGAAATATTATTTTATTATAAAATCATTTTCGTTTTCAAATGGTCCCAAAGTCATTGATTTAAAAGATAAGATTTTTTTGGGTCGAAAACCTCTCAACCAATATGTTTTAGACAAGTCTATGTCACAAATTTAACCTTATATTTTAGCTTTAACCCTTAATTAACTAATTTAACTCTTACCATGTCTTCTTGTGTATTCATACTATATGGTTAATATAGTTACTACAAAATGACAATAGAACCTAAAGTGGTTAATTAATGACATTTTCAACATTATATAAGTCATTTTTCTGAATATTATATTTTTTGGACTATTATATCATTTTATAAAATTGTATTTTTTTTAAACTCATTTTCGTCAATTTTTATACTATTCATATCATGACTTTTTAAAAAATCCAAGACAACTTGATTATTTTGAAAAAACATTATTCATTCAAATATAACCAGTAATAATCATCCTTAAAAAAATTATGGCATAAAAAGTTTAAAAATAAATTTATTTTAATATTTATAATCTCATTTATTTAAATCATTCATTAATAAGATAATCACTACATCTTCATTGTGTCATATATATATATTTATTTATTTGATGTCTAAAATTTAAAAATAAAATACCATGATGTAGGAAACCTTTTTATATTTATAAATACTATTTATAGTCTAAAATATCACTTATAAAACTCTATATAAAAACGGTTTTAATAAAAGATACATTTTTAGGTTATATTTTCCTTAACTTTAAATTAAAAGTAATTAAATGTCATTTTCACACACAAGTGGCTCCATGGGGTCCAAAAATAGACCCAAGGATGAAAATGGTTGTACATATCTCATCAAATATGGTTAGGAAAATTTTTATGATAGATTAATATTATTATTTACCCTTATTTACCAGATTTACCATTTAACCATGGTAAAAAAATATTTACTGTAGTTACTATTCATAATGTTTAAAAATAAAAGTAACCTATTTAAAAAATTTGGACCAACTTATTCCAATTATGGAATACATTTTTTCAAATTCAATACACATAAATTTCAGAAATTAATTTAAAATTAATTCTCGTTGTCAAATCCAAAGGCGTGTTTTCAAGAAGTAAAAACTACCAAAAGATTGACATGTTTTTATATCCAATTAAAAAGTGAAATCACTTCCAATGACCATAATTGGATTAAATTATAAAAATATAATCCAATTACACTTTGAAACCAATTAATAGGACAATTTAACTATATAAATAAATTAGATGAAAATACAGTTTTGACTTAAAATGTAGTATTTTTCACTATTCATTAATAAATGAACTTTATCAGAAAAATACCAAAATGTCATCCAAAGTAAATTTTGATGTTCTTATTCTATAGAAGAATTTTATTTTGTCAAATAAAGCATATAAAAGTTTGAAAATCTAGATTTAAAAAGGGTTCGCCATCAAAAGGTAGTAAAACAACCTTTTAAACAATATTAGAGTATTACATGCTTAAAATCAGATTCATTCTTATTTTAAGCCTCTAAAATTAATTAGATAAATGTAAATACATTTAAAAAACAAGTATAATCATATTTTAGTTATTTATGTTCATTCCCTCCAATACAACGGCTATGCGTTAACAACCATTTAAAATAATAATTATATTATATTATTTGAGGTATAACTCAATGTTGTGTGAAACGTAAGATTTTGTAGAAATCCATTGTTACGTTTTGAGTATGCTATCAGATATATCATCTCCTTTAAAGTAATATTAATATTTAATTCATAAATATTAATAAATATGAAAATGTCATATTCTTTATTTACCTGGGATTTTACCAAAGTAAACCACATTCTTTGGCACAAAAGGTTAGGACATGTTCACTTCAAAAACATTATAAGTTGTAGAAACATGGAAAGGTTCTGAAAATTCCTAAATTTAATTCAAGTATTTTGTATATAATTCTTGTACAAATGGTAAAAAACATGAAGAGACATTTAGATCTGTTAATCTAATTAACATTGCTAGATGATTAAAACTTCTTTATCTTAGTTTATTTAGACCCATGGGAACTTCTAATTTAGTAAGTAAGAGATATATGTTTTTAATTGTAGATGATTTTAGTAGATTCAATTGGACTCTTTTATTCTCCCATAAAAGTTATCCATTAAACATGTTTATTACCTTCTCTAAAAAAATTCAAAATAAAATTGGTCATTTAATTTCATTTATTAGAAGTGAATAGGGAGGATAATTTGTTAACTTTGACATTGAGAAATTCTATGAAGATAATGGATATTTCCATAATTTTTCTGTCCCTAGAAAACCACATCAAAATGGTGTTGTATAGAGGAAAAATAGAACTATTTAAGAAATGAAAAGGAAAGTTCTTAAGGAAATCAACTTACCATAATAACTTGGGTATTAATCAGTTAACACTACTTGCTATTTTTAAAAATACTTTACATTAAACCCTTATTAAAGAAAACACTTTATGAACTATTTAATGAAAAGAAACCTAATATTGTTCACTTTAAAATATTTGGCTATAGAGTTTATATTTAAAATTCTTAATATAATTTAAAACAAATTATGCTAAAAGTGATTAGGGAATTTTTCTAGGATATTAAAATAATATTAAATATTATAGAGTATATAACAAGATAAATGTGTCAATGGAGGAATCTGTGCATGTGAATTTCATTGAAAATAATGAAAAATAAATTACAAATTCTGTTTATTCTATTAAAGATTTTAAAAATTAATTTTTTAAGAAGATAAACCTAAAATGATAATTAATAAATTGATTGGGAGTATATATCTTCTCAATCTAATCCAATTAATTGAAAAAAAACAAAGAAAAAATCCGTTAAAGAATGTCATTGGAAATGTTTAATATGGAATAAGAATAAGAAAATTAGTTTTAGATTTTTGTGAAAACTCGTCCTTTGTAGAGTATTTTTGGCCAATTAATATTAAATATTCTTTAAAAGATTCAAACTGGAAAAATTATATGAATGATGAATATAACTGGTTTGATAGGAATAACGTTTGGAATCTTGTTGAGTTACCTAAAGAAAAACTATCTCTTAGAACTAAATGAATTTTTTAAATAAAATGGATGAATCTAGTAATATAGTTAGAAATAAGGCTCGATTAGTTTCCTGAGGTTATTTACAAGAATAATACATCAATTTTGAAGACTCATTTTCATCAGTTTATATATTAGAATATATTTATATTTTATTATCTTTTTTAAGTTTTCAAAATTTTAAACTATTTTAGATGGAAATAAAAAGTGAATTTTTAAATAGTGTAATTTCAGAAGAGGTATATGTTAATAAACCACATGGTTTTAAAGATGATTAATTTCCAAACCATATTTTTAAATTTTCTAAAGAATTGTATGGTCTAAATCAAGATCTAAGATCTTGGTATGAAGGACTAACAATATTTTTATAGGAAACGAATTTTAATACAGGAAAGGTTGATCCAACTATATTTATAAAGAATTTTTTTTAATATTTTAACTATAAAAATATATATTGATGATATTTTATTTGATTCTACAAACGATATTCTTAGTAATTAGTTTTCAAAATTTATGACTAATGAGTTTTATATGATCCTACTGGTAGAATTAAAAAAAAATTCCTTGGTCTTCAAATTTTACAAAGAAAAGATGGTAATTTTTAAATCAAAGAAAATATGCCTATGTTTTAGTTAAAAACTCAATTCTGATTCATGTAAAACTATGAGTATCCCAATGATAACTAATTCTAAACTTGATATGGATTAATCTGGAAATTTTTAAAATGATATATTGTATATAGGAAGGATAATAATCCAACTTTTTTAACTGCATAAAGGAACTATATTATGTTCTCTATTTTTATGTGTTCTAGAAATAAATCTAATCCAAAAGATATTCATGTAAAGGATGTCAAAATTATAATAAAATATGTTAATGGAACTGTTTACACTAGTTTATTTTACTCTAATTATAACTATTTTAATTATTTGTCATTTTTTATTCTAAATTTAGAGGTCGCAGACTTGATAAGAAAATAACATTGGGTATGTGTCACTTATTAGGTAAAGGTTTAATACCATGGAGTTCCAAAAATAAATTTTTAGTTGAATTTTACATAGATAAGGCTAAGTATATTGTTGTTGTAAATTAATATGTTCAAATAATCTGATTATAACAAACTCTATTTGATTTCAATGTTTACTTAGATAAAATGACCATATTCTTTGAAAACACTTCTACCATTTCAATATCTATAAACCCTTTGCGACATTATAGGACTAAATATAAAGATATTAAAATTCACTTTTTAAGAGGTCATATTAATAAAAGGGGTATTGTCTTAGAATACATTCCAATATAAAACCAACTAGCTAATATATAATCTAAATCACTAGATTCTTTAAGATTTGAAAAAATGAAGTTTTAATTGGTATTGATAGAAAATTAATTTTTAAGAGAATTATTAACTTTGTTTTATTTATTTTATATATTTTCTATTATAATTTCATAAATCCATGGGAATTTAACCTCTACTTTATAATTTTTTAACATTTTTCTTAATACTTATTTTTTTCTTCTGATTTTTAATAAATTTTAAGAAGAAGGATAAAATTGAGAGAAAATTGGGTGTTTCTTCAAAAAAAATTAGTTTTGTTTTTGAAATTTATAAAAAGGGGGTGACTATTTTCAGTGAGAGTTTATTTTTTATTTTATTGGTTTGATTAATTGAAATCCTTTATTTTAATTAATTTTAGTATTTTTCTTTTTATTTAATTTTATTAGTTCTGTAAAATATAAATTGATAGTTTTAATATTTTATTACTTATATAAAATACCTTCTTTTTTACTTTAATTGTTTCATATGTTTAATTAGATTTTATAAGTTTCCTTTAGTAAAAAAAGGGACCAACCATGGACAAGACCAATTTTTATCCCATCAACAACAATGGGGAACCCATGGGTCAACCACATGATAAAGTCATCCTGAAGGACCTGCACAATAATAGGAGAGGGTTGTGGGCCATGTATAGTTCCAAAGCCGAGTGAGTACATAGAATGGATGTAAAATCTATAGTGAGACAATATAGGTGAGACACAATCTATTTAGCATACAGTGCATGTGAAATGGGTACTAATACCCTGAACCTTGCTCAAACTGGTAGTGGTGCAATATTATTGATATAGTGGAGTCCAGTACATGTGGATGTTTGATGTGGGACACGATGATGTGCCACACTGATCATTCACCTAAGAATGTTATATAAATTTCATCAGCCATTATATATTCTTTGTATGAGTTATCTAATAATCCCAGAGGGAATATTATTCATAATGAGATACTGGAGAGTTTCTATACACTAATGTTCTTCATGAAACCCCATATGGATAATCTAGTCGTGCAATTGTGTGCCTCTTGATCACCCCAGATATATGAATTTGATCGAAGCCTCATGAAACTTCATATGAATCAATAAAAAAAGATATATCTGAGGATATTAAATGAAAAGAAGGATCCACTTTCAAATGAGAATATCCTCATGATGATTGTTCAGGTTTGAAAGAGGAGGCACACATGATTCATATTTCATGCATATCTTCTTCAGTATATTCGACTAGTACGTATTAGAAGAACCATATTTCAAGCAATAATAAATCATATCCCCAGTATATTAGGTTATATGGTCGCTCTTCCTCAGTGATAGAATAACGACAAGGTAATGATTAACAACAGTGGCATGCATCAATGTAAATACCTCTAGGAATTGTTCATGAAATGGATGTTATTAAGAACATTAACATATCTATACTCCATCAATGGTATCTTGTTACAACAGTTCAACGTTCATTCACTCTGACGGTTGATCCATCGAATGGTATATCCCTCATTTAATAGTTGATCTGTCATGACACCCTCCCCCCAAAAGTGTACCACTTCCGGGCCAACAATGAGAGAAGATATGTGGTGAGTACTTGAGTCTTGTTGGGTTGGAGACTAGCATCCAGGGTATGATAATAATATAATGGGATGCATCACCCTCCAAGAAAACAAATAGAATAGAGATATAATATGGATAAACCAATAAAAAATATATCAGAAATATATGTAAATAAATACAAGGTGGAAACATGCAATTTCATATAGTACTATAAAAACTGAAAGGAAAACTACAAGTACCAAAAGGTAAAGGCGATAGCAACCATGAATCCCAAACTGCTCCTGCAGAACCATGATCTAGTAATATCCAGCTTAATCACCAACCTTATTTGTATGACTTAAAAATAGTTTATATATACAGAGGGTGATAATAAAAGTATACTCAGTAGAATCCTCCCCATATTACCTCATGTAAAAGATAACTAAATCAGGTTAAAGCATAGTGAACAATAGTGAAACTAACTCATCATCTAAATAAGTATACTAATTTTCCATCCTCACCATGGATAACTCTCTCTACATATCACATACAAGAGAGTATATATTATAATAATTAATCATCAAGGGTACCCCACTCTTTATTCCCCACTGGTTTTCTTCTCTTCCCCAACGTCGCACGTCCAGAGCCACCGCTCCCTAAAATAATCTAGCCCGTAGACACATGGGTTGTGTATCACTACATGAACCTCATTCATCACATCATCCCATATAAAATCTTCATATAGTAACCAAGTAGTTTCCAATATCCACCATAGTCTGTATGATGGGTATCATACCTCAAGTATTATACCTCAAGCCATCACAGTCCATACACTAAGTATGGTACCTCAAGCCATCATGGCATATACACATCATAACCATAATAATCCTGGATACTATATATGTGGATACATGTGTGTGAATAACCACAATCCATCACATCCCTTTACACACATATATGGGAAAACTTACTACCATTCATACCATCTCATATAACTACCAGGAGAAGAGAGTAGGGCCATAGGGGGTAGTCAACCATCCATCCTCCCACAGGCATGTTGGGGAAAACACCCCCCCCCCAGAGTTCACTGGGCGTCAATTTCCTTAACCAGCATGGGTGAGGTAGCATATGAAATCATAGAACATACATGGTATAATATATCTCACAACCACACTATAGGAATAACTGAGTCCTAAGACCAAATACAGTTATCATCTCTTGGACACTTGAGTGCCACTGTTAGGGACTAAATATCCTATAAGAACACAAGGATCTCAATATCTGCATTAAATTAATTCAATTTATGTTACTTAATTAATTATCCATTAATTAATCAAAATAATTATTCCTAATTACATTACTTATAATCATCATAGTAATGTTCATTCTCTCCTGGTATATTAAAAGTCGAGTCAACAGTATCTCAAGATTAAACTATTTTTAGTATTTTCATTATATCAACACCAAACCTGTGGGTTAATAATTATTTATTAAATATTATCATCATTCCATAATCTATGTACTCTAAGAAAACCATACTAAACTACCACAGAGAGGAAAATGCAACCAATTACACCCAACTACCTCAAGTTGTGGGGAAAGGAATGTAGATAAAACAAGCAGCCTGAAAATTGACCATTAAAAAAATTCATGTCAAGAAAGAATACAACTTTTCATATCAATTTTAATCCCATATTAAACCCATTACATCATATTTTGTGTCATCCTTGACCCCCGTATACATATCCTAATGCGTATTTCCATCACTTGTGTCAACTACTACTGCATCATACGAGCCTCCCTGCTCACATCACATCATCCATTCCTAAATTATCCATCCCAAGATCATATCACATCATGAATAGAAGATTAAATACATATCACATTACAAGGATGTAAGAAATAAACATAATAAAAAGTTAAATCTAGGACCTAAAGTAAGGCATCCAACCTTCACACATAAACAAACTCTTACAGTTCCAAACATAAGGCACTTGACCTTCTCGAGAAAACAAAAAAATCATGCCCTAACAATTATATTTATAAAAAAAATAGGATTTCATTCCATATTTAATTAAATGATTCATTATTTAGAGGTTTCATATATAGTAAACCTAATACATCAAGCTACAACAAGATATCAAATGTTAAACAATCTCTTAACATCAAAACCAGTTTCAATAAACTTAGAGAAGTACAATTCTCATGGACATTCCTTTTCATTTAAACATTCTCAATAAGAATTATATTAATTCACATTATTTATCAACTATATTATCATGGAAGAATTAATTTAATTAAGAATGTGCATTTCATTATTGTTAGTTACCATTAAATTATAAGAAACAACAAATTCATTTAACATGCCCCTTATTTAATTCTTAAGACAGTTAACCAATTAATTCTATATTAAAATTATTTACCATTTTACATTAATAACAACATGATAATCAATATAATAATAAGACATTATTAAAAGAATAACATAGATAAAACAATATCTAGAAAATCAAGAGGAAAACTATTATCATTGTAGGAAGAATCAACATGAGATCAGTTCAACCAATTATTTATTTATCTGATTCAACAATTATTAGGTTAATTATATTTCCATATAAAGGGATAAACCATGCAAAATTTATGATTTCACATAAATATATTGGAGAATAAAATAATCCCCTTCCTCAAATGCATCAATGTTCTATAAACAAGAGCAGACCAACTATGTATATCCTGATCACCCCTCCTCTAAGAAGATTCATACCTATAAAGATTCTTATAAAAAACCACATTACTAAAACCAAGAAATGTATATTAAAATAATGGATAGAAACCTTTATCACATTGTAAAAAGAAGTGGGGGGATCTAAATAAAATAATGATGAGAGAAAAAAGTTAAATATACCTCATATCATCAATGCTTGAACATGAGAAGCTGATAATTGATTCCTATTGAAGGAATTCTAAAATTCCTAAATAGAGAGTTGTTGGATGCCTAGGGATTAGAAGAAATGACATAGGGTTTGAGAAAACCTGAGGTGATGTAACTTATATCAATGCACTACCCAATGTATTTTCACGACATGAATCCTTTTCATGTCATGAAAGTATCGGTTTTTTAAGTCCTACTAAAAAATTCCACCTCATATTCATCCCCAAATTATTTCACGTCATGAGTCACCTGGTGAACCAACCTTACACAATCCACGAATAGCTTTTGGGCTGTGAATTGGTCTCTCACTCAACCCATGAACCATGCATTCATGATGTGAAACCCTTACACATCACAAATTCTCCCTGATTCTAGTTTTAGTATCCAAACATATTCAAACCTTCTCTAGTACTCCTATGAGTACCATAGGCTTCAAAAACATGAAAATGGTTGTACTAGATGGATCCAGGCCCTTATAGGACTACTCACTGGATATTAGAATTTATCATGCACTGAATGGTTGCTCACACTGAATGGTAAATCATAATGAATTATAGATCACACCTAATGGAATTTCTCTCTTCAATGATAGATCAATGTGATTGTAGCTCGCATGATAGTAGCAACCTATTTCTACCTCTGGGTATATTTTTCATCTATCATCAGTTTAAATTTTATTAAACAAAATAATAATTGATAAATTTTTAATTAATGTAATTAAAAAAAAATATCTACTTTATTGATTATATTTGGATAAAATATAATTACATGTTTGATTAAAATATTCCAAGAAACAAATATATACACACATACACATGCAGTATCTTATTTAAGATACTATTTTTTGTGAATTATTAATATTCCAATAAACTAAAATTTTATTCAATTTAGTTTAACTTCTTTATAAATGTTTATTATATATGTTTATTTTAACATTCATACTAGAAGTATTATTATATTATTTTATATAGAAATAAATAGTGCCAACTATTTGATACTAAGCGTAGTATTTTGAAATATAGGTAAAATATATATTTTTTATGTTTATTATTTTTATAACATGTCATTATATGATTATCCAATAAGACACTCCAATTTGAAATGTTTATTTCCAAATTCAAAGGTTAATATAGAATCTAAATTTGTAAAAATATAATGAAAAAATACATCATTTCATTGATTGTCTAAAATGGATGAAAATTGATCAATAATTTCCTACCTTTGTAAATGAAGTTATAAATATCATAATTGGATTGTGTATAGATGTAAAGGTTACATATTATATCCTTAGTATAAAACATAGTTCGTGGACTTTTTTTGGTAATTTATATCTTATCTCATGAATTTTTTATGAGTAAACAAATATCATGTCGAGTTTAATGATTTATAAACCATAGCCCCCTGTAAATGAAATTGATGTTTACCTATAACTATTAATCGATGAGTTGAAAACTTTATGGGATGAAGTTATCAAGGTTTATGATTCATATAAAATGGAATATTATAAATTTCATGAAATGATTATGTTCACTATTAATGACTACCCAACATAGAGAAATTTTTATGGATACAGTGTTAAGGGGAATAAATCTTGCCCAATTTTTGAAGAAGGGACTTCATGTTATCAACTAAAACATGACAAAAAAACATTGTGAAAGGTTCATCGAAGGTTTTGGTTTACAGACCACCATTATCAAATATTAAAAAGGCATTTAACTTCTCACATGAATTTTATATTTAACCAAATCCTTTTTCGACCTATGAATATTTTGATAGGGTGGAAAACGTTGATGTCACATTTAGAAAGACACAAAAATATGGTAATAATAGAAATATATAAAAGAAACAATCTATATTTTTTGAACATCAATGTTGAAGATATAATAATGAAAAACATAAAATTTATGTGATGAATATTGATAATAATATCTATTATAGTTTGATAAAAAACATTTTCATATATTAAAGGAAAGACTTATTATGGGTTCAATACAATTTTGGACTTAATAAAAATGAGACTAAATTTGTATTTATCTTTGAATACTAATGGAAAATGAACATACCTACCTTTTTATTATCATACATTATCCAAGAGGGATAAAATTAGATTTTTTTAGTGATTACATGGTTTCAAAGTGTATCAAGGATATTATTCAAATTTAAAACAATTTGTATCACTAAAATATTTAAATTTAATAGGAATGAAAACTAATTACTATGATGTTACAATGAAATAGATCTTATAGGTTTCATTATATGAAATACTACCAATATATGTTAGATTGACTATCATCAAGGTGTGTTATTATTTTAATTACATTTGTAATAAAGTGATGGATATTAATTCATTGATAAATTCAGCTAAGGATGTAGTCTATGTACTTTTTTAAATAGAAATGTACTTTTTAACATTTGTTTTCATATTATGGTATATTTAATGGTTCATTTGGTGTGATAAATAAATATTATTGGTACTATATATATATTTGGATGTATCCTTTTGAAATTTATATGAAGATATTTAATGGTGGTGTTAATAATCCATATCAACCAAAAGCCTCTATTACTGAGAAGTATATTTCTAAGGATGTGTCAGATTTTATTAAATACTACTAGTCTATAATGGTGCATGTTGGGTTGTCTAAATCATACATAAATGAGCCTAGTTTTTAGGAAATGGGTTCCATCGATTGAAAATAAAATCAATGAAAAGTTAAAAAATAAAACAAGAACATTTATACATCTAGAATAACATAGATGATTATTTTCCATATATAAAATCATATTTTAATTTTCTAAAAAAATATACAATGAATAAAGATATGTGGGTATTAAATGTGAATAAAAAACCATAGTTTAAAGAGACCATGAGTGATAGATCAGATGTGTTAAAAACATTGATAAGGTTATTTAGTGTCCCATGTCTAAATGTGATAACATAGTCATGGTATTAAATTAATGGATATAAATTTTATACCAAATATCAGAAGAACTAAAGTGTAGTTTATGATAATATTGTATGGTTTCTCACTAAAGAAAAACAGTTTTTGAGTGTGAAATACAAAAATCCAATCTCTATTTCAATTTCATATTAAAGAGTTATTTAATTAACATGGGAGATTTATTACATTAAATTTAGAGTTCATATGTTAAACATTAAAAAGTTTTTTGGTAACAATAGTGAAAACACAGTGTATTTGGTATGAAACTAGTAACTATGAATAGATTATAATATAGAGGTCTCATGCATGGATTTCATTTTTTGAATCGAGAAGCATATTATGATGATAGAATGTTTTCAATAGATTTTGTAGAGGTATGGAAGACATGAGTATGACTCTACCATCATTAATGGAAAAGGGACATATTGGCCAATTCATAGAGAACTAGCCTGAATATACTCAACAAAAAATTTTATTGCGATGATTGTGGAGATAATATTCAAAATAATTAATGATAAGTATTTTTTATTAAAGATAATTATCTAAAAAAATCATTTGTTTTTTAGTTTTTTGAGGCGGCCTCATAATGTATTAAAGAGTCCTAAATTTAAATACATAAAATCCTATAATTTGAGTTAAGGCAGGAAAATGAAAGTGGTATTTATCCCATGCAAGTAATATTTGATCTACATAGATCATTTTTTTCCTTTTAAAAAAATGGATAAGTAAATTATCCTACACAGAAAGTGTGTACAATATTTTAGTTTCATACAACTTTTTGGAAAAATAGAAAAAAAAATTCAGTTATGTTGAAGAGAAGTAGTCAATGCATAATACATTTCACCCACACAGATGAGAATTCACATATATAGAAGATATTTGTGCAGTTTGTAAGACCTTTTATTTATATAGAGGATATTTTTGTTGTACCAAATTCATTTTATCTACTAGAGAGATAATTGAGCTATATGAGCTTCCTGTAAGATATTTTCTGAAGAATGTATGACATTTGAGTTATGTTTAAATTTTTCAAATGAAAACATCATATGATGTATGACATTTTAGAATTCCATAAGACATTTAGGAATGGTATGAGACATTTTTAAATACTTTATGATATTTATATTCTCATATGATATCTACCCTTTGATAAAGTTCAGGAAAAAACTGAAGAAGACTATGTGAGGATGAATTTTAGAGGATAATTTGAGGGATATTCAGAATAAATATTTTGAATAAAAGGAAATAAAATTAAATTATTCTTATACAATTATATTCATGGATTCCATATCACAATGAGAGAAAAACCCAGTGTGATCCTAGCTAATATGGTAGAACCAGATAGTGAAGATATGGTTTGAGAGTAATTTTCACTATAAGAGAGAAGTGTTAAATGAGAAGATAAATTTCAACACACAATAGTGAAATGATGTGGTTATTGTGATGCGATGAAAAGACCAAATTGTGGTAAAATTTTAATGGGCGTTTTTTCCATCATAGAAGAGTTACGAAGTGGATAAAATGGAAGTTCCAAAATGGGGATAGAATGAACACCATGACCTGGTGGTGAGAGTTTTGGGAAAAATATTTACCAATGAGAGATAATGAGTTACAAAATATCTTCATACACTATTGATGAACATTTATAAAAGGTTATGATACTGTGATGAGTATTCCATGCTGTAAATAAAGTTTACACACTATAGTGTATAAATACATGCATGTTAATATTTTTTTCAAAAAAAAATTAAATGATATATATTTTATAAAGAAATTAATGAACTTTAAATAAAAAAGTCATGGATATCTCAAAAAATATTAATCAATGATTTGAGGTGAGAAAATATGACATATTTTTATGCGTATTTTTAAGTATTAGGATGACCCAGGAAGTAGACAAGACCCAAAATTGAATATTATGATAGATAAGTTAGATTTATAATATCCCTATAATTAGGGTGATCAATATTTTTTGGAGAATATTTTAATAAGAAAATATATCTAGTATGAAGTAAATAGATTGAATGATTTAGAAAAAGGATTAGTTTCCATTATTAAAAAATGTTAATAATATCCATGACTTTTTGAATATTTATTTAGTGGGAACTGAAGAAGAATTAGACATAGAGATACCTCGATACTACTGAACCAGTTAAGATGGTAAAATTTGTATTGAAGGTGTGGAAACCAATTCATTTAGGAAACACCTATGTGCTGAATAAGAAGGTGAAGATGAGGATGATTTCATTTAGGATTTTCTATGCATCAAGAAAGTGATAATATAACCAACACTTTTATTTTTTGTACTTGAGTGAGTGTGGTGAAGAGATCCTCAAAGAAGAGAGAGGATCTAAAAACATAAAGAAGAACAATGATAATACACAATAAATTTGAAGAAAATGTGTTCAAATACCTATTCAATGAATATTTTAGGAGGAATATTAAATAAATATAAAAAGTTATTATAATGATCCTAATGGGTGGTGGTAATAATATTTTCAGAAGATGGATTCAATTGGAGGGATTCCAGTATAAAGAAATAATTGGGTGGTGACTAATATACTCACTTGAAGAAAATACATTTCAATAGATTGTATACTTGGTATTTTGGAAGATTACTCATCAGGATTTCTAGGAGATAGCTTATACATTATATTAAAGTGATTTATAGTGGAGAAACCATGTCTCAAAACATAACATGAACTAGGAAAGGAGTGGGATTTCAAGGCCAAACATTATAAATACTTGTTTTTTATGACTTTTACATTATGTATATTTAAGTAGGGCTGAGAAATAATAAAAGGAGTGGATCAAATATTTAACTATATATAGAGGTTTAATTTAAAGTACATATTCATAAAATAAGAAGGGATCACTAATTTACCTTTCTCCCTCTCAATGATCTCACACGACCTAGGAAATAAAATTTGTATTATATTGAGTTTCCTTTTGAAAGACCCAACTGGGGTAAAGCATAGAGGATGTCAATTAAGTCAATAGTTGGGGGGTACCTATTTTTTAGTGAAAAAATATTCATGGATGGAAGTACCATATTCTTCCATATCATTTATTAAAAGGTCTTGACTTTAGTGATTCTATAATAATGGTACCTTATTTAATTGAAATATATTAACCTATGAATTATGATAACAATATAAATCTTATGTATGGGAATGATAGAAATCAAATTCTTTAATCCTTATCTGATAAATTCTACACTATGATAATAAGACTTAAAACTGTGCCAATCACTACTGAAAAAAACCCTATACCCACGGTTTAGAACCATACGTATATACCCTAAAACTATGGGTATATCCTATACCCATGTTTTTAAGAACTGTGGTGTTGGGAGGTGTCAGTGTAGACCTATACCAACATTTTGACCAAAATATATGTATATTCCACCTATACCCTTGGTTCCTAAACTTTTGGTGTAGGAAATTCAAATGGAATGACCTATAACCATAGTTTGACCAAAATGTGGAAATATACCTATACCCATGGAGTGGTCAAACTGTGTTTGTATGTCATTTATTAAAAAAAATATAGGGATTTGATCCTAGAACCTCCCGCGTATAGTCCAGTGACCTTACCACTACCCTTTAATCCATTTTATTTTTTATAGTAAATATATATATATATGTAATTATTCATTATTATTTTTATTATTATAAAAAAAGAACGGGTCAAATTATACCCATATTTTGGTCAAAATGTGTTATATTTCCTTCCCATGAATTTGTTTCCCCAAAAAACCTATACCCACGATTCTAAAAAACCAGGGGTATAGGGCCTTTCTTGGAAAAAAATTTCTAGTGAAACTTATACTCATAGTTCTCGAAAAACCATCAGTATAGCATGGAAAAATACACATGGTTTTTTGTAAAAATCTCACTATAGACTTGTTTTCCATTGGTGAAGAATATTTGGAAAATATTTGAGAATATGTATGGATAAAATGTGAAGATTAAGAAATACAAAATATACATTTGTATAGAAATGTTTGAGTACATCCATATAGATAATGATTATATTATTGATGACTATTTTAGAATGTTAAATGAAATTTTAAGCCATATCAAGGGATTTGGTGATGATTTGGAAGATTCAACTATTGTTAAAAAGTATATAAAGAAATTTTAAAATAGATTTGATCTGGATATATCCACCTTGGACGAAATTGGTGAGTTTTCCCTTGATGAGTTATAAAATACACTTATAAATTATGATATTAAGAAATCTATAATATTTAAAAATAAAGAAAATAAATAAATGGAATTAAAATCCATAAAAATCAAGCTGAAGGAGAAGGGAGATGAACCATTATTAAATTATAATGAGGATTGTGAAAGTTATAAAGAAACATTTTATGGGAATAAGAAGGTCATGAATTTTTTCTCCATGAATATTGGAAGATGGAAGAGGAAGTATAAAGTTAATATTCCTCATTAATGTTTTTATTATGGAGGTGTTGTACATTATTCAATTGAATTTCTAAAGAAGAATAAATTTAATGAATTTTAAAGTGATGTTGAATAAGAGGACTTTTCTAAAAGATCATTTGGAAAAGTGAAAATATCAAACCACAGTAAGAAAAAGATGTTCTCAAATAATTATAAAATAAACTTGATGATCATGTAATAAAGTGAGGATGAATTGGTAATAGGTGAGTTAGATGATGAAGGTATATCTTAGAATCATAAAACCTACTTTGCTAAGTTTGAGAAGTATAAATACATTTCATTAAGTGAATAATAAGAATAAAAATATGATGACTATACTGATTATATTCTAAGATGTAAATTTTCTTCCTACATGAGTATAATTCTAATCTCAAGAAGAAATTAAAGTTGTGGGAAAAATTTAAAAGAAGTGGAGTTGAGAATGAAAGTTATCTCATATAATAGATAAAATTTTATAAGGTGGAGATTATTGAAAAAATATATGATTCAAAAATATATTAATGTAAATTTGATTTACAAGGAACAAGAACTCTATGGGACATAATCTATGTTTTTTAAGGATGAAAATACCCCGAATACTATAAGAGAATATTCTGATAAAGAAGTGAAGATTCAGGACAAATTATTTAATGGTGCTAATAAAATCAGCCCCAGGAAAAAGGTATAAACTATTTCAAAATGGTTAAGTGATACTGAATTTGTTTCTTTATACTTTACATAATTTAAAACCCAAAATGGACATGTTGGGACTGATTAAATTTTTAAAAAAAAATTCTCCTATAGTTATGAGCAGTGAATAAGATACATGAAAAGGAAAACCCCCAAGGAAACTAAAAAAAATGTCGTAAGATGCCTATATATCAAGACATTTTTGTAAATGGGCTCATCAATATAATTAAAGGACTAGTTTCAAAGGATACACCAAGTTCTATAGAGGATTATGGAACAAATACTATATGTGATTATTAATCATGTCCTTTTTCTGCAACCGATATGAAGTAAG
Source organism: Viscum album (assembly GCA_963277665.1). Lineage (NCBI taxonomy): Eukaryota > Viridiplantae > Streptophyta > Magnoliopsida > Santalales > Viscaceae > Viscum > Viscum album. Next base: position 511,179,948 of record OY728136.1, on the reverse strand, counting down.
GGTGTCTTAAAATCAATAAAAGAATCATTTCTATGTAAAAAAGAAACAATATCATAATATAGAAATATAAAACTAATAATTCAGTCATAAATACACAACTGACATCTAAAATTATAAATCTAAGGTAATTACATGAGAGTGCAAATAAATAAAGCGAACTAGAAGTTCAAGTATATATGTGTGGTAGATACAATATCCTTGTTCATATTTAAAAGTATTATATGAGAATGCTACCATAAAAAAGGAAAAGATGAAGAAAAAGAAGTTGGAATTTGAGGAGGAATGTGAATTCATTTCTCACAATAAGAAGGATCATCCAAAAAAGTGAAATGTTGAGAAAAATGAGAATAATATTCTTCCTATAAAGATCAATTATAGAAAATGTATAATAGGAATCATGAAGTACTCATTAGAGGCTACTACTGTAAGAAATATGAAACCTTGGTTGAGAGGAAACTATCAAACTTACTATTTTTTATAATAATTATGGAATAATACATTCCTTATTCCCTTCTATTTTATTGTACTAACATGTAGGTAATTGAAGGAACTAGATACATGGGGACATGGATGAGGCTTTCACTGCTAAATAACAATATAAGTTTCCCATCATGGATTATTCTTTCTACCATGATGAATAAAGTGAGTGCATCCCTTGAGGGGGGTAAAATGATGAAGATAATATCTAAAAATGACTAATTTCATTTAATATTGAAATATGGATAGTCCAAAAAAGTTTAAGTTTAAGTTATTCCAATCACACTTTCCATACCTATTTTGATTATGAAAAAAAAATTTACAAAGAGTGAGTGTTTGTTAATGTGATTGGTATGAGAAATGGGGAGTAAAATGTCTTACACTTGAACTTTTCTAATGGTTTTAAGATGAGTTCATGATATATAACTCTTGATAAATTTGTTAAAATTACCAATATTGAGATATTTAGAAGTGGTATAATGTGAAAAAAAATTAATGGATAGACTTGATGTCTTCGTGTAGAATCTATTTTTTATACATTGAGTTTGACCATGTAGACTTAGAATAGACCAACTAAAGGCTCTTGGATAAGTTATATGTGGTTATATAATTCTATCATAGTTTTATTAGTATATAATTTAAATTTAAATTGAGAGAAGAATCTATTATGGAAAATTATTTTCTCAAGGAGAATAAAGTGTCAATAAGTGAGGTGCATCCCCTATAGTCATTTTTATTTATTATCAATAAGGGGGTGAATAAAAGGTATACATATTAACATAGAGGATTAATGATATTAACAAGAAATAAAAATTGATATATTAGAGATCACATGCATGGATTGAATTTTTTATCAATCAATAAAGATATTATTATGATAGTAATATGTCAATATAAGTTAGAGAGATGAGTGTGAGGTTTTTATAAACGAAATAGGAACCTATTGGCTACTTCTTAGAGAACTATATTAAAACTATTCAAGTATAAAACCTTTATTGTGATGATTTTAGAGCCCATATTTAATGGAATTAACGAAAAAATTTAGTAGATGAATGAAAATTGTCTAAAACATTTATAGAAGCGTGTTTGAGTTATTTTTTTAGGCCTAAAGATTATTTAAAGAGATTTATATTTAAATAGAGAAAAGTCGGTCATTTGAGATGAGGAAATCAAATGGACTGGAAATTTATCCCACATGTACATTATTTTATCCACATGGAGAAATTTTTTTATTTTTTAAAAATAGATAAGGAAATTATCCTGTATAGAAGTGAACTGGCCAACATTTATGATGTTTGACTCATGTATTACTTTTTAAAACCATGTCAAAGTAAATTCATCTATGTAGAATTAAAGTAACTAATGCGTAGAATATTTCATCTTTTTAGATGAAAATTCACACATATAGAAGATTTTTTTGTATTCATTAAGACATTTTATCTATGAATAATAGATTGGTGTATCTTGTAATACATTTTATATATGTATAAAATAATTAATCTATGTTATCCACCCATAGGATATTCTATGAAGCCCATATGAAATTTTATTTTTGATGAAATTTTTCAAAGGAAAATTTCATACAGTGTATAACATTTTATAAGGTCATATGACATTTGAGAAGGCCATAATACATTTTGACATATTTTATAATATTTCACTACTCATATGATATTTACCCTTGAGGAAAACTGTTGGCTAAATGAGACTCTATGAGGATGAATCTTAGTGGTGAATTTGATGAATATTCAAAATAAATATTATGAATAAGAGAAAATAAAATCAGAAGGTTATCATTAAATGATCTTAATGTATTTAATATCATAATGAGATTAAAGACCATTTTTATCTTAGATTATATAAGATATACAACTGGTGAATTTAGAGATCTATATTCCTTCATGTCGTAGGAGAGAATCACTAAACAGGAAGATGATGTTAACCACACGATAGTGAAAGTAGTGGTTATTATGAGGTGATGAAAATCCATTGTGAAATTTCAATGGGTATTTTGGTCATTGTGGTAGGGGTATAAAGAAAAATAAATAGATGTTCCAAAATGAGGACATAATTAACACCATGTTATGGTGATGATCATTTTAACATAAATTTATACCTATGAGAAACAATGAGTTCTAAAATAAAATTGTCTACTCATGGTGAACATTTTGAGAATATTATGATGGTGAAATGAGTGTTTCACATTACAAATAGAGTTTCCATATCATTTCTCATAAGTCCATGAACACATAGAGTTTTTATTAAAAAAATAAAATGCCCCAAATATCCTGAAGTGATGTTTTAACTTTAAATAGACAATGTCATTTTATATCTCAAGAAGTATTAATCTGTGATTTGAGGTGGGAATAGAGGATATTTTTTACTGTTTATTTTAAAGAGTTGTGAATACCAAGGAATTTGATTTAACTCACAATATAATGTAATTTTAGATTAGTTGGATTTATAATATCCCTATAATTAATGTGATTGAGATTTTGAGGAGAATATTTTAACTGAAAAATTTATCCTGTTTGAAATAAAGATATATTCTAGTACTAAAAAAGGAGGGGTTTAGGTTAGTTAAAAATAGAAATAATATTTATGAATCTATGAATATTTATTTAGTATTAATTAAATAAGAAATATATATAGAGATACCTAGATACTTCTAAACCATAGATGGTGATCAAATTCGTATCGAAGTTGATGAAACCAGTGAATTTTTGAACCATCTATACACTAAAAATGAGGAGAAGATGAGTCTAATTACATTCAATAGTTCCCATGAATCAAGAGTGTGAGAATATTTCCAACACTAAAAAAAATGTTCAAGAGTGATCAAGGTGAAGTGATCCACAAATAAGTGAGCGGAAATTTTTATTTTAAGTAATAAAAGGTTGTCATATAGTTCACTTAGATACGTTGTGTTCAAAGACCTATTTGAAGATGATTTTTGGAGGAATTTTGAAGAACTATAGAAAGGTAGTATAAAGATCCTACTAGTAGGTGGTAAGAATATTTTCAGGAAATGAATTCAACTGGGGGTTCCAATATAAATAATCCTTCAGGAGGTGATTACTATGTTAACATGATGACCAAAAAATTTGTGAGATTGTCTATTGGGAATTTAGGGAGATTAATCATCAATATTTTTAGGATACATCTTATAAATTGTAATCAAGTGACTCATAGTGTATAAACTAGGTAGTAAAATGCAACTTGAATTCGAAAAATAGTAGGTTTTCAAGGCTATACCTTGTAGATCCTCATGTCTTATGCCTTATACATTTTTCATATTCATGTATGGTTGAGAGATAACAATAGGAGTAGATCAAATATTTCACCAACTAGAGAGGTTTAATTTAAAGTAACAATTTATAAAATAAAAAAGGATAATTGATTCACCACTCCCCCGCTTAGTTATCTCATAACAATTGGTCAATAGATAATGCTCGTGGTGATTTTTGATCCACAATAATAAGGGATTCTAGCAGTGATTCCTGATCTATTATACTAATGCATATTGGTAGGGATGTTTTATCCATTATATTAAGGGATTATTGTAGTCATGACCAATCTATAATGTTATAATTTCTATACTTATATTTATTCCATGCTCTACTGTTATGTTTCCAATCCATGGTATATGTTTTATGCTTCCATGATATTACTTTTATGATATTATGATCTCATTCCATGATTTAATTTGTAATATCATTGCTGATGATTATCTTTTATGATTCAATGATCCTTTTAATTAGATATTTCTCCCATGATCATGTTATATCACATGCTTATGATATAACCCTTTATGAATCATTGATATGTTTTTTTCTTGCAGATAATTTGATATCACTCATTTTTTTCCATTTCTATAGGAAATGATATACAGGACTATGTGTTGAGGGAAGTTTTTGTATAGATTTTCATAGAATATGTATAAAAAATAATGCATAACATTATTTTTATGTAGCTATATCCAAGTATATTAAAGCTTTTGGTTATATGATTGTGTGATTATTTTGAGATGTTAAGATTGCGGCCGATTGTTTCCTATTAACCGTTCAACGTTCTGATTCTCTACTAATGTGTATAGCTGCACTCGGGTCGAATCCTCAGTGATGATATTTTTTAATAGTCGATTATTTTTAGTTGATTGTATTTTTGTTGGGGGTTATTTTTTAGATCATAAATAAAGTTATTAATAATTTTTGTTTGATTTAAATATTTGAAAAATATTGGGGTGAGTTCATCATTAGGTATTTAATCTTGTGATATCCTTGAGCCTTGCTTTATATTGCATTAAATTAACACCCATGTCACAAGTTGATGTTGATATGAATTCCCAAGTGTTATGGTTTTAATCCAAGCGTTAACATAACTTAGGGTTATAATATTAATCATATATTGTTTATGGTAGTGTATTTATGGTTCAATAATCCATGGAAATCACTCTTTAAACAAAACAAGTCATTAATCCATGACATGTTAAGTCCAACATATACAATGTTAATTCAAAGAATATTAATCGAGAAAAAGTTCTCATTCACTTAACATACCTAAATTATAAATCACACCAATTATATATCTACTCATCCATTAATACGATTAGTAATCTGTTTTATTGTATTTATGATGATGAATTATAAAAATAAGTAAAATAAAGAGATAAGAAAAGAGTTGTGCGTTGAACACACACACACGAATGGTGATGATATTTAAAAACAAACTTTAGATTGAATGAGAAAGTGAAAGAAGGGAAGGGGTTTCAATTTGATTTAAAATATTTTAAGAGAATTAATATTTAAGAATAGAGGGTGGATTATTAAAACAGAATATGAAGAAGAAACTTCCATTAAAATTCAAATGAAATTGAAAACAACTTATGCAATTACAAATAAAAGGAACAAAATAGTAAATGAAAACAAAGAGAGGAGGAAAGGTTTATCAAGTGAAAACTTGAGTATGGAAGGTAATAACAAGCCTTTGTAAAAGATGTTTTCATGCCAATATATGATACTCTCTTCTGAAATATCAACCACATGCAAGGAGAAGAGGGGGTTGTATTTATATCCCCAGGACGTTGACTGTTTTCATTCCAAATCTTCCCTTACACTTTCATCACCAATTTGGCCATACATACAACTGAATATAGAGATAATATCTTCTTAAAAGTTTTATATATTTATGTTTATTGTCATATCTAAAAATTTTGAGGCAATTGGACTATTTTATTCAAATATATGGCTATTTTACTAAACAATTTTCACCTGTCCATTTTTATCAACACTTATTTAAAGTCTGAAATGTGAATGGGTTTTTGAACTGGAATATGACATCAAATAAAAATAATTTATTATAATAAGTTGGTCGCCCATATCTTAGCTTTAACACTGAAATATAAGAACTTTATTTGATGATTATATCAAGAAACAATTCATGAATAGTGTCTTCATTTTAATTCTTGTCCAGAATGGTGGGCTGGACATAAAATCGTCAGTTGGGACCCTTGTTCTTATAGTTGGACCTTCAAATTTTTTTTCCATGATTATTTTTTATAATAAAGAAAATATGGTGGAGTTTCATAAAATTTGGACATTTGGATTTAGACCAGTAACTCCATCATCAGGGCTGATCTAGTTTCTTCACAGATTCTTTGGGTCTTCTTATGTGGACCATATGATCCTACAAATGAACGATTTGGACAAATGTACCTTCTAATGAAATGTTTTAATTTTAGTAAGGGACTCTAAAGAAGAATAATAATGCAATTTTTATAAGTAGAGTGATATTTATAATTAAATTAGTAAACTTACTCGATTTGATTAATTCAAATAATGCTCAAAAATTACATTTAATATTAAAACATGAGTATTTCACACCAATTATGCACTTTTCATTGAAAATAAGTAAAGAGAGTAAATAAAAATTTCTAAATAAGTTAATAATATCAACTCCCCCACACTTAGCCTTGTGTATGTCCTCATGTGCAACAAATATAAAAACATTACAAAATCATTTTCAATCACCAAAAAATATTAAAATTTTATTTTCCACACTCAGGGGAGGTTTAAACTATTTCAATTATCCATTTTGAATTCCATATAAAATTTTTACAAAAACAATATTCCAAAAAAACTATTTTTTTTATGTTCAAATATAGAAATGGAAAATGTGGGCACTCGAAACTTACTCCTCTCAAGATGATAAAAAATTATTTCTGGAGGTTTACTAATTCACCAACCAAAATTAAAAATCATAGAGTTTGAATGAGAGGTAAAATTCCATTTCCTATAATAAATTGCACAAGAATAAAGAGCTCTTGTTAAGTTTTTTTTCTGTGACTATGGGACGGTAGGAATTTAGTATTCAAAAGAGTACAAAGAGGGCTAAAACACCAACATAGAGAAATCAATGCATAATATTTTTGAAATAAAACATGGAAATAAATATAAACACATATTTACAAGGGAAAATTTTTGTGAATAAATACACTAAAGTGGAATAAAATTTGAAGGTAATGAGAATATGGAATATTTACAAAACACAAAACTTCTCTGAATGACATAAGTGATCTTTTTTTCCTTTTTTTTGCATTTTTCAAATTTTGAACTTGAAATAGATCTCACACTCATCTTCCAATCCATGATTGATCTTCTCATGACACTAATTGTAATAGTTATAACAAGATGAAAGGTTTAGGAAGGTTTATTTTTGACCTGACCAAGACACAACCCATTTTTTCTTCATTTTTTTGATTTTTTTTTTGTTTTTTTAACACTTGTTAATAACATTTACAAAATTACATAAATGAAAGTACATTACCCAAAAATCATTGAATGAAAACCTATCCCCCACACTAAAATGGATTCTTGTCCTCAAGCATATGATAACTTATTGAAAAACAATAAAAGGGCACCCAAAATGAAATCCATTCTCTTTGACACTTAAATTTCAATAAATAATGCAATGTAAATCCATGTAGATGTTGGGTGGGATAAAGTATTGGGATTTTAATGTGGCTATCAAAGAAAAGGTTTTTGTAGGCTTGAATGGGCTTTCAAAAGGTGGATTAATGTAAGGTAAATAGGATGTTATTTGGATATTGTGATTCTCATGTGGTTCAGAAAATGCCTCTATCATATTAATGCACACCAAAGTATGAAATTCATCTTGGAGTTCCACAAACTAAAGACTCGCAAATTGGAGTAAAAAACACACATTTTGAAAATATGGTCATAGGTGGCCTTGGCATAAAATCTAATGTTGTTCCTCACAGTTGGGGAAAATAATTTTTCAAATAAAAAATTGAGCATTCAAAATTTTTTGGTTTTGACACAAAATTATTTATCCAAAATTATGACAAAGATACAAAAAATTTTAGATGAAACATGTCTATAGACTCCCCAAAATTGTTGGATAAAATTTCAAAACTGGATGGTGAGTATGTATGACTCTTTTTTTGTTCTTTTCATTACTTTTTTTTATTTTTTAAGTTTTTTAGTGGTTTTTTTAAATACACACCCACACAAAAGAGAAATAGAAACGAAAGTGTTTGAAGAAGGAAGTGTTAAAAAAATGAAAAAGAGAAGAAGAAGAAGAAAGAGGGAGAGAGAGGGGAAGAGATGGTGAGTTAAAGGGAAAGAGGTGCCCCCTAGTTTGGATTTGGTGGGTCATTGTCTCTATATAGTGGTATGTTTATTATTGAAGTTATGGTTCCAGTGGAAGTCGATGTTGTTCCAGGATTTTGAGTCCTCTCATAGTGATACTTTAACCGATGTTCATTAACTATAAATTTCCTTTTTGAAGAGGGGTCTTGGACTTGCACTGCACTAAATGGGTAAACATTTGTAATAATAAAAGGACCTTCTCAATGAGAATTTAGATTACCTGGGTGAATCCAAAATCAAGAATTTAAGATAATTAATTTTTCACCTTCATGAAATACCTTTTTCAAGATGTGTTTGTCACGGATTTCCTTGGCCTTTTCTTTATAGATAATGGAATTCTCATAAGAACCAAGTCGAAGATCCTCTAATTCATTTAACTGAAACAATATCTCTTCACCAGATTTATCACAATCAAAATTACAATTTTTCACAGCCCAAAATGACTTATGTTGTATTTAAATTGGAAAATGAAATTCTTTACCAAAAACTAGCCTAAAAGGGGACATCTCAATGGGTGTTTTATAGGTAATTCAATAATCCCATAGTACTTCACCAAGTCTTCCAGGACAGTCTTTTCTGGTGGGTTTTACAATTCTCTCAAGAACTCTTTTCACTTCTCTATTAGAAATTTCATACATAACATTTGTTTGGGGGTGATATGAAGTTGAAGTTTTATTTACAACCCCATTCTTTTTCAAAATATATTTCATGTTTCTATTATAAAAATGGGTTCCTAAGTTACTAATCAAGGAACGGGGAGTGCCAAATTGGTGGAAGATGTGGGTTTTTAGGAACTCACTAACAATATGTGAATCATCATTTCTAATGTGTTTGGCCTCGAACCTCCTAGAAACATAATCAACCACAAGAAGAATGTATGAAAATCCATTGTAAGGGGGGAATGGTATCGTGAAATTGATTCCCCAAACATCGAAGATCTCAGAGAAAATTAAAGGCTTTTGGGGAATTTCATTTCTATTTGAAATTGTGACAAACTTTTGGAAAGTGGGGCCTGATTAACAGAACTCATGTGTGTCCTTGAAGAGTTATAGCCAAAAGAATCCAATGTCTAGGAAATTTCAGGAGGTCCTTTGCAGTCCAAAGTGTCCACCTCCAGGAAGTGAGTGACATAATTCTAATATGGATGAATGTTCATCTTCATCAACACATCTTCTAATTACAATGTCAGCCCTAGTTTTCCAAAGTTTATTTTCTTCCCACAAATATAAATTTCAATCACTTTTCAGATTTATTTTTGTTATTTCAAAAACAATTCAGGAAAAATATCAACAACAAAGTAGTTTACAGTTGAGGCATACCATGGTAACTTTGGAGTGAAAGATGAAAGGTGTCGTGTGGGGAATTCAAGATCAATTATTTCTGAAGGAGAAGAATTCGAAATTCTACTTAGGTGATTAGCCATAGGGTTTTATTTTCCTAGTCTATCATTTATTTCATGGTCAAACTCTTGGAGCATTGGGATCCATCTTATTAGCCTCAGTTTGGAATCACTTTTCTTGAGGAAGAATTTTATTGAAGAATGGTCTGTGAAGACAATGATTTTGGAACATAATAGATAGGGCTAGAATTTATCTAAGGCAAAAACCAATACAAAAATTTTCTTTTTCAGCCACAATGTTGTGAGATTGCGTTTTATCGAATATTTTTTAGGCAAAATAAATGACATGAGGAATATTTTCTTTTATTTGACCAAGAACATCCCCAACGGCTCTCTCGGAAGTATCACACATCAACTAAAAGGGTATGGACCAATCTGGGTGTTAGATTATCAGGGAAAGTGTAAGAGCAGTTTTCAGTTCAATAAAGGCTCTCTTTAAAACCTCATCAAAATGGAAAGTGACATCATTTTGAAGAAACTGAGTGAGTGGGAGGGAAATATTACTGAATTTGTGGATTAATCACCAATAGAAACTGGAATAACCGAGGAATTAAGGGATTTCTTGAACATAAATGGGTTTCAGAAGTGATTGGATCCCTTCAATTTTGGTAAGATCGACTTAAATACTCTCTTTTGAAACCTTGTGCCCTAGAAAAATCCCATTTGATACCATAATGTTATATTTTTTAAAATTTAACACAAGATTACACTTGAAACACTTTTTTAGGACTAGAGTGAGTGAATTCAAGCAAGATTCAAATGAATCACCATAAATGGTAAAGTCATCCATGAATAATTCCATGCAGTGTTCGATGAATTCAAAAAATATACTCATCATACACATATAGAATGTTTCAGGATCATTGAAAAGGCCAAAAGTCATTCTTCTATATGTATATGTTCCAAAGGGGCATGTGAAAGTAGTATTTTCTTGCTCCTGAGGTGCAATTGGGATTTGGAAGTAGCTGGTGTATCCATCTAGAAAGCAATAGTGTGACTTTCTAGCTAATCGTTCTAGAATTTGATAAAGGAATAGAAGGGGGTAGTGATCTTTTATTGTTTCAACATTAAATTTCTTATAGTCTATGCACACATGCCATTTTTTCTTCACTTGAGTTGCGACTACCTCCCCATGTTCATTTGTGACAACAGTTATCCCACCCTTCTTAAATACAAATTGAATAGGACTAACCCATTCATTATAGAAAATTGGGTAGATAATACTATCTTGAAGAATCTTGGTGATCTCTTCCTTAACTATCTCAAATATGAGTGGATTGAGTCTTCTTTGTGGATGAATAATTAGTTTGGATGATTACACAAGATGGATGTGATGCATGAAAAGGGCAGGGTTGATTCCTGTTATGTCATCTAGGGTCCAACCAAAGGCCTTTTGGTTTTCCTCTAACACCTGAACAAGTTTGGACTCCTTAGTTTCAGTAAGTGAAGAGGACATAATGATAGGATAAGAGTGATCATGAAAAAGGAATGCATATTTCAGGTTTTTAAGAAGAGTTTTTAGATCAGTCTCATATTTTATTTGTGGGTTAGACAACTTAGGGATAGATAAAGGGACTTTAGTTGGTTTTTGATTCATTTTCCTTGATATTGTCCAAGTTAGAGTAGTAGAGATCAGAGTTGATGTGGGATTCAAGAGAGTTTTCAAGATCCTTTAGATTTATGGAGTCCATGAATGAAAGGTACACATCAAATTCAACATTTATGACTTGGATAATCATGGTGTAGATTTCACAGGATCCTCTCTCATTATAACATGATGAACATGATGGAATGGGTTTCGATTGACTCTCAAAAGTGTCCTCAGAATAATGGATTGAGAATGCAGAGTGATCCTCATATGGGTATCGCATGGCATGGAAAATGTTGAACTTGACCAGTTCATCACCAAATTCCATAGATAAGATGCCTAAATGGACATAAATCTTGTTTCTTACTATCATTAGGAATGGTCTTCCTAGAATTAAGGTAGATCGAGAATATATCATCTCACCTTCCATGTTAAGGACAAAGAAATCAGTAGGGAAGATAAGATCATTCACACGAACAAGGACATCCTTGATTATAGCCTCAGGACTAGAAGTGCTTCAATTGGCCAATTGAATGAAAACACCTATTGGATGTAAGGGACCAAGACCAAGGTTGGAGAAGATGTATTTGGTAATGAAATTAATTGAGGCTCCTAGGTCTATGAGTGTATCATCGAATTTGTAACTTCTAATTTGGAATGGAACCATAATGGTCTCTAGATCATTTCACTTTATTGAAATAGACTATTGGGTGGAATCATTTTTGATGGACCTAAGCTACCTATTATGGGTGAAAAATTATTTAATAAACTCGGTATACTTAGGGATTTTTTTTATGTCATCTAAGAGGGGAATATTGAATTCAACATGTCTAAACATGTAAAGAATTTCAGGATCGGGTTTAAAGTACTTACTTGGTTTAGAAACTTCTTGAGGAAAAGAAATTAGATTCCTAAGTGAAATGGAAGGAGGTGAGGGAATGGCTTCAGGTTCCTCTTCATGTTTCTTATCCTTTTCATTTTCTACGTCAACATTTAAAGGGTAGTTGGAGTACTTATCTTGAAGCATAGAAATTTGATTCCCTGGTATAAGTGTAATTGCACTTACATCACCCTTGGGGTTGGGTAATGGTTGATCTAGGAGATGGGAAGAATTTTATTGTTGTTGCTGGCTCAGGTGGGATGCAAGTTGACTAATTTGTGTTTCAATGTTTTTGAGGCTGGAAAGGGTGAAAGAGGCAAGATCTTCCACTACACTTTCCCATGGTTGTTTGGAATAAGAGTCTTGTCCAAAATTGGGATTTCCTTGATTTTGGTTCTTGGGAAAGCAATTGTATTGGTTTTGGAATTGGGAAGGCTCATTAAGATATTGGAATCCTGGAGGAGGAAGAGGATTATTAATCCTTTGAGGTTGAGGAACAAAAGGGTAAGGTTGTTGGAAGTTACCAACACTTTTACCATATTGGAATTGTATTGGGTTTTGATGAAGGAATTGAGGGGTGTGAGAAATGGGATTACCATACCTCAAGCCTTGGTAGAAGGTAGAAGAGAAGGGATCAGAGTGGGTTTGGTTGAATTTTATTACAAACAAACCTGATTTGTGAGGGTTGGGGTTCCGCTGAGTATATGCTACATTGAGCTCCATTGGTTCAGAAAAATCAGATTAATCCTCTTGAAGTTGTGGAAATTTGTCATTTGGATGAGATGGGGAGAAATAGATTCCATAGTTCTTGATAGGTTCAGGGAACATAGATTATGGAGAAAATGATGTTGGGGCTTTGGATACCACAACTAGTTATCGCATAAGACCTATAAGTTCACTCATCCACTTTGTCATCTTTTTCAACTCTATTGACTGACTATCTAGGGCTTGTTTGACATGATCATGTGCTAGGGTATGTAATTTTTGTGTGTTTGGAACCGTTTTGCATTTGATATCTCTTGCAGCTTTAGGAGTTTTATCAACAAGAGCACTACCACTTGCATCATCAATGAGAGTTATATCTATAGCCCATAACCCATCATAGAAGTATTAGATCAAGAGTTGGTTAGGAATTTGGTGGTGTGGGCAGGTTGCAAAAATATTTTTGAACCTCTACCAGTATTCATGGAGTTATTCATTTTTTAATTGAAGGATACCACATATTTCCTTTCGGATAGAGGTAGTGAGAGAAGTGTGAAAGAGTTTTTCTAAGAAAAGTAACTTCATGTAATTACATGTGATTATGGAACCAGAAGGAAGGTAGTAAAGCCATGAATTCGCAGAGTCAGATAAGGAAAAAAGGGAATGCTTGAAGTTTGATTTGTTCTTTAGAAACACCTTGAGGATTCATGGTAGATCACACCACATAGAACTCTTTAAGACGATGATTTGAATCCTCACCGGCTAGCCTGTGGAAATGAGGGAGAAGATGAATCAAACCTAATTTGAGTTTGAAGTGAGCCTCTATGTTTGGATTTTGAATACCAAGGGGTTGGTAATTCATATTAGGGGAAGCGAGTTCTTTTAGTGTTTGTTCCCTAGGATTGTCTATTTCTAATTCAAATGGTTGGACGAGGACTAGTTCTTGAATTATTTGATTATCCCTACTGTTCCTCCTAAGTTGGAAAAGTGTTCACTCAATTTCAGGGTAAAACAAATCCGATGGATTTTTTGGGAGGCTACGGGGAATTCAAAGATATTTTGGAAGAAATAGGAAGATGGGTTTTTATTTTTGTTTTTTTATTTATTATTTTTATGAGAAGGCAGGTTTTTCTTTGTGTTTTTTTTCAATTTTTTTTAAATTTTGTTTTTTTTTTGTTTTTTTTCAATAACCAGAAACTAGTGACTAATTAATTGAACCATACCTGGCAATAGAACCATTTTAAATCTTGGATGATTTTCACCTATTGACCATTCAAGGTTCTGATGCTCTTCTAATATGAATAACAGCACTCTGGTAGAATCCTCGGTGATGATACTTTTTAATAGTCGATTGTTTTTTGTTAATTGTTTTTTGATTGGGGGGTTTGTTTGAAGAGATTAAATGAAGTTATTAATGATTTTTGTTTGATTTAAAAATTTGATAAATATTGGGGTGAGTTCATCATTAGGTAGTTAAACTTGTGATATCTTTGAGCCTTACTTTATATTGCATTAAATTAACACCTATGTCACAAGTTGATGTTGATTGGAATTACCAAGTGTTAGGGCTTTAATACAATCCTTAACATAACTTAGGGTTCTAATGTAAATCATATCTTGTTTATGGTAGTGTATTTATGGTTCCAATAATCCATGGAAATCACTCATTAAATAAAACAATTCATTAATCCATGACATTTTAAGTCCAATATACACAATGTTACTTCAAAGAATATTCATTGGGAAAAATTTCTCAATAACTTAACATACCTAAATTATAAAACACCCATATAAGATATCTACTCATCCATTAAGATGATTAGTAATATGTTTTATTATATATATGATGATGAATTATAAAAATAATAAAAATAAAGGGATAAGAAATGAGTTGTGTGTCGAAGACACACACACGAACAATGATGAGATTTTAAAAAATAGATTGAATGAGAAAGCGAAAGAAGAGAAGGGGTTTCAATATGATTTAAAATATTTTAAGATAATTAATATTTAATAATATATTTTGGATGATTAAAATAGAATATTAAGAAGAAAATTGAATTAAAATTTAAATAAAATTGAAAACAACTTACACAATTACAAATGAAAGGAACACAAAAGTAAATGAAAAAAAAGGTGAGGAAAGGTCTCTCAAGTTAAAACTTGAGTATGGAAGGTCCTTAAAAGACTTTGTAAAATATTTGTTCTTTCTAATGTCTACTCCTATCTTCTAAAATTACAACCACATGTAAGGAGAAGAGGGGTGGAATTTATAGCCCAAGGAGGTGGACTGTTTGCATTCCAAATATACCCCTCCACTTTAATCGCCAAATTGGCCATACATACAGCTTAATCATGAGATATTATCTTCTTAAAAGTTTAATATATTTATGTTTAAATTCATCCCTAAAAATTGTGTGGAAATTGGAATTTTGTAACCAAAGATATGGCTATTTTACTAAACTATTTTCTCTTGTCCATTTTTATCAACACTTTTTTGAAGGATGAAATGTGAATGGGTTTTTGAATAGGAAGATGCCATAAAATAAAAATAATTTCTTCTAAAAAGTTGTCAAAACATATCTTAGATTTCACACTGAAAAATAACAACTTTATTTGATGATTATATCAGGAGAAAATTCAAGAATAGTGTCCTGGTTTTAATTCCTGACCAGAATGGTGGTCTGGACTTTAAAGCATCAGTTGGGCCTCCTGTTCTTGTTGTTGGACCTTAGAATTTTTATCCATGATTATTTTGGATAATAAAGTACATATGGGAGAGTTTAATAAAATTTGGGCTTCAGGATGTAGACCAGTAACTCAATCATCATGGTTGATCCAGATTCTTCACAGATTCTTTAGATCTTCTTGTGTGGACCATATGACCCTCCAAATGGACGATTTGGCCAAAGGTACCTTCTAATGAAATGTTTTAATTTGAGTAGTGAACTATAAAAAACAATAATAATTCAATTTGGGTAATTAATGTGAGAGTTATAATTAAATTTGTAATCTAGCTCGATTTGATTAATTCAAATAATGCTAAAAAATTACATTTAATATTAAAACATGAGTATTTCACACTAATTATGAACTTTTCATTGAAAATAAGTAAATAGAGTAAATAATTTTTTTTAATAAGTTAATAACATAGAATTTAGTGTTTAAATGATAAAAAAGATGTCAAATATATGCATGTTTAAATTGGGTCACCTCATAATCACCCAACCTAGTCTATGTCTAGATTATCAATTTATCTAAACATAGTAGTCAAAGAGCATCGGGAGTTTCCTCCACTAGGGTTGAAGCTTACACTATTTCAAGAAAGCTAACCCAATATGGCTCGATATAGATATTAATTGTCAATGTAGGCAATCTAATCATATTGTCTCTTCTCATAGCTCCCACTAGTGAATCAATACATGAGAAATTCCCAACAGATATCCTTGAATCAACAAAGCCTCATGATTTTCAAATGGATATGATAGAGGGGTGACCTGAACCAATATAGAAAAATGGGATACCATATGTTGACTGAGTGAATTCTACTCTTCCTCTACCCAATTTTGGGAATATTACATTCCCAATCTTCAATTCCTTATGGGTTTTGGATCATCATATCATGCACTTCATGTCTCGATGTGGCCCTATGATCATAAAGTTGGCGAAATAGGAATAATTATAGCTAAAATATTTCATTCAAACCCTAGAGGGACAAACATTCATCTTATATAATAACTTATTATTTGGATCTATTTCTAATTGGTAAGATATTCAAGGATAGTTTCTTTATCAATTCTGCTCCATGATGAAGAAAACATTTATTCTAAACCTCTACAACAAGAAATAATGAAAAATGAGATATTCATAGACTTTATCCCTAGGTGAAAAGGGATGAATTACTCACTGAACATACAGTTTACTCATGAATAGTTATTAGAGATATATATTGATAATCTCTATAATTAGTTATAGAAACCACTAATCCTTATGAAGTATCTTAGCAGATTTTGGGAGTTCATTGAAGTTTAATAACACATATAAGTTTCCAGATGATGATATAAGTGTAATAATAATCCATAAAAATACTCAAAGAAAGAAATATAGTAGAGTAGAGACTACAAATTTCATTATCAATCTAGCATCAATACCAGATCCACTACCCAAGATTTTGAAATATCACACAGTGCCTCCACTGAATGATAACAGTAACAATAGTAACCTCATCAATTTGGGGAATAGGATCAAACTCGCCCAAGGTTTGAGGATCATAGGAATAAAAGTTATTCTTTCTAAATAGAGTAATGATACGTACATTACATGCATATATTTTATGATATTTTAATACACTAATATATATCCTTTAATTCATATTCTTTCCACTATTTTTGTGGTTTCAATTATTTTGTGATTTATTCTAGGGTTTTATAAATATTTGGAAAAAGGAACCAAAAGAGATGATTTTATATTGAAAGAAGGAATTTGTACAAGGATGAAAATGGTCAATTTTCATGCTGAAGTGAATTTGTAAAATTAGGGTGAAGATATATTTATGACATAAAAACCATTAACATCATAAGATGATCAGTTGGAGAGATACATAAAAAAAGGTTTCACCTCTTCACACTATAAAAAGAAGATATCTATGTTGTAAATATTACATTTATATCATATTATTTTTGGGAAAAAATAGATTTATATCATAAAAACAACTTACGACATAAATCCTTCATGGAAATAGATTATATAAGTCTAATCCTCAATAATTACACTATATATATTACATTTACATTGTAATCCCATCTTTAACAAGAATTTTAGAATGATTCAAACTCACAGGATTTCAAAAGATATTAATTTTATTGAATAAATACTTCACAATGAAGATGATAATTACATTGAAGTCCATATTTATGGTTATTTAAGTCAGTATGAGTATCATCTACAAATATAAATAGATGTTCAATATGTTTCTCTATCCATTCATCAGGAGGCGCCTCTACTAGGATAAAACGCTACCACCGATGTGATGATTAGATCATGATTTTTATTTTCCTACCCCCTAATTATTATTATGAGGGGTTATAATTTGTGTGATGTGATTACAAGAAAGGGGGGTTAATTTTATTGAGATGTTTAATTTTTAATGCAGTTCATTTGGAGTCCTTTTTTACATACCTTTAAATTATTTAATCTCTTCTTTTATTTCATCATGCATGACCATTATGTGATCAGTGAGGGAGTGAAACTACTAATGCATTGACTAGTGGATGATACTCACCATGATCATCAGGTGGATTTTCCTTTATGTTAAAATATGGTTCAGATTCACCAAACCATCAAAATAATTAAAGTAAACATGACCATTATGAAAAGGGTATTTGGGTGATTTGGGTGTTGTTTACTATGAAAATTGGATTCTCCTAAACTTGGTTCTGATTACTTATGATTTATAACTCATTATCTTGTTCCTTAATTAATCATAAACCTAGATTTTCAATTATTGTCCATGTTTTTCTATTTTATTGATTTCCAAAAAACATCATCATTATTTCTTCCAATAAAATATATTATATTTCATTCCTCAAATAATTTAGGTTTATTTTACTAAATCAATAATTCCTTCAATCCTATATCTATGGGTTCAACCTAAAACTTTAATTTACTATGAAACCATGTACTTTAGATATTTTTTGTTTCATGTTATAAATTTCTAAATTTGGTAACCCTATGGGAATTAATGATGCCCATAGGGGTGTCAAAAAGTTTTAAGATACTTTATCACTACAATAGAGAACAATCTATACAAATTTCTAAGTGTCAAAAAACCTAATTAATTTGGCTAGAATAAATTTCTTGGTTACTAACCCTTATATAAGATTGTGGAGAACAACATTAAATATTTCTTCATCTTTAAGAGAATTTGAAAAAAAAAGTTGAATATGGACAAGTGAAATTGGGTAAGACCCCAGTGGAAGTGGTGTGTGTCTATATCTCTTCACCCAAGGAAGAAGAGTGGTAAGAATTTCCAAGTAGGAATTCACAAAATCTTAAGAAAATGATAGTTAGAAAATTGGTCAACCATGTATACTCTATACTTAGGGAACAATTGAATCAGTCATCTATGACCCTAGCTCTACCTCTGATGTTTAAGACAACATCTTCAATGTCATAGTCTTCCAAAATTCATTACAAACTTCTATAAGGGAAAAAATAAACAAGAGGAGGAGTCTGAACTAACATCTAAACCAATGGTTAATTACAAAACATATAACATATATCACTAAGAGGATGATAATTATCCCACCAAATTATACAACATGAAACACTATAAGGACCTAGAATTAAATGTTACATATTTTTGTGAAATTTCACTAGAATTCACTTTCTTATATTCCCAAAGTTCTTTTAGGTTTTTAATTTTAGAGAGGTTGGTCATAACTATTACATACAAAACCGATATATATATATATATATTAATTTGACACTTCTAATCGGTATCCATTTTTCTACAATATAGAACTTTTAAAATAAAACATATTTTAATTTCATGGGAAATTTTTAATACTTTCAACTTGACTTCATCCTCACCCTTTCCCATCATTAAACCCCATGAAAAAAAACGTTTTATAACATGGGATGAGTACAAAAAGATTAATAAGAGACATAAAAAGAAAGAAAACTTGTTAGTCTAGTGGAAAACATGAAAACACATGAAATGTTTTTACCTTTTTCTTAATGTTCTTTGAGGTAAAGAAATAAATGATTTTCACATGAAAAGTTCACACACTTTTTTCTTAAATAAAATCATTAAAACCCATAATAAGAAAATAAAAACCATTATGTAAACTTAGATAATCACATGAATAATCTTTTTTAAACCCATGTGATAAATAACTTGATACTATTTAAATCTATTAGAGAAACCCTCTAGTAACTCCCTCTTTCTTGAATATTAATTCAAGGAACATTGCCTAATTTATTAGAGCACTATCTGGGTGAATCCATTATATAAGATATACTAGGATCACCTATTTCTATTATAATTATAATGTAACAAATCATGAATAAAACATTTTATGCTTTTATTTTTCATTGTAAAACATTTGAAAACCCTTTTAAAATCATATTTAAACCTCTATCAAATATCAAAATACCATTTTCTATTAAAACCCATTTTCAATACCAAAATATCATTTCATTTTAGAAAAAACATTTTCAATACCAAAATACAAAGAAAATTTGGTTTTATTTGAATAAAATATGGATTTAAAGTAATCCAAACTTAAAATAATGGATATTGTGATATGAAAAGTTATTGTCACCATATATTCTAAAATATAACATTCTTTTTGTCGCTTGTAAGGAAATTCAGACATTCCATACAAAGATTCATTTTTGAAAAACATTGAAAGAAAGACATAAATTTCCTTTTATAAAATTTCCATTTCTATATAATTTAATTCTTAAAATAATTTTAAAAACATAGATATGAAATAAAAAAGAGATCTTGAATAAATACTTTAAAAGAGGGAATTTTCTTAAAATAAAAGTCTCTTACCACTTTGGAAACTTTTAAATCATAGGCCCCATGAAATAATAAAATTAAAAAAATTAAATATCCTTATAATAGATAAATTAATGATATAACATGTCAAATGGGGATGTATATATACATCATAATAAAATATATATTCAAAACATCAAAATATACCTCAACAAAAGAAAATTGAGATGAAGTCCCTTAACACAAATTTGATTCCTCATGTACGTTATTTATCTTACTAAATAATAAATTTATGATAATTATTTAATTTCTTAATAACCCTTTTCAAGTTTTTTATTTCTTATATTTAACTTATTATCAAGAAAAATATAATTACTTAATAAATTAAGTTTACATCAGATGTAATGATGATATCTCACTTATGTGTAAAAAAAGACTTTGGTGGGTTAAATATAGTCAAATAGGTCATTATTAAATCATATATAGACTAATAATCATGAAATAATTATAATTTTAATACATCATTTATAATTTTAAAGCAAATCGTTAAATATGGTTACGAAAAATGAACTATGTTATAATCATGGTGACAATAGTTTATACGTACTCATGGGTAACATTTTCATTTTCTAATGATCATTATGAAAAGAAGGTAAGTGATATTTTATCTTTACAGAATTATCATCATATAAAAAATACCATATTATTTATTTTAATATACTTATATATCATCAATGTGATTTATTGATGAAAAAGAGCCACATCTCTTTGTGTAGGCAGTAGTCTACACGTACGTATGAATGACATTATCATTTTTCAATGTAAAAAATGATATATTATCTTTTTAGAATCATAAATATTTCATGAATATAAAAATTATTTCATTTATATCATTTATATTCAATATATTAATCCTTATTACCTTCTATGTAAATAATTAATGAAAAATAATTACATCTCTTCACAAGGAGGTAATTCGATGTACGCATGAGTGACGTTATTGTGTCACCCATAGAATGAAAAGTAAGAAGATATATGTGATATCATAACTTTAGATGTATATATATGTTAAAAATATAATATATATATATATACTTTAAATCAATAATTATAATAATCCTTGAGAGGCGATGATGGAAAACAAATGACATCAGTTCATGAGATGGTGGTCCTCTGTGCACACGAATGAGGATTTTGTATCCCATTTGATGGAAGATAAGTTGGATTCAGTTTACTATATTAACATAATAAAATATAATTATATGATATATATTGTTGTTATAATATTTGAATATTTTAAAAATATTTTAAGAATATTTTAAAGATGTGGAGTAAGAAATAAAACAAAAATGTTTGGTTGAGCACGATGCCTCT
Organism: Viscum album; assembly: GCA_963277665.1. NCBI lineage: Eukaryota > Viridiplantae > Streptophyta > Magnoliopsida > Santalales > Viscaceae > Viscum > Viscum album. Next base: position 511,158,351 of record OY728136.1, on the reverse strand, counting down.
TCTTCGTACAACCTCTATATGTAAGCACCAAAAGACTTTTTAGGATGGATTTATAATCAAAATAATGGATTAAGTTCATGGGTAGGGAATACATTAAGATACTTGGGTAGTTATTGTTTGATCCAAATGATTTTTAATGTGTTAATATGATAGGAGAGGGGTTTTCTTTTATTAGTGAAGGAGTGGAACACATGTAATATTTGAAAAGAAAAAGGTGTACACACATTTTTTAAAAGAAAAAGGTACAAAAAATGGACCATTATATATAATTTTACATTATAAGGTATATATATGTCCATAAAAATATTTTTCAAAAAAATAGGTTATTTAACCCGTATCCTTTTATTTTAACCCCCCAATTAATCTGTTTTTGCCTTAACCATTATAATTAATTATTACTATTTTCACTATTCATTATGGTAAATATTTAAGTTTACTTTATTAGATAATATAAATTATTTTGATTAAAAATATAGAATCCATTTTACTAATTTCAATTAACATAATTAGAAAATTTTAATTTTAAATTAAACCGCAGACGTGATTAAAAATAATGTTTTCAAGAAGTGTATTTTGTAAGAAAAAAATTATTTTATATAAACATTATGACTATTAATAATCATTATATTAATTCATATTCATATTTATATATGTATAATCGATAAATTTAATTTCAATCATTTCTCATTTTGGGTTTTGTAATTAATTAAAATGGAGAAACATTATGTACATTAAAACAGTTTGCAGAAAAAATATCGTTTTTAAACCAAAAAATAAACTTATACTAAAATCCAACATTAAGTATATTCAAAAAAATAAGTTAATTAAGTATAACTAATGACTAATATTATTACTTCAAATTATATTAAAAACATAATGGGCATATTAAATTACTTAATTTAGTTAAAAAAGTAATTTTTTCAAAAATCAATATATTTCTCTATTCCTTGAAAAATAAATATTTTCTAAAAAATACCAAAACTTCACTCTTATTTAATTTTTATATGATGATTTAAAAATAAATGTTTATTTTTTCAAATTAAATTCTAAAATTTATCAATAAAACTTTATAGTAAAATATTGTAATTAAAACTCTTTCCTTTTTAATTTAAAAAAAATACTTAATATTTTTTTAATGAATATAACTATATAATTCATATTAATAAAAAAGACAATGATTTATTCTATAATTTCCTAGGTTTTTATGTCCTTTACATATTTTTTAAATTGTATCCTCATAATTTTATTCACGTACTAAACAATTAGGGATATCTTTCCCTTATAGTATTTTGTATTCTCATGTCGCCCCTTCAACCATATATTTTTTTATAAAAGAATAACCTAGTTAATAACCTTATTCCCCAAAACTTTATTTATATGATCAAAAATATTAATATTTTGTTCTTCATAAGAAAGGTTCCCTTCTAACTGAAATACTTCAAGACTCCAAAAATGAGATGAATTGGGGACATACTTCCTTAACATTGAGACATGAAATACATTGTGTACCTAGGATAAACATGGAGGTAATCCAACTTGTAAGAAAATAATTCAACTTTATCTAAGATTTCATATGCTCCAACAAACCACTATATTAACTTCCCCTTTTTACCAGAAATTGGTAATAATTTTCTATTGAGGTACTTTGAGAAAAACATGATCACATACCTCAAAATAATGATATTTCCTCGGGTTACCTTCATAAATTTTTTTACATTCTATGAAACATCATTATATGTTACTAAATCAATTGAACCTTCTCAGCCATTTCCTCTACCAACTTCAGTCCCATAAAATTTCTTTCTCTTATTTCATGTTAAAAAATTATCATCTGATATCTATTTTCATATAATACCTTAAAAGGTTCCATCTTTATACTAGAATGAAAACTATTTTTATAAGAAAACTATATCAGAGAATGATATTGATCCCAACTTATCTAGTAATATAATGAACAAGAATGAATCATATATTACATGGTAAAGAAAAATTTCTCTGTTTGCCTAACAAATTGAGGATGAAAAGATATACTGAAATTAAATATCTACCCAATGATTTCTAAAGTCCTTTTTAAAAATTATATTTGAACCTAGGACCGCAGTTTGATATAATAGAGAGATTAAATCCATATAACCTAACTATCCCATTAATATATAGTAAATAAAGTTGATCTAAATAAATTTTATCTCAAATGGGAAGGAAATTCCATGATTTATTTAATCGATCAATAATTGCCAAAAGATAATTGTTACCTCATGATGTCCTTGGTAATCTCACCATGAAATATAAGTATATATTTTCCTATTTCTAACTCAGTACTGGAAAATTTTGAATTGTTCACTTAAGTAATTTTTATTATACTTTAACCCCCTAACAAGTCAAGCATTTAATTGTAAACTCAGCAATATCATTTTTCATTCCATCCCACCAGTAATACTCTCAAAGGTATTTATACATCTTAGTACTAATAGGATGAACAGAAAATGGGGAACAATGATCTTCCCTCAATAATTCTCTCTTCAATTGGGCATCACATGACACACATAATCTTTTTCCAAATCTGATTTCACATTATTAGTCAATATTAAACTTGGGAAACTTACCCTTGTTAATGGATTCTACATTTTCCTAAAAAGTATGATCTTACTTCTAAGCATGATTAATTCTTTTTGATAGATTCAATTACATTTAAAATTGTAACAAAATAAAGGATATTCCTAAATCAATAACTTCTTGGAAAAAATTCATCAAATCAATAACCAAAGGGTCAGGTTCTAAACCTAATATGGTCAATGTAGCATTATTTTTTTTTAATCAAAGCATTATCCACTTTGTTTAATTTTACAAGATGGTAATGAATCATGTAACCATAATCTTTGATTTATTTTATCCATCTTCTCTATCTCATGTTCATTTATTTTTGAGTAAATATATACTTTAAACTTGTGTGATCAATATATATTTTACACTACACTCCATATAAATGATGCCTCCAAATTTTTAAATAAAATACCAAAGAATATAATTCCAAATAATGGGTAAGGTAATTTAATTCATAAGGTTTCAAATGACATGAAACATAATAAATTACTAAACCATTATGCATTAGGACACAACTAAGTCCTTTCAATGAAGCATCATTGTAGATTAAAAATACACCATTTCAAGAAGGAAAGGAAAAAATGTATCATTCACCAATATTTATTTTTAGTTCCTGAAAGAAATCTTAAAATTATTTTTTTCAGATTATTTTAAATATTTTTCAATTTAACATATTTAGTGGGCTATAAAACAAGGAATATTTTTCAATAAACCATTAATAATAATCCACTAATTGAGAAAATTATGAATCACTGTGAAATTTGTTGGTATTGTCTAACATTAAAAAAATATTTTAGCAGGGTCAATAGGTTTTCCATATTTTGAAACAATATATCCAATGAAGGAAATTTTTCAACCAAAATTATTACTTAAGAAATTTACCATAAAGTTTATTTTATTTTAAGGTTTTCAAAAAAATGATTAGGTGTATTTTATGTTACTACTGACTTTTCGAATATACCAAAATTTCATCTATAAATACAACCAAAAACATATCCAAGAAATCATGGAAAACATTATTCATAAGGTCCATAAATATAGAAAATGAATTTTACAACCCAAAGGGAATAAACACAAACTCATAATGCCCATATCTAGTCTGAAATGTTGTATTTGGAATTTTATACTCCTTCACCTTCATATGATCATACTCGGACCTCAGATCAACCTTTAAAAAATACCGAGATCCATGAAGGTGATCAAAAATATCATTGATATAAGGAAAAAATATATTTGTTCTTAATAGTGATATTATTCAAGGATCTACAATCAAGGAAAAGTCTCATTGAACCATATTTCTTTTTCATAAAAAACTAGTATAAGGACCTGTCCTTAAAACATTACATAATCTTGAATTAAATGAATAATTCGCATTGAGGATCTTTTCAGGTTTATAGTTTTAGAGATTTAGGACATAACTATTACATATTAACTCTAATATTACAAAGTAGACACTTCTACTATAACTGATTTTTTTTCAAATCCTTAAATAAAACAAGAGTTCTTTTCTTGATATAAATCTTCTTCAATACTTCCTTTCTCTCACCCTTCCTTATAACCTATGAAAGACATTTCAAAAATTTGGGATGAGCATAAAAAGATCAGTAAGGGTTATAACAATACGGAAAGAAAACATTAGTCCATGTATAAATAAGAATTAATGAAATCATACTTTACTCAAAAAACATAAGTATTTTAACATACCTCAGAAAATCATAAGATTTATGAATAACTCATAGAAATCATAAGACATGAAGGTAACTTGAGGCATTCATAACATTCTTACGTAGGGAGTAACCCTCATGGTTACGTTTGGAATACCCTTCATAGTATATTACTTAAATATCTTCTGAGAAACCTTAGCATTTAACTCCTTCTCGTTACCCAATTCATTGGAGAGCTATCTCGGGCTCACTCTCCATTAGTTTATCATGGGACCACACGACTTCATAATCAATGCCCAAGAACCATAACATAATCATATCACATAAAACATGCATAAAGGAAACATAACATTCCCACATTTCATTTACAAGATATCAATACAACACATTGATATAATCAAAACATTATTAGAACCATTTTAAATACCAAAATAAAATAAAAGTAAAACATGGTATTTATTTTTCATTTAAAAAATTTATGGCTTGTAGAGGAAGCTGAAACTCAAATAATGGTCATGGCGGTGGAGAAGTTGTTGTCGCCACATATGTAAAAAAACATTCCTTTTGTCATTTAGTAAAACTCTTCATGTAAAAATATTCCTTTTGAATGAAATTAAAAGTCAAAAGGGTTTCATACACTGTATAATATAAATTCGTGTAGAAATCAAAAGATGCCTCCATGAAAGGAGATTGATATGAAGTCCGGTATAAAGACGATATCCTTAGATTAAGGATAAATCAATTATATAATTATGTGTGAAAAATATAAATACACTCAATATAAGTGGATATTAATTGTAAAATAATCAGAGTTCATCCACACATATTCATAGCACTACATAATCAAGAAGTAGAGGTTTAACCCATAGAATTGAAATTTGGTTAGGAAGTTCCCTTACAGAAATTTGACAGCCTAACGGCGTCACTTTAAAATTCAGAAAATGAGTTGATGAGAGATAAAAAGTGTATCTCATCACTTGGACATAAAATTTACAGAAATATGGATATATAATAACATATCCCAACATAATAAGATGTAAATTAAAATACCTATCCAAACGAAGCCTTTTAAAAAGAAGAGGGTGAAAGGTTCCCTTACCGATTTGGTAACCTATGAAACATACACCCAATGAAATAAAGACCATAAAATGTTGATGTAAATACCAATAAATGGATGTATATTACTGAAATAGTATAATAATGGTCAGTACATACACCACTCAAAGGAGATAGTGTCAAATATATCATGAATTTTACGGGAATAAAAAGTGAGACAAAAACCTCTTACCTCGTTGTAATCAATCAAGTCATTTGACCAAAAGATAATAAGAACCAAATGAATCACATAATACCATGTATATAAATAGAATAATGATAATATATATCAAATGGAAGTACATAATACACCCAATGAAATAAATAATTGTCAAACAATGTAAATATCACAGAATTAAAAGTGAGATAAGAAATCCCCATACCTCAAGTCCGACTTGTCTTCTTCATTTATTTATATTCCTAAATAACAAACATTGGTAAATTTATAATTTCTTAAGGAATTCCTTTAAAGTTTATTATTCAATTAATATCTCATATTAACATGTTATAATAATTAGTTTATTATGTGAGTTCATATCGTACGTTTTGTCGATGTTCAGTACATGAGTCAACAATGAACTTGTTTGAAGAGAATTGTCCATGTAGTTGTAATTATATCATCTCCAGAATGGTATTAATGATTTAAATATCATATATATCCAGTATATATTCATTTTATACTATTCCATGACATTTGGAGATAAAAATGAAATGCACCATTCATGGAGACGGTAGGTCGTACGTACGCATGAACGCTACTGTCATTTCTTTTTCATATTAAATGAATTAAAACTAAATGAGACATATATATATTATAATTACAGTATAATATATATTTTATATAATTAACATATTTTCATTAATTACATTCTTTATAAATTCCATGTTTGGCATGAACGAGTCACATCACTTGAGGGGGCGGTTGTCCACACTTCCTCATATAAAATTATTGCATTCGAAAAAGATGAAAAGAATAAAGGTAGGTTTTAAATATAAAATACAGAATCATATAGGGGACATAAATATAATATATATCATATATAAATATAGTACCATCATAATTTCCACCATGAGAGATGTTAAAATAAGATTGAACAATAATCGTTTCGTGAGGCAATAATTCGCCATCCACAGAAACTGTATGTTCTTTAACCATTAGATGAAGGTGTGTGTAATTATAGTTATAATACTTATCATAACAACATAGTAGTATATTGAGGATACTAGTGTTATTATTGGATCAAATAATAAGAAGATAGTGGTGAGTGAAGAAGAAAAATGAAATAAAAAAACTCGAGAGAAGACATTACCTCTAAATCGGGTAACTCTTTTTGATTTGATCCAAAGGCTTACTTGAAAAAACTTATGCCCAAATTTAGGCTTCTAGGAGTGATAGAGGTATTTTTAGAGATAATATGAGAAAAGGATGTACGATCCAAGGTCTTGAGAGGTGTGGGTAAGGGGGTATAGGTGGGGGCCTTTTATAAGAGGGAGGAGAGTCACTTTTGGAAAGTCTTGAAATGTTACTTTATTATAAAATGATTTTCCAATTTTAACGGTCCCACAATAATATAGTTTTAGGATAAGGTGATAAAGGTTCTAAATCCACCCATAAAATAGGTTTTTGACAAGTTTAAGTTTTATATTTTACCTTATCGTTTCATTTTATTTAAATTGTTCATTAATGAGGTAATCACTGCATCATCATGGTGTCATAAATAAATTTATTTATTTAATGTCTAAAAATTATAAAAAAATATCATGATGTTGGAAATATTTTTAGATTTCCAATTAATATTTATAGTCTAAGAGATCATTTATGTAAACAAAATTAAAATTGTTTTACTTAGGATATACATACCTTTGTTATATTTCTCTTCTTTTTAAAAATAATGTCATACATGTCACTATCACACCCATGTGACTCCATGGGCCCTCAAGTTTGGTAAAAATATTCCCATGGTCGTCCATGAATCAAAAAAGAGTATTTGGACACATGTTGGGGTAATTTTATATTATTATGATATTATTTTATTACCCTTAACTACCCAATGACTAATTAATCATGATAATTAAAGATAATTGTCGTCATTAATATTCATAATGTCCAAAAACAAAAGATTCATAATTACATAATTTGGATGTTATGATTCCAAATATGGAATTCCATTTACCAAATTTCAAACACATAAATTTCAGTAATTAATTTAAAAATAATTCTCATTGTCAAAACCAAAGACGAGTTTTTTAGAAGTAAAATTTATCAAAAGATTGATTTGTTTTTACATCCAATGAAAAGTGAAATTACTTCCAATGAACAACATTGTTTTAATTGATAAAAACATAATTAAATTACACTTTAAAACCAATTAAAAGTAAAATATAACTATATAATTAAATTAGATGAAAATCAGTTTTGAAGTAAAATGCAGTATTTTTCACTATTCATTAAAAATGAACATTTTTCAGAAAATACAGAAACTTTATCCAAATTAAATTTGATATTATAAATTCAAAAATAATTTCCATTTTACCAAATTCAAAACATAGAAGTTACGTTAATTAATTTATTAATTAATTCCCACTGTCAAAACAAATAGCGTGTTTTGAAGAAACAATATCTATCAAAAGATTGACACTTGTTTATGTCCAATTTCAAAGTGAAATTAATTCCAATAACCACCATTGGATTAAATGGTAAAAATATATTTTAATTAAACTTTAAAAATAATTAAAAAGATAATATAACCATATAAATAAATTAGATTAAAATGAGGTTTTGAGTTAAAATAAAACATTTTTCACTAAAATGAACTTTATCGGAAAAATAACAAAAATTTACACAAACTACATTTTGATGTCCCGATTCTAAATAAGGATTTTATTTTTTCAAATATAACATATAAAATTGACTAAAATTAGTTTTAAAAAAAATTTCTCCATCAAAAGGTAGTTAATCGTCCTTTTAAAGAATATTAGAATATTTATTCTTAAAATTGGATTCATTTGCATTTTAAGCCTCTACCATTGATTGGGTAATTGTTAAAATATTTAACAAACGTAAATAATCATTTTGTAGTTAGTTCTATTCATTCCCTCCATTACAACGGCTAGGCGCTAACTACCATTTAAAATAATATTATTATATTATTAGTGTGCAACGTAAGATTTCAAAGAAACTCATTGTTGCGTATTGGGTACGCCATCGAACATAGCATTCCATTAAAGTAATATTAACATTTTTTTCACAAATATTAATATATATGAACATTTCATATTCATTATTTACCTGGGATGTTACAACTAGAGAACCCCATTGTGAAGTGATAGGTCAAATTAAACCTTTATCTAACAACTCCTAAAATTAAATTTTCAATTATAAATATTCTAATTGAACCATTTAATAAGGGGTTTAAAAATATGATTAGCATTAGGCACAAATTCAATAGTAAAATCAACCTCCTAATTAGGAATAACAATAGGAAAATAATCAGTAAAAACATCCATGTATCCATTCACTATTATCATATCACTAAATTGAACCATTTCTCTCTTTTAAACAATATGATCTAGGTAACTTTCATTAACATATTTAATCAATTATTCAGTTTCTTGGTAATTTATAAAAGGCATGAAATCATTGAACATAATTTTTTTTATCTCTAAAATCTATCCTAGAATAATGAACTGAAATCCAATCGATCCCAGGAATGATATCAAACTCTATTATAGGTAGTTAAACATAATTATCCGGATATACCATTCCACTAATAAAAATAGGGAGATTCTTATAAATATTATTTGCTTTAATATTTACACCAAGAGTTTTAACCAAAAGTTATATATTATTTTCATATGGTGATATTCCAATTTTACTTGAAAATTTATCAGAAATGAAATATTTTAAATATCCAGAGTCAAAAATGGCATTGGAATTATTCAAATAAAAAAGTATCATACCTATCACCACTTCATTTGATGGTACAATATCAAATGTAGTAGTAAAAAATGACTTTGAAACACCTTTCTATTTCCGGTCATGATGATTTACATCTTGTGAAACTAACTTCATACACATGTTAACATAATAGCCCAACTCATTCAAACTGAAACACCTCACCATTGGATGTTTATTGGTTACCCCATTATTTGGTTGTTTAGGACTCTTTTATTTATATTCATGAGCCTTGTGACCAAACTAAACACACTGGAAACACTTTCTCAAAATTTTTAAACATTCATTGGAATTATTTTACCACACTTGGGACACTTTATGGGGTTAACTCCAAGATTCTTAGTAGGTTTCTTCTCTATTTCATTCCACCTTGACCATTTATTACTATTTTTATCTTTAGGAAAATGTCTCATCATAAAAAACCCCTTTATTATAACTTTTAAATTCTCATATGGACAAAGCTATTCATAAACTTTGTTTCAACCCTAAGTAAAATATATTAATTCTACTATCAATTTTATGAATAAAATCGAGTACATACTTATCCATTATTCTAAAGTTTTCTTCATATGTGGCCGTAGAATATTTATCTTTTTTCCCAATTAGAAAAATTGTTTCTCTATCCCAAGTTAAACAACATTAGGGAGTTATTTTTAAAGGAAGGGATTTGTAAATGTGTCATAGTCAATTGAATTAATACAATATCTCTTTTTTAGTATTCTTAACCAAATACCACCATCGATCAACTTCGCCTTCAAAATGATAAATGTAAATGGATTCCTTTTGGTGTTCTAAACATGACTTGACATCAAATATCTTCTCCTAATAATTTATCCATCCTTCATCTACCACAAGGGAATAATATCCATTGAATTATAGGGAACATCATCTCATGAAATTCTCCACTATTGAAATGTTCCTCTATGGTATATCCAGTTTCTTCCTAGCATGGGTATCACCACCATTAAGAGATTTTTTCAACTGATCCATCATTACAAAAAAACTATTATATTCCAATTACAATACATTGGGATATTTATTTGGAAGTATATTTTCCTCTAGACACATTTCCACTACAGTTTCCATGTTTCCTTTAAAAAATCTATTCTGAACAAACATATTTTCGTAAATTAAACATGATAATCTTCAAATTCTATATCATTTCAATTTAAGAACAAAGTAAAGTATTTCAAGGGAATAATATTAACATTATCCTAAAATCTAAAATTATATAAACCATGATATGATACCAATTGTAAGGACCTAACCTTAAACATTACATATTATAATGACTTTGTAATAGAATGATCTTTTCTATATCCCAAAAGATCTTTTAGGTTTAGAGTTTTAGAGAGATAAGTTATAACTATTAAAAAAACCCATATATACACAAAGTGGAAACTTATAATCAGTATCATTTTTCTCTCAATATAATAACTTTTAAAATAAAACTTGATTTCTTTTCATGGAAAATATTCATGAATTTTAACTTAACTTATTCCTTTCCCTTAATCATCCTTAAACCATGTGAATAACATTTTAAAACTAGGATGAAAACAAAAATCACATTGAGGGAAATAAATATAAATAAAACCCATTATTCTAGTGAAAAACATAAAAAACACATGAAATTTCCTACATTTATCACAATTTTATTTCAGTGAAATAAATAAATCATTTTCCCAATAAATACATACTGTCTTTTTTTCTTAAAGAAAATGATTAAAACCCATATCAATCAAATCACAACCCTTTTTACAACATATAGTATCACATTCAAAACCTATGTTAAACCCATGTAAGAAATTATTATATGTTAGTTAAATCCATAGGAAAAACTCTCTAGTAACCCCCTTCTTATTTTCTATAAGGTAAGGAACATTTCCCAATAAATTGGAGTGCTATCTGAGAGCACCTATCATATAAGATATATTGGGATCATTCAACACTATTTGGGAACACCCATCTTATAAGCTATATCAGGATCATAAATTTCTCATAAAATAATAAAATTCCATATCATGAATAATAAATTTTATGCTAGTACTTTTTCATCATAAAACATTTGAAAACCCATATGTAAATCTCTTTCATATATCAAAATACCATTTACCTTTAAAAAACCATTTTCTATACAAAATACCCATAAATATGGTTTTTATTTGAATAAAACATGAAATATTTTAAAGCAATCCAAACTTCAAATAATAGTTATGGTGGAAGGAAAAGTCATTATTTCCATATACATTAAAATATAATAATCCTTTTGTTGTTTGTAAAGATAATAAAACATTTCTTACAGAGATTCATTTTTGGAAGGATTTTAAATATATACATAAATTTAATTTTTAAAAATTATCATGACTATGAAATTTCATTCTTAAAATAATTTTAAAAACATTTACATGGAAGAAAAATAGAGTTTGATGGAAAAATTTAAAAGAGGACCTATTTTAAAGAAAGGTCTCCTACCACTTTGTAAAAAATTAAATCATTATCCCCATGAAATAATAACATTAAAAACTTTAAATATCACAATAATATATAAATTCAAGAAATAACATGTCAAATCCATCTATATATGCACATCATAATAGAATATAGGTGCATAACATCAAAATATTTCTCAATTAAAAGAATATGAGATGAAGTCCCTTACATTGAGTTTAATTCATCACGTAAGTTATTTATATTTATAAATAATAAACATATTTAAATTATTTAATTTATTAAGAAAATTTTTCAATTTTATTACTCCTTTTATTTCACTCAATACCATGTTATATACAATTACATAATCAATTAAGTTTATGTCAGAAGTATTGAAGATATTCGGCTTATGTGTCAAAAATGACTTCAATAAGTTGACAATGGTCAAAGTTTTCCTTATTTCATCATACCTAGAATAATAATCCTGAAATAATTATAATTTTTATACTTCAATTATACATTTTAAACCAATAATTAATGGTGGTTATGAAAAATTAACTACACTATGATCATGAAGATGGTAGGTTGTATGTATGCATGAGTAATGTTTCAATTTTCCAACCATCATTATTAGAACATGAAAGTAATATTTTATATTTAAATAATTATAATTATATAATAAATTATTTATTATTTATTAAAATATAATTATATATATCATCCATGTGATTTAGTGAAGAAAAAAGAGTCACATCGCTTCATGGAGGCGGTAATCCACATATACGCATAAACGACGTTATCATTTTTCAGTGTATGAAAGAAAATGATATATTATATTTTAATAATGATAAATTTATCATTAATATAACATAAATTTTATTTATATTACATATATTCCAAAAATTTATCTTTATTACCTTCCAGGTAAAGTGTTAGTGAAAAATGAATCACAACACTTCACGATGTGGTTGTCCACCGTGAACACAAGTGACGTTATCGTATCCCCCATGAAATGTAAAGTAGGAAGGTATATGTGATATCATAACTCCATAAGTATAAATATTTTAAAAATATAATACATATAATTTAAATCCATCATTATAACAATATGTTAGAGGTGATGATGGAAAACAAATGACATCAATTTGTGAGGCGGTAGTCCATCATACACACGAATGACAATTTCATATCCCATTTGATGGAAGAGGGGATAGGTTTAGGTTATGAAATTAAAATAATAACATATAAGTATATTTTAGATAATTTTTTATTATATAATAATAATTTATTAATATTTTAAGGAGGTTGAAGAAGAAATAAAATTAGAATTATCGGTTAAAAATGATACCTCTTTTTTAAACAACATCCTTTGGTAAGCACCAAACGCCTTATTAGAATGTATTTATGATAAAAGTGATGGATATAGTTCATGGGGAGGTAATTAAGGAATATATTTTGTTAGATATTTTCTGATACATTGGATTTTAGGGTGTAAAGAGGATAGGATAGGGGGTGTGATTTTATAAGTGAGGTGAGTGGTACACTTGTATTTTTTGGAAAGAAAAAGGTGTACCCATGTTTTTCAAATGATATAAGGATAAAAAATGGAACATTTTCTATAATTATACATTATAATGTAAAATTGTGGACATAAAATATATTTTAAAAAAGTTTTTATTTCATTTTAACCCGTATCTTTTTAGTTTCACCCATGGTAAATCAATTTTTACCTTAACTAAATAAACTAATTTGAACTATTGTTACAATCCATTATGGTAAAAAATTAAGTTGAAATTATTATATAATATAAATTTTTATTATTCTAATTATGGAATATATTTTACCAAATTCAATTGACAAAATTCACAATGTTTAATTTAAAATTGATCTTATAAACACAACGAAAAAGTGGGTTTTTAGGAAGTGTATTTTTCAAGAAAAAAGATGCTTTTATATTAGCTATATAGATATTAATACTGATTTTATGAATTTAAATAAATATTATAGATATATAATATAAAATTTTCATTTAAATCATTTTTAATTATAGATTTTTTAAATAATTAAAATAAAGAAACATTATGTACTTTAAAACGGTTTTCAGAAAAATCTCATTTTTAAACCCAAAAATAAACTCATTCTAAAATACAATATAAAGTTCATTAAAAAGAAATTAATTAATTTAAATAAAAATAAATAATAATTACGTTACTTTAAATCATATTAAAAGAATATGGGACTGCTAAATTACTTAATTTATTGAAAAGAAATGACATTTTTACAAAAATCAGTATTTTTTACTGTTCACTGAAAAATGAACATTTTCTAAAAAATCCCAAAATTTCACCCAAATTTAATTTTGATATTATAATTTAAAAAATTATATTTATTTCATCAAATTAAATTTATAAATTTTAGTCATTAAACATTTAAATAAAAACTTATAATAAAAAAATATTTCAATTAAAACTATTTCCTTTTAAATTTAAAAAATTACTTAATATTTTTATAATGAATTTAACTATAGAATTCATATTAATAAATATGAAAATTATTTATTATATAATTACCTAGGTTGTTAAATCCACCCAAAAAAATCATAATCCTCACTATATAAGTAATATTAATATGGTTCTGACTACATTATCCACTTGAGAGACCCCTTTTTGGATGAAGATGCATATAAACTATATTTAAATACATGTAATCATGAAAGTGGTAATTGAGAATGATGAGGTCAAGGAAGATGAGATAAAAATATAACTCAATGTTCTAGAATAATTTCTATTTATTCTATATATTACATAAAAACCTGAAGGTATACACTTCAACAAACTCAACAAGATCATAGATATGATCCTAAATCATCTAGGGCTTACTCAAATCCAATCATAATGAAGGAATAGATGGAAAATGTGTAGTGGCCTAGTAATTGTGATATTATAATAAGGATAACTTATCCCAACATGAAAATGGAAAAAACACCCCCTAATTTCATATAGGAGAGGGAGTTTCTAGAATATTCTAAAACAACCTCTAAACTTCAGGCCAAGAAATCTCCTCAAGATAAGAAGTGTAGAACCTTGGTTCATAAGTATGAAATTATGAAGGAGATGGAAATTATCCTAGGTAATATCTCAATTCATTATTATATTTATCTCTAAAAATAACTAAGGTAATCCCTCGTTAATTCCCTTTTAATCCCTCAAGAGTTTGAGGATGGAGTTTCTACAGTCAAGGCATATCACGTGAAGACAGGCTCTACCAGGTGTTACATGATCCTTTCCTTTATATAATAATATTAGGAGGAATCCATATATTAATACATTATTAAATTGTATATATTTAGAAATATGGATGATATCAATATTTAACTATCAGTTATTGATAATGTCTTTGATATAAACCTCATACATGTCTATAACCTCCAATGTTTGGGTTTCGATGGGGTCGATATGAATCCTTCCAATTTGACCATTTAAGGATATAATAAAAGTGATAAGAATATATTTAGGAAGATCAAACATATATTTTAGTTCAATGATAATGTATTTGATTATGAATTTATAGTGGTTCTCTAAAATACAGTATTCAACATCATGTTGGGTAGGTCATGTCTCCATTTGCATGTAGTGGTACGATCATCATACCATCAATGCCTCAAATACTTAGTCCATGGTCAAGTTAGGGTAATGTAGGGTGAAAATATCCCCTTTGAGTCCTATGAATCCCATTATATAGACACATGATTCTAAAAAAGGGAGTTAAGTCAGCCAATGGTTGATAATTCCATCTAGATAAATTCTCCCAATGGCATTAAAATCGCCCCATGAATCCATGGAATGAACTCGATGAAGACAATGTGTTTCCCTTAAACTAAATTAGGACAATATCTTTGGATCTAGGAAGTCATAGATTCATGTGAGTTACAATTTATAATAATATAAATCATTCAAAAAATTTCCTTTAATATATTGGTTAGGTGAATGCCCTCAAGAATCAATCATCGCAAAAAAAAGACTTCTTTGTAATCCATGTGTATCAACATGGATCCAAAGTGTATATACCAATATGATGGTATGAATAATATTTGTTCCTAATCAATATATCCTAGGATCTTCAAATTGGTTGATATCAATGCCTAGATAATAAAAAAATACATGGGGGTTTGGGAACATTTTCCCTTATACACATGATATTGATTGTGTCATCCAAACACAACCATGAAAACGAGAAATGTGATCTTTGAAAAGATAAAAATTACCTTGATAATAATGTCAACAAATAATCTTTAGAATCCCAAGATATTAGTACACCGTTCTCTTTGGATGATAGTGAGAATTAAGGGAAGAATATCTAGGATATTCCTAAAAAATATTCAGGACCTAAAGAATCACCATACTATCTAGTATATCTAAAAATTATCCTTCATCATCCACTTCAATAATGGAATAGTATAAGGATTATAATATATTAAATATTCCCATATTATATTTGATGAATAAGTATCTACCACCATTGACGAACTCCAATAATTGAATTTGGCTAAAAATGAAGATCTATTTTGATCAGTTACTCTATGTCTCCTAACGAAAATAAAATATATATCTCCTTCTTCAAACAACACTAGGATGTATTTTCATAGAAATATAAAGAGATCCCTGGGTTGGATTCCAATGTGGTTACCCAACACATGGGTTTTCCTCACAACCATTATAGCTATAAGAAAACAATTTAGAGAATACATCTAACCCATAGTGCTAAGGTAAAACCCAAAGTTGACAATATCAAAAAATCCAACTTCATCTAGGAAGTTAAATACCTAAAATTACTCACCAATATTTTTATCATCATGAAGAAGAAAGGATGATTTCCTAGTATAGATCATGTAGCTACTAACCAATGAAAAAATGGGTTTACAAGCCCTCCCCTTTATGGATGGTTATCTAGGATATAACAAGATATAGATGCACCCTAATGAAAAGAAGGAAATTAACTTCATGTCACCCATATGGATATACTAATCTTATGTAATTATATTAGGATTTAAGAACATCAACCACTAAAAATAGGGTTTTCCACATCATTTTTTGTGGTTTTTACATCATTCTCCATGAGAATTTAATTAAAGTGTCATTTTAAATATGTTTTCTAGGTCAGTTATTATTAAACTATGTGACAAATTATATTTTACACTAATTTTTAAAAATATATCATATAATTTAGTCTAAAAAGATAGATTGGGAAGGGTTTTTTATACCAGTTATAAAATAACCAATGTGAAAAAAACCCTTTATCATGTCAGTTATTCAAAATAATCGATATGATAAACTATTTTTCATGCTATTTAGTATATAAATGATGTCAAAAATAATTTTTTTTAAAACAATTGACATCGTATATACATTAATTTTTGGGAAAAATAATTTCTTTATATTAAATTCGAATATAAGAGCCTAATAATACAATAACATAATAAGAAATATAAAATATTTGCACAAACAAACAGAAAACAACAACACAAATTCAAATCATTTTATCTTTAAAATTTGAAATTTAAATATTAAAATATATATTACAAATAAACTAAAACCTAATCAAACAAGTGAAATAATCCACCCATTCTCTCTATAAGTGATTTATCTCTTGTTTAGTATAACATACATAGTCATAAAAAATATATAAATTAAAAATAAATCATTTAACATGTATTATAAATATAATTTTAAGATAACTTAATGTAAATGTTATAATAAAATCTAAACGTGTAAAATTTTGTAACTATCCTAGTTGAAATTATTGTAAACATAAATCTTAGAACATAATATCCACATTCCTTTACTCCTTAATGATGAATATTTTATTTCGAAATAATATTTAAATTCAAAAGAACATTTTAAGTACTTGTAGCCAAAATTAAGTAATTGTAAATGAGAATTAACCTTTACACATATATATTTAATCTTTATAATCCTCTTTCCAGATGTCTTTATAAAGTAATATCATTCCCTGTTTGAAAATGGTATGTATGAAATAAAATTAAAACTAAATTATAATATACAAGTATTAAAATACTCTAACTTATTTTTTCAATAAATTGATAAAATTTCCTCACACGTCACCATTTATAGAGCATAACCAGTATGTTGTCTTCCCTTTTGAAAAATAATCCCAATATACAATGGCCGCTAATATAGAAAAAATATAATATTAGTTGTTATTCACTTAAGATAAATAACACTATGAAATTTATGTTCAATACCCTTCAAGATAATGTTTCATCTAACACTAAGTTATATTATTTTGAAATATTTCAACAATATATGTTTTTATTTCTATATCTTTCATTTTAATCATTTTTGATGAAATAAATTGTGGGTTAAAAATCTATATAAGGATGTTGTATCATACTGAATACAAAGTTTTTAAAGATATGTAATACAAAGTAAAAATATGTATTAAGTTTTAATAAATTAAAATTACTAAAAGAAATATGATAATCATCATACATGGAAGATACTTACATCTTGTTTATGGAAAAAACTGTAGTTACAAGTTCCATGATATCCCTATTTAAGTTCATCATAGTAACTTCACTCCCACAAATGTTATCATCCTCTAGAATTTCATAAACTCCCAAATGTTTTTGAATATGTTAATAATATATCATGTTTAGAAGAAGTAGTATATAATTCATAACATACTATAATTGTTTTTGGATATATATCATGTCTTTACCTTTAAATTATTATTAAAAATAGATAAATATATAAATTTAAAAATTTAAAAAAAAATTGACACCAATATGAAATAAATGATATTATCTATACAAAATTCGATGGAAACTTTTTTTACATGTCTATATAGTAAAAATAAAAAATGGATGATACATTGTTCAACTATAGTGACCCCATATATAGGAAATGTTACTTTTGATGATCTATCTATAATATCATGTATGATGACCCTTAGTTACACCATCTCTATTTATTGATGATGAAAGGTACCCCCAATATAATGTATAAGTATATATAAAACAATATGATGTTGGGAATCCTCAAAATAGTACTCACAATATATAGGATGTTATGGAGTATGAGGTGTAGGATTTGGATAAGTAGGTGGTGGTGAAGGAGTGGGATATGTAGGTGAAGGTGGAGGAGTGGGATCTACAGCCTAAATCTTTTTTTCATGACTACAAACATCGACTATACCAAATGTATATTCCTTTCCTCAATTATCTCACCCATATCCTAAAATTTATCTTCTAAAAATTCAATTTTTACTTTATATACATTCTTATTTGAAGAAACTTTTGAATGACCAAACACTTTTTTTACTGATACGCCTATCGTGTATCATTATATGCGACCTGAGTGTTTAGGATTCCCCAATACAAGAGCTGAAATATCCAACCTACCCCCAGGTATAAAGGTTCCCTTCGTGCACTTATCCTCAAGGGATTCATGAATATACTATTTTAAAAACTCATTAGTGAATCACAATATATAAAGAGTAATATTAACTTAAATAACATAAATAAATTAAATGACTCCTTACAATCCTCTCAATTATATCCCTTGAATATTCTATAACACATTGTACTTTTTTCACATTTGGGACCTATTTTATATTTAATTTCCAGTTGGTGGGAGGAGGGTCAACCTATATAGATCCTAAAGACTTGAATCTCATTTTTTGACAAAAATTAGCCATCATTTATTTTTCAAATAATGTATACCCTCTTGAGATAAATTATAGCGATATATATTTTTGGATTGGATATCCTGATGATATCTCCTCAGTTTCTGTAAAATAAGAATAAAAAAATCATTACTATAAAAAAACTTTTAAAATAAAACATTGAACTTACAAAAAATGACTATTTCCATATACATTCAACGAACTGCTTCCATGTATCTTGATCTAGAAAAGTATATATATCACATGGGTTTTTATCTTCTCTTTCCCCAAAAATAAAATTTGATATGGGGGTTTATTTAAAATCCCTCCATATCCAAGCTTCTAAAGGTAATCATTTTTTTTGACGTATATGTTATAAAGTATATCATATATCAAATTATAATAAGAGAAAAACATATATTAGTAAAAACATTTCATGATAAGTAATATAATAAAAAATAAAATTTTCAAAATTATCTCCCATAATTGAATTATTGTATCTATTTTAACACTTTTCCAATATCAAAAAAAAATATAAACTTTAGACTAATGTTATATTTCAACAAAAGTCCTAAATTGTTTTGAATTTGGACCACTAAGAATATCATTATAATAAAACTCAACATATATCCTTTGTTCCTGGATATGAGAAACTGATAATTTTGGTAAATGTGTGTTGCCACATTTTCCAACCCTGGAGCCTTCTCTTCCCCTGTAAAAGTATATGGACCCTCTAAAAAAGGATGAGGAGTATCCTTAATATAAGTATGTGTATGGTTCTCCACAAAATCTAAAATTTACTCAGATGTTTGATTTGACATTATTATACATATGAAATTAAAAAAACTAGTACACAAATATACAAAACCAACTATTATATATAAAATTAAATGAAAAATGAAAAAATTATCCAAATGAAAGTAAACTAAAATAAACACATATTTATTCATATTTTTAAATTATCTAACTAAAATTATACTAACATTAATTAGCTATGAAATAAAATAAAAAAAAGTAAAATAAAAATTAAGTAAAATGTCATACAAATCCATCTATTATTTAAAAATTTAAATAAAAAATTTATAATGATAAATACAAAACAAACCACTCTTTATCATATTTGTAAGAGTAATTAAAAATAATGTTAAAAATAACATTGAATGTATTATTTATCTTATTTTTTATTTGTAAACAATGTTGGAAGAAAACTGATAATATTTATGAAACATAAAATGATATAGACAAATGAAAAAAAACTTATGTAAAAATTTATAAAAATATAATAGTTGCATATAAAGTTAAATAATTGAAAAATGATACCAAAAAAACTAAACAAATTTAAACAAAAAAATTATCATATTTGTTAAAATATGAATTTTAAGAAAAAAATTAAAACTAATATATCTAACATTTTATAAAATTTAAAAATGTAAACAATAAGTAAATATACATTACCTATAATATTAGGAAGTTAATAAAAGATATTTTTTACTATATTCCTTCATTTTGATTGTTTCTTATGACACAAACCATGTCTATAACATGGTCATCAATATTCTAAAATAATATTTCTATTGAAGTAGGGATCTCACATAAATCAACATCATCATTATGATTTTCATCACTAAAATACCATTTTTTTTTCTTATGAAGTGATATGTGAATGAATATTTGATGGATCAAAAACATAAAAAATTTCTTTTCATGTGTTTCCATGTTAAATGAATTGTTTTGAATTAAAATCTCTTTATATTAACTAGTGTCATCCCAAATTCATTATGTTTGACACTATTATTACTAATAACCCATTTTCAATTAATCACTATAACTAAAAATTTAATATAATCAACCTCCTATATTTCATTAATAACTCTATAATATGCATCTGAGGTAGAGATTATGTTTTTTTCACTGGTACTTGTAAAATTCATTAGTTCTACGAACACAAAAACACTACTATTTTGAACTGCACTTATATCATCTTGATCTTTGGTATAAAATGTATTACCATTAATGTCATACCCAAACCATGTTATCAAATTTAAACTTGGGCCTCCCACTAATCATATCAATGTTTCTGATTTATCTGATCTACCATGAATGGACTCTATAGACCATTGAATGAAAAAAAATATGCTCATCAAAAATACACATATCTTTCTTCTTTGGATAAAATTGTTTTAACACATTAATATGAAATGTTATATATAGATAAGAATCATCTATGTTATTCAAGTTATATAAATATAATTTATTTATCTATTCACCTATAAAACATTTAATTTTAAGCCACAAATACCCTTCCCTAATAACTGACTTATTCATGGAGAGATGCAGACAAACCAATGTTCTCCACTATAGACAAGTAGTTTGTACAAAACTCAAAAACTCCTTAGAAATATACTTCACAACAATGGATGCTTCAAGTCGATATAAACTCTTAACATATCCCTTCAATATCTTCATATTATTTTCAAAAGAATACATATAAACAATATATAAAGGTCTGAAAAGATTAAATTCTCAAACAAAATGAACCATTAAATGCACCGTGATATCAAAAAAAATATAGAGGAAAAATACATTTCTTGTTGAAAATTTATAGAAACTACATCATTCTACAAGTTGTTTAATGAATTCAGATCAATCACTCTAATACAAATTGAATTGAAAAATAACATAATTTCATGGAAATCATTTTTATATAGATGGTAAATATTCCATGAAATTTAATTGGTAGGAGTTGTTGCATAATGATGTGATAATCATGAGATTTCATGTCTATTAACTTCAAATATTTTAGTGGATCAAAAAATACATTTGAAGAATAACTCAGAGGGACTTTAATACCATGGAGATAATGAGAAAAAATAATTTTCTCTATCTTGGATAATGTATTATAGGATAGAGGTGGGTATGAACATCTTCCATTAGGAGTGGGAGATAACTCCAAATGTATTCCCATTGAGAGTAAGTCCAATATTATATTCAAACCATAATTAGTATTTACTTTATTATAAAAAAAATGTTTTAATCAAACAATCATAGAAATTCTTCTCCATATACATGAAATCATTGTTATGTTTAACCTCATGATATCTCTAATATGGAATCTCAAAAAATATTTATAGTTTCTTTCAAACATTTATATCATTATAAACTTTTCTTATATTGCTGAATGTGACATCAATGTTTTTCACCCTCCCAAAATATTGATTGATGGAAAATGGTTTTTGAGAAATATAAAATTATTGTGCACTATTGAATACCTTTTTTAATCTTTGAAAAGATTGATCCATAAAAAAATCTATTATAACCCATGAAAACTATTTTTATCCATTGTAGTAGTTGATAATATGAAATCCATTCTTCACAAATTGGACTAGATTTATGCCTCTTAACATTGTATCTAGACAAGTTTCAAAAGATCAAGAAGTCATTTAAATTGAACATAATCATTTCATGTAATTAAAAATGTTACATTTTATAAGAATCATACACTCTAATACCTTCCTTCAATAAAAATTTCAAATCATCAATTAATGGTGACAAGAAAATGTCAATATCATTTCTAAACTGTTTTGGTCTAGAAATCATTAAACTCAACATGATATATTTCTACTTCATGAAAAATTCAGGATATAAGTTATAAATTACAAATAAAATATGCCATGAACTATGTATTCTACTAAGACTTTCCATATAGATTCATTACATCTATAAACAATCCAATTTTGATATTTTTAACTATATTTTTTAAAAGAGGACATTGTTGATCAATTTTCTTCCATTGTGTAAAATTAGCTAGATGATGTGATTTTCCATCAAATATCTGCTTATCTTTCTACCATATTAA
Organism: Viscum album; assembly: GCA_963277665.1. Classification (NCBI taxonomy): domain Eukaryota; kingdom Viridiplantae; phylum Streptophyta; class Magnoliopsida; order Santalales; family Viscaceae; genus Viscum; species Viscum album. Next base: position 511,135,067 of record OY728136.1, on the reverse strand, counting down.
AATTTTTTCATAATTTGAATTTCAAAATAAGAATTTTAAATGAAGAATTATAGGTAGATACCAAATTTTCGTGGTAGGAATATTTGTAAGTGCTAAATCAATCTATTATTTTTTGTTTCAACTTATACCATAATGTCTCCCATTTAGGACACTTTGATAGACCATATTTTTCTTTCCTATATATGAAACAATCATTCATCCAGGAATGTATCCTCTTTTTTCCAAAAATAGTTTGGAAAAATATTTTCTTCACATTATAATGTGAATCTATAAGATCATTGTTTTTAGGAAGTATGTCTTTCAATAGTTATAGAAACACTATAAAACTCTTATCACTCCATCCGTTTTTCACTTTCAAGTTAAAAAATCTTAACACCTTTGATAAAACTATGAATTTCATACAACTTGTATACAACAATTTTTCAGAATCACTATATAGACACTCAATTATTAGTGTTTTCCCAATTGCCTATACTTTAATACCATGAAACATTTTTTAAATCTGATTAGACATAACATCTTGAAAATCATCATCATCAATAAATATTTAATTCTTCACAATTTAACCATGAAAAATGAAAGGACTATAATGTTAAACCCTGACAAATTTAATGATCTTTGATTTCTCTACTTTTCAACTTTTTCATATATAAATATTTCAAACATAGATATAAAAACAAGTGATTTTTGGAAAACATCATTTATAAAATTTCAAAAATTCATCAAAACCTTCCTCATATTCATAACTTGTTTGCAGTGCAGTAATATAACATCAACTCATTATTATCTATAACAAATATCATTAATTTATAATAAATTATTATACTTTTAAATATTAATTTAAAATTTACTTTTATAAAAACAATAATAAAATTACATAAAATGTTTCTCAAATAAATGAGAGATAACATGTGTTAAATATAAATATAACTTTGAATATATTAAATTAACATCCTTTTAGAAAAAATTTAAAAAATAATGGTATTGAAACATTAACATTGATTTTATAAGGTTGAACGCAAATAAACCATAATTATTCCTTATTTTTATTATATAATTTCATAATTATATATTTATTTTTTTCAAAATAAATAAATAAATATCGTAATATAAAGGGATAAATATTAGAAAGTAATAAAAAACGAAATTAAAAAACATGATAAAGAGTATAAAGACGTGATTATACTTATAAAAAGATTGACACGCAAGAGTGACTACAAAAACATACTCATTAGGCTTATTAAAAAAAGATTCCATTAAAATAAAATATAAATGAAAATCAAATCATTAGAATTTTGTATTATTAAGAAATTAAAATATTCAGAAATATGCCATATAATATAATAAAGAAAATAACTAAAATGATTCAATTTATAATTTCATAGGTATTCATGCATTTTAAATAGACACGAATAATATATTAAAATCAATACAATGTTCAAACTATGTTAATGCCTATTTATTCTAAGGGTGTTTAATAAATAATGTTCTAACACTACAAGAAAAAACTAATTTAGAGGCATTTTTTATGGCGGTTTTGAAAATCAAATCTAAAGGTTTTTCTAGAAATAATTTAGCTATGGTTCTAAAAACCACATATTTTTTAAATATATATTTCTTAATTTCTTTTTTAAATAAAATTTTAATATATATTTAGCAGTGGTTTTTTAAAAAACCTCCCGTAAATAGTAGCGGTTCTTTAAAACCCATCATGAAATAGAAGCGGTTTTAAAAAAACATCTCTAAATTAAAGAGAAAAATTAAAAAATTAAAATATTAATTATGATTTATTATTTATAATTTAAATTAATTATAATGTTTTAATTGATAAATATTTATAATTATTAGTTAATAATAATTTGAAACATAAAAACAATTCTTCAATAAGTTGAAAATTATACTTTTTCATCAATTGATCATAAATTTTGATCCAGGAGTCCATTTTAGCTTGGAAATTAGTCAAATCGAACCTTATGAAACGAACTAAACCACATTGGATTTATATTTTATAATAATTAAAAGAATAAAATTTATTATAGTTTTAAGAAAAGTATGAAATCAAACAAGAACATAAAACCACCCTAACTTTTGATCTGGGCGTCTATTTGGGCTCTACCACATATCAAATAGAATCTTATGATGAACTTTATGCTTTAATGATTAGGATAAACCCTGGTCACATTTTTCAAGGCCCAAAAAAGATCATAAGGCCTCCAAAACTGAGTTTTTAGTTAGGGTGTCCCAATTTTTTAATATTCAATGGAATTTCAGCCTTGTTTAAGGGGGTTTTATTGTGTTCTATTAGTGGGGACTGAATTTATTCCTAAGGATTACATTTATATTGATATTATCGTTTTGAGGTTTTATCATTTTTATCAATATAGTTTTATTTATAATTAAATATATGCATATTTTCTTTTATTTACTTATAATAAATCACTTTTATAAATAAATATTTACATAGAAATATATTTTTAAACATATAAACCAAATGGGAATAAATATTTTTATTCATTTAATTAAAACTATATAATTATCGATTTTATTTACATTATAAAAAATGAATTAATTTGTACATGTATCCCTATTCAAGTAATGTTTATATATAAACTTGTGTGTGTCAATAAAAATACTATATTTATGTGTATATTCTAATATATGTAAATAAATACATATATATGTAAATATTTGTGCGTGTATTTGAGAAATTTGAATATGAACTTAGGTGCCAATAATATTGTGTGTATACATCATATATAAATGTATTTTTATATAAAGATATCATTATCATTAAAACTAGTATATAAATGAATTTATAGTAAAACTATATGAATATATATATACATATATATAAATAATGTTAATATATACATATACATGTGTATTGATAAATAAATATATATTTATATTTATATTCTATTATACGTAAATAAATATTAATATATAATACATTTAAATAAATTTAAGTATATATATTTATATCATACACATTCGATGAGATTTCATCTTCGTTTAAGAGTGTCTTCATATGCTTTTTATGTCGTCTATGATTTTATTCCATTGATTTACATTTCTATTGATTTGATGGTGTTGCAATTATTGTGTTTTCCCATGTTTTGGTAATTTATTATCAATTATATATATCTGTTTATATGAATTTATGAATATTTATGTATATTTATATACATTTGTAAATATTTATACATATTTATGTTTATATATTTTCATATCATATACATTTAAATATATATATATAGAGATATATCCATATTTACTAATGTTATATATATATATATATATATATATATATATATATTCATGTACAATTATATATCTTAGTGTGTTTATATATATTTATGTAACATAATTGTGTGTTTATATATATTTATGTAACATAACTGTGTGTTTATATATATTTATGTAAAAATTTTATGTGTCTATATATATATTTTTATAGATGTTTATATCAATTTATTATTTTATTATTTTACTATTTTATGGTTTTATTATTTTATTATTTTATTATTTATTACATCTTATTTATTATTTATTATTTATTATTTATTATCTATTATCTATTATTTTAATATTTATTTATTATTTATTAATTTATTTTTATTATTAAATTAATGTCAAATAACTCGTTAATATTTATTTATTCTTTATTATTTATTTACATTTAATTTATTATTTATTTATTATTCATTTATTATTCATTTATTATTTAATTTTTATTTATTTATTATTTATTTATTATTTTTTATTTATTTATTTATTTATTCATTATTTATTATTTGTTTATTCTTTATTTATTATTTATTTATTATTTTTTATTTAACTATTTATTTTTTATTTTTTATTTTTTATTTATTATGATTTATTATTATTTATTATTTATTATTATTTATTATTTTTTATTATTTATTATTATTTATTATTTATTATTTATTACTATTTATTACTATTTATTTATTATTTATTATTTATTATTTATTATTTATTTATTATTTATTATTTATTATTTATTATTAATAATTTTTTTATTTACTATTTATTATTTACATATTACATATTATTTATTATTTATCTATTTTTTTTTATTTTTTTCATTATTATTTTATTATTTTACTATTTTATTATTTATATATTATTTATCTATTATTTATTTATTTATTATTTAATCATTATGTAGACATTAACTATTAATTTATTATTATTTTATTATTATTTTATTATTAATATACTATTATTTATTTTTAATTTATTATTAACGACTTATTTATTATTTATTTATTATTAAATTATTATTAATTTGTTATCCATTTATTATTAATTATTATTAAATTATTTATTTCTTTATTTTTATTTTTTTTGTCTATGTATTTATTTGAGTTTTTATTTATTATTTGTTCATTATTTATACATTAATTATTAATTTCTTTTTGTTTTTATTTGTTTACTATTTATTTTTTATTTTTTATTATTCATTATTTACTATTTAATATTTTTATTTATTATTTATTATTTATTATTTATTATTTATTATTCATTATTTTTATTTATTATTTTTTATTTTTTATTTTTTATTTTTTATTTTTTACTTTTTACTTTTTATTTTTTATTTCTTATTTCTTATTTATTATTTACTATTTCTTATTTGTTATTTACTATTTTTTATTTACTATTTTTTATTTTCCACTCATTATAATGTTATATATTTATTTAATTTTTATTCATTTATATTTTATTTATTAATTAGTAATTATTAATTGGTAATTATTGATCAGCAATAATTAGATATTAATAATTACTTATTAATTATTAATGTTTACTTATTAATTATTAATTGTTAATTTTAAATTATTAATTATTTATTGTTTATTCTAAATTATTAATTATTAATTATTTAGTTTTTATATATTTGTTATGTATTATTTATTTTTTCAATCAATATATATATAATTAATAATTATTTTTTTAATTATTTTTTTCAATCAATATATATATATAAGTATATTAAATTCTCTTTATTCACCACATGAAGAGTCTGCTGGAGTGATAAAGTCTTCGGAGAAAAATCAAGGTGTAAGAGGTTCAAATCTCACGCAACGCAGAATTTCTATATATGACATATGTTTTCATGTGCATGTGCTTATTATTTATTATTTATTATTTATTATTCATTATTTTTTATTTTTTATTTTTTATTTTTTATTTTTTATTTTTTATTTTTTATTTTTTATTTTTTATTTTTTATTTTTTATTTTTTATTTTTTACTTTTTATTTTTTATTTCTTATTTCTTATTTATTATTTACTATTTCTTATTTGTTATTTACTATTTTTTATTTACTATTTTTTATTTTCCACTCATTATAATGTTATATATTTATTTAATTTTTATTCATTTATGTTTTATTTATTAATTAGTAATTATTAATTGGTAATTATTGATCAGCAATAATTAGATATTAATAATTACTTATTAATTATTAATGTTTACTTATTAATTATTAATTGTTAATTTTAAATTATTAATTATTTATTGTTTATTGTAAATTATTAATTATTAATTATTTAGTTTTTATATATTTGTTATGTATTATTTATTTTTTCAATCAATATATATATAATTAATAATTATTTTTTTAATTATTTTTTTCAATCAATATATATATATAAGTATATTAAATTCTCTTTATTCAACATATGAAGAGTCTGCTGGAGTGATAAAGTCTTCGGAGAAAAATCAAGGTGTAAGAGGTTCAAATCTCACGCAACGCAGAATTTCTATATATGACATATGTTTGCATGTGCATGTGCTTAATAATAAATAAATAATAAATAATAAATTAACTGCGATAATTCAAAAATTAAAAAAAAATAATAAAATATTTACGATAATTATAAATTATTATTATTATTATTATTATTATTAAAAAATGATAAAATGATAAAATGATAAAATAAAAAAATAATTACACAAATTAAAATAATTAAATAAAATAAAAAAAACTAAAATTTTAAAAATAATAAAATAATAAAAAAATAATAATAATTATGAAAATTAAAAAAAATAAAAAAACATCTATGAAATGATTTAGTGGTAGTTTAACTCACCGCAAAAAGATTCGCTCGATTTTTAAAAATCGCCGCTAAATTGTTCTATGACGGTTTTGAAAACTCGCCACTAAATGAATTTCGATGCATGATTTAGAGACGGTTTTCCAAAACCATCATAGAATGATTTAGTGGCCATTTAAATCGCCACTAAATTCATGTTTTGGCGTAGTGTCAACTAAAATTATCTCTCTATTAGAAATATGATCGTGCAATCTGTTTTTCTTTACTTACATATTTACATACAAGTTAGAAAGTTTTTTATCACAGTATTATCATCCAATCAGCATGATCATCTAAATATATATTTTATTAATACTCTGTTTTCAAACTCTATAATCCATTGTACCTTCAAACAACCCATTCAAAATTCCGAAAGAAACATACCATAGACACCAATTAATTAGTAAATTAGCATTATTTGTGAAAAAAATCATCAAATGATAATTTTATCATACCAAAATCTCAAAATATTAATTCATCAATTAAAAAAATTCCTTAGATGCATGAATAATCAAAACTACAAATAGAAATCATGAAGATATGTAAATTAGAAGTGGTAGCATAGATCATTCCTGAAAACAAGCCCAAAAAAACATTCATCAAATTAGACATAACTTGGATGCATGTAAAATAAGAATAATAAATAAAAACTACAAATAGATATCAGAGATAATCCATAAAAAATGAGGGAAAAATGAGAAGGTGACAATGATGAAAATAATGACAACTACAGTTTTTGAATGTGTCCACTTAAGGAATATAATGATTAACCATCAAATTTGTATCATTTAATATTTTAATGATGATAACAGAACCTATAATAAGAAGGCATAGAAAACTATAACCCCTCTAATGAAGATATCTAAGAGGGTTGAGGATGATTAAAAAGAGCAATGAAAGATGATGCATAAATCCTGAAAGTGATGGATGATGATGGATGAGGGTGGAAGATGGTAGTTAAGGCCAATTAAAAGAGATTTTAGGCCATTAGTTCGAAGAAAAAAGGTTTATCGTTCATCGAGTGAGAGAAAACTGACTATTTTCATGAGAATGAATGAAAACAAAATGGCTTTTTCTGACATTTCATAAAAAATTTAAGGGTTTTTTACATTTTTTATTTAATAATTAACACACAAAAACTCGTTTTAAACATCATTTATTTAATAACTAACATTAAAATATGGTTTTCAATGTCATTTATTAAATAAACGACATCGAAAAGATATTCCTTTCATTTTCTTGGTCATTTCTTTTATAATCAATGTGAAAAAAATTTTTAATGTTAGTTATAAATATTCCACATCAAAACAAATTATTTTAAACGTATTTTATACTAGTGGAAACTACAAACCAATGATACATGTACTATATCTTCAAAACCCTCTTAGGTAAGATCATTGAATGCTATGTTACTGACATGGTGGACAAATATTGACAATGTTGTAATCACCTTGTTGATCTTGAAACAAATTTCAACAAACTGTGGAAATGCTTCTTGAAGATGAACCTCTTGAAATGTAATTTCAAGATAACATTAGGGAAATATCTTGGCTTCAAGGTATGTTATCTCAATATCAAAGTCTATCTTGATGATACAAGAGCTATACTTGATATGCTACCTCCTTAGAACATTAAAGAGTTTAGAGGAAATAGGGTGTCTTACTTATATCATGAGTTTAATATCCACCCTCACTTGTAATATCCTGCCCTTTAAAAAAATATGAAGAAAGGGGTTATCTGCCTATGGTACATGGACTATCAAGAAGCCTTCAATAACATTAAATAGTACCTTTTGTTCTCATCAGTGTTGATGTCGCCCGTAGACTAAAAACCTTTAATCCACTATGTGGAAACCCTAGAGTGATCTCTTGATATATTAGTTGCTTAGAATAATGATGTGGGAAAGTATAAAATCCTTTATTATCTTAGAATAACCATTTCATACACTAATAATCAATACTCTGATATTGAGAATAAATGCCTTGAATTGATTTTTGTATTTTAGAAGCTAAATAATTTCTTGTAGCACCATGTGGTTCACCACATCTATCATGTCAAACTACTCAAATATATCCTCAATGTCCCTATATTAAATGGGCATCTGACATTATGGGAAATCCATTTTCTATATTTTGACATCTAATTCATTTTTTAGAAGGAGACCAATGGACAAGAACTCAATGATTTCCTCACAAAAAACCATATCCTCGAGAAGTCACTAAGGAATACAGATCTCCCTAACGAAGTATTTTTCACTAACCATGAAACTAACCAAACATGAGAGATATATTTTTCTTGTGTTTCTAGATTCCTAATGAGAATATGGATGGAGTATATAAAGAATAATAGGGTTGGCCTAAGGATTTTACTCATCTACCCATCCAAAGTAGTTCTTCCATGCTCGTTGGTTCCATCAGAAGGATGAACCAGAAACAAGGTAGAATACCAAGCCCTCATCATAGGATTAGATCATGACAAACAAATATTGGTGTCATGATTAAATATCAAAGGTGATTCAGATTTGGTAATCAAGAAGCTACATTGTGAATATTCTATTAAGAAGGAAGAACTGATCTCATTTCTTAATTATGTATGAGGTTTAATAGTTTAATTCCCCTTCAATCCAACACATTCTCACATCCCATATTTATATAACTCTAAAGTTGACAGGTTAGATAATGTATCCATACCCTTATCAGATAAATACTAGGATAAAACAATCATTTAAATCGCACACCGTAGGGTGGTCTCATTATTCATCATTAATGACATGGATAGGTTCAATGAAGTTAATAATACCCCTAAATAAGGTGATCTTATACCCTCACTAATGAATACTATAATTATATGGATGTATTCTATAATATATTACATGTAATGTAAAATTATCCCATCATATTTATTCAAGGAATAACTGATCCTATAGTGGGAAGAACACTTAATCCACTATGATAGATTGAATTACTAGAAAGTACTCTACAAACAAAGCTTTGAGGGAATCCTCCTTATATCCATTTATGGAGGAGAAAGCCTCAACATTATGTAGGATGTCCATGCTAGCACCTATGATTCTCACCAGTCAAGAGTCAAGATCTTCCATCAAATCTAATGAATTTGATATTTCTATCCATAAATAATGTAAGATTGTGTAGAGTTCATAAAGAAGTGACATTCTTTTCAGATACATTCCAATTTCATCAATCAACCCATAGAACTATTTCAAACCACCAAATACTCTTGGTTAATTTTTTATGGGGAATTTATGTCATGGTTTTGTATCTCACAACTATGACTAGGAAGTTCAAGTAGATCCTTACTACCACTGATTTCTTCTCAAAGTAGGATGAGGCTATATCCCTCAAGGATGTTTAAAGAAAGGTTATCATTAATTTTTTGAATACTAATATTATCACCATATTTGGTGTCACTTTAACAATACTAACATATAACAACACAAATTTCTAATCTTATAAGTTAAAATGGTTGTATTGTGAATATAATATCTAATCCAAGCACTCATATTGCTACCATGCAGTGGAAAATATAAGGATATAGTCCTTTAAAAAACTCTCTCTAATATCCTTTAGAAGATGGTGAATAAGGACAAGAAGTCATGACTAGATAAACTCCTATATTTTTTGTGGTCTTATCACACCATAACCCATACTTATATGCATGACACTATAAATTTTCCTGTATATGGTACTGAGGTAGTATTTTCCATCTAGGTTCAACAACCCTCACTCTGTATTGTTATTAGAAAATAATTTTCTTAAGATAAGCAGTCTCAGATATAACCAAATTAGTTGGAGAGTCTTCATGAGAAATGGTTACACACACTCCATAACCTTGAAATTAATTAGAACCTAATGGCACAAGTATGTAACATAAATTTTCCCATCCACTCATTTTGGAAATGAGAATTTTTTCTAGACCTAATAACACCCATGATACCAAAGGGGACACATTTAAATATTTAACCGAATTTTGATGGACCTTACACTATACCTAAGTTCTACTTTAACAAAGCATACTGTCTAATCACAATGGATAGAGATCATATCACAATAACCAATAATATATGGTTTCTTATTAAATACTTTGAATAATTTCAAAAAAAACTTTCTATATAAATATAAACTATATAGAACATAATCTAGATACATGACTTTAAACTGTGAGGCATTACATCATCACTAAAAGATAATAAATTGAATAGTCCTAGTCTATTTTGTATGACTATAACCTTCTTGGAAAAGTTAATCATAGTATAAATTTAAATTATAAAAACTTAGAGTCTTAGTCACATGAAAATAAACTCTATTACATGAGACCCACCTTATATGACCTCACAAATTGTTTGAGGTGTCATGTCCATGAATCTCGTTTTCCTTACACATGAGATCTAGAACCATGTAAGAGTTCCAAGTTCATGTTCTTCTATATTTTCTAATTTATAATGAGAATAAAAATGTATTTTTTTAGAATAATTGTATATGGTTTTATTCCCATATCATGAGGTACATAGTGACACTTAGATCTCCTATCCTAGTCTCATTCATAGCCTCCATTTCCATATTGATCTTTATTATAATGATGATACCCTTTCTTATTAATGTCAAGTTTTCCCCCATTTATCACACAAAAATACATATTCACATCATTTCCATGACTCATCATAAACAATCCCGATATGTGTAGAGATATCATTTATAATTACTACATGTGGCTTGATTTCTATTATCTCGGGATATACAGTTTCATTAAAGCTACAAGACCCAGATGAAAGTTAAATCCCAATTATACCCCCACTTTTCCTTATTGGAGCTCTCTTAAATTTATACTAGATTTTCCCTCCTTTCTCAGCATCGAGTAATGGTTATCTTATTCTTCACGTGAGCTAGATTTGCACGAACCCACCTACATAGGGTCCCTATTATGTAACCATAAAATGCATAACACCAACATTATTGTCGCACGATATTAAACTATATGACATATAGTTTATCATATAAGACTTGAAACCAATTAGAGTATTCCATTACATGAGACCTGTATTCCCTTACATATGAGCTATATCTATTTAAAAAATCTTATCATGTGGTTCTTCATCCATAAACCGATTCCACGAAAAAAACTCCCACTTTAGGAGACTTATTCTAGTATTTATACTTTATCATTAACATCAAACTGCTTGATGGAATTAAATTCGTATGGGGAGACCCTAAGTCATTATCATATACTGGTAAACTATGTGATATATAGTTCAATATTCCAGACCTTAAACTAGGAGGGTCTATTCCATTTAACCAAGATCAAAAATACCCCTCCCCTATGTGATAGCTTGATCTACAAAAGGGAACATATTAGTTATTTGGGGATGTAATGGTTATGCATATACTCAAAAAATATAATTTCATGGTCTATGTAACCTATGACCATAAAATTTCTCTACATATAAAAGAACCATGTGTGGCTTGAAACCTATATTTTAGGATATGTAGTGAAAATGGATCCTTTATCCCATGCCAAACCTTGAATCTATGTTAACTTCATTCCCTTTCTTATCCTAGTATTTGATACCTTTCCATTCTCATTGGGTTTTATCCAATTCCCCCTATATTATAACCTTTTAAGAACTATGTGGGGTTGATTTATTCCAACTCAAGATACTTAGTGACACATGGATCTCCTAGCCTAGTACCTACTACAGTTTCCATTTCCACACTCTCTCAAACTATATCGATGATGATTTTCCTAATTCACATTAATTTTTCATCCTTATATCCCACTGGATAATTCATGCACTTCTCTCGTTCTCTCTTGTTCATCTATAAAGTGAGATTATATTTAATAATTTTGTATGGTTTTATTCCTATTATTTTAGGATACGTAGTGACACATGAATATCCTAACTTAGGATCTGTTAAAAATCCCAATCAAACCCCCAGCTTTATCATGGTGTTTGGACCCCACCATTCATGTCAGGTTTCCCTTCACATGTTCAACACTATGATGAAGCAGTTTCAATTTACGCAAGAACTAGATCTACATTAAACCCTAAATATAAAGGCCTATATTGTATAACCTTAAACATTATAGCCCCTAAGTCATATTCAAATGATTTTAAATAACACAATGAATCTTATATCATACATTACTATAAAATACATAGATCGATCCATTCTATATGACCTAACTTCCTTGTAAGAGAGTCAAATTTTTATAAGGGTACCTGGTGTATGAATTTTATCCATAATCCCATGATTAGATGAAATTAACCCATTTTCAGGAACTATATCCTAGCACTTAATCTTCCCATATTTTTATTGGGTCTTATATATAGGAAATGCATTATAGAACTATGTATAGAATCCCAAGTCACCAGTCTGGGGTGCAGTCACAAAGAATATTTTGGTTTTAATCTCATACCAAAACAAAAATACCCCCTCCATGTATATGAGATAAATCTATAAGGGGACTATATATTTTATATGAACCACATGTGTATTTTTTCTTATTATTTTAGGATATATTGTGATGTGTGGACCATATATTTTTAACCCAACCACAAACCATCATCCATTTCCATTTCCCTTTATCATCCCTAAACAAACTAATCATGGTTATTTTAGTATTGGAATTTTCCAACCTCCTCTAGAGAGTTCCATTCTATATAACACACCTCATGCCTCATGTATTTTAAATCATCATAAAACTTCCATAGATATCGATAGAGAGTATATTAATCTCTAGGCTACACCTCTACTTGGTAATGTTCATGATGTCATATTAAGAACTTCCAATCAGATACATCTTCATCTGAGGGAGAAGTTCCACTAATTTTTTTATTCCTCTAGAAAAATTATCATGGAGCACATAATTTGAATATTGGTCAACGATTATCCTCAACATACTTTTTTCCTTATCACTATCATGATCTAAACACCATAAGTTATGATATAAATCATATTTATTCCTCATTTGAATGTGTTTGGAAGCTCTTAACTCTTGATCTCCATTCGGGTTATCACATTACACCCCCTATCATTATTCCAAGCACCATGAGCTTAAACTACATGAACACCCCTTTGAGATAGTCTTTAATAACATTGAACTTTATATTCATATTAGATTTTAATTTTCCCCTATTATATGGACTATCTCATCATTTTTTAGGTCCAATCACTGTGACCTTAAACTGTGTCCACCCCTTTTTGAGAATTTCTATAACATCCTTGGGATCCTCATCTGTAGTGGGTTTATATCTCCCTTTTTTATTTTAGAATATATCGTGTTTTTTTTCAAAGTTGTGAAACTTAAACCACAAATAAATTCTGGTCAAATCTATATGACTTTAAACTTCATCTATCAATATTCTAAACTATGTGAACCTTAAACTGTAAATGAAAAAATACATAAAACTTATCAGGGTAAAAACATGAAAAGGGAGTCTTATGAAAAATTCAAGTCTCCACTCACTAAGTCATCCATTTTCAGGACTTAGGAAAAATTTAGAGAATAACTAGAATAGGGGAAAATATTATAGGACCCATGATATAGCCCTAGAAAATTCTAGGATATGCTCATTGGACCCACTAGTCCATGAACTTTTTTTAGTAAACTTTGTGTATTTAACTCATGCATTCATGTTATATCCATTCACCTTGAGAATGTGTTAAATTTATAGTTTAATAACCTTTAGGTTACTTAAAAACTTCTTGAATATACGTTCCCTCATATTCTTACTTCATTCATCAGGTGACTGAATCTTTATGAATATTTCATTGTCTATTGGTACCAAGAACATTACACCCTAATGGAAACATATTCTTAGTAATGTTCATGAAACAATATTTAGAACTTCCAACTTGAGAAATATTCATCCCAAGTAGAAGGTCCTATAATCTATATATTCCCTAATAATATCACAATAGGAATCATCATTCAAATTTTTGGAAATTGTCATCCCTTGCATACCTATTTTATTCCATCATTTTATGATTAAAATATTTTGATCTATGATTTCAAAATATCACAAGACATATGTTAAAGTGGATTTGAATACCATCAATGTTACACATTTATGCATCGCACCCATTTTCAAGATAATCATATGATATTGTATTCTTGAGCCTCCACTGGTCCTCATTATGTGACCCTAAAGTAGATGAAAAAATGGTCCAAGTGTGCACCCATATATGAAGTTATCTATACTAATATTTGGACCTCCATTGATGTTAGGTTTACAATTCCCTTTATATATAATCTATCTATCTCTATTTTGGCCTAAGTTGTGTAAACTTAAATCTCTGCATCTTTAGGTTAAATCTCACTAAACTTAAGCCACAATGAATTTTGGTCCTTATTATGTTCCCCTAAACTACATGACACTATGGGATGAGTACTATGACTATAAACTATGTGAATCAACCCATGTGATGGTTTGTAATATCATTGGTCTCCTCAATCGTGTTGGGTTAATCATGTATCCATATAAGACACACAACCCCACATTTTATATTTTCATCAAATATGACTAGCCTTAAACATCATCAATAGTTTATGAATTATAAAATTAATTTATATAAACCTAACCATGAGACTATTTATGATAGTGGTGTTCATCTATTTATCTATGTCAAGTTTATGTCTCCCTTTTTATTGGATAAACTTCCATACCTTATATTCAAATAAATATCACTCTAAAATGCATGCTACATTATTTTCAGAACTATAACTTTAAACTAAATTCACAATTAATAGATGTTTTATATGTTTATGAAATTGGACTCTTTATTCACATAAGGTTTTCTCACTCGTGTTTCTATACAAATTGTATCACTTTTTAGTTAAAGTAACAAGAACTTAAATAGCCTAGGGGAAGAGATGCAGTAATTTATAGTTTAAAAACTCAGAAGGGAATCATGGGAAAAAGTCGAGTCTCCACTCACTAAAAATTCTAGTTGTGTTACCATGGAAAAATTTAGTGTTTCAAAATGGAAAAGGAATAGAACTTTGAAGCTTAAAAACCTACAAAGCGCGTCATGAGAAAAAACCAAGTTCTTGCTTTCTCAGTTTCCTCTATTTTAGTCTTGGGAAAAAGTTAAGAATAAAAGTGAATAAAAGAGAGAAAAAAATTTAGGGTTCACTGTATAACCATGTAAAGAGTCAATCTATTCTCACTAGGTCCCTAAACTAGGTAGAAATTAGATAACTCATTTTTTCGTCTTATATATTGGTTTGGATCACCCATGTAAAATTCACAATGGTGTTTTCTTAGGGTGATGGATTCTTCTTGAATGTTGGGATCCTCATTTCCTGACCCCCCATTGTGATATTTATCATGTTGAGTCGATCCTTCCCAATATCCAAAGGGAATTACTAAAGTGTGCAGTGATGGTACATACACTGTTATATTTTTCCCACCTATACCCATGTGTGAGCACACATCTAGAAGTAAATAATCATCCATATCCAAAAGAATGAACTATGGTGTATTGTTTTGGTACATATGTCATTGTATCTAGCCTGTTTATACAAGTTTATAAGTGAAAATCTTGGTGGAAATAATCTTTATTATATGATTGGACTAACACTAGTGTACGGTGATGGTATATACGCTACTATATCAAATATTTTTATAGTCATTTTTGAGCAAACTTCTAGAGGGAAATATTATTCCACATCTGAATAAGATAATTCTAGTGTATGTTAATGGTAGATATACTTCTATATTCGGACTAACTATACCCATCCATGAGCATACCTCTATGAGGAAATCATATTCCATATTCAATTGGACTAACTCTAGTATACAATGATGGCACATACACTACTATTTCTAGCTTTCCCATACCCATTTTTGAGCACACATCCAAGAGGAAATCATATCCCATATCTAAGTAGACTAACTCTAGTGTATATTGATTGTTCATATGCCACTATATCTAGCCTGTCTATACCTTTATGTGAGCATATTTTTAGGTTGAAATCATCTTCTATATCTGAGTGTACTAACTATAGTGTATAGTTATGGTAAATAAATTACTATATTTTTCTTACCTATACCTACATGTGAGTATACATTAAGAAGGAAATCCTCTTCCATGTCCATTTGTACAGACTCTAGTGTATGGTGATGGTACATATGCCACTATATCTGGGTTATTTATACCTATTTGTGAGTGCATGTCTAGGAGGAAAACCCATCTGAAATGAGTATATAGAAACTATTATTGACCTGATCCATTGCCTACAAGGTTATAGTAGATTAAATTTATCATGACATTAATCTTCATGAGTGTCACTAAATATATTAAGTTAATGTCAAAGGAAATAAAATTTGAGATCTAAATAGAAGTTTTAAGTTTTCAATTTCCATTACCATTAAAAAGAATGAATATGAGAATATATACGATGGATTATATGATGAGAAGCCTGTCTCAGAGCACTCAACAAATCAATTTTTGAACTCAAGATAATGTAGTAGTTGTGGAATCACGTTTTTATCTTGAGAGTATTTTAAGGGTTCAATTGGTGGAAACAGTAATGGAATTAAATTAGAATAGTTTTAAATTCAATTTTACAAGTAGTTTCATAACCTTGGATAATATATTTATCCTTCCTATTAAATAATTATTCCAATTTATAATCTCTTATTTTATATCCAATTAAATGAAATATCACTTAATTTCCCTAACATGGAATTTTTTTTAATAGGGGGGATGAAATGATGACTAAAACCTCAAATATCCCCTAATATATTAATCAAAGATCTCTTATTTCTCTTAAGTTAACCCATTGATCATGATATCAAATAACGAATATAACCTAAGAGGTATGTGTGGGTGATCTAGAGAAGAAGGGAAGATAAATTCAATGTGTACGAAATGAGAAAATATCCTAATATCTATATAGTCTGAATATATTTATATATTAGAAAAAAATATTGCGCTTTTAAAATAATTAATTCATGAATAGATGATAGAGATAATCTCCTCATATTAGACACTAATGGCTTAGTGTGTTATCACCAAAGTTATACAATAAAACAAAATGAAAGAAAAATAATAAACAAAGATACATTAGTAGCTAGGTTTTATGATCATGGAATCTAACTCCTTCTCTAGTGAATAGTTTATCTTTTATAGATGGACACACTGATTTCTTAAATATTCCATCTTCATCCATGTGATTTGCATTATATTCCTACAACTAACCCAACAATTCTGACATGATCTAAAAATTATAATCCTAGTGTTGTTTCTTCAAATTAACACTATATGCAAATCTCAATGGTCGATAATTCTTCAAATTAATTCCTGTATATTTTTAGGTAAAGAATTCTCCTCCCATGGTTAAGCTTCATACTCCATCATGAAGGATTGAAGAGAAATTATTCACTACTCTATAGATTTACAAGATATTGTATTTTTTCTAGGGGGAAATATGCAATGTATTTGCTAGGATTATGGGATCTGGATTTTAAATGGAAGTTTAATGGGGATAGACATAATCATAATTGGAATTCAAAATCTTATACATGGGAATGAACTTGGGTCTAGATAGTCTTTTAATTTTGGTTTCTTTCTGATCATTGGGATCATCTTTATCCAAGATCATATTTTCATCTAGTTTGAAAATGATCAGGTATAAATCATCATCTTCGACCAATACTCAGCCTCATCTTAAAATAGAGATAATAAAATTTATTCAAACTTAACTTCATTGTATCTGGGTATCAGGCGATTCTTCTCAAATTGGTTGAGCATTGGTTTTTCTTTTTTTATTTATTTATCAGAGGCTTCTGCAACTAAATATATTCTCTTGTCAACCAAAATATCAGTGTCATATAAAATAAAACATTTGGAAGACATTATAAATCCTTCAAAAGGATCAATCATCTTTAGTTGAAACCTTTGACAAGTGGCTCGCCTCCTCCTCTCGATGCTGGATATTTGGTTTATTCATTCGGAAAAAAGATTGGCATGCTCGTCTTGCACTCGGATTTATATATCCATTGGTGAGCATGGGATTCCATATTATTTAGTAATATAGTTCATAATGAATGGAATTAATTTTTCATTCTTTTAAGTTTGAGGTTTTTTGATCCCAATACTTCTTTAGCTTCGATCCCCTTTCCATCGCACATATAGAGTCGAGTACATGATGGTAACAACACCAAGCTTATGTTGCATGGGCTTCATCTACCAAAATTGGTGATCAAATTCAAAAAATTAGGTTCCCAAACCTAATATTCCACTTAAACCAAGGGATTATCATCATGGGGTTCATCTTCCAAACATTGGGATCAACTTATAAATATTAGGTTCCTAAACCTAACACTCCACTTAAACATGAGGTTTACCATCCAATAATTAGGTTCCCAAACATAATGTTCCTCTTAAACATGGGGTTCATTTATAGTATCTTAATACATTTTTAATATATAATAGTTTGAAGAAGGTGACAATGAGGATATATCACAGTCGGTTGCCTTTGTCTAAATTTCTACACATGACCACTTCATAGTTTTTATTATTTCAACTTATATCTCAAAAACAGAAAATTTTTAGGGTATTTATACAAAAACAAATCTATAATAATAAAAAATTGAATCATAATTTTATAATTTGAAAAACCAATTCCAAAATAATTTCACAAAAATTTCTTTCGAATTAAAATTAAATTTCCCAATTAGCTCTGAGAACCACATTTTATAATTCTCAAATAAATTTTTATTGTTTAAAATTATCAAATTAAAATGATGGTTTTATTATATAAAGTAAAAAATGAATTTAAATAATGAAAAATAAAAATTGAAGTCCCTTAAAAAAATAAATTCCAAGATTCAAAGAATGACTTCACAATAATTTCAAAAATGGATAAAACTTGTAAAAATAATTATTTGATCTAATTAACAATTAAGCTCTATATTTCTTAAAAGAAACAAAAACACTAATTTACCCTGGATTTCTTGAATTAATGAAGATAATTTTAAATTAAAAATAGACAAAGTAATTCAAATTTTCAACTCACATCACTCTCCCACATTTAAACTATTATACTCCTCTGAATTTTAATTATTGAATTTCATTTATTAAAAAAAACAAAAATATTTGTCTTACCTGGATCTAAATATACAATTCATATGAGAAGATATTCACAGGTCCCTCTATTTTTTTAATTACCATTCCTTCTCTATGATTCAATTCACTCCTCACTTCAACCCAGTCAAAGTTACAACTCAATAAGTGGATCAAATTATATTTAAGTGGAATTGAAGTTTGAATAATATTTAATTACATTCATACTTATCTTCTAAGTTTCTTAAACTAGCATTTAATTTTAAACTTCATTGATAAAACTAATTATAATTTATTTTCCCCTTCTTCATTTGGGTTCAATATTCCCCTCTCCTAGATGAATTCATTTTTGACCATCAGGAACTTATTTTATTTTTTTTATTTTTCCTATACATGTTTGTGAGAAGCACTACAAAAAGAACTTATTTTATATATATAGAGGTATTAATGACACACCCAGTGCCTAATATCTCATATATTTGCTAAAGGATCCTAATTTCACATTTTAATCTAGGTTTAAATGTCTTAGATAAATTTCTTTTTAATTATTTCCTTAAGGTGTTCATTTTTATAGAGGTCAAGTTGCATTGTATTTAGTTCAAAAATTCAAATGAAATCATGCTATAAATCTGATTCCATATAAATATTTTCAATAACACTCTCATTACTATTTCTAAAACAATATTTCCATGAAGGAAAACAAAAATTAAATTAGAGTTTATATAATTCTCAAAATTTCAAAAATTATGAAATCCTCAACTCTAGTATGGTGTTTAAGCTAGGAAGGGAAAAATTAATCTCAATTACTATCTTAAAAACACTAAAATGTTTTCAAAAACAAATCCAAAATGAATGTTTTTATAGGATTTTAAAACTCTATTTTTTATTTTCATTGTTTCCTTTTTTTTAGTTTTTAAAATTAATTATTTATTTACAGTCCTAAAATATAAAGAGAAAATCCTACAAAAACAATGTTCAAATTCCAAAATATATATTTTAATTTTCAATGTTTTTTAGAAAAAGATAAAATGAAAAATATAAAAGGGTGGTTCCATCCTAAACTACATTGTATTATATCCCCCAAAATTATTTCTGACACACTACCACTAAATTTCAAGCATGCATTTTTTAATGAAAATAAAATAAAATAAAAGATTCTAAACTCATGTGAAGTAAAGAGACTACTTGGTTTTTTTTATTTGATGGAAGTAGGGAAAATTTTGGAATCCTCCATCAGTTATTTCCCAAAATATTTATAAAAATTCTTTATATTTTTATCATTCACCTTTAAGGGTATTTTTTATTCAACTCCCTTTATTTCAACAAGAATCGACTTCATTTTTGAAGATTACAATATCACTTTGTATCTAATTTGATATTATCTCTTATTGGTAAGTCTTTTATGGATATATTTGGCCTTATCCTTATACATAATGGTGTTCTTGTATGCTTATATTCTCATTTTATCTTTAAGTTGTTAAGTATTTAAAATAATTCCTTGATTAACCTCATTTTCAAAAAAATAGTTTCAGTAGTGAAATTATGAGTTTCAAAAACATTTTTTGAAATAATTCTGTCATCCAAAATTCTAATTTATTTTTCATAAAATATTGTAATTCAAAATTTCTATAAAAAATTGTTCCTAATGTGGGTGTTTCATTGAATAAATTATGTAAAAATCCAATGTTTCTCCAATAGAGGTCATAGAGAGAGTTCCTTTATTGAAATTTATTATTTTTTCAGTCTTGAGAAATGAACTACTGAAGATAATGGGGGAATGAGCCTTAAATTTTTCTTTCTCCATTTTTAGAATATAGAAATCACTAAGTAACAAAAAACCATGTACACTCACCATTATATATTCTAAAATTACTACCAAGTTGGTAATTTCTCATTTGGAATGTTACAAACCACTCATGTGGGTTTGAGTTCTCCTATCTTCATGGATTAATAAGTTATATAAGGAATAACATTAATTTATGATCTAAAATCACAATGTTCATTGAAAAAATTAATATTTCCTATGGTATAAGGGATAGAGAAGATATTTGGATCTTATAATTTCTAAAGGATTTGTGGTTTTACAAGTGTAAACATATTTTTACTTA
This sequence comes from Viscum album, assembly GCA_963277665.1. Taxonomy (NCBI): domain Eukaryota; kingdom Viridiplantae; phylum Streptophyta; class Magnoliopsida; order Santalales; family Viscaceae; genus Viscum; species Viscum album. The sequence continues at coordinate 511,113,749 of OY728136.1, read as the reverse complement.
GTATTTCATTTTCATTACCTCGTAATCTCTTTATTCCAGTGCACATGTATTTAATAAATTTTTCATACCTTGGAATTTAGAGGCTATAATCTAGTAGAGGGATGTTGATCTATACTTTTTTGAACACTTACATAATCTTATATTGTAATGACTCATTACACTATTGAAAAATAGGCTTTTAATAGTGATAAAAAATATATTAACAATCATAAAAAAGAACTAATAATCGAAGAATAGTTAAAAGGGTGTCCCTTTTATCAGTGTTAAAAATGTGTTGATAAAGGACCTTTTTATCAATGCTAAAAAATTTCTAATAAAAGGTATCTTTTAACAGTGCTAAAAAAGCACTCATAAATGGGGACTTTTATCAGTACTTTTTTTAGCACCAATAAAAGGGTTTTTTACTAGAGATAAAATAAAAGCACAGATAAAAGTCAAAAAATAAATTCTTAAAAATAAAAAATTAGTAAATTAAAAATAAATTTTGGGTCTCTTTTATCAATAGTTTAATCCCCCTATAGTAGTGCTAAGTACACCCCCACCTTTAACAGTGTTAATCCCCAGCCTTTAATAGCGTTAATCCCCCACCTATAATAGCGCTAGGCCCCCACCCCTTTAATAGTGTTTTTATCCCCCTCCACCCATCGATGCACCCCTGCCTCCGTTAGGATTCGAACCCAAGACCTCTCCATTGTGTGTCTTCTCCTTTACCACTCATCCATCATATTTTGTTCTCTATTTTATGATATATCTATATATATATATAGAGAGAGAGTTATATTTATTCGTATATTAATATATATTTATATTAATGTATATATATTTAGTTACATTAATATATATATATATATATATTTGCTTGTTTGATTGATTGTTTATTAATATATATATTAAAATATATATAGTTATATTTATATATGTTTATATTTATTGATATATTAATATATATTTATATATATATAATTATATTATTTATCCATGTATTTTTTTTGTATATTAATATATATTTATATGATTATTTTTAAATACATTTATAAAATATGTTTTGTGTTTGTGTGTGTTTGTAAATAAATAAATACATACATACATATATACAAAATACATACATATATATTATATATATGTGTGTCTATAAATATAATTAAACATATTTTTATTTAATTACATATATTATATATTAATATTTATATACACATATTATAATATATAGGTAATATATATCATTTTGTTAATACAGACACATACAAATATACACACACACACACACACATTATATAGGTATATAAATATTCATATATTTTTATTTTAAATAAAATAAATATTATTTTTTATTTAGAAATGATTTCTATATTCATAAATATATTTTATATGTAAATATTTTTAATTATTTATTTATAAAATTAAATTTTTATGTGTGAATATATAAAAAATATGTATATATTGTTATATATTTGATTATAAATAATAGTACATTGTGAAAAATGATAAAATTTTAAATCCATAATATCAATATTAATTTAATCCTTCGTAATAAATTTAGTTCTCACTGAAAAAAACAAAATACCCCCTTAAACGAGGCTGAAAATCCATCAGAGGTTAAAAAATTTGGGTACCCCAACTAAAAACTTAGTTTTAGAGGCCTTTTAGGCCTTTTGGGGGGTTGAAAAATTGGACTAACCTTATAGTGCTCATTCTAGCACTATGTGGCATAAATATCATCAAATGATTCAATTTGATATGTGGTAGAGCCAAAACAGACACCTGTATCAAAAGTTATTGTCGTTTGAAATTCGAGTTATGTTTTTAACTTATTTTAGATCTTTTATTTATTTTTTGATTTTTTTTATCTTAAAATTGTTATTAAATGACTATTACTCAGTAATAATTAGTTAATTATTAATTAAAAATATTTTTAAAATTATTCTATAATCCATTTTCACTAAATATCTAATATATAAACTTTAAATTCCTATTTACCTTATCTAAAATATATTTAAAATATATATATTATATTTATATCAATATTAATATATTATTTTTAATGAAATATAATTTTTTTAAATATACCATTTATTATCGCTAGTATAAAAGTGCTGATAAAGGGGGTCTTTATGAGCGCTTCTAAAAAAGTTATGATAAAGGGGGCACTTTTAACAACACTGATTAATGGGGAATCTTTATCAGTGCTAAAATAAAGCATCAATAAAGGTGTACTTATAACATTGATTTTTTAGCAGTGTTAAAAGAACCCTTTATCAGTGCTTTTTTAGCACTGTTAAAGGGAATCACTGCGTAAAGCCATTTTTTGTTGGAGCATTACTAATTTTTTTGGGTGGTTGAATCCTTGCAGTGAAGGGAGTTTAGGGTTGATGTGAATATTTTGTCAAATTTGTGACTTTTTAGGAACTTTTTCTTTTATTTTTTGTCTTATATTTATCTCTTGGATTTCCCAGGTGTTTTTTTATGAAAAATGGTGATATTTTTATTAATGGAAGGTGGCACATGATTGACACGTGGTTAGTAGAGACTATGCACCATCCCAAAATAGACTATGCGCCCTAGACAATATCACAGTCTAGAACAAACAACCATCCACATAGGCACGTGACTAACTATAAGCCCAAAATAGTGGGTTTATCTAAGGCATATAGTCGACTACATGGGCATGTGGCCTCCCATAAAAAACTGTGCGATTTATTTTCCCTTTGGATATAGGTTTCACAGATCATTCTCATGGTTTTCCAAATCGTGTGTCCTGCACAAAACTTTAAAGATATTGAATTTCGGAAACTACCCACCCAATATGTTAACCCCAAATCCACTCAAAATCACCTAATTCATGACTTCCATCCCTACGAATGACTCACCCTCCCTCTTTCCTCCCTTGGAACTCTATTTCTTGGTGGATTTGGTGTAGATTCTTCAATAACTCCTCAAGTGAGTCTCTCATATTCTTGTTTCTTCCAAATTCTTGGTCCCTTTATTCTCTTTTTTTGCATTCTCTCTTATCCTTCAGATTAGTTTCCCTAAGGTGGGTTGAACCTTGTATCTTTGGGTTTAATCTCAATGGTTATGGTTTAACTTTTCCTCTCAAGGGTATCTTTATGGTGCGACTATGGTTTTCCACTGGTTTACAGAAGTTTCTTAGCTTGAGGTGGGTGGTTCCATAATTTAACACTATTATATGATTTTGTATGCTTACTATGATTTTTATATGATTTTTATGGATTGTTTGAGTGGTTAAAATCATGTTTTTAAATGGATTTGATGTGTGTAAAGGTTTTAATAATGTTTTTCTTATATAAAATGGTGGTTTTTCATATGTGACTCCATTATTTCTAATGTATGTTGTATAATAGGTGGTTCATGATACATGGGAAGTGGAAATTCAGAATATGGGAACTCAAGGAATCTAGGTAGGGAAGACTGGGTCTAGTACACTAGGTGGTATGACATGGCTGAGGTCGAGTTCCCCTATTCAGATTGACTCTACAACACTAAGTAAATATGTGATGATTATCAAATACCACTAGACCTTAGGATTAATTCCCCTCTAGTGGATCATGCATGAAGATGTTGTCTGTTATGGTTTTTATTCCATATCACCGAGGTACAAGAATCCTAGAACCCTACTAACCCTAGGTTTTTAGGGATTACTTGTGGTTCTCATGTGATGCTATAATTATCATTCATCTTATTGGCATGTCTACTTTCCTTTTTAATTTCAAATCATGTTTCCTATAAAAAATACCTATTTTTTATAAAAACTAGCGTATTTATTTGTATTATAATGTTATAGAATGTAATATCTTGTGGTGATATCCTAATAGTCTATAGATCACACCCTACATACACCCTTGGGTGTATGTAGACCTTATTATGTTCGATCTAGGTAAAGAAAAGTGGTTTATTCATAGTGAGAGTGGATCTGATTTCTAGAGTTCCTCTTCTTATAGGTATTGGTGGAGGTGGAATGAGGGTGATTACCCTCTTATTTCATGGATAATTTTGGTATAGTTGGTTCCCCTCCCCATTTTGGTATTTTGGTTTTTGTTTAAAGATGTAAAAATTTTAACTTATGGTAGTTTTATTTCTTTTACTTATGAGTTTTTATCATGATGAGATGTATTATTATTGTCATTGTTTCTTATGGTTGAAATAATTCCCAAATGGGTTTTTTGTTCCCAAGAACTTATTGCTGGCCTATGGGTATTTGGAATGCCCTTTGTACCTTGCCACGTGTCGGGTCAGATGTCGGGTAGGATGGCACCCCAGATTGGTTCATGAAAAAATGGTATCAGAGTGAGTTTTTTCCCTTTCTTTGGGTCATGATGTTTGGGAAGAATCTAGATAAAATGTAACTAGGATTGTTTAGGCTTGAGGTTTTGGATTGGAGTGGGGTGTATGGACAACACACCTCGTGACATACCTTAGTTCTCTATGAAATTTTTGGTATTTGTATTGACCCCTCTTCTAGGTGATATGTACATGTTACAGAATGTGCATGAACACTGAGTAGGAGTGGAGTGGTCAAACTTGTTATTGTGATAATTTTGGTTATATCATTGATTTATAAAGATATTTAAAACTTTTTTATGTTGAAATTTTTAGAATGGTGTGTTGATGGCTTTCCTTGTGTTTGTTTATTGTTGTAGCAATATTCCTCCTGGGGGGATTCCTGTAAAATTATGGGAATATTACAGAGAGAGTTCTCCCTCACCAGCTGATCAAAGACTAGTAGAGGTAGTTTTTTAGGCTATCAAAGAAATGGGTCATGGAGTGGGCTATGGACCTACTTCAGTTTAGGAATCCAAACCATGTATGGTAAAGGAGAAATCTTAGGAGTTACTTAAGAAAAAACCTCACACCTTTTGGGGTAACATGAATCCCCAATAAGAAGAAGATTGGATTGAAAATATTGAAAGTTTTTTTGGGATTGTTGATACTCCTAATGTAGTAAAGGTGAAATGTGCTAAATTTTTGTTGGAAGGTCCCAATTGTAGGTGGTTGATCACAGTTGTCTAAGTGGGAAAGCATGATCAGATGGGTTGGAAGGAATTAAATTTTGTCTTCAACTAGCAATATTACCATGAGGCCTTGTCCTTTACCAATACCCAAGAATTATTGGATCTCTATCAGGGGGATCAGACTATGTTGGAGTATGATAATTGTTTTATAGAGTTGGTTTGGTTCACACCCAAGATAGTTTCCAATGAGAATCTTAAGGCTCAATGGTTTGAGATGGTGGTTCTTCCGAACATCTAGTACTAGGTATTCTTATTCAATTTTAAGATGAATAATTAGGTGGTTGATTGTGATCTGATGGTAGAAATCAATCATAGAATAAATTTTATCTTTTATGGGGCAGTTTTAGTAATGGTTCAAGGAAACAGTGGTTCATCTGAATAGAATTGGAAATCGAGATGAGTAGGAAAAGAGGGGAGGTGGTAGGTCAAGAAATCCTTATTGAACTCCTTCATCTTTAGATTCAGATTTTGGATCAGTCCTATGAAATTAGTATGGAAGAATAGGGAATATGTGGTTATCTTGTTCATCCCCACCTGGGCCTTTCCATTAGTGTGGAACTATGGAGAAATTGTAGTAGTTTTTCAAAGCGACATGACCATATTAGAGTACTGCAGTATCTAAAACTTCCAAGGGAATGTCATCGTAGTTATATCCATCTAGGACATTAGGATCCTAATTTTGTGTTCATGGTGGTAGGTTTGGATATACTTCTAGGAAGATTCATCTCAAGAAATAGCCACATGTTAGTAGTCTTCCAATGTCTTGGGAAAAGATGAGGAAACTTCATGCTATGGATCAAATGATAGTGTAATAAGATACTTGAACTATTATTGTTTGAGGTATATTTCTTATTACATCATTTATAGATTTTTTCCTATTTGATTAAAGTTCTTATAGCACTTTCATTTCTAACAGTTTCATCAATTTTTTGAAATTTATAACTGATCTCATACTGTATGGGATGGAGTTACTAACTCTATTTGGTATCAATCAAGATCAGGGTTTCAGGTGTCCATCTTGTTCACTTACTTTTTTATGGGTCGATCTAGATTGGGATTTCCTGGTTATGAAAATGGACCATTTTTATATAATCCTTGTTATGGATTGGATGGTGTGTTTCCAGGAGCTCATCAATTATTACCACTAATGAGTGAGTTTTGTGGAACCTAATGTATATACCCAAGTTTTCCAAGGTGAGTGGGATCCTCGGTTAGGACATGCTGGGCATCTACTTCTAGAGTTGGGAAAACTTATTTTCTAGGCCTCATCACTCATGTTAGAGGATGATGATATGGGTTATAAAGGTGGATTACCTCCCTTAGTGGATGAGTTCCCAACGATATTTCTAGACAATTTCTTAGGGTTGCCTCCGAAGTGGGATTTGGAGTTCACCATCGATTTGGTTTTGGAAACATAGTCGATATCTTTTCACTCATAACTATGACCCCACAGAGTTAAGGGAATTAAAGATACAACTAGATGATTTATAATCCAAGGGATTCATTTGCTCGAGTGTCTGACCTTGGTCTACCCCCATTCAATTTTCAAATAAGGACAATGGTTCTCTTTGATTGTGAATTTATTATTGTAAGTTGAATAAGGTGATAATCAATAAAAAATAACCCTTTACACATAGTAATGACCTCTTTGATCAACTCAAGGGGGAAAGGTGGTTCTCTAAGATCAAATTGCATTTTGGGTATCACCATGTCAAAGTCAGAGAGGATGAGATTCCCAAGATAGCCTTATGAAGCAGGTATGGCCACTTTGAGTACTTGGTCATTTCCTTTAGGTGGAAAAATGATCCATCAATTTTTATGGTGCTTATGAATAGTGTGTTCCACTAGTTCCTTAACTCTTTATTTATTGTGTTTATGGATAAAATCATGATCTATGATGGGGCCGAGGAATTACATGAGAAACACTTGAGGATCATGTTGGGAACTCTTTAATTTCACCTTCTCTATATTAAGTTCTCCAAATGCACCTTCTGGATCAAGAAGGTATGGTTTTTAGAAAATTTAATTTCATAATGTAGAGTTTTAGTAGACCTTGAGAAGATCAGTGTAGTGATTTGATGGGGGAAACCAATGAACATCTTCACGATCATGAGATATTGGGTCATGGTATGGTATTACAGGTAGTTTATCATATATTTATCTTGGCTTTATTCACCCATAAAGGTACTTAAATAGAATAGGGTGAGGGTTAAATGGATCATGGAATGTCGGGATTCATTTGAGGAGCTTAAGAGACGGTTGACTACATCCTTAGTTTTTATCTTACTAGAATTTGGAAAGGGATATTTGTTCTATTGTGATGTTATGGGTATGGGTATTAGGTGTGTGTTGATGAAGTATGAGCACGTGGTGGCACATGGTTCTCAATGAAGGCACTGGGAACATAGCAGAATCCCTGAAATATGGGATTTTAAAATTTTCACTAACGAACGATGTTAACTCATCGTCATCATTGAATTTCTTCCCAGTTTATGTCAAGGATCTCATGTGAAGAATATTTATCAAAAAATTAAAATCATAAAATACCTGTTTTAAATAATAATTTATTTTCAATGTCTTCTCATCATTGGTGATTTCTTCATGAATAATCCAAATCTAAATTCCTCTAAATCTTTTACATAAGCTTCAAAAATCTATGGGTGCAGCGATCGTCGAAATCTAGGTGCTAGCACAAAGTTTCGATGACTCCTTTGACGCTCTAAAAATCACCACATCACCTTTCTTATGATACCTAAGAGAGAGTTTGATCCAAGCTCATATATCCAAATCCCCTCTCTAGAACATGGGAGAGAGAATAAGAGAGATAAATCCCATGAATAGTCATTAGTGAATCCATCTCTTATTCTATTTATAGGGTTATAAGAAAATACCTGGTAATTCCTTCTCAACCCCCTAACAATTAACACTCTATATAAATAATATTTTAATGACTAAATTGAGTTATAAATATTATTTATTTTTATTATCAATTTCCTATAATATAATAAATATATTGTGTGATAATAATTGATTCATTAACTTGACTCTCCATTCCAACAAATATTAAATGAATCTTGAATAGCAATATTCATTCAATTAATATTTTTCATGAATTTTCTCATAAAATTTCAAATACATTTAATAAATAAATTCAATTCCAATTATTATTAACTTGAATAATATGAATTTATTTATTCCTTGGTGATCGTATCTACTAAGACAAAACCCAAACCCCATTTGTGGGACCTACCATGTCCATAACTCTTATTCAACTGAATAGGGAATATTCTTGAATATGCTATTGTGTGTGACCCTCTAGGCCCTTAACTCGATAGTAATGAATACTATTCACAGAGCAAGACCAAGATTTAGCAACCTGTCATATCCTTTAAAAAGATAAGGAGTGTCACAGTAGCGACAACTAACCTACGATCATGCACTATGTAATATATTCTCGTTATCTTTAATATCTCATAAATAAGGATACACACATGTGTCATCATCCATTTATTGATTTATTATTTTTTGATCTAAATGAATGTATTTACCCTCGACTGTTATGGCCATGGTCTTATGAAGGTGCTACCATCCTGATCAATATGGCCTGAGATATATTAGTTCCTTGACCTGGAAGCAACAAATCCATTATTGACCATTCATTCAATGTTATACCACTAATGACACACCCAACACAAGCTAACTCACCATGATTTCATTATCATGGATTTTTTCTAGTATAAAAGTACATAATTAAATGGAACACATTGGTAATGATCTCAAGTTTGTAGACCAATACACATGTCCATGGATAGGAACACCCAAAACCTGTGTTGTTTCTATTGGTGGGTCTATCCTCATGATATCACTACTAGATATCACCAAGTGAGAACTTCATCAGAATAAGTCTCAATGCTTATGAGACCCCATCACCTGATAGTCATACATCTACTATGCCCAGTTAGTAATATGTATCTAAACCATAGGAAAAAAGTTTAAGATTAAATTCATAGTATATCGAGGTTATCATTATATCCTAGGATATGATATAAAATTTTGATACAACAATTAATCTATGGAAATTACCATTAAATAGTGGATGCAGAAATTTCTACACTGATATGGTAAGACTACATCATGTATAACTAACTATATACATGATATGATAGTCAAAAGTATTGCATAGTTGGGTATAGGGAACCCACTATTACACACACCCACAAACTTTAACCAAGTGAAAATAACTACCCAACCCATGAACTATAATTAACTGTAGTGGTGAATACCTTGAAAATATGGCACCATTATCTCTTTAGGGAGAAATTTTTATTTTTCTCAGATTATAAGAGTTTGGCCAATATTTTCTCCTAGAAGGATCTGAATCTAAGGTTGCGTCGTTTGGTCAAGTACCTTCATGGGTTTGATTTTGATATCATTTATATGCCGCTAAATGGTAATGTGGGAACAAATGACTTGATCATGAATATTTCAATGTAATATCTAAAAGAATCTAGTGATGAGTGGACTATGATGGGTCTTTTTTCCTAGATGTACTTGGATACCAAGGAGTAAAGTGGAGGTAAATTCTTGGCTAGTGTTCATCTAAAAACCTCACTTCTAGAGATTATATAGTAGGAGCATCATAATGATGATTTTTTTAGCATTCTATGCATCTCCTAAATAATGGGGAGGTTCCCAGTGGTTGGCCATTGTCGTTAGATGAATTTATTGGTTTCAAGGGTTATTTTGTGTTGTAATTGTCATTGAGGAAGGTAGTGATATAGGATAGCCACCAGAGTCAATGGGATGTTCATTCTGGGACCACCAAGATATTCTATGATGTTATTCATCGCTTATAGTGGCTGAGTATGATATGAAATATAGATAACTATGTATCTAGGTGATATACTTGTCACAAGATAAAAGTAGAGCACCATAAGCCCTCTGATTTTCTTCATCTGCTACCCATTCCTACCTATAAGTGGGAAATGGTCACCATAGACGTCATTACTTTCATACCTTTTACACCTTGGGGAAATAATTAAATTTGGGTAGTGATTGATTATCTGAAAAAATCATACCAATTCATTTCGATCAAGGACTCAACCAAAGTGGATGAGTTGGGTTGGTTGAATATTCTATAGATATTGAGGATTCATGGTGTTCCATCAACTATTATTTCAAACATAAACCCCTTCTTTACCTCTTGGTTTTGGTAAGTCCTTTAAAAGTCAATGGGATCCCATGTCTAGTTGAGTACAACATAATATCCTCAAAAGTATAGTCAGATATAACAGACAAATCAGATCTTCTAATACATGCTCCAAGCATGTGTGTTGGATTTTTGGGGCTCATGGTATATTCATTTGGGGTGGTCAACTTTTTATATAATAATAGTTACCAATCCTCAATAAGAATGGATCCCTTTGAGGCACTTTATGGTTATCCATGTTGGTCTCATTTATGCAGGACAGAGGTAGGTGAGACCTCATTGTTGGAACCGAGCCTTGTGCAAGAGATGTCTGATAAAGTCAAGTTGATTAGGAAATTTTTTTTGATATTGATAAGTCACCAAAAGTTTTATGTCGATTATTGACTATGGGCCTTGTAATTCTCATTTGGTGATCAGTTGTTTATAAAAGTGTTTGTTCGCCTGGGTCACTATCATCTTGGTAAGAAGGGTAATCTAACATTGAGGTTTGATGGAAATTTTTTCATTACCAAGATAATTGGTAATGTAGAATACCATTTAACTTTTCCATCTCAATTGATGTTAATACATGATGTGTTATATGTCTTGCAGTTGAAGAAGTACAACCTAGACCTTTCGCATGTGTTGAATTGGGAATAATTGGAACTACAATCTGATTTTTCCATTTTTGAGAAACCAGTGAAGATTGTGGATTACCAAGAGAAATTTCACTAGGTAAAGAACATGTAATTGGTCTTGGTCCTTTGGAATCATGGGAATAATCATAAATACACATGAGAGTGATAGTCTTGGTTTGAGGAGTTGTACCTGTTTTTATTCTCTGATCAGACTCTATAATGAATTTTTGTGGGAAAAAAGTTTTCATGGTTAGGAGAATTGTCACATATGTGGTTTCTTTTATGGTAATTTTTCTTTTATTTTTTGTCTTATATTTATATCTTAGATTTACTGAGTTTTTTTGTGCAAAATGGTGGTTTTTGTACCGATAACAAGTGGTGTAATGTTATTAGAAGTCATGCACAAACCTAGAAGAGACCATGTGTCCAGACTATTAGGTCTTTCTAATCCACATGGTCAACCACATGGGCATGCGCCCTCCCCCAAAAAACTATGTATTCTACATTCCCTTTGTACAGAGGTTCCGCACAGCTTCCATAAAATTTGAAAAATCGTGCAGCCTGCCTACAATTTTAAAAATGTTGATTTTCCTAAACTATACTCCCCTAATTATGACATCAAATCCACCAAAACTAACCCCATTCATGGTTTCTATCCCTAGGAACACCTCCCCCTCCCTCTTGACTCAAATGGACCTCAATTTCTTTTTATATTTGGTGTGTATTCTTCAAGAACTCTGCAAGTAAGCCTATCCTCTTCATGTTTCTTTCATCTTATTGGCCTCTTTCTTATCCTTTCATGGGATCTCTCTTCTACTGCATATTGGTTTCCCTAATTTTAGTTGAACCTTGTTTATTTGGGTATAATATTGATGGTTATGTTTTTACTTTTCCTCACTAGGGTCTATTTGTGGTGTGGTTGTAGTTTTCCACCAGTTTCTGGATGTTTCCAAGCTTTAGGTAGATGGTTCCATGCTTTAACATTGTTGGATGATTTTAGTATTATTACTATGATTTCTATATTAGTTATATGGATTTTTTAGGTAGTGAGAACCATGATTTCAAATGGTTTTGGTGTGCATAAAGAGTTTCAAGTGGTTTTTTCTATGGAGATGGTGGTTTTTCATGTCTGTTTCCATTGTTTCTAATGTTTGTTGTGTAAGAGGTGGTTCATGAGACATGGGAAGTGGAAATTGAGCATGAAGGAATCCATGGTATCTATGTAAGGAAGATTAGGTCTAGTACTCTAGGAATTCATGTAGTTATAAGGCTTGGTTCCCCTAGTGGGATTGATGTTACAACACTAACTAAATATATGAGGATCAGAGACCGCTATACCTTAGGATGTGTTCCATTCTAGTGGATCATTCATAAGAACATTGTGGGTTGTGGTTTTTATTCCATATCATCAAGGTACAAGGATAATAGGACCCCACTAACCCTATATCTTTAAATATTATCCATGTTGATCATGTCATTTTACTCTTATCATCTGTCTTATTGGCATGTTTATTTTCCTTTTTAATTTTAAAGCATGTTTCCTTTAAAAATGTTTTCCCTCTTTTTCATAAAACTAGCATATTAATTTGTTTTATAATATTATATAATGGAATATTTTGTGGTGATATCTTACTGGGATGTGGATCACATCCTACATAAACCCTATGGTGTATGTATACCTTGTTATGTTTGACCCGGGTAAATGTAAGTTGTTTCATGGAGGTGATAGTGGATTTGGTCTCTAGAGTTCATCATCTTGTATATGTTAGTGGAGGTGGAATAAGGGTGATGAAACTCCTGTTTCATAGAGACTTGTGGTCTAGTTCATTCCCCTCACTATTTTTGTATTTTGTTTTTTTCAAAGATATAAAATGTTTAACTTGTGGTAATTGTATTTATTTTGGTTATGATTTTTTATCATGATGAGATGTATTATTATTTTGGTTGTTTATTTTGAGAGAAATCATTCCCAAATGGGTTTTTTGGGTCTCAAGCACTTGTTTCTGGCCCATGGGGATTGCTAACAACCTTCAAGACTTTCCAAAGGCATGTTTGGGTGTAGGATTGGATGACACCCCGGTTTGGTTCATGAAATCTCCAATTTTAAATTTTTTAAATTATCCTTCTTCATAAGAGATGTTTTCTCAAGAAATTATTTATGTTCTTTTCCATGATTAACTAATTTAGTTTTGGTGTGTTTTCCAATTATGGATTCTTGTTGGGGTAGTTATTCTTCACTACTCTTTATCTCCTTGTAACTCCTAAATGTAATATAAATAAAATTCCTTGTGGGGTTAGGAATGGATTGGGTATAAATATTACTTGATCCTTGGGTTTTCAATTCATTGGTAGCAGTTAGGATCTAGCAATTGTACTTAACAATTTCTTTCATCAAGTCCTATAGTGAGGGTTCTTGAGCATGCCTCAATTAATAGCTTATAGATGGTTGGGAGTTCTATCTTTGAAATAGTGGTGTCTTGAAATTCTATTGAAAACATTACTGAAAGGGTTGCCTCTAAAGTTGTTGGTTCACATCTCTATATTGAGTGTTATATTACACTCTTCTTACTTGGTCATATCATTACTACTATGGGTATGTTTCTTAGTATATGGATTCATAGTTTTCTTGAACTTGAGGACAAGCATCCGTAAATTTTCCCTATGAAAAACAAAGCTGGAAGTCCTAAGGGGGTATGGTGGGTGATGTATCCTAAAAAAATTTCATAGATAAATTCTTCAAAAAGATGGCAGTTCATTATTATTATTATTTTGAAAAAAAATATAGAGTTAGAACAATTAAATACATGTACCACCCTTATGTTAGTTATCATGCAAAATTGATGAGAATTATTAGAAATTATTTCAATCTTCACTCTAACTTCAGAAGGGGGTTTTTAGATCAATACTACTTCATAGGAATCATCCAAAATGTTTGATTCAATATCAATCAATCCTTGTTAAAATAAAACTAAGAAATGATGTTCTTTATAGGGTTAGTGTGGTTAGTATTTCTTTAGTCCCATGAATCTCTCCCAATACTCATAAATTTTCTCTCTACTTTCTTATTAAATTTCATAAATCTCATTTCTTAGCTAGACACTAATTGATGTAGGGAAATAATTCTGGAGGAATGCTTGTCATGGTTTATCCTCAATGGTGATCTATCTACATTAGATTTTTTAGAGCCACTCTTTGATAGATTCTTAAATAGAGAAGGGAAATTTTTTCTAGAAGATTTTAGATTCAATGGCACTTCTAGGTTTGAATCCATTATAGATTTATCTAAATAATCACAAATTTATATTGGGGTCTTCTCCTAAAAATTTTTGAAACATAGGAAGGTGAACTACCATTAGAGTTTTAAGATCACAATCCCACTGATTATTCATTATTAACTATTGGTTTTTTTTTAAATTAATTACATACATTTCTCTTATATTTTTATTCAATTTAGCCTAATTATTATATTTATGTTTGGTTCCTATGGTGACTCTGGTGGAAACTGAATAAGGGGATGAGGAGTTAGTTAAGGGGATAGTGAAAAATTCCATTTACACTTCCTATGCGATTCTCAAAGTCCTAAGTATAGCCAAAAACGTTTTCCCAACCTCTTGATAAAAACCAATGAGGTGAGACATGTTAGATCTGTTTATTTATTGAAATCATTTTTTGAAAACAAAAACACCAGCTTCCCCAGAAACAGTGCCAGGTTTGATGATGCACCTATTTTGGGGCACTTAGGAAATTAGTTTTTATATCCAACATAATACAGTAGTAGTAGAATCATGTTTTTCTCTAGATGTTGTTGTGTTATGGGTGTGTTTCTCTTTTATTTTGGGGGTTTAATTCATGGAAATAATAATGTAATTAAATTGGACTAGTTTTAAATTAAATTTTAAAATTATTGTCCTAAACTCAAATAATCCTCTTATTTTTCTTGTTAAATATTTATTCTAATTTATACTCTCTTATTTTATCTCTAATAAAGTGAAACCTCGCTTGATTACCCTCATCTAGAATTTTTATTTTAATTGAGGGGATTAAATGATCATTGTAATCTCCAATCTCCCCTAGCCTAATCATTAAATATCTCTTATTAAACTAAATTAAATCAATTACACATGATTGTAAGCAATGGAGAAAAACTAGTGGCATGTGTGTATGATCTAGTAAAGAAGGGAATATAAATTAAAATTATAAGAAAATAAGAAATATCATAATGTCTATATAGTTCTAATAGATCTATAGATTAATAAAAGATATTGAACTATTAAAATATATAATTCATTAACAAGGGATAGGTAGAATATCCTTGTATTAGCCACTAATAGATTAGTGTTCCATCAATGTAGTTATATAGAAAAATGAAAGAAAATAAAAGAAAGAAAGATGTAGTAGTGGCTAGGTTCGACAACCACAAAAGAAGCATACTTCTCCAGTGAACAGATTATCTTTTATAGAGGGATACTCTTACTTATTCAATCTTTCATCTCTGACTACATGATTCACATGATCTTCCTCTAATGATCCCAAAAAGTCTTAATTGTTCTTCAAATTATAATCCTAGTGGAATTTCTTCATATTACCTCTAGATGTACAACTCAATAGTTGGGATTTATTAAAATCAATGCTCAAATATTTTTCATTAAATCATTATCCTCCCATGATCGAGCTCCATAATCCTTCCCAAATTATTAAAGAGAAATTATTCTTTGTTTTGTAGCATTATTGGGTGTCTCATTCTACCTGGGGAAAATATGATATGTAAGTCATAGGATTTTAGACTCTAGATTTTAAGTGGAATTGTAATGGTCCTAGTCATCATTTTAATTGGTCTTAAAAGACTCAAATGTAGGCATCTACATGGGCCTAAATAGTCTTTCAATTCTGGTCTTTTCCAAGTCTTTAGGTTTATCATCATCCAAACTCAGATTGTCCGATAGTTTGAAACTCTCGAACACAGTTTTTCATCTTCAATATATATTCTTTATTTACTTCCAATAGTAAAAATTTAATTTATTAAAATTCATATTTATTGTATCATGATCTTAGGTAATTCATCTCAACTTGGTCAAGCTCTAGTTTTTTGTTTTATGAATTTATTCATCGGAGGCATCTACAACTCAAGTTCTTTTCCAATTAGGAAAAATCTAAGTGGAACAGAAAATCAAATAGTTGGAAGACATTAAAAATACATATAAGGATCAATAAGATTCAGTTTCAAGCTTCTATAGGTGGCTCATCTCCTCCTCTTGATGCTAGTGATTTGGTTTCTTTGGTTGGAAAAAAGGGTTGTGTACTCAGATTCCACTTAAATTCTGATCTCCATTGGTGAGCATGAGTTCATATTCTTTGAGAAGAAAGCTCACAAGGTGTGTCCTCATTTTGGAATTCTTCCAAGTTTGAGGTTTTTTATCCCTATAATTATTTTTCTTCAAGCCTCTATTCATCACTCATATGAAGTTGGGTACATAACAGTAGCAACGTTAAACTTATGTAATATGGGTTTTATCTAACAAACTAGGGGATCAACATCCAAATGTTAGGTTCCGGAATATAAATTTTCATTTAAATGTGGGTTTCATCATCCAAAGTTTAGTTCCCCAAACCTAATGTCCCGCTTAAATTTTTTTTCAACAAAATGGGGTTCATTTATAGCCTAAGCTACTGTGATGATGTAGCAGTTTAAAGGAAGTGACCATGAGGAGAGCTCATGGTCCATTTCCTTTTCTAGAATTTCCATGCATGATCACTTCAAATTTTTCTGCATTTCAACTTGGATCTCAAAACCATAATTTTTTTCCAGAGTATTTTTTCCAAAAAATATATTATAATAAAATAATAGAATCATAATTTTAGCCTTTGAAAAACCAATTCCAAATAATTTCAAAAAAAATGTTTACAATTAAAATCAAATTTCAAAATCATCTCTAAGTAGCAAAAACTAAAATTTTCAATTAATTTTTATTATTTAAAATTATCTAATTAAAATGTTTGATTTGTTACATTATGTATAGAATGAATTTAAATAGTGAAAATTAAAAATTAAAATCCTTTAAATAATTTAAATCCAAAATTTAAATTATTTCTTCCCAATAATCTCCAAAAATAAAAAAAACATGTAAAAACAATTATTTGATCCAATTAGAAATAAAGTTCCATATTTTCCAAAAGTCATAAAAATACTAATTCAATCATAATTTAATGAATTAATGGTTTTAATTTTCAATGAACAATAGAAAAAAAAATTAAATATTAAACTCACATAAGTCTATCTTCACAAATTAATAATGTGATAAATCTCAATCTACCCTCATCAGAAGATTTGAGTTGGTCAATTAATTCCCGAGATTCATACATATTGTTTAGAATTCGAGCCAGCTCTATAGCCTCATCCTCTTTAGTAGGTAGTATGCTCTCTACCTTTTTAGCAACATCTTCCACTCTAGTCTTGGCGTACTTAATCAAACTTTGGTGCTCCACTAACTCTATTTTGGTTGTTTTTATTTATCTATAGAGGCAGTGAACTAAATTCACCTTTCATTAGACAAATGTTGTTGCCCAAGAATAATATCTTCATAATGAGATATTTATGAAGTGTTGTGGCTCAAAGGTTAATAGAATGTGCTGATAAATCCATATTTGAGAGTGAAAATTAGGCCATTTTTTCCTACTCCCATGTCTGGATGATTTTCTTTATAGTATCATGGATGGTCTATAAATCTAACTCCATGTATCAAAGAATCATGAAAAGATAGTGAATCTAGTTTATATTTCTACTCAAATCCTCTATGGGGGTCTTATAAACTAGATTCCATATATCCTTCCATGTGTGATACCATGAGGAAAACTAAAAGTCTAGATATTATTAGTCTAGCTCAGAGTCTCTCTAGAATATTGAGATATTTTCCATGACCATTTAATTTTTCGAGATGATTAGGTCATACCTTTATGTGCTTCTTGGATCCAGGTAAAACATGACCTTTTTGAACTCTAGAATCAATCATATAGGGATTTAAACCACTTTAATTAGTACCTCTACTTACAAATATAGTTCTGAATATGAGAGAAAAGGTAAATGTATGTTAATCGAGAGGTATAAAATCTAACATAAATCATTATAGATACTCACAAATATCTATTTTAGTGATGAACTCTCTATGTTGTGCCACTTTTTATGTTGGAGTATGAGAATATACTTCTATGGTTTCTAACTTATTATCTATAACGAGGGTTTTATTCAATGATTTCATCTCATTTTTTGGATCCAATGTATTTTCTCACCTCTTATTATGGTTTGGGTGTCTATAGAATCTATTACCCTTTAGAGTAATTCTTGTAGACCGCTTCAGGAAAGTTCAAGGAATCCAACCCCACCAGTTCCTAAGCTATCATATATACTACATAAAGAGACAATATGGTTATGATATCTTATCTATGGATCAATTTATCAATATAGAACTAGTGTAGTCATGGATGATTTATGACCTTCCAACTCAATTTTAATATCTCTGAGTTCAACAAGTGAAGAATGGTCATCCATCATAGAAGAGATGTTGTCCATTATCATCGTAGATTTGAAAATTAAAATTAACCCTATTAAAAAATAGAGAATAAATAGGATGTTATGAAGTATGTTTTTTTTTCATAGTAATTATACTTTATCCATCTGACCCTTAACTAGTAGAAATAGTTGGGATAGCTTCTATCAGTGTCTCCTCTATTGGTTGAGCTGGTACTTTTGTAGTAGTAGGAAGAATTTCATCTTGATACCCCACCTTTGGTACCCTCTAGGATCACTTCAAAAGAATACCTCTTTAAAAAGATATATTCTAATAAAAGAGTCATGATTTCAGTACTCTAATGTGTGTGTGTGTGTTTATGTTCACACAAATGGTATGGAAGTATAGAAGGAACTCAAAAACTAATCTCTCTCATAAGTCAAAATGTGTTTAGTCAAAATTTTAGTTCTTCGTCAGTGATTAAA
Organism: Viscum album; assembly: GCA_963277665.1. Lineage (NCBI taxonomy): Eukaryota > Viridiplantae > Streptophyta > Magnoliopsida > Santalales > Viscaceae > Viscum > Viscum album. The sequence continues at coordinate 511,094,909 of OY728136.1, read as the reverse complement.
TGGGTATGGAGGGGTGTTCATCCTTACCCCTGTGTGAAAGGTTCATGTAGGTGAGAAGAGAGAAAGTGGATTTATTCCCTCTTCCTTTTATATCACCCATTCACCAGATAACACCCACCTCTTCCTTTGAAGTGCCAAACCCCAAATCACCTATTGGGGTCCCCCCAATAGTGTACTCTAGGGACTTCAAAGGAATGTTTTTAATCCCTGTTATCTATAAGAAGGGGAAAACATAAAATTTTAAGGGTGGTTTTACGGTAAAAGAACAAATTTCCCAAGATCAATACATTTCACTTACATATTTAGGATTCACAAATTCATCCCTCTCATCATCATAGGACTAGATAATGACTCCCTCAATGGTAATTTGGTTAGATATATCCTTCACCCACCTTGTGGTAGGGACTCCCTCATTATTGGAAAATATTAGCATCTCTAGTTCTCTAATTCACTTAACTACCTTGATGGGGTTATCTTAGAGATTTATTTCTAGATATTCCATCACATTTCCATGTTAAGGGAGATAGATTCCAATTTTGAGGGTATTCTATGAGTTATCAATGTCCACAACCAAGGCTTAGTTTTCCCAAAAATGAGTAACCTCATGGTGGTTATAGTCTGAGGAACCAACTAACCATCCTTTAGGTCTTGAAAATGTATCAATACCTTATGATTTTAACTATTTACTAGGCCTCTCATCTTTAGCTAGGTCCTACACTCGTCACCTTCAGGTGAACTGTCTCAATCCAACTTCAAGGTGTGCTAGTTTTTTTACTCTAAGTTATTAAGCTTCCAAAGATTAAGTACGATCTAATGATTTGGTATTTTCATTAGTTGTATATATTTTTTGTTTTTCTGATAGCCAACCTTCCTCTATTTGGGGAAGATTCATCAGTGACCAAAGGAACAACACCTGATAGAATTTATTGAGGTATAAGATACCCAAGATTAGGAACATCCAATTGTTAACCTGATGAATTCATCCAAGGAAGAAAGATTGATCCTATACATAGTGGTTTCTTGGTCCATACTTACCCAAATCCATCATAGGACAACAAGATTTTTCTCATTACTATCATTTTTCAATCACATCACCATCATTTATTTCATACACTAGAAATGGTGTGAAAAATGGTAAGGGATATAATCCTCACATATGGTACCACATTAAGTCTAGACTACTCGGAAAAAATACCATACATACCTCATATAAGACCACATTTTATACTCTTTATGACCATCATCGACTATCATTCTAGTGTTAGGCTCATCGTAGGGGAATAATTTGAATAATGAATGTTGTGTCAATAATTTTGGGTACTCATATCTATTTAATGATAATTAATTATTGTTGAAAACGATTTGGATGAAGGGATATAATCATCATTCTAGAATATGGACTTTTCCAAGGATCGCATATGCATGGAAGTGCACCACTATCCACCCCACAACACTTGGAATGATAAAAAATGTGAAATAATGGCACAATCCAACCCAATAATTCTCTATTATTTTATATATTTTTAGTCTTATTTTATCAGATTCTTGAGTGGGCCTAAGTTCAGGTGGTTTTTGGGCCAAATTTTATTTTTTGGGGAGCTTTTTTCTGTTTCAAGGTTAGCCCGCATAGTTAGGAGTAATTGTGTGATGCCTATCTGGGTGCCCAATTAGGTTAGTGTTGTGTCACATGACTTGAAAATGATCTATTAAATCATGCAGAAAGTGTTTGGTTTGGATCTGTGAGTTATCATTGCTGAGTGGCATGGTTTGAGTATGGTTTTATCAACCATGAATTTTCTTAGGGGTAAACGTGTAAGATTCCTAGCCTAGGTAGTGGTAAAATCATGGTTGGTACATGGTTTGGTAAACCGTACGCAAACCATGTGGGTTTCCCATGTTAAAAAAGAAATAAAATTAAATTAAACAAATTAAAATGAAATTAATAATAATAATAATAATAGAAATGTTTATTTATTATTATATTTATTAGTTTTATTTTTATTATTATTTTTATTGTTATTAAAAATTTAAAACCCCAAAAGGGGATTACCTTTTCCTCCCCCTCCCCCTTATCACCCAACTTAGTCCAAAGGGGGCTCTCCCTAGCAACATGCTTTCCCCTATCATCTCCCTCTCCTCTACATTGTTTTCTCCCAATTTCTTGAGGTTTCTTGGTCAATTATCCAAGTTAAGCACTCCACATACCTCCCCCATATTTTGTTTGGTTTTTTTCCTCTCTTTGTCACCCTATTTAGTTTAGTTGAACCCTAGGGTGAGGGTTGACCAAATATTTGGTTGTTTATTACATGGTTAGGGCCTGGAATGGGTCTCTTGAGTCATATTTGGGAATGTTTCATCATCTTTCACTGAAGGAGAATTGCTTCAGTCCGTTTTTGTTTACCTACCACCATTGGAGGTAGGTTTTCTTGGCTCTTTGATTTAACTGCTTTTTATTTTGGGGATTTTGGTGATTTTGGTGATTTTTGGGTTGCTTCTTATTTGTTTAGAAATATTTTTAGTCCACTATAGGCTACCCATAGATATGTTCATATGTAGGTATGTATTTATATATATATGTGTGTGTGTGTGTGTGTGTGTGAGTCCCCCCTTTGTGGATATTCACCTTTGTCCATGTTAATATGTGAAAAGGTGATAGGTGTTCTCATATAAATATAGATATATGTATAAAGGAATATTTGTAAGTGTGTAGGTGGATTTATGAGGCTTACCCGTACATGAAATTTTAGACATATATATATAAGGATCCCCTTATGTATATTCGAGTCCATAAGAATATGTATATTGGGTTTAGGTGTCCTTATATATATGTGAAGGTGCATATACATGGAAATTGGAAAGGGTATATTTGAGTGGTCGTCGATGGAATCATTGAGTGTCAAGATGTTTAGCTTGGTCCTCTACTCTTTGAAGTAGATTCCCTATTCCCAAAATCTTTAATTTTAACTCCTTGATTTCTTGATCATTATAAAAGTATTTTTTTTATGTTTATGTTGTATTATATATTAGTAAAAATTGGTTTCACATCTTTGAAATGGTTTTGTATTTATCTATATAATTTTTCTAAGTCTGTTTACAAGATTTCCTTTAATTGTGAACTATCTTAAATGTTTAAATAGTTTTTTGAATAATTCCTAACATGTGACATGTGTTTCTTATAACTCAAAGGATTTGGTTAAATTTTTTATCTAAACCATGGATGGTTTAGCATCTTGATGTTTTTTATGGTCTCTTAATGGAGTAAATTCCTATTTGGAACTTTTCTTATATGTTGTGTATTTTTATATTGATTTTATAAAATGGTTGGGAAATGGATTTTGGAATAGAAATGGTTAAGGCTTGGTTGGTATTTTATAATGTTTTAGTAGGTGGTTTAAAAAATCATGTGATCTTTGGGCCTAATTGGCACTTGTGTATGAATTGATGTGTGATGGTAACCTTTATGGTATTCCTTCTGAGGCGAGGGTCATCGCATATAGGGTTTTAGTGTTTAGGATAGGCATGCATGGTGGCATCTCTGGGTTATTGGTTTATGCCATGCATGTGATGAAATACCCATTAACTATATACTACTATCATTGGATTCTTGGGATTTATCTAAATGTTCGATTGATGGTTTCTTATCAACCTTGATTAGACGAGTTGGTACCACCTAGATGTGTGAGAGGCTAGGTGGGATGTGTCATTGGTGAGGCTAGTTAGATCAGCTAGGTTGGTGATTGAATATGAAGATCCACCATATACTAGTAGGTGATTCCAAACTGATTATGTCTAGGAATTTCTTCTAAATAAGTTTAGTAAATTCCCATGATTATACATTTTTATGTTCTTATTTCATTTTGTGGCACTTTTTTAATTGATCCCATAAAACATGTTTCACACATATGCTACTTTACTCTATTATCTAGTATTTATATAAAGTGACACCCTTGTTTGAATTTCATATTAAAATACATGTTATACCACTATTTTTCTTTTAAATTAATTTATTGAAATTAATTTTTGTTTTGGAAACTATTTGGAAATGTATTGTAAAGGGGTTTTCTAAAAAATGTAAAAATGTTACTGGTTTTTTTTTAAAGTGTAAACCTTATTTTTATATGTATTATTTTAAAAATGACATGAATTCGTTTTTTTTAAGGTGACTCATATGGAATAGTTTATTTTGGGCATGCCTAATGAGTTTTAATACTCACACCTATAGTTTTATCTTTTTTTATATTTTGATGCTACTTCCAAATCAATTTTGGTCATTGTGGTGCAAATATGGTTTAGTGGTAGGTGGTGACCCATAGGGTCACATGGAGGTATGTGTGTTTTATTTTATTTCGACTACTATTGTTTATTTTCATTTTTCATTTTATATTTTCATTTTTTCATTTTTTTTATATGGTTCAAATCATTCCCAATTGATTTATCTTTGATTCAAAACACTTGTTGTTAGATCATGAGGATCAGGAACACCTCTTGGGCTTTATTGTGGGTTGGGTCGGGTGACTAGTTCGGGTTTGAAACAAATTGGTTCATGAAAAAATGGTATCAAAACATGACCTTTTTATTTGGGGTGTTAGTTAGATCAGAGATAATATTGTAAGGACTCAAGAGGTAGGTGTGGGAAAAGAATCACAAACTCTTGCTCATTCTGATCCTCAAGTTTCAAAGGGTTATCTAGTGTTTGAGTCTTTTGTTTTGTTTTTTGTGGATGGGGTATGACTAATGTAGGAGAGGTGGTGTTTCATGGTGGGATTACAAGGAATAGTGAACATGTAGAGCCCGTGTGCATGGTTTAGGTTACTTCTAGTGTTTGGTGCATGCTCAGGGCACGATATGATAAATTAAGAGACCTTGTTGGAAATATCCACTAGTTCCTCATCCCAATATTTTTGGTATGAGTTGTTCTTTGGTTGAATTTTGTTGGTGTGGGTTTATTTTAAATTAAAAGGGGTTTTAGAAGAAAAAAACAAGGGGGTTAAAATGAAAATTATTTTAAGGTATGGGTTTTTTAAAAGTGGGTTTGTGTGCTTAAATTGGGTTTTTAAATGGGAAATGATTTTCGGGAACATGGTTTTGGTTCTAAAATATGTATTTGTTGTTTAAATTGAATGTGAAAGTGAGCTTGGGAATTTTGAAAATTGCCCTCGATGTAAAATGGTTGTGAAATTTGTTTTGGAAATGGGTTGTTTTGAAAATGGGATTCATTTTAGAAAGTGATTTTAGATTTTGGAAGGTATTTTTGAAAATTGGGATGGAATTTTATTTAGAATTTGGAAATGTTTTATTTTGAAATGATAATGGGTGGTTTTGAAAATTGATGTGGGAATGTTTTAAATAGCAGTTTGGAAAGTGATTTTTCCATTTTTCATTTGGTATTTATATATATTCTCACATGTATAGATGTACACATGTAGTAAGAAGATGTTTATGGGTTTTTTGGATTAGATATTGAGCATAGTGATGTATATATGTGAGGCTTCTTGGAATACTAATGGCACGTAGTTAACTTCTTAAGGCTGTTTTGTTTTCTGATAATGGTTCTCAAAAATGGGAATTAAATGATCTTAAAAAAAGGAAGGAGTGATGCTTCCTTCATGTGTTTAGATATTTTCTTTTTGGGATTTTGGTTCTTTTGTACTAATTTTTTTTTTGGAATGGTATTTTTATTATTATCCTTTGATTTTTGGTTGGGATGTGGATTTTTGGCTGGTGATGTGATTTAATTCGGTTTCATGCTTCTTATTTTTAGAGTATGCCCCAGAGGAGTCTTGTTAAATAGTGATGGTTTGTCACTATGGAACCTTACATGGTTACCTAAATGAGGTAAATTTTTCAAATCAGTGATGGTCATCATTTAGGGGTATGTCTTATCAAATTGAGGTAGTTGGAGTATTTAGGGACATTCTGAATAAGTGTTTATCTAAGTATTCCCATTGATGATCTACCCTGACTCTGAATTGAGTGGTGGATCTGAATCCTTTCCTAAATTGGATCCACACCCAATACTTCTTTTTTTTTTCCCACTATCATTGGATAAAAAATAGTATATTAACTCATTATTATTTTTCTTAAAAGAATATGTTTCATTCATTGTGGCCACTTGGGTCACCTAAAGGGGGTTTTGTAAGTGCCACCATTGAAGGAGAATGTTTCTGTTGGAGATCTCCATTTCCATACTGTGGGGTAGAATATGATTCAAGACATCAAGGATTCATAGCTATTTAAGTTAATCTTTTCATGCAGTGGAGGAGTTACTGAGTGTGGTTAAGGTACAACCAACACATTGTCCTTGATGATGGAGTAGAAACTGTTTACGTTTCCCCTTGGTGTGGAATTTATTTTTTTAAAATTTTGTTGTAAGATCTTCATGGAATAATTTTAAATGGATTTCTATGGTGGTTTATTATGTATGTGATCTTGATAATGGTTGGCTTTATTTTGGAATGGTTTTAGTTTTTGAGTGTTTCCTATTTGGGGATACTTGTATCTTATCGAAATTATCAATATTGGTTCTGTATAGTGTTTAATTCTAGTCTATTTCATTGAGGACCCATTTTGTTGGGGGTTCGTCCATGCTTGTTGGTTTTTAAATAGTGAGGAAACCCACAACAATTCTTGTCAATGTCTTCTATTGAAATGGTCAGGTTTGAAATGGGAAGTTAAGAGGTCATTCTAGTGTTTGACACTTTGTCTGGATTTGTGATTTTCAGCTCAGGAATCATTAATTGTTGGTCATAAAACTAAAATGGTGGGGATACCACAATTTTATAACAATGTGGTGAAACTAGTATGCTATTTATTATGTTTCCATTTTTGGAACTTCAAATTTGGTCTCAAGTGTGTTTATTTGATTCTTCCCTGCCTGGCCCCAATAATATTAGTACGGATGACATGGATGATGGGTTCCTTGGTGAATTTGATGTTAGGGGTCAGGGTGTTCCTTTTTTCAGGTTAAGTTTAGAAATGGGAGTTCCTAGTTGTTGGTTTCTTATTTGGTTGTTTGAGTATTTGGATATTTTTAGTTGTTTATTGGATGTTGAGTTGGTTCCTCAAGAAAGTATATACCAGCCTCTTTGGATCCTAGAGTTATGAATTTTTAATGGAAAGTGAGTTTTTGGTTCACATCTTTTTGTGGAATAGGTTTCAATTTATGTATTGGATTGTTTATGTCTGTGCCAGCCAAGTCTTTTGGGATATTCTTGGGGAATAAAGGGTCATGGTGGGGATTATTGTCACACACTGACCCAACACTTATCAATTATTATTTTTTTGTCTTATTTTATCTTCTACTTGAGTGGGCTCAAGTTTTGGTAGTTGGTGGGACAAATATTCTTTTTGGGGGGGATTTTTTCTATTGCACAGTTAGCGCAGATATTTAAGAGTAACTGTGTGGTGCTTTTTTGGGTGCCCATATGTGTTAGTGTTGTGGCACACAACTTGTGCACAGTCTATTAAACTATGAGGCAAGCATGAGATTTGGATCTGTGATTTGTAAGTGCTAAGTGGCATGGTTTGAGCATGGTTTTCTCAACATTGTATTTTCCTAGGGGTAACTATGAGAGGTTACTAGCCTAGGTAGTGGCTAGTGCAAGTTTTGAGAACAATTTGGTAAACCATGTGCTAACTGTATGGGATTCCATGGTTAAGAAAGAAAAAATATATATATGATATAAATAAAATTAAATAAATTAAAACAAAATTATTAATAATAAAAATAATAAAAATATTTATTATTATTATTATTATTATTAAAATTTTAAAACCCCAAAAGGGGTTACCATCTCCTCACCCCCTGTCATGTGACCTAGCCCGAAGGGGTCTCTCCCCAGTCGTACACTCCACCCCTCTCAGCTCCCTTTTCTCCACAATGTTTTATCCTAATTTCTTGAGGTTTCAAATTCTCTAAGGTAAGCTCTTATCTTCCATCCTCCTCCTATGTTTTGGTGTTTTTCCTCTCCATATTTCTATGTCTAGTTCGAGCGAACCATAGGGTGAGGGTTAAACAATTTCTTGGTTGTTTCTTCCAGGTTTATAGAATTCAATGGTTCTCTCAGTTCAGCTTTGGGTGTTTTTTGGAATCCACTACCGAAGGTGAAGCACCTCAATCTATTTTGGTTCACCTGCTACCATTGGAGGTAGGTTTTATTGGCTCTTTGATTTATCCCAATTTTATTTTGGGGTTTTTGGTGATTTTTGGGTTGCTTCTTAGTTTTTTAGCATGCTTTGCGGTCCATTGGAGGTGACCAACACATATGTGCATATGTATGTATATATGTATATATATCTATGTGAGAGAGAGAGAGAGTTCCCCATTTGTGTATATTCACCCATTTCTATGTTAAAATTCTCAAAGGGGTTATGTTTTCTCAAATAAATATAAATTCATGTGCACATAAGTGTGAAGGTGGATTCAAGAGGCTTACCCATGTATGATAGTTTAGATATGTGTGTGTGTGTGTGTGTCAGGATCCCCCTATGCATATTCTAGGCCATAAAAATATGTATATTGGGGTTAGGTGTCCTTATATACATGTGAAGGTGCATATTCAAGGAAGTTGGATGGGGAAGCTTCGAGTGGTCATCAATTGAAGTGTCGAGTGCCAATATAGTTCGGCTTGGTCCTCTTCTCCTTGAGGTAGGTTCCCTATACCTGAGCCTTTAATTTGAACTCCTTAATTTCTGGAGAATTTTAAAAATATGTTTTTCTATTTATTTGGTATATAAATGTTTGGAAAAATTGATTACGCCTCTTGGAAATGGTTTTTTATTTATTGAAATAATTTTTCTATGCCTATTTATAAGCTTTCATTTAAATGTAAAGTATCTGAAATGTTTAAAATAGTTTTATAAATGACTTTTAACATGTGAGGTGTGTATCTTGGAACTAGAAGTATTTGGTTAAATGTGTTATCTAAAACTTGACTCTTTTAGAATATTGAATTGTGGTATGGTCTCTAAATGGTGTAAAGGAACATTTGGTACTTTTATTGTATGTTTTTTGTTTTTATCTTGATTTTAAAAAATGGTTTGGAAATAGATTTTTAAATGAAATGGTAAAGGCTCAGTTGATGTTTAATAATGTTTGGGAAATTGGTTTGAAAACTCATGTTATTATTTAGGCCATGTTGGAACTTGTGTATGACTTAATTTGTGATGGGAACCTTTTTGGTAGTACCTCTAAGGATAGGGTCATCGCATAGGTGGTATCAGTGTATGGGCTAGGAATGCACAGTGTAATATATGGGTTATTGGTTTATGCCACACATGTCATGACCTCCCCATTCACTACATACTATTGTCATGGGATCCATGAGCATCATATGGAGGTTTGAGTGATGGTTTCTTATTGATCCCGATTAGACCTTTTGGTTACCCTAGGATATGTGAGAGGCCATGTGGGATGTGCCACTGGTGAGACTAGTTTAGATCATCCAAGTCGGTGATTGACTATAGAGATGCAATATACACTGACAGGTGAGTCCAAACTGAGTACGTATAGGTATTTCTTCTATAGATGTTTAGAAAATTCCCATTATTACATATTTTTATGTTCCTTTTTTATTTTATGGAACTTTTTTTACTTGGTTCCATGAAACCTATTTCACACATATTCCACTTTCATCTATTTTCTAGTACTTCTTTAAAGTAACACCCTTGATTTTCATTTCATATTAAAATACATGTTCCAACACTGTTTTTCTTATAAAATAATTTATTTAGATTACTTCATGTTTTGGAAACTATTTTTTAAATTTATTGGAAATGGGTTTTTCTTAAAAACGGAAGCATGTTACTGGTTTTTCTTAAAGAGTGGAAACCCTTATTTTTATATGTCTTATTTTCAAACTCTCACATCTCAGTTTTATTTTTAAATTTAAGGCATAGGGAATATTTTATTTTGGAAATGCCTACTAATTTTTAATACTGATGCCTATATTTTCAAATTTGTTTTTAGCTTATGCTTCTGCTTCTATCATGGTTTTGGTCATTGTGGTGCAACGTTGGTTTAGTGGTTGATGGTGACCCACAGGGTCACATGGAGGTATGTGTGTTTTATTTTCTTGGAATTTATAGTTTTTATTTTCAATATTCAGTTTATATTGTTTCTTTTTCATTTTTTATGGTCAAAATCATTACCAATTTCTTTATATTTGATTCTTGAAACTAGTTTCCAGCCCAAGAGGATTGGGAACACCTCTCGGGCCTTATTGCAGGCCAACTCGAGTGACTGGTTCAAGGTTAACCCAGGTTGGTTCGTGAAAAATTATTACCCTTTTAGAAATACTATAAAAAATTATGGATCCATGATATAACTAGAACCACTATACCTATACCCCCTCCCCCCACTCCACTAGCTTGGTTTCTATGAAAAATGAGCTTATACGAAAACAATTGTAGGATTTTCTAACCAAGAACACGTAGCCACTAAGCTACATCAATAGAAATCCTACCATCTAAGTCTAAGGAGGGATTTCAAGGTTGAAATCATAACACCATTATTTGTTGATTCCTTTTCCTAGATCTATCCATTACATTCTTGAGACCATGGTTTCCTCATTAAAGGAAACCCCATCTGGCTTTGCAAGTTGGCTGATTTTCATGACCCACCAGGAAGATCTTAATCCATGTTTTAAAGAAGTGATTTTCACAGGGATTGGGATCCTTATCCATAGATTTTGTAACTTTAATCAAAAATTATTGTTCTACTTAGGATTCCTCCTAATATATCCCCATGAAACCTTCATTGGGATAAATTTATCATACATAGACCTGAGGATTGATTCCTCCCTGAAGACTTTGTATAAATCCTGTAAACTAATGATAACCTCATTATGTGTTAGATGAAATTTATATGTATATGAACTCCAATAGCTTTGTTTCTCTATAATATAATCATATATCATTTTAACATACATCTATAATATCCAAAAAAAACTTTATTAATGTTGGCTACCATCAGTTTATCCTTAAATCTAGCACATGTCTTAGGAATCCAGTATACCCAAAACCATTCAAGTTTTATGACACCTATGAGGTATAGATCCTAATATTTGTTCCAATATTTGATATTAACTACACCTAAATGGTAAATTATGGATGTGAAACATTTTTTTTATGTTTTTGTAGGTGTGAATGATTTTCTGGGGTAACTCTGTGGTGAGGAAGCATGCATTCTTGATCGTTGTCCCCCTCATGGGTAAAAACACCCTTCAAAGAGATGATAACTCTTCTTAAGTTCATATATTCAAATAATTGTAAGTGGGGAAGGATTTTACATTATATTGGTATGATTAAATATATCAATATTCCATTCCCATATAGTGTGAGAAAGTTGGATGATGTCTACTCTTAATGATGCATCTGTAAAATCCCTATGAGGGAAGACAAGTGGGACTTAAATGACTGGTGGTAACCCTATCAAATTGATTACATAGTAGATTTAGGGTATAAAACAATGAATGGTGTATGTTTTATATTTTTCAAGTAGGGTATTTCAATATTTTATTAGTAATATAAATTAGATAAAAAATACTCCAAGGTGAAGACAAGCCAGTAATGAAAATAACCTTGTGAGAATTTGTAATGGTACATATTTTTTCTAAGGTGAGTATGCATAGGTTTCTTTTCCCAAGTCACCTCACCCAAGGAAAAGTCACTCAGTTTCCTTAGTATAGGTGGATAACCTTGTTATATTTTCTTATGAAACTTATCCCAACTTTAAGGGTTGTGAAAATTTTGTGCTCACTTGATACTGTTGTGCTCGGATAAGAGTGAGGAATGAGGGATACACACTTATATTGTATAGAGAGAGTGAAGATTCCTATTTATCTCAATTAATATGAGTTTATTCACGTTTCCATACTATTTTTACGTGAATCCACATCATTTACATTGGTTTTATCTACATCATTCACCCATGTATCTGCATAAACCGACTAGTGTGTATCGTCCAACTATCGGAATGCATTGATCAGATATCAGTGTATAAAGTGAACATGTAATGTGTAGAACACAAGATCCATGATATATTCTATCATAAGCACTAATAATACTCCCTTTGAATAAATAATTATTCTAAGGTCACATTTTCCATCAAATTACACCCCCTTATTCCAATCAAATCCACTTCTGAGGGGGGGGGTATTTGTTGGTAATCTATTTTTGAAAAATGAATTAAATGAAAATATGGTGAAGGAAAATCATCAAGAAGAGGTGTATTATATTTTTCAAGTCCCTGATCATGCACCAAGGTCACTTCACCCAAGTCCCTGGGTGTGTGATCAATGTGATTCTCTTAGGTGTGCCTTAACTCACTTGCGTAAATACACCAGTGAAGGAAACTACATCACAAATCTTACATGTGTCTGCACACTTAAACACTCATTTTCCCAAACTACTTTCACTAACCACCTTCCCAGACCAACCTTGACAGACTATAGTCCCCATATTTTTCTATATATTGACCCCATGGGTCTTTATCTTTCACGTGACTTGGATTACTTGATAATTTTTTGAATACAAATAGATACCCAAGGATATTAATGAACCCTAGTCTCTACCCCCCCCCCCCTTTAGGCAGCATAAATAAGCCTAAAACCTAAGTGAATAATCCAAAAGTTAAGGTAATTAAGTTCCCTAAAGTTTTAAAACATATAAACCCTCATGGGAGACCACTTCCCTGTAGATCTGTAAGGATAAGGGAAAAGGACCTTGACCCAAAGACCCTTCACAAGGGTGAAGGACATTGCCCAAGACTCTTCAGTAGAGTTCCAAATTCTCCCAAATACCTTCATTAGTATGACACCACACCTGGGTCATCAACCAAGGTGACTCATTCACTGTACATTTAACAAGGTTCCACATTCTCCCTACCCTATATCACATGGGTGAACCCTTGACTATAAATCCAAACTAGAGTGAACCCTTTCATAGACTAACTATTAAGGTACCATATTCTCCCTAACTTCTGACTAGAGTGACAAATTCACCCAAACCCTATACTAGGGTGACGGCTTTTTCATACCCCTATACTAGGGAGACCATATTTTCTATATTATACCAAGGAACCCACTTCACCCTACCCCCAAATAGGGCTCCATATTTTTCTTTACCTATGTCACTATGGAAAACTCTTAGATAGACCTCTATAAAAGGTTGAAACCTTACCAAATCCTATTATTAAGGTTCCATATTTTCCAGACCTTGGGACTAGCGTAACCACATCACCCTACCCTATACTTGGATGACTACTTTTCCATAACCTATACCAGGGAGACCAATTTTCTATACATCACACTACACAACTATATTCACCCTTCCTTATACTAGGGAGACTACTTCACCATGAATTCTACTAAGGTTTCATATTTTCCCTGGTTCTCCATTAGGATGAACCCTGACCCAGGTCCTCACCCAAGTTCACCCCTTATGTCTGGGTCATATACCTAGGCCCCATATTCATATAGGTCCCCTAACTAGGATACTATTCACCAAGATTCCCTCCATGTACACCTATAATACTTGTATAGTCCATGAACACCTATGTATACCCCATCGATAATGTATTTCCTTGATAAAATTCATTTCCCACTTGTCTACTAAAATTGATATTGGCCTTGAGGGGTTTAAAACCATGTATCCCCTTGATAATGAGGGTGTTTATCATGAGGGAACTCATGAAACCTCACATGTTTCATGATTCAAATTCATTCTACCTTAGTGTCAAGTTGGCTGACTCAATCCACTCAATGATCTATGATCATATGGAATTTCTATATAGGTATATGCCCCAGTCATCTTCCCATTTATGATTTCATCACTATGAATCAACAATGAGGTAAGAAAATATATATCCTTGCATCATACATGTAATCCAAAATATCCTTATTTTGATTCTATACCCCCCATATGTTTAGACATCCTTCTCAATCCAAAACCTCAATCAGTAAGAACTTGACTCGTATTTGGAAAATGTATGTGTATACCCCGTACATATCCTTCCTTATCCCAAGTAAGGTTGAAACCTCATATTAAGAGTATGATCCATTCATTCCCTAATGAATGATCTCATCCATATGATTCATTAGTGTTATATTCATACATATGGGTAGTCTATGCATAATCCCCAAATCATCCTCATAGGGCCTTATTCCCCATGAAACCAATCTTAAAGGGTTTGATTTTTTATGAGCCATCCATCCTCAAAGGGCCATATTCATTATGAGTTATAATATTTCAAAGGGTCATATTACTTATGATACATCATATCTCAAAGGTTTGTATTCCCTAAAATTTATTCGGTCTCAAAGGGTTATATTCCTAATGGTTCGCCTCCTTTGAATTTCCATATCTCTTATGAAATAGATATTTATGGGTATCCTTTGTGTAAGCCCCAACTCATTCTCATGAGGACATATCCTCCATGGAAAATTCCTCAATGGGATATATTAACTACAAGTAATCATTACATAATGTGATATATCCCCTATGAGATGAACTAAAAAGGGTTTTTTATAAATAAGTCCCACACCAACCTTTTTTAGGAACCTTTTTCTTAGTATTCCTTATTTTATGATGTTAAAATACATGGTATGATCCTGTCACGTGACCTTAAACTGGGAAAACTAAAATATGTGGGAATTGATTCCTATTGATTAGGATATATAGGAAACCTATCTAAAGTTAAATCCCAACACCCCATAGGTCCTGGACTTATGACCTTTAAAGGAACTTTACTTGGTCATGGCTACATGAACTTAACAAGCGCCATAATGGTCCTTATCACACAACCTTAAAAGGTACAATGTGTCCCATTAAGATTAAAAAAACTATATGGGTTCTAATTCCATTTATAGGTATATGTAGGAATCCCCTCTTATAGTACCAATCCCAATACCATGAAATATTTTGGCCTCCCTTGATGAAGATAAACTCTAGAGTTCCCAATTGTGTGTCTTTATATCATTACATCAATAATAAGTGTTAAAAAAATATTGAGAACATGTGATATATATATATGGTCCTATTAATGCAGAAACAATAATATATATAGAATTTCACAATGAAAAATGATTTCAAATAAATCATTAGCACAGTGGTAACCAGCCTCATACTAGGATTTGGGAATGATTGATGAATATATATTAAATCTATAAAAGATTCTTGAAGTAGGAAATAAACCCCCGTAGAGTGTGATAAGAGAAAAAACTCCCATAATATCATTTTAGTCACATTCAAAGTGTAACTATATTATCCCTAGTGACTATGTACATTTGGAAAACATGTACACGTTATCTTAAAATGAACATGGGTTGATTTCATGTAGTAAAACTGACCTAAAATCCCCATCTGATTAAAAAAAGGTGGGTGACATCCATGCATAAAGTAAAAAATCTCTATAAAAAATTATTAAACCCAATGTGAAATCCTTTAACTATACATTTATTAGGGGAATCAAGCATTGGATATCAAATTTCTAAACTCTTCAATGACACATAAAACATTTAGGCATCATGTTTCCATCATAAAGAGAGAGATAACTTCTCCCATGCATTATGTATAAACTAGTGTGGAGGAAATCTATGAAGAATATATCTAGACCTGAAAGGTGAAATATCTTGTCACCCAAGACTATAAAATCCAAGATAGTTGTGACCAACCTTTAATAGACACCCAAGGTTCAAGGCATTCCCATGTTACCTATATAGTAAAATCACTAAAAGTTTATCCTAGTGGTTCACAATGCCCCTAGTGGAATCATCATACCCATCTATATCCTACAAAAACCCTATTTTACCCAAACATATACATTATTAGTCCTACTTATGTGATTAGGTAACTTTTAGAACTCTATTAAGGAACATGTGAAAAATATTTGAACCTTGTATTATTGTATTTTTTCAGATCTTCTAGGGTTATCCCACATGAATCCTATATTGGAAACCCCTCACCACTTTCCTTATACCAGGTAGTTAACCTTCTTTACCCATATATTTTCCAATAGGATGAAGGTATATATGGGATACCTTTATTAAGGAATTATCCTTTACCTTTACTAAGGTCAAATAATATAGAAAACCATAAAGGGTCACTGACATTTATATCAAACATATTTCCCATTACTAGGAATTTTTCACCTATTCATCCTAATTGTATGTCATTAAACTGCAAGAAATAGTGGTTTTCAATGTATAACCTCACAAATAACACCATTATTCATGGTTATATAACTATAAAATTACCAACATATGTCTTGGTTGTATAGCCTTAAATGGAATGCCACTATTCATGGATACAAGACCTTAAAAGGAACACCACTAGTTCTAGAACTAAAATCGTAACAGATTGAACATTATCCTTAGTTACATGGTAACAAAAGGAACATAATTAGTCCTTGTTGGATGAAATTAAATGGTATTACTTTACATTTCATATGTATTCAAGATTTGATAAAAAACTATATGGTATTTTATTCCATTCAAAGGGATACATATGGATCTATTTTTATAGGCCTAATACCTACATTATGGTATATTCAACCCCTTTAAAAAAAACATCACACCTTCCTAGATAGAGTTAAAACTATAGTTTCCTTGGGTTACATGCTATATTTATTTAAACTATATTTTAATTAACCACCACTATACTCATGAATATAAATCATAGTATAATAATAACCTCTTATGTTGTGTTATTCTAAATTAATTAGTGTCAATCAATCACTTTAACTAAAGGGTAATCGGTATTGTTAGTGGGAAGGATTTCAAAAACATTCTTAAACATATAAGAGATCCCTGAATGAGACAATGAATTTATTTATGGGATAATTTGACCTCTAATTCTATTGATTTCAACCCTAATTCCCTAGTAAACTAAACCAAATGGGTCATGTGATGGGAAATACCATAAATAAATAATGGTGAGATCAATGAGAAATAATTTACTTATGAAATATATTGATTGAAAATTCATCCTCATTTGTGATACCACACTAGTGGGTTCATATTTTTGAATTTCCTATAGAATTGAAATGGAATCATGTGATAATAAAAAGAAAGTTATTAGGATCCCCAACCAGTTTAAGGGTTATATAATGGTATCCTAGATTTCCATGAATCGCCAACCATTGGAACCATCAAAAAATATTTTTACTGTCACTACTATGTCTGCCTCAACATTGAAGCACCAATAGGCAAAATCACTCACCCGACACCTAAAATTCCTAGTGGTGAATGGAATATTCTAGGAATACCTCTAAACGTATAATTCCTACATTGAAAAAAAAATGTTCTAATATAAAGGGGATGATGTATTAGAGTATATATTAACAATGACAAGATAAAAGGGGGAAGGAAGAACTCATCAAAACATTAAACTACCTCCAGATTCATTCCCTAAAGTGAGATAGTGACCAACTTTCACACCTAGAAGAAGTTAGGGAGGATATATATTTTATTCAAATGAATCCCTTTGAGATTTATAGGAGGTCTCCTATCAACTAAGGTTATTACACTATCTCCTTATACCAACACCTAAGTAAATTATTGGGGAATATTTGACCTCAATCATCCAAACTTGAGTATCGAGGAGGAGATCCCACCAGGGGAAATCAGCCATTCCTGTTTAGAAGATAGCTCATACTCCTTACACTACTACCATCCCTAAAACCTATCATTAAATTTCAATGGTAGAACATGGTAAATCATGGATTACCATGAGAAGGAATCCTCTAACATCTTCAAGTTGTATATTGGTAACTGCATCAACTAACCCCTCACCTACGATGAAGAAAAACTATCACTTTAATGGTCCTACATACAATGAAATGTTAAGAAACTTTAAAGGTACAACATTGTGTACTCATCATAAATTTAATCTCATATACAATATAAATATCAATCATGGAGGTCCTCCTCATATAATTCACTAAGAATGTTGTAACCATATAGGTACTTCCTTTTATAAGTTATAATCTATAAAAAATATTTGTAATCCCTATAGTACTAATTATTGATTTCTTATCTATGAAACATTATCTAGAAAATATGGATATCCTCCTCACATTTAATATCTAAAGGGAACAAACTATGTAGTTTATCCCTATATAACCCACCATGTAGTTCCTCTAAATGTTTCATGACCCAACCATCAATGGGCTATGAACCTGGTTATTTGACCCCATGAGTATTCTTTAATACCTTGGTTTACTTCCCATAAAACAATAAGATATTACCCACTAGGGTTTCTTATCTGAATAATTACTACCCCCATATAGGCCAATGTATGTTATTTTAGTGTGATTTTTTCTCACTCACACACACCTTAGAAACTTCTGAGGATGTAACCCATATTGACCAATACTCCAAGCCAAACATGCTTATATATGGGTTTCTAAATAGGTAGGATCATAAAATTAAATGTGTAGCTTATTAACATGGGTAGTAACATTTATACTTTTGAGTCTCACTTTTCCATGATTGTTATAATATGGTATTAGAGAACCAGGACTTAGTAACTCATTTATTATCCCTACCTTGATTTGAGATAGGTGGATATGAGATATGATGATTGAGACTTGGGCATGGGAACAATAATAGTGCATATCTAGCACTATACAACAGACCTTTAAGTTACCATAAAGTGAGGGAAATTATGTTTTTTTACCATTGATTAAATTTACCTTGAGTTATTTACATAATGTTCATATGTTATTTATGAGTTTTCGAGTTCATTTATGGATCATGACTAGGAACACAGATTCACATTCCATGTATATATACCTATTTTTGTGTTGTATAGAAATTCTTTAATTAAATATCCAAATTTTTTCTATTTGTTCAGGATAGTTTAACCCTTTTGTGTAATATATATGTTTTTTTATGTTGTTGTGATATATCTTTATTCGAAATTGTAATTTTAATTGAGAATGTTGTTGTGTTAGTATATATATAATGAATGTGAATAACATGTAGGGATATAGACTAGGGTTGGTTCTGGGATGGTTATATCTTAGGATGAGGGTAGAATGTTAGGAGAACCTTGCCTGAGATGCTTCCTCGGAGATGTTTGACAGGACCACCAGCTGTGGTACCCCAGGATTCTCATGTGCCACCATTCGAACTAGAAATAGTGATTCTGGTTGCAAAACCCATTCATCTAGGACTATTCCTAGTTGTGCCTATCCAGGATGGGGGAGTCCTTAGGACTATGGTTGACTAATCTTAGGATTTCCAGCTCCAGCACCCTCTATCTTTCCAAGGAACTGGAGTCCCTAAGGATATTGAGGAATATATTCAGGTTATCAAGAGGATCTTTGACTTAGTATAGACTGTTGTAAGTGGGTTCCCTAGACCCAACTTTTGTATGTAATTTGATTACTATTTCATGTATACAATTTGATATATACATGTGTTTATCTTACCATAATAGTGTTTATACTTCTACATACACTATATTTATGTAACTTTCCTTATATTACATGTTATATCAAATCGTTATAACAATTCCCAAGCTAAATGAGAACCTAGATATACTATTATTTTAATATTAAAGTTATTACTTATATTCTAGATACATGATACTAATAGTACACAGATGATGTGTGACCATTAGGTTTTGGGGGATCATAATCACTGAGACTTCTTCTCGTGAAGTTCACACTTGTTGATCATGATTAGATGGGATTACGAGGACATACCCACCAATTGGAATATCACATGTTTTAGGTGTCATTTATTTTTCATATCAACTAACATGTGTATTGGTCTACTGACTTGAGATCATTTTCAATTTGTACCATTTGATCACATACTTTCAACTAAGGAAAAAACATTTCATTGAATCCATGGAAAGATATCATGTTTTGGGCATGTCTTTGGTGGTATAGAATTGGTTGAATGATCAAGATATAATTTTTCACTTCTAACTTGAGGAATTGATATCTTAGGCCTAGCAGGTCAGGATGGTATTACATTCACAAAATTAATTTCCATGGTAGAATAAGGTAATTTCGTTCAATTAGATCATTAAATAATAAATCTCTAATGGATTATGACCCAATGTTTGCATCCTACTTTATGAGTGTTGATTCTCACAAAATGAGCATCAACAATTATATAAATGATGAAATACCCAAATCAGGGTTATTATTTTCTTTATAGAACAAAGGAAGAGGTAGCATGAAGTCTAGGAGGACCAATCACAGGGATTATGTAACCTCTATAAGGACACGTGATTGCATAACCCTGGGAGGGTCATGCGATCAGATCATGCATTACACATGATCTACTTATGATCATGAGAATCCCCTATAAGAAACCATCCTACTGACATAAATATGCCTACTGAAGCAATGATGGTCATGCAAAGGTTTTTAGAAAATTTACTCTGATCATGAGACTTTTTAATTTATAAACACCCAACATTCACCCAAAACACCTTATAAAATAAAGGTGGAAAAGGTGGAAGCTTTATGTGATGGAGAGTTATGTTGATTTTCATGTGATGAGCTTATGTTATTTCTAATACCTCATAGATCCTCCTAGATACATGACCTTTTCACATAAGATCATGATTTTTATGTCACCTTGATCATCTGAAGGACCTCAGACATGTCCATTCGATCATATTATACCCCTTAAGCTCCATAGATAAGTGGAGGGATTGTCTATGATAATTATCTCACACTATAATGAGATGTATCATTGATTACCTGATGCATCATAAACAATTAGGGTGATTTTCCATGAAAATGATAACACCGCAGCATGAGATCCCCTACTGATCATGTGATTCCCTGATGGAAAACCAAGGGGAAAGGGCCATAATTATTATAAAATAAGTAATCGAAAATTGAAAAATGTAGAATACTCTAATGAAAGATATTTTATTTTCATGTGAAGGGATTAGGAACCTCATTTGAAAATCCAACTTTATCTCATGAGAGAACCTTGAAAAGCAATATTGACCTCATGAATGGCCTCTAACAAGTCATCTTAAAATCTATAAGGACTCTAGAAAGGTCTTCTTCAATCAGGCCAAAGCCTTTCCATGAGCATCTTGATCTCGTGAAAACTATCATACATTTCACCTTAATGGTGTAAAGACCATTTAACATGTCAACATGGTTATGAAAAAACCATTTGATCGTACAGGGTCCAATGAATATGGCGATGATAGAGTGTTCATATGTCATTGTTTATCATGAGATGGCTTGGACAACCCATAGTAGGATCATGAGAAGTGCATGATGTGGTACTCCTTCCATTTACTTCATATCATATCAATGATATATTCATTGTGAAAGTAATGATATAGCTATAGAGGTGAGAACTATATATACCTTCCCCAAGGCAAAAAAATGACTATGTAGGATGATTATGCACACGGTAGAGACTACACCCACATAAGTGCAGAAGAACTGAATTCTTTGAGCAGAAAGTCACTTGATCACAAGAGTCTTCCACTAGGTAAAATTTGTGGAACAGCCTAAGGGGTCATATAGAATGAATATGTAATTTTCATGATCACCATATAGATCATGCAAAAGACTTATGGTGTGCCATCTATATTATGTAAAAGGGGTCTATGCATGTCAATTGGGTCACATATGATCTAAAAAAGTTAATTATTGATGAACCTTGGTGAACATATGAAATAAATAGTGAATAATAGAAGGATTATGTGAGGATGGATACACTAATCTCTATTTTAAGGAATCACGTGCTTCACATGACCTATCCAGATCATGCGGATTCCTCTTTACAAGTCAACAAAGTCTTGTGGATTCTTACAGACATGTCAACCAAGCCTTTTTAAGCCCTCTAGACATGTCAAACAAGTCATGTGGTGCCCTCTAGACATGTCATCCAAGTCCTGAAAAGTCCTCCAGACATGTCAACCATGTCTTGTGAAGTCCTTCGAGAAGGTTAACCAAGTCTTGAGAAGTCCCCTGGTCATGTTAACCAAGTCTTGAAAAGTTCTCCATACATATCAATAAAGTCTAGAGAAGTCCTATGTACATGTTGATCAAGTCATGAAATGCCCTTTGTACATGCCATCCAAGTCTTGTGAAGTCCCATGGTCATGTCATCCAAGTCTTATGGAGCCCTCTGGACAAGTCAGTAAAGTCTTGATAAGTCCCCTGGTCATGTTGACTAGGTTATGTGGTTCCCTCCGGGCATGTCAACCAAGTATTGTGAAGTCCCCTAGGCATGTCAACCAATTCATGTGGTGACCTCTATAAATTACATCCAGATCAAATGATGTCTTCCGGGAATGTCAGCTGAATCTTACGATCTCCTCTAGTCTTGTTAGTTAGGTCATGTGATTCCCTATAGAAATGATATCCATATCATGTAAAATCCTCTAGAAAAGTCAAATGGATTATGTGATTGTCTTTAGACGTTCCCTCTGTGCAACTAGTACATGTCCATACATCCACATACATGTCAAACAAACACCCCGGGACATGTCAGTAATGCACTCAAGACATGTCAAGAAAACACCTCAGGACATGATTACCTTGTCCAGTAGTCATATTTAGGTATACCCCAATAAAAACTTTAAAAACATTTATTCCTACTATAAATAGGATATGTAGGAATCCTTCTTAAGGAACACGATCCAAATGGGAATCCACCTTGGTGTATGTCCCACCATGTCTCAGATATTCTAACTCGTGGGACCCAGAATCTATTATGGGTTCATCATTATTACTCAAACATTAGTTGATTGAGGAGCCAAATGAACTATGAGAACCCTAATTCCTACTATAAAAAGGATATATAGGATTCCTTCCTAATCCCTGAGATCTAAATGGGAATCCACCTCAGTGTAAGTTCCTTCATGTCTCATACATTCTAACCCATGGGACCCAGACTCTCTTATGGGTTCATTATTATTCCTCATCCATCTAAAGATTGAGAAGATAATTGAACTATGAGAACCTTTATTCCTATTATAAACAAGATATGTAGGATACCTTCCTAAGGCCCATGCTTTATATGAAACACCCTATAAGGGCTACCCCAGTGCATAAGTCCTGAATCCATATGTGATGAGACTGATCACTTATTATCCCCTATTTCCCACACTGAGCTTGGATCATGTAGGATTAAGGATTTGAAATGATTATACCATTCAAATCATAAATTTCACCCATATAGGGAACCCTCAATGTGTAATCCCTATTTAGTGTCATGATATGACTTCCCCCATATAAGGGTATCCACCTTATGGTAAGTCTTGAAGGCACAATTGAACTATGATGACTCTAATTCCTGATATAAATAGGATACATAGGATTCCTTCCTAAGGGTCAAGCTCTATAATTGGTGCCCAAGTGCCCTTATATATTTCTTTTCCACATGACATTAAAATACGTGGTTTAAAAAAACTAAATGGGTTTTATTCTTTTTATAAATAGGATATATATGATGCCTCATAAACGTTCAATATCATCCTCAAAATGTCAATCACCTCCTTATATAGCAGTAAACTCTAGAGTATTTGGTTATATGGAATCAAAATATAATAATACACCCATTTATAATAAATAATGGGAAGAAAATGAATAAACTATGATATATATAGATGGTCTCATTAATACAACACCGTGTTTCATGCATAAAAGTATTTGACACCTGATAACTTTGTTTGGGTAAACGGTTCCATATCAAGATTTAGAAGAAATTAAAGAACATATCTTAAATATATAAGAGAGCCATGAAATAGGAAATAAATCCCCTCAAATGGGTGTGATGAGCCTGAACACCCATCCTCTCAACAAATGTGAGTTCCTAAGTATCATTAGGTTTGAAACCCCAAATGACTGCCAGCCTTTGGAAAGAAGGTATGTACTTCATTGGGGATGTCAGATCCATTGATAGTTTCTAAGAAACTAACATAGTTTATTAGGTGTAGGTGATTTTACAACCATACTTAAACCCTCAAAAAAGAGGTATAAGTGGTAGACCTTTTGTGAAGGAATATAGTGGTGGAATAACTGAATCATTATAGGAATTGGGCACCTTGTATCCTATACCGGGGGCACCATGCATTTTCTGAGAAAAACAAACATGGTAAAAGCTATGTGAATCTTTGAAATGATGAAAATGAACGGTTAACCAAGTGTTGGGCCATTTCATTTTTAATCTCCTGCACGAATGAAAATGGTACACACAATATTAAATCCCACGTAATCGGGGTTCCCATGAAATAATTCTATTCTCATTATGACAAGTCCGCGTAAGAAAAAATGGCCAAACCAGGAATAAGAAAGGAAAAATTAGTTACATGCATATATCTATTGAATATGTATCAAACTTGTGATGATTCACTGATTGGTGACATTTTTCCTTATTGTATTCTTGACTTTAGATACTACTCTCACAAACAACACCCTAAACTGAGATCACATATTCATATAGTGACTAATCTAGAATATCAGCTACAACTGCATCCCCTGTGGGTCACAGAACAACCTTACCCACCCAACACCTTTGGCTTCATCTATTGAATGAAATGGTTTGTAAATATCACTGACATGGTATATTCCTGAACCTTGAGGCTACATGTAAGGTTCTCTAGATACTGAATCCAATGATTCCATATTTTTCAGGGAAAGATTGAGTGAAACCAGTGGTGATTGTTTCTACTGACAATCACTTAAGAATCTTATCTTTAGAGAAAAAAATAATTGCCTTCTATATTTGAGGAAGGTAGGTCAAGGAATCGACTACAGCTCCATTCTGATTCAGGAAATACTGAGGAGGGCTCCTGTCAACCACCATCATAAGTTTCATCCCACCAGTGCCCCTCATTTTCCTGCTGATGGAACCACCTGACACATTTCATCCTTAGATACTCGTTCAAGAGTAATAAGGAATTCTATTTTGTCGTTGAAAGATGTGGATAAATGTGAGTGGGCTCATTTCCCTACTTCCACTAATGAAGCCCACTAACATATTCTGAGGTAGCCAGAAGGCAGGGTCATATTCCTACCCCTCATATCAATTCCACACACATATTCCTACAAAAATCATGGGGTGGTAAATAAACCTTCCACCATACATAAATATCATCACTATGTTTTGATGGAACAAGTAGGACATGAGTTGGATTATATCCATGCTTCAATCAAAGATATCTTCTGGTACATATTGGAGAAAAAAAATGTGAAGGCCTACATTTCTGCGCACACTTTGAAAAAGTGTCACTACATTTAAGAGATATCTAAAGAAATCCACTGGTATATTTTGACACTAGTATAGATACAGAGGTAGGAACATATTTATATCCTAACATCTAGAGAATCAGATCATCATAGACTATATGAATAGGTTTCAACTTTGGAGTAAGCAGTCATTCTTTCTCCCATCTAGGAGAATTATTTTCATATTTTGGAAAAGTATGGGCACTAGATCAGGCTCATATCCCCATTCCAACTAGGGAGAACAAAATGAGAGTGTAACATTCAATGGGATAGGTGCACATTCCTATCAAAAAAGAATGGTGACATTCTCTAAAGGCACAAGATCAGGCCCGTATCCCCGTTCTGACCAGGGATCACCAAGTGATAGTGGAACATGCATCAGTACAAGCTAATATTTCTATCAAAAAAGACTGGAAACATACTCCAAAGTCATAGGACTGAGTTCATATCCCCATTCTGACTAGGGCTCTCTAAGTGAGAGCAGCACATGCCTCAAGACATGCTTATATTCATATTGAAAAAGACTGATGGGATAATCTAATGGTATAGGACCAAACTCATATCCCTATTTTGACTAGGGATCACCACATGAGATCATAACATCTCTTAAGATAGACTCATATTCCTATTAGTGAAGTTAATCATCATATTTCAGTAGTTCATGGAAGCTAGACTCATATCCCTACTTCCACCAATGAACAACTACACCTACATACTTTAGAGGCTAAAGGGAGGAGGCTCATATCCATTCTATCATTATAGAGTTATATTAGAATATTATAATAGGGAATTCATATTTTAACTAGGATCATATCCCCTCTTCATCTAGGATTGACTGGAATATTTCAGAAACCACTCACAGGTAGGCTCATATTCTTACCGATAATATAGAAGCTCATTGGCATACTCTAACAACTTATCATCCACCGTATCATATTCTCGCAATACTAAATGGTTATCCACATATTCTAAAAGCTATCATGGAGAAGGATTATATCCTTTACCAACCCCAAAATACATGTCAGTATATTCTAGACATGATGTAGAATGAGGCTCATATTCCTGGTTTTCTCAATTCCAATTTCCTTTAGGTTGTTTGATTCAGATCTACAACACCTCAAGATTCCATCAACTCTTCAACCAAAGTAGAAGGTGATCATTACCTCAATGTTCTTCCTCATGGTAGTTTGGATATTGATCGTAGGGACTCTACTCTTGACATCCACTATGGAAAACCTTCCTATAGTGATATCTTCCTCGAAAAAAGAAATAATTCCATTTACCAAACACCTTCATATAAAGGGGTGATCAAAACTTAAAAACTTTTATATAGATAGGTTCTTATAACACTAGGGTTAATTATTTATAGTTCCTTGTGAATTATCAGCAACACTTTATCACAGGTAGTAGGTGAACTAGAGAAGTAACCTATGTAGTATGACTAGGTGGAGGTGTGTAATTCTGATGAATAGGAGTAATACATGGATATATGGATAGAGTTATCCAGAAATAATCTACCAACCATGTTTTATTCCCCCACCACTTCTGATTATGAGATCTCAAACAAGCTAGATAAGTATTTTATGTCTTACATAAGATAAAATATATGGGAAACTGATTAGTGGTTAAAGTTTAGAAACTTACCTTATCCATGATATATGGGTAACCTTTAGACAATAGACTTACTCTATTTTCAAATGGTCCTGGCTACAATCTCTATGGCTTGGGACCCAAAATCGGAAAAGCACAACATAAATCTATAACATGATTTCCATCATTGTACCAAAACTCTTCAGAAAATGATTGACAAAGCCTTTTTGGGTATCTGTATCCAGGGATGGGGAAAGTATGGAGCATTTCATTTCAAAAGAACCCATATAATAGTATAACTCCCTAGATATGGTGTCCTGTAATTTCATAGACTCTATAAAAATCAAGGGATGAGGTAATGCATGTTTTAGTTGGTCAATAAAATGGAGCACTCCCTCATTAAAGATACAAAGATGTCATGAATAGTGGTATATAATTTCCAAAATATTGTTAAACTAGGCCTCTCAAAATAATGGGAATGCATTTCAAACATGAAAGGTGAAGCTTTGGATGACCTGAAAACTTCCCATAGAAAACAAATCCCATCATGGGTTTCCCTTGAACCCACCTCATATATCAGAAAAATTTCACTAAATCTAAAAGGTTTGAATAATATATACCATAGTAGTGATCTAGGATAAAACCTAGCCCCCATGGATTGGGGAATATTTACCACCACCTCCACCTCTTAAATAATCTATCCCTAAGAGGATTTAGGACATATCGGTGGTCGGTGAAAACCAACCCTATCCCACAGGGATAGGGAAATTTTTATCTCAATTTTCATCACTAGGTTCAACATACACTAATAAGGTCTTTGAGAAATTAGCAATTTTTCTAAATGAACCCTATCTTATATCTCAATTCCCATCCCATGAGTCATCAAATCCTTAACCAAAATCATCAAATCCTAAACAACCAAATCAAAAAGTTTTAATGGCGACCCCAAATAGTTCCCATTCCATAGGGATGGGGGGATTTTAATAATTATCATCACCTTGAGGAGAATTGGTATACTCCAACTTGGGAGGTAAATATAAATAGTTGGTATCCCATCCATTTCTCCTACCACAAGACAAACCTCTTCTATTCAGGGTACGTTCAGAAAACACGGTTGAAAACTCCCTCAAGGTCACTAATCATGGACTGAGATTAGAGGAATGTATAGTGAATTCAATAAAATCTTATAAGGTTTGTAAGAAAAAAAGGTCCAATATGTACAAGGTTTATAGAAGTGGCCCTGATGTAACCATTAAAGAAGAGGTAAGTGGTGTAGAATCAATCTATTGTGTTAATAATAATGGGGAAACTATCATTTCTTGATACAAATTAGTGAATTCTATCACCATCAACAAAAAATATTATATATATCAAGATATAATCATCGAGGGAAGAAATCTAGAAAACATACCTCAAGAGGAGGGGATCTAGGTGCACCAACCAAGGTTTCATGTATGCAGAATCAGTGGAGGATCCAGAATTTGGCACCCCCGAATAATGAGTTTCCACCTCCCTAATGGAACACTACTATGGATAAATAGAAAGGCATGGTTACATCCCACTCCCCACCTAGAAGATCCAAAATTCCTTCTATGGAGGAATGGTTGGAATAATATTATAATTAGATTCAAAATCTTAGACAAATAAATGAGGATATACTTAGGGAAAACATTCTCACTGGGTATCATCTTTATAAATAGATGAATATCATTTCTCTCACCCATCCAGAAAAAGATAATCTGTGTATAAGAGTGGAATCTAAGCAGCAGGATAGATCTAGATCTATATAGTTGGTCTACATAAATGATGAAGTTAAAGATGATCAATAATTCCCTCTATTACAATGATAGTATCTCCCCCACTAGGGTGATCATTCATTACTATCATAGATAAAAAATTAGCGGGATATGAAAATAAGGGAACATTGTTAAGACCTTCCCACTCCATGTAGACAAAAGGTATCCTAGTTAGTATTACCTATAGAATTTTTCAATTCCATTCAATCCATGGCTACTTTAATGGAAGATATGGAAGGGTGGAATGAAACTTTTCATCCCAAGAAGAATCCATATCCTTAATGGGTGGATGAAACTTTCCCCCACCTAATTTTGGTAATCCTACCTTCTCAACCTTTGATAACACTAGAGATCCAAAACAACATCTCACACACTTAGTTTCCTGATGCAGTCCAATGATGGTCCCTTGAGATCATTAGAAGGTGACCACAATGATGTATTTTGTACAAACTCTATTAGGGAAAACCTTTATTTGGTACAACATTCTTCCAGTAGGATTCATTATAGGATGGGAATATATTCATCATCAATTCCTTTATCAGTTCATCTCTAAACTAGGTAAAATGATAATTTACAACCTTAAAAACTATAAGAAATCCAAAAATAAGAACTTTTCGTAATTTATATCTATAATAAAATGGTAAACCTATTCACTCAGCATCCCTCTCTCACAAGATCAATTGTTGGAACTCTATGCTGATAATATCTAATGTGATCTACAGACACCATTGATCTTGATGAAGTATCTAGGTAGATTTTGAGAGTTTATAGAAATGGCACAATTTTTGGAAGATTCCATTAAATGTTACAAAGAAAAATATTATACCATTCCTTCCATATAGGGTAAAAGTCTTTGTAAGGTATCTACCACTGTTACCATTAAACTAGTAGAAGTTTCCATTCAAGCACTTAAATAGGCCCTGAATCACTTAGCACTTCTCGTCAAGTGGAAGAAATAAAAGAATCACCCTCAAACAAGAGTAAGAGGAGATAAAGGTCACAAATTATTTGAGGAACATATGAATAAAGAATAATCCTTCAGAAATGAGAATTATTCCAATTATTTCTGTGTATGCATGGAAATTAACATAATCAGGCTATCGAAGCCCAGGAAACCCAACAAGGTCAACCTCACTGATCATCCTGACAATTTCCCTTTCCATAGAAGGCTGGGTCACAACATCTAGGATTGCTTCATCTTTAAATATGTTATCCATGGTATGGTTGATTCTAGATAGGTGATGCTGTAAAATTTCCCAGAATAGGTGACTTCTGTAACCATCATCCAATCAGATGAAGGGGTGACTAGAAAGAAGTTATGGACAAGAATGGGTAGAAGTTCAATAACTAGATGACTAAAAAGATAGTTGATTGAGAGAATTATACCCTAAGATAATATATTCACAAACCCATAATGATTCCATCACCTAGGGAGGTTATCTTGAATATACTTCTCAAAGGTGGATGTAATCATCAGACCTAGGAAGAGATAGAATAGAAGGATTTATATTCATCTTCTGCAAAAGTTATAACTCTTGTAGATTTATTTCCTTTAACATCTGGAGGATGGGAACTACCCCACCCAACAAAATCCTCACCAGATGAAGATCTCATATTTGTTCATGTTAACATAATACACTTAATAGACCCATTTGATGATAACAAATACACATCCAAGTATGAGTCCCCCATTCCTAACTGGGGATATGGGAACCAAATTCATAAAGGATGATAATACAGGGGACAAAATAGGCATATTCAAACATGATATCTTGTTCATATCCCTAAAGAGGACATATATATAGCCAATTCATGATAGAAATAACTCCAAAAATCCCAAAAAACACAGAGATACCATAGGGCCCTCCAACGGTCATCTGATCAAAGTCATTTTACAGACTGGCTAGCTGGGGTGTGATTGTTTGATCAACCCAGACAAAGGGTAAGGTCGACATGATCCAGGACTATTGAAATAGATCTTAATTCAATGTCTTATTGGGAACTATACCTATCCACATAAAATACCTCAACTGATGAACCACATAATAAGTAGAAACCCTACCTTAGAAAGTGAAGACCTTTGGAATAAAAGTACAAAATTCAAAAATAGTTGGAAATTGTTCTAGGAAAACTCTCAATCCTAGATGTTGTCCATATTTTATAAGAATAATGAGATGAACTTATCAAGTCCCTCCAGAGTCTACAAGAGTTTGATATAGAAGTCACAATAGTCGAGGCTTATCGAGTGGAGACTATGCCTTCAGAATGCCATGTCGCCACCTCGTTCACAAAACATGATTGGGAGGAAGTCATCCAGGGACATATCACACCCCTATATCTTTTAGTTAAACTTGAAAATGTCAACATCCAAAGGGATATTATTGATAATTGTTCTAGTATCAACCTTATCCCAATTTGGATCCTTCGATATTTGGGGTAAGGTGAGGGGGATTTATATCCGACAAGGAGAACCATTCAAGGGAATGATAAGAGAGATAAAATACCTCTCTGGATGATCAGGCTTAAAAATTATTTTAAAGATCTCATATCTAAGGTGGATTACATGGTTATCCTACAATAAATCATATATAATGCCTTTCTTGGAATACATTGGCTTCATATCCATATGGTCGTACCTTCAACATTTCATCAATGTTTGAAATATCCAATTGATAAGAAGTTCAACATACTATATAGTGACAATGCTCCCTTTGAGTCCTATGAATCCATATATTCTAAGGTAGGCTTCTATAAAATGGAAGTAAAACAACTAGTGGTGGATAATGATATGTAGGTTGAAACTCCCAATGGCTTGGGGACCACCCATTCAAATCCTTGGAGTAGATCAATGATAATTATGTGCTAACCATATATATGATTGAGGCATTAGACTTAATCCAAGATTTATAAGTTCTTTATGTCCCCAGTTATAGTATAAAAGAAAATAATCAACTCTAAAATATCTCTGTAATTACTCTAGCAGTTTAGGATGACAATTTCTCTTCCCATGGCCACTCTCACATCGATGATTATAGATATTCCCCTAGATTATCTACCATGTCTGAAAATTATTCCATCGACTCAGAGGTGGAAGAAGAAGAGGATGACCTCAAGAACGCCCCTCCAACATTTGAGTAAGGCATCTCCACCACCATTGATGATCATAGGCAATTAAATATGAGAACAAAAAAATACCCATGACCAATATTGATTAGTATCTCCATGCCTATCAAGGAGTAGGATGTGTATATTTAATTTCTGAAGCATCACTAATATTTTGTCACTTGAAATTATATAGAAATTCCAAGGTTTAACCCTAATGTGTCCACACACCATCAGTGCTTACCTGATGATCATAAAGGTTTCAAGTAGGTATCTAGGAGGATTCACCCCTCTCGTGATACTAATATAGAATCAGGGGTTGAAATTTTTTATCAAATCCAATTTTTTTTCAAGTAAAATACCAAAAATGGATTTCTAACATCATACTTATGATGAAAAATAATGGTAATATTATGGTTTCCATTGATTTCAGAGACCTTAATCGACACTGCTCAAAGGACGATTTCCAATTATCGATCATAGAAATATTGATCAATGAAACTTATATATTATAAACCCTTAGCTTTATGGATGATTATTCAATGTATAATCAAATATAGATGTCCCATGAATACAAGGAATCCACTGTATTCATAGAACCTTAGGGGATATTTTGATATCAAGTCATGCACTTTGGATTAAAGAACATTGGAACTACTTACCAACATTCCATGTATCATATCCTTAATCAATTAATGGTATGAATAGTATAATTATATGATGATAAACTAGTGATAAAATCTTGATAGTGATGTGATCACCTCATAGATCTTCAAACAATCTTTAAAAATTTTGTGAAGCATAGTTTGAAGATGAACCCCACCAAAGTGTGATTTTAGGATAATGTTAGGGAAATTCTTTAGCATTGTGGTATGACACTGTGAGATCAAGGTTATCCCAGAAAAGACTAGTGCAATCCTAGAAATTTCACCCCCTTGGAATCTCAGAGAAATAAGTGGTATCCAAGGGCACCTCACTTACATTCGTCATTTCATAGCTAACCTGGAAAAAAAATCTCACCCCTTCACCATGTTAATGAAGAAGGGAGTCACCGACCAATGGGATGAGGACTAATAGGAATCCTTTGAGACTCTTAATTAGTACTTACTTCATGTACCGGTATTAATTCCGCTGGTGGAAGGAAATACAATCATATTATATGTGGCCATAATGGAATGATCACTAAGTGAACTCCTCACATAGAAAAATGATGCGGGGAATGGGAAAAGTCTCTACTACCTCAGTCAAATTATGATAGGTACTGAGGCCTGATAATTTCATATTGAGAATAATTGCCTCACACTTATATTTATAGTGAAAAAATGAGGCATTACTTACAGCACCATGAATTCTATTTGGTATCTCATATTGAATCACTCAAGTACATCCTTGTATGTACTATACTAACTAGATATTTGGCCCGATGGTCAGTAATTCTATAACAATATGGAATCCAGTTTGTGTTTCAAAATTTAGTGAAAGAGTAGGACCTAGCTGATTTCCTTGTGTCACAACCCATCCTAGAATGTACACTAGTGGATATTGAACTTTCATAGAAGAGTTTTTCTATACCCATGAAACTCCCTGAACATGGGAGATATATTTTAACGGTACCTCCAGAAGTCCTATTGGAAAGAGGCTGGAAAACTCAAGGCTCAACTAGGTTGTTCTAGGGACTATATTTTTTTCTTTAGACCCAAAAAATTTTCCCCACTATTTCTCACTATCTGAAGGCTGCATTAATAATAAATCCAAATGTCAATCCCTAATTTATGGTTTGGAACTATCCCTACAGTTGTAAATAGCCAACTTAAACCTCCAAGGGGATTCATTGATAGTGATAAAATAGATCAATGGTGAATATACCATCAAAGAGAATAATTAGACCCTATCATTGGCTACATTAGAGGACTAATGGCATAGTTCCCTTTTGAACCAATGTTTCATCATGTACCACAATTAATAAATGATCATGTCAATCCACTGGCTAATGCAGCTACAGTCCTGGCTAACTCTGACTAGAATTAAGTGATTTTCTGCATCACAAAATATAGTATGGTCTCATCAGTAATTTTTTGTGATATGTTGGAAATCAATTAGTTCAATGCTTCCCTAGAGTGTGATAGACAGATATCCAACCATAGATAGATGGATCCCATAATTTACTATCTCCAAAATAGGAACCTCCCATTGGATCAAGATTAAAGGGAATATACTCAACACCGACCAATGAACTTTATCCTTCAGGATAGACCAAATGAGTAAAAATTCCCCTATAAAAAAGGCTTCAATGGAATTCTCCTCGGATGCATACAAAAAAGAGAGTTTCTCACCATCATTGAAGAAATCCATGCAGGCTCCTATAACACTCGTCAATATGGGACTTGGCTCTCCCAATAAACCAGGAGGATTAGTCAATACTGGAAAAAAATGATATAAGACCACATAGAATTCACCAAGAAATTTCATGCATTCTAGATTCATGAAAACTTCACCCATCAACCCCCATAATTGCTACATACAGTAAAATATTTCTAGTTGTTTTTCATATGGGGAATGGATGTTTTGGGGCCATATCCCCGATCCATAGCTAAGAAATTTAAGTACATCCTTATTGTTAATGACCTCTTTTCCAAATGGGATAAGTCAATATCCCTCAATTAATTTGGGCTGAAGAATATCATTAACTTCATAAAGTCTAATATCACCACTCGATTTAGATTCCATCACACGATATTGATGAAGAACAATGCCAACTTATGTTCAATTGAGTTGAAGAAATTTTACCAAGAGTAAAACATTGAGTTCAACCATTCATCTCGCTATCATATAGTGGTAAATGGAAAGATAGAGGCCTTTAATAATAATTTTTCAAATATAATATAGAAGATGGTGAATAAAGATAAGAAGTATTTTCCAAATAATATCCTTCATGTTTTATAGGAATACCATACCACCACATGAATCTACACACAAGTAGTTGTATATTAATTAGTGTATGAAACTGAAGCAATGTTTCCCATAGAAGTTAATTTTCCCTCTCTTTGAATAGCTATTTGTGGGAAAATCTTAGATGAAGAGAAATTTGAAAAGAGGATAGATGAGTTAGAATAGATTGATGATAAAATGTTGTACACACTATAAAACATCAAATTATATCATAATTGAATCACATTATCCTTTAATAAAAAGTTTTTCCACAATTCATTCCTTCAAGGGGAACTGGTGTTGGCTCTCACAACCAAAATGATACCAGGAAAGAATCCTCCAATTCTAGAACCCAAATGGGAAGGGCCTTATAACATATATAAGGACTATTCCAATAGAGCTTTCTCATTATCCAGAATGAATGGGGAACACACCAAACCCCACCCCACCCCACCCCCCCCACTAATGCGAGCGTTATCAAGAAATACTTTACATAACTATCGTCAAGCATCCAAAAACCTGGTCACATGACAATAAACTACATGATTCATCCTGGTTTCATGATGATAAACTACATGAGTGGTCCTATTCATATGAACTAAAACTAAAAGATATCGTTCTTCCTTATCGCATGATATTAAAGTGCATAGAAAATGTTACTTCAAAGATAACCCACTACACATGAGATAAATCTATCCAAAAGTGAAATGATGTTCCCCCGTATCTATGGGTAAGTCAGATCCACATAGGGAATATCTCCATTCAAGAACTATATGTGGATTGATTATGAACATTAAAGGATACGTAGTGATTCCCAGATCCCAAATCATGGGTCCAGTTGGAAAACATTCATCTTGATCATAATACATTAGACTGTGTGATAACATCTTTAGAACATGACATTAAAATGTAGCCTTACCCTATATACCAATCATGGGATTCCTTGGGAAACTAGACCAGGATGACTCATGTCATAAAAATAGGATGCCTCTCATGACATGATTTCCCAAATGAAGGGGTGATGTTTATGAGGATTCATGCCTTCTTTATCACATCAGGTAACCTTCATCCTTTCCACATGATGTTAAACTTCATAGCTGACGTCCATACTACACGACGTTAAACTGTATGGTTTTATATAACTACATATAGCTTGATTCTTATTCCACTAAGATACATAGATATTCCTTGATCCTATATCTTGGAAAATCCACCACATGATAAAAAATCTCCCCAAACTTTCCTTTAATCTCTTCTCTATGGTGAGAGAAAAATCTTGCATTCCTTGTTTCTCACACCAAACATAGATCAAATGGGATTAGTAATTTTGGTAAGGGTTTCCCTATATTATTTTTATATATCAATTCATGTTAGGGTTAGCATGGTCTTGTATACAATACCTTAAAAGGTGTACCATGATTATTTATCACATGACATTAAACTTCATGGTTGATGCCTCTTTCATAACATAAAACTATGCATTACTATAAACCTCACTCAAGAGGACCAATATCCTTGGTGTTGGTCTCCCACTACACCTATGTTCCATAACTAAATATAGACTACTTTCTTTCATCATAGGATACACAGCGATGCCTTAATCTTCAATATCGGGTCTAGTTGCAACAATCAACGAGAATAATTCCCCCCTTTATATATAGGTCAGACCTATGTAGGGGTTTTCTTATTCAAGAACTATGTGTAGCTTGATTATTATCATCATATGATACATGGTGACACTCGGATATCCAATATCAGGTCTAGACTCAACAATAAATGGGAAAAATCCCCCCCAATATATAGTTCAGACCTACATAGAGAGTTTACCATCCAAAAACTACATGTGTCTTTATTCATGTCATCACAAGATACATGGTGATTCCCAGCTCTCCAATAATGGGTCCAACCACAACAATAAATACAAATAATTCCCTATCTATGTATGGGATATACCTACGTGGAGATATTCTCATTCAAGAACTATGTGTGGATTGATTCTTGTCATCATAGAATACATATTGATGCCCAGATCTCCAATACCAGGTCCAGTCATAATAAAAAAATTTCACCCCTCCCTACAAATGTGTTAGACTAGTAGGATCAAAATTAATTTGTAGATGATCAATTATAAGAGGGTGCTAAATTTTAGGTTTAAAAACTTGTGTTTCTATCCTTTAAGAAAATCTATGTTTAATAAATTTAAAGAAGATGGATTAAAAATCCCTCTTTAGTTATTAACAGAGAAACTACCTTGTATAGGATTTGATAATATGGATCCAATAAAGAAACTTAAGAAAAGTTTACTTAGGGAAATATTCTACCTTAAATCATATATAATATTATTTATTAGAGTATACAAGTATAAGATTGTATAAGAAAGTTATACTTTCTTTCTTTAACAAAATGCAGTGGAATTAAAAACTTGTAACAAAGACAAGTAAAAGTATAGGAAATATTTTAACTCAAAGAGAAAGGTATCCAAAAACCATGGATAAAGGTCCCTTGATTTATAATTCCAATAAAATCTATCTTATCCACATTATGGTAAGCCCTCAATATGAAGATCAGAATTTGTCTTGCTATCCCCACAAGCCCTAGATATCTAAGGTGATCAGCACATCTGTCTTCCTAACTTTGGATGCCCTGGATTGATCCGCAACAATCGAAATCACACTAGGTAGGCTGAAAAAGTTGTTCATGGCTGAAAAATTTGTTCACAACATTTTCAAAATGATTGAGTAGAGCTCTCATAGAGTGTCACTTCATTCCATAAATCAATAGCTTTTAGGACCACTAGGTCGAATACCTTAAGAGGGGGGTGAATCAGGGTATGGTAGATTAAAATTTTCTCCCTTTTGGATCTTGTTTCATTGTTAGAAAAAACTCAATTCTATCTTCTTCACATGGTAATATATAGACTGATATGAAATATTGCACATGACACAATGATTTTTACTTGGTTAACCCTCATTGGGCTACCTTCAAGGAGCATACAACAGCAATGTGTTGATTTACCAAATTCACTAAGGCTCACGGCCAATAATGAGTACAATGTCCGGGCTAGATCTTCTATACCCAGGCTCAATGCCTTTACAAGGTTTAGGGTCTGCTCACTGCATTCCCAAGGGTCACTCTTTATGCCTCTTTCTCTGACTCACTGTCAGTGGAAAGGGTCACCGTCTTCCTCTTCCTTCGCTCACTGCTCTTGGAAAGGAAACCAATCACAGTTTATTGACTTGTAGGTCAAACACAGTTTATGGACATGTAGGTCACTTAATTTTCAAGAATTCATGAATCATCAACTATAGGTAGATGCACTGTTGAAGTTCTGTTTTCACCTGTAGATGAATTCCACCTTCACGAGTAATTCTGGGTACTAGAAATACTTTTGCAAACTGATTTGAAGCTCTCACAAGCTTCCTTATGCAAATCACGAACCACCTTCCTCTCCTGCATACTATCTATTGGGTTTGGTATGAGGGAAACCTTCTTCACATAATGTTGACACTGCCATGAACTACCCTTCATTCGCGGACAGTCTTCGCCTTCATGATCGTGTACCACTACTGCGTACCAACTCTGCGAACCTCCTCTAAAAAATACCCAATGTCCATGAACTGATCTTTGTTCGCAGAATACCTTTGATTTTATATACCGGAGATCTCCCTCTATGTACCACTTGCGGAATTTTCTTTCTCATGTGCCGGAGACTCCTCCTACGCATACCAATTCATAATAAAACATAGATTTCCGCTTAATTCCTTTAGCGGAAATTCTTCTGTGCGAACCACTCTAGACTTCACGGGATTATCCCTCGCAAACTTCCTTCAAACTTCACCGAATTCCCAAAGAAAAAATGTGTTCTCTAATAATACTCAATATCCACAAAAATCAATAGGATTAGCGATTCTAATATAGGAAAAGATATCTGATTAATTTGCTAAATCAATATTTTCAGAATCTTCAATTCATCCTCCACTGCTAACTGATCCTTCTGCCGCTGCGAACTACAAGTCATCTATGAACCATTTTCCTATGCTCTCTGTATACCACCTTTTCCCCTACGCAGTCGATTTTCTCTACTAATGACAATCCATCCGCATACCGTATCGCCTTCCGCCATGAACCATGTGCAGTTTCGCAAACCTCACTCACATACCATTTTTGCCACTCCGCATGCCATTCTCGGAATATGGTACGTGGCCCATGTATCATAGTACGTGGTTCTCACCCTTTTCTGAATTTCTTCAACATTCTTCATACAATTCACTCTTCTGAAGAAATCCTTCCTTTGCAACATCAAACTCCCAATTTTGAGGCCCCAAAATTTGGAAAACACTGGGAAACTGTGCAACATTAAAAAATTGTCTTCAAAAAACACCAACCATACTCACTTGTAGTTATCTATATTTGTCAACCAACACAACCACACCCAAAAAATAACTAGAGGATGCATTAAGGGATTTTCTTCCCAAAAATATCCCCCTTTGGGTTTATTGAAAACTCTTCTTAAAACAGTTATTTACATTTTGATATCTCGTTAAAGCTCCGTAAAACTTAAACCACCATTCGACTCATGTGATAAAGATATCAATCAAGGTTTTACTCAACACATACACTAAGCCAAAATGATCCATTCTCATCATGAGAAACAATAGTATAATGAAAAGTTCATCACTGAATCACTTCATTGCTATTCACAAATTTTTGATACCATACTGATACCAATGAACTGCTTTCATCACAAACCTCATCCGTCGTGATATCTAATCATTTATTGATCACTTCTAGCATCATCATATTTAATGATCCCCCTATCTTATAGATCTTCCAAACAAAGCTCTTCCAAATAGCTTCAGTTCAACTTTAACTCCCCCTATCTCGCTGCTCTACTTAACAGCTTCTCTCCATGCCTTTTCTTCCCCCATAAATAGTCACACATTCTCACCCTTTTTCAACAAACCCGAAGGGCACTTCATGGTTGTATGCAACATGGTAAAGAACACATATCAGCATATTAGGGAAAGACACACCATACCTCAGGGATAGGGGGACCCACATCCACACTTTTTCAAGTGCGGGAAGTTGAATGGACTCCCAGAGCCATTCG
This sequence comes from Viscum album, assembly GCA_963277665.1. Classification (NCBI taxonomy): domain Eukaryota; kingdom Viridiplantae; phylum Streptophyta; class Magnoliopsida; order Santalales; family Viscaceae; genus Viscum; species Viscum album. The sequence continues at coordinate 511,055,158 of OY728136.1, read as the reverse complement.
ATGCCTTTCAAATTCTTCTTTGGGTGAGGCCTTTTTCAGAATGTATGCAACCTGTTATTCTGTAGGAACATACTCTAACATCATAAGTCCTTGCTCCACCTTCTCCTTGATAAAATTATATTTTATTTCAATGTGATTTTTCCTTAAGTTATGGATAGATTTTTTAGAAGATTTATAGCACTTGAATTATCACAATGGATTTCGATCAGAGATTTAACTTCAATTCCCATATCTTCAAGTTTCCACTTCATCCATAATAGCTTCGTGCAAGCTTGAGTAGCCGCAATGTATTTATCTTCTGTGGTTCCTAATGAAATGAAATCTTGTTTCTTGCTTGACCAAGAAATATACAACCCTCCAAGATAAAAGGAACCTCCTAATGTTGACTTTCTATCATCTGTTAAACCAGACCAATCCACATTTGTATATCCTAATAAATCTGTATGAGATTTGTTATTATACATTATGCCAAAATCCATTGTTCCCTTGATATACCAAAGAATTATTTTTACTGCAATCATGTGGTTCTATTTGGGATTTCTTTGATACCTCGCTGCTTGGAATGTGGAAAATACAATATCAGGACTTATCACTGATAGGTACAACAGAATTCCAAAACTTTCCTATATTCCATGATATTAACTGGATTTCCTTCATTATCCTATGATAGTTTTATTCAGGTAGTAACCAGAGTCTTCATATATTTGGAATTATCCATTCTAAATCTTTGAAAAACCTCCTTGGAATATTTATATTGAGAAATAAAAGTGCCATTTCCTCCTTTCGTCACCTGTAAGCCAAGGAAAATTTTCAGCTCACCAATCATTGACATTTCGAACTCACTTTTCATGAATTTAGAAAATTGTTTGCATTATGCTTCATCTGATCCACTAAAGATTATGTCATCGACATAAACTAGCACCATCATCCTTGGATTGTTTCCATTATTGAAATATATATTGTAATTGACCCCACCACACTGGAAACTGAGCTTCTTTAGAAACTGATCAAGCATTGAATACCATGATCTTGGTACTTTATTCAAACCATATAAATCCTTCTTTAGCTGAAAGACTCTGTTCTCATTTTCATGAATGAGAAAACCATATGGTTGCTCAATGTAGACTTCTTCTAGAACCCCATTTAGAAATGATGACTTGGGATCCATCTGAAAAACATTAAACTTTCATTCCACTGTTATATCCAAGAATAGTCTAATTGTCTCCAGTCTTTCAATGAGTGTGAATGTTTCATAAATGTCTATACCCTCTATCTGGGAGTACCCTTTGCACACAAGTCATGATTTGTTTTGAATCGGAACACTGTTTTCATTCATTTTGTTGTGAAAGAACCATTTTTTCCCTATGAAATTCTTGTCTTCTGGTCTCGAAACAATTTCCCACGTTTTATTCTTATCAATTTTTTCAATATCTTTATTCATTTCATAAAACCAACTCTCATCTCCAGCTACTTCATCAAAGCATTTAGGCTCCACTTGTGATAAGTATGATGCTTACTATAAAGACTTCATCCTTCTTGTCTGCACTAGTGTTGTATGATCACTAATTATGTTATGCCTATCAATTTCAGCTCTTCTTGCTAGTCTTTGGGAAGACATTGATTTATTCTCATCATCTGATTCTTCTTTTGAATCATTATTTGGAGCTAGAGTGTCTCATGATCTACTCATCTCTTCATCGTTATCCTCCTGATTCTAATCATGTATTTGCTAAATATTCTATTCATTTTCTATAATAGTCGCATCATGAATTTCAATTATCTTACCCATATAATTGTTGAAGCATTTATATGCTTTTATTTTCTTTGATTAGCCAAAAAATAACCCTTCATCCCCATGGGATTCAACCTTCCTATGTTTATCCTTATTGAGAATGAAACATTTACATCTGAATATTCGAAAGTACTTTAATGATATCTTATTTCCATACCATAACTCATATGGATTATTCTCCTCTTTTGGAAAAAGTAAATATCTATTTGAAGTGTATACTATTGTAATCACTAATTCTTTCCAAAATTTCACTGTAAGGTCTTTCTCAATGAGCATTGTTCTGGCCATGTTGTTGACGATCTGATTACTTCTATCAACTACTCCATTCTTCTGTGCAGTTCTTACTGCTGAAAATTAATGCCTTATCCCATGTTTTTCAAGATAATCCTCTACTTGGCTATTTTTGAACTCTGTTCCATTATCTGTTCGAATCGTTTGGATTTTCTGACTAAGCATCTTTTCACATTCCCATCAATATCTTGTAATGCAACTAAACACTTTAGATTTTTTGAGTGATTATTGAAACTCATTCCATTCTGCTATAGTCATCAATTAATAGAACATAATATCTCATCCCATCAATATCCCTTGGGGAAATTGGCCCACACACATCAATATGCACCAGACAAATCAATCTTGTTGACTTTTTCTCATTTTGCTTATATGTCTTTCAGATGATCTTCCCCTATTGGAAGGCATCGCACGTATGAGTAAGATCACATGATAATCTAGGGAGATTTCAAGATGCATCATATTTTAACAGATCTTATAAGTAACCTTGGATAATATTCCCAAGATGCTTATTCCATAACTTGTTTTCTACATCCTTGGAAAGAAATCACATATCTTCTTCTCCACTTACGAGGTAGAGATTCCCTTTCGCACACTTTCCTTGAAACATAATAGCACCATACTTTTCCTTAATGATACATAATTTTGGGAAAACCTTATGGCATGTCCTGAGTCACACAATTGACTAACACTAAGCAAGTTATGACTAATCCCCTCAAAAACCAAGACATCTTCTTGTCTTCTTTATTTTCCTCCAAACATGGATTTTTCTAAACCAATAATTTTCAAGACCACATCATTACCAAATATTACAATACCTTCTTTATCATACCTGATTCTAGTTACTATATTCTTATTTCCTCTCATATGGGAAGTGCATCCACTGTCAATTATCCAGATCCCTATGCAATCTGATTCCTTGAATGCAATTTCTGTAACCGTAACCTTCTCATCTCCTTTATTTTTGACCCAAGCCTTTGAATTCATAACCAAAATGGAATTATAATCTTGATCTTCCTCAGTATATGATGGGTTAGCTTCAACCTGAAGAGTTGAAAATTGATTTTAAATTTTTACCTCACTTGAATATACTTTTGGATGATTCTTAGGAAAAAATTCAGTTTTCCTCAGCACATTACTCTGCATTATTGATGTGCAATGTCTTTCCATATGTTTGATACCATTACACCTGAAACAATGACCGTAAAATGATGATCTTTAATTTCAATCTCTGTACGACTAAATTTGTTGTTCTTGTTCCCTTTGGTACCTCTTTGATTTGGAACATACATTTTGAAAGTGTCACATATTACCAAAACAATAGCACCTTATGTGAGGTACATTCCTGTGTGGTAATGATGTGCCATTAGTTTTACCTTGGGTTCTCTGAATCTTCTTATTCTGCTTTGTACCCAAATCAGTCTTTAATCTTGGAGTGGGTGCTTGTGGTATAACTTAAACCATAACTGCTTCCTATTTTAGATCAAGACCCTTTTGTTATAAGGTACAATTATACTCAAATATCATCTTATCTATTGCTCGTATGATCTTATTTCCTGATGTCGAACTGAGAGTTAGTAGTTTGTCCTTATCTTCAATTTTTCATCATAGAATGATTACCTCTTATTCTAGATGCTCGATATGTTTGATTTGATCTTTTATAGTTTCAGTAAAACTATCAATTTCAATTTTCTATTATTCAATTTTGATTTTGTACTCAACCACCTTTTCAGATCTTTCTGGCATTGAAGACCTCAACTTTTCAATTTCTTCATTCAGCTGAGAATTCTCTTCTTCCTGCTGTTGCATAAAGAGTTTGGCATCACAAACAACTTTGTTAGCTTGCTTCATTTTGGATCTCAAAATATCTATCTCTTTAAGGGAAACTTCTAATTCTTCATGAAGATCAACGCTTCTTTCAATTTCTCCTTCTTCATTTTCACATTATTCTCTTGTTTAATAATTTATAGCAACTTACACCAAAGCATCTAATTTATGATCTATGCATTCCTCCAACTCTTCTGCCTCAGATTCTTCTGAACTTTCATCCTCTCTTGAAAGCAGATTCTTCTTTTTTAATAACTTTCTCAGAGTACTTCTCCTCCCTTTCTCATTTTATGAATACTTATTTTGGGGAATTTCATTATTTTATTCATTTTTATCATCAAACTTCTTAGGACACATTGATGTAAAATGCCCAATCTTTCTGCATCGAAAGCAAGAAAATGGAAGTTTACCTTTGAACTTTCCTTTTCCTCTTTGTAGATTAGAGGATAGAAATGACATGACATCATCCATATTGTCTTCCTCCAGACTATCTTCAACGGAGAGATTCTACATGGCCTTAAATGCCACTTCCTTTGACTTCCCCTTTTCCACTGCATCATTATCATCATTTCTCATTTCATATGCTACAAGGGTACTGTGTAGGTTATCTAGTGATATCTCTTTCAGGCCTTTATCTTCCAACACTGAAACTTTTGGATTGAACCGTGGTGGAAGTTTCCTCAATATACATTTCAAAATATTTATATCTTAAATGACTTCTCCAAGACCCCACATGTCTTCTAAAATAATATTTATCATGTTAAATAATGCATCGATAGTCTAATTGGGATTCATTCTAAGATCCGTAACTTATTCCACATAACCTGCATCTTTACTTCTCTAAATTTTGTGTCACCCTCGTAAATTTTCAACAATTTTCCCACATTTCACGTGATGTTTTACAAGATATCACCTTAGTATAGATTTCATTTTATAGGGCTCCCCCTAAATCATTGATCCCTTTAGCATTAGCATCCAATTCTCTTCTTTAAGATTCTGATAAAGCACCACTATTAATGTTAGTTGATATTTAATGCATAGTTTCTATGAATACATCCATCCCTACTGATTGGAAGTAGTGCTACATTCGATTCTTCCATATTTGAAAATTATTTCTGTTGAAAATTTGAATTCCTTTATGATTGACCACCTCCATTTCTTATTCTGAGAGAGAAACACGAACTTTCAACCTTTCGCTCTGATACTAATTGTTAGGTCCATTGGGTTAAATACCTTGAGAGGGGGTGAATCAGGGTATGGTATATTAATACTTTCTCCCTTTTCAATATTGTTTCGTTGTTAGACAAAACTCAATTCTATCTTCCTCCCATGGAAATATACAGACTGATATGAAATCATACAAAGGAAACAATGATTTTCACTTGGTTCACCCTCATTGGGATACGTCTAAGGAGAATAAAATGGAAATGTGTCGATGTACCAAATTCACCAAGGATCATGGCCAATAATGAGTACAATGTTCGGGCTAGATATTCTATACCCAGGCTCACTGTCATTACAAGGTTTAGGGTCTTCTCACTACATTCCCAAGGGTCACTCCCTATGCCTCTTTCTCTGTCTCACTGCTGATGGAAAGGGTCACCATATTCCTCTTTCTTTGCTCACTTCTCTTATAAAGGAAATCACTTATAGCTTATTGACTTTTAGGTCAAAACACAATTTATGGACATGTAAGTTCCTTCATTTGCATGAATTTCTGAATCCTCAACTATAGGTAGATGCACTGTTGAAGTTCTGTTTTCACCCATAGATGAATTCCACCTTCACGAGTACTGCTGGGTACCAGAAAATACTTTTGCTAACTGATTTGAAGCTCTCACAAGCTTCTTTGTGAAAATAAAAAACCACCTTCATATCCCACGTACTAAGTATCACGTTTGGATTGCAGGAAACCTTCTTCATGTATCACTACCTCTACCGCGAACAGCCCTTCATCCGCAAACTATCTCCGCCTTTGCGATCGTGTACCGCTACTGCATACCTGCAAACCACCTCTATGTAATACCCTCTATATGCGAACTGTTCTCTTTTTATGGACTCCCTTCGCTTACACGTACTAAAGCTCTCTCTCCTTATACTGCTTGTGGAATTTTCCTTCTCAGGTACCAGAGACTCCTCCTCTGCGTACCAAATCTAAAGAAAACACATCTTTCCACTTAAGTCCTTCAGCAGAAATTCTTCCACATGAACCACTCTAGCCTTCACGGGATTATCCCTTGTGAACTTCCTTTGGGCTTTTCCAAATTCCTAGAGAAAAAAAGTTTTCTCTAATGATACTCAATCTACAGAGTAATCAATGGGATTAGTTATTCTAATATTGGAAAATATATTTTATTAATCCGCTAAATCAAGATTTTCCGAATCTTAAATTTAGCCTCCACCACTAACTAATCCTTCTGCCGTTGCAAACTGCAAGCCGTCCATGAACCATTTTCCTACGCGCTCTTTGTACCACCTTTGCTCCTACGCAGTCGATTTCCTCTGCCAATGACAATCCATTTGCATACCACATCACCTTCCACCATGAACCATGTTCAGTTTCATGAACCTCACCTATGTACCGTTTCCTCCACTCCATGTACCGTTCTTAGAATATGGTACATGGCCCATGTATCATGGTACGCAGTTCTCACCCTTTGCTGAATTTCTTTAACATTCTTCATACAATTCACTCCTATGAATAAATCCTTCCTTTTCCAACATCAAACTCCCGATTTTGAGGCCCCAAAATTTGGAAAACACTGGGAAACTACGCCACCTTAAAAACATGTCTTCAGAAAACACCAACCATACTCACTTACAGTTATTAGGATTTGTCAACAAACACAACCACACCCAAAAAATACCAAGAGGATGCATTGAGGGATTTTTTCCAAACAACAACTCTCCTAAAAACTCTTATCTTCATCATTTCAAATGATTGGGTATTTATAGGCATGGGTTCTAACGGTCAGATTCTCCCCCAATGGTGATATTTTTCCTTAAATTTCAGAGGGACCTGTACACAGATCGCTCATCCAATAGTTAGTTAAAAACATATTTTACGACATCGTTTCATGTAAAAAACTTTGATAAAAACTAACATGATTAATAAACATTAACATATTTAGGATCCAATAAAATGAAATGTCACTTTAAGGAAATGAGGTAACTATAAGAAAATCATTTAATCGTATTCTTAAGAAAGTGTAAATCAGAGCCTATAGATATTGAAAATCATATTATGAAATAATAAAGAATTGAATTCTGATTTCTAAAGAAATCGGAATCTGATTTTAGAAGAAATCAGAGTCTGGTTTTAGAAGAAATCGAATTCTGATTTGAGAAGAAATCAGAATCTAATTTCAAAAGAAATTGGAATCAGATTTTAGGATAAATAGAAGTCTGATTCTAGGAGAAATCATTGTCTGATTTCATAATAAATCGGAGTTTAATTTTAGAAGAAATCAAAGTCTGATTTTAGGAGAAATTTAACTCTGATTTCAAAATAAATAGGAGTCTGATTTCAAAATAAATCAGAGTCCAATTTCAAGAGAAATAGGATTCAAAATTATAGGGAAATCAGATTCTAAGAAACTATAATATTCTATGTTAGATAAGGGTCCATTTTTTGGTTTAATAAAAATATGGTTATACTTGGTTTAAGAAAATATTAGATAAGGTATTGATGATCATAGGTAAAGTAAAAAAACTATTCTTAGAGAAAGAAATTTTTCATTAGGAAAATATTTCTTAGAGAAAGATAATTTTCCTTAAGAAAATGTGTTTGTGATTTTCAAAACAAAAAGTAATGGAAAGCCATAAGGATAGTTATTAACTTAACAAGACTAACATAGAGATATTTAATACATGAACTATGCATGGATTGATTTTTATCATCACATGATACATATTGATTCCTCGATCTCCCATCCTGGGTCTAGTCACATTATTAATGATAAAAATTCACCCCTAACTATATATGGGTTAGACCTATATAGTGAGACTTCTGAGACACACTATCACATTGCTTAATTGAATACCTATAATTCCCTTATTTCTCATGCCAAGCATGGATCTTGTGAGCTTAGGGAACCTGAAAATCACTATGGATGATATGATCGAGATGTATCTCAGATTGGAGACCATTTCCTAGTTTCATGATGTTAAACTGCACAAACACATCCATGTTTCATGTCATTAAACTATGTGAAAAAAGGTATTCATAGTGAAAAAATCATCCCCTATGATGGTCTTGTACCGAAGAATCACATTTTTTATTTATCATCCTTGAAATTTGTTCAATACACACTAGTTTATCTTTTAGGGTAATCGAAACTTTCTTGGATCTTACATTCTTCATGAACCAACTTCATATATCTGATATATAAGTCAATATAACTTGTTACTCAAGTCGATACCATTCCCTTTGAACCCCATGGGACCTTGGGATTCTTTAAACTTGGATATTCTTAGTAAAAAACTAGTAACAGGTACTAGTTCATCCAAATGGATCCTTCGGTCCCAGGAACCCCCCCTTTAAATCTATGTGTTGTTTTCCTGACTGTATGGTACATTATAGTCTTCCTCCATTATCTATTTTTGACATGTATCCACTGGTTCCCACCTCTAGTTAACTGATATATTCTTGGGTTATGATTTAATCCTTCTATAACCCAACAATTCACATGGATTCAGATACTCTCATTGTTACACATCTATTCAGCGTACACATTTTCAAAGAAATATTATGACATTGTATCCTTATAAACTTCCATTTTTTGGTATGAATCTTCTATTAAGTCCTAATTACTCTAATATGGTCACCCCTCTCTCCTTCATGTGATTCAGATCTATGTAGATAGATCTTCTTAAAGGAGATGATAATGGAATGATCCTTATCCTTACAATATGCATAGTGAAACCCTGGGAATCCCATCCATAAAAGTAGAATATACCTCTATTTAAAAAGGGATAAGTCATACAATCTCACTTTTTCTACGCACAAGTATGATCTATGTACGGATTTCTTAATCTACAAAAAAAGGGATATGACATATATATACCCACCAATAAGCCTATAAATGGATAAAATATTCTCCATACATCTAAATTTAACAACCAGTGAAAAATTTTCCACAAGTATATCTTTCATAATTTTCACATTGGTTCCCGCATACCTTTCTCTTGATGTTAAACTTGAAGTAAAATGTTCTAACTATATTATGTTAGACTGTAAGAAAAATGTCATTATCGCATGATGTTAAACTGCATGAAAATATATTTCCCCACTATATGATGTTAAAATTTTCATCACATAACCCATAATTATTCCTTATAAAGGACCACAAGAACATGACCTTGGTTAGCTAGTGTATGGGGTGTTTCCATTATCTTTTGTGCCCCTCAACCCATAAATCACACTTCGTGTCTTGAGCACCTTAGGTTTCTGAAAACCTTTCATAAACCTTTGAATAAAAAATGGATCTATCTGCTTTACCATAATATTAATGCATAAGGGGTTTAACATACCAACCAAAGACATCTTATCCCTATAAGAAGGACTTTCTGATCCTTGTGAGCCTGATGTCACCATGTAAAAACTCATCACCTTAGGGTGTTCTAGGTTATCCTCAATATGATTTTACCATATCATTACTCATGTTCAAAGAGCCTCAAGCCACTATTTACAAAATTTTCATATCCTTTTCAAAATTATGTTGGAGTAATCTTGTCCATGGGTATCCTAATTCGGTTATCTTGTAACATTCCCCTCATATCGAGTCCATGTTCATCATAACCTTAAATTGTATTCACTCTTGTAAAAGTTGTATGACCTTAAACGTTATCCTTTGATGGTCCAAATCATAAAACCCTAAAATTTCTAGTGAAAATACATAAAACTTATCATGTTGAAAACCCAAAAAGGGAGGCCTCATAAAAATTCAAACCTCCACTCACTAAACTCTTCATCTCTAGAGTTTAGGAAAAATTTAGAATATAAATGAACAAGGCATGAATCTCATAGGTCCCACTATGTGGCCCTAATAAAAGATAATCCATGCTCATTGGACCCCATAGTCCAAGAAAAAGTGATTGTAATGACATGTTACATCTCCTCATCATGATAACATGTTCACTAGGTGGAGACACAACTTTTAGGGTGCTCGAACCCTTCTTGAATCTTACATTTTCTATAAACCACTTTCATGTATTTTATGTTTGAACTGACACAAATAGTTCCTCGAGTTCATATTATTCTCTTAGAACCACATGGACCTTGGGATTCCTTTCTCTTGGATCCCCCCCATAGAAAACTTGTAATAGTGAATGGTTCATCCAAATGGATCCTTCAGTCCCAGGAAGGCCCCCTTAAATCCATGAGTTATTTTCATGATCAAATAAAACATTATAAGATTCTTCCATTACTAATGGTTGACTTGTACCCATTGGTTCTCACATCTAGTTAACTCAGATATTCCTATACCATGATTTATAATCCCTATATCTAGACTATTCAAGTTTATATGAAATCCTCGATATCACATCACCGTGTATTGTACCCATTATCAAAGTAGGAATGTGAAACTCCATTCCTGAACCTTTTGATGGCCCAGACCATGTGACTTGAAACCACATGGTATAGGGCCCAAGCCTCCCCAACCAAAAGCTAAATATCCCTAGGGTTCTAGAATCCTTTATGTATTATTCTTCTGTCTATACCCTACTTCATCTCACTAACATTTGAGTCTACACAAATCTCCCATGTCCCTTTAAAAATAGTGGGGATCCTCTTTACTTGGACTTTTATGTATGTTTTATAGGATCATACATAATGGCGTTTGACCTACCAACTAAAGGAATCTCCTCCTTGAAAGTAAGTAAATGTGATCCTTGTGATCCCTGGTAACACCGTGAAAGAACTCATCACCTTAGGGTGTTTTGGTTTATCCTTAGTATGTTTACCTTGTTCCATATTCATCGATTAAAACTTTTGGGTTATGAGTTACACTACCCATATTCAAACTATCCATGCGGAATTGGCTTCCCTAATATTTTATCATCCACTAATACCATCTCCAAAATATTTCATGGCCCTTGGAAAAGAGTGGGGTCACCTCTACTTGACCATGCATGTAATCCCTATGGGATCATGAATAGGTTCTTCCAACCTAACAACTAGAGGAATCTCCACCTTATAGGAGAGGAACTCAAATCCTCATGAGCTCTAAAAACACCATGGAGGAACTCATCACCTTATAATTTTTTGGGTCATCCCTAGAATGTATTCCCCATTATATATTCATCAATAAATTCATGGTAGGAGGACTTCCAACTATATATCATTTTACCTCCTTAACAAATGATGATAAAATGCACAGAAGATGTCCTTACCACATGACATTAAACTACACAGCATATGTCCTTACCATATGAAATTAAATTTCATGTAAAATGTTACATCGTGAATGTTATACCAATAGAAAGTATGAGCTATAAGACCCTAAACTACATCAATATAAGGTCTGGGATAGAAAACCATAAACTACATCAATAGAAGGTCCAAGCTAGAATACCCTAAATTATACAAGTAAAATATCCAAGCTAGAATACCATAAACTATACCCTAACAATGGTCTTGTTTTAAAGAACATTAAGTATCCAATTAAAATATACATAATACTTTCCAGGTTGAAAACCTGAAAAGGGAATCCTAGTAAAAATTTGAGCCTCTTCTTTCTAGGCACACACTTTGTTTGATTGAGACAATATTAAGCACTCATAAAATGGTAAACGCACAAAACTTGTTAAAACAAAAACCTATAAGAGGGAATCTTGAGTAAAAGCTAAGTCTATGCCTGCAAAGCTTCCCCCTATATGAAACCTAGGAAAAAAATAGGGAAATAAAAATAAAAATATACAAATTTTGTAGGGATCATTACTTTTTCCAGCAAAAATAAATCTATGCTTGCTATGCCTATTAGATTCAGAAAAAATTAGATCATTCTCCCTCTGGGACATATATCTTACCCAAATGATCCTTTATAAATAAGGTGATCTCAAGAAAACCAGAGTTGGTACATTAATGAGGAACCTCATATCAGTGGAATTTCATTATAAATTCTCAAGATAAATTTATTATGATTTAAACATTCAAATTTAGACATTTGGGTTTACTTGGTATTATATGAATTATGGGTATCGTTGATGTTTCCTGCGAAATTGGATTAATAAAATGTCATGAACGTCATAAATAAATGAAATATGGTTAATGATATGTAATTTTCATAAAATTTATACATTAATAAAGTGAAAAAAAGGAGTAATATCCACATTATAGAGTCTCTCCTAAAAGTTTCAAGAAAATAGAACATATACGCCCATGGATGGATCACAATAAAATCTATTTAGCCATGTTTTCCAAATCACCCAGGGTTTGGTGAGAGGTATCAATTGAATGTTGAAGTGTTGTTTTCTAAAGCTCCTCCATCTCCATCTTATGATTAAGGGTCTCTATAAAAGAAGATAATTATTCATCTCATTTCTGACACATCTCTAACAAAGATGACGATGACAGAAGATGGGATTTTGTGTTAGCTATGCACGCTTTATATTCTTCTATTTCTACAGTCAATAGATCTATCTGACCATGTAGCTAAGAGTATGTGTGACATATCCACCCAATCACCTCTGATGATTCCCTTATATATTAGGACAAATAACCTTCACTATTAAAACTACATAGTTCCTTATCACAATTATATTTTTTAAGGGTAAGGACAATTTTACACATGGTATCATATAGTGGATATCAATAAAATCCACCTATCCCCAGATCATGGAAGATCTAGAGAAGGAATTCCTCTTAGTCATGAAAATACTATAAGGTTATAACGACCCATACTTTACATACATTGTTATTACTTCAGAATTGAAGAACACTTATTACAACATATAACAAAACCAACAAAGGACCATATAGGTATAGTGTCTTTAGAAACTGGGAAATATAAACAACTGGTTCATAAAGCATATACTTTTCCTCCCATTTATTTCATCATATCTAGAGTCCCTTTTTGGAATATTTTACTTAATAACCTTCTTCCTGACCTGGGGAAATAAAACATACAAAAGGGTGAGCTCAAATGCTCAGTAAGGGTAAACAAAAGAAATATCAATCACATCATATACATAAGCACATAACTTTTGGAAATTTTAACCTGCAAAAGAGATCATAATTTCATAACATGGGATAAATCATAGTAGTGAAATGTAATCCCAATAATCATAACTTAAAACATGAAACTTTGTGGCATACACACATAATCATAGAGAATCATTTCTTATTAGTCAAGACTCATTGACAAGACTATCTTAGTGGACAAATTCCCTTTCTGAACCGAGTTCACTCCTCATTTCAGTCTTGTTTCACTGAACCGGTATAACCTACCGTTCCAGCCATGTCTATATCATGAGATATAAAATCTTTACCCAATGCATTGGAGGGAGATATAGGTCCCACCCATCTCATAATGAAACCATTCTTATGTGTTCCACAAAAATCATAAATCATACATCATTGCATAACCCATGAAACAAAAATGGGATTCTTAAACAACATGACATCATAAAACAATTCTTATAAGATAAAGGAATTCATAAAAATAATTCCATCACAACATAATCAAATCAATGTTATAATAGGGATATAAACAGAACCCGATATTATCTTAGATGGAAAATAATTTTGATAAAACACTTGAACTCCATTCTTGAGGAAAATATCCTTTCTGCTTCAAAAACATTTTTCCTTTCTTAACATGTCATAAAATTTTAAACTAAAAGAAGTTGATTAAAAATAAACTTGAAAACTTGTAAAGGAATATTCTTGGAAATAATGTTTTAAAAATACATTCATGCAGTATAAGTTAAAAAAACATTCTTCTCGTACTTTTGTCGGAAAAGTCAAAAAGTACCTCATACGAAAAACGACAAAAGATTCCTTTCATATCTTTTACTAAAAACTCACCGAAGGGTAAAATTGGATATTAAATATTTTAGAAGTATATTAATATCACATATTGAGGAAACATGGATGTGGATGATAAAATACACCCCAGTAAATACCAAAGTACAAACAATCTCAGATAAAAATGAGATTGTGATATTTCTCTCACCTTAGGTCTGATATGCTTTGTACGTGTCCGAACCTCCTTTATAATGATTTAAATAATGTTATTTACTTATTACAGAATCATAATTATTGTTATGATATCATATATTGTCATATTCTTAGCTTCTTAGTAGTAATTTTTCATTGCTACTTGTTATTCGGGTGTTTATAACTTTTTGTTCTTATGCATGTTTTGTCGAATAAATTCTTATTCTTCTCTTTAGGTTATAGATACCTCATTTCTAGAATGGTATTAGTGTAATATATATCATATTCATTCATTTAATTCATTTATATAATCATTATGAAATGAAGATCATGTAGAACGAGTCGCATCACATCGTGGAGACCGTATTCCGTACGTACGCACGAGTGATGATATCGTTCCTATGATCATGTAATTGTATTGGAGTGTATGTATACTATTTCATAATTAGTATCACTTTATAATATTCATATATAGTCATTATTTACACCATTATACCCATCCAAGTAAGGTGGTGATGGAAAATAGATTACACCACGGCGTGGAGACGGTATTCCGTATGTACGCACGCGCGGTGATTTATTTGTCCGTAGGATGGATAGATGGTGAAATAGGGTTGTTTCATACTTATAATAACATATCAGTATATGATTGATACTGATGTTATTACTTCATAATTAAACAACTAAAGAAGAAGAAGTGTAAGAAGAAATAAAGATGAAAGAATTGGTAACGGACATTACCTCTTCTTTGAAGTGCTTCTTTGAGACCTCCTTTTAGGGCACTAAAATAGGTCTTTTAAGAAGACCAGAACCTCTAGGATGTCTCTAGGGAAGTTTATAGGAGAAATTGGCAGTGGTTGGTCGAGATTGAAGGCTCAAAGTGGTGTGAGGAAGAGATGGAGGAGGTTCCCTTTTATAAGGGAGGAGAGGGGCACCTTTGGAATAACTAAAAATATTATTTTATTATAAATTCAAGTTCGGTTTTAAATAGCTCCAAATTGATTTATTTTGAGGCTAAGGTGGGTATGGGTCGCAATCCTCTCATCCAATATAATTTAGACAAGTTTAGGTTCCTATTTTAACCTTATCGTGTAGATTTAACATTAAGTTAAATAATTTTTCTTTTACCATGTCTTCTTGTGTTCTTATACTATAAGGTTAATAAATTTACTATAAGCAGACAAACGAACCCCAAGTTGTTTATTATTAATATATATAACCTTATCTAAGTAATTCGGCCGAACCTTAGATTTTTAGGAATAAAATAACAATTAATAATATAATATTTTTTTTTAAAACTATTTTATGTCAATTTTGACACTATTTAGTAATTAATTTTTGTGAAAATCGTAACAGAATGATTAGTTCAAAAAACGTTAATTAAATAAATAATAACATGTCATATTAATCTAGAAAATTATTGGAATTCATAAAAAGTGTCAAATTACATTTATTTTGGTGTTTATAACATCAATTATGTCAATATTTCATTAATAAGATAATTACTGCATCATCTTTGTGTCATAAATAAATTAAATTATTTAATGTCTAAAAATTAAAAATAAAATACCATTATGTAGGAAATCCTTTTAGATTTATAATAAATATTTATAGTCGAATTTATCTTATGTATAACCCCATATTAAAAATGATTTACTTATTAAACTTTCATTTTAACTATTTTAACCCTTCTTTAAATAAATTAATAATAAATGTCCTAATCTAATACAAGTGGGACTAAATGGTCATATTTTATTCCTAAGGTTGTTTTTGGTCGAATTACACTTGTCCAATATAATTAGGACATGTGTTAGGGTAATAATAATATCATTTTTACCCTTAACTACCCTATTTACTTTTAACCGTGGTAAAAAAAGTAAAAAGTTACGATTCACCAAAAAATTATTTTCATCTCATTGAACCACATTTTACTTACTGACATCAACCATGTCTCTCAGATTTTCTAAATTCCACTCACATAAGCGGTAAAATTATGTTTTATGAAAAATTCAGTTTTTTAACTACCACTTAGTGGTTTCACTATTCATCAAAAATTGAAAGTTTTCAGAAAAATACCCAAATTTTACCCTAGGCTAATTTCGATATTCCGAATTCAAAAATGAAGTCCATTTTGAAAAATAAAATTTATAAAAGTGGTTATTACTATTCATAACGGCTAGTTTTAATAATATTTTAATAGCATATCATTGTTTAGTGAAACTCGGTATTGCGTACGACGCAAGCTATCGAGGAAGGTCGCGATTTCGTGTAAAGCAAGCCAAGCAAGTGTTGTGTGTAGAAAAAGATTCCTTTAATGATTTATATAACATAAAAGTCTCGGGTGTTACATTCTACCCCCCTTAAAATGAATTTATCCCTCGAAATTCATCACTTTATAACAAACAGATGTGGATACCTCTCCCTCATCATATCCTCAAGCTCCCATGTAGCTTCTTCTAATTGGTGGTTACTCCATAAAACTTTCACCAATCGAGTGGTCTTGTTTCGTAGTACTTTTTCACTACGATCCAGAATCTCTATCGGTTGTTCTTCATAAGAAAGATCTTGCTCCACCGGTACAACTTCTGAGCTGAGTACATGTGAAGGATCAGGTATGTACTTTCTCATGAGAGATACATGGAACACATCGTGAACTTGAGAAATATTCAGTGGAAGCTCCAATCGGTAAGCTACCTTCCCAACACGATCCAGTATTTCAAAAGGACCGATATATCTAGGGCTCAACTTCCCCTTCTTTCCAAATCTCATAACCATCTTCCAGGGAGATATTCGTAAGAACACTTTATCACCCACTTAAAACTCTAGGTCTTTTCTTCGGTTGTTGGCATAACTTTTCTGTCAACTCTGAGCTGCTCTTATGTTTTGTTGAATAGATCTGACCTTTTCTTCCATTTCATCAACGAGATCGGGTCCTAATAGCTTTCTTTCCCCAACTTCATACCAGCAAGTTGGAGTCCTGCATTTCTTTCCATAGAGAGCTTCATAAGGAGCCATCTGAATACTGGAGTGAAAGCTATTATTATAAGAAAATTCCACCAAAGGTAGGTGTTGATCCCAACCACCTTTGAAATCCATAGAGCAAGCTCTCAACATATCTTCTATAGTTTGAATAGTTCTCTCAGACTGACCGTCTATCTGAGGATGATAAGCAGTGCTAAAACTCAACTATGTATCCAGAGTATGCTGAAGACTTTGCCAGAACTTCGAGGTAAATCTCGGATCCCGATCAGATATAATAGAAAGTGGTACTCCATTCAATCTTATCACTTCCTTTACATATATCCTGGCAAGCTGATCCAGAGAGAAATCCTCTCTAATAGCAATGAAGTGTGCAGATTTTGTAAGACGATCAACTATGACCCAGATAGCATTATTTCCTTTGGATGTTTTAGGAAGTCCTGTGACAAAGTCCACAGTGATGTTTTCCCATTTCCATTCGGGTATGGGTAATGGTTGTAACATCCCCTTATACTTCTGTCTCTCAGCTTTAACTTGTTGACAAACCAAGCATCGAGAGACATATTCAGCAACATCTCTTTTCATTCCATCCCACCAGAAGTATTCTTTCAGGTCCCTATACATCTTCATGCTTCCAGGATGAATAGAGAATGAAGAACTATGAGCCTCATCCAGCAGGTCCTTCTTTAATTTGGGGATGGGAGGAACACAAACCCGATTTCTGAACTTTATTATCCCATCACAATCAAGGATGAATTCAGGAACATTTCTCACCTTCTTTTGTAACTCGACATCTTCTTTCTGTGCCTCTTTAATCTTCACATGTATAGATGGTTGAACATTAATTTGAGAAAGATACGATTTTTCCCCTTTCATTATAATTCCAAGATCCATCCTTTGTAAATACATAAATATTGGATCTTTTGTGATCCTCATCATGGATAAACTAGCATGGTCTTGTCGACTTAATGCATCTGCCACCTTGTTTGCTTTCCTAGGGTGGTAATGGATTGAGCAGTCGTAATCCTTAATCAGCTCCAACCATCTTCTTTGGCACATATTCAGCTCCTTTTGTGTGAAAATATACTTTAAACTTTTATGATCAGTATAAATATCACACCTTTCTCCATAAAGATAATGCCGCCAAATCTTTAATTCAAAGATTACCGCAGCTAACTCCAAATCATGATTTGGGTAATTTTTCTCATGTATTTTCAACTGTCGTGAGGCATAATCTATCACCATATCATTTTGCATAAGAACACACCCCAATCCCTTCTTGGATGCATCACTGTAGATCACAAACCTTTCTCCACTACAAGGCAGTGTGAGCACAGGTGCACTGGATAACCTTCTTTTCAACTCCTTGAAATTCTCTTCACATTCCTCCATCCAAACAAACTTAAATCCTTTCCGAGTCAACTTGGTGAGTGGATTAGATAATCGTGAAAAATCCTTCACAAAACTTCGATAATATCCATCCAAACCAAGAAAACATTGGATCTCGGTTACTGTTGTTGGTCTCGACCATCTTTCGATAACCTCTGTTTTTGCTGGATCCACAGACATCCCCTCCTTTGAGATTATGTGACCCAAAAATGTAACTTTTTGAATCCAAAATTCACACTTGGTAAAGTTGTCATAAAGATTCTCCTTTCTCAGGGTCTTCAATATAATTCTTAAGTGATCTTCATGTTATTCCTTTCTATTTGAATAGACAAGAATATCAACTATAAAGACTACCACAAACTGATCAAGATAGTCTCTAAAGACTCTATTCATTAGATCCATGAAGATAGCAGGGGCATTAGTAAGACCAAATGGCATCACTATAAATTCATAGTGTCCATACCTTGTACGGAAAGTCATCTTTGGTATATCCTCCCTTTTGACCCTTAATTGATGATACCCTGATCGAAGATCAATCTTGGAAAAGTATTGAGCTCCGCGTAGTTGGTCAAATAGGTCATCAATGCGCGGGAGAGGATATTTGTTCTTGATAGTAATCTTGTTAAGTTCTCAATAATCAATGCAGAGTCTCATTGATCCATCTTTCTTCTTAACAAACAGAACAGGTGCTCCCCAAGGTGACGCACTAGGGCGTATAAACCCCTTATCAAGATTCTCTTGTAGTTTCTTCTTCAATTCCTGCAACTCAATTGGGGCCATTCTATAAGGTGTCTTTGAAATAGGCAAAGCACCCGGTACGAGTTATATTGAAAACTCAACTTCACGATTCGGTGGAAGACCCGGTAATTCCTCTAGAAAGACATCATCAAACTCCCGTACAATGGGAATATTCTTAATCGTGAGTTTCTCACCAACAATTTGAGATAAATAACCTTCATTTAGTGGAATCAATACCCATAAATTGGAAGAAATTTCCACTGGAAGGTTATGTTCATCCTTGCATCGATAGACGATCATAGATTGATCTGGAATATGAAATGTGACTTCCCTTCTTTGGAAATTGATATGAGCTCCATGTAGAGAAAGCCAATCCATGCCAATAATCACATCAAATTCCACTATAGGAAGGATCACAAGATTTGCAGGAATCACTTTCCCACAAACTTCAATCGGAGAAGAATTATAAACTTTTGATTCGACTGTTGTGCCATTAGGTGTTGTCACACCTAACTCAACATCTAATTGTTGAGGTAATATGGTGATACCCTTAGAAAATTATTCAGAAATAAAGGAGTGGGTGGATCTAGAATCAAATAAAACCATTGCAACTTTAGAGTGGATGGTAAGTGTACCTTTCACCACATCGTTATCGTACTCCACATCGCTGATAGAAATTTCATGTGACTTTCCTTTGTCTTTAGCCTTAAGAGTTTGTTGACGTCGACCATCATCATCAACCCTTGGATTAGGGAATTTATTGGCATAATGTCCCATCTCCTTTCACTTGAAACATTGAAGTGTAGTAGGTTCATTTTGTGTATCCCTTCCTTTGTTTGCATCATTAGACATCTTCTTCCCATCATCGTGGCATTCAAATGCCTGATGACCTTCCTTTCCATATTTGAAACATTTACTTGTCCCTTTAAGACAACTCCCTCCATGTTTCTTTCCACACTTTGAGCATAAGGGAAAGCTCATCTTCTTTTCAGTGTGCTCTTTAGATTTTCCTTTGAATTCCATTTTCCTCTTCTTATCAAACCCATATGACTGATGGGTTACTTCAATCTCCATCTCAACTTTGAGATCACATAGAACGATTTCCTCGTATCTATTGAAGTCCCTTATGGCTAAGGCCCTTCGAAGACTTGGTTTTAAGACACTAAAGAATCGATCGATCTTACTCTCAGGTTGGATAATAATACCAGAAGCATACCTTGAAAGTCTTGTAAAATTTGCTTCATAGGTACCAACAGAGTCATCATCCTTTTGCTTCAGTTCAAGAAACTCTTTCTCTATCTTTGTTCGGAGAATACGAGGGAAGTACTTATTGAAAAATAAGTTCTTGAACTCTTCCCATTCCATGGACTCAATTTCATCCCTTTGCCTCGTATTCTTAATAAGATTCCACCATTAATCAGCATCACCTTCCAAACGATACACTGCTAAGATGACATTATCATGCTCAGAACATTGAAGAACTGAAAATATCTTTTCAGTAGTACTAATCCATTGTTCAGCAACTAATGGATCAGTAGACCCGCTGAATGAAGGTGGATGCTGTCTCATAAAGGATTCAACAGAATGTTTCTCCTTCCTTTGCTCGTTTGGAGGTCCTACATGATTCATAGCTTGAGAAAGTTGTGTGATCATGGCTACAAGATTTTGCATTCCAGCTCCCATAACGTTTGGTTGCTCAGGGGGACAATCATTGCATTGCCCGTCACATTCCACATTAACACGATTCCTTCGAGTTCTAGCCATTGACTAAAACCAAGAAGAATAGTGTGAGCAAAACTAATTATAATAGGAAAACCACATAATCAAGAATAAAATTTCACACTTAAGGTCTTATCCTATGTTATTCATGGCCATTTCTAAAATACTAAGATTGTGTTCTATGCTTAGACTTATCCTTAGGGTTCTTACTAAGGATTTCACATCCTAGTTTCTAATGGTTGACTATACCTTTTCTCTGATACCAACTATAACGACCCATACTTTACATACATTGTTATTACTTCAGAATTTAAGCACACTTATTACAACATATAACAAAACCAAGAAAGGACCGTATAGGTATAGTGTCTTTAGAAACTGGGAAACATAAACAACTGGTTCATAAAGCATCTACTTTGCCTCCCATTTATTTCATCATATCTAGAGTCCCTTTTTGGAATATTCTACTTAATAACCTTTTTCCTGACCTGGGGAAATAAAACATACAAAAGGGTGAGCTCAAATTCTCAGTAAGGGTAAACAAAAGAAATATCAATCACATCATATACATAAGCACATAACTTTTGGAAATCTTAACCTACAAAAGAGATCATAATTTCATAACATGGGATAAATCATAGTAGTGAAATGTAATCCCAATAATCATAACTTAAAACATGAAACTTTGTGGAATACACACATAATCATATAGAATCATTTCTTATTAGTCAAGACTCATTGCCAAGACTATCTTAGTGGACAAAGTCCCTTTCTGAACCGAGTTCACTCCTCGTTTCAGTCCTGTTTCACTGAACCGGTATAACCTACCGTTCCAGCCATGTCTATCTCATGAGATATAAAATCTTTACCCAATGCATTGGAGGGAGATATAGGTCCCACCCATCTCATAATGAAACCATTCTTATGTGTTCCACAAAAATCATAAATCATATATCATTGCATAACCCATGTAATAAAAATGGGATTCTTAAACAACATGACATCATAAAACAATTCATATAAGATAAAGGAATTCATAAAAATAATTCCATCAAAACATAATCAAATCAATGTAATAATAGGTATAGAAACAGAACCCAATATTATCTTAGATGGAAAATAATTTTGATAAAACACTTGAACTCCATTCTTGAGGAAAATATCCTTTATACTTCAAAAACATTTTTCCTTTCTTAACATGTCATAGAATTTTAAACTAAAATAAGTTGATTAAAAATAAACATGAAAACTTGTAAAGGAAGATTCTTGGAAATAATTTTTTAAAAATCCATTCATGCAGTATAAGTTAAAAAAACATTCTTCTCGTACTTTTGTCAGAAAAGTCAAAAAGTACCTCATACGAAAAACGACAAAAGATTCCTTTCATATCTTTTACTAAAAACTCACCAAAGGGTAAAATTGGATATTAACTATTGTAGAAGTATATTAATATCACATATTGAGGAAAAATGGATGTGGATGATAAAATACACCCCAGTAAATACCAAAGTACAAAAAATCTCGGATAAAAATGAGATTGTGATATTTCCCTTACCTTAGGTCCGATATGCTTTGTACGTGTCCGAACCTCCTGTATAATGATTTAAATAATGTTATTGACTTATTACAGAATCATAATTATTGTTATGATATCATATATGGTCATATTCTTAGCTTCTTAGTAGTAATATTTCATTGCTACTTGTTATTCGAGTGTTTATAACTTTTTGTTCTTATGTGTGTTTTGTCGAATAAATTCTTATTCTTCTATTTAGGTTATAGATACCTCTTTTCCAGAATGGTATTAGTGTAATATATATCATATTCATTCATTTAATTCATTTATATAATCATTACGAAATTAATATCATGTAGAACGAGTCGCATCACATCGTGGAGACGGTATTCCGTACGTACGCACGAGTGATGATATCGTTCCTATGATCGTGGAATTGTATTGGAGTGTATGTATACTATTTCATAATTAGTATCACTTTATAATAGTAATATATAGTCATTATTTACACCATTATAACCATCCAAGTAAGGTGGTGGTGGAAAATAGATTACACCACGGCGTGGAGACGGTATTCCGTACGTACGCACGCGCGGTGATTTCTTTTTCCGTAGGATGGATAGATGGTGAAATAGGGTTGTTTCATAATTATAATAACATATCAGTATATGAGTGATACTGATGTTATTACTTCATAATGAAAAAACTAAATAATAATAAGTGGAAGAAGAAATAAAGATGAAAGAATCGGTAACGGACATTACCTCTTCTTTGAAGTGCTTCTTTGAGACCTCCTTTTAGGGCACTGAAATAGGTCTTTGAAGAAGACCAGAACCTCTAGGATTTCTCTAGGGAATCGGAGAGGATAAAGTGGCAGGGTTTGGCCGAGCTTGAAGGCTCAAAGTTGTGTGAGGAAGAGATGGAGGAGGTACCCTTTTATAAGGGAGGAGAGGGGCACCTTTGGAATAACTAAAAATATTATTTTATTATAAAGTCAAGTTCGGTTTTAAATAGCTCCAAATTGATTTATTTTGATTCTAATGTGTGTATGGGTCGAAATCCTCTCATCCAATAGAATTTAGACAAGTTTAGGTTCCTATTTTAACCTTATCACGTAGATTTAACATTAAGTTAAATAATTTTACTTTTACCGTGTCTTCTTGTGTTCTTATACTATAAGGTTAATAAACTTACTATAAGCAGAAAAACGAACCCCAAGTTGTTTATTATTAATATATATAACCTTATCTAAGTCATTTGGCCTAAACTTAGATTTTTAGGAATAAAATAACAATTACTAATATAATATTTGTTTTAAAAACAATTTTATGTCAATTTTGACACTATTTAGTAATTAATTTTTGTGAAAATCATAACAGAATTATTAGTTCAAAAAACTTTAATTAAATCAATACTAACATGTCATAGTAATCTATAAAATTAGTTTAATTCATAAAAAGTGTCAAATTACATTTATTTTGGTGTTTATGACATCAATTATGTCAATATTTCATTAATAAGATAATTACTGCATCATCTTTGTGTCATAAATACATTACATTATTTAATGTCTAAAAATTAAAAATAAAATTCCATTATGTATGAAATCATTTTAGCTTTCTAATGAATATTTATAGTCGAATTTATCTTATGTATAACCCCATATTAAAAATGATTTACTTATTAAAAGTTGATTTTAACTATTTTAACCCTTCTTTAAATAAATTAATAATAAATGTCCTAATCTTACCCAAGTGGGCCTAAATGGTCATATTTTATTCCTAAGGTTGTTTTTGGTCGAATTACACTTGTCCAATAGAATTAGTACATGTGTTAGGGTAATAATAATATCATTTTTACCCTTAACTACCCTATTTACTTTTAACCGTGGTAAAAAAAGTAAAAAGTTACTATTCACCAAAAAATTATTTTCATCTCATTGAACCACATTTTACTTACTGACATCAACCGTGTCTCTCGGATTTTCAAAATTCCACTCACAGAAGGGGTAAAATTAATTTTTATAAAAAATTCAGTTTTTTAACTACCACTTAGTGGTTTCACTATTCATCAAAAATTGAAAGTTTTCAGAAAAATACCAAAATTTCACCCTAGGCTAATTTCGATATTCCGAATTCAAAAATGAAGTCCATTTTGAAAAATAAAATTTATAAAAGTGGTTACTACTATTCATAATGGCTAGTTTTAATAATATTTTAATAGCATATCTTTGTTTAGTGAAACTCGATATTGCTTATGACGCAAGCTATCGAGGAAGGTCGCGATTTCGTGTAAAGCAAGCCAAGAAAGTTTTGTGTGTATAAAAAGATTCCTTTGATGATTTATATAACATAAAAGTCTCGGGTGTTACAAAGGGGTTCTCAATAATCATGGTGTGAATTTGATACCATATTTTCCTTCATGATATTTAGTTCTCTGTAACCATTGGGGTGGTCATGTTAAGAGAAGGAATGGTTGGTTGTGTTGATGAAGAAGTAAGTGAAGGAGTTTCATGATCTCTTCTCTTAAATGATTCATCATGCGTCACTGACATTGAAAGACTATATTCCTCAAAAAAATGTCCAACTAATAGTACTTTCATCACCATGATAAAAATTCTTCCTTGGAGGCTTTCCCAGTTCTTAAATCAACTCCATTACTACTATAGATAGGGGGTTTGAAGAAGTATAGGGTTTTTTCACCTGTCAGGTCAATCTATCTAGTACACCACCTGAATAATCTTCCACCCAAACCTAGGCATAGTCATAAGATAGGAATATAGGGGCTCTAATAGGCAGAATAATTATATCAACATTTGTGTCTTCACCCACCCACATAAGCCAAAATTAGTGGATAAGCCTAGGGTGTTTCTCTCCTCGCATTCTAGTTTAAGGGAGAGGGGAAACCCTTTGAATGCATCCATATTGGTGAGAAAACCAATAAGGGGTATACGGATGACAAATAATCATCTCATCTGTAAGGTCAAAACGACCCCATCTTAGATAAAGATTTTATATGACCACTCATTGAGAGATCCACTGTTGTTATCAATGATTATCCCGACCAGTGAAATGTTTGGAATGAAGTTGAAATGATCATTCCTGGTCAGCATTTTAGTAACTTAATTAGGACCAAGTGGCATCGCCTCAACCCCAAAGACATTCAATAGTCATGGATGGAATGAATCATCGAGGGTCTCGGTAGTGTTAAATATTTGTAATAGTGGAAATTATCTCTGATTCATTTTAATAAGAGTTGGAAGGGGCCACCAATCCTATAGGGGGTGTTGCCTTGTTGCATATGGACTAGGAGTTGGTATAGGAGAGAAATAGTTAGTACAAATATATTAATAGGCCTACCCTATACTAATTGAGATTCCATCACCAATGCACTTACTTGAATTCCCAAGCATGCATCCCCAATTAGGAAAATCCAACCGTTCATAAACTTGGATAAAAATCCTACTAGCTAAAGACTTGGGGATGCCTCTAGCCTCACACAGTTTCCCCATGTGGCATAAAATCTAGACTCAAGGATTTCCCAATATGATCCCACACTACCATGAACATATTGGGAAGGTAAAAATGGGGGTGTAGAGAAGTTGGTTGATTCCTACTATGGAGGAGGAAGATTTTGATCTAGTCCTTGAAG
This sequence comes from Viscum album, assembly GCA_963277665.1. NCBI lineage: Eukaryota > Viridiplantae > Streptophyta > Magnoliopsida > Santalales > Viscaceae > Viscum > Viscum album. The sequence goes on along the minus strand of OY728136.1, from coordinate 511,029,094 downwards.
GAAATAAGTGAGCATAGATTCAACTCCTTCCTTAATTTATCCATCACAATGGTAATAATGGCCCTTTACAAGGTCATAGTTTTTGTGAGGTCATTCCAAATGTATGTGGATGGAAGAAAATCATCATATATTTCCCCAAGTGGAGATATCCCTCCTAGTTGGTAAATATCCTAAAGGTTGATCCCTACTTCACCATGAGACATATGGAAGGAATTAGTGCTAGGACACAAATAGATAACTATATCTTTGAGAATTTATGACTGATGATACATGATGAATTGATAAATCTAAACCACTTCATAAATATGGATGGAATGTAACTAGTCATATAATTATAAGAAGCTCTGAATAACCTAGAACGACTATGTCTATTCATCATAAAAATTACTGACAGGTCATAAGTCCCTCTTGGGTCTCCAACTACTTCTCATATTATTCAATGAAAAGACAATTATACTTGAATAACTTTGATCAATGGGATGGTAGGAAATATTAAAACCATCTAGACCCCAAGGGGATTTTGTTAACATATAACATAATCCCTAGTGTGGTGAAACCACCAATCGAGTGTCATCAAAAATCATCATTTAAAAACAATAAATTAAATAAAATAGCCAACAATATGGATGATTTTAATCTGGTGAAGGAATAACAACATCATCCAGCTGACTGAATCTATATAAAGGAATCCAATGTGATAGGGGATGGCTCTAAAGTTTAGGCGAGAGAAGCACATTCAAAACCTCGTTATTGGAGCACTTGTGATACTGAGGGTCTAAATTTTGATTCCAAGAAATCATATCCCTCTGGCTAGCTGTGGTGGAATATTTATGAGAACTAGAAGCTATATGTACCAAAATAAGATGAACGTTTCAAATGAGAAAATAAATCCTATCAAAATTGGTGCATGACTCCAAAAACATCATGTGAATCGCATTAACCATTAATATATTTTTGATCACATGACCTGATGTAGGTCTTGTGAATTTCATGACTCATGGATACTTTATGAATCACATACCCATATAGAATCTCATGACTGCATGATCTATCATAAGACTTGTGATTCATATGACCTTGAGATGGTCACGCGAACCGTATAATGATCAAGAAATCATGTGACCGATCCAGCGAATCACGTGAACCCTACAAGACAACCATGATGTCGAAAGAACACGTTAAGGTTTAAAGAAATTTACTAAGAATTAGTTCTTTATTCTTTTGAATAGGTATTAATATAAATAAATAATGTGGTGAGTTCTCATGAAATAGTCTCGTGAAGTAATCTTGTGATCAGTTCTTGCGAAGGGGTCTTTTGAAATGGGTCTTGTAGTGAGGTCTTGCAAAGAAATAACATGATGTGGGAATCATAAGATCTATAAAGTTAAAACTCATGAGTGATACGTGCCACCCCCTTATCCCCTATTTATATAATGATTTGTGGAATACCGAAGGTCACCTGAAATACCAAATGTCATTTGAGACACCGATCAATAGAAGCCCCAAGGACTCAAGTGGGCATTTATTATCTTCAAAACTGAATCCTTGTCCCTAAGAACCTCTCTCCTGAGGGGGGAATTTTTTTATACCCACTAAATGAGAATAATAAATTCTATAATTGAATAAATACCTAAATCATGAGTATTGTTTTCTCCACAAAACAATGAAATATCTATCATGAAGTCTAGGAGGACAAATCACATAGATTGTGTAACCTCCAGAAGTAAATGTGATCACATGACCCTTGTAGGGCCATGTGAGTGGATAATGTTCTATAAATGATCTAATTATGATCATGTGAAGCCCATCTGATGAACTATCTTGCTTCCGAGAAGGTTTCTAGACAAGCACTAATTGTCATGCGATGGTTTTCAGACAAGTTCCTCCAATCATGTGACTTTTCAATTGATAAATGCATTACATCCAGTCAAAAAACCTTATAAAATAAAGAAAAAAATTCAGAAGATTAATACTATAGAGTGTTGTTTTGATTTTCATGTGATGAACTTTTGTGATTCTCAAGACCCCGCAGATCCCCGTAGAGACATGCCAACCTTTTCATGTAAGAGAATGATTTTAATTTTACCTTTATCAAGTAAATAACCTAGAAAAGGTCTATTTGATCATGTGATACCCCTTAAAATCCATAGAAAAATGGAGGGATTTTTCATGATAGTTATTTCACACCATCTTGAGATCCATAATTGATCACATGAGACATCACTGACAAGAAGGGTGATTGTGCACGACAATTCCCACACAACATCACAAGATCACCTACTGATCATGTTATTCCCTAATGTAAAACCAATGAAAAAGGTCTATAAGTCTTGTAAAATAATTAATAGAAAATTTAAAAAGGTATAAGCCTCTAATGAAGGGAAGATACATTATTTTTTTGCAAAGGGGTTAGGTACATCGTTTGAAAAGCCAGTTTGATCTCACAAGAGGACCCTGACAAGCCATCTTGATCTTGAGAAAGGCCTTCGGAAAGATGTATTAATCTCATGAAGGACTCTAGGAAAGTATTATTTGATCATGTTAAATCTTTTCCCTGGGCATCTTGATCTTGAAAAAACTATAACAAATGATGCATTAATGGTGAAAATACCATTTAAAATGTCAACATGGTTATTTTAAATACCTTTGATATGACAAGGTCCAATGAATATGGAAATGAGAGTGTACTCGTTGTCTTTTTTTATCACAAGACAACTTGGACAATACATGGAAGGATCATGTGAATCATGTCAGGTGGTACTCCCTCCACCGACTCCAGTTAATATATATGATATATGCACCATGAAATATGGTGTATAACTGGGGTAGTGGGCCATATAAATCCCTCTCCCTCGACATAAAAAAAAGGAATATGTAGGATGAATGCACACATAATTGTCACTACACCCATTGGATAATAGAATATAGAAGTTATTGGAGCATAAATTCACACAAACGTAAGAGTATTACACAAAGTATAATACAAAGAATGGACTAAGGGATCATGCATCTTGAATATGTACTTTGGGTGATCTCCCTATAGATCATGCGAAGTACTTCTGGAATGCCAACTTGATTATGCGAAGTGGGTCTCTGCATGTTTACTAGATCATGAAAGATCTAAAAAAAGTTAATTCATAACAAACCTTGAGGCACATATAAAATAAATACTGAAATATGGAATACTTATGCAAGGAAGGATATGATAATATTCATATGAATGAATATTGTGCTTCGCATAACCTATCCAGATCATGAGGAGTCCTCCATACATTTCAACCAAGTCTTTTAGAGTCCTATATACATGTAAAACAAGTCTTGAAAAGTTCTCTAGACATGTAAACCTATTTATGTGGTTCCCTCCATACATGTCATCCAAGTCTTGAGAAGTCCACCAGACATTTCTACCAAGTCATATGAAGTCCCCCAGGAATATAAACCAAGTATGGAAAAGTCCTCTGAATATGCCAACCAAGTATTGATAAGTTGGTTGCACATGTCATTCAATTCATGTGAAACCCTCTAAACATGTTATCCATTTCTTGTGAAGTCCCTCAAGCATGTCATCCATGTCTTGTGGAGCCCTCCATACATGTCAATCAAGTATTGCGAAGTCCCCTGAGCATGTCAACCAAGTCACAAGGATCCCTCCAGACATGTCAACCTAATCCTGAGAAGTACCTAGGTCATGTCTAAAAATTCATGTGTCCCCCTCCAGACATTCCATCCATATCATTTGATGTCCTCCAGGCATGTCATCCAAATCATGAAATGTCCTCTGGGCATGTCAGCTAAGTGATGAAACGCCCTCCATACATGCTATATAGATCAAGTGATGTCCTCCAGAAAAGTCAAATACATTATGTGATTTTATTTATTCATGTCCTCTGGGAAACCAGTACATGTCCAGATATCCTTGGAAATATCATATAGACACCCCAAGACATGTCATACATTCAATCAGGAAAAGTCAAGAAAACACCCTCAGATATGATTACCCCATCCAGTAGCCATATTTAGGTATACCCCGAACAGAACTATGAGAACTCATATTACTATTATAAATAGGTTATGTAGGATTCCTTCATAAGGCCCAAGATCCAAATAGGCATCAAACTTGGTGTAATTATATCCATGTCTCAGACATTCTAACCCATGGGACCCAGATTCTCTGATAGGTTCATCAGTCTTCCTCATCCATCGACATATTAAGAATCCAATTGAACTATGGGAACTCTAATTCCTAATGTAAATAGGATACATAGGATTACTTCCTAAGGATAAAGCTTCAAATGGAAATCCACCTCAGTTTAAGTCCTTCCATGTCTCAGACATTCTAACATGTGGGACCCAGACTCTAATATGTGTTCATCATTCTTCCTCATCCATCAGCGGATTGAGAATCCAATTGAACTATGAGAACTCTGATTCTTGCTATAAAAAGGATACATAGGACACCTTCTTAAGGCCTAATATCTATATCAAAAACCCAATAAGGGATAACCCAATGCATAAGTCCTGAATCCATATGCAATGATACTGATCACTTGTTTCCCCTTATTTCCCACACTGAGTATGGCTCATGTGGGCTTAGGGATTTTCAATGATCAAATCATTCACATAAAAAATTTACCCCATCCAGGGAAAGGTAATTGTGTAATCCCAATTCAGTGGCATGATATGACTTCCCCCATACAAGGGAATCCACCTCAGGGTATGTCCTAAAGTCATAATTAAACTAATATGACTTTGATCCCTTTTATAAATAGGATACGTAGAATGCCTTACTAAGAATAAATCTCCATACCTCGTGCCTAAGTTCCCCCATATATTTTCTTTCCCCATGATGTCATGTTTTAATGGTTTAAAATAACTACGTGGGTTTTGATTCCTACTATAAATAGGATATGTAGGATACCTCGTAAAGGTTTAATAAAATCCTTTAAATGTCATTTGGCTCCCTGGATAGAAGTAAACTCCATAGTTCCAAGTTATATGGATTCAAAATATAAGTAGCCACCAATTTAAATTCAATAAATAGAAGCTAATGAAGAACCTTAGATATATATAGATGGTCTCATTAATAGAACCCCTAGTTTCATGCAAAAAAAGGATTCGACACCCAATCACTTTATTAGGGTAATCGGTTCTGTATCGGGATTAAGAAGAGATTCAAAAATATGTCTTAAATCTATAAGAGAGTGAAAAAATAATAAATAACTCCCTCCCTCCCCCCAAGGGCATGATGATCCTGACCTCCCATCTACCAATGTAAGTTCCTAAGTTTCATTGGGTTTGAAACCCCAATGACATCCTACCTTTAGAAATCAGGTTTGTACCTTTTTATGGATGTGGGATCCATTGGAAATTTCTAATAAATGAACATCATGAACTTGGTGTAGTTGATTTTACAACCAAACATTAACCACCATAATCAAACCCAAATAAGGTATCAAAAATGTTAAAGCTAGTATAAATGTATGTAGTGGCAGAATAACTGAATCAATATAGGCATCAGGAACCTTATCTCTTAAACCCCAGACACCACTCATTTTCTGAGGGAAACAATGACATATCTCATGATAAATATATTATATCACAATACATGTGTTTAGAGGAAAGGTTATTATTTCTATGACTATTCCTTATCTTCTTATGGGCCTTGATGGGTTTCTAGACTCTGCTTCTAGTTTGTGAATAGTATTCACTACTACCGAGATAAGGGCCTAGAAGGTCACACATAGTATAATTTTCAAAATTCTTCCCTATTTTTTTTGAATAGGAGTATATTACATGGTGGTCCCCACCACAGGGGGGAAAGAGATGTTCAAGTGTTAATGACCACCAAAAAATAAATAAATTCATTATTATATGAGTATATAATAATTTGGTTGAATTTATTTATTAAAATTATTCATAATATATTAATTGAATACATATATAATATTGTACGAGTGAATAATATTTTATTATTCAAGGTTCATTTAATATTTTTGGAATTATTTGTTGACTTAATTACTTGGTTTTATCATGTAATATATTTATTATAGGCTATAATTAAGTGATAAAATATAAATGATGTTTATGACATAATTAGTTTGTCATTATGAGTCATGTATAGCATATTTAGTGAGATTAAGATATATGGGGGTTAGGTAACCTTTTCTAGGTATTTTAACTCCCTCTGTATAATAAAAGAAGATTTATTTACATTTATTATTCATCCATTTGGAATTGAGAAATTCTATCTTCTTCTACATCTAAGTGAGTGAAAGGTCCTATATGAGCATTTGATCTGTGATCATCGTCATGGATTGAAAGAACGAGATCATTGTGATCATTGTGATGCTAAAGGATTTGTTAGAGCTTTGTAATAGAACTCAAAATTTGATTATCTGCATTCATACGAACTCTTGAAGTGTGTGTGGATGATCTAGAGTGGTTCGGCCTTAGATCCTTTGAGAAACAATCACCGCAAACAAGCTTATATTTAACACATAACTGATTCGAATGAGATAATAATTCATGTTTATTTTTGTGCTTAATTAATTCATGTTTAATATTTATACTTTTACCAGGGCTCAGATCTCCATAGGCGATGAAGTTTTGTCACTCCAATGATGAAAAAATTTAAATCCTTGACCCACCATCTTCCATCACACGCCCCAGTATCATAAATTGGTATTATAGAAATTATTTCGATTTTATGAGTCAATAAAAAATTAATTTTATTTAAATTAAGTATAATTCATTGTTATGGTACCAACAGTTTCGACCACACATCAATCCGATCTTATATGGCCAAGTTAAGACTATCTGAAAAAATAATATAGATCATTTACAGTTTTTTTTTGGGTATTAAAATTAAATAATATATTTTATATGTTTTATTTTAATAGTCTGAATCCAATCTTCAGTGATGATTATGGTTTCTCTGAAATTCCAACCAGAATTCATCTAGAATTCAGTGGTTGGAACAATACCGATTAGTGGGTTCACGTTCCACTGGTTGGGGATTTTTCCCTAATAAAAACAAAGACTAATAGAAATAATAATATAAAAAATATCCTTAATAATTTTGGGGTAGATGGAATCACTTTCTGGTTAAAATTTTAAAATATTTAATAAAAAATAAGTAAAATTGGGGGGAGGCAGTGCGATATAAAAGGATACTACAAATTTTAAAAATAAATCTTATTAAGGGAAAATTTTTGAAAAAAATGGATAACAATCCAAAAACTTTAGAAAAATATTAAAAAAAGGATTGCCTGAAGACTTCCACTAGAAGCTAGCTGAGGCTCGGACCAGCATCGTCTCCAATACCCTAAATAACTGTAATATCTAGTTTACTCGAGATGATGCCATGTTTATCAAAAAAAAGTGACCTTTGGATTGAAATGCAATAAAAAAAATGCAGCTGTCAGAATTTTAAAAAAAATCCATTTATACCCTTTGCTATTATTACCGCCATACAGCTGTAATAGACCCTAAAAAAAATAAAACATTAAAAAAATGTATCAAAAACATAAAAAAACATATCAAGAAACAAAAACACTAAATAATAAAATCCTATTTAAAATTCTATAAAAACTCTATAAATTAAAAAAAATAATAACATATAAAAAATTTTAATATAAAAAAAAGATAAAAAGAATTGATACAAAACATAAACATTTCAAAACCAAAAAATAGATATAAAAAACATAGATATAAATTATTATTTAAAACATATCAATTTATAAAAAAATTATAACATTAAAAAATAAAAATTTCCTATAAATTGTTATTTTTAAAAATATATCAATTTTGTATTTCTTAAATAATATAGTAAACAACTATTAATCTTTAAAAGTTTAAAAAATATTTTTTATGAAAGAAATTAAAAATATGTACTCAGAAAAATGTACCAAAACATTATTACATTTAAAAGTTAAATAAAAATATTGTTTTGAAATAATAAAATTTTCTCAAATAAAGAGAAACTCATTATTTTATAAATGTATAACCATTTTTATGTTGTAATTTTTTAAAGGCATAAAAGGAATATATTTTATAATGGGACTAAAAATAAAAAATACCAATTTCAAGAAAAAATCAAATTTTTATTTAAAAGGTAAAATGTCAATGAATAATATTCATTATAAAAAAATAAAAAATAAAAATAAAAGTCGAAAATGTAAATTAAATTTTAATGAATGTATTTATATTAAATGAAATTACATATAATATTTATTAAATTTTTTACATAAATTTTATAAAAATAATATAACTTTCCATTTAAAAATATATATAATACATGAATAAAAATGTAAATAAAATTTATATATTTAGGAAGTTCTAGTGGAGGTTCCAGTGAAATTTCCAGTGGATTTTCCAGTTCTAGTGGAGGTTCTAGTGGAGGTTCCAGTGGAGGTTCCAGTAGAGGTTTCAATAGAGGTTCCAATGGAGGTTCCAGGTTCAAGTGGAACTCCAGTGGACGTTCCAGTATACATTCTAGTGGACGTTCCAGTAGATGTTCCAATGGAGGTTCTAGTGGACATTCCAGTGGAGGTTCTGGTAGAAGTTCTAGTGGAGGTTCTGATGGAAGTTTCAATGGAGGTTCCAGTGGAATTTCCAATTGAAGTTTCAATGGATGTTCCACAATACAACAAAAGCATATATTTATAAAACTATAGAATATATTAATAAAAATTAAATTTTAATAAAAATATTTATATTAAATTCAATCATATATAATATATGTAATATATTTTATTCATCATCTATACTAATAACAATTATAAATATATTAAGAGGAAGTTCCAGTGGAGGTTCCACTGGAGGTTCCACGGGAGGTTCCACTGGAGGTTTTAGTGGAGGTTCTGGTAGAGGTTCCAGGTTCTAGTGGAACCTCTAGTGGATGTTCCATTGGAGGTTCCAGTGGAGGTTCCAATGATGGTTCTAGTGGAGGTTTCAGGGGAATTTTAAATTGAAGTTTCAATATAAGTTCCACAATACAACAAAAGTATATATTTATAAAACTATAGAATATATTAATAAAAATTAACTTTTAATAAACATATTTATATTAAATGAAATTATATATAATATATGTAATATATTTTATTCAACATCTATACTAATAAAAATTATAAATCTATTAAGAGGAAGTTCCAGTGGAGGTTTCAGTAGAGGTTCCAGTGGAGGTTCCAGTGGAGGTTTTAATGGACGTTCCAGTGGAGGTTCCAGTTCTAGTGGAGGTTCCAGTGGAGGTTCCAATGGAGGATCTGGTGGAGGTTTTAGGTTCTAGTGAAAATTCTAGTGGATGTTTCAATAGAGGTTCTAGTGGAAGTTCCAGTGAAGGTTCCAATGGAGGTTCCAGTGGATGTTCCAGTGAAGGTTCCAGTAGAATTTTCAATTGAAGTTTCAATGGATGTTTCACAATACAACAAAAGTATATATTTACAAAACTATAGAATATATTAATAAAAATTAAATTTTAATAAACATATTTATATTAAATGAAATTATATAAAATATATGTAATATATTTTATTCAACATATATACTAATAACAATTATAAATCTATTAAGAGGAAGTTCCAGTGGAGGTTCCAGTGGACGTTTCATTGGAGGTTCCAATGGAAATTTTAGTGGAGGTTCCAGTGGACGTTCCAGTGGAGGTTTTAGTGGACGTTCCAGTGGAGGAAGTGGAGGTTCCAGTGGACGTTCTAGTGGAGGTTCCAGTGGACGTTCCATTGAAGGTTCCAGTGGACTTTCCAAAACTATAGAATATATTAATAAAATTTATATTTTAACAAATATATTTATATTAATTCAATTATATAAAATATTTATTACATTTTTTACATTAATTTTACAAAAAAAATATATAGTTTATCATTTAAAAATGTATACAATAATAATTGTATTTATAATACAATAGACTAAATATTTTTTATGCGTTAAAAAAATTGTACTACTTTAAAGATATCAAGTAAAATCTATTAATTTTCCCCTAATTAATTAAAAAATATATTTTTATCACACATTTATTTTTTAATTATTTTTAAAAGACATAACACGATTTTTTTTAACAAAATAAAATATCTTTCACTTACAAATATAATTGGTTTTAAAATAAAATTAACTCATTAATGATTAAAATGTTTTAAAAAAATGTATGCAATTAAAAATATCAATAAAAATATATTCATTTTACTCAAATAATCAAAAAATTGAAAACATATATTATTTGATCATTTTTTAACAAAGCGTCATAATTGTTTTTATATAAGATAATAAAAATTCATTTTAAAAATATATTCATTTGTTAAAAATATCACAATTTTTATTATTTGTTTAAAATATAATATAATATTATAAATTGGAGATGTAAGATTTTTTTTGATTGGAGAGAGGGAGAATCTGCCGCCTATTTTTTTGTGTAAGACCAACATACCCCTCACTTCCTTGGTTACCCGATTGCAACGCGTGGAAAATAAAACAGGTGTTAGCATCCTAAAATGTGACCAGATGATCCATTATTTAATGTAATTGGAGATGATAAAAACCAATGAGGCTCCCCCCTTTTCGGGCCACCAAGAAGCATCTCCCGGCCAATATCCTAGGTCACCTCCTTCTTTAATCAGCTCGGTCCACTACCACCATGACCAACTCACTCATCGAACCATCGTTTTCTAGACACGCTGCCTCTTTCACCTGGTAATGCCACTTACACACCCTGTCAGTCTCCGCTACTAGATATCCCATGACCTCTATGCCATTTGGAACCACCACATCCAAGCAACCACCCGACAGCTTGCGCCCCCTCACCTCACTCGAGTGTGGTTGCCCTTCCATTTCCATTGGTTGGTTTTCCACGACCTCTACAGCCTCCTAACATTGTCGGACCATACATGAGGTCCCCTGCACTATTTAACTTCCCTTGTTCGGTCCTCATGCACGAAACCCCCTACCTCGGTTAACCCCTACCCAGATCATGTGACCCTTGAAGAAATTAGGTCAATTCGACCTGGAATGAGTCAGGGTGGGTCCATTCATCCCAAAATTTCCCTACATGGGGTGTGTCTAGCCTAAAACGAGCCTATGTGTGTTCATACAGACCCACAATAGGTCTGGGCAGAGTTCTGATTCCCAAGAAATTTTTTTAATATAATGAAAAATTAATTTTCTAATTACTTGTTTAAAAATAATAATAATTTTAACATTTTAAAAATTAATTTTATTTTGGTATTAAAATAAATTAATTGATTAATTGAATTTTAGAAAAAATATATATTAATTACTGAACTAAATGAATTAAATTATTTGAATTCAATTAATTTATCTAATTTATTAAATGTCCTCAACTTAAATTTATTACACTTTAATTTTATCATGCTTTTATTTTACCCATGGACTGGTCTTGATCATTTACTATTGTTCTCTAGGGTTTTGTTTTGTTTAATTAATTAGTAAAAATATGTATGATATTTGTAATAATTATTTATTTATTGATGGTCTATGAATCTTCTTTTTTGTTTAATATGTATAAGTCTCGCGTGTCCGTCAATTTTACTCTGTATACATTTTTCACTTCCTTAGACCCCCTCACCTGCATACTAGTATGTTTGTACTAATGATGATTATGTTATTAGACATAGACTATGACAAGATGAGTAATTATCCTAGATGATAAGTGAAAACACTCAATCAGGGGTGAGTTGTGATACAAATAAAAACCCAACTCAAAAGTTATACCCCTAAGTCATAGATGATCCATTGAGTTTAAATGAATCAACCCATATTAGATGCTCAAAAAAAGTCGGATGGTTTATTTATTTATAAATTGTTTATTATTTTATGAATGTTTATTTTACGAGAAACATAAAATAATAAGTTAAAAATTAATAATGACATGATGAATGTTTCTATCAATGCATGTTTAGTTGTGAGTGTGAAAACATAGTATAAACAAATTTAATAGAAAATAATTACATCTATTGAGAAATATTAAAAACCTCTCAAAGTAATATGAAGTCCCAAATGCCTTCCTTCACTTAAATTTGAAAAAAAAAGTGGGTGGTTAGGGTGCTCGTCACCCCTAGTTGAGGGTGCCTCCAACAATCAAGGAGTTCTTGTGAGAGTGATTAGTTGACTTAACTAAAACTGGTATAAAAGTAGTATCCAAAGCTAGTTTGATACCAATTTAGAGGAAAAGTGTTAAGGGAATCAAGGATACAATTATGAAAAGTTGTGACTTTACTCAACAGTTCAAGGAACTATGATTTAATTCCATTGGCTAGATTGGAACCTACCTTGAAACACTCTGAGTAGTGGAATATCCAAATCTTGGAATATGTGGAGATGTTTCAAGGATCCTTTCTACTAGAATAATTAAGAGGCAAGGTATCCTAAATCTAGTAGTGAGGGATACTAGGATTCGATAAAAAAGTGGGATACATTTAATGATTTCATTAATTAATCAGTAATGTCTAAAATCTAATCAGGATAAAGAACTAATTGCTAAATTTATTTTTTGTAGATAAAATGGAAATCACCAATACCACTGGTTCATTATCACTATGCTCAATAATGGATAAAGAAAATATCCTCACTGGATATAACTTCTAGGAGTGGTATCGGCGCTTGTGAATCGTACTACGCCAAGAGATAATTCTTTATTTGTTGGAGTCCTCACTTCCTATTGATCCACCTTAGGAAGAAATCAATGTGGATAAATAAAAATATAAGAATCATGTAGATGATTCACTAGATGTATAGTGTATCATTTGTTCATCAATGGCCAATCAATTATAAAAAATTCATGAGGATGAATATTCCTACAAGATGGTAACTCATCTAAAACATTTATAATATGAGAGATAAAGGAAATGTATGAGATATTCAGTGAACTGTATAGGTGCAGGATAGCACAAGGGAATCAAGTAGGGACTTATGTACTCAAGATGATTGGGTATAGGCTTAAATCCCTTAAGTTCGGAATGAACCAAAACTATAAATTGATCTCATTACCACCAAGATTCTTTAATTTTATTATTAATTACAATATGATTAACATGAGAAAGTTTCTCTTGGATATTTTTGATTTAGTTCTCCAAGATGATAAGGATATGAAGAATACCAATTCTTTTGGTACTGATGGTGAATAATAGGAGGAAGGGAAAGTATAAGGGGTCTAAGGCTAAGTTCAATCCAAAAAAACTGATGCACCATCCTTCTAAAAATACAAAGATACAAAGGGGGGGAAATGAGTAGGAGTTTGTCTACTTTTTAGGTGTTAAGAAAGGTCACTGGAAGAATAATTTAAGAGATGGGAAAAAGAAGCAAGGAAACACTTCTACTTCAAATATTTTTATCATTGAATGTCGTATGTCTTTATCTACATGTTGGGTATTGGATATAGCAAGTGTCTCACATGTTAGTATTCATATATAGGAACCAAGTAGATTATAGAATATTTCAAAGGGAAAGGTGGCTCTCCAAGACAAAAATGGTGTGAGTCTAGAATCCTTGGTAGTAGAATATTATCATTTGACTTTGACTAGAGTATTGGTTCTTATATTTAAAAACTTTATTATATTTCTTTAATTGTCAAAAACATAATCTCAGTGTCAAATTTGGACACTATGAGATTTTATTTCAAGCATGGAAATAAATTTTTTCTCATTTATAAGGATAACATATGTTATGGTTTGATGAATCTTAATAATTAATTTTATATACTTTAACATGAAAACCCATTAATGAAAATCAATGAAAAAATTAGTGAAAATGACTCATATAACACATGCCTATAGCACTTTAGTATTGGACATGTAAATCATAAGTGTTTACAGAAATTAAATCAAGTATGGTTTTTAGATTCAACTAAGTTAAAACTCATGGATGTATGTTATGCTTGTTTATAAGGGAAAATGACCAAAGAAAACTTTTTTATGAAAGGATTAAGAGCTACTGAATTACTATAATTGTTTCATACTGATGTATGTGGACTATTTCTAGTACAGGAAAGGGGTGGGATTTCATACTTCATTACTTTTATCAATTACTATAGTATTTATGTATATATATACTTGATGAGGTATATGTCAGATTCATTTTAGATGTTTAAAAAATACCAACATGAAGTAGAAAACCAACTTGGTAAGATGATTAAGTCACTTCACTCAGACTGATGTGGAGTGTATCTTAACCAATATTTCATTGATCACTTAAAGAAGTGTGGGATAGTATCCCAACTTTCTACTCCTTATACACTTTAGTGGAATTGTGTTATTAAAAGGAGGTGTTGAACATTTGTTAAAATGTTGAGATCAATGATGTGTCCGGAAACTCTTTCATTATCCTTTTGAGGATATGTGTTGTATACAGTGGCATATACCCTTTACTGAGTACCAACTAAAGAAATATATGGGATTCCATATGAGTTTTATTGTGGAAATAAACCCAATATGTCACACATATGTGTATGGGGATGTGATTCTTTTGTCAATAATATACATACTAACAAAGGATATCCCAAAGCATGTAGTGTATCATTATAGGATATCCTAAAGAAACCAAAGGATATTACCTAAATAAAACTTCAGATAGAAAAGTGATTGTGATAATATGTGATATATTCCTAGAAAGGGGACACATTTCTACTGTAAATAATGGGAATAAGATTGAATTTTATGAAGTTTATTCTCAAGATGCACAAGATTTGGTATGGGAACCATCCTCATAAGAGATAGTGGGGGATGAAGATATTCCTGAGACACAAGTACTGCATAGGTATACTAGAGAGGTTAGATAACTAGATATATATGGTTTTATTTTCACTAAGTTAGTTGACATGTTACTCTTAGATAATGATGAAACTCCAACCTACAAGGATGTAGTATAAGGCAATGATTCCACTAAATGACAATATTCCATGCATTCTAAAATGAAGTACGATACCAAAATCAAGTTTGGAATTTGGTAGACCCTATATATGATGTAAAACCCATTGGGTGAAAATAGTTATTGAAGAAAATTTTTAACATGGATATTAAGGTTAATACATATAAAACGTGACTATTAGGGAAGGGTTTTAGATAACATTAGGGCATAAACTATGAAAAAAATTCTAACTAGTAGTGATTCTATAATAAATAAAAATATTACTTGAAAAATAATACTTCCATGATTATTAGATTTAGAAAATGGATTTCATAGCTTCTTTTCTAAATGTGAAGTTGGTTGAATACATTTATATGACTCAACCTGAAGGGTTTATTAATTAAAATAATGGAAATAATGTATTCAAGCTGAAAAGATCCATTTATGGGTTGAAGTGGGCATCATGATCATGTAATGTTCATTTTTATGAGGCTACAAGATAATTTTGTTTCATTAGGAAAGAAAGAGATCCATGTGATTATAATAAGGTCAATGGTAATTCCATCATTTTCCTAATATTATATGTTAATGACATATTATTTATGGGAAATAAAGTACAAATCATACAGTCAATTAAGACTTGGTTAAATGAATTATTCTCTACAAAATACTAAAGTAAAGTATCCTACATCATAGGGATTAATATCTATCGAGATAGATCTCAAAGGATACTTGGTCTAATCCAAAGTACATATATTAACACGGTTCTCAAAAGTTACAATATAGAACAATCCAAAAGTGGGTTGTTGTCAATGTCACATGATATCAATCTCTCCAATAAAATATGTCCAAAAACATAGGAGGAGATTGAAAGAATGATTGGAATCCCTTTTGACTATGTAGTGGGATCTATCATGTATGTAATGATATGTTCTAGGTTTGATGTTTCCTTTGATTTTAGTATTGTGGGAAGATATCAAGCTAATCTAAGAGAGATATATTAGGTGACTATGAAAACTATCCTTTAGTAATTGAGGATTACAAAGGATATGTTCCTAGTGTATAGAGGATATGAGGAACTACTAATGAGAAGATACACTGATTCTAGTTTCCAGATATATCATAATGATATGAAATCATAGTTAGGATATGTTTTTTCCAAAATGGTGGTGCAGTGAGCTGGAGAAGCTCGAAGTAACATGTGGTCGCCAATTATATAGCATAATATAAGTATATTATAGATTCTGATGTAGCTAAGGAGGTGGTCTGGAAACACATCTTTTTCTCAGACGTTGGTGTTGTGCCTAGTAATATAGACCCTATTCCAGTTTATTATGATAATACTACCATAGTGGTGCTTTCTAAGGATCCCAAATCACACCAAAGGAAAAAAGAATATACTTTGGAAGTTTTATCTCCTGAGGTATTTTACTTAGAGAGGTGAAGTTAGATTAAGAAGAGTGGCCATAGAGGATAACATGGTAGACCCCGTGACTAAAGTCATATCTCTGCAAAAGCATGATTCTCATGTGAGATCTATTGGTTTGTGGCTTGATAGAAATTGGCTTTAGTAAAAGTAGGAGTGTTATAAGTGGGTTCCCTAGAACCAAATTATGTATGTACTTTATTTACCATTACATGTATACAGTTTGATATAATTTTTTTATCTTACTAAAATAGTGTTCATACTTCTGTGTCCACTATATTTATGGTAATGTCCTTAAATTGCATGTTGTATCAAAAGGATATAATAGTTCTCAAGCTATAATGATAACCTAAAGATACTACGAAGGTAATATTGAAGTTATTTCCCATGGTCTAGATACATAATACTAGCAGGAAATAGATTATGTGTGACCATAAGGTTTTGGGGGATCATATGCATTGAGAATTCTTCTCATGAAGTTTTCAATTTTTGATTTCAAGTAGATGGGATCATGAGAACAGACCTACCAATAGGAATAGCATATATTTCATGTGTCATTGGTTTTTCCTATCTATGAACATGTTTATTGGTCTTTTGGATTGATATCATTATCAATGTGTACCATTTTATCATGTACTTTGATGTAAGTATAAAACCAAGACATTAAAGTCATGATGAGGTAGCTTGTGTTGGGTGCATCTTTAGTGGTATGGAATTGGTTGAATGTTAAAGATAGAATTTTTCACTTCTGAGTTGACGAATTCATATCTCAGACCTAGTTGACCAGGATGGTAGTACCTTCACGAAATACATGTCCATGGTAGGATAATATTAGTTCATCTAATTAGTTCAATAAATAATAAAGAAATAATGGATGATATCAAAAGGTGTTTATCCTGCTTTATGTGATGTCATGAGACAAAGATAATATTTTACATGGTGTTTGTTCATAGTAATGGTTGTCATTTATATGGATATTTGTATTGAACCAACCTAGAATTTTATCTAAACTGATATCTTGGTCAATTATACACTAACTTGAAGAGTGATCCGAATATCTACGGGCCAATGACAAGCACCTATGCATCTAGAATTAACCTTTGGGAAAAAATTCACCCACAATAGAAAAAAATAATCAAAGAACACAATGGAAACAATGTCATATAAAAAATCAACACATACATCTCATAGTACAAAGTGATTCTATAAAAATTGAAAGAAAAACATAACAACCAAAACCCTTCTCCTGGTCATCCATGACCAACCACCATATCCCAATTCACCCACCCTCGATCACCCAAGAATAAACCCACAAAGGAACCATAGAGAACGATCACCATTTATAAGTTTATAAAGTCTGAAAACACCAAACGGTACAAGAATGGTGTGGGATATAGATCCTAGTAGAATTTCACTAATGACTATGAAATTACTTCATAAAGTAATTAAAATATACTAAAAGAGAGGTACAATAAATTTATTATAAGGATTTATATTTTAGAAAGTAAAAATAAATCCATAGAAATAATTTTACAATGGATTTGGGTTTAAAATATAAGTTTAAATATTTCTAAATCATTTACCAAACCAAAGTGGGAAACATGCCATTTCATCATTTGAAAAACAAACCTTTTCTTGAAAATCTTTTAAGTCAATTTCACAAGCTAGAGTCATATCAGTCAAGAAATATAAGAACACAAAATTGATATCAAGAGTTGAACAATATCCAATACAATAGAGTCAAGGTATATCAACTTAATAAATAGATCAATCAAGAGAAAAAATCTATCAAGAAAGTAAATTCTAGTGCCAAGTAATGGAAATGAACACTGTTATGTATTGAGTATCAAGTATATGTATTTAATGGTTACAACCTAGATATGATAGCGATTTTACCATAGTCAATATAATCAAAATACATCATGATTGATTGTTAGGATAACATCTAATCTCATGGTTCTCAAGCAAACAAATTTAATGCACACTCACTTTACTTGATGCATGTCTGTATCCTGAACCTTTCATGTTCTCTAAGGATCCACTAGGTGGGGTTTGATCTCCCTACAAAGGAATATATATAGGTCATCTCATATAACTAAAAAGGTTCCCATGACTAGTCAAAATAAGTGAGTGAGATGATCAAGTTATGAGGATCACAATGAGGATCTTTATCAATATCAATCGAGGGATCATGCCCTCATATTTCAATCATGGTCACATTCCCTAAAATCATATCTCACTCTCACCCCCCCCCCAATTTCCCTTAAATTAAATAATACATTTTTTAGCACCCATAAATGGGATGTGAAAGAATAAATAAAGTTACATTAACGTATTATTACAAGAGAGGATCATCATAACGTTACAAATAGTCCCTCAAACATCATCAATTCAATTAAAAACTCTTTCTCAAATTCAACTTTCCAAAAGGGTAAACATACCTACTTCCCTTCATAGACATCATCATAATGCCAAAAAGGCCTTTAAAATAAGAATTTATTTCTAAATAGTTCAAAGGAATTCAAGGAAGTTTCACAATTTAAAAAGGATTAGTTTCATTTCATAATAAGGGTTTACACCCTCTTTACATGTAAATAAATCACACATTTAAAATTTCCCAAGAATGACCATTTCAAAACAAGGGTAACATCATTCAAAGAGGGTTCTTGGTCATTTCAAAAATTCAATAATTCAAAACACTTTAGAAACCGTCACATATCTCAACCCCATTCATATAAGTCACATAAATTCAATTTAGAAATCAAAATCAGACCTAAGACATCACTTTCCACAAGGTATCCTGGAAAAACAATTTGAAAGGGAATTGAAATCAATATATCATTCATCAATTTATAAAACCAAGAGAAGCAACCCATGTCATGCTCAATTTATTTAAAAGAGGATTTCACATGGAAATTCAAGATCAATAGTTATAGAATATGTGTAATAAGTAGGAACATATCTATAAATTATCAAGCAAAAAAGAATTAAAAAATGAAGGAAAAGTATGAAAACACCTATATGGAAAATCTAGAATCCAACCAAAATGGATCTAATATGTTTTTCCTCCGATGGAGATCACCGAATCTAGGAGGATGGATCTCAATAGAAGTGTGAAAATATCATAGATTGAAAATTCCACATCAAAAAACTATAATCCAATGGAACATAAGTCCATCATAACTTCTAGGGAGAACAAATCAAAATAATAAGAGATATCTAATTACAAGTGGAGAAGAACTTACCAGAAGAGGATATCCATTTCGATCAACACTTCATCCCATTGAGGGAAGAGGCTTTAAGGGACAAATGCCACTAGAGGGATTTAAAATTTTAAAATATTGAATTTGGATTGAATGAGAGGTGTTTAGGATTTAATAGTAAGGTATTGATATTTAAATTAAAATTTTTAGAGCATTAAAAACTTGTTCACGTGGTTTTTTGGGTAGACCACATCGTTAGTACTAAACATGATCCTAACCATGTTCCCAAAATAGAACCACTAGAAGAGATGCATGGTTTGGCTGCATGGTTTAAAAAATCATGTATCAACCGTGCATCCTCCATTGGATATCCAACAAAAGGTGCACAATTTCCTAGGAAAGGCTACATAGTTTTCACTAAGAATGCGCTAGCTATGCTCAGACCCAAAAACCTTAAAAAATCACCATCTTCCTCCAAAGACAACCTAAAACAAGATCCACATAAAGGGAAATCAAAATAAAGTGTCAAAGCACAAGAAAGTTGGTAACACGTCATTATATTCTCCCCGCCATAAAAACTCTATGTCCCCAAAAAGATTCTAGTCTGTAAGATAGAACAAAATAATTGAAAAATAACTCCCTAACTCATCTTATGGGGTGGAAAGTCCTCAATCAAGAATAAGGATTCACCCAAAGGATGACATCACACAAAACTCCAAGATCAAGACACCAAGATCATCATAATATTTCAAACTAGTGAAAGACTAAAGACCTAGAACAGGTCTTCCCACTATTTAATATTTATCATAATGGTGTAACATGATAAAGTCACATTCATTTGATCTAAATAATATAATTCAGCCACTTACTAAGGAGAACATCTAAGGGCTACCACAAAAAACCTTAAAGGAATGAAACATCCAAATAACTCATGATTTCTATAATAAACAATGTTCTCATGGTCCATATATGATCAAACATCCATAAAACATTCACAGAACTAATAAGGATTTATAACCTGGGTAATTAATAAATGGAAACCTAGGATTCTAAATATTTATCCACACCCCTTGATGAGATCATCAAATCAAACACTAGCACCTCCAGGTACTTAGTCCATCAAGAATCCACATCTTCCTAGTTACCTAAGTACATTCCCAAGGTCTATCCAAGTCCAACCAAAAAGATCTCAAACATCTAGGTTAGTGAATAATAGGAAACTACACTCTCATAAGGGATATCATCCGATATATAAAAATTTAGCTCTAACCATCAAGGAAAAAACAAGAGAATACCAAGGAATAATAATAAATCTGAATAGTATCGAAAACCGACCATAGAAAGACACCCATGGAATAAAATAGAAGGGATTTAGAATAAAAACAACCCCCAAACATCTCAAGGTTTCTCATCATAATATTCCACTCCATCACTAGGATTAAAATAAACAGTAAGGAACTAAATTTGTTAGAAAAGAAAGAAAAGAATTCAAGTGTGCAAATCCCTAAGGAAAAACCATGGTGATCTCAATAAAATGAAACCATCCACACAATCACAACCAAGATAAAAATACATGATCCAAAAAGATCCCAAAAATATACCAAGATATATAAAACAAAGGGTTTCAAAAATAGATAAGCTATAATAAGGAAAATCTGAAGCAGTTTCCACTCCGATGTCGAGATCAACAAGATGGCTCAACATCAACCACAACTCCAATCTTATCCATTGTGTGAAATTTTTTACTATGATTCCTATGGTTGGTGCCCTATTACCTTGAAGAATCTACTACCCCGCATTCAAGGGCTAATGATCCCTGACTAAAAATTCTATTTTTGGTATCCCAATTTACAAAACCTCTTAAGGTGACCCAAATGACCACACCATTTACAAACTATCATATATTTTTAATGTATCCTATTAGGATGACTAGGTTATCTATACTAGAATCACATGAAATTATTCTTCTTTCCCTAAGAATATTGTACTTTCTCAACCACAAACAAGGAATTATTCCAAAGAATGAAGACTAACTTCAATAATTCCCAAGATATTATTTCATGAAAACAAGATAGAATCATAACTTCTCACCACTCCTGGATAGGTACCTCAAATAAGGAGTTGATATACTTGGACTTTAGAGTATCAGGAGTCCTAAGAAAATCAAAATCCCATAACCTTCTTCAATACACTTTACTACCTCAGAAGAACCCCATTCACCTTTATAAGAATGTGGATTCCAATTAAAGAAGTCCCAAATGGGTTACAAAGGCTTTAAAGTCTCCATATCTAGAACATGATATATTTTCTAGGTAAAGTCATCAATGAGAGATGTAAATTTTAGAAAACATGAAGGACTACTCCAAAGACCGAACTGATGAATGAACTTTCTATCTTTCATAGAAAATGTCCTGGGATACATTAATGGTCATCAAAAAACATAAGTTCACAAAATAAGAAATAGAATAAAACCCAAAAAAAATACAATCAATCTAAAAGACTTGAAACAAATCCATGAACCTCTATTATCATAGCATCATACATTTAAAGGAACATAGTATTTTCCCATTTCTAAAACATTACACTATTCTTAAAAACTTGAAATCTAGGAAAAAATTAATTACAGTTCCAAAAATCCTTTACTAGGTCATAAAAATTCTTCTAAGGTTTGAAATTCATTAATCCCATTTTATAATTATCAAATCCATTTCTATTTAAAACCCATTACTAACCAAATTTATTCTTAAAGTTTTTCTTTAACATCTAATCAAATAGTCTCTAAAAATCGGGTTTTAAACCTAATATTTTATAAAAGGAAACTTTGTTTAAGAGAAAAAATTTCTCAAATAACTGAATCAAAACTTCTTTAAGTTTCAATTTGGTTTTATAAAGGGATTTAAAATTACCAACAAGGGATTAAAGATGAAATTAACAAACAAGAGCATGAAACAAACCACATCCATAACCATCCCAACTAAACTCACATAAATGAAGTCACATGGAAGAAAATAAATGAGCTTTAAAGTTTATAACCAAGTTATAAATATGAATGGATTGGTTTTATGTTCTTGTAAACTACACACAAACCTCATAACTATTCATGGAATGATTTTTAGATTAGTCACATCAATTCCTCACAGTTTACTAGATTTTTAAGACACTATTCAATTGTGGTCATCCTTCTATTCTAGTTACAAAACTCATAATAGATTCCCCAAATCATGGATAGTCTTATTGGGAATATAAATCACATTTTTCAATAGGAAACCAATAACTAAAAATAAATACACAATTCCCCACATATCTGGTAACTTAAATCTCATCATAAGGAGGTGGTGATCAAGAACCCACTCACAAACTACCTCTTGAGTCCTGACACATACTTAATCTCATTCCTACCATGAATAATCCCAAATAAAATTAGGGATTTCAAGGAGATTTACATCCTTTCAAGGAAAGACCTGCTCTGATAAAATTTGTAATGAACCAACCTAGAATTTCATCTAAACTTACATATGTGTCAATTCACCAATAACCTGAATAGCATTCTTGATATCCATGGGCTAGTGACAAGAACCTAGACATCTTGAATTAACCTTTTTGAATGATTATCAAACAAGAGAAAACAATAATAAAAGTAAACTATTGAAACAATATCAGATAAAAATTCAATACATATATATTAGTATACAAAGAGATGATATAAAAACTAAAAGAGGTATATAACAACCAAAAATTTTCTCCGGGTGGACCACGACTAGACACCATGTCCTAATTCACAAACAAATGGTCACCCAAGCATGAACCCACAAAGGTGGAAGAGAGAAAAATAACCTTCTATATGATCATAAATTTTGAAAACACTAAAAGTTTCAAGTAGGGTGTGAGCTATAGAGCTTAGTAGGATTTCACCAAATATTCTATATAGTTACTTTATAAGTTAATTCAAATATGATAAAAGGGGAGTAAAATAAAGTGGGTATAAGAATTTATATTTTATAAAGGAAAAATAAATCCATAAAAATAATTTTACAATGGAGATGGGTTTAAAATAGAATTTTAAACATTTCAAAAACATTTATCAAACCAAATTTGGAAACATTCCATTTCATAATTTTAAAACAAAACCTTTTATTAGAAATATTTTAAAACCATTTCACAATATAGAGTCATATCTATCTACAAAAGTAAGATCATGCACTTGATATCAAGATTTATACAAGAGTAAATACAATAGAGTCAAGGTGCATCATCTCAATAAACAGATCAATCAAGAGCATAGATCAATCAAGTAAGGAAACTCTAGTTCCAAGTAATGAAAATGAATGTTATCATGTATCGAGTATCAAGTACATAGATGTCATGGGTATAAACTAGATATGATAGCAATTCCTCTATATTCAATATAATCAAAATACATCATAATTGATCATCGATCTTAAATCTAGTCTCATAGTCTCAAGCAAACCAGTTCCATTCACACCCACTTTCCAAGCTACACATTTGTATCCTGAACATTTCATGTTCTCTACAGATCCACTATATGGGGTGTGAGCCAACTATCGAAGAATATATCTAAGTAATATCATCAAACTACCAAGGTTAATATGACTTTCCAAAATAGGTGAGTTAGATAATAAAGTTAAAAGGATCACAATGAGAATATTTATCAATATCAATCATGGTATCAAGCACTCAAAATTTCAATCATGGGCTTATTCCCTCGAATAATATCTCACTCTCACCTCCTAATCTCCCTCAAAGTAAATAATACCTTTTTTTAATAGCCATAAATTGGAAGTACAAGAATCAATAAAATTATATTAAGGGGTTATTACAAGAGTGGATCATCATAAATTTACAACCATATCATAAAAAATCATTAATTTAATTAAAAAAATCTTAAATTAAATCTTTAAAAGGTTAAACATACCCACTGCCCTTAAAAAATATCTTCATAATTACAAATAGGCCTTTAAAACAATAATTGCTTTCAAAACATCTCAAATTAATTTGAGGAAGTATAAAAATTTATGAAATATTAATAACATTTAAAAACATGGGTTTACACCCACTTTCTATGGGAATAAATTACTCATTTTAAATTTCCCACGAACTTCCATTTCAAAATAAGGGTAACATCATTTAAAGAGAGTACTTGTTCATTTCACAAATTAAATCATTTAAAACCCTTTGGAAAGTATCACATGTTTCAACCCATTTAATACAATCCAAATTAATTATATTTAGAAATAAAAATTGGGCCTAATCCCTCACTTTCCACAAGGTATAATTGAAAAAATTCTTAAAAGGGAATTAAAATCAACATAGCATTCATCAATTTATAAAAAATAGAGAAGGAATCCATGCCATGTTCAATTTATTTAAAATAGGATCAAAGATGATTTCAAAAGTCAATTCAAGATCAATAATTATAGAACATGTGTTAGAAGGAGGAACTTATCTATAAATTCTCAAGAAACAATGAATTAAAAAACAAAGAAAAGTCATAAAATCACCTACATGAAAAATTCAGAATCCAGCCATAATGGATCCACGATTTTTTTTCTCTGATAGTGATCACCAAATCTTGGAGTATGGGTCTCAATAGAAGTGAAAAGATATTCTGGATCCAAAATTCCACATTAACCTTCCATGATCCAATAGAATATAAGGCCATCATAACCTTTGGGGATAAAAAATCAAAAGAAGAAGATATATCAGAGGATAAGAGGATAAGAACTTATCAGAAGAGGATCAACGCTTCAATTGAAACTTAGTTCTTCTAAGATAAGTGGTTATGAGATCCAAAACACCTCTAAAGGGCTCCCAAAATCAAAATAATTGAATTAGGTTATAACGTGGGTGTTTGGGATTAAATAGCGGATCTCTAGATTCTAATTACAATTTTTAAGGAATTAAAAACCCATTCAAATGGGTTTCTGGGTAGGCTGCATAGTTAGTACCTATCGTGCATCTAATTGTGAACCCCAAACAAAACCACTAGAATAGATGCACGATTTGGATGCATAATTTGAAAAAGTATGCGCCAACCCTACTCCCTCCTATGGATCTCCAAAAAAAGGTGTACACTTTCTTGGGAAAGGCTATGTGGTTTTCACTAACCACGCACCAACTATGATCAAGCCCAGAAACCTTTAAAAATAACCATCTTCCACTAACAATAACCTAAAATAAGATTTTCACAAAGGGGAATCAAAATAAAGATTCAAAAGAACCTGAATGTTGGTAATGAGATGTTACACTATTCCTTATCTCTTTAGGGGACTTTATGGGTTGCTAGACTCCACTCTTGGTCTATGAATAGTATTCACTACTATCTAGATAAGGGATAGAGGGCTGCACATGGTAGCATATTGAAAAATCTATCATATTCTATTGAATAGGAGTATAGGACATGATGGTCCCCACCATGAGGTTTGAGATAGGTCAAAGTGTTAACGATTTCCAACAAATAAATAAATTCATTATTATTCAAGTATAGAATAATTGGGTGGAATTTATTTATTAAAATTATTCACAAGGTATTAAGTTAATACAAATATAATATTATATGAATGGATATTATTTATTATTCATGGTTCGTTTAATATTTTAGGAATTACAAGTTGAGTTAATGACTGGGTTTTACAGCATAATTTATTTATTATACACTAAAATTAGGGGATAAAATATAAATGATGTTTTTGAAATATTATTTCATCATTACGAGTCATTTATAGCTCATTTACTGGGCATTGGACATACGGGGGTTGGAGAACCCTTTCAAGGTATTTTAACTCCCATAATAAAAGAAAAAGAGGAGCTCTTTTCCATATACTATTCATCCAATAGGAATTGAGATCTTCTCTCTCCTTCCACATCCAAGATAGAGAAAGGTCTTGTCCGAGTGTTCGATCTCTAATCACCATCATGGATCGAAGGAGCATGATTGTGGTGATCATCGTGAAACTGAAGGATTCATAAGAGCTTCATCCTAGAATCTAGAATTTTACAATTGGTGTTCGCATGAAATCTTGAAGTGTGTGTGGATGATATAGAGGGGTTCAACCTCATATCCTTTGAGAAATGATTTCCAATGATTAGATTTAGTTGAATGCTTTTCTGATTCGATTTAGGTAATCATCCATGTTTATTTTTTTTCTTAATTAATTAATAAAAGCTCATCATACGTTTAACGGGGCTGGTGTCACTATAGAAGATGATGTTAGATCACTCTGGTGATGAAAATTTTTAAATCTATAGCCCACTGTCTTTCATTGTGAACCCCAGTACCATCAGATACTTTAGAGGATTAGAAGGTGAAGCATGAAACCTTTATACTAAAAGGTGATGTTAGACTTTGGTGGGATTTTATGCTTTAGGCTACGAGGTGAGAGGGCCTCACATGGGATACATTTAGAGACCTATTCTTTGAGGAGTTCTTCCCAAGTAAAATGAAGTTAGACCAAGAACAAGATTTCATGGAGCTTAGATAGGTAGCAATGAAAATGTTTACTTACTTAAAATGCTTCACAAAGCTTCTCCTCTTTTCACCTCTTTTGTCTAGAGATGAGGCATAGAATTACAGGAAGTTTGAGATAGGGATTTGACCAAAGTTGAGATGTTAGGTCAAGAATTTCAACCAGACAAATTATAATCATGGGATTCACAAGGCCCTGATGATAAAGATGGTTCTGAAAGTGGACTGAGATTCTGGATTCCTCTCCTCTATATAGATTGTTGGTTCCCTTATATCTATCATGAGTACCTTTTCCAGTGGAAGGAAGAGGAAGATAAGAGATGTTCAATAGAGCGCCGATATACTGGTAGAGCAGAGTTCTGCTTCATCAATTCCTTTAAAATGAGTTCCACAATGATTCAACTATGGGAAAGAGGGATATTATATTATGTTATTTATCACCCCAATATTTTTTGAAATATAATTTTTGAATTAATTTTAACTATTCAGTATTTTTCATTTCATGCAACACTGAATATAGCTTGTGTTATATGAAAGCACCAAGTTATTCTTACGTTGTACGCAAAACCATGTAAATCTTATTCTTCACTCAATAGTTAGATTATATTTAGGTACACAAAACACTATTTTTGTTTTTTGTTACACACAATTTAGACTTTCTTTGATATCTTTCATTACACGCAAGACCTAGTTTTACCAAACTACAATATACTATAAATATTATTATCAAAATATTATTATAGTTGTCACCTAGAAATTGGAATGAAGGTTATTAATAAGATTAATTAAATGATGAAAATATGGTTTACACATGTATATAATAAGAATTATTGGGTGACCAATTAACTGGAAATTAAAATAAAACCCATTTGAAAATATAGGAAACCTTTTATTGGAAGACTATATTTTTGAAATCAAATATTGCCCCACCGTTGGTGGTGGGGTGGTAAGGGTTTGGGGGGTGAGGGGTATTTCATGGGGTCAAGTCCCTGGGCTTTCCATTTAATGTAATCTTCTTCTTTGCGTCGTGTGCTTCTTTCACAGTTGTAATCAGTTTTTTATATTTTTTAAATTAAACACATTTTAACTCAATAAATTAATAAAAATAATTATGATAAATTATTTTAATTAAATATACATATATATATATTAATTCATCTAATTAAAATTTATCTTATTTGTTTTCTTGAAAATAGATAAGAATAAAACCAATTTTACACATAAAGATATATATTTTCTAAGAGGTAATTTTACCACCTTTTAATGTTGAACCTATTTTAAATTTAAATTTTAACACTTTTATAAATTATATTTGATAAAAGAAACTTTATTTTTGAAATTTTAATATCAAAATTATCTTAGGGTGAATTTTTTGTTATTTTTCTAAAAAGTTTCATTTTTGAATGAATAGTGAAAAATACTGAATTTTAATTCAAAACTGCATTTTCATCTAATTTATTTATATAGTTAAATTATATTTTAAATTATTACTAAATTATATTTATATCCATTATACCTCTATTAATATAATTTATTTCATTGTAATCAATTTTAAATTGAAATTAGATATAAAAACAATTCAAACTTTTAAACATTTTCACTTAAAAAACTTGTTATCTCGTCCCATCTGTGAGATTAATTTTAAATTATTTTCTTCCACTTATGTCTTTATAATTTGAAACAATAGATTACATATTTTTAATAATAATAATTTATAATTTCTAGTAAGTTCAACTTAGTTTTTTACCAAAAATATTAGTGAAATTGATTAAAATTAATTACAGTGATTAAGGTAAAAATGTGTTTACTTAGTGGTTAAACTTTATCTTAAAGACATAAATAGCCTAGAAACATGTCCAAAATCCATTTTAATTCCATATTTATAACATATCCTCCATTTTATTATAAATTAACCATTATTGGTGTCATGTGATGTAAGAGAGACCACTCAATAGTGTTGACCTTTTTATATTTATAAGATTACAACTCCTCCTCCACTATAAAAGGGCACTCAACCCCCCCCCCCCCCACTTTTTCACACATCTCAAGTCCTTTGTCTCATACCACCCCATAAAAAATAATCTCCAAAATTCCCTCATCTCGTTCTAGAAGCCTCACTTTGTGAAGAAAACAAACCAAGTTAGTCTTTTGGTGAAAACCAAAAGGAATTACCCAAAGAAGAGGTAACATCCTTCGACCAGAAATTTTGTTTTATTTATTTATCCACCCACTAAATTCTTATTATTATATGATTATATAATAACATCAGTATCCTAAACATACTTATATGTTTTTAGGTTAGGTTTTCTACCTATATCTACACACACTTTTATTAAATGAGATATGCAGTCATCGTTCGTGTGTAAGGCGAACTACTGCATCACGAATCGATATCATTCATTCTTCCATTACCACCTTTAAAAGTTGGTAATAATGATGGAATTAATTTTTTATATGATATATATTATTATTATTATTT
The DNA here is from genome assembly GCA_963277665.1 of Viscum album. Taxonomy (NCBI): domain Eukaryota; kingdom Viridiplantae; phylum Streptophyta; class Magnoliopsida; order Santalales; family Viscaceae; genus Viscum; species Viscum album. The sequence continues at coordinate 510,999,632 of OY728136.1, read as the reverse complement.
CTTTATGATTCTGTAATTATTATATAACACAAACCTTCATGATTTCCATTTTATGGGAATATGATAACTTTGTTTGTGGGCAGGTGGACTACTGATTCCTCAAAGCGATGTGATTCATTCACACTTTACATAGAATGTATTAAGAAAGGATTTGGTAAAAATATATGATATATATGAAATATTAATTCTAATATAATTATAATATATATATATATGTCATTTATTTTCTTTCATTCAATACGACAAGAAAACAGAAATAGTGTTCATGCGTACATACGACTTATCGTCTCCATGAATGGTGTATTCCATTTCATATTTATAAATTTTATAGATTATTATAAATAAATATATAATGAATATATATGATATTTATATTGTGGTTATAATTCTAGAGGTGATGAAACCATGGTATAAGTAATAAGACAAAAAATATAACAAATCAAAACACAAGCGAAAAAAGGTAGTTGTTACCCAAAACATAATTTTAACATGGAATTGTTAATAAACGGGTAATATAAAGTCATAATCAAATAAAATATGGTATTATATATAATAATATGTTTATTTGGTATATTTATAATAAAATTATATTTTTTATACATGATATTTGAATGTGTATGAGGAAAGTCAAGACTTATGCTAAGGGTTTTCTCATCTCACTTTTATTTCTCTGAGATATATGCTATATTCACTACTTATTCTTATTGTGTGGGGTATATACTAACCTATGACATGTTATATCATTAATTTAATTTATTTAATGATATTAAATTTTTTAATTTATGTTATTATTTCATGGGGATCACGATTCAAAAGTTACTCATGTAGTAAGGGGATTTATAGTCTCACTTTTATTTCGGCAAGACTTATGTCATATTCACCACTCATTTATTTTGAGTGGTGTATATAATTCCCATGAATTAATTATATGATTATTAATTTTAAATTTATGTATATTTACATATCCATTTTATAATCTCTATTTCATGGGGTTTATGGTCCAAAAGTTACCAAATTGGTAAAGTAATTTTGTCTCAATTTGCCTTCTTTGAGACACATGTCATGTTATGCACATATATTATTCTACGAGGTGAATATGATTCACTTTAACATGTTATATCATGAATATAATTCTTTTCATTATTTTTTAATCTTCATGTAATGTTATTTATTAATTGTTATTATGATTCAAAGTTACCAATGTGGTAACAATTTATTGCTACAATCTCATCATTTGTTGGGATTATTTATGATTATGCTTTTGTAGATGAAATATTATGATCCATATCTCAAGAACTCTAATTAATTTTATTCTCCTATATTTATTCATGATATATTAATTTAATGGTATCATTTTTTCACTCTTTTTTACTTAATATGATTAAGAAAATGTTTTTAAGAAAATTTTACTTTATAACTCTCTTCAATTAGAAATCTGTTTTATTCAAAAACCATGTTTTCTAAAAAAATAAAAAAAATGTTTTTAAATTATATTTTAAGATAATTTTCAATGAAAATGATTTTATATTTTTTTATGTTTTAATCTATTGAGAGGTTTTTTCAAAGCATCCTTTATAAATTTTCAAGTTTTTTTTCAAAGAAAATAGTTTTCAAAATATTTTATGTTTTAAAAATAATTTTTAAATAGAAAGGATATTTTCCTCAAAAAATATTTTAAATTATTTTTAAATATTACTTTATAATTTTTAAAAGTGGTTTTTAAATAAAAATATTTTAAAAATGTTTTATGTCTAAAAAATTATTTTCAAAGAAAGGTTGTTTTTTTACGAAACGATCCAAGTGATCTTTCAAAATCCTTCTCCATATAAGATGACACCCTTTGATATATTTAATGATTTAATATGGGGATATGATCTAAGGAAACCATTCTTATTATTTCTTAGAATTTTTTATATTTAATATGAAAATTTATTTATGAAAACCATTTCTCTTCCATGGATTTTACCATAATAAAACACGTATGAAACTGCTTCCTTTCATGAGTTATTATATAGTGAAATGATTATAAAACATGTATATTTTCCATAGTTTATGATATGATGAAATTTTTATGATAATTAATGGTTTATGATATGATGTTCATAAAACCCATATCTTTTTATAGTTCATGATATGATGAATGTTGTATTATCTTAAGGAACATGTATGTATGATTTCATTATGTGATGGGTGGGACCTATATCTCTCTCAAATTAATTAGGAAAAGATATATATCTCACGAGATAATGATGGTAAACAATTCAATGGTCTTGATCCACAATGGGAAATAGGTGTGTCCTAATCCAAAATGGGAAACAGGTGTGTCCTAATCTACAATGGGAAATAGGCATGTCCTGATCCAAAATGGGAAACAGGTGTGTCCCGATCCACTATGTTTATATTCTAGGGAGTAAACCTTGACTACTATGATGTTATGTGTGAAGTTGATTACATTTTCACAATGTTATGTGTGGACCTGGTTGCATGTCTATAAGTTTATGCAAGGGCCTGATTTCATGTCCTTAACTTTATGAGTGAACCTGTTTCTACTTATACATATTCATGATGTTATAAGATGATGTGTATGACAAAAATATATGTATTATTCCTATTATATTCTCACATGGTTCATGTTATTTATTATTTTATTATTCATGTCTTATGAACATCCAATCTTTATGTCGTGACTCTTGATTATGATCTTTGATATGTTGGGTATGATCTTCTATTGTTATGATCGTGTTCTCATACCCTTATGATCATGATTACACTTAAATATATCCTTTTTTATCCTTACTGAGCATATGATCTCACCCTTTCTTAGGTTTTCTTTCCCTAGGTTATGAATAAAATTTTTAGGTAGGATTACTAAAGGGGGAGATCTTTATGGGAGACTTTGGAGATATTTCACCAAGTTAGAAGATATTGTGTTCCATGTTTCCAAAGATACTAAAATTTTATTTTAACATCCCAAGTAAGTAAAGAATAATATATTTTAATATATATGTCTATTTATGAATTAGATATTGTTTTAGAGGCTTAAAATGATAATAAATCCAATCTTAAGCATGGAATACTCTAATGTTTTTAAAAGATTGTTTTACCGCCTTTTGATGGAAAACCATTTTAAATATAACTTTTAATAATTTTATAATATCTATTTGTCAAAATAAACTTATTATTTAGAATTGGTACATTTAAATTTACTTTGTATAAATTTTTGGCATTTTTCTGACAATGTTCATTTTTAATGAATAGTGAAAAATACTGCATTTTACTTCAAAACTGCTTTTTTATCTAATTTAATTATATGGTTAGATTATATTTTTAATTGGTTTTAAACTGTAATTAGAATATAGTTTTACAATTTAATCTATTTGTGGTCATTATAATTAATTTCACTTTGAAATTGGACATAAACAATTTTCAATCTTTTGATAGATATTGTTTTCAAAAAACACGTTATTTGTTTTGATAACGGGAATTATTTTTAAATTAATTACCGCAATTTCTGTGTTTGGAATTTGATAAAATGGATTCCATATTTGGAATCATAAGGTCCAAATTATGCAATTAATACTTTTTTGTTTTTGGACATTATGAATAGTAACGATGGTAATTATCTTTAATTATCGTGATTAATTAATAACCGGGTAGTTAAGGGTAATAAAATAATATCATAATAATATAAAATGACCACAAAATGTGTCCAAATCTTTTTTTTTTGAGTCATGTCCGACCATGGGATGCCTTGCTCTAACCTTGGGACCCCATGGAATCACTTTTGAGTGATAGTGACCTTTTATCATATTATATTTAAAGAAAGGAAAATATAACCAAACTATGTAACACCTAAGTAAAAAAAATTAATTTTGTTTAAATAAATGGTTTCTTAGACTAAAAATAGTCTTTTTAAAGATAAAAATATTTCCTACATCATGGTATTTTTTTATAATTTAAATACATTAAATAAATAAATTTATTTAGGACACCCTGATGATGCAATGATTACCTCATTAATGAACGATTTAAATAAAATGAAAAGATAAGGTAAAATATAAGACTTAAACTTGTCAAAAACCTATTATATTGGTTTATTTCGAGCCCTTATCACCTTATACTCGAAATATATCATTTTGGGACCTTTAAAATCCGAAAAGCATTTCATAATAAAGTAACATTTCATGACCTTCCAAGAGTGCCCCTCCTTCCTCTTATAAAAGGCCCCCACCTCTACCCCTTTACCCACACCTCTCAAGCCCTTGACTCGTACAACCTATGCTCATATTATCTCTCCACATCCCTCTCTTACTCCTAGAGGCCTCACTTTGGGCAGAAGTCTTCCCAAGGAAGCGTTTGGCTCAAATCAAAAAGAGTTACCTGGTTTAGAGTTAATGTATTCTCTCGAGTTTCTTTCTTCTATTTTTCCTTCTTCACTCCCCCTAAAATTATTATTCTTTGATTCCATAACAACACCAGTATCCTAAATATACTAGTATTTTGTTATGAGAATTATTTTATTTACACTTACACACACACCTCTGTCTAATGGTTAAAGAACATACTGTTTCTATGGGTGGCGAATTACTGCCTCACGAAACGATGATTGTTCAATCTTCTTTTAACACCTTTCATGGTGGCCATTAATATGACACTATTTTTATATATGATATATATTATGCTTATTTTTTCTTTATGCTTCTATATTTTTTTATATAGAGATAACCTTTATGGCCTCCATTATATGTAAACATGATAATTTCATTTGAGAAAGTGCGGACTACCGCCCCCACAAAGTGATATGACTCATTCATACCATATGTGGTACGTATAAAGGATAGGTTTAATGATATTATATATGATACAATACTGTAATTATAATACTACTATATTTCATTATTTTTTTATTCCATTAAATATGAAATAGAAATGGAAGAAGCGTTCATGCATACGTACGGCTTACCGTCTCCATGAACGGTGCATTTAATTTCTTAACTCTAAATGTTATGTACTATTATAAATACATGTATATTCTAGATATATATGGTATATATGATATCAAAATCATGAATATCATTCTGGATATAATGAACTTTTGACCACATTAACAACATGTAATTATAAGAAGTCCATTTTTGACTCAAGTACCAAATATCGACAAAACGAATGTTATTAACTTAAATGATTACATAATGTTTATAAAATGATAATAAGTGATATAAAAGGAATAATAAACTTTAAAAAGGTTATTAATCACGTAGAAATTAACATTATTTTATTATTCAATATATTAAATAATGATCGAGTCAAGTCGGACCCGAGGTAAGGAACTTCATCTCAATCTTCTTTCATTGAGGCATATTTTGGGTTACTATAAGACTTTCTTTTATACGATGTATAAACACCTTTGACTTTTCATTTCATCCAAAGGGAATCTTTTTCTACGAATTGTTTTACTAAACGACAAAAAGGAATGTTTCTTTTAACGTACGCGGTGACGACGACCTTTCAACCGCCGCAAGTATTATTTGATCTTTGTCTTCCTCAACAAGCCCTAATGTTTTCAAAAAAAATACCATATACTATATTATGTATTTTGGTATTGAAAATGGTTTTTATAATGGATTTTTTATATCAATATATTTAAGTGATATATTGTGATTGAAATGTGTAAATTTTTTCTTTCCTTTATATTTGTTTTATGTCTTATGATTTTATAATGGTACTTGGACATTTGATGGGTGGTTACGTGATAAACCAAATGATGGGTGGTGCCGTGAATACTAGGATAGGTGGTTATGTTATAACCTCCAATGCATTGGGTATGGAATTCGGTCGTATGGCTATTCCATTTAGTGACATGTGTGGAAGTCGACCTTATGGTTATTCCATTTAAGTATGTTTATGTTCCAAGTTACCTTTATACGTTATGTGTTATTTATATGGGTTTTATGGTAATCTTTTGGTTACAAAAGGGTAAACAATGATCTTTTATTCAGTGAAGAGTATTTACTACTTCATAAAGGTTAAAATTATTACTTATGATTAGGTATTCATGGTTTACTTGTTGTTTTGAAAAACTAACAGTTTCCTTCTTTGTGTATTCTTTACTAAGCTTTTTATGATCATACCAAGTTTTTGAAATGTTTTTCACATGAAATAAAGTGGAATAGGGTCAAGTATGGGATCATGTAAAAGTCATGATGTCTAAAACATGGAACTAGACATGACTCTTTTTTTTTAAGAGTTTTTATTTTATGAAAAAATGGAAACTGAGTAGAAGTGTCTACTTTGTAATACTTTTTCAATGTAATAGTTATGGCCTAACTGTCTAAAACTCTAAACCTGAAAAGATCCTCAATGTGAATTATTAATTTAATTCAAGATTATGTAATGTTTTAAGGTTGGGTCCTTATAGTTGGTATCAGAGGTCGGTTTAGACAACTTTAGGAGTTATAATTCTATTAAATGATTATCCAAAAATATTTTTTTACATTATGGTCAAATTGAAATGATATAGAATTTGAATATTACAATGTTGATGCATCTAAGACATGTTTGTTCAGAATGGTTTTCTGTAGAGGAAATAGGGAATCAGTGCTAGGAAGGAATACAGAAGTAAATGACCTTCCAAATCAGCATCCTGAGATGGTCAGAATTGGAACTGTACAGTTTGTTGCAGTAATGGAACAGTTGACTCAAGCGATAAATGGTGGTGGTATCCATGCACAAGATCATCTAGTTAAACCACAGAGGAACATGTTAGTGGTGGAACATTTCATGAGGAAACATCCCCCATCATTCAGAAGATCATATGACCATGTGCTAGATGAAGGGTGGATTAAAGCACTGGAAAATATTTTTGATGTCATGGGGTGTTGAGAAAATAAAAAGGTTAGTCTTACTATTTACCATTTGGAGGGTGAAGCATATCAGTGGTGGTCGATGATTAAAAATATTAGGGACTCTGATGAGATTGATTCTCTTGACTGAGATGAATTCAAAGGTATGTTCCTTGAGAAATATTTTCCTAAGGCTGTTCGACATAGGATGGAAAAACAATTCTTGGAAGTGAGGTAAGAGGACGACTCAGTGGCTGATTATGAAGAGGGGTTCACTCAATTGGAAAGGTATGCTCCAAATTTCATACGAGATCTTGATAGTAAAATCAATCGTTTTTACTCAGTTTTAAAGCCAAAGTATCAAAGGTATTTAGCTTATCGCGAGTTCAAAAGTTATTAAAAACTTTTTTGATGTGTGGAGAAGGTGGAAATGGATTTTTTCGATGATCAGGTGTTCTTTGCCAAACAACATAATTAGAGTTCCAGTTGGCAGGCAAAGGGAAATAATTCATCAAAGAATCCTAGAGGTAATAAAACCAAATATCCATCCTATGAGAAGTGTGGTAAATTGAATCCTGGAGAATATTTATCCAACTATGTAAAGTGCTTTCGGTGTGGTAAGTCTGGTCATATTGCTCGTAACTGTAAGGAAGATGTCAAGAAGGCAATGAAAATCCAGTGGTAAGATGTTTTAAGTGTAATTAAATGGTTCATTATGAAAATTAGTGTCTAACGAAGAACTAAACTGAGGGAAAGCAGGCAGACTACAAGCAGAAAGGGGTGGTGAAATCCTTTACAACTACTTTAGTAGATGTTGGGCCATCGAATGAAGTAGTATCAAGTACATTGTTTGTTTGTTCAGATTATTCCAATGTGTTGTTTGATTTAGGGTCTACACATTCTTTCATTTCTGAGAAGTTTTCTATTAAATTGGGAATTCCATATCAAGATATGAATCCTAAACTTATGGTAAAAACACCAGGGGGAAACGTTGAGACAAAAAGAAATTATAAGAACCTTCTTATCCTTGTGTGTGGAAAGAATCTACCAGAAAACCTTATTGTTTTGCCTCTAGTAGAGTTTGATGTTATTTTGGGCATGAATTGGATTTTTATTTATCATGCTAAGATTGACTGCAGATCTAAAGAGGTTTCTTTTCAGAAATATTTTCAATTTGTGTACAAGAATGAACCCTTTATTTTGATAACATATCAGGAAGCCGAGAAACTAGTAAACAATGGAAATGAATGTTACTTTGCACATGTTGTTGGAAACAAAGGAACTTTTCAGATTAATTATGTGCTAGTGGTAAATGAGTATCTTGATGTTTTTCTTAATGAGTCTCCCGGTATTATACATGATCGGGAAGTTGAATTTACTGTTGACTTAGTTCCTGATTCTAATCCAATTTCAAAACCCCCTTATCGAATGGCTCAAGTTGAACTTTTAGAGTTAAAGAAGCAATTGCAGGAGTTATTATATAAAGGTTTCATTTGACCTAGCACATCACCATGGGGTGATCCTATATTGTTTTTGAAAAAGAAAGATGGTTCAATGAGACTTTGCATTGATTATAGAGCATTGAATAACATCACTGTTAAGAAAAAGTATCATTTGCCTCATATCGATGATTTTTTTTATCATCTCTAGGGAGCTCAGTATTTTTTGATGATTGACTTGAGGTCAGGGTACCATCAGTTGAAAGTAAAATAAGCAGACGTTCCGAAGACTGTGTTTTGTACTAGATATGGCCATTATGAATTTGTAGTTATGCCTTTTGGGTTAACTAATGCACATGTTGTATTCATGGATCTAATGAATATAATTTTCCATGAATTCTTGGATAAGTTTGTGGTTATTTTCATTGATGATATTTTGGTGTTTTTTAAAAGTAAATGGGAGCATGAAATATATTTAAGGGTTATTTTTCAAACCTTAAAAGAAAAGAAATTGTATGGGAAATTCAGCAAGTGTGAGTTTTGGTTGCAACAAATTTCTTTCCTTGGTCACATTGTTTCTAAAGATGGTATAATTGTTGATCCTGCTAAAACAAAAGTTGTTGAAGAATGGCCAAGACCCACAAATATAACCAAGATTCGTAGTTTTTATGGTTTGGCAGGCTATTACCAAATGTTTGTTAAATCTTTTTCATGGTTTTCCAGCCCATTGACTAAGCTAAATCGAAAGGGTGTTAAGTTTATCTGGATAAAAGAATGTGATGATTGTTTTCAGAAATTGAAAAAAAAGATTGGTGAATGATCCAGTTTTGACACTGTCTTCCAGAAATGGTGAGTTTGTTATCTACAGTGATGCTTCATTGAAAAGACTTGGTTGTGTCCTTATGAATAATGATCAGGTAATTTATTATGCTTCACGTCAGTTGAAAACTCATGAGTTAAATTACCCTACACATGATTTGGAATTATCTGCTGTTTTTTTTATTTAAAAATTTGGAGGCATCATTTGTATGGTGTAAAGTGTGAAATATATACTAATCACAAAAGTTTAAAGTATATATTCACTCAGAATGAATTGAACATGAGACAGAAGAGATGGCTGGAATTAATCAAAGATTATGATTGTACAATTTATTACCATCCAGGAAAATAAAATAAAGTGGATGATGCTTTGAGTTGAAAAAGTAATGCTTCATTAACCATGATATGTTTGGAACAAGATCCTTCGGTTTTTATTTGATTAACTTTGGTATAGAAGTTGTTGGTGCAGGAATTTTTTTTTTGTTTCAGGTGTTAGTGAGATCATCTCTATCAGACAGAATTAAGCAAGCGTAGAAGAATGACAGTAAGTTGCAAGAAAAAGGTATATCTGGTTCATAAGGGTAAGTTACCTAAATTTAACATTGATAATGATTGTGTTTTGAGGTTTGGGAAGAGGTTATGTGTGCCTTGTGATTTAGTGTTGAAGAATGAGTTGTTATGTGAGGCTCATAGTTCCCTGTTTTCAGTTCATCCTGGCAGTACTAAGATGTACAGAGATATGCAGGAGTATTACTGGTGGGATGGAATGAAAAGAGATATTGCCGATTTTACTATGAAGTATTTGACTTGTCAACAGGTTAAAGCAGAGCGGAAGTTACCGAAATGGATGCTTCATTCTTTACCAGTTCCAGAGTGGAAATGGGAAAATATATCCATGGACTTCATTATGGGATTACCAAAGACATCTCAAGGTAATAATGAAATATGGGTTATTGTTGATCGATTGACTAAATCTGCTCATTTCCTTCCTATGAGAGATACATTCTCTATATATCAACTTTCTCAGTTGTATGTTAAATAGATAGTCAAGTTACATGGATTTCCCCTCTCCATTGTATCTGATCGTGATCCTAGGTTTACTTCTAACTTTTGGAAGGGCCTTCAGAATTCATTGGGTACTGAATTAAATTTTAGTACAGATTTTCATCTGCAATCATATGGGCAGTCAGAATGAACAATTCAGACCTTGGAGGATATGTTACATTCTTTCACGATGTATTACCAAGGAATTTGGGACCAACATCTTTCTTTGGTGGAATTTTCTTATAATAAAAGTTTTCATTCTAGTATACAGATGGCTCTGTTTGAGGAATTATATGGTAAATGGTGTTGAACTCTAGATTTTTGGGATGAAGTAGGGGAAAGGAAGATGTTGGGACCAGAATTAGTAGAAGAGATGGAATAAATGGTTCAGTTGATTCAGAAACACATGAGAATAGCTCAGATTTGGCAGAAAAGTTATGCAGATAACCGGAGGAAAGATCTTTCTTTTGAGGTAGGTGATCATGTTTTTCTCAAAGTTTCTCCATGGAAAAGTGTGATGTGTTTTGGAAAGAAAGGAAAGCTGAGTCTGAGGTTCATTGGACCTTATCAAATCCAGGAGAAAGTTGGACCAGTTGCATATAGAGTGGCATTACCTCCAATTTTTTCCCAGGTACACAATGTTTTTCATGTTTCAATGTTGAGAAAGTATATGCCAGATCCATCTCATGTTTTGAGCCCAAACATAGTTCAGTTGGAAGAGAATCTCTCTTACGAGGAACAACCAGTCCAGATTCTTGACCATAGAGAGAAAGTGTTTCGGAATAAGGTAATTCACCAGGTGAAGGTTCTATGGAAAACCCATTTAGTTGAAGAGGCAACATGGGAATCTGAAAATGCAATGAGGGATAAATACCTCCACTTATTCGATAAGTAAATAAATTTCAGGGATGCAATTTTCTAAAGGGGGGAAGGATGTAACATCTCAATTAAGTAAATAATAATATATTTTCATATCTATGTCTATTTATGAATTAGTTGGTGTTTTAGAGGCTTAAAATGATAATAAATACAATCTTAAGCATGGAATATCTAATGTTTTTAAAAGATTATTTTACCACCTTTTGATGGAAAACCATTTTAAATCTAACTTTTCACAATTTTATAAGCTCTATTTTTCAAAATAAACTTATTCTTTAGAATTGGGACATTGAAATTTACTTTGGATAAATTTTTGGAATTTTTCGGACAATGTTCATTTTTTAATGAATAGTGAAAAATACTACATTTTACTTCAAAATTGATTTTTCATCTAATTTAATTATATGGTTATATTATCTTTTTAATTGGTTTTAAAGTGTAATTAGATTATATGTTTACCATTTAATCCAGTGGTGGTCATTATAATTAATTTCACTTTGAAATTGGACATAAACAACTGTCAATCTTTTGATAGATATTGTTTTTAAAAAACACGCTATTTGTTTTGACAACGGTAATTATTTTTAAATTAATTACCGCAATTTCTATGTTTGGAATTTAGTAAAATGGATTCCATATTTAGAATAATAAGGTCCAAATTATGTAATTAAGACTTTTGTTTTTGGACATTATGAATAGTAATGATGGTAATTATCTTTAATTATCGTGATTAATTAGTAACTGGGTAGTTAAGGGTAATAAAATAATATCATAATAATATAAAATGACCCCAACATGTGTCCAAATCTTATTTTTTGAGTCATGGCCGACCATGGTATTCCTTTTTCCAACCTTGGGACCCCATGGAATCACTTTTGTGTGATAGTGAACTTTTATCATATTATTTTTAAAGAGAGGAAAATATAACCAAACTATGTAACACCTAAGTAAAACAATTTTAATTTTGTTTACATAAATTATATATTAGACTATAAATATTAATTGTAAATCTAAAAATATTTCCTACATCATGGTATTTTTTTATAATTTTTAGACATTAAATAAATAAATTTATTTATGACACCATGATGATGCAGTGATTACCTCATTAATGAACGATTTAAATAAAATGAAAAGATAAGGTAAAATATAAGATTTAAACTTGTCAAAAACCTATTGGATGGGTGGATTTAGAACCCTTATCACCTTATCCTTGAAATATATCATTATGGGACCTTTAAAATTCGAAAATCATTTCATAATAAAGTAACATTTCATGACCTTCCAAGAGTGCCCCTCCTCCCTCTTATAAAAGGCCCCCACCTCTACCCCATTACCCACACCTCTCAAGCCCTTGGATTGTCCAACCTATGCTCATATTATCTCTCAACATCCATATATTACTCCAATAATCCTCACTTTGGGCATAAGTCTTTCTAAATAAGTCTTTGGCTCAAATCAAAAAGAGTTACCCGATTTAGAGGTAATGTCTTCTCTCAAGTTTCTTTATTTTATTTTTCCTTCTTCACTCCCCCTAACATTCTTATTATTTGATTCCATAACAACACCAGTATCCTCAATATACTAGGATATTTTATATGATAATGATTTTATTTACACTTACACACACACCTTCATATAATGGTTAAAGAACATATTGTTTCTGTGGGTGGCGAATTACTACTTCACAAAATGATGATTGTTCAATATTCTTTTAACACCTTTCATGGTGGCCATTAAGATGACACTATTTTTATATATGATATATATTATTTTTATGTTTTCTTTATGCTTCTGTATTTTTTTATATATATAAAACCATTATGGTCTCCATTATGTGTAAACACTATAATTTCATTTGAGGAAGTGCGGACTACCGCCCCCTCAAAGTGATATGACTCGTTCATACCATATGTGGTACGTATAAAGGATAGGTTTTTTGATATTATATATGATACAATACTATAATTATAATACTACTATGTATCATTATGTTTTAATTCAATTAAATATGAAATAGAAATGGAAGTAGCGTTCATGCGTACGTACGGCTTACCGTCTCCATGAACGGTGCATTTAATTTCTTACCTCTAAATGTTGTGTACTATTATAAATACTTGTACATGATGGATATATATGATATATATGATATCCAAATCATGAATATCATTCTGGATATAATGAACCTTTGACCACATGAACAACATGTAATTATAAGAAGTCCATTTTTGACTCAAGTACCAAATATAGACAAAACAAACGTTATTAACTTAAATGATTACATAATATTTATAACATGGTAATAAGTGATATAAAAGGAATAATAAACTTTAAAAAGGTTCTTAAGCAATTAGAAATTAACTTTAGTTTATTAATTAGGATATTAAAGAACGATCGAGTCAAGTTGGACGCGAGGTAAGGGACTTTGTCTAAATATCCTTTCATTGAGGCATATTTTGTGTTAATACAAGACTTTATTTTATACTCTGTATAAACACCTTTGACTTTTCATTTCATTCAAATGGAATATTTTTCTACGAAGCGTTTTACTAAATGAAAAAAAGGAATGTTTCTTTTAATGTACACGGTGACAACGACCATTCCACCGCCGCGAGCATTATTTGATCTTTGGCTTCCTCAACAAGCCGTAATGTTTTTAAAAAGAAAATAAATACCATATAATCTATTATGTATTTTGGTATTGAAAATGGTTTTGATAATGGATTTGTTATGTCAATATATTTAAGTGATATATTGTGATTGAAACGTGGAAATTTTTTCTTTCCTTTATATTTGTTTTATGTCTTATGATTTTATAATGGTACTTGGACATTTGACGGGTGGTTACATGATAAACCAAATGATGGGTGGTGCTGTGAATACCATGATGGTTGGTTACGTTATAAACTTCAATGCATTGGGTATGGAAGTTGGCCGTATGGATATTCCATATAGTGACATGTGTGGAAGTCGACCGTATAGTTATTCCATTTAAGTATGTTTATGTTCCAAGTTACTTTTATAAGTTATGTGTTCTTTATATGGGTTTTATGGTAATATTTTGGTTACAAAAGGGTAAGAAATGATATTTTATTCATTGAAGAGTATTTACTACTTCATAAAGTTTAAAAGTATTACTTATGATTAGGTATTCATGGTTTAGTTTTTGTTTTGAAAAACTAACAGTTTCCTTATTTGTGTATTCCTTACTGAGCTTTATATGCTCATCCCAAGTTTTTGAAATGTTTTTAATAGGAAATAAAGTGTAATAGGATCAAGGAAAATTCATGCCGTATAAAACATGGAACTAGACATGACTTTTTTTTAAGAGTTTTTATTTTATGAAAAAAATGGAAACTGAGTAGAAGTGTCTACTTTGTAATACTTTTTCAATGTAATAGTTATGGCCTAACTCTCTAAAACTCTAAACCTGAAAAGATTCTAAATGTGAATTATTCATTTAATTCAAGATTATGTAATTTTTTAAGGTCGGGTCCTTGTATTTATGGTCCCCAGGCATGTATTTTAGTAATGTGTTTAATATTCATTTAAAATGATTTAGTATTTTTTTATGTTAATACTGGGTTGTTATAGTTGGTATCAAAGGAAATGTTTATTTAACCTTGGGAAACTAGGATGATAAAACTTTAGTGAGATCCCTAGGGATATTTCTAAAGATATGTAAAGGGATGTATCTAAGGATAATCCTAAGGTGTTATATATTTAAAATTAGGTGTCCTGATTTATGCATCCTATAAGTAATTTTTCATGGTTATGTGGTTTTATACTATGATAAGTGTTGTTCACATATGCTTTTTGGTCTTAGTTAACAGTGGGAACTAGAAGGAACTAGGTTAACATTTAATGTTTTATATGTGGAAATTATGGGAATTATAAAAATAAATTTCCTAAGTGGAAATATCATGAAGATAATCAGAAAGGTGGTACGAATATTGGTTATACTTATGAAGATAAAGAAACCGCAAATGACATGTGAAATGTATGGGATTTTCTAACAGTATTATTTACATTAAACATAAGAAAAAAGATTAAATTGAGGTTGAGGGACCTTAAGAAATGATTCAAATTTTATATTCTATGAAAGGGGTATTAAGGAATAAGATTATGAATCCTAATTAATGGTTTAATAATAAATTTGTATGATTGAAGTTTATATGTATATAAATTCAAGAATTATATTATATGAATCATGAAGTATATGTTTTACATTAGGTATTTGAAAAAATATATTTAATGGTGTTGATGAACTAGAAAATTTATTTAATAGAAAGATAATATTTTGATTAAGGTAATGTAACCCTTAATCTGTCCCTGATGTTGAGAAAATTGGGTTTAGCTTGGATAAAGAGATGATTGATATGGATAAAGTAAATTAGATATTACTGATTACCCTAGAACTAATTATTAATTTGTTGATAAAGTGGTATCTATTATCATGGATAAAGTTTACAACCTTTTTTAATTTAAGTAATATATCCAATAATATTTTTAATAAAAAAGTATACATATCTTTAATAAGGTTTTATCGTAATTCAGGTTATTTCTATGTTTTAAGAGAAGACATGATAAAATTATTCACATGTTTGTAATGTGGAAACCAAGAGATGCTTTATAACATATGGGGATCAATGTTAATATGATTTTGAGAAATTTAGTGAACTTATTTATAAATTTTTAGATTTTCATATTTTTTAAGGGTTACAAGGTTAACCATTTATGGAATGTTTTAAGTTAAACTTCATATGAGGTTTTAAATATTAAAATATTATCTCACCATATGAGGATTTATGAATATTGGATAACCTATTATAACCATTTTATTATTATTTCAACTAAAGATAGTTTAAATTAATTATCATTTTATTTTTGGATCTCATGATCTGTTAGTTCTTTAGGAAAAACAAATTCACATTCATTCCCTGAAGTAAGAGATAAAGTGGGAATTGATCAAGGCACAACCAAAGGGTGATATTTTTCATATTTAATGGAATTAAACCAAATAAGTATATCTTCTTACAAAAAATTATTCAACTCTAGGAAAAGGATATTGAAAAATATTTATCCTAATAGCTTTATTTCTATTTAAGTGATGTCTTATAAATCATTACAAATTTATGGTTTTGAGGCCCTTAACTTTCCATTGATCATTCATTTTCTTATGATCAATGATCTTTATCACTCTCTATAATTATTTATTCTTTTCTTACATGTCCAATATTCACTTACCACCAATTTTCTTCCATATAGAAACCTAGTTATGAGTTACATTTGGTAACCATTATGGTTCTAACTTTCGTTTTTTAATGGAAGTTTTAGTATTCATTTTTATGATGTGGGTTTCTATGAAAGGAACTTACAAGTATTAAACCTTTGATAAACCAGATGAATTTCAATGGAGAAATTCCTTCTAAAGGGGATAGAATGTAAAACCCTGATATTTTGTGAAATATATATTTTTTAATTAATTTAAACTATTTGATATTTTTTCCTTCCACACAACAGTAAATATATCTTGTGTTATATGAAATAACCAAGTTATTATTGCTTTGTATGTAACACAATATCAAGATTTTTCTTCATGTAACACTTAGATTAGCTTGCGGTACAAAAACTACTATTTTTCTTATGTTAAACACAATTTTGAGTTCCTTAGATAGTTTTCATTACATTCAAGAACTATTTTTACCAAACTACAATGTACAATTAATATTATTATTAAAATGTTATTATAGTTTTCATCTAGATATTGGAAATGAAGTTATGAATAAGATTAATTAAATTATGAAAATATGGTTTAAAATTTTAATTAATAAGAATTATTAGGTGAATAATTAACTAGAAATGAAAAATAAAACCCATCTTAAAATATTGGAAAACTTTAGCTGGAAAATTATATTTATGAAATCAAACATGTTTTACCTCAATAAATTAATTAAACCGATTTTTATAAATGATTTTAATGAAATATATATATATATATATATATATATATATATATATATATATATTATTCAGTAAACTAATTAATGTTCATATTATGTGTTTCCTATATAATATATAATAATAAAACCAATTTTATGCATAAAGATATATATTTTCTAAAAGGTAATTTTACCGCCTTTTAATGCCACACCTATTTTAAATCTAAATTTTGAAACTCTTATAAATAATATTTGATAAAATAAACTTAAATTTTAAATCATAACTTCAAAATTATCTTAGGTTTAATTTTTTTTATTTTTCTGAGAAGTTTCATTTTTGAATGAATAATGAAAAATACTGAATTTTAATTCAAAACTGCATTTTATTAAAATTTATTTATATAGTTAATGTATATTTTAAACTTGTATTAAAGTATATTTAGATAAATTATACATATATTAATACAATTTAGTTCATTTTAATTAATTTATCATTGAAATTAGATATAAAAACATTTCAAACTTTTGAACATTTTCACTTTAAAAACTTGTTGTCTCGTCCCATCCGCGGGATTAATTTTAAATTAATTTCTGCCAATTATGTGTTTAGAATTTGGAAAAATGGATTAAATATTTTTAATAATAATAATTTATAACTTATATTATGTTTAACTTAGTTTTCCATGAAAAATATTAGTGAAATTAATTAAAACTATTTACAGTTATTAAGATAAAACTGAGTTTACTTAGTGATTAAACTTTAACTTAAGGGGAAAAATAACTAGAAAAATTTCCAAAATCCATTAAATGGAAATATTTAGACCATATATTCAATTTTATATAACATGGATCATTATTGGAGGCACATGATGTAAGAGAGACCTCTCAATAGTGTTTACCTTTTTATATCTATAAGAATGTCACTCCTCCTCCACTATAAAAGGACATTCACCCCCTTAATTATTCACAACAATCAAGTCCTTTAGCTCATAAAAACCCTATACAAATAAAATTAAAAATTCAATATTATCATCCTATAATCCTCACTTTGGGTATAAATCAAACCAAGTTAGTCTTTTGGTGCAAACCAAATGGAATTACCCAAAGAAGATGTAACATCCTTGAACAAGCACTTTTTTTTATTTCTTTCTCAACTCCCTATATTATTCTTATTCCATGATTATATAATAATCTCAGTATTATCAATATATTGATTTGTTATTGTGTTAAGGGTTAAACCTACACCTACACACACTTCCATCAAATGAGATACGCAATCATCCTTCGTGTGTACGGTAGACTACCACCACACAAACTGATGTCATTCATTCTTCCATTACCACCTCTCAAGGATGGGAATAATGATGTAATTAATATTTTTATATGATATATATGATTTTTATGATGTATTTATTCTCTTTTAATTATTATATAACACATAGCTTCATTATTTTCATTTTGTGGGAATATGATAACTTTGTTTATGGATGTGTGGAATACCACCTCATCAAAGCAATGTGATTCGTTCACACTTTACATGGAATGTATTAAGGATGAGTTTAGTAAACATATATGATTTATATGATATAATAATTCTACTGGAGTAATATATGTGTGTGTGTGTAATTAACTTTCTTTCTTTCAATGCGATAAGAAAACGGAAACAACGTTCATGTATACGTACCACCTACCATCTCCATGAATAGTGTATTTTATTTTATATTTATATATTTTATAGATTATTATAAATACATGTATACTTAATATATATGATATTTATATCATGGTTATCATTTTTTAGGTGATGAATTCATGGTATAAGTAAGAAGACCAAAAATATAACAAATCAAAACACATGCGAAAAACAAAGCGGTTATTACCAGAAATGTAACTTTAACATGGAATTGTTTGTAAATGGTTAATATAAAGTCATAATAAAATCATATATGGTATTATATATAATAATATGGTTATTTTTTAGATTTATAATAAAATTATATTTATTATATAGTAGGTTTGAACGTGTATGGGAAAATTCAATACTTAAGGTAAGAGTTTTCTCATCTTACTTTTATTTATGTGAGATATATGCGATATTCACCACTTATTCTTGTTGTGTGAGTTATATACTGAACTAAGGCATGTTATTTAATTAATTTTATTTATTTATTTATATTAAAAGTTTTAATTGATTTTATTCTTTCATGGGTATCACGATTCAAAAGTTACTCATGTAGTAAGGGGATTTCTAGTCTCAATTTTATTTATGTGAGACTTATTCACCACTCATTTATTTTGTGTTGTATATATACTTACCATTAATATTTTCTATGATTATTAGCCTTAAATTTATGATCATTTAGATACCCATTTTATGATCTATCTTTCATGGGGTTTATGGTTCAAAAAATTTCAAATCAGTAAAGTAATTTTGTCTCAATTTTCCTTCTTTGTGACACATGTCATGTTATGCATCTATATTCTTCTAATAGGTCTACATAATTCAATTTGACATGTTATATCATGAATCTAATTCTTTTAAAGTTTTTTTAATATTCATTTAATTTTATTCTTTCATGGGGATTGTGATTCAAAGTTACCAAAGTGGTAATAGTTTTTTTCTAGAATCTCATCATTTTTCAGGATTGTTTGGGATTATACTTCTATTGATGAAATATTATGATCCATATCTAAATAAATACCATTAATTTTCTTCTAATATAGTTATTTTTTATATCTTCATGTATTGGTAATATCTTTTCACTCTTTGGTACTTAATATGACTAATAAAATGTTTTTAATAAAATCTGATTTTCTCTCTCTCTTCGATCAGAAATCTGTTTTATTCAAAAATCACATTTTATAAAAAAATTATTAAATAATTTTTTAATCTCATTTTTTAATCTCATTTTCAAGGAAAATAATTTTTAAAAAAATTATGTTTTAGATTTTTGAAAAGGTACTTTAAAGATACCTTTATAAGTTTTCAATATTATTTTCAAAGAAAATGGTTTTCAAAATATTTTATGCTTTAAAAATCATTTTTCAAAGTGGAAAGGATATTTTCTTCAAGAAATGTATTAAATGGTTTTTGAATATTAATTCGTAAGTTTTCAAATTGATTTTCAAAAAAAATATTTTTAAAATGTTTTACAACAAAAAAATGATTTTTCAAAGAAAGGTATTTTCCTTAATATATATTCTGAGTGATCTTTAAAAATACTTCTCTATCTAAGATGACACCCTTTGATATATTTAATGATTTACTGGGGTTATTATCCAAGGAAACCATTCATATTATTTCTCTGAATGGTTTATTTATAAGATAAAAAGTTGTTTATGAAACATGTTTCTCTTCCATGGGTTATACCATGATAAAACACTTATGAAACCTACTTCCTTTCACAGGTTATTCTATGATGAAATGATTATGAAACTTGCATCTTTTCCATAGGTTATGATATTATAAAATTTTTATGATACCCAATTCATTTCATGGGTTATGATATTATGTTAATGAAACTGATATCTTTTTATGGTTCGTGATATGATGAATGTTTTATTATCTTGTGGAACACAAGTGTATGATTTCATTATGTGATGGGTGGGACCTATATCTACCTCTAATATATTGGGTAAATATTTATATCTCATGAGATAATGATGGGAAAATGTCGACGAGATTGATCCACATTGGGAAATAGGTGTTTCTTGATCCAAAATTGGAAACAGGTTTGTCCTACTCCATAATGGGAAATATGTGTGTCCTAATCCACAATGGGAAACAGGTGTGTCATTATCCACTATGTTTATATTCTTGTTATTGAACCTTGAGTACTATGATGTTTTCTACGAACCTATCTACATGTTCACAATGTTATGAATGAACCTAGTTGTGGTTCGATAAGTTTATGTGAGGGCCTGATTTCATGTCCTTAACTTAATGAGTGAACCAGTTTCTACTTCTAAATGTTCACAATGTTATAATTTGTTGTGTATGTCACAAATATATATATCTTATTCCTATTATAAGCTCACATGGTTCATGTTCTTGATTATCTTATGATTCATGTCTTATGAACTTCCAATCTTTATGCCATGTCTCTTGATTGTGATCTTTGATATGTAAGGTGTGATCTTCAAATGCTATGATCATGATCTCATACCCTTATGCTCATGATTATTCTTACATATTTATTTTGTTTACACTTACTAAGTATATGATCTCACCCTTTCTTACGTTTTTTCCCCAAGTTATGAAGAAAAGTTTTAAGTAGGAGTACTAAAGGAGAAGATCTTTATGGGAGACTTCAGAGATCTTTTTACTAGTTAGAAGATATTGTGTTTCATATTTCCAAAGACACTAAACTATTATGATCATTAGGCATGTATTTTTGTAATGTGATGAATATTCATCAAAAATTATTTAATATCCATGTATATTAAGCCTGGGTCATTATAAGTTCTATACTGTACCTCAGAGGTGTGTTAGTGGTATGGAAAGCTAGGGAGTATTTAGCATTTTTACTTCATAAATTCAAGGTTGGGGACTCACATAGGTAGAGGACGAGCTAGATCTTAAACCCAAAGATCTGGGTTGGGTTCTCAACACCAGACTCAGACTGTCTATGCACCTTAGGTACATGACTGTGGAGTTGATATAGCTGAGTATATGTTGTTGATAATATTCCAACAAATAATGGAGAGGGGTCATCTATTGTTCAAGTTATGGTCTTGATCACATCCACTGTGTATACTACTTTTTTTGATACATGTGTTTCTTATTATTTTATATCTGAACAAGTATTTGTCGTTCTTGACCTACAGATCATGTTATTCCCTAGGTTATTCTCCCTTGATACACCATTGGGAACAAAAGTGGACTGTCTCCAACAATTCCCAGAGTCTCCTATAGTTGTCACTAGCTATGAACATCTATGGTAGTTCATGATACTGGAGATGAAGACCTTTCACGTGATCCTTAACATGGATTGGTTAAACAGCTTCTGAGATCACATAGACTTCTATCAAAGGCATGTTTAATTTACTTCACCAAAGGGAGATAATTTCATGATGACAGGAGCGTGGGAACTAGGAGTAGGTAGAATTAGAACAGACTTGAGTCAACTCAGGATGATTCCAACATAGATGGAGGGATTGGATATTTTGGTAGGATTAGTGACATCCACCTTATCTTTTCCTCCAATTATGGATCTCTATTAGAAAATATTCCCAGATGACTTCATAAGATTCCCTCCTAATAAAGGAGTTGACTTTGAGTTAGATCTCATATTGGGTGTGCAACCCATTTTGATACCCCCATATCATATATTGTTGATCGAGATCAAGGAGCAGTTAGATGACTTAGAGAGAAAGGGATTCATTAGTCCAGGTACTTCATCATTGGGTTCACCTATGTTATTCCCCAAGAAGGTGGATGGTATTCTTCAAGTTTATGTTGATTATCGAAAGTTGAATCAAGTGATAGTGAAGAACTGATATCATTTTCCCAAGATCGATGACCTGTTTGATCAGTTATGGGAAGGCTGATGTTTATCCAAGGTTTATCTCTGATTAGGTTATCATCTATTGTGAGTTAGAGAGTAGTAAATTTCGAAGATGATGATTCATAAAAGGTATGAACTATATGAGTACTCATTGATATCATTTGGACTAATAAAATGTTCTAGCAGTGTTCATGGATCTCATGAAAAATATCTTCCACCCATACGTGGACTTATCGATCATGGTATTCATAAAAAACATCCTCATTTACTCACTGAAACCAAATCAGTATGCTAGGAACCTATATATAGCCCTATGTACACTTTGAGCACATCATCTTTATGACAAGTTGTTGAAGTGTGATTTTTTGATTCAACAGGTGTATTTCTTAAGACATGTGGTGTTTGAGATTGTTATATCCATGGACCTAGAGAAAGTTGAGGCAATTATGTCCTGAACATGTCTCTGAAACATATTTGAGATCATGAGATTTCTGGGATTAGTAGGATATTACTGATGGTTTATCCAGGACTTATTCCGACCATTAGCACCCATGATAGTGCTGAATAAGAAGGTAGTGAAGTTCCAGTGGTCAGATCAGTGTGAAAAGATTTTATTGAGTTAAAGAGAAGGTTGAAAACATCTATAGTACTGATACTCCCTGAGGCTAGGATTGGATATGAAGTGTATTTTGATGCATATGGTGTTGGATTGTGAGTGGTTTTGATGTATATGACAATGGTTCATGTCATCTATGAACCCATGAGTGGAACTACCCCACGAATGATATGGAGCTAAAAATTTGGTACATGCTTTGAAGTGTTGGTGATACTATCTCTTTAGAGAGAGATTTATTGTTTACAAAGTCCATAATAGCCTTCACTTCACACAAAGGGACCTGAAATTGAGATAGAGGCACTGGGTTGAGTATCTACTATCATTCGACTTAGAGTTGGAGTATGCGCCTAGTAAGGGTAACGTCATTATGGATGCTCTCAACCATAAGACATAGGTTGGGTAGGAGTTGAGTGAGAACCCTCAGAGGAGCAATGACACTTGATAATCTTGTTAGCTGATTAGAGGATGGATGATTCTGAGGATTAGGGATTTTTGAATTGTACTCCCTTAGTGATCACATCCTCACTTTTGGATCAAGTAAAGGCTATATATGATTTTTTCCTAGAGTGTGTTGTTATGAGGGAATAACTGACTAGTGGTGATCTGATACTTAGATGGTCAGTGGACAATGATGATGTGATCTTGGTACATGAGAAAGTAGTAGTCCATGCTTTAATCAGAGAGTATATGATGAGAGACTAACATACATATATATGGGTAGTACATCCTAGTGTGGCCAATATGTATCATGACTTAGGGAATCAGTTCTGGTGACTAGGAATAAAGAGGGGAATTGCTAGTTTCATCTCCCGATGCCTTACCTGTTAGAGGGTGAAGACTGAGCATCAACGTCCTGGTGGTTTTCTCCAGTTACATTTTATACCCATGTGGAATTGGATGGATGTTACTATAGACTATGTGATTGGGTTACCCAGGACCTCATGGATTCATGACATAGTCTAGGTGGTTATCGAATAGATGATGAAAGTTTCCCACTTTTTACTGATCAGATAGATACACTCAGTGGAGGAGATACAAAATCTCTATGTTTGTGAGATCATATGCTTATATAGAGTTCCCTTGAGAAGTGTTTCAAATTGAGATGTGTATTTTACATCAAGGTTTTGGTAGGGATTAAATAATAACAGAAGGACTAAGCTGATATTGAGTACAACATACCATCAACAAATAGATATAGAGTCTGAACAGACTATATGCATATTGAAGGATATTCTATAATATTTCATCTTGGACTTCAGTGTAGATTGGGATGATCAGCTAGCCTTGATTAATTTCACATAAAAAAACATTTACATGGATTTGATTCAGATGGAACATTATGAGGCTTTGTATAGGAGGTTGTGTAATTCACCACTTTGTTAGCATGAAGTGTGTGAGGCAGTAGTTATGGGGCCTAGAATGGTTTAGGAGACCTCTGAGAGAGTGAAACTGATTTATAAGAGGTCGATCACCACTCAGAATAGAAAGAGATCATATGCCAACCATAAGAGGAGTCCTTTGAAGTTCACTGTGGGCAATTGGATTTTCTTGAGAGTGACTCCTCAATTAGGGAATCAGTGTCCAAGGAAGGAGGGAAAGATAATACATCATTTCAAGGGACCCTTTGATATCACCAAGTGGATAAGGGAAATGGAATAGCATCTTGATCTTCCTTCTCACTAACGAGGTATTCATGGCATGTTTCATGTTTCATAGCTTTGAAGATACATGGCTGATCCTATACATGTTATTGATTATAAGGAAGTTAAGTTGAAGTCTGATGCATCTTCAGAGGAGTATCCAATGTGGATTATTGATTATGACAAGAAATTACTTTGAGGGAAGATGGTACCACTTATCTAGATCTGGTGGCGGCATGGGAGAATGTAGGAGGAGAGTTGGGAATGAGAGGCTGACATTCAAGATCAGTGGCCTGATCTATTTGAGGAGCAACCCAAGAGACACTTCTCATGGATGAAAAGTATTTAAAGGGGGGTTATAAAGCCCTGAAATTCTTGTTCGTTAATAAAAATATATGTTTCTCCTTGACTTGAGTTAGACCATGTTTGGGTGGAACCTTATGGGATTTGAGAAGCAAAATGAGGCTTAAAGGGGTGTTTTGGAAAGATTTCTTCCAAAACAAGGGAGGTTGTTCTATAGCGCACATAACCATGCCACAAAGAAGTCTACTACATTGTGGTGGATACAGTTTCACCATAGGGGTGTTGTGGATTTGAGGCCATGTCACAGCAATAAAGACTATACCATAGTGTGAGAAATCTGAGTGAGTTTTCGCCATATTCTAGGCCATGGAGTGATGTATTGAGGAGGATGCACCATGGTGGCTTCGACTATGTCGCATGAACTTTCTCCACATCAATTACAAACGTTGTTCCAACATGTTGGTCTTTAGTGGTTATGTCCTTAAATGGATGTTTCAATCTTGAAAGAGGGGGATTAATGGGACTTAAAGGAGGGCTATCAACATGGGTTTCAACCCCATAAAATACATTTTCTTCCTCCCCATTCGGCATGGTCCCAAAGATCTGAAGGGATTTAGAAGAGACTCCACACTATAGCCCCAGACCCTATGTTGTAGCAGTGCTAACACCAGTGTGTTCCTACATTGTAGAACTCTCCCTTACACAGTAGAAATGCATGCTCAATCCCAATTCAACACCGCAGTGACCCCTTCTACATCATGGAGGTCAAACTTCTA
Organism: Viscum album; assembly: GCA_963277665.1. Lineage (NCBI taxonomy): Eukaryota > Viridiplantae > Streptophyta > Magnoliopsida > Santalales > Viscaceae > Viscum > Viscum album. The sequence continues at coordinate 510,973,825 of OY728136.1, read as the reverse complement.
TTTTTTTCATACCACAACCTCCCACATTGTTCCATGGAGGTTGTTCCCAGCACACCTATGAGTCGTAGTTGTCATCCTGCACCCATGGTGTTTGCTAACAGAGATCCTATGCCACAACCTCTCACTTTTTTCCATAGTGATACCCTTGTACCATAACCTTTTTTCCTACGCCATATTGGTTGGTTATAGTACACCTCCACATTGCAGCCTTTTACCATTATTCATGGAGCTTCCCTTATAGAAGCTCTTTCATGAGAGTTTGGATTTTCACCAGTGGCCTACCTCAAGGAGTCATTGGTGTTTGATCATGTGCTGATTGGTGTGTAAACATTGTATGGGTGATGACACCTCCAAGGAACCTTAACATTGATACTAGAAACCATGAAATTTCATGAGGGATCCGATGTAGTGTAAAGTCTTGTGGATAACTGTTGAGTGTAGGAGCGTGGAGAAAGAGGTGGACTAGGATATACATCATATAATGTCCCGGATATGGATGCCACTCAAAGGTTCCCCATACCTAGTTGGTCACATGGCCTCAAACGCATTTCCCTAAACGTCAAAGGCTACCGACTAGCAGCATGGTACTATGTGTGATAGTGGAGAAACTATGCCCTCATTAATAGGGTATAACATAGTGGAATGCAATAATAAAATAATAGTAGAACTAGTAATACCATACAATAGGAGTAAACATCAGAATGCTGATAATATAAATAACCAGGTGTCAAATTCTACAAAGATGATGTTGCATGTTACATGTTATAGGAAAATAGCTAAAACATGCTACACTGTAGTAATACATGATATAAGTACCAACAGTACAAAAAGGACAAGAGAAACTCAGAAGCATCACAAGTCTCGGCTTGGTCTCATGCTCTCCTGCTCCTAAACAGCATATCAAGTACCTATAGAAGGGCTCTTGCCCTTATCGACACCTGCAACTATATAATCTACTTGAGTCGAAAAACATGACCCAAACAGGGTGTGAGACTAAATCCTAGTAGGCATCCACCCAAGGTTTGTGCCAATCTTTCAATGAATATATACATAACAGGCAATTTACAATAATGAAATCAGAAATCTAGGAAGTAATCAAAAATAAACAGTCCTGCAAGTACTGGTTTCCATTTACAATCATTTCATGTTCATTAATAGTTCAATTACATTGAATTATATAAGTCTCGGGATCCGAAATAAGCCTGACACCCCCATGTAAAAGTAAGTATAACAGATACCTCAAAAGGATATCTAAACAAGTAAAGTAAGGACTGAATCCAAGCTTGTGATTTGGCTTGGTAGATGCATCATAATTCATTCCATTTAAATATTCAATTTATAACCCAAGTCTTTCCTTGACATTCCTATGTTGGAATTAAAGTATATCTCCATGTGAAAATCCACCTACATCCTACGATCCCTTCCAAAAGATCCTCTCCGGAACCCGGTCTCACCCTAGGTGTGGTGTGAGTATATGTCAAATGTGTTGTCATTGGAACCTATAAATAAGTCCAAAGTATTACCCATGACATATAAACAGAGCCATTAGAACCAGTTCATGGAATCCCTCATTCCATGATTCGTTTGGAATTTTAAATAAAGCCTCCATGAGCCGGACCACTACATTTGTGGCTCTCTCGCGGTTTAAACATTTAACCTTCCTTTTGGTCCGTCCATGGAATCCCTCAATGGATCCATGGGTCACTCGAGGTATAAGGTACAATAGTCATATGGACCCATTCATGGCATTCTAATCTGAATCCATGATTCACCCATTGATATTTACCCTTTGATCATTTAAGATTCAGATAAACATTTCATTAGGCATGCAAAGGTCAATACCAAAAGCATCCAATATAATCTCAATCAAGAACCAACATCAAAAGGATTGGCATTTCAAATACTCACATGGGCACAATTCTCATAACAAGCAACACATGTAAATTAAACTATTACATGGCTTTAGCATTTATAAACTTATGTGGGAACATATCATATATCAAGCAACGCATGTAAATTAAACTATTACATGGATTTAATAATTATTTACTCATGCGGACACATATCATATAACAAGCAACACATGTAAATTATACTAATACATGGTTCAACATTAAACAAATCGCGTGGGAAAAAATCATATAACAAGCATATCATGTAATCTAAACCATTACAAGGTCTTAACATAACCAAACTCACATGGGCAGGTTCACAATTAGAGCAAAACATTCCAAACGTGCTTAAACAAGCATAGGCATAACATGGGCAAAGGGGAAAATCACTAATCTCAAACCCTTAGTTGATTCAATTACAATTCAACATGATTGAAATTTGTTAATAATATCAATTCATTTTTAACAACCCAAGAATGGGAAACAAGGCATGCCTCATAGGAATCATAGTACAAACTGCCATAAAAGGTCATCCAAGGGAAACACACTCATGGGGTGGCCCTAATTCAAGGTAAAAAAACCCTACGCATGAATAAGAACACATATTCAATTACCTAAACATCAACAGGAAACAACAAGGTTCAATTCTAAATCAAGGTGACACCCAAAAATGGACACGCGACACTCTGTCATATATAAATAGTTTGACAATAAACGAAAGACATGAGACCACCTACCTCATACTCGTACAACTCTCCTCGTCCAGCGTCAGCCTATAATTCGGCCTAGAATAGAGTAGATCTACAAAACAAGCATAAATTCTCAACCCTCGATTACTAGGTCGAGATAAGAAATCACAAAGAACTGATCAAGAGGAATTGAGAACTCGCCGAAGGGATTCCAACGCATCTGACGATGTTTAAATCAGAGTTCGAATGAAGAATCGGGAGGAAATTCTTCCTCTGGCGCTGTTGTTCGCGATACATGGGTGAGCCCTTCTGTCTGTCTGACAAAACACGAGGCTAATACTTGTTTTAGCCAAAAAAAAGTACATGTTGTGTACTGGAAAATACACAGCGTGTATATGCCTAATCATCTTTTTCATCCGACTTCCACTTACACATCATACCCAAGTCTGCCGACTTGACTTACATGGCGTGTACTGGGATTACATAGTGTGTAACCCCTAGTCACGTAGTGTAACATGCCTACATCCATTACTCAGCCTGTTTTCCTCCTTTTTCTCAAATATAACCTAAAAAGAAAAGATCCATACCACAAGGAAGAACCGGGTTCTTTCAAACTTCCCCCCATCAAGCAACCCGTCCCAGAATTGCCCTTCCAAGGGTGATGAAGAAACATCTAAGAACAACTCTGGTCACCGTGATCGTACATCGGCCTCCCTCTCCTAGGTCTCATCTTGCGCTCGATCATGCTGCCATAGCACCTGTAATAAAGGGACAGACCGACCACATAGAACCTTTGTGCTATAATCCACAATTCATATAGGATGATCCTCAAAGGATGCATCTACCTATAACTCAACCTCCTCGGGTTGGAAAGCATGAGATGGTTCTGAAAAGTAACGTCGTAAATGAGAAACGTGGAAGACGGCGTGTATAGCCCGGTACCTCTGAGGGAACTACAACCGATAGGCAACCAGCCCGACTCTTCCCAGAATCTCGAATGGCATGACATATCTCAGCAAAAGCTTACCCTGTATCATTATCCTCTTGTGTCCCAGCCTCGGTGAAACATGTAGGAAAACCCGATCCCCGACATCGAACTCCAAAGGTCGTCTGAAGCGATCGACGTACGATTTCTAACAAGATTGCACAGTATCCATCCACTTCTAAATCAACTACACCTGCTCAGTGGTCTCCTTGACAAGTAGAGGTCCCAACATAGATGTCTCTCCTACCTCCAGTCAATACAGGGGTCATCGGCATGACCTACTGTATAAAGCTTCATATGGCACCATCTGAATAGTAGCCTAAAAGCTATTATTATAGGAAAACTCAACCAGGGGTATGTGTCTCTCCCAAGAACCCCCGAAATCCAGGACGCATGCCCGAAGCATGTCCTCAAGTACCTGAATCGTGTGCTCTGATTAGCCATATTTATTTGGGTGGTAAGTCATGCTCAGAAGCATCTGTGTACCCAACGCCCTCTGTAGCCCTTGTCAGAAACAAGAAGTAAATCGGGCGTCTCTATTTGAAATGATAGAATGTGGGACCTCGTTCAGTCGTACAATCTCATGGATGTACAATCTTCCAAGCTCATCTGCACTAAAGGTTTCCTCGATCGGCTGGAAAATGTGCAACCTTCATGAGCCTGTTAGGATCAACTCACATAACATCGATACCACGACACCTCCGCCATCATAAAACCCCACAAAGCACACCCCTGAGCGTCTAGCGACGCTACCAGCGTGATTTTTTTCCTTTAACTGGGAAAACCCGAACACAACTAAGGTCATATTAGCAGCCTCACAACAAAGAATGATCGAACCCCGATCGACCTCATCAAAATCGAACACACAATTTTCCCTCCAAAGACATTGTGGATTTTCACACCACACCCACCTTAAATTGGTGGAGTGTTCAAACTGGTTCACTCGAACCATACACGAGGAAAAAATGATAACGAGTTAAATCATCACTTGATGACTTATCACAGAAACTTCTGACTTAGGAGGTCGGCGTGTTGCAACAGAAACACAATGCCTTCCCTCAAGACACCACATGCCCACAACGATCTCATTCACCGAAGCTCATACCTATCTCTTGGTGATGCACCATTGTCAAACCATCCCCTGATCATTTAAAAAGGTCATTCCACAACATGAGCAAAATCATAATCTAGATCCATCCCACTGGAATCATTGCCTCCTTTTAAAGCATCACATCCGAGCCCGATTAGAAGTTCGAGATAACCTCAGATTCATCAACTCGGAGTCCAATGAACTCACCAAGGTGGTCCATACTCCCAGTTACAAGTGCGACTTTTGGTAAAAGGCCAAAAGTCCACATAAGAATGTTGACTAGACCCGGAGCGGCATCCGCCTGGCGGTCACGTCAAAGAAAGTGGCAGGCATCCAGAGTCTGCCCAAGGCGTTCCTCCACGGGAACCCAAGTATCACTCAGGATTAACCAATCCTCATCTAAAACCATGCATCCAACGCACAACACAGAACGAGATCATAAACTAGCCCAACATCTTTCAATTGTAGTGCGGCGTATAATTGACGCTCTCTTAGTGCATCCAGGATGACATCAAGATAGGGGACATGCTCATCTCTTAAGGAAGACCACACTAAGAGGATTTCAAGGATTAGCAAAAAAGGATAGTTGAACCACTACTAGTCGACCTCTAGAAATAAACTCGGTTTCACTTGCCGACACATCGTCATTGAACCGACCACAATGCCTTTATCCTAAGGAATTTCTGTGATAGCTCACGCTTAACCACCAAGGTCCATCCATGATCATCAGTGCCTCACAAGGGTTGTGCACACAGCCAACTACAACAACGTCATGTGCCAAGAGAGCATCAACACGAAACAAGACTTGAAAGCCTCGGAGGTATTCATGTATAATCGACCATTTCTGAATGGTCCTTGATTGTGATCCTTCTACCTGGAAGGACACATTTAAACAAAGCTGATGTGACGCTCCCCACCTAGGAGTGTCCTAGACATCGAGAAGAACAATCAGCCACTCTCAAACATGCTAGTTCAAAACCAACTTAAACACACGAGTGTCATTCCACGAACCATGATCACCACATTGTATCACTTGGCATGAAAGCCTAAATTAAACTGACTGACATGTCAGAACACCTGTGTCCCAGAAAGTCCTCCCGAGTAGTGGGTTGAACTTGGTTCTTTCACGCTCAGGTCACTCTACTCTAGAGATAACTCGAGAACAGACACGACAGCTCAAAGTTCAACGATTTAATCAAAATCAACGACTCATTTTAACATTTAACACTCAACAGGTACATATATGAAACTATGTGAAGCCCCTATATCAAAACGTGCAGAAGCTAGAATAGAGGTGATTAGAATAGTAACACTGATAGTAGAGGGTCTGAGATCCTTCTCCTACTGGGTTTGTTGCACTTCATAAGTCTGACATGTATCGCGACCCTGTGACATTGTCTGGCTACCCTGAGCTGGTCCACCGTATTGTCTTTGAGAACTTGGGGTATGGCTACCACGACCACAACCACCACCTCATCCTGAATGGTCTGACGTACCCCAGCTCCCTGCCTGATGAGAAGTTGTTGACCCTGCTCCTGAATGTGGAGTCGGTGTAGACCCTCTCTCACTATCTGCTGATAAAAACGTCCTACAGAAGCGTTGAAGATGACCCATCTTATCGCAAAATCGATACTCAACTAGATCCCTCTAGTCAAACACTGAGAGGCATCCTACTCGGGATCCTCCGGGTAAACACGAGCGATGGCATCCTACTTGGGATCCTTAGCTAAGAGCAAGGGAGGAATCCTACACGGGATCCTCAAACGATAAACAACATAGGCATCCTACTCGGATCCTCGATGACACAGTTCTCACGGCCTCATAGGCCAAAAGGGCACGTCTCACAAGGGAACGTTCTCAAAGCATAGGTCATGGGAGATACCTCACAGCTCATCTCAGATCAAGATCTCAACTAGGTTGGTCCGAACACCCAACCTATCATTCACACCAAGTTTCACTCTCAAGTGAAAACTAGAAATAGTAACTGGAGGAAGAACCTCTCTATTTAGATAGAAAAGTCCCAAAACAACCATTAGTAGTCCTCAGAATGCTCCATGGTTTTATCATCGTGATCTACACAGAAAACTACACAGAATGGACTACTCTCGGGTCCAATTCCAACTTCGAGGCTAGAAGGCATGAAAAAAACACTCGAAGGGTTGAAAAGGGCAGTACACGGCATGTCACCCTTGGTACACGGTGTGTACTCCTGCAGCTCCACATAAACATGTACTCTCGCTGGCATGGGCATGTAACAACCCCAGGTATATGGCATGTTAGACAGATACATGACATGTACCCTACACGGGGTACATGCCCATGTCCCTGAACCAGCTTGACCGTTTACTTGTCCAAGTCGTGTACTCCTACACGGTGTGCTACCCTACACGGGGTCTGGCCGTGTACTTCTACACGGCCATGTACCCTTAAACGGGTATACATGCCTGGGTACTCGGCTACATGGCCAAGTACTAGTACACGGTGTGTATACCCTATACACGGCGTGTAAACCTTAAGACTTCATCTTCCCCGAACGGAAATAACACGCAGCGTGTCACCCTAAACTACACGTCGTGTAACCTGGGTTTTCCAAAACAGAAAACTCTAGATTTCCCAAAACCCCTATTTTTGAAAGATAAACCAATGGTATGCCAAATTCCAATCTGTGGGGGGTCATACTCCACTGTGAATCAAAGCATAGAATCCACCTGTAGCACATCACATCACAATTCAACATAAGGCAGCAACATGGTCCACCGAATTACGATCCAAGAGGGCTCATACACCTCAGGAACCAAAGCTTGGCATCTATCCAATTCGAAACATAACACCTACCAATACACTTATCACAGCAGCAGACATATCTATCACGGTACCTATCACAACATACAATCAGTAATGCTCCTAAATGGCATGACAAGAATGCATGACATGTTATTTCTATAAAGTGTCTATATGATGCATGAGATGGCATACCCTCATCTCATCAGGTTGCAAAAAAAAATAGAACCACAATAATATCAATAATAACGTCACAATACAAGTGTGTCACCCAACAGTGAAATCAAATCAATTATAATAGTTCAAAACCCAAAAATCACAATTCAATTCGACATAATTTGGCTTTTCCCTATACGAGGGGTAGCTACTCACGAACACAACTTATTACCAAATCTCATTTCCTTCTTATCTCTATCTAATGTCACCAAACAGTAAGACAAACCAGAAAAGACCTCTCTGATGCCACTTTGTAACATCCTGGATCTGGATGTCACTTAAAGATGTCCCGTACCTGGTTGGCAACATGACATCAAGCGCATTTCCTCAAACGCCAGAGGCTTCCGACTAGCAGCGAGGGCCTAGGTGTGATAGTGGGGAAATTATACCCTCATTGGCAGAGTATAACACAACAGAATACAATAATAAAATAATAGCGGAAGTAGTAATACAATACATCATGAGTAAATAGCGGAATACTGATAATATAAATAACCAGGTGTCAAATTCTACAAAGATTATGTTGCAGGTTACATGTTCTAGGAAAACAACCAAAACAGGTTACAGTGCAGTAATACATGATATAAGTACCAACAGTACAAAAATGACAAGAGAAACTCGGAAGCATCGCAAGCTTTAGCTTGGTCCCATGCTCTCCTGCTCCTAAACAGCATATCAAGTACCTGTAGAAGGTTTCTTTCCATTATCGACACCTGCAACAATATAATCTGTCTGGGTCCAAAAACATGACCCAAACAGAGTTTGAGACTAAATCCCAGTAGGCAATCACCCAAGGTCTGTGTCAATCTATTAGTGAATATATATATATATAACAGGCAGTGTGCAATAATGCAAGCAGTAAGCTATAAAGTTTTCAAAAGTAAACAGTCCTACAAGCATTGGTTTCCATTTACAATCATTTCATGTTCACTAACAGTTCAATTACATTGAATTATATAAGTCTCGCAATCCGACATAAGCCCAACAACCCCCGTGTAAAAGTACAACAGATGCCTCAGAAGACTAGCTAAACAAGTAAAGCGAAAACCGAATCCAAGCTTGTGCTTTGTCTTGGAAGACGCGTCACAAGTCATTCCATTTAAATATTCAATTTATAACCTGAGTCTTTCCTTGACATTCCTGAGTTGGAATTCAAGTATGTCTCTAGGTGCAAATCCACCTACATCCTACGAGCCCGTCCGGACAATCCTCTCAGGAACCCGGTCTCACCCTGGGTGTGGTGTGAGTATATGTCAATTGTATCGCCTTTGGAACCTATAAATAAGCCCCAAGTATTACTCATGACATATAAACAATGTCATTAGAACCCCGTTCATGGAATCCCTCGTTCCATGATTCATTCGACATTTTAAATAAAGTATCCATGAGCCCGACTACTACATCTGTGGCTCGCTCACAGCTTAAACATATAACCTCCCTTCTGGTCCGTCCATGACATCCCTCAATGGATCCATGGGTCACCCGAGGTATAAGGTACAATAGTCATATGGACCCGTTCAAGACATTCTGATCTGAATCCATGATTCACTCGTTGCTATTTACCTTTTGATCATTTAAGATTCAGTTAAACACTTCATTAGGCATGCAAAGATCAAAACCAAAAGCATCCAATATAATCTGAAGCAAGAACCAACCTCAGAAGGCTTGACCTTCCAAATACTCACATGGACGCAATTCTTATAACAAGCAATACATGTAAATTAAACTATTACATTGCTTTAGTATTTATAAACTCACGTGGGCACATATCATATATCAAGCAACAAATGTAAATTAAACTATTACATGACTTTAACAATAATTTACTCACGTGGACACATATCATATATCCAGCAACACGTGTAAATTAAACTAATACATGGTTCAACATTAAACAACTCACGTGGACACATATCATATAACAAACCTATCATGTAATATAAACCATTAGAAGGTCTTAACATAACCGAACTCACATGGACAGATTCACAATTGGAGCAAAACATTCCAAACATGCTTAAACAAGCATATGCATGACATGGGCAAAGGGGAAAATCACTAATCCCAAACCCTTAGTCAATCCAATTACAATTCAACATGATTTCAATTCGTTAATAATATCAATTCATTTTTAACAACCCAAGAATGAGAAACAAGGTATCTCTCAAAGGCATCCTAGGCCAAACGGCCATAAAAGGTCATCCAATGGAAACGCACCCATGGGGTGGCCCTAATTCAAGGTAAACAACCCTATACATGAATAAGAACTCATATTCAATTACATAAACATCAATAGGCAACAACAATGTTCAATTCTAAATCAAGGAAACACCCAAAAATGGGCGCGCGGCACTCCGACATATATAAAAAACTTGACAATAAACGAAAGACACGAGACCACCTACCTCGTACTCATACGACTCTCATCATCCAGCGTCAGCCTCTAATTCGACCTAGAACGAAGTAGATCTACAAAACAAGCATAAATGCTCAACCCTCGATAACTAGGTCGAGAGAAGAAATCGCGAAGAACGACTCAAGAGGAATCAAGAACTCACTGAAGGGGTTCCAACGCATCTGACGGTGTTCGAATCGGAGTTCGGACGAAGAATCGGGAGGAAATTCTTCCTCCGACACTGCTGTTTGCGATATCCGGGTGAGCACTTTTGTTCGTCTGACAAAACACGAGGCCACTGCCCGTTTCAGTAAAAAAAAGTACACGTCGTTCACTGGAAAATACACGACGTGTATATGCTTGATCCTCTTTTTTGTCGACTTCCACTTACACGTCATACCCAGGTATGCCGACTTGACTTACACGGCGTGTACTGGGATTACCCGGCGTGTAACCCCTAATCACGTCGTGTAACATGCCTACAACCAGTACTCGACCTATTTTCCTCCTTGTTCTCAAATACAACCTGAAAAGAAAATATTTGTACCTCAAGGAAGAATCGGGTTCTTACACACCGACAGACCTGCACTTTATTTATTTATTTACCTACACTTATTACTCTTGTTTGGATTACCACTTTAGGAGCCCATTTATTTCATGTGTCATGTATGACATATTTAGTTTATGTATTTACTCTAATTATTTATTTGTTCTATGACTTGATACAAATGGTATAGTCTCTCCACTATTGGACTTAGACCCTCACTGCTAGTCAGTAGGATCTTGCTTATGGGAAGACATGCATGAGGTCATGTGGAACTCCTTGGAACTAGTGGTTCAAGTTGGGATGTTATAGAATGACTATACAACTAGAAAACCTAGAGGTCCTCCCTATTCGAACAAACAATAATATAGTAACCCTGAAGGTCCTCCCCAGGGTATCCACTATAGAGGTTCTCCCAACGATGGTATATAAAATGACAACACAGGTCATACCCATGGTACTATACATGGTGGTACTCCCTATGATGGAGTATCTAGCTAACATATAGGTCCTTCCAATGAAAAAAACCATTAAAGTATCAATCATGGAGGTCCACCCATTGGTAACCAACATAGAAGTGATAAAGGTCCTCCCCTTGGACCTTCCTTGAAGTTCTACCTCAAGGCAACATATCACATCAGTATAGATGTCCTCCCCATGTCACAATTGTTTTTAAAGTTACCCACTTATCAATTGGTGATTATAAAATAAAAAACATGTTCATAAAACATTCTATTATTAGACAATGATTCTCTCTCTCAAATGATGGTTAAGCAATGGCAATAATCATCATCAGTTTCTCTATTAAGTCGGTTGAAATTATAGGGGTGGGAATATCTAAGATGACTCTATTCCACTTGAAAAAACTACTAGAAAGTAAACTTTGTGGTAAGTACAAGTTGATGAACCATTCATTGAAGATGGGGAGTATTCTAAAATCCTATGAGAGAAATTAGCCGTTGACAAGAAACCTGTCATGTTTTACCCCCTCACCGCTTCTCATTATGTCATTCCAAAGATCCTCAAAGAATAATACCTACCATAACTTCACCAAAATCTTAGTACAATATTCAACAGGTGAAAACACCCAACTTATGGAAGGTATGATAATCACCACAAGACATTATATGAACAATTTCACCAAGTTAACCTCACCACCCTCTCGATAGCATGGCATCTAAAATATTCCAAGCAATATGTGAATTTACAACAAGAATGATAGAAAACACTCAAGAGATTCATCGAATAATTAAGGAATATTCTCCTCATGTGTTCATGCTAGAGGTCGTTGAACTAAAAAAAAATCATTCATATATTTTCCCACTTAAAATTAGTATAGTAATCAGTAGGGTCAATCCCACAAGGACTGGCAAAGTGTTTGTGCGTCCAAGAAAAAGAACTCAAAAACAAGAAAGTGACTAGTTGAAAACAAGTAGTAATTATATGGAGTGTAACCGAGAAAGAAATAATAGTGAGTGATTGGATGTGATGTAGATAGAAGTTGAATATTTGAAAATATCAAACTGGTGAGGAGTGACACCAAATTGATGAGCCATGTGATTTTTGATTTCCTAGTTTTCAAAAATATAACCTTCATAAAAAGTGTGAAAGGATCTTCATTCACTAAAAGTAAATCCACCAACTCTGCTGAGAAATAGACAGGTTGATAGTCAAATTTCATAGTTTGTGAACCATAGAATCCAACTCAGCCACTTGAAATGAGTGAACTAAAATCACCACAAACTATCATTAAATCATGGTGTGGTGTTCTTTAATTTCTGAAAGATTAAAAAATCTCATCAAAAATATTTTTCGAGTTAATTTCTCTAAACAATTACATGCTAATTCTGATTAAGATTGACTGCAGTTGAATCTTGGTAATTTGAAAAGAAATGGTGCCAATAGGAAGAAGAACAATAGCAGAATCAGAGAGAGAAAGCATGAACGAAGAAAATGGGTAAAATGAGAACAATCAATTCCCCAAACTATATTTAGCCAATGATCATTTTTGGAAAAATATCTTTCAGCATGGAACAATTGCAATAAATGAATATAATAAGAGATGAGGAGGAGACAAATCTTTCTCTATTAGGTAGATTGCTCTTCGTTCAGAGCTCCCTTGAACCACTGCAGTCTTTTTTATGAAACTTTGTGTCTGCCTTATCCCTCCCAGAAAAAAATACGTATTTCCCAGCTAGAATTTCATTCTCTAGAATGTATCCAAACATTTAATTATAAGCTGATCAGGATATCCTCAACGTCTTTTTTTCCAGTTGGCAGTGTCACCTTGGTCCTTGAATTTTTATTTTTCAAACAGCCTGTGATAGCAATCTTCCCCTTTTAAAAAATTAACTTCCTGCATTTTCATCCATCTCAGTAAGAATCTGGACACCTTACAGTTCAGAAAACAACCTTCAAACAATGGCTCTGGTCTTCGCTTAAGTCGGCTCAAAATACACCATAGCTCAGTCATGAACACTCGATCCAGTAAGAACCTGGTTCGCATTTGAACACCCAATCTTCTAGGCAAACCAGCCTCGAAAAACAAAGTAGGAGCAGCTCTCCTGGACTCCACTTGGCTCCAGCTTGACATGAATCAAATGCTCCTAGTCCTCGTCAAACCAGCCATACTAACCAACACCAGACCTCCAAAAATCAACCTCACGATCCATCAACAACTGAAATCTGGTTTGAAACCATTGAATCAAATCATCAAACAGATGGCGTGCACCCTTCCTCATCACCGAAACCGCAATATTGGGGAAAACCCGAGGCCCCTCTATCTTCAATCGGTCCCGCAAACAACAAAAATCCACAGATCGCAATATCAGGAGCTTCAAGATCAGATTCTTTGAAAAACGAGCATAAATTCATTATTTCATCAGGCGGCATTGCGTCTTCATTAGTTTTGAATCGCTGATGACTCACGCTATACCATTCTGCTAAGCTCCCCATTTTCAGTATCTATCCATCACCAGCATCAATGTCCACATCGGCTGAGTTCGAACTCGTGTTTGGATTTGTTTGTTGAACTGGGATCGAATCTAGATTCACCATCCTCGTGCATTCGGGAAAGCTTGTTCGGGTCGAGCTTGGGTCGTCGGAATTCTTCAACCGGTCTCGTCTAGGAAGTTCTTCAGTTCAACATCGAACCATCTTCAAGATCTCGACTCGGGTGAATCTCATACTTCCGATTGATCTCATCAATCTCGAGTGCGGGAAAACCAGATGAGTAGGACTCCTTCAGTCATCAATCAACTTCAAGTCCTCTTGAGTATCCTTTGATCGAGCTAGGGCTTATTGATCCCAGTTTATCCAAGCTTCATCTTCCATTTGCACAGGCACATCTCAATCTTCACATGGTGGCTTGACTTCTTTAATCGATTCCCAGTTTCATCCTTCAGTTATTCTTGTTCGGTCGAGGCTTCGATTGTCTTTGACTGGCCGCTTCTCCCTTCACTCAAAACTCTCGGTCAAAAATTTAAGATGGTGCTTCCTGAAACCATAAAATTGACAAAATGTCTTACCAAAATGATAAATGGTTTATGGAAAAATAAAAAATAAAACTTCTGAAAACTATGGATATTTTCCATTTTAAAAAGAAATTCCCAAACTTCACTAAATATTTTATTCCATGAAATATATATATGATGAAACCATGGAATTTGAACATTTAAATTCCAACCTCCCAAAACATTTCAAAAATTAATATTTCTATTTAAAGACAAAAGAAAAATATGTGCTGATCTTAAAATATAAGCAAATTAACCCCAAGAAGTTTTAATCGATTAAGCCCAAAAGTCACCAATTTGCACTAAACTATTCAATGAATAACAATTTCCAATCAAATTAAACAATATTCAATATTTCTTTAATTTAAGCACATTTTCACATCAAAAACTCAATTAATTCATCAACAAGATGTGGGAAAATTGTATCAAATAAAGGTCATACCAATTTCCCAACACACTTAACATACTGTTTGTCCTAAAGCAATCAATTATACAAACTCAGTGGAAGAAAAGTGATCTCAAAAATGAATAACCAAAGTACCAAAAAGCATTGGTTTTCAAATGTATGGATAGTAAAAATGATTACTCTTCTCAAAACAAGTGTTTGGAAAAAAGTTGGTTTTAGTTTTACAAAAATGATTGAGATTGAAAATTTTGAAAAGATTTAAACAAACTTTACATTACATTTAATTGAACTTTCAAACTTCTTTTTTTCTCCAAGATGAACAAACTCACATAATTAGCACAAAATAATTAGACACAACTGGTGGAAGGGTGAACTTAATAATTAAAAAGAATGAATAATTAACTCAACCACAGTTATAACTTAAGGAAAAAAGATCTCACATTAAGAGTTCATTTCATAGCCCATTATGAGTTTAAAATCCAATCAAAAAGTCTAAAACCAATGAAGATTGGAAATACTACTCCCAAATTTTGACCAAAAGTAAAATTTTAAAGAGAGCAATGAAAATGATATTCCAAAATTGAATCCATGGAGAAACAGAACAAATTTACCTCTTCAAAGTGTAAAAATACCCTTCAAACTTCAGAAAAATTTTGAACCACTAAATAAGAAAATTTATGCTTGAAAACAATCAATTTTGAAAATATTTAAGGATTTTTTTACATGTATTCAATGAAATGTAGTTTAACATAGTTAAAGACCCTTCCCCCACACTTAAAACTCGACATTGTCCCCAATGTTAAATCCTAAGGTGGAGGAAACAATACAAAAGTTTGAAGTTCAGACATATTTTGAAATAATAGTAGTGAGAAATCTTGTTTAAGGATCACAAGAAAGTTTATAAATAAATTTTCCTCTAAAAAATACATTAAAATAAAATTCAAGTAGTTATTCCATTCAAGCAGCATGCACCAAATTTTTTTTACTAAAAAACAAGAAATAAGAGAAAAAATATAACAAGAGCTCCCCTCATACAAAATATTTTCTCTTTTAAGTACAACCAATAACATTTCCCTTCTTTAACCCTTGAGAAACCCCTATGATTATCTAGATTCAACACCTACAGAATGAATAGAATAGAATGAGAAACCAGGAACTTAAAGCTAAAGAAGGGAGTTAACTATAGTTTAGGTGAAAGAGTTGGTATTTCAAGGTTGCTCAAGCTATTTGCTCCTCTTAATGTTTGAAAAATCATTGAGTTTATTCCACAAAGAATTCTGAGATTCTATTTTTGAAGTAAAGCGAATAGCAGGTTCAACTACCCATGAATCCAGGGAAAACCAGAATGAAGTGTCCAGGTTTTTACAAACACTAACAATATTTCAATTCATCACAATGATTAACTAAGAAGATAGACGTAGATAATGGGCAGAACAAAGCAGCAATACATTCTTATTTCAATCACAATAATCAAGAAAAATAAAAGGAAAAACCATGGGTTGACTCTCATGAAGCACTGAATTTAAAGTCTTTAGTTAGACTCAATGAAAGCTTAAGAATCAAGAACAAAGACAACAACCACGCCCTTAGGCTACCCCTCAATGTAATGTTTAATCCTTTAGCCATTAACCATGAATGGTCTATTTTCCTCTCCTACAAGTTTCATAGCTCCATTGACTAACACCCTTAAGATTTTAAAGGGTCCATAACATTTAGACTTTAGCGTTCTAGGGAATAGATTAAGTCTAGAGTTAAAAATAAAAAACTTTTTGACCAGCCTTGAAGTTTCTATTTTGAATGATAGAATCAAGAAAATCCCTAATCCTTTGTAAATTCTACATTTTCATAAGACTCCCTTCTAATTTCATCAAGCTCACTCAACTTGAAGAGTCTTCTCTCACCGACAGCTTTGATATCAAAGTTCAATGCCTTCATAGACCAAAAGGATTTGTGCTTAAGCTTAGTAGGTAAATGAAATGACTTTCCAAAGAGAATCCTTTAAGGAGATATCATTATGAGAGTTTTAAAAGCGGTTTTATAGGCCCATAAGGCCTCATTAAGCTTTAACAACCAATCATTCCTAGAACTAAAAACAATTTTCTATAGAATTTTTCAAAGCTATCTATTATAAACCTCATATTATCCACTATACTGTCGCTGGTAAGAAGTTCTAGTTTTATGAACACAACCAAAAAATTTCATTAAAGTTTTGAATTTAATGTTCTTGGAATGGGCTCCATTATCCATAACAAAATCTTTGAGAACTCCAAATTAAGAAAAGATGTTCTTATTTATGAATTTCAAAACACTACTAACTTGATTATTAGGAAGTTTCAATACCTCTACCCACTTACACATAGTCCACAACTATAAGAATGTACTCATTCCCATGTGAAGATGAAAATCGCCCCATAAAATCTACCCCCCACATCAAAAATTTCAACCTCTAAAATCCATTTTTATGGAAGTTCTTATTTCCTCCCAACATTTCCTAACTTCTTACATTTACCATAGCTAACAACAAGACTTCTAGTATCCTTAAAAAAATGTAGGCTAGTAGAAACTAGTCTACAATAATTTTTGGGTAGTTCTATCTCCAACATGATGTCCTCCCCATGTTGAAGAGTGACAAATTTCAAGAATAGACAACATTTCACTCTTAGGAACACATCTTTTGAAGTTTCCATCAGCACACCCCCTAAATAGTAATTAATTATCCCAAAATTAGTATTTAAGTTTTGAAATAAATTTATTTCTTTGGTTTTGTGTAAAATCCTAGGAAATGACTCCAATATTTAAAAAATTTATAAATCTACAAACCAAGAAGCTTGAACAGTTGACACAACAAAAAGTTTTTCATTTGGGAATGAGTAATTAATCCCTCTTGGGTTATAATTTTGGGTGTTTGATAGGCTGTACAAGTGATTAACCACTACATTTTCAGCACCATGTTTATCCCTAATTTCTAATCCAATTTCATATAACAAAAGGATCCATCTAATGAGTCTTGTTTTAACCTCTTTTTTAGCCAGGATATACCTCAAGGCTGAATGATCAGTGAAAACAATAAATTTGGACCCAATCAAGTACTAACAAAATTTCTCTAAAGATAAAAATACAACTAGTGATTTCTTCTTAGTAGTAGCATAAGTTTTTTTGGCATCATCTAGTAACCAATTAACATAGTACAACACTTGCAAACATTTTTCTTTTCTTTTCCCCAAGATTGCTCCAACAACCACATCACTCACATGACACATTAATTCAAAAAGAAATTTCCAATTGGGGGTGGTAATGATGGGTGAAGAAGTGAGTTTCTCTTTGAAAAGATTAAAATATTCTAAGCACTTTTCATCAAACACAAAAGGAATATCTTTAAATAGTTGTGAAAATATGGGCTTTGTGATCCTTTAAATTCCTTTATGAACCTCCAGTAAAAACCAACATTACCTAAGAAAATTGTAACACCTTTGACATTTTCAGGAGGTGAAAGCTTTTAAATGGCCTCAATCTTAGCATTATCAACCTCTATTCCCCTCCCATACACCTTATAATGAAGCATTATTCCCTCAGTAACCATAAATTGACATTTTTTCCAATTAAATACAAGTTTTGTCTCTAGAAATGTTCCCAAGACTGATTTTAGATTATGTAAACATTAAAATGTGTTTCCAATAATAGAGAAATCATCCATGAATACCTCTATAATACTCTCAATAATATTAGTAAAAATAACCATCATGGACCTTTCAAAGGTGGTTGGGGAACCACACAAGCTAAAGGGAAATATCTAGTAGGAAAATGTCCCAAACAGGCATGTGATGGTAGTTTTATTTTGATCTTCTAGGGCTATAGGAATTTGGATGTAACCAGAATAGCCATCAAGAAAATAGAAAAATTCATTTCCAACTAGCCTCTCAGGCATTTGATCAAGGAATGACAAAAAAAATTATCATTCTCAGTGGTTGAATTAAGTTTTTTATAGTCTATACAGACTCCCCATTTGGTCATTTTACTAGTCTAAATTTGTTCATTCTTTTCATTAGAATAACTGCAACACTTCCCTTCTTAGGTATAACTTGGACCGAGATGACCCAATAACTATTGTAAATCAGAAAAATAATCCCAAAATTAAGCGGTTTGCTAAATTTATCCCTCACAACCTCTTTTATATTGGGATTGGTTCTTCTTTGTCCCTCTACTCTTGGTTGGTGATTAGCTTCCATAGGTATTATCTGCATGTAAAATGAAGGTTTAATCCCTTTGATGTAAAATATGGTCCAACCTATGGTAGATTTTCACTTTTTCATGACAACTAATAGCCTTTCTTATTGACTTTCCTAAATTTCAACATAAATTATTATAGGAAGTCTGGAATTATCACCTAAAAATAAATATTTCAAGTGAGAAGGGAGTGGTTTGAGCTCCACATGAGGTGAAGGAAAACCCTTTGTCCTAGGTTGCCTAAGATCTTCAATGTGTTCCTTAAATTAGGTGTAAAAAATAGACAAATTCTAGAATTCTTTATAGGTGGGAATACAATAATGAAGATCTACCTCACTACTATCTAAGGTGGAAAACTCTATTATCCTTAAAATCACATCCGAACTACATATAGTTTTCTAATAAAAATCATCTAAATTATCTAGAAACTCTCCCTTTTAAGTAACCAGTGGACCGGTGAAAACACCTAAAAGGGTGGGGGTGAATTAGGTGTTGAGAACTTATTATCAATCCCAAATTATTCTTTGATTCTTTTACCCCCTTTGGAATTGAACCTCTATTTCCGATTAGGTGAAATTGGATCTATTAACAATGAACCTGGAAATCAATCAACTGTATGCGTACAAGTAAAGCAGTAAACAATCAACTGTATGCATGCAAGTAAAGAAGTAAAGAATCGTACAATATTTTTATAGGGTTTGGTACTAAGACCTACTCCTTGCCATGTTGGTTATGCACCCTGACATGGATTCTCCACTACAATGATCAATCTCTGATTATAGCAGTTTTTTGATTCCTACACCTATAATTCTAGAGTATAACTGGACTTAAAAAATCCTATTTCACATAGTTCTTCCTCCAATAGCTTCACACTATATTCATCGAGTCATACAGTGGTCTTCTTGTATACCCCGAGTCAAATAGGTTCTATGAAGTCCCCCCATATATATGCAAGAGCTTCCTTTGAAGTTCTTCTTGGAAGTAGATCTCTGGAAAACATGGGGATATCATGACATCAACAAAGTATATCTTCTCCTCAACACGGGATATTCATATGTATGAATATCCTTCAATACAAATGCATGAAACTTGATTCCTGGTTTCATCTCAGCCTCACAAATATTCACAACCTATTCACCTGGTTGTATTTCATCTCTTTACTCAAAATCCCAAGCTCTATCAAAATAATGGTTGGATCATCCTCTTCTTCGGCATTACGACGCGTAGCAAATTCTTCTCTTCTTCATCAAGATCTTCTCTTCACACACAGCACATCAGCTGCATCTTATTTTTTTATATCTTCCTCTTCGATCTTCACTCCTTCTCACAAGCATGGGAGGCAATATTAAATGATACTTTAATTTCCAATGACCATAAATGGTATGTCAAGGGGACTAAGAGTTAGCCATCTCAAAAGCAAAATAATAGAATATCCCTTTTGGTTATCCATGTATTCTCATGAATTGATTTTTCAACTCAAAGGTTATTCTAGAAATACCCTATTTTTATACTTCTCATTCTTGAAACACAACCCAAAGGATCTTTACAAAATATCTACAACAGGCTTTAATTATTCTTCTCAAAACCATCCACATAATCTATACAATCAATTTTTACAACTATATTAAGTATATAGTAGACAGATGTAGTGTTTAACTTTTCTTCACTGCTGGTGACACAGAACAATTCTTCTCATTACATAAGTCTTGGAAAAATTCTCAAACTTTAATCTCAATAACTCAATAACACTAGAACATTCTTGAATAAAAAAGATATAGTATGTGATGAAAATTAGCTTGACGTTCAATGGAACTTCATCTACATTATTCTTAATAACTTGATTCATTAATTTTTAGCATTAAGAACATATGCAGTGTTTCTTCTCTCAATATTCCTCAATACAAGTCTTAGATCATGACTTCTCTATTCTTCGTGATGTTTCGATCTTGAAAGCACAACTTCAACATCAACTGGTTTTGTATTTACTCGGAATTATATAATTCTCGAATCTCCTTGTTAGAATGGATGAGATAGTAACTCAATACCCAAGATGCCTCTTAAGAGAGGCTTTGAAGTTTATTTATAGAGAATTATAATGATAGAAAAACACCCAAGTACAATGTGGGAACACACTCTAACACTCCCCCTCAAGCTAGGTATACCTAGATTGGATTCATAATTAAATAAAACAAACCAAAGAAAACAAAGAAAACAATAAACACTACTAACACTCTCCCTTAAACTGGACATACCCAGCTTGATTACATAAAAAGATGAAACAAAAAAATCATCTACAATCGTAGCTCCCCCTCAAGATGAAAACGGTGGATGATGGATGATGACACAGAAAAAAGATTTTCCAACCCTCGACCAGTTCCCATCATGTGGGAGCAATAGGAATAGATGTAAAGATGATACACCGGTAGGAATAATCAGATCATGCCTCAGTAGGAATAGTCGGGTCAAGAGCATCCAGGCATAGAGGAACAACACCACGATCGAATGTCCAACATGAATAGTCGGAGTACGTCAGTGGTGCAGTGAGGCACAATGGGCGAAGGAGAGGGAAATAAACAACCCATTTTTTCAACAAAACCTACACAGAAAGGGTGAGACAATGGAAGTCAGGTACAAGGGAATCACAAGATTCATCCAGCGGGGGCGCACATCATAGGAGAATGGCCGCGCCTAGGATGTGCCAGATATACACATCATCTGTAGAGGTTCGATAGTTATCGCATTAGGGTGAGGTCGTCAAGGGAATCAAAAAGGGTGGGGGCAGCGACATTAGTAGGGTTCTTCGGGGGGTGTCATGACTGATAGAGGAGGGGCAATCGCATGCACCTTACTCAGAAATTCATCGGAGAAGATGCTTGAGCCGTCGCATCCAATACTGCTGAGATATCTATAACCACCAGGCCCAAGGATGAGCTGGTTTTCTCACTGCGCATCATAGAGTTGAGTTGGAGACACTCCCTGCGAATGCTAGACGCGCGACGAGGGGCGCTCCAGGTAAAGGGTGGCGGCAAAAAACGAGGTCCTGCTAGTGAGAGTCACATGAGGAGGCCGACACACAGAGAAGGCAGACCGGGAGGGGGCGATGAGCCAACTGGGAAGGCAGGGAGGAGGGGTGGAGGGGTAAATGATGGAGGGGGCGACCAAATGTGATGATGGCCAAGTGTCTGGGGGTCGTTGCCCCCCAATGGGGGGAAATCCATGGGAAATACCTAGGCAGAGAGAGGGA
The DNA here is from genome assembly GCA_963277665.1 of Viscum album. Taxonomy (NCBI): domain Eukaryota; kingdom Viridiplantae; phylum Streptophyta; class Magnoliopsida; order Santalales; family Viscaceae; genus Viscum; species Viscum album. The sequence continues at coordinate 510,951,847 of OY728136.1, read as the reverse complement.
ATATCTAGGAGGGAGGGGTTTTGGATTAAACATGCTCTGATACCATGTTAGAATGGAGGATACAATAACCCAATAACCAATATGTCTCTTAAGATATGCCTTAGAGTTTATTTATATAGAATTATAATGATATCAAAACACCTAAATTCGAAGCACTCATCTTTTCATATCAGCTTGATCTTCCCTTTAGTATGAACGAAGATCGACTTCTCTTTCTTCTCATGCTTGGATCACATGCCCTTCATGGCGTCTGTGATGTTTAATCCATGAATGAAGAGCTCTTTCATCATCTTAAAGTTTTCTTCTTTAGGTTATTTAAATATCGAGTTCTACAATTTTCACATTGAATGTATCATAAATTCAGCTACATGAATTTCAATTTCTCATGCAGATTCATCCATGTAAGTAATTCCCTTACACAATGCTTCACGTATCAGAATTTGGATACTTAGTGCTCCTGTGCCAATTCGCCTATGTGATTCTTTATTCACGTACATGGATTTGAATTAGGATATTATTATGGAAAACTCCGAGAGTCACTACGATGAAATAAGGTTTAAGATGAAGTAAAGACAAAAGAAAGAAACACACAGGACATAGAGATTATCATAGTTCAGAAAATGATCCCTACATCCACAGAGAGGAATAAATTTCATTAGTTTCAGGAGCACAATTACAAGGACTATCTCAAAGTTTCTCACACAAAAACCCTAGCCCAAAATGGGCTAATAAAGAAGATGAAGCACTATTCCACCAACCACATAGAAAGTTTATTATGATACAATGAAAGACTGATAGAAGTATGTATCGACACAGTGTCATGACCACCCAAGTCTAAGCTGCTACAGTGGCCAGCGGCTGGAAGTCCGTGGAGCTGTAATACTATTGTCTCCAAAGTCCAACCTGCTACAGTAGTCGTGTGAAAGAGACTACTATAGTGCCCTATCAGTGTCAGTCGGTCAGCTCTACTACAGGTGGTCAGTATTTCTACAGTTTACCAAAAATTTCTACAATTGGTCAGCTCGACCTGCGGAGTTTTGGTTTGATGCACAATATGGGTTTGAAGAATTCGGCCCAATCATCATCCAAAAAGGATCAACCTACACCAATCCAAAATATATGCAACAAACTTTGGCTATGTGAAGTTCAGATAGGCCACATAAATAACTTACACAAGGAATTCGACTATATCGTTGGATTTGGCTACCTGAAGCTTCCTTCGCATATTTGGTTTCTAAATTTTGATATGCATCTGATTTTAGCTATGAATATTTGTATACATGGGTCATTTGGCTATGTCGTTGCATTCAAGTACATGAGTCTTCACATAAAAAACTATTTTCAAATGTGGCGACTTCATCTATATGGATTTTTCTATAAAGGAATTCACCAATATAGAAATTCTCCTACACTAGAATTCATGTATGTGGAATCTGGACTTTCCATTTTTCCAAATTTCTCTCCAATTCATACTAGGCCTCCTCCACTTCGACTTCAGTTGTTCTTATCCATTCAAAAACACTTCAAATAAGACAATATGACAAGCCATGTATTCAGTTGTATACTCAAGCTGATACTTCTTCCTCAACCCAATGACATTCTTCTTTAAATATCTGAAACACCTCAGTTTCTTCATGCTTGAATCCCCTTTATGTTTCTATATTTTTTTTCCTTTGGGAAGCATAGACTTCTTTTCATTCATAACTTCTTTACAAGTTGGATTAGCCTTCTTATCTTGAGTTAACCCAGAAGTCTCAATCTTTGATGCTTTATCCAACCTCTTTGATTCTTCTAGATATTTGGGCCATATGATTAAAATGTCATTTGGATCATGCACCTCCTTCATCTTTGGTTTGGACTATTTCTTTGAAAAAAAATAGATTTTAAACTTGATCACACTAGTGCTTTTTCCTTTTGTTTCATCTATCTAGGTAAAACAGTCATACATATGACAACCATGTGTCCTTCCTAGTTTCACCTTCCACACACTTTATCAATATATTTTTCCTTACCATTTTTGGGTATCTTTTAAATGTCATAATCAACGATTTCTTCTACCATGTCAATCTTCTTGTGCATCTATTTGATCGAATTCCTATTTGTTTTCAGATTTCTCCAACCAGCTTTTCATTCCATGGTTTGTTTGCAATAATCCATGTTGTTTCCTCTCTTTCCACAGTAGAATCATTTACTTCTTACTGGTTACACATATTGACTAGAATTCTTCTTAAGAGTTTCAAATATGTCCTTGTTTCTTTTCTCCTAGAGGATTGAACATCCTCCTCATCCTTCTTTGACCTCTTGGGAGCTGTATTCTTTCCCAAGGATGACTTCCCTTCATTACATTCTTCCTTTTCATCTGTTGTGGTCTCTTTCTTTCAGTTTCATAAATGGTGTGGCTAGTTGGAGCATACCATCACTCATCATCAGTATGTCCATACAAGTTACAGAAGTCACATAAATTCTCCAAATATTCAAATCTATTTTTTAAAGATAGATCATTTTGTTTCTTTGTAGTAGGTTTGCTTCTGCTTTAATCTTTGTTCACCTTAATTGTAGTCCTTATCTTGAATATGTTGATATATTGTGCCAATAATCTATGTCCATGTGTCTAAACCTCCAACAACACCAAAAATGGACCAAAAACATAGGATACGAGGAAAGATATGTTTGACAATGAGAGGGGGAGTGAATTGGTGTAGGTCTAAATTATACTTTTTTCCTTTTATCCATTTTGTTTTTCCTTTGTCGCTTATAAAGGTGAATTTATTATCATGTTCTATTTATCTCTTTTGTTCTTGAATTCACATCCAAACACACACACTCAAAGGGACACAAGAATTTGCATGGTTCACCACCCAGTATGAGAATTATAATCCTTGTTGTGATCTGGTAAAACTTATAGTCACACAACCCACTAGTAAAAACATGTGAGCGTTACACTATTGTTTCCCGAAAATGTAGAGTGTGCATACTACACATTTCTTTGGTGTATCCCACATTTAGTTACATACTGTAACTTTATAATTAAATGTAAAGGAAACAGTAAGATATTCTATTGATGTGCTTCTCCTTATTATTCTTCCCTTGCACAATGGCAAGTCTCTTATTCTGTTTATATGCATAGCACTGTACACAACCACTTTTTCTTTTCTTGATAGTAGAAAACTAATATGCTACAACTTATTCTTACACTTATTTGTTCTTATTTTCTTCTTCTTCTTTTTTGAAAATAGGAGTGAAAAAATCTCTTATTCTCTCTGTGAACTTCATGTCCAACATGGCCAATTCTTCTCCGACTTCTTCCTGTGCAAACAGATATGCACAAATCTCTTCTTCTTTTATCTTTTCTTCTATTTCTTCTACAGTGCATAACATAATCCAATGGATATCATTTTCTTTCTTAAAATCTTTAGAATGTTTTTGAATAATCAAGGTTAGGATATCTTTATTCTTCTTCGATAACAGTTGATATTTCCTTCAGATTTTTAATCAGTTTGGCAACAACAACTCACACACCACCATTATTAAAAAACTTGAAATATACATGTATATGATAATAATAATAATAAATAAATAAAATAATGGTTTCTCCTTCACATAATCATTCATATTTTCATCCATGATTTCTTCTTCCTAACTACACATAACTGAAATCATTTATTCTTTCATTTAATTCGGTAAGAAAGAAACCTGAATTAACTTCTCATTAATTTTGGATATAATTTTCTGCATAATATCCCAAAATTAATCTCCACTAATGCCGCATGAATCACAGTCCAATTATCATGATATTCTTCATCAAATCTTGGCTTAAAAGCATCATCATGAATAATTCTTCCATAACTCCTCATTTAAATACCCCAATAAATCGGGTATTCTGTTGAGTCAATAAGGTTTTCCTTATGACTTTTCCATTCCTTCTTGTTTTTAAAATCACAAACACCTTATACTTAAGCAAATGTATGTTTTACCCCCATCTGGAAAATTTACTTCTTTAAGGAAATTTACCTTAACCTGAATTTTCTTATACATAGCAATATTTTTCTTAAATTCAAAAACCGGATTCATACCCAAAAATCCCGGAGCCATATAATGAAAAGATTTGGAGTATTCTGTTTTTAGGATCCGAATTCTGGATATGATCTGTAATATAGTTCTAATCCGAATTCTGGACTCTGAACTTTCATGAGTTCGACTCCGAACTCTCAAGTAGTTCGACTCTAAACTCTTAAGTAGTTCAACTCCGAACTCTGAAGAAGTTCGACTCCGAACTCTTAAGTAGTTCAACTCCGAACTCTGAAGAAGTTCAACTCCAAACTCTCAAGTAGTTCGACTTCGAACTCTTAAGTAGTTCGACTCCGAACTCTGAAGAAGTTTTACTCCGAACTCTCAAGAAGTTCGACTCCGAACTCTTAATTAGTTCGACTCCGAACTCTTAAGCAGTTCGACTCCAAAATCTTAAGTAGTTAGACTCCGAACTCTGCAAGTTCAGAATCCGATCTCTGGTGAAACCAGACTCCGAATTCTTATAAAACAGAATCCAAATATTTCTTAACATAGACTCCGAACTTCATTTTGGTTAGACTCCAAACTTTTGACTTGCTTACACTCTGAAATATTGATTAGATTTTACTTACATATTCTTCATTTCAAAACGATGTCGTGCTTTCAGTTATACATGGTTTGTTATAAAACGATTTCGTCTATTCTATTTCTAATTAACCATTGGTTGAGTTACACGTGTACAGGTCCCTCCGAATTTCATGGAAAATATGACCGTTGGAGGAGGGAGTCGACCGTTGGAAATTTGCCTATAAATAGAAGCTCATTTGAAAGATCTCAACAATGAATGAAACGAGTTGATCGATCTTGAGACCACACGCTGTTAAGGTGATTTCTAGAGAGAGAAGATTTTCATGCCTTATGAGTACTGAACTGCTCGTTTAGATTGCTTTGTGCGACTCTGAATGTTGGTGATTACATTCGAGGACTTCCAGGGATAGGAAGACAGAGGTGTCGACTACCTTGAAGTTTGAGGGATTCCTTGCTGAGGAAGACAGAGGTTCCAACTACCTTGAAGTTGAGGGCTTGCGGGGATAGCAAGACAGAGATTCCGATCTTCGTATCAAGGGATTATCCTGGTGTGGGTAAGACAGACTTGCTTGAAAGTATAAATCAAGAGACCTTTATCCAAGGTTGTTGGATACCCTTCTCTTTGGGTTAAAAGAGTTATTGTTTGTTACTTGTAGTTTTTCTACTTGTTTATTTCCGCTGCTTATTGTATTGTAATGATAGTATAATATTCTTATACTTCCTTATACTTGTACTCTGATTAGTTTATATTCTCTACGCTTTAAGGTAGAATCTTATATTGTAAACCTTGGTTCCAATTCTCCAGTTGGTGATCATAGGTGTTGTGAATTTGCTTAGTTTAACTTTGTTAAACCTAGATTTTCCTTGTCTAAGGAAAACATAGTTATCCATAACCAACTTTAAAGGTTCCAAAGGAATTTTTAAAGTATACAATTAACCCCCCTCTTGTATATTGAGCATCTACATCGTTATTTCGATTCTACACTTGGTATCAGAGAAGGTATCTGAAATACTTGTACTTATGTATAAGTTTTTCTTGCTCTTTATCATTCCGAACTTTTTCATTCTGAACTTTATCATTCCAAACTTTGTCATTCTGAACTTTGTGGTTACGAACTTTTTATACTAACTAGTTTGGTTGCCCAAGTTTTTTTAGAATGGCTGGAATCAATGTTGGTTCTATTGACAATCTAAATCCTACAAGACAACCAATCTTTGATGGTAATGACTATGAGTACTGGAGATATCGAATGAAGACTTTTGTTATCAACACTGGAGTGGACAATTTCGTTATGCTTACTGGTGATTATAAAATTCCTGATAAGGAAGTTAGAACTTTCACTAACCAAGAAAAGCAAGAGTATCAACTCAATTATAATGTACGCAATACTTTACCATGTTCAATGACTAGAAATATATATAGACAAATTTCTTCTTGTGAAGCAGCTAATTGTATCTAGAAGAAGTTAGAAGTTACACACTTTGGCACTTCTAAAGTGATTGAAACTAGGAGAGCTATGCTTAGAGATGAATACCATGGATTCAATTTTCCATTTGGTGAACCAATATGCAAAGTTCAACAGTGATTTATGACTATAGTCAACAGCTTACAGCCTATGGGAGAAAAAGGGTTAGATGATGAAGCTCTTATAGATAAGATAATTGATATTATGACCAATGAGTGGGAATCAAAGAGAACAACTATAGATGAGAACAGGAAGGTCACCCAAATTTCTCTTGATGAGTTATTCGGAACTCTTCTCCAACATGAAACCAGAATGAAGAGAGATGCTGACAACATCAAAAAGAAGAATGGGAATGGTACTATTTCTTTTACAACAACATCAAATCATATGAAATCTAAGACTACTAAGAGAGTAACTAGATCCAAGTCTAAGAAGGTAGTTATTCAATCAGATTCTAGTGAAAGTAAAATATCAGAAAATGAGTTAGCAAATTTTGCTTGAAGGATGAACAAGATATCCGGCCAAAGAAATTTCCAATTCAAGTATAAGAAAAAGGAAAGGAAAGAAAGGAAAGATGGAGAAGTTACTTGTTATGAATGCAAGAGAGCTGGATATATTAGACCAGATTTCCCTCTACTCAAAAAGAAATAAAGGAAAGAAAGGCATTCTAAAAGGAGCAGGAAGAAGTATTACAAAACCAAAGCTAATAAAGTTCTGAAAGAAAATGACACATGGAGTGCCAGTGGTGGTGACTCTTCAGATGAATCTTCTGATTATGAATATTCAGGAAAGAAGAATCTTGGTCTTATATCCAGATTACCTATTGACAATCATTGCTTTATGGCTAAGGTACGAAATTCTGAATCATTGACCAATGTATCTTTAAATTCTAATAATAGTAAGTATTATAACTCCTTAGATGAAGAATCCTCTTCTGATGAAGAAAATACTTCACATACCTATGAATAAGTTTCTAGGTTTGCTGAACTTCTTGAGATTGAGAACTCTAAACTCAATAAGAAACTTGATAAGGCAAACTCTAGGAATTATATTCTTACAAAAGAGATATCAGATCTTTCTAAAGATCTTGATAGGAAAAATGATGATTTTATAAGTATTTCAAAAAATCTTGAGGAAGTAAGTTCTGAGAGGAAAAAACTTTCTAAAGAGTTAGAAAAATTAATTTCTAAGAAAAGTGTTTTCAAGTCGAGATCTAGTTATAAATCTAATGATTTTGAAGATAAAAACTTGGTTATTAAACTCAATTCTGAAATTTTTTCCTTAAAGAAGTGTTTGTCAAACTTTACCCATGGTAAAGAAAATTTTGATAAAATGTATTCTCAAATATGACCTTTAAGAAACAAATCCGGATTTTGTTATACCCATGGAAAACCAATTTTTAGTAACAACTACTTTGTTCCACAAAGTGCCCCATTTTGTACCAAGTTTCAATGTGTTGGTCATTGGGAAAAGAATTTTTCTTTAAATAAAACCCAATCTCTAGGTTTTCATAAAGCCTATTTTTATAAGAAAGTGTGGGTTCCTAAAATTTTGTTGTCTGGAAATCCCGAATCCAAGTAAGTTTCGATTCCGAAAGTCTAATTATTTTCTTGTTTTCAGGAATATAGAGGAAGTACCAACAACAATACATGGTACATGGATAGTGGATGTTCCCGGCACATGACTCATAACAAAATCTATTTTGAAAAGATTATCAAAATGAAAGGAGGAAAGGTAACTTTCGGAGATAATGCACAGGGAGAAATTATTGGTATTGGTAATATTGTTCTTCTAGGTAAAACTTTGATTTCAAATGTTTTATTTGTTAAGGGTCTTAAGCACAACCTCATTAGAATAAGTCAGTTATGTGATGAAGGGTACCTTGTGAATTTTAGGAATGATAAGTGCTTAGTACACAATTCCAAGGAAGAATTTATTCTCTCAGCCAATAGGCAAGAGAATGTTTACACTTTAAACTTAGAAGACCTGAGGAGCCAAGATTTACCTTGCCTAAGTGAAATGGAAGATCATTCCTGGCTATGGCATAGAAGACTAGGACACTGTAACCATAGAAACTTATGTAAACTCTCTAAGAAGAAACTAGTTAAGGATCTACCAGAGCTTAGATTTGATTCTTCCAAAGTTTGTGATCCTTGTCAATATGGAAAGCAACATAAATATAGTTTTAAATCAATTGGTGAAGTCTCAATGACTGATGCATTACAGTTAGTGCACATGGATCTTTTCGGTCCAACACAAACTGGAAGTATTGGAGGCAAATATTATGTGTTTGTTCTAGTTGATGATTATACCAGATTTACTTGGGTCTATTTTCTAGCAAAGAAGTCTGAATCTTTTTCTTATTTCAAAAGTTTTAGAGCACAAGTTAAAAATGAGAAAAATCTTCCACTGAACACTATTCATAGTGATCATGGAGAAGAATTTCAAAATTCTGATTTTGAAACTTTTTGTGGTCGGAAAGTTATTACTCACAATTTTTCAGCACCTAGAACTCCTCAACAAAATGGTGTAGTTGAAAGAAGAAATAGAATTATTCAAGAGATAACTAGAACCATGTTGAGTGGATATTCTATAGCTAGACATTTCTGGGCTGAAGCTGTAAGTACTGCTTGTTTACTATAAATCGAGTTTTGATTAGACCTTTTCTTAATAAAACTTCTTATGAGTTATGGAATGGTAGAAAACCAAGACTTTCCTACTTCAAGATTTTTGGTTGCAAAGTATTCATTCTGAATACTAAAGATAACTTACATAAATTCATACCAAAATCTGATGAAGGAATTTTCTTAGGTTATTCCATAACTTCTAAGGCTTATAGAGTTTTTAATAAAAATACTTGTACTGTTGAAGAAACAGTGCATGTAAAATTTGATGAGTCTGATCCTTTTGTTTTTAAACTATCCCAACCTACATCCTCGGATGTGTTTTCAAAAACTGATTGTCAACCCTTGATAGAAGATCCTTCTGATAAGAAAAATGTTCAAGAAGATACTTCTGAAATATTTACCCCAGAAGACTTTCTACCCTATGTTGATGAACAGGTTTTACAAAACCCAAATCAGGTGTTTCTTAAGAATCATCCCAGTGATAGTATCATTGGTGATGTAAATCAACCTATAAGGACTCGAAATTCCTTAAGAAATGAAGTAGAACATCTAGAATTTCTTTCCCAATTAGAACCAAAAAGCACTGATGAAGCTTTAGGTGATGATGATTGGATCAAAGCCATGCAAGATGAACTAAATGAATTTGAGAGGAATAAAGTTTGGACCTTGGTTGAAATACCTAAGGAAACTTCTGTTATTGGAGTAAAATGGGTCTTCAGAAATAAATGTGATGAAAATGGAGTCATTGTAAGAAATAAAGCTAGACTCGTTGCTAAAGGCTATAATCAGCAAGAGGGAATAGACTATGAAGAAACCTATGCTCCAGTAGCTAGAATTGAATCTATTCGTATTCTAATTGCCTTTTTAGAATTCTTCAATTTTAAACTTTTTCAAATGGATGTGAAATGTGCTTTTCTTAATGGTTATGTTCAAGAGGAAGTTTTTGTTGAACAACCTCCTGGTTTTGAAGATACAAAACATCTTGATCATGTTTTTAACTTACCAAAGCTTTTTATGGTCTTAAACAAGCCCCATGAGCATGGTATGATAGAATCAGAGGATTTTTGCTTCAAAATAACTATGTTAAGGGAAATTCAGATCCAACCCTTTTTATAAATAAAGATAAGAAAAATGTTTTGATTGTTCAAATTTATGTTGATGACATCATATTTGGTTCAACTCAGCAATCTTTAACTGATTCTTTTGCAAGTCTAATGAAGTCTGAGTTTGAAATGAGTATGATGGGAGAGTTAACTTTTTTCCTTGGTTTTCAAATTTCTCAAAAACCAGAAGGAACCTATATATCTCAACATAAGTATATTAAAGATCTTCTCAAAAAATATGGTTATGACAACACTAAGAGTATAAGTACTCCCATTGGTACCTCAAACTCTTTAGATCTTGATGAAGCCGGGAAACCAGTAGATCAAACGTCTTTTAGAGGTATGATAGGAAGTCTACTTTACTTAACAGCTAGTTGAACAGACTTAATGTTTTCAGTGTGCTTATGTGCAAGATATCAATCCAATCCTAAGGAATATCACTTAAAGGCAGTGAAAAGAATTTTTTTCTACCTAAAGGGAACCATAGATCTAGGATTATTTTATACTTATGGATATGATTTTGTTCTAAAAAGCTTTTCTGATGCTGACTTTGGTGGATGTAGAATGGATAGAAAAAGTACATCTGGAACTTGTCATTTCTTAAGAGATTCACTAGTTTCTTGGTCCTGCAAAAAGCAACATTCTGCAGCACTTTCCACTGCTGAAGCTGAATATGTAGCAGTTGGAAGTTGTTGTGCTCAAGTGTTGTGGATGCAACACACACTCATAGACTATGGCCTGAGTTTTACTAAGACTCAAATATTTTGTGATAACACAAGTTCCATTGCCCTAAGTAAGAACCCTTCACATCACTCTCGTGCAAAACACATAGACATTAGGCATCACTTTCTTAGGGATCACACACTTAAAGGAGATATCATTCTTCAGTTTATCAGAACGCAAGGTCAACTTGCTGATATTTTCACAAAATCATTACCCTCCGATAGATTTGAATACATTAAACAAAAGTTAGGAATGATAATTGTAAGGTAATCATTCTTCATTAACTTCTTGTTGAATAATTCTCCTAATAGTAATAAACTCCTCTTTATAGGGGGAGTACATTTGATTGTTAGTGTAACTAAATTTTTTTAGTAAGTTTTTCAGAATTTTCGGAATAGAAGTTTCCGGAATGGAAATTTCTGAAACCAAAATTTCCGGAATGGGAATTTCCGGAACTGAAATTTTCAGGACTGAAATTCTCAGAATGAGAACTTCCAGAATGGAAATCTTTGTACTGAAAACTTCCGGAATGGAATTTTCGTACAGATAAGTTTCGGAATGGAGAGTTTCGTACTGAAGTTTTTGTAACGATATTTTCATACTGGAACTTTAGTTTTTTTTTATTTCTTCAAGAAGAATATTACCAATTACGAACAATATTTCTAGTCAATCCGTAAGCTATGATTTTCTCACTTATAGTTTTGTAATCAAATTTTTCTTACTGGTATTTTACTTGTTTTTAAAAGTTAGGATTCTAGTTTTTTCTCAAACTGGATGTTTTCTTTAAAAACCTCAAAAGACCGGGGTCAAATTTTCCTTGCGGGATTGTTCTCAACTATCAGATCAGATCAAAGCTTTTTCAACCGTTAGATGGATTTTGGAAGACCAGCGGTCAAATTCTTTTCCTATATAAAGGGGACCCCGAGACTCATCCCACATCATTTTTTCCAAGATTTTGCGTCTCGAAGCTCTGCTAATCTTCTTAAGGCCGGTTCTGAACTTTGTGAAGCTGATCCGAATCTTTCAGATTACTTCACTCCGAATGTCTGTTGAAGCAACTTCTCAAGATATATCAACTGTTAAACCAATCTCAAAGTGGTTAGTTTTCAGGGAAATATTAGTTCATCCGGATTTCTATAAGCTTGATTCCCTTATTTCAAAGAATATTAGACTGAATGGATGGGAAGATGTCTTCATAGCAAAGTCCGATAAACAGAATCCGGTTTATACTGATTTGTTGATAGAGTTTTACGAGTTTGTTTCCTTCCAGATGGAATATGGAAGAGAGAGGTTTTCTTTCAAGTCTTATGGGAAGACTTATAAGATTTTTTACACCAAGGCCGTGGGCCTGGTTGGTTTATCATATGAAGGAGAAGCTGAATTCTTCTCTCACAAACTTCCCGATGTGCAAGGAAGTTTCAATAAGGAGAAGGCACTGAAGTGTCTTGGGCTTAAGGATGATTCAACAATTAATATTTCTCGTCTCACTCCAAACAATAGAATCCTTCAGCTATGGGTGCAAGGCTTTCTGGTTCCAAGAAGAGGTGATAAAGACAATCTGAAGAAAAGCGATATCTATGTCTTAGATTTCTTGGTAAATCTAAGAAAGATAAATCTGATAAGGCATGTCTTGGTTACGATCAATAATATCAAAGAAGGAAATTTGATAGCTCAGATTATAATGTTCCCTACCTTACTATCTAAGCTGATAGTTCGATGCATAGAATCCTTCAAGGTTGCCTAAAAATCGAAGATCTGGAATTGCAAACTCATGTTAGTTAGTGATGATACTCTCAAGAGGATGAAGATGGGTTTTTTCACTGAATCCGGATAATTTTATCCTCTGTGTGTGGAAGAGGTTGAAGTAGCTCAAAAAGAATCACAGAATCTGGAACCATCCAAAAAGCAAAGGAAGAAGAGAAATACTAAGGAAGTGGTTGTTGATGAAGAAATTCCTCAAGCTAAGGAAACTCAATCTGCTCCCCCCAAGTCGAAGAAGCAGAAAACATATATGGATGAAGTAGCATCCAAGTGGAGGGAAGATAAAGATAAGAGGAATGAAGGGGATCCTCAATTCGGACTGGACCCTGCCGAGGCTAAAGCCTTAAAATAAAAAGCTTCTGAGGAGCTAGAGAGACAAACGAAGGAAAAGAAAATGAAAAAGAAGATGTCTGAAGCTGAAGTGGTGCGATATTTTCTGAAAGATACATAGTTGGCTTCCGAAATGCTTCCAGTTCCGGAATCTTTTAGTGTTGAACCTTCTTTACCAGAAACTCCAGCCAAGAACTATGTCACTCCGAAAATGGACAAGGTTAAAGAAATAGTTGAAGAATCTGAGAAGGAAGTTGCTGAAGCAGTAGAGAAAGAAGTTGAAGAAGAAGAAGAAGAAGAAGAGGAAAGTGAAGATTTGGATACCCTAATCAAGCAAGTAAATGACTACAAAGATAAGGTTGAATCCGCAAAGTTAGTTACTCCAGGTAAGGGAGATGAGGAAGATAGCAAGCAACATCAAGAAGAAGAAGAAGAAAATATGTTGTATGATGAAGAAGAATCCTATGAGAGGAATTTTCTTGAGGAAGGTCAAGAAAAATAGAAACCAGATGAAGACCAGATCGTTCAAGTTTCCGAATCCGAGGAAGTATCTCCTAATGTGGAACCCATTCCAAAATCTGATAAGGGGAAGCAACCTCTCATGGAGACACCTATAAAAGATCTCATCAGGAGGAAAGAGTTTGGTGGTACCTCTAGAAGGAAGCTGGTGCCAATTTGAAGAAGAGCAATCTCAAAGAGAAATTTCTGATTTGGAATCATCATCTCATGGGAATGATTTTTTGGTTCAGTCTCTGAGAAAGTTAGTGGACACAATTCCGATTCTTCCAAAAATAGATTCCAGATGCCAGATGCTGCAACAAACTATGAATCACAAATCGGATTCTTTATCCATGGTCATGGATAATTTTGTGAAGTTGGAAGATGAACAAAAAAGTTTTCTGATCGATTATGATATACATATAAAGTCTTGCAGTAAGGTAACAAAGTGGTCTAAGAGAGTTGAATAAGACTTTACATTGTATGATAATTTTCAGAATGACATGAAAGAAGCTTTTGACACAGCAGATAAAAAGGTTAAGAATCTTGAAGATGATCTTATTATTGAGCAGAGTACCTGGAGTCAACAAGTGAAGGAACTGAATGACAAGGCAAATTCTCTTGTTCAAAATCTTATAAATGATAGAAATCTCCTGATTGAGCTTGAGAAAAAAGCCATTCAGCAAGAAGAGTTGTTAAAGTTATAGAAAGAAGCCTTGGAGGCTCAGGAAGAAGCTTTAAAATTCCAAGAAGAAAAGGTAAAAGCCTTGGAGAAGCAAGGTGAGGAAGATCAAAGGGACTTGAAGAAACTCAAAACCTTGTTAAAGAATCTTATTCCAAAGGAAAAGGAAGACAAATGAACCCACTCCGATCTTTTGTTGTAATTGTCTTTCCTTGTAAATTTTTTTCCCAACTCTAATGAAATGATTATCTGGTTGGTTGTATCTTGTTATATACTAATGTTTTAGGTACCATACTTTGTTTTCCATTCTCTTCAATTATTTTTGAAAATCACAAAGGGGGAGAAGGAAAAAGAACTACTCCTAAGGAGGAGAAAGGAAAAATTTCTAAGAGAAATAACCTTAAAGAAAGGGAGAGTTTCCCACTACGAAGTTTTTCATTCTTACAATAATGAAAACTCCACTCTGGAAACTTTGAATACAATCCTTAGAGTTTCAATACCTAAGGGGGAGTTAGTTGTATTCACTTTTATCCATGAACAAAGGGAGATAAGTTTTAAATTTCAAAGTCTAAGGACATTTTTCAAAATCCTTATATGCTTTTTCGAAAGGATGTTTGTGCTTTCCAAAAAGGGGGAGATTGTTGAGTCAATAAGGTTTTCCTTATGACTTTTTCATTCCTTCTTGTTTTGAAAATCACAAACACCTTATACTTAAGAAAATGTATGTTTTACCCCCATCAGGAAAATTTACTTCTTTAAGGAAATTTACCTTAACCTGAATTTTCTTATACATAGAAATATTTTTCTTAAATTCAAAAACCGGATTCATACCCAAAATCTCGGAGTCATATAATTAAAAGATTTGGAGCATTCTGTTTTTAGGATCCGAATTCTGGATGTGATCTGTAATGTAGTTCTAATCCGAATTCTGGACTTCGAACTTTCATGAGTTCGACTCCGAACTCTCAAGTAGTTCGACTCCGAACTCTTAAGTAGTTCAACTCCGAACTCTGAAGAAGTTCAACTCCAAACTCTTTAGTAGTTCAACTCCGAACTCTGAAGAAGTTCAACTCTGAACTCTCAAGTAGTTTGACTCCGAACTCTTAAGTAGTTCGACTCCGAAGTCTGAAGAAGTTTGACTCCGAACTCTCAAGAAGTTCGACTCCGAACTCTTAAGTAGTTCGACTCCGAACTCTTAAGAAGTTCGACTCCGAACTCTTAAGTAGTTTGACTCCAAACTCTGCAAGTTCAGAATCCGATCTCTGGTGAAACCAGACTCTGAATTCCTATAAAACAGAATCCGAATATTTCTTAACATAGACTCTGAACTTCATTTTGGTTAGACTCCTAACTTTTGACTTTCTTACACTCTGAAATATTTATTAGCTTTCACTTACATATGCTTCATTTAAAAACGATGTTGTGCTTTCAGTTATACATGGTTTGTTATAAAACGATGTCATCTATTCTATTTCTAATTAACCGTTGGTTGAGTTACACGTGTACAGGTCCCTCCGAATTTCATGGAAAATATGACCATTGGAGGAGGGAGTCGACCGTTGGAAATTTGCCTATAAATAGGAGCTCATTTGAAAGAGATCAACAATGAATGAAACGAGTTGATCAATCTAGAGACCACACGCTGTTAAGGTGATTTATAGAGAGAGAATCTTTTCATGCCTTGTGTGTACTGAACTACTCGTTCAGATTGCTTTGTGCGACTTCGAATGTTGGTGATTACATTCGAGGACTTCCGGGGATAGGAAGACAGACGTGCCGACTACCTTGATGTTCAAGGGATTCCTTGCTGAGGAAGACAGAGGTTCCAACTACCTTGAAGTTGAGGGCTTGCGGGGATATCAAGACAGAGATTATGGTCTTTATATTGAGGGCTTATCCTAGTGTGGGTAAGACAGACTTGCTTGAAAGTATAAATCAAGAGACCTTTATCCAAGGTTGTTGTATACCCTTCTCTTTGGGTTAAAAGAGTTATTGTTTGTTACTTTTATTTTTTCTACTTGTTTGTTTCTGTTGCGTATTGTATTGTAAGGATAGTATAATCTTCTTATACTTCTTTATACTTGTACTCTGATTAGTTTAGATTCTATACGCTTTAAGGTAGAATCTTATATTGTAAACCTTGGTTCCAATTCTCCAGTTGGTGATCAGAGGTGTTGTGAATTTTCTTAGTTTAACTTTGTTAAACCTAGATTTTCCTTGTCTAAGGAAAACATAGTTATCCATAACCAACTTTAAAGGTTCCAAAGGAATTTTTAAAGTATACAATTCACCCCCCTCTTGTATATTGAGCATCTACATCGTTATTTCGAGCTTACATATTCTTCCTTATTTTTCTCCACGTGGTTTACCCTTATGAGAGGTGTAGAAACTTGGCTATACCTTTATGTAGGTATCATTTTACCCTTACATGAGTAATTAAAGGCCCAATCTACCCTTACACGTGCTGGGATTAACCTTTACATGAGCTTTAGAACTCATGGGTTACCCTTACGTGGGTATAGGAAACTCACTGGTACCCTTATGCAGTGGTGGAGATACCCTTACATAGTATATAGAAACTTTTTATTACCCTTACCCAACTCCAGAATTTTAAAGCTACCTTTATGCAATAGATTTATAGATTGATGAATATGTGAACATGGCAACATGAGCTCTTGTAAATCCATATGAAAATCTTCAAACTGGGCATGACTCCAGGGGACGACAAGCTCGTAAATGGTGGATGACTACTCACCCCATGTTTGTCTCGTATGCATGAAAGATCCTCCTATCGTGTGAATCTCTCGAAAGCTCCTTCTACCGTTCAAATCTTGCGAAAGCTCCTGACAATAGTTGTATCTCCTACTGTCACACCCTAGTGGTAGCACCTCCTACCATCGAACTCCAATGGTAGCACCTTCTATCGCCACAACTGATGGTGGTATCTCCTACCATCATAATTTATGGTAACACTTCCTACCCAATGGTAGCACCTTTTATCGTCACAGCTGGAGGTAGAATCTCTTACCATTGACCGATAGCACCGCTGAATGGTAGCACCTCTTATCATCCAACGGTAGCACCTCTTAATAGTACCACATCCTGC
Source organism: Viscum album (assembly GCA_963277665.1). Lineage (NCBI taxonomy): Eukaryota > Viridiplantae > Streptophyta > Magnoliopsida > Santalales > Viscaceae > Viscum > Viscum album. Next base: position 510,934,955 of record OY728136.1, on the reverse strand, counting down.
CGGTAGCAAATCTCTTCTCATGGACACACTTCTATAGTCACACAGTTCTCCAATGCATGGTTGAAAAATTCTCCACAGTCACATAACATTGAAGTAGGCCACTCACGGTTGAGTTTCTGCACGTAACACACCCTTGAAGGGATGAAGGTAGAAGACAATCACATGGCCTAATCAGACGATGTAGATTAATTCTATTGAGTGACATTGGTTATATGTGTATGATTTAAATGAATGAATAGTGACGCACTTTGTGAGCCCCACATCATTTCTGCATATGGGCTTGCTGCTTCTCAATAAGAAATCTTATTACCATAGCATCTTGATGTGAGTAACTAGGTCTACCTTGGGATTCCTCCGCCTCTGCTGTCGTGTCGACCCACATGGTGACACCACCCACTCCTGAACATGTTGTGTGCATACTTCAACCTACCTATGCAGGTTCTCTTCCTTCCTACCACCTTGGTGTGGTGAGATCTTCTCCCACACGTGCGGTTGAGATGGCCTCTTCGCTTGCTTGGGGTTGTCTATGTTTTTTACCAAACTCTTGTAAAAGAGTCTGTAAATATTTCAACAAAATTCATGGACACCTTGAGCTTTCTCATGAAAAAATCTAAATATTTTTTCATGGAATTCTCTTAAAAAATTCTATATCATCCATGCATATGTTTAAGTTTATTTTAAAAACCTTCATGGAACTCCTTTCATAATCCTCCAAGAATATTTGAGAGGAATGAAACAAATTCTTGGGATCTCATCTCTCATTTAATAGGCTTCTTCTTCACATTCTATTGACATTTATTTGACAGAAAATACAACTCACACAAAGTGAACTAAAAAATCTCCCTCTTTGTATTTGTTGGTCAATACCCATATAGAAATGATATGTATGTCAATATGTGTCATGCCTTCTCTCCCCCTTTTTTTATCAAACTTTCATTTCAATTTCTCTCCCCCTTTTTGAAAATATATAAAAAGTACTTGAGAAAAGTGGTATCAATTCATACATAAAATAGTGCATTCAACCATTCCACTCTAAGTCTACATGATTCATGTTCGATGTAGATAACAAGAGAGTTTTATCTAGATAACAAAGTTAACTGAAAAAAGAATGATACCATATGGAATGAGAACTCACAATCGTGTCTTAAAGGGTGCCCAATTGTATTTTGGGATTATAAAAATGATAAATACCAATTAAAATACAGAAATATCAACCTGAAAATCCCACACTCACTTCAACAAACAAATTAAAAGCATTCAGATACAAATAGAAAGATTTGACAACAACCTTGGCACTTATTCATTCTTACATTTTTCATGCCATTGAAAAAAATCATTTTATCCCCCTTTGATTTAGAATATAATTTTGTTTATAAATAATGAGAGATAAATAATACATACCTATTCAATGATATTTTCAAACAAGAACCTTCCATAATGTTCAGATTTTTTGAGACAAATAATTTTGGAAACTTCTTCTTCACTTGTCTCCCCCTCAAGGGAAACACTCAACATCTTCATAATGGTGAATCTCTTGAAGAATGAATTTCAAGATGTTACAATATATAGAATAAAACAAAATGTATCTTCAACTTCTAGCTGACCAAATTTTGACAACTTCCACAACTTCACCAAGGATGATCTTCTACAATACTTGTTCTTTAGAATACCAAATATTAGATCAATCCAAGATGGAATTTTCTTTATATTTGTTATCTAGGATATGAAAACATAATCTTTAACTTAATCAAAGATGATCCTATATCAAATTTATATTTGAATACCAATTGAGAAATCATTCAAGGATGGTGACTTCTTCGTATTTTCTATCCAAAAATGACAGCACACTTTACTTCTCAGGTTCTCCCTTCAATACCATGCATCACCTTAAATTCTCTACATTGTAAGTGAAAATAAAACACATAAAAGATATAAGGGAATAAGGTGTATCTTATTGTTCATCTATGTAAATAGCAAGGTTGAGATGATTTTATCAACTAATTCATTACACTTTCTCCACTATTCATGCTTTTACTCTAATCTTTGGTTATGATTTATCTTGAGGCAACATGTATCTCATTACACCTTTAATTTATTTGTGTGAGATGGTTGTTTTCTATTTATCCATAAAATCATACATATTCTGATGTTATCTTCATTCTCTTCAGGGATTATTCTTGTGCTACCAATGTTTTTAAACAACCTTTGGAAACATTTCCAACTTTACAGCATCCCTCACACAAAAATTCTCTAACACAAGTGTTGTCATTTGTTGAAAACCTCATGGAATTCGTATTCTTTATGTGGAATATTTTTATTACCTTCTTCACCAGCCTTTATGATTCTTCTAACTTTCTTTCTCTCTCCAAATCTATTGGACAAATCACAAGAATGCATTTAGGTACACTGGAAACTTTCTTAGAGTTTCCACACAGATTCTCATGAGCAAATTTCTTCACATCCTTCTTCTGAGATGTAGCATTCCTCCTGAAAATATTATTGGACCTATTTTGAATACGCTATTTCTTGTGTATTGTGTCCAAGGATGACTTCTTCTGAACCTTCTTGGGTGTAATATATTCTACAACTTTATTCAGACTTATACCCAAGGTTTCTTCTTTAATATTATATGGTATTCTCTTATCATTTTCCTTTGATACATGTTGAGATGTACATGCATCATTTTTGTTACCACTACCTCTATTAACTTTATAGTGATCTTTATGTGCATCAAATTTGTTTGATAAAGAAAGGTTTTTATTAGGCTATGTGATTGTTGAATATCCACCAATGTGCTCCCCTTAATAGAGGATTCCTTTTTGATTTATCATTTAAGGGATTGTACCAAAAATATGATGCACAATGTCTGAATTTGTTGCAGCACCAACTTTGACCAAAAAACCTTGATCTTCATGCTGCCTAGATTTTCCAACATAATTAGCATACTGATTTTGGGTCTTCTTCAGTACCTGTTGGGATCTTCTTAGGGAACCAACTTCCACACTTCTTCTTTCCACCATGGACATGGTGGTAGGATCTTCTTCACTTCTCATCCATATATGCAAGGAATTTTAATTTAAACCTGTACTTTTATAGAAATAGATTTATAAAAATTATTACATTGAGATGTGGATGTTACCTATTTCTTCATATCTACTTGAGAGAAATCATTAGGTGATGTAATGATCTTCTTTCCACATGATGGAGGTATTTTTTCAGTAGAATCCTCCAAGGAACATTGTGTGGCAGTAGCTCTATACTTATTTGATTGTGAAGTCTCAACATGAGTCTTTTCAAGATTTGAAAATTTTATTTCCAATTCAATACATCTCATATTGAGGGAATTATTTTGATCTTCAGTAAATGCCATTCTGTCTTCATAGTAATTCCTTATCTTCTCAATATCCACTTCATACAATAAAACCTTTTCTTGTAACAGTGATTTAAGATCACTAATCCTCTTGAATTTGACATCTAATTGAGAATCTTTGACATCAATTCCATTTTTCATATTTTCTTCTAAATCAAGGATCCTCTTCTCAAACTATTTAGTGGAATCATCATTCTCTTGGATCATGTTGAACCAACCTCCTTCAAATTTAGAGCAGCTCGCCATAAGCTCCTCTTACTCATCTTCTTTGACAATAACTTGTTTTGAGAGCTTAATTCAAGTAATAAATCTTTCTCTTAAAGCCTTCTACAAGTTATTTTCTTCACCTTCAAGTTCAGTGATCTCTTCCTACTGGATTTCAAAAATCTCAAAAATAAAAGCAATTATTTCTTGGGGAAAAGAATGCAAGATATATGATAGGATAGTCATACAACACATGCAAGAACCAAAAACACGCCCAGGGAGTCGACCCCGGGGACAGTCATACATATGATCACACTCACTAGATTATTATTCTTATGGATAGTTTAAACCAGATTTTTCACATACCTTTGAATCAAATGAATCCCTTGACCCCTTTGAAGTAGAAATGTTGTCCAAATTTTTAGTGGACTTCGAACCACAAATTCTTCTCCTTTCAATCTAGATCTGATATCCTTAGAGCACTTGAAACTTCTTCCACTTTTGATAATAGGAAAAACTTCATCATATTTTTCTCTTTCCTTTTCTTATTCATCAAATTCTTAGTAAAAAATTAATTCTGATCTGAAATAGAAAGATCTTCTCCAAAACTTAACTTCATTATAATTTCGGGAAATAAACTTAAATATTCAAAAGAGAATAACTTCAATGTAGAGAATCTAAATAGAGGTAAACCTTCCACTAAGACCAATTATAGGATCCAAGGAGGGATATGTTAGACACTGAGATGGGGGGTGAATCAGTGTAGGTCCAAATTATACTTTTTTTTTACTTTTATTCTTTTTCTTGTTCCTCTGTCACTTATATTAAGGTGAATTCATTCTCATGTTATCTCTTTTGTTCTTGCATGCGCATCCAAACACACACACCCAAAGGGACATGAGAATTTACAATGTTCACCTCTCAATATGATAAGGCTAATCCTTGGTGTGATCTGGTGAAACCTATGGTCACATAATCCACTAGTAAAACCCTATGAGTGTTACACTGTTGTTTCATGACAGTGTAGAGTGTACATCCCACACACTTTTTTGGTGCATCCCACACTCAAATACATCCCATACCTTTATAATTAAATGTAGGATTAACAATAAGATATATTTTTTGCAATATATAATGTCATATTATTGTTGATGTGCTGCTTCTTATTCTTCTTCCCATGCACAAAGAAAAGTCTCTTCTTCTTGTTTGTATGCATAACATTGTACACAACCTCTTCTTTTCTTGATAATAGAAAAATAATATGTTACTACTTCTTCCCATTCCATATTATTCTTTTATTCTTCTTCTTTTTTTCAAACATGAGTGCACAAATCTCTTCTTCTCTCTATGAACTTAACATCCAACTCAACCAATTATTCTCCAAGTTCTTCTTCTTTCTATGAAAATAGATATGTACAGATCTCCTCTTCTATTATCTCTTATTATATCTTTCTTATAAAGTGCATAACAAAATACACTGGATCTCCTTTTCTTTCTTTGACTCTTTAGAATGTATCTGAATAATCAAAGTTGGGATCTTTCTATTCTTCTTTGATACCAGTGGATATTTCCTTCAGATTATATATTGGATCACCAATAGCTCACACACCACCATTATTCAACAACCTACAATATATATGTATATGATAATAATAATAATAATAACTACAACATCAGCTTCTCCTTCACACAATCATTCATATTTTCATCCATGATTTATTCTTCATAACTGCATACAACCAAAAGCAGTTATTATTTCATTTAATTCATTTTAATGTAACCCGAATTAACTTCTCATTAATTCTAGATATTATTTTCTATATAATATCCCAGAATTAATCTCCACCAATATTATAGGAATCATGATCCAAGTATCGTGATATTCTTCATCAAAGCTTATCTTGAAAGCATCATCATGAATAATTATTTCATAAATCCTCATTTAAATACCCTAATGAATCAAGTATTCTTTCTTTTTTTCCTCTATAAGGATGGCCCTTAACTAAGCTGTGGTAACTCTATTATACCTTTATGCAGGTATCAGATTACCCTTATGTGGGTAATAGAATACCTAGTATACCCTTTCTTGAGTTGGGATCGACCTTTATGTGAGATTTATAACTCGCGGGTTACCCTTACATGGGTATAGGAAACTCACTAATACCCTTATACAGTGGCGGGGATACCCTTACGTAGCGTATAGAAATTTCTGCTTACCCTGATCGAGCTCCAGAATTTCAAATCTAGTTGTACACAATAGATTCGTAGCTTGATGAATAGGTGAACATGGTAGCACAAGCTCTTGTAAATCTACATGATAATATTCGAACTTGGCATGACTCTAGGGAATGGAATTCTTTTAAATGGTGGATGACAACTCACCTTATTATTGTCTCATATGCATGGAATATCCTCTAATCGTGTGAAGCTCACAGAAGCTCCTTCTTCTATGAAAAGCTTATGGAAGCTCCTGATGGTAGAATCTCGTATCATCACCCCCAATGGCAGCACCTCTTACCGTCGAACTCCAATAGTAGAACCTTCTACCGTCATAGTTGATGGTAGTATCTCCAATTATTGTAACTAACGGTAGCACCTCCTACCCAATGGTAACACCTTCTACCATCACAGCTGATGGTAACATCTCCTACTGTTAACCAATAGCACCATAAAATAGTAACATCTCCTATCATCCAATGGTAACACATTATAACGATAGCACACCCTACCGGTAGCACATGTCTTTTCATGGTCACAATTCTATGCTTGCACGGTTCTACAATGCATGGTCAAAAAATTCTCCACAGTTGCATAACACTGAAGCAAGCCACTCGCATTTGAGTTTTTGTGTGAAACACACCCTCAAAGGGCCAAAGTTAGATGAAGGCTGCATGACTTGATCAGACAACACAAATTAATTCAACTGAGAAGAACTGGTTATATGTATATCATTTAGATGGATGAACAATGCAGCGTGCTTTGCAAGTCCCACATCACTTCTACATTCATCTTGTTGCTTCTTAAGAGATCTCATTATCATAGAAACTCGATGCAAGTAACCAGGTTTGCTTCGGGATTCCTCTACCTCCGCCATTGTGTCAACCCACACGATGGTGGCACCCACTCCTGTGCGCACTATGTGCAAGCTCTGACCTACCTATGCCACCACTCTACCTCCCTACCGCATTGGGTTGTCCATGTGGTTTGGCCCCCACTCAGTGAGCTCTTCCCCCACACATGCAGTTGAGCTGGTCTCTTAGCTTTCTCAGGACTAGCCATGGTTTTTATCAAATTATTTTAAAAGAGTTTGTAAATATTTCAACATAATGCATTGCCACCTTGAACTTCCTCATGAAAAAATATAAATATTTTTTCATGGTCTTCTCTTCAAAACTTATTCATCATCCATGTATATGTTTATGTTTTTTTAAACAACATGGATGGAACTGAAGGTTTCGGGCATAACATAAGCTCATGGGTGGATGTGTCCACTTGGCATTTTTTCATTAGAAATGATCAATCCGAGATCAATACAAAGATAAACTCCAGTCTCCATGGATCGATTCACATAAATAGACAAATAAGTAGAAAGGCCCCGGAACCACAAAATCAGATCATCACAGGTTGATTATAATTAATTTAATTAACTGACAAGAAGTATCTTTTGGGTGTTCTTTATTCATTGATATTCTTGATCACATTCCGATGTGATTAGACATTGCGTCACAGAAGCCAAGTGTAGACTTCCTCTAGCGGTGATCCACACGTGCACCTCATATCTCTGGATGTTGCCAAAGGAGTCTCTGGGTGCTAGCGGTGTTCCATTAGATCATCTTGATCCAATGGAAGAGGATCTCTCTAGGTCTTGAGAGCATTCTTGGAGGAGGAGGTTCTTTTGGCCTTGAAATAATTCTCCAGAATTGTTGTGCACAACGATTGGGGAAAAGTGTTGGGGTTGTGAGGATATTTATAATCAGGTATGATACTATAGAGTTATGATAATAAATAAACACGTTATGCGTTTTATTTATTTCATTAACTCTTATTTAAAACCCCCATTTCAAATTATTAATTTCTTGACATGATCCCACGCTGATTATAATAAATATCATTTAATAAAACAAAATTATATCCTCAAAATTACGACTGGAAAAACTACACGGCGTGTATTTATTAATACACGACGTGTACTTGTTTTTCATAAAACTACACGACGTGTGATCATTAATACACGACATGCACTTGTTTTACATTTCCTTTCCAAAATAAAAACTACATGGCATGTAATCATTAATACACGGTGTGTACTTGTTTTCAAAATAAAAACTACACGGCCTATAATCATTAATACACGGCATGTACTTGTTTTCATTTTATTCTTCCTCCAACATTAAAACGATTTAGGATTCCTTGAATAATTATTAAACCACATATGGGAATAATCTTTATTCTACTTGAGATACTTGGATACACTTAGTGTGTGACCCTCTAGGCCTCTTTCTCGTTGGCATTAAGCGGGCTTGCCTAAAGTCCAAGATTACTGTCTAGCAACGGGTCAAGACACCCAAGAGAAAGAAGTTGATGCCACATTGACATGTCACCTCATACAAATGCTTACTATGTAATTTAATCCCTTTTTCTCAATATCTCATCAAGCAGGTTTCATGGCAGTGTCATAAACCTATATGCTTGATCTGTCATTCTTTGACTTCTAGAAATAAACTCGTCATTACACCATGGCCATGGAATTTGGGCGACGGTTCTATTTCAATCAAAGGGCCTGAGATATCTACTTCCATAAATATGTAAGGGACAAGTACTTACTTGACTTATCCATTAACAATATGTCATTCGCGACGCACCCAACGTACCCTACTTCCCACCAACTATTTACGTGATGGTTTTCGTCAGCAAATATAAGTGCATGAGTCATGACATGAGTTAATGATAATCTTCTAGTCTAAGGATCATTACACACGCTCGCAGATAGCAATATCCGATGACACCAAGACATGCAGAATTACTGTTCGCAGGTCTGTTATCATAATCTACCATCTTGGAGCTTACCAAGTGCGAACTCTATGAGAGAGAGTCTCGTCTTCTTACGAGTACTCACACATGACGGTCTGTATACTATGTGTCCTATCATATTATGTAATCCAACTATAGAACTTTTTTTAAGAATATTGTTATATAATTTCAAGGTTCTCATCATAGTGGGGATCTACCATGACCTTATTAATGCAACAAATATTCTAGGACATTATTATATTGTATTCATGCTGAACAATGAACAATATATAATAAGTGTACATTCATGTAATCGAAGTACAAACAGTTTGTTCTCAGGACACCAACTCTAAAAAACTCTCACTTGGACTAGAGACAACTGCCTATGACTTTTAGTCCACTAGACCTCACATGATGATCATGTTTCTACTGAGTCAAGGATTTAGTAAAGGGGTCTACCACGTTGTCTTCTATGGAAATACTACTCACTGAAACTTCACCTCTCTGAGAAAAATCCCTCAAGAGATGATACTTCCAAAGTATGTGCTTTGTCCACTGATGTGACCTTGACTCTTTTGCAAGTGCCACCACTGTAGTATTATCACAATAGAGTGTGATAGGATCTTTACTGCTAGGTACTACATCCAACTCTTGGACGAAGATTAACATCCATACTGCTTCTTTAGCTGCCTCAGAAGCTGTGATATACTCGGACTCTGCTATAGAATCTGCGACCACACTTTGCTTTGAGCTCTTCCAGCTCACTGCACCTCCATTCAAACTGAAGATGTATCCAGTCTACGACTTCATGTCATCTTGATCCGTCTGGAAACTATCATCTACATGTCCTCTAATGACTACTTCCTCATCTCCTCCATAACCCAGGAACATATCCTTAGTATGCCTCAGATACTTAAGGATAGTCTTAACTGCCATCAAATGGCGGTCTCCTAGATCAGGTTGATATCTACCTACCACACTTAATGCATAAGCAACATCTAGCCTTGTATATAGCATATCATACATGACTGACCCAATCACGAATGCGTAAGGGATCCTTTCCATTTTCTTTCTTTCCTCATGTGTCTGAGGACACATTTTCTTGGAAAGATGAATGACATGTGACACTGGCAACAATCCCCTCTTAGACTATTCCATATTGAATATCTTTAGTATCTTGTCAATGTATGTACTTTGACTCAGGCCCAACATTCTCTTGGATCAATCATGATGGATTTTGATCCCAAGAATATATGTTGCCTCTCCCAAGTCTTTCATGGAGAAGCATTTATCTAACCATGCCTTAACTAACTGTAAGACGAGTACTTCATTTCCAATTAGTAATATGTCATCAACATATACTATTAGGAAAACGACTACACTTCCACTAAACCTTTTGTAGAAACAAGGCTCACATTCATTCTTAACAAATCCAAATTCCATTACAGCTTCATCAAAATGAATGTTCCATGACCTTGTTGCTTGCTTTAATCCATAAATGGATTTCTGAAACTTGCATACCTTGTTGGAATCCTTTGGAGTCACAAACCCTTCAGGTTGTGTCATGTAGTGTCACGACCCCCTCCCACCAAAGATGCCCCTCCTGAGCTAACAATGGTGAAAGGGAGATAATGACCCCCCTGAGTCCCGCCTCCAGTAGTCCCCGAAGTGGCGACTAGCACCAAGGGTATGAATTTTCACAAATATGGGAGGCATTACCATTTTTATTTATTTAGGATTGGGAAATAGGACAAGTCAACCACCAAAAAGGACAAGAAAAAGTGTATATAAATAAACCCAAACCAAGCCCACATGCATGTTTAAATAATTTTATAACAAGGTATAAGTACAAGAAATCTCAAAGTACAATACCAAAAAAAACAAGAGAACAACAACTGCAAAAACTCCAACAGTCTGACTAGTAGGGTCCCGCACGGCCCTGGTAGTCCTCCTGGAAACCTGGAAGTAAACGTAGGGTGAGCATACAAGTATACTCAGTAGGGAAACCTAAAGCTCTAATGCACAAGTGGGGAGACATCCTAATCTCCCGTGATAACCACAGAAGAAACCTATCAAGGAATTCTATCCACCCAACCTCACCAGCCACACTCACCAAAACACAATCACAACAGGTAGTAGTATATAAGAAACAAGAGTATTGGGTACCCTGTACCATTTCCCTTTAGTTAGCTGCTCTTCCTAACGACGAACGTCCTGACACTGCCACACTCTCCCCGCCCGCACACACCTGGGCCTCCCAACCACGTATCCGGCCCGCACACACCTGGGCCTCACAACCATGTATCCTGTCCGCACACACCTAGGCCTCACAACCACATATCCCGCCCGCACACACCTGGGCCTCACAACCACGTATCCCGCCCGCAAACACCTGGGCCTCATCCCAGAGATTCTTGGGAAATAGTAGAACCTGCCCGAAGAGTCTTGGGCTAAATCCACCCCAATCGAAACCTAACCGAAGAGTCTTAGGTGTAAGGTCACCTCAAGCCATCACAACCTAGGGGAGAAGGAGCCAGAAGGAGCTAGAAACTAAGGGAAAAACACCCTCTCCCATGAAATGGGAGTGTTCGACACTAAGTTCTCAACATGGGTGGGGTGCGATAAAACACAAAAGATACAGATATATATATACCAACCACATAGCCCAACCTATGGCTTCTAAACAGAGAAACTGAGCACGTTCCTCGGCACTGCTACTACAAAGCATGCATACAAAAAACAACCCCAACCCCATTTAGGTTTTCACGTTTCAGCAGAATTAATTTATTTAGTTCCTTAACTACTGGGCAACTATCCACAACCAACCACATCGATCGTTTGTAAAACATATCCCTGTCATCCATAAATCAAGTTAGGAAAACACAAGCAACACAACCAAGTCCCTTCTTATCAGCCAACCAACCCATTAATTATTAATCTCGTTCCATTACCATGACCCACCATTCATTAACTCTTTCACTTTTTATTTATCATTCACAACCCATAGTCCATTCACATTCAACCCATCCCCACAACCCCACTTCCAACCACCATAACCACAACCACACCGAAACCCATACATCATTTTCCCTTTAATACCATTTATCACATCCCCACTGCCTATTACCAACACAACATTCACACCAACCCATAACCAAGCTAACCGCAGCCCCACTGCTCACCCTATCCACAACAAAACACAAAACACCCCCATCACATGCCACGTATCCAAGACAACACCCGCATGTTCATTATTCCATTTTTGTTTAACCGGGGTGATCACACAAGGGTTCCAGATTTTAAACAGCCAACTTTACGTGATTAACCAATTTCCACATTCCACAAAGTTTCCATCCATAAGAAAATCCAGAAGGAGAGGGCAACATTTAATTGCGTAAGAAAAGGCCCCCAATGACCATGATTTTCAGTAGGTAGAAGCTCATTCAATTCACAGCATAATACCACAAGATATAAAGTAACAACAATCACAAACTTCCCAACCCCGTTCTTTAACCAGTTATTATCTTCATTTAAACTGGTTCAAAAGTGTATCACATAAACAGGAGAACACCCACCCCGCATGATGCAAAAATTATAGAGACGAAGGTAAGATCCCTACTTCAACAGGTTCTGATCACAGCACTCCCCCGGATCAACTTTAGAAGACGTCCGTCGGCGTCCGTCACTTCTGTCGGGTCCCAAAAAAACCTCCTCAGGTGGAAGTCGGAAAGGAAATGCCGAAGGAAAGACAAAGGATTCAAGCTCGGAAGTTCCGCCTCGTCTTTACGATCCTATGGAGGCCAAGAGATCGTAAATCGGAGCTCAGACGAAGAAGTTATGGAAGAAAAGGAGCCTTCGAGTCTCTTGGGAGAGCTCTGCTCAGAGGAAAGGGGAGGAGAGGAGTGAATTGAAATGAGGAGGGGACCCCTCCTTTTATAGGTGAGAAAAGGAAAAGTACATGGCATGTACTTCATGGTACACGACGTGTACTCGTTTATTTTACATGGTCTCCACACGGCTTCCAACACGGCTCCGTGGCCGTTGACTGGTCAACACACGGTTTGAGGGTAACACATACGTGGGGAAGGACTACACGACATGTAGTTTGGACACACGGCATGTATCAATTTATTGCACATGGAAAGGACATGGCTCCAACACGGCACACGGCCGTTAACTGGTAACGCGTACGTGGGGAAGGACTACACGGCGTGTATAACTTGGCACACAACGTGCACCCATTATTTCACACAGCAAGGACACGGTCTGCAACACGGGGTATACCCAGCAAGGTGGTACATGGCGTGCAGTTACACTACACGGCGTGTACTCAAACTGCACGGCGTGTAGTTTCAAAATTCTGGAAGGTGTGGGAAAAGTCCATTTTACCCTCTAGAACACTTCATGGCCTTCTTTTGACAAAGGAATGGGCCGGAGAGGTCCGAGACATTACATCAGATACCTCTTAAAACATTCTCGTCCCCGAGAATTCAAAAACCAACCCAGAGGAACCCAAAAAGATACCTCTTAGGGTTCTCATTATAACAGGAACCCAACCAACGTCCCTAATCATATGTGTTAGGAATTCCTTCTCATATGTCAAGATATTATCCGCTTTAGGCGGCACTGACTCGCCTGCATGGGTTTAATCGCATCCTCATTAATGCATCTCGATTAATAATTGGGTCTTCACACTTTCATACATTAGGATTTTCCAACTTGCACTACCCCCACCACCACACAACCAACACACTGCCCCGAACATGTGGTTTGGGGAAAATTTCCTTCTCCTATGTCGAGATATTATCCGCTTTAGGCGGCACTGACCCGCTTGCACGGGTTCAATCGAATCTGCATTAATGCGTCTCGATTAAGGATCAGGTTTTTCCCTTTCCCCACACATCCGGACATGTTACACATTACCAGGGAACAAGGAAACAAAAGGTCTCACAACCGACAAGCCAATCATTCCATATATCAAAGGTACATAGTACAAAATCAACACAAAGATCATAAGATCAAGGGAAAACACAAGTCAAAACAACTCCGGGTACTGAGCGTGCATCTGGGTCTCCTGCTCCCAAGTGCTCTCCTAGAGGCTGCCATGCCCCCACAACACACGAACCAACGGAATGGTTCGTACGCGGAATACCTTCTCTTTATGATCCTCGATCTTGACTGGACGTTCCTCGAAGGTCACATCGTCTCTCATATCTAACTCTCCCCAGTCGATAACGTGGGAGTCATCGTGCAAGTACCGACGAAGCTGGGAGACATGGAAGACGTCATGAACCTTCTCCAACTGCGGTGGCAGAGCCAGCTGATATGTCACCTCGCCGACTCGCCTCAGCACCTCAAAAGGTCCGATGAACCTAGGTGAGATCTTTCTCCTTTTCCCAAACCTCCGCTACCCCCGTCGAGGGGAAACCTTCAAGAACACATGATCGCCCACCTAGAACTTCAAGGGCCTCCTCCGATGATCAGCATAAGACTTTTGTAGGTCCTGAGCCGCTTTCATCCTCTCACGTACAAGCTGGACTTTCTCTGTGGTTCTATGCACTACCTATGGCCCAAGAGCACCTGTCTCACCAACCTCTGCCCAGCAAATGGGTGAACGACATGGTCTTTCATACAAAGCCTCAAACGGTGCCATGCCAATAGTAGAGTGTAAGATGTTTTTGTAGGCAAACTCTACTAAAGGCAAGTATCATACCCATGATCCTCTGAAATCCAGAACGCATGCTCGCAGCATGTCCTCCAATGTCTGGATAGTCTGCTCTGTCTTCCCATCGATCTGAGGGTGGAAAGAAGTGCTAAGGCATAGCTGGGTGACAAAATCATGTTGTAACCCCCTCCAGACTCATGAGGTAAACCGAGTATCCCGATCTGAGATGATAGTCTTTGGGACTCCATGAAAATGTACAACCTTGTCTACGTGCCTCTGTGCTAAGGTACTCACTGGGCCTGACTCTTTAATTGCTAAGAAGTGAGCTGATTTCATCAGCCGATCCACCACTACCCAGATAGCATCATAACCACCCTGAGCTCTGGGTAGTCTTGTGACGAAGTCCATTGAGATTTCATCCCACTTCCACTCAGGGACATCTAAAGGATGCAACAAACCACTGGGAACATGGTGTTCAGACTTCACTTGCTGACACACTAGGCATTTAGCCACAAACTCCGCCACTGCCCGTTTCACCCCGGGCCACCAAAACTGTTCCATCAGGCCTCGGTACATTTTCAAAACTCCTGGATGTACTGCCAAGGATGAGATATGGAACTCATGGAGAACTACCTCACACATTTCCTCCAAAACAAACAACCTTCCATGGAAAAGCATCCGATGTTGGCTGTCCTCTGATCATCCCTCTGGAGCGTTACCTTGATCGACACGATCCCGCATCACTTCTGCCTCAGAGTCCCCCCACTGGGACTCTTCCACTTGATGCAACAATGAGGACTACATCGTCATCTGAAACAAATAGCCTCTAACACCTTCTATCCTGGCATCCAAGTGCAAGGCATCCAACTCTCCCATCGCCTTACAAGCATTAGTGGATTCCCGAACTACTTCCCAATGAGACTTCCTGCTCAAGGCATCCGCCAAAACGTTGCCCTTACCTTCAGTGTAAGAGATCTCAAAGTCATAGTCTTGGAGAAACTCGACCCATCTCCGCTGCCGTAAGTTCAGGTCATGCTAGGAGAAGATATAATGCAGGCTCTTGTGATCTGAGAAGACCACAAAGCGCTCCCCAAAGAGGTAATGTCGCCACAACTTTAGTGCGAACAGTACTGCTGCAAGATCTAGGTCATGGGTGGCATAGTTATTCTCATGAGGGCATAACTGTCTAGACCCATAACAGATCACTCCCTTCTTCTGTATCATCACGCACCCCAGACCAAGGCCAGAATCATCACAAAACACCTCATACAACAACCCTTCCTCTGGAAACCTGAGTACGGGAGCATTGACCAACTTCTCCTTTAGGTAGTCGAAATCTTTCTGGCACTGCTTCCTCTATAGGAAGACCTGGTTCTTCCTAGTCAAAGCTGTCAATGGAGTATCAACTCGAGAGAAGTCCGAAATGAACCTCTGATAGTAACCTGCAAACCCCAGAAAACTACAAACTTCTACCACGCTCTTGGGTGCTGCCCAAGAAACAACTGCCTCCACCTTCGACGGGTCCAATGACACTCCATGATGAGACACTATGTGCCCAAGGAAGTGTAGTTCTTGTGTCAATAACTTACACTTCGACAATTTCCCATAAAGCTGGTGGTGTGGAAGGACTTCCAAGATTGCCCTGAGATGCTCAACGTGCTCCTCCTCTGATCTTTAGTAGATCAGGATGTCATCGATAAACACAACGACGAACCGATCTATAAACTCTCAAAAGACAAAGTTCATAAGTCCCATGAACATAGCCGGTGCCTTCATAACTCCAAACGGCATCACCACAAACTCGAAGTGCCCATAACTTCACCTGAAAGCCGTCTTCGAGATGTCACTATCTTTTACCCTCAGCTGATGATATCTAGATCGTAGATCAATCTTGGAAAACCAACCTTCTCCCCTCAGTTGGTCGAAGAGATCATCTATCCTTGGGAGGGGATAGCAGTTCTTGATCGTTACCTGGTTCAACCTTCGATAGTCTATGCATAGCCTGAGACCACCATCTGCCTTCTTCACGAACAAAACTGGAGCACCCCATGGCGATACGCTGGGTCGAACAAAACACTTCTCCATCAGATCTTCAATCTGAATACACAACTCCCGCAACCCCTAAGGTGCCATCCGATAAGGGGACATCGAAATTGGACAGGCACCGGGCTGTAAGTCTATCCCGAACTCAACGTCACGTCGGGGGGTAGAGTCACAACCTCCTCAGGAAAAACATCGAGGAACTCCCCAACAACCTCTGGGACATCCATCATCTCTATATCAACTAGAACCACTGATAGCCCACCTAACAAGGAAAAGAGAGGCTCCACATGCCGGCTTCCCACCTGATAGCTCCTCTCGCCAACAAAAGCTACACGCTGCCCATCCACATCGGAGAACACGACTCTTCTCCGGAAGCAGTCGATAACAGAACTAACAGAAAACAACCAGTCGATGCCTAGGATGACATCGTATGGCTGCATCTATAACAGAAGAAAGGTCTCCACTAGATCGATGTGGTCCCAATGTCAGCCCACATCCCTGGCAAACACAAGATACGCTGGGCTGGCCTCCAACTGGTGTACTCATCAATAGTGGTATGGAAAGTCTCTCTACGTCTAGTTCCAAAGAATGGGCTAGAACAGTGAAACAAAGGAGTGCAAATCTCCTGGATCGAACAAAGCAGAAACAAGAGTTCTGAACAAACAAATCGTACCTCGCACCACCTTTGGTCCTACCGGATTTGTCAACTCTGCTGCGTGAAACTGTCCACGCCCAGCTCCTCTGCCTCTCTGATGTCGTCCACCTCCCCGACCATGCCCTGGTCGAGGTCCCTAAGGAGCACCCTGAGGTCGGCCTCCTCCCGCAAAGTCTTCCCTCGGAGGAGCATGGTCTTACTGCTGCTGGAAGGGCCTCAACGACAACTGGTGCTGCTGAGGTGGGTGCTGAACCTGACCACCTCCACCGTACTGAGCTTGGGTCGGGCACCGACTCTGAACGTGCCCAAAACCTCCACAAGAAAAAAACCTCGGTCCTGGGCTCGTGAAAAAGGGATGAGGACCCGAAGATATGAACTGGAACTGCTGGGGCCTGCTCCCCACTGGCCTGAACCTGGAAGGTCCCGTCGCAGGAGACCTGCTGCTGACTGCTTTCCCCTTCGACGAGCCTGGCTAGTTCCCCTCACGTGGTGCACCTCCCAGAAAGTGCATCCTCTCTACAACCTATGACTTCTTCTGTACCGCCAAGTACGTCAGAAGGGTGAAAGGGGTGACAACATACTAGAGCGAAGGACGAAACACCTCCTCCAAACGTCTCGCCCAAGACTCCTCATCCGGAAAGAGATCCGGAGCAAAGCGCAGGAGATCTTTGAAATTGATCCCCAGATCTCGTAATGACATACTCCCCTGCTGAAGGGAGAGTAACTCCTGCCGCTTATCTACCTTGATCATGGAAGAAAGGAATTCCTCTCGGAATTCCTTCTCAAAGTCAGCCCATGGAACCTCTGCCTCTATCCTCTCTCTGAGGTAGAGTGTCCACTACTGTCGCGCCGCACCTCTCAGCTGACTAACTTTTAGGGGCACCCAGTACTCCATCGGAGCACGGATCAAGGTAAAATCGATCCCTAGCTCCTCAAGCCACCCTCCATCTCCGTATCTGAAGTACTACCCTCGTACTTCTTGAGGGTCTGCCACTGGAAAGAACAGAGAGTCTTCTGCCACTGGCTATATTCCTCCTCTTGGTTAATCCTCAGCTGATCGACTGCCTGAATCTGCTGGGCCTCGGCCGTCTGAGCCACCTGGGGACGACGTCCATGTTCCATAGCTATATGGTAAACAAGGATCGCCTAAGCCCAAGTAGTAGGGAAAACTCAAGGTTTTATTTTATCATTTTATTTCAATTTATTTCCCAGAACACCCAAATCAAGTAAAACACAATCATGATGATGCATGTACCTTCCCTAGGGTCTCTACCCTGCAATCAATGTAGTCTCACTTGGTCGTTCAGTAGGCTCAGAGTCCTTGTATCGGATCACGGGGGGCCCTAAAATCTCGTGTCCTAATCGGTCTTCCCTGGCCTATGCCACACACCAAGATTAACAAACACTGTTGCCCTACCATCCCATGCAATACTCACTGTGTCTAACTCCAGACTCCATCCTATCTCTCAACCATCACCTCTGATACCATTCTGTCATAACCCCCTCCCACCAAAGATGCCTCTCCTAAGCTGGCAATGGTGAAAGGGAGATAATGACCCCCTGAGTCCCGCCTCCAGTAGGCCCCAGAGTGCTGACTAGCACCAAGGGTATGAATTTTCACAAATATGGGAGGCATTACCATTTTTATTTATTTAGGATCGGGAAATAGGACAAGTCAACCACCAAAAAGGAAAAGAACAAGTGTATATAAATAAATCCAAACCAATCCCACATGCATGTTTAAATAATTTTATAACAAGGTACAAGTACAAGAAAGCTCAAAGTACAATACCAAAAGAAAACAAGAGAACAACAACTGCAACAACTCCAACTGTCTGACTAGTAGGGTCTCGCACGGTCCTGGTAGTCCTCCTGGAAACCTGGAAGTAAACGTAGGGTGAGAATACAAGTATACCCAGTAGGGAAACCTAAAGCTCTCATGCACAAGTGGGGAGACATCCTAATGTCCCGTGAGAACCACAGAAGAAACCTAGCAAGGAATTCTATCCACCCAACCTCACCATCCACACTCACCAAAACACAATCACAACAGGTAGTAGTATATAAGAAACAAGAGTATTGGGTACCCCACACCATTTCCCTTTAGTTAGCTGCTCTTCCTAACGGCGAACGTCCTGACACTGCCACACTCTCACCCACCCGCACACACATGGGCCTCACAACCACGTATTCGGCCCGCACACACCTGGGACTCACAACCACGTATCCCACCCGCACACACCTAGGCCTCACAACCACGTATCCCGCCCACACACACCTGGGCCTCACAACCACGTATCCCGACCGCACACACT
Source organism: Viscum album (assembly GCA_963277665.1). Lineage (NCBI taxonomy): Eukaryota > Viridiplantae > Streptophyta > Magnoliopsida > Santalales > Viscaceae > Viscum > Viscum album. The sequence goes on along the minus strand of OY728136.1, from coordinate 510,915,693 downwards.
TGGGCCTCATCCCGAAGATTCTTGGGAAACAGTAGAACCTGCCCGAAGAGTCTTGGGCTAAATCCACCCCAATCGAAACCTACCAGAATAGTCTTAGGTGTAAGGTCGCCTCAAGACATTACAGCCTAGGGAAGAAGGAGCAAGAAGGAGCTAGCAACTAAGGGAAAAACACCCTCTCCAATGAAATGGGAGTGTTCAGCACTAAGTGCTCAACATGGGTGGGGTGCGATAAAACACAAAAAATACAGATATATATATACCAACCACACAACCCAACCTATGGCTTCTAAATAGAGAAACTGAGCACGTGCCTCGACACTGCTACTACGAAGCATGCATACAACAAACAACCCCAACGCCATTTAGGTTTTCACGTTTCAGCAGAATTAATTTATTTTGTTCCTTAACTACTGGGAAACTATCCACAACCAACCACATCGATCGTTCGTAAAACATATCCCTGCCATCCACAAATCAAGTTAGGAAAACACAAGCAACACAACCAAGTCCCTTATTATCAGCCAACCAACCCATTAATTATTAATCTCGTTCCATTACCATGACCCACCATTCATTAACTCTTTCAATTTTTATTTATCATTCACAACCCATAGTCCGTTCACATTCAACCCATCCCCGCAGCCCCGCTGCCAACCACCATAACCACAACCGCACAGAAACCCATACATCATTTTCCCTTTAATACCATTTATCACAGCCCCGTTGCCCATTACCAACACAACATTCACACCAAACCATAACCAAGCCAACCGCAGCCCCGCTGCTCACCCTATCCACAACAACCACAAAACACCCCCATCACATACCACGTATCCAAGACAACACCCGCATGTTCATTATTCCGTTTTTTTAACTGGGGTGATCACACAAGGGTTCCATATTTTAAACAGCCAACTTTACATGATTAACCAATTTCCACATTCCAAAAAGTTTCCATCCATAAGAAAATCCAGAAGGAGAGGGAAACATTTAATTTCATAAGCAAAGTCCCCCAACGACCATGATTTTCAGTAGGCAGAAGCTCATTCAATTCACAACATAATACCACAGGATATAAAGTAACAACAATCACAAACTTCCCAACCCCGTTATTTAACCAGTTATTATCTTCATTTAAACTGGTTCAAAAGTGTATCACGTAAACAAGAGAACACCCACCCCGCATGATGCACAAATTAGAGAGATGAAGGTAAGATCCCTACTTCAGAAGGTTCTGATCACAGCGCTCCCCCAGATCAACTTTAGAAGACGTCCGTCGGCGTCATTCACTTCTGTCGGGTCCCAGCAAAACCTCCTCGGGTGGAATTCTGAAAGGAAAGGCCGAAGGAAAGACAAAGGATTCAAGATCGGAAGTTCCAAGTCGTCGTTATGATCCCGTGGCCGCTGATGGATCATAAATCGGAGCTCGAACGAAGAAGTTATGGAAGAAAAGGAGCCTTCGAGTCTCTTGGGAGAGCTCTGCTCAGAGGAAAGGGGAGGAGAGGAGTGAATTGAAAGGAGGAGGGGACCCATCCTTTTATAGGCAAGAAAAGGAAAAGTACACGGCGTGTAATTCATGGTACACGACGTGTACTCAATTATTTTACACAGTCTCGACACGACTTCCAACACGGCTCCGTGACCGTTGACTGGTCAACACACGGTTTGAGGGTAACGCATACGCGGGGAAGGACTACACGGCGTGTAGTTTGGACACATGGCATGTATCCATTTATTGCACATGGCAAGGACATGACTCCAACATGGAACATGACCGTTGACTGGTAACGCATACGCGGGGAAGGACTACACAGCGTGTATAACTGGGCACACAACGTGCACCCATTATTTCACACAGCAAGGACACAGTCTGCAACACGGGGTATACCCGGAAAGGTGGTACACGGAGTGTACTCAAACTACACGGTGTGTAGTTTCAAAATTCTGGAAGGTGTAGGAAAAGTCCATTTTACCCTCCAGAATACTTCATGGCCTTCTTTTGACAAAGGAATGGGCCGGAGAGGTCTGGGCCATTACATGTAGACATCTTCTTAGAGGTTACCATTAAGAAATGTTGTTTTGACATCCATTTTCCAAATTTCATAGTCATGGTAAGAGGAAATGTCCAATATGATTCTGATGTATTTGAGCATCATAACCGGTGAAGAAGTTTCATCATAGTCAATTCCTTGACGCTGTCTAAAACCTTTTGCAACCTGTCGTGCCTTATAGGTTCTTACTTGCCCCTCCATGTCCAGTTTCTTCTTGAATACCCATTTATTACCAGTAGGCTTTACATCAACTGGAGGATCTACCAAAATCCAGACTTGGTTTTGGTACATGGAATCCATTTCAGAATTCATGGCTTCCTGCCACTTGGCAACGTCTGTGCCTTCAACTGCTTCCTTGTAGGTAAGAGGATCATCATTGTCAACCAATAATGAGTCACCATTCTCAGTGACAATAAAACCATATCATTCTAGTTCTCTCACCTCTATTGTTCTCCTACGTAGTTCTTGTGTCTCTGGAACAAATTGTTCTTCCATGGGGCTTTGTGGAATCTGTTCTTATACCAACTCCTATGTATCTTGATCCTCGACTTCATCGAAGTCTATCTCGCTCCCACTATCTCTTTTGAAGATGTGCTCGCTCTCAAGGAATATGGAGTTTCTTGACACTGTAACCTTTTTATCTAAGGGGTTTTATAGGTAATATCCCCTTGTTTCCTTGGGATGTCCTATAAATATACACTTTCTGCCTCGGGGTGCAAGTTTTTTACCTGAAGAGGCCTTAAAAAATGCTTCTCTACCCCACACATGTAAATTTGATAACATGGCTTTGCGTCCACTCTATAACTCATATGGAATACCATTTATCGATTTAGTTGATACTTGGTTTAGTATGTGTGATACTGTTTGTAATGCATATCCCAAAAGGATAATAGAAGAATCGCATGAATCATCATTGATCTCACCATGTCCAACAGGGTGCGGTTCCTCCTTTCACTCACACCATTCCACTGAGGCGTGTAAGGAGGAGTGAGTTGAGATAGAATCCCAAACTCCCATAAGAAATAAATGAAGTCCTGATTAAGATATTCTCCTCCTATGTCTGACCAGAGTTTCATAATCTTCTTACCAAGCTGGTTCTCAACTTTATTCATGTATTCTTTGAACCGATCAAAAGAATCTGACTTATACCTCATTAAGTAAATATATCCATATCTACTAAAATCATCAGTAAAAGTTATGAAGTACAAGAACCCACCCCTTGCTTCAACTGGAAATGGTCCACACACATCTGTGTGAATTAATTCTGGAAGATCTTTAGCCCTTTCACCTTTCCCACTAAATGGGGCTTTGGTCATTTTTCCTTGTAGACATGCTTGACATACACCAAGTGGTTTTAGTTAGAAAGAATCTAAATACTCATCTTGATGTAATTTTGTCAAACGTTTCTCATTGACATGACCTAGCCGGTGATTCCAAAGTTGTGTGTGGTATGAGTCATGTGAATTAATTTTGTCATCGATTGCCATTACTTATTTTGTGTAGTCTAACACATAAAGGTCATTATATAAATGTGCCCTACCAAAAAAAATTCTATCTTTATAAAAGTAGAAACATCCACTTCCAAACTTGAAGATGAATCCATAAATATCTAATTTGGATACTGAAATAATGTTTTTGGTTATAGAGGGTACATAATAACATCCTTTCAAAACCAAGACCATCCCAGTAGGCAATGTGAGGTGGTAGTCTCCGACAACTACATCAGCGAGTCTGGCTCCGTTGGATGCTTGCAGATCTACCTCACCTCAGTTAATCTTTCTGAATCTACTTGGTTCCTGTATTTGGATATATATGTGAGCACCAAAAGTAGTATCTAATACACAATTGGTAGAAACAGATAGATTTCATTTGATAACAGACGCACCTAAATCTTCCCCTTTCTTCCTTGGTTGGGTGTAGTTTTTCTTCCAGTGGCCCTTCTTGCCACATGCGAAACAAATAACCCCCTTTTCTCTTGCCCCCCCTTTGATCTTCCTTTTCTTGGAAGGCCTTGAAGAAGATTTGGGCTTAAATATCTTCACCTTCCCTTTCCTTTTATTCACCATAAGGATAGAAGGATTCTCACTCTTCATATCATTGTCCACTTGGTGAATAAGTATGAGAAGATCAGATAGAGACTTCTCAATGTTGTTCATGTTGAAATTTACAAAAAAGTTAGAGAAGCTCTGGGGAAGTGGTGAAATAATGAGATCGGTACCCAGTTCTTCAGGGAGTTTAAACCCTAGAACCTCCAAGCTCTCAATATAGCCAATGATCTTGACTACATGAGGCCCATCTGGGGCACCCTCTCCAAGCTTGCTCTAAAATAAATCCTTGGAGATCTAAAACATTTCCTGTCTTTCTCTCTCTTGGTATAGACCACAGAGGTGCTTTAGCATGCTATAGGCATCCATGTATTCATGAGACATCATGAGTTCACTAGACATTAATGGCAACATCAAACATTTAACGTCGAGTGCATCGTTCAAATGTTGATCATAGACCAAAAAATCTTCATCACTTTCCCCTTGTGGAGGCGAATCAGTAAGTGAGGAATCCAGCACATAAAACTTTCATTCATGGCATAGGATCACCCGAAGGTGCCTAAACCATTCCTGAAAGTTATTGCTGGTGAGGATATTGTCTTTATCTAGAATTTATCGCATAGAAAATGTGGTTGACGAGCTTGTCAAATTGATTCTACAAATTAAAAGAGCAGATTTATCAGTACCTTTTGATTACATTTTATGAAAAATAATAAATGAATTTATTAAGTCTCCCACTATTTTATCAAGTCCCATGTAGGACCCTGGGACACCCTGAGAGGGGAGGGGTGAATCAGGGTGTTAACTTTTTCTTCTTAAAGTTGTGGATCTTGTTCCCATGTTGGTAGGAACTACTTAAACCTGTATGAAGGATATGATCAGAAATGATACATTCACATGCAGAGAGATGACAGAGCTATTTTTACTTGGTTCACCACTAAGGGCTATGTCCAAGGAGCATACGCCGACAGGTTGTCGGTCGTACCTGAATCCACTATGCTTCACTAGCTGTAGATTACAATTGTTCGGGCACACTCACTCTGTCCCAGGCTCACTGCCTTTACAAAGGTTCAGGGATAGCTCACTGCTTCCCTCGGGTCACTCCCGTTGACTCCCCCTGGCTCACTGCCATTGGTGAAGTCTCACTCAGTTTATAGACATGAAGGCCTCTTCAATAGATTTTCATTGAAGTCTTTGTCTCCTATTCAGCATGAGACTTTTCTTACATCAGAGTTCTGAGTTGATTCTCTTTTGCATTCAACCTTTTACTTTAGTGCAGTGACTGAATGCACTATATCCCCTTGTCTTCGTTTGCCTGAATTACAATCACTTGTGTGATTGCTCAATAAATGATTCTCTATTGAAGTCCAAATTTCATCCACTGATGAATACCCCTTTTTCCCCTATCCACTAGGCGAACAAACTTTGGAAAGGTCCTTCACAAAGTACCCTACTTTGCAAGGCTCCTGATTTTACAGAGCTCCAACAAGCCTTCGCGGAGTCCCTACATTTTCACGAAGCTCAATCGCAAAGCACTCTCGCGATGCTCCAACCTTCGAAATACTTGGCTATCGCGGAGCTCCTACCTCTTCGCAAAGCTCTCTGAGCTAACGCGGGGCGCACGACTTTTGCAGAGCTAGAATAGCCGCCGCGAAGCTCCTCTTTCACGAAGCACACTGCCTTCGCGAGAGACCTTTGTGAACTGAGAGCAAAGGATTTTCTCTGAAATTATATCTACTTCTCTTGAGGGGGTCGGCCTCTATTTATATGAAATTCCACCGACCCTTGAACTTTCCGTGCGAAGTCAATGACACGTCAGCTCAAATCGCGAAGCTCTGAAGTTCTCGCTGGAATTCTCTCAAAATCACGAAGCACCACGACAATTTTCCATTCGCGGAGCTCGTCGTAATCACGGAGAATCCCGTCAATTACTTCGCACCTTTTCCGCGAAGCTCCCTCGCAAAGCCCTTCATTTCCGTGAAGCTCCCTTGCAAATACCTTCATCGCCGCGAAGCTCTCCAGCCTCTGCCGTTCGTGAAGCTTGACGTAATCATGAAGAATCACCGCCTCCATTCTTCTGGTCTTCACGAAATCCAATCCATGCATCCCATATTTGCGAAATTCATGCCTTTGCCATATTTAATTATTATCTTCATGGAAATCCACTTTTCGTGATGCTCACCAACCTCCAAATTTTGGACCCCAAAAATTTGGCAAACACTAGAAAATGGTGCCACCTTGTATCTTCTCTTTTTGTCCGCCTCCAGATCATCCATTACATTGTCGATATTCCTTGAATAAAACATGGATCATTATATACAGTCCTCTAACTCAACATGCCACCATGGAATCTCCTTTGTCAACAAATTTGTATGTCGTCTATTTGCTTGTTAACAAGAACGATCACCTCAACAGCACTTCTTCTTGGTGATATGTATCCTTCAGCAACTCTTCTACTTTTATCACAAACTCCACTATTGTGATATGTATTCTTTGAAGGCATAGCTTCAGCATCATCATATTCTATGACAATGTGATGTGCATGGCTATCGCAGAATTCCAATCATTGCACGACCTTCTTAGAATTCCAATCATTGGCACATTGTCTTATTTATCAACCGTCATGATCTACTTCATGCAAACCATGTGATTCTATTCATCAAGAAGTCTCTTGCATGGTTCTCATGTAATCATGAGTAATTGCATGGACTTCATCCAAAAACCACATTCTTCTTTAATCATCCTCAGATGGATTACACCTCACATTCTTCATTGTTGTAAACAATGTATCACCTTTGACACATATTCTTTGAACTTACGATCAGTACAACAATCGTCTGAATCTCCATTCCTCCATTTCATTGGAGTACTTATTGATCTCCTTCATTTTGATCTTTATTGATAACTATTGAAAACAAATACAACCTTATACACAAGGTGGTTCCAACATCCCAATGGCCCTCACCATTGAACTCAGAATTTCCAGTAGCTTTGACATTATAGTGGCAAGGATCCATATTCCCCTTCTCATAACCCCAAAAAGGGTTGGTAAAGCTATTTGAAGGTATTTAGGTAGGTAGGTCTTTTCCAACTATGAGATTACAGTTCCTTGATCTGTTGAGTGGACTCCCCAATCCTGAAATCCTGACTTGGATTTCCTCAAAACTTGCCTCCATTTTACAACAAGTCTAGCAAGGGCTACTCATCTTGATGTAAAATGTTTAATTCAACCCGAAACTTTCATAAGAGCTTCCTTTATAAAATTAAGTGTCCTAACAAGGGTTGGTCAAACACATAGTTTTATTGAGTCTTTCCCTTAATCAAGTAATGGAAGGATTGGTCTGACATAATATGGTATTTGATGGATTTTATTCTTTATGCGTAGTTTTGGATTATCACATGCTTATTAATATTAAGTGATGCTTGCTTAAGTGATTAACCATGTTCTGATAATGTTTACGCATAGTCCGGTTTTTATTTTATTCCATCTTTTCATGCTTGTTTATTTCATTAATTATGTGATCGCGACAACACATAAATAATAAATAAACCATGAAATCAGACAGAAATAAAATAAGATGGCATGATCATGAGCTTCTATTGGTTAGCTTATCTAGCGGTTTAATACGCTAACCCTGACCTAGGGAAAAACACCTTGAACGGATGGTTCATGTTTTACAGCTCCCACATGTCCACCTTTGTATCTTCTTGGGTTGGTTTCACCTCAGCTTTGGGTTTTGAACCATATCCTATGGCTTGGGAGATCCTCCATTACATGGGGTTTACATTAAAGAAACCATGGGCACGCAGGCCCTATATTTTATTGGAAGAAGGCTCGCAGGCCAATGAATTTAAATTAAACAAATTTAAATGAAACCATACACACATACAAAGGGTCTTTGGTCTAGCTCATGATCATCCATAGCATGCAACGACATTTATGTATATTTAGCATTCAAATTATTTTAATCGTTTTATTTATTCAAGATAATTCGCACTTGAATTCAATTAATTATGATCTTATAATTAATCAATTATTTATCTTAAATTCATTTCTGAATTTCCATGATATTATTCTCATCCATATTCCTTGTACAGGTCTTTGTACTTTTGGAGGAAACCTGGTGAAATCCCATTTCTGGAAAGTACACGGCATGTAGGATATATTACACGGCGTGTATTTATCACCCTTTATCCAAAGTACATGTTGGGGGATTTGGCGTGTTTTCTATACTTTGGAAATTTTAGAGTACACGCCATGTAGATTAATCTAACATGGTGTGTACTTCCTTGTTACACGGTTACCAGCCTGGAAGTCCCATGTACATGGAACACGACTTCTCCTTACACATGGTTTCACCTGGATCGGATTGGACTACACGACGTGTTGATTCAACATACACACTGTGCATTCCGGTTTCCACGCGCCGTTCAATTCTGGTCAACACGGTGTAATAAAAATCAGGTATAATCAATTCACATGGTGTGGTTTGGCGGACCAGTACCGGTTCTTTGAACCTAAGTACACAATGTGTAGTTTTCACTACACGCCGTGTATTCTTGTGTTGTATGGACAGAAAGAGCGGCTCCTCCAGATGAGTTCCTCATTTTTAATTTAATCCAAATTAAAATTAAAAGGTCGTTTCTGTGATGTGAATCGAGAAACAAATGAGGAAGAACAGATCTTGTTCATTCAGTTTTATAGAACGATTTATCTTGAATTAAATCAAATATAAATGCATAAATTATCAACAAAAATTAAATAACTATAATCAACATTTTAACCTCACTCTAATACCAATTGAAGGTTCCGGGAGTAGCGGAATCTTGTGGGTGGATTTACCCACTTGGCCTTTTGTCATTAGCAATGATCAATCTGGGGTCAATATGAAGATAAACGCCAATCTCCACAGATCGATTCACAGAAATAGACAAATAAGAAGAAAGGTCTCAGAACCACAAAAGTGGATCATCACAGGTTGATTATAATTAATTTAATTAATTGACAAGAAGTACCTTTTTGGTGTTCTTTCTTCGTTGATATTCTTGATCACGTTACGATGTGATTCGTCGTTGCGTCATAGAAGCCAAGTGTAGACTTCCTCTAGCGATGATCCACACATGCACCTCGTATCTTTGGACGTCGCCAAAGGAGTCTCTGGGTGCTAGCATGGAGAAAAATTTGCTTATGTTGTCTGCCTTAGATCGTCTTGATCTGATAGAAGATGATCTCTCTTGATCTAGAGAGCGTTCTTGAAGGAAGAGGTTCTTTCAGCCTTGAAATAATTCTCCAGAATTGTTGTGCACAACGATTGGGTAAAAGTGTTGGGGTTGTGAGGATATTTATAATCAGGTTTTAGGCTATAGAGTTATGAAAATAAATAAACGCGTTACACATTTTATTTATTTCATTAACTCTTATTGAAAACCCCCATGCCAAATTATTAATTTATTGACATGCGCCAACGCTGATTATGATAAATATCATTTAATAAAACAATATTATATCCTCAAAATCCCGACTGGAAAAACTACACGGAGTGTATTTATTAATACACGGCATGTACTCGTTTTTCATAAAACTACACGGTGTGTAATCATTAATACACAACATGTACTTGTTTTACATTTCCTTTACAAAATAAAAACTACACGACGTGTAATCATTAATACACAGCGTGTACTTGTTTTCAAAATAAAAACTACACAGCGTGTAATCATTAATACACGGCATGTACTTGTTTTCATTTTATTCTTCCTCCAAAATTAAAACGATTTAGGCTTCCTTGAATAATTATTAAACCATGTACAAGAATAATCTTTATTCTACTTGAGATACTTTGATACATTTAGTGTGTGACCCTCTAGGCCTCTTTCTCGTTGGCATTAGGCGGGCTTGCCTAAAATCCAAGATTACTGTCTAACAATGGGTCAAGACACCCAAGAGAAAGAAGTTGACGCCACATTGACATGTCACCTCATACGAACGCTTACTATGTAATTTAATCCCTTTGTCTCAATATCTCATCAAGCAGGTTTCATGGCAGTGTCATAAACCTATATACTTGATCTGTCATTCTTTGACTTCCAAAAATAAACTTATCGTTACACCATGGATATGGAATTTGGGCGACAGTTCTATTTCAATCAAAGGGACCGAGATATCTACTTCCATAAATATGGAAGGGACAAATCCTTCCTTGACTTATCCATTAACAACATGTCATTCGTGACGCACCCAACGTACCCTACTTCCCACCAACTGTCTACGTGACGATTTTCGTCAGAAAATCTAAGTGCGTGAGTCATGGCATGAATTAATGATAATATTCCAGTATAAGGACCATTACACATGCTCGTAGATAGCAATATCCGATGACAACAAGACATACAGAATTACTACTGGCGGGTCTATTCTCATAATCTCCCATCTTAGAGATTACCAAGTGCAAACTCCATGAGAGAGAGTCTCATCTTCTTATGAGTACTCACACATGGAGGTCTGTATACTATTTGTCCTATCATAGTATGTCATACAACCGTAGAAATTTATTTAAGAATATTGTTATAGCATTTCAAGGTTCTCATCATAGCGAGGATCTGCCATGACATTATTAATGTAACAAATATTCCAGAACATTATTATATTATAGTCATGCAGAACAATGAACAATATATAATAAGTGTACATTCATGTAATCAAAGTACAAACAGTTGGTTCTTAGGACACCAACTCTAATAGGAACTCCTTCAAACATAATATTTCATGAATATTTGATAGGCATGGAAAAAATTATTGGGATCTCCCCTTCTATAGAATTCTTCACATTATATTGAAATTTATTTGAAAACAAATGTAATTCACACTAAGTGGACTCAAAAACAAATAATTTTCTTTTAATTTAAGGCACAATATGTTAGGAATAAGTGTTAGTTGGCTTGTGTGGGCTGCTGCCACTACCACAAAACAGGGCAAGGGAAGCGCTGCCCTTTATCAGCGCTAAACAGAAAGCGCTGATAAAGGGGTATGCCTTTATCAGCGCTATCTAAAAGCATTGATAAAGGTAGCGCTTTATCAGTGCTAAAAAAGCGCTGATAAATGAATGTTTTATCATCGCTTTTATTTTAGCGCTAATAAAACATACCTTTATCAGCGCTTTTAACGAGTGTTGATAAAGGTTCTGTCGGTTTTTATTTAATAACCCTAACAGGCCATCCTCACTTGCACGCGGTCAAGCTCTCGTGGAAGCTGAACCAGGCCCCTTGCCGCTGTGACCTCATCCTCATCCTCCTCACCCTCCTCATCCTCATCCTCCTAGTCCTCCTCCTTCCTCCTCCTCATCCTCCTCCTTCTCTGCCGCCGCCGCCACCTCCACCCCCGCTCATGCTACCGCGATCGCCGCTGCCTCTGCTGCCTCCACCCACGCTACAGCGACCGCCGCCGCCTCTGTCGCCGCCGCCTCCTCCGCCTCTGCTACCGCCGCCACCACCGCCTCTGCCTCCGGCGCTGCCTCCGCCACCGTCACTACCATTATTGATATTCATTTTCTGGTAAATTTTTTTCTACCGCTTGAATTGAACGTGTGAAATCCTGATTTAAGGTGTTATTGCAAGAGTCAATGGATTATTGATATTATTGAGTTCTTTATTTAATACTTGCACCTCAATAAACACCCATTGAATCTTGTTTCATGGGTTAGATGTTCTTGAACTCTTTTATGGACACCCCTTGAGTGTGCTAAGTAAAATTATCCCTTTAATGTCAAATTATTAACTGCCCTAAACACCTATTTAGCTTATGTCAAATATTTTAAATGAGGTTTCCCTTGATACAAGGGTATATAAATGGAATTGAAGACACATTATAGGTGTTTGGCCTAGATTCTTAATGGAATTTACCATGTAGGAAATTTCTGTGTTGATTATGGCCCATTTTGAAGACCCTTTGAGCCTTATTAGTGAATTTTCCATTCTTGGTAAAATTGAATGTGTAATAATAATGAGGAGTGAATTTTACATGATGGATTTATTTTAATTTAATTAATTAATTAAATGAATTGAAATGATCTATAATGGGATGAAAGGTAACACCATCTACTACATGTTATATAGAATGATAATTGTGTATTTCATTTTGTTGAATGAAATTGTACATGGATAATGGGACATATGAGATGTTTTTCTTCATGTTTTGTAATATAAATATGAATGTGAACAATGCCTTACTTATACAAATGGTCCTAATTAAATTGATGGATGGGAGGTAATTCCCCATTCTAGTTAAAATTAAAATACACCTTTATAGAGGATAACATAAGATGGTAAGGTAATTGTTGAGAATATAGGAAAATCACACTCCCTTACATCGGGTGTTGAGTATAACATATCGCACCACAATACTAATAGGATGTTGGGATTTTTTCACCACACCAATTTTTTAGAGTTATTACATGATGTCTTACTCCCCATCCTGAGTTCCATCTAGTTCACATTGTTCTATTCTTGATCACTATTATGGTTGGATTTCTTTTCTCGAGGTATGTGATCCTTCTGATTCCTATTTGGATTTGTTTGCACCTATGGTTTGAGTAAAAATTAGTGATCAGATAGTGATTTCAATCAATAAATTTAAAATTATTTTCATGCATTGTCTTTTGGGGTTTGTGGGATGTGGTAAATGGTGTACTCGGTTTTAGATTATTTTATTCTCATGGGTTTCCCCTATTTAATGTTTTCTTTTCAGTTGGAAATCTCCTCTGCTGTGTGCCTCTCCTCTGCCACGTACGCACCTCTGTCGTGTGCTTAACGACACCTTCACGGTGAGTTTTCTCCTGTTACTCATTGGTTTCCTCTTGTTCACATGTTATTAATGTTTGATATTGATGGTTATAATGTGAAATGTACGGGCTAAACGCCCCGCTGAAAATCGTGGCCGTTGGTGGTCCTTGTTTGCGCACTAAATGAATTGAATGTTGGTTATTTCTTGTTGAACATTGGAATATATAAATTGGTAATATATGTATACTTGACTTATGAATGAACACCCCAGGATGATAAAACTTCTGTGATAACCCCTTAATTAACAAAAAAAAATTGAATAAGGGATGCTTTGTAAAATCTAAAATTTTGATTGTTTGGTTTTTATGGTGTTGTGATTGAGTTGTCATGCTTATAAAAGATTCGTCCACCTAATGTGGTTTTCTAGGGGCATGCAGCAATTGAGCCTTTATAGGGGAACATGAATGGAACTAGATATTGGGAAGGACTCAAACACTCCTCTGATAATAGGTAGCTAGAGGCCCATTGGAAGTTTTGGTCAAGGGAGGGGATGTTGTACCACCATGCATGAATGACAGTATAAGGAAGAGTATATATCATATAGGGAGTCTGGATCTAGCCTAGGGTTTAGGGGCTGGTCATATGCATGTTATGTAGTCTACTATGGCTATTGTGGATTCTTGATCATCTACTGTCAGTGGTACAATTCCTATATCATCTACCCTTTATTTTATTTTTTATAAAAGAGAATCACATTCCTTTTTTTTCACTCTTTTTTTAAATGTTTTAGGCTTGGAGGTGTAAAGCTTGGATAGTGTTATCACCATCGACACACTATTGGTATTATAGTCCAAGAATATAACATGTTGCAAGGAATGATCTCTAGACATTGGTGGTTATCATTTATTTTGTGAACCACCCATGCTTTATATGATAATATTTTATTTTAGTTTTGTTATGGATTAGTTTGTTTTATAACAATCCAAAATCATTTGTTCCCATGTTTTACTAAACATTGGGCCATTTGATTATTATAGATGATTAGCCCTAACCATGCACCAATTTCATTAATTGGTTATTTTATGTTTTGTGCCTCACTATTATAATTCCATTTAGCAACCTCATTCTTTATTTCATTATTGTATTACTAACATAATATTTGTTTTATTATGTAGGTGAAATATTTTTCCTCAGTTCGAATGCTTTGTTCGGAAACCGTCGCCATGGACGACAATTTTTTAGAGCGGATGGATGAAAAAAGGATGGAACATCATTGTTTTTAACTGTTTGTTGGATAAATGTAATTGTAACCAAATTAAACATTGTTTGAAATGTATATAGAAGTGTGTTGTTTTGTATTCATGATTTCAAGTAAATGTATGTATCATTTTTGTTCTTCTGTGCTTTGTGTGTGGGTGTTGTGTGTGCTGTGTGCAGGTGTTGTTTGGACTCTGTGCAGGTGTTGTAATGTGTGCAGGTGCTGGGCAGGTTCTGTGCAGGTTCTGGTTTTGGACATGATCTTTGGCCTTTATCAGCGCTAGTTAAGCACTGATAAATGGATAATATATCAGTGCTATTTTGAGCGCTGATAAAGGTAGTTTTTATCAGTGCTCAAAATAGCGCTGATATATTATACATTTATCAGCGCTGAAAATAGCGCTGATAAATACTACATTTAACAGCGCTTTTTTAGCGCTGATAAAGGGGACCCACATTTATCTTCGCCAAGATTAAAAATGATTTTTTAGCGCTGTTAAAGGCAGTTTTTAGCACTATTATAAGCCATATTTGTAGTAGTGTTCCCGTGTAAGGGGGGAATAAAAGTTGAGGCTGCCAAGTCTGTTTGAGGGTGTGGGGGATGTCTGTGTACAACTAACAAGGGGCAGTGATGTATTTTGGTTGTTTGTTAGTGTTTGATAGTTGGTTAAAGGATGGTGACAACTGGAATTAGGTTGTTAGAGTTTGTTAGTAGTTTGAGTGGTTAGCTGGCTGGGTGGGCCTTTAAATAGAATGGGCCAGTGTGTGTAAGGGAGGGTGGATTCATTTTTGGGATTATTTGACAGTAGGATCCTGTGAGGCTTGCTGAAAATTAATTTTTTATTATAAAACACTTTTTAAGGGAAAAGTGAGAACCACATACAACCAAAGCAAAACGATCAGACCGCCCCATCCCAGCAAGTAAACTAAAAACAAGCCTTCATCAACACAGGCTCCCTCGGCAAGCAGTCTCGTGCAGAAGCACGGGCACAGAACCGATGGCGAAGTCATAACCTCTCAAGCATCCAATTCCAAGAGACCTGCATTAATGAATACTTGATGCTCTAAACCCCTTCCAAGACTGGTCCAAGAAGAATGCTAAAACAAGCAAAAACAAAACTTCAAAGAAAAGTGACCCGAAGCAACTCTAGCTCACACAACCCAAGCACTCACACCAGCCAGCCACAACCACCAGCTTAAACTAAGTCGCTAACCAGAAACTTAATATTACCTGAGTCTTCTTCTCTAAATAATTTCCATGTTAGGGAAGATAAGTTTAAGCCTACGTCTTCCAAAATCTACTTCTCAAAAACAAACACAAGTTGATCCCAGGTCTGAATGTAATCCTCAACACCGATCTTTCCGTGGTTGAAACCCCCTACCAAAATTGAGTCTTGTTTATCGATCCAATAATATTGATCCTCATTAAGGGACACCTCTATAGGCCTTCCCATCATTCTAGAAGCCTCCTCCTCATTAGCATTGAGCAATAGGGCATGTTCTATCACTTTTTCTTCAGAGCATAAAAGCATAACCAAGGACTGGAAATTCTGATCTTTTGTCCTCAGGTAGCTCAAAGACTCCGTAGCCGCCCTCATGTCACTCCGCTGGGGAGAAATATCTAGGGGAAAGAATTCGCTATTCAGTTTTAACGTTTGATAGAGGAGAGCGCAAGGAGAACAAGAGAATAAAAAAAGGAAAGAATAATAAGAACATTTGTTGCTGCGTAGGGAGTCTTAGATGCCTAGGAATGATTTGCTGGAGGAGAAAAGAAAGCATTGCGATCTTTTGTGGAGGATTTTCTACTACCAATGGTGTGATATTTCTGTGAGATGATCATAGATGGAAAATCGTGTGAGAATAAATTTCTGGCCACTATGTGAGAGAAGCCTGAAGTAGTGTGTTGTGACTATTGAAGAAGAAACAGACATATCTTGGGAGCTTTTTCTGAAGAGAGATACGATCTCTAGGAATGGACGCTCGGGTAAGATTTGCGGGTACATGTGTGGTGCGACTGATCAGAGAAAACTTGAACGTCAGTTTTGAACTGAAGCCCAAGACATTGAATCGTCGCCAGGAAAGAGGATATCGCTGGGAAGACAATTGACGTTGGTCTGACCACATGTCGTATGGGGAGAGATGATTTCAAGGTGCAGAATCTCTGATAGGAGTTGTTGGAGGAGGTTTCGGTCATCACAGGTGTTATGTGAGGGGAGGACGACCACAATCGGATGATCAAGATGCTCGACGTGTGTGTTGGGGCGCCTCCTCATCTGGCCCCGATAATTTTTTTTATATATCCGATATCTTAAAAAAAAGAAAGATATTTTGATATCTTTGACAAGATATATCTGATATCTTTGACAAGATATATATGATATCTTTGAGAAGATATATTTTATATCTTTGATGATATATATTTAATATCTTTAATCAGATATGAGATATCTTTTAAGAGATATATGAGATTTCATATTCTATTTATATGAGGTCTGCGGCTCTTCTCTCGGAAGTGGTTGGAGGCAGTGCAGTTGCGTTTTCAAGGAGCGGTTTTCAGATCTGCAACCGGTGGAACTACTCTGATTTGATCAGCTTTCATCTGCAGTGGTTTTTTGATCCGATCCTGGTGTTTTTCATCTGCATTTTTGTTCGGACATCAATCTTCTACTTTCACGGTCAGATCTATTTGGGTTTCTTTAGCAGGCTATTTTCTTCATTTCAGGCTTCATCAAGACTGCATCTATTCTCCGACTTTGATCCACTATTTTTCTAAGTATTACTTGTGAGATCCCTTTCATTTTTGGGGAGTCTCTACCGTGTACTTATCTATTTTATTGGATCCCTCTTTCTGGACTAGGTCCCGTGGTTTTTCCTTTTTGGGTTTTCTACGTAAAAATTCTAGTGTCAATTTTATTTTCTGCATCTATTTTTGTCGCTACGCATCCGCTGTTTGAGGGAAAGATTTCTCCGCTGCGCGTTCGTGTTTTTTGTTGTTTGCGTGTTCATCGGTTTCCATCTTTCCCAACATCTGGTATCAGAGGGTTTGGTTTTTATTTCATATTCATTATGGAAGCTAATTACAGTCAGATGATTTTATTGAATGGTGCCAATTATCATATGTGGCGACTTAAAATGAAGGATCTGCTTTTTGTCAAGCGAATGCATCTTCCAGTGTTTAGTACCCAGAAGCCAGAAAGGATGTCAGATGAATAATGGGCGTTCGATCATGAGATGGTTTGTGGCTTCATTCTCCAATGGGTCAAAGGCAACGTGATGAACCACATTGTCAACATCTCTCATTCCAGAACATTGTGGGAGAAGCTTGAGACTACCTATGCTTCCAAGACAGGAAACAATAAATTGTTTCTTCTCAAACAAATGATGAATTTGAGGTATAGAGAAGGTACATCTATTTCTGATTATTTAAGTGAATATCAAAGATGTTTTGATCAGTTGTCTGGCATGGGTATTAATTTTGAAGATGAGGTTTTTGCACTTTTATTGCTTAACATGTTACCTGATTCTTGGGAGAATTTACGTGTTACTCTAACCGGTTCTGCTTCTAATGGTGCTGTGACATTCAGTTTTGTTAAGTATGCTATTTTGAATGATGAAGTCAGGAGACGTACTCAAGAGAAATCTTCAGAGATTTTAGTCACAGAGAACAGGGGGAGAAGCCATGAAAAGAATCAGGGACAGAGCAGTCGAGGAAAGAGTAAAAGCAGAAGCAAATCTAGATCAAAGAAGATAGATTTTGAATGTTATCATTGTGGTAAGAAGGGGCATGTTAAGAAGTTTTGTTATCAGCTGAAAAGAGAAAACAGAATGAAGGAAAATCAGCCAAAGAAGAATATAGATGGAGATGATCATGTCGCTGCCGCTACAGGGGGTGATCTTGTTATTTTTTATGACTCCAATAATATTGCTTCTCATCATTCTTGCTGGGTTGTTGACAGTGGTTCCTGTTTTCACATGACATCAAAGAAGGAGTTCTTTACATCTTACAACCCAGGTAATTTTGGGATTTTGAAGATGGGTAATGATGGTCATGTTGATGTCGTAGGTATTGGGACTGTTTGTTTAGAGACCAATACTGGAAGTAAGCTGATTTTGGAGAATGTTCGACATGCACCCGTGGTTTGTTTGAATCTTATTTCTACCAGCGTTCTTGATGATGAAGGGTTTATCAGCACGTTTGGTGATTTCCAATGGAAGCTTTCCGAGGGATCTTTGATTGTGGCTCGAGGGAAGAAGCAGTCAGGTTTGTACTGGACTAGAGCATCTATTTCATGTGATACTACTTGCATTGTTGAGTGCAGTGGTTCATCCAAGTTGTGGCATAAGAGGCTCAGTCACATCAGTGAGAAAGGGCTTGGTTGTTTGGCCAAGCGAAATCTTCTTCCAGATTTGAAGAGTGTCAAATTGGACACATGTGATCATTGCATGGCTGGGAAACAGAGCAGAGTGAGTTTTAGCAGTCATCCTTCACACAGGAAGTCACAGGTACTTGAATTAGTACATTCAGACGTTTGTGGTCCTTTGAAATCTAAGACCTTTAGTGGCGGTCTTTATTTTGTGACATTTATTGATGACTACTCACGAAAGCTCTGGGTTTATGTTTTGAATGCCAAAAGTCAGGTGCTCAGTGTTTTTAAGCAATTTCATGTTTCTGTTGAGAGGGAATCAGGAAAAAAATTGAAATGTATTCGCATTGACAATGGGGGAGAGTATTGTGGTCCATTTGATCAATATTGCAGGCAGGAAGGTATTCGGCATCAGAAGACACCTCCCAAGACACCTCAGCTAAATGGTGTAGCTGAGCGGATGAACAAGACTTTGTTGGAAAGAGTTCATTGTTTGCTTTCGGAAGCAAAGTTGCCTGGACACTTTTGGGGTGAGGCTTTACTTACTGCTGCTTATATTATCAATTTATCACCTTCATTTGCTTTGCAGACAGACACTCCCGATAAGTTTTGGTATGGAAAAAGGATCAGGTACGATCACTTGAAAGTTTTTGATTGCAAGGATTTTGTTCATGTGCCTAGAGATGAGAGATCCAAGTTGGATGATAAGTGACGACAGTGTATTTTTATTGGGTATGGACACGATGAGTTTGGGTATAGGTTTTATGATCCTGCTTTGAAGAAACTTGTCAGAAGCCGAGATGCAGTGTTTAAATAGGACCAGACTATTGCAGATATTAATAAGGGAGAAAAGTCCACTTCTCCAACTTCTGATGGTTTTGTTAGTCTTGAGCCAGGTTCTGATTCACATTTACCTCATATTGTTGATTCGGATGATCACATTGATGTGCAGAATGATGCTCAGGGTGAACAAGTTGGAGTTGATATTTCTGATGCACCTTTTGTTTTGATGATCCGGTTCCTGGGGTTATCAATGAACCCGCAGTTCCACCCCGGAGGTCATCTTGGCATCGTACCATTTCTACTCGGTATTCACCTGATGAGTATGTGCTCCTCGTTGAAGGGGGAGAACCAGAATCTTTTGATGAGGCGATGGAAAGTGAACAGAAGGACAGATGGGTTGCGGCAATGGATGACGAGATGACATCATTGCATGACAACCATACTTTTGAGCTGGTGAAGTTACCGACAGGTAAGAGAGCTTTGCAAAATCGGTGGATTTATCAGATTAAGAATGAAGAATCCAGTTCTGTTCCCCGATACAAGGCAAGGTTAGTTATTAAAGGCTTCCGTCAGAAGAAAGGTATTGATTTTGATGAGATTTTTTCACCTATTGTCAAAATGTCTTCTATTCGGGTTGTTCTTGGTTTGGCTGCTAGTTTGGATCTGCAGATTGAGCAGATGGATGTGAAGACAACTTTCCTCCATGGAGATTTAGAGGAGGATATTTATATGGAGAAACCAGAGGGTTTTGTTGAAACAGGTAAAGAGAATCATGTCTGCAGATTGAAGAAGAGTTTGTATGGTTTGAATCAAGCTCCGAGACAGTGGTATAAAAAGTTTGAATCTGTCATTTCTCATCAGGGTTTCAGGAAGACATCTTATGATCATTGTGTGTTTGTTTAGAGATTTACGGATGATGATTTTATTATACTTCTGCTTTATGTTGATGATATGCTCATTGTTGGCCATGATGCTTCTAGAATTGACAGATTTAAGAAGGATCTTTGTCAGTCTTTTGCGATGAAAGACTTGGGGCCAGCACAACCGATTCTTGGCATGACGATCTCCCGTGACAGGAAGGCCAAGAAATTGTGGTTATCTCAGGAGAGATACATTGAGAAGGTTCTTCAAAGATTTTCTATGGATAGAGCTAAAGTGGTTAGTAGTGCTCTTGCTTTACATTTTAAGCTCATCACCAGTCAGTCACCTTCTACCGATGAAGAGAGAGAGGAGATGCAACACATACCTTATTCATCTGCCATTGGCTCTTTGATGTATGCTATGGTATGTACTAGAACTGATATAGCTCATGCAGTTGGTGTGGTCAGTCGTTTTCTATCGAATCCAGGCTGAGAGCATTGGAGGGCAGTGAAGTACATTTTTCATTATCTTTGTGGTACTTCTGATCTGAGATTGTGTTTTGGAAAAGGGGAACCTATGCTTTGTGTCTTTACAGATTCAGATATGACAGGAGATATCGATTAGAGGAAGTCTACTTCAGGCTATTTGATTACTTTTACAGGGGGAGCTGTATCTTGGCAGTCTAGGTTGCAGAGATGTGTTGCTTTATCTACCACAGAGTCAGAGTTTATTGCAGCTAAAGAGGCATGCAAAGAATTGTTGTGGATGAAAAATTTTATTCGAGAGCTCAATTTTAATCAAGACAGATATGTTTTATTTTGTGATAGTCAGAGTGCTATTTGTTTGGGAAAGAATCCTACTTTTCATGGCAGGTCGAAACATATCGATGTTCGGTATCATTGGATCCGCAATGTCCTTGATTCGAGACAGTTAGAGCTTGAGAAGATCCACACTGATGACAATGGGTCAGACATGTTGACCAAGAGTTTACCCAAAGGAAAATTTGAGAATTGCCGACTGATTGTAGGGTTGGAGATGATCCACAGTTGAGTCGGAGGGGGAGTTTGTTGGGGTGCCTCCTCATCTGGCCCCGATAATTTTTTTTTATATATCCGATATCTTTAAAAAATATATATTTTGATATCTTTGACAAGATATATCTGATATCTTTGACAAGATATATATGATATTTTTGAGAAGATATATTTTATATCTTTGATGAGATATATTTAATATCTTTAATCAGATATGGGATATCTTTTAGAAGATATATGAGATTTCATCTTCTATTTATATGAGGTCTGTGGCTCTTCTCTCGGCAGTGGTTGGAGGCAGTGCAGTTGCGTTTTCAAGGAGCGGTTTTCAGATCTGAAACCGGTGGAACTACTCTAATTTGATTGGCTTTCATCTGCGGTGGTTTTTTGATCTGATCCCGATGTTTTTCATCTGCATTTTTGTTCGGACATCAATCTTCTGCTTTCACGGTCAGATCTATTTGGGTTTCTTTAGTAGGCTGTTTTCTTCATTTCAGGCTTCATCAAGACTGCATCTATTCTCCAACTTTGATCCACTATTTTTCTAAGTATTACTTTTGAGATCCCTTTCATTTTTGGGGAGTCTCTACCGTGTATTTATCTATTTTAGTGGATCCCTCTTTCTGGACTAGGTCCTGTGGTTTTTCCTTTTTGGGTTTTCCACGTAAAAATTCTGGTGTCAATTTTATTTTCTGCATCCGTTTTTGTCGCTACGCATCCGCTGTTTGAGGGAAAGATTTCTCCACTGCGCGTTCGTGTTTTTTGTTGTTTGCGCGTTCATCGCTTGCCATCTTTCCCAACAGTGTGCACTATGTTGACGGATGGTGCTGGGTAGTCGTGACTTAATTGTGATGGAAGAGTTGCGAAGCCTTACCTGGAGCTGTCCAGAAGGAGTGAAGAAGACCTACATAGCTTGACATAGCCTTGTGACACACACGCAAGGGAACACTCATTGGGTATATACGAGTACAGCTGAAAAAAATACGCTGTTGGGTTCGTGATCCCTGGTGAGAGGGAATAACAAATTTCTGAAAATGAATAGAGGAACGTTGGTGAGACCGTTTAAAATATATTCTGACGGAGCAGAAGAGGAGGCACGTTTGGAATGGATAGAGAATAGAGTTGTTGTAGTTGGGTTGGTAGAGGAGAGTATACTGCAGATGCTTTCCACTATGTAAGAAAGTTTGGATAAGCTGGAATGTGGAAAAACAGAGCATATGTGCTAGATGCATGGTCGGTTGAACCAATCTGAGGAAGAGATGCCACTCAGGTTGATCGGTAAGGAGTAGTAGTTTTCTCTGGGTTTTCACACTACTTCTTTGACTGTTGAAGTAGCATTCTCAAATAGTTTTACAACTGAGCAAGAAAGGCAAGAAAATGAAAAATCAGTGCAACATTCTACTCGAGCTACGCTTCAGTTTCTACCGTAGACATTGCGAGATCACCCATTGTGGGATGTACGTGGTAAAGAGATGTTACTGGAAAACAGATCTTGTGAAAGAGAATCTTCTGATTACGTAGCTAGTAATCATGGGGATGTAGCAACGAGCCTGAAGAGTTTAAGGTCACGATAAGAATGGAATGTCAGAAGTGAGAATGCAGAGTAAATTGACTCCAGCTTCAGTCATTCATGACTAGAAGAGGTAATTCCTAATCCGTGTTTTTCTGTGGTTACACATGAATAGGACACCAGGCAAAAGTTTTTTGGTTCCTAGCTCAGATCCTTTTGCCGAAGCAATGGAAAGTCCAAGTGTATTACCGGACAAACAAGAATAGTAGAGAACGTGGGAAGACGCCTCACATTCTACTCTCTGTGATATAGAAACTCTTGTACAATCAACAAGAGCTGAGGAGGGGAAAAAACAAAGAAAATTGTGAGATTGATATTACTGGAGGAGTAGGTTTTAGATTCTGTTGAGTAGTTTAAGGTAGCCACAGAACTTTTGAGTAGAGTTGGAAATGGAAAAACAGAGGACAACAAAGAACAAGACGAGTTCCCCAGAGCACCTGAGTACTCTTCGAAGCTGGGCATGGTGGCAGGGCACCCAACGCCCGCACGAGTGATGTGTGGGATCTTTCCATAGGTGAAGAAAACTCTAATTGAATAGTTTTTGAGTGTTGAGGAGGGAATTGATTTTAACATAGGCACCAAATCAACCGGAAGACCAAAAGTGTATTGATTACCTTTTTGTTCAGTGTACAACACACGCAGCCATAATCATGACCTTATGAACATGGTAGCGATTCTCAGGCTTACTTTGAAAGCTTGGGAATCATCTCTATCCAGGATGCTTTTGATCCTTTTAAGCTATTGGAATTTCACCAATATGTTGAGATAAAAGTGAAGCAAAAGAGAGTTGAGTTCAATACTCCTATAACAAATTCTGGCATACTTGCAGGATTCTTCAAAGGGTTTTTTATGAATCTAATTCTAGGCAAATCTAGTCAGTTCTAAAAACACAAGTCTGGAGGAACAAAGTTTTCTAAGGATGAATACACAATCACCAGACTTTTAAGTCATTAATTCCATTCCAAATCATTAATACTATTGGAAGGGGGAGGTTCGGTCTTTTGTTTTGGAGGGACTACTAGAAAAGGTGATTTGAATTCCACTACAAGTGTAAACAGTCCATGTTTTTTCTAGAGGGCTACTCTACAGGAAGTCTTAGGCCACAGAAAAGCCTATTTATGTGAGGTTATTCAATTTGTTCAAGATATGAGAGGCATCTCATAGTTTTTCAATTCTATATATATTATAGTGGTCCTTCCTAACACCATTACGAACAAGAGAAAGAATGGGTTCATTGCTGTTGTTTTTTGAATGGGTACCAGTGAAGTTTCAACCTTACATGGGGTAGTTAAAAAAAAGAAGGCTGATTTTTTTTTCTGGCTTTACTGAGGTTGCAGAATCCTAGAAATTCAATGGAGAATTATACCGGAAAATCTATCTACCTAAAATGGTTGCCCTGGTTTGCCTAACTATATTGCTGACTTCCAATGAAGATGTATCGATGCTGAGACTTCCACCAAAGCCGCCACAGGGAGCTTCTATCCCAATGTACAACCAAGCAAATCTTTGGTTGTTCCACCTTGAGGACAAGGTGGTTTTTTAATGAGGGGAAATGTTAGAAATAAGTGTTAGTTGGCTTGTGTGGGCTACTTCCCATGTAAGGGGGGAATAATAGTTGAGGCTACCGAGTCTGTTCAGGGGCATGGGGTCTGTCTATGTACAACTGTCAAGGGGTAGTGATGTATTTTGGTTTTTTAGTGTTTGATTGTTGGTTAGGGGTTGGTGTCAATTGATAGTAGGTTGTTAGAGTTTTTTATTAGTTTGGATGGTTAGCTAGCAGGGTGGACCTTTAAATAGAGGGGGCCAATTTGTGTAAGGTGGGATTCATTTTTAGGATTATTTGAAAGTAGTCAGCTGTGAGGCGCTAGTTCGTTGGGATGTCCAGCAGGGGGCTCGGAGGAGTGGTCTTTCACGAGCTCTTCACTATCCTGCTCTTTATCCATCTCCTTCATTTACTCCTTTATTCATCTTCCTCCCTACCATATTTCTCAATTCTGTTGGATCTATATAGTGAATACATCAATATATACTATTTTACTTCTCTTTTCTCCCTCTCTCACAATTTTTATATAACATAGTTTGTCCAGAGTCATAAGCTTTCTATTTTTGGAAATTTTCACCGAACTTTTGAAGTTGATTTAAGGAGATTCTCCTCTAGGAATTACTCACTTCCACCCTTGATATATTGGTGGGTTTCTCAACATTTTTTCTAACCCACATTTTTACAGAGTTTACTTTTGTCGTGCACCTTTTGATAAAATAGATTCAATGAATACATGTCCTTTTGGACTATGGGTTCTCATCTTCCATGTGCTTGATGTGGAAGCTTCTACAGAACTCCTCAAGCATTCTTTTACACTAACAAAGTCCATCTTCAGTGAAAAATCATATCTAAAACTTGAGTGGTGGTACTCTTCTTGTCAGATCATTGAGATGGTCCAATATAAATTGATTCCAGATTTTTAGCTTAATCTCCTACTTAAGGAACTTCAGGTTGAGTGAGTTATTTTCATCCTCAATAGATCTCAACCTAACTTCCTAGACACTCTTCATATTTCCAGTCAGTTCATTATGCATCTTGTTTATTTCATGAAGTGAACTGTCAAGCTCTTTTACCTTCTTATCTTTCAACTCCAGTTGTGAATCCTTGACATTCATTGTGGATGTATGAAACTTATCAAGTGCATGGACTACTTGAGTAACAACAACCTTGATAAATTCCTTCTCAATAATTATTCTATGAAATTTTTCTTCCATCAGATATATGTTATCATTGCATAGTGAGGCTATTTCACTCTTGGATTTTACCAGTTTTTAGAGAGTACTGCATCTTCCAATTTGTTTTTCTAATTCATTCTTCATTGCATCATCTTCTACCTCCAGCCGTGATTTTTCATTTTTTAATCCCTTGATATGATCTAATATATATTAAAAAACTTTAATGGGATCTGTATTCAGATAAACTTTAACTTCAGAATAAAAATCAGAAAGTGATTTATCACTTGAAAGCTTCTCAAATTTTGCATAACTTAAACTAACTTCATCTGATGAATCTCTCTCACCAGGTTTGATGGAACACAAACCACTCTGATTACATTCAGTTAATGGTGATTCCTCTTTCCTTCTCAACCCTTTGGACTATTTCTTTCTCCTATTTTCTATAGTCTTGGAAGAGACTTCCACTTGTGTTGCAACAGGAGTGGAATCAAATCTTTATATTTGAGGCTCTTCACTCATCTCAAGTATACACTTAATAAACTCATATGAAATTCAGTGGGTCGTTCAAATAGATCCAATCATAGGTAACCTTCCTATGATACAAATTGAAGTACCCAGTGGACTAGTGCAGACACATGATATGGGGGTGAATCAGGTGTTCACAACTTGTTATCAATTCCAAATTCTTTGATTCTTTTACCCCCTTCGGAATTAAACCATTGTTTCCAGTCAGTGTGACTGAATCTATTAACGTTCAACCTAGAAATCAATCAACTATATGCATGCAAGTAAAGAAGTAAAACACACAATATTTTTACAAGGTTTAGTACTAATACCTACTCTTTTACATGTTGGTTATGCACCCCAACATGGATTTTCCACTATAATGATCAATCTTTGATTATAGTGATTTGGTGCTTCCCACACCTACAATTACATAGTATCATTGGACTTACAATTTACTGTTTTACATAAGAATTCCTCGAACAACTTCACACTATATTCACCGAGTCACACGATGGTCTTCTTGCATACCCTAAGTCACACTGGTTATATGGAGTCCCACCATATATATGCAAGAGATTACTTTAAAGTTCTTGGAAGTAGATCTCTGGATGACACAGAGATGTCACAACATCAACAAAGTAGATCACCTCATTATCAACACAGGATTCCTAGATATCTTCAACACAGATGCATGTAACTCAGTTCCTGGTTTATGCTCAGCCACACAGATCTTCACAACCTATTCACCTAGCTGTCTCTCTGCCCTTTAATCAAAATCTATGGATCTAACAAAATGATAGTTAGCTCCCTTCTTCTTATTCACTACAACACATAACAGAGATCTACTTTTCTTCACTGCTGGTTACACACAATAGTTATTATCATTACTCAAGACATGGAAAAATTCTCAGACTTAAAAATCAATAACTCAGGAACACTCTAACATCCTTGAATCAAAAAGATATAGGACATGATGAACACTAATTAAAGGTTCGATGTAACTCCATTTGCATTATTCTTGAAAACCCGATTCATTTATTTTCCACATCAAGAACATATGAAGTGGTTCTTCTCTCAATATTCCTTAATAGATGGCTCAAATCATGGCTTCTCTAAGCTTCATAATATTTTGATATTGAAAGAACATCTTCAGCATCGAATGATTTGTATTTCCTCAGAATTAAATAATTCTAGAAACTCCTCTTTTCATATCACCTCAATCTCCCTTGACCGTGTATGAAGATCGATTCATCTATCTTCTCATGCTTGGATCACACATATTTAATGGTGTTTGTGATGTTTAAACCATGAATGAATAACTCTTTTATCACCCCAAATGATTCCTTCTTCATATTCTTTAAATCTAGAAGTCTGCAATTTTCACCCAGAACGTATAGGAAATACAATTGTGAATTTTAATTTTGCTTACACGAATTTGTTGTTGGATTGGTGTTGCCCGATTCGGTTGGGCCGAATGCTTGTGGCCCGCAACTGTAGCGGAGCTGACCGACCGACACCGACAGACACTGTAGCGGTGCGGACTTCGGGGTCAACTGAACTGTAGCGCTTTTGACTTCCAGCCGGCAGACACTGTATCACTTTTGACAAAGTGAGCCGCCGATCACTATTGCAACGCAGACTACTATTCAGAACAGTGGACCGTCTTCTTCATATATAGCCCATTTCGGGATAGGGTTTTTATGACTTGAAATCCTCTGTAATTTTCATGCTCCCGAAATCATAGTGAAATTCTGCCTCTCCCATGGACGTAGGGATTTTTCCCGAACCACGTAAATCGTCGTGTCCTGTACTTTCTTTCTTTTCGTTTTTCCTCGTTTCTGTCGTTGTTTCTCCTGGCGATTCCGCAAGATTTTTCTACATGAGGAATTCCCTTATGCGGTGCTTCACATATCAGAATTTGGATATGTGGTGCTCCTATGCCAATTCGCCTACATGAATATACATTTTCATATGTGGATCAAAATTTGGATACGCAGTAGACTTTGGCTATGTGAAGTTCAGATACGCCACAAAACCCCTTACACTGTATTCACGTAAGAGAATCTTCACATAAGAAACTATTTGCAAACACGGTGACTTCAGATACGTGTATTCGACTACATAGGAATTCACCTATGTAGAAATTTTTCAATGCTAGAATTCGCGTATGTAGAATTTAGACTTGGCCATTTTTCGAGATTTCTCTCCAATTCAAACCAGGCCTCCTCCACTTTGAATCCATCATTTCTCAGCCTTTAAGAAACGATTCAAATCATCTCAGAACTTATTCAAAATATTATTGGAATTATTAAAATAATTTAAAACTCCTAATTCATTTTTGAGGTGTTGCAACATATAAAATACTCAAGAGAGAGTATTTCCTCGAGTACCTCTACCAGCTCTGGTGTGACTCTTATTTAATCAATCAAAAGCCATCTCTATTCACTTAAAACTTTATCCAAGAGTGTGTAAATACTGATAAACACTAATTGCAGCAGCTAACGGGCTTTGTACTCCTTAGATGGGTCACCTATTTTAGCTAGCTCTACTCGATGCTTTGAATCTTATTTATACTAGTTCTCCATATCCATACTGGCTTTCCAATAACAAGTTCAACATCCATCAACGCTTTTGTTCAACTTGTTGAAGAAAAGGATTCTTCACCTTCAACACTTGTCATGGACATGAAGACCAACTCTTTCAATCATTTGATGTAATAGGCTTCCCACTTAAATATGTTCAGCCAGGTATTCAAGGGAATCCAAATCTTTATTATTTTAAAGTTTGGGGCCGAAGCCTCATTTATTATTAAAACAAAGCAAAGACCTCTTTAACTGGGTAGAGGGAGACCCATTACATAGCCCGAAGGCCCATTGGACATTTAGCCCATAACGTGGCTTGTAGGCCCATTTTTTTGGCCCAATGCCCATTCTGTGAATACTACTGCTACAGTACCCGCACTTCTACAGTACTGCACAGTACCCGCCACTGCTACAGTACTCTGTCATTGCTACAGTGCCACCGATGCTACAGTACACTATAGTATTGCTATAGTCCTGCGCCCAATGAATTTTGAACCCCCATTTTTCATGTATAATTAAGAGGTTCTTACCACTAATCCAAACCCCCAACTACATCCAAATCTTTATTATTCTTTACCCATAGTGTATAAGAAACAATTCTTCTCCATACATTAGGTTTATCCTTAATCCATTACCCAATTTATCTATTTTTTTCATTTATTACATTAATGACCTAATTGAAATTAAATACAACCAAACACTTTTGAAACTTTACCCTAAAACTCATAAAAATGTTCCTCCTCATCACTATAATCAATATCCAAACAGGTTTCTTCAACCAAGGATTTTTTATCCAATTTTTCCATAATTTCTAAAAACTCTTCTTACAGAGGATCAAACGAGCCCTCGAATTCCAGCAACTCTACTCTTGAGATCTTTTCTTCAAGTGTGGATTCTTTGGGATTTTTAAAAACATAAATTTCCTTTGTATTTTCACCAAAATTAAAGATCAACGTACACAAGTCCTCCTATGGATAAGAAAGGATTACCCAAGAGGATAGGGACTTCCTTTTCACACTCCAAATCTAAGATGAGAAAATTAGTAGGTAAAAACAACTTCATAACTCCTATAATAAGGTCATTTACCATACCTATGGGGTGTGTGATGGAGTGGTCAGTCAGTTGTAGGATAATAGTGGTGGGCTACAGCTCTTTTAATCTCAATTGTTGAAATAGAGGATGAGGGATCAAATTGATACTCATATTAAGGTCATAAAGAAAATTGAGTTGGCCACTATTCTCCAGAGTTAAAGGAATGAAAAAACTCTCTAATTTCTTGACTTTTGGATGGATTTTGTTTTAAAGGATAGTACTATAGTCTTTTGTGAGTCTATATGTACCAAACTCCTCAAGTATTTTATTGTTTGAAATGATTTTTTATGAGACTTTAGATGAGATGGAATTTAAATTAAATATTGAATGAAAAGAATGTTCACTTGGAACTTATTAAATAGCCCAAGGAACTTCAGAAGTTTAGGTTCTTTATTCTTTTATTAGAATTTTTATAGGGATTGGATGGGTGGAGATTTTTTTTAAGAATAGTGGTTTTGCCCTCTAATTCTTATTGAATATTTTCATTTCCTTTGTTATTTATCATTTTAGATTCTATTTATTCTTTATTTTAGATGGAAAATAGCAGTTAATTCAATTTCAATGTTGCTATTCTGACTTCCATATTCTAGAAATTCTAGATTTTTGTGGCCATATTCTTCTAAAATTTCATTTTGAATATTCCTAGGGTTATTTCAAGATTTCATCTAAGTTTTCAGTCCCCTACTAGTGGTCACATCCATGAAATTTTCCCTATGATTAATTTTAGTTGTGCTCAAAAGTTTTTCTTTTTCTCTGCCACCTAATTCTCTATCCATTTGACTGATTTGAGTTTCTGAATTGTTCATTTCAGTTTTAAAGGAAAACCTTTGAGATTCCATATCATCTTTATGGTTTTCCTCTTGAAGAGCCATCTTATTTATCATTTGAATCATCCTAAAAAGCATTTCCCCCTCAAAAATTATTTGTGAATTGGAAGACTTATCCCTTTGTTGGTTTTGGAGTTTTTTCCTAGGTTGTGGTGAAAATCTTGGGGTTGCAGAAGTCTAAACATTCTCTACTCTCTCTAAGAGAAGTAAAGATGGTTCTTATAACCTTGGTTGTAGTTGTTAGTGAAAGTATCATCTCTATATTGAATAATAAATTCATACCTAGTAAAATTGAAATTTTTAAAAGGCTAGGTAGGCATATTGATTTTTGGACAACAAGTACTATAATGACTATACATACCACGACATTTCTCCCTGAGTTAATTTTCATGGTAAATTCCAGAAGTTTGTACCACAACTTTCTAAACATAATATGTTTCTTTTCATTGTATGGTTCTTCTCCTAAAACATTTTTGCTGTAAATTTTGTGTAAGTGTGTTAAAAATATACTTTGATTATTTAATAGTTTTATTGGAAAAGCCACCTTTAGAAGACTAATGTACTGAAGTCTGATTGTATAGGGTGAGACCATTGTAAAAAGTGGCCCTAAAAAAATTTGGAGCAAACTAGTGGTTAGGAATTTCTCTAAGATAACTCCTATATCTATCCAAAGTTTCATGGAACAACTCAACCCCATATTACAAAAAAAAACCATTGATCTTATGTCTAATTTTAGTGTTAATTCTCCTAGGATAAAACTTCATAACAAATGCATTGAAAATTTGATCTCATGTATCAAAAATTTCTCCATCTAACTGTTGAAACCAGATTCTAGCATTCATTTGAGGCAAAATGGGAAAACTCTAAGATTTAACTCTTCTTAACACAACCATCACAATGGTATTTTCTAAACCACAATGTAAAAAATCCCTAATGAAGTCTAAAGAGCCTTCATTAGGAATTCCATTATAAGTTGGCAGTATGGAAAACCTAGACTATTTGATCTCATAATTCCTAGACCTAGGAATAAGACTAATACATGAAGGATTGCTTGATATGGTAGGAAAATAAAACTTACTAAGTCAAGGTATCTCAACAACTTGATTTATAGGTTGTGGTGGGTTAATATTCCAAAATTGTCCCACAAATCTTTCATTTTCAAACTTTTCCATTTTCACTTTCTTATCTCTCTTAATATCACTCAAATGTTTATCAATTTCTTGATTTAAGGACTTTAATTCAGTTGAATTTTTCCTAGTGTACATGTAGTTTCAGGTGATAACAAGAGAAAAATAACACACAATAATAGAGAAATAAGAAGATTTTAGATTTTTTTAACATAGATTTCTTATTTTGTTTTAGTTGTACATTTTTTTATGTTTGTTTTTTTTCTTGATGGTCGCATGTGTCTTAACCAAAAACGGTGCTAAAAATTTGGTAGAGGTAATTGAACTAAAAAATTTAAAAATTTATTTTCCTACTTAAAATTAGTATAATAATTAATAGGGTCAATCCCATAGGGAATTACTAACAAAGTGTACATTTGACCAAGAAAAAGAACTAAAAACAAGTAAGAAACCAGTTGACAACAAGCAGTAATTGTAACACCCCAAGGTTTTAAAAATAATTTGAAATTCATGAAACATTGTTTTAATTAAATATTTATAACTAGCCTTTAAACATAATTTTACTTCTTTTATGTTTTGAATTTCAAAAAATGGTCATCTACAATTGTGTTCAGTAAGTTATTTGGAGTTTTATGGAACCAACTTGTTTTTTTTGGTGAATAGTGACATACCCTTATGAATAGTAATATGACCCTGATGAATAGTAAATTTTATTATTATTTTATTTTCTTAAGGCTTTAAGATAATGGCATCTTGGTTAATTTTTTAATGTGATATAAAAGTAGTTATAGATTTAAAATTGTTAATTTTTGAATAAAGTATGATTTTATTTAAAAATAAAATTAATAATATCTAGAAAATTATTTTCAAAAAATGGAGTTTATTTTTGAATTCTACACGTTGAGAAATGTTTAGGGTGAATTTTTTGGAACTTTTTGAAAATCTGGAATTTTTTATGAATAGTAAAATACGATAAAATACAGTAAATGCTAAATACTTGATTTACTACATCATAGGTGATGCAAGGATGATATAAGACCATTTGTTTAGAAATAACATTCCATTATTACTATTTGGGGTCACATGAATTATGACTATTCATAGTCTTGAGAAAAAAATATTATAATAATGATTAAAATAATTTAAAATACCGCCTCTCCTCCACTATAAATACCACCCTCATTTCCCTCTTCTTCCCACACCCCTCAAGCATTGATCCTTACCTAAGTTCTTCCCAATACTTCTCCCAAGGATCTTTCCCACGTCCTAGATCTTCTGGTCTCACCAAAAGTCTAAAACCAAAGGCCTTAAGAAGGACGTCAAGGATAATAGATCAAGAGGTAAACATCCTCTTTTGTTTTCTTTCTTTTCTTTTATTTTATGTTATTATTTTTAATTGAATTTGGATTATGTTGGGATAATTCATTCCATATCCCCCCTTACTTATCATATTATGTAATAATTATGAGATACCCCCTTTCTCTCATCAAAATAATTTATGAAATTTTAAGCGACGCTGTTAGGCTGCCGAATTTTCGTAAGGGATTTCTCAAATTTTCTTTTATTTCAATATTCCTTTATTTTATTTTTCATTCCTCACCTTCCATTATCCAGGAGGCATGAATGATCCAGTATCTTAAATATTTTGGATTTCATCATGTTTATGGAATACTCACCATTATATTTCTTCTCCTCTCCCACTTATTCAAGGAATAAAAAAACATTGTTCGTGATGTGTCGAATTACCGACATCATGGATGATGTGATTTCAATTTGCTTTAATTCATTCAAGTATGGTCATGAAACCATTTTTATGGTTTAACCAGGTTATAATATATTTATTATGTCTCATACATTATTCTAGAGTTATTTTTTACACATGGTTTTAATTTATAAAACAAAATGAGGTCATTGTTATCAAAGAACCACTAAAATGATCTAAACAAACATCATTAATGTTTTAACTCATGAATCATCCTCATGATAGAACTAAAAATTATAAATGGTATAATTTATGGTTATGTAAATATTTAAACACCACTCCATTCCAATTCTGGAGTTTCACTCCCCATCTATAAGAACATCCATCATGAACCGATCATGGAAAACATGTAAAGAACACACCCAAAACAATGCAAGGAACAAAATACAAACAATTAAAGGGTGAAATGTTGTAAAGAAATTATCATATAAGGTATTATAAATATGGATATTATTTTGTAAGATATTAATAATGCTCTTTTAACCATTATACAGTAGGTTTAAACGAGTTGTAAGTAAAACAAACTTGAGGTAAATGAATTCTTAACCCGATTTCCATTCTTTGGGTTAACCTTCTACTTCGTTATTTATGTGGTATTAAAATTGTTTGTGTGATGGGTTTTTTATATTATGTTTAATTATGTTTATTTAATTTTTTTATCCATATTCCATCCACTCTATTAAGTCTCAATTTAATTATATGTTATTTCTAAGGGGCTTTTCCTTTAAAATCCTCTTTTAAAACTATGTTTTACAACATTCAAAAGCAATGTTTTTTTTTGCAATTATTCATGTTGTATGATTATGTTTTGGTTATTGGTAATTGTTTATGATGAATTTTGGGCCCTATATCTCCCTCCAATTCATTGGTTATGTGTAAGTTGGAGGTCAGTCATATGGCTACTCCAAGTGTAGCTGTAATGGTTAAACGAATTGTAAGGTAGCCGTGAGAGTTACAAATTATAAGGTAGCTGAGAGGGTTACAAGATTATGTAAATAATTCCCCAAGATACCTTTATGGTTCTATTTATGTTCTTATGTATTGTTTAAATCATGTGTAAATATTATGTTTCACAAGGTAAGTATATACAGGTGATAAATATGTCTTTTGAAAATGATTTCATACGTTACAAGTATTCATGGACTAATGTGTTCTTTCTTTATCTTTTTTATCCCTTACTAAGATTTTGTGCTCATACCAAGTTTTTAAAAGATTTTCATAGGTTATAAAGATTTGTAAGACAAATAAATTAGTCAAGTTAAATTTTTGAATAATTGTCAAAGAAATCATGTTTTATTTGAAAAATTTTATATTTTGGAAGAAATGAG
Source organism: Viscum album (assembly GCA_963277665.1). Taxonomy (NCBI): domain Eukaryota; kingdom Viridiplantae; phylum Streptophyta; class Magnoliopsida; order Santalales; family Viscaceae; genus Viscum; species Viscum album. The sequence goes on along the minus strand of OY728136.1, from coordinate 510,881,007 downwards.
TACTGTTTTTATGGCATCCACTCTGTAATGTGTGATGTTATGATTGTATTATGTCGCAATTATCTAAATATCTAAACTTGAAAAGATCCTAAATGTGAAAGGAAGTTATTTCTTGTCTAATTTCAAGATTATGAAATGTAATTAAGGCCAGGTCCTTATATTTGACATCAGAGGATGGTTTTGATAACTTTAGGGGTTAGGATGATGTTAACATAATACCATTAATTTTTTTTACTCTATGGTAAATTTGAAATGTTATAGAATTTAAATATTACTATATTGCTTCGACTAAGATATTTTTTTTCAGAATGGTTGTCCGTAGAAGAAACATGGAAGATGAAGAGGAGAGGCACCTACAGAACGACATCCTTCTGAATCTGCAGCCCGAAATGGTAGGGATTGGAACCAAGAAGTTTTTGACAGCAATGGATTAGATAACACATTAAATAAATGGTGGTGGAATCCATGCAAAATAATGACCATATGTAGCATAACGAAACATGACAAAAGTGGAACATTTTATGAGACCACACCCTCTCGCCTTTAACGGACCTTCTGACCCAATAGCGGTTGAAGGATGGATTAAAGCTGTTGAAAAGATATTTGATGTTATGGGATGTTCAGATAATAAAAAGGTAATTATATCCATTTATCGTTTTGAAGGTGAAACTGATCAGTGGCCGTCAATGGTAAGGAATATAAGGGATAGAGAGGATATTGATGCCTTCGAGTGGGATGGATTTAAAATTCTTTTCGTTGAAAAATATTTTCATAAGGTGGTGCGACTTAGGATATAGAAGAAATTTCTTGAATTGAAGAAAAAGGAGGAAGATTTAGTGGCTATTTATGAAGAAAACTTTACCTGACTGGTGAGGTATGCTCCAAATCTTATTCTGGATCTTGATAGAAAAATCAACCGCTTTTACTCAGGACTAAATCCAAGGTATCTAAGGGCGCTGGCCTCTCGTGAATTCAAAAGTTATGAGAAACTTGTCCGATGTGTTGAGAGGGTAGTGATGGAGTTTGATGATGATCATGTGAATTTTGGAAACAAGGATAAGAAGAGGTCCATATGGCAAGTGATAGGTAAGAATCAACCAAAGAAATATGATGGTAAGAAAATCTAGTTACCTATTTGTGAAAAGTGTTGAAAGAAGCACCCTGAGGAATGTATTACTAAAATTGGGAAGTGTTTTCAATGTGGTAAGTTTGGACATATGGCCTGAGATTGTAATGAAAATGATCTTAAGACTAATCCTGATAAGAAAACTGTTATGTGTTTTAAATGTGGTGAGATGGGTCACTATGAAAATGTCTTCCCAAAGAGAGATCCAAATGATGCAAAGAAGCCCGACTATAAGAAGAAAGGTGTAGTGGGATCTTTTGTGAGTACGTTAGCAGATGTCGAGCCATCCAAGGAAGTTGTATCAGGTACTTTGTTTTTTCACTCAAATTTTTCTAAAGTTTTCTTTGATACAAGGTCTACACATTTCTTTATCTCTGAGAAATTTTCCGGTGAATTGGAAATATCACCTCAACAAATGATACCAAAACTTGTTGTTAAAACACAAGGGGGAAATATTATAGAAAAGAGGAATTATAAAAATATTTCTATTATGATCTGTGGAAAGACTTTACCAGAAAACCTTGTTGTTTTACCCTTAGTCAAGTTTGATGTTATTCTGGGAATGGATTGGATTTTTGTTTATCATGTTAAGATTTACTATAGAGCTAAAGAAGTTGTTTTTTAAAAAGAGTTTTAGTTTGTATACAATAAAGAACCCATGAAATTGATAACATATCAGGAATCTGAGAAATAGTTGAAAGATGGAAATGAAAGTTATCTTTCTTGTATTGTTGAAAATAATGTAACTGTTCAGATTAATGATGTTCCAGTGGTAAATGAATACCTTGATGTTTTTCCTGATGAGTTACCTGGTGTCATACCTGATTGGGAAGTCGAATTCACAATTGACTTAGTTCCTAATGCTATGCCAATTTCAAAACCCCCATATCGTACGACTCAAATATAACTTCTTGAATTGAAAAATTAGTTGCATGATTTTCTTGATAAAGGATTCATTCGTCTTAGAACATCACCATGGGGAGCTCTTGTTTTTTTCGTTAAAAATAAATATGGTTCTATGAGACTTTGTGTTTATTATAGAGCTTTGAATAACATCACTATTAAAAACAAGTATCCTTTTCCTCACATCGATGACTTATTTGATCAGCTCCAGGGAGATCAATACTTTTCCAAGATTTAATTGAGATCAGGATACCATCAGCTAAAGGTAAAGGAAGACGACATCCTGAAAATAGCCTTTCGTACTAGATATGAGAATTATGAATTTGTTGTTATGCCTTTTGGGTTAAATAATTCACCTATAGTATTCATGTATTTTATGAATAGAATATTTCATGAGTTCTTGGATAAATTTGTGGTTGTGTTTATTGATGACATTCTGGTATTTTCTAAGAGCAGAGAAGATCATAAAAAACATCTAAGGGTTGTTTTACAAACCTTAAAGGAAATGAAACTGTATGGAAAATTCATAAAGTTTGATTTTTGGTTACAACATATTTCTTTAATTGGAAACATTATAACTAAAAATGGAATAATAGTTGATCCTTCCAAAATAAGAGTGGTTGATGAATGGAAAAGACCCACAAATGTTACATAGATTAGTAGTTTTATTGAATTAGAAGGTTATTACCGATGGTTTGTTAAAAAATTTGCACGGTTATCTAGCCTACTAACCAAGTTAACACAAAAGGGGTTAAATTTATTTGGATATAATAATGTGTTGCTTGTTTTCAGGAACTAAAGAAGAGATTGGTGAATTCTCTAGTTTTGGACTTGCCTTCCCGAAATGGTGAGTTTTCTCATCTACAATGATGATTCTTTGAAGGGACTTGGTTGTGTTTTGATGCAGAATGATCAGGTAATTGCTTATGCTTTAAGACAACTTAAACCTTAAGAGTTAAATTATCCCACACAATATTGGGAATTGGGAGCTGTGGTTTTTTCTTTGAAAATTTGGAGGCATCATTTATTCGGAGAAAAATTTCAAATATATACTGAACATAAAATTATAAAGTATATATTCACTCAGAAGGAATTTAACACGAGGTAGAGAATATGGCTTGAACTGATAAAGGATTATGATTGCAAGATCAATTGCCATCTGGGAAAAGAAAACAAAGTGGTAGATTTCTTGAGTCGAAAACATCATGCATCATTAACCATCTTACATTTGGAAAATGATACCTTGATTAATGATTTGATGAATTTTGTCTTAGAAGTTGTTGGTAGAGGGAATACATCTATTTTGTTTCAGGTTTCAGTGCAGTCATCATTATCATACAAAATTAAGCAAGCACAAAAGGAAGACCGTGAGCTACAAAAAATGGTAGATTTGGTTAAAATGGGTATGTTTCCATAATTTAACCTTGATAAAGATTGTGTTTTAATATTTTTAAAAAGGTTGTGTGTGCCTTGTGATTCCCAGTTGAAGAAAGATTTGTTGTTTGAAGCTCATATTTCTCCATTTTCGGTTCATCCTGGTAGTACTAAGACGTACAGAGACATTTGAGAGTATTATTAGTGGGATGGAATGAAAATAGATATTTCTGATTTTATTGTGAAATGCTTGACATGTCAACATGTTAAAGAAGAGTGGAAGTTACTGAAGGGGATGCTTCATCCTTTTTTAGTTCTAGAGTGGAAATGGGAGAATGTATCCATGGACTTTATGGTGGGGCTACCAAATACTTCTTGAGGTAACAATTTGATTTGGGTTATTGTTGATCAGCTGACAAAATATGCACATTTTCTTTCTATTTGAGATACAATGTCTTCAGATCAGCTTTCTCAACTGTTCCTCAAAGATATTGTCAGGCTACATGGAGTTCCTCTTTCCATTATATCTGACTGGGATCCCAGGTTCACTTCTAAATTTTGGAATGGATTTCAGTATATATTTTCATCTTCAATCAGATGGGCAATCAGAACAAACGATTACGACTTTGGAGGATATGCTTCGAGCTTGTTCAATGGACTCCAGGGAAGTTGAGATCATCATATCTCTTTATTTGAGTTTTCTTATAGTAATAGTTTTCATTCCAGTATATAGATGACACCTTTAGAGGCTTTGTATGAGAAGCAGTGTCAGACTCTAGCGTTTTGGGATGAAGTTGGTGAAAGAAAGTTGTTGGGGATAGAATTAGTAGAGGAAGTGGTTGAGAAAGTGAAGATGATTCAGCAGCACACGAGGGCAGCTCAGAGCAGGTAGAAAAGTTATGTAGATAACATAAGGAAAGACTTATCTTTCGAGGTATGTGACAATGTTTTCTTTAAAATATATCCTTGGAAAAGTGTGATGCATTTTGGTAAGAAAGAGAAGCTGAGTTCATGGTTCATCTGTCCTTTTGAAATCCTAGATAAAGTTGGACTAGTTGCATACCGAGTAGCTTTGCCTCTGAATTTTTCTTAGGTACACAATGTTTTTCATGTTTCGATGTTGAGAAAGCATGTGCCAGATTCATCTCATGTCTTGAGCCTAGAAGTAGTTTAGATGGAGAAGAACCTTTCCTATGAAGAGAAACCAGTTCAGTGCCTTTATCAAAGGGAACATATATTGCGAAATAATGTAATCTATCACGTAAACGTTTTGTGAAAAAACCACATGGTAGAAGAAGCAACATGGGAGTCTAAAAATGCTATGAGGTAAAGATACCCTCACTTGTTTAAATAAGTAAATAAAATTGTGAGGACGCAATTTCAAGAAGTTGGGGATAATGTAACACCCCAAGGTTTTAAAAATAATTTGAAATTCATGAAACATTGTTTTAAGTAGATATTTATAACTATCCTTTAAACATAATTTTACTGCTTCTATGTTTTGAATTTCAAAAAATGGTCATCTACAATTGTGATCAGTAAGTTATTTGAAGTATGATGGAACCAACTTGTTTTTTTGGTGAATAGTAACATACCCTTATGAATAGTAATAAGAATAGTAATATGACCCTAATGAATGGTAAATTTTATTATCATTTTATTTTCTTAAGGCTTTAAGATAATGACATCTTGGTTAATTTTTCAATGTGATATAAAAGTAGTTATAGATTTAAAATTGTTAATTTTTGAATAAAGTATGATTTTAATTAAAAATTAAATTAATAATATTTATATTTTTTTTAAAAAATGGAGTTCATTTTTTAATTCTACATGTCGAGAAATGCTTAAGGTGAATTTTTGGGAATTTTCTGAAAATCTAGAATTTTTTATGAATATTAAAATATGATAAAATACGATAAATGATAAATACTTGATTTACTACATCATAGGTGATTCAAGGATGATGTAAGACCACTTGTTTCAACCTAACATGCCATTATTACTATTTGGGGTCACATGAATTAAGACTATTTGATGAGCGTTGTCGTACACGCTCTCAAAAATATTTATTTGTGATAAACTAACTACAGCACAGTGGCTGACCTAGGTCATTCTCTCAAGGAGGAAGTGAATTAAACAACCCTTAATAATCTCAAAGAAAAAAAATAAGTGAATACAAATGAAACATAAGATGAGGGGGGGGGGGTTGGTTTTGTGACTTTTAGACAATACACTAAATAAGCGAATGAGATGGAACAATCAAAGACACAGTTTCTTTAAAAATACTTATATGATAAGACATATTCGATCTAATATTTCCCCTTAATAATTCATTTATCCTTATCTCATATGATTATAATTCATTCAATTTTAATCCCCTAGCCTTGTCAATCCCAAAACCCTACAGAAATTAATACGACAAAAAATATTGGAAAAATGAGCCTTCGGTCAACTTCAGAACTTCCAATCGCAACACCCTACATTGATTGTGATCCAAAAGAAAAATTATGGTCAATTAGGGAATTATATCCTCCCTATATTTTAGAATTAATTGAGTTGGGGATGAGAATTTAACCCTACAATTCTATCCCAAGTTGATTAGATTTTGCGATTGAGGTTTCACTCACATAGTTTACACAAGCCCGACCACGCGGTCAAGTGCAAGTCTATCCAGTAACATAGAAATTAGAACTCAATTAATTGATCACAATTTAATAATTATAGTATGTTTATATATTAAAAATAAATAAATTAAGGGAGTTGAGATTAGATCAACTACGAAAGAAATCACTCTTCCATAGGCGGAGTTGTCATCATGGAGACGTTTTACATAAGCAATGGGTTGATTAGGGAACACCTGATCTCATCTCCACTCTTAGATTCTATCCCAAGAAGAAAATTAATAATATGAAAAGAGAATAACACAGAATATTTATTGAATACAATTCATGTTACAAGCATAAAAACAAATAAAAACAAAGTGAAGGTGGGAGAGGAGAGCCTTTTTGGAAGAGATGTTTGCACAAGACATTACTTCTTCCAAGAGTTGTGAGGGGTTACGAAGATCCAATTTTTCGTCCACACCTTCCCAAAGCCTCTACCAGACCTCTCAAATAGTTAAAACATCCTTTAAATAGAGTTGGGGAGGTCTAGGGTTATAAAACATTATTAAATGTGAAAGGGAAATTCGGCCAAAATTTTTAATCCAACTTTCACCACATATTTGACCTTTTTAACTCGAGAATTGGCTAGCCTTCTATAAGGATGATTTATTCCTAATCATGTACCCGATCTTCACTCCAAATTTGGGACCAATAAAAGTTCTGATGAAGAGGATACATCCCAAATGGTGAAGTGATTTCCAATCTTGATAGTTCAGTCTAACTTTATCTTCATGGCCCATTTACTCCACCCAAATGCATGATCTAACTCCAATTTCCTAAATAGAATTTGTATCTTATTAATCCAAGAACACAGTTACAAAATTCAAAGTCAAAATAATTTTCATAAAAATATTTATGCTCGATATACTACAGTATATTTTAAAAGGGTAAAACTTGAATTTCCATCAAATTTTCAAATGAATGATCTAATCCCAAATTTTCTATAAATTAACATATTTAGCACAATGTGAGGAAATTATTTCATTTATTATCAATAAAATATTCAATAAAATTGTGTTTTATCAACTCCCCCACACTTACCCTTTTGCACTCCTGGGAAAAACCTCTTATCATGTATTCCAAACATTTTTTTTGATAAGATATGCATGTTCATATTCACAATCCATAGTAGAAAAATAGGAAAAGTAAGAATCAAATCAAGAGTTAATATCAATAAAATTTAAATTCATTATCTCATAGGTTGTGTCAAAACAAAATCCAATGAGATTAATAACACGAATCAGTGAAAAAATAATTCATGGGTCTACCATGCCACTAATTCCCCACGTGTGTGTGTGCCAATCATTCCAAGCTTGTCTCTCCACCCTTTATCCAGTATATTTAGTTCAATAAAAACTTTTCTTCTTACCTAATTCTATTCCAAAAAACATGTTCAACATCCTTTTCAATAAAATTCCAAAACCCACTCATTTAAGCATTCCCAGAAGTCAAACCATGAGCTCCCGACCTAAATACCCCCACAAGTTGTACATTTCTTCAATCCCCTCTTTATTGATTTATATATATATATATATATATATATATATATATATATATTTTTTTAGGGCATAAAATAGTCATATATTAGGTTCACACACATAGGTCAATTTGGTACAGTAATGGAAATGATCAGATTAAAAACAAACGTATGGAAAGACCATGTTATAATCGGAAAAGAATTAATTACCCTAAATACACATTCAACTGGGTAAGAGAAACTCACAAGTCATGATTGTGTGAAAATATATGTAGAGAAATTAATGAAATAATTTACCATGAACAAAAATCAAAATTAATGGTGTCAAAATCTAAAAGGTTTTATTATGACACAACCAATCATATCATCGACGAATTCAATTTTTATAAAAATCAACCCTTGATGATGAAATATTACTCATGCTTATAATTATACCAATGAATTTTGAAAACATGCATTTTCCATATGTTCCACATGATAATGTTACATGATATATTTTTTTTATTATATTTTTTTTTGTTTTTTTGGGTTTATTATTATTATTTTGAATATTTTAAACAAAAACTTAATAGAAAATACACACAAAATACACACACAAAAAAACATAAATGAAAATCCTAAATATCTACCCCAAAATGTTGTCCCCTCCCCCACACTTAAAATATTGAATTTTCCTCAATGTGAACCTATGAGATGATGTATGCTCATGAAATTTATAATTTTAAATAGGAAAAAGAATATAAAACTAAAAGGATTAAGAACAGCCTGATATGCTCAAGTGATGACGGGGTCATGTAGTGTGATGAAATCCACTACATCAGTAGGAAGTCCCTCAATTTATTTCTTCAAATGCTTCCCATTGACTGCAAAGCTCCTTCCAGTGTCCTCTTTTGTGATCTCCACTGCAATATAAGGACCAAACTATCTGGAACACAACTTACCAGGCTTTAGCTTTAGTCATGAACTGTAGAAAAGAACTTTCTCTCTAACATGAAACTCCCTTTGTTGGATCATTCTGTCATGAGATACCTTTGATATTTCCTTGTAGAGCCTTGAGTTATCATATGAGGACAATCTAATCTCCTTAAGCTCTTGAATTTGTAGCTTCCTTTGAATTCCAACTTGGGACAAATCCATGTTGCATTTTTTATAGCCCAATAATCTCGATACTCGACTTCCATGGGGAGATGAAAGGACTTCCCAAAGACAATATTAAATGGGGACATACCAATGGGAGTTTTGTATGCTATCCTATAAGCCCACATGCATCATCCAAGCACTTTCTCCAATCCTTCCTATTTGGCTGCATGATTTTCTCTAAAATTTGTTTCAATTCACGATTTGAAACCTCAACCTGACCATTATTTTGGGGGTGGTATGGTGTTGATGTTTTGTGTGTCACCCCATACTTCCGAAGGATGGAAGACAAATTCAGATTGCAGAAGTGTGTCCCCTGGTCACTGATGATAGCCTTTGGTACTCCAAATGTGCAAAAAATTTGTGTCTTGAAAAAGTACACTACAACACGAGAATCATCAGTCCTGGTGGCCTTAGCCTCCACACATTTACTCACATAATCAACATCAACCAAAATATACAAAAAAACAAAATGAACTAGGAAAAGGGCCCATAAAATTGATGCCCCATACATAAAATATCTCATAGAATAGTATGGGTTGTTGGGGAATCTCGTGTCTCCTAGAAATGTTCCCAGTGTATTGGAAATGTGGGCATGAATTACAATACACATGAGCATCATGGAATAATATAGGAAAATATAATCCAGAGTCTAAATATTTCCTAGCTGTCTGTTGGGGTCCAAAGTGTCCACCACAAGAAAGTGTATGACAAAATTGCAGAACAGACTCAAACTCATGATCAGGAACACACCTCCTAATAATTTTATCACTACACATACGCATGAGGTAGGGATCATCCCAAAAATAATACCGAGACTCACTTTTTAATTTTTGGACATGATGTTTCTTTAAATTTTTAGGGATTTCATATGCAACAAGGTAGTTCACTAAATCAGCATACCAAGGATGCATACATGAGATGGAATAAAGATGCTCATCAGGGAAAGTGTCCCGAAGTGGTACCTGGTCCAAGGTTTCATCCTCTAGTGTGTAAGTAATCCTACTCATGTGGTCCGCTACCAGGTTTTCAGACCCCTTCTTTTCCTTTATCTCAATGTCAAATTCTTGAAGAAAGAGCATCCATCGGATTATCCTGGGCTTTGAATTTGACTTCTTCAATAGGTACCTCAGAGCTGCATGGTTAGAAAAAAAAACTACTTTAGAGTCCAATAAATATGAACATAATTTCTCTAAATCAAATATAACAATAAGAAACTCATTTTTTTGTGGTTATGTAGTTTTATTGGGCTGAATCCAGTGTTTTCGATGCATAGGCAATCACATGTGAACATCCCTCCACCCTCTGAGATAAGACAAATCCAACTGTGAAGTTGGTGGCGTCACACATAAGCTCAAAAGGAAGCTCCCACCGTGGGGGTTGTATGATCGGTGGAGTGGTCAGACACTTCTTTAGCTTATCAAAGGAAGTCCTGAAAGAATCGTCAAACACAAATTCAGAATCCTTTTGAAGTAATCATGACATAGGAAGAGAAATCTTACTAAAATCTTTGATGAAGTGATGATAAAATCCCGCATTCTCTAAGAAATATCTAACATCATACACACATGAAGGATAAGGTAAGGATGAAATAATGTCTATATTAGATCTATCAACCTCTATCCCATGTTTTGACACTACATTCCCTAAGACAATGCCATTCTCTACCATGAAATGACACTTTTCAAAGTTCAAGACCAGATCCTTCTCAATACAATGATTCAACACCTTTACCAAACTACTTATACATTCATCAAATGAGGATCCATACACTATAAAATCATCCATAAACACCTCCATGCAGGTCTCAATAAAATAAAATAAAAATACTCACCATGCATCCCTGGAAGGTACCTGGGGCATTGCAAAGTCCAAATGGCATCCTCCGATAGGAAAATGTGCCAAAGGGACAGGTGAATGTAGTCTTCTCTTGATCCTCCAGAGCTATAGAAACCTAAAAATATCCAAAAAATCTATCCAAGAAACAATAATGTGTCTTTCTAGCTAGTCTCTCAATCATTTGATTAATAAATGGGAGGGAGAAATGGTCCTTGCAAGTGGTTTGATTTATTTTCCTATAATCAATACACACACGCCAACTAATTTTCACCCTCATTGGAACTAAATCATATTTCTCATTTTTAACAATTGTAACACCACTTTTCTTAGGCACAACCTAAATAATACTTACATAATGAGAATATGAAATGGGAAAGATTATACCTGCCTCGAGAAATTTCTCAACTTATTTTTTAACAACTTCCAGAAGGGTTGGATTGAGTCTTCTTTATGGATGCCTCACTGGTTTATCCCCATCCTTCAAAAGAATCCTATGCATGAAAATGGAGGGGCTAATACCTAATATGTGAGCCAAGGTACACCTGATTTCCTTAATGTTCTCCCTCAAAAGATTCAAAAGTTTTTCTTCATGTTTAAAAGGAAGATTATTAGAAATTATAACAGGTAATATCCCGCCACTCAACAAGTATGAGTATTTGAGATTTGGTGGAAATGGCTTGAGCTCCAACGAAGGGGTGGTGGTGGTGTATGGATGGAGACATTGAAGGAACCTAAATATGTGCACAAATATCATTAGTATCAGAATATAAATCATCGCAATCATAGAATAAATAATCAAATCCTTTAGCATACTCAATATCCATGTCATAATCAGAGTTCAAATGATCAAAATCAAAATATGATTCCATTTCAAAATCAAATCTAAGAGAGTCTTGTGCATTATAAATAGGTGTGGAAGTACTCTTAGACATCAAACTAGAACCAATAATCATAATCTCCCTAAGAATAGGACAATCAAATTCCACGGGGTTTTTATTTGGTTGTTCAAAATGGGAGATAACAAAAGAAGAATGGTATTATGAGGGATACTTCATGGAGTCCATAACATTAAATATCACAACTTCATCTCCAAAATCCATGTAAAGTGTACCATAATATACATTTATGATAGTTTTTTCAGTTTTTAGGAAGGGCCTACCTAATATAATTGGAGCACGAGAACTTACTTGATCATCCTTCATGTTAAGAATGTTGAAGTCAACTGGAAAGATCATGTCTCTTACCCTAAAAAGTACATCCTCAAGGACTCCCACTGGATATGTTGTAGCTCTATTAGCCAACTACACCACTACTCTTGTTGGATTAAACTCACCAACCTATAAATAAGAGAATACAGAGTGAGACATTACATTTATAGAAGCTCCTAAATCACATAAAGCATCAGAAAATTGTAACTCCCCTATGGTGCATGGGATGGTGAATGTCCCGAGATCCTTGCACTTTGTTGGCATCTCTAGAGTTGGTGTAATGAGTGCTGACACATTCCTTCCAAGATTGATCCTCACATTCCCCTTGAGTCCTCTTCGATTGGTACAATGTTCCTTTAAGAATTTATCACACCTTGGGATTTTCTTAATGGAATCAACAAGGGGGATGTTTATCTCCACATGCTTGAATGTGTCCAAAAACCCATTTTTCATTTCCTCTTCAGCCATATTCTTGGTTTGAACAACCCTATTTGGAAAATTAAGGGGTTTAGGAGGAACATAATTAATCTTTTGCTTACCTTTATCATTCTCCTTGGGTTGCTCATCAGCCAGTTTTGAATGGGGATTCTCCGGAGTTGAGGTAAATCCTGGTGGAATGTTAGGTACAAATGTATCATTAATTTTCTTCTCACTTCTCAATGTGATGGTACTAACATTCCCCTTGGGATTTGGAGTAGGTTGGGAAGAAATATTTCTAGAGTTCTTACTTACCAGTTCATAGAGGGCAGTGGCAGTCTGGCTCATTTGTGTCTTTAACTCCCTCAGCTTCAAACCTTGAATCTTCATCTCATTATATTGATTAAGAACAATTTTCTTCAAAAGGTTATCGGTATTAGAATCTACCTTGGGTGGGGGATTCCCTTTTTGTTGGCTTGTTGATTCTTGGGCTTCAAATCTCCTTTGAGGTGGTTGGAAACCCTACTGGTAAGGTAGAGGCTGCTGGAAGTTTTGTTGAAAGGGGAGCCTTTGTTGTTGTCCAGAGGCATACCTCATGTCTGATTGATACTTACACCCTTGGTTGTATATTGGAGAAAAGGAATCAAACTTATTTTGGGGATATTGTTGTTGTCGCTGCTGATATGGTCTCCCAGGAAACATTGCTACATAATCTTCTATTTCTTGTAGTTGGGGGAAACAGTCAGTTGGGTGGCTTGTCTCAGTGCAAATACCACAAGGCCTTGAAGGAGGGGGTTGGGATGTATTTTGTTCCAAAGAAATCTGACTCACCATAGTGGTAAATTCTTCCAACTTGGTATCAATTAAATGAATTTAGAGAGAAGATTGTTCCAAATTATTGAGATTTTTGTGCCATATTGTCAATCAATACACATAAATCTGCTTGGTGTTTTGTCGACCAATTTCCTTCCAGCTATGACATACACCATTCTCCTCTCCATAGTTGTGAGTCCTTCATAGAAGTACTAGATGAGGAGTTTCTCACTGATTTGGTGATGTGGACATCTTGCACACAACTTCTTGAATCGCTCCTAGTACTCATACATCGATTCCCCTTGTACTTTATTGATTCCAAGTATCTCCTTATGAATGTAAGTGGTCCTTGATGATAAAAAAATCTCTACAATAAAAGACGTTTCAAATCATTCCAACATGTTATATCTTCAGGTTGTAAATAATACATCCAATATTTTGCAGCTCCATCAAGTGAAAATGGGAATTCTCTTAGTTTGATTTGATCTTCAGATACATTTCTTGGTTTAAGGGTTGATCAAACCACATTAAATTCTATAAGTTTTTTTTGGGTCCTCACTAGATAATCCATGAACTTTGGAAGAAGGTTAATTAACCCAGATTTCAGTTCAAAGTCCGATTCAAGATTTGGGTATGCAATATAATTTGATTGATAATTAATATCAGGTGCATCCAATTCTCTACTATTAAGTTTATTTCCATTCTTTTCAGCCATTGGTTATTGTTTTAGGTTTTATATAGAAGTTTTTACAATTTCAATGTTCTTAGAGTGGAGGAATTCTCTAACTGGTTGAATGTTGAAACTTACTGTAGACTGAGAATGTCTGATTCGATCCCTAAGGCTACGTTCAATCTCAGGATCAATATCTAAGAGATCTTTGGGATTAGTTCGTGTCATAAATAAAATAAAAATGAAAAGAAGAAAAGCAGACCATAATAAAATAAAATATAAGAAGATTGAGTTGATAGTCCAAAAAGAATAAGAAGAAAATAAAAGAAGGAAAAAAACAATTCAGATTGGGTAAAGAAGGAAGAAAGAAGAGAAGAAGAGAATAAAATATAAAATAAAATAAATACCTTTGATTAGTTGAAATAATTACTTGTCTCCCCAGCAACAGTGCCAATTTGATGATTGTTGTCGCACACACTGTAAAAAATATTTATTAGTGATTAACTAAGTGCAGCACAGTGGATGACCTAGGTCATTCTCTAAAAGAGGAAGTGAATTAAAAAACCCTTAATAGGCTTGAAGAAAACAAAAAAAAGGAAATAAGTGAATAAAAATGAAACATAAGATGGGGGGTTGGTTTTGTGACTTTCAGACAATACACTAAACAAACTAATGAGATGGAACAATCAAAGACACAATTTCTTTAAAAATACTTATATGATAAGACAAAGTCGATATAATCTAACCCCTTCATCATTAATTTATTTTTATCCCATATGATTATGATTCATTAAATTGTAATCCCCTAACCTTGTTAACCCCTGAACCCTATGGAAATTAACACGACCAAAAATATTGGAAAAATGATCCTTATGTCAATTTTGGAACTTCCAATTCACAGCACCCTGCCTTGATTATGATCCAAAATTCAACTTATGGTCAATTATGGAAGTGTATCCTCACTATATTTGATAATTAATTGAGTTTGTGATGATATTTGAACCCTAAAATTCTATCCCAAGTTGATTAGATTTAGTGATTGAGGTTTCACTCACACAATTTACACAACCCGGACCACGCAATCAAGTGAAAGTCGATCGAGTAACTTAGAAATTAGAAATCAATTAATTGATCACAATTTAATAATTACATTATGTTTATGGATTCAAAATAAATAAGTGAAGTAAGTTGGGATTAGATCAACTACAAAAGGAATCACTCTTCCATGAGTGGAGTTGTCATCGTGGAGACGTTTTGCATAAGCAATGGGTTGATTGGGGAACACCCAATCTCATCTATACTCTTAGATTCCAGTGCAAGAATATTATTAAAAAGATTAAAAGAGAATAACACAAACTATTTATTGAATAAAATTCATGTTACAAGCATAAAAACAAATAAAAACAAAGTGGAGGTGGGAGAGGAGATCCTTTTTGGAAGAGATGTTTTCCCAAGACATTATTTCTTCCAAGATTTGTGAGGGGTTACCAAGAGACACCCTTTCTGAAAAACCTTCCCAAAGCCTCTAAAATCCCTCCAAAAGAGTTAAAACATCCTTTAAAAAGAGTTGGGTAGGGATAGGGTTACAAAAATTTATTAATTGTGAAAGGGAAATTCGGCAAAATTTTTTAATCCCATTTGCACCACATAGTTGACCTCATAAACGTGAAAATTAGCTGCCTTATAGAAGGGTGATTTATTCCTAATCATGTACCTGATCTTACCTCCACATTTGGGCCCAATCCAACTCTGGATGAAGAATATATGACCCAAATGGTGAAGTGATGTCCAATCTGGATAGTTTAGTCCATCTTTGTCTTCATGGACCATTTACTACACTCAAATGCATGATCCAGCTCTCATGTCCTAAATATAATTTGTATATCATTAAGTTAAGAACATAATTAAAAAATTTTAAGTCAAAATAATTTACATAAATATATTTATTCCGGAAATACTACCATGAATTTTAAAAGGGTAAAACTGTAATTTTCATCAAATTTTCAAATGAATGATCTAATCTCAAATTTTCTATAAATTAACATATTTAGCACAATGTGAGGAAATTATTTCATCTATTATCAATAAAATATTCAATAAAAGTAAGTTTTATCACTATTCATTGTCTTGAACAAAAATATTATAATAATGATTAAAATAATGTAAAATACCTCCTCTCTCCACTATAAATACCACTCTCATTTCCCTCTTCACCCCACACCTCTCAAGACTTTAGACTTACCTAAGTTCTTCCCAATACTTCTCCCAAGGATATTCCTCATGTCCTAGATCTACTGGTCTCACCAAAAGGCTAAAACTAAAGGCCTTAAGAAGGATCTCAAGGAGAAGAGATCAAGAGGTTAACATCCTCTTTTTTTTTCTTTCTTTTCTTTCATTTTATATTATTCTTTTTAATTTAATTTGGATTATGTTGGGATATTTTATTCCATATCCCCACTTACTTCCCATATTATGTAATAATTTTGAGAGACCCCTTTTCTCTCATCAAAATATTTTATGAAATTTTAAGCGACGCCGTTAGGCTGCCAAATTTTCATAAGGGATTTCTCAAATTTTCTTTTATTTCAAGATACCTTTTTTTCCTTTTCTTTCCTCACCTTCCCTTATAAAGGAGGAATGAATGGTCAATTATATTAAATATTTTGGATTTAATAATGTTTATGGAATACTCACCAATATATTTCTTCTCCTCTACCACTTATTCAAGGAATAAAAAAACATTGTCCGTGATGTGTCGAATTACTGACATCATGGATGATGTGATTTCAATTTGCTTTAATTAATTAAAGTATTGTCATGAAAGCATTTTTATGGTTGAACCTGTTGTATCTCTCGTTCCCCTCGTTGTTTTATTTTCATGATCACAATCACCTTATTATTTGTCTAACATTGTGTTTTAAGTATTGTGGATGATAGGCAAAAGATTGCCAAAGGATTGGCCCAAGAAAGCTGGTGAAGTGGACTGAAATTCAGTCCACCGGCCAACCGGTGTGATAGCACCGACCAGCCGGTGGACCTGGCAGAGGCATTGCCCACTGCCAGGTTCCACCGGTCAGCCGGTGGCTCTGTCACCGGCCAGCCGGTGGCACCCAGACTCAAGGGGTAGCTACTGCCTCCCCACCGGCCAACCGGTGGCCTTAGCACCGGTCAGCCGGTGGCACCCAGCCCCAAATAGTGTTTGCTACTGTCTTGCCACCGGCCAGCCGGTGGCTCCTCCACCGGTCGACCGGTGGAGCCTGGACCAGAATTCTCCTCCTCTGCCAAGGCACCGACCAGCCGGTGGGACTGTACCGGCCAGCCGGTAGCCCAGTCAAACTAGCCGTTGGCTTTGACCAGTCAACCTTCTTTTGGCCTCCAACGGCTCCGAGGCCTTTTCCAACGGCTCCAAAGCCCTCCAACGGATACTTGAAGGTTCCTAGACTATAAATAAAGGCCTAGGAAGCACCGGATCAAATACCAAGCGCCCGGACACATTGTTGAACATTTGGCGAACCTCCGGCGCTCCACCTTCAAGGATCCTCAAGTGCTCCAACCATTTTCCAATTCAAGGAGCACCTCAAGAAGCTTGGGAAAGCACGCTACATCAACTCCATCATACCATTGGCGCCCAAGTCTTCCTCCATAACGGTTTTTATTGTTTATCTTTTTTGTGCTTTAAATTTGGGTTTGTGCCTACAAACCCCAAACTCTTTCTCATCCCCTCTTTCTTTGGGTTCTCACACCACCACTAAGGTGTGAAGAGGTTTCTTCAAGCCTTTCCTTTTAAAAGGCCTGTATCACGGTGAGCTAGCCTTCACCCGTTAAAAAGGCTAGTGGGTTCTTGCTATTCCATTGAAAGCAAGTGGGTTCTTGCTACACCACAAAAGCAAGCTGTAATAGGTCCTAGTGCTACCTTAAAGCCTAGTGGGTTTCTTGCTAAAACCATTGAAAAGCAAGCGGTAGGAATCTCTCAACGGTTGAGTTGGGAGTGGAGACGTAGGCCAGGTTTTGGCCGAACTCCGTTAACAATTTCTTGTGTGATTGCCTCTTTATTTCCGCTGCACTTTGATATTTGTTTTTAATTTGTCAATCATTTTTTAAAAGGCAATTCACCCCCCCTCTTTCCATCCATTCCCTTGCTTTTTCCGACCTAACAATTGGTATCAGAGTGGTAATTTGAGTAATACCTTAAACGGTTTCAAATTCAAAGATCCATCTTGATGGCATCTACCTCTTTCGCCCCCGAGGGCTACTCATTGGGTCGGGCTCCATTTTTTGATGGGACCGACTATAATTATTGGAAAACCCGCATGACTAATTTCCTTAGAAGCATAGGTTATCCCATATATAAAATTGTCATGCATGGTTACACTCTTTCTTCTCCCGATGAATCCAAATGTACCCAAGCCGATATTAGAAATTTTGAGCTTGATGGCAAAGCCATGAATGCTCTCCATTGCGGCCTAGACCGAAATGAATTCAATCGAGTGTCTACTTGCACCTCCTCACATGAAATTTGGAAACTTTTAGAAGTGACTCATGAGGGAACTAACAAAGTCAAAGACACTAGATTGGATATGTATAGGCAAGATTTTGAGTCATTTTCAATGCATCCAAATGAGTCTATTTCCGATATGTTTACTCGCTTTACTGACGTGTGCAATGGAAGGAAATATCTTGGTGATGATGTTTCAGCCGAGACGATGGTCAAGAAGATCTTATGGGTCCTTCCGAGATCATGGGCACTAAAGGTGACGGAGATCCAAGAAGCTAAGGACGTCAAAAATATGCCGGTAGAGGAGCTCATCGGATCTCTCATGACTTATGAGATCACGATGAGGAGGCAAGCTCAAAAGGAGGGCACACCAATCAAGACACCAAAGAACATTGCCCTCAAGGTACAAAAAGAAGTAAGCTCCTCCTCATCATCCTCATCTTTCTCTTCTTCTTCATCTTCAAGCGGTGACTCGGAAATGGAGAATCTCGCCCGCCAAATGCACAAGTTTATGAAGAAGCACAAGAAGAAGAAATCTTGCAAGGCGCGAAAGCAAGAACCCACCGAAAAATCCGAGCCCAAGGTGAAATGCTACGGGTGTGGCGAAAAGGGTCATTACAAGCCCGATTGCCCACTCAACAAGAAACGGGCCACGCAAAAGGAGAAAGGAAAGAAGAAGGTCCTCAAGGCAACATGGAGTGACACCACCTCATCCTCCTCCTCCTCCTCGAGCGACAACGGTACGAAATGCCTAATGGCATGTCATGAGGTAACATCTTCCGACTCCTCATCCTCTTGTTCTTCAAATTCAAATTCTTTAAATCATTTATCCTATGAGGATCTCCAATACGCTAGAGACCAACTTGAAAATGGTTTTCATGAACTATCTTCAAAATTTGTTTCTTTGAAAAAGAATTTCAAAAAACTCTCCTCCGAAAAAGAACAACTTCTCAAAGAGAAGGAAGAGTTGACCCTTAAAATCCAAAATTTTCCAAATGTTGATTCCATGGAATCAACCATCAAAGACCTAAGGGAGACCCTAGCTAAGTTCACCCAAGGGGAACAAAATTTGAACAACTTGCTTGGTTCCCAACGTATATCTAGAACCACCCAAGGGCTAGGATATACCAATATAGCTTCCTCCTCCCATGCACCCACTGTTTTTGTAAGGGGGAGCTCTAGTTTTAAATTTTGTAATTATTGTAAGAAAACCGGGCACCTTATTTATGAATGTAATTGTAAAAATGCCCGTTACGGCCAACCCAAGTCTTTTTTCTTTTCCGATGAATTTTATAGGAGAAGACCCGCCATGAGACAAGTTTGGATTGAAAAATCCCTTCTTGCGAGTCTCTCCGGGCCAAAATTTATTTCCTCTCCCCGGTGATTCATTGTTTTTATTTAGGGGGAGTTAGGATCTTTTTAAGCCTTTTTGTGTATTCAAAGTTTTCATTTCAAACTCAACACTTGGCTTCAAAACTCTCAATTCAAAATTTTCTTTTAAATTTTCATTTCTAAATTTCCAACAGTTGGTATCGAATTTTTTTTTTCTTTCAAAACTTTCAATTCAAACTGTTATTCACTTTTTGATTCAAAAATTTCAAAAATTTTCCTTTGGTTTTAAATTTCAAATTTCAATTGGTTTTTGATTCAAAACTTTCAATTCAAACTGTTATTCAATTTTCATTTCAAAATTTTCAACAATTGGTATTGTTTTCAATTGGTTTTCAATTTCTTCCCTCAATCAAGTTTTATGCCCCATTCTATTTTGATAATCACAAAGGGGGAGAAATTTCTTGATTGATTGGGGGAGAATCTTTTCTCTCATGCTTAGTATTTATTTTCAATTTATCATTTAAAAGCATGCCTTTCATTTATGTTTTTACTTTAATTGTTTTGGTGATTGTGATCATCAAAATAGGGGGAGATTGTTGTATCTCTCGTTCCCCTCGTTGTTTGATTTTCATGATCACAATCACCTTATTATTTGTCTAACATTGTGTTTTAAGTATTGTGGATGATAGGCAAAAGATTTCCAAAGGATTGGCCCAATAAAGCTGGTGAAGTGTACTGAAATTCAGTCCACCGGCCAACCGGTGTGATAGCACCGGCCAGCCGGTGGACCTGGCAGAGGCATTGCCCACTGCCAGGTTCCACCGGTCAGCCGGTGGCTCTGTCACCGGCCAGCCGGTGGCACCCAGACTCAAGGGGTAGCTACTGCCTCCCCACCGGCCAACCGGTGGCCTCAGCACCGGTCAGCCGGTGGCACCCAGCCCCAAATAGTGTTTGCTACTGTCTTGCCACCAGCCAGCCGGTGGCTCCTCCACCGGTCAACCGGTGGAGCCTGGACCAGAATTCTCCTCCTCTGCCAAGGCACCGGCCAGCCGGTGGGACTGTACCGGCCAGCCGGTAGCCCAGTCAAACTAGCCGTTGGCTTTGACCAGTCAACCTTCTTTTGGCCTCCAACGGCTCCGAGGCCTTTTCCAACGGCTCCAAAGCCCTCCAACGGATACTTGAAGGTTCCTAGCCTATAAATAAAGGCCTAGGAAGCACCGGATCAAATACCAAGCGCCCGAACACATTGTTGAACATTTGGCGAACCTCCGGCGCTCCACCTTCAAGGATCCTCAAGTGCTCCAACCATTTTCCAATTCAAGGAGCACCTCAAGAAGCTTGGGAAAGCACGCTACATCAACTCCATCATACCATTGGCGCCCAAGTCTTCCTCCATAACGGTTTTTATTGTTTATCTTTTTTGTGCTTTAAATTTGGGTTTGTGCCTACAAACCCCAAACTCTTTCTCATCCCCTCTTTCTTTGGGTTCTCACACCACCACTAAGGTGTGAAGAGGTTTCTTCAAGCCTTTCCTTTTAAAAGGCTTGTATCACGGTGAGGTAGCCTTCACCCGTTAAAAAGGCTAGTGGGTTCTTGCTATTCCATTGAAAGCAAGTGGGTTCTTGCTACACCACAAAAGCAAGCTGTAATAGGTCCTAGTGCTACCTTAAAGCCTAGTGGGTTTCTTGATAAAACCATTGAAAAGCAAGCGGTAGGAATCTCTCAACGGTTGAGTTGGGAGCGGAGACGTAGGCCGGGTTTTGGCCGAACTCCGTTAACAATTTCTTGTGTGATTGCCTCTTTATTTCCGCTGCACTTTGATATTTGTTTTTAATTTGTCAATCATTTTTTAAAAGGAAATTCACCCCCCCTCTTGCCATCCATTCCCTTGCTTTTTCCGACCTAACAGAACCAAGTTATAATATATGTATTATGTCTCATACATGGTTCTATAATTTGTTTTTACACATGGTTTTAATTTAAAAAACAAAATGAGGTCGTTGTTATCAAAGAACCACTAAAATGATCTAAACGAACATCATTAATGTTTTAACTCATGAATCATCCTCATGAAAGACTAAAAATGATAAATGGTATAATTTATGGTTATAAAAAATTTTAAACACCACTACATTCCAATTATAAAGTTTCACTCTCAATCGACAAGAACATCCATCATAAACCGATCATGGAAAACATGTAAAGAACACACCCAAAACAATGCAAGGAACAAAATACTAACAATTAAAGGGTGAAATTATGCAATGAAATGATTATATAAGTTATTATAAATATGGATATGATTACATAAGATATTAATAACACTATTTCAACTATTATACAATAGGTTTAAATGAGTTGTAATTAAGACCAACCTGAGGTAAAAGAATTCTTAACCCGATTTCCATTCTTTGGGTTAACCTTCTACTTTGTTATTTATGTGGTATTAAAATTGTTTATGTGATATGTTTTTTTATATTATGTTGAATTATGTTTATTTACATTTTTTATACATATTCCATTCACTCTATTAAGTCCCAATTGAATTATATGAAATTTCTAAGGGGATTTTCCTTTAAAATCCAATTTAAAACTCTGTTTAACAACATTCAAAAGTAATGTTTTTATGCAATTATTAAGGTTGTATGATTATGTTATGGTTATTGGGAATTGTTTATGATGAATTTTGGGACCTATATCTCTCTCCAATTCTTTGGGTATGTGTAAGTTTGAGGTTGTCCGTATGGTTACTCCAAGTGTAGCTGCGATGGTTACACAAATTGTAAGGTAGCTGTGAGGGTTACAAATTATAAGGTAGCCGAGAGGGTTAGAAGATTATGTAAATAATTCCACAAGATACATTTATAGTTCTATTTATGTTCTTATGTATTGTGTAAATCTTGTTTAAATCTCATGTTTCACAAGGTAAGTATATACAGGTGATAAGTATGTATTTTGAAAATAATTTCATACGTTACAAGTATTCATACACTAATGTGTTCCTTTTTTATCCCTTAATAAGATTTTGTGCTCATCCCAAGTTTTTAAATGACTTTCACAGGTTATAATTATGTGTAATAAAAATAAGGAAGTCAAGTCAAATGTTTGAATAAATGTCAAAGAAATCATGTTTTATTTGGAAAGTTTTATATTTTGGAAGAAATGAGTACTGTTTTTATGGTATCCACTCTGTAATGTGTGATGTTGTGATTGTATTATGTCACAATTCTATAAATATCTAATATTTAAAAGATCCTCAATGTGAAATGAAGTTATTTATTGTCTAATTTCAAGATCATTAAATGTAATTAAGGTTGGGGATTTATAGTTGGTATCAAAGGATGGTTTAGATAACTTTAGGGGTTAGGATGATGTTAACATAGTACCATAAATGTTTTTTTACTATATGGTTAATTTGAAATGTTATATAATTTAAATATTACTATATTGCTTCGAATAAGATATGTTTGTTCAGAATGGTTTTCCACAGAAGAAACAGGGAGGCTGAAGAGGAGAGGCACCGACATAATGACATCCTTCCGAATCTGCAGCCGGGAATGGTAGGGATTGGAACCGAGTAGTTTGTTATAGTAATGGCTTAGATAACACAGTAAATAAATGGTGGTGGAATCCATGAAAGAGAATGACCAGATGTACCACAACATAACATGACAACTTTGGAACATTTTATGAGACAACACCCTCCTGCCTTCAATGGACCTTCTGACCCAGTAGCATATGAAGGATGGATTAAAGCCATTGAAAAGATATTCGATGTTATGGGATTTTTAGATAATAAAAAGTTAAGTCTATCCATTTATCATTTTGCAGGTTAAACTGATCATTAGTCATCAATGGTAAGGAATATAAGGGATAGATAGGATATTGATGCCTTCGAGTGGGATGAATTTAAAAGTATTTTCCTTGGAAAATATTTTCATATGGTGGTGCAACTTAGGATGGAGAAGAAATTACTTGAATTGAAGAAAAAGGAAGAATATTTAGTGGTTGTGTATAAAGAAAAATTCACCTAACTAGTGAGGTATGCTCCAAATTTTATTCTGGATCTTGATAGAAAAATAAACTGCTTTTACTCAGGATTGAATTCAAGGTATCGAAGGGCGTTGGCCTCCCATGATTTCAAAAATTATGAGAAACTTGTATGATGTGATAATAGGGTAGAGATGGAGTTTGCTGATGGTCATGTGAATTTTGGAAATAAGGAGAAGAAGAGTTATATGTGGCAAGTGATGGGTAAGAATCAACCAAAGAAATCTGATGGTAATAAAATCCAGTTACATGTTTGTTAAAAGTGTTGAAAGAAGCACCCTGGGCAATGTATTACTAAAACTGGGATGTTTTTTCAATGTGGTAAGTTTAGACATATGACCCGAGATTGTAATGAAAATTATCATAAGACTAATCCTGATAAGAAAACCGTTAAGTGTTTTAAATGCAGTGAGATGGGTCACTATGAAAATGTCTACCCAAAGAGAGATCCGAATGATGCAAAGAATCCAGACTACAAGTAGAAAGGTGTAGTGAGATATTTTGTGACTACGTCAGCAGATTCCAAGCAATCCAATGAATTTGTATTAGGTAATTTGTTTTTTTACTCAGAATTTTCTAAAGTTTTGTTTGATACTGGGTCTACACATTCCTTTATCTCTGATAAATTTTCTGGTAAATTGGAAATATCATCTCAACAAATGAGACTAGAATGTGTTGTTAAAACAACACGGGAAATATTATAGCAAATAGGAATTATAAGAATCTTTCTATTGTGATATGTGGAAAGACTTTACCTGCAAACCTTGTTGTTTTACCCTTAGTCAAGTTTATTGTTATTCTGGGGTTGAATTGGATTTTTATTTATCATGCTAAGATTGACTGTAGAGCTAAAGAATTTGTTTTTCAAAAAGAGTTTTAGTTTGTATACAAGAAATAACCCATGAAATTTATAACATATCAGGAAGATGAGAAACTATTGAAATATGGAAATGAAAGTTTTCTTTCTCATATTTTTGAAAACAATGGAACTGTTCAAATTAATGATGTTCCAGTGGTAAATGAATACCTTGATGTTTTTCCTGATGAGTTACCCGGTGTCATACATTACCGGGAAGTTTAATTCACAATTGACTTAGTTCCTAATGCTATTCCAATTTCAAAACCCCCATATCGTATGGATAAAATATAACTTCTTGAATTGAAAAATTAGTCGCAATATTTTCTTGATAAATGCTTTATTCATCCCAGCACTTCACCATGGGTAGATCCTATTTTGTTCGTTAAAAATAAAGATGGTTCCATATGACTTTGTGTTTATTATAGAGCTTTGAATAACATTACTGTTAAAAACAAGTATCCTTTTCTCCACATTGATGACTTATTTGATCATCTCCAGGGAGATCAGTAATTTACCAAGATTGAATTGAGATCAGGATACCATCAGCTGAAGGTGAAGGAAGACGAAATCCCCAAAATAGCCTTTCTTAGTAGATATGAGCATTATGAATTTGTTGTTATGTTGTTTTGGTTAACTAATGCTCTTTCTGTATTCATGGATTTTATTAATATAATATTTCCTGAGTTCTTGGATAAATTTGTGGTTTTTTTATTGATGACATTCTGGTATTTTATAAGAGTAGAGAAGAGCATAAAAAAAATCTAAGGGTTGTTTTACAAACCTTAACGGAAAAGAAACTATATGGAAAATTCAGAAAGTGTGATTTTTGGTTACAACATATTTATTTTCTTGGAAACATTGTAAATAAAAATGGAATAATAGTTGATCCTACCAAAATAAGAGTGGTTGATGAATGGCCTAAACCCACAAATATTACATAGATTCGTAGTTTTATTGGATTTTCATGTTATTACAGATGGTTCGTTAAAAACTTTACATGGTTATCTATCCCGCTAACCAAGTTAACGAAAAAGGGGTTAAATTTATTTGGATAGAAGAATGTGATGCTTTTTTTAGGAACTGTAGAAGATATTGGTGAATGCTCCAGTTTTGGACTTTCCTTCCCGAAATGGTGAGTTTTTCATCTAAAGTGATGCTTCTTTGAAGGGACTTGGTTATTTTTTGATGCAGAATGATTAGGTAATTGATTATGCTTCAAGATAACTTAAACCTAATGAGTTAAATTTTCCCAAACATGATTTGTAATTGGCAGTTGTGGTTTTTTATTTGGAAATTTGGAGGCATCATTTATACGGATCCAAATGTCAAATATATACTGACCCTAAAAGTCTAAAGTATATATTCCCTTAGAATGAATTAAACATGAGGTATATAAGATGGATTAAACTGATAAAGGATTATGATTGTATGATCAATTAACATACAGGAAAATCAAACAAAGTGGCATATTTCTTAAGTCGAAAAGATTATGCATCATTAACCATATTATGTTTGGAAAATGATCCCTTGATTAATGATTTGATGAATTTTGTCTTAGAAGTTGTTGGTACAGGGAATACATCTATTTTGTTTCAGGTTTCAGTGCAGTCATCATTATCAGATGGAATTAAAAAACACAAAAGGAAGACCATGAGCTACAAAAAAGGTAGAATTGGTTAAAATGGGTAAATTTCTAGAATTTAACCTTGATAAAGACTGTGTTTTAAGATTTGAAAAAGGTTGTGTGTGCCTTCTGATTCCCAGTTGAAGAAATATTTATTGTGTGAATCTCATATTTCTCCATTTTCAGTTCATCCTAGTAGTACTAATACATACATAGATATTCAGGAGTATTATTGGTGGGATAGAATGAAAAGATATATTGCTGATTTTACTATGAAATTCTTGACATGTCAATATGTTAAAGCAGAGCGAAAGTTATCAAAGGGGATGATTCATCCTTTTCCAGTTCCAGAGTGGAAATGGGAGAATGTATCCATAGAATTTGTGGTGGGACTACCAAATACTTCTTGAGGTAATAATGCGATTTGGGTTATTGTTGATCAGCTGAAAAAATATGCACATTTTCTTTATTTTTGAGATACAATGTCTTTGGATCAACTTTCTTGACTGTACCTCAAAGATATTGTTAGGATATATGGAGCTCCTCTTTCCATTGTATCTGACTGAGATCTTAGGTTCACTTCTAACTTTTGAAAGGGACTTCAGAAGTCCTTGGGTACAAAATTAAATTTCAGTATATCTTTTCATCTTTAATCAGATGGTCAGTTATAACGAACAATTTAGACGTTAGAGGATATGCTTCGAGCTTGTTCAATTGACTCTAGGGAAGTTGGGATCATAATCTTTCTTTAGTTGAGTTTTCTTATTATAAAAATTTTTATTCCAGTATACAGATGGCACCTTTCTAGGATTTGTATGGGTAGCAGTGTCAGACTCTAGATTTTTGAGATGAATTCGGTGAAAGAAAGTTGTTGGGGCCAGAATTAGTAGAGGAAGTGGATGAGAAAGTGAAGATGATCCAGCAACACATGAGGGTAGCTCAGAGCAGGTAGAAAAGTTATGCAGATAACCGAAGGAATGACTTCTCTTTTGAGGTATGTGAGCATGTTTTCCTTAAAATATCTCCTTGGAAAAGTGTAATTCATTTTAGTAAGAAAGGTATGCTAAGTCCATGGTTCATCGGTCCTTTTGAAATCCTAGATAAAGTTGGACTGGTTGCATACCGAGTAGATTTGCCTCCGAGTTTGTCTTAGGCACACAAGGTTTTTCATGTTTTGATGTTGAGAAAGTATGTGCCAGATTCATCTCATGTCTTGAGACTAGAAGCCATTTATTTGGAATAGAACCTTTCCTATGAAGAGAAACTGGTTCAGATTCTTGATCAAAGGGAACAAATATTGTGGAATAAGGTAATCCATTATGTAAATGTTTTGTGGAAAAACCACATGGTTGAAGAAGAAACATGAGAGTCTGAAAATGCTATGAGTGAAAGGTACCCTCACTTGTTTAAATAAGTAAATAAAATTGTGAGGATACAATTTCCAAAAGTTGGGGATAATGTAACACCCCAAGGTTTTAAAAATAATTTAAAATTCATGAAACATTGTTTTAATAGATATTTGTAACTATCCTTTAAACATAATTTTACTGCTTTTATGTTTTGAATTTCAAAAAATGTTCATCTAGAATTGTGTTAAGTAAGTTATTTAAAGTTTGATGGAACCAACTTGTTTTTTGGTGAATAGTAACATACCCTTATGAATAGTAATAAGAATAGTTATATGACCTTAATGAATAGTAATTTTTATTATTATTTTATTTTCTTAAGGTTTTAAGATAATGAAATCTTGGTTAAATTTTCAATGTGATATAAAAGTAGTTATAGATTTAAATTTGTTAATTTTTGAATAAAGTATGATTTTATTTAAAAATTAAATCAATAATATTTAGAAAATTATTTTCAAAAAATGGATTCTATTTTTTAATTCTACATGTTGAGAAATGGTTATGTTGAAATTTTGGGAATTTTCTAAACATCTAGAATTTTGATGAATAGTAAAATACGATAAAATACGATAAATGCTAAATACTTGATTTACTGCATCATAGGTGATGAAAGGATGATGTAAGACCGCTTGGTTCGACCTCACATGCCATTATTACTATTTGGGTTCACATAAATTAAGACTATTTGATGAGACTTACCTAAGTTCTACCCAATACTTCTCCCAAGGCTCTTTCTCATGTCCTAGAGCTGCTGGTCTCACCAAAAGTCCAAAACCAAAGGCCTTAAGAAGGATCTCAAGGAGAAAAGATCAAGATGTAAACATCCTTTTTCGTTTTCTTTATTTTATTTCATATTTTATGTTATTACTTTTAATTTCATTTGGATTATGTTGGGATATTTCATTCCATATCCCCCCTTACTTCCCATATTATGTAATAATTATGAGAGACCCCTTTTCTCTCATCAAATTATTTTATGAAATTTTAAGTGATGTCATTAGGCTGCTGAATTTTTGCAAGGGATTTCTCAAATTTTCTTTTATTTCAAGATTCCTTTCTTTTCTTTTTATTTACTCACCTTCCCTTATCCAGGAGGCATGAATTATCCAATATATTACATATTTTGGATTTCATCATGTTTATAGAATACTCACCATTATCTTTCTTATCCTCTCCCACTTATTCAAGGAATAAAAAAACATTGTCCGTGATGTGTTGAATTACCGACATCATGAACGATGTGATTTCAATTTGATTTAATTAATTCAAGTATAGTCATGAAACTATTTTTATGGTTGAACCAGGTTATAATATATGTATTATTTATCATCCATGGTTCTAGAATTATTTTGTACACATGGGTTTAATTTATAAAACAAAATGAGGTCGTTATTATCAAAGAACCACTACAATGATCTAAACGAACATCATTAATGTTTTAACTCATGAATCATCCTCATGAAAGAACTAAAAATGATAAATGGTATAATTTATGGTTCTGGAAATATTTAAACACCACTCCATTCCAATTATGGAGTTTCACTCCCAATCGACAAGAACATCCATCACGAACCGATCATGGAAAACATGTAAAGAACACATCCAAAACAATGCAAGGAACAAAATACTAACAATTAAAGGGTGAAATGATATAATTAAATGACCATATAAGGTATTATAAAGATGGATATTATTCTGTAATATATTAATAACACTGTTTTAACCATTATACATGATGTTTAAATGAGTTGGAAGTAAGACAACCCCGAGGTGAGGGAATTCTTAACCTGATTTCAATTCTTTGGGTTAACCTTCTAATTCGTTATTTATGTGGTATTGAAATTGTTTGTGTGATGGGGTTTGTTTATATTATATTTAATTATGTGTATTTACATTGTTTATACATATTACATCCACTCTATTAATTCTAAATTTAATTATATGATATTTTTAAGGGGCTTTTCCTTTAAAATCATCTTTTAAAACTCTGTTTTACAACATTCAAAAGTAGTGTTTTTATGAAATTATTCATGTTGTATGATTATGTTCTGGTTATTGGGTAGTTTTTATGATGAATTTTGGTACCTATATCTCCCTCTAATGCATTGGGTATGTGTAAGTTGAAGGTTGGACGCATGGTTACTCCAAGTGTAACTGCGATGGTTACATGAATTGTAAGGTAGCCGTGAGGGTTAAAAATTATAAGGTAGTCGAGAGAGTTACAAGATTATGTAAGTAATGCCCTAATATACCTTTATGGTTCTATTTATGTTCTTATTTATTGTGTAAATCTTGTTTAAATATCATGTTTCACAAGGTAAGTATATATATAGGTGATAAGTATGTATTTTGAAAATGATTTCATACGTTACAAATATTCATAGACTAATATGTTATTTACTTATTTTTTTATCCCTTACTGAGCTTTTTTTCTCATCAAAAATTTTTAAATGATTTTCATAGGTTATAAGGATTTGTAAAAAAAAATATGGAATTCATGTTAAATGTTTTAAGAACTTTCAAAGAATTCGTGTTTTATTTGAAAAATTTTATATTTTGAAAGAAATGAGTACTGTTTTTATGGTATCCACTCTGTAATGTGTGATGTTATGATTGTATTATATCACAATTATATAAATATCTAAAATTGAAAAGATACTCAATGTGAAAGGAAGTTATTTCTTGTCTAATCTCAAGACTATGAAATGAAATTAAGGTCGGGTCCTTATAGTAATTGTGTGAAGTGTAACTAAGAAATAAATAAGAGTGAGCGAGTGTAAGTGAAGCAGACAGAAGTTGAAAAAGTGGAAAGATAAAATTGGTTTTCAAAAATATGATCATTCATGAAAAAGTGTGAAAGTATCTTCATTCACATAAATTAAATCCACTAACTCTATCGAGTAATAAATAGGCGTATAGTCAAATTCCATAGCTTTTCAACAGTAGAATCCAACTCAGCCACTTGAAATGAGTGATTGAAAATCACCACAATCAAATTTTTGTTAAATCATGGTGCACTATTCTTTAATTTTCGAATGATTGAAAAATATCTTATTAGAATATTTTTCAAGAAAATTGATCCTAAAAATCGCATGATGATTTTGATCAAGATTGATTGTCGTCGATTTTTGGTAATTTGAAAAAAAAATGATGCCAAGAGGAAGAAGACCAAAAACATAATAAAAAAAGAAAAATCATGAATAAAGAAAATTAGTTAAAACAAAACAATCAATTCCCTAAATTAGATTTAGCTGATGGCCATTTTTGGAACAATAACTTGCAATATGAAACAATTACGATAGATGAATATAATAAAAGAGAAGAAAGAGGAAACAAATCTTTCTCTATCCTTTAGATTGATTTTCCTTCAAAGCTCCCTCGCACCATTGTGGTATTCTTGCTAAACCACTTTGTCCAGCTTCATGCACCCAAAAAAATGTGCAAGTCTCTACTATGTTGGGACCATAAATTATTGGCCATTGGTGCAGCAATAATCACGAGATAAAGTAAAGTGAAAAAATGCGGAAATAAAATGGTCACTAGATGTAACGTGGAAAGAATACCAAAAAGAAAAGGGTAAAAAACCATGAGAAAATAGAAGGATATCACTATGGGTAAAAGTGGGTAAACACTCTCTCACTATTACAAGGATAAAACTCTCATAAATATCTCTCTTAAATAAGTGGGGAACCACCTCACGAAATACCTCTCAAATGGAAACTTTTGATGATATAAACCTCAGTTAGGTTTATGATGAAAACACAGGGGAGGATCTTTATTTATAGGATGCCTCTCCCCCCTCCTTCTCTTCCCCACTGCTGAGTTTGGTGGAGTTATCCACCCACCACATCTACCATTGCCATCCCCCTTTGATAAAAATAGGGGCGGTGCTGTCCGTCAAATGAGATACTGTCAACACATATCCCACTTGGAGATTTTATTGAGAACCAATCACATCTCTACACATCATTTCTATCTTCCAAACATGCATCTCACATATCTATAAGGTTGCTTGAGGATCTTCCCCATCTGAAATTACCAGAGTCAACTGTCTTCATTAGAATATCTGACGTATTTTCTTTAGTGTGAATTTTCTTTATGTCCACACTTCCTCCACCACATCTCGAACAAAGTGATACTGTACCCCAATTTGCTTCGTCTTGGAATGAAAATATGGATTTCTTGCAATGTGTAAGGCACTCTGACTGTCAAAAAATAATGTAATCTACTCCTGTTTGTGTCTGAGCTCCTCCAACAACATTCTCATCCAAACTACCTATTCACAACCTTAGGTAGCTACCATGTACTCTGCCTCCATCGTGGATAATGCCACAACTGACTGTAACTTTGAAAACCAACTCACAGATCCTCCCTCAAGAGTAAACACATAACCAGTAGTGGATTTCCTCTAATCAGAATCACCTGCATAATTTGAATCAACATATCCTCTGATAGTGAAATCTGAGCCTCCATAACATAATGCAACATTTGAGGTATCCTTAATGTGTCTCAAGATCCTCTTCATTGTGCTCCAATGCTCCCATCCCGAATTCACCATGTATCGACTAACTGCTCCCACTATATGTGGAATGTATGGTCTAGTACAAACCCTAGAAAACACCAGACTTCCTGCTGCTGATGCATACGGTACTCGAGACATTTCCGTCATCTATGCTTCATTTCCAGGACTCATTATAGAGGATAACTTGAAATTAATAGAAAGTGGGGTAGAAATTGAATTAAAATCTTTCATATTGATGTATTTCAAGACTTCTCATAAGTAATTATTCTGTGATAGCTAGATTTTCCCATTATTTCTATCTTGATAAATTTTAATCCCAAGAATCTTGTTTGCTGGTCTCATGTCCTTCATATAAAACTCCCTAGACAATTGTGCCTTCATCTCTTGGATCTGATCATTGTTGGGGCCTGCAACCAACATGTCATCCATATACAATAGAATAATGATGAAATTATTACCATCCAAACTCTTACAATATGCACAAGGATTTGAATGAAGTTTTTTATATCCAAGGCTCTTGATATAGAAATCAAATATCTTGTATCAATACCTCAACGCCTTTTTGAGACCGTACAAATATTTATTGAAACTGAAAACCAAGTTCTATTTTCCTTCTCCTATAAAACATTCCGATTGGAGTATATAAATTGGTTCATCAAGATCACCATGGAGAAAAGTAGTCTTCACATCCAGCTGGTCTAGATGTAAACTGTATGTAGCACACATATCCAGAACTATCCGAACAGTCATTAGTGTAACAACAGGAGAACATATTTCATTGAAATCAATACCTTCGTTTTGAGCATATTATTTAACCACTAGTCTTGTATGATATCTTTCCATCTTGTACTTTACATTTTGTTTGATCTTAAAGACCCAATTTTTTCGATAGACTTTCTTCCACAAGGTAATTGAACAAGATCTCAATTCGTGTTCTTGTGTAGGGATTCAAGTTCCTCCTGCATCTCCATCATCCAAGAGGATATATCTGGACTTTGAGTCACTTCCACAAAAGATGGATCTCCATCCTCTATCAATAATTAGTACACAATATTGCTCTCAGTCACTTAGTCCGAGTTCCATATTGGTGCTCTTTTCTCCCGAGTTGACCGTCATGGTCCAGACTCAATTGGTACTTGATCATCATGATCTGGTAATGCCTCAAAAGAAACTGATTCTTCCTTGGATTGATCCTCCACTTAAAATGTTGTAGTTTTTGTATTCTCATTCTCTATATCTCGATTGGTTGTCATTTGTAGCTTGTATTCTGCAAAAATGACATCTCTACTGATGATAAGTTTTTGGGCAGTGAGATCCCACAAACGATACCCCTTCACACCATTAGCATACCACAAGAAGATACATTTCTTGGATCTAGAATCCAACTTTGATTTTTCCAAGTCATTAAACATTTCATATATGGGACTTCCAAAAGTATGTAACCGAGAATAGTCAGCGGTTTTACCAGTCCACATTTCCATCAGTGTCTTCATATCAATCTCTATTGAAGGAATTCGGTTGACCACATAACAGGCGATATTCACTACTTCTTCTCAAAATATTTTGAAAATTCTTGTAGTCTTCAACACCACCCTTGTTCTATCCAACATGGTTTTGTTCATCCATTCTTCTACTCCATTCTGCTGAGGAGTGTATGCCACCATGAACTATCTCTTAATTACTTTTTGTTGACAAAAGGTATCAAATTCATCTCTTGATATTCTCCATCATTTTCAGTCATCATAAACTTGATCTTCTTTCCAGATTCAAGCTCCTTCTGCACTTTGAATGTTTTGAAGGCTTCAAAAACATATATGTTACACTTGATTGGTTACACCCAACATCTACTAGAATAATCATCAATGAATAATACAAAATATATTACTCCTCCCAAGGATATAACCGATGCATGCCAAACATCATAATGGATCAACTCTAAGATCTCTTAATTTCTTGTTGTTGATGTCCAGAACTTTAACCTATGTTGTTTTCTCAAAACACAATGATCAAAAAATGGTAAGGATGCCTTTGTAAGTCCATACAACAACTTATGATCCACAATAATCTTTAGGCCTTGTTCTAACATATGACAAAGCTTCTGATTCCATAACATCGTCAATGCTTCTATCGAGGTAGTTGTTGTGACAAATATCTCTGCTTCCTTGTACATTTCACCCATAAGCACATACAGGTTATTAAAGATCTTATATTACTTTATCACCACAAGAAAACCCTTCACAATTCTCATCACTCCATTCTCAGTGCGAGTCTTGCATCTGATTTCATCAAATTTTCCCAAAGACAATATGTTCTTCTTTAAGCCCTTCACACGGCGTACTCCTTGGATGATTTGAACAATACCATCATGCATCTTCAGTTTGATGATATCGACTCCAATGATCTTCAAGGTTTGATCGTTACCCATGTACTCAATTCCTTCTGAGATAGTTTCATATCGGTTAAACTATTCTCGTCGAGACGTCATGTTCCATGTTTCTCCTGAGTTGATAATCCATGTATCGTTGAGATTCTTCCTACTTCTAGCAGTCGTCGCTGCTTCACTGACTAGTATATCTCCACTTCCAGAAGTACTCGGCACAATTTTTCCCATGTCATAATTTTGGCTCCCAATAGAACCACGCTCCACCTTCACTTCTGTCGGTCTTTCCCCATTTTCCAGTAGGCAGATATCCTTATGTGACATTGCTTGCATCTTTATTTTCCATAACAAAAAATTATTCTCGTTGAATTTTTTGATCTTGAATTTCACCGGAATCTGGACACACTATCAGTCCAGAAGCTCTTCCGTTTCACAATAGTGTATTAAATAATTTCAATAAATTTTTTTCGATGTCAAATATCAACCAGATTCGCAATCACAAAACATACTCAAAATTAAAAGAATTATTAATCCCCAAAAATGTGAACAACACTGAACCAGAACCTTCCATCTGATACCAATTTTTGGGACCGTAAATGATTGAATCATCGGTACAACGATAATAACGAGATAAAATAAAGTGTAAAAATACTGAAATAAAATGGACACCATATGTAACGTAGAAAACCCCTAAAATGAAAGGGGTAAAAAACCACAGACAAATATAAGGATCTCACTATGGGTAAAAGTGGGTACACACTCCCTCACTATTACAAAGAGAAAACTAGTGTAAATATCTCTCTTAAATAAGTGGGGAAACCACCTCAAAAAATATCATTCAAGTGGGATCTGTTGATTAGATGAAGCTTGGTGAAGTTGATGATGGAAACACAGGAGAGACTCTCCATTTGTAGGTTTCCTCTCCCCCCTTTTGCTGCTAAGTTTGGTGGGGTTGGCAACCCAGCACATTTACCACTTTCATCTCCCTTCGACAAAAAATAGGGGGGCAGTGCCATCCATCGAATGAGATACTGCCGACATGCTAGAATTCTATTCTCCAGAATATATCCAAACATTTAATTCTAATGTGATCAGGTAATACTCACAATATTTTTTTGGTGGTCACATATCCTTGGTCCTTGATTAGTTTTCGTAATAGATTTTGATAGTAGTCTTCCCCTTTAAACAAATTAACCTCGTGCACGTGCATCCAACTCACCAAGAATCTGGACACCCCGCTGGTTAGCAAACAACCTTCAAATAATGACTATGTTCTTCAATTAAGTTAGATCAAAACACACCACAACTCAGCTATGGACAATCAATATAGTAAGAACCCACTTTAAATTTAAATGCTAAAGCTTTTAGGTGAACCAACCTCGAACAAAAAAGTAGTAGAAGCTCCCCTAGACTCCACTTGGATCCAACTTGACACAAATCAAATGATCCTAATCCTGCTCAAACCAACCATACGAACGAACACCAAAACTTCAAGAAGAAACCACATGATCCATAAAAAATCGAAATCAGTTTTGAAACCATTGAAGAAAATCATCAAACATATGGTGTGAACCCTTATTTATGACTGAAACTGTAGCATTATAGAACAACTGATGCCCCTCCATGTTCAATTAGTCCTAAAAACAACACAAATACAGCGATCACAATCTCAGTATCTTTGGGATCAAATTCATAAAAAAACTAGTTCAACTTCATTATTTTATCAGGCCACGTCGAGTATTCAACATTTTTGAATCATGGGTGATTTGCACATCACTATTCTTCGAAGCTCCCCATTTTCAGTTTCAATCCACCACCAACATCAATGTCCACATTGAATGGGTTCAAACACGTGTTTTAATTTTTCCATAGAATATGGATTGAATATAGATTCACCATCTTTTTTCATTCGGGAAAGGTTATTCGGGATGAGATTGGGTTG
This sequence comes from Viscum album, assembly GCA_963277665.1. NCBI lineage: Eukaryota > Viridiplantae > Streptophyta > Magnoliopsida > Santalales > Viscaceae > Viscum > Viscum album. The sequence goes on along the minus strand of OY728136.1, from coordinate 510,844,770 downwards.
ATTGACTTCTTCAAATGGACTTCACTGGGAAGTTCTTCAGTTCAAATTCGAACCACCTTCAATATCTCAGCTTGGGTGAATCTCGGACTTTCAATCGATTTCATTGATCTCAAGTGTGGGTGAACCATATGAGTATGACTTATTTAGTCTTTAATAAAATTTGAGTCCTATTGAGTATCCTTCGATCGAGCTCTGGTTCGTCGATACCAGTTGTTCAACCTTCATCTTCTTATGATGGCATAGGTGCAGCTCGATCTTCACCTAAGAAATGTGTCGTCCATTATTTCACCTAAGTCTATGTGTGTCATACTCAGTCTAGAAAACAATAGGATTTGATTTGGGAAAACATGTTGTCCTTTACCAACTGATCATGGTACCGCATGAAATGAGAAATCATGTACTTATCATCAAGGGTAATCCAATTTCATTTCAGAATGAAGATATTAAATGAGATATAAAACTTTTATTAGAACAATCAACCTAAAACTCATGCACTCACTTTAACAAGTAGATCAAAAACATTAAAGGGCAATAATAATAACACGAGACCTTTGAGTGAATTCATACTTCAACTTTTCTTATGTCATTGATTAATTCAATTACAACACCTTTCTATTGAGTTTATTTTTTTTTGTTAACAAAGGAAGAGAGATTTAGAAAAATATACCTCTTTCAATAACATGATCTTCTCAAACATTACACAATAATTGAATTTGATTCTAATTGATATAATAATTCTGACAGTAATTTTATATTTCTTCATTTATCTCCCCCTCAAGGGAAACACTCGTAAAAATCTTTATAATGGTGGATATCTTCAATAATGTTTTTCAAGATGTTCCAATATAGAGAATACACTAGAATTCATCTTTGACTTATAACTATCTAGATTTTAAAACTTATATAACTTCACCAATGATGACGTTATTTAATAATTATTCATCAGGATACTAAAAATATGATCAAACCATGATAATATCTTCTTTATACTCATTGTCTTTGATATGATAACACATTCTTAAAATTAGTCAATGATGAACCTATTTCTTATTTTTATTTGAAAACCTATTTATAAATCATTCAAGGATGATAACTTCTTCATATTTGTGATCAAGAATTTATAGCACTCACTGCTTCTCATGTTCTCCCTCAGAGAACTGGGTTCGCCATCAATTCCTTACATTGTAAGAATAGATAAAATAAAAAATGATTAAGGAAATATGATAGATCTTCCTTACTTATTAATGCGAATAGGAAGGTTGAGTTTTTTTCTCAATGAAGATGGTCCTATTCCTCTAGAATTAATAATTGCACACCCGAACATTTGTTCTGATTTATATTAGTGTAACAGGGGTCTCTTCACATTACATTCTGATTTTTGTGGAGATTTTTTCCCTTATTAGCCTTCATGGATGATGCAATCTTAAGCCTCTCAAGGACTGTTTCTTATTCTAGAAGAATATAAAATCAATATTTTTCATAATGTCTATAATTTTATCACACGATGGAGGTGTTTTAACCATAAAATCTTTCAATGAAGATTGTGTACTAGTAGAAACTATCTCCTTCTTTTATAAAGTCTGAATATGTATCTTCTCAAAATAGGCCAAATGAACTTCTAATGCCATACATCTCATATTGTGATTTTTCTGATCTTCAATCATAATCACCTACTCTTCAAAAATATCAATTATTAATTCAAATTATTCTTCATAGAACTTAATTTTTTTAATAAAGATTCATGTTCCATGATCTTCTAGGATTTTACATTCAATTTCAAATAATTGAGGTCAATAATATTTTTCAATATTTATTCAAGTTCACAGATCCTTTCATATAGAGTCTTTTGAATTCAAAATAATTAACATTATTAATATTTATTAATGAATTTAAGAATATTATTTATTATACATATATAGATAATAATACTAAGTATTAATATGAATAGAAAATAATAATTATTTATTTGGTAGATAATTTGATAACAGTAAGACACTTATTAAAAAAATAACAAAACTCTATAAATGATAACAGTAAGGAACATACAACATGTATCATAAATCTAATATCAACCTAATCTACACCTGTGGGATGAATTCTCCTTTGTCCCAGAGCCAGGCATATACTAGATGCTTCCAAACTGTGTCTGTCTATGTCTCTGCTTTGGCATACAATGCTCTTGTATATCATCATCAAAAACCACCTCCACATCCTCCTGTGTGATAGGCGGTGGATATACAGTCTCACCACCTATACCCTGTCTCACTTCTAAGGATAGTGGATACTGGATAGAACTCTTGCTAACATATAAAGAAGATGATTGTTGTGTTGTGGATGTATGCATGGTAGGGAGTAAAAAAGAATCCAGTCCAGTCTAGTCAACATCTATATCTACCTATGGATATGACTGAGATGTTGGAAGAGAATATGGCTGATCATGATGAACACCCTCCTTCTATGGAACATCAATATCCATATCAGGGTCGTCATCCCATAGTACATCTATATTAGGCTCAACAGGCTCAGTAGCCTCACCATTGTGTGGTGGACCAAATAAAATTCCGTGATAAATCTCATTCATTGAAGGAATCAACTCTGCCACAACGCTATGAAAATATGTCTGGTCAAATGTGCCTCCCTCTACTTGATTAGAGACATGAAGTAGATGAGTGATACGAGAATCCTGCAAAAAGAAATTCCACTCTTAAGTAATGTTAATAAAAAATATGTACAACAGTGGAATGAAGAATGAATACCAACTGATGAAAGTCTCATCTGTGTTGTGTTAGAAATCTAACTAGGGACCTGCAATACCAGGACACAAAATCCAGCTGATCCAATAAATGAAAATGTATTTTCCCCACCCCTCGTAACCAAGACTCCTATTATCTGTCCCATAGATCAATATATGAGTCATGGTATCTCCTCTAATCAAAGTCTCTCTTCCCCATCATCTTCAGGGAATGTAGTGAAGGTAACTGACTGGGTGGGTCATGAACGGGTTGATGGAATATAAACTGCCTCATTACTTTGTCAGTCTGATGCCACTAAACAATATGAAAATAAATCAATGGAACCATGCAGGATCCGGTAGAAAGAATCATCGTACAATACAGTAGAAGACTCTGGATAATATCAACAGTATATGGCATCCATGTAATCTAAAATAAAAAATGAACAATCAGTTAATAAATGAAGATATGTACATTAAAGAATAAAAATTTAACAATATAAATAATAATCACTTACATCGTCTGGCTGAAGGCTGTCCAATATAAGTTTATAGGTGTGGATATCGTGTCTGGCAGTATCTGAATTCCGTTGTTCTTGACTTTATCTGTAGATAACATCGCTATAGTTATATTTCATAATATAAAGTTATACAATTAAGTTATACATTAGATGGAAGTAATAACATACCATAATCCACGCAGATCCTCTACTACAATATCTATAAGCAATGGCACATGAGCATGTGGAGATAAGTGAGAAATGTGCTCCCATACCCACATCTATAGAAGAACAACACATCCCATGATATGTATCTTATCGATGCGACATGCAATAAATAGCACCATATATGTATATGTAAGACAAGAAGATCCCCAACAATACTGACCTACTTGGTCCAAATCCTCCAAAAAAGGTAAATACATCAGATGTACAAATGTAGTGGAGTGATCAATAAAAATCATGCCACCAATCAACCTCAAAATATAAGCACGTACAAATTGTAGCATGATGATCTCATCATCATCCTATGCTAAATGTGTGAAGTGATGGTATAACCAGGACATGCGTAATCTACCACCGATGAAGGACCTTCCATCATCGTGAACCTTTATGCCCAGTAATCTATAAAAAAGCTCAAACTAATCTACTCCAACTTGTTCTATCACAGCTGCACTATCGATGGGGAGGCCCAACATAATGGACACATCCTGCAGTGTAATAGTCATCTCCCCCTCTGTAAAATGAAATGTTTGTGACTCTAGCCTCCATCTCTCTACGAGCACAACAATGAGCTGATGTTCTACAAAGGTGAAGTCACACATCGCTACTCCATATAACCTAGTGCGATGAAGATAAGGGATGATAGCAGGAGGTGGTGGGGAATGATGGAAATGATGAGATCTATGTACACTCAAAGGAGGCACAAGATGTCTATCTAAAACAAAAAATAAAACATGAGTAGCCTGAGATGTGAGCAATGGAGGACCTTCCATCTAGAAAAATGATTTCATCATTACTTTTTTTATAGTGAATTCAATAAAAATTGTAAACTTTAAAAAAAACTACAAAAATAATAATAAGGTAGACAAATATATGTGGGTAATGTTGTTAGTTTAGTTTATGAATTTCTTGTTTTATTGATCTCTAATGAAGTTTAACTTATTCTATTTTTTATATAAACCAGCAATGATGAGAAACCCATATAGAACATGTGGATGCATGATATATTCATTTTTATTTTATGTTTATTTTTTTAATAGTTATAGTATCAAAAAATTCTTTCTGATAGAATCCAAAAATGAAACAAACCAAAATTGAAACATGTTAAAATGGATCAAGTCAAAAATAAAAGGATTCATTATTGAAACATCCACATAAGAAACAAAATATACACATTCATGATAAAATACATAGACTCGACCATGGATGATGGGATATGTAGCTCTGTTCTACCCCTTGGGGACATCTCTTACGAGTATATCCTTCTACGTGACAAATACTACATCATAGTCCCCTTCTTCATTGCAGATATCAATCCATCTCATTTTTTATTCAAGTATAATTTGGTCTTCCTCTAGGTAGTAACCTGGTAGTATGAAGCCAATAATTTAAAAAATGATAGAAATTCAAAAAAACATAAATGAAAACAAAACTAAGTTACGAAACCTGGAAATATCAGGGATGATAGTCAGCTAATCAGTAGGAAATGGGACATAATGAAATTCGCCAATGAGAATCTAAGGTGCACTATAATAGTTAACCAAAGTTCTTATGTGATACAATGGGTCAACATAGGGCTCCCATGATATATTTAACAAATAAAAAGATGCAACAACATATACACAAGGATATATCAATGCTTGAAAGTTGTCGCAATTGAAATACCTATTATCCAACATGACTGCAAACACTCGACCATTGGTCCATGTATCCTGGTTGTAGTACTCTTTCACCTAAAAGCTCTTATTTTCCCTATAAAATGTTAGAACACTCTATCTTGATTCCTCATTCAATATCTTGTCAATGTCACTTTAAAAATGCTGATTAAAATGAATTCCATTTTCCATCCTCTGATAGGACTTTTGGGACCGATCAAAAAAGTAGTGCACATATCTATAAAATGTATCTTACACTAACCCTATGATCGAGAGTTCGCACACACCCTTGAGGACCCCATTTATGAACTCCACTATATTAGTGGTCATATGACCATATCTCCTACCACCATCATATTCTAGTGATTATTTTTCCATTGAAATCTACATCATATATTCATAAAAATCTTTATTATCCCTTCAAATATCTTCAAGACGTTGATAAAATATTTCTTATTGAGAATCATATGTTGAAACCGTAAGAGAATAATGTATTAAAAAGGATATTAAATTTTCTTTTAAAAAATAAAGTTTAGAAAAACATACCCAACTTGAAGATTTCCTTCTTTATTGCCTCATATCTGAAATGATTATGCACATTAATTGCAATATGTCTATTGAAATATCAATGATAATCATTCAACTCAGTCCATGAAACCCCATCACTATTTATGGCCTCTATAATCACTCGATGACGATCAAATACCAAATACACTCACTAGTTTTGTGTGACATGAATGCATACACATGCCAAAAACCATCTCCAAGTTTCAAAATTATCCTTTTCAAAAATAGAAAATGCAAGTGGTAGAGGAGCACGATTACCATCATATGTGGATGAAATGAGTAGAACACCTATATACTTACCATAAAAAAAATTACATCAACCTGAATGAATTGTTTACAATATGAAAAAGAAATGATTCATGTCCTTAATTCCAAAAAATCCTATTAAACTTCACCTTTGATAGATAACTTGATGATTGGGGGACACATAATCAATAGTGTCCAAATGATAAATAATCCAATTTTTGATAGACAATAGTTCCAAAAGTTATGGAAACATTGCATAAGATTCATCCCAATCACTATAAACTTTTACAATTTCCTCCCATTTTTCATTCCAAGCTTTGTTGCAGGATATCTTATAGTTAAACAACCATTGAATTATTTTCCGAAAAAGGGAAATAGGAATATTCTGACATGTTCATATCATCTCAACAATAAAAGTTGATATAAACTCTGCATCAAGTGAAGAGTGATCCTACGACAAGCTTGGATGCACACAAGTGTGTGAGACTTATAGTTCGGTTATCTTCCAACATGATTTTTTTATCATATATTACCCTTAATAATAATTTACATTCTGGACCATATTTTTCACATCAAATGAGATATTTTTTCTTCTTCAACTCATCATCCACAAATGTGAAATTCTTCTCTATGTGGTATTGTTTTATCACATTTTTATGTCAATTTTACTTTCAAACTCTTGTCCGACATAGACGGTGTTATCATTTGATGAATATTTATTCCCTATAATGATAAGGAATTCAGAATATGGTGTAATGAAATCCCAATCAAAATTTTGTTCATGATACATTCCTTAAACTAAGGAAATCAATACTAAAGGATGATTATCATTAACTGGTGGATGTTGTCAATGCATGTATCTCATAGGAACCTCAAAAGGTTCATTCCCCATATCACCCTTCCATGGATTCTTATCTCTCCATCCAACATTACATTTATTATTTAAAGAGAAAAACCAAATAAATACAAAAAGGTGACCCATCATAGGGGGGATGAAAATAATGTATCCCAAGGGAATCTCCCCAGATTAGGTTCACCCCCTCTGTTTTAAACTGAGAAACATTATAAAAGAAATAAACGAGGAACCTAGAAGTGCAAGAGAGGCTAGATAGTCCGCTACTTTGTTCCCCTCCCACCATGTATGGGTGACTCTAACATTGTTGTTAAGAAGAAGCTTGAATTTTCTCATGGTGTAGGAGATAGACTAGGGAATGGTTCCTTTACCTTGTAATGCATCGAGAATAATCATGGAGTCAGTTTCCACTTGATCAATGATAATGTCCCTCTTGCTGCAAATGGAGAGGCTGGTTAGTACCACGTTATCCTCCACCCAAATAGGGGTACCACTCCCATAATGAGCCGAGAAAGCCAGCACCACACTCCCTCGGGAGTCCCGGAAGACCCCTACTCCTCGCATAACGCCCATACCACAAGAAAAATCTATGTTGAGTTTGAGACCATCCCTTGGAGGTAACCACCAGATCCATCTACCTAATAAACTAGCAGCATTCTGTAAAGCTACACTCCGCGATCCATATATCGCACAAAGGGATGGTGCCTCCATCCTGATTCCAGCTAGAACGATCAAGTCATTCAAGAGGCAGCTTGTTCTGTCCACAACAGACCTGCCTGAGGATTGAATCCCCTCAAACCTAGCTTGATTCCTTGCTTTCCATAAAACTCAGCATCCCATAATGAAGATGATACGCCACACCATTATTTCCATTCCAGATCCGTTGGACCCATAGAACCAACGCTCCATGAAAAGATCATTGCTAACACCCGAGGGAGCGTACACCATGACATTTATGAAGAAAATCCATACCTGAAGATCCCATTATCCCGTGAAGAAAATGTGACTCAAGCTCTCTTAATTTTTATTCACGCAACATTGGCAACAAGAGTCCATTCTTATAACCAATCATTAAATATTATCATCAGAAGGAAGAGCATTATTACGTAGCCTCCATGTGAGAAGTTCAAGTTGAATGGGTGATTTTTTAGACCAATACACATCATTCTATCTATCATGCTACCCATGAGAAATATTCAATCTCCAGAAATCTTTAGAACTGAATTCCCTTGAAGGGGAAGAAGTGTAAACACACCTATCCTACTCAGAGATCATAATAATAGAGTCGAAAACCTCTTGTTGGTTTGAATCCAGAAGAGATCTGAAGAAATGAGGGTACAAGATAGCCTCCCTGAATGAAATAGTAGGGAACGAACACCCCAGGTACCCTAGCACATAGCCCGACCAGTTATTATGCCAGAAGGAAATAAGCCCCTCCCCGATGATCCATTGGGAGTGCGGAAGTAGGGTTGGAATGATATTACTCACCGAAGAACATAAGGACAACCCGTTAGCGAAGGGAGTTGGAACACATGCCTTATACTACTGTAGAATGTGCTTCCCCCAGAGGGTACAATCCTCAATGATTTCCCATAAAATATTTGCATGCATGGTATGGATAGTGGCTGCTAGACTCCTTACGTTGATCCCTCCTTTGCTACTAGGCCGAGACATATTTAGCCACGACACCCATTGCCTCTTCCCTTTGGCCATCACATCCCATATAAAACATGCATATATTCTATCAATGGACCTGATCACCCCCTTAGTCACACTTACAGAGGCCAAGGCATGCACCGGAATCACTGAAAGAATGATATTGACAAGAGTGATCCGTCCCCCAAAGGATAAGAAATGAATTTTCCAATTCAGAATACAATCCATAATCTTCCTTACCACTTTATAAAAATCTCTGGTTTGCAATCTTCCTGGAGAAATAGGGGTATTAGGGTATTCCATGGAGAAAGAACCCCATCCCATGCCCAGAATACTGCCCATCCAGGCCACCCTACTCAAGCTGCATGAACTTGGCATAAAGAAGTTACTATTATCCCTGTTCACAATCTTCCCACTCTAGTGGATGTACTCCGCATGGATCCCGTTGAATGCATGAAGGGACCTCCCTCCCGCATTCATGAATATAACCATGTCATCAACAATCATTAGGTACGATACTGCTGGGAGGTCATACTTCCTCCGATATGGCACAATGTCCCCAATGGATATGCCCCTATTGGTCAGCCTGCTCAGAGCATCTTGCATGAGGATGAAAATACTCAGTGATAAAGGATCCGCTAGCCGAAGACCTCACACAGACTTGAAGAACCCATGAGTCCTCCCCATGAATGACACTACTATACATGGTGAACAAACACACCTAAAAATAATATCACATGCCCAATTTGAGAACTCCATCGTAGCCAGAACCCTGTTGATAAAACCCCACTCCATCATGTCGTAAGCCTTATTTATATCCAACTTAACAACCATGTTAGAGCCACCGGATTTGGTATTCAAGTCTCTCAGTATCTCCTATGCCAGTGCCATGGTGCCATGGATCAACCTATCCTTTACAAAGCCATGTTGCTCTAGGGATACCCACCAAGGGAGAAGGCATGACACCCATCTGTTGATGATACTCGTCAAAATCTTCTAAGAGACATTGCACATGCTCACAGGCTGATAGTGGGCAATAGAAGTGAGATCTTTGATCTTTAGTAGAAGCACCAGAGTAGTCGTTGCCACAATCTGAGGGATGACACCCCCGCAGAAGAAATCCAAGATGTATAGAACAATGTCATGTTTAACTACTTCCCAAGATCCCCTATAGAAGGACCCAGGGAAACCATCCAGACCCGCTACACTATCGGGGTTAAAATTCCACATGGCTACATGAACGCCCTCTTCCTCTGGAACACCTTCAAGAAAATGATTCTCCTATGCAGCGACAATCTTCATAATTCCCTCCCAAAGGTTCGCCTCCACCGAGGGATACCCCTGAGCCATGTTCTCATTCCTTCCATCAAGGAGTATTTTAAAAAATGATAAGGCCATACCCCCGAACACCTATTTGTAATCTATGAATGAACCATCCTCTAAGGATAGATTAGGTTTAACTGCGTGCCTCCTCTCCCTCATACAATCATGAAAATAAGTGGTATTTTGATCCCCTCCTTGATCCATTTAACCCTCAAGCTTTCCCTCACCTTGCGTTCTTGAAAGCACCAAGACCGCCATGGTGTTCTCTTCTCAGATAGCTCCTCAAAGACCACATCATCCCACCTATCCTCTAAACTAGCCTCCAGACCCTCAATATCCTATTTGAGCACTACTAACTCTTGATCATGGGGTGGGATATTCCTAGCCCACGACTGGATTGCATGCTTTAGACGTCTCAGCTTGGAGTGAATAGCCACCCAAGAATGACATCAAGAAGGTTCCTTCTAGATCTTTGAAACCACATCTTGGTAGTCTGTCATACATGCCCACTGGCTACAAAATTTGAAATGGTCCTGCATGACCTCTTCCCAGCACAGAGAAAACAGTAGTGGTGAGTGGTCAGAGATACTTCGAGTCAAGTGGGTAACCTTCGCACTTGGAAATGTAGAGATGTCATGGACATTAGCAATGCATTTGTCTAGTCTATTCCAACACCAACTCTCACCCCTTCGGCTGCTGCACTAAGTGAAAGGGTCTCTAAAGAAGCCCAATTCCATTATTCCCTTTCCCACCATAAACTACACAAAGTACATACTAGCCCTCCTTGGGGAAATATCCTCACCCCTTCTTCTCATCCGACTGTGCTATGATATTAAAGTCCCCACCACCACCCAAGGCTAGTCCCCTGGGTCGAAACCATTCGGCTCAGACCACAGAAATTCTTTCCTTTCAGTGTCACGGCTCCTATAGATGAAGGATACAACCACAGGGACACCATCACTCGAGACCCTCATTGTGATATGCTGGTCTCCTAACTGTATCAAAACCACTGAGATCTCCCTCTTCCAAAATAACCATATGTGGTTGTTAGTAGGAGCTACGTGCATGGAAGCATGAAATTTAACCCTACGAGAAAACTCTTGAATTATAGACAAGTTCTGCTCGTGCTCAATTACCAAAACCATCTTGTCCATGTGCTTATTACATTTCGAGGAAATGAAATCTATTTTAACCCTTGCCTAGATCCCTCGGGAGTTCCATAAATTGATAGGAATCATGGGAATAACAGTGGCCTCGATTTGGCCCCAGGCCCCCAAGTCTCTTGCGAACTGGAAGTCTAACATTGCAACCTCTTATTCATGTACCTTGTAATACTCTCGGGATCCCTATAGGCTTAAATGAGTATGATAAAGGAGGCTCCAGTGATACCAGTGAAGGGGATACCTCCCCTGCGATACTACCTAAACAAACCTGTCCATCTTCCTGCATAGATCCCCGATCCCCACCAACCCCTAGAAAAGAAGGACAACCACCACCAAACATTGAGGCCTCCTTTGAGGGAGGCTGCTCATCAGAGGAACCAAGCCCCTCTAGTCGAGCCATGTGAACCCACACATTAGAGCCTGCAAGGAAATCCTTACTGGTGGGCCTAGAAGCCATGACCCCTAACTCCTTAGCCAGATGCTCACCACTGGAACCAGATACCAAAGATGAAAGAGGAGGGGGAAAACCGACCTTAGGCACCCTCAGAGAGAACTCTATCAACACTCCATCCATTAGCAATTTCCATGGAAAGCATGATAAAACGACAGACACAAAAGACTGCGTCCGAATACTTGGGGAATTAACGGGTATCATGGGATGACTGGGAGACCCCTCCTAGCACGAGGAAGAGGGAGCCGACTACTTGCCTGAAGATCATGCTGGGGGATTGGAAAGGTACCCGAGGATGGGGAGAGGGGCTGAGACCAGAGACATCCCTAGGCATAGAGAATCCTGATGAATGAGTGTCCTACCACCGAAGGCATTATGACTGCCACATAGACTACGTCTCCGGTAATTCTGAAGGGAATGAACCTGAAGTAAACAAGAGGAACAATACCTTGGAAAAACTGGGTAGACTATATCCTAAGACCAGTCAATGGTATTCGACACTTTCATGGAGATATTATCCAGGATCAGAACAAAAAGGTCCAACTCAATGCAAATATGGGGCACCATGGTCTCTTCCCCTTAGCGGGTACACTCAAACGTGCAGAGGTACCCCCAGGGAGTCGCCAATGGCCTTCAAGAAGGCACCGTTCTGGAAGGGTAATGGCAGGCCCAAAAGGCTAATCCAAACTGCAGTACGAAGGCATTCCCTACCCCTGCGAACCTCCATCGACCAACGTGATAAATTGAACCGCCATCGACCCATAGACCATGGGGCATTACACCATGTAATAATGAAATCCGCCTCCAAATCCAGCTCCAAGCAGAACGAGCTCCAGTGAAGCACTGAGACACGCGCCTCCCCCTGAAAATCCCAAGAATCCAAAAAACGTTTAAATACATGGAGACAAGGCTTCATGAAACCAAAACACGCTATGAGAATCCATTTTAGACCAACTAAATATTCATCGAAAGCTGAATCAGGCACCAATATAGACAGAAGGGAACCCTCTCTCTCCACTGAGTGAGAAAATGGGCCAATATCTGAGAAGCACGATAGCGAAGAACCGTGACCCTGGCCTCACATAACATATCTAAAAGACCTCGATGAGAGCCCTAGCCGGGCGACATAACAGGAGACCCCCAGGTCGAAGGAACGCCATTCTCCAGCAGGCCAGAGCCAGGATCAAATGTTGTCAGAGATAGGGAGACTGTAGAGACAAGAGGTGCGGGGGCGCAATGGTCATATGAGTTTGAAAAACGGCTGGCGCGTGAGGCACGTACACCTGAGAAATAGAAGCATCCATTTCCTATTAGTTGATTCTTATCTCTCATAGGAACCTCAGAAGGTTTATTCCTTATATCACCCTCATCCACATCATATTTTGATTCCTCATCAGATACTTCTTTCTCAGATAAACTTTCATTCACTGTATCAGTAATACACAAAGGGATTTCAACTACATTTCCTTCCAAATTCTGATAATATTCTTCATAATATGGTTCCATCCCCGGAGTCATATGAGGAGGAGGAAATGAATCAGAGTGTTGTGAAGAACCAAATTCTACAGAGCTCACGGAACATGGTTCTATAGTAATCAGTTGCACCACATTAATATAACAAATCACCACATACAATTCCATCATACCATTACTATACTGTTGCCTGAATAACAAAGATGCATCCATCCAATCCTCATCATCAACCATAGGGTACTCGATGTGCCATAAATATTCAGAATATTGAAGATGTCGATTTGTGATTTAAGTAATTGATTAATCAACTCTCAGTTTTAACCGACTATGAATCTTATTGAGAACTTCATCCAATGTAAGACAACCATGAAGATTTTACACTCTTTTAGGTAGCAAAATATAGTTAAAACCATACTCGGTATAAACTACCTCACCATTGCAATATATTTGCGTAGACATGATTACCTAAAAAAAATAATTAATAAAATATTATATTCTACATGAAAATTTTAAATTGATTAAATTTTTTATGATTGAATAATTGAATTGATCTTGATACTTTTTCTATGGATTGATTTGTCACTATTGAGGTATAGTGATGGTGATATTATTACCAACAAAAATTTAATATAACGTTATATATTTTTATACTACATCATTAAATGTTTCATAAATTTTAATAAATTATGAATAAATAATAATGAATTGATCTTGAGACTTACTATATATTAGTTTATCATTATCTAATAAACTAACCAAAACCTATGGGCGAACTCCTAGAGTCTCTATTATCAAATATTTCATCAACCTCCAGCCTCCTTTCAAACAACACACCTCTTGTCGAACGCCTCTTGTAGAACACCTATTCTCGAACGCCTCTTCAAGGACACCTTTTTTCAATCGAATTTTAATTATAAATTTACTCACATGCATGTTAGTGGGTATAGGGGTATGAAATACATTTTTTTAAGAGGACACACATGTCCTTACATACTTAGTGAGAGATGACTCGCAGGGTCACGAACCAGCCTGGGTACCCTGGTAACCCGATTACCGAGCTAACCCTGACATAGTCCGAAGGGAATTCCTGATCCCCACAGGTCTATAACTAACACCTGACATCATACAATATGAAAGTGAGAATGAATTTTCCAAAAAACACAGCAGAAACAAAAAAAACAAGATAGTATTCATAACAAAGAAAGCTCCACTGGGAGTAATGTACCAGAATATAACAAAGAATAAAATCCCAAATTACTACAACCCAAGTTCCAAAATAGATGAAAAACACCCCAAGTACCTAAGTACATAACTCACAAAGTCCAAAGTTCAAAAAGTAGATCCACCTCTAAGTTATCCTTCCCCTTGCTCAAATTGGGAAGGAGATAATCTACAAACAACCAAAGACACAAGTAGGGTGTGAGCTAAAAGGACTACTAGGCTTTCACCAAGGATTCCATAACAATCTCCAAATATAGATTAACCAAAATAATGCTTTCAATTTTAAAAGTAAAAAGGTTTGGCATTTTAGATCACATTTAAACAAATCATGCTATAAAATTTAAATGATGGAAGACACTTTAAGAAAAGGCTCTACAAATGATGGAATATTTCTAAAACAATGGATTAAATAGGAAATTTATATAAAAAAGTTTATATAAATCCAAAATTCATGTAAATAAGTTTTACAACATTGGTATACATTTATATCTCAATTATAAATAACAAACGAGCAATATGGTCATCTGCCAAAAGGTACGATAGTATTTCTGGCTATATGAATCTATAATCTCTAAGTGATCTCAACAATATGTGTATACATGCACCCCCCTAACACTAGCCATAGAAGACTGATCACCCTCCCATCAGGGATGTGACCCGCCACATGCATGTTTTAGAATGTTGTAATGGCGTAGAGTGTGTCCAAATAACTCACCAACTACCCAAGGATTTCATGTGCTCTTCTATAATAAATGATGGTAAATTTATTTTAAGACTTATTAAAATACAATTAAATCCCTATCTCCCATTTAAAAATTCAAATTTTCCCTTTAAACCAAAAAAGTTTTTAATAAAAAACATGCTTCCTTCCAAGATAAAACCACTGAGTTTCTATCAAAACATTTTAAATCCATTTACACAAGTTTTAAATACATTCAAAACCAATTACATAAATTTTCACAATCAATTTACACAATTAAATTCAAAAATTTAATTGAAATTATTTCCATTAAATCCACAATTTTAAATTAAACAATTTAAATTAACGAATTTCCATAAACACACCTGAATTCAATGGAATTGGGGGTTTTCCCAAATTTATGTGCCAAAACTATTTCAAATATTCCAATTCACTAGAATTGAGTTTTATAAAATATATTGATAGAAAATTTGAGCAATTTAATTTAAATCAAAAATTTAAATAAATCAAGAAATGTAAGTTTAATCAATTTGGAAAATCAGGATGAAACTACCTACCTTTTTTCTGAAAAAACACTCAAAATGACACCTGTCAACGAGAATGAAGGTGTATAAGACCTCTATGAACAACCTAGAGGTGATATCTAACACAAAAAGACATAGATCCATCAATTTTAGTATGATTTATTGAAATCCCAAAGGAGGAGAAAGAGAAAGATGAAGAAGGAGAGAGAATGCTTACCCGGGAATCCCACCGCAAGCACAACAAAAATTAAATACCAAATGAATGGATCAGGAAGGGTTGAAAGGCTTCAAGATCACCTAGGGAAGGCCTTAGGTAGATGGATTTGAAACTGGAGAGGAGAAAAGGAAAAGACCATCTACACTACCTATTTAAAAACCTCATTCTAGGTATTACATGTCGTTTAATCCCAATACATGTTGTAAAATACTTAATTTTCATAACCTCTGAAAAATGCATCGCCCTGAATTAAATTTCGATGCTTTGAATCAAAAACTAATTTTTAAATCATTCACAATGTGTAATGACTCTTCAAAATGTCTACCCTTCACAAAATGAAACATTTCATGGCATGTATCCTGAAACCATTACATGACATGTAACCTAGTTACACAATGTGTAATCCTCTATCAGTCTGCAGAAAACCACAACTAAAGTAGATAAAATCCAACAAGTCTATGACTTCTCCATTACAGGTATCCTCTGAATTCCTTCTCAATCTGATCTAGTTAATGAAAATGAGAAACCATGACAAGGTTAAAGAAGTACCTGTCAGATCAATAACGGGATGTTACAAACTCCCCTACATAAGTACTTTATATCCCCAGAAAGCCTATGAAGAAGATTCCATGCCAAAAAGATAAGTCCAATGCTCTCTCATTAGTGCCTTGTGTTCCCACATATCATGATTATTAGAACCATGTTTCCATATCACACGAACCAAAGGTATAATACTCCCTCGAAGTACCTTGGTCTTAGAATCAACTATCCCAAATGGCCGCTCAGTCAAAGATAAATCAGGTTCAATCCCAAGATCACTCTAGCTCAGAACATTAGATGGATTAGAAAGATACTTTCATAGTTGTGATACATAGAACACATTATGTATCCAAATCAGTTGTGGTGGAAGTGATAAATGGTATGAAACTTTTCCCACCTGCTTAACAACCTCAAAAGGTCCCAAAAAATGAGGAGCAAGCTTCCCTTGCCTCCCAAGCCGTCAATTACTCAACTAGGGTGAAACCTTCAAGAAAAAATGATCACCAACTAATAACTCCAAAGGTCTATGGAGATAATCAACATAAGACTTATATCAACTTTTTGGTGTCAACATTATCTGAATAATTAATCGAATATTTTCTGTCATATCTTGCACAAAACTTGGTACAACCAAGGAACTTTCACCAATATCCAACCAAAACAATGGATATTTATAGGTTTGACCATACAAGGCCTCAAAAGGTGAAATTATGACCACAGACTAGTAACTATTGATATAATAAAACTCAACTAGCCCTAAATGATCACCCAAAGCCCCACCAAAGTAGAGAACACAAGCACGATGCATGTCCTCAAGAATCTATATATCTCCCTCTATCTAGCCATCTGGCTACGGATGGTAGGCCATGCTGAAATGGACTTGAAATTCTAGTTCCGTTTAAAGGACCCTCCAAAAGCGAAAAGTGAACCGATGATCCATATGAGAAACTATAGCATATGAAACTCTATGAAAACATACAATATCTTTCACATATAGATTTCCCAACTCCTCAATTTTGGTTGTATATATAATGGGTATAAAGTGAGACAACTTGGTCAGCCTATTGATCACAATCCATATCACATTATTCTTTCTCTGGGTATGATGCAACCCAACCACAAAGTCCATAGAGATTTCATCCCACTTCCAAGTAGGGACTGGAAGTGTATGAAGTAAACTCGAAGGTTTCTGGTGCTAGAATTTTATGTGTTGGCATGTATAGAAATGAGAAACAAACTCAATAATCTCCTATCTCATACCTAATCACTAGAACTACTGCCTCAGGTCGTATAACATCTTAGTGGTTCCTGGGTGCACAACCCACTAGGAATTATGAAAATCCCCCATCACATCCTTCCTTGCTGCTAATGACATAACAAAGCAATATTGATAATAGAACACCCTACTTGTAGAAAGGACACTAGGAAACTATCTCTCCACCATAAATAGAGTCTCTAATTCTATAGAATTCATCATCAATCTCTTGATTCTGAAGAATAATATTAAGAAGAGAGGATGTCAACTAGATGCTGGATAAAGAAACTTCATCCCCTTTCTCCTAAACTCCAATATGAAACTGTGAAAAGAGATCCATAAAATTCCACTCTTCTGAAGATTATTTCACTGATTGGTTTAGAAGTTTTCTACTTAATGCATCTGAAATTAAATTCCCTTTTCTTGGGGTATAGGTGATGTCAAAGTTGAAAGATTGCAGATACTCCACCCAACACCTCTAACAAAGATTCAAATGTTTTTATGATAAGATATAACTAAATCTCTTATGGTATGAATACACAACAAAACTTTATCCATAACGGTAATTTCTCCAACACTTAAGTGTGTGCATTATAGTTTCAAGTTCAAGGTCATGGGTAGGATAGTTATTGTCGTGAGGCTTAAGCTGATGAGATCCATAGGCAAAAACATGATTATCTTTCATAAGAACACAACCCAAACCTAAAACCTATGCATCACATAAGATCACATAGCCTTTCCCAGCCTCAATAAGAGTTAACATCAGTGTAGTAGTCAAAATATGATTCAGTTCAAAAAAATAACTCTAAAATTTATCCTTCCATGCAAACTTCAATCCCTTTCGAGTTAGAGTAGTCATCAAAGAATCCAATTTTGAGAATTCCTTGATGAACCAACAATAATATCCAACTAATACCAAGAATCTCTGAATCTTGAAGAAATTTTGTGGTTTCTCCCAATTCATAACAACCTTAACCATATTAGTTTCAACTGATATTTCTTGTTCCGACACCACATGCCCCAAGAATTTTATTTCCTGAATCCAAAAATCACACTTTGAAAGCTTGACATAAAGTCATTGAGTTTTCAATAGACTCATACCTTTTCTCAGATGATGCACATGATCCTTTTTAGACTTGGAGTAGACAAGAATTTCATCCACAAGGACTAACACAAAGATATCCATATGCTGATGGAAAATCATGTTCATCAAAGCCATGAAAACTATAGGACAATTAGTTAGGCCAAAGTTCATAACAAGGTACTCATAATGTCCATACCTACTCTGAAAAGTGGTTTTCTAAATGTTAGATTCTTTTATCCTCAACTAATGATAACTAGATCAAATTTCAATATTTGAAAACCACTTTTCCCCTTTCAACTGATCAAACATATCCTCAATCCATGGCAACATATATTTTTTTCTTTATAGTAACTCGATTGAGATTTTGATAATCAACACATAAATAAAGATAACCATTAGCTTTCTTAGTGAAGATAATTGGCACCACCCATGGTGACACACTAAGATATTTAAAACCTTTCTCAAGAAGATCATAAAACTAAAACTTTAGCTCTTTCATTTCAGCTGGAGCCATTTGGTAAGAGGGAATAGAAACTGGTTGAGTACCAGGCATTAAGTCAAAAGAAATCTCAACCTCCCTTACTAGTGGAAAACTTGATAATTCAGAAGGAAACTCATAAAGAAACATGAAATTATCTTAAGGGAGATCACTGCTTAAATATTATCACTCCAGATCAAAATAAAACACTGATATTAATTTCTCCAACTATGTATAAGAAGGTCCAACTTTGATCAAACTTCGATCCCAATCTCCTTGAAAGATAAGAGACACACCGCTGGGTATGGTAAGATAGAAACATCAATGATAAAAATCAATACAGGATTTATTATCAATGATCCAATCCATCCTAAATATGACATCAAGAGATTTCAGGTCGAGAACCAGAAAACTTCAAGCAAGCTCAACATCGGGTAGAGAGAAGACACAAGTGGGACTATGGAGACACTTATCTTTCTTTATACCAAGAGGTGTAGTAATATCCATTGCACAAGATAAAATCTATATATAAATATTAATAATATTAAAGATATGGGTTGAAATAGATGAGTAAGATGCATTGGTGTCAAATAGAGCAGTCGCTAAAGATAAAGCTATAGTAATGGTACCTTTCATGATCACTGGACCCATATCAACTTCCTCTAAAGACTCTTCCACTGCATGAAGAAGCTTATTTCTATATTCCTATGGATGGAACCCTTTTTTACATGAATCATTTGATTTCCCCATAGTTTTTGGAGGTGCTGATGATCTCGTTCCACTGTGTGGAGTGGTAAAGTTATGACAGAACTTCTTCAAGTGCCCTAAACATCCGTAGGAGACATAGTTCTTGGTTTCCTCAGTATAGACCCTCTTTGAATTCCCTAGCTGACCACACTTGTATCGCATCAAAGGGATTCTTCCTGACACTGTATGAGCTCAAGAATGACCCTACTGTCGAGAACCACTATGAGATTCATTATCCTTTCTCTTTTCTTTAAAATAACACATGCTACCACTAGGAGAAAAAAAAATCCATTCAACCTTGAATTTCTAGCCAGGTCTATCTCAACCATCTTTTCCTTATCCAACTCATCGACATAAGTCGGGATATTTTGCAAGAAAAACTAAGAATGGATATCTGATCGAAGCCCCAACTCGAACCATCAAGCCTTCATCATCTCATTAGATATAATATTAGGTGAAAACTACACCATCTCAGCAAAGTTATTTGAATACTCAGTCACATTTCTGTTGACCTGTTCAAGCTTGAAAAAATCCAAAGCCTCAGCCAACACCATTGAATCTGGATAGAACTGATTGGTGAAAATAACCTTAAAGTCTTTCCGTGCTAACCCTTTATGTTTCCTTGTTTTCACTATCGTGTCCCACCATCTCCTTCCCGGTCCATCCAACACGAAGGTGGAACATTTCACCTCGATCTCATCTAGTGTCTCAAAGAACTCAAAAATATGTTCTATCTTACTCAACCATTCATCAGTATGTTGAGGATCATTGGAGCCTTTGAAAAAAGGTTTCTTCTAGAGAAAAAACTCTTCAGAATGATTTCTAAGAACACCCCCTAAGGATCCACATCTATAACCTGAATGGAATCTGGAGGTGGTGCCTATCCTAGATCTTGGACAATGCGCACAATCACCTTAACCATATTTGGGTCCACTAGAGGATTCACTCCATGTGGTTCATCATAATCTTCCTATTGGATCTTATTTTCAGGTCTTCTTAGAGGAATGATGTTACACAACATTAATAGAAAACATTGAAGACATTATATTAACACTCAAACTAAGCAACAAGAGAAATTATTCCCAACATATGGAAAAATTAGATTTGGATTCCACTCTATAAAAATAAGAATAGGGAAAGAACTATAACTAATTCACAAAATGTCCTTCCCTAATCACCCCTGGTGACTTAAGGTTCATTGTGGTGAGAGTTGTCTAGACACTCAATCACAACTACCTTCTAAGTCCTGACAAGATTTGAAAAATTCATATTGACTTCAAGACACAACCTTAACATCCTCCTATGTTACCACTTTATCACAAACTAGCCCGGATACCCTAGTAACACAATAACCAATCCAACTCTGACATAGCTTGAAGGGAGTTCCCAATCCCCATAGGTCGATGACTAGCACCTAGTTGTAAAACATGCAAATAGGAATGAATTTTCCACAAAACATAGCAGAAGAAAAAGAAACAAGACAATATGCATAACAAATGAAGCTCCACTAGGAGTAATGTACCCGAATATAACAAGTAATAAAATCAAAATGTACTATAAACCAAGTTATAAAATATAAGAAAAATACCCCAAGTCCTAAAGGACATAACTCAACAAGATCAAAGTTCAACAGCTAGATCCACCTCCAAGTGATCATTTCCCCTTGCTCGAACCTAGAAGGAGATAATATAGAAACACCTGAAGGCACAAGTAGGGCGTGATCTAGAAAGACTAGTAGTGTCACACCAAGGATTCCATAATAGTCTCCAAATATAGATTAACCAAAAGAATGCTTTCAATTTTAAAAGTAAATAGGTTTAGCATTTTAGAGAATATTTAAATAAACTATGCTATATAGTTCAAATGATGGAAAGTAATGTAAGAAAAATATTTACAAATTATAGAATATTTATAAAACAATAACTTAAATATAATATTATATATAAATCCAGATTCATGTAAAGCAGTTTTACAGCATTGACATACATTTATATATTAATTATAAATAACAAGTGAGCAACATGGTCATCTTACAAAAGGTATGCTAGTATTTAGGGTTATAGGACTCTACACTCTCTAAGCGATCTCAATAATATGTGTATACACATGTACCCCTAAAACTGGCCAGATATGACTCATAACCCTTTCATTGGGGATGTGACCCGCCACATGTATGTTTTAGAATATTGTAATAGCATAGAGTGTGTCCAAATAACTCACCAAATGCCTATGGATTGTATGTGGTATTACATAATCAATGACGAGAAATTTATTTTAATACTTATTAAATATAATTAAATCACATTCTCCCATATCAAAAATGCTAATTTTCCATTTAAAACCAAAAATGAGTTTTAATAAAAAACATACCTCTTTCCAAGATAAAACTACTGAGTTTCTATCAAAACATTTTTAATAAATTTCCACAAGTTTGAAATCTATTCAAAACCAATTCCATCAATTTTCACAATTCATTTCTACAATTAAATCCAATAATTTAATTGAAATAATTTCTATCAAATACACAATTTTAAATTAACCAATTTCCATAAACACACCTCAATTCAATAGAATTGGTGGTTTTCTATAATTTCCATGCCAAAACTATTTCAAATCTCCCAATTCACTAGAACTGGATTTTATCAAATCAATTGAAATAAAATTTGAGCAATTAAATTCAAATCAACAATTGAAATAAATCAATGAATTTAAGGTTAATCAATTTGGCTAATCAGGATGGAAAAACCTACCTTTTTCCCAAAAAATAACACTCGCAATGATAGTCGTCAATGAGAATGAAGGTGTACATGACCTCTATGCACAACCTATAAGTGAGATCTAACACAACGAGGAATATATCCATCAATTTCAGTATGATTTATTTAAATCCCAAAGGAGGAGAAAGAGAAAGATGAAGAACGAGAGATAATTCTTACTTGAGAATCCCACTGCAAGCGCAACAAAAATAGAATTCTAAACGAATGGATCTGGAAGATTTGGAAGGCTTAAAGATCACTTGAGGAAGGCCTTAGGTCGAGGTTCTTGAATATAGAGACAAAAAAAGGAAAATTCTTGCCACACTGCCTGTTTAAAAACCACAGTTGGTGTATTACATGACATATAATCCCAATACACATCGTGAAATACTTAATTTTAATAACTGCCGAAAAACACGTCACCTTGACATAAATTTTGACGCTTTGAATTAAAAAATAATCATTAAATAATTAAAAATGTGTAATGCCTATTTATTACATGTTCCATTCATAGTGTGAAACCTTTCATTACTTGTATCCTGAAACCATTACACAGCATGTAACCAAGTTACATGGTGTGTAATCCTTTGGCAGTCTGCAGAAAACCCCAATCAAAGAAAAAAACTCCAACAAGTATGTGACTTCACAATCATAGGTATCCTCCCAATTCCTTATCAATCCTATTCAGTTAATAAAAATGAGAACCCATGATAAGTTTAAATATGTACACGTCTGATCGGTAATGGGACGTTACAAGAAAATCATCAATGCAGAAAATAAAATGCAATTATTAAAAATTATATAACCACATACACAAAAAAATATATGCAATTTCAATTATGCATTGATCGGTCATCTCAAGATCAGTCATTACATAATATTGTTAACATATTTTTTGGTATACTTATTCTATTCTACATATTATATTACTTTACCTATTACTAGATGAAATATATATTAAATATCTACACCAGTTTTTCACAAATTTAACTTATTAATTTTTATGTTTATATATATATATACTTAATAATAAAATTTAATAAATTTAATTAAAACTAATATAATTTACACTTATATAAAAAACCATTACAATACTGAACACTTATGTTATTTTCAATTTTATAAAATTACCTATATATATAAATTTTTTTGTCATTCTAATACATTCCAAAATATAAGTAAATATATTTTATACTTTATTACTTGAAAGAATAATTACTGATACTTAATATAATTTAAATTTATTGATTAAAATTATTATTAGTAGTAAATAAGAGGAATATAATTTACATTTACATAAAAACCATTAAAATAATATAAACTTATATTATTTTCAATTTAATAAAATTACATATATGTAATATTTTATCATTTTTCTACTTTAAAATATTTAATTAATTATATTTCATACTTTATTACTTCAAATAATAATTATTTACACTTAACATAATTGAAAATTATTATTTATAGAATTTTTTTATAACATTAACAAAAAGAATTTTCTATATTTTTTTTAATAAATTCAAATATGATACTTAATAGAACTAATATATTTTTAATAAATTATATAGCTAGTGTATAGAATATTATAATTTAAATTTATATTACTTTGAATATAACATATTATATATATATATATATATTTAACTTGCCATTTAAATTAAAAATATATACATTTTAAAAACAATTTTATACTAGAGTATAGAATATTATAATTTATATTTATATTAATTTAAAAATAACATATTTTATATACATATAAATATATTCAACTATCCATTTAAATTAAAAATATATACATTTTTAAAAGCAATTTTTTCCCTAAATATAAATTACATTTTAGACACACCATATTTTAATTTCTTAAACATTCAATATTAATTATATCATACAACAAAAAATAACTCATTCAAAAACTAAATAATATAAAAGATAGTAATTTATACATTCGTACGTGCATCAATACATATTAAATAAATAAACCATACAAAAAAAACACTAATTTATACACATCACATATTAAATAAATAGACCATACAAACAAAATAAATAAACACAATTAAACAATTCAAATTTTAATAGAAATTTTATCTTTTTAGAAGCAGAAAATATATGTTGAGAAAGATTTTTTTGTAGGAATTCGCAATAAAAATCAGAGGAGAGCAATAATATTTGAGGGGGGATCCTTTTATAGAATTTAGCTGGAAGGATGCATGAACCCCATTTAGGAATCCTTCATCACATTTGAAAAGGAAGCGTGAATGGGGTTCACAATTTCTCCACCACACCTAGGAAGTGTGAACTCGGTTCACGCTTCTCTGGCGGTAGAGAGAGAAACGTGAATCTCATTCACACTTCTTCCTTAGATTGGAGAAGCATGAATGAGGTTCATGCTTCTTGGGTCCCCTTTTAAAAAAATCAGGACCCTATCCCATTTTTTTCAAACAACCATTAAAAAAATATAACCTGGAAGCCTTATGGTGGTACTATTACAAATGGTCAATGGGAACTATAAACCTAAAAAAACACATAAAAAACACATGCAGAAAGTCATAAAGACTCAAAACTGAGACCTCCCTAACACCCCATATGTAAATTTTTCACTATGATAATCCTAGAGGGACTTATGATGATATTATCTAAATGAGAAAATTGAAAAAGTATTGAAGGCTTACCAAAATTGTCATGACCCAACCCAAACTGGGGCTCAAGATGCAACTACCCCAAGCCCACCTCCATAGGTGCCAAGGGGTGGCGACAAGTATCAAAGGAATAACTAATTCAGGGAGGCCTTTTATTAAGTACCTGTACGCACACACCTAGCCAACTAAATGCAAAAGTGTAGAGGGAAAGAATGAAAAAAATGCAATAATACTATAAATTAAATCAAGCATACATGAACCTATAGACAATACAAAAGTATGGTAGTGTATACTAAAAAGTAGAGGAAAAAAATACATGCCTAACCAGAACTATGTCCCAACCTTACAAAACTGGAAAAGAGTAGACAATTGAGAGAGCCCAACTTCTGTATCCCTAGCCACGACCAATGTATGTAGTCTAAGAACCCAATAACTCTAAGCTTATCTGAAGTCACCGTTGACCTATCCATCATATGAAAAATAAAAGACATGTGTGGGCAATACCATGTAGGGGTTAGTACATACATACCTAGTATATCACCCTAAAAGGGTGAAGGGGGACCAGTAAGAGATACAACCGAAGAGGAAAACAGTAGATAGAACAATGTATAATGAAAAGAGTACTGCATGACCCAAAAAGAGAGTAAAAGTAAACTCTTCCAAGCATAAGGGGATAAACGCAGTGAGTAGATAAACTAACCATTGAGCCTTTACCACCTATATCATGAGAGTAGACTCATCCAACCATGAGAATCTAAACATGGAAAGAACATGACATACCCAATGCATCTTTTCCTCTCCTAGAAGGAGAGTATCCAAATACAAGGTGCGAATCTAGCAGAAAGAATATATATATATATATATGTGCTTAGTTAAAGAATCCAAAATTAGAGAGTAAGGGGATCTCCATCTCACATCTCAGCCTAAGAAGAAGGGTCTCCAATAGTTCCAAAAGTCCATCAATGATGCCCAGTTTCCTGCACGTCTGCTTAGAACACACAAGTCTAAGGGAATCATTCACCACACCTTGATATTATCCACTTTGGGTGACATAGTCTCTCCCTCACAATTTTAGGTTATGTTACAAAAATCCATCTTAGTGGGGGAAAATGTCTCACTTCCTTAGGAGTCCAAAGTTACGTCAAACCATGTAACATCACTATGTCGCACAATCGAGGGGCCACAAATCAAAGTAGAGGACCCAAACATAGTACATCAGGGGGGGTTATACTCTAGAAGTCACTGAGGAACTCCACTTCTCGGTCCTACTGGAGGTTACCACTCATGAAAGTTCATTGGGGAACTCCACTGCCCATCCTTACTGGAGGGTAATCCCAGTAAGGTTGTCAAGGAATGACACTGCCTAGACCTGCTGGAGGGTAAGACTAGAACATTGAGGAAATTCACTACCCATCCCTACTAAAGGGTAACTCAGAAAGATCATCGGGGAATGCCACTACCCATCCCTATTATAGTTTAATCTCAAAACATCGAGGAACTTAACTACTCATCCCTACTAGAGGGTAACTCAGAGAGATCATTGGGGAACACCACTACCTAGCCCTTCTAGAGGTTAATCCTAGAAATATCTGGCGATTCTACACAATCTTTGTTGTCATCGGGGTGCCTCCTATCTAAGATCCATTCCCAAACTATTTCACTTAGTATCTCTAAATCGACAATTGAGGGAACCATATTATTCTACATGAAAAAAAACATATGATAGGCTACTCAGGAGCCAAAATCTGGGTTCAAATGAAGGAGATACAGACGTTTAAAGTCTCATGAAAAGAGATCAAGGGGTACACGAAATGTTAGGGGACCCACATGGTGTGTGGTCCCACTTCGTAGACTGGTCGTGTGCCTAGATGGCATACAACTTTATCCCATGTAGTATAACATGCCATGTAGGTGGACTACATGTCATGTCCTAACTAACTGAGACCAAATCCGTGTCTGCTAGCCGTGTCTGTGTACTATAGTACATGGTCTATTACTTCACATGGGATGATACCAGTGTGGTCAACCCGTGTCTGTGTAATTATACACAGAATCCTGCCTGTGTGATTCATCACACAGGTTGTCTAACCGGGATAGTGTACATGGAATAGGAGGGAGGTATACATGTTGTGTCATCCTTATAATTTCCCAAACCATAGCCTGCTACTAAGGGATGATACATGTCTTGTGTTCATCCTAGAACATGACATGTAGTCGTGTTTTCCACAGAAACTCCAGATTTAATATCCATGTATGAATTTTCTCCAACCGGTCTAGATATCACCTAGAATTGATCCAAAATCTTAGGATCTGATCAAAACACATGATCACCAACCATCATTCACCAGAAACTAGCCATAATTTGTCATAGGGGTTTGGTCATTCATTTTGCGCATCGTCTTTCACCCCTCAATCGATTTATTGATCTCAAACCAATAGACCAAGCATCCTTGGGTCATGAATATTCTAGATCTATGCCTATCTTGCAAAATCATTCTTGTTTCATCAATCCACCCTGAATCTGGGTTCCTGATCAAGCTCGGGTCGCCCATAAATTATTGAATTGTGAACTTGGGGATCTGACCAGTGAAGAAAGAAAACAAATGAGGGAGAAAAGGCATAAGAACAACGTTTAATTTATTGCGGCCAAGATTTCTTGTCCAATTGATCAAGAACGAGCAGTCCAGATTAGAAAACAACTGATAAAGTAATATTTCAATATTTAGGCTCATGCAAAGGTTTTCAATAGGGGTGTAGATCTAAGAAAAACTATTGATCTGATCAAAAATTTAATCCAAATGCATAAAACACCAAAAGACAAGTCCTACCTCAGTTTTGGATCGATCTTTGATGAAGAATACGCTCGCAAAATTATTGGAAGGAGTTGCAGCATTCATTGTGTCTGGATCCGATCTGATTCAGGGTTCCATATTTGTTTGATCTCAATTCGTCAAAGGGAAAAGGGAGAGAGCTTCGCCGATGGTGGGAGAATTATGAGCCAACCCTAGAGAATTATCCCTAGAAATATATTTACAAACATATCTTTTAAGATAAATGAATATAATTAATTAATTAATTAATTAATTAATTAATCCACTTAAATTTAATGCCAACAAGAGAGGGTTCTGAACATCCCATACCAACTCATTTTATGTTGCGTTGGATAAAATCTACATTCCAGACTCAACCATGGTCTCAAATTTCTAATCCGATTAACTATTTAAGAGTTATCACGTTTTGTTTAACTAAACACATGCACACAGTATAAAATATATTTAATATTTTTATAAAATTAATTATGGGAACAATGGGCCTTAGAATCACATGTTGTTACAGTGCCTAGCTTTGGAAATATATATAGAAATATTACAATGCCTTATAAGCCAAAAAATGGGCCTATATAAAAATGATGAATGAATTATGGAAAAATAAAAAAAACTTACGAAAACTATGGGACTTTTAAAATTTTAAAATAAATTATCAAACATTAAAAAATATGTTATTCTATAAAATACATATATTTACATCCATGTGGAAAAAATAGACTATAGTACAAATAAATTCATACAACACAAAAATTAATAAACATTTAAAATTTCTATTTAAAGGTAGAAGGAACAAAATAATTGATCTTAAAATTTATAAAAATTAATATGAATAACTTTTTAATCAATTAATCCCAAAATTCTCCTTTTTTAATTAAAAATTTCAAGTTAAGTTAAACAATATTAAATATTTATATAATTAAAGCACATTATCACACAAAAAACTGAATTAATTCATCAAGAAGATACAGAAAAAATTTATCAAAAATATGCCACATCACTACAGGGTTGTAGAAAATTTAGAGAATTAAAATTTACCCCATTTAGTCAATATTAAGGTCAACCTTCTTAAACATCATTTAGTGTGATGGTTGGAAATAATTTTTAAAACTCAAAGTATGAAAATAGTCGTCAATTAGGCTATTGAAATCATTTGGTTCTAAAGAATAGGGAATTTATAAAAAATGGGATAAAATGATTGACATGATCCATCACTAGGTAGATAGGAAAATAAAATAGACAATTGGATTGAGGAAATAAAAATCTATGAGTATGGAACCACCCTCTATGGTAGGTACCACTCAAACATGATTTCCAAAAATTAACCTCATCCAATTCACATTAGTTTATGATCCTTACAATAAAAAAATTCATAGTCACCATAGTGAAATCTCAAGGGAAGCCACAACCAAAAAGGCCACAAGTATTTTTAACCCCGAAATCACCTAGGGTATCATTAATTAATCAAATAGATAATTGGGTTGTTAATACAAACTTCTATAGAAATCAATATTTTTAAGGTTGGATACAACTCCAAAGTTATCTCTACAAATAGTTCATGAATCGATTCCTTTATTTGATAAATTTTTAGTGGTAGTTATAGAATATTAACCAAGAACTGAATTCTATGAATAGTCCCATGTATCATAACAAAAACAATATCAAGAGGATAAAAAAATACAGAAAGATCCATAAATCCATAAATAACATTATATAGTAAACAATATGGTATAATTATTATCAGATCTTTGATGTTTATACTAAAATTGGAAAATATCCACACTTATTTGATGTTGATGTGGATTTGGTTCTTAATTTGGGTTTCAAATCAGTAAATGTTATCATTTTTTACCATCTCAATGCTGAATTATGTGGTACTACCAATGAAAATAAAAAAATTAAGTATCTATAGGGAATGTCACTCTTATTGAATACCTCACATTAATGGAAATTCTATGATCCTGGATCCATTCTAATCTTCCATTATTGTCCAATATATGAGCTAGTAGTATGGATAAGGATGAAGGGGTGGATACATCCATAAACCACCCACCACCCAATGATATTAAGATCATTTTGGTTGAAGAATGAATTTCCCAGTATGAAGCCAAAATAGAGTATCTTGAAAATATTAATACTAAATTTATTGGGTGAAACATACCTTATTGATTATAAATTTCAATATAAATCCATAACTCCTTTTTTTGAACCTCATTGGAAAGATAATACTATTAGACCCATGGAAGTAGAATTGATTTTTCCAGCTGACCCAGGACCACATCATCCTATTCAATTAATTACATATCCATTTGAATACCAAGAGTTTTATATATTAAGAAATCATTAGTCTAAAACCCAAGACAGTTAACCTAGAAAAACCTCAATATCAGAAATGAAATCATAAACAAAAACACTAAAGTCTACTACTTCTAGATTAGAGGTTATTAAAGCCCAATGTGCACCAATATAGCCAAAGAAGAAACCACATCCTGAGTGGGTGGACCTCACTCCTCCACCAAACATTGAAAACCCTAAATTCATAATGTTCAATGACATAAAATACATAGATAAGCACATAAATATTTTTTCCACTCGATGTGACCCAATGTTGGGAACTCTGGATCAATAAAAAATATCCAATCTTACATTATTCATACAAACATTAGAGAGCCCTTATTTTTTATTGTATAGTAATATTTTAATTGAGTCTATTACTGGAAAGGATTATTTAAAAAAAAAATATTTATTAGTTTAGTTCAATGATAAGGAAAACTTTCATTCATGAGATATCTAACTATAAATAGTGATATTATGAGAGTGTCATAAAAGTTCATTTCTATATAGACGGATTTAAAGAAATCATTAGAAATTCAACTTACCTAAGATAAATTACTAGATATCTTTGTAGAGAACCCATACGAAGAGTTAGTTACTATGACCATCCCAAAGAAATATCTCATTGGATTTTGAGAGTTTCATATGACAACATAACATTTAAAGGATGCCATTTAGTGAAATAAGATGAAACTTTGAAAACACCACCATCATAGATAAGAAAATTTCGAAAAGTGATAACAATAATTGTTACTCTCAAGATGGAAATAGTAATGACTGTGGTCTGAAATTTAGTTGGGCTCACTACAATATTTAATCTTGGACTATAGTAGAAATGCATAATCATTAATAAAAAAATGAAAGATAAGAAAAAAATAGAGGTGGAATGTCTTCAAAAATAAGAAAAATAAATTTTATTCTTTTAGGGTGTTTAGGTTTTAGAGTACCTCACATCTACCCTATAAAATAACATGATCTCATTATTATAAATAAATAAACACAAGGATGAAGTACTGAATGATCATTCAAATTATTGTGCATATCATTGATTGTTAGGTCATAAAATTCAAGATTTATTTGTCTTCAAGCACATGCATTAAATAATGAGAAATGATGTTGAGGTAACATTGGACATTCCTAAGGAACATGTGACATATGTGTCTATCACTATTCCAAAAGAAGGAGAATAATTAAGAGACATACTAGATGGGGATGTGTAGAAATTTTATAACCAGATGACTGGGATATCTATGAATAATGTGCGAGAAATTATTTGAGAAAGACTACATCAACTAGTCATGACCCTAATTCTATGGGAAAATCCAATAGAAGAGCCTTATAATTCTTAACTATTTAATAGATAAAGAAAAATATTCTAGTAAAAAAATGACTAAGAGGAGGAATCTCTGTGGGTCCTTATACCAATCAAAACTCTCATGAACTTTATATCCCCATTCGGATGAATGGAACCACCCAACCAAACATAACCTTCTTCCAAGGAAGAACATTGTTTCACATATAGCAACATTATTAAATAAATAAATAAATACCTTGATAAGAAGAACTATAACAAACCAACCCGAGTCATCTAAACCAATCACCCGATTTGGCCTATCACAGTTTAGTATAACAAAAATAAAGGAAACAAGTCTTGAATATAACCAAAAAAGACATATAACCAAATTTCAACGCAAAAGAAAGAGATACACCCAAGATCCATACAATCCAAGAAAAACCAGCTAAATCAAAAAGTATGAATAAAACAAGACCAACAAGTCTCCATGTGATTGATAGTAACCTCCAAACCATCCCAAACCAAAGGCTATAACAATAAGATAAGCCAACATACTACAATATTCCCTTATATTTACTTGAATCCTATAATACAACATCTACAACCTCTAAAAGGAAAAATTATGGTGTGAGAAAAAATCCTA
The DNA here is from genome assembly GCA_963277665.1 of Viscum album. Lineage (NCBI taxonomy): Eukaryota > Viridiplantae > Streptophyta > Magnoliopsida > Santalales > Viscaceae > Viscum > Viscum album. The sequence continues at coordinate 510,812,670 of OY728136.1, read as the reverse complement.
GTAAGATACAACCATAGAGTCTATACAAGGTTCAATATCAAGAATACAATAGTTCTAGATTTTAAAACAAAAATATTTTTACAAATCATTTTTATAAATCCAAACCCATTTTTAAATCATTTTCCTATGTTTTTTCATAAATTCCTTTCTTATCCATAAAACCAAGAATATAAAATGTAGAAGTGATAAAATAGGAAATCATATCCAAACCCATAAGGTAAGAAAGTAAAAACACATTCATGACAGAATCCATTATATGAATCCATGAGATATAACTACATGTGAGAACACATGAGTAACTATCCATGATAAAAAAATCATGTGATAAATAAACATAAATGAAAATGCACTCCGAATTGGGACCTAACCTATGAGAATATGTACTAGACATAAAAGAGACTTCCATAGGCATAATTTGGTACTAACTAATATCAAGTCCTTCTATAGTTCATCGATATCACAAATAAACACCTAGTGGCGGCACACACACTAGGATCACCTATGTTTCTTTCCCGACGCACCCAAGGTTCCCAATGTGCCAAGTTTGTCAAATTTAATTTAAAAAACCTTTCTCACAATTTGTAAAACATTTTAAAATCCAAAAAAATATTCTCCTATGTTTAAAAAACCCATTTCCAATCCAAAAGCTCCCTTCAAGTATTTAACCAAGCACTTGGTGTGAAAAAACCCGTTTTTAAATCAAAACCCTTTAAAAACATGAATCTTCATAATAAGTCCATTGAAACCATAAATAAATTAAATTAAATGAATAAAAAAACATAATTTTACAAGAAATAAAAGTAATTTATAGAATTAATCCACTGTATAGAAACATATACCTAAAAATAGAGGTAGCACAAACCGCCCTAAAAAATGTAGACCGAGGAAGGATAGATCGGGTCCTCACAATCCTATATCCACAAGGAATAATGTAAAACATATTTCTGACCCATTATATCTAGAATAAATATCCCATTAGGTTTCCAAAATATGAGAGGAGAATACATCTAACATGGATCTATAAAGAAGAGGATAAACCAGATCAAGAACGCAACATACCTCGAAGAGATCTATCAAGAATAAAGGAATTACACCAAGAATACAAGGGGAGAGACCGAAAATGCATTGGGGAAGGATAATGATGAGCCAAAATTATATTAGGGATTGATTATGCTTAAAAATGACCATGTTAAAAAATTCTAAAATACCATTTTTTAATAGTTTGTATGAGGGTCGCATAGTTTCCTAGAGGAGGCCACATGGTTAACTAACCACACGCCTTAACCATGCACCTCTATTTTCTATTCTATATGGGTTCATGGTTTGTCTGCACAGTCAGTTTAACCATTCACTAACCATGTAAACCCCTCTATCCAAAGGGTGCATGAATTTAACTAGAGGCCACATAGTTTCTTTAACCATGATCAAACTGTGCAAAACTCCTCTGTTCAAACATAGTACCATACCACAAAGTTACAACATGATTAAACTAAATGTGTGCCTTAACCACACACCTATCCCATTTTCCTCAATAAAAAACTTTATTTTAAACCTTTGATCCCCTAAATATTCTCATACCCCAAATATAGAGACCCTAGCCTTTTACACATATTATTACATGATTTAAGTATAATTACCCATGAAATATATAGAAGGATAAAAAATTCTAGTGTCTTTGGAAGACTAGGTGCACAATTAAAAAATATAAAACTAGAAATAAACATCATTTTATTAATCTCTATAATGGGATCCTAACTCCCTTTGAGCTCCTCTAACTACATATGATAACCTGGGAAATAAATAGACAAAAGGGATGGGCTAAATATCCCACTAAGGGAATAAATAGGGGAATAAAGCATAACACACAAGTTAAAGGCATAACATTATAACATAAAAGGAATGAATCATGAATAAAAACATGGAATAATAACATATAAAACATGGAATCATATAATAATGGAAATATTGTAATATTGAAGCAACATATAACATGAAATAAACATGAGTCAAGGATAACTTCCAAGGCTATATCACATGGTGGAAAAGGTCCCATAATGGATTAGGTTTACTACCTAATCCCTTACAATATGTTTGTTGATACTAAACATTACCCAATGTATTGTAGAACTATTTGGGCACACCCATCATATCATGTTCATGAATATGTGTGCCACATAAGGAATTGAACCTAAGTATTTAACATAACAGTTACAAATGGAAAGAAATGGGTTTTGAAATTATGTCACAAGGCATAACCAAAGGGCGTATCATAATGTTTTACATTAAATAAGGGATTAAATAATTAATGGAAATTAAATAAGGAAAAATAGGCACATATTATGATAAATTATATCCAAATGATGTGTAATCATGAGAAAATAGTGGTTAGGTTACCTTGGAAATGTGCCACTTAAGCGGGGTTTTAAGGAAAAAAGTAAAGAGTCTTTAAAAGGGAGTAAGAGCATAAAACCATAAGTGAATTAAAAATGGGGTTTCTTGATAAAAGTATAGATTTTAGAAAATTTGGGTGTATTAAAACATTTTATGGAGAATACTTGAAAATGGGTATATAATAGAGAAGTTCCCTTTAATAAACTTACTTATCGATAGGAATTGAGAATGGAACCTTTTAAAACATGTATTACCCCATCAAATAAATATGAATTGAATTAGTTATATATGTGTGGAAAATATACTAATAATATTCTAACACCCCAAAAATTTATAAATAAATTTAATATAGAATGAATAACACAAAGAGTCTCTACAAAACACTACTTAGTTATAGCCTATCCATTACAATTAAGTTTTCCAGCTCTATGTTTTGAATTTTGAAAATATGACATACACAGTTTCGATTAGTAAGTTATTTAGAGTCTGATGGAATTAACTTAATTTTCGTTGAACAATAACCTAACCTCATGAATAGTAACCTTCCCTTATGAATATTAACATACCCTTATGAATAGTAATATGACTCTTATAAATGGTATCCATACCCATGAATGTATAAATAAATTTAGGCACCTTTAAAATAAAGATGAATATTTTAAGTGTTTTTATTTTTCTATTAAATAATGATTTTAATTAAATATTTAATTAATCATTTTTAGAAAATTATTTTTGAAAAATAGAGTTCATTTTTGGATTCTACTCATCAAAAAACGGTTAAGATAAATTTTTGGTATTTTATTTGAAATACTTGAATTTTTTATGAATAGTGAAATACCATAATTTACAAAATAAGCTAAATACACTAATTATAGAGTTATGTATGATGTTATGATGATGTAAGCCCAATTAATTCCAATTCAAATGATAAAATTACTATTATTGGTCATGGAAGACTCACTATTCCTTGTCTTGTGGAGAAAAAATAAATTAATGAATATAATATAGAGAAATCCCCTCTTCCCTCCACTATATAAACCACCCCTCACCCCCTCTTCCTCCCACACCACTCAAGCTTCATTCCTTTACTAAATTCTGATCAAATATCTCCCTAACCTCCTCTCCCATGTCCAATACCTTCTGGTCTCACAAAAAGGCCAAAAACAAAGGCCATAAATAGATTCTCAAGGAGTACTCAAGGGGTGAACCCCTCTTCTCTTTTCTTTCAATTTCTTTTACAAAGTTCCATTATTTTGTTCTCTTTCTCAGATACCCTCATCCAAATTCCATGAAAATTCCTGTAACTTATATGTACTAGATTTTCATTATGCTAATGTAATATTTCATCATAATTTCTCTTTTTCCCTTCCTTTTATACTATAAATGCAAACACCATCCGAGATGTGTTAATTTATCACACTCAAGGAAGACGGGGTTTCAATTTGAATTACTATCTTCAAGACTGGTCATTAACCCATTTCAATGGTTGAAACAGATAATAATATATGTATTTTATCTTGTTTAATGTTCTGTAATCCTTACACACTCATAATATGGAATAATAATACAAAATAAGTTCTTTGTGCAGAAAACCGCCAAGCCAAAACCAAGCGTTTATCATTAACCCATCGAATGAGTCATTATCATGGTATATAACATGAATGATTATAAGATCATTTATATCTATTTAATGTCACTAATATTATATATTAACAGTTATTTATGTTTAAACACATTTCAAATGAACTTCCAGTCATAAATACAAGTAAACAAATCTTGAAAACCAAGGAAGAAAATGTTTCCAAAACAATAAAATTGAATATATTAAACCCATTAAAAAGTCCATTAATGAACCTAACAAGGTTATAACATATCAATTAAATGTTTATGAGGTTTTGTACTGATTAATTAATGAAGGTAAAATTCGATTATTCAGGTTTTTAAGAACAATCAAGTACACCTTCGAGCTTTAGGTAAGGGATTGCTTAACTCAATTTTCATTATTTGAGTTAAACATCTATTTCATTGGTTACATTGTTCCAAGAATACGTGTGAATGAACTATTATTGTTTTATAATGTATATCCACTTATATTTTGTGTATTTTTATTGTTCTCACATAAATATTTCATCGATTTATCCTCACTCTAATGATACAATTTTTGAAAGGGATATCTTAACTCAATTTCCATTCGTTGAGTTAAACATCATTGTCAATGGTTTTGTATTTTCCAAGAATATGTATGAATGAACTATGATTTTTTTATTCTATATATCCACTTTTATTTTGTGGGTTTATTTTTTTCACACATAATTATTTCATTGATTTATTCTCACTCTAATGATACAATCTTTGTAAGGGATCCTCTCTCTCACTTTTGTTCAAGAATTTCCCCTATGTTGTGCCCTTTTATTTTTAATTCATAATGATGGGGTATGTTTTAAAACCTACCCCATTCTGAACTTATGAAATATAAATAATTATATACCCCTTTACCTCTGATTAATCCCTTACAAGAACACTTGTTACCATGCCGAAATGTTTTTAAGGGGTTTTCTCATCTCACTTTCAATTCTATGAGATTTCAATTGTTCACCTCTTATTTCTTATATGTGTTATAGGTGAACTGAAATTTGATATATATTATCATTATTCTCTTTATATTCATGGTATTCTGTGATTAAGTTGGTGGTTATTAACTTTTGGTCATACAACTCAATTGATTACAACATGGTAACAAGCTTTGTCTCAATTTTCACTTCGTTGTGACTTGCTTAGTATTGTGCACCTACTCTTTTTTATGTGGTGTGCCTACTGACCATTTTAGACCACTTTTCTATGGAAATTATATTCCATTTTAATGTCCATATTCTCATATTATGGATATGATTATTGTCTAAGTCGTATACCATTTTACATACGATATTTATTTTGAATGTTGTTTTTACTGTGCAAATATTGATGAATCTGTATCCTCTATTATATATAGATAATGTAAAGGAATATTGATATTATGTTGAATCTATGTATAAATAATGCATTGGAAATTCAGAAGTGGGTGGGGACCACTACATCCCATCGATTCATCGACAGGTCTCATGAGACAATCAGTTTGGCGACAAACCCTTCGAGTCTGTTTCCAAAAATCAGACGGGTTTCTACCCACAAAACTAAAATGTTTTAACAGTATTATGGTATCATGTGCTAGATACATGTAGTAAAATTAATAATAATTCTCTTTATTCATTATCAGTTATTACTATCCCTGAGTTTTTCACTATGAAAAAATCTATGGATGCAGTTTCATTCTCAGTTTATTAATGGCATTAGTTTTTCATTTATTCACCATGCCATATTGACTATGCCAAATTGTTTATGATTCCTATATTATTGATTCATGATTTCTCCATTTTTAACCCTTACTGAGCATTTTATCTCACCCCTTTTATTTGTTTACCTTCAACATGTTATGAAGAGGAGACCATTTATTGAGTTCTGTGGATGCATATTTTTGTTTTTGTTATGTATTGTATTTTGTAACCTTTTCAAATGTAATTTGAGTTACATATAATTATCTAGTTTCTTTAATACTTATAAACTGATTGTTGCTTCGGGATTTCATTCCTTATAAACATGCCAATATAAAAATTAATTCATCTACTCCAGTTTAGAGGGGTCGGGGTGTTACAGTTGGTATCAAAGGAAGTTTAGTAGAAAACTTGGAAACTAGATTAGAAAACATAGATTAGGGAACAAATACATAAGGTAGTATTTGAGGATAAACATACAATAAAGTACCAGTATTTTGGTAAGGAAAAAATTATGTGGATATTTCTAGAAAATACATACCTATCTGGATATGAGCAGGTAGAGGTGGCTCTGACACAGATGTACCTAGGAGTGAAAGCTCTGACAAGGAGTTTCGGGCTTGACCCAGGGTATCCTGGTACACGACAAGGGGCCTTGATGCACTCTTGGTTATGACACTCTTAGGGGATATGCTTAAGATAATTCATATTTTCTTTACAAGCCTTTATGAAGGATTGAAATATAAAATTTTCCTCAGAGAAACCATGTTTATGATATTAGCTATGCATAAAACTTAAATCTATGTTAAGTTATTTTCTATTTTAGATTCATAAACTAATATAGTGTATGCCATTATTTAGAAATGGTGCCTAATGGAAGAAGGGGAATCAATACCCGTAGACAACTTTAGGGATTATGAGTTTTCGTTAAAAATATGGTTATTCTCTATATCTATTCTTTAAGTTAAATCCTTGTTTTATAAATTTTCAGATCATGGAAAGTCAGTTACAAATGGAAGGAGGAGGATCTCAAATGAAATTTCTATCCATTCCTAATGAATCTTGCAATAATTATTGAAAATTCCTATCCCAACAGTTCTGAAACATTTTCTAATATACAACTCACTTGCAAGCAAGTGTTTTAGATATCAAACACCCCCATTATACCTCGATACCATCGTGGATCATGGGTTGTATTTAATCAAATCATATTTTCTCAATATTCTCATATTTTCAAGAAAGGTAAATATTATCAAGGAATTTTTGAAATATTTTACCTTATCACAATATTTTGAATCATATTATGATTATGAAAAAGGTGGTAATGAAGGAGCCCCTTGTGCAACTTATTTATATTTGATTTTGAAATATAATCTTTCAACACATAATTATGGAATTTTAAAAGGACCATTGATTGAATGTTTCAACTCAAATTTGATCTGACTATATTATAAAAATCATGTTCTATCGATGTTTTGAAATTATATGTCATACAAAATTATTTTTGGAAACTATTTTTCCGTGAACACCCTAATGACCAAAGTTTTACAAGGTGCATTTGGATGAAGGAATCAAATGATTTTGAAGGATCTCTAAATCATTTTTACAATGCATGGACCTTCTATTTTTATGATCAAGATGATGATTAAATGAGATGGACAACATGATCAAGGTACCCTCACTTTTTTTAATAAGTAAATAAAATTGCGAGGATGCAATTTCCCAAAGGTGGGATGATTCAAGCTCAAATTTACCCAAGATAAGAAAGTAGAACGATCCTTATAGTCTAGCTTGGGTTGTCGAATCCTCAGAGACCTAAGAAGTAACCTATATACATGCACATTCTAAGGACTGTTTTTGGCTATAAAGTGGCCAAATTGGGTTGATTTTAGATGGGTTTAAAGGATCACTAACATATTTAAGTTAATTTAAATTAAGGTAATGAGTTGATCCTAGGTTATCACTTGGGGTGGATTGGATGAATTCATTTTTTAATGATTTCAATTTATTATATTTGAGATGAGTTCATTTAAGAAGATCAAATAAAATCATCACCTACTGGTTTAATGCCTAAACACCCTAATAATATAAACTTGAAGGATCAAAATTTTGAGCACTCCAAGGTAAATGTTCGTATTATCACTTGAAATGTGTGACCTTAAATTCAATAAGGATGAAGAGGTTTTAAAATCATCAAATAAAAATCTCATTTAAAAGAAGTGAATATCCATTAATGGAGTGATAAATAACATCAAATACAACCCCTTTATACTCCCTTGGATAAACCCATAAAATATTTATCCCTCCATTGATGACATGTCTTCAATGGAAGTGGGAAGTAGACTTACGAGGGTGGAATTGAAGAAGTAAAAACAACAATAAAAATCGATCACTCCACCATTGTGTGATAAATATCACACAGTATAGTGTGAATAAATTCAAACCTTGAACCAATGGTATCAACGTGATATATAGAATAACATAATAAGAGTAAAGTAAAAACTTTTATTAAGAAACTAAGGTGAATCAAGGAACTTACAATTGATGGAATGCGATTACAACATCAAATTGGCAGCATAACATTAAGATGAAAACAAAGCTCAAAGATTGAAAAACTCATCTATCACCACTTCCATAAATAGTAATTTTGGGAGCCTTGGGTCGATCCTACAACATTAAAAAGCATCCCACTTGATAATGGTAGGCCTAGGGTGGTAGAAAGCTTGTGGAATTTGGACTTTTCCACTCTTGACCCGAGAAGGCAGCCAACTTGCAACCACCAAACATACGTGTCTGGAAGACCTTCTATATGGAATAATTAGAGTAGGACATAGAAAAAGAAAATTGATCTCCGGATGTCTCCTAACCTCCTGTAAATCTTGATCCCATTTTGAGTTTTTGATTCCGAGATATGATTATATTGGTAGGCTTTTTTCTAGGCCACAGAATGGGGACCAGAATTTTATCTCCATATTGGTCTGCCTTAATAACCACCATGTAGGACTAATTAGCTCTGGCTCATAAAAAATTATTTGTTCCTATACATGTATTATATAATCCCACGAAATATGGGATTCATTATGCCTTTATTTTGGGCCCCACATCCTCATCAGTGAGATGGTGTCCAATCTGACTTCTCCAGAATTGTTTCCTTTCATCGCAAAATATCCCCATCTTATTTCATGAATTATCCATTGATCCATGAAAAAAACATGTTAATATTAAAGTTTAGATCAATTTTCCAAAATATCAAATTGAAATATGTATAATTACATTTCTTAAAATCAGATGAATCATTGGGTACTTTAAATGATGTTAAAAAATGTACCACATAATGGTGCATTTTAAGAAGGAATTACAATCATAATGTGAAATGATGTTCAAAGTATAAAATGCACTAAAATGGTGTCTATGAGTAATAAATAAAATGAATATTATATAAATTAACAATTAATATTATCCTCATTTAGTGGCTAATCATACCCCCAACTCGAGTTTTTCTAGTCCTGAGCAAAATATATCTCAACAATATGAAATTTGAATTACTTTTACAAAAACATTTTAATACACAATGGTCACCAAAAACACTTGAAACAAATAATCATGAAACCCATCAAAATATTTTAATACAATATAGTTTCATAAGCATATCCCAATCCCAAGCCCATTCCTTTGTTCAAATTCATCACTATATTTCATCCAATATCAATTAAGAGTGATGATGTGTTGTGCATCGCATTAGACATGGGGGTTCATCTTTATTAAAGTGGGAAATGATGTAAATGCTAGGTGGAATCACATTTCAATATTAAGATGAGTATTAATTTTTTTATTTTATTGTTTTTGTTTTTTTTTTGTTTTTTCAATTTTTCCATGGTAATTGAAGTTTCACTCAAAATAGTCAACCCCTGTAGCGAGACTTTGTCGATGAATCCCAGGATCAAAGACCTTAGGTAACCAAGTTAATCCCACATACTCAGGCATCATCTCGAGTTAACTTAGTCTAAAAAATATTCAAATTACCAAAAATATAGATAAAATTACTAACTCTGGGCTAGACAACTATGGAGTCGCGATCCCCAAGTGCCGAAAGCCACGCATTAGGTCATTTCATTTCTCTACACGCAAATTTATTGTTTTTTTATTCTTTTGAATACTCATATTAAAACTAAAATGATCACCAAGCCTATGCTATTTATTTGGGGTACCCCATGAAATCAAACTAATACCCCACTATCCAAAGGACGTGCATTTTGATTCTTTTTTTATTTGGATGAAAATATAAACAATGAAATATCACATTGGACAACCAAAATTTCTAAAATATATGCTCATGAAAATTATACAAGGATTAAAATTAGAATCGGGGCCTGCTAAATTATTTGATATTCAGTTTCAAAGTGTGAAATGTGTATTACCATGTTCAAAGTTAAAGGAATTTTTCCTTCCATTTACACACATTTTTTTAAATCATTCATTTTTTTACACAAAAGCAAAAAAATATATTTCATCTCCCCCCCAACTTAAAATAACATTGTCCCCAGTGTTTGAAGAAATAGAAATTTAGAAGGAGTAGAGGTAGAAAAGGGAATTTTAAAAAGGAAATTGAAATATGAGGATCATGGAATGAAGTCACCTAGTGGTTGAAGTTGAAGTTCTTTCTGCTCCAATTTAGTCCTTTGATATCCATGTCACTCGCAGAGTTCCCTAGTAGAAAATGAAAAAAAACAATATATATATATATATTTATATAATAAAGAAAGTAAAATATAAGTATATATATAAAAATTATAGAATAAGGAAGCACAAAAAGCCGTAGGTTAGTGGTAAGTGTGTGCCCCTGTCTCCCTTCGGTCCTGGGTTCGAATCCCCGTGGCTTCGCCAGTTGTGATAGGGTTTTCCCTACGACCTACAATGTGGCCTTTTTTTATTATTATATTTTTATTTTTTGTATTTTTATTTTAACCTACAAACACATAAAATAAAATAAACTGATGATACATTGTCTTCTTTTTAAATTTCTGGGTAAGGTATTACTCAAGGATCACACCATGTGACATAGATGAATATGGTTCCCCCCTTTCGTAACCATCCATACTCATAATAGAAGAACATGTCAATAGTATATATTTTTTAAATATAAAAATGATTCATTAATCCTATTTAAAATATAAAGTTGATTAAAACAAAAAAATGATTAGAAACTTGAAAACCATGGGTTGCCTCCCATGAAGCGCTTTGTTTAACGCCATTAGCCCAACATGGATCCTAAATCTATCGATTTTTTCCTGGTTCATAGGTTGGCTCAGTTAACTAAACCTCTATTTCCTGTTTATCGAATGATTCAATGAATGGTTTTAAACTTTACCATTGACCTTGAAAATGTAACCACTTGTGGGATCTTGAATCTCTACTGCCCCATGGGGGTACACCTTATACACTATGTATGGACCTGACCATCTAGACCTCAACTTTCCCGGGTGTAAATGAAGTTCAGAAATATACAAGAGCACAAATTTTTCCGGTTCAAAATGTTTGACTTTGATATTACTAGATTGGTAGGCTTGAACTCTAGCTTTATTAATCCTTGAATTTTCATAAGCCTCCATCCTTTGTTACTCCAGTTCATTGAGATCTAATTTCCTTTTTGTTCCGGCCAATGAGAGGCCATAATCCATTTTTTTAATTGCCCAAAAGGCCTTATGCTCAATTTCAACAGGTAAATGGAATGATTTTACATAAACCAACCTATATGGTGACATTCCTAGGATGGTTTTTTATGTTGTACGATATGCCCAAAGAGCATCTAAGTGTTTCTTAGACCAATCTTTCCTAGAAGAATTGACAGTTTTTTCAAGAATATTCTTAATCTCCCTATTTTCTAACTCAGCTTGACCATTGGTCTATGGATGGTACGTAGTGGAAACTTTATGATAAATCCCATACTTATACATGAGTGAAGAGAATGGACGGTTATATAAATGGGTTCCTTGATCACTGATTATAGCCCTATGAATTCCAAATCGAGAAAATATATTCTCTTTCAGAAATTGTATCACAACATGATGGTCATTAGACTTGGTAGGAATGGCTTCAACCCATTTTGAGACATAATCAATAGCTATGAGGATGTAGAGGTATCCCCTAGAGTTTGGGAAAGGACCCATGAAATTGATTCCCCATCAGTCAAAGATTTCAATCACTAAGATGGGAGTGAGTGGCATTTGATTTCTTTTTGTGATTGACCCTACTTGTTGAAACTTAGGACATATTTGATAAAAATGTGTAGGAGTCCCTTGAGAGGGTGGGACAGAAGAGACCACACTAAAGAACCTTATCATAAGTTTTCTTAGAGGAAAAGTGACCTCCACGTGCCTCACTATGACTGAATTTAAGGATGGACTCTTGTTCAGATTATGGGACACACCTCCTAATGACTTGGTCAAGGCAGAACTTATAGAGGTATGGATCATCAAACACATAGTGCCTAACATTAGAAAGGAATTTACTTAGATCTTGAGTCCCTAAGAATTTTGGGATGACTACTGTAACTAAGAATTTGGCTATGTCGGCATACCAAGGGTAGTCACTCACAGAGTATAGGTATTCATCAGGGAATGAATCATACACAAAAAGGTGATTTGAGTTGTCTTTGAATTCTATCCTATAGAGGTGATCAACTACAACATTTTCAAAACCATTTTTATCTTTGATTGTGAGGTCAAATTATTGTAAGAGAAGGACCCACCTAATCAGTCTAGCCTTGGTATCTTGTTTTTGGAAGAGGTATTTTAGTGCAGAATGGTCAGTGAACACAGTGATGGGGGATCCTAAGAGGTAGGACCTATACTTCTCTAAGGAAAACATAATAGCAAGTAACTCCTTTTCAGTAGTGGTGTAGTTGATTTGGGAATCATTTAAGTATTTTATTGCATAAGCAATGACATAAGGAGTTTTATCACAACGTTTTCCTAACACAGCTCCTACAACAAATTCACTGACATCACACATAAGTTCTAAAGGAAGGTTCCAATTCGGAGATTTCATAATGGGAGGAGAGGTGAGAGAGTATTTGAGGGTTGAGAATGAACCCTCACAACTTTCTGTCCAAAAAAATGGATCATCCTTTATTAAGAGAGCACAAAGGGGATAGAATATTGAACTAAAGTCCTTGATTAATCTTCTATAGAAACCAGCATGTCTTAAGAAAGACCTCACTTACTTGACAGTTTTGGGTGATGGACGGTGACGAATGATGTCAAACTTGGATTTATCAACTTCAATCCCCCTACCTGAGACTAGATGGCCTAGAACTAGTCCCTATTTAACCATGAAATGTCATTTTTCCCAATTTAGGATCATATTCTTTTCTTCACATCTTGACAAGACTCTATCCACATTCCTCAGACATCCCTCAAATTTTTCCCTAAACACAGAGAAGTCATCCATGAAGACCTCAAGAAAATCCCCTACCATGTCTGAGAATATTCCCATCATGCACCGCTGGAAGGTTCTAGGGGCATTGCATAACCCAAAGGGCATGCATTTGAACGCAAAGGTGCCGAATGGACATGTGAATGTTGTCTTCCCTTGATCCCCTAGGTAGACCTCAATTTGGTTATACCCTGAGTACCCATCTAAGAAACAGTAGAAGGCATGACTTTCCACTCTCTCTAGGACTTGGTAAATTAATGGTAAGGGGAAATGGTCCTTCTTAGTGAACGAGTTTAGCTTCCTATAGTCAATGCAGACCCTTCATCCACTACTCACCCTAGTTGGAAGAATCTATCCATCCTTATTGGTTATCACTGTGATTCCTGCCTTCTTGGGAACCATTTGGATTGGGCTGACCCACTCACTCTTAGCTATGAGATATATGATACCAGATTTTAACAATTTCATAAGTTCCTTCCTTAATACCTCCATGAGATTAGGATTGAGTGGCCATTGAGGTTGACGACATGGCTTTGAATTAGATTCCAGAACAATCCTATGAGTCTCGATAAGTGGGATAATCCCCGGAATATCAGACAAGGTCCAACCAATGGATTTATTATGTTTCCTAAGGACATCTAGAAACATCCTCTCATGATTAGCTTCAAGAGAAGAAGAAATGACAATAGGATGTGTTTGATTGTCCCCTAGGATAGCATACTTGAGTGCAGCAGGAAGTGCCTTCAATTCAATATCAGGTTGGTTTAGAATTTCAACATAAGATTGGGACATTGGATTAAGATCAATTTTATTTCCTATAGTTTCATATAGGATTGATTCCCCACATGTATAAGTTTCAGCTACTAGATTGGATTGATCATATTTAGGGAAGGAAGTTGGTGTGGTCTCCATGAAAGTGGTTTTATAAAAGGTTTCACTAATTGTTGGACCTAAGACTTCATCATAAGAGCAATTTGAAAATGATTCAAGCCAATGAGATAAAATTCCTTCATATGAACAAAGTAAATCAATCTCATCCTGACTTAAACATCCATAAAATATTCCTTGATGTTCTATGGATTAATTATCAATGCTTTCTATAATTTTTAATTCCTGAATGTTCTCATCATCCCCTATTTGTGACCTTTCATTATGGATGTTCAAGTCTAGACTCATGTTCCCAAAGGTGATGGTCATTTTCCCATTTTGGACTCGGATAATAGAGTTTATTGTTGCAAGGAAGGGACGACCAAGGATAATTGGGGTTTGTTACTTATTTCTTAAGTTTGGATGGTTGTCAAGGACAATGAAGTCAGTAGGGTAGATGAAGTTTTCAACCTTTACCAGAATGTCCTTTAAAATCCCCTTTGGAACCCTAATGCTATGATCAACAAGTTGAAGTGTGAAAGATGTGGGTTGGAGCTCTTCTAGGCCTAACTGGCAGTACACAACATAGGGGATGAGATTTACACTAGCACCTAGGTTACACAAGGCCTTTACAACTTTTCTCTATCCTAGTTCAACATTGATATAAGGGCAACCTGGGTCTTTCAACTTAAGAGGAATGGTCCCTTGAATGGTGGTACTCACATTAGCAGCCAAAAGAACTTGGTTTTTATGTGAAAATTTTCTTTTAAAAGTGCAAAAGTCTTTAAGGTAGTTTGATTAGGCAGTTATGGTTTGGATTGCATCGATAAGGGGAATGTTCAACTTGACTTGTGAGAATATTTCTCTCAATGTTTCACTCAATTATAGCTTGGTTTTCCCCCTCATGCGTTGAGGAAATGGTGCAGGTTGTGGGGTTGTTTGTTGAAGAGTTGTTTCTTTGACAATGTTATCTTGTTTTTCAGTTTGATTGTTTGGTTCGTTTGAATTTTCATCCAAGTTTGAATCTTCATATGGGTTCTGAATTAGTTGTTCAGGTTTCTCAATTGATTTCCCACTTCTTAAAATAGTCACAACCTTTAGTTGTTCATGAGTTTTTTGAGTGCAACTTGACACTCCCCTTGAAGTTGAGGATGGTACCACCTGAGTAGGCATGGGTGTCTTTCCAGTTTTGATGGTTTGAAGTTCTTTTTTTAGGGAAGAGACTTCTGAGTTCATTCTTTCCATTTGTATGCATAGTTGTTCTAGTAGGCTTTATAGAACAGTTTGGGTTGGTGCTTAAGAATATTGGTTTATCCCAGGGGGATATTTTGGAGGTGGGATGGTTTTTTGAAAATGGACCGGTGGCTATTGGTATTGGATAGGTTGGGTTTGGAACTGGTTATGGGTTTGGTAGTTCTGATTGGGGTAAGGATTTTGTCCCTGTGGTTGGCTAGGTTGTTGGTTATCTTTCCAACAGAAGCCTGGGTGGTCATTACACCTTGGGTTGAAGTTGTTTTGGTATTGAAGATTTTGAAAGTTCAAAGAATTTACTTCCACTGGGGGTTCTCTTAAAACAACATCCTTTATGAATGGAATGGTTGGGTAGTTGTCTGTCTTATGGTCATGTTTGTCACAAATTGTGCAAACAGGGTCTATAGTTTGGATTTCATGGACTTTCCTAAGGTCTATCTCTTCAACCTTCCTAGAGAGTGCTGTGAGTTTATCCCTAAGGATTTCCTCTTCTCTAAGTGTATGAATTCCAGTAGTTCTTTGTGGCTTTTCATAATAAGTTGAAGTTCCCCATGTTTGGTTTTGTTCAGAAGGGATTTCTAGATACTCATAAGCATCATTTGGGGCTTTGTTTTTAAAGGTTCCATTACACATCATGTCAATGAATTGTTTGTTCCCCGGACCCAACCCTTCATAGAAAATTCTCACTTGTTCAGGAATAGAAAAACCATGGTGTGGAACCATGTTTAGAGTGTCCTTAAAACTCTCCCATGTTTCATAGAATGACTCTCCCTATTTTTCAAAAAGGTTTTGGATAATATTTTTAAGTGCAATTGTTTTGTGGTGGGGAAAGTATTTTTTGTATAATTATCTTTGTAGTTGGTCCCAAGAGTTGACGGATGATGGTCTCAAATTTTTTAGTCAATTTTTATCTTTATCCTTTAAAGAAAAAGTAAATAGCCTCATCTTAGATGATTCTAGTTGATGTGGGGGACACATGGTTTCTACAATGTCATTGAAATCCTTAATGTGAAGGTAGGGCATCTCAGACTCCATTCCATTAAATGTGGGAAGATGGTTTAGGACATGGGGTTTAAAGATGTAGTTTACATATCCTAGGGAGTTGTGTCTAATTCATGAGGGGGAATTGGTCCAGGAAGGTGTGAGGTAGTCATTCATGGTTTGATCAACTGCATTCCCCAAGTTTGGGGCTGCCTCATTTGGGTTTCCATTTTGGTTTCCACCCAAGTTTATGAGCTGGTTTCTTTGAATACATTCCATTGAAATGGGATCAATTTTGGACTCTGGAGTATTAGGAAGATTAGGATCTAATAAAAAGAGTTCCCTTGGTGTACTTGACTCCTCAAGCCCAGGACTATCCACCCTAACTAGACGGTTTGATTGATCGCGGGTGTAGGCGGACATGCGACAAAAGAAAAAAAATGAGAAAGGGACAAGATAAGAGAATTTTGATGAGAAAAGAAGAAATGGGGGAGAATAGAATGGGTGTTTAGATGAATTACTTGGGTCCTTGTAAATAGTGCCAAAATTTGATTCACGCTCAAATTTACCCAAGAGAAGAAGGTAGAACAGTCCTTGTAGTCTAGCTTGGGTTGTCGAATCCTCAGAGACCTAAGAAGTAACCTATAGACATGCATATTCTAAGGACTATTTTTGGATATGAAGTGGCCAAATTGGGTTGATTTTATATGGTTTTAAAGGATCACTAACAGATTTAAGTTAATTCAAATTAAGCTAATGAGTTGATCCTAGGTTATCGTTCGGGGTGGATTGGATGAATTCCTTTTTTAATGATTTCAATTTCTTATATTTGAGATGTGTTCATTTAATAAGATCAAAAAAAAATCATCACTTACTGGTTTAATGCCTACACAACCTAATACTAATCACCTATACACTTGAGGGATCAATGTTTTGAGCACTCCAAGGTAATGGTTTGTATTAGAACTTGAAATGTGTGACCATAAATTCAATAAGGATGAAGAGGTTTTAAAATCATCAAATAAAAATCTCATTTAAAAGAAGTGATTAGCCATTAATGGAGTGAGAAATAACATACAATCCAGCCCCTTTCTACTCCCTTGGATCAAACCATAAAACTTTTATCCCTTCATTGTTGACACGTCTTCAACGAAAGTGGGAAGTAGACTTATGAGGGAGGAATTGAAGAAGTAAAAACAACAACAAAAATTGATCAATCCACTGTTGTGTGATAAATATCACAAAGTATAGTGTGAATAAATTCACAACTCGAACCAAAGGTATCAACGTGATATGCATAATAACAGAATAAGAGTAAAGGAAGAAATTTTATTAATAAACTAAGGTGAATCAAGGAACTTACAATTGATGGAATGAGATTACAACTTCAAATTGGAAGTATAACATTAAGATGAAAAGAAAGATCAAATATTGAAAAAAATACTCTGTCAACAATGCCTTAAATAGGAATTTTGGGAGCCTTGGGTTGATCCTCCAATAGTACAAAGCATCCCACTTGATTATGGTAGGCCTAGGGTGGTGGAAAGCTTGTAGAATTTGGACTTCTCCACTCTTGACTTGAGGAGCTGTCCAGCTTGAAACCACCAAACAGACACCCCTGGAAGACCTTATAGATGTCCAAATTAGAGTAATTAATAGAATAAGAAAATGTATCCCCTGATGTCTCCTAACCGTATATAGATTTTGGGCCCATTTGGAGTTATGGATTCGGAGATATGATTATATTGATAGGATTTTTTCTAGGCCGAAGAATCTGGCCTCGAATTTTATCTCTATATTGGGCCACCTTGATGACCAATATAGAGGCCAAATTAGCACTGGATCCTGAAGACGGATTTGTTCCTATACATGTCTTCTATCATCACCCGAAATTTGGGCTTCATTGGGCCTGTATGTTGGGCCCCAAATTCTCATCAGTGGGATGGTTCCCAATATGACTTCTCCAGAATTGTTTCCTTTCATCACAAAGTATCCCTATCTTCTTCTATGAATTCTCCATTGACCCCGGAATGAAACATGTTCATATTGAAGTGTAGATAAATTTTCCAAAATATCAAATTGATATATGGATAATTACATTTATTAAAATCAAATGAATCATTGGGTACTTTAAATGATTTTAAGACATGTACCACATAATAGTGCATTTTAAGAAGAAATTACAATCATAATGTGAAATGATGTTCAAAGTGTAAAATGCACTAAAATGGTGTTTATGACTAATAAAGAACATGAATATTATATAACTTAACAATGAATATTAGCCCCATTTAGTGGCTAATCATGAGGATAATATAACACCCCAAGAATTTACAAATAAATTTAATATAGAATGCATGAAACACTAAGTCTCTACAAAACACAACTTCATTATAACCTATCCATTAAACATAAGTTTTCCAGCTATGTGTTTTTAATTTAGAAAATTTTACATACACGGTTTCGATCAGTAAGTTATTTAGAGTTTTATGGAATTAACTTATTTTTTAGTGAATAGTAACTTACCCTTATGAATAGTAACCTACCCTTACGAATAGTAACTTACCCTTGTGAATAGTAATATGACTCTTATGAATGGTATCCATACCCATGAATGTATAAATAAATTTAGGCACCTTTAAAATAAAGTTGAATATTTTAAGTGTTTATATTTTTTGATTAAATAATGGTTTTAATTAAATATTTAATTAATCATATTTAGAAAATTATTTTTGAAAAATGGATTTCTTTTTTGGATTCTACACATCAAAAAATGGTTAAGGTGAATTTTTGGTATTTTTTTGAAATACTTGAATTTTTGATGAATAGTGAAATAGCATAATTTACAAAATAAGCTAAATACACTAATTATAGAGTCATGTATGATGTTATTTTGATGTAAGCCCAATTTATTTAGATTCACATGATAAAATTACTATTCTTGGTCATGGAAGACTCACTATTCCTTATCTTGTAGAGAAATAATAAATTAATGAATATAATATAGAGAAATCCACTCTCCCCTCCACTATATAAACCACCCCTCACCCCATCTTCCTTCCACACCACTCAATCTTCAAGCCTTGACTAAATTCTGCTCAAATAGCTACCTAACATCCTCCACTAAGTCCAAGACCTTTTTGTCTCACCAAAAGTCCAAAATCAAAGGCCTTAAGGAGATTCTCAATAAGTAGTACTCAAGAGGTGAACCTCCCTTCTCTTTTCTTTGCATTTCTTTTACAAAGTTTCATTCTTTTGTTCTCTCTTCTCACCTCCCCTCATCCAAATGCCTTGAAAATTCCAGTACCTTACATGTATTGGATTTTCATTATGATAATGTAATATTTTATCATAATCTCTCTTTTTATCTTCCTTTTATACTATAAATGCAAACACCATATGAGATGTGTTAATTTATCACACTCAAGGTAGATGGGTTTTCAATTTGCGTTACTATATTCAAGAATGGTAATGAAACCTTTTCAATGATTGAAATGGATCACAATATATGAATTTTATCTTGTTTAATGTTCTGGAATCCTTACACACTAATAATATGGAATAATAATACAAAACAAGTTCATTGTGCACAAAACCGCCAAGCCAAAACCAAGAGTTTATCATTAACTCATCAAATGTGTAATCATCATGGTATATAAAATGAATCATTATAAGATAATTTATATCTATTTAATGTCACTAATATTATATATTAACAATTTTTTATGTTTAACAACATTTCAAATGAACTTCCATTCCTGAATACAAGTAAACGGATCCTGAAAACCCAGGAAGAAAATGCTTCCAAAACAATAAAATTGAATCTCTTAAACCCATTAAAATGTCCATTAATGAACCTAATAAGGTTATACCATATCAATTAAATTTTTATTAGGTTCTTTAATTATTAATTAATGAAGCTAAAATTTGATTATTCAGGTTGTTAAGAACAATCAAGAACACCTTCGAGCTTAAGGTAAGGGATTGCTTAACTCAATTTTCATTCTTTGAGTTAAACATCTATTTCATTGGTTATATTGTTCCAAGAATATGTGTGAATGAACTCTTATTGTTTTAAAATGTATATCCACTTATATTTTTTGTATTTTTATTGTTCACACATAAATATTTCATTGATTTATCCTCACTCTAATGATATAATCTTTGTAATTGATATCTTAACTAAATTTCCATTCGATGAGTTAAACATCAATGTTATTGGTTTTTTATTTTCCAAGAATTTTTGTGAATTACCTATGATTGTTTTATTATTTATATCTGATTTTATTTTGTTGGTTTATTTTTTTCACACATAATTATTTCATTGATTTATCCTCACTCTGATGATACAATCTTTGTAAGGTATCCTCTCTCTCACTTTTGTTCAAGAATTTCCCCTATGTTGTGCCCTTTTATTTTTAATTCATAATGATGGGGTATGTTTTCACACCTATCCCATACTACCATTATGATATATAAATAATGATATTCCCCTTTACCTATCATTAATCCCTTTCAAGAACACTCGTTACTATGATGAAATGTTTGTAAGGGGTTTTCTCATCTCACTTTCAATTCTGTGGGATTTCCATTGTTCACCGCTTTTTTCTTATATGTGGTGTAGGTGTTCTAAAATTTGATATATATTATTGTGATTATGTTTATATTCATGGTATTCTATGATTAATTTTGTGGTTATTAACTTTTTTCCATATGACTCAATTGATTACAACGTGGTAATGAGCTTTGTCTCAATTTTCACTTCGTTGTGACTTGCTTAGTATCGTGCACCTACTATTTCAGATGTGGTGTACCTAATTCCCTTTTGAGATCACTTTTCAATAGAAATTATATTCCATTTAAATTTCCATATTCTCGTATTATGGATATGATTATTTTCTAAGCCGTATACCATTTTACATATGGTATTTATTTTGAATGTTGTTTTGACTGTGGAAATATTGATGAACCCATATCCTCTATTCTATGTGGATAATGTAAAGGCATATTGATCTTGTGTTGAATCTATGTATAAATAATTATTTGTAAATTAAGTGGTGGTTGGGGCCCGCTACACCCCCTCGATTCATCGACAGGTCTAATGTTTCAAATATATGTTAAGTTCTTTTCTAATTTAGATTCATAAACTAATATAGTGTATGCCATTATTTTGAAATAGAGCCTAATGGAAGAAGGAGAATCAATACTCGTATACAACTTTAGGGATTATGAGTTTTCATTAAACACACGGTTAGTCTCTATATCTATTCTTTATGTTAAATCATTGTTTTATAACTTTTCAGATCAAGGAAAGTCAGTTAAAAATGGAAGGAGGAGGATCTCAAATGACATTTCTATGCCTTCATGATGACTTTCTGGAAAAAATTATTGCAAAGTCATGTCCTGAAAATTATGAAACATTTTCTAACATACAACTCACTTACAAGAAATTATTTGAGATATGAAACACCTCCACTATACCTCAATACCATCGTGGATCATGGGTTGTATTTAATCAAATCCTATTTTCTCAATATTCTCATATTTTCAAGAAAGGTAAATATTATCAAGGAATTTTCAAATATTTTACGTTATCACAAGATTTTGAAGCATATTATGATTTTGAAAAAGGTGTTGAAGAAGGAGACCCTTGTGCAAATTATTTATATTTTCTTTTGAAATATAATCTTTTAGTACATACTTATAGAATTTTAAAAGGACCATTGATTGAAAGTTTCAACTCAAATTTGGTCTGATTGTTTTTAAAAAATCAAGTTTTATTAGATGTTTTAAAATTCTATGTCATACATAATTATTTTATGAAACTATTTTTCTGTGAACACCCATATGAACCAAGTTGTACAAGGTGTATGTGAATGAAGGAATCAAATGATTTTGAAGGATCTCTAAATCATTGTTGTAATGCATGGACCTTCTATTTATGTGAGGAAGATGATGATGAAACTAGATGGACACCATGATCAAGGTACCCTCACTTTTTTTAATAAGTAAATAAAACTGTGAGGATGCAATTTCTCGAATGTGGGGATAATGTAACACCCTAAGAATTTAAAAATAAATTTAATATAGAATGCATGAAACACTGAGTCTCTAAAAAACACCACTTATTTTTAACATATCCATTAAACTTAAGTTTTCTGGCTCTGTGTTTTGAATTTCGAAAATTTGACAGACACAGTTTCAATCAGTAAGTTACTTAGAGTCTGATGGAATTAACATAATTTTTAGTGAATAGTAACCAACCCTTATGAATAGTAACCTACCCTTATGAATATTAAATTAACCTTATGAATATTAATACAAATCTTATGAATAGTACCCATACCCATTAATGTATAAATAAATTTTGGAACCTTTAAAATAAAGATGAATATTTTAAGTGTTTATATTTTTCGATTAATTAATGATTTTAATTAAATATTTAATTAATCATATTTAGAAAATTATTTTTAAAAAATGGAGTTCATTTTTGGATTATACACGTCTAAAAATGGTTAGGGTGATTTTTTTGTATTTTTATAAAATACTTGAATTTTTTATGAATAGTGAAATACCATAATTTACAAAATAAGCTAAATACACTAATTATAGAGTCATGTATGATTTTCTGATGATGTATTCCCAATTGATTCAGATTCACACAATAAAATTACTATTCTTGGTAATGGAAGACTCAATATTCCTTTTTTGTGGAGAAATAATAAATTAATGAATATAATATAGAGAAATCCCCTCTCCCCTCCACTATATAAACCACCCCTCACCCCCTCTTCCTCCCACACCACTCAATATTCAAGCCTTGACTAAATTCTACTCAAATATCTCCCTAACCTCATCCCCCACGTCTAAGACCTTCTAGTCCCACCAAAAGGCCAAAAACAAAGGCCTTAAGGAGATTCTCAAGAAAGAGTACTCAAGAGGTGAAACTCTCTTCTCTTCTCTTTTAATTTATTTTACAAAGTTCCATTATTTTGTTCTCTCTTATCACCTCCCATCATCCAAATTACATTATAATTCCATTACCTTACATGTACTTTATTTTCATTATGATAATGTAATATTTCATCATAATCTCTCTTTTCCCTTCCTTTTATACTATAAATGCAAACACTGTCCGAGATGTGTTAATTTATCACACTCAAGGAAGACGGGTTTTTAATTTGCATTACTATCTTCAAGACTAGTCATGAAACATTTCAATGGTTGAAATAGATCATAATATATGTATTTTATCTTGTTTAATGTTCTGTAATCCTTACATATTCATAATATGGAATAATAATACAAAACAAGTTCATTGTGCACAAAACCGCCAAGCCAAAACCAAGCGTTTATAATTAACTTATCGAATGATTCATCCTCATGGTATATAAAATAAATCATTATAAGATCCTTTATATCTCTTTAATGTCACTAATATTATATATTAACAATTATGGATGTTTATCCACATTTCAAATGAACTTCCACTCATGAATACAAGTAAAAGGATCCTGAAAACCAAGGAAGAAAATGCTTCCAAAACAATAAAATTGAATCTCTTAAACCCATTAAAAAGGTCATTAATGAACCTAATAATGTTATACCATATTAATTAAATGTTTATGAGGTTATTTAATTGTTAATTAATGAATCTAAAATTTGATTATTCAGGTTGTTAAGAACAATCAAGAACCCATTCGAGCTTAAGGTAAGGGATTGCTTAAGTCAATTTTCATTCTTTGAGTTGAACATCTATTTAATTGGTTAAATTGTTCTTAGAATATGTGTGAATGAAATATTATTGTTTTATAATGTATATCCACTTATATTATGTGTATTTTTATTTTTTAAACATAAATATTTCATTTATTTATCCTCACTCTAATGATACAATCTTCGTAAGGGATATCTTAACTCAATTTCCATTCATTGAGTTAAACATCTATGTCATTGGTTTTGTATTTTCCTAGAATATGTTTGAATGAAGTATGAATATTTTATTCTATATATCCCATTTTATTGTGTGGGTTTATGTTTGTCACACATAATAATTTCATTGATTTATCCTCACTCTAATGATACAATCGTTGTAAGGGATCCTCTCTCTCACTTTTGTTCAAGAATTTCCCCTATGTTGTGCCCTTTTATTTTTAATTAATAATGATGGGGTATGTTTTTTAACCTCCCCCATACTGAACTTATGATATATAAATAATATTATACCCCTTTAACTCTCATTAATCCCTCTCAAGAACAATCGTTACCATGCTGAAATGTTTGTAAGGGGTTTTCTCATCTCACATTCAATTCTGTGGGATTTCCATTGTTCACATCTTATTTATTATATGTGGTATAGGTGTACTTCAATTTGATATATATTATCATTATTATCTTTATATTCATGGTATTATGAGATTCATTTGGCGGTTATTAACCTTTGGTCATACGACTCAATTGATTACTACGTGGTAACGAGCTTTGTCTAAATTTTCACTTCATTGTGACTTGCTTAGTATTGTGCACCTACTCTTTATTATGTGGTGTACCTACTGCCCATTTGATATAACTTTTCAATTGAAATTATATTCCATTTAAATTTCCATATTCTCATATTATGGATATGATTATTGTCTAAGCCGTATACCATTTTACATACAGTATTTATTTTGAATGTTGTTTTGACAGTGGAAATATTGATGAATCCGTATCCTCTATTCTATACAGATAATTTAAAGGCCTATTGATCATGTGTTGAATCTAAGTATAAATAATAATTTGGACATTCAGTGTCATGTGGGTCCCACTAAATCCCCTCGATGCATCGATTTTTCTCATGAGACTATTGGTTTGGAAACAAACCCTTCGAGTTTGTTTCCAAAAATCAGATGGGTTTCTACCCACAGAACTAAACCATTTTAATGGTATTATGGTATCATGTTTTAGATACATGAATTTTAATTAATAATCATTCAATTTTTCATTATTAGTTATTAATATCCATGAGGTTTTCACTATGAAAAAAATCTATGGATGCAGTTTCATTATCAGTTTATTAATGGCATGAGTTTTTCATTTATTCACCATACCATATTGTCTATGCCAAATTGTTTATGATTCATCTATTATTGATTCATGCTTCCTCCATTTGTAACCCTTTCTGAGCATTTTAGCTCACCCATTTCATTTTTTTACCTTCAATAGGTTATGAATAAGAGACAATTTATTGAGTTCTATGGATGAGGATTTTAGTTTTTGTTATGTATTGTATTTTCTAACCTTTTCCAATTTAATTTTATTTACATCTAAATATCTAGTTTCTTCAAGACTACTAAACTAATCTTTCCTTCTAGCTTTCATTCCATCTAACCGTGCCAATATAAAAAGTAATGCACCAACTCTGGTCTAGAGGGGTCATAACATTACAAATATAGGATTAGTATACTAGTTTAATAAAGAAATAAATTGGGTAAAATTGATAGAAACTGTAACCCAAAGGAAAAAATGGAGGTTCGGATAGATCCCTTACCTTATGTACGAACGTGTTTTTCACTTGCACTTAATATCATGGATAATCAAATTAATTAATTAATTAATTAATTAAGAACCTATTAAATATTTATTTGATTTATTATAATTTTATTAAGTTCATTTATAGCCATTTTGATGAGTTATAAAGTTCAATTTCATCATTCTAGGAGCGTTCGTTTTCATGGTTTCATGGTCGGTTTTCTTGTGTATAATTATGAAAGTTCTTGTCAAATGAAAATAATTATCTAGAAGTGAAATAATATAGTATCAATGCACTTATATAATTTTTATCAATCTATTATATCATTTTTTCTAGTATGAGGATGATTCATTTGATAAAATGTTAATTATAAATGTTTAGTCTATTTTGGTAGTTTTTTTATCATTACGAACTAGTTTTGTTTTATTTAATATTATTATGTATATATATTAGTTCCAGAACATTAAACAAGTTATAATTCACATATTAAAATATTTTTTAACTGTAATAATTGTTTTATGACCAACTTTGAAGGTGGTAATGGAAAATTAAAACTCATTATCCATGGAGATGGTAAACGACCACAATTTGGACAACATTTTCGCTTCTTTGAATAAGATGAGATGATAAAAGAGTTGGAAAAAATATACTATATTAGAAATAAAACATTAAAGTATATAAATTATATAATATTATTTATTATTTTATTGATAAAGGAGGTGAGGAGAAGGTATAAGAATAAAATAACATTAAAATAGGTTGTTTAAGAAAGTTGCCTATTGAATATCACCTCCTTGAAGGACCATTTAAGGAACTAGGAATTGGTATTTTTTTGAGACCAAAATCTATTGGACATGGGGAAGAGGATTGTTAAGGGAATTGGAAATAATATTGATAATCTACAAGGCTTATAAGGTGTGAGGAGAAGGTGTGGTGAGGGTTGGTATTTATTTGGGGAGGGGAGAGGTGTTTTTTATTATTATATTCATTAGTTTATTATTTTGAATGAATACAATAAATAGTGTTGATTACTATGACTAAATAAAAAAATAGTGAATGAGGGTTCTAGATAATGGGTGCTTACATCATCCATGATTCAAAAATTAATGTATTGATCTTATAATGTTAAATACTATATATTAAAGTATTTTACTATTCATAAAAATTCAACTATTTCAGAAAAATCCAAAAAATTCACCCTAACAATTTTTCAACATGTAGATTTTAAAAATGGAATCCATTTTATGAAATTAATTTTCTAAATACGAGAAATTTAATTTATAAATATAATAATAATTTATTCGAAAAATACTAATTTTAATATTATATTCAATTTTTTGACTCTTTGAAAAAGTAATTAAGGTCACTTAAAATTATATTATAATTATAATGAAACACAATATCAGTTTATGAATATATTTTATGAAAATAAATTTTATTTTAAAACATTATATTAATTTAAAAATTGTAAATAAACATTTCTGTTTTACAAAAATACCAATGTTGGTCAGAGTGAGTATTTCAAGAGGGGGGTGAATTGAGTACCCAATAAAAATTTATGTTAAAAAAAGTTTTAATAAAATCACCCTAATAATTAAAATAGACCATTTAATCAATACAATAGATCGATATAAGTTCTGCTCTTTTAAAATATTTCTCAAAGAGTGATTAAGTCTCAGTTAAAACAATATATGGAAATTACTTTGAATTTTTAAATCAATTTACATAATCAAAACCTTATATATACACTAGTTAATACTTACTATCAAAGTAGTGGTTTTATTTATAGTTTAAAACAAATTCAGTTTGATCCACAACTTGGATTAGGTAAAGAGAAAATTGCTAGAGGAATTCCAGGACACACAAGGACATATTCCATAATAACCATGGGAATAAAACAATCACAATCCATAAAAGGACCTATTCCACAAAACTATGGGTAAAAAATGTAAAGAGAGTTAAGAAGATATCTTGTATCTTCCAATTATAGTGTAAGAGATTGTGTGAATTAAATAAAAAGTGTAAACCACACACTTCTCGAATATAAATGCAACAAACAGAAAGAGAAAGTATAAAAATATATAGAAAAGATAGAGTTACTTGGTCTGATGCACTCTGAATCTTGAGACTCCTCAAATGCATCTTAGAGTGAAGGTTGATTAATTTCTATGAAAAACACAGTAGAAAAGAGCATCATAATCTCTCTTTATTCTATATGTTTGAAGGGAATTGTATGTTCGATGTGATCCACTCTTCCATAGTCAGTTGTAGGTAATAATGCTTCATGTAAAGCTCTTTAGTAAATGACATAATTGATCATGTGTTTGTAATCATCTAGCATGCATGCATTTTTTCCACACTTCCACACATGAGGGTGACTTATTTGAATATATATTGCTGTAGGATGGAGAGATCATTCTGGGAACAATCATATGGGTATTCTGTATCCTCATACTTAGTTCTGACATCATTTAATGTTTTTTGCAATAGTTTAAGAATAACCATTAAAATAATCCTCAGTCTTAAATCCTATAATATAGTCATTAGTAGTATTTAATTCAAATATCCCAGAACAACGATGGTGTCTCATTCTGATGGTGACTCATATCTGGTGATGATTCAGGCCAATGGTGAGTCAGGATGACGGTAGGTCATCTGAAGGTAGGTCATCCTTAGCAGTGATTCATCTCAGTGGTGAATCATCTAAATGGTGACTCATCTCAATAGTGACTCATGTCAATGGTGACTTTTATTAGTGGTGACTCATCTCAATGGTGACTCATATCAATGGTGACTCATCTCAGTAGTGACTCATCTCAACAATGACTCATCTGATGGTAGGTCAGGTCTGACGGTGAGACATTCTTAGTGGCGAGTCAATTCCGGTGATGACTCATCCTCAATGGTGAGTCTTTTCTGGCATCGAGTCATCCTAAACAGTGAGTATTTTCTAGAAGTGAATCATCCTCAATGGTGAGCCTTTTCTACACTTATACAAACTTTCTCTATATTTCCTTATATTATAAAATGCTATCATAAAACATAAAAATCATTAAAAACATAATTAACATGATTTGTGAGCATTAAAACAAGGAGGTGATAAAAATAACAATATTTTTTATGATTATAAAAAATGTAATTTGATAAACCATGTATATAATAAACTTTGGTTTTAAAATAGATATTATCATCACTTTAAAAAGATAATATTAGGGTTTAAAATTTATTTAAAAAAAGGTATCATAGATATTAAGTAACAAACAATATCAAAGGTATTTAATAAAGATGGTATGAAAAGTTTAGATCAAATACACATGAACTCAAAGGTAAGGTATCAAATAATAAAATTAAAGAAGGAATTAAAGATATGAAAAAGGAAATGCATAAATTCCACAATCATTCTCACCCTTTTGGGATTATCAAAAAGTGAAAAGAAAAAAAATAAATGTAAAGAAACAGAACATAAATTAGAAGATAATTTCCATTTAAGGAAAAAATTCATTATATTACATCCAAAAAGAGATATAAATAAATCATATAGAAGTCCCTATCAAAATAAAAAATAAAATATCAATTATTCTCATCCTGGACAGATGGAACAACATGTGCCTTATGTAATGGTCTGTTCCCTCCCGGTTCGTTACTTTTCTAATTTTTTTGTTAAATGTGTTTAAAGAAGGTTATGAGAGTTTTTGGTGGAAGATGGAGGTGAAACAGAACTGTTGTAGGAAATACACATCATGTAAGTGTATTATATGATGTGTAATGGTGGTCCATGGCTTGTACGAAGTTGGTTCGTAACATGTGGATTTTCGAGGTTAAATAATAAAAAGGCGACACATTTTTTGGTGAAACTGATCCCTGAGGATTACACGATGTGAAATGGGATTACATATCATGTAAATCCCTGATGGAATTTAGTTTTAAAAGTTCTTTCCAGCTGAATTTTCATTTATTCGGCCATGGATTCTGCTTCCTCTCATTTTGGGTGAACCCTAGGTGCCCTGAGGAGTTCTTCGACCTCTCTTAATCTCTCTTTGATCTGTTGATCCTGGTGGTTGTTCGTTGACAATACATGGTAAGAAATTCTTTCTTCTTGGTAGATTTTCTTTCATTCTTATCTCAGGGATTCACTGTGGTGGTGTTGTTTTGTATTAGGGTGTGTGTTGGGTTTCATTTTTAAGGTCATTGGTTGCAGTGTAGGCTGATCAGTGTTTTATCATGGTGCGATCGTGGTTTGAGAGCATTATTCTTCGCCCTGTGGTGCGTAATGAGTCGGAAAGATTATTTGAGGTAGGGATTCCATCATTTATCTTTTTTTTTGTATCATGAGATAGGGGTTAATTTTTTTTATCTATGGATTATTGTTGTTCTTGGTTAATCAAAGATAAATAATTGGTTAATTGAATAGAAAGGGGAAAATGGGGGTTGATTTTCATGATTTTATATCTCTGATGTTATTTTTGATATTGTAGTTTATACAGGCTTGATGCCCCATTGAAAATTATGGCCATTGGGGGATTTATTTTCATTGTATATATATATTGTGACTGTTGTGATTGTTGTGAAATAACCCTAAATGGAAATTGGTTAATTATTTATACTTGGATAATGAAATGGTTGCCCCGAGATTTTGGTTTGTGTGATAATAACCCTAAAATAAAGTGTAATTTGATAAAATACACTTTTTAAACCTGTAAAAATGATCTTGATGTGTTGTGATGTGTAGTCATGCTTGTGGGACAATGATTCATGGTTGCAATGGGGTGTGGGGTGATATGTGGTTTGTTTGGTCATGATTTTGGGGTGGAAAGGGGGTGTTTTGTTTGGACATGATTTTGAGGTGGATACATCCATAAAACACCCACCACATAAATATATTAAGGTAATTTTAGTATAATAATGAATTTCCTAGTATGAGGCCATAATAAAGAAGCACGAAAATATTAATACTAAATTTCTTGGAGGAAACATACCTCATTGATTTTAAATTTCAAGACAAATTCATACATCCTTGGTTTGAGCCTCCATGGAAAGAGAAGCATATTAGACCCATAGAAATAGAATTTATTTTTCCAAATGACCTAGGATCACATCATCCTGCTCGATTAATTTCATATCCATTTGAATATGAAGATTTTTTTGTATCATGAAATAATTATTCTCAAACCCATGATAGTTACCCCAAAAAAAATTCAGTATTAGAAATGAAATCACATTAAAAAACACTATAGTCTAATACTTCTATATTAGAGGTCATTAAATCCTAACATGCAACAATATAGTCATAAAATAAACCATATCTTGAGTGGGTGGACCTAACTCCTCCTCCACTAAACTTTGACAACCTTAACTTCTCAATGTTCAATAGCATAAAAGACCTATATTATCTCATCAATCATTTTTTCACTCTATGTACCCTAATATTGGAAACTCTATATCAATAAAAAAACATCCAATCTCATGTTCTTCATACAAACAATAGAGATCCCTGAATTTGTCTGGAAGAGTAATATTTTAGTTGGGTCCATTACTAGAAATGATGATGTTTGTTGGAAATTTATCTATCCGTTTAGTTAAATGATGAGGAAAACTAAAATTCATGAGATCTATAACTATAAATAGTGATAGTATGAGAGAGTCATAAAATTTCATTACTAGATGGAATGTTTTAAATAAATCATTGGAAATTCAACTTACCTAAGGAAAATTACTAGAGATATTTGTAGAGAGCCTATATGAAGAGTTAGTTACAATGCTCATCCTAAAGAAATATCTCTATGGATTCTAAGAGTTTCATGTGGAAACATACAATTTAAAGGATACGATTTATTGAACCAATTATAAACATCTACAAACACCATCACCATATATAAGGAGATTTAAAAAAGAGGTAACACCAACTATTACTCTAAAGTTAGAAATTGTAATGACTCTGGTCTGAAATCGAGCCAAGTTCACTATAATATCTCCACTTGGCCAATAGTAAAAATGCATAAAATCTAATGAAAACATGAAAGATAAGAAAAAAATAAAAGTTAGTGTATCTTCAAAAATTAGAAAATTAAATTTTATTCTTTTTAGGGTGTTTAGGTTTCAGAGTACCTCACATCTTCTCTAGCAAATAACCTGATCTCATTATTAAAAATAAACAAACCTAAAGATGAAATACTGATTAATCATCCAAATTATTGTCCATATTATTGAATGTTAGGTCATAAAATTAAATATTTATTTTTCTTCAAACACGTACATTAAAGGATGGTAAATATATTCCAGGTAACATTAGATAGTCTTAAGGAACATGTGACTAATGTGTCGACCACTTTCCCTAAAGAAGGAGAAGAATGAAAAAATATACTAGATGGGAATGATTATAAATTTTATAACCAAATTACTTATATATATATGAATAATGTACAGGATATTATATGATAAAGATTAAATCAATTATTCATGACCCTAATTCACTCAAAAAATACAACAAACCCTTTTAATTATTAACTATTTAAGAGATAAAGAAAAATATTCAAGCTAAACAATGACTAAGGAGAGGAGTATATGTGGGTCCTTATACCAATAAAAACTCTCATGTATTTTATACCCCCATTCAGATGATGGGAACCACCCCACCAAACATAACCTTATTCCAAGGAAGAAAATTGATTCACTTTTGGCAACATTATTTGATTAATAAATAGATACCTTGAGAATGAAGAACGTTATAAAGTGGAATTTTCTAGTAATTCTCACAAAAGTATTCTGGGTCATGGAAGGAATACTCAAGGAATAACTAAAACCAAGGAGTTATCCCCAAAATATATAATACATGTTGTTGAAAATAGGTGAAAGTGACCCAACAAGCTTAATAAGAGTATTAGTATAGTCATAGACCCTTAAATACTTATCCCACTTCTATGTGAATGATGGGCCAATTATATTAGAGGAAACCATCTAGTTAATAATGAGATGTAGGTAAATATGTTCAATATACCCCAAAAATAATAAAAAATCCCTTTAATTAAAATCCAGGGACATTGTCACAGTAGTCAACTTATTCATGTATACCCCAAGGTTATGGGAATGTTCATTTAAAGAATCACAATCTTCTAGATCAATAGTATGATGTGCTAAATAATATTTCCATTATTCTAGTATGGATCTCAATTTTTAATGCCCTATATCACTCCAAATAACTTTGAGAGGACTTTATTGAGGCTTTATGAAACCCTCAAGAGTTGAAAACTGAAGTGGATTCCCCTGAAAAATATCATATGAAGGATGGATCAACTGGATGTCATTTTTTCATTTCTTTTATAGTTCATGATCAAGAGACAACCATACAAATGATATATGTAACCCTTACTTATATCTGTAAATACAAATTATGTCATCATATATCAAGACCTAGTGGATAATGGTTTGGTAATTAATCTCATCCTACTCAAACCATTCATTTTTTGGAATATAATGGGGCTGATATGGAACCTTCAGACCTGATGTTAATGAGTTGTGATAAAAGTTAGTAGAATCCATTGAAATATTTGGTTGAAAATGTTGTATTTGGTTCCCTAGAACCAACATATGTGTACTTTATGATAACATGTACTCATTTTTATGAATATTAATAAACTATTTATAACATCATGATTTTTCTTTTGCATAACATAGTATGTGATATTGTCCTAAGAGCAGTTTTAACACTGAAAGGTCATAATAGTTCCCCACTATGAAGAGAATCCAAAATTTCCATGATAGAATTATTAAATATATGTTTTATAGTTGGAGAAAATCATTTGAGGGGAAAAATAGTTCATGCTTTCAGGGGTGGAGACTCATAGGAATTTGAAGAACCTTCTCATGGTGTACGCCCTTGGTAATATATAGTGTAGGATATTATGATAACAAGACCCTCTGGTGGGAAATCCATATTTATATATGTCATTGGGTGTTCCTATATGTGGATGCATTTATTGATCCTTTGAATTTAAGATTATTATTAATGAGTGTTATAAGTCATGTAATTTGATGTATTAATGAAAATAATGACGACATATGTTCACGGTGAGGTAGGATATGTTGGGTGAGGTATGAGTAATATTTCATTAATGAATAATGTGAGGAAGATTTTTTCCATTCCTTTATTTAAAAAATTTTGATATCTCAGACCCTTTGATGGAAATCATATTGACTAAATAAATCCATGTCCATGGTGTTGTGTAGGAAAGTTTGATTTATGAAAATTCAAAGAAAGATACATCAATAAAATAGATTAATGGAGCCAACATGAAACCTACTTGATTAGAGATGTCATGATAAAGGGATTATATTACATAGTAAGCATCCGTATGAGGTATTATGTCTTTGTGAGATTAAATTATTTCTCTATGGGTGTCATGGTGTGTTTTTAGATGATAACCTTATACTTTAGGCCTCTTTGATAATGCCACAGAGAAAGAGGCCTAGAGGGTCATACACTAAGTGTATCCCGAATCTCAGTGAAATAATATATTATTATTTATTATTTTACAAGTTGAATAAATATTATTCCCATGTGTGGTTTAATAATTATTCATGTATTCTTGATTTCATATATTTTATCACCGGTTATTTGAGAGAATATTATGTGAGCAGTATTTAATAAATATTTATTTTATATTTAGTGAATATAATAGAAATTAATTTTTTGGTGAAAAATGAAGTGATATTTATTTATTAACTAAAAAATCATTATTCATGGCCGGATAAATACTATGGAGGAATGGAAGATTGAGTTTGGCAGTCCAGTGAGAAATAATATATATTGAATATTATTTGATTAAATAATATTTAAATTAATTTGTGAGTTTAGCGCATGTTAATAAATTATAATAATAATATTATTATATACATGGGGTGCTACAAAGATTAAATAAATATTAAAGGGAACTTGTTCAATTATTTATTTCTAACCCTAGTGGTATATAAACCCAATTATATTATTTTTCAAGAGATCCAATTTCATTTTGTTATGCACAATGAAATATAGAGAATCCTCTTGAATCCATAGATAGTTCCCATCTTTAAGAAAGATATTAATAATAGAGAGCAAAATTCCACCACCTTCCACTCTCAAGTCAATAGACATCAAATGGAATCCTTTAGAAGTGAGTCTCGAGGTGATCAAAGGAGAACAATACAAGCAATATGATCTGTCATGCTAGCACCTAGATATTCCTATGGTGATGTTCGAATATTTGTGAAACATGTGTGGATCACCACTAGAGGGAATATATTCTTGATTCCTACAATGCAACGGTGATATGCCATAGATTTGTTTTCATATCCGTCAATGAAGAAAGAATTTCTCACAAGGTAATTATTTAATTATATAACTTAATTATAAATAATATGTTATGATCCTATGATTTGGTTATATTGTTTAGCTATTTTCTATTTTCATTGATTCTATTCCATTTATCACAACATTTATTATCATGTAAATCTTGGATTAATCACTGATCATGACAAAAAGAAACGTTGGGTAAAACCTATCTGACACTTCCACTGTGCATAAAACCTATAAGTGGTATCAAAATGGTTGCATAATTATTTATAATTATTTAAATATTATCAATTTATTTACACATTTATTATTGGTTTTCAATTCAATTTTAATATTTATTTAATATGAATTGAGATATCAAATTTCTTCCTCTTCGTTTATCATAAATATAATCAAATTGACTAATTTTATGAATGAAATAAATTTGAAAATCCCATCTGGAGGTACTGAGGAGTCTGGCCAAATAACCCAAGAGCACACACCATGTAACCTAGAGGTATATGTCATGTACTAGTTTTTAATGCACCAAGAATTAATTCATAATTAATTCAAGATGTGTGAATTTATTACACGTGGTGAATTTAATTATACACTGCATGTTGATCGGGTATTCACGACATACAATTATCAGAATTACATGCAGTGTAACTTCTATACATGACATGTAGTCCTTTAGTTACAGAAGGGCCGTGTATCTTCTTACATGGCCAACATGAATGTTGGTTGTGTAACTCAGATACCACATGCCATGTATCCCATATACACGCCATGTAATCCAACATTTTTCAATGGAACAGTTACACACCAAGTCCCTAGGTGTGTGCCACAAATAGATGGTGAGAAGAATACATGTCATGTATCTCCAATGTATATACCATGTACTTTTACCAAATTATGCCGTATTAAAATTAATTTATTATACTATGCAAAACTTATCAACATGTACTTGTGTGTGGTCATTAAGTTGATAGGACATTCCATGTTATGAGTTTTTATATATATCAAATTAATTTATGTGAAATGTTCGAATCTACATATCATGTATAAGTCATATTACAGTTATTACTCTACACATATTGAATCATTACCTGTTATGTTAGAAAAACCATGTAAACCATGTGATCATTAATTTTATAGTACATGTCATGAGATTATGTGATAATTTGTGTATTCCACATGTTGCAAGAGTAAATAGTATACGAGTATAATACACATTGGGTAGTTTAGATGGATGCTCACCATGTTTCTTCCATGGTAAATTTTTTTTGTACATTGATAATTTTAAATAATTTTATTTAATTTATTTAAAATTATAATGGATGAGAATGTCATGTAAATTTGGATGAGAATTAAGACAAAAGAATTTATTAATCAAAGAAGATAGTTAATTTATTCAAACACTTTTTATCTTAAATAAGAACAACTATAATTTAATGATAATTTTTTTAAATGAATAATTAATTTCATGCATGTGGATGATCATGAGCCTAGAATAGACATTTTTATGTGATTGGTTCCATTTAATTTATTATTAAATTAAATTATTGGCCTGCATTTTAGCCCTCCTCTTATAATGTAAAGGGTTTCATTCCCATGGTTTATTTTATGTAAACCCCTTAACAAATCCTTTGGTTCCCCTCACTTGTGTGTGAGTAGAAACATATGTAATGAATGGATATCCCAAGCTAGTGGAGTCAGTTAAAGTTTGGAGCTGAGGTGAAACCAATCCAAGAGAGATACATAGGTGGCCAGATGGAAAGCTACAACACAAACCATAAATGGTTCAAGGTGTTTTCTCCTAATATCAATATTTAGTTTACCATCCTCTAGATAAATGATCCATTTTTAAAATCTCATGATCATACCACTTTATTATTTTATTTCTTTCAAGTTTCATAGTTATTTCATTATGAATTTTTTTTCATGATAACATGAAATAATGAATTAACAAGAATGAAATAAAGAAAATAATTATAAATTTACACATAAAATATAAAATCCATCAATTATATATATTACAATGGTATATAATTCCACTATTAAGTTAAAATCAAACCATAGTTCAAAAGTTCATAACCTACCAATGTTTGGGTGCTTTAAATTCTATGGGAATTCTAGCTTGATGTTTTTAGTTGACTTAACTTAGTTCACATTAAGGGTTGACTGCTAAAGAAAGACTTGGTGTAACTAAGAGACAAAGGTTGAGGAAATCAAATTTAAGGATTTTAGGATTGTGGAGTCCACTCAACAGATCAAGGAACTATGAGTTAATGCAGTTGTCATTTGAAATGCCTAACTAAAACCCTTCAAATTTCTTGAGCATCCAAAGTTGGGGTGATGAGGAGGGGAATATGGATCCTTGCCGCTATAATTTCCAAGAAATAGGATATTCTGAAGCCAATGGTGAGGGCCATTGGATTTCAATAAAATATTGGGAGATTAATAAATATAATATTTATTTATTTCCATAAAATTTATCAGATAAAGTACTAAAACTTTATTCACATTATTTGTAGAAACAACCATAATGTACAACTTCAAACCTATCACTGCGATCCATATTTGAGAAGGATAATCTTCTCACTGACACAAATTTATAAGAATGGAAAAGAAGCTTATAAATTATCCTACACCATGAAAGGAAATTTTATGTGTTGAAAGAACATATTCTTGATGTGCCTGATAATGAGACTAGTGAAGAAGAGTTGTCTCAATATGAGAAATAATTGAACAATACTACATATGTTAAATGTTTCATGCTATCATCCATAACCAGTGATCTTTTGAAGCAACATGAATACATTAATGTGTATAGAATGATGTCTCACCTTCGAGATCTCTATCAAGAGAAGGAAAGAAAAGAGAGATAAGATAACTCAGATGCCCTATTTATAACTAAGCTTGGAGATCTAGTTCCAGTTGGGATTTATATAGTGTAGCTTATTGGCTACATTGAATTATTAGAAATATTAGGGATTAAATTCCTAGACGATTTGTTCACAGATATCATAATGTACTCACTATCGAAGACCTTATATAGTTTTATTATTAATTATAACATGAGAAATAATGAGAAGAGTCTTTAGAAACTTCTTTCTATGATTATCCAAGTGGATAAGAACATGGGGCATGACAAACCTGTAGTCCTTATAGTGAATAAGAAAAGTAATAATAAGGACAATGGGACAAAGAATAATAAAAAGTCTAAATATCTTGAGCACTATCCTACCAAGAAGATAAATTTCAAAAGGTAGGAACAAAATTATTTAGTAAGTTTTGCATGTGGCAAGCAAGGCCATTAGAATAATAACTGCACCCATAAGCAAGGGGAAGCTAAATGTGTGCTCATTATCAAGTTTAATATTTCAATATCTATATAGTTGGTATTAGATATAGTTTATGGTTCTCACATCTGTATCCAAATGAAGGAACCAATTAGATTTTGAAAGATTAATAGAGGAGAGGTGGATTTGCGAGCTATCAATAGGGAAAGGTTGGATTCTATAGCCATTATAGATTACCACTTTTCATTTCCAAAAAGAATGATTTTTTAAAGGTATTTTTATTATGTACCAACTATTACAAAGAACACAATTTCTGTGTCATGTCTACATACATATGGTTTTATTTTCAAGTTTTGGAATAAAATATGTTTCTTATATAAAGACAACATATGTTATGGTATGACACATTTAAATAATGGTATTTATATATTAAATTATGAAAACCAAGTATTGGAAATAGATAAAAAATATTGTTCACATGAATCATATAACACCCAGTTTTGGCATCACTATCTTGGCCATGTAAACGAGAAGCATTTGACAAAGATATGTCAAGATGGTTATTTAGATGTGTCTGAGCTAAAACCACTTGAAATATTTCATGCTTATTTACAAGTCATAATGACCAAACCAACATTTAGTGGATAGGGCGAAAGGGCCACATAGATTTTAGGATTGGTACAAACTGATTTGTTTAGACCATTTACACTAGAAGCAATAGGTGGGTATTCTTACTCCATAACTTTTACTAATGACTTGATTAGATATAGTTTTGTCTACTTAATGAGGTATAAGTTTGGTTTGTAAGATATAGGGATTCATAGAGGTATTTACTTGTTTAAATATTGGTCTCAATATTGTTTTTCATTTGGTGAAATATTTCTTGGGAGTTTGAGGGGATTCAGGGGTGTTCCGGGGGTTCGAGACATGAAGGATGGGGAAATTGGGCCAACCTGTGCAAGGTAAATGATCAGCACATGATTAAATAAACAGTGCGAGGTGGATGCCAAATTATAAATTTTTGGAAAGTGGAATATCACATGGTTGGTGCACAGTTTATAAACTGTGCGGGTCACCCCAAGTAACCTTGGAACCCAACTCCAATTAGATAGTGGCTTGCACACTATTTGGAAACTATGTGGGTAAACTGTGCGGACCAGTAAAGTTCGAAAAATTTACAAAATTGACACCTTAGGTTTTAATGTTCTAACATGATATTCTCCTCTATTTTTCCTTATGTAACCCTAGGTATGAATCCTAGAGACCCAATCTTCCAATAGGTAGTTCTCCTTTGATCCTAAGCTGTTTTGAGCATTGTTGGTTGTAGATTGAAACTCTGGGTAAGTAAAATCCCTCTCTTGCTTCTCTTGTTGGTTTAGAGTATGCATCTTCCTCTTATCTCCATCTGAAGCTCTAAAACCCTATTTTTTTGAAGATATATTGGTTGAGGGTTCAAAGGAAAGTTGAATCAGGATCTAATGCCTCTATTAAGATTGTGTTCTTTAATAAATTTGAGGTAAGTGGTCTATAATTCATACCTCATGGTTTTTATATCGATTTATGCATGAAAAGTTGGGTTCTTGTTTTCCCTTTGTTGTGTTCTTGGTGATGTTAGTGATATTTGACTAAATGGGTGTCTAAATGAAAAATTTAACCCCCCTCATGATCCTCACGGGATGCATGGAGGATGATTTGACCAATTTAGGGCCACCCATGGGGTGTGATGACCTTTCTAAGTAAAGTTAACAGAAATGTTGAGTGTGAAATTGATTTGTGATTTATTAGAGCCCAAGATGAACATTTTAATTGGTTAATGTAATGAATAAGAAGGGAATATGGGTGATGTGTTTATATGTGGATAATGGATAAGGGATTGTTTTTCTAGGCATGATAATGGGTTAAATGGGATTAGTGCTAATGTGCTAAATGAATTGTGAATTGCACTTGAAATGCATAGTTGGGATAATCCATGGGAAATGATAAATGTATTAAATGAATTAACATATGGAAATGGTTGGATATATTTATTGGGATAATGTAGGGGAACTAGTGATTATTCTTAGTGATTTACAAATAATAAATGGGAATTGGGATAAATGGATATGTAATGTAAATGGTAAATATGTTAATGGGTTATGGAATAATGTTAATTACCATGTTGGTTTTTTGTGATTTCTATTAGTATTGGTTATGTTTAGATGTGGTATGGTATATGTGTGTTGAAAAGACAATAATCACATGCACATGAATTTTTAGAGTGGGGTATTGACATGAGGGTCTATGCCCACGATTCAAGTTAGACTGAGGCTCTAAAATCCACCCCAACATGCACGGGTTAAGGAAGGGGATGAAGTTATATTATCCTAATGGTTGCATTTGATGAGACCACTAGGATCAAGGCTTCAAGGTAAATGTGTTTTATATGAGACGATGTGATTCTACCTAGTGATATAGGGAACTTGATTTATTTCTCCCCTATTCATTGAGTTGATGAAAATTCTAAACCCATTAATGATGTGATAAAAGTGAACTAAGTAATGAAGTTGGTATAGGAATTGAAATTGGGAATAATGTTAGGAATGAATTAAGTTAACTTTGTTAACTAATGTCACACAACTTGTATTTCTTTAATTTTCTTTAATTAGCACATACATGCACCATATATTGACTGAATATTTTGTAGAAACCGTTGTTGGTGTCCTACTGAGTGGTACTCACACCCTGTTCAAGCCTTCATTGGGTACCTAAGAAGACTTCATGCTTGTTGGTCAGGAAAAAGACAAAGACCATATTCTAGGGAGTTGAGTTAGGCATGTGACATGATTAAAGGAGGTCCCAAACATGGATTCAGTATCGTTTTAGGGATTCCACTATTTCTCCTTATTTTGGGTTTTGTTCACTTTAGTGATATTTAGCATGACATTCCATATTTATCATTCATTTTGGTTTGTACCTAGTTTTTTGGAGAAGTTAGTTATGCATGTTTATTGGTTATTTAACTTTGTTTCCACTATTTATGCTTGTCATATCTTGGGGATTACTCTGGTAAATAGGGTATAGTATTCCCATGTGACTAATCTAGACCCTAATTTCTAGTCATAAACCTTCGGCATATGGGGAGGCATACTTGAGGTCATGTGGTGATTCAGCTCATGGCATTTTTTAGTGGATTCTATGACAGGGATATTACAAAGTGGTATCATAGGAGGTATTTTTTGTGACTTATTATTTAGGGATGGTAGATAGGATATTAAGAAAGTGTTGGGTCTTGGTACTGAGATCATTCATAGGAGTTTCTAACCCAGGTATAAGGGAAAACCCAAGTGCTTCAGGGTGGTAATTGTTGTTCTTATTGTACATTGTTACATTTAATGATATTTCACCATTGGGTGATGCACATGTTGTGTGATGAGACTATTTTATGATATTTTTCTTGTGATTGTGATTCCATGAGGATGTGCATTCATGCATCATGATAGACACACATGGGATAGGTTTGTGGGATATGAAAGGTACAATTTATCACAAATCCTTGAAAATTTAAAGAAAATGGTGTCTAATAAAATGACACAATTGGTAAAAGGAAATAATATACTAAGGAATAATGCCTAAAGTAAGACTTTTGACCATGCGAGTTAGTTACCCAATGTCAGACATGACCCATGGTAGGGTGGTCGATGGTAGTGTTTTGAATGTGATAAGGTCCATTCAGATAACATATGTGAAATGGTTGTTTGTGGCTAGTAGAGAGCCGCCATTATGAAATCCGTGAAAGTTATATGTTATGTGTTCTAAAGATCATGATTGACCATATAGAGAAATGCACCACGACGTTGAGTACTGGTTAGACAATAAGAGGATGTTGCCAAGAATGATCCTCCAGTAGTGGAGAAAGAGAATGTGGTGATCTAGGATGGTAGAGATGAATAGTTCTTTAAAATCTTGCTCGCTTTATAAAAATGATGGAACAAGACCCAGGGTTGGTCATGATAAGTATGTTTGAACTGACTAGGGAGTTTCAACTACAGCACCCTCCAACCTTTACCATAGATGGTGGGCCAGAGGCATCTGAGTTCTGGATAGAGTACATCCAAATGATTCTCAACCATATAGAAAATACTACTAAGATGAGGGTTAAGTTGACCGCTTACATGTTGAGTGTTTAGAAGAAGCATTGGTGGGATATCATGGTTCAGACCAAACAGGCTGAAGGGATGTCATGGAAATAATTTTAGGAAACATTTTTAGAGAGTTTTTTTTTCTAGAGACCTTAAGGAAAGAAAAGGTCATAGATTTTATGAGTTTGACCCAAGGGAATATATTAGTAATAAATTATGCTAGTTGTTTCATTGATCGGTGATGCTTCGTTCCATCATTGGTAGGAGATGAGACAGCTATGGTGAAACATTTATAGGATGGGATGAGACACGAGATTAGGTCTCAAGTGAATATCATTAGGTTAAAAATAATTTGAAGAGGTAGTGGATCAAGTGATTATCTCAGAAGGGAACCTGAAGGGATCTTTTAGTAGTGGACTTGTGGTGCCAGT
This sequence comes from Viscum album, assembly GCA_963277665.1. Taxonomy (NCBI): domain Eukaryota; kingdom Viridiplantae; phylum Streptophyta; class Magnoliopsida; order Santalales; family Viscaceae; genus Viscum; species Viscum album. The sequence goes on along the minus strand of OY728136.1, from coordinate 510,769,769 downwards.
TGGATGGGAAAGTGGTGCATCACCCAAGGGAAGGAAGCATCATTTTGGGAGTTTTCATCCTGGTGTAAGTGTTCCAAGTAGTCAAAAGAAGGGGTTAGCCTATTAGGGTGGAGATCAGGTGTTTTTTTATCAATGTAGCTGGCCGGGGCACATACATGGTCAGTGTCCCGAACCACCAGTTGAGTGGTAAGCGTGTAGTAGAATAGGGCATGTGCAAAGGTTCTGTAGGAACCCCAAAAAATTGGGCATGGAAGAAGGTGTGAGTTAGGTACCCAGTGTGGGTAGGGGGTCAGCTACCCCGTATCAAGAAAGAAGTTGGAGTTCTACGTGTCATGATGGTTGAGGAGGTGGATGAGGTACTCTAAGGAGAGAGAATCCATACCAGTAGGGTAGTGTATTGATAAGAACTCAAGACATAGATTAGGGAATAAGGGTAGGTCATCTTCATACAATTAAATTTTTACCTAGAGGTGGTGAGGCTCGACCATTTATAGTTAGAGGTACGATTCTTGTGGATTCTACCATTTTTAGTATGTTATTTTACATAGGTGCCCCACACTTTTTAATTTATTCTCAGATTGTGGCAGTTTTGGGATTAAAAGTGGAGCATGTGTGTGGTATTATGTCAATTGATACTCCATTGAGGGTCTGAGTTAAGAATATCAAACAATGTAAAGGTTGTTCTCTAGAGGTTGGTGGGTACCATTTTCTACGGGACTTGTTCATCCTTTAGATGTCATGTTTTTTCCTAATTCTGGGTATGGATTGGATGGTGAAATATCATTCCTGCATTGAATGTTACCATCATTGGGTAACTTTTATGTCTCTTGAGGGAGACACGTATGTCATTTGTGGTGAATAGGATGCTTGAGCGGGCTGTGCAAGGATAGTTTTTCAGTAGTTGGGTGAACTCACTTACCAAGTGGCTTTCCTTGCACTCAATGAAGGAGGGGTGGATAATCTTGTCTTTACACCTATTGTGGATCGATTTTAGGATATTTTTCATGAGTATTTATTAGGGATACCACCCAATAGGGACATAGAGTCCATGATAGAGTTGTTTCCTAGGGCGAAACCAGTTTCCATTTAGCTATACTGAATGGAGCTGGTATAACTCCATGAACTTAAGGTTCCCTTATAGGAGTTAGAGAAAAAAGGTTTCATCCATCCTAGTATGTCACCTTGGGTATCTCTTGTGTTATTTTACAAGAAGGTTGACAGATCATTACAGTTGTGTGTCGACTACAAAAGGTTGAATCAGATGATAGTTAAGAACCTCTACCCTATTCCATGAATTGATGATATGTTTGACCAAATGAGAGGTTCATAAGTGTTTTCCAAGATTGATTTGAGGTCAGGGTAACATCAGCTAAGGGTGAGGCATTTTGACATATCATAGACTGGTTTCTGTAGAAGGTATAGGTTGTATTAGTTTGTGGTAATTCCGTTTAGATTGACCAATGCACTAGTTGTGTTCATGGTTTTAGTGAATTGAATCTTTCAACCCCATATGGATTTGTTCTTATTTGTATTCATTGATGACATTTTGTGTACTCTAAAACTATTTATGATCATTCCAAACATCTTAACATCGAGTTGGGTACACTGAGAGATCATAGGATTTATGCCAAGATATCCAAATTTCAATTTTGGATCAATGAAGTACATTTCTTAGGTCACATCATCTCTAAGGAAGGTGTGTCAGTGGATCTAGAGAAAGTGCAGGTTGTTGTGTCATGGGAGTGGCCTAAGAATGTTTCTGATATTCAAAGATTTCTGGGATTTTTTGGGTATTATTGAAGGTTCATTAGGGATTTCTCTATTTCGGATGTTCCACTCTCAAGATTAACCAAGAATGGGGTTATGTTTGATTGGCCAGAGGCATGAGAGAATTATTTTCAATATTTGAAGAAGTGGTTGACTACTACCCCAATTTTGATCTTACCTAAACTTGGTAAGAGGTACACTTTGTTCTATAATGCATTCAGTGTTAGACTAAAGTCTTTGTTAATGTAGAATGATCAGGTTGTAGCTAATAGATCACGGAATTTAAGGCCTCATGAAATAAATTACCCCACTCATGATCTTAAGTTGTCCGTGGTGGTGTATTCATTGAAATGTTGGAGGAACTACTTATTGAGAGAGTGGTTTACCATGTATACCAATCACAAAAGTATTATGTACATCTTCTCTTAGCACGATATGAATCTTCAGCCATGAAGGTGGTTCAATTACCTACAATACTTTTATTTTGAGTTTGTCTACATACTAGGAAAAGGGAATAGTGTTGCAGAATCCCTGAGCCGGAAGACTCAGAATCTGGTGGTTTAAGAATCCAACACAGAGTGGAGAATGATGGCCTTGTTTACAAAGATGCACTTGGAAGTGTAGGATGGGAATGGATAGATGACCCTTGCATACATAGCAGTTGAGTCCATGCTTTTGAATCAGGATAAAGAAAGTTATCTTGAGGATTCAGAGTGTTTGGCTATTAAGGAAAGTCTTAAAGGTGGGGAGTCACCTTCTAGTTGGGTTGTGGGTGTTGATGAGATTTTTATGTTCAAGGCCATGTGGTCATGCCGACAGGTGTGTGAGAAGATTTGATGCATGAGTCTCATGCTTCAAAGTGGGAAGTGAAAACTTATTTGACTAAGATGTATCATGGTCTTCATATACAGTTTTGGTGGCTGGTAATGAATAAAGAGGTTGCATGTTTTGTGGTGCATTTCCTCACCTTTCAGTAGGTGAAGGTCGACCATCAGCACCTAGGTGGATTGTTACAACCTTTTCCCATTCCAAAATATAAGTGGGATGATGTGACGATTGATTTTATAGTATGTATTCCAAGGACACCTTAAAAGAATGAAAAAATCTGGGTGATTGTGGATCTAATGACTAATGTAGATCATCTCTTAGTAATTTAGGAGACTTTAACCATTGATTATTTAGGCAAGTTGTATGTTCAGGAGTCAGTGTAGGTGCATGGAGTACCAAGGACTATAGTATCGGATCCGGATCCATGATTCATGTCATAATTCTAGAAGGGATTATAGAAGGCTCTTGGTAGCCAAGTGTTTTTTAGAAAATATTTCACCCGTATATGGATGGGATGTCAAATCACATGATCTTATTATTAAATGACATTTTGAGAGCTTTTATCCTTGATTTTGGTGGTTTGTTGGAGAAACACTTGCTGCTTGTTGATTTTTCCTACAATTTTTTTCCCATTCTATGATTCAAATGGAACCATTTTAGGTGCTCTATAGAAGGATATGTAGATCTTCATTATGTTTGTTAGGAGTGGGGGAGTCTGAGCTATCGGGACCAAGTCTCATTCAGGAGACATCAGAAAAGGTTCATTTGATTTAGAAACATATGAAAATATATCCAAGTAGAAAAAATTCATATACAGATCGACACCATCAACCTATTGAGTTTTCGGTGGGTGATAGTGTGTTCCTTAGAGTGTCGCCAAGGTTGGGTCACTTCCGGATTTAGAAGTAGAGTAAGTTGGCACCCAGGTACATGTGGCTGTTTGTGAATGTGGAGAGGATCAGACTGGTGGATTATTGATTGGATCTTCCAAATTGGTATAGTGGAATTAATGATGTTTTTCATGTTTCTAAGTTTCGACAATATCACCTAGATCCATATCATACAGTTAATGTTGATGATGTTGTGCTTAAGGCTGATGTATCCTTTTAGAAGCATCTGGTTCCTATTGTGGATCATAATGAGAAGGTATTATCAGGAAAGGTTGTGACTTTGGTTCATGATCTATGGCAACATGGGAATGTTCAAGAAGAAACATGGGAGAGGGAGATAGATATGTAGGCCCAGTGGACCAATTTATTTTCTTTAGAAGCTCAATGATGCTTGGCAGTGAAAATCAAGGATGAGCCTTTATAAGGTAGAGAGGTTGTAAGATTCCGAGCTTCATGGAGGTATTCCCTTATTTAAATTTTGATCTCAATATATTATTTTTGGTTGGTGAAATTTTTCTTGGGAGTATGAAGGGCCTCAGGGGTGTTCTCGGGGTTCGGTACATGAAGGAAGGGGAAATCAAACCAACCTGTGCAAGGTGCATGGTTGACACACGGTTAAATAAACCATGCTAGGTGGAGGCCAAATTGTGCAATTTTGAACAATGGCATATCACATGGTTGGTGCATGGTTTGTAAACCATGTTGGTATCCCAAGTTAATTGTTCAAACCAACACCCCTTATATAGTGTCTTGCGCATGGTTTGGAAAAACATGCGATCCAGTAAAGTTGGATAAAATTACAAAATCTCCACCCGGGTTTTTATGTTCTAACTTGGTATTCTCCTCCATTTCACCTCATACAACACTAGGTATGAACCCTAGTGATCTAATATTCTAATAGGTGGTTCTAAATAGATCCTAATACATTTTGAGTGTCATTGGTTGTGGATCAATGCTTTGGGTAAGTCTAATCCCTCTCTTGCTTCTCTTTTTGGTTTAGGGTTTGCATCTTCCTCTAATCTCTATAAAAATCTATGAAACCTTCTTTTTCATATGATTTATTGGTTGAGGTTTTAAAGGATGGTTGATTTGAGATCTAAGACCTCTATTTGGAGTGTGTGTATCAATAGATTCAAGGTAGGTGGTGTACAAGCCATATCCCATGGTTTTTATATAGATTTGTGCCTACAAAGTTGTGTTTTTTTCCATTTGTTACATTCAGGGTTCTATTAGTGATATTTGACATAATTAGTGTCTAAATGACAAATTAAATCCCCCTTATGATCCCCTTGGGATTAATGGAGGATGAATTGACAAATTTAGGGCCACCTATGTGGTTTTCAAACCTTTCCGAGAAAAGTTAACAAAAACGTTGTGTGTGAAATTGACTTGTGATTTATTAGAGCCTGAGATGAACATGTTAACTGGTTGAAATGATTAATAAGAAGGTAATATGGGTGATTGTTTTTATATTTGGATAATGGATAAGGGATTTTTTTTCTAGGAATTATAATGGATTAAATGGGATTAGTGGTAATGTGCCAAATGAATTGTGAATTGCACTTGAAATTCATAATTAGGATAATTGATGGGAAATACTAAATGTATTAAATGAATTAAAATGTTGAAAAGGTTGGATATATTTATTTGGATAATGTATAGGATCTAGTTATTATTCTTAGTGAGTTAGGCCTAAGAAATGGGACTTGGGATAAATGGCTATGTAATATAAATGGTAAATATGTTAATGGGTTATTGAATAATGTTAATTCCCATGTTGGATATTATGGTTTAGGATTTATATTGGCATTGGTTATGTTTGGTTGTGTTATGGTATATGTTTGGTGAATATAAAATAAGCATGTACACATGGATTAGTAGAGTGGGTTATTAACATGAGGGTCTAGACCCATGATTCGAGTTAGACTGAGGCTTTAAACCCCACCCCAACATACACGGGTTAGGGAAGAGGATGAAGTTCTATTCCGCTAAGGGTTTCATTCAATGAGAACACCTAGAATAAGGTGTCAATGTTAGTTTGTTTTATATGTGAGGATTTGATTCTCCCTAGTGAGATAGGGAAATTTATTTATTCCCCGCTATGCATTGAGTTGATGAAAATTCAAAACCGATTGATGATGTGATAAAAGTGAACTAATTAATTAAGTTTGTATAAACATTAAAATTGAGAATAGTGTTAGGAATGACTTAAGTGAACTTTGTTAACTAATGGAAGATAAATTTTATTTCTTTACATGACTTTACTTAGAACATATATGAAATATATATTGAGAGTATATTTTGTAGAAACCATTAGTGGTGGCCTACTGAGTTGTACTCACACCCTGCTCGAGCCTCCGTTGGGTACCCAAGCAGACTTCATGCTTGTGGGTCAGGATAAGGGAAAAGTCCCTATTCTAGGGGGTTGAGCTGGGAATATGAAATGCATATATGAGGTTCCAGACGTGGAGTCAGGATCGTTTTGGGGATTCCACTATTTTTCATTATTTTGGGTTTTGTTCACTTTAGCTATGTTTAGCATGATATATTATGTTTATCATTGATTGTGGTTTGTACACAGTTTTTGGGAGAAGTTAGTTATGAATTTTTATGGGTTATTAGACTTTTTTGAAATATTTATGTTTGTTATCTACTGTGGATTACTCTGGTAAAGAGGGTATAGTCTCCCCACATGACTAATCTAGACCCTCTCTGCTAGTCGACAACCTCTGGTGTATGAGAAGGCGTGCTTGAGGTCATGTGGAGACTCGGCCTAGGGAACCATTTAGTGGCTTCTGGGATGAGAATGTTACATGGTTCCTTTAATAAATTCCAATAATTGAAGAATGAATTAGAGAATCAACTTGGAAAGAAGATAAAGAAACTTCGATCAGATCGAGGTGGATAATATCTTAACCAAGAGTTCAAAAACTATCTATGGGAGTTTTAGATTCTATCTAAACTCACTCCACCTTACACGCCATAGTGGAATGGTATTAGTGAAAGGAGGAATCGTACCTTGTTATACATGGTATGGTCGATGACCAGTCATGTAGATCTTCTATTATCCTTCTAGGGATATGCGTTACAAACTGTAATATACACATTAAACTGAGTACCAACTAAAGTGGAAAATGGAATTGCCTTCAAGTTATAGAGTTGAAAAAAATTATTTTGTTGCATTCAGATGTATGGGGTTGTGAAGTATTTATTAAGGCCTTATCATACAACAAATTATCACTTTAGGGCATAAAGTTCATCTTTATAGGGTATCCCAAGGAAACAAAGGGATACTACCTATACAACCCCTCAGATAAGAAAGTAACTATCTCCATACAAGCCATATTTCATGAGAGGGGGGAACATAATAAAAAATGATCGTTGGATCAATATTAACTTCGATGAATTTTATGCTCAATATAGAGAAGAGTTGGTATAGGTACAGATTCTATAACTCCCTGTGGAAGAAGTAGTTCTTGAAACAAAAGTACTATATAGGAGTAATAGAGAGATAAGAGAACCAGAGAGATAGTTTTATAGTCACCAAAGACTGTGAATCATTATTTGTTGACAATGATGAACCTATATCCTACAAAGAGGTAGTATAGATCTTTTAAGCTAAAAGATGGAAATAATCCATGAATTTTGAAATAGATTCCATGTACCAGAACTAATTTTGGGTTATGGTCAATGCACCTATTGATGTAAATCCCATAGTGTGAAAATGGGTATTCAAGAGAAAATTGGGCATGGAAGGTAATGTAAATACCTATAAAGAAAGGATAATGGATAAAGGTTTAAAAAACATCAATAAATTTTCTATGATGAAACCATTTCATCATTTTATATGTTTAAATACATAATAATTCTACTTTCTATACCACCTTAAAATGACTATGAAATTTGGAAGATGGATATCAAAATATATTTACTTAATTGGAACCTTTAGGAAGATGTCTATTTGACACAACCAGAGGGGTTTATGACTTTATGTGATGCCAAAAATATATGAATGTTGCAGAGATCCATTTATAGATTAAAGAAAGCATCTAGGCCATGGAAATTTGATTCGACGAGTTTATAAAATAATTTAGTTTCATTAAGAATAAATATGAGCCATGTGTTTACAATAGGTTTAGTAAGAATGTGGTCGTTATCCTAATATTATATTTTGATGACATATTCCTTATTTTAAATGACATACCGATCTTACATTCTATTAAGAACAGGTTGAATAGGTGTTTCTCCATAAATGAATTAGGCAAAGCAACCTATATTCAAGCAATTAAGATCATTCGTGATATATCTGAGATTCATCTTGGACTAATTAAAAGTAAATACATTGACTAGATACTAAAGAGATTTAGTATGGAACAATACAAGATGGGATTGGTTCCATTATCACATGGTATACATATTTATAAGAAAATGTTTCCTCAGACACAATAGGATAAATAATTAATAAGTAATATCCCATACACTAAAGTGATAAGATCAATCATGTATTCCATGTTATGTATTAGACTTGATGTTTTCTATGCATTGATCATGTTAGGAAGATATCAAGAAGATCAAGGAGAACAACATTGGAATGCTGTTAAGGCTATCTTTAAGTATCTGAGAAGATATAAGGATATATTATTAATGTATGGAGGATAAGAAGGGATCATCATTAGGGGTTATACTGATTATAGTTTTTAAATAGATCATAATGATCTTAATTCACACTTAGGATATGTTTTCTGTCTCAACAGAGGAGCTATGAGATGGAAGAGCTCAAAGCAGCCAGTTGTTGATTCTAAAATTGATTTTGAGTATATAGTGGCTTATAATACATCCAAGGATGTTGTTTTGATACAAAACTTTGTCTAGGATCTTGATGTAGTACCTAGTAGTAAAGATCCTATCACATTGTATTGTGATAATACTACAATAGTTGATCTTGCAAAAGAGCCAACATCACACCAACAGAAAAAGAATATACTTTGAAAGTATCGCCTATTGGGGGATTTTTCTTAGAGGGGTGATGTTACAGTAAATAGAGTTTCCAAAGAATAAAATGTGGCAGACCTATTGTCTAAAGTCCTATCTCAGCAGAAGCCTGAGTATCATGTGAGTGCAAGTGAAATGAAGGTTGTTAGCAGTTGGCTCTAGTGTAAGTTGGAGCCTGTTGGAGTTGGTTACCTAGAAACAATTTTTTTTCACTTTATGATAACCTATATTCATTGTTTTTAATATTAATAAACTCTTTATCACATAATTATTATTCTTATGCGCAACATTGTATGTGATAATTTCCTAAGAGTAGTTGCTACACTTAAAGGTCATAGAAATTCCCAGCTATGATGAGAACCCAGAAGTTCCATGATAATATTATTAAATATATGTTATATAGCCTGATGAAATAATTTTAGGGACAAAAATGATTCATAAAATCAAGGGTGGAGACTCATAGGACTTTGAGGCACATTCTCATGGTATAATCCCTTAGTAATATCTAGTGTAATATATTATGAGAATGATACCCGTCAGTAGAAAATATACATTTGTACGTGTCACTGGGTGTTCTTATATGTGTATGTGTGTATTGATACTTATAATTTATTATTATTATTAATGATTTTTATAAGTAACATACTTTGATGTATTGACAAAAACCATGACAAAATATTTTCACGGTGAGGTATGATAGGTTAGATGCGTCATGAGTACTATTTCATTAATAAATAATATGAGAAATTATTTGTCCCTTCCTATCTTTAAAAGAGATTGATATCTTGGCCCTTTTATGAAAATTAGATAGAATAAATAAATCCATGTCCATTACATTCTATAGGTAAGCTTTATTTTCATAAATTCAAAGAAAAATACATCGAGCACCTAGGTTGATGGTACTAGCATGCAACCTTCTTAATTAGAGATATAATGATAAATAGATTATATTACACATTAAGAATCCGTATGAGGTATTATGTCATTGTGGGATTAACTTATTTCTCCAAGGGTTCCTTGGAATATTGCTACATTCCAACCTTGGACTTTAGTATGCTTCGCCTAATTCCATTTAGAAATAGGCCTAGAGGGTCATGCACAAAGTGTATCCAAAATCTCAGTTAAATAATATATTATTATTTATTATTTAATAAGTTGAATAAATATTATTCCTACATGTGGTTTGATATTTATTCATGTTTACTTGATCGCATATATTCCGTCAAGAGTTATTCGAGAGAATATTACGTGAGAAAAAATTTAATAAATATTTATTTTCTATTTAGTGAATATAATATTTATTTATTTACTAGTGAATAATGCAGTGATATTTTTTATTAAATAAATAATTATTATTATGAGCTCGATAAATATTGTGGAGGAATGACATACCGAGTTTGATGGTCTGGAGAGAAATAACATATAATGAATATAATTTAATTAAATAATATTTAATTTAATTCATGAGTTTAGCGCATGTCAAAAAAAATATTATTATTATAGACACAGGGTTTTGAAGGGATTAATTAAATGTTAAAGGGAACTTGTGTAATTATTTATTTCTAGCCCTAGTGGTATATAAACCAAATTATATTATTTTTTCAAGAGAGATAATTTCATTTTGTTGTGCACAATGAAATCCAGAGAATCCTCTCAAAGCCCTAAAAAGTTCCCTTCTCCATGAAATATCTCAAGAGTGGAGAGTAATCTCCCTCCATCTTGCACTCTTGAGTTAATAGAGATCAAGGAGAATCCTTTGGAAGCTATTCTCAGGGTGATTAAAGGCGAACAATGCAAATGATAGAATACATCGTGCTATCACCTAGAGATTCCTACAACAATGTTTAGATATTTTTGGAACACGTGTGGATCATCGCTAGGGGGAATATATTATTGATTACTACAATATAATGATAGTATAACATGAATCCATTATCATATCCATCAATGATGAAATAATTTATCACAAGGTAATTCTTTAATTACTTAAATTAATTATAAATAAAATATGATGATGTTGTGCTTTGGTTCCGACATTTATCCATTATCTATATTATTTGATTCAATTTCATAGATCATGCTATTTATAATAGTGTAAATATATGATTAATAATCAATAATAATAAAAACCAAAGTTGGGCATGACCCATCACACACTTCCACTGCACTCGAAACCTACAGAGAACCTAACATAGATATATCATGTCAAAATTTGAATGCATGGTAGTTAATTAAGATATCAATTTCAAATCCCCATTGAAGAGACCACGATTTCATCTAAATTTAGTATTAAACTTGTCAAAATATATGTTAGGTTTGTCTATTTGACAAAATTTCATGAAGGAGATATTTCAGAAGGATTCTATGGTACCGATTGGATGATAGTGGATCCAGGTAGTAAGGAGGCACCAGGAGAGAAGATATCAATTTTTATTGGATGAGATTGTAAGTAAGAAAATATTTAATTTAAATATAGGGTATTATTATTAGATAGAGTTTCATGCACAACTCCTCAATGATCACTTAGTGGTTTCCTTAATCAATGTGATGGATGATTGCAAAGATTAGATGGTGATGGAACCAAATGCACTGGATAGACTTGTCTATAAATAGATGGGTGGGGACAATTTATTTAATGAATTTTAGATATAAAATTCATTACATTGTTTTTCTTGAGTGGTGTTATGGAATTTGGGAGCTTTAAAGTCAAACATACTTCCCTACTTCACTTATTAATAAATATTGTTGTTGGTCAGAGTGGAATCTCAAGAGGGGGGAGGGGTGAATTGAGTTACTACATAAAATTTCTGTTTAAAACTTGTTTTATAAAGATCCCACAATTTTAAAATGGCCCAGTTAATTAAGGAAGTGGAGATGTAAATTTCAAGTTGGTCAAAAAGTTTCTCAAAGGGTGATTAATCCTCAGTTGAATCAGTGTAAAACACTTATTCGACTTTTGAAACAAGTTTACTGAATTAAACAAATACACACACTAACCAAAACTAACTATCAAAGTGAATGAAAAACATTTTTATTATTATAAATTATAAGAAGTGTAAAATAGATAAAACAGAGTATAACAAAAATACAGTGCACAGACAATTTAAACAAGAGGTTCAATCTCAAGCTGAGACTTAATCCTCTCCACTTGGTGATCACCTGCCACCAAGCAGTTTATATAATAATAAACTTGATACAAATCCTATATCGGGATTTACAATAGTTTTCACAAATTGTTCAGGGTTCACACCCTCTACCACAGTTCTTCATGGGAATGGAAAAAATAACACAGACCACACACACGGTCTCTTCTACAGTTATACATGGGAAATAAAATGTAAGTGAATTTTGATGTGAGTATGCTCTGTATCCTTCAGTTTAGCACATGAGATAGTGTGTGAAAAAGACAGACACACTTCTCAAAAATGTAAAATAAAGGAACACAATAGAGAAAATATGATGAGATTTAGGTTAGAAGGCTCTATGTGTTTGCAGTTCATCTCTTGAGTCCTTGGAGTGAAGTAATTGCAGTTTGAGGGAAGTTGTCCTCTAAAACAAAGTGTCACAACTCTTGGTTCTAGATTTCAGTAACTAAGCATTATGCTCCTTGAGTTGTTTGATAATTGATACACCAAATAAGGAAGATAAGATTTTGTCCAAAAATGATCTTCGTGATGCTCGTGGGTTCACAGAAAAATCATCGAATGGATCTTCTTTTATGTAGCAAGTAAGCTCCTTCAAATGTAAAAACGTGCTTCACCACACATTTCTTTTCTTCCCTGGTCTTCTCTTTTATATTTGAGGTCGAACAATAAAAATGATTAGATCACTCGTATTCTTTCTCATACCTCATACTATCCCCAGATACGGTCTCCTGATATGTCTACAATCATCATTAATTAATGTCAAAAGAATTAAATTTATCAAATATGATCGTTAGAATAATTTTAAGAACTTTGAAAAAGTATGAAAGAGTAAGCATCAGTAGACTGGTAATGGTAGCCTTCACATCGGTAGGCTTCAAAAATAGGTGCACATCAGCAACCCCAAACTGTAACCTTCCATCGGTAACTTTCCATCGATAACCTTCAACAGTAGGCTTGCATCGTTGACCTTGAATCGGTGACCTTTGAATCAGTAAACTTTGCATCAGTGACCTTTGAATTGATGACCTTTACATCACTAAACTTTGCATCTATGAACTTTGCATTGGTGGACTTACATCAGTGACCTTTGGATCGATGACCTTTGCATCAGTGACCTTACATCAGTGACCTTTGCATCGGTGACCTTTGCATCGGTGACCTTGCATCGGTGACCTTTGCATCGGTGACCTTTGCATTAGTGACCTTCCATAACTGACCATTGCATTAGTGACCTTTTCACCGGTGACCTTGCATCGGTGACCTTAGCATCAGTGACCTTTGCATCAGTGACCTTGCATCGGTGACCTTTGCATCAGTGACCTTTGCATCGGTGACCTTGCATCAGTGACCTTTGCATTGGTGACCTTTGCATCGGCGACCTTTGCATCAGTGACATTTGTATTGGTGACCTTGTATCGGGGACCTTTGCATCAGTGACCTTTTCATCGGTGACCTTGAATTGGTGACCTTTACATCGACGACCTTTGCATCGACGACCTTTGCATCGGTGACCTTTGCATCAGTGACCTTTTCATTGGTAACCATGCATCGGTAACCTTGAACTTAGATAAATTCTGCACTATAATCTTAAACCAACAAGCATTGAGATTAAAATTATATTAATATTACTTGATATAAACAAGGAACATTAATGAAACATGATTAACATAGAGTGAAAACATGATTATCACATAAATGAAACATGATTTTGGATTATCAAAACAGGTGAGTCCAACAATCTCCCCCTTTTTGATAATCACAAATTATGTCATTGAATTTTTAGGTTTAAGTAGTTTTGAATCAAGGTTAAACACATCTACTAATTTAATCAGTGATGTTAGCATACACATATTATTAAATCATTAAAACTAAATTAAATCCAGAACATATATAAATTGATGATAGAAAACTAAGACACTAAACACTTCTCCCCCTTTGTGATTAACAAAAAGAATACATAAAAAAAGAGATAAAAGAGAGTGTTTGTATTAATAAAATAGTAGTACAATATACAAAAAGGAATACATCGATCCCTATCAGCTAAGACAATCCACACTCAATCCACATAAAATATGTCCATTGGAGCTTTGGATTTGGAAGCTGAGGATGCAGGTTTTGAAGGTGAAGGGATAGGCCAAGTGATGGCAGTTAGCAGTGTAGAAGGAGCAGCCACCGAGGCATCAATAGACCTATAGTGAGTATATATATGAGGAATCATTGGGGTCAAACTTCTGATGGCCTGAGTAGGAGTCATTGATAAAACACTATTTTATTGAATATTTTATTGATAATAAATGATATAATTTCCTCACATTGTGTTAAACATGTTTATTTATAAAATATTTGGGATTTGATCATTCATTTGAAAATTTGGTGAAAATTCCATTTTTACCCTTAATAGTGCACTGTAGTATTTCGAAGATAAATATTTTTATATTTATTATTTGAATTTGAAATTTTGTAACAGTGTTCCTAACGTAATTATCTACAACTTTTATTCAGGACACTAAAGCTAAAGAGTTCATTTGGTTTTGAAATTGGGCCATGAAGTCAAAGTTGGGCTGGGCTCGCCAGAATGGAGAAGGTTCTGTATTTGGGCCATATATTCTACATAAGGGATTGGATGGAGCCCAAATTTTGATGAAAGCTTGGGGACATGATGTGGCACAAATAATCCTTCTGGAAGGCCGGCCAATTCACGCGTTTTGGTGGTCAAATGGGCGGTTTAAGTTGGCATAAAATATTTGGCCGAATTTCCACATTCACACTTGAAACCACTTGTAACCTCTCCTCCCCTCCCCTCCATAAATTGGAGTTTTTCTCATTTGGAGGGGTTGGGACGTGCATTGGGAGATTGGAGGCAGAGGAGAATTTGTTTCACCCAAATTCTCCAACCATTGTAAGAGGGGTAGCTCTTGAAGCAAGGATCCCCTCATCGAAGCCTCCTTCTCTTCTTCATGTTGTAATGATTTTGTTTATGTAATAAACTTCTCTGTTCTTCTTTTATTTCTTCTATTTTTTTCTGTTTTGTTTAAATTTATTCTTCTCTTAATCTTCCTAATTGGGCTGGAATTCTTGAGTAGAAGCGTTATTGGGTTATACCCATTTTAAACCTTTGCACATGCAAAACGCTTCTACGATGATTACGCCACCCATGGAAGAGTAGTCTTTTAGTAATCGATCTATATTCTACCCTCTTCATTTAATTATTTTGAATCAATGAGCTACTGTAATTCACTTAATATGATCCATGAATTGTGTTTTTAAATTGTAAGAAACTAAGCAAGCAATTGAACAATTAACACAAAAACACGCGAGGTCGGGATTTTGTGTAAATTGTGAGAGCGCGATCTTAATCGGTAATACAAGACCACACGGGATAAATTTGTAGAGTTCAAATATAATCCCTAAACACAATTCATCCTCATTTCAAGAATGGATATGTGCCTTAATTTACCACCGATCATAAGCTAATCTTAGAACATCAATCAAAGCAGGGTGCTGCGATTGCACGTTCCAAAGTTAGCCTAGGTTTAAATTCACATCATCTTTGTGGTAAAGTTAATTCTCGTAGGGTTCGGGATTTAACAAATTAAGGGATCATAATTAAGTGAATGTTAATTTAAATGATAATGATTAATAATAAAGTGAAGAGGTAGAGTTAGATCGATTACGCTTTTTAAATAGATTTCTAAAAAAACATCTTCTTGTTGTGTCATTTAAATTGAAATTCATTTCAAAACTAAAAACAAAAAAAAAATTATACAATCTTCTTCCAGCAAACTTCTTCTAGATTCATAAACTACAAAAAATCCCAATCCTTTAAAGTAGTGTTTTTATTCTATTCTATTCTATTTTATTTTATTTTTTAGAATACCTCTAATAAGTTGTTAAATTCACTTCCTCCTTTGAGAGACGACCTTGGTCAGCCACTCTGCTGCACTTAAGTACCCCAAATCACACTAATCATTTGAGGGCACCCATGACAGCGCTCTTTCAAATTGGCGCCGTTGCCGGGGAGGCAAGTAATTATTTCAACCAACTAGAGGTATTTATTTTATTTTACATTTTATTATCTTCCTCTCTTCTTTCTTCCTTCTTTACCCAATCTGATTTTTCTTCCTCTTATTTTATTTTCTTCTACTTCTTTTTGGACCATCAACTCAAACTTCTCATTTTTATTTTACTATGGTACACATTCCTTCTTTTCATCTTTCATTGATTGATGACACAAACTAATCCCGAAGATCTCTTAGATCTTGACCCTGAGATTGAACGTAGCCTTAGGGAACGAATCAGACATTCTCAATCTACGGGAAGTTTCAACATTCAACCAGTTGGAGAATTACTCCAATATCAGAACATTGAAATTGGAAGCAATTCAAATTCAACCATAAAACAAGAACCAATGGCTGGAAACAATGAAAATGAACTTAATAGAACCATTCGAGAATTGGCTGCACCTGATATTAACTATCAACCAAATTGTATTGCATACCCAAATCTCGAATCGGACTTCGAACTGAAATCTGGGTTAATTCACTTACTTCCAAAGTTTCATGGCCTCTCTGGTGAGGATCCCAATAAACATTTGAAAGAATTTAATGTGGTTTGCTCAACCCTAAAACCTAGAAATGTCTTTGAAGATCAAATCAAACTAAGAGCATTCCCATTCTCACTTGATGGAGCTGCGAAAGATTGGATGTATTATTTACAACCCGAAGATGTAACTTGTTGGAATGATTTGAAACGTCTTTTCTTGCAGAGATTTTTTCCAGCATCAAGGACCACATCCATTCGAAAGGAGATATCAGGGATCAAGCAAGCACAAGGGGAGTCAATGTATGAGTACTGGGAGCGATTCAAGAAGTTGTGTGCAAGCTGCCCACATCACCAAATCAGTGAGCAACTCCTCATCCAATACTTCTACGAAGGACTCACACCCATGGAGAGGAGCATGGTGGATGATGCAGCTGGAGGAGCATTGGTGGACAAGACACCAGTAGCTGCACGAGCATTGATCGACAAAATGGCCCAAAACTCTCAACAATTCGGTGATAGAGGTACACCACATGTTCAAGGAGTACATCAAGTAAGTCCTTCTTCTCTTGAAAGTCATTTGATTGATACTAAGTTAGAAGAATTGACAACTATGGTGAGGCAGATTGCATTGGCTCAAAAGACATCCCAACCCCCTCCTTCAAGGCCTTGTGGTATTTGCACTGAGACAAGCCACCCAACTGACTGTTGCCCACAACTCCAAGAAATAGAAGATTGTGCAGTAGTGTTCCCTGGGAGACCATTTCAGCAGCAACAACAACAACCATATCCCCAAAAGAAGTTTGATCCAACATACAACCAAGGGTGGAAAGATCTAGCGGACATGAGGTATGGCTCTGGACAACAACAAAGGCCCCCTTTTCAACAAAACTTCCAGCAGCCTCCGCCTTACCAGCAGGGTTTCCAACAACCCCAAAGGAGATTTGAAGCTCAAACATCAATGAGTCAGCAACAAGGGAATATCCAACACAAGGTAGAGTCTAACACTGATGATCTTTTGAAACAAATTGTTCTTAATCAACAGAATGAGCTGAAGAGTCAAGGTTCGGAGCTTAGAGAGTTGAAGACTCAAATGAGTCAGATTGCCACCGCCCTCCATGAACTTGTGAGTAAGAATTCTGGAAATCTACCTTCCCAACCCACTCCAAATCCAAAGGGGAATGTTAGTGCCATCACATTGAGAAGTGGGAAGCAAATGAACGATACATCTGCACCTACCATTCCACCGGGATTCACCTCAACTTCAGAGAAGCCGCATTCCATACCAACTGATGAACAATCCAAGGAGAAAGATAAAGGTAAGAAAAAGATTTATGATGTTCCTCCTAAACCCCTTCCTTTTCCAAACAGGGTTGTTCAAACCAAGAAGATGGCTGAAGAAGCAATGCAAAAGGAGGTTTTGGACACATTCAAGCGTGTGGAGATCAACATTCCTCTACTTGAAGACATTAAGCAAATCCCAAGGTATGCCAAATTCTTAAAAGAACTTTGTACCAATCGAAGAGGGCTCAAGGGAAATGAGAGGATCAACCTTGGAAGGAATGTGTCGGCACTCATTACACCAACTCTAGCAATGCCAACAAAGTGCAAGGATCCCGGGACATTCACCATCCCATGTACCATAGGGGAGTTGCACTTCTCTGATGCTCTTTGTGATTTAGGAGCTTCAATAAATGTGATGCCTCACTCTGTATTCTCTTCCTTGCAGGTTGGTGAGTTGAAGCCAACAAGAGTAGTGGTGCAATTGGCAAATAGAGCTACGGCATATCCAGCGGGAGTCCTTGAGGATGTACTTGTCCGGGTAAGAGACATGATCTTTCCAGCGGATTTCTATGTTCTTAACATGGAGGATGATCAGGTAAGTTCTCATGCCCCCATTATCTTAGGTAGACCCTTCCTAAAAACTGCAAAAACTATCATAAATGTCAATGAGGGTACACTTTCCATGGAGTTTGGAGATGAAGTTGTGATATTTAATGTTATGGATTCCATGAAGTACCCCTCAGAGGACCATTCTGCTTTTGTTATCTCCCATTTTGCACCACCAAGTAAAAACATCATGGAATTGGATTGTCCTATTCTTAGGGAGATTATGAGTATTGGTTCTGGTTTAATGACTAAGAGAACTTCCACACCTGTTTCTAATGAACAAGACTCTCTAAAATTTGATTTTGATGTGGATTCATATTCTTATTTTGATCATGTTCACTCTGATTATGAAATGGTTGTTGAGTATGCTGATGGATTTGATGCTTTATTCTATGATTTTTATGATGTCTATTCTGATACTGATGCTCTTTGTGCACATATTTCAGTTCCTTCAATGTCTCCATACATACTACACCCTCCTTCATTAGAACTCAAGCCATTGCCACCAAATCTAAAATACTCATACTTGTTGAGTGGTGAGAGATTACCTGTTATCATTGCTAACAATCTCCCTTTTGAACATGAATAAAGGCTTTTGAATATTTTGAGGGAGAACATCAGGGCGATTGGGTGGACCTTGGCTGACATATCAGGTATTAGCCCCTCCATTTGCATGCATAGGATTCTCTTGGAGGATGGGGCTAAACCGGTGAGACAACCACAAAGGAGACTCAATCCCACCCTCCTGGAAGTTGTTAAAAAGGAAGTTGAGAAATTGCTCGAGGCAGGTATAATCTTTCCCATTTCAGATTCACAGTGGGTAAGTCCAATTCAGGTTGTGCCTAAGAAAACTAGTTTTACTGTTGTTAAAAATGAGAAAGATGATTTAGTTCCAATGAGGGTGCAAAACAGTTGGCATGTGTGTATTGATTATAGGAAACTAAATCAGACCACTCGCAAGGACCATTTCCCCCTCCCATTTATTGATCAAATGCTCGAGAGACTAGCTGGGAAAACACACTATTGCTTCTTGGATGGATTTTCTGGATATTTTCAGGTTCCTATAGCTCCAGAGGATCAGGAGAAGACTACATTCACCTGTCTATTTGGCACATTTGCCTACCGGAGGATGCCATTTGGACTTTGCAACGCCCCAGGTACCTTCCAGAGATGTATGGTGAGTATTTTTTCTGATTTTATTGAGACCTGCATGGAGGTATTTATGGATGATTTTACAGTGTATGGGTCTTCATTTGATGAATGTCTAAGTAGTTTGGGAAATGTGTTGAATCGTTGTATTGAGAAGAATATGGTCCTGAACTTTGAAAAGTGTCATTTTATGGTAGAGCATGGCATTGTCTTAGGGCATGTGGTGTCAAAACATGGGATAGAGGTTGATAGATCTAAAGTAGAAATTATTTCATCCTTACCCTATCCTTCATGTGTGCGTGATGTTAGATCTTTCCTAGGGCATGCAGGATTTTATCGGCGCTTCATCAAAGATTTTAGTAAGATCGCTCTTCCTATGTCATGATTACTTCAAAAAGATTCTGATTTTGTGTTTGATGATTCTTGTAGGAATTCCTTTGATGAGCTAAAGAAGTGTCTGACCACTCCACCTATCATACAGCCCCCACGGTGGGACCTTCCATTTGAGCTTATGTGTGACGCCTCCAACTTCGCGGTTGGAGCTGTCTTATCTCAGAGGGTGGAGGGGCGTTCACATGTGATCGCCTATGCATCGAGGACACTAGATTCAGCCCAATCAAACTACACTACCACAGAAAAGGAGTTTCTTGCTGTCATATTTGCTTTAGATAAATTCCGTTCATATTTATTGGGCTCTAAAGTAGTTGTTTTTTCTGACCATGCAGCTTTGAGGTACCTCCTAAAGAAGCCAGATGCAAAGCCACGACTTATCCGTTGGATGCTCCTTCTTCAAGAGTTTTACCTTGAGATAAAGGACAAGAAGGGGTCAGAGAATTTGGTGGCAGACCACATGAGTAGGCTTACTCACACACTAGAGGATGACACCTTGGATCAGGTACCACTTCGGGACACTTTCCCTGATGAGCATCTCTATACCATCTCAGGTACGCATCCTTGGTATGCTGATTTAGTTAACTACCTTGCTGCTTCTGAAATCCCTGCAAATTTAAAGAAACATCAAGTCCAAAAATTAAAAAGTGAGTCCAGGTTTTATGTGTGGGATGATCCTTACCTCTGGCGCATGTGTAGTCACCAAGTCATTAGGAGGTGTGTTCCCGATCATGAGTTTTAGTCAGTTTTGCATTTTTATCATACACTTGCATGTGGTGGACACTTTGGACCCCAACGGACAGCTAGGAAGGTTTTAGACTCTGGATTATATTGGCCTAGATTGTTCCATGATGCCCATTTGTTTTGTAAGTCATGCTCTCGTTGCCAACACACTGGGAACATTTCTAGGAGACATGAGATGCCCCAACAACCCATACTATTTTGTGAGATTTTTGATGTATGGGGCATCGACTTTATGGGTCCTTTTCCTAGTTCATTTGGATTTTTGTACATTTTGGTTGCTATTGATTATGTGAGTAAATGGGTGGAGGCCAAGGCCACCAGGACTGACGATTCTCATGTTGTTGTGGACTTTGTCAAAGCACAAATTTTTTGCAGGTTTGGAGTACCAAAGGCCATCATCAGTGACCAAGGGACACACTTTTGCAATAGGAAAGTATGGGGTGACACACAAAACATCAACACCATACCACCCCCAAAAAAATGGCCAGGCTGAGGTTTCAAATCGTGAGTTGAAACAAATCTTGGAGAAAACCGTGCAGCCAAATAGGAAGGATTGGAGCAAGCGCTTGGATGATGCATTGTGGGCTTATAGGACAGCATACAAGACCCCCATTGGTATGTCCCCATTTCGGATTGTTTTTGGGAAAGCATGTCATCTCCCAGTGGAAGTCGAGCATCGGGCATATTGGGCTATAAAGAAATGCAACATGGATTTGGCCCAAGCTGGAATTCAAAGGAAGTTGCAAATTCAAGAGCTTGAGGAGATTCGCCTGTCATCATATGAGAACTCAAGGCTCTACAAGGAAAGATCAAAAGCAGCTCATGACAAAATGATCCAACAAAGGGAGTTTCATGTTGGAGAGAAAGTCCTTCTCTATAGTTCACAACTGAAGTTGATGCCTGGTAAGTTGCATTCCAGATGGTTAGGTCCTTATATTGTGTCTAATGTTTTTCCTTATGGTGCAGTGGAGATCACACAAGAGGACACTGGAAGGAGCTTTACAGTCAATGGGCAACGTTTGAAGAGATACATTGAGGGCCATCCTACTGATGCAGTGGATTTTATCACACTGCATGACCTCATCATCACTTGATCACATCAGGCTGTTCCTAACCCTTTCACCTTTATATTATTTGTCCTATTTAAAAATTCTGCATTTCATGTGCATATATCATCTCATAGGTTCACATTGAGGACAATGCAATATTTTAAGTGTGGGGGAGGGAACCTTTTAGTTTAGTAATTTCAATTGTTTTCCTGTTTAAAAAACCAAAAAAAATTGTGTGTTTTTCAAATTTTGTGTGTTTATTTTACAATTTTCTGTGTGTTTTTGAAAATTTTGAGCTGAAATGATTCTCATCACCATTTTTAAATCCATATCAATAAGTGAAACAATTTACCCCTTGAAACTAAGCTTAAATGAATGCTGAAATGACTTTGTTTCAAGTTCAAATATTTAGTAATTTCATGGAAAGTACACCGAATTTTGAATCCCATGCCACATCTCACTGTCTTTAAATTTGAAATCACTTTCCTGTGAGGCTTCTGAACCATTATTTTCATATTCTTTACATTCACCTCACTTCTTGAGAGAACCAAACCATACTTGATTTAACCAGAATTCGATCTATTCCTGTCAAAACTTGAGGGTTTGAGGTACTTGTGTTTAAATGATTGAGGCATTTGTTTGGTATTAAAGCCCCTATTTCAAAGAGTCCTTTTTTATAATGGCCTACCTTGAATATTTAATCCTTTTAGCCCTTAGAAGCCATGCACAGCCTGTTAGGTTAAGCCACATTACAAGCCAATTTTCCTTATCCAACCAACTCTTGAAGTGAAATTGCATAATCTAGTTGAGCTTAAGTGTGGGGGAAGTTGTCTTGGATTTTGCCACCACATTCTGTGATACTTTGGGTGGAAAATTAAATTTTGAAGAGATGTGTTTGCTGCTAAAGAAAGTCATTATATTGAAAGCTGTGCCTTTTCTGGAGCTTTCATGACAAGTGAAGTTGTGCCTTTTCTGGAGCTTCTAATTGAGGTGGAAAGCTGTGCCCATCTGGAGCTTTCAAGAAAATCATGTTTGAGAAGATTGACATTTTTTATGCTGAAATGATGAATGGTGTAAACCATTCATGACTTTTCATGATGATGGAGCTGAATTGATACTATGGGGATTGAAGAGAAGACCATAATTAAGTGAAAATTAGATTAATGCAATTTTGCTTCAAAAGAGTCAAGCCCTCCTCATTCAGCCTCAGAGTTTTTCACATCTTAATCCTACCAACCGAAAGCCACAGAACAACCCTGAAAAGTCCTCATGATAAACATATGTCCTTGACTCACATCGGGTAGCGATGTAGGAATCTATCAAGCCTATGGTGACCCTTGTATGAGTTTGGATGAGAAAGACATTGCAAAAAAAAATGATATTTGAGTGATGAGAGAAAATTCAAGCGAGGTAAGTGTTTTGTGCATGGGTGGATAAATGAAGTGGAAATATATTGAATGATATAAATGGAGAACTTGAAATAAGGTTTTTTATGAGGCATGATATTTTTTTTTCTTGGTGTGAAATTGATTGATCTTAAAGATATGTGTTTTAAAATTGGTTTTGATTTGATATTGATGTTTACTTGATATGAGGTTTTGCCCAGTTGTGCAAAAGGGTAAGTGTGGGGGAGTTGATAAAACACTATTTTATTGAATATTTTATTGATAATAAATGATATAATTTCCTCACATTGTGTTAAACATGTTTATTTATAAAATATTTGGGATTTGATCATTCATTTGAAAATTTGGTGAAAATTCCAGTTTTACCCTTAATAGTGCACTGTAGTATTTCGAAGATAAATATTTTTATATTTATTATTTGAATTTGAAAGTTTGTAACAGTGTTCCTAACTTAATTAGCTACAACTTTTATTCAGGACACTAAAGCTAAAGAGTTCATTTGGTTTTTGAAATTGGGCCATGAAGTCAAAGTTGGGCTGGGCTCGCCAGAATGGAGAAGGTTCTGTATTTGGGACATATATTCTACATAAGGGCTTGGATTGAGCCCAAATTTTGATGAAAGCTCGGGGACATGATTTGGCACAAATCATCCTTCTGGAAGGCCGGACAATTCACGCGTTTTGGTGGTCAAATGGGCGGTTAAAGTTGGAATAAAATATTTGGAAGAATTTCCACATTCACACTTGAAACCACTTGTAACCTCTCCTCCCCTCCCCTCTATAAATTGGAGTTTTTCTCATTTGGAGGGGTTGGGACGTGCATTGGGAGATTGGAGGCAGAGGAGAATTTGTTTCACCCAAATTCTCCAACCATTGTAAGAGGGGTAGCTCTTGAAGCAAGGATCCCCTCATCGAAGCCTCCTTCTCTTCTTCATGTTGTAATGATTTTGTTTATGTAATAAACTTCTTTGTTCTTCTTTTATTTCTTCTCTTTTCTTCTGTTTTGTTTAAATTTCTTCTTCTCTTAATCTTCCTAATTGGGCTGGAATTCTTGAGTAGAAGCGTTATTGGGTTATACCCATTTTAAACCTTTGCACATGCAAAACGCTTCTACGATGATTACGCCACCCATGGAAGAGTAGTCTTTTAGTAATCGATCTATCTTCTACCCTCTTCATTTAATTATTTTGAATAAATGAGCTACTTTAATTCACTTAATATGATCCATGAATTGTGTTTTTAAATTTTAAGAAACTAAGCAAGCAATTGAACAATTAACACAAAAACACGCGAGGTCGGGATTTTGTGTAAATTGTGAGAGCGCGATCTTAATCGGTAATACAAGACCACACGGGATAAATTTGTAGAGTTCAAATATAATCCTTAAACACAATTCATCCTCATTTACAGAATGGATATGTGCCTTAATTTACCACTGATCATAAGCTAATCTTAGAACATCAATCAAAGCAGGGTGCTGCGATTGCACGTTCCAAAGTTAGCCTAGGTTTAAATTCACATCATCTTTGTGGTAAAGTTAATTCTCGTAGGGTTCGGGATTTAACAAATTAAGGGATCATAATTAAGTGAATGTTAATTTAAATGATAATGATTAATAATAAATTGAAGAGGTAGAGTTAGATCGATTACGCTTTTTAAATAGATTTCTAAAAAAACATCTTCTTGTTGTGTCATTTAAATTGAAATTCATTTCAAAACTAAAAACAAAAAAAAAATTATACAATCTTCTTCCAGAAAACTTTTTCTAGATTCATAAACTACAAAAAACCCCAATCCTTTAAAGTAGTGTTTTTATTCTATTCTATTTTATTTTATTTTTTAGAATACCTCTAATAAGTTGTTAAATTCACTTCCTCCTTTGAGAGACGACCTTGGTCAGCCACTCTGCTGCACTTAAGTACCCCAAATCACACTAATCATTTGAGGGCGCCCACGACAGTGCTCTTTAAGTCATCAAAGGAGAAGTACTAGTGGAACCTGAAGCAGCGAAGGAAGTAGGCAAAGCGGGAGGAACAATGATGGGTGTGTAGTCTACATGGAGGAAGGGTAATAGAAGATTCCTGAAGTCCGTAATGATGTTTCCCCCTCTTTACATATCTGAGATTAAATTATCTTTATTTTCCATGAATCTCTCCAAGGCAGAAGTCAGATCTCTAAGCTTGCTCACTTGATCCTTAAATGCCTGAGTGATAGGAGGGATTCTCAAATTTTCCAAAAGTAGCTTAAAGTGACCATCCATATGATTCTTAGTGTATACCCGTTTTTAATAGAAGTCAACTTGATCCTTTATGGTCTTATGATCTTGAGAAGCTTACCTTAAATAATCTCCCACAAGCTTATGAATTTCCCTATTAATGGAAATGACTTGATTCACAGATTGCGGGTCTTGGGTACTGGCACTAGAGAATCTTTCTACCTATTCTCTAACAATAGATCTAAAAGCCTCTATATCAATTGGAGGAGAGGCTAAAGTGGAAGCAGATGCACCTAGAGGTGCCAGAGAGAAAGCCACTATCTCCTTAAGGGATTTAGTCAGACCACTGATCAGCCTTTTAACATCATTATCTTGGCCAATCACTTATTTTTCCATAGACTTTTTAAAGTCCTCAAACATAGTTACCCACTGCTGAACCACACTCTTGATATATCTGATATCTCTATCCACTTAAACCCTTGAATCCATATAGGATTCCAATCTTGCAATTGACTATTTCACACTTTACACAAACTCTTCCAATGTTCTAATTTGATTCTGATAGTCCTTTACTTATGCTAGAAGGATAGAGTGAGAGGTGGAAACTAGTATTTCCATTGTAGAAGATACAACTTATTGATTGTGAGTTATATCCGTTTCTAACCCCGTGAATCTATCATCAAGGTGGCTCTTCAGATCCGACTTCACTGATTCCAAGTTAACCTTCTTCACATAGTCTCAAGGTAAAATATCCACTAACTGCACAATAGTGGTTTCTAAAATAGTAGGAATTGGAGGACTCCTGATAGGTTGATCATCATTAGAGTCTCCATAATCTAATCCTAAGACCACAAATCCAGGGTCTTCTGACTAGTCTGAAAAACAGTTATAGAACCTGTGGAAACAGGTTCCTCTCCCTCAGGTGGAGCATTCTCCTAATCAACCACATTTATCTCTTTGATATCTCCTTGATCAACTTCATCAACAAGAGTATCCCCTGCCACTTCCTTGACAGAATCTTCAATAAATTCTATTTCAACTCCAGCTTCAACTGAAACACCAACTTCTTCATATCCACTTTCTACCCTTTCTATATGTCCTATTAGAGGACTGAGACTTGGACATTCCTATTCACTTTTAGAAACAACTGTCTCAAAGTCATCATGACTTGAATCAATGTCCTTATCCTCATCCGAGGTTTCTCTAATGTCTCTTAAGACATGGTCTGTCCCTTCTTCTTCACTTGTCTCCTCATCATCACTATCCCTTAGGACAGTCTCCCTTCTAGGAAACTTCTTTGGTAGACTGGGCACACCAAAGGATACAATACTAGTACGAGGATTTTAGGGAAGGTCAGGATCACTCCTATCATCTATAGGAGAATCCTCTCTTTCTTTCACAACAACAACTTCTTCTTCATCAGAATATGAAGTCTCTTCTTCATAAGGCTTAAGACCAGGGTTAAACTCTTCATACACCTTAGCCTCATCATTCAGCCATCTCATCAGCCATGGATTCTAGTTGATCTTCATCAGCTTTCAAATCACTTTGGTGATGCAATGGTTATCCCTCACAACAACAATTTCCTCCTTAGCTCCAGCAACTCCTTTCACTTTAAACATAAGGGATATCAAATTATCATGAAATAGGGAATTGGATTTGGAACTAGGCTTGGTCATATCTTATAGTTGAATCATCAATAGACTACATAAGTTGATCTTCTATTCATGATTTAACATATATAACATAAAAACATCCTGAAACTTTAAAGTTGAAAAGTAACCTATCCTAATACTTAAAACATGATGGATAAACTTGAACAACAACTTATCTTCTCCTACTATTTCAACAACAATTACTTTCCTAGGAATACCATTACCTATCAGTTCAGCTAATGATTCTTCATAACAAAAATACTCAGTAGATGGAGGAACCACTCCTGAGTAGTAATCACAAATCCCTTCCTGTGGAACCCTCAAGTAGTCATCCCACTTAGTAAAGGAAAAACTCACACTTACTCCATTTACTCTGGAAGTCATCCGGTTCTCATTCTCATACTGCTCAAATTTTATATATTCATAAAACTCCTTCAAAAACTTTGGATAATAAGGTCCATTATTGTTTTCAAATCACTCGATCCAACCTTGAGATTCAAGTGCCTTTAGCACTAAAGACCGACTCGTCAGCATCCATTCTGAGCTAAGATCCTTCTCAATAACTATTTTCCTATTCGATAAATGCGGGTTAAGAACCTTTTCCACTGTCTGTATTCCCCTACTAGAATCAGCTATAGGTCTCTTAGGATCCGACATGTCTCCTTCATCAGCAACCAATGGCCTTTTCACTCTTTCCATCGATATGGAGTGGTTCGAGGTTTCAGTAGAGGTTTAGGTTCATGATTAGGGAGGAAAAGGTTCGAGAGAGGGTATGATGTGGATCTAAATGTGGTATGTGTTTTATTTTCATCATTTAGGGATCGAGAAAGCAAATCGAGAGAGAAAAGAAAAGAAAAAAATGAATAAAACTAAAAAAGTTTCAGATTCTAGCAGAAAACACAAAAAGCACAAAGTCCCGGACTCAAGTCGACTATCAGTAAGGAGTCATTGGTAAGGTTCTAATGGTGAGGTCCTATCGGTAAGGTTCTATCAGTAAGGTCCTATCGGTAAGGTTCAATAGTGAGGTCCTATCAGTAAGGTTCTAACGGTGAGGTCTATTGGTGAATTCCTAATGGTGAGGTCTATCGGTGAGGTTCTAATGGTGAGGTCCTAATGGTGAGGTCAATCGGTGAGGTATTAATGGTGAGGTCTATTGGTGAGGTCCTAACGGTGAGGTCTATCGGTTTAATAGTTTATCATACCTAAATCATTTTTGATGTAATTTAATCTCTCAGAATTCAAAGGCTTTGTGAATATATCAGCTAATTGATGTTCAGTACTAATGAATTCAAGAGTTATTTCACCTCTTTGATAATGATCTCTCAAGAAGTGATGCCTCACATAAATATTCTTTGTCCTATCATGAGATACTGGTTTTTTAGAAATTTTAATAGAACTTTTATTATCACACTTTATAGAGACATGTTTGAATTGATATCCATAGTCTAGTAAAGTGTGTTTCATCCACTGAATTTGAGCACAACAACTACCAGTAGCTATATATTTAGCTTAGATAGTAGATAATGCAACAAGAATTTTGTTTCTTACTACACCATGATACTAGTGACTTGCCCAAAATGTGACATGTTCCAGAGGTTCTCTTTCTATCTAACTTGCAACTAGCAAAATCAACATTCAAATAACTTATTAAATCAAAAGTTTGTCCCCTTGGATAAAATAGTCCAAGGTTTGTAGTATATTTAAGATATTTAAAAATCCTTTTAACATCAGTTAAATGAGACTATTTGGGATTGGATTGAAAACAGGCACACATGCATACACTGAACATAATATCAAGTCAGCTAGCAGTAAGATAGAGCAGACTCCCAATCATACCTCTATAATTCGTTTAATCCATTGGTTTACCAGTTTCATCACCATCCAACTTATAGGTGGTACTCATAAGTGTGTCACTACCTTTGTTTCCATCCAAACCAGAACATTTTAAGGGATATTTTGTATATTTACTTTAATTTAAAACAATACCATTTTTATTTTGAAAAAATTTGAAATCCAAGGAAGAATTTAAGTTCCCCCATTAAACTCAATTCAAATTCATCTTGTATCATATTTGAAAAATCAGTACATAAAGAATTTTTAGAAGATCCAAAAATAATACCATCCAAATAAATTTATACTATTAAAACATATTTTAAAATCATTTTAATAAAAAGAGTAGTATCCTTTATTCCTTTAGTAAAACCTTTTGAAATAAGAAAAGAACTAATTCTATCAAAACAAGCTCTTGGAGCTTTTTTTATACCATATAAAGACTTAGAAAGTTTAAAAACATGATTTGAAAAAATGGGGATTTGTAAAACTAGGGGGTTGTTCAACAAATACATCTTCAACTATGTACCCATTTAGAAATTCACTTTTGAAATCCATTTGATAAAGATTGAAGTTCATATGAGCTGCATAAGCAAGTAGTATCCTAATGGATTCTAGTCTAGCTACAAGAGAAAAGGTTTCCTCATAGTCTATTTCTTATTCTTGACTAGATCCTTGTGTGACTAGTCTAGCCTTGTTTCTAACTACGTTTCCAGATTCATCAACTTTATTTCTAAACACCCATTTAGTGCCTATGGTAAAAGTGTCTTTAGGTCTGTCTACTAATTCCCAAACTTTGTTTCTTTCAAACTGATTCAATTCTTCTTGAATAGCTATCACCCAAAATTCATCATTTATTTCATCATTAATATTTTTAGGTTCAAGCTGTGAAAGAAAAGCTTGATGTTCAACCTGGTTTCTTAGAGCATCTCTAGTTTGTGTCCCTCTATTTAGACCACCTAATAAAACATATAAAGGATGATTTTTGAGAGTTATAATACCTATAGAAAGAGTTGAACTAGACTCCTCATGATTATCTATAGGTTCAGATTCACTAGGCTCAGATTCTGGAAAATTTCCATAAATGGTTGTTTTCACAGGGATATTACTGTCTTTGTCATTAAGATCCATAATTGTCATATCTTCTTCAATATGTTCAAGATAGGTTTTGGGTTCATGTGGACTAATCTCATCAAATTTGATATGAAATTATTCTTCCACACATTTGGATCACTTATTTAATACACTATAAGCTCTACTAGAGATTGAGTAACCTAGGAAAATTTCTTCATCACTCTTAGTGGAAAACTTTTCAAGATTGTACTTAGTGTTAAGGATAAATACTTTTCAACCAAAAAATCTAAAGTAATTAACCTTTGGATTCCTATTATTCCAGAGCTCATAAGGGGTCTTCTTGAGAACATATCTAATTAAAACTCTATTGATAATGTAACAAGCTATATTAATAGCTTCAACCCACAAATAGATAGATAGATTATACTCATTAAGCATAGTCCGGGAAATCTATTGAAGTTTCATATTTCTTATTTATACAACTCCATTTTGTTGAGGTGTTCTAGTAGTAGAGAAATTGTGAGTAAATCCATTTTGTGAGAAAAAAGATTCAAAGTCCTGATTTTCAAACTCACAGTCACGATCACTTCTCAATGTCTTAATTTTAAGTCCACTAAAATTTTCTACAGACTTGGAATATTTAGGGAAGTAAGAGCATTATTCACTTTTGTGAGATAGAAAGTATACCCAAGTATATCTAGAAAAATCATCTACAAAAACATAAACATAGTGCTTCCCATTTAAACTTGAAACTCTAGATGGTCCAAACAAGTCCATGTGAACCAACTCAAGCGGTTGAGAAGTATAAACTTTTTTATTTGGTTTGAAAGAAACTTTGTGTTGTTTTCCCTTTTGACAATGATTACAAACTTTGTTAAGAGGGAATTATAATTTAGGTAAGTCTCTAACTAAAAATTTCCTAGTTAGTTTCCTAAGTGAGTTCACATTGCAGTGTCCTAATCTTCTGTGCCGTAACCAGGATTCCTTATGAAAAGCATTTAAACAATAAACATTTTTCCTGGCTAAAGAGTTTAAATCAATAGCATATACATTTTAATTTCTAAGAGCAGTAAATATTAAATCATTTTCAGAGTTAAAAACATTGCACACATCATTTTAAAATTTAACATTGAATCCATCATCACAAAACTGAGAGATTCTTATAAAATTATATTTTAACCCATCAACAAAAAGTACTTTTGAAATTAATACAGTATTAGGGTTACTAATTTGGCCCATACTGAAGATATTCCCTTTAGCATTATCACTGAATGTGACATGTCCAACATCAAATTTAATTAGGCTCTTAAATCATGATTAGTCTCCTATCATGTGTCTCGAACATCCACTGTCCAAGTACCATAGAGTTCTATAGGAGCTCTTCAAACAATTTTTTTTTCAAAACAGATTAAGTGTAGGGTAACTTTGGTACCCATATTTTCTTGGGTCCAGAGAGGTTAGCAAGTAAAACTTTTGGAACCCATAATTGTCTCACAGGTTTCCTATAATCAACAGATATGTTTTGATACATTAACACTCTATTTGGTCCTTTAGATAATTGTTTTTCAAAAGATAGTCCAGAAATTGAACTAGTTGTGAACTGTCTAGACTTTGGATCAAATTTAGTTTTAATAATCCTTCTCTGTCCTAGTTGATATCCTATACCAGTTGTGTATTTTGGTGTAATCTATTTTCTTAGAAACCGAGTTAGGGTATCTCTACTAGAAGTAAACTTTTCCAAATACCTTTTTAATTAACCATTTGATAATTTAAGTTCATTATTTTCTTTTAACAACTGAGCACATTTTTCTTTCTCAATATCCATATCCAACTTAACATTAGCATTTAAAGCATGTTATCTTTTCAACAGTTTATATTTATCCTTGAGTTCATTAAAGGTGTCCTCAAGCATTCCATAGTATTCAAATAGTTCATCCTTAATAATATTTTCATCATTGTTTTATTCACTTTCATTCCCTAAATAGTTAGTATTATGTATAAGAGAATTGGGTGTTACCTCAGATGTTTCTATCATGAAACACAAATTTACACATTTGTTCTTGTCACTATTATAAGTTTTAGATCCACTTCAGCTATATTCTAGGGCACTCCAAGTAGATTTCATAGCCCTTTTATAACCCTTTCCCTTGTCTTCATACTTATTCTTGAATTTAAGCTTGGGGCAATCAAACTCCACATGGACTTTTCATTTACACTCTTATCAGACTATCTCATTTGTATTGTCATTCCATTTTCTATCCTTTTTACACATTCCTTTATTTTCAAAATTTCATTTATATTTTGTCTTTCTAAAGAACTTCAGCTTCTGGTAGAACTTCCTGAACCTTCTAGAAAGATGAGCCATCTCATCATCACTATTAGACTCTAAGTCTTCACTGGTGGAAGTTTCTGCAGGAACTTGAACTTTTTCTTTACCCTTGTTCTTTGAGGTAGTAGTCTTGAATGATATAGACTTCTTTCATGGTTCTTCATCTGCTTCTTGACTTACCTTAAGATCTTCTTCGTACATCATAAGCTTTCCAATTAACTTCTTCACTGATAACTTGCCTATGTCACAAGATTCTCTGATGGAAACAGAAGTTACTATTCATCTGTCAAGTAGGCATCGAAGTAATCTCATTATTTGGTCCTTACTATCCACTGGTTTCCCTAGAAGACTCATGGTATTCACTATTTCATTGAACCTGAGATACATTTTAGATATAAGTTCATCAGGATTCATCTTAAAATTATCATATTTAATAGTATAAGTATTTAATCTCATTTCTTTAACATTGGTCATTTCCTCAAGGGAAATATCTAGAGTATCCCAAATTTCATAATCAGTTTTAAAAGTAGATATTATATTGAATTCTTCATCACATAGAGAACAGTACGAAGCATTAATTGCTTTACAGTTATTTTTATATGTAGCTTTAGTCAACTGATACCATGTTTCCCTAGAAGTAGCAGGCAATACATGTTGTTCTTCAATTGTGTCCCAGATTTCAGGACCTATGCTTTCTAGAAACATTTTCATTTTTAATTTCCACTAAGAATAGTTATTTCTATTAAATAAAGGTGGCCTGTTAGTAGCAGTACCCTCAACTCTGTTATCCATTATTAACTAGAATTTTAAATAACTAAAAATTTAGATATGACAGAAATTTTAATATCTTTAAGATACAACTAAAATCAAAACTAAAAATAATTTGACAACGTGCACAAAAACTTATATAGTTGTAATAAAAACAACCATCTGATACCAAATGTTGGTCAGAGTGGAATATCAAGAGGGGGGGGGGGGGGTGAATTGAGTTTATACTTAAAATTTCTGTTTAAAAGTTGTTTTATAAAGATCCCCCAATTTTAAAATGACCCAGTTAATTAAGGAAGTGGAGATGTAAATGTCTAGTTGGTCAACAGGTTTCTCAATGGGTGATTAATCCTCAGTTGAATCAATTTAAAACACTTATTAGAATTTTGAAACACGTTTAATGAATTAAAAAAATACACAGACTAACCAAAACTAACTATCAAAGTAAATGAAAAACAGTTTTATGATTAGCAATTATAAGCAGCAGAAAATATATAAAACAGAGTATAACAAAAATATAGTGCACAGACAATTTAAACAAGAGGTTCAGTCTCAAGCCGATACTTAATCCCCTCCACCTGGTGATCACCTGCCACCAAGCAGTTTATATAACAATAAACTTGATACACAACCTGTATCAGTCTTTTAAAAAGTTTTCAAAAACTGTTCAGAGTTCACACCCTTTACCATAGTTCTTTGTGGGAATGGAAAAAATAACACAGACCCCACACCCGGTCTCTTCCACAGTTATATGTGGGAAACAAAATGTAAGTGAATTTTGATGTGATTATATTCTATATCCTTCAGTTTAGAACATGATATAGTGTGTGAAATATACAGACACACTTCTCAGAAATGTAAAATAAAGGAACACAATAGAGCAAATATGATGAGATTTAAGTTATAAGGCTCTATGTGTTTGTAGTTCAGATCTTGACTCCTTGGAGTGAAGTAATTGTAGTTTGAGGGATGTTTTCCTTTGAAATAGAGTGTCGCAACTCCAGGTTCTAGATTTTAGGAATTGAGAGTTTTTCTCTTTAAGTTGTTTGAGAATTGATGCACAAAATAAGGAAGACAAGAGTTTTTACCAAAATGATCTTCGTGATACTCATTGTTTCACAAAAAAAGTATTGAATGGTTCTTCTTTTATGTAGCAAGTAATCTTCTTCAAATGTAAAGACGTGCTTCACCACACATTTCTTTTCTTCCTCAGTCTTCTCTTTTATATTTGAGGTCAGACAATATGAATGAGTAGATCACATGAAGTCTTTATCTTACCTCATACTATCCCAAGATACAGTCTCCTGATATGTCTAAAATCAGCATTAATTAATGTCAGAAGCCTTAAATTTATCAAATATGACCGTTAGAATAATTTTATGAACTTTGAAAAAGTATGGATGAGTAAGCATCGGTAGACTGGTAATGGTAGCCTTTATATCGGTAGGCTTCAACAGCAGGAGCACACCGACAACCTCCAACTGTAACCTTCCATCGGTAACCGTCAACAATAGGCTTGCATTGATAACCTTTCATTGGTGACCTTTGCATCGGTCACCTTTGCATCGGTGACCTTTGCATCAGTTACCTTTGCATCGGTGACCTTTTCATCGGTGACCTTTGCATCGGTGACCTTTGCATCGGTGACCTTTGCATCGGTGACCTTTGCATCGGTGACCTTTGCATCGGTGAACTTTGAATTGGTGACCTTTTCATCTGTGACCTTGCATCGGTGACCTTTGCATCGGTGACCATTGCATCAGTGACCTTGCATTAGTGACCTTTTCATCGGTGACCTTTGCATCGATGACCTTGCACTAGTGACCTTTGCATCGGTGACCTTTGCATCAGTGACCTTGCATCGGTGACCTTTGCGTCAGTGACCTTTGCATCGGTGACCTTTGCATCATTGACCTTTGCATTAGTGACCTTGCATCGGTGACCTATTTATTGGTGACCTTTGCATTGGTGACCTTGCATCGGTGACCTTTGCATTGGTGACATTTTCATCGGTGACCTTGCATCGGTGACCTTTGCATCAGTGACCTTTGCATCGGTGAGCTTGCATCGGTGACCTTTGCATCGGTGACCTTTTCATCAGTAACCATGAATCAGTAACCTTGCACTGAGATAAATTCTACACTTTAAGATTAAACCAACAAGTAGTGATGTTAAAAGTATATGAATATTACTTGATAGAAATAATGAACATTAATGAAACATGATTAACATAGAATGAAAACATGATTATCGTATAAATGAAACATGATTTGGGATTATCAAAATAGGTGAGTCAAAAAATTGTAGTGTCCCTCCTATAGAGTTGTATAAATCACAAACCATAATAATTTCATATATTATCTTTATATATTATCTTGTCACGGTTTCTATACATTTTTATATTTTAGATAAGGTCATATCAGGGGTGAAGAACAGTGGCAATGATTTAATATGGGATTTTAGACCATAGTTCCTTTATCTAGACATTATCATCAGTTGTTGGATTTTGATGGAACTTCGAGAAATTATTTCACATTTGAGGTTTTAGAGGTAGGGTTTCAAAAATAAGGATATTTTTAGATTAAAAAGCGATATAAGAGACTTTTTTTAGGGAATTAGTTATTTATTTACACTTATATCCCATGTCAGGTGGTTATATCTTAGGTTTACAAGCATTTTTTCGAGCCTGTGTTAGTGAAATACATTTAGTATAAATACCTCATCCGTCTATGATTTTTTTATGAGTAAATATTTAAAAGAAATATAATTGGAAGAAGGAAATGTTTATATTAACAAGTTTTATGATTCATATTTTAAATTCTTATAGATAGAGATTGAGGACTATTTTTTCTATAGAGATCACAATCTTCCGTTTTTTGAGTCATGTTGGAAGCAATGGAAAAGGGAGAACAATAATAGATCAACCGAAAGGCAATAGGATTTGTATAAATAATTTTAGATCAGAATATTTAATTAAATATTTAATAGGGGAAAATGACTGTTGAGTTCATGTATACATTGGATAACATGTATGATATTCCAACTGAAATGATCAAAGTGTTTCTAATAAAAATACTCTTCATCCTGAACATATAATAAATAAATTTGGTGGTAGATAATGTAATATTTTTTGACATTATTTGGATTATGTTAGAGTCTATTGGTGTGGTTTTTAGAGGGATAATGTGGGCTTTGGTACATATTTCATTTCTATCAGATTCAAGGGATGTGATAGTTACCATGATGAAAAAATATAGTGAAAAGAGTGAATTGGTGTTTCAATATGTTCATGATCTCATTTTAAACGAAGAGAATAATCAGAAGGAAGTCTATATAACTATCAAAATAAAATTTAGTGTGTAATATAGAGGATATTTCACTCAATGAAAAAGGGATAATAAGGGGAAAGAGAGAATATAAAGTAGTTGAGGTTATTCTACTAGGCCTATACTTGTATACTAGAATTGTGGGGAAAAGAGAGATGCGAAGTAGGATTGTAGGGACCAAAGGGTCAATTACAGAAAGTTTTTTTTTCCAGAAGATCATCCTCAAACACTATAGGTGAGGAATACAATAACTTATTTATGAGTGAATTTAGTCTACTTAAGTCATAGTTTATTTTCTATGGGGATTAATTTCACTCCATGTTTGAGAGAGGGTTCATAAAAAATTATGTATGTATAAGGTTTTACAAGGTTCATCTTATTGATAATGAAGATCTTAAGATTGTGGAAAAGGTGGATTTTTTCATTCAAACCTCAAAAATATTCTTGGGTGATTTATAGGGGAAGATCCCAATTTTAGTATTTGATATGGATGATGTGGGTTTTTTATAACTTTATAAGACTATGTATGGAAGATCAAATAGGGATCTATGTTGGTGGAAAAGGGTTTAAAAGAATAAATAGTGTATCTCACTGGGAGTTTGGAAGGATAAATGATTTATGGATCATCAAATTTTGAAACTATAGTTTTTCTTCATGATCATATCATTCACATGGATGAGAAGGGGATGAAATACCTACCTGTAAAAGACATATTAAAACTCATTCATGTGGAGTAAAAAACATTAAAAGAGTTTATCATTAGGATATATCAAAAGATTTATTTTATAAAACAAGTAAATAAAATGAAGAATAAGAATCCTAAGATAGTATATATGGATTTACGGGAGATAAAAATGATTTGTTTACCTAGAAGTTCATTTTACTATGTTACCTTCATCAAACATGGAACATCGAAAGTGTAGGTGTTCTTTCTCAAGCACATATATGAGGTTTTTAAAGAATTAATCATATGAAGATCCATGGTGGAAAATATAACCAGTTTAAGAATGCAATTCTTATGTTCTAATAATGGGAGTAAGTATAGAACTATAGAGTTTTAGAGGTTCTATTAGAGAAAATGAATATAGTTTTAAAAGACCACTCCTAGATAACTAGAACTAAATGGTGTCATGGTGTGGATAAATCATATGAGGAATGATAGATCCATGATAATGAGGTTACATGTTGATTTCACTAATGAATTTTTATAATAGGTAGTTAACTGTGTGACTTATCTTATGAATTAGAGTCATTATTCACCATTGAGGAAGGATCTTGTGGAGGAACTCTATACCAAAAAATTGGTAGATTTACCACTCTTGAAAGTTTTTGGAAGCATCACCTATGTACAAGTTGATAACAAGGAATGAAAAAGTGGGAGGCTAAGTCCTAGGAATTTTTATTTTTAGGTTATAGAAATAAAAAAATTTGGGTTCATGCTTTGAGAAAATAACCAAAGGGAGTTCATTAGATGTTATAATTTCCTCTTCAATGAGATGTTCCTGTAAAAGGATCAAAACATCGTGGAAGATACATTTGGGAATAAATAATAAATAGATAATACCAAAGTTTTTTAGATGGTATTCTTATAGGGTTATTTAGTTTAGAGAGCACTAACATTATGGAGATATCAGATAGTCTAGAGGTGTTTCTAGATAAATGTCAAATTACTAGTGTATCGTCAATTCTAGGCATACCAAAAATTATCAAGGACCATGGAATATTGAGTTAAAGCTATAGAAGTGGAAATTTATGATGAATTTATTCTTGAAAGAGGGATCCTTAGATTTTAAGGATGTTTACTGGGGTCAAAATTATAGTGTAAAGGTTTTGAATGGATGTACACTACTTTCTTCTTATGAATGGTTGAGACCATGAAAGCTCAAAATAGATATAAAGTCTCAGCGACTCAAAATAGTGGGAGTCAACAATGAAGGAGGAATTAGAATCCTTTCTTGTTAATGAAACATGGAACATGATGGAATTTCTACTAGTGAAAAGAGTATCGTAGAATAAATGGGTCTACTAGTTGAAGAATGAAATGGATGGTAGGAAATAGTAAAATATCAGGCTTATTGTGAAAGGATTTAAATAAACAAAAGGCATGTATTTTTATGAATTTATCTCTTTATTTTTTAATAAAACAACAATTCAAGCGGTGATCAGAATATTTGAAAATGGAGGCCTATATATTAGACACTCAAATATTAAAAAAGAAATTAATTATGGTGATTTTGAGTAAGAAATATACATGGAGAAACTATTATGTTTCATGGAAAACAGAACATAAGGTCTGATGTGTAAGATCAAACATTGTTTGTATTGCCTAAAGTAGGCACCTAGATAATGGATCTTGAAGTTCGATGCCTTTATGGTATAAAAGGAATTTTTTGGAGTCATATAGATCATTAATACTAGAGAAATGTTCTCAATGATTAAATATTCATCATACCTCTCTTGTACATGAATGACATGATTCGGGTTGGCTTCTGTTGAGATCAAATTGAGGAGTTGAAATTTGAATTTTCTGAATTACTTAAGATAGAGGACCTTAAGGCTACAAATTGTATTTTGGGGATGAAGATCAATAAGTTTTAGAAGGATAAAACATTGACATTGTTTAAGTCACAATTCATCAATAATGTCTTTGAATGATTTAGAATGTCTATATAAAATCCTATGATTACCCCATTGGCTAGGAATTTCAAGTTATTCAAAGAGAAAACACACTAAATAAAATAAGAGGCTGAGTACCTGGTGAGGGATCCATATGCATCAATGATCAAAATATTAATGTATTTATTGTTTTGTATAATGATAGAAATTGTGTATGTAGTAGTAGTTTTCAGATGGTCTGTGGGAAATTGGGTAAAGGATCACTGGGATACTATGAAGTGGATACATCAATTTCTGATAGGTTTGATAAACCTAGAATTGAGTTATGGAATGGATGATACATTATAAGGTTTTTTGGATTTGAAATTTAGAGTGGATTTGGACATATGGATAATTAATAATGGCATTGGTTTTACCTATGAAGGAATGAAAATGATCTGGATTTCTATACCACAGTCAATAGTTGAACTATAAACCATAGAAGTAGAATATTTTGCCTCTATAATTTCACAAAAGGAGAAGATATAGTTCAAGTATTTGTTGGAGTAACTCAAAAGTGTGTAGGGTAATAAAAAGTTGTTATATGAAAATCAGAGCATTATTTATTTTATGAATAATATGGGTCTTAACTCAAATACAGAACAAATTAAGCTAAAGAATCACTTTATCATAAAAGATATGGAAACTGTCCTACAGTAGGCCGCATCTCCTTAAAAATCTATAGGTAATACTATTTCTCCACTTATAGTTAGTGATGAATGCTCTATAAAGTCTGGAAACTTGATTTATTAAAAAATTATCAATCCTTTGTTGCTATGTTCTAAGATTTATACAGACTCAACTATGAATAATCTAATAAAGGAACCTATAATGAATAATCCTATCACATCTAGAAATGAAGAAGAATAGAAAACTAACACTCAATAGGTTATAAGGTCTACTAGAAACAAATATACTTGAAAAAAGAAAAAGGGGAGTTCTAACTCCAAATTTAGGTTTAAATGAAGATACTCTTTTGAAATTGTCAGGGTATTACCAACTCTAACATGTTTATTGTTTTAAAAATAATGGTTAATACCCATCATCCTATGTTATTTTTATTGTTGAACCTAAAATCACTTTTTCCTCTAAATACTCATATTTATGTAAACATAATTAATGTGTTTACTAGTGCTATAAATAATTCTCTCAATTATGATTCATTATGTATTTTTTGCACTATTCTCTATAGAATATCAGTGTTTTCAATATATATGACCAAATTATTACTTTCACTTTTAATATTGAAGGTACACACTCTTTATTCTCCTTGGTTTATGCAGAAAATAGATATCAAGAAAGAAGAACTCTTTAGAATGATCTATCATATCTAGGCACTAACATTAATGCCTCATATTTTCTTATTAGTGATTTTAATGCCATTATTAACTCAAGAGAGAAATTTGGACTATATCATACTTGTATATACATGAGAGAATTTAAATCCTCGATTGAAGACAACAATATCATTGAAATTAACCTCATTGGTGCAAAATAAACTTTTTATAAGATACATTATAACAAAGTGGTTTCCTCTAAATTGGATTGATCCTTCACGAATGTCCCTGATTTAGATAACTGAGAAACTATCTCCATCATCACTCTTCACAGGATTAACTCTGATCATCACCCCATCCTAGTCAATGTCTCCTCCAAAGGCATAAAACCCAGGCTGCCTTTTAGATTTAA
The DNA here is from genome assembly GCA_963277665.1 of Viscum album. Lineage (NCBI taxonomy): Eukaryota > Viridiplantae > Streptophyta > Magnoliopsida > Santalales > Viscaceae > Viscum > Viscum album. Next base: position 510,729,439 of record OY728136.1, on the reverse strand, counting down.
CAATGTGTGGTTATCTAATGACGAGTGTACCCATATCATCCAAAAATTTTGGTCCTCAATGTCTCATTACAATGATGCCTTTACCTATAACCTCAAATTAAAACATCTCAAAAAGACTCTAAAATATTGGTGTAGCTCTAAATCCAAACAAGTTAACAATGACATCATGATCCTTGAGAAAGAACTCAATGATATTCAAAATAATAATACAACCTCTAACCTCAATACTGATCCTACTCAAGAACTAAAAATTGAAGCTAAACTAAACTCCTTGGTCACGTTTAAAGAAAATATGAGAACACAAGCATTTAAAGTTAAATGGTTAACTGATGGTGACATAAATACCAAATTCTATAACTCTCTTCAAAGAATCAGGAGGGCCTGTAGGCCGTTAAACCTTCTAAAGGATGGGGAAAACCTGCTTGAAAATGAAAAGGACATCTCTCATCATATTTTCTTCTACTATGAATCAATATTCAATGGTCCTGATATTAATAAATACCTCCTTTTGAGGTCATTACATTAGTGATAACTGATGAGGATAACACCTTCCTCCTCAGCACTCTGATGGAGCATGAAATCAAAGACTCTTTCTTTAGTCTGAATCCTGATAGTTCTCTGGGTCCAAATGGCTTCAATAATGGTTTCTTTCAACATTATTGATATTTGATTCATATCGATATTTGTAAACTGGAAAAATAATTTTTTTTCTAATGGGGTGCTTCCTCATGCTCTCATTTCACATTTTCTCACTTCAATCCCAAAAGTGGATAATGCCTCTGAGATTCACCTATTTAGACATATTTCTCTTGTCAATACTCTTTATAAAATCATCAAAAAAATCATTAATAATAGACTTCAACTATCATAGAAAAAATTGTTTATTGGAACAAATTTAGTTTTATAAAGGGTAGATCCATTTGAGACTGTATCTTTCTTGCCTCTGAGTGTGTCAATAACTTGAAAAAAAAAATAGTGGAAGAAACATAGATATTAAACTTGACATAGAAAAGCCTTTGACACTATGTAATGGAGCTTTATCTTCAAGGTACTACAAGGTTTTGGTTTCAGTTCCTCTTTCATAACTACAATCAAAACTCTATTCAACTCAGTGTCTATCTCCATTTTGATCAATGGATCTCCTAAGGGATACTTTAAATGCACTAAAGTTGTCAAACAAGGTGATCCCCTTTCTTCCATCCTCTTCTCGATAGCAGAGGACTATCTTAGTCGTCTGATCAACCGTCTAGTGGTCCAGAATAAGCTAAAACCCATCCATGTCTATAGGAATGTGAATGCTCCTACTAAACATTTTTAGGCTTATGACATCATTCTTTTCCTTCAAGGTGATAAAAGTAACATTCTTACTCTCAAAAATGCGCTCTCACACTATGAAGAGGTTTTTTGCCAAACCATTAGTTGAAACAAATCCTGCATTTTATTTAGGAAGAACTTTCCTCCCAATAGAAAATGTAACATCATCAGTGAACTCGGTCTGAAATAAGGTATGCTCCCTTTCACTTATCTTGGTGTTCCTATCTTTTGGGGCAGGCCCAAGTCCTATCATTTTGCAACTATTGTAGAACAAATTCTAAATCAGATTTATTCTTGTAAAGGTAAAGCTCTCTCTAGGGTAGGTAGGACTTGCCTTGTTAAATCTACTATTGTATCCAAGATGGTTTACTCCATGATGGTCTAAAAATGGTATGTTGGTGGTTGTGCCCAAATTTACCCTACTGGTAAAAGCGGTCGATGTAGTACATGTAGGGGTCGAATCCACAGGGACCAAAGAAGTAACCCTGAGACGCTATGATTTGGTGAAGGATGGGCTTTGAAGTAGCCAACTTTGGGTTAGATTTTGGATGGTTTAAATAACACTAAGAAACCTACGTGAATTCAATTCAATGAAAATGGGTTGATCTAGGATTATGCTCGGGGTGGATTGAATGAATTTTACTTCTTTAAACAATTTTGGTTTTATTAATTCTTGATGAATCCATTCTTCAAAAATAACACTACCTTCATCATTTTATAGTTTAGTGCTTACTAAACACAATTACTAATCCCCTATACACATAGAGAACCAAATTCATGATCTCTCTGAGGTATATGGTCATTTAGTAATTGAATTTAGTTTTCTCAAACACAGTAAAGATGAAGAGTATAATTAACTGAAGAATGGATGTCTTAAATTAATCATCCAATTAACAACAATTCATTCATAAAATAACATTCAATCCATCCTTTGAATCCTCCTAAGATCAAACCATTAAAGGATTAGCCCTCCATTGATGGTATACTCTCAATGGTGGGCGGAAGATTACTAACAAGAATTGGATTGAAGAAATTAAAACCACGGAAATAACAAGCACTCCTCCGTGTGTGTGAATGAAATTCACACCTATGTGTGAACTAATTCACAACAACAAAGAGATATCACTGTGATTTGTGATAATAAAGTTTTAATAAATGAAATGGAAAATATAGAAGAGAAATAATTTTATTAAGAACATAAAGATACAAAAAAGAAACTTACATGGAAATGGAAAACATTACAAAAGAAATTTGGAAGCACAACCTTACAATGAAACAAGCAACAAAAGATGATAAGAAAAATTTTCACACAATTACCTTCACTAATAGCTCCTTATATAGGCATATTAGGATCCTTAGGTCCATACCCCAATAATTAATTCACCCCCAACAATTAATAGAGTCAAATGGAGGGTGAATAATCAAAATGAAATTGATGTTTTGAATTTGACCCGGAAAACTGTCCAAATTCGTCCACCATATTTACGAGTGAATTATAAAATGAAGAAGGCCGAATCAGGAGGGTTTGTATAAGGGAAATATCTTCTTCCATCTGTCCTCTATTATCTTTAAAAATTTCAGAAAATTTGGCTCATCCGTTTGGAAGTTATGGTCGAAATGGTGGGACGGATTTTTGTGCATTAATGTCGGGTCCACCATTTAAATCTCAACTTCAGAACCCTTTATCATCATGAAAACATCAGAATTAGCTCCAGACACAGTTGAATAAAATGATCCTCATATTTGTATCTTTCTAATGTATAAATAGGAGATTCATTGGGCTTGGTTTCTGGGCCCCACATTTGTTTGATGGGCCTTAGGCCCATTATGCTTTTTCCAGCAAGTTTCTTCCTTCAGGTGCAAAATTCTCCATCTTACTTTGGAATTCATCTAGCTGACCTAAAAGATAAAATGTTCCAAAAAAGTGATCAATCATAAACCAAAATTTCAAATTCAGAAAATGAATATAATATTGTCAACAAACAAATGAATTATTGGGCCCAAATTTGCATTTTAAACATGAATTGCATTTTTGATGAGAAATGAAGTTCTATTTATGTAATGCACTAAAAAAAATGTTTATGGACTTTGGAACAATGAATATAAAGATATTAACAATTAATATTATCCACTTTCAGTGACTAATCACACCCCCCAACTTGAGTTTTTCTAGTCCCGAGCAAAATATATTACAAATATGAAATTCAAATCCCCTTTTCCAAAAACATTTTAATACACATTGCTCACCGAAATATCTAATACCAAAAAAATTATGAAAACCCATCAAAATCATTAAAAAAAAGCTAGGTCCATAAGCATATCCCAAGCCCAAGCCCATTCCTTTGTTCAAATTCATCGCCACATTTCATCCAATTCCAATTAAGCATGATAAAGTGTTGTGCATCATAAAAGATATGGGGCCCATTTTATTGTTCAAGGGGAAAAAATGGAAGCGCTAGGTGGGAATCACATTAAACCTAAAGATGAGTATCATTTTTTTTATTTTTATTTTATTTTATTTTTTTAACCACAATAGATATGAAAAGACTAACTATGGGAAAGACAACTATGGAGTCACGATCCCCATGTGCCGGACGCCACACATATTGTCAATTTCATGCTCTACAATAGAGATATAAAGCCTAACTCTGGGCAAGACAAATATGGAGTCACGATCCCCAAGTGCCGGACACCACACATTTGGACAAAACATTTCTCTATGTGGTCATTTTTTTGTTTTTTTTTTGTTTTTTTTTTGATACTCAAATTAAACTAAAAGTGACCCCAGAACCCTATGCTATAATGAAAGGGACCCAAGAACTCAAATTTACACCCACGATCCAGTAGACGTGCATTGTGGCATTTTTAATAAGAGGATGAAATTGTAAACATTGAAAAATCACATCGGACAACCGCACTTTCCAAAAACTATGCTCATGAACTTAAACTTGCATTAAAATTAGAATCAAGGCATGCAAAATTTATTTGATATACAATTTTAGAGTTTGCAATGTGTGTTTATCATGTTTATGGTTAATGGAATTTTTCTTTTCATACATGTTTTTATTCACGAAATAAAAAAAAATCATTTTTTATCTCCCCCCAACTTAGAATGACACTGTCCCCAGTGTTTAAAGAAAAAAAAAAGTTAGAAGTGGGTAGGAGAGGAGTTCAAAGATGAAATTGAGAATGATAAACATGGAACAAATTCACCTGGTTTTTAAAGTTGAGGTTCATGATGCTCCAAATTACTCCTTTGATCTCTTTGGGGATGTAGGCACCTCCTTGATTGAACATGTATCACCCAAAATAGTTCCTGAACCATAAAAAGAAGGACAAAGTAGATAAAACGAACAACACAATGATTTATTTAATTCCAAGTACCATCATTTTCATGTTTTTTTTAAAATCAAACTAATGATACATTGTCTTCTTTTAAATTTCTGGGTAAGGTATTACTCAGGGATCACACCGCGTGAAACAGATGAATACGGTGCTCCCCTTTCATACCCATCCATACTCATAAAAGAAGAACAGGTCAAGAGTCTAATTTTTTTAACCTACAAAAACATAAATAAAATAAACTGATGATACATTGTATTCTTTAAATTTCTGGGTAAGGTATTACTCAGGGATCACACCGCTTGACACGGATGAATACGGTGCTCCCCTTTCATACCCATCCATACTCATAAAATAAGAACAAGTCAACAGTCTATATATAAAAAAAATAACAAAATTAAGCAGAAGGAAACAAAAGATGATTCACAGTGATTGGAAACATGAAAACCACGGGTTGCCTCCCGTGCAGCGCTTTTGTTTAACGTCGTTAGCCCGACTTGTACCCTAAATCTATCAATTTTTCTCTGGTTCATATGTTGGCTCAGTTAACTCCTCCTTGGTTTCTTGTTTATTGAATGATTCAATGAATGGTTTTAACCTATGACCATTGACTTTGAAGACATGACCACTTGTGGGATCCTGGATATCTATTGCCCCATGAGGGTACACATGATGCACTAGGTATGGACCAGACCATCTGGACCTTAGATTTCTTGGGTGTAGATGAAGTTTTGAACTATACAAGAGCACAAATTTTCCCAGTTCAAAGTGTTTGACTTTGAGATTCTTAGATTGGTAGGCTTGAACTTTAGATTTATTGATCCTTGAATTTTCATAAGCCTCCATCCTAAGTTCCTCGAGTTCATTAAGATCTAATTTCCTTTTTGTTTCAGCCAAAGAAATGTCAAAGTTCATTTTTTTTATTGCCCAAAAGGCCTTATGCTCAATTTCAACAGGTAAATGACATGTTTTTCCATAAACCAATCTATACAGTGACATGCCTAGGATAGTTTTGAAAGAAGTTCGATATGCCCAAAGGGAATCTAAGAGTTTTGCAGACCAATCTTTCCTAAAGGGATTGACAGTTTTTTCAAGAATTTGCTTAATTTCTCTATTTGCCAACTCAGCTTGACCGTTGTTTTGAGGATGGTATGCAGTGGGGACTTTATGAGTAACACCATACTTAGACATGAGTGAAGAGAATGGGCGGTTGCAGAAATGGGTTCCACGATCACTGATTATAGCCCTAGGAATTCCAAATCGAGAAAATATATGCTCTTTCAGAAATCGGATCTCAACATGGTGGTCATTGGACTTGGTGGGAATGGCTTCAACCCATTTTGAGACATAATCAATATCTAAGAGGATGTAGAGGTATCCCTTAGAGTTTGTAAAGGGTCCCATGAAATCAATTCCCCAATAATAAAATATTTCAATGACCAGAATGGGAGTGAGGGGAATTTGATTCCTTTTGGTAATGGATCCTAATTTCTGACACTGAGGACAACTTTTGCAGAATTGGAAGGAATCCTTAGTGAGGTTCGGCCAGTAGAAACCACTTTGTAGGACCTTTGTAGTGGTTTTATTTGTAGAAAAGTGGCCTCCACATGCCTCTCCATGAAATTTTTTTAGAATGGACTCTTGCTCAGACTCGGGAATACATCTCCTGATGATTTGATCAGGACATAACTTGAAGAGGTAAGTATCATCAAACACATAGTGTTTTACATCAGATAGGAATTTACTCTTAGCTTGGGTCCCCCTGAATTTTGGAATGTCACCCGTCACCAAATGGTTTGCTATGTCAGCTTACCAAGGGAAATCACTCACTGAATAGAGGTGCTCATCAGGAAATGAATCAGACATAGAGAGGTGGTGTGAGTTGTCTTTGAATTCCATCCTAGAGAGGTGATCAGCTACAATATTTTCAACACCCTTTTTATCCTTAATGGTTAAATCGAACTCTTGAAGAAGAAGGACCCACCTAATCAATCTAGCCTTGGCATCTTGTTTTTGGAAAATGTGTTTTAGGGCTAAATGATCTGTGAAGACAATGATGGGTGGTCCTAAGAGATAAGACCTGAATTTCTCTAAGGAAAAGACAACAGCAAGCAACTCTTTCTCAGTGGTGGTGTAGTTTATTTGTGCATCATTTAAAGATTTGCTTGCATAAGAAATGACATGTGGAGTTTTCTCACACCGTTGTCCTAAGACTGCTCCTACAGCGAAATCACTTGCATCACACATGAGCTCGAAAGGAAGTTTCCAATTTGGAGATTACATGATAGGTGGAGATATAATAGTTGACTTGAGTGTAGAGAATGATTCCTCACAGCTTTCTGTCCTTAAAAATGGAGCATCTTTTACCAATAGAGCACAAAGTGGTCGAGAAATAGAGCTGAAATTCCTAATGAACCTTCTATAAAAACCAGCATGTCCTAAGAAGGACCTCACTTCCTTAACAGTTTTAGGAGAGGGAAGGTGACAAATGATGTCAACCTTAGCTTTATCAACTTCAATCCCTCTACCAGATACCAGATGACCTAGAACAAGTCCTTCCCTTACCATGAAATGGCATTTTTTCTAATTTAGTATGAGATTCTTATCCTCGCACCTTGACAAAACCTTTTCAAAATTTATAAGGCATCCCTCAAAAGTATCCCCAAATATGGAGAAGTCATCCATGAAGACCTCTAAAAAATCCCCCACCATATCCGAGAATATTCCCATCATGCACCGCTGGAAGGTACCAGGGGCATTACATAACCCAAAGGGCATGCGCTTGAAGGAAAAAGTTCCAAATGGACAAGTGAAGGTTGTTTTTCCTTGATCCTCTAAGGAGACTTCGATTTGATTATACCCTGAGAATCCATCTAGGAAGCAATAGAATTGATGACCCGCCACTCGCTCGAGGACTTGATCAATAAAGGGTAAGGGGAAATGGTCTTTCTTGGTACACGAGTTGAGCTTCCTATAGTCAATAAAAACTATCCATCCACTACTGACCCTTGTTGGAAGCATATCTCCATCCTTGTTGGTTATTAATTTGATTCTAGCCTTCTTTGGAACCACATGGATTGGGCTAACCCACTCACTCTCAGCTATAGGATAGATGATACCAGCTTTTAACAATTTCAAAAGTTCTTTTCTCACTACTTCCATGAGATTAGGATTGAGTCGCCTCTGAGGTTGACGACATGGCTTTGACTCAGATTCAAGAATAATTCTATGAGTCCCGATAAGTGGGCTAATCCCAGGGATATCAGATAGGGTCCATCCAATGGCTTTCTTGTGTCTCCTAAGAACATCTAGAAGCATCCTCTCATGATCGGCTTCAAGGGAGGAAGAAATGACAATAGGAAAGGATTGATTGTCCCCTAAGAAAGCATACTTTAGTGATGAAGGTAAGACTTTAAATTCAAGATCAGATTGGTCATGACTTTCCAAGAATGGATGAGACTTTGTATTGAACTTAGTTTCTTTGTTCAAATTTCTTGACAAAATTGGTTCCTTGTGGACAGATTTTTCATCCACTAAATTTTCAATAGTAGTGTAATGAATGGCTATGTACTCAATTTTATTGATTTCAACCATGGTATCATTAATTGGTGATTCTAGAAATTCATCAATAGAGCTGTCTGAAAGAGATTCAATCCAAGGAGGCAAATTTCCTTCATGCGAGTAAAGAAAATCAATCTCTTCTTGACTTAACCATCCTTCGATAACTCCTTGATGTTCATTGAGTTCATTATCAACACTACCAATCCAATTAACCTCATGGATCTCTTCGTCATCCCTAATTTTAGAGTTTTCATTGTAGATGTTCAAGTCTAGACTCATGTTCCCAAAGGTGATGGTCATGTTCCCATTTCGGACTCGGATTACAGAGTTGACTGTTGCAAGGAAGGGACGACCAAGTATGATTGGGGTTTGCTCCCTAGGACCTAAGCTTGGGTGATTGTCCAGAACAATGAAGTCAGATGGGTAAATGAAATTTTCAACTTTCACCAAAACATCTTTTAAGATCCCCTTTGGAACTCGAACACTATGATCAGCAAGTTGAAGAGTGACAGATGTGGGTTGGAGTTCTTCGAGCCCTAACTGACAGTACATGGCATAAGGAATGAGGTTCACAATAGAACCTAGATCACAAAAGGCTTTGACAACTTTTTTCTCTCCTAGTTCAACATTTATGTAAGGGAATCCTGGGTCTTTCATCTTAGGAGGAATGGTCCCTTGAATGGTGGTACTCACATTAGCAGCCAAAAGGACTTGGTTTTTATGTGAAAATTTTCTTTTAAAAGTGCACAAGTCCTTAAGGTATTTTGAGTAGGAAGGTATGGTTTGGATGGCATCGAGAAGGGGAATGTTCAACTTGACTTGTGAGAATATTTCCCTCAATGTTTCACTCAATTCAGGCTTGGTTTTCCCCCTCATGCGTTAAGAAAATGGTGTAGATTGCGGAGTTGTTTGTTGAAGTGTTGTTTCATTCAAATTATTATCAGTTTCTTCAGTTTGATCTTGTAGTTCATTTGAATTTTCATTAGAGTTTGAAGCTTCACCTGGTTTATGACTTATCTGTTCAGGTTTTTCAATTGATTTCCCACTTCTTAAAACTGTCACAACCTTTAGTTGTTCGTGAGTTGTTTGAGTGAAACTTGTATCTCCCCTTAATGTTTGTTGTGGAATGGCCTATGTGGGCATGGGTTCCTTTCCTGTTTTTATGGTTTGAATTTCTTGTTTAATGTATGATAATTCTGAGTTCATTTTGTCCATTTGTTTGCACAGTTGTTCTAGTAGGCTTTGTGGAACATTTTGGGTTAGTGCTTGAGCTTGTGGGTTTATCCTAGGAGGATACTTTGGTTGTTGGATAGGTTGTTGATATTGGACATGAGGATGTTAGAATTGGACCGGTTGTGGTTGGAACTGATTATGAGGTTGAAAGTTTTGTTGAGGGTATGGGTTGATACATTGTTGTTGTGTTGGTTGTTGATTGTCCTTCCAACGAAAGCCTGGATGGACATTATACCTTGGATTGAAGGTGTTTGTGAATTGTGGCTTTTGAAAGTTCATTGAATTAACTTCTTCTGGTGGTCCTCCTAAAAGAACACCCTTGATGGAAGTAATGGTTGGGCAATTATCAGTCTTGTGGTCATTCTTGTCACAAATTGTACAAACAAGCTCAACAGTTTGGGGTTTGTGGACCTTCCTAAGATCAATCTCCTCAACTTTCCTTGTGAGTGCAGCAAGTTTTTCTCTAAGGTTTTCTTCTTCTCCAAGATTGTACATTCCACCAGATTTGGGTGGCTTCTCATAGTATGGTGATGTTCCCCATGTCTGGTTTTGTTCAGAAAGATTTTCTAGATACTCGTAAGCATCATTTGGGGCTTTGTTTTTAAAGGTTCCATTACACATCATATTAATGAATTGTTTGTTTCCGGGACCCAACCCTTCATAGAAAATTCTCACTTGTTCTGGGATTAAGAAACCATGGAGCGGTACCATGTTTAATGTGTCCTTGAACCTTTCCCATGTTTCATAGAATGTTTCTCCCTCTCTTTCAAAAAAGTTTTGTATCATCATTTTAAGTGCAATTGTTTTGTGATGGGGAAAGTATTTTTTATAAAATTCTTGTTGAAGTTGGTCCCAAGAGTGAATGGATGCTGGTCTCAAATTGTTTAACCAATTATTTTATCGGTCCTTAAGGGAAAAAGGGAAAAGTCTCATTTTATCAGATTTAATTTTATTTGGTGGGAATATGGTTTCGACAATGTCATTAAATTCTTTAACATGAAGGTAAGGCATCTCAGACTCCATCCCATGAAAGGTTGGAAGGTGGTTTAGGACATGGGGTTTGAAAACATATTGGGCATATCCTATGTTATCATGCCTAATGCAGGGGGGTTCATTGGTCCAGGTTGGTGTGAGGTAGTCATTCATGGTCGGGTCTACAACAATTCCCAAGTTAGGGTCTTGCCCGTTATTTTGGTTCCCTCCCCGGTTTATGATTTGGTTTTGTGGGAGATTCTCCATTGTATCGAACTCAACGTCTGAATTTGGAGTATTATGAAGATTTGGATCTAAAGGAAATAGACCTCTTTTAGTTCTTGACTCCCCATCCCTAGGAGTATCCACCCTAACTAATCTGTTTGAGTTATCGCGGGTGTAGGCGAACATGCGCCAAAAGAAAAAAAAAGCGAGAAAGGGAAAAGATAAGAGAATTGGGATGAGAATAGAAGAATGGGGGTAAGAAAAGAAGGTTTTTGGTCTAAGGAACTTACTTGGTCCCTGGCAAAGGCGCCAAAATTTGGTTGCGCCCAAATTTACCCTATTGGTAAAAGCGGTTGATGTAGTACATGTAGGGGTCGAATCCACAGGGACCAAAGAAGTAACCTTGAGACGCTATGATTTGGTGAAGGATGGGATTTGAAGTAGCCAAATTTGGGTTCGATTTTGGATGGTTTAAATAAAACTAAGAAAACTACGTAAATTAAATTCAATGAATATGGGTTGATCTAGGATTATGCTCCGGGTGGATTGAATGAATTTTACTTCTTTAAACAATTTTGGTTTTATTAATTCTTGATGAATCCATTATTCAAAAATAACACTACCTTAATCATTTTCTAGTTTGGTGCTTACTAAACACAATTAATAATCCCCTATACACTTAGAGAACCAAATTCATGATCTCTCCAAGGTATATGGTCATTTAGTAATTAAATTTAGTTTTCTCAAACACAGTAAAGATGAAGAGTAGAATTAACTAAAAAATGGATGTCTTAAATTAATTATCCAATTAACAACAATTCGTTCATAAAATAACATTCAATCCATCCTTTGCATCCTCATAAGATCAACCCATTAAAGTATTATCCCTCAATTGATGGTATACTCTCAATGGTGGGTGGAAGATTACTAACAAGAATTGGATTGAAGAAATTAAAACCACGGAAATAACGAGCACTCCTCCGTGTGTGTGAATGAAATTCACACCTATGTGTGAACTAATTCACAACAACATAGAGATATCACTGTGCTTTGTGATAATAAAGTTTTAATAAATGAAATGGAAAATATAGAAGAGAAAGAATTTGATTAAGAACATAAAGATACAAAAAAGAAACTTACATGGAAATGGAAAACATTACAAAGGAAATTTGGAAGCATAACCCTACAATGAAACAAGCAACAAAAGATGATAAGAAAAATTTTCACACTATTCCCTTCACCAATATCTCCTTATATAGGAATATTAGGATCCTTAGTTCCATCCCCCAAACATTAATTCACCCCCCAAAAATTAATAGAGTCAAATGGATGGTGAATAATCAAAATGAAATTGATGTTTCGAATTTGACCCGGAAAAATGTTCAGATTCATTCACCATATTGACTTGTGAATTATAAAATGAAGAAGGCCGAATCTGGAGGGGTTGTATAAGGGAAATATCTTCTTCCATCTGTCCTATATGATCTGTAAACATTTCAGAAAATTTGGCTCATCCGTTTGGGAGTTGTGGTCGAAATGGTGGGACAGATTTCTGTGCATTAATGTCTGGTCCACCATTTAAATCTCAACTTCAGATCCCTTTATCATCATGAAAACATCAGAATTAGCTCCGACCACAGTTGAATAAAATGATAATCATATTTTTATCTTTCTACTGTATAAATTTGAACTTCATTGGGCTTGGTTTATGGGCCCCACATTTGTTTGATGGGCCTTAGGCCCATTATGCTTTTTCCAGCAAATTCTTTCCTTCAGGCGCAAAATTCTCCATCTTCATTTGGGATTCATCCAGCGGACCTAAAAGATAAAATGTTCCAAAAAAATTGTTCAATCATATCCCAAAATTTAAAATTCAGAAAATGAATATAATATTGTCAACAAACAAATGAATGATTGGGACCAAATTTGCATTTTAAACATGAATTGCATTTTTGATGAGAAATGAAGTTATATTTATGTAATAAACTAAAAACAATGTTTATGGACTTTGGAAAAATGAATATAAAGATATTAATAATTAATATTAGCCACTTTCAGTGACTAATCAGTTGGTCTTATTAAAAAGATGAACATCTCTATTAGAAATTTTATCTAGACTGGTAGTAATTTGGAAAGAAAACTTGTGACTATTCCCTAGTCAACATGTTGCAAGCCCATTGAAAATGGTGGTATTGGTATAAAAAATTTAAAATTCTTTAATGAAGCCCTTCAGGATAAGATCACTTGGAACCATCTTCATTATACCTCAGATTCTATAACCTTTCTCAAAAATATATTCCTTGAAAAACTTAAGGTGGGAAATTTTAACTATATTAGCTCTTCCATTTGGCTTGCCATAAAACACTCCTTCACCAATATTATGAAGAATTCCAGATGGATGGTCTCCAGAAACTCTTCCATGAAATTCTGGTTGGATAACTGGACTATAACACCTTTAATTTATATGATATCTTCTGATCAAACTTCTGAAAAATATCAATAGTACTATCATAGATATTTTAAACTCTCAACATGACCACCTCCCTGATACTATTATAAATGTCATTTAAAACTAATCTTTCACTTACATTGATGATTTCTTAATTTTGGGAACCAGCTCACAATGGTATGCTTAACACAAAAAATTTATATAATCATTATTTCTATAACTCTGAGAATGATTACAGATGGATAAAACATTTCAACCAACCTTGGATTAAACCTTCATGATTTACTCTCATCTGGCATCTCGCTCACAACAGAGTCCCCATTGATATTTTCCTTCAATATTTTGGAATCCATCGTTGATCTAAGTGTAAAATTTGTAACCAACATAGAGAATATTCTAACCACATCTTTCTTTCTTGTGCTACTAATTCTTCTCTTTGGAACTATATTCTTGACATTTTTAATTGCAAATGGTTGATTCTTGACTCTTTCAAAACTCAACTAAAAAAATGTGTAGAAATTTAAGGCTCTCAATAAATCAGGACCCTTTTCCTTACAACAGTTTCTAAAATCCACCATATGATATGGTATGATCGGAATTCTATTATTCATAACAATTACTCACTCAATCTAAATTTAGGTCGAATAAGGATCCTTATTGCCATACATGACGCTGCTTTTTTGAAAAAGGGACATTTCCACAACACTGTGCACAAATTTGGAATCCCGAAGTATCTATGGATTAATGTCAATTTCTATCAACTGCATCGCACTTTGGAGGTGTCATGGAGAGCCTCTCTCCTTGAATGGATCAAAATCAACATTAATGGTGCCTCCAAGTAAAAACCAGGCCCTACAGGGTGTAGTGATGTCTTCAGGAATCACCTCAGTCAGATTCATGGATGTTTCATGGTTAATTGTGGCATTTCCACTACTCTTGAAGCTAAGATATTGAGTTTGATACATTCCATTTCGTTTTCCAAGATATTTGGTTGGAACAACCTCTGGATTGAAAGTGACTCAACGGCCATCATTCAAGTGATTTGGAATGGCATAACTCATCTTGCATGACTGATTACTATGCGATGGATGGAATGAAATCATTCACTTAATGACATTAACTATATCATCACACATGTTTATCGAGAAGAAAACATGCTTGTAGATGTCCTGGCCAACATGGGAGTAGATCAAGACATTTCTTGGTTTGCAGACCTCCCCACTGATCTCATTTCCTTTCATGAAAAATATTGTAATATTATCTCGTATTTTCAAATCCTGTAAACTTTCTTTTAATAATATTTGTGCTTTGGTTGTTCTGGGCCAAGGAATCAACTTAAAAAAAACCTTATCTTAAAGATATTGGAATATATATTATTATAGATATAGAATATTTTTAGAAGTAAAAATATAGAATACATGTAGACCAAAGTTATACTTTATGAAAATTTATTGTGGGTTTGTACCATAGTGTAAATTAGATGACTGAAGGCATGATCAAAGTACTATGGTTGCTTCAATCAAAGGGGGAATAAGGAAAAGATGTTTGAGAAGTGACAAAGAATGTCTGAATCATTTAATGTAGTCTTCAAGTGGGATATTTTTAGTCTTGGATGTGTGAAATATGATTTTAAGTTAACTAATAAATATTTTAAAGGGATATATTTTTATATAATATTGTAGAACTGGTTATCAGATAGTGGAACCAAGAACTCTATAAGTAGCAGGATCAGTGACACCAATTTTGGGTGGATGATTCTAGATGTGCCTAAGGACAAGATATGGAATGGGGAACTATTTATAAAGACCCATATTTAAACATTACATAATCACAAGTTTTAAGTCAAGAATTATTTTTCTTAAATCCCAAATATCTTTTAGGTTTAGTGTTATAGAAATAGGGCATCACCCCTACATAAATAAACATTAAATCACAAAGTGGACACTTACAATTAGTATCCATTATTACAACAAAACACAAAAATTAAGATATAAAAAGTTTTATTCTCTTGAAAAATATTCAAAATTTTCATCTTGAACTCATCCTTTTCCCTAATCATCTATAAAACCCAGTGAAAAACATATTAAAATGCAGGATGTGAATAAAAACCTCAGTAAGGAATATATAAAAATAAATAAAGAAACCTATTAGTTCGTTAATACTTATACAAGATTTTTCATTTTCAAAATGAAACTTTGGGATAAAAATGATCATTTTATTAACCAAGGAATCCACTTTTCTACCCAAATATTTTCATAAAACACTTCATAAGAAATCTCAATGGAAAAATAAAACTCAAAATTTTTTCTTTTAAATCATGAAAAACATATAATTTTTTTGAAAAATGATATACATTTCACCCTTACCAAGTATCATATAATTTTATTTAAATTTAAGTTTATGAGTAATAATATGGGAGCATAACATAAAGAACATGGTATCATAAGATCCTGAAAATATATGAAGTGTGTTAGAAAAACAAAACATGATATAAGAATAAGTCGATTATTACTATCATAATAACATCACATGGTGGATAGATTCCCATAATGAATTAGGTTTACTTACTAATCCCATACATAATGTCTCATGAGACAAAATCTTTACCCAATGAATTGGAAGACTATCTTGGAACACCCATAATAAAATGTTCATGAATAAGTGTTCCAAAAAAGACATCAATCATAAGAAATAGACATAATATTTACCCATGTAAAGAAATAGGATGCATAATCTTTCCTCATATCATAATCAAAGTGAATTTTGTGAAGAAATCATTTAATAAATTAACATAAGGAATGTATTACCCCATAAAAAGAAGGGGGAATAAAATATGTATATATTTGAGAGACATATATATATAATTTAGAAGTATTCCACAACATTAAAGAGAGAGAGGGAGTTAGGTAGAGATAGAATGGTTATAACCTAAAGAAAATGTTCATTTTGAGAGATCCCTTACACCCATAAGAAAAATATTTCTAAATATAAAAATATTCATTCCATTTAAAACAATTTTTAAAATAGTAATAAAAAATGGAAATAGGGTTCTTATTTGAATAAAATAAGGAATATTATAAAGAAATCCAAATATCAAATAATGGTTTAGGAGGCTAAAAAAGTCATTGATGCCATATATGTTAAAATAAAACATTAATTTTGTATTTTTAAATAAATTCAAAAAGTTCCGAATAAAAAATATAAAAAAATTCCTTTTAAAAACCTTTGAAATAAATTAAAAATTTACATAAAATGTTTTTTATAATTCATTTATGTTCATATAAATATATTTCTAAAATAATTTTAATAATATGGACATGGAAGAGAAATATTTAGAAAATAAATCTTTAAAAACATTAAAATCAGGTTTTTAAAGTAAAGTGTCCATCACATAAAACCTTAAAATAATTATTTTTTTAAAATATTGTAAATAATATAAAATATGGTAAAAAATTACCTTTATCATCCATTGAAAAATTTAGAATAACATAGACATGGAATAAAGGGGAAACATTAAAAGATTTTTTTTAAAAAAAACTCCATTACCTCGAGTTTGACTCGTCACATATGTTCAATATCGTATTAAATAATAAAATTATATCAATTAATTAATTTATTAATATTTTTTTAAATTTTATTATTTCTTTTATTTTATTTTTTATCATGTTGTATTCAATTACTTAATCATTTAGGCTCACATCAGAAGTTTTGATGATATTCAATTCATAAGTCCAAAATGAATTTGATAGGTTGACAATGGTCAATGAGGTAATTATTTAATCATCTATAAAATAATAATCATGAAATAATAATCATTTTTATATATCAATTATTATTTTTAAATGAACCATGAAATATGTTTATGAAAAATGAACTATGTTACAATCATGGAGACGATAGGTCGTACGCACGCATGAGTAATGTTTCCATTTTTCAACGATCATGATGAAAAGAAGGTAAGAGTTATTATATATTTACATAATGATAATTATATAATAAATAATATATAATTTCTTTAAAAACACTTATACATACCATCCATGTGTGTGGTAATGAAAAACTAATCACATCACTTTGTGGTGGTAGTAATCCACGCGTACGCACGAATGACATTATCATCTTTCAATGAATAGAAATGTAAGAAAATATATGATATAAGAATTTTAAATAATGATAAATATTTATTTAATATCATATGTATACATTAAATACATCATAATAAATATCCATTAAAAGCTATGATGGAAAATAAATTACAACAGTTCGTAAGGCGGTAGTACGCCATACACACGAACAATGGTTTCATTTACCATTTGATAGAATCAGAGATGGATTTAGGTCATCAAATTAACATAATGAAATATCATTATATGATATATACTTATGTTATTATATCTAAATGTTTTAATAATATTTTAAGGAGGTGGAAGAATAAATAAAACAAAAATGCTTGATTAATAACGATACCTCTTCTTTAGACTACCTCTTTAGGTTTACCCTAAAATCTTTACTAGGAGGGTTTTATAATAAAACCAAGGCTAGTATGATGTATTAAGAGAATTAATTAAGGTATTTGGGTAGGGTTTTTATGAACCAATAATCTTTTTAAGTGTGAATAAAATAGGATAGTATGTTACTATTTATAAGTGAGGAGAGGGGCACTTTTGAAATTTCTTAAAATAATTAATTAATATAAATTAATTTTCATAGAAAAAAGGAACCAAACTGCTATAATTATAATATAGTATGATTGTGGGTATAAATAATATCACATAATAAAATTTGGTCAAGTTTATATTAGTTTTTCACCCTTATCTCTTTGTTTTAACCTATGTTAACCCTTTTTGACAATTATCATGACAACACAGTTTTTACTCTTTTGGAGTAAGGATAGTTAAAATAAAAGGAAAATTGGATAATAAATGGACCATTTTTGATATTTTAATCCATATAAAAATCAATTTCATGAATATATAATTTTAATTAATTTTAAATCATTTAATAAAATATTTTTTTTATAAAATACCATTAATGTCATTTTTAACTATTCATTTAATTTGACTTTGAAAATGTAATGAAAGAAATGGAATTTGAATATAATGCATTAAAACAACACATAAATGTTATATTTAACTAAAAGAATCTTTAAAAACAATAATTAACTCAATATATATTACTTTTAATTTTTTTAATTTATTTATTTTATTTTTACATTAATTGAATAAATACTATTTCAATGTTGAATAAGTATTTAAGTTAATTATTTAGTTACAAAAAATTAGAAATATATTAACATGATAAAAAAAACTATTTATATTTAAAATGAATATATAGAACCAAAAATAAATTTTTTTATCCCAATCACAAAATATTATAGCTATTAAAAGAAAAAAAGTAACATCATTGTCTTTATCTTTTACTTAAATACTATAAAGGTCAAAATAAAATTAATATGGAAAAAAGTGTCCATATATTACAGAAATGGATGGAAATGGATATAATATACTCATAAATTTCTATAAAGGAATGTTTTAGTGTCAATTTTCAGTCCTTATCATATTATTTTTAACGTCAATTACCATATTTACCCTTACCGTGGTGATAATTATTTACTCTAGTTACTATTCATAATGACTAAAAATAAAATGGGTGTATTTAAAAAATATGGAACTCTTATTTTAAAATATGAAATACATTTTCAATATTAAATTCATATAATTGTAAGAATTTAATTTAAAATTAAACCCGCAAAACACAATGAAAAATAGTTTTCAAAAGAATACCTTTTAAGAATAAAAGTGTTTTTAGACCAAATTCGAGTATAAAATTCATTACATGGACTATAATTGTATTAAATTTAATAAAAATTAACTAATTAAATTTTAAAACCAATCCATTATATAATATAACATTGTAAAAATTTAAAAATAAAATACAGTTAATTTTCAATAAAAATCAGTATTTTTTCATTATTCATAGAAAAATCAATCTTTTTTGAAAAATATAAAAATTTCAACATATGATAATTTTTATATGAATATTTTAGAAATGATAAAAAAATTTATAAAATAAAATTTATAAAATTTATAGAAATTAATTATAATATTTTATCATGATATACAATAAAATCCATTTATGAAGAAAATGTATTTTTAAAGAATAAAATGACTTTACTAAAAATTGAGTTATTATTTACTAAGAATATATCCATAAATTTATATTTATTAGGAAATTTATATATATTTCATAAATAATATTATCCTATTCATACCTGCCAATTAATGTCTAGGTTATAACTATCATATTTAAATAATAATATTTTATAGTTCATTTAGGATTAATGTTTCCTATCGTATATGTTATCGAACATAGTTTTATTTTTTTAAAAATATTTGGGTGTTATGTTATTACCCCCTTAATAAATTTCATCCTCTCAATTAAAACTCAAGCTTAATAAACAAGGGGGTTTCATAGGAAAATTTCTTTATTGAAACCTCACATCATAAAATGGGTTAAAAGAACTTCTTTTTAAAAACAGGGAAAAGGAAATATGAAGGTCATCACATAAATAGGTTTCTAAATAATATAAAATTAATGGGAAGTGAAAATATAAACATGGGAAAAAATAACGTGCAAATAATTATGGAGAGTTATAGAGAACATTGATCATAATAAAATTAATGATCAAGAGAAATTTAATGACCATAAAACCATAAACTAACGAGGCATAAAAAAGATCATCGATCCATAGTAAATAAAGATAATTGGATAATATTTTGTTTCAAGATAATTTTCATAGAGTTAGGGAATTAAATTAACATATAGATGAAGAACATAAGAAAATGTACTTGATAAGCATAATTTCATCCTTTAATAAATTTTCACCAGAATCTATTCTTTTCCTCCAAATGATGAGTATTCAAGAGGTTTTTCTCATTCCTTAAGCACTAAAATCAACTTCTAATAGATCACATAATCCACAAAAGGATAAATATATCTTCCTCATATCATTATACATTAATCAAAACTAAAATTGTTAACATAAGGTATGATAATTCCCAAAATGAATAAAACTGTTATGAAGAAATATAACATTAATATCTAATGCCTCAACAATAACATCCAATGTCCAACTTAAATCATTTGATAAATAAATGATCTTAAAATTATTTAAAATATTCTTGACTAAGGTTGAAACCCAAATATTCAAATGATTTTATCACATATTCACCCAATATAAATTTAACATTTATCTCTAAATAAAATCAATCACTCTTAAAGTCTTATACCAAAATGTACATACTTTAATCATACATGATAATAATTTATATAAATAACCCAAATCAACATAAAGACATAGTAAAATAATATATTATTCCAAAATAAAATTCAAAATTTATTCCTCAAATAAAATAAAAAAATATTCTATTTACCTTAATAATATAAGTTTTCTAAAATAGTGAACTTCTTCTGAAATATCATTAATTACTTAATTACCAAATTTATTTTCAATCCCATGATTATATATATGATAAAAAATTTGTTCCAAAAATAAAATTAAAATTTATCTATTAAATCATTTAAAAAAATTTCATACTAACCAAGACATCATGTATGAAAGTGGTAGGAATTACACCCTTGTCTCCCTTTAGTTTTGGTTTCAAGCCCCATGGCCTTACCAGATGGGAAATATTGTCCTTTTTATGAAAACTATATTAATACAATTTTTATAATGTCCCCAAAACATGATGAAAATACTTAAAAATAAACTTAACCGTTAAAGTTCATATAAACCATAAAGGTTATCAATACCTTTAAACTTATGAAAAGAGAATTCTTCCTCAAATAAATTTTGATCTTAAAGTTTACATATACCTCAACCCAATAAAAAATATCCAAATATATCATTAATCACCTTAAAATACCATCACTTAAAACATCAAAACAGTGTATAATACTTTTAACTTTTGTTCATACTTAAACTCAAAAACCCATGATGGTTTTGTAACTATTATGTTAAAATCGATGAAAACATCATAATCTCAAAATTTATCTAAACCTTTACTCTGATATCACTTATAAGGACCCATAATTAAAAATTACATAAAAAATTAGTTTTAAGTCAAGAATTAATTTTCTTACATATCAAAGATATTTTAGGTCTATAATTTTAGATAATTATACTTATACAAGATTTTTCTTTTTAAAAATTAAACTCTTGGTTCAAAATAAAAATTTTATTACCCAAGGAATCAACTTCTCTACCCAAAGATTTTCATATACCACTTAATAGAAAATATTAAAGGAAACATAAAACTTAAAAAGGTTTCTTTGAAATCATGGAAAACTTAAGATTTTTTTTTCAAAAAGGGTATATATTTCACCCTTATGAAGTATCATATAATTTTCTTTAAACATAATCTCATGAGTAATCACATGAGATAATAACATAAAGAACATGATA
This sequence comes from Viscum album, assembly GCA_963277665.1. Taxonomy (NCBI): domain Eukaryota; kingdom Viridiplantae; phylum Streptophyta; class Magnoliopsida; order Santalales; family Viscaceae; genus Viscum; species Viscum album. The sequence goes on along the minus strand of OY728136.1, from coordinate 510,707,879 downwards.
TCATAATATTATGGAACCATAATAAATGTGGAAGCAACCCAAAATATTACATAAGCATAATTCAAGGATAATTACCAAGATAACATCACATGGTGTAAAAAGTCCCATAGTGGATTTGATGTACTCCCTAATCCCATACATAACGTCTCATGGGACAAAAGCTTTACCCAATGCATCAGAGCACTATCAGGGATCACCCATCATAACTTGTTCATTATTATGTGTGACAAAAAAAGGAGATTAGTAATAAGATATATACATAATAATTACCCATGAAAAGAAATGGGTTTCATAATATTTCTTCATATCATACTCTGAAGAAATTTCATAAAGAAGGCATTTAAGAAATGAAAATAAGGCATGTATTACCCCATCAAAGGAAGGAAGAATAAGATAGGTATATATGTGAGACTCACATACACACACATATATAATTTAGAAGCATTAAATAATAATAAAGATAGAGAGAAATTGATTTAGAGAGATATTGGTCATAACCCTAAGAAAAGGGTGGTTTAGAGAGAACCCTTACACTGATAGGCCAAACATTTGAAAATATCAATATATCCATTCCATTTAAAGTCATATTTGAAAATACTATGAACAAAGGGAAATAGGGTTCTAATTTGAAGATAACAAGGAATATTATAAATAAATAAAAATATAAAATAATGGTTGTGGTAGTGGGAAAATCTATTGACATCATATATATTAAAATAAATCATTCTTTTTTTCTTTTATAAAGAAATTGAAAACATTTTTTAGAAAATAAATAAAATTATTTTTTTTTGAAAAAATTTGAAAGAAATTTAAAAGTGACACAAAATATCCTTTATAATTTATTTATTACTATATAAATATATTAATAAAATAATTTTAAGAATATGGACATTGAAGATAAATATTTTGAAAATAAATCTTCAAAACCTTTAAAATGAGGGTTTTAAAGTAAAATGTTTCTTATGTAAACCTTAAAAAGATTCATTTATAAAAACATTATAAATAATTTTAAATATGGTAAAAAATTAACTTTATCATCCATTAAATCATAAATAAAAATTTCCTTGAAAATTTTAGAAGAACATGGGCATGGAAGAAATGGGGTTGGAGGAGAAACTTTAAAAGAGGATTTTTTAAAAGAAATCCCCTTAACTTTAATTTGAATCATCATGTACATTCTTTATATTTCTAAAAAATAAAATTATGTTAATTATTTACTTAACTAATAACCTTTTTAATTTTATTATCCATTTTATTTTATTTATTATCATGTTACATTCAATTACCTAATCATTTAAGTTCACATCAGACGTTTTGATGATATTCAGCTCATAAGTCAAAAATGACTTCTATAGGTTAACTATGGTAAAAAAGATCATTATTTCATCATATATAGAATAATAATCATGAAATAATTATATTTTTTATAAATTAATTATTCTTTTAAATTCAACCGTGAAATATGGTTATGAAAAATGAACTACATTACAATCATGGAGATAGTATCCCATATGTATGAATGAGTAATATTTCCATTTTTCAAAAATAATGATGGAAATAAGGTAATTGCAATTTTATATTTAAAAATTGATCATTATATAATAAATATAATATTATTTATTTAAATACACTTATATATACCATCCATGTGATGAGGTATTGAAAAACAAATCACCTCACTTCATGGAAGTGGTAATCCACACGTACACACGAATGATCTTATCATCTTTAAATGAATGGAAATGCATAAAAATATATGATATATTTTAAATAATGATAAATATTTCATGAATATCATATATATACATTAAATACATCATCATAAACATCCATGAGTGGTGATGATGGAAAACTAATTACATTGGTTCACGAGATGGTAGTACGTTGTACACACAAACGACGGTTTAGTTTCCCATTTAATGGAAGAGGGGAATGATGTAGTTTATGAAATTAACATAATAAAATATTATTATATGTCAGATACTGATGTTATTATATCATCATTGTTGAATAATATTTTAAGGAGGTGTAATGAAAAATAAAAAAATGCTCGATTAAGAACGATATATCTTTTTCAGACAACCTCTTTAGGTTTACATGAAAAGATTTCTTATGATGGTTTTATAATAAAAATAATTCCTGGAGGATGTGGTAAGGGAAGTAAGTAATTTATTTGGTTAAAAATTTATCGAAAAAGAGGTTTTTAAGTGTAAATAAAATGGTATAGGCGGTTCCTTTTTATAAGTAATAGGATGGGAACTTTTGAAATTTCTAAAATATTGAATTAATATAAATTAAATTTCATTGAAAAAAGGATAAAAATTGATATAATTAAAATATGGAATTAGGATAGTTATAAATAATATCACCCAATAATACATGAATAAGTTTATATTATATTTTTACCGTTATCATTTTTTTTATCACGTGTTAATCCGTTTTAAAAATTTCCATGATAACAAAGTTGTTACTATTTAGGGGACTAGATTGTTACTATAACATGAAAATTGTATAATAAATATTCCATTATTGATATTTTAAATAATATCCAAATCACTTTTATTAATATAGTTTTATAGGAATTTTAAATCATTTAATAAAATATTATTTATTATAAAATTTCATTAATATTATTTTTTAACTATTCATTTAAATTGACTTTGAAAAAAAACATGAAAAAATGTAATTCAAATATAATCCTTTAATACATCAATAAAATGTTATATTTATCTATAAAATTATTGAAATACAATAATTCATTCAATATATATAATTTTTAATATTTTTAAAATCTTTTAGTTTATTTTTCCATTAATTGAATAAATATCGTGTCAACGTTGTATAAGAATTTAAGCTAATTATTTAATTACTAAAAATAAAAAATAAATTACTATGATAAAAATATTTTATCATTAAAATTAATATTTATAGCTTAATATATTTTGTTTTTATCCCTATCACAAAATATTACATTTATTAAAAGTAAGAAAGCGAATTTTTTATCTTGATCTTTTACTTAAATATTATAAAGGTTAAAATCAAATAAATATAGCAACAAGTGGGAATATATTCAAGTATATAATGGAAATTTATGAAACCTACTCATAAAATATGATAAATTCAAGTTTTAGGTTCTATTTTTAGTCTTTGTTATATTATTTTTAATCTTTATTACCCAATTTACCCTTACTGCGATGATAATCATTTACTATAGTTACTATTCCTAATGAATAAAAATAAAATGATGCTATTAAAAAAGTTGAAAATATTTATTATAAATATAGAATCCATTTTTCAATATTCAATTTTCATAAGTGGTTGAATTTAATTTAAAATTAAACCATCAAAATGCGATAAAAAGAGGGTTTTCAGAAAAAATGCTTTTTTATGTATAGAAATGTTTTAATACCAAATTTGAGTGTAAAATTCATCATAATTACTATAAATGGATGTTTTATAAAAAAAATTAAATAGTTAAGTTTTAAAAATAATAATTAATATAATATTTCTTTGTAAACACTTTAAAAGAAAATACATTTTTCAATAAAAATCGGTATTTTCTCACTATTCATTGAAAAATATTTTTTTTAGAAAAATATAAAAATATTGGCATAAAATAATTTTGATATTATGATTTCAAAAATTAATTCATTTTTATGAATTAATATTTCTAAAATTTCTATAAATTAATTATAATATTTTCTCAAGAAAATGAATAAAATATCCATTTTTGAAGAAAAAAATAACTTTACTAAAAATTGAGTGATTATTTAACAAGAATTTATAAATAAATTTATATTTAGTATTAAAGTTATATATATTTCATAAATCATTTAATTATTTTAATACCCACTAATTTAACGATTAGGTTATAACAATCATATTTAAATAATAATATTTCATGGTTTATTTAGTCTCATTGTTACGTGTTGTATACGCTATCTAACATATATTTTTTAAATTATTGCAATACCACACTATTCAATAGGTAGAGAGGTTAACATGAGTTATTAATAGGAACCTAAAAATTTCCATGATCAATTCAATGAATCCCCACAAAGATCAAATGATAGTGGAACCAGATGCACTAGATGGACTTGTCTATAAATAGATGGACAGGTCCACTTGGTTTGATAATTGTTAGTTATATAGTTTATTATTTTGTTTAATCTTAAGTATTTTTTAGTAAATTTTGTAATTATAACTTTTATATCTTTCTCTATGTATTATCTTATTAATAAATATTTCAGTGTTCCTCCTATAAAGTAGGGTAATTCCCAAACCAAGTTTGTTTCTTATGTTGTCATTATGTATTTTGTGGGTACCGTTCATATAAATCATTCTACTTATAAGGTATTTTTTAGGGTGAATAAACATGATAGATAGTGAACACAATACTTTGGATCACATTTCCTCTATTTAGAAATTGAGATCAAGTGTTTCTTTTGTTTCAGAGTTCTGAACTTTGTTCCAAATTTAACATTTCAGAGGGAGGGTTCTAGACATAATGGGGTTTTTGGAAAACATAATTAATGTTTTAAATACTATATTAATGAAAAAATGGGAGTAAATTTTTATGATATTTTCTCTTTTAACTTGTTAAATTTTCAATATAGTGATAATGGGTAATACAAAATAGAAGGAAATCATCCACTGCTAGAAAACACATCATATGTCGATGAACCTAATGGGTTTAAAGACGCTCTTGTTGTCCCTTATAATGATGTAAAGGAATGTTACATGATTTCTATTATTTATATAGAATTAGTGAAGCTAGATTTAGAAAATCTTGTGATCCTCCCAATCAAAGGAGGATATCCCTAAAATCTATTTATTCTTTTATGATGGATAGGGAAATGAATATATTAAACCATACCCATGGAAAGAGGAAACAAGTGCCATCCTTGTGCATGCATTCAACTCCAAGAAAATCTACCAGAACATTGGTTTTATGGGAACTAATTTGGAATAATGAAGAAACTTATTAAATGAATATATACCATTGATAGAATTCATAAGAGTTAGGAATATCCATCTCCAAAACATGGTGTTGGACAAGCTAAGGGAAATTACTTCCACTAATGATGAATATAGTTTCAGAAAATAAGATAAAAATCTTGTATAATCATATAATAACCAAGATGTTAATTAATCTTCTACTCTTGATGTTGATAAATGAGAAAAAATTATAAATACACCTATTTCCATTGAGATATAAATCTATACCATTATTTATGAGCTCAAATAAGTAAATTTAATAATGGATGAAGATCTGTGAAAAAAATTAATTATCAAAATTATGATTTTCAAGGATCAAGAGAATAATATTACCATATTTATAAAACATTATGATTTTTTTGGCATGTAGTTACATGAAATACCTAAATTTAGATCCTCATATATTTATTTATCATACGGGATGATTTGATAATCAATATTGATGTAAACAAGTCATGATGAGAATAAATATATCTCATAGATTTAAGGGAGAAGATTAGGTGGATAAGTTGATCAAGTACAATATTATCTAATAGATTTAATACCTAAAATTTCTAGAAAATATTTCCCCAAAAAATAATAATGGAAAAATAAGAGTATATATAAACTTTAGGGGTGTAAATCATAATTTCCCAAAAGATGAAATCTTTATTATAATTTCAGATCTATTTGTAACATCCTTCCATGGGGGCCACTTAAATGGTGCCCTGAGATAGTGGTTTACATGGACTCAAGTGCACCTCCCCATATGGAAGAGACTGATAACTAGGAGTGAGGGACCAAGGTGGTATGGTGGGGAGACTATACCCTTATATTAGAGTAGAACATCAATAATAATAAATAATCAGAAGTAGAGGAAGCATGATATAACAAATGAAAATGTAGAAAAAGTATAATAATCAATTGTAGAAGCATAAAAAACCAATAAAATATAATAAATAGAAAAAACCAAAGGCTGAGTCATATAAAAAATGATGTCATGGAATGATGATATAAAAAGGGGAAATGAGGGATATTGGACACATGCATATACAACATGCAATGCAAAAAAAAATACCAAAATATATCACCACTATAATCACAAGAATATACTCAATCCTCTAATACCATGCTCCAATATATATGTAAATAGATCAAGAATCCATGAAATGGTGCTTTCCCTTATCCACACCTGAGTCATGAAGTCTACTAGGGTGCCAAAGGAAACCCGAGTAGGGGGTGAAATACACTCAGTAGGCCACTACCAATGGTTTATAGAATAATCCATCCAATGTACATAACATAACAGTGTGAATTCATAAATAATAATAATAAATGAAAGAAAATAAATAATAGTCAGCTTAGGTTCTAAAAGGACACATGAAAAATTCTACCTTCTTTAGAATATACCAAAATGATCCTGGTCAGCATCCTTGTGTATGAATATATATAAATATAAGTAATCATATATAATATGTATACATATATATAAACTAGATACATGAGGAAATATGTATAAATATAAATGGATACTTGGTGCTAGCTGGACCTGGGGCATAACTTAGGCATCTATAACTAGTCTAGCAATCTATAGGCTCTAGCAAGTGTACAATCCTCGAATTTCATATGAATGTGAAACATCTTGCCCATCACTCGAGATGGTGGGGTGAGTCATCACGCCCAACACCTAATGTAAAGTAATGTGGAACGCAATTCCCATCAACCAAATAAAATAATAACAATGTGAGACATCATGCCCATCAACCAATATAAGGGAGCGTGAAATGGTGTGATCAACAAGTACCTTAATCATTTTTCAATAGCCAATAACCATGGAATACTAATTATAATAGAAATGATGGTTCACCTCTAAAACATTTATAATCACTTATCATAATTAACCAAGGGTGATCAATTAATATAGTTCAAATTTATAAATATAAACAAGTGGCATGGACTTTAGACCAACTCTCATTCAATTTAATTATGCCATTCAATTTACAAGGTTAGGAAATTCAGATTTCAAAAAAATTGAAGCACTTAGACAGTGTTTGGTAATTTAAACATTTACATAAAAGGAGTTCATTTCATTTAGTACACCAAAAGGGATAGTAATCAATGAGGCTAACATCCTCTAGTAATTTTATAGGGGTCTATGAGTATATCACATCATGGTTTAATTAATTTAAGAAAGAAAGATACATTCTAAGGCATCACATAGAATTTTCTAGTGAGTGGCATGGTGACAAAGCTATGAAAACATATTTAATTTAATGGAAAATTACTAGACCACCAACCATAGGTTCATGGAGGACCACTCACCCAGTATCAACCTTTGATTCAAATAATAACATAATAAAACAGAATAATAGTCCAATGCCTAAAAATAGGGAATATGATATCACACCAAAATAGTTCAAGATATGGAGAGATAAAATAAGATAGGAATAATGAGGATTAAGGAGATTACCATTGTTGATCCAACATGATAAATGATGATGATATCAGAGGCAAAATATAGGAGAAATGACAAAGAATAGGTAGAGATATTGAGGAGGAGATCTAATGGGAGAAATGTGGGATATCTATATACTGGAGAAGAAGAAAAATAAAGGAAAGGGTTTAAAACATTTTAGGGGTGAAATGGTAAAATCACCCATTAAAATGGGGTCAAACAATTTGGCCACATAGTTGGATAAACCATGCACCAACCATGCTACCTCCACTGTACAAGGAACACCCTTGCATGGGTTATCCGGACAATTTGTCTAAACATGAACATCCCATGAAAAAAGTATCTATCAATAATTTTTGAAACACTTTATGGTAATGTGGCCTAGATCAAATGATTGTAGAATAAGTATGTGGCCTCTCCTGTGCACTGGGTACCTCACACAGTTGAGTTTCATGGTTAGCACTAAACATGCTTTAACCATTTGTCCCACCCTATTTCTCAAATTTCCATAACTCCTAGTTCTGAACAAGACCCAAACGCTCTAAAAACCTTCCTTAGGCCATATAGAACATTTTAAAAGGTAAAACAATGAATTAAAATAAAAAAAATAAGCCATACTTTCATGAAAATCTAGGTCACTGTAACCTCCCCACCTTAAATCTACTCATCCCCAAGTTGGAATTCTGAGGGTAAAGAGAGATCATTTGAGAAAAGTTTCATTCACTTAGATTGTATATTTTCCTCCCACTCCTAGGTCTCATCCTATACTCATATATACTTCCATATCCCCCATACCAAAGTGTCCTTACACTTCAATCCATAATACAAACTAGATACTCCTTGATGTAAGAATCCACATATAAATCAACCTCATCAGGTTATAGAACATGCGATGGGTTTGGATAATAATACTAGAGTTAAGACATGTGGAATAAATCATTCATAGACTGGTATAACCGAGGAAGTGAAATCCTGTAAGCTACTATCCCAATTCACTTAAAAACCTCAAAGGGTATAATGAACCTAGGCGAGGCTTACCATACTTTTGAATTCGTTGATGGCCTAACCTAGGTGAAACATGCAAGAAAAACTAATCCCTGACCTTGAACTTAAGAGGTTATCAACATCAATTGGAATATTAATGCTATCTTTACTGAGCTATCATCATGCCCTTTATGATCAGTTGTACCTGGTCTGAAGTATCTTGGATAAGACATGGTCTAAGAAAATATTCCTCCCCTACCTCTAACTACCATAAAGGTGATCGTAAAGGCATACCCTATAAGGATTCATAAGGATCCATAAGAATGGAATCATGAAATCTGTTATTGTAAGTGAACTCAAATAGAGGTACAAGTTTCTCCCAATAACTCCCAAAGTTAAGGACACATGCACAGAGCATTCCTTACAACACCAAAATTATACACTCTATTTTTTCATTGGTTTGAGGGTGATAAGCCATACTTATAAGCACCTGTGTATCCAAGGTCTTTTGTACACCCTTCCAGAACCATGTCATGAAGAAGGCATCCTTGTTAGTTATGACAGAACAAGGATCTCCATGAATTCATATGACATTCCTGACATATAACCTCCCTATCTTGCCTACCAAGAAGGTCTCTCAAATAGGTAAGAAGTTAGAGAACTTAATCAAATGATAAAAAAATACCCAAAATGTATCCTAACCATGAGGAAATCTAGGAAAATCAATCAGAAAATCCATAGAGACATCATCCCATTTCCACTCAGGAATAGATAATGGGTGTAAAATTCAAACCGATCATTGATGTTCCATATTCACCTACTGATAGGTGTGACATCTAGTGACAAAGATGGCTATATATCATTTCAAAATAGGCCACCAATACAATTGACGTAAACCTTATTACATCTTGGTGACACCGGGATGCACTACCAAAACCGAGGCATGATATTCCCACCTCAACACCTCCTGGATTTTTGATGGGACCAGGACATGCCCACGATAGAATAAGGTCTCATCCTCATCCATGATCTAACTAGAAGATGAAGCATCATCTGAGATACTCTCCCTCAGGACTAGGACCACGGGATCTGAGAGTTTCTCCATTATCACTAATTCCATAATGGTAGAGGTCACTACTAAGGTCATGAGTAAAGTATGCCCATGATCTTATTGAAGCTCAACAACCATCTCTAAAAATAGGTCCAGGAGATGCCACTCACCATTGGCCTCATAAACCACCTATGTATGATTCTTCTGGATCAGAGCATCGACTACTACATTGCGTTTCCCAGACATATAGACAAGCTCAAAATCTAAGGATTGAAGGTAATAAAACCATATGTTCTGGTTGAGATTTAGATCATGTTGGGTAAATATATACTTGAGGATTTTGTGATCAACAGATAACACAAAATTATCCCCATGTAGATAATTCCTCCAATAACTCAAAGCATGAACATCAATAGCTAGCTCATGGTCATGCATTGGGTAATTCCACTCATGAGGCCATAACTGAAAAGACCCATATGCTACAACTTGATTATCTTATATCAGGACTACCCCTATCCATATAATCGGTGCATCAAAATAAACTATATAACTCATGTATGGATTCAATAGAATCAGAATTGTCACTAAAGTCAATCTACCTCTCAACTCCAAAAAGGTTGTTTCACAAGATTCTAACCATATAAATTTGAAACACTTATTATTAAATATTGTAATAGGTTCTTCTAGTCATGATAAATACTAGATGAAGTGTATGTAATACCTAAATATCCATAAGAAACATTATATATCAATAATGTTTTGGGTATTCTTCTAGAAAACTAGAAATATCACCTTCTATGGGTCTACTGACACTATCTAATCTAATATGATGTGACCCAGGAAGTGAACTTTGTCGATCCAAAAGTTTTACTTGTTGAGTTTAGTGTAAAAATGGTTCTCTCTCAATGTATTCAGTATGATATCAATATTTTTTTCATGGTCATGTTGAGAGAGATAATACATCGAGATTTTTTCCACAAATACTACCAAAAATGAATCCAAATACGGGTGGAAAACCCAATTTATAAGATCCATAATAACATTTGGTGGATCTATGAGACCAAAAAACATTACCAGGTACTCGTAAAGACCATACTTACTTCAAAAAGCTGTACAAGATGTTTCTGAAGGTCTGAGACATACCTAATGATATCATAACCTCTAGTTAATATTTGAAAACACCCTTACTCCTCAGAGCTAATCAAAGAGATCATCTATTAAAGGCGATGGATATCAGTTCTTAACTGTAATATGGTTCAACATTCAGTAATCCATGAAAATATTGAGGGTACTATCCACCTTCTTGGAAAAAGGATTGGTGAAACCCATATAGTGGTACTAAGTTAAATAAAACCTTTAGCTTCTAGGTCTTCCAACCAATTCTTGAGATCCAGAAGTTCTTTAGGCACCATCATGTATGGAGGAATAGACACTAGTTCTGATCCTAGAACTATCTCAATGGTGAATTCTACCTCTATTACTAGAGGTAGCCCAAAAAATTCATTAGGGAATATTTCCCTAAAATAATCCACCATCGGAGGGAAAAAAACTGATCATATTCCCTGATCATCCAAGAAAATAATGGCAATCTAGGCTATTACTCTACCCATCCCTTGATGCTTAGGTCAACATCATGAATCATGTACATACCATTCTCCCTTATAGATATGTCCAACACCCTATGGTGATGTTAACACCACCCTACGATGATAAAAATCAATATGGGATCAATAAGGAATGAACCAGTCCATCCCAAAGATTACATACAACCCAATCATGTAGAGAATGAAGAGATTACACATAAAGATATATTCACCTATTTCAAGAGAATAATCCTTACATCGAAGAATGATCTTTAATAGGATACCCAATGAGGTATCAAGATTCATCATGCCACAATAATATTCTATATTAAGGAAGAGACTAACCAGGATTGTCTCCAATATAAAAGAGTGCAATGTGTCTATATCAAATAAATTACCCACTAATATAGATGCTACTATAATAGTACCTCGTAATGTAAGAGGTATTATTCTCTGCTCCTCTAGCATAGTTTGTACTGCATGTAACTAGCCTATACCATAACCCTGAGTCACAACCTGACTTCTCTAAGTAGGCATGATCTGGTGAAGATATGCATCATGAGTCTGATTCCCTATGCCTCCACCAATACCTTGGATTGAGTAGCTAGTGGTATTCCAGTTTTCTACTTATTGAGATGCTACTGGTACCACTCTAGAACATGGATTCAATGTTGAACCTCTCTTTCTAGGTAATGTTAGAAAAGTCCTATAAAAGTGATGAATATGGGCCATCCTACCATAACCTATGCACTCAACAAGGTTTTTCATTGACTGAGGTTTCGTGTGTCCCGACATCCCACACTAGTGGAATATAAGGAAACTTTCAGTATGAGTTTCATGAATGTTACTACCCCCACAAGAAACCTCCAAGTGATGCTTTAACCCACTAGAACAACCACTTCTAGGTATGGGTGCTAAGACGCCATGGATCAGATTATCGACAACCCTCAAATTCTGCTTATTAATGAGGGCTTGGTTAACTATCTATGAAATAGTAATCAGCCAAAAAACATTGACCTATGGTTGAATAGTGTACACTAGCCCATCCTCAAATCACCTCGTAGTCAAAATCTCATCAACAGAAAAGATCAGAGCGAATCTTTGCAGCTAAGTGAAATGAGTAGAATATTCCGTTATATACATGGATCTCTACTCCATGTTCATAAACTATATGTCCCAATTATCCATAAATGTATGTGGAAATAAGTAATAATATAATTTCATATGGAAATACCTATAGATCATATCTTGATGTTAGTATGCCTGGGTAATGACATCCCACCATCACCTGGTAGAACTGTGTAACACATAGGAAATGAGCTTGACCCTCTACTCTGGAGGTTTCTTCAGATGCTTGAATATTGAAATAATGTCTTCAAGACATGACTCTACAACATGACATCCTCCATCTCCCCCAAAAGGTGGCAGGTTGCTGTTGCTGAAACTCCAGATTCAACTCTTCCATAGTTAGGACAGGTTAAACAACACCTTATATAGACTGTATATGAAAATAAAACCTCTTGAATCTAGGAATTAGTGACCATATTAGGAATAAGATGTGTTTCCATGGGTGGCACTATAAGAGGTATCACTGGAATCTCAGGGCCAACCACCTTTGGTGCATGGTCATCACCTACTTCCTTACATACAACTAGATATCATAATGGTAGCATTATTTTACAATGTAGAAAACACACCTCATAAGAGAAAACAATTGTTGAAAATATTTTAGATCAATAACTAGGACATGTAAATAGCCATCCTATGAAAAAATTACACCTCTATACTCACTCCCAAATCTAGGTCTAGGTGATAAAGGAAATCCATAATAGGATATAATAGTCATAAAAGATACCCCAAATACCCACTTTTAAGGATGGTTCTAGGTCTAGGTCTTATAGAAAACTATAGTGGTTTTGATATATGGTGTGTCAATTACAAGGTATAGAGGAAAATACCCTTTACTTTGGAATTGACATCCCCATTTAGTGGTAACCACTTTGTTGAAAATATTTGAATTCATTTATATTCATACTCTTTTATATAAATATATATATATCACAGTCTAGTTATATGTGTCACCATTACCAATTTAAAAAATTCACACTCCTTATAAATTTTAATTAGCACGTCATTTAACTAAAACCTAACCTTTACATTTGGTATCAAGATGTAACAGTTCATATTCAATGTTTTGATTACATGAATCACCCTTCAAGATTTATAGAATTTCTTTCTCCATAAATCACCTTTGACATTCAAGCAACCCAATCAATTAACATTGTTTCGGTCCATGGAACCAGCAGTTCTAAAACCCACAACATGGTATCATTGGACAATTAAAGTGTAATCACAAATATATATGGGAAAACACCAATTAGATTTATTTAGAAACTTTAATTATTCAAATTATATTATCCCTACAAAAAACTTTATTAGATTTCCATATATATAAGTGTCAATGCACAAAAATATATATAACATGAAAAATTCACAAAGAATATAGACATGGAATGGAAAAATGAATGGAATATAGGTCATAAGGTTCCTATAAAGATGCATGAGATGATATTTCCTTACCTTACTAGGCAAAAGAATAGATAATAAATAATAAATAAAATACTATCAATAGGAATAATGTCACAAAACATGTGTGTTCCCCAATGGTGAAATTGTATAAAATATAATAGGCATAATCTAATAACAACAATAATCAATCATAGGTAATTGGGGTTTCCCCTATATGTGGGTTAACCACTCCTAGAATAGGCTCATTATAATATTCCATTATATCCTACTCTCTTGTATAATACCTAAACAAAAAGGAAAAAGGAATAATAAATCCTCTAATACCACTTTGTAACATCCCAACTTGATGGGGCCACTTAAATGGTGACCTGAGTCAGTAGGTTACATGGCCTCAATCATGCCTTCCCATACACCAGAGACTATATACTAGAAGCTAGGGTCCATGATGGTATAGTGGGGAGACTATACCCTCATATCAGAGTGGTAAATTATTAATAATAAATAATAAGTATGGGAAGTATGATATCATAGATGGAATAGTGGAAATAAGTATAATAATAAACTATAGATACATAAACAACCAAGAAATAGTAATAAATACCAAAATCCAAAGGATGAGTCATATAAGAAATTATTTCTTGGAATGATAATATACAAAAAGGGGAAACTGAAGATACATGGCACAAGATTATACAATATGCTATACAAAAATACAAAAGGCCAAAATATAGCTTCACCAGCATCACGATCATACGCTCATTCCTCTACTCCCATGATCCAGTCTATAAGTAAACAAGTAAAGTATCCATGATAGGGAACTTTACCTTATCTACACCTATAGACATAAAGTATACTTGGGTACTGAAGGCATCCTGAGTAGGGTGTGAGATAAACTCAGTAGGCCACTACCAACAATCTCTATAACAATCCCTCCAGTGTATATAGAATAGGAGTGTGCATGCATGAAGAAAAATAATAAATACTAGAAAATAAATATGTGACATCCCATACCAAGGTGCCACTTAATAGGTGCCCCGAGCCTAGTGGTCCATATGGCCTCAAGCACATCTCCCCAAATGCCAGAGACTGCTAACTAGCAGTGAGGGCCTATGATGTGTCCCCAAATGACCTCATTACTAGAGTGTATCACAATGGATAAATATAAATATATGTAAATATAGGAATAAATATAAGAAAATATAAGGCACATTGGAAATAAAAAAATAGTAACAATAACTAAATCAACTAGAATAACATATGATAGCTAATAATGGTAAATGCCATGTCACTAGAAAGTTGGAAAACATGGATACAAAGTATAAATCATATATGAAAAACCCAATGTCTTAATAGAAATACATAAACTATCCCAATAATCCTAATCTATAGCTCAATAATATTCTACTAGCTCCCTCCTATCATAATAAGAAATTAAGTATCTGAAGCATTATGCATCCTTTTATCAACACCTTCATACATGCAATCTGCCCCAAGTACCAAACAGTGCCCATAGAGGGTGTGAGATAAATCTCAATGGGCCACCACAAATGGTGTCTATAAAATACATCTTGTGTAATGTAAATGTAACAGTGTGAAAGTATGTATATATATAATAAATAAGTACAATAATGTAAATAACTAAGTACTTGATTCATCCCTTGGAAGGTTTCTGTACATGTAACCAGTTCATTTATAAATTAAAGTCTAGTTTACAAATAAGTCACATGATATCCATAGTAGAGGTTCTAATAGGTAACAAGGAAGCTTATAATGATATTTAATAATTAAGTTCCAAGGTAATAACCTAGGAAACTTATACGTCAAGGGTCACCAACTCAATAATAACTGTATCCTGGATAAGGGGTAAGAGTGTAATCCAAGTAGCATAATACAAGGTGTTCTACAATAAGACACCCATCAAGTCCAAGGAGTTCATCCAAGGTAAAACAAGGATAAGAAATAACTAGGCATTATGGGATTTAACCATGGAACCTACTTGTCAATGATGGATCCAAGGTGTGTATCCAAGGAATCCTATAATAATATTTAAGGGATCCTACAGTGTCATACCGAGCATCCAAAATTAGACAAGGATCGGGTTCCAGGTGGGTTTCAACCAAAAAAATCCATATCCTTGAATTAGAATGGGGTTACTGAGTGCTCAATGAATTCACCAAGGAATCCAAGGTGATCTCAAGTCATGTAACTCTTATTTAATAATTAATTAATATAATATTCCATTTGGTTAAAGCCTCTCCTTTCATTAGTGTGACAAGGACAAGTAGAATGCAACCCTTATTAAACCCTTTTATGGGATATTTAATAATTAAGGTTCACTCCACTACCTTTTATCACCATAGTAAGGGGTGTTATGGACATGCAATCTATTATTCATTTTTAATTAGTCCAGCTGAGTCATATACTTAGTATGCTTTCCAATTTCCATTTAACATTTATTTATCAATTTAAAGAACTTACCTTAGGCAAGTCAAGTGGTGAGAATACATGGTACTTGTTATTATGAAATTTAAAAAATAAATCAATCCATTTAATATAGAAAATCTCACCCTTAGAAAGGTCAAGCCAAGTCACACTTGAACAACAATTCAAACATGTCAAAACACTAAAACAACAATTATGGAAAAACAACCTACGTGGGATGGATGGAGTTGTGGGTGTAACCACTGACAACTAATCACATATTTAGAAATATCATAACTATATGGTTCTAATGATTGTAATATTGACATATAAATTTAATAAATGGAACCCAATGAAATCAGTGGTCCCCACACGTAATTTACAAAATCAATAAACTTGAGGGATTAGTTATAGACATCCCACCTTAGACTTGTACGAATCTCATCATCTAGTATTATCCTCTACTTTATCTTGTAATGGAGTAGATATGAGAAAAAGGTAAAATGATCACACCTCAATAACTAGGTCGAGAGAAAGAGATATGAAGAATGACTCAAACGAACTCGATTACTTACCATTGGACACCCAACATGATAAAAAGAAGCTCGAACAAATCCCGGATGAAGGGGATCTCTTGATCCCTAGGACAGGCCTTAAAAAAGAACTAAAAATGAGAAAAATGGAGGTTAGTACCACTGGAAATCAAAATAGGGAAGAAGGAAGGATTAATTAGATCATTAAGGGTAAAAATGTAAAATTAACCAAAATTTAGTCTATCCACGGTTTGGATGCATGGTTTACCAAACCATTCACTAATTATACACATGAATTTGTAGGAAAGTATGTACTTTATGGATAGGACATATAGTTTGAGAAACTATGTTCCAGCCGTGCGATATGAATCGACCGGAAAATGTAGACCATTCAAAAAGTTTAGACTAATCGCGCGTCCTCCCCTATGGTTTACTGTAACTATAAAAAATGACCATTTTCCCAAAAAGTTGGGATTTGGGATCTGGACGAGCCACAAACACCCCTAAGACCTTCACTAACCCATTAGGTATCCGTGTTAGGTTCATAATAAAGAATTATACCAAAACTTGGGGATCCATACATGAGTGAAAAATCGAGTTCTTATAGTATTCCCACCTTAAATGAACTCATCCCCAAGTTTACATTCCAAGGGTGGAGAAACACTATCTGAGATCAACTCCTACCATTGGGCATGTACGTTGGCTTCCTTCTCCCAAGTCTCATCTTGTACATGGTCGTGCTGCCATAACACCTATACTAGAGGGACATATCGACCTTAGAGAGCCTTCATGATCTGGTCAATGATGTGTACTAGATACTACTTAAAGGTAGCATTGACATCTAACTCAACTTCTTTAGGATCAAAGGTATGAGACAGGTCGACATGTTATCGACAAAGCTGTGAAACTTGGAAGAAAACATGCATGGAATGGTACCTCTGAGGTATTATCAACCAATAGGATACCAAAATAACTCTCTCTAGAATCTCAAATATTTCTATATAATGAGGCAACAACTTCCCTTGCTTCTGTAACCATCTATTCCCTAGCTTGGATGATACACAAAGGGAAACATGACACCCAATCTCAAACTCTAGAGGTTGTAATGGTGATCAACATAAGATTTTTGTCTAGAATAAGCAGTAATAATACACTTCCTGATCAGCTAAACTAGCTCCAAAGTCTCTTTTATAAGATGATGACCTAGTAGGGCTGTCACAGCCACCTCTATCCATCATAGGGGTGAAAGAAATGACCAACCACATAAGGCCTTAAAATGAGCCATGTGAATTTTTGATTCAAATATGTTATTATAGGAAAAATAAATGAGAGATATTTTCTTCTCTCAATAACTTAAAAAATCAAGGACACATTCCTAGATCATGTCATCTAGAATATTTATCATCTGTTCTGATTTCCCATTAGTTTGAGGGTGAAAAAATGTGCTTAGAAGCACCCATGTACCCATAACTTTTTGCAAACCCTTCTAGAACCGTGACATGAAACAAGCATCCCTATCTGAAATGATAGTAGGAAGGAAACCGTGTAGTCATAGATCTCAATGACATAAAGGTTTCCCAACTCATAAACTAAGAAAGTCTCTTAAATAAGAATGAAGTGAGGTACTTTTTTTAGTTGGTCAACAACTACCCATACGACATCACTACCCCTCGTTTACCTAGGTAATACAACTATGAAATCCATATAAATATCTTCCCATTTCCATTATAGTATTGAAAATGACTGTAACAATCCTATAGGTCTATGGTGCTCTGCCTTTATCTACTGATAGGTGGAACACCTAGTGATAAATCCTATGATATGACATTTCATCCCAGGCCACCAATACTGGAGTCACATGTCTCGATATATTTTGGAGATGCATGGATGAACTGCCCACTGAGAAGTTTGGGACTCTTTCATAAACTCCTCTCTCATATATTTAGAAACCGAGACATGCCCACGAATATATAGGATTTCATCTCTGTCTGCATACTAATCCGAAGGTGAGTTATCTCCTGATATACTCTAATGGAGAACCAAGCCCCCAATATATAAAAATTGCATACTCTTCACGTTCTCAAGGAGAGAAGAGGAATCTGACAAGGCTGAGGGATATGATTTCTTTTGACTGTCATGAAAATTAAGATGCATCTTAGAGAATAGAACTATTAATTTCCATTCATCACTGGCTTCCTGTATGGCCTATTCCTGAGTTTTGCGACATAGTGCATCCACAACTACATTTCCCTTCACAGGTGTATAAGAAAGCTCAAAATTGAAGGACTATAGATATTTAACCCATATCCATTGTCTAATGTTCAAGTCACACTATGTACAAATATATTTGAGGCTCTTGTAGTCTATTCAAACCACAAATAGCTCACTTAATAGATAATGTCTCTAGCAACGCAAGGCATAGAAATATACTGCTAGATCATGGTCATGCGTTGGGTAATTTCTCTCATGAGGCCTCAATTATCGAGATCCTTAGGAAACAACTCTTTCCCCCCTACATTAGAACTGCTCCTAGGACAATTCCTGATGCGTCATAGAAGATGATATATCCTTTTCTAGGCTCTTGCAGAATCAAAATAGGGGCTGAGACAAGCCTCCCTTTCAGATCCTGAAAGGCTTTCTCACATGCTTCTAACCATAGGACCTTGACAACCTTCTTTATAAGATCAGTGATAGGTGAATAAAGGAATGATAAGTCCTATATGAAATGCATGTAATATCCCTCCATCCCCAAGAAACCTTATATATCAAACATGTTCTTGGGTTTCTCCCAGAAAACCAAAACACTATCCTTCTATAGGTCAACAGATACTTCTGATTTTGAGATAATATGACCCAATAAGTGAACTTTTTTGATCTAGAAGTAGCACTTATCAAGCTTATAATAAATATTATACTCTCTCAATGTACTTAGAATGATCTCAAGGTTCTTGGAATGGTCTATATGAGTGTGATAATACACCAAGATGTCATTCACAAATAATATGATAAAGGAATAAAATAGGGGTGGAATACCCACTTCATCAGAGCCAAACAAATGTTAGGTTCATTCGTAAGACTAAACAACATAACTAGGTACTCATACATACCATACCTATTATTAAAGGATGTATGAGGTATTTCTGATGACCTTACTCACACTTGGTGATATCCTGACCTCAGATCAATCTTAGAGAAAACCCTATCTCCTTATATCTGGTTAAAGAGATCATCTACTCAAGGTAGTGGATATCGGTTCTTAACGGTAATTTGGTTCAAACTTCTATAATCTATGCATAGACATAAGGATCCATACAAATTATTGGAGAAAAGCATGGGCTAACCCCAAGAGGATATACTGGGCCACATAAAACCATTGGCCTCTAAATCCTATAACTTATACTTGATCTCCTTGATCTTAGTAGGTTCTATCCTATATAGAGGAATGGACACTAGAGCTACTCCTAGAACAAGATCAATCATAAACTCTACCTCACTCTCAAGAGGTAATCCAAAAAAGTCTTTGGAAAAACATCCCTGAAATGATCTACTATTAGAGGGAAATTAGTTTGATGTAAACCCTAATCCTATATGAAGATATTTTCAATCTGGGTGATCAATCCACCTATCCCATGATGATTTGGTCCTTCTCTACCAGCCTGAAAATCCCACTCACCCTTTGGTAGATAACTTCTCCCTTCTGGTGATGTAAACGATACCCTTTGATGGTACCAATATATAAAATCATGATACTAAACCAACTAATCCATCCCAAGAGTGACACATAAGCCTATCACCTCAATAATAAAGAGGTTCCATAATAAAGGGTAACTAACTATGACAAGGGGATAGTTCCTACATTGATGTATGCCCTATGACCACACTTCTAATGGTGTATCTAGGGTCATTACACCACAGTAATACTGTATATCCAGTCCAAGAATTTACATGATATATACAAAGATAAAAGAGTTGGAAGCACCTGTATCAAATAAATCAGATATTGTAGTATATTACACTAGAATAGTACCTCATACTGTAGATATCCCTAAAACCTAATCCTTAGGTATCAACTACAGTGCATGTAGCTGTCTTAATCCATGACCCTATGAAATAGTTGGACTACCATGATCATAACTGCTCGGTTGGCACTGCTGGTGATCAGGGGTCGGGCTACTACGACCACGACCTCCTTCTCAGCCAGTCCTTCTAGTGATATTACAAATCCCGACCTGATGTTGTACAAAAGAACCTGCTCCTAAAGGTGGAGTTGGCACTGATCTTTTTCCACTCAAAGCTAGTGGAAATGTCTTGGAAAATCATTGAAGATTACCGATAAATCCACAAGCCTGTCACTCCATTTGGTCTCTATCATAATGAGGATTCAGGTGACCCCATCATCCACATTGATGTCACACCGCGGGGTTATCTAAACAGGTACTATGGTTGTCACTACACGAACAAGAAACCTCGAAGGAACATTTCCTTACATTGGAAGAACTACTCATCTACTATGGCACTGATCCTCTATACCCATTACTATTACCATCTCTCAGGCTACACTCAATGATAAGAACTTGATTGAATATTTTTGAAAAAATAGGTAGGATAAAAACATTTACCTGCGTACCGATGACATATTGAATCCCATCCTCAATGTGTCCAACACACGAAATCTCATCACTAGGCAGAAGTGCTGAAAATCACTATAACTCAGTAAAACATGTTTTATATTCAATAAATGACATATAATACTACTTGATATACAAGAACTATCTAGATCTGTCATCTCTTAGTTTATAAGGAAATAATTAATCCTAGAAGGTAGTATGGAAATCATCTCATACCACGCCATGATAGAGACCATCCTGGGTAATCGCATCCCACCAACTCTTGTTTGAGTCCTGAAGCATGTATGTGGCAAGATTGACCCTCTACTCTAGATGAGTTTACAAATTATCAAAGACAGATAGGGTGGCCTCCATACAAGACTCAGTAGCCTATGAACTTCCTTCCATAAAAAAGGTGATAGGATTATACATATGGAACTCATGAGTCAGATCATCCATCGTACGTGTATCTTGTGGAGCACCATGCATGGACTACATCAGACATAATAAACTATTGCAAACCTAAGTGTCAATGCCCAAATCAGGTACAATAGGAGGTTCTTCAAGTGGAACTTCTAGAGGTAAGATTGACGGCTCAATGACCACCATATATGGAGTATGGTCTTCATCACCCTCTTAGCGTACGATACGAGGACGTCGTAGCGACATTGGTCTAAAAATTCTAAGCACATGCCTTAGAACAAGATTTAAGTAGATAGATAGAAACACTTATGAAATATGACCAAGTAAAGGATCACTACCTAAGGTATACTACACTAGCTACCCACTTAGGCAGCCAGGTACTGACAAGTTCTCAATTATAAGTTTCATTTCATTTTACATTTAATTACCTATTTCACTCCTTTACCCTTCATAAATATGACATAGTGGGATAAGGACGAGAAAAAATTTCATTTTAGAAGTCATGTTTTACGTTATAATAGATAGAAACTCCTAGTGAATTAGTTCCCATACACCTTATCACTAAAAATGACACCCATCTGTTTATATCACAATGGATCGACTTGGAAAGTTACTTATCCCAACCCACAAGGGCCCATAACACCTCATGAATTGAAATAAGAAACCACCCAATCACAACCCAAAAGTAGCACAAGAATATATATACAAGAAAGTATCACTCAAAAATAATTGGCATATCAATCAATGAAAGTAGTGAAATTCACATATATGGCATGGAAATATGCATGACATGCGAATTATTGGTTCCTAATATGATGCATGTAACAATTCTACTTTACCTCATATCATCGGGCCAAGGATGAAATGAAATTATCAATCAGAATAAGAATCAACAACCCCACACAACATGTGCATCACCCAATGGTGAAATGATATCAATTGTAATAGGAAAAAAACAACAATTATATTTTGGGTAACTTGGATTTTACCCCAAACCTGGGTTCATGATTCCCAAGAACAACTTATTTCCAAGTCCCATAGTGTTCCTAATATCTAATATATTATCTTGAAATAGTAAACCAAGAAAGGAAACCCTTTGATACCACTTTATGATATCCCAGACCCAAATTCCACTTAATAGGTTCCCTGAGACCTGTCGGCCACATGGCCTCAAGAACATTTCCCCGAATTCCAGAGGCTACTGACTAGTAGTGAGGTCATAGGGTGCGTTCATGGGGGACTATTACCTTATTACCAGAGTGTTGAATAATGGATAAATATAAACAGAGGTAAGTAATGGATGTAATATAAGTAAACATAAGGCACAATGGAAATAAAGACAACAATAATAATAACTAAATGAACTAGAATAACATACGATAGCTGATGAAGATAAATGTCATGTCACTAGAAAGATAGAAAATATGGATACAAAGTAGCATGAATATATAAAAAACCCAATGTAGATAAGGAAATACCTAAACTATCCCAAGAATCCTGAACTAAAACTTGGTCATCTTATACTATCAGAACCCTAGCACAATAATAAATCAAGTGTATAAAGAATTACACTTTCATTTATCAACACCTGCATACATGTAATCTGCCTTGGGTACCAAACGTCACCTGAAGAGGGTGTGAGATAAATCTTAGTGAACCACCACCAATGGTGTCTATAACATCCGTCCCGCGTAATGGAAATATAATAGTGTGCAGGAATGCATATATATAAAGTAAATAAGAATAATAATGCAAATACCCAAGTACATACTTCATCCCTTGACTGATATTTGAACATGTAACCAATTAATTTATAAATTAAAGTTTAGTTTATAAATAAGTCACCTAATATCCGTATTGAAGGTTCTAAGAGGTAACAAGGAAACCTATAATGATATTTATTAATGAATTTCCAAGGTAATAACCAAGGAAATGTAGACATCAAGGGTCACTAACTCAGTAATAACTATAACCTAACCAAGGGGGTAAGAGTGTAATCCAAGGATCATAGTCCAAGGAATTCTACAATAATATTCCAAGGAGAGATCATTCTTAGACAATCCTATTTGATAATTAAGTCATATAATATTGAATTTGGTTCAAGAAATTACTTTCATTAGTGTGATAAGGCCAAGTAGCATGAAACCCTTATTAAACCCATTTAAGGAATATTAAATAATTAAGGATCATTTTGTTACCTCCCATTAATATTGTAAGGGGTGTTATGGAAATGAAACCTATTATTCATTTTCAATTAATCTGGTAGAGTCATATACTCATTATGATTACCAATTTCCATTTAACATTAATTTATCAAATTGAAGCACTTACCTTAGGTGGGTCAATTAATAAGTATACATGGTACTTGAAATTATGCAATTTAAAAAATAAATCATGCCATTTAATATATAAAAGCTTACACTTAGAAAGGTCAATCCATGAAACACCCAAATGATGGCTCAAACGTGTCAAAAAACAAAAATGACAATTATGAAAAAACATCCTACATGGGATGGATGGAGTTGTGGGCCTAACCAATAAAAACTAATCATATATTTGGAAATATTATAACCATTCAGTTATAATGATTATAATCATGGAATATAAATTCAATAAACTAAACCTGAGGAAATCAGAGGGCCCACATGTAATTTCCAAAATCTACGAACTTGAGGGATGAGTTATAGACCACCCACCTAAGGCTTATATGACCATACTCATCTAGTATTGGACTCTAATTTGGCTTATAATGGAGTATATCTAAGAAAAATGTAAAAACAATCACACCTTGATAACTAAGTTGAGAGCTAGAGAGATGAAGAACAACTAAAATAGATTCGAGTACATATCAATGTGCACCCAACGTGAAAAATGGAAGCTTGAACGGATCCTGGGTGAAGAAGATCTCCTGATCCCTAGGATATGCCTTCAAAAAAATAAAAAATGAGTTAAATTTAGGTTAATCCCACTGGAAATCAGATTAGGGAAGAAGAAAGTATTAATTAGATCATTAAGGGTAAAAATGTAAAATTACCCAAAATTTAGTCTATTCATGGTTTAGCAGCATGGTTTGCCAAAATGTACACAAAAAATGCATGCGAATCTATAGTAAGGGGTGTACTACACATTTAGGCCACACAGTTTGAGAAACCATGCACTAACCGTGCTATATAGCTCTTCCCAAAAATGCTGACCATCTGCATGGTTTAGACTAATCACGCATCCTCCCAGCACGGTTTACTCTAACCATGTAACATTTTTACCAAAAAATTGGTTTTAGGGCTCCGAACGATCCCCAAACACCCTTAATACATTCTATAACCCATTAGGCATTCATATTAGGTCCAAAAATAAAGAACCAGACTGAAATTTAAAGGATCGATACTTGATTGAAAAACTAGGTTCTTACAAAATACTAGTCATCTCAAGTTCCAAAAGGACACCTAGATGACTCTACCTACTTCAGCATAGGCTGAAATGAGTCTGGTAAGCAACCATGTGTAACCAAATATATACATATAAGTAATCATATATAATATGTATATATGTATATGCACCCAATACACGAGGACATATGTAGGAATATACGTGGATACTAGGTGCTAGCTTGACCTGGGGCATAAGTCAAGGGTTCATAACTAGTATAACAAGGTATAGGCTCTAGAAAGGGTACAATCCATGAATCTCATATGAATACGAGACATATTTTCTATAACATGAGATGCTAGGGTTATTATTCATGCCCAACACCCAAAGAAAATGAATGTGGAACGTCATTCCCATCACCCGAAGAAAGGTATAACAGTGTGTGATGTAATTCCCATCAACCAACATAAGGTAGTATGAAACATCATTCTCAACAAGTCCCTTAACCATTGTTCAATAACAAATAACCATGGAATACTAATAATAATATCAATTGGGGTTTACCTCTAAAATATTTATAATCACTTAGCATAATTAACCAGGGGTTCTCAATTTATATAGTTCACATTTATAAATATAAACATCTGGAATGGCCTTGCCACCAACTATCATTCAATTTAATTAAGACATTCAATTTTAAAGGCAAGGAAATTTAGTTTTCAAGTCAAGAAAAACACTTAGAATATGTATGGTCATTTAAAAATTTATATAAAAGGAGGTAATTTCATTTGGAACATCCAAAGGGGTGTAAATTAATGAGGTTGACATCCAATAATAATTTTATAGGGGTATATAGGCATATCATATCATGGTTTAATTAATTCAAGAAATAAAGATTCATTTTAAGGAATTGGGCATAAATTTATGAATAGTTTTATGATGGTGAAACTATGAAAATATATCCACTTTTATGGAAAATTTATAGACCACCAACCTTAGGTTCAAAGATAACCTCTCTTCTAGTCTAGACCATTGATTCAAATAAGAATTAAAGAAAACAGAAGAATGGTCTAATGCCCTAAAAATAGTTCATATGAGCTCAACCCAACATAATTCAAGACATGAGGAGATAAAATAAGATGGGAAGCAATATGATTAAGGAGCTTACCATTACTGGTCCAATGTGATCGATAAAGAAGGAATCCAAGACCATATAAAGGAGAAACAATAAATCCTAGGTGTAGATCTTGAGGAGGATATATCATGGGAGAAATTAGGGATATATATCTTTTGGAGAAGAATATAAATTGAGGAAATGGTTTAAAACATTTTAGGGATAAAATTGTAAAACCACCCCTTAAAATAGGGTGCATGTTTTGGCCGCACGATTGGATAAATTGTGCTCTAACCATTCTTCCTCCATCATCAAGGGAATCCCTTTGGATGGACTAACCACATGGTTTGACTAACCATTTACATCCCATGCGAAAATCCTATGTCAAGAATGTATAAAAAACCACAGGGGTTTGTGGCCAGGATCTACTGATTTCAGAAAAACCATGCAGCCTCTCTTGTGCATTGGGAACCTCGCACAGTTGAGGTGCATAGTTAGCACTAACCTTGCACTTATCGTATGACCCACATTGTTTCTAAAATTTCTGGAACTATAAACTCTGAAAAATACCCTTACACCCCTGAAACCTTCCTTAGGACATTTTCCACCTTTACAAAGAAAAAAAAGAATTCAAACAAAAAACAGTCAATCCATACCCTCATGAAAAGATGGGTCGTTACACTATTTATTGATAAAAAATGGGGTTTAATCACTATCATTCATGGATGGGTATTTTGGATAAAATAAAATTTGAATGGTTCCTTAGTATGAATAATATAATACCTTCAGGGCACTCCAATTAATATATTATTACAACCTGTCACCTTTTTTTAAAAAACATTGAAGCTACAAATAGAAGATAAATTCACATCATGTTTGATATACTTCTTAATAGGAGTATTGGATGTTATGTTAATTATTTTTCCCCTTAATTCATGCCAATATTATAATTAGTTCACTAATATATAAGTGAATATCCATCAATTGACGTCAAGGCACAACCAAAAGTGCTTTAAAATTTTTATTTATAAATCACACACAATGTAGTATACTATTCTGGAGTTTAATATCCATATAGAAGGGGTTATTTTAAATGTTTTTTATTTCCTTTTCTTATGATAAATCTGTTAGTGATAATGAATTTGAGTGATTTTCTAAGAAGAATAATAAAAAAAATTAATATGTGGGAAATGTGACTATATAAGTGATAAAGACACTAAAAAATGATTAAAATTTAAAGTTTGTAATTAAAGAAAAATGAAATATCCATGTGAGAATAATTGGTTATGTTACAAAAACCATAAAAAAGGAAGATCTGGAGAAAACAAAACAAAAATTAGTGAAATAATTATAAGGGGACTTCAGTTGATCTAGGTTGATTAAAATTATTGTCCAATAATGAATTTTATATTTCTAAACTAACCAACCCTTTACTAATTTTTTGATGATCCCTATCGATATTCATCAACCAATTTCTATCTAACCATCCTCTTCTACAATACACATGACCAACTAGTAATTATAATTGAAGAAAAATGAAATAGAAAATGATGTTTTATATTTTCCTAAATAACTCAATAATCATGAATCTATAATACAATTGGATAACTCAAAAATTCACTTCCCAAGTGTTTTTTTTATTTTTTAAAAAATAGATTTTCATACCCTATACTTGTTATTTCATCTGATATAAATAAATTTGAGCTATTTAGCATGGATAAGAGAGTCCAATTTGACTATAAAAAAACACAAGGCTAGTAAAAAAATTTAGTAGACCATCAAAAATGAAGACCTAAAAGAGTGAATTATCTAAGAAAATGATCTATTAACATATTAAAATTAATTGGATATCCATATATTATAATGAAAATAAGAGATTAAAAGAAGTCTAACTAGTATAAAATGAGGTAAACCAACCTTGTATTAAGTATGGAAAACCCTTAAACCAAATTTGAACAAGCAACCAATAATATGAATAAGTGAAAATAATTTTTTAAATAAATATTAGAGTATAACCTAGGAATTTTTTAATCCCCATTGATAGATATATAATCCCATTTTTTTAAAATGTGAGAAATTTGAAAAATAATTTTTTAAAACTACTCAGTTTACATTGCTAAAGATTATATAACCTATCATGATTCACCATCTTTATCCACATAGATGATGTTTTAAACAAATTACATCCTCTTTTGTTCCCCTCTAACGTCCTATACAACCCATGAAGAATAATTAAGAGTTAGTCTCTTTTACTTTTCATGAAATGAAGGTTAGGTCTCCACTTCCATTGCCACATGACTACCCTTAGGTGTTATTGGAGATAAAAAATTAAAATAGATAAAGTATTGCATTGATGGGATAAAAATTGTCTTAAAATTAGTCTATAATTAAATCAAGGAATGCGATTTATTCCTTTTAGTGGTATGATCTATTTTTGATCTTGATGTAAGGTCAAATGCATCCATTACTTTTAGTAAACAAGGATGCACACTCTTTTTGAACATTGATCAAGAAGAATTCATGTTACAATGTACAAAAATATTAAACATCCACTTTAATAATGTAGTAACCCTCCACCATTTCTCATATTGATCTAAATCTTCCAATACTAAAATCCAAACTTCATATAGGAGAAAATGGGAATATCTATGAACTGAAGTGTGGACCAAAGTAAAAGTTCTAAAAATGGTGGTGGACTTATGAAAAGTAGAATACTATATCATATAGGTATTCATTTCAAGGAATTTAATTATATTTTGATATATTTCAATCTATATAATGGGATTTAAGCATATTCATTCATTGAGGATTCTATAATTTGATTGGAGATTTGTGATATACTTGTAATGGATGGATGGATTGAGATATGTACAAAGGTTATTTATCCTACTGAAGTGGTGAGGTGTTATGGATATCTATAGTCTGGGTGGATCTATATTAGAGGTTATACCCAAGTATTTATTATACATATTATGTGATTGAAAATAAAATAAAACAAAGGAGTCTCTAAGATTTTGTGAGATGGTCATCTACATCGTGGTTTGCATGTGATATGGTAGATCTGTTATAGGGTCTTCAATCAATTGAACCAACATGGAAAAAGGTCTTCAAAATTTTGTAATAGAGTCTTCAAGCTAGTAAAACCAAAATTTATTGAGTGGGTTGAATTTTCTACATAGATTTCATTTTCAGGGATGTGATCGTTAAGGTTATATCTTTGAGTGGGAATCTCCTTGTATGTGTGGTAGAGAACTACAATGATCACATAAGCCTCTATCTATAATAGCACTTTCAAATATCAGCAATGGATAAACCAATAAAAACAATAGGCATCCTAATATCCTTTAAAAGAACTATGGAATTTTTATAATGGGTAAAAACTACCTAGAACCACATAAAGTTGGATCTTTTCTGAAGTGGGCGTTAAGGTATCTGCATTCACCACAAACACATTTTCACCTAAACAAAAACAAGTAATTTAGATTCTAATAAAAAAATATTTTATTTATGAAGAACTATATATTGGAAATTATATATCCTCCCTATAACTGGACAAGGTCATATATAATATAAAATATAGTTTCCCTAATCCATATCAACAAGGAAGGGAAGTTCAATTCAAATATTATATCTATTGGTGTGAGTAAGAGGAGAAGTATTGGTGTGTGTGTGTGTGTGAAGTATATATTCACATAAAAAGTTATATAGAAATATATATTGGCAATAAAACAAAGTATATGAGTATGATAAAAATTTATACAAGGTTTTATAAATCAACTAAGAATCAATGGGGAGTTGGGATTAGTTTCGTTGCTTCAAGATGATTATTTATGAATTCCTCAGTTCTTTCCTAGAACACTCCCCCATTTTTCCAGGCACTCCCTTAAGTCACTATTAAGATTATTAGCGCAATCATATAACCCCATAATGTTTCCTATTCTAAATACACTAAGATAATTAGGTACATTTTTTCTATGATTAGTGTGTGACTTATCCTATTAGGACATTCTCATGAATTAGAAGTCAAAGTAACCACATCAAGTGCATATGGTTGGATTTCAACTCTTATTCCTTCATCATTTCCCCAAATATAACCTACTAGTTGACTAGGATAACAAATAATTAAGTAAATAAGAATAATATAAATATAATTTGATTTATTCAAGCTATAATTAATAAACCAGAACTATAATCTAAACAAAATGGGTAAGAAGAAGCTTCTCTAATGGTTCTCATTAAGGAAACTTCTTCCAATGGCCTAAATATCCTCATCTAGAATGACGAACAAATAATTACTGTAGATCCTTCTAGGATCAACCTTTTACACTCTCAAGTCTATGCATTATCTATTCATTATATATTTCCTTCCACTTTCTATGATGAGTCCACATGGATAGTGATTTTTATGATCTTTTCACATGGCATGAAAACATTAAATATCTATGTTTAAGATTAAATAACATGACCATGTGGATTACCTTCACTACACCTTGAATTTTATACCATCTATCCAACTAATAATTTCATTCCCTAGTTTAATTAGGCAGTTTTATACATAGATTTTCTTAGTTCCTATTTTTTGTGTGTGTGATCCATGTGCAATATTAATAGATAAATACTCCTTAATGATCAAGATACATCTATATAATTATAATTTAATATTTTATAATAGTTTTCTATTGATTTGGGGAATCATGGGTAGTTTTGGAAAACTTTTGATACTTGTATAGTAAAATTGTATCAAATTCTAAAATATGATCCCTAAGAATGTGTTGAAAGACAACATAACTTATGTTGTAGCCTAACATTACATTGTCTTGGAAACATAGTCTCATGCTAAATAACTATGGGCTATGTTTGAGTGCTATAATATCATGTATTTATACTTAACATTGAATTGTAGTGTGAACATATCCTTAGGTAATAATGCAATTTGTGTTAGTGTAGGTGTAGCCTTGGAATGTGGCATAAGTCATGTTTGATTTATAACATAGTCCCAATCATTTGAATCTTTGGATTCCAGGATGCAGAGTGTCATAATGTAGATATAATTTCTTGATGTTTTATCTATATTATTCCCTCACAATACATTATACTTTAAATGTATCCCACATTGTATTGTTTAGGCAACATTAGAAGTGACGACATATTTAGAGTTTTCCCCACACTATGTTGTGGCTGGCATAGTCCCAATAACTTAATGTAGAGTTTTTTAAAGAGTAGAAACAACCATAAGGTGATGAATTTATAATTTATTTGTAGTGATAAATTAATCTCAAGCACTGATCTGAGACTATATAGGCCTTAATTATAACTTAATCTCACTTATGCAATACTACGTTTGCCTCTAAAAATGATTTGGTTTCTCTATAGTGTTATGTTTTCTCCTTAACATCATATAAAGTGGATATCTACGACTAAATTGGTTAGGGGATGTATCCTAAGGTTCTAAATTCATGTTATTTTGTCCCCCAACATTTATTAACTCCAAATTGTGATTCAAATGTAACTTTCATCTTCTTATGGTTTTTCATTCACAACCTATCCCCTTGTATCTGAAAACATAAAAAAATTAGTGATTAATATTTAAACAAATCAAGATTTAATTTATAGCATGAATGAATTAAAATAAATTTATGTATGATTTATATTAATATTTTATTCCCATAACTACCATAATTCTAACATCTCTAATAAAACAACTAAAACTATAGAAAAACACACTAAAAAGTTAATAAATATATAAATAAAAACTCTAAATTTATAAAATATACATCCACCAAACTTAATAGATTAATTTTCATCATGTAATGTCTCTTAATATTATTCAAATATAATCAAAATCATCACAAGTTTTATTCCTAGGTTATTTCATGTTTAATTGAATATAATTATATTGACTAATCATTCCAACATGCACCACCTTCACAAATCCCTCTAATTTTAGTTCTTCATCCAATATTTAGTTTCTTACTTATTTGATAAATATTAAATGAAAATATTGTAAGTTAATTTTACCCTTCTTAATTTTGGTTTAATATTGTAACACCATGAGATTTTGTGAATTATTTTTTTAAATAAATTTAATCTTTTTGATATTTTACATTTCATGAAACAATGAATATAGATTTTGTTATATGAAGGCACGAAGTCTGGATTTCATTATACAAAACACCAAGTTAATCTTTTACTACACACAACACTTATAATAGCATTAAGTACACACAACATTATGTTTGGCTTATGTTATACATAATGCTTATTTTCTTCGATATCATGTGTTACATGAAATGGCAAGTTTTACCAAACTACAATATACTATTAATATTGTTATTAAAATATCATTGTAGTTACCACATAGATATTGAAATAGGAGTTATGAATATGATTAATTTAATTATGAAAATAGTGTTTACACATTTATATAAAATGAATCCATTATTTATCAATTATTTATAAATTAAAGTAAGAACCATTTGAAAATAATGAAATTATTTTTCTAAGAAAACTGTGTATAAACACCATTTTATCTCAATAAATTAAACAAACCTCTATTGGTGATGTTTTTTGTATAAAATTTATATATATTATATACTCAATCAATTTTTTTACACTAATCCAATATTTTTTATAGGCATAAGATAATAATAAATAAAATTTTATGAATTAAAAGATGTATATTTCTAAATGGTAATTTTACTGCCTTTTAATGGAAAACCCAGTCTAAATATATATTTTTGAAAATTTTATAATTTTTATTTAAAATATAAACTTAAAATTTTAAAGTTGAATATAAAAATTTACTTTGGGTAAATTTTTGTAAATTTTCAGAGAAGTTTCATATTTTGATGAATAGTGAAAAAACAATGAATTTTAATCTGAAACTGCTTTTTCATCTAAATAATTTATAGGGTTAAATTATATTTTTAATTAGATTTAAATTTTAATTAGATCAATTATACATAAATTAATCCAATATATTTCATTGGAACCAATTTCACATTGAAATTTGATGTAAAAACATCAAAAACTTCTAAACATTTTTCTTAAAAACCCATTGTCGTGATACATTCGTGAGATTAATTTTAAATTAATTTCTACTACTTATGTGATTAGAATTTATAAAAATGGATTAAATAATTTAAATAATAATAATTTATAATTTCTAATAAGGTTAAATTAGTTTTTACCAAAAATATTTGTGGAAGTAATTAAAATTAATTATAGTGATTAAGGTAAAAATTTGTTTACTTAATGGTTAAACTATAATCTTAAGGGAAAAATGACCTAGAAACATGTCCAAAAGTTATTTTATTTAAATATTTCGACCAAATACCCTCATAAATATAATTTCTACAATTATTGGATGCCCATTTTTTAAGGTTTACCACACCATAGTGTTTACTATTTTATATTTACAAGAATGTCACTCCTCCTCTACTATAAAAGGGAACTCACCATACTCACTTATTCACACCAATAAAGTAATTTTTCTCATAAAAACTACCCTAAATAAGCTCAAAATATCACTACTCTAAACCTATAAACCTCACTTTGGGAATAAATCCAACCAAGTAATCCCTTTGGTGAAAACCAAAAGGAGTTACTCAAAGAAGAGGTAACATCCTTCCACATGCTCATTTGTTTTATTTTCATTATCCACCACCTCAACTATTATTATTCCATGATTATATAATAAAATATATATCCTAAATATATTGATATTGTTTATTCTATTTTTTTAACTACACTTACCCACACTCCTATCTAATGGGAAACAAACTTACCATTCTTGTGTACGATGAACTACCACCTCACGAAATGATATTGTTAATTTTTTACTTTAATACCTCTCATGGTTGAAAATTAAGATAGAAAATTTGTTTTTATATGATATATATGATATTTATGATGTATTTATGCTGATTTAATTATTATATAACACATACCTTCATGATTTCTAATTTATATAAATAAGATAACTTTGTTTGTGGAAGTGTGAACTACCGCCTCCTCAAAGCAATGTGATTCATTCAAACTTTACATGGAACATATTAAGGATGGGTTTAGTGAACTTATATGATATATATGACATAATAATGATTCTATAATGATAATATATATATATATATAATTTACTTTTATTTCAATATGAAAAGAAAATGGAAAGAACATTTATGCGTATGTATGGCCAAATATATCCATGAACGATGTATTCCATTTCATATATCTATATGTAATTTTCTGGACCTAGATTCCCCATAATAGTTCCTCAAGCCTGACTGGATACATGGACTCAAGTGCATCTCCCCAAATGCCAGAGGCTTCTGACAAGCAGTGAGGGCCTAAGTGAACCATTGGGGAGACTATGCCCTAATTACTAGAGTATATCACAACAGAAGTTAATCACATTCAATAGTGGAAGTAGATATAGTAAGTAGACATCATATAGATAGACATGCGTGACAGGAATATATAATAATCTAGAAGTGTCTCATATAAAATGATGCAGATGATACATCTATCTAGAAAATAACCAAAACAAGTACATGAACGAAAAGTACAATATAAGTATCAAAAAGCCAAAAAGAAAAAAAAGTGTCCTAGTAGCCTCATAAGACTCTGATTGGTCCCATGCTCCCCTGCACCAAAGCAATAGTCAACAACCTATGTTAGGGAACTTTCCCCTATCTACAACTGTAACCATATAATCTATTTGGGTCTCTGAGGATGCCCAAATAGGGTGTGAGATAACATCCCAGTAGGTAACCACACAAAGATCTATACAATTCTAAGTAAAAAATGTAATATACTAAAAATGTGTTAGTAATCAGTAATGCAAGTGTGAATTCCCATGAAATATATCTACCTCAACAATATATACCAAACAGCTTCTCAAGCCCCCCTGTAACAAGTGTTATCTCCTAACAAGGAAGCTACAAGAAACATAAACAAGCAACACAATGTTTCCATATAACCATCCATATCCTGTATACACAACCTTTCCATATAAATAAGCCATAATAGAAACCCACAACCTTACCATACCACCAAATTCCTATATCCCATGTCTGTGTCATATAATGAAGTCACAAAATAAACCCATAGCCTTTCCGTATAATGAAGTCACAAAAGAAACCCATAGACTTTCTTTATAATTAAGTGTTGACCATGAAGGGATGGATCCCAGGTGTCATGTAACAAGGTATCCTCATTGATTCCTAAAAGCATCTTGATGGAAACTCAGTATAGGTACTGGTTAGAGTCCTAGGATAATGTGTACCAACATGTACTATGAAAGTCTAATCAAGATGGATCCAAGAGGTAGAAAAACCCAAGGCATACCATGGAATAAAGACCCAAGGGGAATACTCAACCAAGGTGTGCACTACCACATTCCAAATTTATGGAGAGATGTCCATGGAATCTATACAATCATCAACCATTTCATTCTATATAAATAAAAAAACCATGATTATACCAATTCATGTACTATAATTCAATTTAATGAAGTCACATGGGTATACCCACCCATTTAATAATAAATATTCATTTAACACATCACATGGGTATACCCACCCATTAATCCCAATTATCCATTTAGAAATCTAAAAACAACCAATGAGAATACCCACTCATTTAACAAATTTCATTTAAGCCTTTAATCAAGTTTGCATTGCATATTATGATAACACAAGTCAAGGAAGAAGAACATCTCCTAAGCATGTAAACCAACCTCATTTAATTACAATTGAGCTTCCTCTAACTAGGAAAAATCAAGAACACACCCCTTGGGTAGTTCATCAAAGGTAAAAACCAAAGAAAGTCCTGGTGCACCCCCTAGGTGGCCTTAGGTTGGGGACAAAACAACCAAAACTTATAAAGGAACCTAAGGGCATCCCCAACATATCCTAGTTTATCTATTTCATATTAACGTTTCAATTGCAGGACCACGATGAAATGTACGGTGGGCAACAAAAAGGCTGATAGCTCTATAAATCATCAAAATCTAAAATAAAAGAATAGAACACCTACCTTAGCCCAATAGTAGAGTGATCATCTAGTATCAAGTACTGATTTGTCATGGTTTGGAAGAAATATGAAGAACATCTAAAGAATGAGAAATTAGGTCATTTGAGCCTAAATCCAAACAGCGCCGCTATTGTTCCGAAGAACCAAGAATGGCTAAAAATGAATCTAGTACTTAGTAATGCGGTTCCAACATGACGGATGGTGGAAGAATTGGAGTTAGAATGGTTGTTATATCTAAAAAACTATAAAATAGATTTTGGATTCCAAAAATGGAGAAAAAGTGCTTTTTGTCAAAAAGACAGGCCCCTGCCACTATTTTTTAAAAAAACTATTAGGAAATTACCTGACATGTAATCACCTTTCACGATATGTAATGCCTGATGTTGCCTTCCTAGGGAAAAATTGTTACACATCATGAATGATCCTGACTAGAACATTACACATCATGTAATTGGATTACACAACATGTATCCCAATTACATGCCATGTAATTGGTCTACATCCAGTACACAACCCTTTTAGCTATTCTTTCCCAAAACAACCCAACTGGCCTATGGATCTACTTAGGGTCTAAGAAAAAAAATGAAGAAAAAATGCATTTATCCAAAAATGAAAGATACATACATCAAGAAAAACCATGGATCTTATAATATTCCCCCTTAAAGTAATTCATCCCAGAATTACCTCTCAAGGGTGGTCAAGATTCTTCTAGAAAAAAAGCCTTCCACTGAGCACGTATGTCGACCTCCTGCTCCCAAGTCTTATCCTGTAAACTGTCGTGCTGCCATAGAAACCGTACTAGAAGAACTAAATGACCTCGGAGAAACTTTATGATCATGTCAACAATACAAATCAGATGCTCCTCAAAGGATGCATCAACCAAAAACTCAACCTCCTAGGTCTAAAAAATGTGATATGGGTTTGAATGATAATGGCACAACTGAGATACATGGAAGACATCATGCATGTCTCGATACCTCTGAGGTAAATAAAACCAATAGGCTACCGAACCAACTCTCTCCAGAATCTCAAATGTCCCAAAATATCACAATGAAAGATTACCCTCTCTCTTGATATGTCTGTGTCCCAACCTCGGTGAAACACATAAAAATACCTGATCCCTAACCTCGAACTCTATAGGTCATCAACAAAAATCAACGTAAGATTTCTATCAAGACTCTGTAGTAGCTATCTACCTATAAATCAATTGGACCTACTCATAAGTCTGCTGCATGAGACATGGTACTAGTAAAGCCATATCTTTTACCTCAAACCAGCATAAGGGTGATCGACATGACCTACTGTACAAAGCCTCATAAGTTGACAAATGTATCATCATCTGATAACTATTATTATAGGTGAACTCAAGCAAGGGAATGTGCATATCCCAAGAGCCCCCAAAATCCAGGAGGCATGCTCTCAATATTTCCTCTAGAACCTGTATCATACTCTCTGACATGACATCATTCTGTGGGTGATATACTATGATTAGAAGCACCTGTGTACCCAACACCCTCTGAAAACCTTTCCATAAATGTGATGTAAAGTGAGCATCCCTATCTGAAATGACAGTGAATGGGAACCCCTGAAGTCATACTATCTCATGAATATACAACCTTCTAATATCATTAGCACTAAAGGTATCCTTGATTTAGAAGAATTGAGAAATCATCATGATGCTATAAAGAACCCCACACAACATCTTTAATTTGAGGCGACCTCGGTAAACCAGTCATGAAATCCATCACAACATCATCCCATTTACAATTCGGAATAGGTAACTACTGTAAAATCTTGGCCAATCGCTGATATTCCACCTTCATCTGCTGATAGGTGGAACACCTTGTAACAAAACCAA
The DNA here is from genome assembly GCA_963277665.1 of Viscum album. Taxonomy (NCBI): domain Eukaryota; kingdom Viridiplantae; phylum Streptophyta; class Magnoliopsida; order Santalales; family Viscaceae; genus Viscum; species Viscum album. The sequence continues at coordinate 510,669,946 of OY728136.1, read as the reverse complement.
CTATATCATGGTTCATATCTGGACACCATGTAACATCCCAGGTAAATAAAGAATAATACATATTTCATATTTATCAATATTTGTGAATGAAATATCAATTTTACTTTAGATGGGTTTCTATGTTCGATAGCGTACCCGATACACAACAATGAGTTTCTTTGAAATCTTACGTTTCACACTAATAATATACTATTATTATTTTAAATAGTAGTTAAATCCTAGACGTTGTATTGGAGAGAATGAACAAAAATAACTACAATATGATTATACATGATTGTTAAATGTATTTACATTTATCCAATAAAAGTTAGAGGCTTAAAATGTGAATGAATCTAATTTTAAGCATAATTACATTAAAAGGTCGATTTACCACCTTTTAATGGAGAACCCTCTTTAAATATAGTTTTTTTCACTTTAATACATTCTAATTGAACAAATAAAACCCTTCTTTAGAATGGGGATATTAAAATTTACTTTGTGTAAATTTTTGTAATTTTTCCGATAAAGTTCATTTTTTTATGAATAATGAAAATATTGTATTTTCATTCAAAACTAAGTTTTAATATAATTTATTTATATGGTTAGATTATATTTTTAATTGGTTTTAAAGTGTAATTAGAATATATTTTTACCATTTAATCCAATGTTGGTCATTGGAATTAATTTCACTTTTAAAGTGGACATAAACAAGTGTCAATCTTTTGATAGTTATTGTTTCTTAAAAACACGCTATTTGTTTTGATAACGGGAATTAATTTTAAAATTCATTAATGCTACTTCTATGTTTTGAATTTCAAAAAATAGACCTCATTTTTTAATTCTGAATATCAAATATATCTTAGGCTGAATTTTTGGTATTTTTCTGAAAACACCAATTTCTGATGAATAGTGAAACCACTTAGTAGTAGTTAAAAAAACTGAATTTTTCATTTAAATGAAATTTTACCACTTCTGTGAATTGAATTTTGAAAATCTGACATAAATGGTTGTTATCAAGAATTAAAATGTGGTTCAATAAGATGAAAATAATTTTTGGTGAATAGTAGCTTTTGACTTTTATTTACCGCGGTTAAAGGTAAATAAAGTAACTCAAGGTTAAAAGAATATTGTAATAATTCAAAATTAACTTAACACATGTTCTAACCTTATTGTATGAGTAATGGACGAAAATGGGAATCTTTGGGTCTGTTTTGGGACCCCATGGAGCCACTTATGAAAGATAATTTCACTTTAGATTAATTAATTTAATGTAAAGGCAAAAATGACATAAAAAAAATATTTTAGTAAATTAATTTTTATATGGTGTTGTATAAGTGATATTTTCGACTATAAATATTATTTAGAAATATAATTTTTTTTCCTAAATTATGGTATTTTTTTATAATTTTTAGACGTCAAATAAATTAAATTATATATGACACAATAATGATGCAGTATTTACCTCATTAATAAATGATTTAAATAAATAAGATTATAATGATTAAAATATTGTCCAAAACATGTCCAATTCTGATTGGATGATTTTATTTCTAATATGAGTCATATTATATTCTACTATAATGATTTTTTGACCTTTTGAAACCAAAAATATGTTTATAATAAAATAATGTTTTCACACTTTCCTAAAGAGCCCCTCCTCTCCCTTATAAAAGGAGACCACTTCTAACCAATTCCTCACACCTCTCAAGCAATTTGGATCGCACAAACTCTGCCCAATTAATCTCCCTACATCCCTCTCTTCCACCTAGAAGACTTACCTTAGGCATAAGGCACTTCAAGAAGTCCTTTGGTTCAAACCAAAGAGAGTCACCCAAATTAAAGGTAACAGTTTCTCTTAAATTGTTTTCTTTTATTTTACTTATCCAACCCCTAAAATATTTTTATTCCTTTATTTTGTAACAAAACCAGTATCCTAAATATACTAGTATTTTTTTATGATAAGTATTCTAACTACACTTACACACACCCCCATCTAATGGGTGAATAACAAAACTGTTTCTGTGGATGACAAACTAACACCTCACAAAACGATGATTGTTCAAATATATCCAAGCGCCTCTAATGGTGGCCATTATGATGGAAATTTATTTATATATGATATATATTATTTTTATGTTTTCTTTATGCTTCTGTAATTTTCATTTATAGCATAACTTTATCGTTTCCATTATGGGTAAATGCGATAATTTTATTTGAGGAAGTGTAGACTACCGCCCCATCAAAGTGATATGACTCGTTCATACCATATGTGGTACGTATAAAGGAGAGATTTAATTATATTATATATGATACAATACTATAATTATAATACTACTATTTATCATTATGTTTTAATTCCATTAAATATGAAATAGAAATGGAAGTAGCGTTCATGCGTACATACGACTTGCCATCTCTATGAACGGTGTATTTCATTTCTTACCTCTAAATGTTATGTACTATTATAAATAAATATATATGATGGATATATATGATATATATGATATCCAAATCATGAATATAATTCTGGATATAATGAACCTTTGACCACATGAACAACATGTAATTATAAGAAGTCTATTTTTGACTCAAGTACCAAATATCGACAAAACGAACATTATTAAATTAAATGATTACATAATGTTTATAACATGGTAATAAGTGATATAAAAGAAAAAATAAATTAGAAAAAGTTTCTTAAGAAAGTAGAAATTAACTTTAGTTTATTATTCAGAAGATTAAAGAACAATCGAGTCAAGTCGGGCACGAGGTAAGGGACTTCGTCTCAATCTCTTTTCATTGAGGCATATTTTGTTTTAATACACGACATTAGTTTATACGCTGTATAAACACCCTTGACTTTTCAAAGGGAATATTTTTCTACGAAGTGTTTTACTAAATGACAAAAAAGAATGTTTCTTTTAACGTAAGCAACAACAATGAACTTTTTCGCCTTGAGTATTATTTGATATTTGGCTTCCTCAACAAGCCGTAATGTTTTTAAAAGAAAATAAATACCATATACTCTTTCATGTATTTTGGTATTGATAATTGTTTTGGAAATGGATTTTTTATGTCAATATATTTAAGTGATATATTGTGATTGAAATGTTGAAATTTATTCTTTCATTTATATTTGTTTTATGTATTATGATTTTATAATGGTACTTAGACATTTGACGGGTGGTTACCTGATAAACCAAATGACAGGTGGTGCCGTGAATACCAGGATGGGTGGTTATGTTATAACCTCCAATGCATTGGGTATGGAAGCCAACCGTATAGATATTCCATTTAGTGATACGTGTGGAAGTCAACCATATGGTTATTCCATTTATGTATGTTTATGTCCCAAGTTACCTTTATATGTTATGTGTTCTTTATATGGGGTTTATGGTAATATTTTGGTTACAAAAGGGTAATTAATGATTTTTTTATTTAGTGAAGAGTATTTACTACTTAATAAAGGTAAAAAGTCTTACTTATATTAAAGTATTCATGGTTTACTTGTTGTTTTGAAAAACTAAAAGTTTTCCTTCTTTTCATATCCCTTACTGATCTTTTTTTGCTCATCCCATGTTTTTGAAATGTTTTTCACAGGACATAATGTGGAATAGGGTCAAAGATGGGATCAAGGAAAAGTCCTTCTGTCTTAGACATAGAACTAGACATGGCTATTTTTTTAAGAGTTCATGTTTTGTAAAAAAATGTAAACTGTGTAGAAGTGACTACTTTGTAATCTTTTGAGATGTAATAGTTATGTCCTAATTCTCTAAAAGTATAAACCTGAAAAGATCCTCAATGTGAATTATTCATTTAATTCAATATTTTGTAAGGTTTGAGGCCAGGTCCTTATACGCCAGTACCGATGACATAGGTCACAATACATATTGGTGACTCTGGGATTCCCTTACCAAGATGAATCATGAATATCCCGCATCATCTCCTCACTTATATCCACTATAACCCAAAAGTTTCCATGGATATGCTATATCTCATCTTCACCTACTAACTAACCAGGAGAAGGTTCCTCACTTGCCACACTCTCCTGTATAACTCGGCCCTATGAATCCGATAGCTTCTTTATCCTCACTCTATCTAGCATAGTAGAGATCACATCTAAAGATGATAGATATGTCTATCCCTGACTGTCATACAAATCCAGATACATCTTAGATAACAACTCTATGAGCTAACACTCACTACTGTCTTACTTCACAACCTATATCTGAGTCCTCCTGTTCAGTGCATCAGCCACTACATTGCCTTTACCAAGCGTATAGGAAAGTTCAAAGTCAAAAGACTGAAGGTAATCCACCCACCTTCACTGTCTCAGATTCAAATAATACTGAGTAAAAATATACTTGAGGGTTTTTTGGTCCGTGTACACCACAAAATGCTCTCCTAGTAAATAGTGTCTCTAACAGTGCAATGCATGGACAAATGTAGGTAGCTCAAGATCAATCATCAGGTAATTCCTCTCATATGGCCTCAGCTGCCAAGACCTGTATGCTACAACCCTATCCCCCTATATTATCACTTCTCTAATTCTGATACCTGATGCATCACAATACACAACATAGATCCTACCCTGCTCTGAAAGTATCAGAACTGGTGTTCTCTTAAACCTTCCTTTCATCTCCTGTAAGGTTGTCTCATAAGAATTAGACTATACAAACTTCACACCCTTCTTATTCAATCCCATCAATGGAACTGCTAAGCATGATAAGTCCTGAATGAAATGCCCATATTAACTGGGTATCCCCAAGAAACTTTTTATATAAAAAATATTCTTCAGAAATTCCCACGTAACAACATCTCTCACCTTTTCTGGGTTTACTGATACTCATGTCTCTGAGATGATGTGACCCAGGAAGTGAATCTAATCCATCCAAAAGTTTCACTTTGTGAGATTATAATATAATTCTTTCTCTATAAGTGTATTCAAAACGATCTCAGTATGGTTTTCATGGTTGTGTCGATTGTGGGAATACACTACGATATTTTCCATGAGAACCACCACAGAATAATCCAAGTAAGGATGGAACACTCGGTTCATCAACACCATGAAAAATGATGGTGTATTCGTGAGATATAATGGAATATCCAGATACTTGTATAGACCATACCTTCTAGGAAATGTTGTACGAGGTATGTCTGAAGGTAGAACATGAATCTGGGGATACTTTGACCTCAAGTTGATTTTTGAGAACACTCGAGCTCCTTGAAGCTGATCAAACAGGTCATCTATCCATGGTAAGGGATATCAATTTTTAACTGTCAGTTAGTTTAGTTTCTGATAATCCACACATAGCATAAGGGTACCATCAAATTTTTTCACAAAAAGGACTAGAAAACCCCACATAGAAGTACCGGTTCAGATAAACCCCTTTTCCTCTAAATCCTATAGCTTCCTCTTGAGATCCTACAACTCCATCGTAGCCATCCTGTAAGGAGGAATGGATACCAGTGTAGCTCCTATAACTAGATTGATGGAGAAATAAAAATATCTCTTAGAAGGTAAACCAAAAAAATCCTCTGAGAACACATCCCTGAAATAATCCACCATTGGAGGAAAGTCTTCATGACTCACTCCCTAATCGTCAAAAAACAAACTAGCAATCTAAGCTATCATACTGCCCAACCCACAATGCTCTAGTCAAGTTCTGCTTTCATGGACATCCCATTTACCCTTGTGAGTAAAAAATATACCCTATAGTGATGTCAAAGTCACCCTTTGGAGATAAAAATCAATGTAGGATCAATAATCTACTAATAATTACATTCCAAGAATGAAATCAAAGCTTGTCATCTCAAGGACATAAAGACCCCTGATGAAGTGACACCTAGAAACCTGAAGGGGCACTTCCTGCACCGGTGCACATCATCCTTTCTGATTCCCAATAGTGTATCTAGAATCAAAACACCCTCATAAGACCCCACAAAAAACCCAAGGCTTTTCAACATATGTGAATATATGAAACTATGAGATGCAACTGTATCAAAAAGAGAAAATTCAATAGTTGAGGATAGTAAGATTATACCTATCACCATAGATGGTCTAGAACCCTGCTCCTCAGAGATAGGATGTACAGAATAGACTTATCCTGTACCACAACCCTATGACACAACGTCACTTCCTGGAGTAGGTCCACTCTGATGTCTAGGTGTAACTGGTGTCTGGATACCTCTACCATGACCACCATTATATCGGGATGATCAGCAGAACTCCTCCATCTCCCTACCTAATATAGTTCTAAGAAACCTACTATTAAACCCGATATTAGAGATGACCCCTACCACTCACAATTGAAGGAAAGGTACTAAAAAACCACTGCACGTTCCCCATCTTACTGTAATATCGACACTCGACTAGGTCGCGTCACATTGATTCTTCATATATCATTTCCTGCCACACTGGTGAAAAAACACCAAGCTTACAACACTCATAACTTGATAGAACCTAATCTCATGGGAATCCTCCAAACAACACTTTCTCACTAAAGACATATAACCATTGTGTCAAGAAGCAACACTTCCCTACTATATACCCTGAAATTCCTTTAGGTTACTCTATGTAATCAATGCCTGATTCACAATCGTAGTGATAGAAGTCAATATGAACACATTAACCTGATATTTGATAGCATGTTGGAGACCTTCCTCAAATAGTCTCTCTCTAGAAATTTTATCAGCAAGGTACATCAGCACAAAACACTGCAGATCTGTAAAGCATGCCGAGTACTCCATAATTGTTGTCACACCCCTCTTGAACTCACCATCCTTCTCTTCCCTCAGAGTCTTGGGGTAAAATTAATCATATAAGTAGGTTTGTAAATTAGTCCAACCCATATCTCATAGCCTATAATACTGGTTCAGAACATCCCACTAGCGCTTTGCTGCTCCACATTGCATGTAAGTTATGATATTTACCCTCCTCTCAAGAAAAATATCCATATTCTCGAAGATATCTAACATGGTCTCAATATATAGATCCAAAACTTGTGGACTAACATCCCCTAAAAACATGGGAGGATGCTGCTACTGGAACACCTGTGTCAGCTCGACCATAGACAAGGAAGGCTACAGTGCTCCCTGAAAATTCTGTATATTGCCAAAGAACCCCTCATGGAGCTGTGCCTCAGCACCTGTGTCCAAAACTACCTTTGGTTCTATAAATGGAACTAAATTAAGATCAATCATTATCCCATGGACCACCACCTCTAGAGTGTGGTCGTCTCCACCCTCCTGGCATACCACTGGAGGTTGTCGTGGTGGCATGCCTCTATAATGCCAAACACACACCTCAAAAAGAAATGATATCAAAGTCATAGATCAAAGGTGAAGGACATGTAAAAATCCTCCTAAAACCAGGTCAAAACCCATATCCTACTCCTAAATCCAGTACTGTATAAGTAATAGTCACAACACAACTAGAAAAACTGCCTCTTACCCACTCAAAAGTCGAGTCTAGGTCAAGTCTCTATGTAAATAATCCAGTTTCAATTTAAATTTAACATTCATTTATTCAATGATTTAACTGATGGTCCACCAAGTTTTGATCCATGAGGGCCCATGAAACCTCATTAACCAAAATTTGATGCTCATATAATCCATACATATCAAATTTAATTTAACAACTGAATTTAAAAGGTGTCTCGTTTCCCAGTCCATAAGGGTCCATACACCCTATGAATTGAAAGTTGATGTCACTTATCTATCCTCTATAAAAATTCGACCACAACAGTAGGAACATATATCATGGAACCTGTCACAACAACATGTGTCAAGTAATGCATCCTAAATGGCATGGAATAATGCATGGAATGTGATTTATAACAAGTGCCTATATGATGCATGAGATGACACACCCTCATCTCATTAGGTTGAAACATAATGGATCCCAAAAAAATATCAACAATAATAGAATAAATCAATTGCATCACCCAACAATGCGATCAAATCAACTGTAATTCCCAAAATATAGAATATAACAATTTCCATTTGAGGAAATTTTGATTTTCTTGTACATGAGTTAGCTATAACAGAGCACAACTCATTACCAAATTTCATTTCCTTCCTATACCTATCTATTTTCACCAAAAATTATGTAAAAATATAAAATAAGACCCTATTATACCACTTTGTAATGTCCTTGACTCAGATGCCACTCAATAGTGCCTCGATCCCGGTTGGCTACATGGCTTTAAGTGCATCTCCCCAAATGCTAGAGGCTGCCGACTAGCTATGAGGAACTAGGTGAGTTATTTAGTAGACTATTCCCTCATTGCTAGAATATATCACAGTGGAAGTCAATCACATTCAATAGTTTAAGTAGATATTGTAAGAAGACAACATATAAATAGACAAGCATGATAGGAATATATAACCAGCTAGAAGTGTCTCACATAAAATTATGTAGATGATACATGTATCTAGAAAATAACCAAAATATGTACATGAAAAAAAAATACAATACAAGTATCCAAAATTCAAAAAGAACAAAAATTGACCTAGTAGAATTCATCATCTTGGTCCCATGCTCCCCTACTACAAAGCGACAATCAACAACTGGTGTTAGGGTGATTTCCCCTATCAATAAATACAACCGTATAATCTGTTTGGGTCCCCAAGGAGGACTAAATAGTTTTTGATATAACATCCTAGTAGGTAACAACCCAAAGATATATACAGTTCTAAGAAGTAGAATGAAATATACTAAACAAGTGTAAGTATGTAGTAACGTAAGTGTGAATGCCCAGGGCATATGTCTACTGCAATAATCAATACCAAATAGCATCTCATGGCTCCCTATATTAAGTGTCAACTCCTAACAAGGCAGCTATAAGAAACATAAAAAAACAACACAAACTCTCTGTATAACCATCCATATCTTATCCACAAAGCCTTGCTGTATAAAGAATCCATAAAATAAACCCACATCCTTACCATACCACCAAATTTATATATCCCATGGCCAAGCCTTATAATAAAGTCACAATAGAAACCCACCACCTTTCTGTATAATGAATTCACAAAAGAAACCCACGACCTTATTGTATAATGAAGTGCAGACCATGAAGAGATAGATCTCAGGTGTCAAGTACCAAGGCATCCTCATTGAGTCCTAGGAGCATCTTGATAGAAACTCAGAATAGGCACTGGTTGGAGTCCTAGGATAATGTGTACCAACATGTCCTACATGATTTCAAACAAGCTGGATCTAAGGGGTATCAAAGCTCGAGGCATCGCATGGAATAAAGACCCAAGGTGAATACTCAGCCAAGGTGTCCACTACCACGTTCAAGATCCATGGAGAGTCATCCATGGCATCTATAAAATTATCAACCATTTCATACCATTTAACAAAAAAAACCATGAGTATACCCAAACATGTACTCCAATTTTATTTAATCAAGTCACATGAGTATACCCCCTATCTAATCACAAATAGCCATTTAACACCTCACATGGTTATAAACACCCATTAATCACACTTTTTCATTAAGAAATCTAAAAACAAGAAATGATCATACCTACTCATTTAAAAAATTTAATTCAAGCCTTTAATCAAGTTAGGAATGGATTATTATGACAACAAGATGCAAGGTGGCAGAACATCTCTTAATAATGTAAAACAACCTAATTTAATTACAACTAAGTGTCCTATAACTAGGAAAACTCAAGAAAACACCCCTTGGGTTGTTCATCAAAATTCAAAACCAAATAAAGTCATGGAACACCCCATGGGTGGCCTTCGGTTGGGAAAACAACCACCAATACATCTCTAGGAACCTAAGGTCATGCCTAACAGGTCCTACATCATCTATTTCAAATTAAAATTTCAATTTCGGTCCCTCATTAGAAAGTTCGGTGGGTGAAAAAATGGCCGATAACATTATAAGGAATTAAAAGTCAAAAGAAAATCATATACCACCTACCATAGTTCGATAGTAAAGTGCTCGTCTAGTATCAATTCATGATTTGTAATGGTTTGGAAGAAATTTGAAGAATGGAAAAATAATGAGAAATTAGAGCATATGAGCCTAAATCCAAAGAGCACAACTATTATTCTGAAGAATCAAGAATGGATAAAAATAAATTGAATGCTTACCTATGTAGTTCCAACATGGCTGATTATGGAAGAATCGAAGTTCGAATGGTCACTAGATTTGAAAAAATATAAAAGAGGATATTTGGATTCAAAAAAGGGATAAAAAGTGTTCTGTGTTAAAAAGAGAGGCCCCTGACTCTATTTAAAAAAAACTATTTGGAAATAACATGACGTGTTTTATCCTTTCACGATGTGTAATGACTAGTTTTCCCTTCCTGAGGAAAGACCCTTACATGTCGTGAAAGATCATGGCCAAACAATTACACGATGTGTAATTGGATTACACAACATGTATCCCAATTACATGTTGTGTAATTTTATTTCATCCAGTACACAATATCCAAACTATTCTTTCCCAAAAACAACCCAATTGGTCTATGACCTAGCTTAGGGTCTAAGCCAAAAAAGAAAGTAAACAAGCGTTTAACTAGAAAACAAAAGATCCGTACCTCAAGAAAAACCTAGGATCTTACACTATATTTTATAGATTGTTATATATATTTATATATTGAATATATAAGTTATATAAATCATGTTTTATATTCTATAAATAATTAAACCATTATTATATAAGTGGATCAAGAATAACAAGTCAAAACATGTATGATAAACAAAGCGGTTATTACCCAAAACATAGATTTTACATGGAATTTCTAATAAATAGGTAATATAAAGTAATAAGCGAATCATATATGTTATTATATATAGTAATATGGTTACATTTTAAATTTATAATAATCTTATATTTATTATACAATAGGTTTGAACATGTAAAAATAAATTCAATACTTGAGTTAAGAGTTTTCTCATCTCACTTTTATTTTCTATGAGACACAATCCATGTTCACCTCCTATTTCTTTTTTCTGTAATATATAATACACATGAATATATTATATTTTTCTTATACTTAACTTTATGGGTATTTAAAAATCCATTTTATTATCTTTATTTCATGGGGTTTATGGTAGAAAACTTACCAAATTGGTTAATAAATTTTTATCTCAATTTTCATTCTTTGAGATACATGCCATGTTATGCACCTATATTTTTATATGGGGTGTATATTCTACCCTTTGAAATGTTATATAACTAATATAATTATTTTAATGATATTTTAGTCTTCACATAATGTTATTCTATTAGGGTTATTAGGATTCAAAGTTACCAAAGTGGAAACATTTTATTGCTACAATCTCACTATTTATCAGGATTGTTAATGATTATGCTTCCATTAATGAATCATTATGATCCATATCTCAATAAATCTCATGAATTTTATTCTCATATATTTATTCATGATATATCCATGTATTGGCACCATTTCTCCACTATTTTTTACTTAAGATAATTAAGAAAGTGTTTTAAATAAAATCAAACTTTATCTCTCTCTTGTGTCAGAAATCCTTTTTCTTTCAAAACCTTGTTTTCTTAAAAGTTTTTAAAAAATAATTTATGTTTAAAAAGTGTTAAAAATGTTTTTGATAATTATTTATAAGTTTTCAAATTTACTTTCAAAGAAAAGTTTTTCAAAATTTTTTAATCCTCTTTTATAAGTTTTCAAGGAAAAAGATTTTCAAAATGTTTTCAAGATTATTTTATCAGTTTTCAAGGGAAAAGGTTTTCAAAATGTTTTCAAGATTATTTTATAAGTTTTAAAGGGAAAAAGTTTTCAAATTTTTGTCCATCTTATATTATATGCTTTCACAGACTATGGTTTTCAAAAATATTTTTGAGTTTCCTTCATATGTTTTCAAGGTTATTTTCAAAGGAAAATGTTTTCAATTTTTTTTGTTTTAAAAAGTTTTTTTTTCAAAATGGAAATGATATTTTCCTCTAGAAATGTTTTAAATTATTTCGAAAATGTTATATGTTTTAAAAACTAATTTTATAATAAAATTTATGTTCCATGTGATCTTTCAAAATCCTTCTCCATATAAGATGGCATTATTGGTTTTATTTTTTGCTTTAATAGGTATATAATCCAAGGATACCATTAATATTATTTCACTAAATGGTTTATGTTTTGATGAATTTATGTTCATGAAACCCATTTATCTTCAAGAAGTTATACCATAATAAATGATTACGGAACTAGATTTCTTTTATGGGTTATTCTAGGATGAAATGATTAGGAAACCTATATATTTCAAATAGGTTATGATATTATGTAATTTATATGATGCCTATTTTATTTCGTGGGTTATGATATGATGTTTATGAAACCCATCACTTTTTATGGGTTATGATTTGTTGTTTTTATGGAACATGTATGTATGATTTCATTATGTGATGGGTGGGACCTATATCTACCTCCAATACAATGGGTGAATATTTATATCTCTTTAGATAATAATGGGAAACATGTCTATGGGATTCATGGGTCTCCCTCTACCCAGTTAAAAGTGGTATTTACTTTGCTTTAATAATAAAAGGATTATTAAGCCCCAACCTTTTAAAAAAACATGTTTATGGGATTGATACACAATAGTAAACAAGTGTGTCCTGGTCGAAAATGGAAAATAGGTGTGTCCTAATCCATAATGGGAAATAGGTGTGTCCTGATCCCCAATGTGAAACATGTGCATCCTGATCCACTATAGGAAATAGGTTTATCCTGATACACAATGTTAATGGTATTTATAGTTAACCTTGAAATATGGAATGGTTTTATATATTTATGATGGTTCCACACTCATATGACATGAGATTATGGTTCATTATTGATGTATGATGATTTAAACCCTTATGATTCATATCTTATGAACTTCCAATATTTATGCCATGAATCTTTATTATGATATTTGATATACATGGTATGATCTTATAATGATAATATAATTTTCTCATACCCTTATGCGAATTAGTATGCCTACATACCTCCATGTTTACCCATACTGAGTATTTGAGCCAACCTTTTTCTTATGTTTCCTTTACCCCAGTTATGAAGAAAGGTTTTAAGTAGAAGTACTAAAGGGGATGATATTTATGATAAATATTAAAGATCTTTCAAAAAGATAGAATATTTTGATCCAAGTTTCAAAATATAATAAACAATTATGGTCCCTAGGAATTTACTTCTGTAACATGATGAATATTTATCCAAAATGATGTAATACCCATGTATGTTAATCCCATGTTGCTATAGTTGGTATCAATGAAAATGTTTTGTAAAAATTTGGAAACTATGATAACAAAACTTTAGTGAGGTACCTAGGGATATTTAAAAGGATATTTCTAGGGAATTATCTAAGTATAAGCCTATGGTGTCATATATTTAAGAGTCGGTGTCATGATTTAGGTATCTTATAAGTAATTTTTCCTGATTATGTAGTCCTCTACTATGGTAAGTGTTTCTCACCCAATGATTTCTGGTTTTAGTCAATGAAGGGAACTAGAAGGAACTTTGTTAACATTGAATGTTTCATATGATAAAAGTATGGGAATTATAAAAATTGATTTCCTAAGTGGAAATATCATAAATAGGATCAGGAAGGTGGTACGAGTATTGATTATATTGCTAAATATGAAGAGACAAAAAACAAAATGTGAATGGTATTGGATGTTAAAATAGTATTGTTTATATTAAATATAAAAAGAATTATTATATTGAGGTTTATCAACCTTAATACATGACTCATATTTCATATTCTAGGAAAGGGGTATTATGGAATAAGATGATGAAGCCTGGTTAATGGTTTAAGAATAAATTTGGATCATTGAATTGTATATGTCTTGGAATTCAAAGTTTATGTTATATGAATCATGAAATATATAAGTATTTTTAGTATAAGTTTATACTTAAGGATTTAAAAGGATATGTTGAATGGTTTGGAATAATGAGAAAAGTAATTTAATAGAAATGTGATATTTTAATTAAGGGAAGGTAACCCTTAATGTGTTGTGTTTAGCTTGGATAAAGAGATGATTTACATGGATAAAGAAAGTTGGATAGTAATGGTTACCATGGATCTGATAATTTTTTAAAAAGTGGTATATGTTATCATGGATAAAGTTTAAAACTTCTTAGATTTAAGGAATATATTCCGTAATCTTTTGATTAAAGAAGCATGGATTTTTTTCAAATGGATTTATGGTAATTTAGGTTATTACTAGTTTTTAAGAGAATACAAGATGAAGGTATTCACATGTTTGTTATATAACAAACAATATCAAATTAACTATATATGGGATCAATTTGAAGTTAATTTTTATAAATTTAGTGACCTTATTTGTAAAGTTTTGGATTTTCATCTTTTATAAGGGTTATAAGGTTAACTATTCGTGGAATGGTTTAAGTAAAAATTCAGACGAGGCTTTAGAGATTAAAGTATTATCTTTCCATATGAGGATTTAAGAATCATGGAAAACCTATGCAAACCATTTTTGTGTGATGTTAACTAAATACATATGGAATGAATTATCATTCCATTTATGTATCTCAATATTTGGTAGTTCTTTTAGAATGACAAATTTTATTTTATTCTATAGAGTAAGAAATGAAGTGGGAATTGATCAAGGAACAACCAAAGGGTGAGATTGTGTTGAAATCAAGTAATTATATCTTCTAATGAAAATAATTCAACTTTAAGAAAAGGGTTTATATATTAAATGTTGTCCTATTATCATCATTTTTTATGATATCAATGAACTCTTTCACGCTTCTTTAGTTTATGCTTTTATGATTGTTAACTTTATATAGATCACCCAATTTCTCCTAATCAGTGATCTTTATCAATCTCTTTGATTACTTATTATTATCTTACATGTCAATGTTTTCAATTCCCACCCATGTTATCCTGTGTGGGAACCAAGTTATGTGTTACTTTGGATAACCGTTATGCTTCTAACTTTTTTTTAAAGGAAGTTTTAGTATTCATTTTTTATGTAGGTTTATATGAAGGGATCTCTCAAGTATTAAAAATTTGATAACCCAAATAAATTTAATGGTAAGAATTCATTTTAAAGGGGTAGAATGTAGCACCCTGATATTTTTTGAATTATTATTTTTGAATTAATTTATTCTTTTTGATATTTTACATTTCACTCAACATTGAATATAGATTTTTTTTGAAAGCAATTAGTTCAGATTGCATTATACAAAAAACCAAGTTAATATTGCACTATAAATAAAACATAGATTAGGTTGTGTATAAACAATATTATGTTTGACCTATGTTATACACAATGCCTAGTTCCTTCGATAACTTTCATTACATGCAATGTTGAGTTTTACCAAATTGCAATATACTATTAATATTTTTATTAAAATATCATTATAGTCGCAATATAGATGTTGGAATAAGATTTATAAATAGGATTTATTTAATCATGAAAATAGGGTTTAAACTTTTATAAAAAATGAATACATTATTTATCAATTATTTAGCAATGAATGTAAGAACTATTTGAAAATAATGAAATTTCTTTTTTAAGAAAACTATGCACAAACAACATTTAATATAAATAAATTAAACAAACCACTATTGATGAATTTTTTAAAAAATTTATATATTATATATTCAATCAAATTTTTTTACACTCATAAAATAGTATTTATAGGAATCAGATAAGAATAAATCCAATTTTATGAATAAAAAGATGTATATTTTTAAAAGGTAATTTTACTGCATTTTAATGGAGAAACCATTTTAAATATATTTTTTGAAACTTTTATAATTTTTATTTGAAAAAAAAGCTTTATTTTTGAAATCATAATATCAAAATTTACTTTGGGTAAATTTTTGGTATTTTTTAGAGAAGCTTCATATTTTAACTAATAGTGAAAAACACTAAATTTTAATCCAAAATATGTTTTTCATCTAAAAAAATTATAGGGTTAAATTATATTTTGAATTGGTTTTAAAATTTAATTAGATAAATTATAAATAAAATAATAAATTTTAGTTAATTGGAACCAATTCCAAATTTAAATTAGATATAAAAGCATCTAATACTTTTAAACTTTTTTTCTTAAAAAACCTACTAGCGTGACATGTCTATGGGATTAATTTTAAATAAATTTCTACCAATTCTATAATTAGAATTTTTAAAAATGGATTAAATATTTGGAATAATAATAATTTATAATTTATAATAATTTTAAATTTTTTTTGACCAAAAATATTAGTGGAAGTAATTAAAATTAATTACACCGATTAAGGTAGAAATTAGTTTACTTAATGGTTAAAATTTAATCTTAAGGGGAAAAATGAGATAGAAACATGTAAAAAATACATTGGATGGAAATATTTAGACCAATTAACCTATTTAATCTAATTCGGACAATTATTTTAACCCCATAATGTAAGGGAGACAGCTCAATAGTGTTCACCTTTTTATATTTTGAAATATACCACTCCTCCTCCACTATAAAAGGAAACTCACCCCCTCAATTATTCACACCTATAAATAAATTTGTATCATAAAAAACCTGCCTAAATAAGATACCAAATTACCTCCTTTAATCCTATAAGCCTCACTTTGGGTATAAATACAACAATGGAATCCCTTTAGTGAAAACCAAAAGGAGTTACTCAAAGAAGAGGCAACATCCTTCCATAAGCTCTTTGGTTTTATTTTCATTCTACACCACCTAAAATATTATTATTTAATGATTAAATAATAAAATAAGTGTCATAAATATACTTATATTTTTTAATTATAATTTTTATACCTACACTTACACACACTTCTATCTAATGGGTAAAAAACTTATCGTTCTTATGTACAGTGAACTACCGCTTCACGAAATAATGCTGTTTGTTTTCTTTTATCACCTATAATAGTTGAGAATTATGATGGTAACTATATTTTTACATGGTATATATGATATTTTGGATTTATTTATTATTATTTAATTATTATATATCACATATCTTCATGATTTCTATTTTTTGTCAATACGATAAATTCATTTGTGGAAGTATGAACTACCACCTCCTCAAAGCTATGTGATTCATTAAATATTAAATGGGTTGTATTAAGGATGGGTTTTTGAAATTATATAATATATATGAAATAATAATTCTACTTTAATTATATATATATATATATATTCAATTTACTTTTCTTTTAATTTGAAAAGAAAACGGAAACAACATTCATGCGTACATACGACATACTGTCTCCATGAACGGTGTATTCCATTTCATATATCTATATTTTATAGATTATTATAAATATTTATATACTGAATATATATGATATATGATTAATTTTTTAAATTATGTAAATAATTAAATTATGATCTAACTAATAGGATCAAGAATAATAAGTCAAAACACGTATGATAAACTAAGTTATTATTACCTGAAATATTAATTTAACGTGGAATTGTTAATAAAGGGGTTATATAAAGTCATAAGTGAATAATATATGGTATTATATATATTAATATGGTAATGTTTTATCTTTATAAAAAATTATATTTATTATACATGTGGTTTTATGCGTACAAAGAAATTCAAGACTTAAGGTATGAGTTTTCTCGTCTCACTTTTATTTTCCATGAGACACAAGCCATGTTCACCTCCAATTTATTTTGTGTAGTGTATATAATAACCATGAAAGTATTCTATTTTTATAATAATTTAATTTATGTGTATTTACAAATCCATTTTATTATATTTATTTCAAGAGTTTTATGGTACAAAATTTACCAAATTGGTAACTAAATTTTTGTCTCAATTTTTCTTCTTTGAGATACATGCCATGTTAGGAACCTATATTTTTCTATGTGGTGTATATTAGGAAAATTTACATATTATATCATGAATATAATTATTTTCATGATATTTTATTCTTTACATAATGTTATTCTTTTATGGGGATTGCGATTCAAAGTTTCCAAATTGGTAACTGTTTATTGCTATAATCTCATTATTTATTGGGATTATTTATGATTATTCTTTTATTGATGAAATATTACTATAAATATCTCAAGAAATATCATTAATTTTACTATCCTCTATTTATTCATGATATATCCTTGTATTAGTACCATTTATACACTATTTGGTACTTAATATAATTAAGAAAGTATTTTTAAAAAAATCCAACTTTATCTTTCTCCTCATTTGAAAATATTTATTCATTCAAAACCATTTTATCAAAAAAGGTTTTAAAAATTGTTTTATTTTTAAAAAGTGTTAGAAATGTTCTTAATAATTATTTATAAGTTTTCAAAGCTGTTTTCAAATAAAAAATTTTCAAACTATTTTCAAGCATATTTTATAAGTTTTCAAGGAAAAATATTTTCAAAATGTTTTTAAGATTATTTTATATGTTTTAAAGGAAAAAGGTTTTAAAAATGTTTTCAATATTCATTTATAAGTTTTCAAGTAAAATAGTTTTCAAAAATATTTCAATCTTATTTTATAAGTTTTCAAGGAATTGTTTTTTCAAAATGCTTTCAAGCTTCATTTATGTGTTTTCAATGTTATTTTCGAAGGATTTTTTTTTCAAAATGTTTTTTGTTTTAAAAAGTTTTTTTCAAAAATAATAAGATATTTTCCTCAAGAAATGTTTTAATTTTTTTTCATGATTCATTTATTTGGTTAAAAAGTTGTTTCAAATAAAATGATTTTGAAAATGTTATATTTTTTAAAAATTTATTTTCTTAGAAAAGTTATGTTCCAAATGATATTTCAAAATCTTTATCCGTCTAAGATTTAATCCTTAGTTATAGTTTCTGATTTACTAGGGATATTATACAAGGATAACATTCATATTATTTCACTGAATGGTTTATATTTTGATCACTTGATCTTTATGAAACCCATTTCTCTTCAATGGGTTATACCATGATAAATTATTATGAAACCCGCTTACTTTTACGTTTTATTATAGGATAAAATTATTATTAAAACTACATATTTCCTATAGGTTATGATTTAATGAAATGTCTATGATACCCATTTCATTTCATGGGTCATGATATGATGTTTATGAAACCCATCTATTTTTATGGGTCATGATATGATTAATGTTTTATGGAATATGTATGTATGATTTCATTATATAATGGGTGAGACTTATATCTCCCTTAAATAAATTGGGAAAACATTCATATCTCATGAGATAATGATGGGAAAAAAGTATACAGTATTGATCCATATTTGGAAACATGTGTTTCAAGATCCATATTGGGAAACAGATGTGTCTTAATCCACAATGGGAAATAGGTGTGTCCTGGTCCATAATATGAAATAGGTGCATCTTGATCCATTATGGGAAACAAGTGTTTAATGATCCAATATTTTGATGGTATTGGTAGTTAACCGCGACACATGGAATGGTTTTCTATATTTATTATGGTTCTACACTTATATGACACGATCTTATGATTCATGATTGATGTATAATGATTTAAACCCTTATAATTCATATTTTATGAACATGAAATCTTTATGCTATGGATATTTATTATGATACTTGATATTTAGGCCATGATATTCTAATGATACGATCATATTATCATACCCTTAATGCCCAGGGTTATGTTTAAATATCTTCTTATTTACCCTTACTGAGCATCTAAGCTCACCCCTTTCTTATGTTTCCTTTAACCAAGTTATGAAAAAAGGTTTTAAGTTGGAGTACTAAAGAGTAGGATCTTTATAGGAGATGTTGAAGATCTTTCACAGGTTAAAATAAATCGATCCAATTTTCCAAATAAACTAAACTATTATAGTCCTCAAGAATATAATTTTGTAATGTTATAAATATTCATATAAAATGATGTAATATCCATATATTTTAAGTGTGGGTCTCTATAGTTGGTATCATAGGAAAGGTTTAGTCAACCTTTGGAAACTAGGATGAGAAAAAATTAATGAGATCCCTAGGGACATTTATAAGGATATGTATAGGGATGTATTTAAGTATAATCCCAAGGTATCATAGATTTAAGAGTAAGTGTCATGATTTAGGCATCCTATAAGTATTTTTTTATGATTATGTTATCTTCTTCTATGATAAGTGTTTCTCACCCTATTATTTATAATTTTAGTCAATGGCAGGAACTAGAAGGAACTTTATTAACATTTAATGTTATATATGTGGAAAATATGGGAATTTTTAAAATCTATTTCCTAAGTGGAAATATTATAAAGATAATCAGGAAGGTGGTATGAGTATTAGTTATACTGTTGAAGATAAAGAGAAAAAATGACATGTAAATGGTATGGGATGTTATAGTAGTATTTATTAATTTAAACATAAGAATGATGATTATATTGAGGTTAAGTAAACTTAAGAGATGATTCATATTTCATATTTTAGGAAAAGAGTATTTATGAATAAGATGATGAAGCCTAGGTAATGGTTTAATAATAAATTTTTATTATTGAAGTGTATATGTTTTATAATTCAAATATTATGTTATATAAATCATGAAATATATAATTATTTTAAGTATAAGTTTTTCATGAAGGATTTAAAAGTATACGTTGAATTATGCTAAAGACTTAGAAAATTAATTTAATGGAAATGTGATAATTTGATTAAGGGAAGGTAACCCTTAATGTGCTATGTTTTTCTAGTATAAAGAGATGATTTATTTTGATAAATCAAGTTGGATTGTACCAATTACCATGGAACTAATAATTTATTTATTTAAAAAGTATTCTATGTTATCATGGATAAAGTTTATAAATTATTTGATTTAAAAAAAATATCCAGTAATCTTTAGAATAAGTAAGAATGAATATTTTCTAAAAGGATGTATGGTAATTCAGTTTATTACCATGTTTCAAGAGAATACAAGATGAAGGTATTCACATGTTTGGTATGTGAAAAAAGGATCTAATTAATGATATATGGGGATCAATGTTAATATAATTTTCAGAAATCTTGTGTCATTCTTTCTAAAGTTTTGGATTTTTATCTTTTAGAAGGGTTACAAGGTTATCCATTTATGAAATGGTTTAAGTAAAAATTCGGATGTGGTTTTAGATATTAAGGTATTATCTTTTTATATGAGTATTTAAGAAAATTGGATAGCCTATTCTAACCGGTTTTCTATGATTTTATCTAAATACATATGGAATGACTTATCATTACAATTATGGATCTCACGATTTGTTAGTTCTTTAGGAATGAAAAATTCACCTTCATTCCCTGGAGTAAAAGATGGAGTGGGAATTGATCAAGGAACAAACAAAGGGTGAGATTATGATGAAATCAAGTAAGTATATCTTCTGAAAAAAACTATTAAACTTTAGGAAAAGGGTCTTGAAATAAAATTTTATCCTATTATCATCATTTTTATGATATCAATAACATTTTTCAGGATTCTTTAGTTTATGGTTTTGTGATTGTTAACTTTATCTGGATCACCCACATTCTAATGATCAGATTATTAATCTCTATGAAAATTTATGATTTTATTCTATTTCCATGTTTTCACTTCCCATATATGTTCTTATGTGTGGAAACCTAGTTACATGTTACTTTGGGTAACCATTATGTTTCAAAATTTATTTTTAAAGGAAGTTTTAGTATTCATTTTTACATTGTGGGTTTCTATGAATGGATCTTTCAAGTATTAAACCTTTTATAACCCATAAAAATTTGAGGGTGAAATTTATTTTAATAGGGGTAGAATGTAACTCCCTAAGATTTTGTGAATTATTATTTTTGAATTAATTTAATATTTTTGATATTTTACATTTCACACAACACTGAATATAGATTTTTTTATATGAAAACAATAAGTTTGGATTGCATTATACACACGATGAAGTTAATATTTCACTACACACAACACTTTGATTATATTTCGGTACATGAAAGATTATGTTTGTCTTGTGTTACACACAATAATAAGTTCTTTTAATATCTTATGTTACACGCAATACTGAGTTTTAATAAACTACAATATACTATTAATATTGTTATTAAAATATCATTATAGTTACCACCAAGATATTATAATAGGATTTATGAATAGTATTAATATAATTATGAAATTTGGGTTTATACATGTATATAAAATGAATCCATTGTTTATAAATTATCGATAAATGAAAGTAATAACTATTTGAAAATAATGAAATTCATTTTCTATGAAAACTACGTAAAAACACCATTTTATCTAAATAAATTTATAAAAACACTATTGATGAATTTTTTTAATAAAATTTATATTTTATATATTCAATCGAATTTTTTGACACTCATCCAACAATTTTTATAGGTATAAGATAAGAATAAATGTAATTTTATGAATAAAAAGTTGTATATTTTTATAAAAGGTAATTTTATCACCTTTTAATGGAGAACCCATTTTAAATAAATTTTTTGACACTTTTATAATTTTTATTTGAAAAAATAAACTTTATTTTTTAAAGTGGAATATAAAAATTTACTTTGGGTAATTTTTTAGTATTTCTTAGAGAAGATTCATGTTTTGATGAACAGTGAAAAATATTAAATTTTAATCTAGAACCGATTTTTAATCAAAATAATATATAGGGATAAAATATATTTCAAATTGTTTTTAAATATTAATTATATTTATTTTACAATAGGTATTCAAATTTCTTTCATTGGAACCAATTTCGCATTGAAATTGGATATAAAAACATCTCAAAATTTAACCTTTTTTTCTTAAAAAACCTGATGTTGCGATATGTCTGCAGGATTAATTTTAAATTAACTTATGAAACTTATGTGATTATAATTTGTAAAAATGGATTACATGTTTGTAATAATAATAATTTATATTTTTTAATAAGTTCAACTTATTTTTTTCCAAAAATATTGGTGGAAGTAATAAAAATTAATTACATCGATTAAAGTAAAAATTTGCTTACTTAATGGTTAAACATTAATCTTAAGGGTCCAAATGACTTTGAAACATGTAAACATTAAATTTTATGTACATATTTTTACCAAATACCCTATTTAATCTAATTTTTATAATTATTGGATTCCCATGATGTAAGGGAGACCTCTCAATAGCTTTTACCTTTTGATATTTACAAGAATGCCACTCCTCCTCCACTATAAAAGGGAACTCACCACCTCACTTAATCAAACCTATAAAGTCATTTGTATCATAAAAAACCTAACACAATAAGATAAAAAAAACCTCATCTCAAACTATAATCCAAAATTCCTGAAAAAAGTAAACAACAGAATCCCTTTGGTGAAAACCAAAAAGGAGTTGCTTAAAGAAGAGGTAACATCCTTCCATAAGATCTTTTGTTTTATTTTCATTCTAAACCACCTAAAATATTATTATTCCAAGATTATATAATAAAATAAGTATAATAAATGTACTAAGATATTTTTATTATAATTGTTTTACCTAAACTCACATACACTTCCATCTAATGAGTAACGAACTTACCGTTCTTGTGTATGGTGAACTACCAACTCATGAAATGATGTTGTTTGTTTTTATTTTAACACCTCTCATGGTTGGTAATTATGGTATAAAATATTTTTTTATATGATATATATGATATTTATGATGTATTTATTCTTATTTAATTATTATATAACACATACCTTTATGTTTTCCATTTTTTGTAAATATGATAACTTCGTTTATGGAAGTGTGGACTACCACTTCCACAATGTGATGTGATTTGTTCAAAATTTACATGGAAGTTATTAAGGATGGATTTAGTGAAATTAAATGATATATATGATATAATAATACTACTAGAATAATATTATATATATATATATATGTCTTTTACTTTTCTTTTAATATGAAAATAAAACAAAAATATTGTTCATGCTTACATAGGACCTACCGTCTCCATGAATAGTGTACTCCATTTTATATATCTATCTTTTATATGTTTTTATAAATATTTATATACTTAATATATATGATATATAAATCATATTTTACATTCTAGAAATAAGTAAATCATGATTTATGTAATATGATCAAGAATAACAAATCAAAACACGTACGATAAACAAATCGATCATTACTCGAGACGTTGCTTTAACATGGAATTTTTATTAAATGGGTAATATAAAATCATAATTGAATAATATATGGTATTATATATAGGAATATATTTCTATGTTAGATTTATAAAAATCTTATATTTATTATACAAGAGGTTTGAACATGTATAAAGAAAGTCATGACTTAAGGTAAGGGTTTTCTCATCTTACTTTTATTTTCTATAATACACAAGTCATGTTCACCTCTTATTTATTTTGTGTGGTGTATATAATACTAATGAATGTATTATATTTTTATCATAATTAAATATATATTTAATTACATATCCATTTGATTATATTTATTTCATGGGTTTTATGGTACAAAATTTAATAAATTAGTAAATTATTTTTTTTCTCAAATTGCCTTCTTTGAGATACATGCCTAGTTATAAACCTATATTTATATATGGGGTGTATATTATTAACTTTGACAAGTTATATCATGAATATAATTATTTTAATGATATTTTATTCTTCACTTAATTTTATTATTTCATGGGTATTATGATTCAAAGTTATCAAAGTGGTAATATTTTATGGCTATAATCTCATCATTTAACGAAATTTTTTATGATTTTACTTAAAATTATGAAATACTATGATCCATATATCAATAAATCTCATAAATTTTATTCTCTTATGTGTATTTATGATATATCCATTTATTGGTACAATTTATCGACTATTTTTTAATTAAGAGAATTAATAAATCATTTTAAAGAAAATCTGACTTTATCTCTCTTGTTGGTTTAAAACATGCGTTCTTTAAAAACCATGTTTTCTAAAAATTATTTCAAAAAAGTTTTATTTTTAAAAGTGTTAAAAAAAAATTCAATAATTATTTATAATTTTTCAAATCAATTTTTAAAGAAAAGTTTTTCAAAATGTTTTCAATCTTATTTTATAAATGTTTAAGGAAAAATGTTTTCAAGCTTTTTTATAAGTTTTCAGGGAAAAGGATTTTCAGAATTTTTTCATATTTATTTTATAATTTTTTAGGAAAAATGGTTTTCAAAATTGTTTAAAGCTTCTTTTATTAATTTCTAAGGATAAATGTTTTCAGAATATTTTTGAGATTCTTTTATATGTTTTCAAGGTTATTTTCAAAGGAAAATGTTTTCAAAATGTTTTATGTTTTAAAATGATTTTTTTGAAAGTGGAAAGGATATTTTACTCAAGATAGGTTTTAAGTTATTTTATAATGATTAATTTATATGTTTTCAAAGTGGTTTCAAATAAAAGGATTTTGAAAATGTTATATGTTTTAAAAAGTAAGTTTCAAAGAAAATTTATTTTCCAGATGATATTTCAAAATCCTTCTCCATATAAGATGAAATAATTGGTTATAGTTTCTGATTTTTCGAGGGATATTATCCAAGGATACCATTAATATTATTTCACTAAATAGTTTATGTTTTTATTACTTAATCTTTATGAAACTCATTTCTCTTAAATGGGTTATACCATGGTAAATGATTGTGAAACCCGCTTCCTTTCACGTATTATTCTTGGATGAAATTATTATGAAACCTATCTATTTACAATAGGTTATGATATAATGAAATGTATTTAATACCCCTTTCATTTGATCAGTTATTATATAATGTTTATGAAACCCATCTCTTTTTATGGGTCATGATATGATGATTTTTTATGGAACATGTATGTATGATACCATTATGTGATGGGTGGGACCTATAAATCCATTCAATACATTAGGTAAAGATTTATATCTCATGAGATAATGACGAGAAAAAATTATATGATCTTGATCCACAATTGGAAACATTTGATTCCTAATCCACAATGGGAAACATGTGTGTCCTAATCCACAATGGGAAACAAGTGTGTCCTGATCCATAATGTGAAATAGGTGTGTCATATTCCACTATGGGAAACAGGTGTGTCCTAATCCACTATGGGAAATAGGTTTGTCATAATCCTCTATGTTTATGGTCTTGGTAGTTGAACTTTAAAAATAGAATGATTTTCTATATTTATGATGGTTCTATACTTATATGACATGAGATTATGTTTCATGATTGATGTATAATGAATTAAACCCTTATAATTCATGTATTATGGAATTCCAATATTTATGACATGTATGCTATTTTATATTAAGGGTATGATATTTTAATGATATTATCATGTTATTATCGTAACATCTTGAGTTTTTAAAAGGGAACACCATGTTCAATAACATATGTGATACACCACATTTAACTTAAATGAATAACTAAATGTTATTATTTTATATGATAGTTATCATATAGCCATTAGAATGGTCATAATGAAAAGTATTTAATGAATTATTACAATATGGTTTACACATGTTTATATAATGATTCATTAGTTACCAAATTAATTAGGAAATTAAATAAAAACCAATTGAATATAAAGGATGTGTTTTCATGAAAACTATTTAAATGAGAATAATTGTGTATATAAAATAATAAAAATCAATTTTGTTGGATTATAATAATTAAAAATAAATTCAATATAATTTTTAAAATCTATATTATGTGTTTTCTTTAGTTTTATAAGAAATAATACAATTTTACAGATAAAATGAGTGTTTTTCTAAAAATGCAGTTGTACAGACTTTTAATGTAGAACCCATTTTAAATCTAGTTTTTTCACTTATATATGTTTAATTTTAAAAAATAAATTTATTCTTTTGAATATGAACATAAAAATTTACTTTTTTATAAATTTTTGGTATTTTTCTAATAAATTTCATATTTTAATGAATAATGAAAAATACTGCATTTTAGTTCTAAACTAATTTTTGTCTAATTTATTTATATTGTTATATTATCATTTTACATGGTTTTATGGTATAATTAGATGAATATTTTATCATTTAATACAATTTATTTCATTGGATTCATTTTTAAATTGAAATTAGATATAAAAACATTTCCAACTTTTGAACGCTTCACTTTAAAAAACATGCTTTTTGGTTTTGTCTACAAAATTAATTTTAAATCTAATTTTACCCATTATGTAAATTGAATTTGGTAAAATGGGTTCAATATTTGGAATAAAAAGTTGCAAATTAGGTTTTAATTTCAATTTAATTATTAGATATAAAAAATTTACCATGGTAAAAAAATTATTTACCGTAGTAAAAGTAAAATTTAGACACAGGTTAAAATTAAAAGTTAAAAGCTTAACATACGTAAAAAATACAAAATTTAAAGGGTGTTTGAGGTGTTTATCTACCCTAACCAGCCTATAAAACATTAATTATATGCCAAATTCGTGTAATTTAATTAAACTTATATATGGTTAGATTTTAATATAAAATAATTAATAAATTAATCACTTGATCTTGCCTCTCCTCAAGTATAAATAACAACCCTCACCTCCCCATTTTGACCAAAAAATATTTTTAGATCCTAAAATATCTACCAAAACCTTTAATCCTCACTCTACCCATGTCCAAGTGCTTCGTTTCTCACCAAAATACCAAATCCATTGTCCTTAAGGGTTTTTAAGGAGGGGATATTCAAGAGGTAATTTTCTCAAAGTACCTCTATTAATTTCTTTTCTTTTTCTAATTTCTCCTTAAATAATTAATCCATAAATTCTTGATAAATATAAAATAATGTAAATGATGGAGTTTTATGTTTCTAATGGAATATTTCATATCTATTTCATATTTCACCTCATATTATTCAAAGAAACAAAATTGTTGTCCAAGATGTGCAGGTTAATTGCCTCTATGAATAATACTTTTGTTCTTTTTCCCTTTAATTCCTTCATAGATGGTATTAAAACCATTGTTATAGTAAAATAATATTTTTAATATTTATATTATAACTTATTTAATATTCTGGAAATTTTATATTAAACATACCTTTATGTTTTTCCAAATTGCGGTTATACGATAATGTCGTTTGGGGACGTGTGGACTATCGCCATCTCAAAATGGTGTGATTCATTCACACATCACATGAAATTCATTATAGACTTTTTTAGAAAATATATATGATATAAATGATATATTATTGATACTGTATTTATATTATATATGTATACATATTTACATACCTTTCATTTAATGTCCATTCTTTCAATATGATAGGAAAAAAAATATAGCGTTTATGCGTACGTATGACCTACCGTGTCCATGAATGGTGTTTTTAGTTTTCCTTAAAAGATTATTATAAATAATTATATAATTAATATATAAGATTTTTATATCATGTTTTATATTATGGTGATGACGGACTTCTGACCACATGGGATATTGACATCATACCATGTTCATTTTTGACTCAAGAATCAAATATCGACAAAGCATCCTATATGAACATAAATAATTGTGTAATTGTTATAAAATAATAATAAGTGATATAAAATGAATAATAAATATGAAAAGGTTATAAAGAAAGTAAAAATTAACCTAATTTTATTATTTTGTAAGATAAATAGCACACATGACAAATCAGACTCGAGGTAAGGGACTTCATCTCAATCTTATTTTATTGAGGCATTTCTTGATAATATGCACCTTTATTCTTTTATTAGGTGTATATACAGCCACTATGACATTTCATATCCATATTTTATCTATACGAATGTTAATTTAAATTTTGGTAAATGTATTAATTTGTGAATATTAAGATGTAAATGTTAATAGTGGTATGAGACACCTTAAACCTTTAATGATTTACTTATCAAATCTTTTCTTCATGATATTAATTCACATTTTTATTTATAGGGATATAGAAGGATTATACATAACATTTTATTTCTATATTTTAATTTTTTTCAAAAGGAATATTTTTATATGAATCATTTTACTTTCTTTACAAAATGACAAAAATAATTTTTTTAGAAGGAAAATAAATTAATTATTCCATTTTTGGGTGTTTTGGTATTGAAAATGGTTTTGAAAGTGGTTTGAAAATTTCAATGTCTTGAAATGATTTCTTGTGATTGAAAATAAAATTTTATGAGTGGAATGTTAATAATTACAATATTTTATGTATTATGATTATATAATGGTACTTTGACATTTTAATGGTGGTTACATGATAAACTAAATATGGGTGGTTATGTGATAAACCAAATACGAGTGATTCCATGATAAAACAAGGATGGGTGGTTATGTTATAATATCTAATATATTGGGTATGAAAGTCATCCGTATGACTATTCCATTTAGTGATATGTGTGGAAGTCGACCATATAGTTATTCTATTTAACTATGGTTATGTCCCAAGTCACCTTTATATGTTATATGTGATTTTTATGGGTTTTATTGTAATCTTTTAATGACAAAAAATGGTAATAAATGAGGTGATATTCAATGAAGAGTATTTACTACTTCTTAATGGTAAAAAATATCACTTTATGATAACGTATTCATGGTTTACATGTTTTGAAAGACTAAAAGTTTTCCTTTTTTATGTATCCCTTAATAAGATTTTTTATTCTCATCCCAAATTTTGAATTGTTTTTATAGGATTTAAAGTATAATGGTGTCAAGTATGAGATCAAGGAAAAGTTATGATGATTTAACATGAAACAAAAACCATGTTTCTTTTCAAAAAATTTGGTTTTATGAAAAAGTGGATAGTGGGTAGAAGTGTATAATTTGTAATATTTGAGTTGTTATTTATAATTTATGGCATATTTCTATAATTTAATAAACTTGAAAAGATCCTCAATGCGATATAATGCAAAATTATTAACTTAACTAAATATTATGTAATGTTTAAGGCCAGAACCTTATATTTATACCCTTATTCTCATGATTATTATTACATATCTCCTTGTTTACCCTTAATAAGAATTTTATCTCACCCCTTTATTATGTTTCCTCTACACAAGTTATGAAGAATGGTTTTAAGTAGGAGTAATAAAGGGGATGGCATTTATGGGATATGTTGAAGATATTTCACCAAGTTATAAGAGTTTGATCCATGTTTCCAAAGAAACTAAAATATTAAAGTCCTCAGGCATGAAATTTTATAATGTTATGAATATTCATATAAAATGATGTAATATCCATATATATTAATCTTGGGTAACTCTAAATATTCCCTTCACTATACATTTTTGACAACCAAGAACTATATTGTTTTTTTATACTAGGGAACTTGATAAGAACTTATTGGTTAAGTGAAACAATTATACAACTAAACCATTACTTATTTAAGTCACCCTAAGGATATTTTTGATAAATAGGGTATTGAAGTAGGATAATGGTAGCCAGATCTCTTTCACTCTTATCCATGGCCATACCTTTTCACTCACAAACTCTATTCCCAATCATCTTAGAAACTTAAAAATGGATCCCAATTTCCTATTTTACTCTAATTTAAAAGGAAATAAATGTTTTTATTTTAAGTTGGATCCTTGAGGTATTATTACTTCATAGTGCACAATTCACCCAAATTCAAGTAAAAAAATCAATGAAACAAGTCTTATTTTTATCTCCTTAAATATTTTTATTTTAAACATCACTAACCAAGTTCATAGACTTAAAAATAAATGAATTCAATTTGATCTACCTATTAGATAACAAATGGAGATAATTATTAGATGTTATTCGAAATCAGTACACTCACCATAAACCCCTAAACTCAGGTTTCAATCAGAACTTAGTATATACATAATCAAGAAAGTAAAACAGGAGTAAAAATTAATTTCAAATGAAATAAATAAGGTAAGTAGAATACTATACTTGAAATATCTTATTATGTGGGGTATTGTTTCAATTAGTCCTCATTTTTAATTATTCTATCTTAAAAAATATAAGTAACACTCTCAGTGGGTAAAATTGTGCTTATTAAAAAAATCAAAAGAAAATTGAAAATATTGGGATGATTTCTAAGAGAATTGATTTATAGGAATCATCCAAACACTTTCCCATTTAATATTCAATTTTATAATTGGTAGGTTTATCTAACTTTTATCCTATAATGTATAAATTATTCTTGTGTTCATTCACTATTATTGGATCTCTATTGTTTGTACAAATATTTACATCTCCATTTGGGTTTACTTTATTTATGTTCTATGGTTTAGTCCACCTAGACTTTAGTTTCATAAAAAACACCTTAATTAATTAATTAAACATAATTAAAGGTTTCCCTTCCTTGGAAGATTTCCTTTGAATTAGTCTATCATGAAAAAAACATAACCTTTTCATTTATATTTCCCTCATTCTCTTATGATTCGATTATTATATCTTCAAGTTCTTTCATTTCAAAAGTACCATTGTATAAAGCACTAATGTAGTACATGTTAGCATCCCTCTTAGTCCATAATTACTTTTATTAATTCTATATAATAAAATGAATTTTCTTACCAGAAAAATCTTATAGGGAGACACAACAATGCGAGTTTTAATGTTATTTTTGTATCCCCAAATAGAATCCTTCAGTATATAGCTATAATCCTTCATTTAGAATGTCAATTTATTTTACATAATTCTTTTTAAAGACTTACTTATAATTTAAAATTGTCCACTAGTTTGTGGATGGTAGGTTGTTCGTATATCATTCTTATATTTATACTCCTCAATTAGTATTCTAAATTGATGATTCTAGAAGTAAACACTATAGTCACTAATAATAATCCTTAGAACTATATATTGGAAGAATATATATTTCTTTAAATTGAAACCATATAATATTTTTTGGAAGGGTTATGGATTTGACCCATTTAAATACATAATCTACTGCTACCAAGATATATTCATTCCCATGATATTTTAGGAACGTTACAATGAAGTCTATATTCTATAAATACAAGGTATATACTTCTAGGAATATAAACCAAGGCATATATTCACTTCTTTACACATTTACAATACTTTGGAAACTATAATAGTTCTTAAAAAATTATCTAGAATCCTTGAAAATAACAAAATAATAAAATTCACTCCAAAGAACCTCAGTATATATTTTTCAATTTCTAAAAATTCCACCACATTGAATTGGGTAGCGGTGGTTGAGAATTGAAAATACCTCCTATTCTAGTACACATATTAAAATAATTCCATAACCTCATTAATTATATTGAAAAGAATAATCCTTGATACAATACATCACATCAACTTCAAATTTCTTACTTTTATTCCAAGTGATTCCTTATGTCATCTTACTAGTAGATATAATTAGAAAATTAATAATACAATTGGAGTCACTTGGTTATGACTGGAAAAAAATTACTCATCTAAAAAACCACCCTTTATATGATTAGAAAGATATTATATCAAGTCTAATAATATATATAGGTCTTTATCCACATGACTTTAATAAAATTTCTTATTTTTAATCTTAAGATCAAATTATTTTAGAAAAAACACCCATATAATAATTCTTGGGTTGTTTTCCTTTTTTCGCATTATTTTTTTTAAATTTGTGTGGTGTATGTAAATAGTTTATTTTATTCCAATGAGATATGACCTGAATTTTTATAGAGCACACACAACTACTATAATATCCACTCAATTGTGGAATAATTTAGTTGTGTAACATTAAATAACTAGATTTAATAGTAAATTACATATTTATTCATTTATATTTTATACAGAAGGATGTGTCCCATTATAAAGTCACTAGCATCACACATTATCTCAAAAGGATAACTAATTAGGTGTTGTAATGATAGGTGTTGAGAATAATTCCTTCTCTAATATTTCTAAATATTATTGGCAGTTCTTATCAAAATTGAATTTTTCTTGAATTTATAATAGTGAGAGAAATGGTTTTTAAATCATCGATAAGTAATTAATAAATCTTCTATAAAACCCTGAATGTCTAAGGAAACTTTTAACATCCTTAACTAATGTTGGTGGGGGGTAGTTATAATGACCTAGAAATTTATATATAAATGTTCCATTATAAATTTTTATGTGTGACATATTTAGTAATGTAGTATAGTATAAAACATGATGATAAACTTTATTTAATTAATTTAGAATATTCTATTTAGTAAATAATTAAACCTAATAAAATAAAAAATATTAAAATGGGAAAATAAATAGAAAAAATAAATAAATAGAAGAGAAAAATTTATATATTATATATCTCCTAATATTATCGCACTCTCAAATAACATTGAAAAAAGTAAATAAAAGGTGAGTAATGTAATATTTATTTTGAAAATTAAGAATTTGATCCTTGATAGAATTTGAAGAAATAGATGAATGGATAAAATAGAAGGTATTAGTGGGAAGTAGAAAATTATTATGGACATTGGGCATTATGAATATTGTATATTATGGCTATTGGTTATGTAGTTTTTATAACATGGTCATTAGAATAAAAACATATTAAGGGTAATTAAGAAAAATAGTAGATGTAAAAGTTATAAAAAATGGCCTCAACCAGTAGAATCATACCTTATGAAGCTCATTTATAAGATCATAGGAGAGAGGCAATATCATTGGGGTTATCACTTAACCAAGCCCAAATAGAGCTTAAATAAGTGAGGTTTGAGTAAAACCGCCTACAAGAAAAGTTCAAGTTAGTGGAGATCACTATTAGATTGATGTTAATCAATCCACCCCTAAAAGTACTACAGTATCACACCTTACCCTTAGGGTATATGCCGATGTAATAATGGGTTATATATCTAGACCTTAGTATTATAAAGGTGTAATTTACTTTTTAGAAATGAAATAGTGGTTTCTTCAATCTCATTTTCATCATTATTTTATTTAATAAAATACATATGAATATAAGATGAATAATATAAATATTTTTTTGGATATAAATAAAATATAATTGTATTTTTGGAAAACTTATAATTTCAATTAAAATAACTTTTTATGATGAATTAAATTGTTTTAAAAAATTTATTTTCATTAAGTAGTCTTATAAAACATTATTTATTTAAATAAAAATGATTATATAATTTAAAAATGTCTTATATAATTTTATAAAGGTCGAAAATTTGATTATGTCATAAAAACTATTTATTTTTAAATAAATAAGGTTTTTATTTAAATTTAAAATTATCATATTTTTAAAGTTATTTTGATAAAATAAATATCTTTTTTGAAATCATAACATCAAAATTGGAAAATGGTTAATTTTTCATTATTTTCTACAATAATCAATTTTTTGGGTAACAATTAAATATTGAATAAATATACGGTAAGTATTACATAATAACATAAAAGTTATGTAATAATGACCATAAATGTATTTATCAACTAAAAAAACATTTAAATTAAAATAAGGTAATTTAATATGATAATATTATATTTTCAAATCTTTAAATAAAAATTAAAACCCTAAAGGATATTTTAGGATTTTAAAAACAATTATTTATAAACATTACTCACTTACACATCTTGAATGATATTATTTTAAGGATTCCACTTCTTAAAATAATAAAATATTTTAAACCACTACTCCTTGGAAAATACCATGCGAAAAAAACAATGGTAAGGCCAATGGTTTTGTAATTTTTATTAACTAGGTGCCCGAGGCTTATGTTTGGAAATTAATAGACAATCCCCTCTCTTTTTGTTTAAATACCCTCCTATAATCCTATTAATCCTAAATATAAATACTTTAAACATGAATTTATTCTCATTTTTCCTCTCAAAACCCTTCCTAAGTAGTTTTTAAGGTTTTAAGGAGCACCTCCCATGATTTAAGAAGCTACCAAGCAAGGTAGGGGTTCTCTCCCCCTATTTTCAATTCAAGAACTTCCTTTGTAATAATACTTTTTATTTCCAATTGGATATATTCTAATGTGTTCATAATCACCCCTTAATATCCAAAATGATGTTTTATTAATGAGATACTACTCTTCTGTCATATTAATTCATTCCATGAACTTTTATATAGTCTCATCGTGATAGTGAAATTATCTCTTGATTTTCTATACCATACCCTTATGTTGTGAATACCCAACACTATCTCATTCAAGGGTATATATAGATATAAATATACTTCATTTGTTTTGGAATTAATTTATAAAACATATATTCATCAATCATTAGATTGAAATAATGAAATATGTTCTTTTAATATATGATTTATGTGACACATATAATTTTAGAAATATGAAGGGTGAACCTTGATAGAGATAAAATGCATTAGGTAATGTTTTAATCTCATGAGATACCATGTATGGTGAATATATAGTTAGCCTAAGAACACTATGTTATGATGTATTGGTGGTTAGAATAAACTTATTCTTATGATGCCACATTTTATATTGTTTCCACATTCCTATGATACCATGATTTTATGATGTCATTTTATCATGTCATGATTTTATGTGAGTATGTATTATTCTTAACCCTCTATGTTATCATGTTATGCCTAATGAATCAAATGTATTATTTATCCTCATTTGATTATTTTATTATTCCCTTACTAGGTTTTATAGCTCATCCTTTTTTATATATGTACCCAAGTCATCCTGTATAGTATTAAGATTTTAAATGAGGCCAGAATCACATTATAGAGTTTAAAAAAATTATTTTGTATATTATTTTAATGTTAATTATCCATATATATAATCTCCAAAAGAAACTAGGCCTCTTTATTTTTTATAATTTTATTATATAGATATTTATATTAAAATCATGAAATAAAATTTATTAGAAATATGGGTTGTAATAGTTGGTATCTAAGAAAATTCTAGTTTTTTGGATTATAATTAAGAAAAAATTAGTGAAACCCTAGGGATAACTCTGAATATAGTAAAACAATCCCTAATTTTGGTAAAGTATAGAGTTTTTCATTTACTAGAAATTAAATCCCTATCTGAATATAGGTATGTGGCTATAACACAGATTCTCCAAGGGGTAATCACCTTGAAAAAAGATGTTTGAGTTTTGAATTGATATTCACTCGATGAATGATGAGTGGGCCTAAGACTAAACACTTGGCTAGACACTCCTGAGGTATATACTTTAGATAATTCATATCCTCTTTACAAAACCATTATGAAGGATTTCGATACATGTTATATTAGAGAACTTGAATTATAATTGACCATGCATAACCTAGATTAAAACATAGATATTTTTAAGTTAGGGTATATATTTCATTACTTCTAAGTTAAGAATATTTAAATTTTATATTTTTATTGAATCATGTATCTTTATCAAAAACTTTCCTTTATTTTAGAAAATGTTAGGAAATAGATGAATTGTGTCAACAATATATGTGATGATTTCCCTAATGAAATGCCTCATATTATGGGATAAGGAGTTGATAAATTCATGTAAGTACTAGAAAAAATAACTCATGTTATGAGTAATAACATGAATCATGTCTAATTCCCTATTTCACCTAAGAAATAACAAGTCATATTTGAGTCCTTTATACGATAAAGGCCACTGACTTTTAGTGTATCTTCTGATCCCATAATGTAACAGTGGATTAAATCTATTGATAAGATATTATCTATCATCAAATTCATTGATTAAGACTAATTAATATTCGATATTTATCACCTAGATGGAGAATATGATTAGTGGTGGACACTAATCAATAATATAAATCCCAATTAGGACATTAAATCCATGGAATGAGATGGATTGAATAAGTTATTTTTCAATAAATATTTTATCTATACTCTCTATCTTAAAATGAATAGGTAATTCCTTACACTTAAGAAAATGGTGGATGAATATATTATGTATTATAAATAAAACTTCATAAGGATTTCATGATAAACATTGGGATTTATCACAGATTCTGAAATTAAGGTTGGTATCTTCTTTTGTGAGTTAAATATAGGTCTTTAAAAATATTTGGTGATTATAGACTTCAACATCAATGAAGAAATTTTCCAATATACCCTAAATATAGATATGTAAATTAGTGATTCCAAGTGATCCTATGGGAATAGAGATAAGTAGCAGAGAATGGAGTTTAACTCCAGAGGATCATTATATAATACTCATGGTGAAAATAAAATCCAACATCCTATGTATCATTAGTGTTGGAAGAAGCATCCTAGAAACTACCTCAAAAGGACAAGGAGGGGTTTCAAGCATGCAAGGGAAGGAAATCAAGTTAATGAATTCCACAAGGAGATAAAGAATCCCAATAATGTAATATAGTAAAATAAGGATATAATCAATCCTTAACCTATGATCCAATGTTTAAACTGTAAAAAAATATGTACACTATGCATACCAATTCCCTAAGCCAAGGGATTTCAATGATAAATCATGATAACAACCTATAAAGCCAAGGGAT
Organism: Viscum album; assembly: GCA_963277665.1. Lineage (NCBI taxonomy): Eukaryota > Viridiplantae > Streptophyta > Magnoliopsida > Santalales > Viscaceae > Viscum > Viscum album. Next base: position 510,632,676 of record OY728136.1, on the reverse strand, counting down.
AATGGGAGGGAACATGATATCATAACTACTAAGGTGGACCCTGATAATGAATTGGTGATAGGTACATAGGTTATTCATTCAAGAATAAAGAACATATTATTTTATTCTAGTTCAATGTATTCTTTTATATCAGGAAATTTTAGTAGAACTATTCAAAAACCACCTCAAAATATAGAGTTTGAATTATCAGTGAAAAAAAATGGGGACATTATTGTATCTTAAGAATATAACTCCTCCTTAGTTAATCTTTGTGGAGAAAATATCTCAAAAAACCTTTACATACCCCATTTAGTAGAATTCGATTCTATTTTGGGAATGGATTGGTTGTAATTAAATAAATCCAACATCAATTTTTTTAATAAGTAAAAAATCTTCCATATCCCCAATCTTTCTTTGATTCTATACAAGTGAAAAGAGGAGGATGAATCTCTTTTGTAAACATCTTATCAAGCATGGGTAACATTACCACATGAGAAATTATATCAAGATCAAATGATTGATAAAATGGAGATGATCACTCTTAAAGTCATTACCATTATAATGAAATATGTTGATATATTCTCTAAAGAGTTAACCTAGACTTTCCCTAATCAATAGGTTGAGTTATCAACTGAACATATATCTAGAGCTCTGCCAATATCCAAGAATCCATCCCTAGTTGAATTGAAAAAACTAAAGAAGAAGCTACAATAGAATTTTGAAAATGGATTCATATGACCAAGTACTTCACCATGGGATGCACTATTCCTATTTGTCAAGAAGAAGGATAGGTCAATACATTTATGTATTAATTTACATGATCTTAACAAGATCCTAATAAAAAAACATCCCCTTCCACAGATTGATGACTTGTTTGATAAACTACATGGAGCCTAATAATTCTCTAATGTGGACCTTTGATCAATATATCATCAATTAAAGGTGAAGAAGGAGGATATTCCCAATATTTCCTTTCATATAAAGTACAAACACTATGAGTTCATAGTGTTGTCATTATGACTGACTAATTCTCTACAAATTTTCATGAAATTAATGAATATAGTCTTTATAGATTACCTTGAAACATTTGCGGTAGTATATATAAATTATATTCTCATATACTCCAAAATCATGGAGGAACATGAGGAGCATTTAAGTACTATACTAGTAACTTTGAGAAAGGATAAATTATATCCATAGTATTGTTAATATGAGTTTTGGAGGGATAAATATCATTTTTGGGGAATGTTAACACAAGAAATAGGATATCTATAGATCCTTCAAAGATAATGGTGGCTGAGAAATGGATCAAAAAAAAATATATAATATAGTTTCATAGTTTCCTTATATTATTTAGGTACTATTAATAATTTTTATAGAACGTTTCTTGATTTTGAACCTCAAAAACCAATATAACTTGGAAGTGAGTGAAGGATTTTTGGTTCGATGAATAAAAAGAAAGCTTCATAGAGTTAAATAAAAGTCTTATCACTATAATTATAATTATACTAACCACTTAGGGGAATGAATTTTGATCCAAAATTATGTATAAAATAAGTGCTTAGATTGTTTACTCATAAAAATTGATACGGTGATAGCCTATTAATCATGATAATTGAGAGTGCTTTAGTGGAATTATACTATGCATGATATCAATTTGGTTACATTAATATTCACATTAAAGATTTGGTGTAATTGTATCTATGGGGTATGGTGTTACATATATATGGATCAGAAGAGACTCAAGTATATATTCACACAAAAATATCTCAATATGCACCAATAAAGGTGGTTAGAGATAATCAATGATTATAACTGTTCAATCCATTGCTATCCCGTGAAGGTGAATAAAGTGGTAGATGCATTGAGTAAAAAGGATCCTATAACCTTATCCATGATGAGGATTGAGAGGGATCCAATATTATTGGAAATGAAAAGGATAAACAGGGTAATCATAATGTAAGGAACATAATCTTACCTTTATAAAATTATTTCTTAACCATCCATTCTAGAGAAGACTAATGAAGTTCAAAGGGATGATGTGTAGATATACAAGAAGGTGGATTTTGTGAGGAAGGGGAAAGCCTCAAAATTCAATATTGATAAACACAGAGTTATGATATTTGGGATGAAATTATGTTTACCATAAGATCCTGATATAAAGAAGGATATGTTGAATTATGCTTATAACTGAACATTCTCCCTTCATATAGGGAGTAAAAAGATATATTGAGATCTCTAAGATCACTATTGGAATGACAATATGAAGAGGAAGATTATGGTATATAAACCAAAGTTCCTGGAATTTTAGTAAGTGAAGGTAGAAAGGGAAAATACCAAAGGTATGAAGCATACATTACCCATACATATTTGGAAATGGGAAAACATAAATATGGATTTTTCCAAGAGTCTTCTAAATACAACCAAAGAAAAAAATGTCCTATAGGTTGTGGTGGTCAATTTTAAAAATACCTATCATTTCATTTCCATTCAATAAGACTTATCACTAGATAAAATCATAAGGATATATATTATAGAAGTGGTTCAGTTTTATGGAACACTGCTATCTATTGTATCAGATCTAGATATGAGTTTCACCTCAAAATTCTAGAAAATTCTCCAACATGACATAAACACTGAATTGAACTTCAGTATGACCTTCCACCCTTAGACTGATGGAAAATCTAAATTTAATATCAATATACTCAAGTATTTGTTTAAATATTTCTCAATAGGATTCAATAGAGTTTGGGATTAACATATTACTTTGGTTGAGTTCCCATACAATAATAAATTTCACTCGAGCATTCAGATGAATCCTTACGAAGCCCTCTTTGGAAAGAAGTGAATAACTCTAACATGTTGGGTTAAAGTTAGAGAACAAAATCTATTGAGTCCTAAAATGGTTGAAGAAATGATTGATAAGTTCAAATCCATTTAGGAACACATTAGAGAAACAAAAAGTTAAAAAATAGTTATTTCAATAACCATCGACATGACCTGAAGTTTGAGGTTGGATATAAAGTGTTCCTTTGTATATCTCCCTAGAAGAGAGTCATGAGGTTTGTAAAGAAGGTGAATCTAAGTCCTAGGTATATAGTCACCTTTAGGATAATTGATCACATTAGATCTATGGAACATTGATAGAAACTCCCACCAAACTTGTATCAAGTACATGACGTATTCCACGTATACCTATTAAGGCGGTACATAGCATATACCTTGATTGTACTAAATCTAGAGGTGGTACAACTATAGAATGATCTTTCTTTTGAGGAGTAGAAAATAAATATCTTGGAATGTAGAGACAAAGTTTTATTTAAAAATTCAACTCACCTTGTAATATTTATTTGGTAGAACCATAAATTCAATGAAGCAACATTGGAATAAGAAGATGTTATAAAATATAAGTACACTCATTTTATTTCACCTTTCTGTATGAAAGGAAATTTCACGAGAGAATTTTATTAAGGTTGGAAGAATGTAATGAAATAAAATTTTATATAAATAATTTCCCTTTTATATTTTTATATGTGAAATATTTAGTAACGTATTATGGTATAAAACATAATGATAAAAATTTATCTCTTTAATTGGGAATATTATATTTTGAAAATAAAAAACCCTAGTAAAATGTATAATATTATAATGAAAAAAACAAAATAACTTGAATAGTGCAATTTTTATCATCTCAATATCCTAGGATTATCATACTCACAAAAAAACTATTAAAAGGAAATGGAATGTTAGTAGTATAATATTTAATTTAAAAACAAAAATATCGAACCTTGATAAAAATTGATGTAATAGATGAATGAATAAAATTAGAGGTATTAATTAGAAGTAGAAAACCATTTTGACCATTAGGAATTATGAACATTGGGAATTATGGATGTTGTTAATTCATCACTTATAATTTGATCATTGGAATTAGTGTATATTGAAATGAATAGTCAAGATCTATGTGAATGTTGATAGGGGTGATTCAATAGTCTGCCATTTTAAGTCTTTTTCTGTCATAAACTAACTCAGGTCGACCCTGAACTGATCGCCTAAGCTTGCCCGTGATAAGGCTCGAGAGACGTTCTCGATCCTCCCTGGATGGAGACAAGTGCCAAGGGCATCAAAAAAGTGATGGTGGGAATGTTTTCTCTCAATATAAATAAACAAATTAGAGGAATAATAAATAGAATCCTAAAATATGTAAACCAAACAGAATGACTAAGTAAGAAATGAAAAATAAAACAATATGAACTCGATGATCAATAAAGCTCCATGTGACCCCACAGATTATACTCTGATCCCAAAAACAAAAATTTCCCATGGAAATCGAGGCCAAGCTAGAACCTACACGTAAGACTAAAAAAAGAGAATAAAGTATAGGCATGAGTATTAAAACTCAGTAAGCGTACCCAAATAATCCATTCCCAGTGTATTTCCTTTAAATATAGAAACATCAATTTCAGGTTTGAAATATATTATATAAATCTAGTTTTTCCACACTTTTCATTTTAAATAAAACAAATAAAATTCCATTGACCTCCTAATTTTAAAGAAAGATTCTATTCTAAAGGGGAGGATTCTACTTTTGAGGGAAAAGGGGGAGAAAGAAACCAAGGCGTGAGATGTTCATTTATCATACAAGGGAAAAAGGGGAAAACATTTATTCTTTCAAAACATACTTCTAGAAAACTGTTTAAGAAAGACCAAAAAATTTCATTTTACCAAGAAAACATCATAAGCCATGAATAGATACTATTATCATATAATGAGGGAAATGGGATAATAGTGCTCTAGTAACCATACTAGGAAAGAAATATAAATCATCCACCAAAGATAATATAGTACGGGAGAAAACACAAGAATACCTAGGAACTCAGAGGAAAATCCAAAACATACTAGACATCTGAATCATCCTATAGTCATGCCTTACCCGATGACATCAATCCACCCACACACTTGGTCATACCCTACCTGGCCTAACTAAGGGAAAAAATCCAAAATTTGAGAAAATTACATACTAAGGGCCACTAGTTAGTGCATAATCTAAACCAATATAATAAGAATTTAGATAAGTCTTCATAGTTATGTTAGGATCCAATGTCATGTTCATAATGGGGTGTTCCAAACCAAGTCATGCAACAAACCATACATATAATCCATCATATAATCCACACAAACTAGCACCACCCCAGCCACCCCAAGGAGTAGTCCATTGCCTTTAAACCATAATCACATAAGGAAAGTCCCAAATCAAGGGAATTCCCATCTCTTTTTCAACCAACAAGGTAAGAGACTCATTTTGAGGAGGGGTTTCCAATGAAACCATTTGGAAAGTGCCAATTGATCCCCACATAAACTTCACATGTCAAACTATTTCCTAAATGACAACACAAAAACCAATTTTAAAAATAGAAACACACTTGGAAACCAATTTAATAATCCCATACCATCACTTCAAATCCAAAACACATTTATAAGAGCCATGTAATACTTACTCCTATGGGCCTTGTAATGGTTCCACATCACCCCTTGAAAGGTGGATTATCAAAATCAATAAAAAATAAAGGCCTTCGGGCCATTGGAGAAAACCCAATACAACCATTTCAAGCAATTAACATCAAAAAGAAATAACCTCATTTAAGATGAAAAATTTATTCTAGAAATCATATATAAATAATTAATGTACAAGGAAGGTTAGAAAAGAACGAAATCAATGCATTTAGAAATTTAAAGGGAAATACAAATGGATCCTACCTCAAAAGGGAGAGAACCAAGCCAAACACCTTGACACTCAATGCCTTTTACAAAGATCACTAAACACTTGCACACAGATACACTCCAATACAGACACACACATACACATTAATCCAATGTACACATTAACCTCGCCATGATTGAATATGTATAAGGATGATATATATATATACACACAAGTACCTATATATGTGTGTGAAAGTCTTTGAGGAAACACCAAATGATCTAATTAACCTAAAGGGAACCAAAAATCACCAAGGACTCTAAATAAAATTGATACAAACAAAGAAGGGTAGAAGAAACCAACCTAAAATTATGGAGGATGAACCAAAATGGACCTAAGCACTACAACTTCAGTGGAAAATGTATAAACACGCACAATGATGTCTCGGGAGACCCACTATATGCCCCAAAAATGGAAGAAAGAACCCAAATATAGTCAACCCATAATCTAGGGTTCAGATGAGATAAGAGGGGAAATGGGGAGAGGTAAAATCACCAAAAATATTCAAGAAGAGGTAGCCAGATACATTTCCTCAAAGGATCAATTGAGAAACCTGAAGAATTAGGGAGAATCTGTAGAGCGGGGATCTCACTAGAAGGGAAGAGCACATGCGAATGAGTGGTCTAGGGGGGGTGCATTGCATGAGGTAGGGGAATAATGGAGAGGGTTACATAGGGGTTTATTTTTATTTAATTTTCTTAATTTAATTAATTTATTTCAAAAAACTCTACACAATGTTTGGGTTGCATGTTTTGGAAAAATGTGCACTAACTCTTCACCCTTTACTGGGCACCTAGAGTACCCTGCATAGGTTGAACACATGGTTTTCAAAACCATTCACTAATAGTGCAGTTAGATCTTTCAAAAACTGAAGAATCTATTGCATGGTTAACAAATGGTTTGGAAAACCATGCGACATGATTTGTATGCCCAAAAAATATTATTTCAAGGAAAAAACACCCAGAAAGGAATAAAATTAAATAGGATCTCAAAAATAAATAAAATAATGGAAAAGTGTTAGATCAGGGTGTGATAATTCTCCCCACCATGACAATTTCTTCCCCCCAAAAGTCCCAAGATATTTGGTTGATCAAAACCAAAGAAAGGATGAATTGCAATACAAGGAAAAACCTAAAGACTCTAATACATAAGAACCAAAACTCACTTCCGTTCAAAACTTATAACTAAAAAATCCCAAAAGAAACTATGAGACCACCCCCAAAAGAAGACAAACATCCAAGGAAAACATCACATAGGAATAAAGATCTTGAACAAACAATAAAGATATCATAATATGAAACATACTCTTTTCTAAACACAACCCAACAAGGAACACCCCAATCCCTAATAAAGAAACCATCGATGAAACTCATCGTGGCCTATTCAGAATATCCATAAGAATCCATTATATGACCAACTATCCAAGTAAACCAACTACAATTATCAGGGTTGAGTAGAGAAAAAACAATAAAGTACTCCGTAGAGAACACATGGATGTTTGGTTCTTCACAAGCTCGTCCCATGGTGGCCTCCCCACAATATTAATATTTCTAAAAAATATTGATTTCACAACCCAGAATAACTCTCGAATCCTAACAAAAGAAAGAAAAACTCAAAGAAAAGAATCATAGGACAAAAAACACCACCATTCTACATCAAAAACATTAAGAAATTTAAAAAGAAAATCCCCATTAAGAAAGGGTTCCCAAAATACCTAAAAAATCATTATCCATACCCAAAAGAAGAAAACACCACAGAATACATTAATTAAAATAAAAAATGAATTAAAAAAAAGAATATTCTGATTGAGCATGTGCTAAAACTAAGTTCATCCAACTAAGATATAAGGTTATCCAAGGGAGTGGGTCTGGATCCATGTCACTTATAGATGCCATCGTGGAAAAACCTTTTCAAATGACCTTAACAGTCACATGTATGACATATCTTAGGTGATTTGTGACATGAAAACCTTCTATGCCTGAGATTACCACACTAAAAACACATCTAGAGATTACTCTCAAATGAATCCAGGGAGATAGAATACAATGAAATTTTTGTACCTATTCTCAACTGACCAAACAAAGCTCAACCGGCTTCGAATTGAATAACCTACCTTAATACTTCTTCATAATCATTTGGGAAATAAGGCACTGCCTGAAGGAATTCTGATCAAATACCCCTTTCAAAGAATCAATATTTCAAAAATTCATCCCCAAAAAGGTTTGGGAGATATGGAACTATCTTGATGAAGCTATTAGAATACTCCAACACTGCTGAATCTCCCTACTTAATACAGTACAATGTTTAACCCATCGGTATCCTCAGGTCATCATGGAAGTGCTACTTGATGAATAAGTATTTAAAGCATTCCCATGAGTAATTATTCTATGGGTTGGCCTGAAGAATTGATTTCCACCATTCCTAAATTAGTCCTTCTAATATAAATGTGTCAAGATAAATCTTTAGAGGATCAGGAGATTCAAGAGGAAAAATGATCTCCTCAATATTTCATAGGTGTTATTCATCTTTCCTTGGCTTGAGTTGCCTAAAGAAATGAGGACGGTTCGACTCTCGGAGCCTCTGGGAAAACTCCAAATATTAAGGACCACCAGGATTCCTATCCAAAATGGATAAACCAAACATCTAAAGCATGAATTGATAAAAAAAAATACATATGATTAAATAACCACTTGAAGATTCTTTTCAAAATACCTTAGAACTTAGTGGGTATGTAATCTGAAAATAGGGAGCATGAAACCAAATCAAACCATATCATAAATTAGAATTCCACATCTCATTTTCAAATAAAAAACCCAAAATCAAAAAATAATTTCAATCTCACCCCAAACACATAAAATATGAATCTCAAAAAGGGAAAATCCAAAAAAATAAAAAATAACACACACTCATAATATTTAAATCAATGAAATTCCCTCCCTTCTTGAATAAACTTTTCATAAAAAATAAAAAGCCTTATGAACCAAACACCCACCCTTGGTAATCCATGAAGCCTCACATATATACATTACCATGCTGGATCAATCACCCATCAAAACATACCAATAAACATCCACTTACCACATACATTCATCCATATACATATATGTGAGCACTCATAGGAATACCAAGGGCCGAATAAAACAAACATTACCACTATTTTAGCCACTTTAAAAATACCCCAACCAATTTTAAAACCATATCTCACCATCATAGAAAAACATTCTCAAATTTAAAATTCATTTTAAAATTTCAAATCTTACAAAACCTTAAAGAACCCATTTTATTAAAAATTAATCCCATTTTAAAAACAACCCATTTCACTCTCTAAAATATTTAATCTTTTGGTTTTGGAAATATAAATTTGATAAACCAAAAACCATTTTTTAAGACAAAAATCATTTTAAAATATAAATAAAAACAACCCTAAACCATTCCAGTCCAACAATAATTACAAACAAAAGCAACCTACCACTCAACAAATCAAAAATATGAAAATATAAAAAGTACCCAAAACAACTCACCAAGGGAAACTAGTGTTGATGGGTGACTTGTAAATATGGTTAGAATTCATATGAAAATAAAAATACCATCATAGAGAGTCTTCTAGTACCATTCCTTCAGCTCTACATGGCTTACCAGGCCTTGTGAGATCATTGGAACAACTTTCCTAACTCTCATTTAATTTTCCAAAAACAAAACAACCCAATAGAACCAAACTAACCAAGAAAAACCTAACCTCCCATGGTAACTCAAGGTTCAGTATAGAAAGTGTTGGCCAAAAACTTACTCATACCTATACAATAAGTTTTTATAGTACTACTCCATAAACCTTGACATCCCAAATAAAAAAAGGTGCTCTAAAATATAGTTCCTCTAAAGAACCTAGGATTTGATATCATTTTATCACAAACTAACCCATGTTGACCCCAAACTGATCACCTGAGCTGGCCTGTGGAAATCCCTGAAAGGTGTTCTTGATCCTATTTGGATGGAGAAAAGTTCCAAGGGAATAAATAGAGTGATGATGAGAATGATTTAACCCAATATAAATAAACAAAATCAATGGAATAATAAAGGACCATCCCAAAATAAATAAACCAAACAGTACAACTAAACAGGAACTAAAAAATAAAACTAACAGAACTTGATAACCACTAAAACTCTACATGACCCCATGGGTCACAATATGATCCCAAAAAAGAACATCACCCACATTGATTGGGAATAAGTGGGAACCTTCAACTAAGACTAAAAATAATAATGAAGTATATGCATGAGTATTACAACTCAGTAAGTGTTCTAAAGTGAACTATTCCCAATGAATTTTCTTTAAATAAAGAAAGATAAATTTCAAGTTTGAAATAAATTATATAAAAATAGATTTTCCCCAATTTTCATTTTAAAGAAAACAAATCGCAATCTATTTCCCTCTTAATTTTAAAGCACACTTCAATTATAAATGGGATGATTCAACTTTTGTGGAAAGAAATGGGGAGAAAAAAACCAAGGTGGGGGATGTTCATTTTTCATAAAAGGGAAAAATGGGAAAACATTTATTCTTTCAAAACATATTTCTTGAATCCTTTTTAAGAAAAACACACATTATCTTTTTACCATTAAAACAACATAAAACATGAGTAGCGACTATGATCACACAATAAGGGCAATGAATTAATAATTCTCACACAACCATACTAGGAAAGAAATTGAAATAATCCATCGAAGATAATATAGTGTCATAGAAAAAATGGTAATACCTAGAAGATCAGAGGAAAATATAGAACATACTATACATCTAACTCATACCGTAGGCATTACTAACCCAATGACTTCAATATACACACACACTAGGTCTTACCATACCTAGCCTAACCAAGGAGCATAATCCCAAAGTAGAGGAAAGTGAATACTAAGGGACACTATCTAGTGCATAATATAAACTAGTTCAAAAAGAATTATCAGGATTCCTCATATCTATTCTAGGTTCCCATGTCATGTTCACAAGTGATAAAAGCTGGCACCACCCTGAACACCCAAAAGAGTAATCCCTTTCCTTCAAAAAAACCAATTAAAGAAATAAACCATACATACAAGCGATCACTGAAGTCACAAAATCTGGAACCACCCTGAACATCCCAAAGAGTAGTCCCTTTCCTTTAAACCATCATCACACAAGTGAAGTCCCAAACCGAGGGTACTCCATTCTCTTTTTCATCCAACAAGGCAAGATACTCATTCTGAGGAGGGTTTTTCCTACAAAACCATTTCAAATTTGGCAATTAGAAATCACATAACCTTCACATGTCGAACCATTTATTAAATAACCACACATATTCCACATTGAAAAACAAAAAAAATCACTTGGAAACCCATTTAAGAAACCCAAACCATCATTTCAAATCTAGAAAACATTTATAAGATCCAAGTGGACATTTTATCAAGAACTTGGTGTGAAAAACCCAATACAACCATTTAAAAAAATTAAAATCAAGCAAAAATCACCTCATTTCACATCAAAGATTTATTCAAGAAATCATACATAACTAATTAATATCCAATGAAGGTGCCAGAATCACGTATTCAATGAATTATTAAATTTAAAGGGAAATGTAACGGGATCCATCCTCAAAATGGAGAGAACCAAACCAAACACCTCGACACTTGATGCCTTTGATGAATATCACTACACACTTACATGCACATAGACTCCTATATATATATACACCCCTTAATACAATGTACAAATCCCCCTTTACCATGATGAAATATCTACAAGGAGTATACACACACACACACACACCTTTTTATGTTTGTGCAAGTCTTTGAGGAGCCACCAAATAATCTAATTAACCTATAGGGAACCAAAAATCACTAAGAACTCTAAATAAAATTGAAACAATCAAAATAGGGTAGTAGAAACCAACCTCGAATGATGGTTTATGAACTAAAATGGACCAAAGCACTTCTCCCTCGGTGGTGGATGATGAAACATGCAGGAAAATGTCCCAAGAGACCCACCACATGCCCTAAAAATGGAAGAAAGAACCAAAATTTGGTCAACCCATAACTGAGGGTTCGTCGAATAAAATAGGGTCTATGGGGAGAGGTAAAATCATTGTAAAAGCACAAAAAGTGGTATCCATATACCTTACCTTGAAGGATTGAGCAAGAAACTTGATGAAATTGGGAGAAGCTGTTGAGAGGGGTGCTCACCGGAAGGGGGGAATGCATGCGACTGATAGGTCTAGGGGGGGGGGGTTGCGTCGTGTGAGGTATGAAGAGATGGGAGAGGGTTAGATAAGTTTTTATTTTTGTTTCATTTCATTTTTAATTTAATTTATTTATTTTCTTAAAAAAATTATCTGCACATAGTTTGGAAAACCGTGCACCAACCGTGAACCCTATACTGTGAACCTAGAGAACCCCACATGGGTTGACTGTATGGTTTTATAAACCATGCGCTAACCATGTGGTTGGATCTATCAAAAACTTAGAAACTATTTCACATTTTCCACATGGTTTGTAAAACCACATGACTTAACCATGGGACATGATTTTCATGCCCAAAAAATCTCATTTCAATGGAAAACACCCAGAAAAGAATAAAATTAAATAAAAGCTCAAAAATAAATAAAATAACAAAAAAAATTTGTTTGTGGTGTGAGATATTCTTTTAGAATAACTTTTTCCTCTAGTTATAGAGTGATGACTTAGCTAAATCATAACACACATGCACACCCACAAGAATATAGTAATTTAAATGGTTCAGTACTTGATAAGAGTATCTAGTCCATGGTATAATATATAAACAATATAAGAGCACACAATCCATTATAAAATAATTGTTTTTTGGTTCAAAACAAGAAGGTTATAACCATAACTTAAATTTTATAACATTCTATTTGCAGTTCATGTGATTTTTGAACATATAATATGATAAAATGAATTTTGCAACAACAAAAATAACTTTCACCAATAGGATTAAATACCCAATCACTATGCTACTTGAATTCTTCATATTTTCCCTTATAAAAGTTATATTTTCTTATGCTTTGATATTTTTTCACAACAAATAGAAAGAACTTCCTTCTCTTATTTTTATCTCTCCCTAAAATATTCTTTAAATAAAAAAACACCACTATTCTAAAAAAACTATAAAATATATCATAAAACATCATTTACTTTTTTTCTTTTTTTATTCAACTATTTATGATACTATATAAATAATTTCAAATTAAAATAACTAGATTCCCCAAATCTAGTCTTAATAATAACTTCCATAAGAAAATACTTCCATAATTATTTGAAACTACATGTAAATGCTTAGAAATATCACAACTTCTTCATTATCCTTTAAACCTACATTTCCACTACATTAATTTCTATATATGAATCAATACATTCATTTTACTGTGATGTGATCATTCCAACTTATATAATGTAATTACTCCTCATCAATACCATCAAAAACACCTCCTTCTTCCCACAATAATTTCATAATAAACCACATATAATTATCATGTTTATATTTATACACACGGTCAGACATGTCCTTCATCATTCATAGTGAAAATATTTCCATGATATGTAAACTTTATGGCTATCTAAACAAATTAAAATTTGTAACAAAAACACATATGTTAACTATTTTCCTAAAAGGTCCATTCACAAACATAATTGATTCACCTACTCGACCAGTTTTCCTATGAGAATAACCAATTTTCCTCCTTGACCAATTCATAGATGAAGGTTATTCAAGTATGCATATTTGCCTATGCAGCCAATTCACCTACATGACCAATTCGTATATATAATAGGGTATTCAGCAATAAATATTCCATTATACCAAAAAAAATCTATACATGGATATTCCTTATTCAGTAGACTATTCATTCATGAAAATTTATCTACATAAGAAATCACATTTATAGATATTTTCTTATGCAAAGCGTGTACGCAGATTCACATATGTTGTTCTGCACTTCTTCCAACAACTCCCAAACTTCATATTTTTCCTCGTTATATGTTTCTTCCTTATTTCACTTTACATCCAAGATTTTTTTTCATGAATAATGATAAAAAATACAATGTCATGTATGATTTTTAAGAACACTTCACTTTAAATCAACCAATTTTAAGAACCCTTCCTATAACACAAACTAATTTATATATTAATAAAAAAGACAACACTCTAATTAATTTACCTTACCATTATCCTTATTCCAATCAATAAATAAGAAGAAAACTCATAGTATCAAAAATATCCCCCTTTGAATTTTGTTTTCAACCAAGGAACATAAATACATGAAGATATGAAACTCAAGATATGGATCACTATCCAATAATTCTAAGGCTACATGAGCAATATTTGTGTAGGAAACAAGAATTATTTAAAAATAAAACCATTATATCCATTAAACAGGGATCAATAATCATTATAAAATTGACTAATATTTACATATAGAACTAACATTAACATGTAAATAAATAGTTCCTTCAACCACTTCAAAAAACTGTCAAAATATTTCAAGAATTCTAATATCATAGATTACACATTTTAAAAACACCCCTAAATATATTCTCTCCCTTGATAGGTAAAGAACATGTAGATGGATAGATTTATATTATCATATCTTCTCCAATTTGAAAACAATATCAAAATAAAAGATGAGATATGGGGAAGAACACCATACCTTATCCTTAAAAAGAATAAGGTTGAACACATAAAATCAACCTCATATTCTGAAATGCTTCTTTAGACAATAGTTTAGCGAACACATCATAAATCTTCTTTTTTTCTTAGAATAAACTCCAACTTTAATTCATTTATCTAAACAAGATTTTTGATAAATTGGTATTTAATATCTGTCTTCTTGCTCCTATAATGTTGAAAAAGATTATTTGAAAAATTGAAAACACTGTGATTATTACATACAAGAAGAAGTGGTAACTTCAAACAAACTTTCAGGTCTTCTAATTGCATCTCCATCCACATTAACTGAGTTGCAGAATGATTTTTAGCCACATATTCCACATCATTAGTGATTAAAGTCATTATACTCTACTTCTTAGTGTGCCAACACACACACAAAAAAACACACACACACACCTTTCACCTAAGAAGAAAAATCCAACTGAATTGGATCTTCTATCATCAACATAGCCTTCCCAATCCACCTCAGTATAACCAAATGAATCGATCTTTAATGTGATATAATTTTTCAACCAAAAATCAATTATTCCTTCAATATATTTTAGAGTTATTTTTACAATAATAATATGTGACTCTTTTGGAGAAATTTTATATTTGTCACAAAGTGTGAAAACATATACTAAATATATTCTTAAAGATGTAAGAGATAACATACTTCTAATTAAATTTATAAATTCTTTTCTATAAAAATCCTTTCCTTAATCATATTTTGGAAACTTAGTTCCCACTAAAATGGGTGTGGAAACAAGATTCAAATCATTCATGAAAAAACTTTTCAATAGTTACTTAGAATACTTCTCTTGATAAAAGAAAATGAACCCTTTATTTTGAGTCATTTGCAATCCAATAAAGTATATCATTTCTCCAAGACTAAACAATTAAAATAACTCATTTATCTCTTTGGAAAACGTCTCACACATTTCTTCATCATTTCTAGTAAATATGATTTCATCCATGTAAACAATAATAATAAGTGATATCTATTTTTCATTTTTTATATAGATATTATTGTCCACTATTCATTTTTATAAAATTCATCTTCTTCAAGAAGGTTTATAACTTATAATTCCAAGTTGTTAAATCTTTTTTAAACAAAATAATTCTTTATTTAACATGAAAACATAATTCTCATCTTTAATAAATAAGAAACCACATGGTTTCTCAATATATACTTCCTATTAAAATTCACCATTGATAAAGGAGGATTTGAAACCCATTTAGAATATATTATATTTCATTTGTGATACAATATCAAGAAATATTATAATAGTTTCAAGCCTAGAAACTAAGAAACACGTCTTATAAAAGTTTACTCCTTCAATATGGGAATAACATTTTCACACAAGGCTTTATTTATTTTCCTAACTACTTCTCTATTTTCATTTAATTTATTTTGGAATACCCACTTTTTTTCAATGAATTTATTTTATTCCAGATTGGGTAACAAATCCCAAGTTTCATTATTCTCTATCTGTTATTGTTATTTATTCATAGAATAAATCCATTATTTATGATTTAATACATCTTCAACATATATTGTCTTAAACTATAAAAACAATAAGGTATGTTTTTTCCTCAATGTTATTATAGTTTTAACCTATTATCCTTGACCCCCAATGATATATTTAATGTCCACTTACTTTCTTATCCATTGATGAGATGAATGGAATTTTCCCTCATCACTTTAAATGGTTGAATCAATATCTTCATCCTATATAGCTTCTACATTATCATATATTTCAGAAACATTATCATGTTGTTTGGGCTAAACAACTCTATCTTCGCTTCCTATTATATCTACAACATAGTGTGAAATCTTTATATTAGAAAATTCCAGCAATTTGGCATCTGAAAAATCAATAGGTCTTCTAGTTTCTTTGTTAAATATTTTATACCCTATACCTTTTATAGGGTATCCAAGGAAAATACCATAAACCCACCATTAGTCAAAATTACCAAGATTTTCTCCTTTTATTTTGATAATTCTGAGGATATAAAAAACCTTAAGTAGTTAAATCTTGGGTTATTCTTATAATACATCTCATATAGAGACATGTAAAAATTTGTTGTATAGAAGAAATGATTTTGAATGTGAATTAATGTAATAATATCTTGTCTATAAAAAAACTAAGAAGTATAATGTCTAATTAGCATTATTTGATCAATAACAACCAAACATCTATTCTTTCTTTCAAACACACCATTTTTTGTAGTGTTTATGGTGAAATAAACTCTTGATGAATACCAAGATTCATAAGATAATCTTGAGACTCTCTATTTGTTTATTCAACACCATTATCTATTCAGTTCCTCTTTATAGAGTGTTCACATTCCTTTTCAACACTTATCATGAAAATTTTAAACTTCTTTAGAGATAATTATTTATGATTAAAAGAACAATATATGTAATAAGAGTGAAATAATTAAAAAACTAAAATAAAACAATTATCTTAATTTATTGATTAATTTATCATGGACCCACATATTTCTGATTAAATAATCTATAAGGGATGATAGTTATATATATTAACCTTCTTGTTTGAAAAATTTAAATATTTCCCTTTTTGGCATATAGAACATAACCAATATAAGATTATTACCATATCAGAGACATCGCAAACAATTCATCTAATTTTTTACTTCTTCATGCTTCTATAGAACATATATCCAATCCTTTTATACCATAATTTTTTCTTTATTCATACTTAGATAAAATAAATTCGGTGCATCTCCAACTTGGAATAGGTTTTCCTTAGTTCACTTTCCTCTTGTCAAAACTTCCACATATTCTAAACTTTTCACAATAAAACCATATATTTTGAAGTTAAACTCATTTTCTTTATCACAATATTTCAATACATTTATAGATTTTGTTTAAATCCATTAACAAATAATCCACTTCTGGATCTCAACTTTTTTTCCAATAATAGTAGATCCAATGACTTTTATTATGTGAGGCTCATAATTTCTAAAAGTCATTATTCCATAGTTATGGTATTTAAAATTCATAAATAAATTCAAATATATGTTTATATGTGAATAAAACCCACTATCCCGGATCCAAAGTTGTCCTCCTTTTGTATTCCCAAGTGTAGTTTCAACTATAAGATCCTTAACATTGCCATCAAATTTATCTCGATGATTTTAATTTTTATAATTAAAACTTTTTTAATGCAGTGGAATCACAAGAAAGGATTTTCCAAGCTATCTAGAATGATAAAACCTCTAAAAAATAATTTCAAGAAGTTTGAATCTATTATCAATCTTTATGTTAGGTTTTTCAAATCATATTTGATCATGTCTTCTTTAAGTGGGTTGAATTCTCCTCAAACTATGACTCAAATACCTTTTGTATCTATTATATTATTTATAATTGAACTAGTTTACTTTTATTGTATTCCAAAATCCTACACAACACCAATCATATCCATAAAAAATAATATTTTCTTTGTAACCTCCATACTTTTCAAAACCGTGTATCTGTGTTCCAATATAATTATGACAATCAATCATGGATCCTTTTTATGAACCAAAATTTTGGTAGAATACTAACATTTTGTTCTATATATTAGAAATTCTTTTAGATATAATAGAGCCTCAAGTTGTATCCTATTTTTCTTCAAATCTTGATTACTCATATATTTCATAATTTTGTAATTCACTTGATTTAGCTACACACATAGTCTTATTTAATTGTATCTTATTTTGAGAGCCTTTAAAAATATCTTCATCCTTGTTATTAATATTTTATGATTTTATTTTTTTAATATTTATAAGACTTAAAATCCGTAGATCTTTCACCAACTTTTGAAATTGAATTTTGGAAGTTAGACATTCCTTGTTTGGATTTAACAAGTTTTTGTTTAACAAGGTAAAATTATTTACCCTTCTCACTTATATTTTACTCAAGATTGATATTAATATTTTTCTCTTCATCAAGTAGCTTCTTCAGTTTTTCAATCTTTTTTAAAACTTTTTATTTTTCTTCTTCATGGTCTATTTCTTGATTGTTAAAATATCAAACATCCTGCTTTAACTTCTTGGTCTCTTTCTCTATATTTTCAATTTTTGAGATAAATTATTTCAATTCTCTTATTATCATAAAATCAATATGAGTTTCCTCTTATTATTATTTAGAGTTTCTTCTTTCATCACTGGAAAATATATCATCATTCACCTTTGCAATAAGCTTTCTAGCACCTCCATCACTATAATTTTCAACTTAACCACATTATTTAATGTTATCATCTTCCTCATATTTGGGAAAAAAATTATATTTAACTAACACATTTTTCCTTCATTTTGAATAAGTATTTTATTTTTATATATTATTATTTAGTGGTATTCATGGCCTTCCTTATTCTTTATCAGTATCATTATCTTTCTTTAGTCTTCGATAATTTAATGAAAATGTCAAATGGATCCATAGTTAAAAAACTTCAAAGGTAACTTTACTTTATACTCCCCTCTGTCTCTTTTAACATTTCTAGAAAATAAAAACAAGAATTCATCAAAGTTATCACTCATTTCATCTGCCAAACCAGATTAAAAAACCTTTTTATTAATAAAATATTTCTTTAACCTTTTTTTCTTAGTGTCTTTGAAGGATATTTCAAAATAAAATTCCTTTTATTTTGATTGAATTCTCTTTTCTCATCTCATATATAATGATAATACCATGAAAATCATCTATAGATATTATTTCAGGATCTATATCTTCTAAAGATAAATATTTAGCATCAAATATATCTAAAAAAATTATTAATACATTTTCAAAAAAAAATTGAGGCTTTTTATTTTTCTCCAAGGGTTCCTAAAGTGGTTAAAATATCATTAGACTTTGTGAATAACTCAAAAATAGATTCAAATTCTCCTATTTTAAAATATTCATATATAAATATATATATTTTTAAATTTAATTTCTTAACTTTCATTTTCCCTTTATAAATATTATTCAAATTATCCTATATGCCTTTAGAAGTTCTAATTACTTTAACCCATAAGAATTAAATTTATAATAGAGAAGAAAGAAAAAAATTTATAGACCATCCATTATTCCTATGATTATTTAGGTTTGTATAAGGTAAGGAAGAACCCTAAAAATGAGGAGTGAAACCATATGAAGTATCTTCTAAAACTTTATAGCCAATGAAAAATATATATGTTGATAATCTATTCTTCCAGATACGATATTTCTTTCCATTGAAGATAGGAATCCCCTTAATATTTACTAAGTTATGTTCAATTTTAGGAAACTTCTTCTTCAACATTCATACAACCTCTTGTAAAATACGGTACCTCTCACTGATACTAATTAAAAGGACTTATCAGGATCTGTGTGACCATTTGGAGGAGTGGTGAATCCATGGTCTATATTTTTAAGTTTTATTATTTTATAAAAAACATTCATATATATAAACAGAGTAATGAATCTATCAAAAAACAACATGAAATAACAACCAAAGGAACATAAGAATTTATTGGGTTTACTATTTAATAAGAGTATATAGTCCTTAGAATGATATCAAAACATTCTGAGATCTCCTAGTTCACTAGAAAACAATCCTTTATGGTTTACAATAAGAAGGGTATATCCATCACTTTCATTGAACTATAGTCTATTAACAATGTATTTTCTACTCATATAGATAATATGATAAAACATATTTTTCAAAAAAAAAAGAAATAACTTTCCCTAAAAGGATTCAACACATCATCATTATGATTATTGAATTCTTTTCATTTTCCATTCTATAAGTCATATAATTTTATTCTTTGATTTCTTGCACAACAACAAGAAAAAAACTCTTCTTAATTTTCCCTCTCTCAAATATTATTCAACACAACACTCAACACCATTATGAAACAACTATAAAATATATCATATAATGTTGGTTAATTTTTATCTTTCTTATTTATTAAAATAATTATGACTCCGTGTAAATACCTTTGAATTAAAATAACCATAATTATCAGATATGGTCTTCATAATAACTTCCATATGAAAATGCTTCAATAACTATTTGAAATTGTGTGTAAACATGAATAGATATTGAAACCTATTCATTCTACTTCAAACCTTCATTTCCCTCCATGTTAAATCCCTACATATATATCAATACATAAATTATACAGTGATGGGATCTTTCCAACTTCAATCTTTAAGTTCTTCCTCATAAGTACCTTCAAAACCATAACTCTTTATTTATATAATAATTGCATAATATTCCACATATAAATATGATGTGTATATTAATTCATGTAGTTAGATGTGTTATCCTTCATTCCCAATGAATGGATTTCCATGATATGTGAACTTAATTTCCAACTCACCCAATTCACATCCATAGAAAAAACACATATCCTAACCATTAACTTTATAGGTCTATTCACATATGTAATCAATTTTCTTACACGACTACTTCAATTATGAGTTTAATTAATTTTATTATATGAAAAATTCATATATTGATATCATTCTGGTATACATATTTTCCTAAGTAAACCAGATTTCCTGCATGACCAATTCATATACATGGTAGGGTATTGAGCTACACAGATTCCCTTATGCAGGAACACCCATATGTGGATATTCCTTATACAACAGTCTATTCAAGTATATAGATTCATCTTTGTGAGAAATCACACACACATATATTTATTTATATGGAGAATGTATAAAGATTCATATATGCAGTTTTACACTTCTTTAAATAGTTCTAAAACTTCATATTTTTTCCTATTCCACAAATCTTTATTTTTTTACAATATACCCAAGTAACTCTTTGCAGGAATCATGAAAACCAATAACATGAAATTAAATCTTTAGAATAACACTTCAAATCGTATTGACTGATTCAAATAACTCTTCCTACAACACAAACTAGTTTATGTGTTAAAAAATAAAAGACAAAACCATAATCAATTCCACTAATTATAAAAAATCGAAATATAGAGGCTGTTTTTTATGATTTGGAAGTGGTTTAAACCACTACCACATGGTTACGTGAAAATTTACAAAAAACTACCTCTATAGTTGGCATAATCATCCAACTCGCATCAGTTCTACCATTTAGCAGCGATTTCTGGGAACCATTAATGAATGTTTGTTTACCAGCAATTGTTTTGTTTTAGCAGTGGGAAACAGCTGTAAAAACCAAAAAATCATTGTTAAACAAGTATAAAATCTAAAATAGTAGTGTTTTAAACAACTAATAAATATTATTTTTTCATATATGTTGGTAGTTTAAAATGATTCAATATATTGATTTAAAAAAAATAAACTACAAAATATTTAGCCCAATAAAAACCAAACACAAATAGATATCCAAAATGTAATTCTCAACGATTTCATCCATCATGGAACAACAATCACCATAATAGTCAGATGCCACACCCACAATTGGAGCACAACTCAATCCTTGATTAATACAATGGGAAAAAATAACGCCACTATAAGATATTTTTGCATTAAGTACATTAGAAATCTATAACACATCAAGATATAAATAATTACTAGATTTTTTAAATACATACTCCCCTATATTGAATTTTAATTAAATACAACAAATCAATGATTCTATCATATACCATATTGATACCATTATGTATCTAAATCATTTCAGACAATCTAGTAAAAATATCCCTAATAAATCACTCCCACAATTGAAAATGTATATGAAGCAATAAAAATTCACATTGATTATTGTTCCAAATTCAATACTACATATAATATCCTAATAAACTCTTCTTTACACCCTCTCTATCTCTATATCCACTTCGTACTATGGGTACGTACATGAAAATTATGTAAAAAATTAAACAGTGTTTTATATTTAAATTTAAACTTAAAACCAATAAAAATTTGTGTACAAAAATGATTTTGAAGTTTTGTGATTTACTATATAACTACCATCCATCGATGAAATATAACTTTGAAAAGATCTAGTTGTCTTATGATATAATTAAATAAACTCTTTCTGAAGAGTGATGACCTTTGTATATTTCATATTTATATAAGCCCCATGTTCCAGAATTATTCATTTCATTTTAAAAAACCCCTCTAAGCTACATTAATGTGGAATAACATATGTAAAAAGAGATTCATGTTTAAAATATTAGAATTTAATAACATAATGAAATTCAATAACACCATAATGTATTAAAATTTCTTTTATCTATGAATTAAAGATATCATTTTTCCAAGATTAAAGGTCATGCCTTCAATCAACTTAGGTAATCCAAAGGGTAACTGATCCATCACCAGTTGGACTTGAATATGGAAAAATAATCCTATAAAATTATCTGTAGGGATCCCATAATAGTCAAATGGGACAACTATCTTCAATCTGTTTAGATTCTAGACATCTAAATTGTTCATATTTCTCTATGTAGTAATATTGTTTGCATCTTTTATGAAAAAATAGTTAGTAGTATAAAATGTGAAATAAATTTATTCACATTATTTTTTTACCTATAACTGTAACCATCCAATATCCTCATGATGAAACATGAGTGATGACCTACTCCCTCACTATTGAACCTGCTGATTGGGGAGGCATTGTTTCATATGCTGAGAGTCGACTGAGATTAGTGAAATTCTTCAACCTTGTGATTCCTATCAATTAATAAAATAAAACTAACTTCATAACATATATTTCAAAAAATTCATGGATATTTTTTTTAAATGATAACAGATACACAATACTGACAAA
This sequence comes from Viscum album, assembly GCA_963277665.1. Classification (NCBI taxonomy): domain Eukaryota; kingdom Viridiplantae; phylum Streptophyta; class Magnoliopsida; order Santalales; family Viscaceae; genus Viscum; species Viscum album. The sequence continues at coordinate 510,609,509 of OY728136.1, read as the reverse complement.
TAAAATATATATAGTTATGATAATTAATAACTACACATATAACATAGGTTCTTGATAAATTAATGGATGAATATACATATAATAATTTTTTCCTTCAATCATGTCATTGTCCTACTCCATTATTACTTTATCTACTTTACCCACCCTTGAAAGGCTAATATTTCCAATATCATGAAGGAAAAATATGTTTGTTTCTTGCTATTGATGAAATTCAATATTAGAGGTAAAATATTCCACTTCATCACCCATATCAAACAAGTCTTTGTGTTTTAGTTGAATAAATACACTCCACCCTTTATCCAAGAAATATTACACATAATATAACAATTTCTATTATGATGATAAGATATTCAGATCATGTAATTCATGGTCACGAAAATCCATCAAGCTATAGAAGTTCACAAAATTAAATTGCATGGAATCTATTTTAATACCCCTAGTAATATCAACCCACTTGATTTTGGAAAAAACAAATAAAAACTTCAAATGGCAGTTCAATTCAATAATATTAGTCAACTTTCTATAGTATCCCAATTTGGAAACCATAAATATACCACTATTTTGTGTTTTTCAACTCTCTTCCTAATAAAATATATGTAATTTATATCCACTCATATTGTAAGAGTCAAAATTTCTAGCCTATTTTAGTGGAACATGAGGTAGAAACTTCCTATCTTCTGAAAATTGAGTTTTAGTATCCATATTCATGATAAAAAATGTAATATACATTATTAGAATTAGAAAATATATGTATCAACCTAATATCCATATTTATTACAATATTTATGAACTTATATAATGTATAGACCATTATATAAGGCCATTATTAACAATTTTTTCTATATCTTCCTCATTTGTCTCCTTGTTTTTATCTTGATATCTTTAATAAATGGATCTCCAATGTCACTATTTAGCAGCACATATCTATTTGTCTGTAATAATTCCATTTTTGTTAGTGTAACATTTGAGATCCTCTCAACATATTTTCTAGTAATAGGAAATAGCTTTGATTTCCCATTTAGTTTAGATTAAGTCTATGCACCATCAACACGTCCATCTTCATTGAATCTTGTCTCAATATTATCCAAGTATCTAGAAAAAAAATTAAGACAATTCTCTACCAAATATCCTTTAGAAATAGATCTTTCAGGATGAGATTTATTTTTCATGTATGATTTCAAACGACTAAGACATATTTGAAATAAAATAAATGAAACATAATTATGTATTTAATAATGTGAAAATATTTTTTAAATTAAGATGAAAAAATATAAATAAAGTAACTCTCAATTGGATACATCTATCAATAATGTACGGGGCCTCCTAATTTAGTTTTCTCAATCAAATGCACAATTAAATGAATCATGAAAGTAAAAAACTATAGAGGAGAAATTATCCCCAATTCACAAAGTGTTAATAAAAATATCTCCTAAAGGTTTTCAAGATCATATGGTTGTATAGTTTTCTTACATATTTTTTTGATGAATGTTAACAATTGGAGTACAATAGCAGTAACCTTTTGAAGTAATAATTTATGCAATACCAATGGTAGTAACTTCTATAAAAAAATATATAAATCATGACTTTTCAATCCATTTAACCTACAATTCTGTAAGTCAACACACCTTGATATGTTACTTGAATACCCATCATATACGTTCTCATGTTTTAAAATTTAAAGGAATATGTCTTTATCCATATTTTTCATTTGAAAAATTTTCGGAGCATACTTTCCATTCTCATATAGAAAGATATCACGCTTTATATTAATTTTTTATAAATCATTATGAGCATTGATATGGTCCTTCAATTTTAAATTCTCATTATGAAATGTGAAGATTAAATTGTCACAAACATTCTTCTCAATATGAATAACATCAAGATTATGTCACAATAAATTGAATTACCAATATGGAAGTTTGAAGAATATATATATTTTTTCTTCCATTGTTACATTATTATTTAACTTGACAATGCACATAGAACTAATTTCCCATTATCATTAAAATGATTCACCTTCCCAAATTATGTTTCAAAATTTCCAAGTTGTTCCAATATTTCAGAACTTGTCAACAACTTTGGAGGTGGTCTATGATCAATGAAACCCTTGAATTAAGAATTTTTCATCTAGAATATTTGAGATGCATCGAGAAATATTCGATGACATATGAAGCACCATTTTTTACTTCAAGGTAATCATTTAGGCTCAAAATCAATGTTACAAATAGGACAATTGAAACACATGTAAGTGTTCTAACTAGATATGTTCCCAATTTCAGGGAAGTCACTAATGGTCCACATTATAACAACATGCATTTTCAACATTGTTCTAGAAGTTGAATTATATATCTCAACACCGTTGCTCTATAACTCCTATAATATTTCAATTAGAGGATCTAAGAATACATTAATATCATTTAAAGGCATTTTTTCTAATAATAATTGTTAAAATGATAGAAGAAATTTTTTTCATACACATCCACATAGGTAGATTGCAAGGGATCAAAACAACTGGCCAAATGCTATAACTGCTGCTCAAAGTCCCAAATGGGTGGAATCCCTTGACAAACAATCCCAATAACACATTCATAATATTAGATTATAAATTTGGATGTGATGAATACAATTTAATCCATGATTTTTAATCTTTTGGAAGTCGCATTAACCCCTCATTGTTATTATCTATAGAATTCCACTTCATGTTCTTAGTAGTTTTCGATGACATGAATAATATTTTCAATTGATGATTTAAATGGAATTAAAGAAAAACCTTTTAAGGGTTGTTATTTTTTTATTCTTATTTATAGTATTATACTAATTCAGACTTCCAACATCACCCATTGAATGAATTCTAAAAGAAGAACATTTCCTTCAATATTGTCTTTTTTAATCCTATCCCTAATAAATCATACAATCATTGGGAAAAGCACATATTTTTGTATAATTTATACCAATATTTTAAACAAATTTTTTCATATCATAAAAAAACTCAGGGATCTTAACTTCAGGAAAATAATCACGCAATAATTCCAATATCATGTACATTACCTTATTTTTAATTTCGTATAGGCACTTTGATATTATATAAATTCACTTGAAAAGAACGTTTTTAATATTTCAAACATCCACCATACAGTTTTTTATTTCCGTCATCAGCTATATCATGAAACACATTTTTCTACTTAGTGAAGTTCTCTCTTACATTAGTCTCAAAAAATATATATAGGAGGATCCAACGATATGTTACAATCCTAATCTAGTTTTTCTATAGTCCCAAACACATCACTTAACAAGTTACTATTTATAGCACCTTCAACCAGTTATTATGAGATGTTTTGATGATGATGTTGTTTTATTTTAATACTGAAATCATAGTTTTAAGGTTTTTCATTTCATTTTCTATTTTCGATGAAGTTGGGATCTCATTCTGTTGATTTTCAATAGTGCTCAAACTTTCTATAATGTTCGATTCTCTATACCAAATTCAACACAAATATTGACCAGGGAATTTGTAGTGACCCTAACCCCAGTAGCCTAGATCTGATGCCTTACTTTATTACATTTTCATAGATACAAGACTCTAATCCTAAAGTATCGATTAATTTATCATCTTTGGAAGGGATATTACACACAATAACTTTACATAATAATTGAAAACATAAAATACAACAAAGAGAATACTTTGAGAACACCATTATTCTCCTAGCTTAACCCTAAATATAAATCATAACATACTTCTTAGAATCTTGGGAAAAGTAAAACATAATAAAGGGGTGACCTCAGATGCCCAATAAGGGTATACGTATTGCAAAAGCTATCATAAATAAGCATAACATTTTAAGGCAATGTGTATAACTAAAAACAATACTTTTAAACATAATATTGAGTATAATATGGAAAGAGTAATTCAAATAATTACATAAAAACATTCACATGAATATTATACTAGTTGAATAATCACATTTAATATCAATAATTTATCATATAATGATGGAATTCATAATATCAGACATTATAAACATACCGTCAAGGATTTGGAAAATTCACCATATATAGATTGGTAAAACCCCAAACTAGTTTGTATCATGAGACCCAATAATGAATCGAGGGGCTATATTGGTCCCCACAAATCACTTACTTAGTCCAATGCATTTCTAATATGAAAAGGTTAAAACATAACCAGCATAAACATTCATATTAAAAATAGAATACAAAATGTTGATACATAAACCATAAACCATGGATGGTATTATAATATAATATCCACAGTGAAACTAAATCATAAAATGTTTAATTAAATATAGTAACCAATATCATAAGAAATCAACCTTAATCAAGCATAATATCCAACCATGGATATCATCATATATGAAAATACTCAAATAAAATCATTAAATATTTCTTGAGAGAAATACCCATTTTTATAGTGAAATAAATTATTTAAAATCCATATAAAATAAAACATTTCCTTTAAAAATAACTTTATAAGATTTTAAGGGAATATTAAAAAATTTAAGGCATCATGATGTTATAAAAAACTGCTCACATCACATAAGTTAAAAAAACATTCCTTTCACTAAAAAAGTTATAAAGTACCTCGTTTGAAAAAAGATAAAAAGATTACTTTCAAAACATTTTATAAAAAGTCAAACTTGGGTAAAAGACTTTAAATTTTTTTAGGATTATCGTAAAAATATGTTTCTTTTTTTAAGAAACATGGAAATGGATGATAAATATTCCCCAGTATATAATTACGTTTAAACAATCTCGAATAATAATGAGATACTAAAATAAACCTTATCACTTAATAATTAGTATAATCGTATGAACCATGAAAGAAATAAAATTATATGAATATGAAAATACAATAATATAAAGTATAATAATCATAAAATACATTCATGGGTAGTATATACAACCCAAAAAATAAATAAGTAGTGTAAAAGGTATGTGTCCCACAGAGATAAAAGTGAGACAGAAATCCCTTATTACTAGAGTAACTTTTGAATCATGATCCCCATGAAATGATAAAATAAATTAAAGTCTTTAACATAATTATATAGAGTAAATTTATGATATAACATTTAATATATCATTACATACACCACACAAAATAATTTAGTGGTGAATATGGTATGTATCTCATGAAATTAAAAAGTGCGATGAAATTCCATTTCCAGGTACTTTTTGTTAGTTCAATGTGATTTAACCACCTATAAAATGGTTTAAAATATGTTGTTAATTTACAATAGAACGATATACATATTTATTATATCATATATGATTCTATTATATTATCTTACCACCTGTTTGTTAATAATATTTTGTTATTACTCTTATTTAGGGTGTTAATTACTTCATTTTCTTATGTTTGTGCTGTCATATAAGTCCTATTTCTAATGCATGTGATATATTTTATTAATATATATAATGATATTAAGTTAGTAAATTTTATATTAACTAATCATATATATTTTATATAATCATTCTTTAATGGTTAACATGGATAATGAATCTCATTGCATCGTGGAGATGGTAGGCCAAACGTATGGATGATTGACTGTATCATTCCCTTTATGTTAAAGTGGTAAAGAATTTAATGGGATATTACTTATATAGAATCAATATAAAGAAAAATTATTATTTATATCAATTATATTTATCATTATATCTATACAAATAACGTGGTGATGAAAAAAAATTACACCACAGCGTGGAGACAGTAAGTCGTACACACACACATAATGATATTGCTTTTCATAAGATGAATAAAAAGAAGAATATAGATTCCCCATTATCATAATAACATAATATGAAAATAGATAATACCAGATTTATTATTTTATAATTCAAACAACAAGTGAATAGGAAGTAGAAGAAGAAATATTTTTGAGGGAGTCCATAAAGACGATTACCTCTCCTTTAGCGAACCTCCTTCAGATTTTATCTTAGGGACACTAGGGTTGGTATTTTGAGAAAACCAAAACCTATAAAATGTGTCTAGGAAACTTTATAAGCGAAATTTTTACATTTTTTATCTAGAAGGCTCAAATTGGTGTGATTAAGTGATGGAGGAGGTTCCCTTTTATAAGAGAGGTGAGGGGCACTTTAGGTAACTCTCAAAAAATTAAATTAATATAATTTCATTTTCAATTTAAAATAGCTAAAAAGTAAATTATTTCCAAGATAAGATGAGTAATGGTAAAAATACTCTCAACCATTGATTTTTAGACATTTCTAGGTCACAATATTAACCTTATCTTTTGAATTTAACCCTTAGTTAAACCCTTTAACTCATACTATGGAAACTTGGATTTTTACTCTTTAGGGTTAATATAGTTATTATAAAATGATAACAGAACTAAAAATTGATAATTGATTACATATTTAACATCATTATAGTTATTTGGAAGAAAATTATATTTTTATGAATCTTATATCATTTAATAAAATATTATTTATTTTAAAGTTCATGTATGTCAATTTTGATACTATTCAATATTTTCCTTTTTAAAAATATCATAAAAACATGATAATTTCGATTAAACAATTATAATAAATCATTAAAATTTATATTTTATCTATAAAATTCGTAAATTTCATTAATTATGTAAAAATATATTTATTTTCATATTTGTAATATCATTTATTTGGTCTTTTTATTAACTAAACAATTACTGTATCATTATTATGTAAGCCTTTAGCAGCAAATCATTTTTTTTCCTTTTTTGAAGGCTGGTTTAAAGTGGGACTGGTACCCCAACTTACAAACTGCATACAAAAAAGATGAAACATAAATGGTACAAAACATCACATTATTACACATTATAATAGCCGTAATCGTTCCCAAAACCCATACAGGATTCCTCCTCTCCCGTAGCTGACTCCCACTCTGGATGCCTCCAAAAATTTGCACTTTGAACCCAACTTCTAAGCTTCTCTAGTGTAGGCTACTCAGGTGAAGCATCGTTGGCAACCCTCCCCTTTTTCAAAGCAAAAACCACTTCTCCACTCCGCTTAGAGGAGGATCTGGTCCTCAATGGCGGTGGAAGGTGAGAATAATCCTTCCGTGCTCTTCTTCTTGTTTGTGTAGACAAAGGTTCTCTACTTGTAGCCATCCTCCGGTTTCCACTCTTAACAATATCACTGAATGAAAGGCCAGTCGGACCACTCACAGCTTCTTTTCCTCCTCCGGAATTCTCCCTTCCTTTACCATGTTGTTCCCTCCAAACTGACACAAGGTATTCTGGGTAATTACCCAGCCTCTGATCTGGAGTGATGATCTCCACTAAAGGGAGACGCCCATCTTCGGTCGAAGCTTCTTCCACATCCTTGGACAAGGCCTCCTTCCTTTTATTATCATTGCACTTGCTCTTACCCCTCCTTCCCTTGGTCTAAGAAATACTTCCAGCTGAGCAAAACTCCTTGGTGACCTCCACTTGTCACAGATACCCGAGATAATTCTCCTCTCTGGTTGGTCCCATACCCTCCTCCCCACCTCCTGAAACAATACTCGAAACAGGTTCAACACTACCATTACCAAGGCATTAAAACCTATTGGATAAAGCAACAAAAGTCCTGGCCACTGGATCCAAACCTCTATCCCCCTCTGTACAAGAAACCTGCATAAATGGACTGTTACTCGCATCCCCCACGGCCTGAACCAAGTCAGGGCCCCCTCTAGCAAGAACCCTATCACCACGATCCTTAGCACCTTGACTGTCCTCCTCTAGTACTATATTGACCTCCACCAGTGGCCCATCCACCACCGTAACCTGAGAACCTTTATCTTTTCCTTCTATTTCCTTTTCCTCAGCAGCAAGAGCAAGACCCTCCTCTACTGTCGCCTTGGAGGCCTCAACCAGTTGATTGGCCGCTCATGCAGGATGGTATCCCTCCTCTTCACCAACAAGTCCAGGCTCTTTCTGCTCACATCCCGCCCTCAAATAAAAATCTTCTAGTCTTCCCCTTGCATCTCCATCCCTTCGACTGGGAACTTGTAGCCGAGCCTTTAAGCCTCCACTTCTACGACAGAACTCCACTTCATGTCCCAGACGGTGACAAGAAGAACAAAAACCCGTCCAGTTATCGTATATCACCTGTTGTCTACACCTGTACTCTTCCCCTATTGTAATCCACACAAAATCAAACAATGGTTGAGAGGCATCCATTTCCACACAAATCTGAGGGTTAACTGGATGGAATACAACATTGGTACGACTATCAGAACACAAGTACCTTCTTACGAGGTTTCCAAGCATTCGAATAATAGCAGGGTTCTAGAAGGGAAGCGACAAATTAGGGAAACTTACCCAGACCGCTCCCGAAGGCGAATCGCGATTCATGTGAAAGTCAAAGGACCAGCGTAAGAGAAGTAAGAGGCACCCGTTAAAACTGCGAGGAGCCCTAGACCAAGAAGTAATGAGATATTCCTCAGATTCGAACCGAATCCTCATGTGGTTCCTATCCAGGAGGCCGACAATTGCTCTTTCCTGGAGATCCCATGAGCCGAAGATAAATCTGTCGAAAGCATAAACAGAAGGAAATCTATTCCTAAAATGTGCAATCAAGGTAAGATTCAGGAGCGTTGAAGATTCTGAAAACTATGAAGTTAAAAGTTGAAGATTAGGTCGCCCATCGACCAGATCAGACGCCTTGGGGCTCAAAGAGACATTTGGGAAAGGAGGAAGGAAGTCTGGATTTTAGAAAGGTTGGAAACCGCCTGGTCTCTCACCGGTCGACGAATCTCCCTTCCCCCTCAACTGGGGGAAGGCCGGTGCCATCGCCGTCATCACCGCTCTCCCAAGAGAATCACCAGGGTTTCGCCCGTCGCCGTGATAATAGTTTTGATGATGTCCAATCTTATGTAAGCCTTTAATTAAATTATTTATTCTCTAAAAAAAACAAATTATAATGATTAAGATAAATTTATTATATTTCAAATGAATATTTATAGTCTAATTTATTTTCTCTATAACCCTATATTAAAAATGATTTAGTTGTTAAAAATATGAGTTCAACAGTTTTAACATACCTTTAAATAAAATATAATAAATGTCATATTCTTACCCAAGTTTTTTAAAAAGTTTATAATTTTTAACTAAGGTTTATTTTTGTTGAATATCACTCATAAAATTAAATTATGACATGGGTTAGGGTAACTATAATGATATTTTTACCATTAATTACTTGATTTACCTTTAACTGTGGTAATTAAAATATTACTACATTTACTATTCATATACCCAAAAATAATAGAAACCTATTTAAATAATTTGGACCAAATGATTCCAAATATGGAATCCATTTTTAAAATTTAAAAATAGATAATTTTCTATAATTCATTTAAAAATAATCTTATTGTTGGGGTGAGAAAACAGGTTGTTAATGTTTAAACATGAAAAAGATTGAAACATTTTTATATCTAAATTAAATGTAAAATTGATGAAAATGACCTAAATTCGATTAAATGATGAAAAGTAATCTAGTTTTTATTTAAAACCACTCAATAATATAATTTAACATTATAAGTTATTTTGATGAAAAAGCTGTTTTTTATTAAAATTTAGTATTTTTCACTATTTATCAAAACATTAAACTTATCAGATAAAATACCAAAAATTTAACCAAAGTAAATTTTTATATTACAATATAATAGAATAAGATTATTTTTTCAAATATAATATATTAAAGTGTCAAAAAGTGTATTTAAAATTGGTTCTCCATTAAAAATGGTAAATCTATTTTTATAAAAAAAAATAGGTTTTTATGTATAATATTGGGGTTGTTCTTATATTATGCCTATAAAATCTAGTATATGAATATAAAAAATATTTGATTGAATATATATCAAATATAATTAATTATTATCATTATCTAATAGTAATTTAATTTAATATATTAGGATAAAATGACTTTATGGGTATACAAATAGTTCTTTATTAAAACATTTCCTACATATTCAGTTGATTCCTATTTTCATTTCAAATTAATTTGTAACCAATTAATTTAACCATATATTTTTATAATTTAGTAATTAATATTCATAATTTCCAACATAATGGTTATGTTATATATTATTATATTAAATAATAATTTTTTAATAATATATTGTTGTTTTGTAAAACTCGGCCATGCATGTAACACAAACCAAATAATTATTTTGTGTAGAATAATCTTATCATGGAGTTGCATACAATGTTAGATATCAGATAAATTGAATTTATTTAAGAAGAGATGTACTGTAAAATCTTGGGGTGTTACATTCTCCTCTCCTTCAATAAATTACGTCATCACAAATCAAACTCTTGATAAAAAAACTAGGGTTTTGACTTTTCAAAATATCTTTATTGAAATCCCATATCAGAAAAAGGATCAATGAGACCTCCACATTATAATAGATAAAGAGAAGTATGAAGGTAATCTAAGATAACACATATAGGGGTTCCATATAGAAAAACATAGACATGAAAGAGAAATCTAACCATCATGTTTTGATGGGGAGTGATAGAGAACATGATCATGAGAAAGTTAAAAATCGGAAAGTTATAAATCTATGATCATATAAGGGACCATTAGATTCATTAGAAAAGAAGGTACTAAGATAATTTTTTTGGTTTCAAGATATTTTTTCTATAATTGAAGAATTAATTTAATTTATATACTAAAAACATAAGGAAACATACTTACCAGATAAGTAGATTTTCATCCTTCAATCAATTTCCACCACAAACTTATCCTTTTATCCGATCGATGAGTATTTAAGATATGATTTTTTATGATTTTTTTTATTTTGAATCATCTTCTCAAGATCAAAAAATCTGTAAAAGTATAACTATATATTTCTACTGTAATTATAAATTAACCAAAACCAATATGGTTCAGATAATATAATATAATTCCCCAAAAAGAATCTCCGAAATTCAATAATAAAACCAAAATTTCAACATATATCATTCATCAAATAACTACCCTTCCACAAAAATATTATATACTAGGATTGATACCCAAAAATCAGAATGATATGATCATATAGTCTTCCAGATAACATCAATCACTCATAAAAAAACTAATTTTCTAAATACCATAATCTCTAAGATTTGCTAACCATTTTCATAAATAACATGAATCCCCATAAGTCCAAAAATAAAATAATATTTGACTATAAAATAAAATTCAACCATTTTTTCCTCAAAATATTTTGCTTAACTTATTCTAATAGGATACCTAAAATAGTGAAGTTCTTCCAAGATAACATTAATCACTTAATCACCAAATCATTTCCAATCCCAAGGTTACGATAAAATGTCTTTATCCATTAGATATTTTAACTAAACAAATTCTATGCTAAACTGTACTTCATGTAGGCTAGTGGAAGGCACTTCACTGTAGTCTCCCTTCAGTTGTGGGTTCAAACCCCATAGCCTCACCGAACGTGACAGATTTTCACCCAATATGTGGGTTATATTTTTTTCAAAAACTATATTAATATAACTTCCAAAATAATTATGACAGAAATTCTTGATATAAGGTTAATTACTGGATATCCTTTTAACTAAGGTTTTCCATACAAATCAATACAAAATATAATTCATCAATTTATTTCCACATAGGTCCTTCCTTAGTCTAGATTTTATCCTATAAAATAGTAAATTGGATAGGGTAATTCCTAGGTTATCTACATTTAAGGCAATGAACTGTAAATGGATTATTAGGATGAGTTTTATTTCCCTCCATTATGGCCTTCATTTTCCTCAGAAATTATTTTATTTATGTCCTTCTTTACCACACATAAAACATTTCTTCATTCTATTTAGACTCTTTTCTAGGTGTCTCTATCCATATTTCTTTCATGATATAAATCTATCCTTCTTTTAACCATGTTCCCCACCACCACAACTCCTAAAAAGTGACACTCTCATCTTTTTTGGTGAGTTTGGGAGTTGGTTAAGGTATATGTTGCTAATAATATTTCGGGAAAAATAATTAGGAATGAATGTGATATATTTCCATCCTATAAACATCCCCTTTGGTTTCTCATCACCACAACCTTTTCCATTATGTTCAATGTTAAAATGAATCCTTCAGGTTCCATCCATTGACTAAAATTAGAAATCATAGTGCGAGTAACAATATTCATAGGGATAATAATTTATAGTCATTTATAGAATATCATGAAACATAATTTTCAATATAAATCACCTTAGGTTTAACCCAATTTATTCATTTTCACTATATATTCAAATCCTTCATAATGTTTTGTAAGTAAAATGTGAATTATCCAAATTAGATCCCCAAGGAGTGTCAAACCAGGTGTGCAGTAAGGCTCGTTGTCATGTACTAGGTTATGCTGAGTCAGGTCAGATGCACCTTGTATGAGTTTTTACTCCTAGGTACATATATTCCAAGACCACATCCACATATAGTATCTATATATGGATATATTTCTTGGAAGACCCACATAATATTTACCTTACTAAATTTCATGTATGTTTTTCTATACTTATCCTCAAAGTCTATCTCAGCTTTATGATCCCTAATATTAGTTTTCTAAATCTAGTTTCTAAGGTATCTACTAAACTTTCTCTGATACAAACTGTAATTACCCCAACCCTCGTAGCCTAGATATGGTGTCTTACTTTATTAAATTGGAATATATGAAAGACTCAAATCCCAAAGGACAAATTAATTTAATAGTATTGGAATCGAGATTACATACATGAAATTTACATAAAAATTGAAAACATAAAATAAAACATAGAGAATTATTTTAGAACACAATTTTTCTCTTAGATAAACCCTTAATATTAGTCATAACATACTTCTTGGCATCCTGGTAAAAGTAAAACATAAGAAAGGGGAGAGATTAGATGCTTAGTAATGGTATACATACAGCGAAAGATATCATAAATAAGAATAAACTTTTAAGGAAAGGTGTATAACTGAAACAAAAGTATTTTAAACATAATATTGAGCATAATATTACAAGAATAAATCTAATAACTACATATAAACATTCACACAAATATTATACTTGTAGAATAATCATATGTAATATTAATAACTAATCTCACAATGAGGGAATGTATAATGCTGAACATCATAAACATACCATAAAGGTTTTGGCCAAGACACCATACATAAATGGGTAAAAACCAACACTAATTTGTCTCATGAGAACTACTGATGCATCGAGGGGATATAGCGATCCCCACCCATCACTTACTAAGTCCAATTAATTCCACATATGAAAAGGGTAAGACATAACCAAATTATACATTCATATTAAAACTAGCATATGGAATGTTAACACATTAACCATAAACCATAAATAGTTTTAAAAAAGCACATCCATAGTAAAACTAAATCATAAACCATTAAATGAAATATGGTAGATGATATCATAATATATCAACCTCAATCAAGAATAATATTCAAAAAATGATGTTGACATAAAAGAAAATACTCTAATAAAATCATTAAATATTTCTTAAGAGAAATACCCCTTTTTTACTTTGAAATAATTTATTTAAAATTTGTATAAAATAAAAAATTTCTTTTGGAAATAAATTTTTAATCATGTAAGGGAAGCATCAAAACATTAATGCATCATGATTTCAGAAAATACACACACACTTTATAAGTTAAAAAATATTCCTTCCATTGAAAAAGACATAATGAACCTCATTTAAAACACGACAAAAAGATTCATTTCAAACCATTTTATAAAAATTAAAACTTGGGTAAAAGACTTTGAATTTTTTTAGTATAATAGTAAAAAAAATTAATTTTTTTAAGAAACATGGAAAAGGATGATAAATATTTCCCAGAAGATACTTACGTATAAACAATATTGAGTAACAATGAGATTGTGAAATAACCCTTATCACTTTATGATTAGTAGAATAGTATAACCCATGAAAGAAAAAAATTATATGGATATGAAAATAACATAATATTCAGTATAAGACTCCTAACATAAATTAATGGGTAGTATATACACCAGACAAAAGAAATTAGTAGTGTATAAGGTATGTGTCCCACATAAATAAAACTGAGACAGAAATCTCTTATTATTAGAGTAACTTTTGAACAATGATCACCATGAAATAATAACATCAATTAAAGTTTTTAATATCATTAAATAAAGGACATTAATGCTATATCATTTCATAGGTCAGTATATATCCCATAAAAAATAAGTGAGTGGTGAATATGGCATGTATCTCACGAAATTAAAAAGTGAGATGAAATTCCCTTACCTTGTATTGCCTTTAGTTGAATGTATTTTAACCCCTTGTATAATATTTTAAAACATGTTATTAATTTATAAAACAACCATATACATATTTATTATATGATATATGATCATATTATACTATCTTATCATTAATTTTTAATAATATTTCGTTATTACTATTGTTTCGGGTGTTAATTGCTTCATTTACTTATGTTAGTTTTGTCGTGTAGGTCCTATTTATTATAAAATGAATATATTTTATTAATATAACAAATTATATTAAGTTAAAAAATATTATATTAAATCATAATATATATTTTTTATAATCATTATCGAATGGTTAACACGGAGAATTAATCTCATTACATCATAAAGACGGTAGGTTGTACGTACGCACGAGCGACGATATCATTCCCTTAATGGTATAGTGGTAAAAAATTTGATGGTATAATAATTATAAAAAATAAAAAACATTCCATATTTATTATTTATATCCATTATATTAATCATTATACCAATCTAAATAATGTGGTGATGAAAAAAAAATTACACCACAACATGGTGACGTTAAGCCGTACGTACGCACACATGGTGATATTATTTTTAATAGGATGGATAAAAGGAAGAATGTGGTTGTATCATAATAATAATAGCATAATATTAATATATATTATGCTATAGTTATTATTTTATAATGGAAACAAAATTTGAATATGAATTATAATAAGAAATAATTTTGAAGGAGTCGGTAAAGACGATTACCTCTTCTTTGACGAACCTCCTTTGGATCCCGTCTTACTGACACTAGGGTTGGTCTTTGGAGAAGACAAGAACCTCTAAGATGTATATAGGGAAGTTTATAAGGTAAATGGGTAGGTTATTGTTGATCTATAAGGATAAAATTTGTGTGAGTAAGTGAAGTAGGAGGTGCACTTTTATAAGAGAGGGGAGGAGCACTTTAGGGAACTCTCAAAATATTAAATTAATATAAATTAATTTTTGATTTAAAATAGTTCAAAAGTGAGTTATTTATAAGATAAAATGATTATGGTTCTAAATAATTATAACCAATGATTTATAGAAATGTTTAGGTCACAATATTAACCTTATCTTTTGGATTTAAGGCTTAGTTAAACACTTTAACTCTTACCATGACCACTTGAATTTTTTACTTGTTAGGGTTAATATAGTTTTTATAAAATTCCAAAAAGAAGCCCAAATGGATAATTGATGAAATATTTAAAATTATTATATTCATTTGGATGAAATTTATATTTTTATGAATCTTATATCATTTAATAAAATATTATTTATTTTAAAGTATCATTTATGTTAATTTTTTATACTATTTAATATTTTTCTTTTTAAAAATTTCATAAAAACTTGATAAATTTGAAGAAAAACATCTAATATATTAATAAAATTTGTATTTTATCTATAAAATTCTTTTATTTCATTAATTATGTCAAATTATATTTATTTTATTATTTTAAATATCATTTATTGTATATTTCTATTAATTAAATAATTATTGTATCATTATTATGTAAGCCTTTAATTAAATTATTTATTCTCTAAAAAAATAAAAATAAATTTTCATGATTAAAATAAATTTATTATTTTTCAAATTACTATTTATAGTCAAATTTATCTTCTTTATTACCCTATATTTGAAATGATTTAGTTATTAAAAATATGAGTGTGACAATTTCAACATATCTTTAAATAAAATATACTAAAAGTCATATTTTACCCAAGTGGTTTAAAAAGGTGTTAATTTATTCTTGAGGTTTATTTTGGTCTAAAATCATTAATCCAATTAAATTAGGACAAGTTTTAGGGTAATTATAATATTATTTTTATCTTTAATTACCTGATTTATCCTTAACCGTGGAAATTAAAATTTTACCAAATTTACTATTAATATACATACAAATAAAAATAAACCTATTTACATAATTTATATACACTGATTCTAAATATGGAGTCCATTTTTTAAAATTCAAAACACATGAGTTGCAGTAATTAATTTAAAATTAATCCCGTTGACGGGGTGAGAAAATGTGTTATTAAAGTTTAAACATGCAAAAGATTGAAACAATTTTTTATCTAAACACATTGTAAAATTGATGCTAATGAATTACATTGTATTAAATGATGAAAAATAATTTATATATAATTTAAAACCATTCAATAATTTAATTTAACATTATACTTTTTTTTTGATGAAAAATGTTGTTTTCAATTAAAATTTAGTATTTTTGGCTATTCATCGAAACATGATACTTATCAAAAAAAGAACAAAAAATTTAACCAAAGTAAATTATTCTATTCTGAATAAATTTAATAAGTTTATTTTTTCAAATATAATATATAAAAGTTTCAAAAATTGGATTTAAAATTGTTTCACTATTAAAAGGCGATAAAACTATTTTTATAAAAAATATAATTTTTTATGTATGATATTGGGTTTTTACTTATCTTATGCCTATAAAATGTATTATATGAATATGAAAAATATTTTATTTAATATATAAAATATATAATTAATTAATATCATTCTCTAATAGTAATTAATTTAATTTTTTAGGATAAAATAACTTTTTGAGCATAAAAATATTTTTTTATAAAAACATTTCCTATATATCCAATTGGTTACGATATACATTTATAATTAATTTTTAAACAATTAATTTAACTATATATTTTTAAAAGTTAGTTAATACTATTCATAATCTCCAACTTAATGGCTTGGTTATATCTTATTATATTAAATAATAATATTTTAATAATATATTGTTGTTCGGTAAAACTCGACCTTTCATGTAATGAAATCCAAATCATTGTTGTTTGTAGTGTAAGTTTATCATTGTGTTGTGTACAACACAATCTATCTAAGAAATTGAATTTATTTAAGAAGTTATGACATGTTGTAAAATCTTATGGTGTTATAGAATTGTTTCAATATCAAGTGTTCATAAAGTTCATCTCTCTTCAACCATCTTCTAAATTTACATTTAGGACATGAAAATCTTATTATCCCATAAAAATATCAATTGAAAATTAAAAAATATAAAAACTTCTCCAAACCGTTAGCATGTCGATGTCTGTTCCTCGGTAATGTGATCCGTCTTTTATCCATATATATCATAATGTGTCTACACTTTTTAATTTTTTTTAAAACACATAAGTATTAATAAGTAGAAGATGAGATAAATGGAAGTGAAAAAAACATAACCCAAGTAGTTATAAGAAGGTTCATAAAAGTACTAAAAAAGTGAACATAAAAATAGGAAACCAATCAAGGATAGTATTATGTTAAATAGAATTGAGAGAAAAATCATACAGTCATTAAGAAACAAAAAAAGATGCATCAATAAAAATCATCCTCTCATCATTTCAAAAACCTCCATGGGGTTAACAACAGTTACATGAGGATCAAGAGGGTATCACACATTTATAAAAATGTTTATATTAAAGCTTCAATCATGATTTCATAAAGATCATCATAAGACAAGCCATTTTGATAAAATTTGATAACTACATTTCAAATGTTCTTTGAAAATTATTTATCAAACCACATATTTATATTTTTAGAAATATAACTTCTTACAAAAAATAACTTTTTAAGGAACATATATTTAAAATTTTAAAGGTAATTAATAGAATAATTAATATATTATTTGTTTTAATTATGGATAAATAATATCAATAAAATTCATTTACAATAAAATTCTAACCATTCCCTGAATCGAACAACTAATGTTATATTCCTTTGAACTTAATGGAGTGATATTTTCCGTATGATTCATATAAAAAAACATAATATTTTTTTACCATAAACACTATAAGAGTTATTAATTTACCTGAAATAAAACATAATAATGTAATTTTTTTTTAAAAAAAGGTAATATCTTTTTTCCCAATGGTTACCATGTAAGAAACCAAGCATGGGTTGTCACTCAATAAATTAATCAATAATATAATGTATTATTTTAATTTATTGATTTAACTCTATCATTGTTCAATTTTTTCACATGGTAATTCATAAGTTCATGGATTCTATTATAATTTCTAACATGGAAGTAATTGGAATGAAATTATCTTTATTATAACAAAATAAAATATTATTTTCTGGAAATGGTAGAATAATAGGTGGAATTGAGTATATCAAACTTAATAATGAATACTTAGCCTCTAAAATAACATACATTATTTTTTTCAACTATGATTATGATGAATTAATTTCATAATAATGAATTTTTATCTTTTATTATTCATTATAAAATTATTTTGACTTTATTTTATTAAATTTTTTTAATACCATTTCATGTCACATTTATAGATCATGATTTATATTTCAGGATCAATTTTAAAACTTTATTGATTTATTCAAATATTCTATCTCATGATATTGATATTAAATCATCACCAAAACCATGTTATATTATTTCATTTTTATTAATTTATATATTTAATTTATATCACTATAGAAATTATGAAATATAAGGCTCTAATGATCTGAGAGGCTACTAGAAGATTGATTACTAAATAAAAACAATTTAAAACACCTTTAAAAGAAGGAAATGAGGATAAAGATGTTAATTCATCGAAGAATAAGATACATTCAAGGTTGAAATTTACTCGTAAGTACTCATGGAAGAGTTATATGGTAGGGGAACATTTTAATGATTATTGAATAAATATAAGAATCATGTCTTGATTCATGGATAACATGGTATTTATGGTAGATTAAAAGCTTGAATATTGTAACATTTTATCATATTCTTTTTGGAATGATGTTTCTTAATGTTTGGATAATTATTTGGATTTTTATAGAGAATTTAGGGACATTCAAACCAATTTCAAGTCAATAAAAAAGATAAATTTTGATCTCATCATGTAAAGGGTGATTATTGTTTATAATAAGGTCCCCTAAAAATAGTTTTTTGACTTATTTTATATAGATAATAATTAAATATTTTTATTAGAGACAAATCCATTCTATGATATATTTATATTTTTCTTGAATAGATTTATATGGTTTTAGTTTTTTCATTTGGTTACAATAGATTATAAATATGTTAGATTAATTATTTGAATATAGAATGTGTTAAATTTATCAAACTCATTTGTGTACCATAGTTGAGTGGTTAAGATCATGTAAAATTATAGAATGCGTATTTTAAAAAAATCATGTTAAAGAAACCATTGAATCTGGCTAGAATAATGTTTATGATTATAAATTTAATTTATAACAAAAGGGGATATTTAATTAAGCTTTGATTTAAGATAAATAAATTTATATAATACTATATAAATTTAAAATTTTACTTGGAAATTATACTATAAATATATATATATATAGAATAATATCATAGGATGTAGTATTCTCATGGACAAGAAATTATTTTTGGATCAATTCAGAATAACTTATATTGATATACTTCCAAGACTATTTATGAATTAAAATCAATCATAACTTCAAATGTACCTTGATGGAGAAGAAAAAATAGTGATTCCAAAAGTCATTGATAGATTAATGTTATATATCCTTACCAACGTTATATAGTTAATATTATAAGAAGAACTACCTAAATGATGCGTTAAATATATATAGTAAAATAATAATAAAAAATAAATATTAACATCCCAAATGCCTAAAAATAATATGCTTCACACTAACTAAAAATTTTTAATCACAATTGAAAATAATGATATTGAATAGCATTTTTCCTAACTCATAATGTATATTTAATCAATTATCAACCTCTAATTACAAATAAAACCTAAACCACATGACCTATTTAACACAATACATGAATCAAAATTGAAACATGAAGACTACACTTATACTTTGAGATCCAGGTGATGTATACAAGAAAGATACTACACAATCGATCCAATAAGCAACCTCATCTACATAAAAAAAATCAAAAAAAATCATTAGATCTTCCCAAAACCTTATTTTAAACCCCAAAATTGGTTATAGGGGGAAAGGGAATAAGGGAGTAGAAAAAGAGGGCTTACCACCAGGGGAGTCAAGGTAGAAGGGGGTTAGCGGGGATGGCTTGTGGGAGAAGTCTAGGGTGACATATCAGGGGGATAAGGGGTGATCGTAGCTCTGGAGAGGGAGACCAAAATTCTGATGAGAGAGGGAGATGTATTGGGGTAGGGTGGGGGTGACAGACCAAGTGAGGGTGAGGGAGGGGGTGATAAATCAGGGGGATAAGTGGTGATCGCAACACTGGTGGGGGCTCGAGGGGCTCGAGTTTGGAGGGCTCAGGGGATATTGGAGTGCCGATGAGGGGGAACCACCATGGGTGAGGGCTCGAGATCGGGGGGGGGGGGGGAGGTCGAGGGAGGAACTAGGGGGAGAAGGGTGGGTTGGGGAAGAAGTTATTTGTTTTTAATAAACTGATAAAATTTAGAGATGATTTTTATAAAATAGCTACTAAATAATTTATTTTTTTACATGCATTTATTAAACAGACACTAAAAAACAACCTCTAAACAACAAATTTGGTGTAGTGAATTCTTATTCACCATATTCAAATCAACCAAAAAAAGAAACCTCTTTGTCTCAAAATATATTAAGGGTAATCAAGAGAACTAATTGTTGATGAAGGGATAAATGATAGCCTCAACTAGAATAATCGTTTCTTATGAAACTCATTTATTAGATATTGGGAGGGAGGTAACATCACTAGGTTTTACACTTGAAAAAGTCCAATAAGATCTTAAACAAGTGAGGCTCAGGTGGAACCACTTATGGGAAATTTTAAAGTTAGCGGAGATCACCACTAGATCAATGTTTGTTGAGCCACCCCATGAAAGTACCACCATCTCACTCCTCACCCTTTGGAAGCATGCCTATTTAATAAGGTGTTATATCTACACCTTATTTTCATAAAGGTGTAATTTTATTTTTCAAAATGAAATAATGGTTTCTTTAATCCAATTTTAAATATTATTTTATTTAATGAAATACACATGAATATAATATGAATATGATAAATATATTTTTAGATAAAAATAAAACATAATTATATATCTGGGAAATACATATTTTCAGATAAAATATACTTGTATGATAAATTATATAACTTTAAATAAAATTAATTTTCATGAAATTGTATTAAAAAACACTGTTTATTTAAATATAAATGATAATATAAATTTATAATGTCCCAGGTATTTTTTTAAAGGGTTAAAAAGTTGATTTATGCCATAAAAATATATTTTTTTTAATAATTTTTTTTATTTAAAAGCTAAAATAATTATAATTAGAAAATTATTTTTATAAAATAAATATCATTTTGGAAATTCTCATATTGTAATTATCCAATGACTATTTTCTTTTATAAATTTCTATCACAGTCTAATTTTTAGGTAAAAATTAAATATGATATGAATACATGGTAATTATTATGAAATTATAATAATGTAAAAGTGATGTAATAAATTATATAAAGTTTTTTCTAAAAAAAATATTGCTTTTCATTAAAATAAGATATTTTAATGTGATAATATTATTTTTAAAAACTTATAAAGAACCTTCTAAAACTTAAAAGATATTTTAAGATTTAAAAACAATTTTATATATACATGGATCACTTCCACATCATGAATGATATTATTTTAAAATTTTGTTTATTAAACAAATAAAATAATAAAATACACTCCTCCTTAACAATACCATGGTTAAAAATGATTGGATGGCCAAAGTTTTTGTATTTTTTATTAACTAGGGGTCCATGGGATAAGTTTGGGAATTGATGAAAAATCCAATCTCTTTTTATATAAATACCCACCCATTATCTCATTAATCTTCTCTCTAAAGCGTTTAAGAATGATTTTCTCTCATTTTACCTCTCTGTATACCTAAGGTATTTCTAAGGTTCTAATGGACCCATCCCAAGATTTAAGATTCTACTAGGAGAGGTAAGGGTTCTGCCCCTCCTCTTTTCAATTCAATAACTTATTTTTTTATAAGAATTTTGATCACACATTCATAATAATCCCTTACTATCCAAATGATTACCTATTAAAGATATAAAACTATTATCACTACCATTAATTCCTTCCATGAAATTATATATACTCCTGTTATGATGCTAAAATTTTCCCTTGATTTTACATACCACACCCTTATATTGTGAATACCCAACCCTATTCTCATTCAAGGGTATTGACCTAGATATAGGTATCCTTCATTGATTGTGGGTTTCCATGTATGATACCCATATTCTTTAATCAATGGATTGATATGATGAAATATGTTCTCATGATATATGATTTATGTGGCACACATAAAGTTAGCTGCATGAAGGGTGCACCCTGATAGCACTCTAA
This sequence comes from Viscum album, assembly GCA_963277665.1. Classification (NCBI taxonomy): domain Eukaryota; kingdom Viridiplantae; phylum Streptophyta; class Magnoliopsida; order Santalales; family Viscaceae; genus Viscum; species Viscum album. Next base: position 510,586,915 of record OY728136.1, on the reverse strand, counting down.
TGAATTGGGTAATGTTTTCATCTTATGAGATACCATATATGGTGCATGGGAAGTTAGCCTAAGAACACTATATTATGAAATCTTTTCATTTATCCTCAACTTATTCTTATGATATCATGTTTTATATTATTGTCTCATTCTTATGATACCATGATTTTATAATGTCATTTTCTCATGCCATGCTTCCATGTGAGTATATATTATTCTCACCTATTTAGATTTCTTTGGTTTTACTATTGAGTCACATGTATTATTTATCATCATTCTATGATTTTATTATTCCCTTACTAGGATTTATAGATCACTGATTTATTATATATGTTCATGGGTTATCCTATACAGTATTATGTTTTCAATGGAAACTAGGAGCACATTATGGAGTTTTAAATAATGTTGTTTTATTTTATTTTAAGATAATGGTTTATTTATTTAATTTTACAGAGACACTAGGCCTATAAAGTTTTTGGTATTGTTTTATATGAATCTTTATGTAAAAAATAATAAAATAATATGCATTAGAAATATGGTTTGTTATAACATTAATGATATCACACCAATTTTGGCCTTATCAACCCCAATTACATACTTAGATATTTTTATCCTAACAGAATACTTTACTTAACCATGAACATTCATTTTTACCAATCAAGTACCAAGTTAGTCTCTTTACATAAATATATATAGTGATTTCAATATATTCTATAATAAATCTTCAAATGAAATGCCTATCACTGAAAATTTGTCCATAGATACTTCAATGATTCTTTCAACCATGTATAAGAAAATAGAAATAATACATCTATGAAATTTGGTATGTGATACAAAAAATATTAATGTAATTATACTATATTATAATATACCATATGGATATATGGATTTTGTATTTTATTAGACTACAATATTGATAGGGACTTACTTGTATACTAAATAGACATAAAAAAAGAAGAAATTATAATATCCTATTAGCCTTTCAAGAATTTGATCAATGAGTGGAAGAAGAAAGTGATATTTATCTGGGACATTATTTTACTTCAAATAGTCTATACAAAACCTCGATCCATTTACAATTATTGTTAATAATTTTACATTATTTTAATTTTTAATCACTAACAATGACACTTTTGAGTATTACATGCATGGGAATTACCAAAGTACTATTACAAATGTGATATGTGATCCCATCATTAATCAATTTGATTGTTTTATCATTTACTACGTTTTTCATATCTGGATTGTGACTTATTTAATATTAAATAGTTAGATACACCTATTCTTCTATGAGAATTTTATGCATAAGATTATTGAACTTATCCCATTGATATTAGATATATTCCCAAAAATATCAATATTATGACTTCATATAACTTTAATAAAATCTTCTTCTTGTTGAGTATCCAATTTAACTATGACAAAAACAAATAGCGTTTATTTTGAATCCAAAAAAAACCTTTTATGTTTGGAAGGTAATACCTTTAATTGCATACTTCTTGACTTCATTGCAGATTGTTTCATGAGTATCTATCTTGATCTAACTCTTATCTAGGTTATTCTTATTAACACCTTTAATATATTCCTTCTTAAATTATTTAATATTCCCCACAATCCATGGATTGAAACTCTTTTTTTTATTAAACTCCTCTAGTTTATCCTATTCACACTCAACTTGATTCTATAACATAATTTTCATCACTTGGTCCGTCACATCAATTAAAGAATAATAATATAAAAATTAGGGATTTTTATTTCCAATAATAAATTAAATATCTCTATTTATTCTACCTCATAGAAAGTGAATTTGACATGAGTCACATATATAAAAGCACCACCAATGTACAATAATTTACTTCCCAGTATAATAAAAATTTATTTATCACACTCCATGTATAATTCCAAAAGTTAATTAATAAGATAAGTTTCCCAATTATTAATAGAGAATACTTAATCACACATGTTGGGTATGTAAGTGATCTTTTATCTTGTTATAATGCTATAATAGTGGAATTAAATTCTAAAATTTCAGGACCTTTATAAATTGCCACTGGAATATGGTTAATATACCAAACAAGTGAATATTCCCTTAACTTAAAATTTATAGTGAATCCTAAAACATGATGGATCCTTGGGATTTTGAGGTGTATTCCTCTGAATCACAACACTAAAGTATTATGTGAGTGGAACAATTACAAATCTTCCTTTGGGTTGAGATGATATTTTTAATTTTTTTGTTTTAGTATAGAATATTGTTAACTACTTCTATGAATGGAAAGACAAATTTGATATTCTAAAACATCTACAAACTTCTCTTTAAATACTCTCTATACAAATCTGGTTTTATATCTCTTTTAGTAAATGATCCAGTTAGATCATAAGCTTTGAAATCATGGTCTACAAGTTTAATCCTCACTCTTCCATAGTATCATTCCCTTATTTTATTATTTTTCTCAGAGAATTATTCTTCCAGTTATTTTTTATGATTCATATAATCATGTTTCTCTAAAAAAGAAATTAAATTAGTTCAACTTACACTTAAGGTTGTGAAATATTCAATTCATCTATCCGATTAATAGTTCTTCTTCTTATGGTGGTAATTTTTAAACATCCTTCCCTAGGGTTTGTTTCAGTGGTACTAAGAAAATTTTCATTCTCCCATGTTTTTTTCTTAAAATGTTTCCCAAGTTTTATTTCCAAGATGTGAATTATTTCTTGGTTTCATTCTATCAACTGGTCAATTATTGATAAATTTTAATTGGATCTTATGAAAAATTCATTCATCTTTAACTATTGTTCTTTTATCTCCTTATTCTCTTTAAATATATATTTTTTACCTTAGTCAGCTTTTTTGATGTAGAGACCTAGTGGCCATATGATTCTTGGATGTTTTTCGCTTGGTAACTTTCTTGTTAGTTCCCATAAAAGTCACAGTGACCACCTTGTTTGAGTGTCCCTTACTCCTTTAAAAATATAGTCATATTATTCTTCTTTAAAGGGTTATATTTATTTGAGAATAGATCATTTTTCATGGGTTATCTCCCATAGTTTATTATATATCTAACTTTCCCCAATTGAGAACATGGAGAACCTTAGCATGGCGTGTCAAAGTTCATGTAGTGGATAGAACTTTGGGAAAAAATAACATAGTAATTACATTATTTCCTTAATAATTAGTTCATGGATATTAAACCATGTATTTATCTTAATTAATTATCTATTTTTCTCATTCACACAATCCTTCACTACCACTTTGTTGGTTATGCCTATTTCTCCCACTAATTTATTTTTGTCGAGAGTTATATTAAGAATATTATAAATAATATTGATTTTATCTATTATATTATATCTATAGTGATATTTTGATGTTATTTCAACCATGGTATACCTCATTGCATTTATTTCCACGTAGAATAATTACCTAAAAAGGGACTATGGAAATTGGTGATGGAAGTATTATTTGTAGTAATCCTAGAATCTATCCCTTACCTCGTGGAAATTATTTTAGTCTTTTTATAAAAAGGTATAGATACTTTTCATTAGATAAATAGTTCTCTATATAGGATAAAATCATCTTATAAATTTTTTGTGAATATTCTCCCAAGTATTAAACAAATCCTCCTCTTGTTTCTTCAATGATTTCCTAGATTTATTATACAGTAAGAATCTCATCATTAGCTCATCTACAGTAAATGTATTTGGTAGAAAGTACTAGATATTGGACATAAATTAATTTATGAAATCTAGAACATAATTTAAAGGAAATCAATTGAATATTGGTATATATTGAAAGTGATAGTTATTCAGATCATAATTCCTTATATTTGGTGTTATTGTTAAACATGAGGTATTTCCAAATACACAAGGAACATATAAATCCATTTGTATTGGTGTTCTCTATTCACTTTGGATGATCTCTTTATAAAAATGTGTTTCCTCTCTATTCTATTATCTAATATATAGGTTGCATTCATCTATGTACTCTATTTCCTTAGATTTTATCTTATAGAAGTACATTTTGATTGAAAATTGACTTTTTATTATTGGAAATAAAAAAAAACACACAAGGAAATTCCCATTGAAAGAAGGAAGAAATGATGGATTCTAAGGAAATCACCCTTAATAATAAGCATACATTCGTCAATCAAATACCCCAAATCATTATAAAGGATAAGATACTCTCCTAGTTTTACTTTATTGGAGAGCACATAATCCAAAGTATTACTTTATCTCTAAGTGTGGGTAATATGAATCCCTTGGTTGAAAAACTTATACCTTTCTTAACAAAGAAATACAACACCCATGTAGATTTATCCTTCACATAAAAGAAACCAATCAATACTGTAGAGTTATACTCAGCTTCTTCAATATTAATATTATACAGCCTACACAGCATAATACCAGTGCCCATTGATCTTGTATTTTCTCTGATGAAATTATATAAACCATAAAAGTAATTGAATCTAATAATAACCAATCCCTTATTTTCTCTAGCTAGTCTATTCCCTTTGATTTCTTGAATTAGAGTTAGTAGGTATGCACACTATTGGGAAAAAATCCCTCAAGGTATCATTGAAGCATTTTTGAGGTGATTGTGTTTGTTGAAAAAGTGGACATCTGAGTAGTGATTGTTGACAAAGCAAAACAATGACATACAAATTTGTTGACAAAGAGGATTTCATGGTTGAATGTCGAGTTCAAGAGCTGAGGTCAACGATCCATGTTTGATTCAAGAACATCGATAAAATGAATGGATGATCTAGAGGCGGTACAAAAGAATAGATACAAGGTGGCGCCGTTTTCCAGTGTTTGCCAAATTTTAGGGCCTGAAAATCGACAAATGAAGAAAAGTGTTTTTGGAAAAAGGACTTGCGCGCCGAGGACTTGGAGAATAGGAAACTTGAGCGCCATATGTTTTTCAAGATCAGAAGATCAAAATATGGCAAAGGAAGTAGGTTCGCGCAAGTTTGGGAGGTGGTCGCGCAAGTGTCCAAAAGGACAGAAGACTTGCGCGCCGAAACTGGGTCGCGCAGGTGACTTGCGCACCGTCGCGCAGGGTGGTCAGATTGCCTATAAATACTGGACCACCCCTCCTCATTCTTCAACGGAGTTCAACACTTTGAGAAATCAGAGCTCCTGTCGCGCAGGTGTGGTGGTCGCCCAAGTGGTGAGTGTGGGTCGCGCAGGTGAATTTGCGCGCCAGTAGTTGAAGTTGTGCGCCAGTGTTAGAAGTTGCACGCTGGTTGGCAGTTGTGCGCCATTATTGGTTTGGGCGTAAAAGGAAGAGAGTCGCGCAAGTTTGGAGTTGAGGAAGCTTGATTCGCGCAAGTGTCTGAGGAGGAATTGCGTGCCCGTTGTGACTTGTGCGCCGATACTTGCGTGCCGAGATTGACTTGCACGCCAAGTAAGGTTTTGTTCCAACGGTGCTTCTCGGACTGCGTGGAAGTTGGTACGTTGCCCGATACCTTCGGTGCAAAGAGATATTCATCTACGGGTGAAAGTTGTACTTCAACAGAGCATCTACACACAGTGGAAGATGCATTCATTCATGCAAATGAAGAGACCTACAGGTCTATAAACTGTGAGTGGATTCCTTCCAAGAGCAGTGAGCTTAGGAAGAGAAAGAAGGTGATCCTCTCTACCAGCAGTGAGACAGAGAGAGAGAAACAGGGAGTGACCCTTGGGAAAGCAGTGAGCTGACCCTAAACTTGTAAAGACAGTGAGCCTGGGCTTAGAAGTGATCTAGCCCGAACCTTGTAATCCACAGCTAGTGAAGATTAGTGGAATTTGGTACGACCGGCAACTTGTCGGCGTATACTCCTTGGACGTAGCCCTTTATGGTGAACCAAGTAAAATTGATGTGTCCTGTACATACTTCGCTTTCTATTTACTTTGTGCAACAGGAAAAAGAGAGAAGAGAGTTTTTATCAACAGCGAAACAAGATCAGAACGGGCATTAATTTTAAATTAGTCATACCCTGATTCACCCCCCCTCTCAGGGTATTCAGCCTTGTGGACCTAACAATTGGTATCAGAGGGAAAGGTTGACAGTTGTTCTTCTCTCAAATGGAGGTCACTAATCATATAGGGATTCCGATCTTTGACGGATGTAATTTTCAGATATGGAAGAATCGAATGAAACACTATTTCCGATATTTGGGAATGGATGTGTTTTCAGCAGCTATGCATGGTATCACAGCTGATATTACTAGTGGTGCATTATCAGAAGTTGAGCACAAAGAGTTGGATGCTGATTCCAAAGCAATCAATGCCTTAGGGGGAGCCCTCTCTAATCCCATATATACAAAGGTGATGTCATGCAAAACGTCACATGCCATGTGGGAAAATCTTTTGAATATTTATGAAGGGGATACAAAAGTCAGAGAGGCAAAGCTGCAAGTGTTGTGGAACAAGTTTGAATATCTCAGAATGAACCCGAATGAGTCTGTTGATGCATTCTTTGACAGGGCAAATGCTGTGGTAGAAGACATGCGGGGTCTTGGAGAAATTATCGAAGACATTAAAATCGTAATGTGCATCTTGAGAAAACATCCACCTCGGTTCAATCCGAAAGTTTCAATCTTGGAAGATAAAGATCCGAAAGAGCTGACATTGGATAACCTACACAGCACTCTTGTTTCATATGAAATGAGAAATGATGACAATGATGCTGTGGAAAAGGGGAAATCCAAAGAGGTGGCATTTAAGGCCATGAAGAGGCTCACTATTGAAGATTCTTAGGAGGAAGAAGAGTCAGATGAGGTGATGTCATTCCTTTCTTCAAATCTGCAAAGAGGAAAAGGAAAGTTTAAAGGGAAACTTCCACTAGCATGCTTCCGATGCAGAAAGGTTGGTCATCTTGCTGCAAGATGTCCCAAAAAGTTTCAACAAGAAAGCGATGAAGATGAAGTTGAGATTCCCATGAAAAAATCTTCAGCCTATGTGAAAGGGAAGAAGCAGTTCAAGAGAAATTTCTTTAAGAAGAAGAATCCTCTTTCCCAAGAGAAATAGACAGTTTAGCTGAGTCTGAGGGTGAAGAAGTTGAAGAGATAGATGTTTGGCGAGCAAAAACAAAGAAATCCAACAAGATAGTACATGATGCCAAACTCTACATGCAACAACAAGAAGAAGAGAAGTCTGAGCTTGAGAAAGAAATTGAAAATCTTAAGTCATCCAGGCCAGAGCGCACAGAAAAATTTGATGAGCATAAGCTCAAGCTTGAAGAGTAGAAAAGGGAGATCGATTGTTTGAGTCGAAAAGTGAAAGATCACGTCAAGCGTATTGAAGAGCTTGAAGAGGAAGTTGTCGGTTTGCGGAGAAAAGTTAAAGACCAGGAAGAACCTTTGAATCCCAACACATTCTTGGGAAATCAGGTCGTTACGAAGACTGAAAAGAAGAAAGAAGAGCCCAGTAGTTCAGCAGGAAAGAATCAGCAATTGAACTCAGAAGTTAAGGCTGATTCATGGCTTAATCAGAAAAAAAAAATCTGTGGCAGTTGAAGTCAGACCACAAGCACCTGTCCCAAGATTTAAAGTGGATTTGAGCACAAAGCAGAATCAGAATACTGAGAGATCAAAAGGGGAAACTCGTAGTGCTGAAGTAACACGAAGGAATGCACCTTATATCAGGTGTTATTATTGTGGAAAGATGGGACATTCACAGTATGTGTGTTCCATAGCCAAAAGATATCGAAGGGAACAAGAACAGAGATGGAAGCCAAATAGAGAACGGTTTTCCAGAACATATTTTGAAGGACACTATTTTTGTTACGGAAGATTTTGACACATGGCTAGGTACTGCACTCTGACCATTCAGAAAAATGTGCCAAAGCAGAATCAAAATGTTCGCAAGCAGCAGATCAGTAAACCGACAAGTGAGTTAAAAGTTCAGAACAGATTTGAAGTTTTTCAAGATGAAGCTGGTCCATCATACTCTGAGAAAGAACAGAAGCCTCAATCCATTCCGAGTATGAAAGAAAAGTTATGGACCAGGAAGAAGAAAATTGAGAAGGCCGCAGTTGCTGAAATTTCCCTTAAAGCATCAGATCGTTCTGGTGTTTGGATCCTTGACAGTGGTTGCACATCCCATATGACGGGTAATAAGGATCTAGTTACAGGCATAAAATATGACAAAGAAGGAGTTGTCAAATTTGGAAATGATGAAGGCCTGAAGATTGTTGTCTCAGGAAAAGCCAAGTTTGGGGGCAAAGAAATGAGACATGCTGATGTCTTGGTGGTAGAGGGTCTCAGTCATAATTTGCTTAGCGTCAGTCAACTATGCGACTCTGGGTACTCTATCCTATTTACCAAGAAGATGGGTTTTGTTAAAGTAAAAGATGTAATAGTCATTCTTCAGGGAAAACGAACAAAGGGGAATCTTTACCTTGTAGGTGGGGAAGAAGATTCATGCCTTTTATCCAGAGAAGAAGAAAATCAGCTATGGCATAAGCGACTTGGTCATCTATGTCAACCATCTATGGAAGATCTGGTAAAGTATGATGCTGCTAGAGACCTTCCCAAACTATCACGTGATCGCACTCATACGTGTGATTCTTGTCAACAAGGGAAGATCATCAGGAATACATACAGGCCAAAGGAACAAAAAGCAACTCGAGTGCTCGAATTTGTGTATGCTGATGTATGTGGACCTATCTCACCTCGAGCTATAGATGGGAAAAGGTACTATGTTATTTTCATTGATGACTATAGCAGAATGGCCTAGGTATTCATCATAACCCATAAGACAGAGGTGTTCAGTTGCATAAAGCAGTACAGGAGGGAATCAGAAAGGATGCTTGGGCAGAAAATTCTGAAGTTTCGTACTGATAACGGTACAGAATTTACAAACAGTCAGGTTGAAAACTATCTCGAGAAACATGGGATAAGGCATCATGTTTCATCAGTAATAACTCCCCAACAGAATGGAGTAGTTGAAATGAGAAATCGTATCATCAACAACATGGCCAGAACAATGCTTATTGATAAGGACCTGCCAGAGAAATTTTGGAAGGAAGCATTTTTGACATCAGTCTATGTTTAAAACAGGTCCTTGTTATGTCCGAAGCAAGGGAAGACTCCGTATAAACTGTGGTATGGAAAGAAGCCAACGTTGAAGTACTTTCGAATCTTTGGAAGTAAGTGTTTCATTCTCAATAAAGAACATCATAGGAAGTTTGAGGCACGAGGAGATGAAGGGATATTCTTTGGCTATTCCGGGAAAAGCAAAGCGTATAAATGTTACAACAAAAGGCTGGGAAAAATCATTGAAAGCAATGATGTCACTATAGTTGAAAATGAGCAGAATACTCAACGATCCAGTGAACAGTTCCTGGATGAAAGTGATGATGAGTTAAGTAACCCAGGGGGAGCAGAAGTGGCAGAAGATGACTCAGAAGAAGATACTGATGATGAAGAGGAAAATGTCAAGTCGGTGTCAGCGAGGAAGCCAAAGAGTCGAGATGAAATTGATAGGCAGAATATCATTGGTGATCAAACATCTCCAGTTCAGACTCGAAGAATGAAATCATCACAGCAAGCATCGTTTTTGTCTCAAGTGGAGCCGAAATGTTTTTCTGATGCAGCTGAAGATGAAAACTGGGTTCAGGCCATGAACAAAGAGCTTGACCAGATTGAGAAGAACCAGACATGGGATATTGTTTCGAGGCCAGCAGACAAGAATGTCATTAGGACTAAATGGGTCTATCGCAACAAGATGAATAAAGATGGCACAGTGATTCGGAACAAAGCACGACTAGTGTGCAAGGGATACTCCCAGATAGAGGGAATAGATGTTGATGAGACATTTGCACCGGTTGCAAGGCTGGAGACAATCAGATTATTTTTGGCCATAGCAGTGCAAAGAAAGTTCATCCTTATGTATATCTCTATTATCTCTTGAGGTTGTAGATAGACTGGTGATAGTACTTTTAGAACTTTAAGGGTAGCGTGGGTGTTTACTTTACCAACTCACTTTCATAAGAAGCCTCGAGTTACCATGGGATGTATGGGGTTGTCTAGTGTTATTATTTATGGTTATATTATTTGAGATTCAATTATTTAAATTTGATTTAAGTTAAAGTAATAAAATTCTACTTTAAATTGATTATATATTCCTATTTTATAGATTATGGATCCTCAAAGAAGAATAATTTGGAACATTGGAGAGAAATATATGGAGAAAACCCCAAAGGAAAATCCCTTGGTTGGCCTAGTTTTAGTGGAAACTATCATTCAAAAAATCTAGTCTATGAGCCAAGTCACAGATGTTGAATCATAATTAAAGGAATAATATGATTCAGAATTCACTAATAAGTATGAAATGATATTTTGTGGTGATAAGGGTTAACATGATGTAGAATAATGAATCAAAATGATCAAAACTATTTTACACTTTTTGAAAAATCTAGAAGACTCTAAGGTCTTATTTACCACATATATGATTAAAGGGAAGTAAATGAAGTTGTGGGAATATATTTTACAAGACAAGTTACATGAATACCCCACTTAGACTAACTTTAAGAAATACTTTAATCAATAGTTCTATCCTGAGATTCCAAGAGTGGTGAAGTCATAAGAGTTAAATAATTTGGAGAAGGGAGACCATTCTATCATGGAGTATTATATTTGGTTTCCTAATTTGGTGCACCTATACCCATAGGTTGTTTCCAATGATTATCTCAAGGCATGGAGGTTTGAAATGGTTTTAAGGGTAGATATCCAATCGATATTAATTCTGATGTGCCTACCCACATACACAATATTTTTCGAGAAGGAAACTATGGATGAGGTGGACATATCTGGGAAGATAATATATTAATAGAATCAGTGATAATATGAGGTTTCCAAAGTTTACTTTCAAGTTAGAAAAGGAAGTTGAATGAGTAGTAACAAGGTGGTATCTGGAGGGCACAAAAACATTTGGAAATAGTTAGGTGGTATTTTAATAGTATAGGAAAAAGAGAAACCTCAAACCTGATTGTTAGGATACACCTTGGGTGTATCATAGTTGTGGGAAATCTAGTCATATTTAACATTTATGTGAAAGATAATATTGAGGTAGTGGAGTTGGATCCACCTTTACTAAGGGATCTAAATTTAGATTTGATACAGTAAAATGGAAGGGATCTCAACCTCACGCCAAGGGAGATTTTCAAGTGGTAAATAAAGGACATGATGAGACTGGACATCTGTATGCATTAGAGTGTGAAACAAAGGAGTCATAGGTAGGATAGAATATTGTGAGTGGTATGGTGTTTTTATATCTTATATTGTTATGTAAGTGTTTTATATATGTGAAAATCTATCATTTATATCATCCAATATTCTCAATACATTGAGATTGTGTTTGGAGCATATACCTTTTTTGATTACTCTTTCCACTCCTTTGGGAATGAAGTCAATGCATGTATTTAAAGGTCCCAAGTGTCATTTTATGATCACTGACCATGAAACTATATAAAATTTTTATTCCTTGATATTGACAACTTTTATCTAATCATTGACATGGATTATTTTATTATATATAAATCAAAAATAGATTTATATTATTGCTGAGTAATTATTCTTTATCCTGATGGAGTCGCTCATGTATTATAGGGAGAGTGGGATGTGGGATCAGGGAGATTCGTAGTGCTAAGATGATCTTCTAGATTTTTTAGAGATGTTTCTTGATGCTATTGATCTATATGTTAGTGGTACTCTTTATAAAATTGTGTGTGAGTATCCTAACATTTTACTAGATGATTTATCTAGGTTATTGCCTCATAAGAAAGTTGAGTTATCTATTTACTTACTTTCAAGGATGATAACCATTTCTTTAGCTTTGTTCCGTATAACACCAGTCGAATTGAGATAATTTAAGGTTCATCTTGATGATATTGGGGATAAGGGATTTATTTTTCCTAGTGCTTCACCTTGGGAATCTCCTATGATATTTTAAAATAAAGAGGATGAGAATATCCATCATTGTATTCATTACTAAAAAACTCAACAAGGTGACTATAAAGAAAAAATATCACTATCACAGTATGGAGGATCGTTTTTATTAGCTCAAGGGATCATGATGGTTTTTGAAAATAATTCTGAGATCAAGGTACTATCTGTTGAGGGTTTTGGAAAAATATATTACTAAGACAACCTTTAGGTGTAGGTATAGGGATAATGAGTATTTGATTATTCTATTTGGATTTAAAAATTCTTTTCTAGTGATTATGGCATTGATGTACCGAATATTGTATATGTTCTTAGATTCCTTCATGGTAATTTTTGTGTATGATATCCTTGTTTATTTCATGTTAGAGTAGGATCATGATGAGAATTTGATTATTGTCCTGGGATTCCTGAGGGAACATCATCTATATAAGAAGATATACCAATTTTAGTTCTGAATTCAAGAGGTGAAATTGTTGGTCCATGTAATTCCTAAGAAGGTTGCATTTGTGGATCCTGAAAATATACAAGTGGTGATGCATTTGGAGTATCCCAGAAATGTGTTTGAGATTCATATTTTCTTGGGATTAGATGATTATCAAAGGTTATTTTTTAGGAATTCTCCAAGATTTCATCTCCTATAATAGAGTTAACCCATAAGGGTGTGAAATTTGTTCATGAAGATCAGTTCTAGATATATTTTGAGGAGTTAAAAGTGATATTGCCTTAAGATTGAGTCTTGATTCTTCCTGAGATGGGTGTTCATTATGATGTCATCTACAATGGATTTAGTATGGCTTTGATTTTTGTTCTGATACATGGGAGATATGTAGTAGCTTATGGCCCATGTCAGTTATTTCCAAATTAAAATAACTACCCCACTCATGATATGGAGTTGGAAGTAGTGATTAATGCACTTAAGGTTTGGTTCCACTATCACTCTAGGGATTGGTTTATAGATTTTTCAGACCATAAGAGTCTGATGTATATTTACAGTAATAGGGATCTCAATGAGAGATAGATACATTGGGTGAAGTATCTTCAAACAATTTTTTATATTGATTATACCCATGGTAAAGGGAATTTGGTCATAGATTCTTTGAGTAGGAAATTACTGACTCTGTTAGTGGAGAAATAAATGGAAAAGTGGTACTTGATGAACATGTTTGCTGATATGCACTTGGATAAATAAGGAGTTCAAAGATAGGTATTTATAGTGTATACTCGGTAAGGATAATTTATAGATGAAAATATTCAACTTATATAGGTTTAGTTTACATAGTGTTAGTATTTATATAGGAATAATTGTGGTGGGGAGACCTCGGGTGAGTAATCTTTGTCTCCAAATAGAGTTTTAAACTAACGAGGTTGGTTGATTATTATGATATACTTAAGGCATGAGTTTATGGATAATGGACACTAATCAAGTTGGTTCACGAATCATGGTCCTACCAAGATGTACCATGGCATAAGATGTCATTAATGGTGGCCAAAAATAAGATGATCGATTATGGGTTTTTTTATCTCAATGCCTTACATCTTAGAAAATTAATGTGAAATATCAGAGACCTATAGGGTTTTTGAAACCTTTACCCATTATAGCTTGGAAATGGGATGAGATAGCCATGGAATTTGTGATTAGGATACCTCAGAATAATAATGGTAAGGATTTGATATAAGTTATTATTGATCAAATAATGAAATCAATGCATTTGATACCTATAAAAGAGTAAATGATGGTATAATATCTTAGGAACTTGTATGTGCAAGATATTTTTATACACCGTGGAATACTATTATATATCAACTCAGATGGATACCCTCACTTTATATCCTGGTTCCAGAGTGGATTGCATACATTGATGGGTAATTAGTTGAATTTGATCATGGATTTTCATCCATAGATGGATGACCAGAATAAATGATCCATACATATTCTTGAAGACATAATCTAGGAATGTGTGGTTGAATTTAGTGGATTGTGGGAGAAACATATTCCCTCAGTATAATTTTTCTATAAAAATAGATATTTGGATTTTGATCAGCATGAAACCTTTTGAGACGTTTTATAAGAGGCCTTACAGATCACCTATTTGTTAGGAAGCAGTTGTAGAATGGTTTTTGTTTATACTGAGAATTTTTCATGATATTATAGATATAGTGAAATTGACCAGTAAAAGGTTAGTGATAGCTCAGAGTCAATATAAATATTATGTCGATCAACATCATCATTCACTTGACTTTGTGGTAGGTGATCATGTTTTTATTAAATTTTATGATTTGTTGGGACATAGAAGTTTAGGAAATTATGGTAAGTTAACACCTCATTATGTCTAATTTTTTTGAGATTGTGGAGTGACTCAAGATGGTGGAAAATATTTTGGGCTTACCTGGTAATTTTATATCTATCCAAGATGTGTTCCATGTTTCCTATATGATTAATTATCAAATGGACCTAGCCCACATGATTGAGTAGGAGGATATTGAGATTTAATATAAAATCTCAATGGTTAAAAAGAATATTTAGATAGTGTAATGATAGAATAAGGTCTTGCATGGAATGATGATCCCATTAGTTTAAGTGATATGAAAATGTGGTAGGGAAAACCATGATACATGGGAGCGTAAAGCCTTGATGATGCAGTAATAGCCTTATCCCATATTGGTTTTATGATCCCAATCCTTTTTGGGGGTAAAAATATTTTATGGTGGAGATATTTGAGATTCCCTTAAGGATACATGTGATTTTAGTTTCAAGATTGGTTTATATTTTGTGAGGTTTTAGAGGTTTTTAGGAAATAATGGTTAATAATTTAGAGTTTCATAGAAAATAAGTATAGTACACAGTTGAGGCACATGATTAGTCAAACTGTGTGGTAACTATATGATATTGTTCAATGGTTTCCAGTGTCACTTTGTATGGTTTGATCATGGTTTTTAAAACTGTGTGAGTTGTAGTGAAAACTGTGTGGATGCCTAAGATATGGCCCAATGGTTATCTCACAACTTGAGAATGGTTTTTTAAACCATGAAAATTTTTACAAAAAACCGTGAAACATTGATTTCAAATGTCAATGTCCACCGCACAGTTAGCGCATAATTTATCAAACCATGCACCCGAATATGAACTTTCAAAATTAGAAGTTTACCCTCATTACCTTGGTGGTTTTAACATCTAATAACATCCTAATTCCTTATTAACTCTAACCATCCCCTCCATGATGGTAAAGATGATTTTTAATTTGATTCCTTGGTGATATTTGATCCTTACTAGTGGATATTATAGTGACCAAGACTTTGACACATAATATTACATGATTGTAAAAAACAAATATCTAATAATTTAAATCCACAGATTGTAAAGGCCTAGTGCCTTTGGAAGACTAGGTTCTTAATCTATAAAACATATAATCCTTATTTTTTCTTCTATAGAGATATCCTAAAATCTATTCGAGCTCTTAAATATTCATGGTATAACCTTAGGAACACATAAATAAATGAGTGATCTAAAAACCCT
The DNA here is from genome assembly GCA_963277665.1 of Viscum album. Taxonomy (NCBI): domain Eukaryota; kingdom Viridiplantae; phylum Streptophyta; class Magnoliopsida; order Santalales; family Viscaceae; genus Viscum; species Viscum album. The sequence continues at coordinate 510,571,483 of OY728136.1, read as the reverse complement.
TATAAGAGAATAAACTTGATAAAGAAGCATAACATGCGAGTCAAAGGTATGACATGATATAATAAATGAGAAGAAACATGTGTAATCACATGGAATAATAACATAAAGAGCAAGGTATCATAAGATCATGGAATCATAGGAAACATGGAAGCAATAAAAAAACATGGAATAGAAATGATCCAAGGATAACTATCTATAAAAAATCACATGATGGACAAAGTACCATAATAGATTAGGCTTACTCCCTAATCCCATACATGGAATTTCATGAGACTATAACATTACCCAATTCATTGGAGCACTATCTAAGAGCATATATCATAACATGTTCATCATATATGTGTTACACATAATTAAAATCAATCATATGACATAAAATAAGAATTACCCATTGAAAGAAAATGAGTTTCATAATCTTTCTTCACATCATAATAAAATGAAATTTCTTAATGAAGGAATTTGAGAAATAATCATAATGCATTTATTACCCCATAAAGGAAGAGATAATGAACTATATATATATATATATATATGAGAGACATATATACATAATTTAGATGAAAAAAATAACATCAAAGGTTGTTTCTTTTATGAAAATACCTTTAAAAATATTTAAAAACATTCTTGAGGAAAATAACCTTTTCACCTTGAGTAACATCAAATCATGTCATCCTAGATGATAAATGAATTTGAAATATCAATTTGAACATTTCTTGAAGGAAATATCCTTTCCATTTTGACAAAATTTATTAAAATTCTAAATATTTCTCAAAAATTAAATAAAATATTTTTTATTGAAAATAAATTTTGAAACATAAAAATAGATCTTTAAAAATTTGAGTGGTCATGATGACAGAAGAATTATGTTCCTAAAGAATTTGTTAAAAAAAGATTCCATGCACATTTTTGTAAGAACAGTCAAATTGTAACTTATTTAGAAAACTACATGATGATTCCTTTTAAAACATTTTTTAAAAACAAAATTAAGGGTTAAAATAACTTTAAACAATCATATTAAAAAAAATTTAAAACATTTTTAGAAAACATATATTTGGAAAAAGAAATATTTTTTATCAAAGATTTTGGAAAACATATTTTCTTAAAATCATTTTATCAAAATATTTAAGTAAAAAATGAAAAAAAATGGAACTATTATTTGAAAAATTAATATATAAATAGAGGGTAATAAAATGAAATGTTGTTATTAGAAAATAATTTTATAATTTTCTTCAATTTAAATTCTAGCACAAGTAATCCTAATTAAAATGAGATTGAAACGTAAACCCTTACCTCTTTGGTAACTTTTGAATCATAACTTACCATGAATAAAGTATATGAATGGTAATATAAAATTTCATTATTTAGGAATTATTCAAAAAATATTATGTAAATTGTCTGTATGTACACCATTCAAAATAAATTAGGTGCTCAAAAGAACATGTGTCTCAAATATGGAAGTTTGAGACAACACCCTTACAAAGTTTCATATCATTAAGGTGAGAGTTCATAAATGGGTTGATTATGTGTAAAAAATGTATATCCATGCAAATAAAAGTGTAATAAATAAATAAATAAATTAAAATTAATTTTATACATATTTTTGGCAAAATATAATCAACAAAGTAGTGGTATAACCCAATGAATGAAAATTGAGTTAAGAATCCCAATACCTCATGTTTCCCTTTTTTGAGCACTATTTAACCTCCTATATTGTGGTTATAAACATGTTATTAACTTATTATAGAGTAATAATATTATTTATAATATAATATATGATTCTTTTATAATATTATATTACTTTTTCATTAATAATATTTCATTATGACAATTATTTTGGGTGTTAGTTGCCTTGTTTTCTCCTGCATGTTTCATAATAAAAGTTTTTGATCTTGAACACATTTTATAGTTCCAAAGAATCCAGAATAATATTAATGTTAAAAATATTTTTTTTTGATTTTATAAATCTTTAGAATCATTATTTAATTTTTTACATGGATAATGAATCTGATCGCTTCATTGAGTTTGAAGGCTGTATGTTTTCAAAAGTGACGTTATAATTTCTTTAATGAGTGAAAGGGAAAGGAAGTGGATTGTATATTAATTTTATATAATAAATATAATTTCATAAATATCATATATATTCATTAAATTTATAATTTTTGTCTTTCTATGTAAAGTGTTTGAAAAATGAATCACATCGCTTTGTGAGGCAGTAGTCTGCTGTATACACAAATGGCATTATCGAATTCTCTATGAAATGGAAAGTAAGAAGGTATATGTGTTATAATAATTAAGTAAGTATAATTATATCATAAATAACATATATAAACATTATATACATCATTATATCCAGTGGTGAAAAGCATTAATTGAAAAAAAATTACATTGGTTCGTGAGGCGGTAGTCCACCGTACACACGATCAACAGTTTCATTTCCCATATGAGGGGGAGGAGATGGTTGTAGGAATTTAGATTAAAATAAAAAATATTAGTATATATAATATAATTATGTTATTATATAATCATGTTTTCATATTATTTTGAATATTTAGAGGAAGAAATAAGATAAAAAGCTCGGTTAAGGACGTTACCTCTTTTTTAGACATTTTCTTTTTGTTTTCACTAAATACTTCCTAGGATGGATTTATGAAAAAAGGATTCTAGGATGAGGTTAGGAAATTATAGAAGTTATTTGGGTAGGTATTATTTGATATATTTGGTATTCTATATGTTTAAAGGAGCAGATATGGGGTGTCCTTTTATAAATGGGGGAGAGGACACACATGGAATTTTTGAAAAAAAAAAGAATACAACCCATAAATTTCCCAATACAAAAGGATATAAAATAGATTAATTTAGAACCTTATAATAGTTAAGGTATAAAAAGTACTAAAAAATATGAATTATACATGTTTTGGGTAATTTTTAACCCTTATATTTTTAGTTTAACCCCCACTAAAACCTTTTTTATCATAAGTACGATAAATAATTTTTATTATTTTTACTATTCATTGTGACATAAAATTAAGTTAACCTTATTAGATACAATAAATTATAATTAATAAAAATATTTAACCCATTTTTTCAAATTCAAATCGCATAGTTGGAAATTTTTAATTTGAAATTAAACCAACAGGCGTGTCAGAAAAACGAGGTTTCCAGAAATGCATTTTTTATATAAAATTTTCTCTCATATTAACAATATGACAAGTAAAAATAATTTTTTAAATTTAAAATAATATTTATAAATATATAATAAAAAAATTTATTTAAATCATTCCTCATTAGGGTCTATTTTAATAATTTAAAATGGATAAATATTATACACTTTAAAATAGTTTTTAGAAAAAATGTTTTAAAACCTAAAAATGAACTTATACTAAAATAATGTATAAAGATTATTTAAATATAAAAAATTGTATTTAATATAAATAAATAATAATTTTTTTAATTTTAATTCAAATTAGAATAATAACATAACTTAATTTATTAATAAATAAATTATATTTTTATAAAAATAGGTATTTTTTTCTATTCATTGAAAAATTACTATTTTCCAAAAAATTCCAAAATTTCACCATAAGTTTATATCTATACGGTGATTTAAAAAATTAATTTTAATTTTATAAAATATAATTTCTAAATTTATAAAAAATTAATTTTAAATTATGTGTGTAAAATAAGATTAAACTACCTTTTAGAAAAATACATTTTTTCTGAAAAAAAAAATTATTTTTATTTCAAGTGATTCATATTTTATTTCTAGTCAATATTTAACCATTGAATTTATTTTATACATTTTTTAAAAATATAATTTTCATAATTTATTTAGATAAATTCTTACCCTCTAAATTAACGTCTAGGTTATAATGGAATATTATGTTATGGTTCATTTAGATTCAGGGTTGTGTATTCCGCAAGCTATCAAAGAGATTGAATTTATATAAAAATTAGTATATCATTAATTCTCAGGGTGTTAAATTATATTATAAGATTGATTTAGTTTGTCACATATGATATCATACATGATGTTAATCTATTAAAATTTTGGGGCGTTACATTCTAACCCCTTAAATAAATTGCGTCATCATAATTTCATCTTGATCTCGGAAATCAAGGGTTTGACATTTGAAAATTTATTTGTGAAAAAACCCTACACCATGAAAAAGGATAATAAAAAATTTCTATTAAGAATAGGGAAAGGGAAATTCTAAATTCATAACATAAGTAGTTTTCCACATAGAAGAAAATTGTTGGAAAGTAAATATATCTACATGGAATAAATGTGTAAATAATTATGGAGAGTGGTAGATATAATTGATCATAAGAAAGTGAATAATAAAGGGAAAGTTAAGGACCTAAAAACCATAAATATTTGGTGAGGTAAAAGATGGTTGATTCATCAAACATGATGTTAATATGATAACATTTTTTTTTCAAAATCCTTTTCCTAGAGTTAAGGGATTCTTTTACTATCTAGAATAAGAACAAAGGAAATATGGTTACCTGATAAGAAAAAGTTAAAAAATTTTCAAATTTACACTAAAATAAAATATTTTTATCCAAATTATGAGTATTAAAGATGTTTTCTTCATTCCTGAAGTAATAAAATAAACATATAATGGATCATATATTCCAAAAAAAACAAGTTATTCCTCTATTTTTTACTAAAACCAAAATGGTTAGCAGGATTTTCCCACAAATTAATCTATAATACTTCAATAATAACCCATAAGGCTAAAATTAATCAATTTAATAAGTATCCATACTTAAAAACCATTCATATTATGACTAAAAAATAATATTATTCTTCCCAAACAATCCTTTAATTTAAACCAAATGTTTATATATTCTTCAACCCAATAAAACATCTCCTGAAATATCATTAATCACCTAAAAATAAAAATTATTAGAACATCCAAAGGGGTTTATAAGACTTTTAACTTATGATAAACCTTAAAATCATAAACTCATTATGGTATCTATAACTCTTAATTTAATCTATCATGAAGACATATAGGCCTCCAAAACTAACACAATCCTTAGATGTATCGTGATTCTTATAACCAAAATTCCATTGGTAAAAATACTTCTATAACATAATTCTTGAGTACCAATACATAAATTCATCAAGCCTTTTACATAAATGATTTCATAAAAAATAGGTCCCTCCTTGGTATAGGGGCTAACCCTTAGTTTAGGGGATAAACTTAGATAATTTCAAAGTTTCCTACATATAAGACATCAAATTACTTGGAGATTAATTTCTCTGTGAACTTAATTTACACATTGATAACATATACCCATATAGTTTAGATATTCCTATAAGTGATTTTCCCACATTATTGACATGTGTGAAGCTTAATCTTATTTCATATATGGTATCCAATCATTAACACTTAGAAAATTATATCCTTCTCTTTATTGGTGAGTGTGTGAGTTGGTCAAGGTTCATGTTTTTAAGTATATATCATGATAAATTATTTGGAATAATAAAAATATAATTCAATCTATATGTTGCACCATGAAATTATAAAAGAATAAAATTTTATTTGATAGAATTTGTGACCTGAAACATTAAGCTTAAATAACCCACAAAATATATTTCTTTAAATTTAATCTCTTTGATAGCTTACAGAACATGAAACCCTAAGTCTAAAAGAACTGTAATATAATATACCATTATAAACTAAAAGTTAAATTTATGGGTATGAATATTTCTAATCAAATTATTAAAATTATTGTTATTTATTTATTAAGAATAATATAATAATCCTTTATACAAAAAAAGAATTTTTTTCTAAAAAACTATATTTTTCTAAAAGGTGGTTTAGTCATACTTTACATGCATCATTTAAAATATTTTTTTACAAAATTTAAAAAATTTATTTGAAAAAATAAAATAAAATATATAAATATTCATATCAAAATTATCTTAGGGTGATTTGTTTTTTATTTTTTTGAATAGTTTCATTTTTTGATGAATAGTGAAAAATACTAAATTTTAATTGAAAAATACATTTTTTAAATAATTTATAATGTTAAATTATTTATTTAATTGTTTTTAGAGTAAAATTAGTTCAAATATATATCTATTAATCCAATTTTGGTCATTTTAATCATTTTTATATTGAATTTTGATATAAAAACATCATAAACGTTTGAACATTTTCTCTTTAAAAATCCTACACTCTCGTCTTGTCTGCAAGATTAATTTTAAATTAATATTTTCCACTCATGTGAATGGAATTTTGAAAAATGGATTAAATATTTTAAATCGTCATAATTTATAATATCTAATAATTTCAAATTATTTTCTTACCATAATGAATATTAAAAATAGTAAAAATTATTTACCGCGGTTAAGGTAAAAATGATTTTACCAGAGGTTGAACTAAAATGATATGGGTTAGATTGCCCTATAAATTGTATAAAATATATTTTATGGAAATATTTAGACACTATAATGTCTAATTATCTAGAATAATCTATTTTTTAGTCTTCTGTAATTTAAAAAATTTGGTTATACCTTTTTCCTTTCAAAAATTACAAGTGTGTCACTCACCTCACTTACAAAATAGACACCCATATCCTCTCTTCTTCACACCTTAAAAACCATTTGGTTCATCAAAAATAACTTCCTCAATTCCCTCCAATAATCCAATAATCCTTATTTTTTTCATAATTTCAACCTAGAAAGGATTTTCGTGCAAGCCTAAGGAGGATACCTGAAGAAGATGTAATGTTCTTCAACAAGCATTTTTATGTAATTTGTTCCTCCACCTACATCAATCATTATTAAACCATGATTATAAAATAACACAATTATCATACATATAATTATATTTTTATGTTAATTTAATGGCCTACAACCATCCCCACTTCCATCAAATGGGTTATGAAATCATCATTCATGTGTACGACAAACTACCACCTCGCGAACTGATGTCGTTCATTTTTCCATTACCACATCGCATGGTTTGTTATGATGATGATGGATATAAAGTATATATATGATATTTATAAAATAATTATACCTAAGGAGTTACTATATCATATATACCTTTTTTACTTTCTATTTCATAGGGGATATGATAACATTGCTCATGTGTATAGCGGACTACTGCCACGCGAAGTAATGTGATTCGTTTTTCACTAATACTTTACATGAAAGGTAATAAGAATAAAGTTAATGAATATATGTGATATAAATGAAATAACTATGACATTAATGTAATATTTATCATTATTAAAATAATATATATATATATATACATATATATAATTTCATTTCATACCTTTTAACTCACTCAAAGATGACAACGTTGTTTATGTACATGTGGACTACTACCTTCACAAAATGATGTGACGCTCTTTTCATAACCACACCACATGGATGATATATATAATTCTATTTAATGAAATAATATTGTTTTTATGATATTATGGTAATTATATAATGATAAAATTGTAACACACTTCATTTCTCATTACCAAATTTAATTATTGGTTTTAAAATTATAATTGATGTATGAATATGATAATTATGACATTATTATTATTTTTTATATGATGTAACTATGAAATATGCATAAGAATCAGACCTTTAATGATGAAACATGCATGAGAAAATAAGCCATTTAACACCCAAAATAATGAAAATAATGAATGATAATTAAATAACGAGTGATAAGATGTTATAAAAGGATAATATATGATATTATAAATATTAATATGGTTTTTTATGAGTTAATAAAATGTTTAAAATCACTATACATGATATTAAATCATGTTCAACCAAAAGGAAGTATGAGGTAAGGGACTTTGTCTCAATTTCTCTTCATTAAGGCATATCGCAATGTTTTATACCTAATTTATTTTATATAGTGTATATAATTACCCTTTAACATGTAACATCATGATTACGTAATAATTAATGGTATTTTAAGTTTCAATTTTGAATTATTTTATCTAAGGGGATTCAAATTGAAAATTACCAAGTGATAAAGAACTTTGTAACTCTATTTCTTTTCATTGGGTTATATTACTTCTTCATTGTATTTGATATTATATGATTATGTGTGTATTGTATTTTGACTATACTATGTTTTATATCCAATTATTTTATGTGTATTTATATTTGACAGAGATAATTAATTCATTGGATAATTGTCACTTCAATATTATGATATTTCTAAGGGTTTATTTTATAATCTCATTTGAATCGGGATTTTTTATACTTGAATTTACATTGAAAGAAATTATTTTATCATTATATAATAAAACCCTTTAATTTTATTCTCCTATATTTATTTATAGTTTTTTTAAGTAATATTTAAATTTTTCACTCTTTGTTACATAAAATAATTGATAAATTTTTTTTACTAAAGTTTGACTTCATTTGTCTTTTCAATTAGAAATCCATTTTCTTCCAAAACCATGTTTTCTAAAAATATTTTCAAAAATGATTTATTAATGAAATTTTTTCCTATTATGAATTTTTTAAAATTATTTTGAAATTAATCTTCATTTCATTTTCAAAAAATTTCTTATTTGGATTTTATTGAAAATGTGAAAGGAATTTTTATTTTAACTTACTTGGAATGTATATAATTTCTTACTATAATGACCACTCAATGTTTTAAAAATTATTTTCAAAGAAATTTATCTACTTTTTTGTGAAATTTTAGTTTTAAAATTATTTTCAATGTTTAAAGTATATTTTTCACAAGATTTTTTTTAAAGTTCTTCTATGGTATTTCTATTTGTTGATGAAAAACAAATTATTTTACATATAACCTAATAAAGTTATATTGTATTCATACCATCATTAGTGTTACTATGTATGGTTTATGATTATTTTTACCAAATTGGGAACTAAAATTCACATCCTTGATTCTTTTTTTGTAGTAATTAACTTTCCTTTGAATTATTCACTTTCCTATGATCATTGGACATTAAATTTCCCTTAAATATCCATATAATTTATCATGGATATGATTACTAATTAAATTTCACCTCATATCTACATTTGGTGTTTTATGTTCAAAGTTTTTTTATTGGGTGGGGAAATATTAAATAATCATTATTCTTTCTTCAATACAGATATTTAATGGTGAAGAATATTGTTTATAAATTAAATTAATCATTCATTATATGAGGAATGATGTGGATATACAGTTATGGGTGGGGCCCTGTAATAGAAGGTCCCTTGATGCTTTATTATCCTCATGAGATAAATTAGTTGGATATAATTAGTTAAATGGGTTTATACCCCTCAGTTTCAAACAATCTTGAGGAAATATCTTGACGATAGAGGTATAAGGATTCCTAAGATCATGATGTAAAATAATTAATCATTTTATTCATTAAGAATTAAATTATTTTTATCCATGATATTTTCACAAAGATATTATCTTAGGATGCATTTTATTTTCAGTTTATTAATTAAATGGAATATTTTTTTAGTTATTTACCTTTCCATATTGATTATGCCTTATCCAGTTATGATATCCATGTTATTGATTAAGTGACATGTTTTTTTATTTATTTACCATCCTATTGATTATGTTAGTCAATTATTTAAATGGAATTTGTCTTCAACTATTTACCTTTCCATATTGTTCATTACTCATTGATTATGCTAGTTAATTATTTCAATGGAATGTGTGTAAAGATATTTACTTTTCCTTATTATTCATTACTTATTTATTATTCTTATTGATTCCTAATATCTTTCTCTACAATTAAACCTTACTAATAATTTAATCTCATCCTTATTTTTTTCCTTTCCTACTAATCCATGAAGTGTACTATAATTTGTAGAGACCCAAGATTGATGTACATGGATATTATATTGATTTTGAGGAATACATAAAACATTAAAATAAAGATTCCCAAAGACCATATTAGTTTAGTGTCTTTGGAAACTAAAACACATTATGATAACTTGGTTAATGATCATCCATGTCTTCCATAAACACTTCCCCTTAAGTTTTCCAACCTAAAACCTTTATTTATATCCTAAGGAAAAGAAAACATATAAAACCGGTGATCTCAAATTCTTAGTAAGGGTAAGAATGTAAAATATCATAAAAAATAAAAAAAATTATAAAAAAATGAACATAACTTTTGAATATCAAAATCTTGAGTCATGAAATAAATCTTGGTAGTATGTAAGGCACAAATCATAAAGGAACATGAACTATGATAAAATTGCATTTGTATAAAAAATGGAATTATGGAAAACACATAAGCATAGAAATTCATTTCCATATTATCCAAGGATCATTTACCTGACCATCCTAGAGGAAAATTCAATTATTGAACTGAATTCACTCCTCTTTCTAGCCCTGTATTTCTGAACCAGATGTACTTACCATTCCAACCCTGTATTACTGAAACAGATTTACTTTCCCTTCCAGCCTTGTATTACCAAACCAGATTTATTTTTTGTTCCATTTATGTATATTTCATGATATATAAATCATTATCCAATGCATTGGAGACAAATATAGGTCCCTACCATTACATAATGAAAACCATATATATATGTGCAAAAGAAACATAAATTATTTATCATAGCATAACCTAATGAATAAAATAGGTGTCTTAAAACTCATTCCATCACAATCCATATAAAACAAATGGGTTTCATAAATATCATTCCATCATAAACACAATAAAATCATATTAATAATGGGTATATAAAAATAAACCCATTTAGATATTTTCATATTATATGGAAAATAATTTTGATAAAACACTTGAAATTAATTCTTGAGGAAAATATCATTTCTTCTTCAAAAACATTTTCTTTACTCAAAATGCCATGAAATTTTAAAAGATAACAATTTATTTAAAAAAACATGAAATATTTTAAATTAATTTTATGGAAATAATGTGTTATTAAATCATAAAAATCATTTCATTCCATATAATTTAAAAAAACATTCTCCTCATACTTTTTCTAGAAAACTAAAAAAGTACTTCATACTGAAAATGAAAAAATATTACATTCATACCATTTAATAAATATTCACAAATGGGTAAAATTAAATTTAAATAATTTTATAAGGATAGAAATAATATTTTGGAATACTTATTTAGGAAACATGTATGTGGATGATAAATAAACCCCAGTAAATACTTATGAATAAAAAATCTCGGATAATAATGAGATTGAAAAATTATCCCTTACCAATTTATAATCAATGAAATCATATGCATCATAAAATATATAAAATTATATTCATATTTAAATATCATAACCTTTATAATAATAATCATAAAAACATTCATGGGTAGCATAAACACCACACAAAATAAATAGGCAGTGTATGAGACATGTGTCCCACAAAAATAAAATTGAGAAAAAATAATCCATTACCTTAGGTACGCTATCCATTTTATGTATCTAGGAATCCTAAATAATGATATAAATTATTTAATTGACTTATTATAGAATCATAGTGATCATATATTATCATATCATCATCCTTTTTTTAGTAACATTATTACTCATCCATCGGGTATCAACTTCTTCATTTTCTTACACATGTTTTGTCGGATAAGTTTATTTTCTTATGTTATAGTTATATAAATTACAGAATGATATTATTATGATATATATCATATTTATTCATTAAATTCATTTATATAATCATGGTTTAATAAAGATTATGTAGAATGAATCAAATCACATCATGGAGATGGTAGGCCGTACGTACGCACGAGCGATGATATCATTCCCACAATTAGAAAATGGTATGGAAGTGGATGGTATATATTTTATTCCAAAATACATTCATGTTATAATAATAATATATAGATATTATTTCCATCATTATATCCTTCAAAGTAAGATGGTGTTGAAAAAAAGATTACACCACAGTGTGGAAATGGAAAGCCGTACGTACGCATGCGTTGTGATTTCATTTTCTATAGGATAGATAGAAGGTAGAATATGGTTTTTCCATAATAATAATAAAATATCAGTATATAATTTATAATAGAGTCATTAATTTATAATGTAAACAACTCGTGAAGAGGAAGTAGAATAAGAAACAATTTGAAAGAATCAATAGAGGATATTACCTCTTCTTTGATGATCTCCCTCTAGATCTCCTCTTAAAGGATTTAGATTGGGTCTTTTAAGAAGAAAAAAAAACCCAGATTGTGAATAAGGATGTTTATAAGGGAAATGAGTATTGTATAGAAAAACTTTAATGCTCAACTAGTTGTGAATAAATGAGGGAGTAGGTTCCCCTTTATAATTGAGGCGAGGGGCACATTTGGAATTTCCAAAAGTAATAATTTATAAAAAAATAAAAACCTATAAAAACCTTTAAAACTTCTTAGTTTATAATATGAGATGAGGTAAGTTTTTAATCTCACCAACCAATGATTTTTATTCAAGTTTTTATGTCAATTTAAACCTTATCATTTCAATTAACCCTTAGTTATTCTATTTTAATTTTAACTAAGGTCACAAATTGTTCAATATTAAAATAGTGTAATTTATACTTATTTGATGCCAATTAGATAAAAATAAATAAATTAGAAAATTTTAAATCATATATTAATTATTTTATATTTTTAGAAATGTTTTAGTATTTTTAAATAATTTACTAAAAAATATTTTCATAAACAATCAATAGTGTCAATTTTGACACTATTAAATTCGTTGATTTTTAAAAACATTAATATGTGATTTTATCCTGAAAAAAAAAATTATTATATTCTTATGGCATCAAGAAATTCTATAAAATTCATTGGATAAATTAATTATAGCAAACTATATTTATTTTAATATTTTTAATAACATTTATTTTATATTTCTATTAATAAAATAATTACTACATCAATTTTATGTAATTATTTATGATATATATTTGTTGGGTAAAAATTACAAATAAAATACTATGATGAAGATAAATATACTATATTTAATAATAATACTTATAGTAGAATATATCTTCTGTAAAACCCTACATTAAAAATGTTATATTTATTAAAACATGAATATGGAAACTTTAACATTACTTTAGATAAAATATTATAAATGTCACAATCTATTCCATGTGGCTAAAAATGGTAAATAAATCGACCCTTGGATGATTATGGTTGATATATACTCTAAAAATAATATTGGGGCATGTGTTTTTGTCATTAATATTTATTATAATTTTAATAAAAATTATTTTATTGATTTCTCGTCAATTAAATAATTTCTCCCTCATCAATGTGTAAGCCATTACTATAATTATTTATTTCTTAAAAATTAAAAATAAATTAAAATGGTAAGTAAAAAAAATTTAGCTTTATAATGAGTATTTATAGTCAAATTTATCTTTTTTATAACCATATATTAAAAATTATATGTTTATTAAAACAAGAATGTGACATCTTTAAAATTCTAATAAATAAAAAAATATAAATATCATAATTCCACCCAAGTGGCCCAAAATGTCAAAAATAAAATTTTAACCTGAATATATGTTTCTTAAGTTAAAAATCATTTATATTCATTTATAATATAATCTTTTCCCTTGTGGACACATAATAGATATTAAAGACAAAGCAAATGACACTTTGTGTCTTTCTTTGATTTAAATATTATTTAAGTCATTTTCATGGATAAGTTTCCATTAAATTACATAATTTAGAGCCTAAATTTTTAATGGTATATTTTCCTTCATAAAATAAAATTTTACAAATCATTAGGGTCATTATATAGCCTTTATAATTTGATTTTTAACCTAAATTACCAAATTTACCCTTTATCGTGGTAACAAAATTTACTATGGTTACTATTCATATTGGTCAAATATAAAAGGGACCTACTTAAAAACAATATAACTCATGAATAAAAATTTTTCATCAATTTTTAAATATTCAATACACAAAATTTGCAGAATTAAATTTAAAATAAAACTAATAAAATATCATGAAAATCAATTTTTCAGAAAACTTCTCTTTTCAAACAGAAAATGTTTTTATAATAAATTAGTGTATAAAATACATTTAAAAATCCATAATTAGATCAAAATAAACTAATTAAAATTTAAAACTAATATAGAACATAATTTTACGTTGTAAATACCTTAACAGACGATATAATTTATAATAAAAATATGTATTTCACTATTTATCAAAGAAATAAAAAATAAAACATAACAAAAAATAACAAAAAATAAACCAAAGTAAATTTCAAAAGTATAATTATAAATAATAATTTTTTTTTGAAATAGAATATAAAAAAGAGTCCAAAACTTGATATAAAATGGGTGCACCGTCCAAAGGTGGCAAAAATGCATTTTTTTGAAAAATACTTCTTTTATCTAAAAAAATGAATTTGTTCTTATATCATGTTTACAATACATTTAATATGAATTTTAAATATTATGTTAAATATATTAACCACATATTTCATTAATAAAATATATCAAGAGTGATTTTATTATTTTATATACTCACTTATTTTTATTTAATTTTTTTTCAGAAGAATGTTAAATTGTTTATACCCACCATTATAATGATGATGTTATAAGGTAACATAATAATATTCATTTGTTCACTTATACTTGGTATTTAGTGAAATTAATTGTATCCAAATAACTTGAAATTGTGTGTAACATAAGCTAAGCATAACGTTGTGTGTACAATAAGCTAAGTCGGTGTTGTGTACTATGCAAGATTATCTTGGTGCAGCGTATAACACAAGACATCAAAGAAATTAAAAAAACACTATCTCATAAAAATATTGAGGTGTTACATTCTACCCCCATTTAAATTAAATTATCCCTTTAAAATTTTCAAGGTTATAAAAGTTTTACTACTTGAAAGTTTATTTTCTATATACCCACATCGTAAAAAAGAATAGTAAAACTCCGTTTTAAAAAAGGAAAGTTAGAAACATAATGGTTACCCAAAGAAACTCCTCACAGGGTCCATATAGAAGAACATATTTGGGAAGAAAAAACATGGATATGGAAGAAAAATCTAACCATCATGTTCTAATGGACAGTGATAGAGAACATGGTTATGAGAAAGTTAAAAATTTGAAATCCATAAATTTGTGACGATTTATGGGGTCATTTCATTAATCAGAGATGAATGTACTAGGGTAACATTTTTGGTTTTAAGATCCTTTCCCTAGTGGTGAATAATGATAAAAAAACTTACTTGATTAAGTATAATCTCATTTTTTTCCTTGATCAATTTCAACTTCATATATTATTCCAAGAAAAGAAGATGACTTTGTCATTCATAAAGCGTTAGTAGATTATGATATCCATAAATAAAAAGATAGTTCATTCCATCTATATATATCACAAAAAACAGTTATCAAAATATATAAAATATGCATAATTCAACCTATAATGAGATAATACTTTAATATAACAAACATCATCCAAAGTTTAACTTATAATTTCTATAAAAGGACAACCTTACAATCCTTCTAAAAGCTTAAAATCATAAACTTTAGAAATAGGTGAAATAAACCGACTTAACATTTATCTCATATATATCAAAGGTATATCTTATTGGTCACATTCCAAACATATTAATACCTTGATAATCTATTCTCTTGATAATAACCTGAATTACCATATACCCATATTGAAAAAATGAATGTTTCTTTATTTTGAATTCCAAAAATCTATAAACTTCGTCCTTGATAGCATAAAAAACTTTTCAAAAAAATCCTTAATCAGTTCTAAGGAAATCATTACCATCCAATTTACTTATTCATAACCAACATACCATTATCTCATCATCATTATCATATTAAGGGTTATACTTCCCTTAATCATGTATTCTTAAACTTATTACCCCAATCACTTTTCATGGTTATTAGTACCATTCAACGCATACTTTCAAATACCAAAGGAAAAACAATAATATAATAATCCTTAGAGGTTTCTTCATTTGATAATGCCATAAAATTACCTATATAAAATTATTCTTGATAAACATGCAGTCATTCCACTAACATCTCAAACTATTGACCATGATTTTGTAGGTTCCGAGCGCAGCGGAAGCGCATTGGTGGGTTTGACCAACTTTAATTTTAGTGTTAACAATGATCAATCCGAGATCAATCACGATAATAAAACGCCAGATATTCGGAATAGAATGAAGAACGAAAAAGAAAGAGGGAGTCACAGAACTATAAATAAAGGATCATCATATGTTGGTTATAATTAATTTAATTAATTGAAAATAATTACCTTGATGGAATTCTTTCTTCATTGATGTCTATGTTCATGATCTGATGTGATTCGTCATTGCGTCACAGAAGCCAAGTGTAGACTTCCTCTAGTGGTGATCCACATATGCACCATGTATATCTGGACATTACCAAAGGAATCTCTGGGTGATAGCATGGAGAAGCCTTTGCTTGAATTTTCTGCCTTAGATCGCCTTGATCTGATAGAGGAGGATCTCTCTCGGTCTTGAGAGTATTCTTGGAGGAAGGAGTTCTTTCGATCTTGAGAGAATTCTCCAGAATTGTTGTGCACAACAATTCTCTCTGGAAAAGTGTTGGGGTTGTGAGGATATTTATAATTGTGTTTGAGGTTATAGAGTTTTGACAATAAATAAACACGTTATGCATTTTATTTGTTTCATTAACTCTTATTAAAAACCCCCATGTCGAATGATTAATTCCTTGGCATGCACCCACACTGATTATAATAAATATCTTTTAATAAAACGATATTATTTCCTCAAAATATCAACTAGAAAAATTACATGGCGTGTAATCATTAATACACGGTGTGTACTCATTTTCTATGAAAACTACATGGTGTGTACATTCAATGTACATGAAGTGTTTATCTTGTTTTCATTTTTATTTATTTCCTCTACCACATTTATTAGACCTTGAGTAATGACTATTTATTTATTAAATAAATGTAACTACATTAATCGCTAATAAATATATATTATTTCACCCATAATATATTCTCTCGAATAACTAGTGTCGAAATAAATGAGATCATGCATCCTTAAATAATTATTAAACCACAGTTGGGAATAATATTTATTTAGCTTGTTAAATTAATATTTAATTGAGATACATGGACACACTTAGTGTGTGACCCTCTAGGCCTCTTTTTCAGTGGCATTAGGCGGAGCCTACCTAAAGTCCAAGGTTATCATCTAGTAACACGCCAAGGCACCCATAGAGAATGAAGTTAATGCTGAAATGACATGTCACCTCATACCAACACTTACCATGTAATATAATCCCTTTGTCACGATATCTAGAATCAAGCGGGTTGCATGCTAGTTCCATCAACCCATATGCTTGATTATTCTTTCTTTGACTTCTCGGAATCAAAATCGCTCATACCTTACTATAAACATGGATTTATTTAGGCTATATCAATTCTATCAAAGGGCCTGAGATATCTAATTCCATTATGTAAGAGAAGGGAAAAATCCTTTCTCGCAATATCTATTAATGTAGTATCACTCGTGACGCACCCAACGTATCCTACCTTGCTAAGAACAGTGTGTCATCACAGTTTTCGTCAATACATCTAAGTGTGCGAGTTGTAATACCCATTAATAATAATCTTAAAGTCTAAGGACCAATACACACATCCTTAGATAGGAACATCCAATGACAGTATGAAATGTGGATTTCCTACTGGCAGGTCTCATTCTCATAATATTCTCCTAGATATTACCAAGGGTGCACAGTATGACAAGGTGACTCAAAGTTTATGAGTCCTCACACCTAAAGGCCTATATTATTTGTGTCCCTCAAATAACATCATCCGGCCATAGAGCATATATTCAAGAATAGTGTTATGGCACTTTTTGGTTCTCATCACAGCAGGGATCCGCTGTAACCCTTTAATGAAACAGTTGTCCTTGGGATATTATCACATGAATTTTAATGTAGAAGAACAATAAAGATGTGATAGGGTGTTTATTTAATGAATAAAGTACAAAGTAGTTGGTTCTAGGCCATCAACTCTAACAGACTACCACTTGGACTAGAGCCAACAACTAACAACTTTTAACCCACTAGCTCTCACATGATATTCATGCTTATGATGAGATAGGCCTTTAGTCATGGGGTCCACCATGTTCTCTTCCGTGGACACTCTTCTCACTGCAACTTCACCCCTTTGATAGAAATCCCTCAAGAGGTGATACTTCTGGATTATATGCTTTGTTCGTTGATGTTACCTTGGTTATTTTGCAAGATCCACCGCTGTAGTATTATCACAATACGATGTGATAGGATCTTTACTGATAGGAACCACATCAAGCTCTTAGACAAAGTTCTGAAACCATATGGCTTCCTTGTCTGCATCAGAAGCCGCTATATATTCAGACTCCGCTGTAGAATCGGTGAAAACTGGCTACTTAGAACTCTTCCAACTCACAACTCCTCCATTGAGATAGAAAACATATCCAGATTGCGACATCAGATCGTTATGATCTGTCTAAAATCCAGTATCAGCATACCCTCTGATGACAATCTCCTCACCTTTTCCATACACCAGGAATATATCCTTAGTTATTCTCAGATACTTAAGGATAGTCTTAACAGAAGTCCAATGTTGTTCTCTTGGATCTACTTGATTTCTTCATACCATGCTCAGTGAATAGGCAACATCAAGCCTGGTACATAACATGGAATACATGATGGATACTATAGGCAAAGAGTATGAGATCTTACTCATTCTATCTTTCTCTTGTTGTGTCTGAGGACACATTTTCTTAGAAAGATGTAGGCCTTATGACATTGGAACCAATCCTCTCTTGGATTGTTCCATACTAAATCTCTTTAGTCTCTGGTCAATGTATGTACCCTGACTTAGTCCAAGCAGACTCATGGATCTATCACGAATGATTTTGATCCCTAGAATGTAGGATGCTTCACCCAAGTCCTTCATGGAGAAACACTTGTTCAACCAGTCCTTAACTGACTGTAAGACTGGTACATCGTTTCCAATAAGCAATTTGTTATCAACATATACTACTAGGATAACGATCACATTCCCATTAAACCGCTTATAAACACATGTATCACATTCATTCTTAATGAAACCAAATTTCTTTATGGCTTAATCAAATCAAATGTTCTATGACCTGGATGCTTGCATTAATCCATAAATGGATTTCTACAACTTGAAACCCCATTTGGCTTCACCTGGTATCTGAAACCCTTCTGGTTGTGTCATATAGCAATCTTCCTGAAGGTTCCCATTAAGGAATGTTGTTTTGACATCCATCTTCCAAATATTGTAGTCATGGTAAGATACTATGGAAAGTATGATTCTTATGGATTTAAACATGGAAACTGGAAAAAAAGATTTCATCATAGTCAATTCCTTGATGTTTTCTGAATCCTTTAGCCACTAGCCTTTCTTTATAGGTGCTAACTTGACCTTCCATATTCAGTTTTCTCTTGAATACCCATTTTCATCTAACAAGATTTACATCAACTGGCTCATTGACCAAAACCCTGACTTAGTTCTGATACATGGAATCCATCTCAGAATTCATAGCTTCTAGCCATCTTGTAGCTTCTGGGATTTCTACTACTTCCTTGTAGGAGAGAGCTTCATCATTGTCCAACAATAATGATTCACCATCCTCGGTGACTAAGAAACCAAATTTATCTGGTTCCCTTACCTCTCTTGAGCTTTTACACAGTACTTGTGTTTCTGGAACCTCTTCCACGAGGACTTTTGGAACTTGTTCTTGTACCAACTCCTGTGTATCTTGAGCATCAACTTCTTTGAATTCAATCATGCTCCCACTATCCTTTTTGAGGATGTGATACCTCTCAAGAATGACAGCTTGTCTGGTGACAGTCACTTTCTTGTCTAAAGGGTTATATAAGTAATATCCTTTTGTTTCCTTGGGATATCCTATAAAGATACACCTCATGCCTCGGGGTTCTAGTTTTTTGCCTGAGAAGGGCTTAACAAACACCTCGCATCCCCATACATGTGTGTGCGACAAAATGGGTTTCTTTCCATTCCATAACTCAGATGGAATTCCATTTTCCACCTTAGTTGGTAGTCAGTTTAATGTGTGTGCTGCAGATTGTAATGCATATCCCCAAAAGTATAATGGAAGATCTACATGACTCATCACTGACCTCACCATGTCCAACATGGTGGGGTTCCTCCTTTCACTAACACCATTCCACTATGGTGTATAAGGAGGAGTGAGCTGAGATAGATTCCCAGACTCCTGTAGAAGATCGATGAACTCTTGGTTCAGATATTCTCCACCTTGATCCGATCAAAGTTTCTTTATCTTCTTACCAAGCTGATTATCTACTTCATTCTTGAATTCCTTAAATTTCTCTAAGGTTTCTAACTTATACCTCATTAAGTATACATATCCATATCTACTCACATAATCAATAAAAGTAATTAAGTAAGAATATCCACCTCTAGCTTCTACTGGAAATGTTCCATACACATCCGTGGGCACCAATCCTAGAACCTCTGTGGCCCTTTCATGTTTTCCACTGAAAGGCGACTTAGTCATTTTACCTTGTAAATAAGCATGACATCTATTAAGTGGTTTTAGCTCAGTAGAGTCTAAATAGACATCTTGGAAAAGATTTTTCAAGCGTTTCTCGTTTACATGACCAAGACGGTGATGCCACAACTGGGTGATGTATGAGTCATGTGAGTTTGTTTCGTTATCAATTACCAACACTTGGTTTTCATAATTTAATACATACAAAACATTATTTAAATGCGCCATACCATAACATGCATTGTTCTTTTAAAATAGACAACCCTTATTTCTAAACATGAAAATAAATCCATTGATATCCAAAGAAGATACATAAATTATGTTCTTGGTAACACTAGGCACATAATAACAGTTTAGTAAAACCAAAATCATCCTAGAAATGAGAGGTGGTAATCGCCAATGGCCAACGTAGCCAGACTCACGCCATTGGTAGCTCGAAGATCCACCTCTCCACTGGAAATATTTCTAAATCTATTTGGTTCCCTCATTTGAATAAATATGTGAGCCCCACAAGCTGTATCTAATACCCAATGTGTAGAAATGGAAATATTACATTCGATAACAAATGCACCTTTAGCATCCCAATTCTTCTGGGTGCAGTTCTTCTTCTAGTGGCCTTGCTTACCACGTGCAAAACATACTACCTCTTGTTCCTTGCCCTGCCTCTGGATCTTCCCCTTCTTGGAAGGACGACGCTCGGGGGCTTCGGACCGTTTATATGTCTTTGGCCCCTTTGCCTTGTCCTTAATTTTCTTATTCACCATAAAAATTGCGGGTTTTTCACACCCCATTTCCTTATCTACTTGGAGAATTAAGGTCAGAAGTTTCAATAGACTCTTCTCATTGTTGCTCATGTTATAATTGAAAATTAAGCTAGAGAAGGTCTTGGGCAGTGATGATAGGATGATATCTGTACGCAACTCATCTGGGAACTTAATCCATAAGATGTCCAGGCGTTCATTGTATCCAATGATATTGACTACATGAGGTCCAGCTGGTGCAGACTCTCCAAGATTAGTTGTAAAAAAAGTGTTGCAGATCTCATATCTCTTCTGTCTCACCTTCTCTTGGTAGAGATCCTTAAAGTGAGACCTCATGCTATACGCGTCCATGTTTTCATGATGCTTCTAGAACTCATTAGACATGGACGATAGCATGAAACACTGAATATTTGTGGCATAATCAATGTGTTTCATATAGAGATATAGTTCCTCATCACATGACTCTTTTCCAGGTGCAACTGGAATAGGCTCTTCTAGCACATACAACTTCCTCTCGTGGCGAAGGATGAAATGTAATCACCTCTACCACTCTTGGAAATTAGTGCTTCTGAGAAGGTTTTCTTTCTGGAGTATGGTTCACAATGATATTTTTGAAGTTATTTTCATTGATGTTTCTACAATTTAAGATGAGAAAAGGTTTTAGTACTTTATTATAAGAACTGAGACAAATAAATTAATACTTATTAGTCTCCCACTATTTTATTGAAATCCAATAGCCCTCACCATTGACTTCAGAATATTCTGTTACCTGAATATTCTAGAGGTAAGGATCCATATTTCCCTTCTCATTACCCCAAAATAGGGTTGGTCAAGCACCTTGAAGGGTTTTAGGTAGGCATTCCAAATGCCAACTGTATTAACTCACAGCTCCTTAATCCGCTGAGTGGACTCCCCAATCCTGAAATCCTTTTATTTTGGATTTCCTCAACCTTTGCCTCTTCGTCACACCAAGTCTTGTTGTGGAAATCAACCGTTGATGCGAACCAAGTAAAGTCAACCCAAAACCATTAATTATAATTCCCCAATAATTGAAATCACCCCAACAAGGGTTGCTCAAGAACTTTGAACTATGGTTCGATTCTAAGCAAGATTATGGAAGGCTATACCGACTTAATATTTCTTTGAGGGATTTTATCCTTATACGTAAATTTCCATTTTATTATCTTTGGTTACAAGCTTTTTAATATTAAGTGGGATATAATTAAGTGATTAACCATGTCTAAGACAATATTTACGCATAATCCAGTCTTATTTTAGTTTTATCTTCATTAATTGTGTGATTGTGACAACGCACCCACAATAAATAAACCATGCAACTGACATAAATAAAATAAATGGTATGATCCTGAGCTTGTTCTATTGGTTAGTTTATCTAGTAGTTGATAAACTAAGCCAATACCTAGGGGAGAAACACCTTGAACCTTTCAGGTTTGTGTTTATAGCTTTCCACCTTCCACCTGTGTATCTCCATGGATTGGTTTCACCTTGGCTCCTGAATTGAGTTGCCTCCACTAGCTTGGGAGATCCATCCATTACATATGAATTTACCTCACATGCAGGTGAGGGGTAAAAGGGTTTTTATATAAAATAAACCTTGGGCACACAGGCCCTACATATTAATGAGGATAAGGCTCGTCGGCCAACAAATTTAATTTAAATAAATAAATTAAAATAAACCATTTACATACAAAGGTCTTGGTCTAGCTCATGATCATCCATACATGCAATGATATTATGCATTAATAAAACTAGTATTCAATTATTTAATCATTCTTGTTTAAGATAAATCACACTCTAATCAATTAATTATCTTTAATCAATCTTTTATCTTAAACCATTTTTCTGAATTTCTTTGAGATTCTCATCCACCATAATTTTAAACAAATAAATTCATTTAAAATTATCTTTGTATGTAACTTTTACCTTGAAGGAAACCCAGTGAATTCCCATTCATTACGCAGATGTTAAATTGAACACATATATATATAAAACCTATCACGTGTTGTGCCTTAGCTTTACGCCTGCACTATGGTACATATCTCAAGGGTTTGTATAATATAATAATAAATTTTAATAAATCTGTGCAATTTGGATGAGTACACAACATGTAATTCTGACTACACGGTGTGTACTTTTGTTCACCATCCATCCGAAGTACATGCCCGAGGATATGCCGTGTGGATGTACTTCAGAAATTTTTGGAGTACACGGCGTGTTCTTTTGGACACATGTCGTGTAGTATCCGCGTTACACAGTTTCCAGTCGGGCAATCCGTGTACGGGGTAAACGGTCTAACCCTAACCTGAAGGGACTACATACCATGTTTAGTTGGACCACACGATGTGTAATCCCAAAACCATGTGCTACCTGTTCCTAGTCAACACATGGTGTCATAAATAACTAATATAGGATCCAATAAACGGCCTGATTTGGAAGATCAGTAAATGCATTGAACCTAGACTACACGGTGTGTACTTCCGAATACATGTCGTGTATTCTGGTGTTGTATGAGCAGGAGATTTTGGAACCTCCAGATGAAATCCTCTATTTTATTTTAATCAAAATTAAAAGAAAAATTTGTTCATGTAAGGTGAACAGGAAAAGAGAGGGGATGAATAGATATCGAGATTGAGATTTAAAGAACGATTAACATGAATTGAAACAACTAAATTATTAAATGCATAAATCACCAACAAAAAACTAAATAATTATAATCAATGATATGATCCCTCTGATACCATTTG
Source organism: Viscum album (assembly GCA_963277665.1). Lineage (NCBI taxonomy): Eukaryota > Viridiplantae > Streptophyta > Magnoliopsida > Santalales > Viscaceae > Viscum > Viscum album. Next base: position 510,547,428 of record OY728136.1, on the reverse strand, counting down.
TAGGTTTCGAGCATAGCGGAAGCGCGTTGGTGGGTTTTTCCAACATTAATTTTAGTGTTAATAATGATCAATCCAAGATCTGTCATGATAATAAAACACCAGATCTTCATAATAGAACAAATAATGAAAAAGAAAGAGGGAGTCCTGGAACCATAATGACATGATCATCATATGTTGGTTATAATTAATTTATTTAATTGACACGAATTACCTTGATGGAATTATTTCTTCACTGATGTCTCCGGTCATGATCTGATGTGATTCGTCGTTGCATCGTAGAAGCCAAGTGTAGACTTCCTCTAGCAGTGATCCACACGTTCACCACGTATATCTGGACGTCGCCAAAGGAATATCTGGGTGCTAGTGTGGAGAATCCTTTGCTTGCCTTGTCCGCCTTAGATCGCCTTTATCTGATGGTGCAGGATCTCTCTAGGTCTTGAGAGCATTCTTGGAGGAATGAGTTCTTTCGGTCTTGAGAGAATTCTCCAGAATTGTTGTGCACAACGATTATCTCTTGAAAAGTGTAAGGGTTGGGAGAATATTTATAATCGAGTTTTAGGTTATAGAGTTATGAAAATAAATAAACATGTTACGCATTTTATTTATTTTATTAACTCTTATTGAAAACCCCCACGTCGAATGATTAATTCCTTGACATGCGTCCACACTGATTATAATAAATATCATTAAATAAAATGATATTATTTCCTAAAAATCCTGACTGAAAAAACTACACGGCATGTAATCATTAATACACAGTGTGTACTCATTTTCCATAAAAATTACACGGTGTGTACATTCAATGTACATGGCGTGTTTATCTTTTTTTCATTTTTCTTTATTTCCTCCACCAAATTTATTAGACCTTGTGTAATTGCTATTTATTTATTAAATAAATGCAACTGCATTACTCGCTAATAAATATATATTATTTCACCCTTAATATATTCTCTCTAATAACTAGTGTCGAAATAAATGTGATCTGACATCCTTAAATAATTATTAAATCACAGTCGAGAATAATCTTTATTTAACTTGTTAAATTAAAATTTAACTAAGATACATGGACACACTTAGTGTGTGAACCTCTAGGCCTCTTTCCCAGTGACATTAGGCGGAGCCTGCATAAAGTCCAAGGTTAGCATCTAGAAATACTCCAAGGCACCCATAGAGAAAGAAGTTAATGCTGGAATGACGTGTCACCTCATACGAATGTTTACCGTGTAATATAACCCCTTTGTCCCAATATATTGAATCAAGCGGGATACATGCTAGTTCCATCAACCCATGTGCTCAATTATTCTTTCTTTGACTTCCCAGAATCAAACTCGCCCATACCTTAACATGGCCATGGATTTATTTAGGCTATATCAATTCCATCAAAGGGCCTGAGATATCTACTTCAGTTATGGAACAGAAGGGAAAAATACTTTCTTGCATTATCTATTAATGCAGCATCACTCGTGACGCACCCAACGTATCATACCCCGCTGCGAACAGTGTTTCATCACAGTTTTCTTCAATACATCTAAGTACATGAGTTGTAATACCCATTAATAATAATCTTAAAGTCTAAGGACCAATACACACATTCGTAGATAGGAACATCCAGTGACACTATGAAATGTGGAATTCCTACTGGTGGGTCTCATTCTCATAATATCCTTTTGGATATTACCAAGGGCGCACACCATGAGAATGTGCCTCAAAGTTTTATGAGTCCTCACACCTAATATCATGTATTATTTGTATCCCTCAAATAACATCATTCGGCCATAGAACATATATTCAAGAATAGTGTTATGGCACTTCCAGGTTCTCATCATAGCAGGGATCCACTATGACCCTTTAATGCAACAACTATCCTTGGGATATTATCACATGCATTGTCACGAAAAAGAATAATCAAGATGTGATAAGGTGTTTATTTAATGAATAAAGTACAAAGTAGTTGGTTCTAGGCCACCAAATCCAACAGATTAATCATTTTATTCCTTAAAACTTCTTTCATATCATATGTCTTTCATAGTCTCTTCATCTTTAGCAACTTAAATACTACTAATACAACCATTCTTATTTTATTCATGAGAGTTTCCCTTAGGGAAATAATTTTTATAATGCCCATACATTCAACATTTAAAACATTTTACCACCATTGATGCCATAAAATTACCATTATCCTTACCCATTGTGTTAATATAACCTTTTCCTTTGCAATTATTGGCTTTGTGTCCTTTTTTTCCACACCCAAAGCATCTTCCAATTCATGTGAAACATTCTCCTTAATGCCTCTTCCCAAATGATTTACATGATGAAAAATTGAACTTTTTTCCCTCTATGGTCACCACGAAACCCCATCTTTCTCTTATTAGGTTGGTCAGTAAACTCACCAAAGTTAATATTATTGATCATATTATAATATTGATGATTAGGTATAATATTGATTTTCTTCTTCCAGATCCCATTTAATTTGGTTTCTCGTGAGGAATATCATTCCATTGTCCATCGTTTTCTCCATTAATATGAATCCCCCTGTTTCCAACCATTTTCTAAAACCCCAAAATAAAAGTTTCAGAAATAATAATCATACTATGAAAACCACATAATCATGGGAAGGTATTTTTAATATCTAATATCATAGGTTTAATCCTAGGTTATTCATGATCTTTAACATAATTCTAGGTCTCTAACTATAATTAGACTTATCCTTAGGATATATCTTGACATATCATATAAATACCTATAGGGATATCACTAAAGTTTTCACATCTTAGTTTCTAAAGGTTGACTAAACCATCACTTTGATACCAACTATAGATACCCAAGCTTGACGTACATGGATATTAAATTACTTTTACAGAATACTTAAAAAATTACACAAAAAGACTCCCAAAGACCTTATTTGTTTAGCATCTTCAGAAATTGGGAACATACTCTATTAACTTGGTGAAAGATCTTCCATGTCTCCCATAAATACCTTCTCCTTTAGTTTTACAACCTAAATCCTTTCTTTATATCATGGGGAGAAGAAAACATATGAAAAGGGTGAGCTAAAATGCTTAGTAAGGGTAAACATGGAGAATATCATACAAAACATAAACACAAGAATGTAAAAACATGAACATAACTTTTAAATATCAAAATACTGAGTCATTATATAAATCTTGGCATTACGTAAGGCATAAATCATAAAGGAAAATGAACCATGATAAAATAGAATTGGCCTAAAACAAGGAATTGTGGAAAAAACATAATCCTAGAAAATTGTAACATCCCGCCCCCTCCTCATTGTCTTGAGAAGCCGGTGATATGATACATGGTCTTAGGCAACATTTCCAAGGTGATAAAGGATGAAAATTAATGTCGAGGGGTTCATGAACAAGTGGGGAATGATTTTCCCATAGAATGAAAACAACCAACCAAATGAGTCTTAACCAACCAAACTACATGATGCATGTTAACAAAGTTTACAACTCAATACACCAAAAGACCAAAAAAACCAAGACATAAGTATCCATAATCATATTACAAAGTATAAGTATACAAAAACCAAAGGAACTATGACACCACCCCAAAGATTCACACCAAACTCCATGCTCGAAGCACCACCAAAACCACCAGAGCATCATAAAGAACCACAAAAGGAAGGAGATGATTTACCTTTACCTGTGTCCCTGAATACAACATCTAAAAAAGCACCAAAGTGACAAAGTATGGGTGAGTAATAATACTTAGTAGAATTTCCCCAAATGACTTCCCTACACACACCACTAGGAATGAACCATTAACACATTTTTATAAAATAGTTTATATAAAATATCAAACAGTGAAACAATTACCACAATCCAAATACTCCCTTACCAAGCTACCATTACCCATATACATACAAAATAAGGGAAATCTAAACAACCATGCGATAAGTCATTTTACCATCACACATTAGCACAACCATTTCCATCTTGCATAAAAACACACATAAGCCAACTAAACATGGTGGAACTTCATGTCCAAGGTTGTTTACTACATTACCAATCTAGTGGTACTTCCCAACCACTTATCTATAATGGTGTCCCTTTTGTACAATATAAATCACATTTTATAGCGATTTTTCCTTCCTAGTTCACACAAAATCAACACAAGTCATAATACTTAACCAACCAACAAGTATAAAACACACCAAGGCCAAACATTATGCACACAACCCCTTCCCACACATGCCAAATCACTTCAATAAATCACCCATTTATTTAAAACACCCTTTAACCATTTTCCATGCCAAAACATATTTCAATAAAACAAAATATTTATTGAAATTTATCTTTCATAAAACATTTTCCATAATTTATACAATTATCGATTTTAAAATCAACATTTTAAAATCACACAACAAAACCCCTTTTTCAACAATATCCCATTTTACCCCAAATCCCAAAATCATCACCAAATGGGTTTCCACCAAGATTAAAAAATCATATTCACAATTAATTTCAAGAAAAATAAATTAATTTCAAACAAGGCCTCAATTTCTAGCAAAGTGGAGTTGAGAGAGAAGCCAGAAACCTTAGGGTTTTAGTGAAATCGTTGAACACCCAACCACACCAAAAATCCAGGTGAAATCCCCACCAAATCACTCTCAATATCTTTTTCTAACATTAGCATGCCCAAATTTCATCATAATAGGTAATAAAAACCCTAGATATGTAGGTGATAGATGTAGATCTAGAAAACTGAGAGAGAGGGAAGAGTAGATCTTGAGAAAACCACAAAACACCAAGAGAGAAGACCTATTGGATAAGAATTGCCTCCACTACACCTTGAAACCCCTTTAAATATCTTCCGAGAGGAGTATAAGAGTTTCTATAACCCTTGAGAAAAAAAATATTGAGTGAGGTTTGAGTGGGAGGAAGAATGGAGGGTTTAGGAAAAATCATGACCAAGCCTGGATTTAAAAACCCAATTTTTATTACCACACATGGTTAGCTCGCACAGTTAGGAAAATTGTGCGCTAACTGTGTGCATGCTAATGACTTTAAGGGAACTTCTCATAGCCTCCTCACACAGTTAGACTAACCATGCACAAACCTTGTGAAGGGAAACTATCTCATGCTGCATGGTTACTTTGGGATTCTACACAGTTTCCCCTAACCATTCTCATTGTGTACGCCTTTTAAAAAGCTTCCAAACATTTCCAAAACCTTCCAAAAATATCCCAAACAATACCCAAAAAATTTAAACACATAAAAATTCATAAACAAGGATTACATACCTCAAACTAGGGGGTGATACATTCTCCACTACATTGGTCTTTCCTTCCTTGGAAAGTAGAGAACCATTTCTTTGTAGAAAGAGCTCAAGCCATTACTCGACCATCTCTTTTTCCCGCTCCCAAGTATCCCCCTAAATCTGACCATGCTGCTACAAAAACTGAAATAGATCGATGATTTTACCATGAAATACTTTCTATTTCCTACTCAAAATCCACACTGGCATGTGCACCAATGAATCATCTGACTCAAGCTCAGCATGATCCCATCAGATCACATAGTCACGATCCAACTGATACTTCTTCAACTGAGAAACATAGAACACATTGTGAAATGCACTAAACTGTGGTGGAAAATACAACTTATATTCCACCTATACAAAGTGTTTAAGTATCTTAAATGGCCTTATATACCTTGAAGATAACTTGACCTTATTTCTAAATCGATGATGTCCCAATCTCATAGAAATTCTCAATAACACATGATCACCCACCTTGAATGACAATGACCCTAGATGATGGTCTGTATATTATTTTTAATGACTATGAGCCATATCCATTCACTTACTAACCAACATGATCTTCCTCATAGTCTCTTGGACAATTCTCGGCCTAACCATCGATGTCTCACCCATTTCCACCCAATATAGTGGAGAACGACACGGACACCCATATAATGCTTCAAATGGAGCCTCGTGTATCGAGGCCTTATAACTATTATGGTAGTAGAAATCCACAAACCAAAAGTTATCCTACCATGAACCACCAAAATCCATCACAAAAGACCGAAACATGTGTTTTAACATTTGTACCATCCTCTCAGATTTCCCATCCATCTAAGGATGATACGTCGTACTCATCATCAACTGTGTCCCAAGGTCTTTCTATAAGGATTTACAAAAACAAGATGTAAATCTCATATCTCTATCGAATACAATAAAAACTCGAATTCTATGCCTTTTTACCACCTCACGGATACAGATTTTGGATAGATCCTCCACCGTAGGAGATTCAAAAATCGGGATGAAATAGGTCGACTTTGTGAGACGATCCAGTATCACCTATATGACATCATACTTCTAGACCATTCTTTGGATAAATATAAAAAAATCCATCACTATATATTCCCTCTTCTATATAGGTATAGGTAAATATCGCAACATTCCTATTGGAAACTAATAATTTTCCTTGAATTTCTAACAAATCAAGAATTTCAAAACAAGGTCGATGACTTTCCTTTTTATACCAGCCCACCAAAAACATGATTTCAACACCTTTTAAATTTTATGAATTCTAGGATGGAAAACCCACCTAAAATGATGATAAGACCTGGGATTTCATCCTAACAAGCCACTGTTTCAACCACTCGATTCTGAAAATACAAAAATTCATTCCCATTCAGTTTTTATCCCTCAATGGTATCCCCACCATTGAGTTTGGACCTCATCACCATACACCCATAACTAGATGCCTACACCTCTTTAACAAACCCAAACAAACCAGGAAGCAATAAAACTAGAAATAAGACCACTCTATCACCCCATTCCTCACATTCCATATTCATGTCAGTTGTGACCGACATAAGATACCACTGATCTGATGCCTGTTTTACGATTTGAGCATATGATTTCCTACTTAATGCATCCACCACCGAATTTCCCTCACCAAATGTGTACATTAATTCAAAATAAAACATCTAGAGACAATCCATCCATCTCCTTTTCCTCAACTTCAAATATGTTTTTGAGAAAATATTCTTTAAACTCTTATGATCGGTAAACACCAAGAATTTATCACTGAAGAGATAATGATTCCACATTTTCAAGGAACGATCCACAACCACTAACTGCAAATCATGTGTTGGGTATTTCATCTCATGAAATATCAGCTTCTGTGAGCCATATGTAACCACATGATCCCCCTACATGAGAAAAAACCCCAACCATGATCCTGATGCATCATAATACACCAAATACCCTTCCTCTAGTTCTGAAAAAACCAAGATTGGTGCTGATGTAAGGCAACCATTTAGCTCTTCCAAACATTTCTGAAACTACTCATCTAATTGAAATGGAACATTCTTCCTTGTAAAATCTATCATTGGTGAGGCCAATCATGAGAAATCACAAACAAAATGTTGATAATAACCATCCAGACCAAGGAAGATCCATATCTCAAAGATATTCTTTGGCGGTTTTCATGAGATAAAAGCCTCTATCTTTTCTAGATCAACTGAAAATCCTTTATCAGAAATAACATGGACAAAGAAATGAACCTCCTATATCTAGAAGTCACACTTTAAAAATTTGGCATACAACCAATGATCTATCAAGATCCCCAGCACTATTTCCAAGTTATGCTCATGCTCTACCCTTTTCCTTGAATACACAAGTATATCATTCAAAAATACCACCAAAAAAGAATCCATATATATTTGAAAAATCTGATTCATCAATTACATGAACATTGATGGTGAATTCATGAGGCCAAAGGGCATAACCACATACTCATAATGGCCATATCTACTTTTAAAAGTTGTCTTGGGAATATCATCCTTCCTCATCCGTAATTGATGATATCCTGACCATAAGTCGATATTGGAGAACCACTGAGCTCCCCTCAACTGGTCAAACAAATCATCAATACATGGAAGTTGGTATCCATTATTTATCGTAACCAGATTCAGCCTATCATAATCAACACACGGTCTCAAGGTTCCATTCTCCTTTTTACCAAATAAAACTGGAGCTTCCCATAGAGATGTGCTAGGAAAAATGAACCATTTGATCTCTAAATCCTCCAACTGCACCTTAATCTCACTCAATTATTTTGGTTCCATACGGTAATATGGAAGTGATATAGTACTGGTACCTAGAAGAAGATCAATCGTAAACTCCACTTCTCTCAAGGGTGGAAACCCTAAGAATTCTTTGAGAAAGGAATCTAGAAACTGATCAGAAACCACTGGAAAGATGCTCTCATGAATTCCTAACATTGATGCCAATGAAAACATTGATAAAATATATAATATCATTCCAATAGATGGTTCCAAAAAAATCCATTGCATCTAGATTTTAATTCTTTTCCCTTCTAAAGAGATGTGTGACACCATCATCCATCATAAAACTAATCATTCGAACATAATAGTCTATGTGGGACTTAAACATTACCAACCAATCCATTCCCAGGATTACATTATATGCATCCATATCAAGAACTGAGAAATCCCACATCAACTCAACACCATACATAACTAAACAACATTCTCTACACATGAAGTCTCAACACTCTCTTTAACGTAGAGGAGTTTTATGTTTCAAAATAGAAGGCATCATTTACACATGTAAACCTAGAAAACTAACAACACAAGAAGCAATAAAAATGAGCACCCATATGAAACAAATCTTTAATCAATGTGGATTTTAAAAGAACTATACCGCACACCATGTATGGTCCCAAATGGCCATCCATCACAACTTATTCAGCTCTAAACAATTGCTTTATTTCCACAATATGATCTTTATTTCCTTTTTGAGGAGTGAAGGTATTCCATGAACCACCACCATGAACTTTGTTTAGCATGATAGGGGTGTGCCAATACCCCTACCTTATCAAGGCATAAGATGTATGTGATCCTAAAGAAGTATTACAAACATATAGAGCCACATTGAAAACATCTAGGCTTTATCTAAGGTTCCGAAGGAAGATTCAATGATCTTAGCACCATATTCTAAGTCGTACTCCCATGCTAGGAATAATTGACCCTCTTCCTCTTAAATTGAGGGTAAGAGTTACCACTGTTCCCTATGGGTATTAATATACTTCCCCCACCTATAGGTCCCAAAATACCCCTTTCTTCCACTATAGCTCTATTCACCATTTATGTTTAGTCACTTAAACAAAGCACCATTATTTTTGATCGAATTTCATGACTCAACCCAAATTCAAAAATATGTGCCTTCAATAATGTACCACCCACCACCTTAGGTGAAATTCACACTACATTCATAAACATAGACATATATTCTGTTACCGAGAGGTTCTATTTCTTCAGGATAATGAAATCTATTTTTTGTTAAATTTTCAACGAATGAGGGTAGAATTTTTTATTAAATAATTCCCCAGAACACTCCTATGTCATACCTTGGTCTGTTCTAGCTTGGACCGCTAACTTACACCACTTAAGGTAAAGATATTCAAAAAATACGTGGCTAACTTCACTTTCAACTCTACCAGCATTCCCAAGAATTCCAATATTCTTTTTATTCTGTTCATCTATACTTCTTCCCTTTCTGGCTCCGAATCACCCCTAAAGATGGGTGGATTATTCTTTTGAAACTGAACTGCATGATCCACATGCTTTGTTTCATATGCTTTATTTACATATTCAACATCTTAGAAATCTTGCACTATACTTTTCACTAGCTACTGGTTCAACTGGGGATCAGGTGAAACTAAATTTTCAGTAGCCTCCTCCGGTTGGTCTCTACAACACCTACTTGTTGCCATTTCTATCAATACAAAAACAACCATAAGTCTCACTTCCTTAGTACGAAAAGACTTACAATTAAAATTTTATTACATAGAAACTATCAAAACCTGGATTTCCACAAGTTCACATTACCCAGGTTGCACCATTTTGGAAAAAATCCACCTTATTTTAAAAATCAACCCATTTACAAAACACCACAAACATCCACATTTCAAATCCACATATTTTAAATAATTCCCAGATTTTGCACACATACATATATTCATATCACAAAATAAGTCATTATAGTAAATGAAATATACATCCTAGTGGAAAGACATTTTTTCTATGTATGCCATGCTCATCTCATTGGCTACACCCATGATAATGAGATATCCAATGCCTAAAATTTTCTCCAAAACACTTATGTACCCAACTCCCGGGTAATGTGAAGTTTAACACAAAAGGGTTAGGTATTTCCTTTTATACTAAACATTCCATGTTCCAAAAATCCTACACCTTGATACCATCTTGACTCAAAGAATAGACCAAGAACGAATGTCAACACCAATACCTACAATCAACTTCAAAAGACCAAACAACTACTTTCAGTTGAAAGTCAGGGACCAAACAAAATGATACCACTTGTAAAGTCCTTCCCCTTCCTCATTAGCTTGAGAAGAAGGTGAGATGTTATTTGGACATAGGCGATGTTCCCAAGTCATTAAAGGATGAAACTTAATGCCAAGGGATTCAATAACAAGTGGGGAAAAATTTCCCCTTAGAATGAAAACAACCAACTAAACAAGTCAAAACCAACCAAACTAAATGATGAATGTCCAAAAAGTTTACTACAAAATAAACCAAAAGACCAAAACAACCAATCCACAAGAATCCATAATCAGAGTACCAAGAAGAGTACTACAAAAACCAAAGGAACCATGACACCATTCCAAAACACACCAATATCCATTCTCCAAGCACCACCAAAACCACTAGAGAATCATGAAGTACCACAAAAGGAAGATGATGATTTACCATTACTTATTTCATAGAATACGACATCTGAAAATGCACCAAAGTTCCAAATCAGCGGTGAGTAATAATACTCAGTAGGATTTCCCTAAATTACTTCCCTACACACGACACTAGGAAAGAACCATTGGCACATTTATATAAAATAGTTTATATAAAACATCAAATAGTGAAACAATTACCACAATCTAAACACACCCTTACCAAGCCACCATTACCCATATCTACACAAAATAAGAGAAATCTAAATAACTATACCATAATCCATTTCACCATCACACATTATCCCAATCATTTCCATATTTCATAACAACACACACAAGGAAACTAAACATGGTGGAACTTTCCATCCAAGTTCGTTTAATACATTACCAATCTAGTGGAACTTCCTAACAACTTATCCTTAATGGCGGCCTTTCCATCCATAATCCATCACCTTTTATAGTGAGACTTACCACCCACTTCACACAAAACAAACACAATCCATAATACTTAACCAACCAACAAGCATAAAGCAAATCAAGGCCAAACATTATGAAAAAAACCATTTTCAACACATTCTAAATCACTTCAATAAATCAACCATTTATTGAAAACACCCTTTAACCATTTTCTATGCGAACCCATATTTTAATAAAACAATATCATTATCTAAATTCATATTTCATAAAATGTTTTCTATAATTAAAACCATTAATTATTTAAATATAAACATTTTAAAATCACACAACAAAACCCCTTCTGCAACAATATATCATTTCACCAAAAATCAAAAAATCATCACTAATTGGGTTTCCACCAAGATTCACACATCATATTCACAATAAATTTCAAGAAAAACAATGTAAATTGAAAACATAGCCTCAATTTCTAGAAATGTGGACTCAATAGAGAAGCCACCTACATTAGGGTTTTGGTGAAATCAACCAACACCCAACTGCACCACAAATCGAGGTGAAATCCCTACCAAATCACTCTTAATCTCTTTGCCTAAGATCCACATTCCTATATTTCATCATAATAGGTAAGAAAAATACTATATCTATATGTGATATATGTAGATCTAGAAAACTAAGAGAAAAAAAAGAGTATATCTTGAGAAAACCACAAAACACCAACATAGGATACTTACTGGAGAAGAATCACCTTTAATGCACCTTGAAACCCCTTTAAATCACTTTTGGAATGAGTGGAAGAGCTCCTAAAACCCTTGAGAACCAAAAATCTTGAATGTGACTCATGTGGGAGGAATAATGATGGGTTTTGGGAAAATACCAACCAATCTAAGATTTAAAAACCCTATTTTATTTCCACTCATGGTTATATTGCATGGTTAGGAAAACTGAGTGCTAACCGTGAACAAATTACTGCCTTTAAGGGAACTTCTCATGGCCTCTTCACAAGGTTAGAAAAACCATGAACAAACCATGTGAAATCCCACTATCTCATGCTGCATAGTTATCTGGGAATCCTGTACAGCTTTCTCTAACTATTCTCAAATCATGAGACCTTTAAAAAGATTCCAAACATTTTCAAAACCTTCCCAAACTCTCCCAAACAATACCCGTAAACTTTAAAGACATGAAAATTCATAAATAAGGGTTGCATACCTCAAACTAGGGGTGAAACAAAAATAATTTCTATATTATCCAAGGATTATTTCCATATTAGCCAACGTTAATTTCCAAAACCATCATGGCATACACATTACATCACTAAACTGAGTTTACTCCTCGTTCTATCTCTGTATTACTGAACCAGATGTACTTTCCTTTCTATCCTTATATTACTGAACCAGATTTACTTTCCATTACATCCCTATATTACTAAACTATATTTACTTTCCATTCAAGTCATGTATATTTCATGAGATATAAATCCTTACCCAATGAATTGGATGGAGATATATGTCCCACCCATCACATAATTAAAACCATACATATGTTTCCTAGAATAACATAAATAATTTATCATATCATAACCCATGGAATAAAATGAATTTCTTAAACATAATTCCATCATAATCCATATAAAACAATGTATTACATAAATATCATTCTTTCAAAAAACCAATAAAATCATAGTAATAATGGGTATAGAAACAAAACCCCATTTATATAAAGCCATATTAGATGGAAAATAATTTTGATAAAACACTTGAAATTAATTCTTGAGGAAAATATCCTTTCTTCTTCAAAAAATGTTTTCTTTTCTCAAAATGACACAAAATTTTAAAAGAAAATAATTTAATTGAAAATAAAATTGAAATATTGTAAAGGAAGCTTCATGGAAATAATTCATTATGAAAGTGTAAAAATCCTTTCATTCCATATAAGTTTAAAAAAAAATTCTTCTCATACTTTTGTCGGAAAAGTCAAAAAGTACCTCATATAGAAAATGCAAAATGATTCCTTTAATACCATTTAATAGAAATTAACCAATGGGTAAAATTGACTTTAAACAATTGTATAAGGATAGGAAGATATTTTGAAATACTTTTTTTATTAAATACGAACTTTGATGATAAATATACCCCATTAAATACATATGAATAAACAATATTGGATAATAATGAGATTTCAAAATTATCCCTTACTAATTTATAATCAATTGATTAATATTCCTCATAAAATAAAGAAAATTTTATGAAAATTTAAATATCATAACCTTAATAATAATAATCATAAAGACATTCATGGGAAACATAAACACCAAACAAAAGAAATAGGTGGTGTATAAGGCATGTGTCCCATGGAAATAAATGTAAGACAAAATAATCATTTACCTTAGGTTCGCTATCATTTGTATACATTTGAACCTCCTGTATAATGATTTAAATGATTTAATAGACTTATTCCATAATCATAGTTAACATATATGATTATATTATCATCTGTTTGTTAGTAACATTATTACTCGTCCATCGGGTATTAACTTCTTTATTTTCTTATGCATGTTTTGTCAGATAAGTTCCTTTTATTAGGTTATAGTTATATAATTTAAAAAAATTATATTATTATAATATATATCATAGTTATTTATTAAATTAATTTACATAATAATTCTTTAATTAAGATCATTTAGAATGAATTTTATTGCATCGTGGAGACGGTAGGTCGTACGCACGTGCGAGTGACGATATCATTCCCATAATTATGAAATGGTATGGAAGTGGATGGTATATATTTTGTTAAAAAATCCATATCATGTTATAAAAATAATATATAGATATTATTTCTATAATTATATCCATCTATGTAATATGGTGTTGAAATATATATTACACCATGACGTGAAGATGGAATATCATACGTACGCACGCGTGGTGATTTCATTTTTCATAAGATAGATAGAAGGGGAAATATGGTTATTTAATAATATTAATAACATCTTGGTATATAAGTTATATTTTAGTTATTAATTTATAATGTAAATAACTCATGAATAGGAAATAAAAGATGAAACAATTTGAAAGAATCGACAGAGGAGATTACCTCTTCTTCGATGAGCACCCTCTAGATCACCTCTTAAAGAAACTCGAGTTGGTCTTTTGAGAGGAAAAAACATTTATAATGTGACTAGGGAGGTTTAAAATGGAAATTAGTAGGGTATGGATAAACGTTAAGGCTTAATGAGTTGTGAAGAAATGAGGGAGGAGGTTTTATTTTATAATTTAGGTGAGGGGCACATTTGGAATCTCCAAAAATATTAATTTATAAAAATATAAAACTCCATCCAAAAAACATCCAAAATTTCTTAGTTTATAATATTAGATGATATAAGGTTGTAATATACTCAACAAATTATTTTTTATGTGAGTTATTATTTCAATTTAAACCTTATCATTTCACTTAACCCTTAGTTATTCTATTTTAATTTTAATTAAGGTAACAAATTGTTCAATATAAAATAGTGTAATGTATACTTACTTAATTCCAATTAGACCATAAATAAATAACTTATAACATTTTAAATCATATAATAACTATTCTATATATTTTTAAATATTTTATGATTTTTAAATGATTTACTAAAAAATTATTTTGATAAAAAATCAATAGTTTCAATTTTGACACTATTTAATTCATTTATTTTTAAAAATATAAAGATAAGATTTTATCCCTGAAAAAAAAATTCTATTATGTTTCTATGGGGTCAAGGAATTATATAAAATTAATTAGATATATTTTTATCCCAAATTATATTTACTTTAATATTTATAATAATATTTATTTTATATTTCTATTAATAATATAATTACTACATTAGTTTTATGTAATTATTTAAGATACTTATTTATTGGGTAAAAATTAAAAATAAATACTATAATAAAGATAAATATAATCTATTTCATAATAATACTTATAGCCAAATACAGATTCTGGAAAAACCTACATTAAAAATGTTATATTTATTAAAACATGAGTATGACAACTTTAACATTACTTTATATAAAATATTATAAATTTAATAATTTAATCCACTTGGTTCCAAAATGGTAAATAAATCGACCCTTGGTTGATTATTGTTGAGATATGGTCAAAAAATAATATTGGGTCAAGTTTTTTGTTCTTTTTATATTTATTATCATTTGAATAAAAATTATTATATTAATTTTTCATCAATTAAATAATTTTTGCATCATCAATGTATAATCTATTATAGTAATTATTTATTTATTAAAAATTAAAAATAAATTACGTTGATAAGGGAAAAATTATATTTATAATGAGTATTTATAGTTTAATTTATCTTTTGTATAATGATATTTTAAAAATTATATGTTTACTAAAACATGAATGCAACATCTTTAAAATTATAATAAATAAAACAATATAAATATCATAATTCCACCCAAGTGACCCAAAATGTCAATTTTTTTAACATGAATATATGTTTCTTATGTTAAAATTTTTAATTTAGATTCATTCATAATATATTTTTCCCCTTATGGACACATAATAGATATTAGAGACAAAGAAAATGACACTTTGTGCCTTTCTTTGATTTAAATATTATTTAAGTCATTTTCATAAACAAGTTTTTATTAAATGACATAATTTCGAAGATAAATATTTAAGGGTATAGTTTCATTCATACAATAAAATTTTACCAATTTTTAGGGTCATTTTATATCCTTTATAATTTTATTTTGCACAAGTTTTTCTTGGTGTAGCATACAACACAAGACATCAATAAAATTAAAAAAACTTCATATCATAAAAATATCAGGGTGTTACAATTTACCCCCTTAAAATGAATTTCCTCCTCAAAATTAGTTAGGGTTATAAAAGGTTTACTACTTGAATGTTTCTTTCATAGAAACCCACAACATAAAAAAGAATACAAAAAAAATTTGTTTTAAAAAATGAAAGTTAGAAAGATAAATTTTACCCAAAGAAACTCTTCACTAGGTCTACATAGAAGAATGTAGGTGGGAAAAAATCATGGATATGGGAAAAAAATCTAACCATAAATTTTTGATGTAGAGCGATAGAATACAAGGTTAGGAGAAAGTTAACAATCAAAAAGCCATAAATCTATGATGATTTATGGGGCCATTTGATTCATCAGAAATGAAGGTACTAGGGTAACATATTTGGTTTTAAGATCCTTTCCCTAGAGTTGAATAATAAGAAGAAATACTTACTTTTTAAGATGAGACCTTGACCAAAAGAGAAAGACTCTTATTATAAAAAAAAGGTGACAAGATTATAGAATTCTGAAAAACAGAGACTTACAAATCCCTTTGAATAAAGGACATGAGATCATCAACAGTCTGGTTAGAAACTGAATATTCATGCCATCAGCCTCTTTATTTGCAAGCCCAGCCTGAGCTGAACGAAAATGAAATCTCATACATAATCCTAATTATCCAACTATCTTCATTTAAATCTATATCCAGGATTGGATCCCCCTTCTTTTTTCCTTCTTACCTTCTTTTTACAAGACATAGGAGGCCGGCCAGCCTTCCTTTTAAGAGCTGAAGTGCATTGAAGAAGATGGATAATGTCATTGGCATCAGCCATTCCACTTTTAGAGCCCACATTACATGAATCCTTGTTGTTATTCTGATGGGAGTCTATTTCATTTGCATGTCCACCTGGGTTAAACTCCTTAAAAGGACTAACAACCACCTTAGAAGCATTTCCAATGAAGTCTAATTTCCCATTTTTGTGATCTACCTGAGTAAGATGAACTCTATTCTTGGACCTGGACTCCATGACATCAATCTCACAGCAATCACGGTGAGGGATTTTCAGTAGCTGACTCCTTGTGACAGCAGGATCCATGTTTCACTCTGTTAAAAAAATCATAGATGCAGAGCCTTGGATTTCTAAAATTTTCAGACCCAAAGTAAGAATGCCTTCATATGTTGAAAGACCAGCCATGAATGCATGAGCCACCCCCTTGTCAACCAAAGGGACAAAACCTTTTTTTCTATCTTTACGAACTGCCTAATCATGCTATGTTCCAGGGTCCAAACTGGTCGTGATAATAGAGGCCACAAGTCCTGCCTGAACAGGAACAGCCTGAGAGTGCATATCAACCAGAGTAGAGTCTGCCTGAGGATGTATATCAGCTCAGATAGAAACTATATGGTCTAACTGAGAGTGAAGTATAGCCTAAGTAGGATCTGCCTGAGAAAGCAGACTATGTTGTGTGTCCTAAATGTCATCATGCTCATTAGATTTTTCTTCTTCGTCGACTATATCTTCCCAAGATTGTTTCAGGGATGATGCATGTAAGAACCCGGATCTTCGTTCAAGTATGTTTTCCCTTTTTCTGGAGTTTTTAAGGAAAATAAATTTTCTGGAAATTTCAGAAGTACACGCCGTGTACTTTTTAAAGTACACACCGTGTACTCTGTTCCGGCTCGAAGCCGTGTGCTGGCCGTGTCCCGGCCACACACACGGTGTGTAAGGCTGAGGTGGAGGCCGGTTAATTCAGAGTACGGAAACATTGAAGTACACGTCGTGTACTTTCTTTTTTTTCATTAAATGGATCGGGGTCATGCCTAACCCCCAAAACCATCTTCTTCTCCAGTTTTCGTCCATCTGAGAGCGACCGTACGGCCGGATCTTCGACAAAGTCCCGCCTCATCGTCCCTTCTCTGATTCGAGCATGGTCGATTGCGTTGGAATCGCAACGGTGAGTTCTTCCTTCTTCTTGAGCCTTGTTTCTTGATTCCTCCTTGTTTTCAAGATATCGTGGGATGAAAATTTTGTTCATTTTCTCAGATCTACATCGTTCTAAGGGTAATATGTCGTCGAGGTTCACGTATATCGATCTCCTAGGATCGAGGTAGTTAGTTTGTGCCTTTCTGTAGAAAGTTGATGAGTATTATGTGCGAATTCCACCAATACCCGTGAATGGGGTATTGCTTGTTACCTGTTTTTCCTCTACTATTTGCCTGCTTTGATTGATTTCTTTAGTAGAGGTTATTGCCTGTGATTAGAATAATTTGTTTGTGCTCATATTTCTTTTCCATGCTTGTTCTTCCTATTTGGCATTTTTCCAGTTTCCATGCCTAGTTGTAGGATAGTGGAACTGTTGTTTTATTGTTGATATTGAGCCTTAGTTGATATCCAAGTAGTTCTTGAGGTTTACTTGGACGATATACATGCGCTGAGCATGTTTAGTTATACTCAGGACTGTGAGAACCTAGAGTAGTAGACCAAAGGGAGAATTGATGGAAGGGCTTCTCCAGAGTGTCTTTTAATCACGATGCGAGACCAAGGGGAGAATTGACGGAAGGTCTTATCTAGAGTGTCTTTTAATTATGACGTGGGCCACAGGGGGAATTGACGTTGAGTTCTTCCCCAGAGAGCCTTTAGGACAATACGAGACTATAGGGGGAATTGACGGTGAGTGCTTCCCCAGAGAGTCTGCTTACTTACGTAGCTGAACCAGAAGGGTGAGACTGTGTGTGCCTCCCAAAGGGTTGCTAGTACTTAGAGGTTGAACCATAGGGGTTAGACTGTGAGAGCTACCCAGAGGGTTACCTATTTTATTCTTGTTGTTGACTTCTTACTTGTGTGCTTTACTTGTTAAAACTGTGGATTTTAGCTGCTTGTGCTTTTATATTTACTGCTTCTTGTTTTATTACTTCCATGTATTCATTGACTATTAGGCACAAATCTTTGGGTGATTGCCTACTGGGATTGTATCTCACACCCTGTTTGGGCCATGCTTTTGAGCCCAAGAAGACTATGTTGCTGTAGGTATAGATAAGGGCAAGCGCCCTTCTACTTCAGGATCTTGACTGCATCAGGAACTAGGGAGCATGGGACCGAGCCGTGGCTCGCGATGCTGAGGAGATTATTTTGTTTTTCTTTTTCACTTGGTTTCAGTTGTATTTCAGAACGTTGTTGTGTTTTCTGTTTTCCTTAGATACTTGTACCTACTGAATCATTTTCATCATAGTTATATATCTATATTTCTTCTACTATTTGGTTTCTGTTGTTATGCATGTTGTTTACTACTTCCGTTGTTATTTGTTATTTTTCTTACCTTTTATACCTTACCAAATGAGGGAATAGTTTCCCCACCAACTCACCATGGCCCTCGCTGCTAGTCAGCAGCCTCTGGAGTTCGGGGAAATGCGCTTGAGGTCATGTGGCGAACCGGGTACGGGGCACCAGTGGAGGGGCTCCGGACTCGGGACGTTACAAAGTGGTATCAGAGGGGTTCTTTTCTCTTGCTTTACTGTTTGGAGACCTTATCCAGGGATAGGATGGATTCGGTACTTGGTATTAAGCTGTTCTTGGGAGTAGCTAACCCGTGTACAGGGAAAAGCCATACTACCTCGTTAATTACATTTTTCGGGTTTTGAGATTTTATGGTTGGTATGTTTTCACCTAGAGTGATTTGTATGACTTGAGCGGTTATTGTTTTGATATTTCGGTTCTATTTCTGTCGCAACCCGATGAGATGAGGGTATTCCATCTCTTGGATCATATAAACACTTGTAAGAATCACATTCCATGCAATCTTTCCATGCCATCTAGGGTGCATTAGCGATTTCATGCTGTTGTGATAGACTATGTGTAGATTATGCATGATGTTGTGATAGTTGCTTGATATATTCTCTACTGTCAAGTTAGAAAACTGTTTGTTTTGTTCTTTTCTTAAATTGAATGCCAAATTTTGGTTCTTGAAGAGTTATGGGCCCTCATGGATCGGAATTTGGAAATTTTCGCCTTGATTTATTGTTCTGGAATTATGTCCAGTTTTTGAGCTACTGCACAGAAAAACCCAGAATACATGGCGTGTACTTTTTGGATACACTCCGTGTAGTTTTCAGGCTGTGTCACTGACCGTGTGAGTAGAACAAGATGTCATGGGAATAACATCAGGTACACGCTGTGTACCATTGGTACACGTCGTGTGAGTTCAGAGCCGTATACTCGGTCGTGTCACTAACAACACGGGCCGAGGAAGCTCGGGTAGAACACGCCGTGTCCATAGGGAACACGCCGTGTATTCTTGTCCAGGTACCCATCCATGTCACGAACAACACGGGCTGGCGTGACCTTCCTTTCCACACACCGTGTTTCTTCGGAACACGCCGTGTAGTCTTGCCCAGGTACCCGACCATGTCACGAACCACACAGGACGGTGTCTCCTTCGTCTATGCATGCTGTGCTTGTTTGGAACATGCCGTGTAAGGTCCAGCCGTGTAGATGGCCGTGTACTCAACTACACAGACCGCCGAAGCCTTGTCTAGTGCACGTCGTGTTTGTTTCGAACACGCCGTGTAGTATCGGGTTGAGTCGGACCGTGTGGGTTAGCTGTGTAAGGAGACTTGGGCAGGGGAATAGTTTTCTAGTACACGCCATGTGTGGGGGTCAACACGCCGTGTAGTTTGAAGTGTACACGACTTGTAGGGTGAGAGTACATGCCCATGTTAGTGGTTTAATAAGACACGCCGTGTAGTTTTATACACATCGTGTAGTCGTATTTTGCAATCTTGTGTGTTTTTCTTCCCCTATTCCCATTTTGTACTCTTGTGTTCCTTGTCCTTGTTTTCCTGATCTAAGGTGTGCTTTTGATCTTTCATAGATTTGCCTCCAAGACGTCCTCCGGTCATACGTCTGTCATCAGGCAGTGATCAGACGCCAGACAGGGTTGATCAGGGACTTCTTGTCGATCCCCCAGCCGAGCCAGCCTTGGCACCGGTTGTTGTACCAGTCGCGGGTGCTGATGCGCAGTTCAGGAAATGTTTCATGAGGATGATGCAGGCCTTCCAGGGAGCACTGTCTCCTGTCTCGTCTATGGCAGACTTGACACGGGTCTTTCAGCAGCAGCATCCTCCCACGTTCTCGGGAGAGGGAGGACCTCAGGCTGCAGAGTCATGGTTGGAAGCCATGCTGACTATCTTCGAGCATCTGGAGACGCCTTCAGATAGGCGGGTCAAGCTCGCCACCTACATTCTCTGAGACTCTTCCAAGAGGTGGTGGGACGTGATCTCACTGGCGGGTCAGCAGTAGGATATGGCTTGGGAGGATTTCCAGCGCGTGTTCTACAACTACTTCTACCAGGAGACCCTGAGGGCCGATCGATCCCAGGAGTTCATGATCTTAGAGTAGGGTACGCTATCTGTCATGGATTATTCCTCCCGTTTCACTAAGCTGCAGCTTTTTACACCCCTTCGGGATGGGAGTGGGGTGTTCTTGGTGAGGAAGTTTAAGGATGGACTCAGGCGGGAGATCCGCTCGCAGGTGAACATCTTCCAGCTGACTTCCATTACTTCCATCGTCAACCAAACACTGATTGCAGAGCACAATCTGAGAGACTCTGGAGCTGCGATCCAGGGTGGTTCTGTTTCCAGAGTCAGCTTTCCTCTGGATGACAGCAAGAAGTTCCGTAGGGAGCCTACGCGCGGTGATGCGTGGAAGCGAGACGCATCATCAGGAAGTCAGGTGGCATGCTACCAGTGTGGCCGGACAGGGCACACGAGGCTGCAGTGCCAGAGAGACCCCGTAGAGTGCCGATCATGCGGAAAGATGGGTCACCTTCAGCGTTTCTGCCAGGTTTTCTCACCAGTAGCAGGTGACCGGGGTTCTTCCATGACTCCTCGTTCGGGAGCATCCCCACCAGTTTCTCACCAGTCAGGGAACTGGAGTTCTTCCAGCCATTCGGGCTGAGTTAGAGGTCTAGGCTATGGCAGTCAGCCACCAGTTCCTCAGCACCAACAAGGAGGTTCATCTCAGAGTGGTCAGCCAGGGGCGCAGGGCCGTGGCACGGGCCAGTCTTTCGCAGTGTAGAAGACTTATCATGAGCAGGATCCCGACCCTTGTACTGTTTGAGGTACGATTTTAGTAGCCTCAGTTTTATCTTCAACCCTTTTAGATACTGGTGCTACGCATAGTTTTATCTCTATTCCCGTTTTGGAGAGCCTTGAACTCTACATCTTTTCTTCTGCCGACTCGTTGACACTAGACACACCTTTGGGAACGAGTACATCTAGTGTACGCCAGTGTAGAGAGTGCCCTCTCGAGGTTGCAGGGTATCGCTTCTTATGGGATCTCTATGTCCTAGATATGACAGGCTATGATGTCATCCTTGGCATGGACTGGTTGATTCCCTTCTGGGAAGTCATCGACTGCTATCGCCGTAGAGTCAGTTTCATTTCACCAGAAGGTGAATCTTTCCTTTATAGAGGTGAATGGGATGTTCGGGTGAGTCGGGAAGGACTCGAGCATCTTGGGCTAAGAGGAGTGACGAACCAGATTGCTAGTATTTATCTAGATGATCAGGGGACTCCACATTTGGTCTTTCCTCTAGTGGTGGATCGCTTTAGGGATGTTTTTTCAGAGGACTTTTTGGGTTTGCCTCCGGAGCGTGAGGTAGACTTCTCTATTGATCTCGTGCCAGGAGCGGCACCGGTGTCCATTCCTCTATATAGAATGGACACACCTGAGTTTCAAGAGCTCAAGAAGCAGTTGCAGGAGTTATAGGATAAGGGTCTAATCTGACCGAGTACTTCACCTTGGGGTTCACCTGTTCTGTTTGTGAAGAAGGCAGATGGTACCCTTCGGCTTTGTGTGGATTATCAGAAGCTGAACCAGTTGATGGTCAAGAACCAATATCCTTTGCCAAGGACTGATGACCTTTTCGATCATCTTTGAGGAGCCCGGGCATTCTTGAAGATCGACTTGAGGTCTGGTTATCATTATTTTCGTGTTAGACCCTCAGATATACCTCTGACAGCCTTCAGGAGCAGGTACAGTCTTTACGAGTATACAGTCATGTCATTCGGTCTCACAAACGCCCCTGCAGTTTTCATGGCACTGATGAACTGAGTGTTCCATCCTTACTTGGATTCCTTCTTTGTGGTCTTCGTGGATGATATCTTGGTGTACTCTCACACTCGACACGACTATGCCACACATCTTGAGATCGTTCTGAGTACACTGAGAGAGCATCGGATTTATGCTAAACTCTCGAAGTGCCACTTCTGGATGGATCAGATTCACTTCTTGGGTCATGTCATCTCAGAGGCAAGAGTATCTGTGGACCCAGAGAAAGTTGGAGTTGTAGTTTCCTGGGAGCATCAGAAGAACATTTTTGAGGTACGGAGCTTCCTAGGGCTGGCTGGATACTAAAAATGATTCATTCGGGACTTTTCTCGTATAGAAGCACCTTTGATAGGTCTAACCAAGAAGGGGGTGAAGTTCTTATGGTCAGATTCTTGTGAGTCAGCCTTTCAGAAGCTGAAAGGGAGGTTGATGTCAGCACCGATACTAGTCTTGCCAGAGCCAGGCAAGAGCTACACCATTTACTGTGATGCTTCGGGTATAGGGCTGGGATCTGTGATTATGCAGGGAGATTGAGTGGTTGTGTATGGGTCTCGGAAGCTATGGCCACATAAGTGGAACTACCCTACGCACAATCTGGAGTTGGAAGCTGTTGTTCATGCCTTACGCTATTGGAGACACTATCTTCTGGGAGAGAACTTTGTGGTCTTCACTGACCACAAGAGTCTCAATTATATCTTCACTCAGTGTGATCTGAATCTAAGGCAGCATAGGTGGGCTTAGTATCTATAGTCTTTTGACTTCGAGATTTCCTATACGCCGGGAAAGGGAAACGCCGTGGCTGATGCATTAAGCAGGAGAACTCAGATTCAGGTAGTTCAGGAGGCCAGTAGTGAGTGGCATCTGATGGCACTGTTCTCTGAGATGCATCTGGAGGTTCACGACAAATGGGGACATACCTTTCTATCTTCGGTAGCTGTTACCTCCATGCTACTTGATCGGGTACGGATGAGGTAGCTATCAGACTCAGAAGGCTTAGTCCTACGGGAGAGTGTGTCAGGAGGGGACCCTCTTCCTGGACAGACAGTGGGCAAGGATGAGATCATGCGTTTCCAAGGACGCGTGTGGGTTCTAGAAGACATACGCGAGGAGCTGATGTGGGATTTCCATTCCTCGGTTTGGGAAGTTCACCCTAGTGTCACCAAGATGTATCAGGATCTTCATCGCCAGTACTGGTGGCCAGGTATGAAGAAGGATTTTGCTGGTTTTTTCATGAGATGTTCTACTTGTCAGTAGGTGAAAGCAAAGAATCAGCGACCAGAAGGCCTTTTACAGCAGTTACCCATTCCAGAGTGGAAGTGGAATGATATTGTGATGGACTTCGTGACCGGGTTACCGAGATCACCTCGAGGGAACAATGCTGTTTGGGTTTTCGTCAACAGGCTTATGAAGGTTGCTTACTTCTTGCCGATCAAGGAGACCTTCAGTGTCGATGATCTGGGACAAATTTACATCAGAGAGATTGTTCGTCTGCATGGAGTTCCATGCTCTATTATTTCAGACAGAGATGTGCGATTTACCTCTCGGTTCTGGAAGGGACTTCAAAAGGCCTTGGGTACACAGGTACTTTTGAGTATAGCATACCATCCCCAGACTGATGGCCAGTCCGAGCGCACGATCCAGGTGCTTGAGGATATGCTCCGACCTTGCATCCTTGCCTTTTTTGGTTCTTGGGAGAATCATATTCCTCTGTTGGAGTTCGCCTACAACAACAGTTTCCAGGTGACCATTCAGATGGCACCATATGAGGCTTTGTAAGGTAGGACATTCCAATCACCATTATGCTGGCTGGAGGCAGGAGAGGCAGCTTTGCTAGGACCTCATCTTATTCAGGAGACTTCAGAGCAGATAGAGCTGATTCGGAAGAGGATGGCTACAACACAGTCTGGAAGAAGTCTAATGCTGATCAGTGGAGACGACCTCTAGAGTTTGAGTTCGGTGATCGGGTTTTCCTACGTGTCGCACCTTGGTTGGGACACAAAAGGATTCGAAGACAGGGTAAGATTTCACCACGGTATGTCGGGCCGTTTGAGGTTTTAGAGAGAGTGGGGACGGTCACTTATCGGTTGCAGCTACCTCAGAGGTATCGAGCTATGCACGACGTCTTCCACGTCCCTCAGCTCCGATGTTACTTTTCAGACCCGTCTCACATCTTTTAGCCTGAGGAAGTCGAGCTTGTAGCAGATGCGTCGTTAGAGGAGCATCCTATCCGGATTTTTGATCTTAGTATGAAGGTTCTCCACAGGCGGTCTGTTCCTCTGGTGCGAGTGCTATGGCAGCACGAGCGAGTACAGGACGAGACCTGGGAGAGAGAGGCCGATGTACGATCGCAGTGGCCGGAGCTATTTGGGGATTATTCTTCTCCACCTCATTAGGGAAATTCAGGGACGAATTTCTTTAAGGGGGGAAGTTTTTAAGAACCCGGAACTTTGTTCAGGTATGTTTTCCCTTTTTATGGAGTTTTTAAGGAAAATAAATTTTCTAGAAATTTCATAAGTACACACCGTGTACTTTTTGAAGTACACGTCGTGTACTCTATTCCGACTCGAAGCCATGCACTGGCCATGTCCGGGCCACACACACGGTGTGTAAGGCTGACGTGGAGGCCGATTAATTCGGAGTACGGGAAAATTGAATTACACATCGTGTACTCAAGAAGTAGACGTTGTGTACTTTCTTTTTTTCATTAAATGGTCTAGGGTCGCACCTAACCCCCAAAACCACCTTCTTCTCCAGTTTTCGTCCGTCCGAGAGAGACCGTACAACCATATCTTCAACGTAGTCCTACCTCGATGTCCGTTCTACGATTTGAGCATGGTTGATTGCGTTGGAATCGCAGTGGTGAGTTCTTCCTTCTGCTTGAGACTTGTTTCTTGATTCCTCCTTGTTTTCAAGATATCGTGGGATGAACATTTTGTGCGTTTTCTCAGATCTACGCCGTTCTAAGGGGAATCTGTCATCGAGGTTCACGTATATCGATCTCCTAGGATCGAGGTAGGTGGTTTGTTCCTTTCTATAGAAAGTTGATGAGTATTATGTGCAAATTCCATAAATACCCGTGAACGGGGTATTGCATGTTACCTGTTTTTCCCCTGCTGTTTTCTTAATTTGCTTGATTGCTCTAGTAGAGGTTATTGCTTGTGATTAGAGTAATTTGTTTGTGATCAGATTTCTTTTCCATGCTTGTTCTTCCTATTTGGCGTTTTTCCAGTTTCCATGCCAAGTCGTAGGATAGTGAAACTGTTGTTTTACTATTGTTGTTGAGCCTTAGTTGATATCCAAGTAGTTCTTGAGGTTTACTTGGATGATATACACGCACTGATCATGTTTAGTTATACTCAGGACTGTGAGAACCTAGAGTAGTAGACCAAAGGGAGAATTGACAGAAGGGCTTATCCAGAGTGTCTTTTAATTACGACGTGGGCCACATGGGGAATATACATTGAGTGCTTCCCCAGAGATCCTTTAGCACGATACGAGACTATAGGGGGAATTGACGGTGAGTGATTCCCCAGAGAGTATGCTTACTTACGTAGCTGAACCAGAGGGGTGAGACTGTGTGTGCCTCCTAGAGGGTTGCTAGTACTTAGAGGTTGAACCATAGGGGTTAGACTGTGAGAGCTTCCCAGAGGGTTACCTATTTTCTTCTTGTTGCTGACTGCTTACTTGTGTAATTTACTTGTTAGAACTGTGGATTTTAGCTTCTTGTGCTTTTCTATTTACTTCTTCTTGTTTTATTACTGCCATGTATTCATTGACCGTTAGGCACAAATCTTTAGGTGATTGCCTACTGGGATTGTATCTCACACCCTGTTTGGGCCATTCTTTTGGGCCCAAGCAGACTATGTTGCTGCAGGTATAGATAAGGGAAAGCGCCCTTCTACTTCAGGATCTTGACTGCATCAGGAGTTGGGGAGCATGGGATCGATCCGTGGCTCGCGATGCTGAGGAGATTATTTTGTTTTTCTTCTGGACTTGGTTTCAGATGTATTTCAATACGTTGTTGTGTTTGCTGTTTTCCTTATATGCTTGTACCTACTGCATCATTTTTATCATAGTTATATATCTACATTGCTTCCACTGTTTGGTTTCTGTTGCTATGAATGTTTTTTACTGCTTCCGCTGTTATTTTTTGTTTTTCTTACCTTGTATACCTTACCAAATGAGGGAATAGTTTCCCCACCGACTCACCAAGGCCCTCACTGCTAGTAGGCAGCCTCTGGTGTTCGGGGAAACACGCTTGAGGTCATGTGGCGAACCGGGTACGGGGCACCAGTGGAGGGGCTCCGGACTCGGGACGTTACAATGCAGGACCAGGTTGAGGTATCAAAGGAACCTTAAGAGAGGTGTCAGGCTGAATCCCTAGGGATGAACTAGCCTAATTATTGGGAACCCCTTTTTTCTCAACAAACACGTTTTTGTTCTTTTTGGTCTTGTTAGCTTCATTCTAATCTGAGGCCTTGGGGACACCAGTGACCCTCTTTTGAATCATCCTGCAATTAGAAACTGAGTGCCCCACTATCTTGCAGACATCACAAAAGAGTGGGACATTTTCATATTATACTTTGACTTCATACCTGTTACCATTGGAAAGGAAAGAAATGCTGGTAGGTCACTTGACTTACATATTTATATCTACCAATATTCTTGCAATGAAACCAAGTTCCCCCTCCAAAGTTCTCTGATCCATTCGAATTGGGGTTACAATACAAGAAGCAATATCATTCAGGATCCTTGGATGCCAGTACACCCAATTTATTTTGTGTAGCCTTACCCAAATTTGTGCATTGGATTGCTTCATGTTATAAGGATTTAAATTGACGTTCCACTCAAAGAGTCTGAAAATCCCAGGCTTGAGATGCAGGTTTCTGAAACTCCAGGCAATGTTCATCGCATCCTTTGTCTAGAAAATGATATGAAAAAAATCTTTCCCAATGGGAATTAACCTCCATTCATGATTTCCACAGCAATGAGAAACACTATTCTTAAGATCAGCATAATACCATGGTCTATCACCCTTTGAAAAAATGACGTGACCCAGGATCGAGAACTTACATAGATTAATCTTTTGTTGCAACGCCTCCGAATCTTTCACCATGGAGAACCCACCGTTCTCGAGTCTTGTGACATTGGAGGATCTGGATGAGTCATACTTGACTAGATATAGAGAACCATAGAGCGCCTCTTCAAAGGATATGCCCTTCTTCCCTAAAACCAAGGGTTGAGAATCTGAGTCTTTTACCAGATCCTTCAAAGAGGGTCGTTCATCTTTAAAAACCGATTCCCAATCAGGGTTGAACGATTCCATTGATGGAATCAAAGCCAAATCCAAAAACTTGAGGTTTCGACATCGCTAGATTGAAATCCAAGGTCTCGGGGTTTCACCATTTCAAAGTACACTAATAAAGGTGTTTTGTTCCTTAACGCCATTACCCAAACTTTCTGGAAAAGTTATGAAGGGTATTCACACCTTTTCCATGGGTGAAAAAAGGTCAAATCCGTGAATAAATAATTACTTGATTAAGTATAATCTCATCATTTCATTGTTCCTTTATCAATCTCAACTTTATCTAAAGTTGACTTTTTCATTCTTGAAGTGTTAGTAGATCATGATATCCATAAATAAAATGATAGTTAATTCCATATGTATATATCACAACGAAAAGGTTAGTACAAGATAAAAAATATTCATAATTACACCTATAGTGAGATAATAATTTAATCTAACAAACTTCATCCAAGTTTTTTCTTGTACTTTCTATAAATGGATAACCTTAAAATCATTCTGAAAGATGAAAATCCAAAACCTTAGAAAGAGGTGAACTTAATAGGGTTAACATTTATCTCCCATATATCATAAGGTATCTCTTTTTAGTCACATTCCAAACATGTGAATAGATTAATCATGTATTCTCTTGATAATAATTTGAATTACCATATATCCATAACAAAAACATGCATGTTTCCTTATTTTTAATTCCAAAAAGCTGTAAACTTAATCCATGATAGCATAAAACACTTTTCAATAAATCCTTAATCAGTTCCAAGGAAATAATTACCATCCAATTTAATTATTCACAACCAACATATCATTATATCATCATCATGCTTATATTAAGGGTTATCATTCCATTAATCATGACTTTTTCAACTTATTACCCCAATCAATTTCCATGGTTACCAGTACCATTCAACATATACTTCCAAATACCTATGTTAAAAAATAGTGTAATAATCCTTAGAGGTTTATTTATTCCATAAATCCATAAAATTACTTATACAACATTATTATTGATAAACATTCAGTTATTAAACTATCTTATCAAACCATTGACCAAGATTTATCATTTTATTTCTTACCACTTCTTTCATCTTATATGTCATTCATAGTATCTTCATAATTAGAAACATAAATACTACTCATATAACCATACTGATTCTCTTTATGAGATTTTCCCCTAGGGAATAGACATACATAATGCCCATACATTCAACATTTAAAACATTTTACCACCTTTAATGCATTAGAAATACCATTATCCTTATCCATTGTGTTAAAAAAACCTTTTTTCTTTTCAATTATAGGCTTGGTGTACTTATTTTCCACACCCAAAGAATCTTCCAGTTCATTTGAAACATTCTCCTTGATGCCTCTTCCCAGATGATTTACATAAGGAAAATTGAACTTTCATTCCTCTATGGTCACCATGAAACTCCATATTTCTCTTATTATGTGGGTTAGTAAACTCACCAAATTTTATATTATTGATCGTATTATGAGAATAATGATTAGTTATAATAATTATGTTTCACTTTCCATATCCTATTCATTTGGTTACTCATGAGGAATATCATTCCACTCTCAATCATTTTCTCCATCAACATGAATCCTACTACTTCAAACCATTTTCTAAAATGCCCAAAGAAAAGTGTCAGTAACAATAATCATACCAGGAAAACAACATAATCATGGGAAAGTACTTTCAATCTCTAATAACTTAGGTTTAATCCTAGGTTATTCATGATATTTACCCTAATTCTAGGAATGTAACCTATAATTAGACTTATCCTTATGAAATCCCAAGACATAACTTATAAATATCTATAGGGATCCCACTAATTTTTTTTTATCCTAGTTTCCAAAGGTTGACTAAACCATTTATTTAATACCAACTGTAAAGGCCCAATATTGATGTACATGGATATAACATTACTTTTTTGGAATACTTAAAACATTACTTAAAAAGAATCTCAAGTACTGTATTAGTTTAGTGTCTTTTGAAACTGGGAACACATTCTGCTGATTTGGTGAAATATCTTCCATGTCTCCGATAAAGACCTTCCCCAATAGTTTTCCTACGTAAAACCTTTATTTATATATTGGGGAAAAGAAAACATATGAAAAGGGTGAGATAAAATTCTTAGTAAGGTTAAGCATGGAAAATATCATACAAAACATAAAAATAAGAATGTAAAACATGAACATAACTTTTGAATAAAAAAATTGAGTCATGAAATAAATCTTGGATGTACGTAAGGCATAAATCATAAAGTAATGTGATCCATGATAAAATAGCATTTTCATAAAACTTGGAATTGTGACAAAAACATAAGTATATAAAATCACATCCATATTAACCAAGGATCATTTACAAGACCATTATAGAGGACAAAGTCTATTACTAAATCAAGTCTACTCCTTGTTCCATCCCTGTATTACTAAACTGGATGTACTTTCCATTCCACCCCTGTATTACTGAACCAGATTTAAATTCCATTCCAGACCTGTACTAATGAACCAGATTTACTTTCCATTCTGATCATGTCTATCTCATGAGATATAAATCTTTACCCGATGAATTGGAGGGAGATATAGGTTCCACGCTCGACATAGTTAAAATTATACATATGTGTTCCACAAAAACATAAATCATTTATCATAGCATAATCTAAGGAATAAAATGGATTTCTTTAACATCATTACATCATAATACATATAAAGCAAATGGGTTTCTTAAATATAATTCCATCATAAACACAATCAAATCATAGTAATAATGGGTATAGAAACATAACCCCAGTTAGAGAATGTCATCTTAGATAGAAAATAATGTTAATGGAATACTTGAAATTAATTCTTGAGGAAAATATACTTTATTCTTAAAAAATGTCTTCTTTTATCAAAATGATGTGAAATTTTAAAATAAACTAATTTTATTGAAAATAAAATTGAAACATTGTAAAGGAAAATTCATGTAAATAAATTGCTATGATAGCGTAAAAATTCCTTCATTCCATATAAGTTAAATAACATTCTTCTCATACTTTTGTTAGAAAAGTAAAAAATTACCTCATACCAAAAATGATAAAATATTACTTTCATATCATTTAATAAAAATTCACCAAAGAAAGAATATTTTGGAATAATTTTTTAGGAAACAAGGATATGGATGACAAATATACCTGAGTAAATACTTATGAATAAACAATCTCAGATAATAATGAGATTTTAAAATTATCCCCTACCAATTTATAATCAATAAAATAATATTCATCATAAAATAAAGAAAATTATATGAATATTTAAATATCATAACCTTCATAATAATAATCATAAATACATTCATGGGTAGCATAAACACCACACAAAAGAAACAGGTGGTGTATAAGGCATGTGTCCCATAAAAATAAAAGGGAGAAAAAATAATCCCTTACCTTAGGTACGCTATCCTTTGTACGTATATGAGGCTCTTATATAATTATTTAAATGATTTAATTTATTTATCATATGACCATATTCATCATATATTATCATATTATCATCTGTTTGTTAGTAACATTATTACTCATCTATCAGGTATTAACTTCTTTGTTTTCTTATGCATGTTTTGTCGGATAAATTCCTTTTCCTAGGTTATATTTATATAATTTAGAAATGATATTATTATAATATATATCAAAATTATTAATTAAAATCATTTATATAATCATTATTTAATGAAGATCAAATAGAATTAATCTCATCGCATCGTGGAGATGGTAAGCCGTACGTATACACGAGCGACGATATTATCCTCATAATTGTGAAATGGTATGGTAGTGGATGGTATATATTTTCTTCCAGAATCCATATCATGTTATAATAATAATATATAGATATTTGTTATATTATTATATCTATAAAAGTAAGATTCTGTTGAAAAATAGATTACACCACGTTGTGGAGACAGTAAGTTGTATGTACGCACACGTGGTGATTTCATTTTTTGTAGGATGGATAAAAGGTGGAATATAGTTGTTCCATTATATTAATAACATCTAAGTATATAAGTGATACTATAATTATTAATTTATAATTTAAACAACTCATTAATAGTAATTATAAGTAGAAACAATTTGAAAGAATTGATATAGGAGATTACCTTTTCTTCGACGAGCTCGCACTAAATATCCTCTTAATGGCACTAGAGTTGTTCTTTTGAGAAGATTGAAAACTCTATAATATGACTAGTGAAGTTTTTAAGTGAAATTTTATGTGTATTGATGACTTTAAGAATTAATTAGTTGTGAATAAATGAGGGAGGATGTTCTCCTTTATAGTTGAGGAGAGGGGCACATTGGGAATTTCCAAAAATATTAATTTTTAAAAAAAATTAAAACTCATCAAAAACACCCCAAAATGTCTTATTTTAGAATTTTATATGATATAAGGTTTTATTATCATTAACTAATGATTTTTAGGCATGTTTTTATGTCAGTTTAATATTATCATTTTAATTAACCATTAGTTATTCTATTTTAATTTTAACTAAGGTAACAAATTGTTCAATATTAAAATAGTGTAATTTATATTTATTTGATGAAAAATTGAGCATAAATGAATATCCTAGAACATTTTAAATAATATAATTATTATTATAAATTATTATAAATGTTTTATTATTTTTAAATAATTTACTAAAAATTTATTTTGATAAACAATCAGTAGTGTCAATTTTGACACTCTTTAATTAGTGGATTTTTAAAAAGATTTTATACCTTAAAAAATATTTTATTATATATATATGGGGTCAAATAAATCTATAAAATTTATTTTATGTATTAATTATCCCAAATTATATTTATTCTAATATATATAATAACATTTATTTGATATTTCTATTAATAAAATAATTACTACATTAGTTTTATGTAATTATTTAAGATAATTATTTTTTCGGTGAAAATTAAAAATAAAATATAAAGATAAAGATAAATATACTAAATTTTACAATAATACTTATAATATAATATATATTCTGAAAAAACCGACATTAAAAATGATATATTAATTAAAATAAGAATATGACAACTTTAACATTGCTTTAGATAAAATATTATAAATGCCATAATCTATTCCATGTGAAAAAAAATTGTAAATAAATATACCTTTGAATGATTATGGTCGATATATACTCAAAAAATATTATTGAGTCAAGTTTCTTGGTCTTTTAATATTTATTATCATTTTAATAAAACTTATTGTATTGATTTTTCATCCATTAAATAATTTATGAATCATCAATGACTAAGCCATTACGATAATTATTTATTTCTTAAAAATTAAAATTAAATTACCATGATAATGAATACCATTTTATATTTATAATGATTATTTAAAGTCGAATTTATCTTATGTATAACCATATATTAAAAATTATATGTTTATCAAAACATGAAGGTGACATCGTTAAAATTGTAATAAATAAAACAATATGAATATCATAATTCTGTCGAGGTGGCCCAAAATGTTAAAAATAAATTTTTAACATCACGATATGTTTATTCATTTAAAAAATTTAATTTTTATTCGTTAATAATAGAATTTTGTCCCCTTATGGACACATAATAGATATTAAAGATAAAGAAAATGACACTTTGTGTTTTTGTTTGATTTAAATTTTATTTAAGTCATTTTCATGAACAGGTTACCATTAAATGACATAATTCCAAACCTAAATTTTTAAGGGTTGATTTTAATTTATAAAATAAAATTTTACTATTTGTTAGGGTCCTTTTATAGCCTTTAGAATTTTATTTTTAACATAAATTACCTAAATTACCCTTTACCGTGGTAACAAACTTTACCATGTTTACTATTCATATTAGACAAAAATAAAAGGAAAATAATTGAAAAATATAGACCTCCTGAATCCAAATTTTACATCCACTTTTAAAATATCAATACACAGAAGTTTTAGAATACAATTTCAAATAAAACTGGTAAAATGTCATGAAAAACAATTTTTCGGAAAATTGTCTTTTTCAAACAGAAAATGTTTTTATAATAAATTCATGTATAAAAACCATTTAAAAAACCACAATTGGATTAAAATAAAACAATTAAAATTTAAAAATAATTTAGAACCTAATTATACCTTTTAAATACCTTAATAGAAAATACAATTTTTAGTAATAGTTTTTATTTAACTATTTATCAAAAAAATAAAAATTAAAACTTATAAGAAAAATAACAAAAATTCAACCATAGTATATTTTGATATGAATATTTAAAATTATAAGTTTATTTTTTACATATTATTAAAAATGTGTATGAAAATAGGATTTAAAAGTGGTGCACCATCAAAATGCGAAAAAGCAGCATTTTTTGAGAAATACTTATTTATCCGAAAAATTGAATTTGTTCTTATATCATGTATATAATACATATAATAGGAATTTTAAAAATTATATAAAATACATTAAACATATTTTTCATTAATAAAATCTATCAAGAGTGATTTTATTATTTTATATACTCACTTATTTTCATTCAAATAGTTTTTTCGTAAGAAAGTTAATATTATTCGTACCTACCATTATAATTACTAGGTTATAAGGTAACATAATAATATTTAGTTTTTAATCTATAATTGGTCTTGAGTGAAATAAATTATTTCAAAATAACTTGAAATTGTGTGTAACACAAGCCAAGAATAACATTTCATATACTGCAAGCTAAGCCGATGCTACGTATTGCTTAAGCTTATCTTGGTGTAGTGTACAACACAAGACAATAAAGAAATTTAAAAAAACTCTATCTTATAAAAATCTCCAGGTGTTACATGATTGATATGAAAGGATATTATAGAAGAAATAAATTTATTCATGATTTTTTTAATTGGTATTATCAAATGTAATATGAGAATTATATATGTATCTAGTAAATAAAGAATACTAAACTTTTCGGTCCTTCAAGATGTGATTCCTTGTATCTTATTCCAATGTAATAAAGAAGACATTGGGTCCAAGTTACTGGGGTTGGGGAATCTATAGTTGGTATTAGATAATTTTTAGTAGAAATCATGGGAACTATATTAAGAAGAATATAGATTTGGAAACATAATCCTATGATAAACTTTTATGATAAGTATAGAATAGAATTATGAAGTTTTGGTAAGAAAAAAGATTATGCACGTTTTCCTAGAAATAATACCTTTTCTAGATAATATATGTGGACATGGTTCTAGAATAATTGTATCAATGAGTGATAACTCTAAAAAGGGTGTATTGGGCATGGCCTGATTATCACTTGGTGTACATCAATTGGCCTTACTATGAACCTAGTTTGACAATCCTGGGGGATATGATTAGGATAAATCATATTTTTTTATAAACCATTAAAAATATTTTAATAGATGATGTCAATAAATGAACTAGGTTAAACCTAATGTGTATTAAATTAGAAAAAAAATGTTTTCATGATTTAAACATCCTACAAATGATTATATGGTTTCCACACTACAACTCACATTAAGTTTTTTGGTTTTATTCAATGGATAAAACCCAAAGGAATCATGTTAAAATTGAACACGAAGGAAAATGTGGTGACTATGATCAACCAAATGTGACAATGATAGGAGTAAAAGATATCATGATTATACCTAGTCAGTTATCTAGAAATATTTTTTAAAAACCTATACCTTAACCAACTCCCAGACTCTCAAAAGAAAAAAAGGATTTAGTTATCTAAGAGCTAGAGAGGTGGAGACCATGGATAAAATAATGATCAAATTCATTCATTTCAAAAATATAGAAAGAGACACCCGAGAAAGTGTCTCAAAGGAATATGAAAATTATTTTTCTGTAGAAAATAAGGGAATAAAGAAAATAGTTTCTGAGGTAAAATGAAGATTATAATGGAAGGAAATAAACTTCATCATACTGATCCATTTATAATTCATTGTCTTAAATATGGGGAACCCATGAATGAGTCAATTACCTCTTCTAAAGGGTAACCCATTGACCTAGAAAGTAACTATGTTTAAAAAAAATAGATGAAGTATTTTTGTACTATGATTCAAGAATTAAATTTTAGAATTATTTTACCAATGGTGTTTTGGTTATAAAAAACATGAAACATATAATTATTGTGTTAAATTTTAGAATCATACATGTATACATTAACTTAGAAGTTATGGATACCATCATGGGTTTATGAGTTTAATATTGATTGTAAGTTCAAAGTCTTAAATACCACTTTTTAGGTTTTATGTGATGGGTTTATACCAAGATTAAGGATATTTTGGTAGAAATTTATGGAAATACAACCCATTGGTTTTTTATATGTTTTATTAAAAAATATTATTTAAAGAATAATGCCTTTAAATTTTATATAGATAATTTTCAAGGTATTGATAACCTTTAGTGTTAATATGACCATTATTGACATTGTAATGATAGTTAAATAATATTAGTAGCCTTTGTGGAAAAAAATAAGCTATATTGAAAACCTTAATAAAATTTTATTTAATGATTAATTTTATATCAAGTATGTATATTATATTTTTTGGGAACATTATAGGAATTAAATTAATATAGTTTTAGAAAAAGGAAAACCCATATACTGGGTGACAAACCATCTTGTTTAGACTGGCCATAGGGATTGAACCCACAACCGAAGGAAAATAAGGGTTTAACACCTACCAGTGGCTTATGTGATTTCTTGGTTAATATGTCAATATTTTTAGTTAAAATTTTTGATGAATAAATATTAATGATGAACCAGTGGTGTTACTGTTGAGGTTTATAGATTAATGTATTATATTGGATAACTTATGTTAAAAACATATCAAGTAAGTATATTTCCTTATATTATTATATATTTAAAGAATTCTCAACTCTAGTAAGAGTGATATTGAAAAAAAAAATTATCATAATAAATTCATTTCTGTTGAACTCATGGTCTTTTGAATTATCCCGTATTTAAGTTTTTGAGGTCCTTAACATTCCATTTACCATATAACTTCTTATAGTCAATCTCTTTTATCACTCTCTATAATTATTTATTCTATTATTCCATTTATATATCTTCAAATTGTACCAATGTTTCTCTACATAGAAACCAAGTCATGTGTTATTCCATATGACCTTTTTAATTCTATTTCTCTCTTATCAAGATGATGTATATCAACCCTTATCATGATGTGATATTATAATAATGTTATTTTAAAATTTCAACCCCTTTATTACCAATCTCATGATTAAATTGTGAGGTTGAATTTTTTTTACGGTGGGGATAATGTAACACCCAAAAATTCTAAAATAATAACATTGTATTCGATAGTGTTTGTGACATGAAACACTAAGATTAAAAAACCCACAAAATATATTAATTTAAATTAAAAATTTTACCAATATTAGAAAATTTATTTTATAAAATACAATTTTTTAAAATATCATATTGAAATAATATTAGGGTAAATTCTTGGGTTTTTTGGGAAAATTTTCATTTTTTGATGAATAGTGAAAAATACTGAATTTTAATTGAAAAATGACTTTTTTTTGGATAATTTATAATGTTATATTATAATTGGAATTAAGTTTAAAGTAATTTTTTTAAAATTATTTATCTATTAATCCAATTAGGGTTGTCTTTATCATTTTCATATTGAATTTTGATATAAAACTTCATAAAATTATGAACTTTTTCTCTTTGAAATCCCACTTTCTCATCATGTCTACGGGATAAATTTTAATTTAAAAAATTCTACTTATATGAATGGAATTTGAAAAAATGAATTCCATATTTAGAATATTCATAATTTATATGATATAATAATTTCAGGTTAATTTCTTATCATAATTAATAGTATAAATAATAAAAATTATTTATCATGGTTACGATAAAAATGGGTTTACTGGGGTGTTAAAATAAAAATATATGGGTTAAAATGACCTAAAACGTGTCTAAAATATATTATATGTCCATATTTATACCCCATAATTTCCAATTCTTGATAATACTTCATTTTTGTTCTTTATGGCATGTGAAAAATGTGGGTACACTTTTTTCTTTTCAAAAATGACAAGTGCGCCACTCACCTCATTTATAAAAGGCTACCCCGTATCCTCTCTACTTCACATAGTAACACTCTTTTTAGTCAATAAATACCTTACCAAATAACTTTCAAACATCCCTAATATTATATTATAATACATATTTTGGGAATACTGTCAACCTACGAAGGATTTTGGTTAAAACCTAAGGAGGATACCTTTGGAAGAAGTAACATTCTTCAACGAGCATTTTTATTTTATTTCTTCTTCCAACACCTTAAATTATTATTAAAATATTATGATATAATAAACTTAGTATAATATATCTATTTAGTTGTTTTTATGTTAAAAACATTACTTACAAACATCCCCACTTCAATCAAATGGGTTATGAAATAATCATTCGTTTGTACACTAGACTACCACCTCACGAACTGATATCATTCATTTTTCAATTATCACCTCTCATAGTTGGGTATGATTATGATGGATATAAATTATATATTTAAAATTTATAATATAACTATACCTATAGAGTCATTATATCATATATAACATTTTTCTTTCCATTCCATAGGTTATATGATAATGTCGCTTGTGTGTACAGAAGACTACCACCACACAAAGCGATGTGATTACTTTTTCACTAACTCTTTACATGGAAGGTAATAAGGATAAAGTTAATAATTATATGTGATATAAATTAAATAATTATTATATTAATGAAATATTTAAATTATTCAAATATAATATATATATATATATATATCATTTTTTCCTTACCTTTTCACTCACTGAAAGATGATAATGTCGTTCGTGTACGTGTGGACTACCACATTTAAAAAATGATGTGTCCCTATTTTTATCACCAAACCACATGGATGATATATATAAGTATATTTAAAGAAATAATATTGTATATATGATATTATTTTCATTCTTAAAATATAAAATATTACTTACCTCCTTTCCATAATGATCTTTGAAAAATGAAAATATTACTCATGCGTACGTACGACCCACCGTCTCCATGATCGTAACACACTACATTTCTCATAAACATATTTCATTATTGGTTTTAAAATTATAATTTATACATAAATATGATAATTACTTCCTGTTTTTTATTTTTTAGATTATGGAACTATATTATATACACAATGACTTGATCTTTCATGTTGAAACATACTTGAGAAAACAAGGTTATTAACACTCAAAACAATGAAAATAATGAAAGATAATTAATGAATGGGTGATAATATGTTATAAAAGGATAATATATGATATTATATATATTAATTTGGTTATATTAGGAGTTAATAAATGTTTTAAATCCACTATACTATAGTTTAATGAATATTCAACCTATAGGAAATGTGAGGTAAGTGACTTCATCTCAATTTCTCTTCATTGAGGCATGTTGTACTATTATACACATAATTTTTTATATGGTGTATATAATTCCCCTTATGAATGTAATATCATGAATACTTAATAATACATGGTATTTTAAGTTTCAATTTGAATTATTTCACCCAAGTTGATTTGACTTGAAAATTACCAAGTGGTAATTAATTTCATAACTCAATTTCTTTTCATTGAGTTATATTACTTCTTCATTGTTTCAGATATTCTATGATTATGTGTGTATTTAATTTTTAATATATTATGTTTTATATACACTTATTTTAGGTTTATTAAAATTTTAAAAATGTAATCTATTCAATGATTAATTCCCACTTCAACATTATTATATTTGTAAGGGTTTATTTCACAATCTCATTTTAATCATGATTATTTATGATTGAATTTCCATTGAAGGAAATCATTTTATCCTTGGATAATAAAACCCTTTTATTTTTCTTCTCTAATAGTTATTTCTGAATCTTTAATGTAACTGTATTATTTTCCCACTCTTTGGTACTTAAAATAATTGAGAAAATGTTTTTAATAAATTATGAATTCATTTATATCTTTGGTGAGAAATCTATTTTCATCCAAGGCCATATTTTATAAAAACGTTTTAAAAATATTCCAATTTATTTATTAAAGAAATTTTTACCCATTTTAACTTCTTAAAAAATGTTTTGAAAAGAATCTTCATGTCATTTTCAAAACAATTCATGTTTGGATTTTACTGAAAATGTGAGAGGAATATTTGTTTTAATATACTCAACATATATTGAATTTATTTCCATAATGACCACTAAATGTTTTAAAAATTATTTTAAAAATTTTTAAATATTATTTAAAAAAATTATTGTCAAAATGTGTTTTGAAAATTTATTTTTACAATTATTTTCAAATTTAAAAGTATATTTTCATCAATAATGTTTTTTAAAATTTATTTTTATTATATGTATATTCATTAACAATAACACTTTATTTTACATATACCTCAATATCAATATATTGTATTCATACTATCCTTATTCTTTCTCTTGATGGTTTATGATTATTTTGACAAAGGATATTATTGACACCCACTTGCTTGATTATTTTTTATAGTAATTAACTTTGCCTTGAATTATTCACTTGCCTAAGATCATTGGACATTAAATTTTCACAAAATATCCATTTTAATTATCATGGACAATCTTATTGCTTAAACCGAATATCGTTTCTAAAATAGTGCTTTAATTTGAAAGTTATTTAATTTATTGGGGAAATATTGACAATCCATATTATTTCTTTAGTATAAATATTTAATGGTAAGGAATATTGTTCATAAATTAAATCGATTATTTGAAATATGAGGAATTATTTGGACATGAAGATATGGGCGGGTTAAGGTTATAGATATCCCCTCAATGAATAGGTAGTATCATTAGATGAATTAGTTGGCCAATCTTAGTTAAATGGGTTTTTATCCATATGTTTTAAATCATCTCGAGAAAATATCTTGATGGTAGAGGTATCATTATGCATGAGATCATGACATCCAATAATTAATCATTTTCTTCATTGAGAATTCAGTTATTTTTACCCATGATATTTTTTCACTAATATTATATCAGGATGAATTTAAATCTCTTTTTATTGATAAAATGGAATGTGTGTTCATTTATTTACATTTCCATATTAACTATGCCTTATATAGTTATGATAGTCATGTTATTGATTAAATGGAATGTGTTTTTAGTTATTTACCTTGCAATTTATTATTCTAGTCAATTATTTAAATGGCATGTGTGTTCAACAGTTTACCTTTCTTTATTTTTCATTTTTTATTGATTATTTTAGTCAATTATTTAAATAGAATGTGTGTTAAAATATTTACCTTTCTATATTGTTCATTCCTTAATAATTATTCTTAGCAATTCATGATAGATTCAACTATACTTAACCATTAATGAAAATTTAATCTCACCCTTATTTTTTTTAATTTCCAAGGAATCCATGAAGTGTACTATAATTAATATGTATGAATATGCTAAATGGAATAATGTTATTATTGAAAAGAATAATGTTTTAATTTGTGTTTTAAATATAATATGAGAATCATGTATGTTTTTAGTTTACTAAGACTACTAAACTATTAGGTCCTTCATTATGTGATTCCTTGTATCTTATACCAATGTAATAAAGTAGGAACTACCTTTAGGTTAGTGGGGTCAAGGTCTCTACCCCAGTTATCACCCCATTTGATTTCTCATTAATATATTTTATATCACATTTAATGTTAACCTAGTTCCTTTTTGTTCCAAACATCAACTAAAACCATAAAGTATAGTTTGAATAATAATATTCCTGGATGGAAACAACATAATCATGAAAAACTATTTATAACATTTCTAAAACATAACACCTTTATTTCAATCTAAGACACCTTATATTTAACCTAATTCATCCATGATCATAATCTATTCAAAAATATCATGATGGTTCATAAAGAGTTTGTAAATTTCCAAAACATATTCCTTGGGAGTGTTATACAAAGTGCATAACAAGGACCATTTTTGTGTACAAGGTAACGCTCGAGTCAAGCCCAACATGCCTTTTTTAGAGTTAGGGGTATATTTGTACTAGAACAACATCCACTTGTAGTATCTATATAGGGATGTAATTTCTTAGAAACCACTAACTCTAAACTTTACCAACATTCCAAGATATCTTTTATATTTATATACTTATCTTTAGACCTATCCTTAGAGTTATCACTAAATATTTCTCATCCTAATTCAAAAGGTTAAATAAAACTTTCTTATGATACCAACTATAGAAGTCTAGAATTATTTCCAATGGACTATAATTGATACATATTAGGGAAATACATGGCCTACTACACCTCATGGATGTGACACACCACCATCCCCGGTGGTAGCCCTTTTCTCATGAATCCATTAGGCAGAGAGCCATGCTTCGTCCAACACTCATACATGAGAGTTTCCAAGGATAATATTCTTTCCTTTTCCTCTGTTACCAACTATAGAATCATGATCCTTTTAAGCATAATATTACATGGTTATAAACCTAATTATACAATAATTTCAATACAAGGATCATAAAGTCACAGTGTCTTTATAAGAATAGGTTCTTAATACACAAACTGCGATATACTTATTTTATTTTCCATTATAATCTCCTAAAATATATTCAAGATCCAAAATATGCATGGAATAACATGGGGAATACATAAAGAAATGGCTAAGCTAAAAATACTAGTAAGGGAATAAACACGATAATTAAGCATAACATGTGAGTCAAAGATATAACTTGATATCATAAAAGAGAAGGAACATGAGTAATAACATGGAATCATAACATAAATAACATCATATCATATGATAACGGAATCATAGGAAATGTATAAACAACACAAAACATGACATTAACATGAGTAAAGGATAACTATAGAACCCCTGGTTTCAAGTAAGTAACCATTTATTTATGATTTTTAAGTATTTAAAGTATATGGGTGAAGTTTGGGTGAGTTTTGAGAACTTGTTGATTGTTTTGGGGGATTTTATATAGGTTCATGTTTAGATAACTGTTTGGGAAAACCATTCAAAACCTACAGAAAATTGTGCACAATGAGAAAGGGGATAAAGGGAAGGTGCATGAGCTCTGCACGGTTTGTCAAAACTATGTGGAAGCTTAGGGAAAACTGTGAAACACGATACAATGAACTTTGGAATGGATGGACAATGATTTGGAAACCATGAGATCCAACCATGTGAGGTACATACTCAAGGTAGTTCCTTGTACACAATTAGCACACTATTTGTATAAACATGTGACTAATTATGCATGTTTTAAAAGTGAGATCTTAAAATTGTTGATCTCCCACGTTTTGACCTCTAAATACCTCATTTTACCCTTATATATCCCTAACTCTACATTATATATTACCAAATGACAAAGAAGCTTCTCTCATTGATTTGAAAGTGATCTGGAGGTGTTTCTTGGTGCAATAAAGATCGATTCTTACAGTAAGTATCTGTTCTTGGTAGTTTTTTGTGGTTTTCCTTAGATCTACTTCTCTCTCTCTCTCTCTCTTAGTTTCTTATATCTACATCCACTATGGATATATCAAAATTATTTTATGCCAAATATGATTATATTTGGATTTTTTTTGCTAGGGGAATATATCTGTGGTAGTTTTTTGGAGATTCAACATGATTCCTTGGATGTTTTCATGTTGTTTTCTGTTTTCACCATGTTTTCCGAGGTAGGTGGATTCACTCTCGACTCATATATTTAGAGTATTAAGGATTGATTTAAAATTAATATTTTTTATTAAAATTTATTGTTAATCCATTGTGAAATGTTTTATAAAAAACCCTCTTGATTGATGGTTTGTGGAAATTCATAAATTTGGGGTTTTGTTGGGAAGGGAATTTGGTAATATGATTTTAAAATGGTGATTGATTTTTTAATAGAAATTTGGTTTCCAATAAAAATATTGTTTATTGAAATGGTTTTTTCACACTTGGGTTTGGAATGGTTTTGGCATGGTTGTGTAGCATGTTTTCATATACATTGGGATGTATAAGGGCGTGAAGTACCCTAATCAAAATGTTGGGATGAATATGGGCATGAAGTATCCCCATAAAAGCGGTCCAATAAGTGATGGATTAGTGAAAGGATGACGCATCACTCACGAGTAAAGGTAGGTACATGGTTTCATTCATGGTTGGATGTGTGGATGTGTGGAATGGAATTTATTATGTGAGAACAGGTTTTATAAAATGGTTTAGAGCAATGTTTATTTGATTTTGTTGGAACTTGTCATAGTTTTGAGAAAACTATTTTACTATGGAACTTTTTTATATTTAGTTTTAAACATATTTTAGAATTTTTTTTGTATAAAATATTTTATATAAATGTACTTACATGTTCTATCCTAGTGGCGTGAGTAGGAAATTCAATGGGAGAAATCTATTGAGTTTCATTACTCACCCCTGATTTTTCACTTTGTTGCTTTTAAAGATGTTTTTTATCGAGACATGGGAAAAGATAAATTATCATGCCTATTTAGTAGTACTTCATGATACTTAGGTGGTT
This sequence comes from Viscum album, assembly GCA_963277665.1. NCBI lineage: Eukaryota > Viridiplantae > Streptophyta > Magnoliopsida > Santalales > Viscaceae > Viscum > Viscum album. The sequence continues at coordinate 510,502,511 of OY728136.1, read as the reverse complement.
TTGGGGATTTGGATCATGGATCATGTTTAAATATTTGGAGTTTTTCATTAGAGTCTTTGAGTTTTTTCTTTTTCTATATACTTTGGTATTGTAGTATTCCACTATGGTACTTGGTTTTAGTTTTATTTTCATAAATGAAATGTTGAGTAATATTTAATTTTAATCATTTATCATATAATGGTTTATATTTTTATGGCATGTTTGGTTAGTTTTTTTATTTTAAAAGAAAAAATAATCCCCCATGTGTATTGATGCCCCTCGACATTTATTGCATGCCTTTAGAATCTTAAGGATGTTTCTTAAGGCCAATAATGTCTTTTTCCTTCTCAAGACAATGAGGATGGGTGGTATGTTATGATAACTTCCTATACAATATCACATAGTGAAAAATTTCATATAATAGATTAGGTTTACTCAATGCATTGGAGCACTATTTGGGTGCACCCATCATAACATGTTCATGATAACTTACTATAACATTACCCAATGCATTGGAGTGCTATTTGGGTGCACCCATCATAACATGTTCATGATATATGGATGGAATATAAAGAAAATTAATCATAATTCATAACATAATAATTACTCATGGAAATAAAATGGGTTGCATAATCTTTCTACGTATCATAAATAAAGGAAATTTCATAATTAATGCATTTTAGAAATGGTCATATAGCACGTATTCCCCATAAAAAAGGGGATAACGAAAAATTTATATTGTATTATATATATATACATAAATTTTAATAAATCCATGAAATCAAAGGTTATTATCATTGATGAAAACACCTTTAAAACATTTAAAATCATTCTTGAGGAAAATAATATTTTCAGCTTGAGTAACATTAAAGGATATCATCTTATATAGACCATGATTTTTAAATATCACTTTGAACATTTCTTGTGTAAACTATCATTTATTTTATAAAAAAAATTATTTAAAATATAAAACTTTCCCAAACATCAAATAAAACATTTTTTTGAAAATAACTTTAAACATAAAAATTATGCTTTAAGACATTGAGTGTTCATGACGATGGAAGATTTCTGTTCATGATGAATATGTTAAAAAATGAATATTCCTTCCAAATTTTTGTAAGAAAAGTAAAAAAGTGTCATGTTTGAGAAATAATAGAAAGATTAATTTTAATTTTTTTTAAATAAAATTAAGGTTAAACATGACTTTAAACAATCATAGTAAAACATTTTTGAAAACATTTTTATAAAACATTTATTTGGAAGAAGTATTTTCATCTAAAGTGAGAAATGAAGTTGTATTTTCTTAAAACTATTTTATATGTCATTTTACGTACCAAAAATAGAAAAATGGTAATATTATTTAAAAAAATCATGAATTAAAATAGGAGAATAAAATGAAATGTTTTTATTAGACAATGATCAAATAATTTCCCTCATTATAAATTCAAACCTAAGAAATACTGATTTAAATGATATTGAAACATAAACCCTTACTGATTTGGTAAATTTTGAATCATAACTTACCATAAATAAATTAGAAAAATTTTAACTTAAAATCTCATGATGTAGGAATTATTCATGAAATAGTATGTTAAGGGTCAGTATATACACCCTTAAAAATAAATTAAGTCCATAAAAGAGCATGTGTCTCAAAGAAGGAAGTTTGGGATGAAACCCTTACAATGTTCATATCATTGAGGTGAGAGTTAATTAATGGAGTGATTATGTGTAAAAAATGTTAATCCACACAAAGAAAAGTTTAAATAAAACTTGAATCAATCAAATGTAATTTCACACATAATTTTGGCATAATATAATCAACAAAGAATTTGTATAGCCCAATGAAGATAAATTGAGTTAATAAACCCCTTACCTCACATTTCCCTTTAGTTAAGAATAATTTAACCTTATATATAATGGTTTGAAACATGTTATTAACTTATACCAGATTAACATTATTAATTATAATATCATATATTGTAACGTCATGAAAAAAACGCTTCTTTTATTAATGAATCACTTGTCTTCTAATAGTTTTTTAATATATTTTATAATATAAGCACATAAAAAGAATTTTTCATTTCATGAGAACTTCATACATGAAGAATAAATTCAGAATAGTGTAATTAGGAAAAATAATGGGATATAAAAATTAAATAATATTACATTCACTAAATAAACTTTATAGTCTTGAAATCCCCCAAGAAGATCGCTCCATCCATACAGATCGTAAAAAGTAAAAGAACTGTTAGGAAAACAATATACATTATCAAAGGATATGTAAGAAATTTTTTAATAAATTTAGTGGGTATTTATTAGAGTATTATTTTATATTTATTAGGAAATATTAACGTTAAACATGAAAAATTTTGTCTAATAAGATCAGTGTGAATTTTAATATTTAATTAAGAAGATAGTTTGTCAATATCAATATTTTTTGCTTAATAAAGTGACCATAGAGATTATTTTATAGAAACTATATAGGTATTTAATTTAAATTATTTAAAAAAAATTATAAATTAAATGTTATTTTCTTGAAATTATTTTATAAACACTTTTAGATGATTATATAAATTAACGAATTCTTATGTAATTATTATAATGGTCAAAAAGTTCTTTATGTCATAAAAATGGTTAAAATTCCATAAATAAGGATTTTTATATAAAATCTATTATTATAATATTTATAGTACTATTTTGATAAAATAATTTTCATTTTTCATTTCAACACATCAAAATTATCTTTGGGTGAATTTATGCTAATTTTATAAAAAGTTGATTTTTGGGTTAAAAAGTAAAAATTCGGTTTTTATGAAATATGATAAATCTTATGATATAATTAGGATATAAATAAGATTTAAAATTATTTAAATATTTTTACTAAAAAATAATTTAATTAACAATATATTATATAATGTGTCACATTTTTAAACATATACTTATCATTATTGAAAACTATGTTTTTAAGCTTTAAAAAACTATTTTTATGAGTTATACGCGTATCACATTAGAATTATTTTCTACCAATTATATAAATTGAATTAAGTATAATGGATTTAATATTTGTAATCATAAGGTCCAAATTAAGTAATAGGGTTAATTTTATTTTTATACATAAAAAATTTACCATGGTAAAAAAAGAGTTACCGCAGTATGGGTAAAATAATGTTGCAGGATAATGTTAAAAGGTAAAAGATTAAAATACCTAAAAAATAAAAATTTAAATGGGTGTTTTATGTTTTTATATACCTAGAAAATTTTTTACAACATTAATTTCCAACTAATATCATGGTATTTAATTCCACCCAATATTGGTTAGCCTTAAATACAAAATAATCTTTTTTTATTCACATAAACCCACCCATCTTCAAGGATAAATACCCACTCCCCACCCACAAGCTCCACTCCTAATCCATTATCCATGAATTTATTCTTATTTTTACTCAAAAGGAGTCCCCAAAAGGTTTCATCGATCCCATAAGGTTCCAATTGTCAATATTTTGGAGTAATTATAAAAGGCAAGGGAATTATTCTCCTATCCTTTATCATTCATGTACTCCTCATTTGGGAGGATATTAATGTTCAATATTATTTATTTATATGAAATTTTGACCTTTTATCTAATTCCCATGTCATTTTTTATCAATTTTAGGATTATTTTTCTCCCATTATTCCATTTTTCTATTATCCATAATATATATTGTTATGCTGCTGAGATTTAGTAAGGGAACTCTTCTCCTCTTCTTTCCCTTTCACATACTTTATTTCTCAAGTGTCTTATAATTGTAAAGATAATTTATTAACATGATATTTTCACCTTTAATATAATTCCAATTTAATTTTTTTATCAATTTTATTCCTTCAATACCTCACATTATGCCTTTTATTAATCCATGTTATATACCATCATGCTACTAAATTCTTTTCTGGAATTTCTCTATTTTTCATTAGAAATTATTGTAATGTGAAGGATAAAACCTATTCCATTTCCATGGGTATTAACTTAGATGTAAATATAACTTATTTAGTCTTGTATTTAAATATATTAAACTCATATCCCTTTTTAATGGGTTGAAAATCGTGTTAGGTTCAATACTTTAATCACTTTTCATGTAATGATTTTTTATGAAACCTGTTATTTATTTCCATGGGAAATTGATGAAATGTTTTCATTTATATTAAATATGACTCACGTGATTTAATACATATGAAGTTTTATCCATGATATCACTCCAACTCATTGGTTAAATAATTAATCTCTAGATATGACATGCTTAGGTTACCTTAGTGAATAACCTAAGTAAATATGATTTATAACACCTTAGGGATGTACCATTGTGATATGAGTATGAATAACCTATTTTTATGTTGTATCCATATTTACATGTTATGGTTATTGATATTTTTATTATGATATTCCTCATATTCATATGATAATTCCTTATTTATATGCCTCTTAATCACATGCTAATCTTTTCATTTATTTATTCCCTTGTAGGGATTTATGTTAACCCATTTCTTTGATGTATGTCCTTAGGATATGAGGTGCAATAAGAGTAACTTAGGAAGAACCTATGAAGATATCTAGAAAGTGGATTAGGGGAAGTTTTATGTTTATGTTATCCCAATTTAATTCATTTAATATGCACCTAATTTCAAATACACTAAACCTAAAAAGATCATTTGAGTTCATTAATGTATTTTTTGTTAAGGATTTATGAAAAATTCATTTAATAAAAAGGTGGGTCTCCATAGTTGGTATTGAATGATGGTTTATTTATTTGTGGAAATTAGGATTATAAAAACTTTAAGGATATGTCTAAATATAATAAAAACTTCATAGTGTTTTGGTAATTATTAAGTAAGTGATTTCTAATCAAATAAATACCTCTATAGATACAAACAAGTGGATGTGGATTTGGAACAGATGTACCTAGGGGTAACACATGAAATTACTGCATTGATCTATACTTAATCAAGAACTAGTAAAACATAGTGGGCCTTGATGTACTCCTAATTTGACACTCCTAGGGGAAATTATTTGGTAAATTTAAAAGATCGTTACTAACCATTATTAAGGGAGAAAAAATTACCATAAGAGTTTATATTTGGATATGGATCATGAATAACTTTTATTCAGACATACAGATTATTAATTTAAGAAATTAGGATAATTGTATAATAAAACCCAACATAAAATATACTAACATTGATCCAAGAGTGATAAAGGATGACCTAAATGAAAACTTGTCAAAAATTTAAGCACATTAAACATTCATAAAAAGGATTATTTAAAATTTATATAATTTATTCTCTAAAGTTATCATTGACTACTAATGAATATCTATATTTATTTTATTTTAAGAATAGAAATAAAATTGATCTAATTTCATTATAATTATGTGGTGAGTAGTATATTTCCTATATTAATTAATTTTTTTCAAAATAGATTAAAATATGGAAGGAGGAAGATTGCAAAAAACTCTTCTCTCTCTTCTATAAGATCTACTTGTAAGGATTATCCTGAATTCATGATCATATGACTTCAAAAAAATTTACAATATCCAAGATTGTGAGAATAACTTTATAAGGCATCCAATATATCTACCATCACACTATTATTTCAAGGATCATGCATTGTCTTCTATAAAATCTTTCACTCTCAAATTTCATACCATGCTAAGAGTGGGAAGTACAATCAGGGAATTTTTAAATTATACTCTATTTCAAAAACATGAAGTACTTAATGATTTTATATATTCTAAAAAAGAGATATACCTTTGATAATCCTATATGTAAATAATTATATATTTATGTCTTTGGGAAAATATCAAAATTGATTTAGAAAAACCTTATTTTGAAATATTTGAAGAGGAATTAATAATATTGTTTTATAAAAAACAAGTTTAAGAAGTTTTTTTAGAATTATATATTAGAAATAATTTTTCAATGATTTATCAATGCTTCCATAAATTTAATATAAGTTGTAGGATTTTTATTTGGATAAAGTAATTATATGATTTTGAAAATATCCTAAGGTACCATTGGGAGGCATAAACCATCACTCATTGAAGGCAATGCCAACGTGAAAATTGAAGACCTAATTGAAGGGTTGATGAATTTAAAGAATAAATCTTGGAAAGTGATATTTAGGGTTTTATGATGTATTAAAAATGGGATTCCAAGTGTGAAATTTCTTTAAGGGGGAATAATATAAGGTCCTGAAAATTGTTCTTCTTTTATTAATAGATCTCTTTTCTCCTAACATTATTTAAAAATATTTATAAAAAAATAACATAAAAAAGTATTTTCATTACACAAGAACATCAAAAATCATGAATAAATTTAGTCTAGTATAACTAGGAAAAAATGGTATATAAACACTAAATAATAGTAAATTAGCTACAATAAAATCTATATACTTTAAATCCCCTAAGAATATCTCCACTGCCATAAAGATTGTAAAAATGAAAAGAATAATTAGGAAAATAATATACATTATCAAATTATATGTAAGAACATTTATAAGAAATTTATTGAGTAATTATGAGAGTATTATTGGCTATTTATATCTAAATATAACCGTTAAACATGATGAACATTCACCAATAATATCAATGGGAATTATGTAAATAAATTAAGAATGCGGTTGGTCAATATTATTATTATTGGTGCAAAAAAGTAACCATTGAAATTATTTTATAGAAACTATACTAATATTTAATTTACATGTAAATTATTTAATTTTATATTTTTTGTTGAAGTTATATTATAAAAAACTTTTAAATGATAATATAAGTTAGTGAAGCCCTAAGTAAATTTTATAATGGTCAAAATTTTCTTTATGTCATAAAAATGGTTAAAATTCATTAAAAATGATTTTTATTTAAAATCCAAGATTATAATATTTATGGTACTATTTTGATATAATATGTGAAATTTTTTATTTCAACATATAGAAATTGGATTTGGGTGAATTTATGATAATTTTATAAAAAGTTATTTTTTTGGTTTTAAATTGAAAATACTATTTTTATGAAATATGATAAATCTTATGATATAATTAGGATATGAAAGTGATTTAAAATTAGTTAATCCAATAATGTTGGGATGGTCCTGTAAGGGGCTCTGCGCTATGGTTTCTCCTCGTCGTCGCCTTCCTCCACTATTGTGGATCGGTTGTGGTCCTCTCCTTGATTCTTCGGGCTGGCGACCTCATGGCATGTGGTTCCTTCCAATGCAGCGTCGATCCTTTGGCTCGAACCACTTGGAAAATCTCACCGTTTTCTAGTCTCAATTCATGGAGGTGCGGTGAGGGTCCTTTTTTCGTTCTCTGGTCGCTACGATGAAGTTCATTGCCACATTCGGTGTCGGTTGTGGGTAAGTTGAGTGGATCTGGTTTCTATGTGCGTTGAAGGTGGCGACGAAATTTGCATCTTTGGCCTGTGATGGGTCTCATTCCAGTGCTGTTTTCGGTGAAGGTTCTTGTTGTCTATTTTAATTTTATTATTTTTCTTTTTTTGGTTGGAGTTTCAGTTGAGTTTCTGGTTTGGATATCGATTCATGATTTGCGGTTGGTCTGCTCTGAGTTGCGGTGAAGGTGTGTTTTTTTCAGCAGCGGCATTAGTTTCCATCACGATTTCGAATCTAAAATTGGTGTATGAATGAATTTATGTTGTGTATTGGTCTGATCTGTGAAGATTTTTCAGTTTGGTCGTTGACCCTTTTGTTTGTGTGGATTGTATTTTGAGGGGTTTTGCATTGTGGCTCTACGATCTGCGGTTATTGGGGAAAGGCAACCAGTTCACATACAATGCTACTTTAGAAGAGGTTCAGAGCAGAAAGTTTTCACTATTCAGTGCTATTCGGATTTGGAAGTTTGAGAGGGTATGACAATTGTCATCGGTACTAGGCCCGTGCAGTCCTGCACAGGACGTTTGCTGAGCAGTGTTGTGATGGTGAAAGCTGATCTTAATGTGATTGATGTTGGGGAGAAGTTATCATTGTATTGAATTTGGTTGTTTTTAGTCTTGGGATCTTGGACCATGAGGGCTTGTTTGAATGTTATAGTCGCTGATGTCATGTTGGGTTCCCCCTTGCCCTCAAAAGGGGGTTTGTGCTAATAAAAAATTAATTTTCAGTGAGTCAGTCAATTATTAATAAAAAATTGTTTAATTTACAACATAGTATATAATTTGTTACATTTAGAAACACATAATTTTCATTATTTAAAATCATGATTTTAACCTTTAAAAAAAATTATTTTTATGAGTTATATGCATATCACCTGAGAATTGTTTTCTAGAACAATTTTAAATTTAATTAAGTACAATTTATTTAATATTTATAATTAATAGGTACAAATTAGGTAATAAGTTCAATTTAATTTTTATACATAAGAAAGTTAACTTGTAAAAAATATTTACCACGGTATGGGTAAAATAACGTAGTAGGTTAAAGCTAAAATGTAAAATCTTAAAATAACTAAAAACTAAAAAATTAAATTGGTTTTTAATGATTTTATATACATAAAATAGCTATTAATAAATTAAATTTTAACTAACAACATGGGATTTAATTCTACCCAATATTGGTTATCCATAAATACAAAATAATGATTTTTTATTCACTTAAATCCACCCATTTGGAAGTATAAATACCACCTCCCCACCCTTACTATCCACTCAAAATCCATCCTCCATAAAGTTTGGATCATTTTACCTCTCTATTATTTCCCCCAAGGTTTCCTCAAGTTCCCAAGGATCCAATCCTCAATATTTAGAAGTAACTCTTTATGGTAAGGGAATTATTCTCCTCTATTTTTTCATTCATGTACTCCCCATTTGTGAGTCTCCTAAATGTAAAATATTATTTATTTTTATGAACTTTTTATCATTAATATACTTCCAAATTCATGTTTTATAAATGTTATACCTTATTTAACTCCCATTATTCCCTTTTCCATAAACCACAATATATAAAATTATGCTTCCAATACTTAGTAAGTGAATTATCCTCCTCTTCTTTCCCTTTCACATACTTCTTTTCTTGTGTGTCTTCTAATTGTCAAGATAATTTCTTTACATGAATTTTTTTACCTTTCCTATACTTACCATGTAATTGATTATGAATGGGAGACCTTTATTCCCTCCCATTATTCCTTTTATTAATCCATCTTATTTATTATTATGATTCCAGATTCTTTTCTTCAATTTCTCTCTTTTTTATAAGAAATTATTATATTGTAAATACCCAAAACTATTTTATTTACATGTGTATTCACCTAGATTTAAATATACCATATTTACTATAGGATTTACATATATTAAACCCAAATTCTCTATTCATGGGTTGAAAATTATTCTATGTTCAATACTTTAAGTACTTTGTACGCAATGATTTTTATATGAAACCCATTATTTATTTGTAAAAGATATTGACGAAATGATTTAATTTATGTTAAATGTGGCTCACATGATTTAATACATATGAATGGTTCAACCGGATATCTCTCCAATGGATTAGGTAAAAAATTAATCTCTAGAGATGACATGCTTACGATACCTTGGTGAATAACCTCGGTAATTATGTTTAATGACATATTGGGGATGGAACTTGGTGATATTCTTATTAATTTCCAATTTTTTATACTGTATCCACATTTAAATTTTATTATTCTTATTATTTATATTATGATTATTACTTTTTTATATGCCTCTTGCTTACATGATAAGTGTTTCCTTTATTTATTCCCTTACTGGGGTTTATGCCCACCCATTTCATTGATGTATTACCTCAGGTAATGAGATGTAATATGATTAAACTAGTAATAACCTATGAATATCTCTATCAAGTGTATCATAATAATGTTTCTGTTTATGTTATCCTTATGTAATTCACGTAATATTTACGTAATTTCAAAGACACTAAACCTAAAAAGACATTTCACATTCATTAATATAATTTTTGGTTAAGTATTTATGAAACATTCCTATAATAAAAATGTAGGTCACCATATATATGATCCTTTTATAATATCTTGTTACTCGTTAGTTAATAATATTTTATTATCACTATTTTTTTGGGTGTAAATTACCTCATTTTCTCCTGAATTTTTCATCATGAATGTTTTAGATCTTGAAAATATGTTATAGTTACATCGTATCCAAAATTATATTAATGTTATAAATAAAATTTTTTAATTAGATACATCTTTATAAACATTATTTAATTTTTAACATGAAGAATGAATCACATCGCTTCTTAGTGATGGTAGGCCATACATGTGCCCGAGTGATGTTATCATTTACTTAATGGGTGAAAGGGTAAAGAGGTGGATTGTATATTAATTTTAAAGAATCAACATAATGTTATATATATCAAATATATTCATTAAATGTGTCCTTTATTACCATCTATGTAAAGAAATAGTGAAAAATGAGTCACATCACTTCATGAGGTGGTAGTCTTCCGTACACATGAACGATTTTATCACATTCTCTATGGAATGAAAATAAATAAGGAATATATGATATTATAATTAATTAAGTATAATTATATCATAAATATCATATAAAAGCATTATACACATCATTATATCCATCTATGAGAAGTAGTAATGAAAACAAAATCATGTCAGTTCGTGAGGCTTTAGTCCACCGTACACATGATCAAAAACTTTATTTTTCATTTGAGGTTGGAGGAGATGGGTTTAGGTCATGAAGATAACATAAAAAATATCATTATATATAATATATTGATATTATTATATCATTATGTTTTAATAATATTTGGAGGAGGTGGAAGAATAAATAAAATAAAATGCTCGGTTAAGGACGTTACCTATTCTTCATACAACTTCAATTGGTTGCACAAAAATCCTTCCTATGAAATATTTATGACAAAAATAAGTACTCCTGGAAGAGGGGGAAGAAGTATAGATGTTATTTTTTCAGGTATTGTATGAACCATTAGGTTCTGGAAGTGTGAATAAGAGAGGAGAGGGGGTGGTCTTTTATAAGTGGGGGAGAGGACACACTTGTAATTTTTGAAAATAAAGAATTATACCCATGTTTTCATCATGAAAAATGGACCATTTTCAAAAAATAGAAGTTATAAGGTCAAAATAGGTTATAAAAATAGTAATTAAACACGTTTTTGGTCACGTTTAACCCTTATCTTTTTAAGTTTAACCTCCCGGTATACCCATTTTTAACTTAAGTACCATAAATAATATTTATTAGTTTCAGTATTAATTATGGAAAAAATCAGTTAAAATTATTAGATAATATATATAATTATGATTTTAAATATTTAATACATTTTCCAAAATTCAACTCATACATGTGGCATAATTTAATTTGAAATTATACCCACAGATGTGTTGAAAAATATTTTTTCAAGAAATACATTTTTATGGAAAGGATGATCTCATATTAACTATATAACAAGTGATAATGATTGGATTAATTTTAAATTAATATTTATAGATTTATATTTTGTACATTTAAATTAAAACATTCTTAATTATGGGTTATTTTAATTATTTAATATGGATAAACATTATACAAATTATAGTTTTCATAAAAAAATGTATTTTAAATACTAGAGTTAAACTTATAATAAAAATTGGTATAAAGATGATTTAAATTTAATTAATTATATTTAAAATTACTAAATAATACTTATGTTAATTTTAAATTAAATTTATAGAATAATAATACATAATTTATTTAAAATAAATGACAATTTTATAAAAATTGATATTTCCACTATTCACCAAAAAATTAATATTTTTCAAAAAAACCCAAAATTTCACTATAAGTTAATATAGATTTTATGATTTATAAAATGAGTTTTTTTTAAATAAATTTTTTTAATGTGGTAAAAATAAATTTTAAATTATGTGTGAAAAACATGATTAAATCTTCTTTTAGAACAATACTATTTTTCTGAAAAAAAAAATAGTTTTCATTCAAATTGTCTATATTTTATTTCTAATAAATAGATAAACAATGAATTTACTTTATAAATGAAAGAATCATATAATTTTCAGGATTTATTTATTCTTATACACACCTTCCAAATTAATATTTATGTTATAATGGTATATTATGTTATGGTTCATTTAGATTTAGGGTTGCATATTTTGAAAGATATCGAAAAGATTGAATTTATTTAAAAAATATATATTATAAAGTGTCAGGTTATTAAATTTTCTTTTAAGCTTGGTGTTTCATGTCATATATTCTATTATACATGATGTTCCTCTTTTATAATCTCAATGTGTTATAGATCTCTTCAAGGTAAGTTCGATTTTCCTCTCGATTTCTCCTCCTTTCCCTAGATATTTTTTTATATCTCATCTTCTTGTATTAATGGAACCATATAGAGATATTATTTCCAAATCTAGAGTTTTTTATGGGTAATTGTTGGTGTTTCACTTGGATCTAGATTTTTGAGGACCCGATATCTTCATTTCCTATCATAGTTCTAGAAGGAGACGTCGTTTTCTGTATTCTTGAGGTAGGTGTCTCTATCCTACAATATACCCCATAGAGATACTTTTGGCATTATGATTATTTACATTTGTTTTGATTATATTTTTTTATAAATTTATTTAATCTTTGGTGGCTATAAAAAGAGATTTTAAAATGGGTTTTATTCGGAAAATGAATTAAGAACTCTATGTGTTTGACAAAATGTGTCAGAGATGATTTTAAAATGGAATTAGTTTTTCAAGCATGGAAGAAATTTGGTATCATTATAAAAATATTTTTATGAATTTTGGGATTGAATTTGAAAAGTATTTTCATGGTAATATGTTTTATAATATATTTTTTTTTCATTGAACAAAATGATGTTGTGATATCATATCAAGAGACCTTAGGTTATAGGGAAAAAATAAACATGGATGAGCCCTAGTGGAGTTATATATTTCTAGGGAAGGTTTCCTTAATGTCAGGGATACTAGAGGGTATCCTTTTAAAGGTACCTCTGTCCCCAAAATTTATGTAATGACCTACTAATTCTCATTATCTTGAGAGTACAACGAGTAATTACTGGGCCTTAAGAGATGTAACCAAGGTGCCAAAGGATGGAAATAAATTCCAAAGGGTATCAAATACAAGTGTGGTATGATTTACCCTTTAATAAATAAACTAATAAACCAACAAAAAATAACTAAACTGGTCACTAAATGATTCATGAACAAAATAGAGAAAACTAAACAACTTCATGTATCTCAAAACCACATCAAAGTGTGTAACAGAGGAATAACAAACAAATATCAAAGTGAACAGTGGAAAAATAACTAAAGACTATTAAGAGACCACAATACTCCATGATCCACAATCTCCAAGCTCCACAATAACTGAACATCCCTAGTATCACGAGGTAGTGAAAAAAATGTGTGAAACATTACCTTTGCCCATGTCCTAGAAGATATCATCTGCAACACACCAAAGTGCCAAAGTAGGGGTGAGTATAAATCTTAGTAGGTTTTCTCAAATGAATTCCCTACTCAGGACAATAGGAGAGAAGAGTTAGAGACATTTACATAAAATATTTTATATAAAACAATCTCTCAAAATAGTTTATAATGAAATATAAACAAGTTCCAAAAACCATTTACAACCAATTGAAAAAAAACTAAATGAAACCAATTTTCAACAAGTTATTATCCAGAAAATAACTAATCGAGGATTAAAACCACTTCTTATTATCATATTTTCATACCCATTCCATAGTTCACAACACACTCACACATTCATGCTTCATCCTATAGTTCCATACTCAGGAGCGTTTTCTTGTCCAATTACCTTGTGTCCCAATGACACACCCCCCCCCGATCCAGGGTCATGCACCTTGTAACTAATGTAACACATCCCTTACTCAGGGTCATGTCCAAAATAAACCCACAAAAAACCCAATGTTTTCCAAAACCATTCCAAATAACCATTTCAAACCATTTTAATAAAACATTACTTTTATTGAAAACCAAAGAACAAACCAATTTCAAAACAACCATTTTGTTTCTATAAAACATCCCCATTTTATTGAAAAAATATAATCAAATCAACGTGACACGGATCTAGAAAATCCCCATTTTAAAACCCATATTTGAAATCCAAGAACAAAATCACTTTATTCAAAACAACCAATTTTCCAGATTTCTACAATTTACCAAACGATCATGAAAGAAGGTTTCCAAAAATTCATAACCAGCCAATTCACAATCAATTCATCTCAATGAAATCATTTTTAAAGAATTACCATTAGTTATAATAAGTTGGTTCGAGAGAGAATCCTCTTACCTCAATGGTTTTGAAAAAACTAGACAACGGATGAAAAACGCTTAAGAAAACCGAGTTACATCTCTATGAACCCACATCTAGAAAGATCAAGACCAAAACTCATCATATTTCGAATAAAAAACCATATATATTCCCATAAAGGTTGTAGATGTAAGAAACCAATAATAGAGGATAAGTAGATCTGTATAGATCTAAAAAGCTGATCAATAACTATGAAGAACAACCACATACCTCAAGAATATGGGTTTGAATCACTAAGAGAAGCCTTCAGATTGCCACCAAACAGATAGGAGAACCCTATTAGACCTTTGGAGTAGAAAAATACCGATTTAGAACAAATTTGGGTAAAAACGAGTGATTTATGGAAAAACGTGTGAGATATTATTTTTAAGGATCTAGATTTGACTCCGCACATGGTTTGGCCACAGGGTTAGAAAAATCATGCACTAATAATGCGATATCTACTGCTTGCACAACCTCCCCCGATAGGGTATTCCCAAACCATGCACCAACTGTGTTGGAGATACTACCTCATGAATAACACTACACATGGGTTCTCCTAGGAATTCCACATGGTTTGGAAAAACGGTGTGCTGCCCATGTGACCGCCATTTATCCCCAAAAACACTTCCAAAGTTCTCCAAAATCTCCCAACCACCACCCTTAAACTCTATAACCATAAAAGTTTCAAGTAAGGGTTACATATCGGAAACCGGGGGTACTATATTCTCCACCACCATAGGTATTTCAGTCATCAGAAAGTAGAAAACATTCGCTGCCTTAAAAGAGTTATGACCACTGATCTTTCATTTCCTTCTCACGTTCCCAAGTCTCTTCCTTCATATGAAAATGCTGCCATAAAACCCACACCAGACCGATGATTTTCCCATGAAAGAATTTCTTTGGCCTATCTACAGTCCATACTAGGATATGTACCAATTAAGAATCCGACTCTAGGTCGACATGATCCCATATGATTTCATGGTGAGGATCAGGATGATACTTTTTCAACTAAGAGACATGGAACACATTATGCACCAAACTGAACCATGGTGGTAATGATAACCGATATGCCACCACTCCAACCCATTCCAGTATCTCGAAAGGGCCTATGTGTCTTAAAGATAACTTTCTCTTCTTCCTGAAATGGTGATGTCCAAGACTTAGAGATATCTTCAAGAAGACATGATCACTCACAGTAAATGACAACAGTCTTCGACAGTGATCTACATATGACTTCTAATGACTCTAATCCGTATCCATCCTCTTTTTAATCAACTGGATATTCTCCATTGTTTCTTGGACAAGGATCAACCCAGCTAGTGAAGTCTCGCCCATTTCCTCCCAACACAGTGGATAATGACAAGGATGTCTATACAGTGCTTCAAGAAGAGCCATATGTATCGAGGCCTGATAGTTGTTGTTGTATGAGAACTCCACCAAGGGTATATGCTCTTCCCATGAGCCACCAAAATATAGTACACAAGACCACAACATGTCTTCCAATGTATGTATCATAATCTCAGACTAGCTATTTGTCTGAGGATAATATGTCATGCTCATAGTCAACTGAGCCCTATGGGATTTTTTAAGGATTTATAAAAATGAGATGTGAACCTTGAATCTCTGTCTGAGATGATTGAAACCAGTACATCATGTCTCTTTACTACTTCTTGGATGTAGATTTTGGACAGATCCTCCACCGTATGATTTTCATAAATTGGAATGAAATGGGCCGACTTGGTAAGCCAATCCACTATCACCCATATGGCATCATGTTTCCAAACCTTTCTTGGAATACTTGTAACAAAATCCATCGCTATCTTCTCCCATTTCCATACTAGAATAGGTAAATATTGCAACATACCTACTAGTATTTAATGCCCTACCTTAACTTTTTGAAAAGTTAAGCACTTAGAAACGAACTCGGACACCTTCCTTTTCATACCTCTCCACCAAAACTATGCCTTCAACACCTTATACATCTTCTGTGTGCCTAGATGTACAACCCATCTCGAATGGTGGTACACATGAAGGAGTTGTTCCTCACAAGACATAGGTACAACCATCTGATCTCTAATACACACAACCAAACTCCCATGAAATTTATATCCCTCAATGTTCTCCCCTCCATTTAGTTTTGAACTCATACCCCAATATTCTGCATCATATATTTGTGCGTATTTGACCATATTTTCCAAATTAGGGAAAAGTGTAGCTAAAAAGAATACCACAACATCACATCAGTCTTCACATTACACATGTGCGTCGACTAGGACTGACATCAACTACCATTCATCTAAATCTTCTTTTTCTAACTGTGCATATGACTTTATACTAAATGAATCTGCCACTGAATTCCCTTTTCCTAGTGTATAAATCAATTCAAAGTCAAAAACCTAGAGATACTCCATCCATATCCTTTGCCTCATATTCAAATATCACTATGAGAAAATGTGTTTCAATATTTTGTGGTCTGTGAACATATTAAATTTCTCACCAAAGAGATAATGTCTCCATGTTTTCAAAGCATGGATGATAGTAGCTAACTCCAAATAATGTGTTGGGTAATTCTTCTCATGTACCCTCAACTACCTTGAACCATAAGAAACCACATGACCCAAACCTAATCCTGAATCATCATAGTACACCATATACCCCCTTCCTAGTTCTGGAAAAATTAATATTTGTTTCGATGTAATATGAACTTTCAGTTCCTGGAAAGACATATGGAATTCCTATGTCCATTATAATAGTGCATTCTTCTTTTTTAGATCTATCATTGGTGAAGAAAGTTGTGATAAATCATGCACAAAGCATCAGTAGTGACCATATAGACCAAGAAAACATTATATCTCTAAGACATTCTTTGGTAGTTTCCATGAGATAATAGCTTCAATTTTTTTAGGATCAACATAAACACCTTTCTTAGAAATGAAATTTCCAAGAAAATTTACTTCCTGTATCCAAAAATCACACTTTGATAGCTTGGTGTGAAAAATGTGATCTCTTAGGATTTATAACACTGTTTCCATGTGTTTCTCATGGTCAAACCTTATCTTTGAATACACCTTGTCATCCACAAACACCCAAAAAAGAGTCTATATATCATTGAAATATCTGATTCGTCAAATCCATGAAGACTATTAGTTCATTAATTAGACCGAAAGGCATGACTATATATTCATAGTGGCCATATCTGCTTCTGAAAGCTGTATTTGGAATATATTCCTTCCAAACTCACAATTAGTGATATCCTGATTGCAAGTCAATCTTAGAGAACCACTGAGATCCCATTAATTTATTGAACAAATCATCAATGATTGGAAGTGGGTATCTATTATTTATCATAACTTGGTTAATCTTATGATAATCAACCAACAGTCAAAGAGTTCCATCTTCTTTCTTCATGAAAAAAACTGGTGCTTCCCACAGAGACGTATGTGGCCGAATGAAACCCTTTATTTCAAGCTCCTCTAACTGCAATTTCAATTACTGTAACTTTATTGGTTCCATCCTATAATACAGAAGGGAAATAGGACTGGTCCTCAGAAAGAGATCAATTGTAAACCCTACTTCCCTTATAGGTGGTAACCTTGATAATTTATTCGGAAAGACATTTGGAGATTGATCCACATCTTATGGAAAAATATTTTCCTGGATCTCTTCTATTGATGCCAAAGTCAACACTACCAACTAGTAAGGTATCTTTCCCACCGTCGGTGTCAATAAGATCTTTTCACCTTTCTTTACCATTCTCTCTCTTTTGAAGAGATGTTCGATGTCATCCTTCGTCCTGAAACTAACTGTTCTTATATAACAGTCGATTTGATCCTTGAATGTTTTCAACCAATCCATAACCTTGATTACATCATAGACATCTATGTCCAACATCGAGAATTCCCATTTCAACTCAACTCTATCAATAGTTATAACACATTCTCTACACACAATGGCTTGACATTCTCTTTCCCCAAGAGGAGTTTCGAGTTTTAAAAAAGAAGGAATCATTTCCATCTTTAAACATAGAAAATAAATATAATGAGAATAAATGAAATAATGTGATGCACCAGTATAGAAGAGAACTTGCACAAGGTTATAATTCAAAAGAATTGTACATCTAATCATAGATGCTCCAACCTGATCATCAATGATCATTTTCTCCTATCCATACAATTGCTTCGTTATTACACTTTTATCCTTGTTAACTTGTTGTGATTTACATGGTTGAGGAGTCATTGTATTTCTAGAATCATTATGTCTAGATCTACCCTACTAATGTGACTAATTCTATTGTCCTCTCTATGTTGAAACATACAATGTTTTCGATGCCTGAGAAGTGTCTCGAGCACCTGACCTTGGGGCACTGTGACAATAGAACTGAATATTCCCATTCGTTGGTAGTTATGACTTTCTCTAGGTTGTGCCATACATTATCTCTTTATGTGGTCAACCAAACCACATTGAAAACAACTGAATTTTCTCTTGGGTCATGGAGAAAGGTTCACTGATCTAGCTGTATGATTATGATTTTCACTTCCACCTTGGAAATAGGTGTCCCTTTTTCTCTTTCTCCCAGCATTTGAGATCCCACCATTCCATGTAGATATCATCATACCTCCTCCCATATATCCCAAGATATCACATTAATCAATTTTCACTCTATTCACCATCTCTATATAATCATTAATACAAAGCACCGTAATATTTGATTGAATCTTGTATCCTAGCCTTGATTCAATGATGCATTCCATCAAGGACGCACTTGACGTAACTTCTGGTGAAAAGCGCACTAAATTCATGAATTTAGCCACATATTCCGTGATAGGGAGATTATTCTACTTCAGGCTAAAGAAGTCCATCATTTATAGATTTTGAACATATGACGATAGAATTTTTTGTTAAACAATTCATCAAAATCCATCCATGTAAGGCCTTAATCCAATTTAGCTTGCACTGCTAAATCCCACCACTATCATGAAAGATCCTCTAGCATATATGTCTCTAGCTTGACTTTGAGCTATGATGGTGTTCCGATGAAATAGAAGATATGATTCATCCTACTTAGCCACACCTCTGCCTTTTCAGGTTTATAATCACCACTAAAGATGGGTGGATTCTACTTCATGAACTGGATGGTATGATCCACATGCCTTGGCTCATTACACCAATTCCCCAAATCAATAGATTGAAAATCTTGGATAATACTCTAAACTAGATCTTGGTTAACCTGTGGTTTAGGTTCAACCACATTCTCTATATATTCTTCGGGATGGTTTCGAGGACACTTATTGGGTTCCATTTTCTAAACCAATAACAAATTCCATCAATCTAACTCTCTAGCAACTTATGGATTAACATTTCAAATTATATCACATCAACTATCACAACATTGATTTTTTTTAAAACAACCCTTTTACATGTCCAGCAATTTTTTAAAACCTTCAACTTGATTTTTGAAAATTATACCATTTTTAAAATATCATAATAATTTCATTTTTCAAAATGTTTCATTTGAAAAAAAAATCATACTTTATAAAAAATTAACTCTTTTTTAAAACATGAATCATTCCTCAAAATGATGTATACACTCTTAGTGGGAATTCATTTCTCTAAAATGCATGTAATGGTCGTCTCATTGGATAAACCCATGACAATGAGATTCCCAAATCCTAGAAGTGTCTTCAAACACTTATGTACCCAACTCCTTGGTAACTTGAAATTTAGCATAAAAGGGTTAGTTGTGTCCTTTTATGTTATACATTTCAGGTTCTGACAATCCTAATCCTTTGTAAGATTCTAACCCAATAAATATACAAGAAAGAATTCCAACTCCAGGCCCAAGAAAATTGATGACGACTTTTTAGGAAAGGATCAAACAAGTTTATACCATTTGTACCACAAAGGAAGGCCCAAAATGACACCATTTGTAATTACCGACTAATTATCATTGGCTTGAGAGTAAAACAAGTCATTACTGGGCCTTAAGAGATGTCATTAAGGTGAAAAAGGCTGGAAATAAATGATAAAGGGTTTCAAATGCAAGTTTGGGATGATTTACCCTTTAATTAATAAACCAATAATCCAACAAACCATAACCAAACCATTCAATTAATGATGCATGAACAAAAGAAAGACAACTAAACAACATCATGTGTCTCAAAACCATATAAAAGTGTAAAAAAATGGAAGACAAAACTAATATCAAAGTAAATAGAGGATACACAACTAAAGACTCTCAATAGACCAAAATACTCCATGCTTCACAGGCTCAAAGCTCCACAATCACCGAACAACCCAAGTATCAAGAGTTAGTACTAAAAATGTGTGAAACGTTACCTTTTACCCTATACCAGAAGATAAAATATGAAAAATCACCAAAGTTACAAATAAGGGGTGAATATAAACTCATTATGTTTTTCCCAATGAATTCACTGCTCATTCCACTAGGATAGATGAGTTAGCGGCATTTACATAAAACATTTTATATAAAAAAAATCTCTCAAAATAGATTATAACGAAATATAAACAAGTTCCAAAAACCATTTACAACTAAGTGAAAAGAAAAATAAATGAAACCAATTTCTAGAAATTTATTTTTCTAGAAAAAAACTAATATGGTCTTAAAAACACTTCTTATTATCATTTTTGTATACTCATTCTATAGTTCACAACACACTCACACATGCATGCTTCATCCAAAAGTTCCATACTCATGAGCGGTCTCTTGTCCAATTACCTTGTTTACCAATGACACACACCCCCCGATATAGGGTCATGAACCTTGTACCCCAATGGTACATGTCCCTTATTCAGGGTCACATGAAAAATAAACCCACACAAAACCCAATGTATTCCAAAACCTTTCCAAATAACCATTTCAAACCATTTCAATAAAACATTACTTTTAGTGAAAACCAAAGAACAAACCAATTTAAAAACAACCATTTCATTTCAATAAAATATCCCATTTTTATTGAAAACATCTAATCAAATCCATGTTCCATAGTTCCAGAAAATCCCTATTTTAAAACCATAAACAAAATCACTTTTTTCAAAAACACCTAATTTTCTTAATTTCTACAATTTACCAAACCATCACAAAAGAAGGATTCCAAAAATTCATAACCATAAAATTCACGATAAATTCATCCCAAGGAAATCATTTTTAAATCATTACCATTAGTTTTAATAAGTGGGGTCGAGAGAGAAGCCCCATATCTCAAAGGTTTTGACGAAACTAGATGACGAACGAAGAATTCTTATGAAAACCGAGTTAGATCCCCAAGAACCTGACTAGGATCTCTTCTCCTAGCAAGATCAAGAATAAAATTCATCATATTTGGAATCAAAAACCACATATCTACCCATAAATGGTGTAGATATATGAAACCAAGGATAGAGGAGAAGTATATCTAAGTAGATCTAAGAAACCGATCAAGAACGGTGAAGAATGATAACATACCTCAAGAATATGGGTTTGAATCACCAAGTAAAACTTTTAGATTTCCACCGAACAGATGAGAGATCCCTCCTAAACCTTTAGAGAATAAAAATCCTGAGTTGGAGCCAATTTGGGTAAAAATGAGTGGGTTATGGAAAAAATGAGCAAGAACCTATGTTTAAGGATCTAGATTTGACTCTGCACATGGTTTGGCCGCACGGTTAGGCAAAGTGTGCACTAACATTGTTGTAGCTACTACCTGCATGGCCTCCCCTACATGGTCTCCCTAAACCATGCTCTAACTATGCTAGAGCTACTTCTTTATGAATAACAATGCCCATGGTTTCTCCTTGGAATTCCTCATAGTTAGGAGTCATATATACTATCTAGTGTTCCTTTGTGTGTCTTAGTGGTTTGGTTGTGTGCACCCTCATGTCATGGATTTCCCTTTTTGAATGCTTTGAGGTTCATTACATGTATGATATTTGGATAAGATTATTTGTACACTTGATATTGATATGTATATTGATTCTTGAATGATGTTTATTTATCTTTTTATTCCATTGGATATATGATATTTCATATTTCTTTGTTTATTTGATTATGACATGATTTTGAAACGAATGAAATGTTTTTTAAAAGAAATCAAAATAATGATTTATAAATGTAAAATTTTTTCTTTCAGAGTGTGTTAGAAATATGTTTTAAAAAGAACTAATTTATGCATGTTGATATAAATTATATTGATTATTTGGTGATATCTTACTAATATTTAGTGCTCACACCCTTTTTTTTCTTTGGTCATTTATATTCTTGGTTGTAAAGACCCGTAAATTTCAAGGGAATTTTTTTCTTAATTTTCTTGGGAATTTTACAAGAGCGCATTCTCTGACGGCACCTGATTCCGAGGCCCGGTGTGCCCGGAATCATTTTCCATAGTTTGGCTCGGGTACGTTCAGTGAACGGACGAGCAGGTTTTTCTAACTTTTGAACCGGTGCCCGGAATCGAATTACGAGGGCACCGATAAAATCGCAGCGCCGGTATTCGCTTATAAATGCCTCTTCCGGAGTTGTGTTTTCTTGGGTGTGGTTTTTAATTTTTTGGGCTTAAAATTAAGAAATAAAATAATTTTACGACAAATTTATTTTATTTCACTTAAGCCACTTGGAAGCCACTTGAAGTCACTTAAAGACGGCTTAAACTGAGTTGATCTCGATAGGATGCTATCCAGAAATATCCTACCCCCCTTGGTAGGATATTTGTGAGGTGGGGCCCGCACGAGCCCCGCCGTTTCTTTCCGCTAAGTAACGCACCCGCGAAAACCCATCATTATGAAATTCAACTGACGCGTTTTCTTAAATTCTTAATAGACCATTTAATTGGGCGGTTTATTTCGTGAATTAAATGAGCTGTTACTTTCGTTGAATTAATACAACGAATTGATGGGTCGTTACTTACCCCTTTTTCGTTGGTTGGCATAATAATAAGATAAGACCAACCAATCTTTTTGGTGGATTACTGGTTGAGAGGTTTTGTAAGAATCCTCGTGCCTTTATCCTTCTTCGCGAAGAATGCGAAGAACGCGAATAACGCGAAGAACTCGAAGAACGCCGAACCCAGAAATCGACGACGCAACACCGTGATCCGTGACGCCGATGTTCCCTTCCTGCAACGTTCTTCTGCGACGTCTCTTCCTCCGCGACGGATCTTCGATCGGCTGCTTGAGGTAAGAGTCTCGGATTTTTATTTTAATCTCCTTTGTGGTTTTACCAAAACACGGATTTAATGTTTTAATTAAATTAAATCTGTTGTTTCATGGTCCGTTGAGTTCGCCGACTCAACGCTGTGTTCCGCGACGACGCGACGCCCTTCCGCGACGACGCGACGATCTCCTCCTTCCGCGACGAGCAATTCCGCGAAGAACGTGCATACGAAGACAACTACGAGGTAGGGATTTTTATTTTTGGAAATGCCTCTTATTTTCCCATGTTGTTTCCGTTCAAAATGAGGAACCCGATTTATAAAACAATTTTATTTCTTGAAAATTGTTTTCGGATATGAGTTCATCTGTTGAACTTTATTCCTCTCATTGTTTATCTCTAACGCGGAGGGTGCGGGCCAAACGAACACGGCCCGACGACCCTCCGCCGCTCTTCGTTCTTGTGCGGATTTGACGGGTGACGAAGGAACGTGCTGCAGTGGAAGTTTGATGGTTCCGCAGTGAAGAGCGAGTCCTGGGAGGAGCAGCGGCGCAGTTGGGAACAAAATCGGAGCACCGGAGCGACTCAGGTGGCACGCGGAAACCGCCGCCGGCGCGGGTCGCCGGCGTGGCGGCGCCGGCAGCCGGGAGCGGCAGCGCCCTGGCGCGCCGCTTGACAAGGCCGCCGCGGTAGAAGCCGCGGCGGCGGCACTCGCGGACCCGCGGCCGCGCGGATCCGGCGCGCGCGGGATGCGGCTGAAGTCGCATCCGGTTGTTCGAGCGACACCCCGCGGGTGCTGCGGGGTTGTCACGCGGGGGCGGGGGCTCCCCCCCCGCGTCGCTCTGTTGTCTTGGGCGACACCACGCGGGTGCCGCGGGGGTGTCACGCGGGGGTGGCGGCTCCCCCCCCCCCACACCGCTCGGCCGAGTCGGGCCGGGCTGGCCGAGCCAGACCGGTCGGACCGGGTCAGACCGGGTCGGACCGGATTCGGCTGAGCCAGGGGGGTCGGGCCGGGTCGGCCTGGGCCCGGACCCCCGTCTTCGGACGGTTTTCGTTCAAATGCCCGTAACATGAGCTACGGGCCTCCAAACGACTCATCGTCAGCGGCTACGCGATCCTTGGATCGAGACGGTCGTTTCGGTATATCGCACTCAAGGTTTCGGAATACCTTGAGTTCGGCCGGGTTGGTTCGTACACGAAACCAATCGGGCCCTCGGAGCGGAAACGCTCATATCTTGAGCTACGGACGTCTGATTGACGTGTCGTCAGCTTTGTTGAATTCCTCTAAGTGAGACGGATCTTTTGGCTCACTCTGCCCGAGGTTTGGACGCAAGTGGAGTACGGTCGGGTTGGTTTTGCCTTAAAAACCAACCGGGCCCCTGGGACGAAAAAGCCAATAACTCTCAGACCGGGCGTCCGATTGACGCGCCGTCTGCGACGTTGAGTTCCTGTTGACGATACGGAACTTTTGGATACATCAACTTCGAACTTTGTGACAGTTGATGTATCGGCCTCTCGGCTCGTGGAGAAAACCCTCCTGAACGAGCTTGTTGTGTGCGAGAACCCTAGAGCTGGCTGCGACTGCTACTTCGACAGCGACGACCGTGCAGAGATCCTCAGTGGACTGCGGCGACGACCGTGCAGAGATCCTCAGTGGACTGCGACGACGACTGTGCAGAGATCCTCAGTGGACTGCGACAACTACAGCACTCAGCAATCCTACATGGATCAGTGCTACAGGTCCTGTGTGGGCCCGATCCTGTGTGGGTCCGATCCTGTGTGGGTCAGTGCTCAGCGGTTCTGTGTGAGCCAGCGCCTACAGGTCCTGTGTGGGCCCGATCCTGTGTGGGTCATTGCGGGGGTTAGTTACCTATCGATCCTTCATGGGTCCGACGACTTAGATGGATCAGTGATCATCTTTATCGTCATCCGAAGAAGTATACCTATGTGAGCTGAATCTTGTGTTACTCTCCTTTGTGGATTGTGTTGAGCTATCCTGTGTGGATTTACTGTTTACTCTCCCTTGTGGATTGTGTTGAGCTATCCTGTGTGGATTTACTATTTACTCTCCTTTGTGGATTGTGTTGAGTTATCCTGTGTGGATTTACTGTTTACTCTTATTTGTGGATTGTGTTGAGCTATCCTGTGTGGGTATAAGTTTGCTTTCCTATGTGGACTGGGTTGCGTTTGGGCTCGGACGTTGGAGCCGAACGGGAATTGATGACTTAGGTATATGTATGGGCATATACCTAAGCCGTGTCAGATGTTACTTCGTGCTTGTTTATTTTTCAAAGGCAATGCCTTCCCTTTTTTTGTTGGGATTTACTCCTTGGTGCTAGTCGCCAGCCCCTGGCCTATGGAAGGCGGGCTTGGGGTAGTCACGGCACGGGCCCTGAGGACGGGTCGTGACAAATTGGTATCAGAGGGGTCGGTTCTACCGCAGACTCTGATCTTTATTCTATGTGAAGCAATAGTGTTTAGCATATTGGGTGGGGTTATCAGTCCAGGGAGTCCAGTGTTGGTGCGGCGGCTGACGTATCCGTACACCAGGACCCTGACTTATGATTTCCGACTTAATGCACGAAAACATTGATTGCATGTGTGTTTCAAGTTTTCTTTGTGATTACTTGTGTCAGCTCACCAGGTATACTGTTCTGACTGTGGCACACTTTTTTCCTTTTCAGGATGGCCCCACGACGGTAGCCAGCTAGGGTTCCGAGAGTAGAGCGCGACGATAGCCCGCCGAGCGACGAGGCCTCGGTACAGGGCCCGTTGACAGCAGAGGCACCGGCGGTACCTTTACCCGCCGAGCCCCCGATGCTTCCAGTGCCGATCGCTGACGATGCATGATGCCTCGGAGCTCTGCACGAGTTCCAGTGCCAGCGACCACCCAGGTTCCGTGGGGAGACGGACCCCCAGGCAGCTGAGGACTGGCTGGAGGCGGTCGTCCGAGTTTTCAGGCTAGTGAGGACACCAGCAGACCTCATGGTGATCCTCGCAGCGAGCCTACTGCACGCAGCAGCGGGACGATGGTGGAGCCAGATGCTCCAGGTGCACGATGAGGCATCCCTCATCTGGACGGACTTCGAGAGCCTCTTCCACTCAGAGTTCATCCCGGCCACCCTCCGTGCGGTGCGCATTCAGGAGCTTCTTCAGTTGCGGAGGGCAGCTTGACGGTCGCCCAGTACGTGGCGAGGTTCACCGACCTTTCTCACTACTCGACAGACATGGTACAGGACCCCTTCTTCTGGGCCCGGACCTTCGAGCAGGGATTGAGACACGAGATCAGGGCATTGCTGATCTCACTCAGCATCCTGACCCAGGCAGGAGTGCTAGAGCGAGCCCTTCTGATCGAGAGCTTTCTGGCTGAGTCCACAGCAAGACCTACCACAGGGCGGCAGGTAGCAGAGTCTTCAGCAGTGGGTAGCCGACGGATGACTTAGGGTTCCAGGCAGACCAGACCTTCCAGAAGATGACCTTGGGACACTGGCTCAGCAGTGCGGGGCACACAGCGCGGAGCCAGTCTTCTGAGAGGCAGGCAGTGCTACGCGTGCGGCGGGTAGGGCCACATGGCTCGTGACTGCCCGACCCGCCGTACCGAGGAGCAGCAGACGGTGGAGGGGCCACCCAGGCAGAGGCAGAGGGTTGACCGTGGCGGTCCGCAGGGAGGAGGCAGACGAGGCAGGGGAGCTGACCGAGCAGCAGGTGGTGGGCGACGCTTTGAGGCTCTGCCACCACCACCACCAGGAGGTCCGCCCCGACCACAGGGAGTTAGAGGGCAGAGACAGGCACAACTCTAGGCAGCGGAGGCCTACGACCACAGCACGCCAGAGATGATTCGAGGTACGATCTGGGTCTATTCCACCCTTGCTGTAGTTATTATAGACACAGGAGCGAGTCACTCTTTTATAGTCGCTGCCCTTGTTCGGAGCTCAGAGATTCTGACAGAGCCATTGGCTCGATCCTTACGGCTAGAGACTTTTACGGGAGCAGACTCGACGATTACACACTGGTTCCGACAGTGTGAGCTTACTCTAGGAGGCGAGAGCTTCGGCTGGGATCTTCGTGTAGTGGCGTCGAGGCCTTACGACGTCATCTTGGGCATGGATTGGTTATCTACGGTCCATGCACAGATTGACTGCATTAGGCGCAAGGTGCGATGTGTGCGCACCGACGGGAGCAGGTTCACCTTCACCAGCGAGAAGGGAGCCTTCGCAGCATAGGATGGACTCACGCAAAGGAGAGGGAAGCCCATCACTCATCAGTTGGCTAGTCTCATCGAAGGAGCAGTGGACGTGCGGAGTCCTAGTTTTCCTGCAGTGGTGGATCAGTATGCGGACGTCTTCCCCGACGATGTTCCAGGACTACCTCCTCGCAGAGAGGTAGACTTTTACATTGATCTGTACCCCGGTACAGCCCCGATATCCACTCCAGCATATCGGATGGCCCCTGCTGAGCTTCGATAGCTACGGGTACAGTTGGAGGACTTGCAGGGCAAGGGGTTCATCCGACCCAGTGTTTCACCCTGGGCTTCCCCGATTTTGTTCGCCAAGAAGGCGGACGGGAGCTTGCGACTGTGTGTCGATTATCGTCGCCTGAACCAGGTGACAGTGAGGAACAAGTATCTGCTACCCAGGATTGATGATCTCTTCGACCAGCTCAAGGGATCACGGTGGTTCTCGAAGATAGACCTCGGGTTAGGCTATCATCAGCTTAGAGTTCGAGACGAGGATGTGTAGAAGACGGCCTTCAGGTGTCGGTATGGCCACTATGAGTTCTTGGTTATGCCCTTCGGTGTAACCAATGCTCCAGCAGTGTTCATGAGCCTCATGAATAGGATCTTCCAGTCATACCTCGATCGATTTGTCATGGTCTTCATCGACGACATCTTGGTGTACTCGACCACCGAGGAGGAGCACGCCTACCACTTGCGGGTTGTACTAGACACACTTCGAGAGCACCAGCTTTATGGAAAGCTCTCGAAGTGCCAGTTCTGGTTATGTGAGGTCCACTTCTTGGGGTACGTCATTTCTGATGTGGGAGTTGCAGTGGATCCCACGAAGATCAAAGCAGTGCTAGCTTGGGAGCCACCAAGGAGCATGATAGAGGTGTGGAGTTTCTTGGGTCTAGCCGGATACTATCGGAGATTCGTGCCAGACTTCTCCAGAGTTGCGGCACCACTCTCAGCGTTGACGAAGAAGGGGAAACCCTTCGTGTGGTCATACAGATGTCAGCAGATCTTCCAGGAGCTAAGGAAGAGATTAACCAGAGCACTTATCTTGAGGTTGCCTGAGGAGGGAGTTGGATACGTAGTCTACTACGATGCATCAGGGACCGGACTCGGGTGTGTCCTGATGCAGGAGTGGGCCGTGATTGCCTATGGATCACGTAAGTTGAGGCCGCATGAGCAGAACTACGCTACCCATGACCTGAATTTAGCAGTAGTGGTCTTCGCTCTGAAGACATGGCGGCACTATCTGATGGGCGAGCGCTTTACAGTCTTTTCTGACCACCAAAGTCTCAGGTACATCTTCTCTCAGAAGTACCTGAACCTGAGACAGCGGCGATGGCTCGATTTCCTCCAGGACTATGACTTTGAGATAGTCTATACTCCTGGGAAGGGGAACGTGGTAGCTGATGCCCTCAGCAGGAGGATGGGCATCCAGCTACTTGAGGAGGCGACAGAGCAGCTAGCTGCTTTGCAGATATCCTTCGTGGATAGAGACAGAGCAGCCTTCCTTCAGTCTCTCACAGTCTCTCCTCCACTTCTACAGCGGGTCAGAGAGGCATGGCGTGGGGACGCTGACTGTGAGACGCGGCGTGCACAGATATCCTCGGGACTGGCACCTAATGGTTTCTCCCTTGGAGCAGAGCACGACATCCTTTTCAGAGGACGTACCTTGGTAACAGTCGCTTTACGAGAGGAGGTGCTGAGAGAGTTTCACACTTCTCCTTTGGCGATACATCCTGGAGTGGAGAAGATGTACCAGGATCTCAGGCGACAGTACTGGTGGCCGGTCATGAAGAAGGTTGTGGCAGAGTTTGTTTCACGGTGCCTCACCTGCCAGCAGGTGAAGGCAGAGCATCAGGTACCAGCAGGCTTGGTACAGCCCTTGGAGGTCCTGGAGTGGAAGTGGGACGTCATATCTAAGGACTTTGTGACTGGACTTCCACGCACTTCCAGAGGTCACGACTCCATTTGGGTGATTGTTGACCGAATCACCAAGTCGGCACACTTCTTACCCATCCGAGAGCAGGGCTCAGTGGAGAGCTTGGGGCGTCTCTATGTTCAGGAGATTGTACGGCTTCACGGTGTGCCATCGACTATCGTCTCCGATCGGGACGCTCGCTTTACTTCCCGGCTTTGGAAGGGGTTGCAGGAGGCGTTCGGGACGTGGCTACGTCTGAGCACCGCCTTCCACCCTCAGACGGATGGTCAGACGGAGAGGACCATTCAGACACTCGAGGACATGCTCCACGCTTGTGTCCTCAACTTTGGTCGCAGTTGGGAGGACCACCTACCCTTGGTGGAGTTCGCGTACAACAACAGCTACCACTCCACCATCGGGATGGCACCATATGAGGCATTGTACGGCAGGCCTTGCTGGTCTCCTTTGTGCTGGACAAACCCTGGGGAGTCAGCACTCGTGGGACCAGAGATGGTCCGGGCCACGACAGAGAAGGTCCAGGTCATCCAGGAGCGGATGAGGACAGCTCAGAGCCGGCAGAAGTCATATGCTGACAGGAGGCGGAGGCCACTAGAGTTCGAGGATGGTGACCACGTCTTCTTGCGGGTCTCACCTCAACGTGGTTTGCGGAGATTTGGCCGAGGCGGCAAGTTGTCTCCACGCTTCATCGGGCCTTTCCAGGTCCTCAGCAGGATTGGCGAGGTGGCTTATCGCCTGGCTCTGCCACCTCAGTTGCACCAGGTGCATGACGTCTTCCACGTATCTCAGCTGAGGAGATACGTGCACGACCCGATGCACATTATTGACCATGGGGAGCTAGACGTGGATGATGGGGCGACTTTTACGGAAATCCTAGTGGAGATAGAGGATCAACAGGAGTGGGTCCTACGTGGGAAATCGTTTCCTCTTGTGCGCGTCAGATGGCAGCACGGGAACCTCCAGGAGAGCACATGGGAGCGGGAGGCTCAGATGTGTGCTCAGTACCCACATTTGTTTCCCTAGTTCATGATGTATCTTTACGGGGACGTAAAGCCCTGAGGTGGGAGTAATGTAAAGACCCGTAAATTTCAAGGAATTTTTTTTCTAAATTTTCTTGGGAATTTTACAAGAGCGCAGCCTCTGACGACACCTGATTCCGAGGCCCGGTGTGCCCTGAATCATTTTCTGAAGTTTGGCTCGGGTATGTTCAGTGAACGGACGAGCGGGTTTTTCTAACTTTTGAACCGGTGCCCGGAATCGAATTCCGAGGGCACCGGTGAAATCGCAGTGCTGGTATTCTCTTAGAAACACCTCTTCCGAAGTTTCTTTTGCTCGGGTGTGGTTTTTAATTTTTTGGGCTTAAAGTTAAGAAATAAAATAATTTTACGACAACTTTATTTTATTTCACTTAAGCCA
Source organism: Viscum album (assembly GCA_963277665.1). NCBI lineage: Eukaryota > Viridiplantae > Streptophyta > Magnoliopsida > Santalales > Viscaceae > Viscum > Viscum album. The sequence goes on along the minus strand of OY728136.1, from coordinate 510,471,489 downwards.
CTTGGAAGCCACTTGAAGCCACTTAAAGACGGCTTAAACTGAGTTGATCCGGATAAGATGCTATCCAGAAATATCCTACCCCCCTTGGTAGGATATTTGTGAGGTGGGGCCAGCACGAGCCCCTCCGTTTCTTTCCGCTAAGTAACGCACCCGCGAAAACCCATCATTATAAAAGTCAACTGACGTGTTTTCTTAAATTCTTAACAGACCATTTAATTGGGCGGTTTATTTCGTGAATTAAATGAGCTGTTACTTTCGTTGAATTAATACAGCGAATTGATGGGTTGTTACTTACCCCTTTTTCGTTGGTTGGCATAATAATAAAATAAGACCAACCAATCTTTTTGGTGGATTACTGGTTGAGAGGTTTTGTAAGAATCCTCGTGCCTTTATCCTTCTTCGCGAAGAACGCGAAGAACGCGAAGAACACGAAGAACGCCGAACCCAGAAATCGACGACGCGATGTCGTGATCCGCGACGCCGACGTTCCCTTCCTGCAATGTTCTTCTGCAACGTCTCTTCCTCCGCGACGGATCTTCGATCGGCTGCTTGAGGTAAGAGTCTCGGATTTTTCTTTTAATCTCCTTTGTGGTTTTACCAAAACACGGATTTAATGTTTTAATTAAATTAAATCTATTGTTTCATGGTCCGTTGAGTTCGCCGACTCAACGCCGTGTTCCGCGACGACGCGACGCCCTTCCGCGACGACGCGATGATCTCCTTCTTCCGCGACGCGCAATTCCGCGAAGAACGTGCGTACGACGACGACTATGAGGTAGGGATTTTTATTTTTGGAAATGCCTCTTATTTTCCCATGTTGTTTCCATTCAAAATGAGGAACCCGATTTATAAAACAATTTTATTTCATGAAAATTGTTTTCGGATATGCGTTCATGTGTTGAACTTTATTCCTCCCGTTGTTTATCTCTAATGCGGAGGGTGCGGGCCAAACGAACACGGCCTGACGACCCTCCGCCGCTCTTTGTTCTTGTGAGGATTTGACGGGCGATGACGGAACATGCCGCAGCGGAATTTTGATGGTTCCGCAGTGAAGAGCGAGTCCCGGGAGGAGCAGCGGCGCAGTCGGAAACAAAATCGGACCACCGGAGTGACTCTGGTGGCCCGCGGAAGCCGCCGGCGGCGCGGGTCGCCGGCGCGGCGGCGGCGCTCACGGACCCGCGGCCGCACGGGTCCGGTGCGCGCGGGACGCGGCTAAAGCCGCGTCCGGTTGTCCGAGCGACACCCCGCGGGTGCCGCGGGGGTGTCACGCGGGGGTGGCGGCTCCCCCCCTCGCCGCTCGGCCGAGCCGGGACGGGCTGGCCGAGCGAGACCGGTCGGACCGGGTCGGACCGGATTCGGCCGACCCAGGGGGGGTCGGCCCGGGTCGGCCCGGGCCCGAACCCCCCGTCTTCGGACGGTTTTTATTCAAATGCTCGTAACTTGAGCTACGGGCCTCCAAACGACTCGCCGTCAGGGGATACGCGATCCTTGGATCAAGACGGTCGTTTCGGTATATCGCACTCAAGGTTTCAGAATACCTTGAGTTCGGCCGGGTTGGTTCGTACACGAAACCAACTGGGCCCTCGGAGCGGAAACACTCATATCTTGAGCTACGAACGTCCGATTGACGTGCCGTCAGCTTTGTCGAATTCCTCTAAGTGAGACGGATCTTTTGGCTCACTCCGCCCGAGGTTTGGACACAGGTGGAGTACGGTCGGGTTGGTTTTGCCTTAAAAACCAACCGGGCCCCTGGGATGAAAAAGCCAATAACTCTCAGACCGGGCGTCCGATTGACGCGTCGTCTGCGACGTTGAGTTCCTGTTGATGATACGGAACTTTTGGATACATCAACTTCAGACTTTGTGACAGTTGATGTATCGGCCTCTCGGCTCGTGGAGCGGACCCTCCCGAACGAGTTTGCTGTGTGTGGGAACCCTAGAGCTGGCTGCGACTACTACTTCGACAGCGACGACCGTGCAGAGATCCTCAGTGGACTGCGGCAACGACCGTGCAGAGATCCTCAGTGGACTACGACGACGACTGTGCAGAGATCCTCAGTGGACTGCGACGACTACAGCACTCAGCGATCCTACGTGGATCAGTGCTACAGGTCCTGTGTGGGCCCGATCCTGTGTGGGTCTGATCCTGTGTGGGTCAGCGCTCAGCGGTTCTGTGTGAGCCAGCGCCTACAGGTCCTGTGTGGGCCCGATCCTGTGTGGGTCATTACGGGAGTTAGTTACCTATCGATCCTTCATGGGTCCGACGACTTAGATGGATCAGTGATCATATTTATCGTCATCCGAAGAAGTATACCTGTGTGAGTTGAATCTTGTGTTACTCTCCTTTGTGGATTGTGTTGAGCTATCCTGTGTGGATTTACTGTTTACTCTCCCTTGTGGATTGTGTTGAGCTATCCTGTGTGGATTTACTGTTTACTCTCCTTTGTGGATTGTGTTGAGTTATCCTGTGTGGATTTACTGTTTACTCTCCTTTGTGGATTGTGTTGAGCTATCCTGTGTGGGTATACATTTTCTTTCTTGTGTGGACTGGGTTGTTCTTGGGCTCAGACGTTGGAGCCGAACGGGAATTGATGACTTAGGTATATGTATGGGCATATAACTAAGCCGTGTTAGATGTTACTTCGTGCTTGTTTATTTTTCAAAGGCAATGCCTTCCCTTTTTTTTGGGATTTACGCCTTGGTGCTAGTCACCAGCCCCTGGCCTATGGAAGGCGGGCTTGGGGTAGTCACGGCACGGGCCCCGAGGACGGGTCGTGACATTGGTTTTATAGGATACATGTTAAAGGAAGAGAATCATGTATAGGATGGATCTTCTAGACCGTGTGTCATTTATAGTGGGTTAAGATGGCGGCGATATACAATCATATAGAGATGGACCCATTGGATGTTTTGAGTTCCATATTATTGATATTCTCCATGTTGTTCTTTGAGACATTGTTATCCAGATGTTGGATGCGATCTTTTTTGTTTTTTTTTTTGAAATTCAACTTATTTTATTAATCTTTCTATGCTACTCAGTTGATTTATTTTTTCTCATATTGTAACCCCAAGGATTTAAAAATAAACATAATATATAATAAAATACATTCAACACCGAGTCTCTAAAAAAAACACATTGTTTTAAAGAGATAATTATAACCTAGCTATTAAACATTATTTTTCAGCTTCTATGATTTGAATTTTAAAAAATGGATATACACAGCTGTAATCAATAAGATATTTAGAGTCTGATAGGATCAATTTAATTTGTTGTGAATAATATATTGACCCTTATGAATTGTAACTTAACCCTTATGCATAGTAACTTAACCCTTATGAATAGTAATATGACAAAATTAATAAAAACCTCACCAATAAATGTATAAATAAAATTTAGGCATCTTATATGTGACAATATGATCATATTATAAGTGTGGGTATTTTTATAAGTCATAAATATTTAACTACAATTTTATGATTAATTTATTAATTTAAATGAAAATTTATTTTCTTAAAATGTAATTTTAAATTATTATTTTATTGTATTATAGTAATAATATAATGATATGATACCTTGATTAATTTTTCAAGGTGTTATAAAATCAATTATAGTTTTGAAATTGTTTTTTTTTGAATAAATTATGATTTTATTTAAGAATTTAATTAATCATATATAGAAAATTATTTTCAAAAAACAGAGTTCATTTTTGAATTCTACCCATCGATTAATGAACAAGATGAATTTTTGGTATTTTTCTAAAATACTTGATTTTTGTGAATAGTGAAATACGATAATTTACTGTATATATACATTATATGTTAAATACACTATTCCTAATATCATGAATGATGTAAGAAAACTTAGTTCAAACTCAAATTCTATATTTATTTTTTTGGTCACAAGAAGAAAAACTATTTCTTATCTTGAGAAAAATAATAAAATAATGATTAAAATAATGGAAACCCCCCTCTCGTTTATTATAAATACCACCTCACACCCCCTATTAACCTCACACCTCTCAAGATTTGATCATTTTCTACATTCTACCCAATATTCTTCCCAAGTCTCTTCCCCATGTCCAAGACATTCTGGTATCACCAAAAGGCCAAAACCAAAGTTCTTAAGGGGGATCTCTAAGAGAAGAGATAAAGAGGTAAAAATCCTATTTCATTTTCTTTTATTTTCTTTCAATTCATTTTGTTTTCTTATAATATCTTCAACTCCCCTTAATCCAGTGGAATGAAAACTACAGTATCATATATAATGGAATTTTATCATTTTAATTTAAAAATTAATCATCATACTTCTTCTTTTTCCCATTTCATTCTTAAAATAAAAAGATTATTCATGATGTGTTGAATCACTGACATCATGGATGATGCATTTTCAATTTCCTTTACATAACTAAAATCTGGTTATAAAACCATTTTAATGGTTGAAATATAGTTTATAGTATATTATATAACCTCTTCCATGTTTTGTAATAAACATATATACATAATATTAAATTATATAATGAAACTAGTTCATGATTATCAAAGAACTACCAAAATGATCTAAAAAAATATCATTAATGTTTTATCTAATGATTCATCATCATATATGAAAAAAATGATTTATGGTATCATTTAATATTATATAAAAAAATTAATACCATTTCATTCCTCTTATGTAGTTTCTCTTCCATTCGACAAGAAAATCCTTTACGAACTGACCATGGAAACCATGTAAAGAACGCACCCGAAACAATAGATATAACATAATATTATTAATAAATGGGTGGAATTATGTTATAAAATGATAATATAAGATTTTATAAACATGAATATGTTTCTATAAAATATTAATAACACTATTTTAACAATTATACTAGAGGTTTGAACACATTTTTTGTAAGACAGAACCGAGGTAAGGGAATTTCTAACCTAATTTCCAATATTTGGGTTAACCTTATACTTCATTGATTATGTGGTACTAAGATTATTTTTGTAATGTATTTTGTTTATATTATGTTTTATTATTTGGATTTATAGTGTATACACATATTCCTTTCATTCTATTAATTCTCATATCAATTATATGATTTTTTTAAGGGACTTTTCGTCTAAACTATTCTTTTAAAATTATATTAAAAATGGGAGTTTTATTGAAATTTTTATTATTTTATGATTATGTTCTGGTTCTTGGTAATTATTATGATTAAGTGTGTGACCTATATCTCCCTTCAATGCATTTGGTGTGTTTAAGTTGTAGGTCAGTCCTATGGTTACTCAATGTGTAACTATGATGGTTACACAGTAAGGTAACCATGAGGGTTACATTATAAGGTAGATGTGAGGGTAAAAAAATCATAAGGTAGTAGTTAGGGTTATAATATTAAGTATGTAATTCCACATGATGAATTTATGATTTTATTTATGTTTTTTATTTTTTATGGAAATCTCATGTTTTCACGAAGTAAGTATATGATACCTTATAGGTGAAAAGTATTCCTTTGTGAAAATGATTTCATATGTTTATAAGTATTCATGGACTAAAAATTTCTATCCTTATTTTATTTCCCTTACTATGATTTTTATGATTATTCCAAATTTTAAAATGTTTTTGATGGGGTTTATGGATGGGTATGAGAAAAGGAAAATCCAAAATGAATGTCGTGAAGACTTTTCATTAAAATATTTCATGTTTTTATTAAAAAAAATTGTATTATGGAAGAAATGGATACTGAATTAGTAGTACCCACTTTTTATTCATGTGGGTTGATATGTATGAATTATATACTAAATTTATAAAACTATAAACCCAAAAGATCCTTAGGAATGTAAAAAAGTGGATTCTAATGAAATTTACTAGATTATGTAATGTTTAAGGATGGGTCATTATAGTTGGTATCAAAGGATGGTTTATATAACTTTAGTGATTAAGATGATTTTAATATAATACCATAAATTTTTCTTTACCTTAATTTTATGTTGAAATGATATAGCATTTTATGATTTCCATGTTTCTTCATCTAAGAAATTTTTGTTCAGAATGGTTTTCCATAGAAGAAACGGGGAATCTGAAGTAGGAAGGCACTGAAAGGATGATATCTTTTCGAATCTGCAACCTGGAATGGTGTAAATTGGAACCTAATAGTTTGTGATAGTAATTTATTAGTTGACATAGGCTATACATAGTGGTGGAATCCATTTAAGAGAACAACCAGAGCTACTGCAAAGGAACATGGTGATAGTGGAACATTTTATGAGGAAAATCTATCCTACTTTCAATGGATAATCTGACCTAGTGGTGGTTGAAGGATGGATTAAATCACTTGAAAAGATATTAGATGTTATGGAGTGTTTAGATAATCAAAATGATAGTCTTTATATTTATCATTTTTAAGGTGAAGCTTACCAGTGTTAGATAATTCTAAAGAATATCAGAGGAAGCATGGTGATTGATGCCTTGGAATGGGGTGAATTTAAAAATATGTTCCCTGAAAAATGTTTCCCTAAGGTGGTTCTACATAGTATGGAAAATAAAATAATTTAAATTAAGAAAAAGGAGGATGATTCAGTGACCATGTATGAAGCAAACTTAACCTAATTTTCAAGGTACATTCTAAATCTTATTTGAGATCTTGATAAAAAAAATCAATCAGTTTTTACTCTGTATTGAAGCAAAGATACTGAATGGAATTGACCTCCCATGAATTCAAAATTTATGAGAAACCTATTCAATGTACTAAGAGGGTATAAATAGAGTATAATAATGATCACATTTACTTTGAAAACAAATAGAATAAAATGTCCATATGGAAATAAATCGGTAAGAATCAATGAATAAAATCTGAAGGTAAAAAAGTTTAGTTTTTAGTTTGTGAAAAGCGTGTTAAAAAGAACCCTAGGAAATTCCTTACTAAAACTGGGAAGTGTTTTTAATGTGGTAAGTTTAGAAATATGTAATGAGATTGTAATGAAAATGATCTTAAGATTAATTCTGATAGGAAAACTATAAAGTGTTTTAAATGTGGCGAGATGGGTCAGTATGAAAATAATTTCCCAAATAAAGATCTGAATTATGTAAAGTGGTAAGATTATAAGCAGTAAGGTGCAATGAGATTCTTTGTGACTATGTCAGTAGAGGTGGGGCCATCCAATGAAGTGGTATCAGGTACTTTGTTTGTTTACTCATATTTTTCTAATGTCTTGTTTGATATGGAGTCTATACATTCTTTTAATTCAGAGAATATTTCTAGTAAACTGGAGATTTCACCTCATGAAATAATACCAAAACTTATGGTTAAATGCCAGGGGGAAATATTATAGTGAAAATACATTATAAGAATCTTATTATTTTTATCTATGGAAATACATTACCTATAAACCATGTTGTTTTTCCCTATTATAGTTTGATGTTATTATAGATATGGATTGGTTTTATTTATCTTTTTAAGATTGATTATAGAGCTAAAGAAGTGATTTTTTAGAAAGAGTTCTAGTTTATATACATTAATGAACCAACATAATTGATAACATATCAGGAACCTGAGAAACTATTAAAGGATGGAAACTAATGTTATCTTTCTCATATTGTTGAAAACAAGGGAACTATTCAGATTAATGATGTTGCAGTGGTAAATGAATAATTTTTTATTTTCCCTAATGAGTTTCCAGGCATTATACCTGATCAGGAAGGTGAATTTACTATTAACTTGGTTCCTGATGCTAAGACAATTTCAAAACCCCCTTATAAAATGGCTCAAGTGGAACTTCTTGAATTAAAAAATCAGTTGCATGAGTTTCTTGATAAAGGCTTCATTCATCCTAGCACTTCACCATGGGGTGCGACTATTTTTTTTAAATAAATATGGTTCAATGCAACTTTTCATGGATTATAGGGACTTGAATAACCTTAATATTAAGAATAGGTATCCTTTTCCTCCTATCAATGACTTTTTTGATCAACTCTAGGGAGATCAGTATTTTTCAAATATTGAATTAAGATCTAGATACAATCAATTGAAAGTGATGGAGGATAACATACCAAAAAAACTTTTATTACTATATATGGGCATTATAAGTATGTTTTTATGACCCTTGGTTAGAAAAATTCCCGTACTGTATACATGGATCTTATGAAAAGAATATTTTACGAATATTTATATAAGTTTTTTATTCTTTTAATTGATGATATTTTGGTATTTTTAGAAAGTTATGAGGATCACGAAAAAATTTAAATATTTTATTAAAAACTTTCAAAGAAAGTAAATTATACAAGAAAATTTAGAAAATGTGATTTTTGGTTGAAATAGATTTTTTTTCTTCAGCACATTGTAAATAAGGATGGAATAATAGTTGATCCCACAAAAAAAGTGGTTGATGAATGTTCATGACCTACAAATGGTATAGATATTAATAGTTTTAATGGATTATCAGGTTATTATCAATGGTTTGTTAAAAAATTTGCATGGTTATATATCCTGCTGACTATGATAATGCGACAATGGGTTAAATTTATTTGGATAGAATAATGTGATTTTTGTTTTCAGGAACTGAATAAGAGATTGGTGAATTCTATAGTTTTGGATCTAACTTTCAGAAATAGTGATTTTTTCATTAACAATGATTCTTCATTGAAGGGACTTGGTTGTGTTTTGATTCAGAATGATTAAGTAATTACTTATGCTTCAGGATAACTGAAACCTCATGAGTTAAATCATCCCACACATTATTTGGAATTATCATCTATGGTTTTTTATTTCAAAATTTAGAGACATCATTTATATGGATCCAAATGTGAAATATATACTAACCAAAAAAAATTTAAGTATATATTTACTCAGAAGGCATATAAAATGAGGTAGACAAGATGGATTGAACTGATAAAGAATTATGATTGGATGATCAATTACCATTTTAGAAAAGCAAACAAAGTGGAAGATGACTTGAGTAAAAAACATCATGAATCATTAACCAGATTACATTTGGAATAATACCCTTTTATTAATGATTTCATTAAATTTGGCTTGGATGTTTTCAGTGTAGGAAATTCCTCTATTTTTTTAGGTGTTAGTGCAGCCATCTCTATCAGACAGAATTAAAAAAGTCCATAAGGAAGATCAGGAGTTGTATAAAAAGGTAGAATTAGTTAAAGTTGATAAGTTTCCTAAATTTATTATTGATAAGGATTATGTATTTAGATTTGTAAGGGGATTATGTGTTCCTTGTGATTCCCAGCTGAAGAAATAATTGTTACGTGAAGTTCGTAGTTCTCTGTTTTTAGTTCGTCTTGGAAGCACTAAGATGTACATAGACCTTCAAGAGTATTACTTGTGGGATGGAATAAAAAGAGATGTTTCATATTTTGACATGAAATATTTGAAAATTCAATAGGTTAAAGCAGAGTGACAATAACCAAAGAAATGTTTCAGCCTTTTCTAGTGCCAAAGTGGAAATGGGAAAATGTATCCATGGACCTCATGGTGGGACTACTGAATACGTATCAAGGTAATAATGAAATTTGGATTATTGTGGACCGACTGAAGAAATCTTCACATTTTATTCCTATTCTAGATACAATGTATTTGAATTATCTTTCTCCATCGTACTTCAAATTTATTTGCATGTTATATAGAGTTTCTATTTCTATTTCATTCGACCATGATCCTAGGTTCACTTATAACTTTTATAAAGGCCTTCAGAAGTTATTGGGAACATAATTAAATTTCAACACTTCTTTTATCCTAAATATGATGGATAAATCAAGAAAAAAATTCATAAATTTGAGTATATGTTGCAAGTTTGTTCAATGGACTACCCGATAAGTTGAGATCAACATCTTTCTATAGTTGAGTTTTTTTATAATAACGGTTTTCATTCTAGTATACAAAAGGAACCCTATGAGGCATTATATGGGAAGTAGTGTCGAAATCCATCATTTTTGGATGATATCATGGAAAAAAAATTTATGGGACAATAATTAGTAGATTAAGTGGCTGATAAAGTGAATATGATCTAGAAAAACATGAGAACAAATCAGAGCAGGCAGAAAATTTATTCAGAAAATAGGAGGAAATGCTTTTTTATTTCGAGTTAGGTTATCTTGTTTTTCTTAGAATATCACCATGGAAAAGTTTTGTGCATTTTTTTAAGAATGGAAATATAACTCCATAGTTTATTGGACCTTATGAAATCATGGAGAAAGTTATACTGGTCACCTACCTAGAAGCTTTGCCTCTGATTTTATCTTAGGTACACAATTTTTTTCATGTTTTAATGTTGAGAATTTATGTACCAGATTTATCTCATGTCTTATGCCCAGAAGTAGTTCAGATGGAATAGATTATTTCTTATGAAGAAAAGCCTATTCATATTCTTGATCTTAGAGAGAAATTATTTCAGAATAAGGTAATCCACCGGGTTAAGGTTTTATGGAGAAACCAAATGGTTGATGAAGCAACATTGGAATCTGAAAATGTTATGAGGGAAAGGTACCTTCACTTGTTTAATAAGTAAGTAAAAAAATTTAAAGGATGCAATTTATAAAAGGTGTGGAGAATGTAAAACCCTAAGGATTTAAAAATAAAATTAATATATAATGAAATTCATGAAACATTGAGTCCCTGTGAAAACACTTCGTTTTAAAAAGATTTTTATAACCTAGCTGTTAAAAATAAATTTTCCTTTTCTATGATTTGAATTTTGAAAAAAGAACAAACACTATTGCGATTAGTAATATATTTAGAGTCTGATAGGATCAAATTAATTTTTTGTGCATAGTAACCTAACCCTTATGAATAGTATCATAGCCTTTTTGAATAGTAACTTAACCCTTATGAATATTAATATGAACAAATGAATAGTAACCTCTTCAATGAATGTATAAATAATATTTAGGCATCTTATAAGTGAAAATATGATCCAAGTATAAGTGTTTTTATTTTTATAAGTCATAAATATTTAATTAAAATTTTATGATTAATTTAATAATTTAATGAAAATGTATTTTCTTAAAATGTAATCATAAATTATTATTTTATTATCTTATCATTATAATATAATTATATAAGACCTTCATTAACTTTCAAGGTGTTATAAAATCACTTATAATTTTAAAATTGTTATTTTTTAGAATAAATTATGATTTTATTTAAAAATTAAATTAATCATATATAGAGAATTATTTTAAAAAAAAATTATTTCATTTTTAAATTCTATACATAAAAAAAGTATGGGGTGAATTTTTGGGTTTTTTTTGAAATACATGAATTTTGGATGAATTGTGAAATACGATAATTTACTGTATATTTACATTATAAGTTAAATACACTATTCCTAACATCATGGATGATGTAATCACCCTTGTTTTCAAATCACATGATATATTTACTATTTTTAGTCACAATAACCAACATTATTTCATGTATTGATCAAAATAATAAAATAATGGGACCCCCCCCCCCCCTCTCCTCTATTATAAATACCACCCCTCAACCCCTCTTCACCTCACACCTCTCAAGATTTTATAGTTGTATAAATTATTACCAATACTATTTCCAAGGATCTTACCCATATCCTATACCTATTATTCTCACTAAAAGTCCAAAACCAATGACCTTAAGGGGGATCTCAAGGAGAAGAGATCAAGAGGTTGAAATTCTCTTCCATTTTATTTTATTTTCTATCAACTCATCTTTTTCTTATACTCTATTAACCTCCCCTTATCCAAGAGGAAGAAAAACTAAAGTATCATATATAATATAATTTTATCATGTTAATGGAAAAATTTATCATCATACATATTCTCCTCCCCTTTTTATTCTAAAAATAAAAACATCATCCATGATGTGTTGAATTACTGACATTGTGGATGATGTGTTTTTAACTTCCATTACTTCTTTCAAAGATAGTTGTAAAACCATTTTAATGGTTGAAATAGATTTTAAAGTATATTATATTTCCTATTTCATGTTTTTTAATTAACTTATATACAAAATATTAAATTATATAACGAAACTAGTTTGTGATTATCGACGAACCACCAAAATGATCTAAATGAATATCATTAATGTTTTATCCAATGATTCATCATCATATATGAAAATAAAATGATTTATGGTATCATTTAATATTTTAGAAACATATTAATACCATTTCATTCTACTTCTGTAATTTATCTTATATTCAATAAGAAAATCCTTTACGAACCGACCATGGAAACCATGTAAAGAATGTACCCGAAACAATGGACATAACCAAGTATTATTAATAAATAGGTGTAATGATGCTATAAAATGATAATATATGGTGTTATAAACATAAATATTTTCATTTAAAATATTAATAACACTATTTTAACCATTATATAAGATGTTTAAACATATTTTACTTAATAAGAACCTGAGGTAAGGGAATTATTAACCGAATTTCCATTCATTGGGTCAACTTTCTACTTCATTGACTATGTGGTACTAAGATTATTTGTGTAATTAATTTTTTATATTATGTTTTATTGTGATTATTTATAGTTTATACACATATTCCTTTCATTCTATTAATGATCATATCAATTATATGATATTTTTAAGGGACTTTTCTTCTAAAATCCTCTTTTAAACTTCTATTAGAAAGGGATATTTTATTGAAAATGTTCTTCTTTTATGATTATGTTATGGTTCTTGAGAATTGTTTATGATGAAGTTTGGGACATATATATCCCTACAATACATTTGGAATTATTATGTTTGAGGTTAAATGTATGGTTACTCCAAGTGTAACTATAATGGTTACACTATAAGGTAGCTGTGAGGGTAACATTGTAAGGTATCCGTGAGGGTTACAAATCATATGGTATATATGAGGGTTAAAATATTAAGTAAGTAATGCCCCAAAGTAACTTTGTGGTCTTATTTATGTTTTCTATGTTTTATGGAAATCTCATGGTTTCACGAAGTAGGTATATGATACCTTATGTGTGAGAAGCATGTCTTTGTGAAAATGATTTCATATGTTTATAAGTATTTATAGACTAATGATTTCTCTCATTATTTTATATAACTTACTAATATTTTTATACTCATACTATATTTTAAAATGTTTTTCATAGGGTTTAAGAATGTTTAAGAGAAAAGAATAATCCAAGATGATTTTTTTGAATACTTTTCATTACCATATTTCATACTTTTATTAAAAACATTTATATATAATGGAAGAAATCGATACTTTATTAGTAATACCCACTTTGTATTCATGTGGGATGATATTTATGAATTATATCATTTATTTCTAAAACTATAAACTTAAAAGATCCTTGAGAATGTATAGAAGTGAATTCTGATGGAATTTACTAGATTATGTAATGTTTAGGAATGAGTCCTTATACATGCTTATTTTGAGGTTGAAATCATTTTCATATTATCTTTTATAATATCTATATGATTATTTAAAACCTATAAAGATTAGGAACGTACTTCAAGCCATGGGTCAGACCAATTCAGGTAACATTATGGTTGACTTGGGTCAGTTTTTTACATTAATAATGAAAATAACACAAGAAAACCCCCCCTAAACTATGTAAATAGACACATGTTTTTTTAAAAAACTTCATTTTTAATGGATTAACAAGGATTTGTTTTCATAATTAATTTAAACAAAATAAATGGATATTTTATGGGGTTTGAAAGGAAAAATAGTGGCCTGTATTTTTTAAAACCATTTCAAAAGACACCCATCCCCCACAATAAATACCAAACATTATTCCCAATATTGAATTTCATGGTGGGGAATCATTTTATACTTTATTTCAAAAAAATTAAAAACCTTATTATTGAAAAAAACATGTAGAATAGGGAACCTATAATCATAAATTATAGAAGGTAAAAATACGTTTTATAGCATACTTATTTATTTTCAATTCAGAACACTATTTTTTTAATTAAACCTAAGAAAAAAAAGCACACATTACTAAAAAAATAACAAAAATATTAATTTTTAGCTAAATAATATTTCAAAATACAATATATATTAATAAAAATTATGAATAAGTGCACATATATCAACTAAAATGTCAAATAAATTTTCAATAATTTGAAAATTTTTGAATGAAAATTTTTATCACATAGTAAAACTAAAAAAATAGTGAAAGAGAATAAGAGTAATACTCCCCTGATTATATGAAACTCTATCCCAGATGTACAGTTATATAACACACCTTCTATGCCTTACTAAGGTTATTGTTTTCCTATAATAAGCTCCTACAAGATTATAAGATAGTGTATGAACATTATAAAACACATGAAATATAAAAAAATATAGAATAAAGAATCAAGTCTTAGATATATCTTTTACAAGTGAATTGGGAAGCCTTAATAACTGGCGGTAGTAACTCCAATGTTAGTTATTGAAAAAAATAGCTCTTTATTTTAGTCTAAAAGTGAAATAAAAAAACTAAAAATAAAAACATTAAATCATATAAATATTAATTAAGGAAAATAATTATCATAAAAAGAGAAATTATTTATAATTAAGATATTAAGAATCTCAATATAAAGGTTACTAAGAAAGTCAATATAGTGAAATATCTTGATAAAAAGATAAATCTAAGGGAATAAGAGTTACATATGAAAATATAAAATTTTATTGAAGTTTGGAAAGATCTATATAATATGAGTTATGATTTAAAAAATTCTTTGGAAGAAAAATATTAGTCATATCATTTTTTTTAGGATTATTTCCCAGAAGGACATGTCGAATATGTTCCTATTGAACTTAAAAGAAAATTTATTTTTGATAACAATGAAGGTCCTAATTTAAAAACTCAGAAATTTTAGGCTAAAAAAATAATGATACATCTTATATATCAAGGGAATATAATAATATCTCAAAAATAATAACATCCCTAATATAAAAGAAATATCAAAACATGTTAGGTCAATAAAAATAATTTTCTAAAAAGAATTATTATCAATATGGAAGATAATTATTTGGAGGTTATTTCTAGTTTTATGGAATTTATTGGTATAGATGAAATTTATTCTATTATAACTTGTCATTCTATTAGATGATTCATGAATCAAGGGGGAGAAACAATGATAATAAAAGAATCCACTATGGGAAGATGAAGAGAAAGAAAGTGGTGAACATGAATTCAGTAAGTCTAGCTACTCAATATAGATTTGGTTATCTAGATGAAATGTGTGGAAGGTGTAACAAAAATTCTCATTATATTGAAGAGTGTAGGACCAATCTCCCATGGTAGTTTACATATACCAAAAAAGGAAAGGAAGATTAGACAAGGATATAAGAACACTCTCTATTTGTGGAAGTTTCATTGAATTACTTTAAGATAATTAAGATATGTATTCTTGATAGTGTATGTCCACTCATATGATTGGTGATACAAAAATATTGAATAATTTTTAATAGAATTAAAGAGGGGTAGTTACTTTTTTAAATTACAATTATCAAAAAATCAGGTGTGTTAGAATAGATTAAATTGAAGTCCAAAAGTTAAAATCTAATGTTGTTATTTTTTTAGAAGGATTAAACACAATATATTAAGTGTAATCCCACAATGTGATGATGTAAATGAGGTTAATTTCAATAATAACTTATTTTGTGTCAATAAATCAAAGTATGGAAGTATAATCAGTCAAGGAAAAAATAAAAAGTAAAAATATGTTCCAAATTAGTGATTCCACTAATTGTTATTACTTAATAGTAAAGAATGAAAATAAGTTATAAAAAAAAGTCTTAGTAATTTTTATTAAATGAATATATATAAAATATAAAAATTTTATTCGGTAAGATACCTTTCCCAAATGAAGCTATATAGATATTTTTTTGTGAATCATGGTAGAAAGTGAAAATAGTTCAAGGATCTCACAAAATATAGAAGATTCATTCTACAAGAAAACTTGATCTTATTAAAATTGATTTATATATAACTATGAGAAAATTAGTTACCAAAGATTATATTTTTTTTATTAAATTCATTTATTATTTCACCCAGATATCCAATTTCATGTTTATGAAGCATAAGTATGAAGAAATAGATATATTTAATTTTTTTATAAGATAGGTTGAAAAGTATTTGGGAGACTACATCAAGAGGCTGAGACCTTATTATGGAATATGCCAAACTTATAATGATTTTGAGATATATCCTAAAAATAATGAGATCAAGTACCAATATAGTACACCCTACACTCCCTAGTAAAAATGGAATTACATAAATAATTAATAATATATTTGTTGAGATGGAAGGAATAAATTTCTGAGCACAAACTCTCAAAAAAATAGGAGGGAAGTAGTGTGATTTGTTATTAATAAAAAAGAAGGTTCTTACTAAGACCTATATCACACAAAAACCATATGAAATGTGGTACAAATTAAATTCATCAGTGATACACTTCAATTTTTATATTATTACTTATAACATTATGATAACAAACCAAAATCTGAGAAAATTTGAAGAGAAAAATGAAGAAGGGGTATTCATGGGATACTTATCAAATGGAAGAGGATACAGATAGTATAAAATTAATTTTCATAATGTGGTTTATTTTTTTGATGTTAATATCTCAACCCAACATGGATATGATAAATTAAATAGAGTTTGAGAACAATGAATCTAATAGAATATATATTTATGATAAAGAAAATAAAGGAGTAGCAAAACAAAAACCAATTTATTTTAATGTTCATTAATATGAAACTAGTAATGATGATGGATAACTATAGATGAGAAAATAAAACGTCATATATTGTAGAAAAATATTGTACTAGGAAATATTATTGGTAGTCAGGAGGCTCTAGTGAAGACAATAAGAATATTAAGAATTTAAAATTAAACAACACTCATTTCACATTGAGCAACTAACAATTGTAGAGGAAGTTAAGAATAGTAGGGGATATAATCAATGAATGAGGATATTTATTAAATAGATAAAAAGGAAACTTTGGAAATTTTTCCTAGACATGAAGGGAAAAATTTTATATGTACCAATTGGGAATTAAAAAAACTAAATAAAAAGGGTGACTCTTAAAGAAAAAAATCTATACCGGTATAAAAATAGGATTCACATATGTAAGAAATTGACTCTAAAAATTAATTTTACAATAGTTGAAATATTTGAATCAATCATATTTTTTAATGTTATATATCATAGAAACTATATGATTTACCAGATATTTGTGAATTATACATTTTTGAATTGAGACATAAAAGAATAATTTTTTATTAAAAAAACCTAATATATTCAATTTTTATAGTGATGAAAATATGGTATGAAGGCTGAAGAAAGAACTATATGGTATAAACAGTCCCTAAGAGCCTAGTATTTTAAATTGGATGACTATTAGAGAGAAATTACTTTTACAAAAGATATGGTTGGTAACAAATATTTATCTGAAAAATATGTCCATAGGTACTCTGAATTACATAGTTTTTGTTGATGACATAAAATTTTCAAGGGATAAAGTGAATTCCCAAGTGGAGTTTAAAAAAATGATATTGTTATTTTAGATATTAATATTATTTGAAATGAGATACATTTTGGGATTATAAATTTATTAAAAATATGATTACGTGTTATTATATCAAGAAAAATATTCCATATAATTATTGAACAAAATTTTCCTTGAGGATTATTAAGATTTTACAACACCCATTTTAGTTGAAAAGTGATTGATAAAATATGAAGAATGAATTAGTGTTAATAAAAAAAGACTTACATAAATACATTTAAAGTCTATTTTATCTACTGTCTCAAGAATATACATAATTTATACAATGAAACTCTATGTGAGATATCAAAGTGGTACAAAGGAGTCTCACATACTGGAAGAAAAAATGTATAATTTGATATATCAAAGGAACATAGAACTATGGTCTGATGTATTGAAAAAGTGACAAAAAAATTGATGGGTTTCACTGATGTAGTGGGTTAGTGATTTCACCAACATAAAATATAATAAGGTGGAAATTTCCTTTCCAATAAAATATATTATTGTTGGCATGGTATGAAGTAGAGTTAAATGACATTGAGTACATCAGAGGTAGATTATATATATATTACTCATTCTTGAACACAAATGTTGAGGATGAAAGTATAACTAGAAGACTTGAATATTGAAGTTAAGAAGGATCTGAGAATTTTTGTAATAATTAAAGTTAAATTTATTGATCAAATAAACAAATACAACACTCAAGATCAAATTATATTGATTTCAAATATAATTTCATCAATAAAAGGTGAAAAATAGAGTTATAAAATTGGAAAAAATTAACATAAAGGGATATATTTCATTCTTATTCACTAAGGAAATACCAATAGATAGGTTTATTAAGATAATTGTGAAATTTCATGTTCAACCATCCCTAGTCACTTGAGATTGTGTTAGAAGAACTCGCATAATTATTTGGATTATTTTGTTAAAGGAGAAGGATAAGTACACAACTCTTATTGGATAAAATTGATCTATTATATTTATTTATTATTAATATAAATTTATGGTTATTATAAATAAGGGATAAAATCATTGGATGAGTGAATGAATTTAGGGGGAGAGTATTTAAGTCAGAAGGGTAAAAAAAATTCATTAAGAGCATAATTCTCTCAAAAAAAATTTCTTTATCTTGAAGTGTGGTGTTAGGGAATTTCTACTTAAAAAAAGGATATGATTCGATGACTCTTTAATGTGAGATACTAAGGTTGAAAAAGAGTCAGTGTTGAGGAAAAATCCATAGGGGTATATTTAAGAACCTAATGGAATTATTAATTTTTTGTATTTTTTAAATTAGTTATTGAAATAATTGGATTTTATTGATGATTTTTATGTTTTATGCTAGCATTTTATCCTATAGGGAATATTAAAAAAAAGATGGCTATGAATGGGAAAGACCAACTATCATCAATGAGTCACTGTAATAATAGATTTTTGGATATGTGTTGGAAAGACTCAATGTCAGATATGATTCACCATTGAACCAAAAAATTTGGATAATTATGGGAAACACCTACTGTTAGATATGATTCATCTCCAGGATGAAAATTTTTGTAAGTGTCGAAAAGACCTACATCCATAGAGTTGTCACCATTGAGGATAACCTTCCATAAAAATGGAAATTTGACAAAGTGTTGGAATAAACTACCAATGAGATGAGTCACCATTTTCATGAATCACTGCCAACTAATTCACCTCCATAGATATCTCACCATTTAAAAGATTCACTGCCACTGTTTCTATTTTACTTTGAATTAAATATTTATAATGACTATATTATCAAATTTAATGTTGAGAGTTATTTTAATTATTGTTCTTAACCTATTACATAGATAAATTAATGTTTGTATTAGATGTCCAGTATAAGAAGAAGAGGATCCAAATGATTCTTTTTGCATGCTGATGTTAAATGAAGTATCATACTCCCTCATGAAAATAGTAAAGAAAAGTGATTGAGAGATAAATAAACATACAAATGTAGTGAGATGAAAACATATTATTAAAACCTGAAGAGTTTCACATGCTGAGTGATTATAGGTTGTATCTTTCCTACACATGATTGTGAGAAAGTGGAGAATATTATGCATATATATCCTTCCCATATTTGGAACAAAATAGTTCACAAAACTTTGTTTTATTGTCATTTTTAGAAACAAAACTAGAGATCTGATTAAAACTACATCCAATAAGTAATAAGCTACAGATCACATCAGCCTGAGCCACAATATCTTCTTTACATTTTTTATATGTTAGTTTATTATCTTTAAATTATGAGTAGTTTTTTTTAATTTTTCTTTTAAAAATTTACACCATCTCATATACATTAACTAGAATACACTTGATATATTTTCTATACCCTTTACATTTGTTTTCTCACATGTTGTGGAAGAGGTCCCTTTGTGGCCCGTTTTTGTTTTATTCCCACGGTTCTTGTGGAATTGGTCCTACGTAGCCTAGATAAATATTTTTCTATTGTATACTAGGTCCAGGTTGTGGATACAATATTATTTTTTATATTTTTTTAACTGAGATATAATCAATCTTTGAGAAATCATTTAAAAGAGAAAAACTTATATTTATTTTCTATTTTGATTAACTGGGGCATTTTAATTATTTGGGGGATTTATTATAAACATTTTTGGGATAGAAATTTTTATTAGGTACCCAATTCAAACCCCTCCTAAAATACTCATTCCAACCAACATTTGGTATCAAAGGGTTTTCGAAATATTTTCAACTGTGATTTTAGTTGTGTTTTAATGATCTTGAATTTCTGTCATTTATAAATGTAGTTCTTTAAATGGATAATAGGTAATAAGGTTCTACTATTAATGTACATACTTTATTTAAGGTACGTAACTATTCTCAATGAAATAAAAATATGAAAATTCATATAAAAATCATGGGTTTTGAAATTTGGTCTATTATAGAGGATAAATATGAGTTACCTAATTCTACTAAGAATACTTGGGATGATACTACTAAGATTTCTTATAATAATAATTCAAAATCCATGAATTCTATTTACTATTACTTAAGATATTAAGAATTTAATAATATATCTTATATTAAAACATATTTTAAAATTTGGGATAAATTAGCTATTTCTCATGAAGGAACTACTAATGTCAAAGAAATAAGATTAAAAATTTATAAAATCAAATATGATTCATTTAAAATGAAACTTGATGAGCTGATTTCTGATATGTATCTTAGGTTAAATGAGATAGTGAACATAATGAGATCCTTGGGGCATATAGTGTCATACAAAGATCAAATTATGTGACTACTGAGATGTTTTCCAAATAGATAGATAGGGACATCTGTTTCAGTAAGACAATCCTATGACATAAGTAAACTACATATCAAGGAATTGATTGGGATGTTGATGATGTATAGGTAAGAGCATAAATTCAACCATGAAGAGGATTATGAACTTAAGAGGAAATATATTGCCTTTAAGACTACTTCATCAAAATAAGAAGAGAACGAAAATGTATAAGATGGAATCTCTAGTGATGAAGAATCAACAGTCGATAGTGATGCAGAAATGTACTACTTGGTCAGAATATTTAAGAAATTTTACAATAATAATAAATTATTTAAGAAACCAATTTATAATGGAAATTAAGATAGTAAAGGTAATTGTATAATGTACTAGAAAAGGGATTAAAATAAAAATGATATTACCTTCCATGAGTGTAATAAAAAGAACATGTCATGGATGATTATCCTAAGTTGAAGTACAAGAAGAATTATGAGAAGAATGATAGAAAGTATAAGTAATAAATGAAATACACATTAAGGGCCTATGATTATTTATATAGGGACTTAGACTCAAGTCATGATGAGAATTATGATAGAGAAAATTTGTAATTCATGAAAAATATATCTAAGGTACATATTGTATCTCTTATAATTAATTCTGATCATTATAAAGCTGAAAATGACGATGATATGTCAAAAAATGAAATGTTTTAGTATATCAATATTCATGAAGATACATTTAATGAATATAAAAAAATAAAAAGTTTTAAAGAAACAACATGTTTTATCTGCTAGTGTTAGAACCGTTTTTTCTGTAGAAAAAGTGAAAAATGATCAATTTTTGAAAGAAAACACTAAACTGAAATTATCAAATGAGAAACTAAAGAAATACAAAGAGATATTCAAAAATATAGTTGAAACTCCCAATAAAATCCTAGTAAAACCAATTTCTTCAAAATATGTTACTATTCTAGGTTAACAACCCGAACAATGAAGAGTTTTTTAGAGAAATTTTGTTCCTATTTCAAATTTGATTAATTCCACAAATAGTTTTTATACAAGAACCCAATAAAGTATTTTTTTCATAAAATTTCATCTTCTTATTGAAAACCTATCAATAACATGTGGGTTCCTAAATCCCTAATCACTAATATATCTAGACCAAACAAAAAACGGGTTCCATAATCATTCTTGGTACAAACATTGTTTTGTAGGAAAACTATTTGAAGAGATCTTGTAGAAATTTTTGGTACTTGGAAAATGGATGTTTTAGGAATATTATAGGATATTGATCTAAATTCAAGAACCTGATAAAGTTTTATGGTGTTCATGTCACCATTGATGACAATACTAAAGGAAATACCATTGGCATTAGCCAAATTGGTGACACCAAATCATTTTTAATTTATAAAGTACTTTTTTATGGTTTAAAATATAATTTGATTATTATTTCAAAATTATGTGATGATGGTTTTCATTTAAATTTTGAAAACAATTATTTTAATTTTTTTAATTCAAAAAATTATTTAGTATTTACTACTTTGATAAATGAGAGTGTGTATGATTTTAATTGATTCTTTTATTTCTAAAAATGTTTCTTGATTAAGTTCTTTTTATAGAGAATCTTGGATTTGGAAAAGAAGAATGGACCACTATAACATTCTCTCACTTTGAAATCATACTAGGAAAGGGATAGTTAGGGATCTACCCATAATTTAATTCCAAAAGGAAAAAAGTCTATAACTCCTATAAAAAAGGGAAACATCACAAGATAACTTTTAAATTATAGAAATAAGTTTCAACTTATCAACCGATTGAGTTGGTTCACGTGGACTTGTTTAGACCATCCATAGTTTTCATTTTAAATGGGAAGCACTATGTATGTGTATTTTTAGAAACATTTTCTAGGTATAACATGGGTATTATATTTAGCTTAAAAAAGTGATGCTTGTTCTTATTTTACCAAGTATTCTATATCTGTAAAAAAATCTAAGTGGATATAGAATTAAGACCCTAATAAGTGGCCATAGACATGAGTTTAAAAATAAATACTTTGAATAATTTTTCTCAAAAATGTTTATAACCATAAATCCTATGCTCTTAGGACCCCTCAGCATAATGGAGTTATAGAAATAAGAAATAAAACACTTCAGATGATATCCCAAATAATTCTTAATGAATATGACTTACCTATTTACTTTTGGGTAGAGAACGTGGAAATCGAATTCTATATAATCAATTGATTTTTAATTCGACCTATCTTGAAGAAAACCCCTTATGGACTTTGGAATAGTAGGAAGCTTAAGGTTAATTATTTTAGAGTTTTTGGTTGAAAAGTATTTATTCTTAATACTATGGATAATATTAACGTGTTTGCCTCCAAAAGTGATGGAGGATTTTTTTTGGTTGTTCAAATTATTTAAAATCTTATAGAGTTATTAAATAAAGAACCAAGAATATAGAAGAGTCTATTTATATCATATTTGATGTGATAAATTCACATGAACCTAGAACCCCTTTAGAAAACCATGAGGATGATTTATCCACTTAGAAAAAATTTCCAAACCTACAGATTCTGCTATTCAACATGCTTAAAAATCAACCAGTTTTGAGGAACTTCTACAACCTATACCTGAACCATTATAAGAATCTGAGGTGACCAACCATTCTTTTTCTAGAGGTATTAGGACTCTTAAATACCATCCTTTAGATGCAGTTGTTGGAGACTTAGATAGAGGTACAAAAACTAGATCTTTACTAAGAAACCAGTTTGAACATCAAGCTTTCTTGTTAGAGATTGAACGTAAGAATATCAATGATTCAATTAAGGATGAGTTCTAGGTAATGGATATGAAATAATAACTTAATCAATTTGGAAGAAATGATTTTTGGGAACTTATTGATTAACCCAAATTCACCTTGAATATAGACACTAAATGGTTGTTTAGAAACTAGGTCGATGAATCAGGAACAATTTAAAGGAATAATTCTAGACTAGTTGCACAATTCTATAGTTAGGAAGATGGTATATACTATAAAAAAACCTACACACCTATATCTAGACTTGAATCCATTAGAATATTACTAACCTATGAAGCACATCTAGATTTTCAACTATATCAAATGGATGTCAAAAGTGAATTCTTGAATTAGTATACGTTTTAGGATGTTTTTATTGAACAACCCCTATATTTATAAATCCACATTTTCCAAATCATGTTTTTAATTTAAAAAAAGATATTTATGGTTCAAAACAAGCTCATGTAGCTTGGTATGATAGGCTCAACTCTTTTCTTATTTAAAAATAATTTTTAAAATGTATAGATGAACCTACCTTATATATAAATATAATTTCAAAATATATTTTATTTGTTCAAATTTATGTATATGAAATTAATTTTGGATCTTCTATAAATTCTTTATGTACTAATTTTTTAAAAATGGTGAAAAAGAAATTTCAACTGAGTATAATGGGGGAATTGAAATTCTTTCTTGGTTTTCAGATTTTTCAAAATAAAGAAGGAATTATTTTAAATCAAAGTAAATATGCTAAAGAAATTTTAAAACATTTTCCTTTGGATAACACTAAGAGTAGTGATACTTCAATGAGTTCCACATGTAAATTGGATCTTGATAAAGATGTTAAACCATTAGATCAAACTAGTTAAAGAGGCAGAATTGGAATTATTCTCTACATAACTTCTAGCTGACCTGACATTATGTTTGGTGTGTGTATGTGAGCACATTTTGAATCAAATCCAATGGAGTCACAAAAAGTTTCTAGAAAAATTATTTCCAATACCTTAAGTATACTACCAATTTAGGATTATTCTATCCAATAGGATAAGCATTAGTCTTAGTTATTCAGATGCACATTTTGAAAGTTTCATGTTAGATAGAAAAAACACCATTAGAAAATTTCATCTTTTGAGAAAGTCTCTAGTTTCTTGGTGTAGTATGAAACAATATTATGTTGCATTGTCTATTGTTCAAGATGAATACATAGACGTAGGAAGATTCTATGCTAATTTTTTTTGGATTAAACACATGTTACTATACTATGGTTTACACCATGAAATGTGTTCCATGAACTTCTCCACAAAATTGAATATGTGAACCTAATTTGGACAAAAAATTCTGAGTTTAAGGATAAATATGTCTTTATACTGGAAGAAGGAACAAATTGGATTTCCATGTTTCCTGATAGAAAATGACCTTGAATGGGATCTACAAGTTTGTGGTGTGACTCTGCATTTTTTATGGGGGTCAGTGATGGAAGTAAAGGAACCGAACCAAAGGGCTAGGACCATAGTCCAGCACTGATCCTAGGAAGGGGTTCATGGGGAACATCGCTCGTACTATGGACCAACTATTTTCCCTATGTCCCTCAAATCACTGTTAGTGCGCAAGCACTTATGTGATACCTCACTTGCTTTCAAACCCACTTTCATGACCAGCCACATTAACCCAAAGTCTAATATGTTCCAATAAATAGACCCTTAGGGTATTCATTTTCAAAGAAGAATTTCCTTGAAGGTCAATTGCTACACTGATATCTCTAGTGCTTCACCCAAGTCCCTCAAAACCTATAAGGTAGTTTCATAACACCTAAAGAGATGTAATTAAAGGGGGATAGTAAAACATAAGTCTATTTAGTGTTAAAAATGAACAAAACATTCATGAATTGTTTTCCCAACCCCCTAAAATAAGAATAACAGCACGCTAACCTTTTCTTTAATAGAAACTTGTATGACATAACACTGGGAATACCTATAGAGACCCTTGAAATTTTGAACAAATATTTACTCAAGTGTAGTCATCAAGGTTGTTCATAACATATGGTGTAACCAATTTTCCCAAGTCAACTTGTGCAGAGACCCCTTGAATGGTCCTCCTTGGTTAACCTTATCCCTTCAACCTGCATGAACCTTTCATAAATCCTTCTTGAAATCCACTTATGGAAAGACTTCTCCATCACTAGATCCCTTTATTGAAAGGGACCATATTGACACCTCCACCAAGACCTATTGATTTATAAAACCTTAGGGATAGAAAAATTAGTATGCCTCCCATTTCAATTTGGATTTCTACAGTCAGAGGTTTCCCACACTTTTCCTATGAGAGGGTAAGGATCCTAGAGGAATATATAGATTTGAATATTTTTGGTCATGTGGACCCTTACCCAAGGGAAAGTGTTTTGGAGTTCTCAATTTTAGATTCTAAGAATAGGAATATGTCCTCCCACTATCATCTTTATGACTCGGAGCCTCTATTCCTTGGTAGGGAGGTCAAGAATTACACTGTATATTCCCTTTGACAAAGGAAAAGTCTTCCTTTTCTCCAAGGACCAATCAAAGGGAAACCATCTAGGTGTAAGCCCCTAGCATTTCTTGTAATAGGTTACAGTCTTGATCCTCTCAACATCCTTCACCTTTATTCCTTCCTTACCTTGGATTCTCTTTCAATGTAAAGTGAAGATATGGAAGTGTCGTAACCCCGACCTCTTCCACCGTAGCCCCAACCTCTTACAATGTAGACCTGATCTATTCCATAATTGAAGGAAGGAAAGTGTTTAGTTTGCTGAATATTTCACATCCTCTTGTTTCACACACCGAGTATGACTCACATGGTCTTATAGGTTTGTAATGATCACAACATCCAAAAAATACACCTGAAGGATTGAACTACGAGAACTCTAATTCCCACCATAACTAAAATTTGTAGGAATCCTTTCTAAGGCCTGAGCACTATATCATCTCATCCATGAAATGAGAAATCATTCCCCCCTAAAATTGGCCTCCTATTATGTTTAAGATCCAAATAGACTGAACTATGAGAACTCTGATTCTTGTAGACCAAGATATGATGGAAACCCACATAGGGTCTGAGATCAAAGGGCATCCTCCTTAGGAATAATCCCAAATCATAATTCCATTAATACAAGTATCCTCCTCAGAAGTAAGACCCTAGTTAAGACCTCAAATCACAATAAGTAAAAACATCCCTCACGGTCCCTTCATAGGGGATATCCTTATTAGGTGTAATCCCCAACCTATCATCTCAAAGGGTCATACTCCCCTATGAGACATAACTTTTAGGGACTCCATAGGTGTAGGTACTCACGAATGAACTATGTGGGATTTTATTTTCATCCAAATGGGATATGTAAAAAGCCTCTCAGAGGTTTAAACCCAATACCCTAAACCAACCCTATTCTTCTGGGCCATATCCCCAAAATGGACTAATTTAACTTGGAAGCTATTATCCCTTCCATGCTCCTTGGGATTCTTAGGTATAAGTCCTACACCAAAATTTGACTATGAATATTCTATCTATATGTTATTACAACATGACGTTAAACTGTATGGTTGGGTCCTCATCACATAACCTTAAAGGGTATGATGTTCCCCATTCAGCGGTACTGAACTACTTGGGTTATGAATCCTTTCACAAGGATATGTAGGAAGACCATTTATGGGTTCAATCCAAACATCATAAAACTTTTGTCTCCCTAGATGAAAATAAATTCCAGAGTGACATTTTTCTACCTAGATGACCATAAAATCCATAGTGTCCCACTATGTGGCTTAGAAACCAACATCATCATAATAAGGACCAAATAATCTCTATGTAGTATATGAGTTGATACCATTGATGGAGAACCTCAGATACATATAGATATCTCCATCAATGAAGAACCTCAAATACATATCGATGTTTTTGAATTCCAAATATACTAATTATTGATTACAAATATTGAGATAAATAACATCATACAGGGGAATTAATGAAGGATTCATAAATATATCATAAATCTTTAAGAGATTCCCGGAGTAGGAAATAATTCCCCTTAAAAGGCTGTGATGAGCCATGCCTCTCATCCTCTTGACCAATGTGAGTTTTTAAGTATCGTAAGTCAACAAACCAAATGAACTCCTACCTTTGGAAAGTAAGTCCCTTTGGATACTGAACTATTGGGTGATTACGGTTCTAGAAATAAATTTGTTGGAAACCATTCAGAAATAGTGATTCCTAACCAGAATATACATTTCAAGGGAAACAACAAATAGTGAACCCAATGTGAATCTTTAACAAAGATAATAGTGTTACCCATCTGTCAGGCCCCTATCAATTGATAAAAGAAGGCCAGACAACATAATAAATCAATAATTTGTTCGATCAAATGAGATTCCAGAGTTCATTGTTTGTTTTTGTCATATATATATTCATTATTTTATAATAACTCCCAACAATCCAAATTGATTCCTTCAAGATTACACCTATGAATTCCTCAACTGCTACTCATGATGAATCCTTGTCTACATGAAGGAAGCCATCACTAACTCAACGTCTTTAATGATGGGTCTCTAATGAACTAGTTTGAGATTACTATCAACATGGTGCTATCCTGACCTTGGAGGCCACCCGACATGCCCTCCAGATCAAGAATAACCTCTGATCAACCATCCAGAAACAACCGATGGTCCAGAATCAAATAATTCCAACCACCATCTTCAACCGTTTCAAGATCTTATCACCGTAATGCAATCACCATTACCTCCCCTATTCTAGATATGTTAACCAATAGGCCACCTATGACCTCGTACCAAAGACATATGGGTTTTTCTGAGGGATCCTTCCAACAATCGTTGTTGCTAATTCCACACAATAGTAAACCCTCAACATGGTGAGGGTGTTTCCTTCGGATGTCTAGACTAGGTCCCTCAGACTCGGGCATGCAAGATAGCCCACTAGGGATAACAACAGGCTAACAGGGAGTAAGATCTTACCTTTTCTCCCTTTGGGGAAGCCCACCAACAAAGTTTCATGGAAAAAAATGATTAGGAATATACACCTATTCACCATTAATTAGCCAACTAGTCGACTCGTCTGGTGGCATCCAATGAATCCTACTGTTCTAATCTGATGGAGTACTGTAAGTAGGAACATACACCTTCCTACACCAACAGACTCATCTAGCAGCATTCAAAGAATCCCATAAACCAAATACAATGAAAACTCACAATAAGGAATATACACCTATCTTCACCCATCAAGTCTACTAATAATCTCATTTGGAAGTACCTGAAAAAGTTGGTCGGAAAGACCCAAAAACAAACAAAATCCAGACTCAATTATCTCCCCTAACACATGAGTACTACTAGTATCCACTGATAGGAAATGGAGGACAGGAGTAGGTACATACCCATACTCCAGACATGGAATGTACATATATTCCTATCACGACCACTGAAGTCACTATTTATGATGCTTTCGCCGAGGTGTGCACATCTGTATGTAGAGGACGTGCAACTGTTGTCCCACATTCCCTCTTTCCAAAGGCAGGAAACATTTGTTCCTTATTCAGGGAATTTTTCTCCTTGATCGGAATGGGATGATGGGATGTCGGTTTTTCTTTCTATGGATTCCTCCTCAGAACTCGTCACCTAGTCTGGGTCTCCCTTATAGATTTAAGACATTGTTCATGAAACTCTTCCCAATGCCATATCTTCATGGACACTAGTTAATTACACTTATTCTTTTGGGACATTAAAAAGGGTCCGGTCAGGTTAGAAACCTTCGATTAGGGGAGTAGTCACGTTTGACATCACCGGCGTGTCTTGACACTGGAACACTGGTGCGTCTTAGTTTCTTCCCATTATTATAAGGCTTCTCGAGGATGTGGAAGCCTAAGGAATCTCATGTTTAATGCGAGTAATTATATTACATAGGAATGTCTATGAGGTTTTCCTCAGATTCCCATGTTTAACATAGGGTGTGCTGCAAGTTTAACGTCCAACGGAGACAGATCAGACTGATCAGAACACTGACTAGAGTGGATTAGATGAGCGTAACCCCTAGAGGACACACTGATGTAGGTGGGTTGACATGTCCTCACAAGGATGTGGCGGCCCAGGTAAGAGTCAAGATGGATGATGGGGTGCTGAGTGAAATGGGTGGTGAATGGGATGGAACCGTCGTGAGGACGATGGTAATGTTGGGATTGAGTCTCAGGTAGACTTCCTACATATCCTTGTGGCAGGGAATCAAAGTCTATGTGGTTCATGAGGGTGATGGGATGCCTAAGGAGGCGGTCCATGAGAATGGATGCGTGGATGGGACCTGGAGGAAGTGGAACCTATGGGTTGGGGCTTGACCTTCCCGAGAAACATAGGATCAGGGGAAAGGTCAAGTGATGAGCTTGAATTGGGGTGTACACATAGGACAACAGCCCGATGATGTGTATCGGGCTTACGCATGGTTAGTAGCCCAGGTTGGTCTGACTCCACTAGGACGTACCAAAGATGAGGGTCCCAGCAAATGGGATTACAACATCTTGCCGCTGAGTAGTAGACGCAATGGCTTACCACTGATTGAGGTCACAACGGCTTACCGCTAGATGGGGTTGATCCTCATGGAAGATTCCTACGTACCCTGCCTAGGAGACAGAGATAAAACCCACATAGTTTGTATGGAATGGGGGTAGGTGGACCAATGTGAAGGAGGACCTAGGGTCCAAATGGATGATGGTCTTGAACCTCGTAGAGGCTCCCTATGTACCATACCTTGGCAAGGATCAAGGACCTCGTAGTTCATGGAGGAGTTTGGTGAACCGACGTAAAGGGGGGTTGGAACCAATGGATGGTGGGATTGAACCTTAAAGAGGCTTCTAACGTACCTCACCTTGGAGAGGATCAAAGTACACGTAGT
The DNA here is from genome assembly GCA_963277665.1 of Viscum album. NCBI lineage: Eukaryota > Viridiplantae > Streptophyta > Magnoliopsida > Santalales > Viscaceae > Viscum > Viscum album. Next base: position 510,441,019 of record OY728136.1, on the reverse strand, counting down.
TTAGGTATAGTTCTAGGTCTTACACTCTTGGTTGCCAAGGGTGTTGGTAAAATGGCGTGAAGATGGTTGAAACGACTGAGTGTTCAGCTTGAACCTCAGGGAGGCTTCCTACATACCTTTCCTTGGAAAAGATCAAAGTCCACATAGTTCGGGATGATAGTGTGGGGCTTAAACTCTAGGCATCTCGTGATAATGGATGACACGGTTGATGCTTTCTCTAAGCCCATGTGAGTCATGCTCGGTGTGAGAAACAAGAGGTAGCAGAGACCTGACGATCACATCGCGAAAGATGCGTCTGTGGGAAGTGGAGTGGGGCTTCCACATGATTAGCGGCCCAAATAGGAAACAGGGGATTACGTATGATTAGACACCAAAGTGATGGATATTGGGACTTACTTCAGGGTGGAGGCCTAAGTGGTCAAATCCTAGTGGGAGAGGGATTTGGTATCGAAGAAAGGAGGAGCAGGGATGCTAGCTCCTGCAAGAAAAGCTAGGGGGCTTACACCAAGATGGTTTCCCTTTCTCGCAGACAGCCGCCGCCACATCAAAGAGGATCTTATTCAATTTGAATAATATTTCACTTCTTTTGAGATGAGCGGATGTGCAGATTGTCCAAGGTGGGGGGGCCCACATAGGATGTCTAGGGTGAGGTCACAGTTTAACATCATGTGCTGAGGACGATGGTGCTTGGAAGTTTAACGTCATGCAGCTCAGACGAGGTGGGTTCACTCCGCACCCCTAGGACATACATAAATGATACCTTCCCTCCCTTGGGGGAGGTAAGGCATCGACAATGTCGTGACTAGGGGTTATCGATAGGTGATCTCATTGGGGGTCCATGTTAGCATGGCTATGCGAAGAAGAAATAGTCGTTATCGTGCCTATGTGAAGAAGCATGAGGTGAAGCAACGCAATGTGCGGTATTGTCCAAGGGACTTTCAAGTTGCTTCATACGAACCTAAAGGGCTGCACGGGAAAAGGAGTTGTAGAGAAAAAAGGGCCATTAGTAGAAGCCTTGTGAAGCTCTGATGCTCCATGAAGTGGAGGTACTCTGCAAAGGGATGTGCTTCGCGAATTCCAGTCACCTAGGCTAGGGATAGGGAATATGTGCATATGGGACGAGCTTCATGAAGTGGAAAGGCATTCGCAAAGCAATGCCTCACAAATCAAGGGTACCTTTCAAAGCATCGCATTGTGAAGAAATGTGATTCATGATGCACAATGACCTGGCCTTGGCACTTGGGTTACATGCGCATGGAGGGTGCTTCATGAAGCGTAAGCGCTTCACGAAGACCTGAGTCTTATTGGGGATCTCCTTCCTCCGCGAAGACCCATGGGATCTATGAAGGGAATACCTCTTTGCAGAGGGGTGGAATTCATGCAAAGGGAAGGAACTTCATGATGCCGAAGTACCTTGAAGAGCTCATGGTTCGTAGAGCACAGGTGCTTCACGATTCGGGGGCTAGGAAGGGGAAAGGTCAGAGAGTCTATCGTTTGGGATCGAGGGGAGCCTGGTATTTATATGAAAGAGGCCCCGCGAAGCAGGGTTTGGTTAGCGCAAAGAAGAAACTTTCCTCACAGAGGGTCGCGAACGTTAAGGGGGTTCGCGGAGCCATCCTGCCTCCTTGCTTCGCAGTGGGTCGCGAACGTCAAAGGGGTTTGCAGAGCCATCCCGCCTCATTGCTTCGCGGAAGGTCGCGGACATCAAAGGGGTTCACGGAGCTGTCCTCCCTCATTGCTTCACAGCGGGTCGTGAACCTCAAAGGGGTTCGCGGAGCTATCCCACCTTGTTGCTTTGGGGTGGGTCGCGAACATTAAAGGGGTTCGTGGAGTCATCCTGCCTCATTGCTTCGCGGAGGGTCATGAACGTCAAAGAGGTTTTCAGAGTTGTCCCTCCTTATTGCTTCGCGGTGGGTTGTGAAAGTCAAAGGGGTTCGCAGAGTCGTCCCACCTCGTTTCTTCGTAGAGGGTCGCGAATGAGATCTTTTTCACTAGTCGCAGGGCTCTGGGGGCTTCACGATCCGTCTTCACAAGGTAGTCCCTCATGCTTTTAGGATGTTCCTTTCACCCCCAATTTTGGTGTCAACAAATGCCCCCTATTAGACTGGGAGTCATGGAGAAAATGGGAATACAAGTCTGAGGTTCCATCGCCAAAATTACTTGTTTACCCGTGAGGTGGCATCTCAAAGGAGGCTTGCAAATTGGAGCAGCGATGCGTGGGTTGGGTGAACCGCGAAGTCCGTCGTGGCTAGATGTGCCGCGAAGCACCCAGGGTCCTCACCTATAAATAGTGGGGCTAACTTCTATTTTTTCCTTTGTCTCCTCCACAATTTTGACTTTTATCACTCTCGATTCACGAATCTCCACGCAATCCATGATCTATCTCCATGAATCGGGCCTTTAGATTCATGGCGCACAATGAATCTTCAACTTTGTGTTGGTGTGCTTTGCGACTTGCGTCTGAGGGTCAGCGCAAGGCTTTGTGATTATGTTGTCTGGATCGAGCTCTGCAAATGGTCTCCACGATCATGCATTGTGATCCATCTTTGTGATCCAGCTTCATGATCCAGTCCAAAAATTATCTGAATTTTAAGGACAGTATGGCTCACTAAGAGGTTTTCAGGGGGGTCCTTGCGAATTCTACCTAAAAGGAAGATATGGCGAATAAATTGGGTCTGGGGGAGTTGGTACGGAGCCACTCTGACCATGATTCGCCGGTGAATCTTTTGTCATAAAGAAAAATGGACTACCCATTGTGAAAGCAGCTTCCTTTTTATGTCTTTGGAGTAAGGTATGATGTCTTCATCCCTGAAGAAATTAGGGAGGAGCCAGCCTACTGGTTCAAGAGCATTTTGTGCTAGCGCTAGTGGTTCAGGGCGGCTAACGGCCACTCTCGGGAGAACTTTACAACCATTACCGCTGATTGTTTATACAATCATCTGAATGAAATTGATGGAAAATCATTACAGCTAGAGATGTACCCTCCTATGTACCAAACAATCCTAAAGTTGGCACTGAGGAACCCGAAGAAGGGATGTTCTGATGAGTGGGACCTGTGCCAAGATGGAAACTTCATGGACGACTGGGCCTGGGCCTACTAGGTAAGCTCTTTGTGTGAAGAGTTCGGGTAGATTTGAGGAGAGTAGGTCTGTATGAGGTGGCATGGGCCTCCCAATTTCACATTTATCAGCCAAAGAAGCTGATGACAGATTTTTTGAGCTAGTGGTCATCGGGGACCAATACCTTCCACCTACATCATGGGGAGGTTGGCATCAGATTATGGGACATGCATCAGATATCGGGGGTCTCAATACTAGAAGTAATGTACGAAGAATTCCACCCTACTATGGGTGCGCGGGAGGATCTAAAGAAGATGTTTCCACTGGTGATGGCGTTGATGAGAATGGTGTCAGGAGAGGACAAGGAAGTGGTGAGAGATGTCTACTTCAGACGGTGGTTGAAGCAATTTTTGAACTTCCCAAAAAACAGACAGTTCCCGGTGAGGCCCCGGACTTGCCCAAAAGGGGATCGACGGGGCAAGGATCACTCATACTGGCGGCTAATGGAGGACATCAAGTGAAATACCGGGGGCTTCAGCATTAGCACCGAGCATCAACTGGTAGTCAGGCTGGCGGCATTCATCGTAACTCTCATCGGCAGCTGGATCTTGCTGGTGAGCGACAAAAACGTAGGTGTGTGACCTAGAACATTAATCATGGCCTCCATGCTAGCGACCGAAGGGCGGGTGAATCTTGGAATCCCAATTCTTGCCAAGATGTACAAAATTCTCTAGCACATCAGCGAGGGGAAGAGGCCACATAGGATATGTGGGTTGTTCCACCTCTTGTACGGGTGGATAGCGGTGAAAATTAGGGGGGTTTATGAATACCCAAATCCTATTTCTCCTCTAGGATCGGCATTTCTCTCATCCATCCTGAACGCCGCGGGGAGCTTTTCGGCCAAGCTGACCGTACCATCGGTATTAAACCGAGTATGGAAGGTAGAAGAGTTCAACTTCCATCCATTCCTGCTGCCAATGAGGGCCTTCACGGATGATGGTCGAGGGAAAGAAGAGCACTGGTCATATCTCCTAGCCTTCCGAGGTGGAGTCCTAGTGGCGAGGGTGGAACGTGAGCCGCTCTACAAGCCATATGCTCCACATCGATTTTCCCAGCAATTTTGGTGCATGCAGCAACTGACCCTGTGGGTCTATCTAGGGGTGATCCATGAAGAGAATCCATGCGTGATGAGGCATATGTGGCTCATGTTCGCTTGCAACGATGGAAAGATGAGGAATGAGGTGCCTCAACCCATGGTCGTCTTCGGGTTGGCGAAAGAATACACCCAAAGTTGGGAGGCAGCCCACCTGGGGGAAATTCTAAAGCTGCTGATTGTCCGGGCCGATAATGGTGGACCTCCCCAACCTCAAGGATGGGGCTGAAAGGTGGTAGGTACATCCCGTGGTAGCGGGGCTACCGTGGCGGATAGGTATGCACCGGTTGAGGGGGAGGCAGCGGCAGCAGACCCGGTGGCCACAAAAGAGCAAAGTCACCCAGAAGAGAGGCCACTGAGTGGATTTTGTAGGATATCCACTTAGGCTCCAGGGAAGTGACTGTGTCACATAGACATGTCAGGGGGTGTTGTCTTCTCGGAGGCCTGGGATATATGGGAAGTCAAAAGACAGTTCCTCAACCCTCCCGAGATGTGGAAACACCTAAACCATCTTGGGATGGACTTGCCGGGGATATGCCCTATCAGGGAAAGCTTTGCGGTGCCCCGGGTAGAGGCGGAGCAATATCTGGAAGTGCTGGATGAATTTGTGCATTCTCAGGGTGTCCCACATCCAATGACAGACCACATAAAGGTGATGTTATATCGTATGGTACCTCCATAGTTTTTGACCACTGAATTGAGAGAACGCTTCCCTCTTCCAGAAGAATCAAATGAGTTCTCCTGGGGGGAAAAGGCTGGTAGAGGGAGCCCATTGGAGGAGGGAGAAGTTGTCGATCAAGGCTCAGAGGTTGATTAATCCACCGAGGAACTCGAGGTAAAATCCCAAATCCACTCCCTATGATCCATTTCCATACTTCTTTGGACCCTCCATTAACATTTAAACTATGCGGGAAATCCTAATTCGTAAAACCTATTCTCGTCCCTCAGCAGATGCAGATGCGGGGCTCTCAGTATCTACACATGTGGCTGCATCAATTATTATGTTTGGCGGGGCTAGGATGCCTAATGTTACCCCTTCAGAGCATTAAAATCTTCCGATAATATACAGGGGGCCACGCCTCGGGGTCCCAATGACGTCAACCCAAGAATGAGACCATGAATTCGATCTCTTTAAGTCTCTTCTACCAAAATCATGATTTCCACCCATTGACCATGTCAACTAATTTACAAACCCTCTTTGGTGTGTAAAGTTCTTCAAAAGGTGTGGGATGCCTTGGCAAGGTTGGTCGGGCCTTCTGGCGGCGTCCTTCCTAGAGGAATGTCGGTGATCGTAGAGGCAGATATCCAGACTGATTGAACTGTGGCGCTCCCAATCGCTGGTGGGACCACCAGCATGGCTGTTCCCAAGATTATTGAGGTGGGATCCGATGATGAGGATCGATCAAATATCTCAGGTCCCACCATTCCTGATCAAACGCCAGATGTGGACCCTGCTGATGAGTTCCTGAGGGTGTTCCCCGCATATGAGCCTGCCAACCATACTGACTGGGACAAAACAGCCTCTGATGAAGAGGACATCAAAATAGTATGTCACCGATCATAAAATCTGATTACACACTTCATTAATAACACACCAAGCACTATGGATAGATGATATGGACAGACTTCACTCGTGACTACGCGAACTATGTGCCAGGGGAGTGGATGCCCGACATCCCCACCTGCTCGTCTGAGATCTTATGGCGGAGAATATTTGGGAGTACGACTATGTCCTTGGTGTGGGCTAGTGGCGGAGGAATGTAGTGAACATCAAGAGGCTCCAGGAGGCTGAAAATGAAGTCCAACGACTACAGAGTTGGGTGGATGATCACTCATCCTTCTTCAACGCACAATATGATCTAGTATTACGATTGAAGGCCCAGCTGGAAGAGGCCAAAGAGGGAATTAAGTGAGCCTCCGATGAGATGATCATTATCCGAACCGACGTAGAGAGGGCCTGGATCATGGTTGATGAATTGTGCCCCATCGCTACTGAGGAGGAGCGGGAACTGAACAGGCGGCAGCAAATCCTGGATGCCACAAGCCAGAGGGTAGTGGAGCTACAACTTTATTTCGACGGAATTAACCCGTCCATGGGAGGGGTAGACCCTCGGGTACTATAAAGATCACAAAACCACTAGCGTACTTTCATGATTTGATTATTTGGATTCCATCACTTGCATGAGTCCCGTTATTAGTGTTTGCTTTACATGCATCTATTATATTCATGAAACGCCCAATGATCAATTCCTATGCTCACGCTAGTCGAGCCTAATGTGAGAAACAAGGGGTTATCACTATGTTATTCCTTCTGAACAAAAAACTTCTGACCAAGTTTCAGGCATTCGGGGTTTGAACAACTAACCCAGATTTCCAAGAAGAGAAGGGGGATACCTGACTGGAGAATGAATCTCTCAGAATAGTCGAATTATTGTTTTCCTAGTGTGCTCTTGTGCACGAACTGGGTAATGCCAGGGGCACTGGAATAAATCCGAACAGGGGGGAATGGAACGTGTGAATCACAATACCCAAGATTCGGAACACTTTAGTGATGGAATGATAATTAAGAATGACTTTTGATCATGTTTGAAACACAGTATCCTTATTGTGTTAGCCTGAAATGGGGATAACAAATGAGGGATGACCACAGACCATGTTTGAAACACTAGGCCTGACTCGAAATGTCATCCATTAGTCTTCCAGAACGTTATCCCAAGATAGTAGGCGAGCCATAGGCCATGCATCCATACTGTTAAGGGGTTCCTCTAGATGTGAAAGAGGGAGAGGATCTGAAATAAATGGCATGAAAAGCGTGGGGAGTGGAGTGATGGGTTGTTCGACTAGACTCCAACACTCTTGAAATTACGCCACTGTGGTGGAAACGCATTAGGTGGATACATCAGTCTGATCAGGGATCAAACATACTTCCAAACATGACCTCTATGATGAGGAAACTGTCACCTCCCACCATTATTGTGGGGCATCCTGAATTTGTTCAGGGTAAAGCTACAATTTCATGGTCCCCCAAAAGAGCTCAGGTCAAGGGACCGAAAAAAAGAGGGGGAAATGAGAATTAAGATTCTTGGGGATGGACCTAGAGACAAGATGTCTGTGGGTTCCTACGTATCCCATGAGAATTGGAATCAATCCAAACATAGTTTTGAGAGTGCGTTGTGGTCAGGGACCAACACTGGTAGGTAGAATCCTCTTTGGAGAGGAAACTGGTGCATCCGATGATTAACATAGGTCATCCCGAACTTGTTTAGGGTAGAACCATAGTTTAGTGTCATGCATTGGGGACACATGGACTCGTGTAGTTTAATGTCACACGATAGGCTGTGAAGTAAAAGGGAAGATCCAAGTAAGGGATTATGTAGTGTGATAGTTATAAACCCGACGTGAATGAAAACTTGAAGTCCATTTCACACCATGTATCCCTATAATAAACTCTTTGGGTCGAGGGAACAAAAGTGAAAATTAGGATGGTTCCAAAGAAAAGTAGTTGGTCACTCCTATGTACACCATGAGGATGGGAATCAAGCCATACGTAGTTCTAAGAGCGTAGTTTAACATCATGCGGGATGAGAAAAGGTACGTGTGGCATGGCTGCGCCAGTACACATCCAACCAGAACTATTAATCCCATGTGAGTCGTGCTCGATGTGGGAAACAAGAAGTAGTGATGGGAAATTCCTAGAACAGGGAGTCACACATTAGGGATAATGGGAAATTAGGTGAATGATGTTCCACTGATGCTGACTCGCCTATATAACACACCTAAATGTGCTGAAGAGTAAAGCCGAGTATGTTGGAATTCCACTTGAACATAAGGAAGTGGAAATATGTTGATCATGATGCTTGATATCTGGACCACAATGATGGTGGTGTGATGATAGGGGATAACTGTTGACCGTGTTAAAAACATAGTATCCATATTGTGTTATCATGGAATGGGGAAAAAATGAGGGTTGACTGTTGATCGTGTTTGAAACACAGGACCTGTCGCAAATGTCTTCTGAGGTCTTCAGGGACGTTGCCCCATGATGGTAGGTAAGCCAATGTGGCATGAGATTAGGCTGAAAAGGGGGTCCCTTCAGACATGAAACAGGATGAGGATCCAGATGACGGGTTCACGAAGCATGGACATGGAACGAGGGGAATGTCCCTGTGAAAATTATATACTTTGGGATCTTTGTCCAAACGCATCTGAATACAACAATAAGACGTATTAGATAGAGGGAGTTGAGTCCCTTCCCAAGGACAAGGGTCCTGGGGTCACGTGATTTCAACTTAAATTCATAGGGTGGACCATTAATTGGGATTGATTTAATGGACCGTGTGTAGGGCGGCGAAATAGCCAAAAATGATGTGCAATTCCCATAAAGAGATCTTAGTTTTGGGTCGTAGAACTCGGATCACGCAGCGAAAGGATGTAGAAAGCACATGGTGCGGATATTGAAAAACCCAACCTGAATGAGAACCCATGAGGTACTCACCACACCACATGTTCCTAAATGAGTTCAAACAAAGGGGCCAAAAAAGAAGGGACAGGATTTGTAGATTTCTGGGGCTGGGCCCGGAGACAAAAATGTCTGTCTGTTCCTACATATTCCATAAGGATGGGAATCAAGCCTTATGTAGTTCTCATAAATCTCATGCCATTTAACATCTTGTGGCAAGGACACAGTGTGATCTCAGTTTATGGTCATAGAGCTCGGACCATCGATGGTAAGAAACACGGGAGACACATGGTGGGGTAATTATAAAACCCGACGTGAATGGGAACCTGGGGTTCCGACCACCATGTGTTCCTTGAAAAGGTTTTAGGTTGAGGGACTAAAAACGAAATTTAGGTTGTGCCCGAGGCAAAGTGCACGAGACTTCCTATGTACCCTATGAGGATGAGGATCATGCCGCACGTAGTTCTTAAGATGGAACGATGGGATACCAATGCCAGGTATAATAAGGTTGTGGAGGTCTGACCCAAACACAAAAAGAAGCGGTATTTGATAGATCTTGTTTGTCTTTTAGGATGAATGAGTGTTTTTTTTGTGTAGCGATGGACCTAGGATAGAAATTCCATGCATCACCAAAAAAATAAATCCATGTGCAGGCGTTGAAAAATGGTATGGTGCATGACCGATACCAAACATGATGCCTCCTCGAGTGAGGATATCACTGTGTAGTGTCTTTTTTCATCATGCGGCCAGGATAATAATGTCACAGTTTAGGGTTATGTGATAGGACCAGGCGACATAGTTTAATGTCATATGGCATGGAAATATACAGGTGAGATGAGGTTACAGAGGGGATTCACACGGCGTGACAAAGCATACTCAACATGAATGGGGATGAGGTCCACACCATACTGTGCATGATTCCGAGGAGGAAACCTCGGGCTGGGGGCTAGGAAAGATCAGAGGATAAGGGTTAGGAGAAACTAGTTCCCAATTGAGATGTACTAGAAATGAGATGTCTGAGTGTTCCTACATATCCCATGAGAATGGTAATCAAGCTGTACGTAGTTCTCAAAGGTTCCTTTTAATTTTGTGTGGGACAATATATAGTTTAATGTCATGTGGGCAGGAATTAGGGGGAGTAACTCCTAGAAAGGCGCATATGTGGTGCGACCAATGAAAACCCGATGTGAATGAGGACATGGTCACATAGCATTCCATGTAGTCTCATAAGAGTTAAAGATCCAAAGGTAGAAAAGAATAGATAAATTAGTGGAACTCGAGTTGGACCTAAAGAAAAAATTTCTAGGCATTCCTACATATCCCATGGGAATGGGAATCAAGCTATACGTAGTTCTAAAAGAGATCTTAGTTTATAGTCTTAGAGCTTGAATCATAGAAGAGAAAAATCCTTCCAGTTCAGTGCAGACCTCAACCTCATCCTTAAGCCCACATGAGTCAAACTTGGTGTGGAAAACAAGGGAGGAATAAGTTTTTTGCAATACCTAGAATGCATGCCAAAGGGAAATCGGTGCGGAGCCTCGAATGATGCCTTTACCATAGATTTTGTCCCCCTAACATGTAAATTCACATTGAGGGATAGTGTCAGGAGTGTCAAAATTACATTTGGAAATGGTGATATGTAGAAGGATGTGAGTCATTTAACCGACATTTTGGGATTAATGGGGTTGGCATGACGATGGAGGAGAACTATTGACTGTGTTCGAAACATAGAACCCATATCGTGTGACCTGAGATGGGAACAAAAAAAGAGTGTCGACTGCTGACCAAATTCACAATGTGAGACTTGTATCAATTTTTTTCTCAAAACCCTTGAGGATGTTGTCCTATAATGGTAAGAGGGACCTTGGGCCGACCATCCATGCCATTCGGGGGTCCCTTTCGATGTGAAAGTTGATAGAAGCCCTAATGAAGGGGAACAAAAATCCTGAGAAATGGGTGAAAGCATGTCCAGGTAGAATCTGACATTCCATGTGCTAAACCAGACTACCCTTGGGTACATTGGTGAATCATCAAATAGGATCTAGGGGATCATCTTGAGAGCTGCCGATTTGAAAAGACGAGTATAGGACAAGGGGATGGAGAACTCTCAGGAGAAGGAGGTAAATGGAATGGTTGTTACAAGACCCGATGTGACTGAGGACATAATCCCATACCACACCATATACTCCTCTCCCTAGGGGGAATGTAGGCCAAGGGGCCAAGATGAGGCTAGACCTGAAGACTAAACATCTGTGCAGTCCTACCTATCCCATAATGATGGGAATCAAGCTATACATAGTTCTAGAGGAGACAAAGATAGGGGTAGGATACCCCAACGAGGGGGGTGTACAGCACGACCAGTAACCCAGTGTGAATGAGGACATAATCCCATACCACACCGTACAACCCCAAGTGAGAACTTGGGCCAGAGACCCGAGAAGGTTGGGGGACCTGAGATTGGGTGTTCTGGCCAACTGTTGTCATATGACCTCTTATACGGGTGTTGCCTCCTCATAGATCCTAAGACCACGTGAGAAATGCTCGGTGTGGGAAATAAGGAGTAGTACTTGGTTCTCCCCGTTATATAAGGGTCAGATAGCTGGCATCACACGAGGGAGACCATAGCTTAAAGGTGCGACGAGGCATGATGAACCACTACACTCACTATTTGGGACTTATGGGGGTGGTGATAGCGACAAAGGATAGCTGTTGACCATGTTCAAAACATAGCGTCCATATTGTGTGACCTAGAATGGGAACAACAAATGAGGATCGACCGCTGACCATATTCTCAACGCGAGACTTATATCAATTTTTTGTTCAAAATTCTCAAGGACGTTGGCCCGAGATGGTAGTCGGGCCCTTGGGCTGAGCATCCATTCCATTTGGGGGTCCTTTCAGACATGAATGATAATGGAGTCCCAAGTAAAGAGTGTGATTGAAGCATAAGTGTGCCTTCACATTTCAACATCAAGCAGGACGGTGAAAGAGGTGGTCATCTCTGGGGAATGGGACGCATGGTGGGACTATGATGAGCTCAATGTGGATTAGGGAAAAATTCTGCACCACACCATATGCTTTGACCCAAGGGGAGACTCTAGAGTTTGGGTTGGTCCAATAGACAAAATGTTTGGGCATTCCTACGTATTCCATAAGGATGGAAATCAAGTCGTACATAGTTCTTGAAGGCCATACCATTTAGCGTCATGTGGTGAGGACATGAAAGGATAGAATAATGGGGAGGGGGAATGTGGTAAGACCATCATAATCCTGACACGAGCGGGGTCCCAAGAAGCCTTCACTATGCCATTTAAGGATCCTCCAAGAGGTCTACCCCCAGGGGGGATAGTCAAAGAAGAAAGTTTGGGGGTTGGGCTCAAGACGAAATGTTTGAGCATTCCTACATATCCCATGAAGACGGTAATCAAGCCACTTGTAGTTCTAAGGGTTCAGTTTAATTTCTTGCAGGATGCCATACAGTTTAATGTCATGCGGGACATTTTACGGTTTAAATTCATGTAGGATCTGGTAGTTTAGGGTCATGCTGGACCTGGCAGTTTAGGGTTATTCCGGACCAGGTTGGCTTAGGAAAAGTATTTCTTGAGAAACTTGGAATTTGTGGGAGGATTTATACGCTCACCATCCATGGTCACCAGTTATTACACACCATTAGGGTAAACCTTGTGAACAACGAAAGGTCCTTCCCATTTAGTCTCCAACTTGGGTGGTTTCTTGCCAGGTATCATTGGTGTCCTGAGGGACAATACCATATCACCTTGTACGAAATAGTAGAGACATACCTTCTTATTGAAGGCTCTGGCCATCTTGTTCTGGTGTCTTTCTAGGTTGTGCAGGGCACAAAGCCTATTCTCATCATGTGCTTCCAATTCAGCTAGAGAAATTTCAGCTACCTTATCTGGCGCCTGCTGGTCGTAGACCGCTGTGCGTAATGAAGGAAACTGAATCTTGATATGTAGGATGACTTCTGTTCCATATACTAAGGAATATGGGGTCAACTGTGTAGAATTATTAGTCATCATTCGATAATCCCATAGGGCGTTGGGGAGCTTGTCCGGCCAACTCTTCTTATTTTGAACAACCATTTTCTGCAAAATGTTAGAGAGGGTCTTGTTGAATGCCTAGATCTGCCCATTTTCTTGTGCATGATACTGGGAGGTATGGTTAGAGAGGATTTTGTACTTGGTGTAAAACTTCTTCAACTCAGCTTCACGGAAGTTGGTGCCGTTATTGGTGAGGATGGAATGAGGGACTCTAAATCGGTAAATGATATTAGAGCTCACGAAGTCAACGATAGAGCAGGCCTTGATCTCCTTTAGTAGAAATTCCTCTACCCACTTGGAAAAGAAATATATAGCGGTCATTATGAAATGACATTGGAAAGTTATCGCCGGCAGATATGGTCCCACGATGTCCAGTCCACATATTGCGAAGGGCCAAGAGTACTTGGTAGTGTGAAGAGGCTCTGGTGGCCAATTCACAAAGTTGGCATGAACTTGGCACACATGACATCTCTTGGAGAACTTGATGCAATAATGGATCATGGAGGGCCAAAAGTAACCCAGTCTCTGGATCAGGTGAGATAACTTCATCCCAGTCTGATGAGCACAGCAGAAACCGACATGAACCTCCTACATGACGTGAGAAATCTCGACTCCATAGATGCAACGGAGGATAACACCATCAAAACCGTGTTTGTAAAGGATCTTCTCAAGACTGGGACCACTCTGGAGGGAAAAATACAAAGTACAGCATCATATTCGCTTGTGCTCGGCCCGTTCTGCCGATAGATTACCATGTTGGAGGTATTCAACCAAGGATATCCTCCAACCGAGATTCACTTCAATCAATACATCTAGGGGGCCTGGGGGTCCTGGCGTGGAGGCATCGGCGGTAAGATGGATTACCTGTGTGCTATCATCATCATCTAGAGTGACGGGAGAAATGACTCTCCGGTGTGCCATGTGGATAATTAGATCATGATGCTCAGGTTCTACAAGTGATGCAGCCAGGCTGGCCAAGGAATCAGCTCGACCGTTCTGAGATCGAGGAACATGAGTAACTTCTGATTGAGATGGGAACTGGGCCATTAGCTGGAGAGTGCGCTCCAACAATGGTATGAGATCCGGCTTTCTGAATATGTAGTCACCATTTATTTTCTTGATGACTAGTTCAGAATCCCATTTCACATGCAAATGCGGAACATCAATCTCGAGGGCCAGCTCAAGGCCAGTGATAAGAGCCTAATACTCTGTCTCATTGTTGGTGCAGCCTTTTGACAAAAGGAATGAGTACGGCAGAATGACTTGTGTTGGGGTAATAAAGACGATACCCAAGCCTACCCTGTTAAGCCTAGGGTCATTGAGCCTCTTTTCGGTGGGACTCTGGGAAGCACCATCGAAATACATCTGCCAACACGGGATGACATGATATACTAAGAGGATTGACTCATCAGGAAAATCAAAGTCCAAAGACTGGTCCTCCAGGGTTGGATGAGCTGCGAGGAAATCTGCTAATGATTTCCCCTTGATAGCCTTCTAGGGGAAAAACCTGATATCGAACTACTGAAGAATCACTGACCACTGAGCTAGATGGCCTGTCAACATGGGTCGGTTCAGAATGTACTTCAGTGGGTCTACTCGAGACACCAGCTGTACTTCGTGGTGCAGTAAGTAGTGTCACAATTTCTGTACTGCGAATACTAGTGAAACACAACTCTTCTCGATGGGGGATCATTTGGTCTTTATATCAAGGATCATGAGGCTGAGGTAGTAAAGGATGTTCTCCATCCACTCATTGTTCTTATGGGTGAGAAGGGCACCAAGATATCATTCCAGGGCAGTCACATAAAGGACCAGTGGTTTTCCGGAGATGAGTGGCATCAAGACCAGAGGCTGGAGAAGATATTGATTGATTTTCTCGAATGTGGCCTAGCACTCTTATTCTCATTCATAAGTGGTTCCTTTATTCATGAGCGGAGGAAAGGTCTTACACTTGCCAGCCAGTTCGCAATGAATCGGCTTATGTAGGCTATGTGGCCTTGAAAATCTCGATGATCTCGAATGTTTTTCAGAGGGGACATCTAGCTGATGGACTTGATCTTCTCTAGGTCAATCTCGATACCCAGGTATCTGACAACAAAGACGAGGAACTTCTCATAGGTGACCCTGAAGGCACATTTCAATGGGTTCATCTTCAGGTGGTAGGAACGGACGAAGCCGAACACTTTCTCAAGGTCCTTGAGATGGTCCTAGCGTTGGTGAGATTTGACCACCAGATTGTCCACATAGAATTCCACCAATTTCTCGAGGATTAGCTTGAATATGTGATTCATGGCCCGCTGAAAGGTGGCTCCTGCATTCTTTAAGCCGAAGGGCATGAACTGGTAACAAAACGTACCTTTTGGCGCCCTGAAGGTTGTGAACCTCTCATCTTCGGGGGCATTCGAATCTTGTTGTACTCGGAGTACCCATCCATGAAGGAGAGGGCTTAAAATTCAGATGTATTGTCAATCAGAAACTTTGTCATAGGAAGTGGAAAATCATCCTTCAGACAGTGACAGTTGAGGTCATGGAAGTCGATGCAGACCCTTATCAGCCCATTATTCTTCCTGACTGACACAATGTTGGCTAGACATTTGGGGTACTGGACCTCCTTAACAAAATTGGCTCTAATGAGCTTATCAACTTTGGCCTCAACCATGGAACCGTGAGAAGGGTTCATCTTTATAGGAGGCTACTTGAACCCACGATGATTTGTCAGGAGATCGAGGCAGTGGATGGATACCTAAGGATCTAGTCCTGGCATCCCATCGTAGCTCCAATAAAAAACATCACGATGCTATTTTAGGAAGTCTATGTATTGTTGCTGCTCTTCAAGGTGCATGGTGGCACTGATTAATGTAGGTCTTAGATCTACCTCACTACTAAGGTTTACCTCTACCAATTCATCAACCATGGTGGAAATTTTTAACACCCGAGATTTTTATGAGTAATATTTTGTTTTTCATCAAAGGAATCTTTCACTACATACTAGTTTGGCTTACTTTACACGCAATCGCGACCTTCCTCGATAGCTTGCGTCGTACGCAATACCGAGTTTCACTAAACAACGATATGCTATTAAAATATTATTAAAACTAGCCGTTATGAATAGTAATAACCACTTTTTGAAATTTTATAAATTTTATTTTTTAAAATGGACTTCATTTTTGGATTCGGAATACCGAAATTAGCCTAGGGTGAAATTTTGGTATTTTTCTGAAAACTTTCAATTTTTGATGAATAGTGAAACCACTAAGTGGTAGGTTAAAAACTAAATTTTGCATAAAACTTAATTTTACCGCTTCTGTGAATAGAATTTCGAAAATCCGACAGACACGGTTGATATCAGTAAGTAAAATGTGGTTCAATGAGATAAAAATAATTTTTTGGTGAATAGTAACTTTTTACTTTTTTTACCGCGGTTAATAGTAAATAGGGTAACTAAGAGTAAATATGATATTACTATTACCCTAACACATGTCCTAATTCTATTGGATAAGTTTAATTCGACAAAAACAACCTTATGAATAAAATATGACCATTTAGGCCCACTTGGGTTAGATTAGGACATTTATTATTAATTTATTTAAAGAAGGGTTAAAATAGTTAAAATCAAAGTTTAATAAGTAAATAATTTTTAATATGGGGTTATACATAAGATAAATTCGACTATAAATATTCATTAGAAAGATAAAAAGATTTCCTACAAAATGGTATTTTATTTATAATTTTTAGACATTAAATAATTTAATTTATTTATGACACAATTATGATGCAGTAATTATCTTATTTATGAAATATTGACATAATTGATGTTATAAACACCAAAATAAATGTAATTTGAGACTTTTTATGAATTAAACAAATTTTCTAGGTTACTATGATATATTAGTGTTGATTTAATCAACTTGGTTCGAACATATAATTCTGTTATGACTTTCACAAAAAACATATATCAAATAGTGTCAAAATTGACACAAAATAGTTTTTAAATGAAATATTATATTATTAATTGTTATTTTATTCCTAAAAATCTAAGGTTCGGCCAAATGACTTAGATAAGGATATATATTGATAATAAACAATTTGGGGTTCTTTTGGCATATTATAGTAAGTTTATTAACCATATAGTGAAAGAAAACAAAAAGACATGGTAAAAGTTAAATTATTTAACTTAGAGTTAAATCTAATTGATAAGGTTAAAATAATACCCTAAACTTGTCTAAATCCTATTAGTTGATAGGATTTAGACCCTTCCCCACTTTAGATTCGAAATAAGACCCTTTGGAACCATTATAAACCGATTTTGACTTTAATATAAAATAATATTTTGAGATATTCCTAAGGTGCCCCTCTCCTCCCTTATAAAAGGGCACCTCCTCCCCATCCTCCTCACACCAAATTGAGCACTCAAGCTCGGCCAACCCCTGCCATTTTCTCCTCTCCACTTCCCTAGAATAATCCTAGAGGTCCTGGTCTTCTTCAAAGACCAATATTAGTTCCCTAAGTGGAGGATTCAAAGAAGCGTTCCAAAGAAGAGGTAATATCCATTACCGATCTTTTCAATTTCTTTCTTCTTCAACTTCTTCTTCTTTAGTTGTTTCATGATAAAGTAATAACATAAGTATTACTTACATACTGATATGTTATTATAAATATGAAACAACCCTAACTCACCTTCTATCCATCCTACGGAAAAATGAAATCACCGCGCGTGCGTACGTACGGAATACCGTCTCCACGCCGTGGTGTAATCTATTTTCCACCATCACTTTACAAGGATGGGTATAATGGTGTAATGAGTAACTATTTATGATTATTATAAATTAATATTGATACTGAAATAATATATATATATATACTCTAATACAATTCCACGATCATAGGAACAATATCATCACTCGTGCATACGTACGGAATACCGTCTCCACGATGTGAAGCGACTCGTTCTACATGATCATCATTACATAATAATTATATAAATGAATTGAATGAATAAATATGATATATGTTACACTAATACCATTATGGATATAAGGTATCTATAACCTTAAGAGAATAATAAGAATTTATTCGGCAAAACACGCATAAGAACAAAAGGCAATAAGACCCGAGTAACAAGTAACAATGAAATATTACTAACAAGAAGCTAAGAATATGACCATATATGATATCATATCAATATGTATGATTCTGTAATAAGTCAATAACATTATTTAAACCATTATACAGGAGCTTCAGACACGTACAAAGCAAATCGGACCTAAGGTAAGGGAAATATCACAATCTCATTTTTATCTGAGATTGTTTATAATTTTGTATTTACTGGGGTGTATTTTATCATCCACATCCACGCTTCCTAAATATGTAATATTATTTCCATTCTCCTAAAATTGTTTAAATCCTATTTTACCCTTCGGTGAGTTTTTAGTAAATGATATGAAAGGAATCTTTTGTCATTTTTCATAAGAGGTACTTTTTTTACTTTTCCGACCAAAGTACGAGAAGAATGTTTTTTTTAACTTATACGGCATGAATGGATTTTTAAAAAATTATTTCCAAGAAGCTTCATTTACAAGTTTTCAAGTTTATTTTTAATCAACTTCTTTTATTTTAAAGTCGTATGACATGTTATGAAAGGAAAAATGTTTTTGAAGTAGAAAGGATATTTTCCTCAAGAATGGAGTTCAAGTATTTTATCAAAATTATTTTCCATCTAAGATAATAAAAGGGTTCTATTTTTATCCCTATTATTACATGGATTTGATTATGTTGTGATGGAAATATTTTTATGAATTCCTTTATCTTATATGAATTGTTTTATGATGTCATGTTGTTTAAGAATTCTATTTTTATTACATGGGTTACGCTATGATGTATAGTTTATGATTATGTGGCACACATAAGAAAGGATTCATTATAAGATGTGTGGGACCTATATCTCCCTCCAATGCATTGGGTAAATATTTTATATCTCATGAGATAGACATGGCTGGAACAGAAGGTTATTTCGGTTCAGTGATACAGGACTGAAACGAGGAGTGAACTCGGTTCAGAAAGGGACTTTGTCCACTAAGATAGTCTTGGCAATGAGTCATGACTAACAAGAAATGATTTTCCATGATTATGTGTGCATGCCACAAAGTTTCAAGTTTTATGTTATGATTATGGGGATCTCATTTTCACTTCTATGATTTATTCCATGTTAAGATATTATGATCTCTTTTGCAGGTTATGATTTTCAAAAAGATATGATATGATTTTTATTTCCTTTATTTGCCCTTGCTGAGCATTTGAGCTCACCCTTTTATGTTTTCTTTTCCCCAGGTCAGGAAGATGGATATTAAGTAGAATATGCTAAAAGGGACCCTAGATATGATGAAATAAATGGGAGACACTATAGAAGATTTATGAACCAGTTGTTTATGTTTCCCAGTTTCTAAAGACACTATACCTATACGGTCCTTTGTGGTTTTGTCATATGTTGTAATAAGTGTGCTTCAATTTTGAAGTATTAACAATGTATGTAAAGTATGGGTCGTTATAGTTGGTATCAGAGGAAAGGTATAGTCAACCTTTGGAAACTAGGATGTGAAAGTCTTAGTAAGAACCATAAGGATAAGTCTAAGCATAGAACACAATCTTAGTGTTTTAGAAATGGACATGAATACCCTAGGATAAGACCTTAAGTGTGAAATTTTATCCTTGATTATGTGGTTTTCCTATTATAATTAGTGTTTCTCACACTATTCTTCTTGGTTTTAGTCAATGGCTGGAACCCGAAGGAACCGTGTTAATGCGGAATGCGATGGGAAATGCAATGATTGTCCCCCTGAGCAACCAAACGATATGGGAGCTGGAATGCAAAATCTTGTAGCCATGCTCACACAACTTTCTCAAGCTATGAATCATGCAGGACTTCCAAACGAGCAAAGGAAGGAGCAACATTCTGTTGAATCCTTCATGAGGCAGCGTCCACCTTCTTTCAGCAGGTCTACTGATCCATTAGTTGCTGAACAATGGATTAGTACTACTGAAAAGATATTTTCAGTTCTTCAATGTTCTGAACATGATAAAGTCATCCTAGCAGTGTATCGTTTGGAAGGAGATACTGATAAATGGTGGAATCTTATTAAGAATACGAGACAAAGGGATGAAATTGAGTCTATGGAATGGGACGAGTTCAAGAACTTATTTTTCAATAAGTACTTCCCTCGTATTCTCCGAACAAAGATGGAGAAAGAGTTTCTTGAACTGAAGCAAAGGGATGATGAATCTGTTGGTACCTATGAAGAAAAGTTTACAAGACTTGCAAGGTACGCTTCTGGTATTATTATCCAACCTGAGAGTAAGATCGATCGATTCTTTAGTGGCTTAAAACCAAGTCTTCGAAGGGTGTTAGCCATAAGGGACTTTAATAGCTATGAGGAAATCGTTCGATGTGCTCTCAAAGTCGAGATGGAGATTGGAGTAACCCATCAGTCACATGGGTTTGATAAGAAGAGGAAGATGGAATTCAAAGGAAAATCTAAAGAGCACACTAAAAAGAAGATGAGCTTTCCCTTATGCTCAAATTGTGGAAAGAAACATGGAGGGAGTTGTCTTAAAGGGACAAGTAAATGTTTCAAATGTGGAAAGGAAGGTCATCGGGCATTTGAATGCCGCGATAATGGGAAGAAGATGTCTAATGATGCAAACAAAGGAAGGGATACACAGAATGAACCTACTACACTTCAATGTTTCAAGTGCAAGGAGATGGGGCATTATGCCAATCAATGCCCAAATCCAAGGGTTGATGATGGTGGTCGACGTCAACAAAATCTTAAGGCTAAAGACAAAGGAAAGTCACATGCAATTTCTATCAGTGATGTGGAGTACGATAACGAAGTGGTGAAAGGTACACTTACCATCCACTCTAAAGTAGAAAATGTTTTATTTGATTCTGGATCCACCCACTCTTTTATTTCTGAAAAAATTTCTAAGGGTATCACCGTATTACCTCAACAATTAGATGTTGAGTTAGCTGTGACAACACCTAATGGCACAACAGTTGCATCAAAAGTTTATAATTCTTCTCTGATCGAAGTTTGTGGGAAAGTGCTTCCTGCAAATCTTGTGATCCTTCCTTTAGTGGAATTTGATGTGATTCTTGGCATGGATTGGATTTCTCTACATGGATCTCATATCAATTGCCAAATAAGGGAAGTCACATTTCATATTCCAGATCAATCTATGATCGTCTATCAATGCAAGGATGAACATAACCTTCCAGTGGAAATTTCTTCCATCTTATGGGTCTTGATTCCACTAAATTAAGGTTATTTATCTCAAATGGTTGGTGAGAAACTCACAATTAAGAATATTCCCATCGTACGGGAGTTTGATGATGTCTTTCTGGAGGAATTATCGGGTCTTCCACCAAATCGTGAAGTTGAGTTTTCAATAGAACTCGTACCAGGTGCTTTTCCTATTTCAAAGACACCTTATAGAATGGCCACAATTGAGTTGCAGGAATTGAAGAAGCAACTCCAGGAGAATCTTGATAAGGGATTCATACGCCCTAGTGCGTCACCTTGGGGAGCACCTATTCTATTTGTTAAGAAGAAAGATGGATCAATGAGACTCTGCATTGATTATCGAGAACTTAACAAGATCACTATCAAGAACAAATATCCTCTCCCACGCATTGATGACTTATTTGACCAACTACGTGGAGCTCAATACTTTTCCAAGATTGATCTTCGTTCAGGGTATCATCAATTAAGGGTCAAAAGGGAGGATATACCAAAGACGGCTTTCCTCACAAGGTATGGACACTATGAATTTATAGTGATGCCATTTGGTCTTACTAATTCCCCTTCTATCTTCATGGATCTAATGAATAGAGTCTTTAGAGACTATCTTGATCAATTTGTGGTAGTCTTTATAGACGATATTCTTGTCTATTCAAAGAGAAAGGAAGAGCATGAAGATCACTTGAGAATTATATTGAAGACCCTAAGAAAGGAGAAGCTTTATGCCAAGTTTACCAAGTGTGAATTTTGGCTTCAAAAAGTTGCATTTTGGGTCACATAATCTCAAAAGAGGGGATATCTGTGGATCCAGAAAAAACAGAGGTTATCGAAAGATGGTCGAGACCAACAACAGTAACTGAGATCTGAAGTTTTCTTGGTTTGGCTGGATATTATAGACGTTTTTTAAAAGATTTTTCACGATTATCTAATCCACTCACCAAGTTGACCTGGAAAGGAGTTAAGTTTGTCTGGACGGAAGAATGTGAAGAGAATTTCAAGGAGTTGAAAAGAAGGTTATCCAGTGCACCTGTGCTCACACTGCCTTGTAGTGGAGAAAGGTTTGTGATCTACAGTGATGCATCCAAGAAGGGATTGGGGTGTGTTATTATGCAAAATGATATGGTGATAGCTTATGCCTCACGACAGTTGAAAATCCATGAGAAAAATTACCCAACACATGATTTGGAGTTGGCTGCGGTAATCTTTGCATTAAAGATTTGGAGGCATTACCTTTATGGTGAAAGGTGTGATATTTATACTGATCATAAAAGTTTAAAGTATATTTTCACACAAAAGGAGCTGAATATGCGTCAAAGAAGATGGTTGGAGATGATTAAGGATTATGACTGCTCAATCCATTACCACCCTGGGAAAGCAAACAAGGTGGCAGATGCATTAAGTCGACAAGACAATGCTATTTTATCCATGATGAGGATCACAAAAGATCCAATATTTATGGATTTACAAAGGATGGATCTTGGAATTATAATGGAAGGGGAAAAATCTTATCTTTCTCAAATGAATGTTCAACCATCTATACATGTGAAGATTAAAGAGGCACAGAAAGAAGATGTAGAGTTACAAAAGAAGGTGAGAAATGTTCCTGAATTCGACCTTGATTGTGATGGGATAATAATGTTCAGGAATCGGGTTTGTGTTCCTCCCATCCCCGAATTAAAGAAGGAGCTGCTGGATGAGGCTCATAGTTCATCATTCTCTATTCATCCTGGAAGTACGAAGATGTATAGGGACCTGAAAGAGTACTTCTGGTGGGATGGCATGAAAAGAGATGTTGCTGAATATGTCTCTCGATGCTTGGTTTGTCAACAAGTTAAAGCTGAGAGACAAAAGTCTAAGGGGATGTTACCACCATTACCCATACCCGAATGGAAATGGGAAAACATCACTATGGACTTTGTCACAGGACTTCCTAAAACATCCAAAGGCAATAATTCTATTTGGGTCATAGTTGATCGTCTTACAAAGTATGCACACTTCATTGCTATTAGAGAGGATTTCTCTCTAGATCATCTTGCCAGGATATATGTAAAGGAAGTGGTAAGATTTCATGGAGTACCACTTTCTATTATATCTGATCGGGATCCGAGATTTACCTCGAAGTTCTGGCGAAGTCTTCAGCATACTCTGGATACATAGTTGAGTTTCAGCACTGCTTATCATCCTCAGACAGACGGTCAGTCTGAGAGAACAATTCAAACCCTAGAAGATATGTTGAGAGCTTGCTCTATGGATTTCAAAGGAGGTTGGGATCAACACCTACCTTAGGTGGAATTTTCTTATAATAATAGCTTTCACTCCAGTATTCAGATGGATCCTTATGAAGCTCTCTATGGAAAGAAATGCAGGACTCCAACTTGCTGGGATGAAGTTGGGGAAAGAAAGATATTAGGACCTGATCTCGTTGATGAAATGGCAGAAAAGGTCAGATCTATTCAACAACACATAAGAGCAGCTCAGAGTCGACAGAAAAGTTATGCCGACAACCGAAGAAAAGACCTAGAGTTTGAATTGGGTGATAAAGTGTTCTTACGAATATCTCCCTGGAAGAGGGTTATGAGATTTGGAAAGAAGGGGAAGTTGAGCCCTAGATATATCGGTCCTTTCGAAATACTGGATCGTGTTGGGAAGGTAGATTACCGATTGGCGCTTCCACCGAATCTCTCTCAAGTTCACGATGTGTTCCATGTATCTCTCCTGAGAAAGTACATACCAGATCCTTCACATGTACTCAGTTCAGAAGTTGTACCGCTGGAGCAAGATCTTTCTTATGAAGAACAGCCGATAGAGATTCTGGATCATAGCGAAAAAGTCCTACGAAACAAGACCACTCGCTTGGTGAAAGTTTTATGGAGGAACCACCAACTTGAAGAAGCTACATGGGAGCTTGAGGATATGATGAGGGAGAAGAATCCTCATCTGTTTGTTACAAAGTGACGAATTTCGAGGGCGAAATTCTTTTTAAGGGGGGTAGAATGTAACACCCGAGATTTTTATGAGTAATATTTTGTTTTTCATCAAAGGAATCTTTCACTACATACTAGCTTGGCTTACTTTACACGCAATCACGACCTTCCTCGATAGCTTGCGTCGTACGCAATACAGAGTTTCACTAAACAACGATATGCTATTAAAATATTATTAAAACTAGCCGTTATGAATAGTAATAACCACTTTTTGAAATTTTATAAATTTTATTTTTTAAAATGGACTTCATTTTTGGATTCGGAATACCGAAATTAGCCTAGGGTAAAATTTTGGTATTTTTCTGAAAACTTTCAATTTTTGATGAATAGTGAAACCACTAAGTGGTAGGTTAAAAACTAAATTTTGCATAAAACTTAATTTTACCGCTTCTGTGAATGAAATTTCGAAAATCTGACAGACACGGTTGATATCAGTAAGTAAAATGTGGTTCAATGAGATAAAAATAATTTTTTGGTGAATAGTAACTTTTTACTTTTTTTACCGCGGTTAATAGTAAATAGGGTAACTAAGGGTAAATATGATATTACTATTACCCTAACACATGTCCTAATTCTATTGGATAAGTTTAATTCGACCAAAAACAACCTTATGAATAAAATATGACCATTTAGGCCCACTTGGGTTAGATTAGGACATTTATTATTAATTTATTTAAAGAAGGGTTAAAATAGTTAAAATCAAAGTTTAATAAGTAAATAATTTTTAATATGGGGTTATAAATAAGATAAATTCGACTATAAATATTCATTAGAAATCTAAAAAGATTTCCTACATAATGGTATTTTATTTATAATTTTTAGACATTAAATAATTTAATTTATTTATGACACAATTATGATGCAGTAATTATCTTATTTATGAAATATTGACATAATTGATGTTATAAACACCAAAATAAATGTAATTTGAGACTTTTTATGAATTAAACAAATTTTATAGGTTACTATGATATATTAGTGTTGATTTAATCAACTTGGTTTGAACATATAATTCTGTTATGACTTTCACAAAAAACATATATCAAATAGTGTCAAAATTGACACAAAATAGTTTTTAAATCAAATATTATATTATTAATTTTTATTTAATTCCTAAAAAACTAAGTTTCGGCCAAATGACTTAGATAAGGATATATATATTGATAATAAACAATTTGGGGTTCGTTTGGCATGTTATAGTAAGTTTATTAACCATATAGTGAAAGAAAACAAAAAGACATGGTAAAAGTTAAATTATTTAACTTAGAGTTAAATCTAATTGATAAGGTTAAAATAATACCCTAAACTTGTCTAAATCCTATTGGTTGATAGGATTTCGACCCTTACCCACTTTATCTTCGAAATAAGACCCTTTGGAACCATTATAAACAGATTTTGACTTTAATATAAAATAATATTTTGAGATATTCCTAAGGTGCCCCTCTCCTCCCTTATAAAAGGGCACCTCCTCCCCCTCCTCCTCACACCAAATTTAGCACTCAAGCTCATCCAACCCATGCCATTTTCTCCTCTCCACTTCCCTAGAGTAATCCTAGAGGTCCTGGTCTTCTTCAAAGACCAATATTAGTTCCCTAAGTGGAGGATTCAAAGAAGCGTTCCAAAGAAGATGTAATATCCATTACCGATCTTTTCAATTTCTTTCTTCTTAAACTTCTTCTTCTTTAGTTGTTTCATGATAAAGTAATAACATCAGTATTACTTACATACTGATATGTTATTATAAATATGAAACAACCCTAACTCACCTTCTATCCATCATACGGAAAAATGAAATCACCGCGCGTGCGTACGTACGGAATACCGTCTCTACGCCGTGGTGTAATCTATTTTCCACCATCACTTTACAAGGATGGGTATAATGGTGTAATGAGTAACTATTTATGATTATTATAAATTAATATTGATACTGAAATAATATATATATATACTCCAATACAATTCCACGATCATAGGAACGATATCATCACTCGTGCGTACGTACGGAATACCGTCTCCACGATGTGAAGTGACTCGTTCTACATGATCATCATTACATAATAATTATATAAATGAATTGAATGAATAAATATGATATATGTTACACTAATACCATTCTGTATATAAGGTATCTATAACCTTAAGAGAAGAATAAGAATTTATTCGGCAAAACACGCATAAGAACAAAAGGCAATAAGACCCGAGTAACAAGTAACAATGAAATATTACTAACAAGAAGCTAAGAATATGACCATATAAGATATCATATCAATATGTATGATTCTGGAATAAGTCAATAACATTATTTAAACCATTATAAAGGATCTTCGGACACGTACAAAGAAAATCGGACCTAAGGTAAGGGAAATATCACAATCTCATTTTTATCCGAGATTGTTTATAATTTTGTATTTACTGGGGTGTATTTTATCATCCACATCCATCCTTCCTAAATATGTAATATTATTTCCATTCTCCTAAAATTGTTTAAATCCTATTTTACCCTTCGGTGAGTTTTTAGTAAATGATATGAAAGGAATCTTTTGTCGTTTTTCATAAGAGGTACTTTTTTTACTTTTCCGACCAAAGTACGAGAAGAATGTTTTTTTTAACTTATACGGCATGAATGGATTTTTAAAAAATTATTTCCAAGAAGCTTCCTTTACAAGTTTTCAAGTTTATTTTTAATCAACTTCTTTTATTTTAAAGTCGTATGACATGTTATGAAAGGAAAAATGTTTTTGAAGTAGAAAGGATATTTTCCTCAAGAATGGAGTTCAAGTATTTTATCAAAATTATTTTCCATCTAAGATAATAAAAGGGTTCTGTTTTTATCCCTATTATTACATGGATTTGATTATGTTGTGATGGAAATATTTTTATGAATTCCTTTATCTTATATGAATTGTTTTATGATGTCATGTTGTTTAAGAATTCCATTTTTATTACATGGGTTACGCTATGATGTATGGTTTATGATTATGTGGCACACATAAGAAAGGATTAATTATAAGATGGGTGGGACCTATATCTCCCTCTAATGCATTGGGTAAAGATTTTATATCTCATGAGATAGACATGGCTGGAACGGAAGGTTATTTCGGTTCAGTGATACAGGACTGAAACGAGGAGTGAACTCGGTTCAGAAAGGGACTTTGTCCACTAAGATAGTCTTGGCAATGAGTCATGACTAACAAGAAATGATTTTCCATGATTATGTGTGCATGCCACAAAGTTTCAAGTTTCATGTTATGATTATGGGGATCTCATTTTCACTTCTATGATTTATTCCATGTTAAGATATTATGATCTCTTTTGCAGGTTATGATTTTCAAAAAGATATGATATGATTTTTATTTCCTTTATTTTCCCTTGCTGAGCATTTGAGCTCACCCTTTTATGTTTTCTTTTCCCCAGGTCAGGAAGATGGATATTAAGTAGAATATGCTAAAAGGGACCCTAGATATGATGAAATAAATGGGAGACACTGTAGAAGATTTATGAACCAGTTGTTTATGTTTCCCAGTTTCTAAAGACACTATACATATACGGTCCTTTGTGGTTTTGTCATATGTTGTAATAAGTGTGCTTCAATTTTGAAGTATTAACAATGTATGTAAAGTATGGGTCGTTATAGAATTCCCTCTTCAAAGGAAAGAGGATAATCTTATAGGTCCTCTTCTTCACTTATGGAGAAGGGATCCCCGGCGGGAGGAGCTTCCTATGGGTCGACAGATTCCAATGGGAGGCTGGTACCAGCCTGACCAGCATTGGTCACTACATCAGGAGAATTTAGTACTACCGAAACCATAGAAATAAAGGTTGTCGACCCGATCCCAATTGGTCTTCGGCCCAAGGGGACACACTTGTTGATATCAAAGCAATAGTGGCATGTCGGCTTGAGCCGGTTAATTCCAACCTATAGGAACAAGAAAGTATGCCGTACTATCATTGTTATGGGGTGGACATCCCAATATCTTATGGGAGTAAGGGGCCCAGGGATCATCAAGGCTTGATTCGTATAAGAATACAAAGTGATCTCCTGATGTCGCTTGGACCTGAGAATATGATCCCCCCCCATGCCAGAGACAACAAAAAATTTCCCAATATCATGGGTTATGGCCTCCAATCAATGGATCATAAAGATTTAGGCATCATCCAGACCTAACTAGGGGTTGGTTGCAACCACAGAATGCTCAACCTCATTGGCATGAATCTGCTTGTCCTTGCTCTTTTAATAGTTGGAATCTAGGTAGCGAGCTTTACAAGAGGAAAAAGGAGAGGCGTCACCATGGATCATTCCCACTCAACCATTGAGGAATTACTTGAGGCACTGATGATACGATGAGGTAACCACCACATGCAGGTGGAGCCATGGTCTGCCCATTAATTCAGTGTATGCGGTGTCTTGAGAGATAACCATAAACTTAGTACTCGCAAGTAGGCCACCAAACTGGGTCTTCAAACAGATATTACCGACCGGGGTCTGCTTTGTCCTATCATAACCTTGGATTTTCAGGTCAAAGGGAGTCAATTCATCCTTGGACAACCCCAGTTTCCGCAGTGTCTGTGTTGGGATAAGGCTGATCCTGAAGCCTATGTCAACAAGGCAGCGGAAAACTTCCACGCTGTTGAACTGGCTAGTGATATACAATGGGAGAATGTGACCCTGTATATGAGAACCTTCATCTTCTCTAGAGAATGAGATGATGTCCTGACATTCAGCATTCTCGATTGCCTCAGTGTGAAAGTCCTCTGCAGCTTCTACCTCCATCTCAAACTAGAGGGGGCTTCTTAAAGCCTCAGTGAGGGCCTCACGCATATCTTCCAATTAGAGAAGGGCCTCAAGGATGGAAAACCTTGCTGGGATACTATCAAGGTTCTTGAGAACATCATACTTCCACGCTAGGCATGAACTTATGATAGCTAGAGGTCGCTCTATGACAGGCGGTATGGTGGCCCCTGTCGGCTGGACCGACGGCTGACTGGTGGTGGGAATGTCCCGCTGCTCACTAGTCGAAGCATGTGGAGTGACTACTGAATGGGGGAAAGCTGGCTGAGACTGGTCTAAAATGGGGCATGGATGATCACAGTGAGTTCTAAGTGGCTCCGCCTAGTCCAACAGCACAAACGGTGGTGGAGGCGGACCTGAGGACACCAGATGGGGAGGATGCACGTGATGAGCTCTGTGTTGGGCCTATTGTCTAGTCTCAGTGGCATGCACGGCCTGGCTAGAGGTTCCAAATGATGTGGCTCAACAACCCATATGGCTGTGACTCTGTCGTCGTGGACGTCAGCTGGGTATGTTGGGGAGATCTTCATGGCGCTCCCCGTTGTCGGGAGTCATGTAGGGGTTTACGAGTTCCACGGTGTTAACCGAAGCGTACCCTTGACTGTCACTTGAAGATTCATCCGCTAATGGGCGGATCCTGGGAGGAATGCCTATCTCCAGGGGCATAAAGTCACCGAGATTATGGGACAACAATGACATTGGTGGGAACGTTTCTTTCCATTTTGTCGCTGGTGTTTTCTCTTCTTTGGAGGAGGCTGACTGAGATGATGATGCAGAAGTGGTGGTCACAGCTTATGAATTCTCTAGCCAATTTAGGCATGCACGGATGATACCATGGGCACAAGAAACCATTTTTTTAGCCATCCAATCATCATAATTTTTGGACCTACAGTTATAAACCTTCTTCCACTCGCCCTCACTGTCGCTACTGTTGTCTGGCCTTACGACGACGCATGCCACTTGTGCTGAGGCTGGGCCCAACCTGACTATGTTGTTATCAACTTGGTCTTGAATATAGTCTTTGAGCACATAGAACTACTTGAGAGTGTGCCCTAGGGTCCAGTGATAGGGGCAGTAGTTAGGTCGATCAGTGAAGTTCGCCTCTTCTGGCCTTCTGCACTCAAGAAAACGTACAATCCCCTACTCCATGGCACTTCAGAAATAGACAGGGACCTAATTCTCGTTGAATGAGTAGGTCTGGTTTCTTCTGTCTAGAAAGGGGGGACTTAGAGCTTGGCCCTAATGAGGATCTGGAGGAGCCTGTCGAGGAGGCAAGGCCTGATTTTCCTACCTTGGTGGTGGCTACGCGTTGCACGGGGGCACCTGTCGATTCTGAGGCGGATGCTGCTGGGCTGGAGTCTATGCCTATGGTGGCGGGCCTCTGTGAGGTTGCGGAGGTGGCTCCACTAGTAATAATTCCAGATGTCTAGGGGCCACTATTTGGGCTACCTTGGTAGGCTCGACTCTATCATCCCTCCATGCGGGAATTACAGGGGGCAACGGACGTTCCTGGCTGGCCTATTGCAGGGATTCTTCTAGGCGTTAGGTCTTATCAGAGAAGTCTCAGAATCCTCCAGGGTTGTTCTGGGTGATCAGAGAGGGAACTAGTTCCATCTTGACATTCCCTATGCACATCGTCAGTAATTTCTCTTGAGTCAGTGGAATGTCAATGGAATACGTGAGTGATTTCCACCGGGTGAAAAAGTTGGCAACGTGCTCTCAGGCCTTTGCTTGCACTTGAATAGGTATGTGATGCTAGTTTTGTATGTGGTGGAGCTGAAATTGTAGAGGAATTGCCTGCGGAGGTCCTCCCAGCTGATCACTGATCCGATGGGGAGCTGGTTGTACAAGACAAATGCAGGACCCTCCAATGTCTTTACAAAACATCGGATCTTGGCAGCCTCCTATTGCACTGGAGTCCCTAACATGGGCCCACACATTGAGGTGAAGTGGGTCAGATGTTTTGGCAGGTACCATGTCCCATTTAATGGGGAAAAGTTGGGATTCCCAAAACCCGCAGGTGCGGGAATATCATCCACCCATGTCGGGTATGGCTTTCCATCAGGTGGGAGTGCCACTTGTCGCGTTTCCAACGCCTCGAGGTGGGTGATGAGGGAAACCATTAGATCATCTGGACGGGGGTCCCTATCTTAATAGGGGTCCCTAATCATGAGTGCGTTGGCGGGTTCTTCAACATGGTAAGGTGTCTTGGCGGCTTGTGGAGCGGCTGGGGGAGCAAGATGCGAGGCAGTTGGGGGAACCCGAGCCGGGTTCCTTGGATTGTTGCGCTATTCCAGAGGGTTTGGCAAGACATACCGCACCCTCTTTCCATAAGTTCTTGCCTCAAACCTGTCTATAGGGTCAGGATGGTCAGGGTCACCTAGAGGCAGCTCGCCAAGGGGAAGTTGTTACTACCCCTGCTGCCCTGGACTAGGATTTCCGTAGTCTGGCATTTGCTCTGCAGCACATTCAGTGAGGAAGTTATCAACCAAATTCTTCTATTCGGAAAGTTGTTGGTGAAACACGACCTGCTCGGGGTCCTCCTCCATCTTCTGCACTAAGGCGGATGGGTCGAAGTGTTTGGAAGATCCAAGGTTCTCTTTACCCTTTCCGTGATTTTGGCTAAGGACCAATGCCTCAATGGGCACAGGGAGACCTAGCAGATTCCTCTACTGGCGAGTAACTCTTCCCGATGGATCAAACAGTGGTAGGAAGTACTTGGGGAGTAAGTCCCCATCAAGAAGCTCCACCTCATCCTCCTCATCCACTATGGCGGCCATGTTGACCGTGACCCTTCCTAGGGGCATGTCCTCAATATCGCCTGGCGAGTCGGGCTGTCGTCGGATAGGACTGAAGAGGAGGGTAGGATATTTCCCCCAGTTATAGATTTGTACATGGTGGGAAGCCTCCATGATAATCTTGTGGAGTACCTTGAAACTATGAATGCATTGTTGTTGGAGGGCCCTACGGCGGCCTGGTGACTTGGGGTGCTGGGCCACGAGGAGTTCGGCCAAATCAACTAAACGACATTGCTTTCCAATGTCATCAAAATTAACTTGGATCCTAGGATAAACCACTCACTATTGACGAAGGAATAAGTGAATCACCCAGAGGGTTTGGTGGAAAAACTCAACTTCCTCTAGGGTGAGGGATTTCAGCGTGTAGAAATTTAGCGCTGCCACGGGTAGAACATCTCAGGGAAGTGGTTCACTGTGAGGATATTCCATAAGCTCCTCATCTTGGATTCAGGTTCTGGCCCTTTCTTTCCCCATTCATCTACTGGGGTGGCTGAGGAACTGGAAGCAGTACTGAGGAAGACCGCTGGGACGACAGCCTAGCTGGTGGAGAGTATAGTGAGCAGGCTGACTAACCGCCGAATCATGGGTTTTCCTATGAAGAGTGTAGTGACCTAGCCACCACATCATGGTAGGATTGGCTGACAGCTATAGTTCTTGGAACAGGGTCTAGGGCTACTAGCGATAGGCCGCACTGCTGCTCACCTACCATTAGTCCTCAGAATAACTATCTGTGATCTCTAGTCGAGGTAGAGAGTGCTTCCGGTGATTATGGTGGTGATTTCATGATCGTAACCTATAGGGTTACCAAATTTTCATCCTTCTGGATATACCTACAAATGGAGGTGGGAATCTGATGGACCTCACATTCTGGGAGTACTAGACTAATGCACCTCGTTCTTGCCCTATCCCTTGGCTCGAAGGCGCGAGGGGATGGTTTCTGCACTGAGTCGTACTCCACTTCGGAGTATGAGAAGCGGATTGGTTTGATCTCTATCCGGAACTTCCACAAATCCTTCATATGGCAGCAATGACCCACCTTCCTTCCCCTGGATGGCTCTTCTGGATAGGGTAGATTACTGACGTGAGGAATTCCTTCAGCCATACTGGTGCTGGGGCAGAGAGGGTTTCCACTTGAGTAGGCCGGGGTGCGCGGATCAGAAGGTCA
This sequence comes from Viscum album, assembly GCA_963277665.1. Taxonomy (NCBI): domain Eukaryota; kingdom Viridiplantae; phylum Streptophyta; class Magnoliopsida; order Santalales; family Viscaceae; genus Viscum; species Viscum album. The sequence continues at coordinate 510,408,257 of OY728136.1, read as the reverse complement.
GATATCAAAAGGGATATGGGGAGGACCGCTATGGAAAGTGCTTGAGTGGGTAGGACATCTACTAGAGATGGTAGGAGCATGGAGAGGACCGCCACATTTACTTCCCCTAGTGACATCAGTGTGAAGAAGGTCCTCGTATTGGTCGAACTGAACACGTGTAGGACCTCCATGTCGTGGGTTGATAAAGCGAGGTTTTCATTCGCTTCTCTAGTCACTGAGGTAGGGAGGACCTTTTCCAGCAGTTGTGAAGACATGGGGAGGTCCCCCACATTGAAGAGTGACCATATGTACAACGTAACCGTACCTGCAGTCTGTGCCAGGAGGAATGACTCCATATCAGGTGTAGTGGGCATGAGAGAGACTTTAGTAATAAGTGTCACTGCCGCAGGGAGGACCCTCATTTGGACTGAAGGTGGCATGGGGCAGACCTCCATGATGATCTTGGAAGTGTGGAAGATCCGCGTTCTCCATGGTAGTGGTACGGGGAGGACCTCAGCATCGGGTGTCATTGCCACAGGTTAGTCTGTGACATCCACTGTCTATGACGGTGACCAAGAGAGTCGACCCAGCCTGCCCATGGGGCGGTTGGGGCCTCAATCCAGGTTGGGCATATGAATGTCCCTGTTCAGCATACACAGGGAGTGGGTGGTATGTGTCAGTGGTGGCTCAGGCCATAGTAGCCGCTGAGGTTGATGCCCCTTGGCAGGCATCCTCTTCGTCTTGTGCCCGACGCTAGTGTCGAGTTAGATGGACCAGAGCCGGTGGTGTAGGTGCATGAATTACTTGCTCTTCATCTAGTAAGACCGGGCAGCGGCGTTGGCGCAGCTGGGTGGGAGCCCTCACTGGGAGCCCTTGAAATGGGACTCTAACCGGGCTAGCCCGAACATCCCCTACCTCATCAGCATAGGGCATAGAGCCGTTGAAGCGTTTCGGGGACAGGATCCTGGAACGGTTATATGTTGGGTTGGGGAGCATTGGCTCCCTGTGCATCCCTCAGGGGTGGTGTTGAAAATGAGGTGTAGACACCTCTAAATACAAGTGGTCCATATCCTGAGTTGGGATAATTCCCTCCTCCTCGTACCAGCGTATGAGGTCATTGATCACTATTCTTTGGATGACCTCAAACAGGGATATGGGGCATGGGAGCCCCCATGGTCATGGGTGTAGAGGATGTTGCAGAAGAGGCGGAACTATGCGGGACTGCTATATTGTCACTTCCCCTTCCCCTATGTCGGTGGGAAGGCGGTGACCAAGTTCCGGGTGCAGTATCTTGGTTTCTAAAAACAGGGATATTAACTCATCAGTGCTGGAAGAAAATGGAAATTGACGACCAGTAACCCAGCGCCATCCCATCTTCCATGGTTGGTAAGATGGATCCACACTGACAACGTCGCAGACTGGGACATCCAACGTTCTACTGCCCCAACTTCTAGTGAGTTTCACTCAAGGCCCACTATTTTCTTGGTGGGACCTAGCACCAGATATCTGGATCCAGTGACATGCTAATCCATTGATTCCTTGAATGATACTAATCTCTACATTGAGGAGACGACATTCACATCAGGTTCACCATTTCTATTTTCGAGGCTTTCACTGAGGCACGTGCATCCTTATATGGAGGACGTGCAGCTGTTTCCCCACATTCCCACTTTCCAAAGGTGGTAAGCATCTATTCCATATTCAGGGATGTTTTATCCTTGATTGAAACAGGATGATGGGACGTCGGTTCTTCCTTCCGTGGATTCCTCCTCGGAACTCTTCACCTAGTCCGAGTCTCCCTTATAGATTTAAGACGTTGTTCGTAAAACTCTTCTTGGTGCCATATCTTCAAGGACACCAGTTAATTACACTGATTCTGTCAGAACACTCCAAAGGGTCCGGTCAGGGCAGCAACCTTCGGTCAGGGGAGTAGTCACGTTGGACATCACTGGCGTGTCTTGATACTGGAACACTGATGCATCTAGGTTTCTTCCACTTATTATAGGGCTTCTTGAGGGCAAGAAAGACTGAGGCATCCCACGTCGAATGTGAGGAATTATATGACATAGGCATTTCTCTTAGGTTTTCTTCAGTTTCCCATGTTTAACACAGGGTGTGCCATAAGTTTAACATCCAACGGAGACAGATCAGACTGATCAGAACACTGACTAGAGTGGATCAGATGAGCATAACCCCTGGAGGACACACTGATATAGGTGGGTTGACATGACCTCACCGGGATGTGGCGACCTGGGTAAGAATCAAGATGAATGATGGGGTGATGAGTGAAATGGGTGGTGAATGGGATGGAACCGCCGTGAAGACGACAGTAATGTTGGGATTGAGTCTCAGGGAGACTTCCTACGTATCCCCGTGGAAGAGAATCAAAGTCTGCGTAGTTCATGAGGGCGATGGGACGCCTAAGGAGTCCATTCATGAGAATGGACACATGGATGGGACCCAGAGGAAGTGGAACCTCTGTGTTAGGGCATGAACTTCTCAAGACACATAGGCTCGGTGGAAAGGTCAGGTGATAATCTTGAATTGGGGTGTACACATAGGAAAACAACCTGATGATGTGTATGGGGATTACGTGTGGTTAGCAGCCCAAGTTGGTCTGATTCCATTTGGATGGACCAAAGATGAGGGTCCCAGCAAATGGGATTACAATAGCTTGCCGCTAAGTTGGGGATGCAATGGCTTACCGCTGATTGAGGTCGCAACGGCTTACCGCTGGATGGGGTTGATCCTCATGGAAGATTCCTACGTACCCTGCCTAAGAGACAAAGATCAGACCCACATAGTTCGTATGGAATGGGGGTCGGTGGAACGACGTGGAGGAGGACCTGGGGTCCAAATGAATGATGGGATTGAACCTCATAAAGGCTTCTTACGTACCATTCCTTGTCAAGGATCAAGGACCTTGTAGTTCATGGAGGAGTTTGGTGAACCGACATGAAGGGGGATCAGAACCAATGGATGGTGGGATTAAACCTCAGGGAGGATTCCTACATACCTCACCTTCACAGGGATCAAAGGCCATGTATTTTAGGTATGGTTGTAGGGATTACACTCTAGGCTACTCAGGGTGTTGGGTGAACCGGCGTGAAGATGGTCGGAACAACCGGGTGTTGGTCTTGAACCTCAGGGAGGCTTCCTACATACCTTTCCTTAGAAAAGATCAAAGTCCACATAGTTCAAGATGATGGTGTGGGTATTACACTCTAGGCGACCCGTGAGAATGGATGTCATGGTTGATGCTTTTTCTAAGCCCATGTGAGTCATGCTCGGTGTGAGAAACAAGAGGTAGCAGAGACCCAACGATCACATCGTGAAAGGTGCATCTGTGGGAAGTGGAGTGGGGCTTACACATGATTAGTGTCCCAAAGAGGAAATAGGAGCTTACACATGATGAGCCACCCAAGTGATGGAGATTGGGACTTACTCTAGGGTTGAGGCTTCAGTGGTAAAAGCCCAACAGGAGGGGGATTTGGTACTAAAGAAAGGCGGAGTAAGGATGCTACCTCCTACAAGAAAAGCTTGTGGGGATTACACCAAGATAGTTGCCCTTCCCCACGGACAAGCGCCGCCGCAGCAAAGAGAATCTCATTCCATTTGAGGAAGATTTCACTTCTGTTGAGACGAGAAGACGTGCATAATGTCCAAGGTGGGGGACCCTGCATAGGATGCATGGGGTGATGTCACAGTTTAACATCGTGTGCTGAGGACGATGGTGCTTGGCAGTTTAACGTCCTGCAGCTCGGATTAGGTTGGTTCTCTCCGCACCCCTAAGACATATATAACTGATACCTGCCCGCCCTTGGTGGAAGGAATACATCGAAAATAATGTGATTTGGGGGTGTTGAGAGGTAATCCCATTGGGGGTCCATGTTAGCATGTCTATGCGAAGAAGAAATATTTGTTAGCGTGCCTATGCAAAGAAACATGAGGTGAACCAACACAACGGGCGGTATAGTCTAAGGGACTTTGAAGTTGTTTCGTGTAAACCTGAAGGGCCACATGTGAAAAGTAGTTGTAGAGAAAAAGGGGCCATCAGTAAAAGCCTTGTGATGCTCCGGTACTCCATGAAGTAGAGGGACTCCGCAAAGGGATGTGCTTCATGAAGTGCAGTCTCCTAGGCTAGGGATAGGGCACAGGTGCATATGGGAGGAGATTCGTGAAGTAGAAAGGCATTCACGAAGAAATGTCTCGCGAAGTAAGGGTACCTTGCAAATCATAGCATTGTGAAGCAATGTGCTTCACGATGCACAGTGACCCGACCTTGTAACTTGGGTTACATGCGCATGGAGGGTGTTTCGCGAAGCGTAAGAGCTTAATGAAGACCCGAGTCCCCTTATGGATTTCCTTCCTCCGTGAAGACCTGTGGGCTCCACAAAGGGAATCCATCTTTGCAGAGGGGGGAATTCATGCGAAGGTAAGGCACTTCATGATGCTGAAGTACCTTAAAGAGCTCATGGTTTGCAGAGCATAGGTGCTCCGTGAATCGAGAGATAGGACGGTGAAAGGTCGGAGAGTCCATCGTTTGGGCTCGAGGGCAGCCTGGTATTTATAGGCAAGAGGTGCCGCAAAGCAGGGTTCACTCAACGCCAAGACGAAACTTTCCTCATGGTGGGTCGGGAACGTCAAAGGTGTTCGCAGAGCCGTCCTGCCTCCTTACTTCACAGTGGGTCGGGAACATCAATGGGGTTTGCGGAGCCATCCCGCCTCGTTGCTTCGCGGCAGGTCGCAAATGTCAATGGGTTTCACAAAGCCATCCCACCTCATTGCTTCGCGGCGGGTCGCGAATGTCAAAGGGGTTCGCAGAACCGTCCCATCTCATTGCATCATGGTGGGTCACGAATGTCAAAGAGGTTCACGGAGCCATCCCGCCTTGTTTCTTTGCAACGGGTTGTGAATGTTAAAGGGGTTCTCAGATCCATCATGCCTCGTTGCTTTGCAGTGGGTCGTGAATGTCAAAGGGATTCGCATATCCATCCCGCCTCATTCCTTCATGGAGGGTCACGAAGGAGATCTTTTGCGTTGGCCGTAGGGATCCGGGGGCTTCACGATCCGTCTTCACGAGGTAGTCCCTCATACTTTCAGAATGTTCGGTTCGCCCCCAATTTTGGCATCAAAAGTCATTGAGAACATCTTGACAATGGTGAAAGGGAAGACACAAATTTCCGCTCATATCATAGAGACTTTCCAAGATATCATCATGGCGACAATATCAGTACCCAAGGAATATAAGCATAACTATGTCCCCATGGGAAGGGTGGATCATCAACATCTCACCTTGAAATAGATACATACTTTTGTTCTCGTACAAGAGGGTCATGGGGCATACTCCCCCATATCATACGGACAACCAGATCAGGAAAATACACCCATTCCGACGTGAGATAATCGACTTATTCTGAAAGGCACTCCAAGGTAGGCACATACAAGTACCCATGATAACCACTATTCCTAGTAGGTGGCTCTAACTTTTTTTTAAGAATGTGTCCATGGAAAAGGATTACCAAAATTAGATATAAAATCAAGAGCAGATCTGCGATCTAACTCCACTTAATGCTGGAGTTCTTGAAGCCCTCAAACATTCATCTGTTGCAGCTAAAGATCCTACCCTTCCATTACCAAATCATGGGAGTTGTATAAGTAATTCTGAAGTTCATCATCCAAAATTTCCTCATGAAGGATTACTTCATGATAATCTGGTCAATATTGAGAACCTATCTCTTGATGAGATCCATGAAAACCATCTGTGTGTCCAGAAGACCAAGAAGAAAGAGGGTTTACCCCTTGGTCTAATCCACTATGATATTCCTCTCCATGATGTCATTCACTATGAAAGTATTCTCTGTAGTAGTTATTTTCATTTTCAAGATATTTATCCAACTGAAAATTTAGTGATGATAAATACCTCTTATCATGAGGCACTTTCACATACAAGGATAGTCATGTATGACGCCTTATCACTGGTGGGTGAATTTTTTTCTCAGTTGGAGGATAGCCCAAGGTAGCGGTAATTCTCTGAACCACCCTTAGTCCATTTATCTTGCAATGAAATAGAGGAACCCTCTACTAATCTTTTTGATTCTGATGAAATGGAAGAGAAACACCAACTTTGGTTTGATTAGATAGAGGAGACTCTAGAAAAATATGAAGAGGATATGTAGATCATGAGAAAAAACTAGATAAAAATGAAATACCGATAAGGTATTGTCCTTTGGGCACTCAATAAAACATTCCAGAGATGTTGAAAATAGATTGTGTGCATGAAATTTTCCTCAACATGTGGAAAAATATTCATCATTTGAAGGAAAATATATTACCTTATGATGAATACCCAAGTCATATCAAGGTAATATAAGGGTTATAGGGATAAATTGACTTGGAATCTCTCGTATATTCCCAATGTCCAAATATTGAGAAGAATCAAGGATCCATTCAATGTTTATAACTCAATGAATTAACAAGTTTTTGATGATTGATCACAGATTCCCCATCTGGTGTTCATATCAGAGGACGGGGTGCACATGGAGAATTTCATTTCACTACACTGCAAAGCTATATAATCCCACCAAAATTAGTCTCATGCTATGTTATTTCCCTTGGCCTATTACAACAGAACAATTTTGTTCATAACCAAAGATATTCTCAGTAAGAAAAGGCCTCTACCGAATTCCACCAAGGTTATGCATAAAGAGAGCAACCTATTGAAATAATTTTTCATCAAGAATTTCAGAACATCAAGCAATCATCCTTCTTAGAGGATTTCATCCACCATATTATGAAAATGTATAAAATAGCATAATGGTCTTCTGAATTAGGTGATTTAAGTGAGTGCCAGATAATTTGCCCGACAAATGTTCAGACTATAATTCATAAAATTAGAAGAATATATGTGATGATATCATCCATAAAAATTCAAGAGACACCCAATTTTACAGGACTGAGGGATTTTTTAACCCAATACTCAGAGCCATCAAACAGAGCAAAAAGGGTTGATAAAGAAGAACACGAAAAGAACCATCCCATAGGGCTGTGGAAATTTTCACACTCACAATCTCCTCCTCAGTAGAAGTCAGTTTCATCCCGATTAGGGAATAAGGTGAAGAATGAATGCACAACTGAACTATATTAGGATTCCATTCATGTAACTATCAACCAAATAGTTCTTGGAGAATAAAAAAAAGGAGGAAAATTTCTTGGGAATGGCGCATAAGAAGGCGATCTCACAAAGATATAGATAGAATGCCAACAATGAATTATGTGTTAGTGAATGTCATCAATATCATCATTGAAGATCCTCCATAAATTGAATCCAGTTTAGAGGATTCAAAGGATGAGGTTATTATTCATAATGTGGTCTACAACAAAGAAAATTAAGGTGGTGTGCGTACTCGGAATTAGAGGCTTACCCAAAATTTAGGTATCCCCTCAAATAATCAACTTCCACCAATTTGAAAGGCACCTAATAATGAAAAAAGTAAATATCAGACCATGAATCACCTTTTTCTCTTAGATAATATCAATCCCTTTCACTTAAGGAAGTAATTTCTCAAAAAGATTAATAGATGAAGGATTTGAGAAGACTCAATGAAGAGTTACTCTAAAGTATCATTCCTACCATATATGATTCACAAGAAGATCCTCAGCGTTCACTTCCAATAAAAGAACCTTCGAAAAGAGGGTTTATTATAACTACTTATGCAGATAATGGATTACCTCTATTTAAAGTAAAACTAGATCAGGGTAAAGAACATCCTTAAAAGATTTTCCCCATAGTTTATCCATAGAAAATATCAGTAGAACCACCACCTATGGTCCTACTAGTCTCTGCACCAGTTTAGGATCTATCTGCATCACCTGTTCATGTCCCATCTCATCCATATATTCCTGTAATTCTTATTAACACCATAAATTCATTGAAAAATCAATTTGATGCTATGGAATGATGGCGCACACTAGTTCAACCAAAAAAAGAAGGCTTATCCCAAATGGGTAGATCCAAATCCTCCCTGACAAAACTTTTTGAATCCCACATTTACAATCTTCAATGGCTCAGAAGATTCAGAGCAGAACTTGATGAATTTCTTCTCTTATTGTGATCCAATGATGGGGACCCCTGAGCAACATGATATAGTGAAACTTAGATGCTTCGTTCAATCATTGTTGGGGACGTCCTTTGTATTGAACACAAGCTTGCAGTCTTGATCAATCACTGGATAGGAAGATCTCTATTAGAAGTTTCTTTTTCAATTTATCTCAATGTTGTAGAAGACAACAGTCTTAGATCTCACAAACTTAAAATAAAGGGATAATGACAGAGTCTCAAATTTTATTTCTAGGTGGAAAGGATTGAATTTCCCCTTAAACCTATTGCTCCCTCAAGTAGAAATGTAGGAATATTTGTGTACAAAATCTCTGTGATGAGTTGTGCACACTATTAATCCTAGTAAAATACACATAAGGGTTTTATAATCTGTCCTCGATTTCTCAATGGGTGGAAAAATCCCTAGCATAGAAAAAGATTCAAATCCCTATTAATTCCATCAACTTCAGGGATAATAATAATAAAATTAGAGGCCACTATAGTTACACTTAATAAGGCCCTTGTAACCACTCCTACTTCAAAGCCCTCATCATACCGTAGGGCTCCACATCCTGAGTTTCACTAGAAATGACCACCTATTTAGGATGATCAAATAGATCATAGGTGGAAACCATTTGAGGAATTGGAAAAAGGTCTATTATTTTCAAAATGACCAAATCACTGTCTACTTTATTTCAGCTTTGGGAAAAAAATTAGTTCAGTTTCCAAAGCCCAAGAAGCCTAAAAAAGAGGGTGAGGAGGATCTCCCAAACTATTTTCCCTTCCATAAAATGTTGGGGAATCCCATCCAAGAGTGTTTTATTTTCAATAACCTCCTATAAAAGATGGTGGATTCTAGGAAAGTGAAATTGAAAAATTCACAAACCTAGGTAGTCTATGTTTTTTTATCGATCTAGAGGAGGACAGGAAGTGGAAATAAGTTAAAATATAGAATAAGTAGAAGTTTTATGACTGGATGGTTCGAAAAAAATCAATCAGACTCATTCTATCCAATGAACATCGTTGAAACAACCAACTCTAACTCCTACCACTTCTACTAAAGAAAAGATAGATTTATCAAAATCCCAATACTCTAAAGGCCCATCCCCAAAGAAGTTACATGGATGGAAGGATAAGTAACAAACATATAAAGATGATCTCATATCAAGGCCAAATTTTTCCTTAACCTTAGAAGATTTCATGCCGACCATCTCAAAAGCACAGGCACCTGCCCTCCAAATAGTACAACAAGAGTCAACTCCCAAGGAAGAGTCTTCATCTGATGAGGAGTTGATATTTGTTTCCATTAATGTTATTCACTTAATGGATCCCTTCTTAAATGATGATTTTGATTACGAGTATGATTTACCTACACTTTATTAGGTAACTAGGGGAAGTGGTCGTCAGGGTCGAGGATATAGGGGAAGACTTGGTTGTGTTCAAAGCCATTACTTCAATCATACCCCTACTCAAACTTTTTATGTTGTAGAAACTCATTGGAGAACCCAACAAAGGGCTTATCAGGAATAAGGGAACTCCACCACACATGATATGATATTCCCTGACAATATAATCTTTGAAGACCCATTAGAGGATATGTAACCACCTACTCAGCGAGTGGGAATACCTAGTTTTCCTAATCCACCATGAGTATAAATACTTCTAGATTCTACCCCAAAAGAGGGTCCATCCACATCAGGAACCTCATCTCCTAAGGCACCTGTGAAAGAGAATCTCCGTGCTGAAAAATGAAGACCTCTAGACCAAACGTATGATGTTTTAAAGAAAAAGGATCTAGTATTGTCCAAGTTACTGATCCTGGATTCCCTAAGTCTATCAGAGGATCTCTAAGAAGCACTCATTGAGGCATTGTCAATCCCTTAGGAATTTGATGTTGAGGTCGATGCTGCTGAATTATATCATGCATAAAATTATCCTACAGAATTCCATGAGGTCAATTATTTCACCAATCAAGATTAGGATGATAACATACAAGGACGTGTTAGACCCTTGTATATATCCGGTAGGCTAAATGATATTGATATCCAATGATCCTTCATTGAAAATGGCTCAGGATTCAACCTCATCCCAATTTGGAAACTTCATTAACCGGGTCTCAATGAATCTCACTTGTCTCCCTCCACTCTAATGTTATAGGGTTATAAAAATAATGATTAGGAACCTCTCAACAAGATCACACTCATAACTCTATTCACGTATCTTATATCCGACTCAAGGTTCATGGTGTCCCGGTAGGACATAAATTTCAATGTTCTACTGGGAAGACCTTGGCTATTTCAATATGTGGCCATTCCTTCATCATACCACCAAGGTCTCAAATATTCTCTCAATGGCCAAATTGGGACATTTTATGGTGAAAAAGACCCATTAAAATCTTTCGAAACATAATACATCAATGTAGGATTCTATCATAATGAAGGAAATAAATCAATGGCTAATGATGCTACCTGAATAAATTCCTTGAATGGATTAGAGATGATCCTAGCTAAAACTTTAAAGAATCTCAATACAGATTATGTTCTACATATTAATCAAATTGAAGTAGTGGTCCAAGATTCAAATTTTCATAAAAAATATTCTATAATGTCAGTCACGATATTTGGGCCTAATGTAACTGAAGAAGTTACCAACTCTATAAGTGATAATGAAATCTTGAGTGAAAATTTATTCATTCCATCCCTTGATCTTCAAAAAATGCTAGTTCTATTAGCTAAACTAGAAGAAGTTATAGTTACTATAGTACATGTTGACAAGAATCATTTGCATTCCCTTGTTTCCCTTTTAGAACTCCAAGAAGGCTTCATGCCAATAAAAAATCCTGAAATGATTACCTTATCCTTCAGATGTCCAAATGGTGACTCCCATTTTCCTTATGAGGAACTTTATTTATAAAATACTTCAATGGAAGAATCAAAAATAGTGTATCATGAGTAATAGAAAGAAGAACAATTTCTTAAGGACACCCCTCCAGTATTTGAGGTAGGTTTATCCACCTCTGTGGATGAACTCAGAGAAATAAATTTGGGTACAAACGAAGATCCACACCCCACTCTAATTAGTGTTGAATTAAAACCCAAAGAATAGAAGGAATACACATCCTTCCTAAAGTATCACTAGGATGTGTTTTCCTAGAATTACATAGAGATTCCCAGCCTTGGCCTCAAGGTGGCCACATATCATTTGGGTTTTTTAGAAGAGATTTAGGGATACAAGCAGACAAAAGGAAGAACACACCCAAATCATGCCTCCAAAATTGAAGTTTAAGTCAACAAGATTATTAAGTCCAACTTCACCTGAGTGGTTCAATATCAAATGTGGTTATCCAATATTTTACTGGTGAAAAATAAGAATGAGAAAATAATATTTTTCATTGATTTCAGAGATCTCAATCAGTGTTGTCCCAAAGATGACTTCTCGGTTCCGATCACAGAACTATTGATTGATACAACAGCTATCTACCCAGATCTCTCCTTCATAGATGTCTATTCAAGGTATAACCACATCTATATGTCCCTAAAATATGGGGAATCATTAGACTTCAGATCCCCTAAATGTGTATTTTTCTATCAGGTAATGCCCTTTGGCTTGAAGAATACTAGTGCAATATACCAACGTGAAATGCACCACATCTTCAAACCCTTATTGGGAAAATTTGTTTAATGCAATGTTGATGATCTAGTGGTCAAATCACGACAATGTTATAATCACATGACTAACATAGAGACCATATTCATCAAGCTTCAAAATCATATTATGAAGATAAACCCCTTGAAATGTGTTTTTAGGAATCATCTGGAATATATATCTATTTTTTTGTATGCCATCACAACATCGAAGTAAATCCCAAGAAGACTAAATCTATCCTAGGTATGTCACCTACTTGAAACTTGAAAGAGTTGAGAGGACTACAAGGACACTTGGACCATATTCGATTCTTCATATCCTATTCAGTAGGAATGTGTTTTACCGTCATCAAATTGATGAAGAAGGGGGTCACATATCAATGGACCAATGGCTTCTAAGAAGAATTGGATACCCTCAAGAAATACCCCTTGATAGAGCTTGTATTGATTCCACCTGTTGAAGGAAATCCACTCATTATTTATGTGACAACCTTAGAGAGATCTCTGGGCACCTTACTTGCAAAAAAGAATGATGTTGGAAATGAAAACAACCTTTAATATCTCATTAAAACAACGCTTTATATAGAGAATCGATATTCAGATATTCAGAATAAGTTCTTAGCATTAATCTTTGCAGTTCATAAGCTGAATAACTACCTATAACATCATGAGGTCCACTTGGACTCTCATAACAACCTGCTCAAATTTATCCTCAGTCATCTTATGTTGATAGGACATCTGGAATGGTGGGTAGTTATTCTGCAGTAGTTTGATATAAAGTTTGTGCTATAGAAAGAAATAAAAGGCAATTAATTGTTGGAATTATTTATTGAGCATCCATATATGGATGAAACATCATTATGTACTGAGCTACTTGATGAAAAAATATTCTCTATTCAGGAATTCCCCAAATATGGGAAATGTATTTTGAAGGCACTTCAAGAAGTCCAATGGGAAAGAGAATGGAAGAACCTAAGATCAATAAAGTTGGTTTAGGAATTGTACTTATCTCCCTAGAAAAGGAAGTGTTTCCATACTCTTTCCATTTATTAGAAGGTGATACAAACATGAAGTAAATATCAGTCTCTCATTGTAGGATTGGAATTTGAAATCCAAGTACTAGTGTACCACCTGGAAGTGAAGGGTGATTCAGAGTTGGTAATCAAACAGATTAATGGGGATTATATCATTTGAAAAGAAGAGCTAATTACCTTATTTAATTATGTTTGAGGGTTAATGGAAGAATTTACATCCGAACCAACATTGTCTTATTTCCTATGGTCAAAAAATTTCCAAGATAACGCATTGGAAAATGAAGCTACAACCCTAGATGATCCAAACTGGGATGAAGAAATCATCAGAATTGCTCATCGTCATGTGGATTCAACTTTTATTCAAATAAGAATAGAGGAAATCAATGAAATTAGTCCCATTCCCAAACCACTTGTTCCTACCATGGGATGGATGACACCCATCATGGGATATTTCCAAGATAGATTAATCCAACCAAATAGAATTGTAAGAGAGAAGATCCAATGATGAGCAGTTAATTACATAGGATTTCATAGATTTCCCTAAGAAGTGTCATCCCTTATAGGTGCATGCCAACTTCATCCATCAAACCCTAGAGTTTCTATATAAAACCAAATACTTATTCCCATTTTCTACATGGGGAATGGATGTAGTAGGACCTTATCCTTCAGCTACAACTAAGCAGATCAAGTACATCGTTACTACTACTGATTGCTTCTCAAAATAGCCTGATACGATACCTATAAAGGAATTCAGTGCCAAAATAATTTTTATCTTTGTAAAAGATAATTTCATAACTATATTTGGTTTCCTTCATACCATATTGATGGAAAAAGAAACCAATTTATATTCTACTGAGGTAGGAAAGTTATATCATGAATACAATATCAAATCCAATGATTCGTCCCACTATCTTGTAGTGTAAAATGGATAGAGAGGGGATTTCAACAAGAATTTTTCAAACATAATTCAAAAGATGGTGGAAAATATAATAATTATTGTCCTGATAAAATCATGCATTTCTTTTAGGCTTACAAGACTAATACCCATACTGGCACAAGGTCATCCATGTACTCATTGGTATACAATACCGAAGTATTTATGCCCATTAAAATTCTATTTCCATCACTATGAGTTGCCATCAGTGATCAATTATCCACTAATGAGCATCCCCATAAAGAACTGGATGAGTTGGAGTGACTGGAAAAAATAGATTGAATACCTTTCATCACATGGAGGTCTATCAGAACCAAATAGCATGAGATTTAAACAAGAATATCTAGCTTCGTTTATTCCTCCAAGGAGAGTTGGTTTTGGTCCTTAAGACTCCAATTATACCAGGAAAGAAGCCTCCAAAGCTTGACCCAAAGTGGGAAGGACCTTACTCTATATGTAAGTTTTATTCTAACGGAGATTATTCTTTTATATCAATGGATGGAGAACTTACTACAACTCCAAGAAAAGCATGGTTCCTAAATAAGTACTTTTTGTAATCACACAATGTTAGTACTAGTTATATGATGATAAATGACTTTACAACCTTTTTCCATATTATAAAACATTAAACTGCGTAACATCATTTTTTTTCTCACATGAAGATGAATTGCACAACATGAAGTCCTAGTCGCATGACCTAAAACTGAAATTCACTATTTGTCCTTACCACATGACATTAAACTGTACAATTGAAATCTCCCTCATTTGATGTTAAGAAATCCCTCATGATACTATGGGTTTACATTCCTAGTGGTCCCTTAAATGATGAGAATATTCCTTTCATATGCATTACTCATATCATTGCCTCTCCTTAGTAGAATTTGAGCCCCATTTATTCCCTTTTTTTGGATCATACCCACATGGGGAACCATATTCAAGAACTACATATGACTTGATTCTCATCCAATGAGATACATAGTAAACCCGGATCCCCAATCTTGGGTCCATCCATGATGAAAAAAATATCACTCATTCCCTGTGTGTATGAGTCAAATATGAATAGGGAATATTTTTTTCAAGAACTATGTGTGGGTTAATTATTCCTTCTATAGGATATGTAGTGACACATGAGTCATATCCCCTGGTCCAGCCAAAATGTTTCTTTCAAAACATGTTACCTTTATTCATAATGCATGATGATAAACTGCACAGTTATTCAGGATCTACATGTGGATTGATTCTCATTTGAATGAGATACATAGTGGTGCCCATATTTCCAATCTTGGGTCCATTCATGACCAGAAAAGAATCAATTTACCCTTTCCTTATATATGATCCAGTTCTATACTAGTAATTCTTCCAGAATTTATGGATTGATTTTCATACCATATTATATCCTGGGTCTGCCCATTATTTTGAAAAGTATTAAATCCACTCTATTTCTCGCATCAAAATTCAGATGGTGTGGGAAACCATCTTCAAGAACTATGTCTGGCATGATTCTCACTCCATTGAGATACACAGTGACGCCCAAATCTCCAATATTGGGTCCAGTTGTGATAAAAAAATCTCCTTCACTCCCTGTGTGTATGGATCAAACCTACACAATGAATACTTCTTCAAGAACAACATATGGCTTGAATCATTCCTCAACAAGATACATAATGACACCTGAGTTCTAACCCATGGTCCAGGTATAAAATCTACAAATTTTCACATTAGTTCATCTTCATTCAAACTGAATGATGTTAAATTTCATGGAACATTCAATAAATTCGTGTGGCTTGATTCAAATTATATTTAGATATGTAGTGATATTCAAATTTCCATTCTTGGGTCAAACTATGATTTTAGAAAATAAAAAACCCTGCCTTTTCCATATACATGTATCAGATCTTCCTAAGGAAACATTCCTAGACTTATGGCCTAGTTTTTACTATAATGAGATAGACGGTGATTCCTAGACTCCATAATTTAGGTCCATCCATTAGTATAAAAATTATAAAAATACCCTTTTCCCCAAGCTAAAGCCCAATTAGTGTGGGGGAAAATTTATCTAGAACTACGCATGCCTTGATTCTTTCCCCCAACAAGATACATAGTGAAACTTAGGTCCAAAACCTTGGTTCAGCCACCATATAATCTTCATTCCCCTATAATTCATTTGTGTAACCTTTGTATTGTAGAAGAAACTTTTACCATTCCTTGTTTCTCACCCTAGAAACAACTCATGTGGTATTAGAAATTTGGTAAAGGAATTTTCTGCATAAACAAGGTGTATCAATCCCCATTAGGGGTTTCAATGGTCCTCTCTATTAGACCTTAAAATGCACAAAAGATGTCCTCATCGCATGATAATAAATTGTATGATCTTCTCAAAATCTAAATTCATTTCTATTATAATTTTCATGAAATACATCGTGGCCCCCAGACATTACTCTTTGGCATAACCTCAATGTTTTCATCACTTCATGTCAGTTAACCTAATGTCCTTACCACATGATGTTAAAATGAATGGAATTTCAAGAAATAAATTTGGATTGATTCTTGCTCCATAAAGATATGTAGTGACTCCCTTATATTACATCTTGGTATAACCACCATTCAAAAAAACGCCCCCTCTCCCTATGTATGGACCAATCTTATACAAGGAGACTAATTTCTAGAACTACGTATGGCTTGACTCTCATTCATATGAGATACATAGTGATGTCCAAAGTTTCTATCTTTGGGATAATCACAACATGACGAAAATAATGCATATTTTCTCCCATTTATAAGTAAGATCTACTTGAGAAGATTTAATATGAGTTCTCATCTTATGAATGAACTAGTATTCAAAAAACCACCATTATCCACTACTTATGGATTCAATTAGTGTGGGGGGGTATTTATTTAAGAACTACGCGTGGCTTGATTATCACCCCTTTGAGATACATAGTGATATCTAGATCTTAAACCTTGGACCCAGTCACATCACATCATAAAAAAGCCTCCACTTTCCCACATACAAATAAAAAATTCAATGCAGGAGCTTTTATTTTGGGTCCTCTCTTTAGAGAGACCACCAAGGAAACAAGAAATGTTCCCACTATACATATGTCTTAGATATATTTAAGGGAATCTAAATCATGGACAATATCAGTCCAAGTACTTTCCTTGTGCATTTTACATTACCCCTTTCACATTTCATAGTATTAATCTTGAATACGTTCAGATCATCATAATCATTCATCAGTTTCTAGTGGAATAATGTCTAATACCTGAGAGATATTTTTCTTAACTATGAAGTACATGCCCCCCAGTTTTCCTTGAATCAGTTGCTCACATAATGGTCATGTTAGCAAAAGGATGTTTCTATTTAGATATGCAGTATATTCCATAGATGGTCTTGTATAATACATCCCCCATAAAGGTTTCTTCAATGGTAAATTAAATATTGGGAGAATCCTCTTCAATACCTCTATGCTTTGATGATGTTATGTAGGAACCCATAGTTTAAAGCGGTCATCCTTTGCATATTTTTCATATGTCCTTTCTCTTGACTTGAAAGTCTCAAAGACCATGGTTTACATTTTCCCCTCTCATATGTTCAAAGCATATTGGAATAACCTTGGGTGATTTGACCCCATATCATTAAATTTTCCGTAGTATTTTGGTCCATGTCATATGTCCTAAAACTATAGGCACCATATTTTTTTGTTCTTGGGTTAGAACTTCATAGAGATCCTATTCCCCCAATTCTTTGAAAATCGTGACTTGAAATTACTCTTCTTTATTCAGGAACATTTCTCCATAAACCAAACTATATGCTTGGGAATATTAGAATATCCATAAACATTCATCAAATTTTAGTAATAGAATGTCATAAATCCTGAGAGCTCGTTTACTTGACTATGTAGTACGTGCTTTTAGATGGCCTTGCATAACGTCACCTGTATAATGGGCCTATTATCCAATGGATGCCTTTATTTTCCTATACAAAATATTCCCTAGCTGGACGTGCATAATAAAACCCCCATAACAGGTTTTTTTCAAATAGTAGTAACTTTTTTCTTGGAAGATACCTCATTTAATTCCATTTAACCCTTTTTCTAGTATCACTCTTCAGATTCAGAAATCCCCAAATCACAGCATACAAATTTATCCTTCTATAACTGAATAGTGTAACATATTTCTAGAAAGATTACTAAGAATCGGAGAACCATAAAACCTTCATTCAAATCTAAAGATCTTAAATCGTATCCCCTAATGTTCTTGCTATATAACTTGAAACAAAACAACATAATGTTCTTACTGCATGACTTGAAACATCACAACTCAATGTCTTTCTACATGACTTCAAACTACACAACATAATATCCTTGCTGCATGACTTTAAACTGCATGTCCCTGACTACTGTCCTTACTGCATGACATGAAATGGCACAACATAACATCCTTAATGAAAGACTTTAAACTTCACATCCCCCCTAATGTCCTTGCTGCATGACTTTAAATGGTATAGAACAATGTCTATGATGCATGAATTTAAACTGTACAACCCCCATAATGTCCTTAATACTTGAATTTAAACTGCACGACCCCCCTAATATCCTTTATATATGAATTTAAATTGAACAACACAATATCATAAATCCTCTTTCTAAAAAATTGTTCCCTTGTTCACACACCAACTTCGTGTAGAAGTGGTTTCTCATTAATAGCCTATGTCGGTACAGATGATCCCTTTTATTCTTAGTCATCTTTCCATTGAAAGACAACCAATTGTGTATTGACACATCCAAATCATAAACCCATTTGTCTATTAGTAATATAATGTAAAAATTCATAGGAAATATTTTACCTAACTATCCAGTATGTTCCCCCAGTTGGCCTTGCATCAGTTGCTCACATAATGAGCCTGTCAGCCAAATGATTCCACTATTTGGATATGCAGCATATTCCCTAACTAGCCCTTCATAATAAATCCCCCATAATGGGTTTGTTAAATAGTGGTAACATAATTTTTGGAAGAGAACCCATCAATTATTATACTTCAAATTTTAGATTTGGTTACCATAAATATCATGACTCAATATTCCCCTTGGAAGTATCTAAAAGAATATCATGAAATTCCTAGCCGTCATGATTTATTTGGGTTCTAATATCAAAATTCTTGGTTAAAGAAATTTGACCTAAAACACTAGATTTATTTGTACAAAATGAATTAATGAATCAAATTTCCCATAAAAAAAGAGACATAGTACTCACTAGGATGGAAGCCCGTAAAGGAAAATCTGGACAAAAGTCAAGTCTCATCTTGCTAGACCTACACTCTGTATGGTTTAGGAAATATTGAGTGTTAAAATATTAAAAGGAAAAAAATCGGCTGAAAACCCAAAAGGGGAATCCTAATAAGAATCTATGTCTCACACAATAAGTCCCCTCCATATTGGTATTAGGTAAAAATTAGTGTGATAAAACAAAATTCACAATGTTTTTAGGGTTGTCTATATAACCCTAGCAATAGTAAAACTACCCTCACCAGGTCTATTGGATTAGGTAAAAATTAGTGTGCATACCATCTATGTCATTGTAGTTATGATTATCCAGTATAAAAAATCATGTTATAAAAATTAGTTTCAACATTATAATTACAATAAAAGGCAAGGATGAAGACGTGGATAACCAGAAACAAAATTCTTTTCATTTATGATCCAAAACCACTAGAGGAACATCCATAAATTGGAATCTCTCTATCATGTATTACAATAAGACTTTCACATAACTCTTCATATATTGAATAACCTCCTCATCCCCATCAAATTATCGTTGAGGCTTAGTTATTTGAACCACATTCTTACTAGGCCCCCTAAATTATGAAAAAATTAGGGCATCCTTCCAATCTTGATGTATCTCCAAAGCCACAAAATATTTTTGGAATGCATCAAAGTGACCTAAAGTTAAATTATAACAAGATTTTTTTTGTTATGAATGAATTTGATTCTAAGGGGGGATTTTGTTGAAACCATGGAATGTGTTCCATGCACTTCTCTGCAAAATTGAATATGTGGACTTCACGTAGACACCAAGTTCTAAGTTTAAGTGGAAATATGTATTTATGCTAGAAAAATCATATTGGATTTCATTGTGTCATGATAGAAAATGAACTCGACTGTGATCAAAAATCTAGTGGTGTGTCTCTGAATTTTTCATAGGGGTAAGTGATGATAGCGAAGGCACCGACCCGACGGGTTGGGACTGTAGGCTGACATTGAAGCAGAGCAGGGGTGTGGGGTGAAATCCCTATAGTAAAGAGGAATTCTTTCCCCTAAGTCCCCCAAATCACCATCAACATGCAACCACTTGCACACCGAATTAGTTGCATGCCACCACAATTGTGCACCACCCCACTTGTGAAACCAGTCAACTTCACCCAAGGTCTAATATATTCTTATAAATAGAACCTTGGGGTCTTCATTTGTAGATGTGAATTTCCCTAAAGATTGATTAATGCTCGGATCTCCCTAGTTCTTCACTCAAGTACCTCAAAACCTCCAAGGTAGCTTCATAACAACCAGAGAGATAGAATTAAAGGAGGATAATGAAACTTAAGTCTATTTAGTGTTAAAAATAAATGACACTTACGTGACTTTCCCCCCTGAAATAAGAATACTAGCATGCTTCCCTTTCCTCAAACAACAACTTGCATGACTTACCTCTGGGAATCCCTTTATAGACCCTTGAAATATTGAAAAAATATTATCTCAAGTTTAGTTATCCAGGTTTTTCGTCACCTAAGGTGAAACCAATTCTCCCTAGTACACTTTCACATTGCACACCTTGCACAGTACTCTTGTGTTCACCTTATCCCTTCAGCCTATGCGAGCCTTTCATGAAGTCTCGTTCAAAGCCACTCATGGTAAGGTTTATCCTTCATTAGATCCCTTTCCTGAAATAGAACATGTTGAAACTCCCACCAAGACTTCCTGATTTACAAAACCTTAGGGATAGGAAGATAAGAATGTTTCCCATTTGGATTTGGATTTCTACAGTCAGAGGTTTCCCACATGTGTACTACCAAAGGGTAAGGATCCTTGTGGAATCTATAGATTTGAATATCTACAGTCACATGGACCCTTAACCCAGGTATAGTGTTGAGAATATCCTGGTTTTAGATTACATGGATATGAATCTATCCTCCCCTTCACATATCGAATAATTGGTTCTTCTGGTCCTAGGTAGGGAGGGTAAGGATCACACTTGATTTTCACTTTGACAAAGGAAATGTATCCCTGCTCTACCAGGACCAATCAAAGGGAATCCATTATGGTGTAAAACCCATATCCTTTCATGTAGGATGTTGTAGTCTTGCTCCTATCTACATCCTTCAACTTCATTCCATCTTTACCTTGGATTCTCATTGAATGCAAAGTGAAGAGAGAGAAGTTTCATAACCCCAACCTCTTTCACTGTAGCCCTGAACTCTTCCATCACAGCCCCAAACTCTTCCATAATTAAAGGAAAGAAAGTGTGTGGTTTTTTGAATCTTTCACATCCTCTTGTTTATCACACCGATCATGAATCATGTGGTCTTAGAGGGTTTTAATGATTACAAAATCCAAAAAATCCACCTGAAGGATTGAACTATGAGAACTCTAATTCCCACCATAAATGGTATGTGCAGGAAGCATTTAAAGGATTGAGATATATATCATCTCATACATTAAATGTTAAATCATACCCCCCTCAAATGGTCCTCCTCCTAGGTTTAATCCCCAAAACAACTGGACTATGAGAAATCTAATTCCTATTAACCTGGATACTTAGGAAACCCACTTACAATCTGAAATCATTGGGAATCCTCCTTAGGAATAAGACTTGATCATAATTACCTTAATCCAGGTATCCTCCTTAGGAGTGAAACCTAAGTTAATCCCTCAAATCACTATGAGTAAAAATATCCCTCATGGTCCCTTCACAGGGGATATCCTTATCTGGAGTAATCCCCAACCAATCATCTCAGAGGTCCATACTCCCTTGTGATACATAACTCTAAGGGAATCCATAGGAATAGTTCCCCACCAATGAATTATGTGGGCCTTGATTAACATAAAAATGAGATATGTAGGAAGCCTCCTAGAGGTTCAAATTCAATACCCTAAACCAAACTTGTTCTTCTAGTCCATATCCCTAGTAGGGTCAAATTTAACATGGAAGCTTATATCCCTTCAATGCTCCTTGGTCTACTTAGGTTTAATTCCCACACCAACCATTGACTAGGAATATTCTATCTAGAAATTATTTACACATTATGTTAAATGGTATGGTTAGTTCCTCATCACACGAACTTGAAAGGTATGATGATCCCCATTTAGTGTCACCAAAATACATGGTTTCTGATCCCTTTCACAAGGATACGTAGGAAGCCCTTTTATGGGTTCGATCCCAAAATCATAAAAACTTTCACATCCCTAGATGATGATAAATTCTGGAGTGACATTCATCTACCTGGATGACCATAAACTCTAAAGTTCCCCACTGCATGGCTTAGAAACCAGCATCTTCGTAATAATGACAAAAGAATCTATAAGCATTATATGAGTAGATACCATTGATGAAGAACCTTGGATATATACATATAGATATCTCAATCAGTGAAGAACCTAAAATACATACAGATGATTATAAATTCCACATTTTCAAATAATTGATTGATAATACTGGGATAGATCATATCATACTTGGGAATTAATGAAGGATTAATCAACATATCTTAAATCTATAAGAGAATCCCAGATTAGACAATAAATCCCCCCAAAAGGGTGTGATAAGCCCAAAAAACCATCCTCTCAACCAATGTGAGTTCTTAAGTATTGTAGGTAAATAAACCTAAGAGTTTATGCTTTTGGAATGTAGGTCCTTTTGGATACAGAACCATTGGGTGTTTCTGGTTCCATAAATAAATCCATTGGAAACTATTCATAAATAGTGATTCCTAACCATAACACACATTCCAAGAGAAACAAATATGTATATAAATTCCAAAATATACCTATAAATTTTTACAACATAAGTTATAAAAATATTTCTAATAACCCCATATCTCACTCTAGAACAAAATACATTGATGTGAGACATCACTTTTTGAGAGATCATTTTAAAAAGGGTGATATAACTCTTGAATACATTGGAACTAAACATCATCTTGCTGATATTTTCACCAATCCTTTGAATTATGAGATAATGAAATACATCGAACATGAATTAAGAATGTTTAATTTTGGTTATGTTAAATTTTATGGGATCTACCATTATAGTTTTACCCACCATTGAGTTTTACACACTGTTGAGTTTTACCCACCATTGAGTTTTACATATTATTGAGTTTTACCCACCATTTATTTTTAACCACCATTGAGTGTTACCCAACATTAGAGTTACTCACCATTGTAGTTACTCACCATTGGAGTCAACCAGCCTTTGTCAAATTCTCATCATTGGTTTTTAAGACACTATTACTAATTTCTTTACATGCTATTTATTTAATTTTTTATCTGATTGAAATGTTATTTCAATTTTGAATTTAAAAAATTTATAAATACCTAAATGATATAAAATTATACACCCATATAATTTCAATGATTTAATTCCCTCATGCCTTCTCCATGAACCTTGTTGTTACCCATTTCTCTCCCAACAGTTGGTATTCTCTCTCCTTCGTCTGAGACTTCTGATTTGATTTCCCCGGTTAGAGTAAAAAGAGCCATATAATTTTCTCTATATGAGACACATCCTTCCAAGAAGAATAAAGGGGAGTCCATTCATTCAATTTTTGTTATGACTGTAATCCAAAAGCTTGCAAAGAGAGTTGTGGTGCCTGAAAAACAAAGTTCATGTTGTATAGTTAATGTCAAGTAAGTATTTAGTGAATAGAGTTCTAAAACACCAGGGATGGGTGGCATAGATTTATTCTAAAGAGAAACCCTTCTATCCTAGGTTAGTGCACTAGGTCTATTAGTTTTTTAATTTCAGCTTGGAAGAGGGTGATGATTTTGTAAGAATAATAATAAATGGCCTCAAATTTTTCTTCTTTTCAAGATAATGGGAAAGATGTTTGAGAGTACCACATGAAGGTGAATCAAATGAATATCAAGGAACTATTCATGAGGAAAGTGAAAATTTTCTTATGAATATTCATTAGAAGAGTTAATTGGAAATGGATTAGTAAAAAGAAAATTTGCTACTGAGCTTCATGGAAAATGTTTCCTTCTTTTCAAGTTTATTCAATATATGTTATACCCAAGGAAAGGAGAATTTTACACCATGAGGTATTATTATGTTTATATCTTGTGTCTTAAGAATAGAGGTGAAAAGATAAAGATAAATATATATATATATATATATATATATATATCTGATATTTCACATGATTGAAATGTGTAAACCATCATCGAGATAAAATTATCTAATTTACCCCAAGTTCATCTCATCCATGATAGAGGCCAATGGATTGGTTAAGGAAGGAGAAGAAACTGTAGTTAAATTTTGAGGTTTTTTTATTAAAAAATTCATTTTTAAAGGGATACATTTAATCTAGAATCAATGGATAAAGTATTGGATTGATGATAGTGAAATAATTTATGATGAATTCAATCTGGTTGATCACCCTTCAAGACCGAGGTGGATCCAGTATTAGATCCAGATGAGTTGGTTGAATATTCATATGAGTAAGAAGAGGTTACTTCCCTAAGAGATAATGAGGATGTGTTTTTAGTGGACATGGTATGTGACCCAGACCTTCCAAAAAGTTCTCCTACTATTATTTATGGTTCTCCTAGACCACATAGGCCTCTCCATGTCAGAGATAATCACTTGAAAGAAGGAAGTGATGAAGAATAAACTGATGTTTTTGGTGACGAACAATTACAAAACACCTCTAAGTATTCTAAAGAAAATGAAAATAGTGATAATGAAGATGGTGAAAAATAATAAGAGGGAGAAGATGAAGAATGAAATGGAAATAGAAAAGATGAGGAAAATGAAGATAGAAATGGAAATAGATATAGAGATGAAGATGAAAAAGAATGAGGTTTTGATCATGATGGTCCTAGTGGCCACATTAGAGATGAAGATGTTGAGTTTCCTCATGAACTTATCTCTTATCCATATTTATCTGTTATCTCAAGATTTGAAGATAGAACAGTACTAGTTGAAGATGTTGAAATAACAACCAGAGATGAGAACGAATCATCAGTTGAGGGGGAGGAATACCCAAGCCTGGATAGTCACCTTATTTATGGATACCATTCTAAGACTAAATATGATGTGAAAATGGTTACGGATAAAACTACCATTCAACAATAAGTTGATGAGGAGATGGATATTTAGCCTACTATTACCGAACATACAATGGTTGTGAAGAGATCTATTGAGCAGTTGGATTTTTTTACATACCATTTTTTAGTCTAAATCCACATATCTTATAATAGTAAAGATTTTCATTATGCCTTATATCATATTGATGGACCCAATTCTCGAAAAATGAGATAAGTTCCAAGGGTATGTTAGAATTGGTCTGGATTACTTAGATTTAGATGACAAGGAACCAATTTTTTGAGAATTATTGGATCCTAAAAGATATTTGGTAAAATAGATTAATGATTTAGGAGAGTTGAAAATGTTATCTTCTAATGTTCCTAAAACTACCTTTGAGAGAATTATTTCACCTATCGTTGAATCAATGATTGTATATGCAACATCTAGATCTGACTTGGAATCATTTATAGAAAGACTTATCTCGAATTTTAGTTTGTTTTGAATTAATCAATCAGCTCTTGTCCCTAAGTTGAGTGAAAGAGATTAAAGGTATATATTTGAGCTTGTGATTTATAACATTCATCCAAAAATGATAAATCACATTATTTAAGTGGAAATATATAACATGAGCTTATCCAATGATTTGGAAACCAAGATATCTACAGTGGATGAGATGAGCTCTTCCTTTGTAGAATCTATATAAACTTTGCTAGAGAGGGTGGAAAATATTTCTTCCAAGTATTTGTACTTCAAATTATCCACCTCATAATTTTGGTGTTGAATTGATTAGGATAGTTAATATAGAAGATCTTTATGTTTCTTTAGGTAATGTACCTGACCTTCCTCAAGAGAGTTTTAGCAAAATTAGACAAAACAATGATCATGTGTATATGATGGTTAGAGAGTATATAAATGATATGAAATCTTATAGAGAGACAATAACAGAGGTAATAGAGTATTATATATATTGGATTTATACTAATCATGATCCAAATGATCATTTAAAGATTCCCTATGAGAATCTTAGGATTTCTCCAGTGTCTCATGATCTTAAACAGAAAGTAAAGCAGTTGAAGGTGATGAACCATGTGCTCAGGCTATTTATGTTAGAGAAAAAATATTTCTTCAAGGATGTAGAAAGGGGAGGAAATATAATTATATATTTTATAAATCTCATGAATCCCCTTCTCTATGTTTCTAGAACTATAGTGGTGGATCAGGATTCCATTCCTGTTATTATTCATCTCACCCCTCCGGTTTTTTCTCCAGATTTCTTCAAGCCCGATGTAACTAGAGATACAAATGCACATTTACCATCTCATTTCCATATTTTAAGCCTCATTTATAAATAATCTATCCAATATATCAGGCCAATCATTATTAGAGATACTCCTTCTCTACCTTTCATTCCTATAACCATACCTTCAGTTACATCAGGCTCACCTGCTAAACCTTTTTCTTCTGACAAAGGGAAGAGCACTACTTGATCCTTCTACCTAGTCAAAAAAATCATTGACTATAATTTGTTTTCGTTTATGGGGTTATGTTTGTATCATTTTTGTTATCATTTTGGTTGTACTTTGGTTAATTTTCAATGGAAATTATCTTATTATCCTTATTATGTTTCTTTTAATTTCCTATTTTAATCTAACTTTTTGATAATCCCAAAAGGGGGGAATGTTTCTATAAAATTTATTTATTCATTTTATATGTGTTCTTCATTGATACCATCATTTTTTGTTTTTTCAAATGTTTCTTTGATACCACTGATTCTACAATTGGAACAATAATACTATTATGTGATATATATGTCTAATTCTATTCTTTTATACTATATTTTTAATTACCTATGATACTATTTTATATGTACTTATATTTGATACCATATGTATTTCAATTTCTTCCTTTGATACCATCTAATTTAGATTTAATAAATATTAATATAATCTATTTTAAACGCATATTTATTCAATAAATGGTTTATAAAATAACACGATATGTTATCATGAAAAATGGGGATATTGTTTTCAACCTTGTTTTAATGATCACCAAATCATATTTCTTATGTTATTAAAGAGTTTTATGTTTTACAACAGTATGTTATCCTATAAGGATGATTATTAAAAATATGGATAAGTTTGGGAGAGACTCACTGTCAGCAATGAGTCACCATTGGAATGGATTTTTGGCTAAGTGCTGGAAAGAATGACTATCAGATATGACTTGCCACTAAATAAATAAATTTCGATAAGTATGGGAAACAACTACCATCAGAGAAAAGTCTCCAATAGGATAAAAAATTGTCTAAGTGTTGAAAAGAACCACTACCTGAGAGTAGTAACCATAAAGGATGACCAGCCATCAGAATAGAAATTTGAAAAGGTGTTGGAATGACCTACCACTGAGATGAGTAACTCTTGGCTTGAATCACCACGAACTTAGTCACCACCAGAGTTATATCACCATTAAAAAATGTAACTACCAATTTTTTTATTTTATTTTTAATTAAATATTTATAATTGATATATTATCAAATTTAATGATGAAAGTTATTTTAATTATTGTTATTAACCTATTGTAGAGATGCATTAATGTTTTTTCAGACATCTAGTATGAGGAGAAGAGGATGCAAATGATTCTTCCTTCATGGTGCTGTTAAATGAAGTATCATACTCCCTCATGAAAATAGTGAAGACAAGTGATAGAAATACACATAATCACACAAAAATTGAGTTGAAAACATATTTCAAGAACCTGAAGAGTTCCAATTTCTAAGATATTACACATTGTATCTTTCCTACACATGACTATAATAAAGTAGTGCATATCCATCATATTGATCCTTCCTATAGTTATAACAAAAGAGTTTAATTTTTTTTACTTTCATTCTCAGAAACCCAAATCGAGCTCATGTTTAAGCTACATTCAAGAGTCACAAGCTTTAGAGCACATTATACTGAGCAATAATTTATTCTTTAAAACTTTTATTTTTCCTATCTGTTTATTATATTTACATTAAGAGTAGTTCATGTTTAATCTAAATTTAAAAAAGAACATTTTCTCCTGTATATTAACTTTAAGATACTTGATATATTCTCTACAAACTTTACACCCATTTTCCTATGTGTTGTGGAAGATGTACCTATGTGTCTTGTGTATTTTTTATTGCCATATTTGTTATGGAAGAGGTCCTACATGGCTTGGATAACTGTTCTAATATTGTATACCCATTATAGGTTGTGGATAAAAGATTATTTTATATAATCTTCTTAGATAAATGTGATTTCTAAATGGAGAGGATTAGGTCTCAGCTTGAGACTGAACCTCTTGTACTTATTACACTATCTGTTTTGTTTTTTATGTTTTATTTATAATCATTAAATTTATTTTTAATCTATTAAAAACCCAATAATTTGATAACTAGTCTTAAGTAGTGTTTATATAAATTTTTGATTAAGTGGATTGATTTCAAAATCTAAAAAAAATATATATTGTTTTAAGTGAGACTTGATCAATCTTAGAAAAGTATTTTAAAGATCAAAACTTATATTGATATGCTATTTTAATTAACTAGGCTATTTTAATTATTTGGGGAATTATTTTAAACCTATTTTAGGAAAAAAAATATTGGGTACTCAATTCACCCCCTCTTGAGATAATCACTTTGGCCAAAAATATTTTATATGAAATGTAATATTTTACTATAAGGTGAGGTAGTAAAATTGATGAAAGAACTATATATGTAAGATATTTCATTGGATGCTTGATATCCTTCAAAAAGGTGAAAAAATATGGAAAGGCATATGATCATGGTTATGCATAACATTTTTTGATCATACATAATACATTTTTTGATCGGTAGACAAAAAACTATTATTTCATAAATCTTACATAATAATTAAGATATTTTGGTTCTTGTGTATGTTTTTAGGAGTTGTATAAGGATTTTTTGTAATTAAATAGGAAATGTGTCTAAGAGAAAAAAAACTTATTCAATTTGTATGTATTTTAAAATCACATGAATGATTAAATTGTTGAGAAATTTTTAAATGGAAAATATTCTACACTAGCCAATGATGCACACTAAGATGCATAAGTTTTTGAAGTTAATAAAAGTCTGGAATATGGTGGAGTTTCAAAATATATTTCCAAAAACAAACTCAAAAAATGTTTTTATATTGTTAACATGAAAAATAATTAGTTTACTACTATCATGTGATTCAATATTAGGTATTTTAAAGACTTAAATATGAAGAGAAGATGTCGGTAACTAGTTGAATATTCCAGAATTATCAAATGAGAATATTTGGAAATTATTCTTATGACTGAAGACATAAAAATTCATTAGTATTTCTATTTATTTTTAGTAAATGAGAAAATGAGTATTTTTAGAAACTTAGATGAGTATCATGGGGGATATACCCACATGAATAGTTTAATAATGAATTTTTTAAACGATCATGAATCACATATATTTGATGGAATATGTTAGATATTATTTGAATCGATTCTTAGTTTTATGAATTTAATTAATTTTGAATTATTCCAAAATTCTCGACTAATGAGAACATTTGAATGAACTAAAATGTTCATGAGATAAGAGAAGAATTGTATACAAAGAATAAATAAGAATAAGACAGTGTGTTTTATAATGTGAATAAAAATAATTAGATCTAGAGCATTCAGTGATATGAGATTGAGAGGAAGAACATTGAAGTTTATAACAAGAAAGTAAGGCTGACTTATCTTGGTTAAATATTGAATATCATACATTTAAGTTCCTAAAGTGGTTAGAACATTTTTATTTTGTTTTTAAAGGATTGAAAGAAATTTCATCATATTTCATTGCAGAATCTAAAAATATAAAGTGATATTACTTGCCTTGTTCTTAAAAATATTGATAACTAGAATTATTTAGTCTGATTCAATGGTATATTGTCTGTGTGTGTGTGTATTGAGAAACATATAAAGGTTAGAGGAAGAAAAATCCTTGTCCACTTATAATTGTTGATTGATTCTAGAGGAAAATCAATTACTCATCCTCGATATGATCACAATAATGAGTAGGTACCCATAATGGGATCGATCCATGTAAACTTTTTGTGTTCCATATGTTTCCTTATTTCATATTTCAGTCAGGTAATGATAAGATTTAAATTTAAGGGGATCAAATCCTAATGGAATATAAATTTATTTTTCTAAAGAAGAAATTAAAAAATAAGTAACATAAATTCAGCCTCCCTTCTTAGTGTTACAACCTATTCCTCAAGAATTTAATCCCTGACCAAAATAATAATAACATCAAATAGAATTCCATGTGGAGAAAGATTATAGAGTGAGTTTTAGGGCACAAAAAATGATGATTAAGGTGAATACAATCATGGATATAATTTGGATGTAATCCCTGATGCTACTAAAAAATGTTTCAATATCACAAAATATATGTGAAAGGAATTTCTAGATTATACATAAGTGTATGTTGAGAATATAAAAGAGAGAGTGTGTGTCATGAGTGGAGCTATGGAGGAGATTTCCTAGGGGAAACTAATGTTGAAATAGTGCAGAATAAATCTATGGAAACTATCTAGAGATCACCATTAGGATCCACCAATCAATTATTTTTCTTTATTATTTATTATTATTTTATTTAATGTGGTACTAGGGTATATTATTAAAATGTTAAATGGAATAATATATTTTTAACTTATTTTTTTAATGCATGTTTACTATAAATACATGTATTTATGGTTCTATCCTTTATTATTAGTTTTATTCCACTCATACATTTGATAAATTATCATAGGATTGTGAGTGATGAAATAAAAGTTGACATCGACACATTGGACAAATGAAAAGGCACTATAATACATAGAAGTATTTTATAGAATGTGAAATTCTATACTAGGGTGAATGAAAACTACACCATTTTACTTGAAAAATTCAATAAGAAATCAAACATGTGTTAAAGTTCCCACTCACTTTATTAATGTGAGTGAGATCCTAATTCCCTAAGTATGGATTGAAAGAGTATAATTAGGTATAAAGTGATGGATTATCATGGTAATTTCATGATGAATATACAATATTGGGAAATTTATTAGAATATATCTTCCTCTATATTTGATGTCCAATCCTATAGATGTTTAACCATTGTTAATTAATTCTAAGTGTAGGATTATACACCAATATTTTGTTATATATCTCAATATTATCCCAAGACATATATAAAAATTATATTATTGTTTTTAAATTAAAATCAAAATAAGAACACTTGTAATTCAGTATTTTCCTCCATTAAATGAATCGATACTTACTGATATTGTACTATGATGATCCTGTGCACTTACAGAAGAATATATACTTGACACTACACATTTTAATCAAGAACTTTTATAACCTATTTTAGGGAGAGGTCTTCGAGGTTGTTTTTGTATTTTGGAAGTCAAACAATAAAAATAGAATAATATAGAGAACCAAACAAAAACCCAAAAATTTAACATCTTTAATAATATAAGCTCAATTTACATATCCTTGTTTAAATTAATTTATAAATACTATTGATAGAGATATAGTTCTTATTATTTATTTTTTTGAAGACATCTCCCAATTTTTTTAGTCATTATTTATTTGTGAATGTAGAAATGATCATTCTCAGGTGGAGTGATAAACAGGAGAAATTTAATGATGTATTTAATGGAAAAGGACACCCATTATAGGTTGGTAATGGATTAAGGCCAAATAAACCACAACATGAAGATAAAGAAAGAAATTGTGTATGAAATCAAAAACAATAATAGATTTTTTATAAAATTTAAAGAATCATAGAGGACTGGGAAAAGGGGAATCCCAATTTATGAGACATTCTCCAATCATATAAACCAAGAACAAGGAATGGATTTACCTTTTATTAGAGAAATAGAAAAAGATCCAAGACCTTTAACTTAAAATCCGGCATGTAGATGACCAAATTAATAAGAAATTAGAAGAAATGGGTGAATTTATAGTACATGTAAAAAATTAGAATTGGGAGTTAAAAAGATATTAAAGAAGAGGAGGAATCTATGAAATCTATGAGTGTGGTGGACAAATATTGTAAATATAAAGAACAAAAATAGGAAGAAAGAATCATAATTTTATATCCCTACCATGGTATATTATAGAGTTTTAAGGAGTTATATGCCCCTATAGGGTGTTTAAATATGGAATTGAAATTTTCATACCAAGGAGCAGAGGAGAATCCAACATGTAGTGGTATATATGGATAAAACCACAAACCCCATCATATTATGGATATATTTATATGGATCATTGATGAAGGATTAAAATAAATATATTATTGGGTGGAAACCCAATTTATATAGAATTTTTCATTTCTTATTTATATTTCATTACATTTTGATAATTATAATTTATTCCCACTGAGTGAATGTTTGATTTTATGGGATGGTACTAGAAGAAAGAAAGAAATCCTAAAAGGAAGGAAAGAAAAAATCATGAATAAAAAGAAGGAAATGGATTATTCTACTATTCTATACATTCAATTTAA
Source organism: Viscum album (assembly GCA_963277665.1). Taxonomy (NCBI): domain Eukaryota; kingdom Viridiplantae; phylum Streptophyta; class Magnoliopsida; order Santalales; family Viscaceae; genus Viscum; species Viscum album. Next base: position 510,375,721 of record OY728136.1, on the reverse strand, counting down.
ATTTAATTAATATATAATTCACTACATTTCCTAGAAATTGAAATTATTTTTTATAAAGTAAGAATGAAGTATATGAGGAGTGAGTATTCATGGTATTGTGTGTGAGTAACCCAATGTGAGAAACTCTATACATCAAACTCTAAGAAATACATCACTGTGGAAACATGGAAAACCTTATGTGAATAACCAATAAAATTATGTTTAATTAGATTGACATTAGGTATTTAAATTTTTTGGAATTTTTTCATAATATTTTTGAACTGAATCTTATGTTTATTGTTTACTATGAAAAATTAATACATTATGGATCCATCATAAATACAAATTTTATAAGTCATACATACTTGAGTGAAATTATAAGTTGGGAACCGAATGGAAGTTTCCTAATATAACTTGGTACTAGGTGTATGTTTTTTTGTGAAAAATCAAGTCCATAAATAAGTTTTCAAGTGAAATATGGGAGATTTATTCCCAAAATTGTTTTTATTCCATAATTATTATAACTAGTCTTAGAGGATGCCTACTATTTGGTATTGTTTAGTCCTGTGTTATAAATATTCATTAAATAAGTTCAATTCACCTGAAATGGGTTGTAAAAATAAAAAATAGTGTGTGTGTTGGGTTTTTAAGGGGGATATATAGTAGGGGCAGTACTAAAATAAAATTAAGATATATCATATGAATTATAAAAAATTTGTATAAGATGAATCAAGAAGATTAAAATAGATTGCTTAATAAATAACATAAGAGAGTGATATTTAAGATGGTGTTCACTATTAAATTCTTGATTCAACTAATTTATTATCATTTAACCTTAATTTACCTGATACTCAATTTTGATATGAATTAAAATATGGGTGAGAAATTATTTAGAGTAATTAAAAAAGGAAAAATAATCACATGAGTGTGGGGGAAATATTATAAGTATAAATTTTTCATTGTTTTTAGGTAGTATTTTTTTATTTTTTGTGTCATTCCCTATTAATTTCTGTAATTAGGTAATAGGTTTGAGGATTTTAGTAAATTTTTAGCATAATTATTGAATGCGAACTAATATATTTAATTACATTGATAAATTGATTATTTATGATTTAATGATTATGAATTGGTATTTGATTACATTTTGGTGATAATAAATATAGGGAATATGTGAATACATGACTAAATGAATAAATTAATAGGTTTTAAATTAATACACTCAAAGTGAGTAACTAGTAATAAATGGGAAACAAATATTGTATAGGGACTTAAGGAATAATAACTTACCCAATGTTGTTTGTGTCTTCTCTTGATACAATTATACCATCCTAATATATTCTACGCTTTCCCCTGATAAATAATAATCCATCAATTCAATATTGCATCAAGCCTTAAGGATGAACTACACAACCAACATATCTTAGAGCCTCAACCCACATAGAAAATCCTCTCCATCAAATTGAGTATTGTGATTACATGTTTTGAATTAAATTCAAATGACACAGAAATTTTTTGTAATGGATTTAAACAAATATATATGGGATAATAAATGAGGATTCAAAAATCTAATGTTTTCTTAACCTTGAATGCACATTGTTTTTTATACCAATGTAGTGCCATAAAGACAGTGAAACCTAATTTTATAAATGAATGGTTTCTGAGATGATAATGTCGAAAATGATACTATTTCAATGCTTCTAAAATTATTAACAATATCATATTTCTAAATAACATTTTAAAAACATTATAAACCATCCATGAAAATTATTGAAGTATTAAGGATGAGGACATCCATATTGGGAGTTAAGGAAATCCAACTCATGGATGATCCATAAATTTCCACATGGCATGAATACAAACCAAAATTGACTAAAAATTATGATCCATACTTAAGTTCCCAATAAAATTGGATAGGGATTAAAATATAATTCTATAGGAAGGAAGATCATGGAGTGAGGCTTGGAGAAGTAAAAAAAATCTTAAGATGAAATTAATCATTAACACAATTGAGAATTGATCTCTGAAACTACATTATACATGTCTTAATCACACAATTATCATGGAATAAATATCCAGATTATGTATAAGAGTATGTTGAAACTATAGAAGTGGTTCTTCTAAAAAATGAGGGGATTTAATCGCATGGAGGAGATAATAAGAGGAAGTGTGATGTGCATGGATATAAGGTGGGATATTTTTTAGGGGAAGATGAAGTTAGGAGAGTGTATCTGAGATCCCAAAAAGCAATCCAAAAATATTAATTAGGATCCACTGAGCTATTATTTCCCTATTTTTATTTATTATTTGATTTTATGTGTAAATTTGGCTATTTACTGAAATGGTAAAAGGAGGAAGTTGTTTTAGCTTATTTTTATTTTTTTAACTGTTGTTAATTATTGTGTTTATGAATATATAATTTAATATTAATTTTTATTCCACACAAAAAGTGGATAGATAATAAGTGGGGGATGAGTAAAGAAAGAGAAGTTGAATATACGCCTAGGAAATAAATATTTGGAACTATTATAGAAGGAATCAATGTATTGAAAGTGAAATATTGTACTATGGTGACTTATAACCACCCCGCTGGACCTGAAAACCTTAACTGAAAACCTAAATTGTGTGAAAGTTTAAGAACACTACATCATGTTCCTTGAGAGTTTAATACCCTAAGTGTTAAAAAAGAAATAATCCTTATGTTTCAAATGGTGGATTATCATAGATGTTTCTTGATCCACAAATAGTATTTGGTTTCTTTGATAAATTCATATTCTATATTTGAAGGCTAGTTCTATTAGTGCTAACTCTTTGGTAATCAAATTCAAGGCTTGTCTTTCACTCCACTATTTTTTAATATATAATAATGATGAATTGACACATCTGTAACCATTATTTATTTTTTATCAGTTAATATCTAACCAATAAAACTTGTAATCTAGACATGTCCCTATGGATATGACCCAAAACTCACAATTATTGTTCTAAAATTACCCTATGTGATTAAAATAGAATTTTTAGCTAATATTACACATTTTTATAAATAAATATTCTCACAAATTGTTTATATAAACTATTATTCATATAATTATAATCTATTTTTTGGTGTTGTTGGGTGTCTTTATCTATACACACATGAAACATTTTAGTAAAGGTGAATTACATTATTCCCTGTTGAATGTAATGTGTAGTTATATGTTTTATGATTTTTTTTATTTTTATCTTCTATTTGTATGGAATATCATGTATTGGATATAAATTATTCATATACCATCCAGATAATTAATTGATATTATTTATGGTGTTATGGAGATCTCCTTTTAATGGATAATTCCTTCCATATATACATGATAAAAAATCCTTGGTGCTAGCTGCAAACCCATGGCCAATTAAAGTCAAGTTTCATGGAATATGATCAATTATATTACCAACTGAAGTGTTTTTATAGTAGGTTTGGGTTGAGAAATTAAATATTATTAGTAATACCAAAAAAATCATTAAAACCATCACAAATCCATAAAAAATATGAAAACAATACCATCTAGGTAAACATTCATGAATGGTCATAATCTCACCTGAAAAGTGGTATCAACATATCATATAATATACTTAATGTTTCTATATGAATATTTAATATAACAAGGTTGAGTTTTTTTAATGATATCTTCATCTAAATAATGCATCTTCCAACCAATTAGTAAGATATAGGTCCCTTTATATGGATAATGGAATCTAATAACCAAAGAGTAAGTCAAATACTCAATACATTTTTCACAATTAATTCAAATCACTTAGAACTTAATCAATTTTAAATTAAAAATAAATCTATTTTAACTCTTTCAAATAAAATCATAAAAAAACCCTTTCAATAATAGGATATTTGAAATCATGTCCCTATAAATCCATGATTTGAAATCAAATTACAATTTTTTGATTACAAATATTTTAAAAAATATTTATGAAAATAAATTATGGTTGTATAAAATACATAAATAACATATAATCATTGATAAAATATAGATTTATCAAAAAAACTTAATGATATTTGATAGATAAATTCAAAAATCATCCCTTCATTTATTTCAAAATCACATAAATGAGTATAAATAATTCATCCAACCTCACAAGGAAACATAAGATCCACCTAACATAGATGAGTTATATAAAAATAATAAAGTTAAAGATTTATGTTCTCATCTATCCAAATAATTAACCATTCCCTAATATCAAAATACTTATATCAATTCAATTTTTTATTCCAAATGACTATAATTCCATTGTATAGAATTTTGGAATGACACCTTGCCCTTTTCCTATCACACTTATTCTAATATCTGGAAATTGAATATAAGAGTTTAATTATATTCAAAAAATCCCTTGAAATATTTCATTAAACTCATTATATTCACTATTTTATTCTTAAATGAAAACTATTTTAAAATTTCATGTTTTATAATGATCCATAGCACTCGTTTTATTTTCCATGGCCTTGTGACACATACGAAAATCATGGAATTACTATCTCAAAATTTATAACATGAAAATCATTATTTGATTTCATCAACACACCACTATATAATAATAGAACACCAATAAGAATTTTAAACAACTAATTTTAAACATTTAACATTTTTATCATAAATTTAAACAATCAATGATTATCTAATAATATATAAATATTTTAATAAAGAAATTAATTTCTGTTCATTAACTTTCATAAATTTGTTTCCAAACCACTATATTACTCATGATATAGTAATGGAGAGAAGAAGTAATAGTTTTTAGTTATGATAAAATATAGTGGAATCAACCCAATTTATACAAAATCCTTCCACATGCCTCATAAAATGTCTATACATAACCATAGAAAAAACCAGGAAAATATCCCCCAATGTTAGAAGTAAGGTCTTATAAGATGAGTATTAATAATTTGTTGTCTTAATTGTCAATCAATTTCTTGGTTGATCAAGGAGTTTATAGAAAATTGAATCCCAGAAGTGGTATTGAAGAAATTTATAAAATAACATTGTTTCCCAGTTTTTTTTAATTTTTGGTTGAGAAGTATTAGGGGTTTTTTTAGGATTGAATGATGTTTAGTAAAAGTTTCAAGGTAAAGTAAGGGTTCCCACGTAGTAGGTATGTGGATCACTTAACAAGTACATGACTCATAAAGGAATCGAGTGGCTTGAGTAAGGTGTGAAAATAGACTATTTAAAAATGTATTAGGGGACCACAAAAGAAGTATGAAAATTGAATATTCATGGAGGGGACTTGTTGATATTTCATGATCGTGAAAAGTTTGCATTTATAGTCAGTGTCATTTACAGCCCGGTGATGATTAATTTTGGTGAACCATAAAGAGACTATGTGATTAGTATTTAGAAAAGAAATAAAAGTGATTTTAGTGATTAGTGAGTTTCTTAGAGAAATTTTCTTATAAATATCCCATCATTCAAATCATTAGTGTGTGAATAAAATCAAAGAGTTTGAAATATTAATCAGAAGATTATCCAGGTTAATCTTATTCATGAAGCAGACTTTATAAATGGAGTTCCTAAGTGGTAATATACAAAGAGAGTTATTAAAGGAAACCTTCATAGTCAGTATGTGGAAAGTTTTTCAATGAGGTATTATTTTAAGTTAGTTCAAAATATGTATTATGTTAAGGGGGTTCTACCAAGGGATTTTGTGAAGAGAGTCACATGAAGTAAGTTTGCGAGGTTAAATCAAGGAATTTTTTATGTGGAAGAGTCATGTGAGGTTGGTACATAATGGATTTGTGTGTGTGTGAGTTTTGTGAAGTTAGTTTGTGATGAAATGTTTTTGGTATAGGACCTTTATTCAAGGTAGTTTTTTTGTGATAAAATCGTATATGGTACTTTCTGGTGGTTTTTTTGGATAGTGAGGAGCACATTGGAGCATTAGATTTATGATATCATGATTTAAATCAAATCACCCCAACCTAAAAATTTGGAATTAAACATTAAGTCATTAAAATAAGGTATAATTCATTTAGATAAGTCTACAAAGTAAAATTAAATGGAAGCGATCTATGTGAGGTAATACAGTCTCCCTAAATTCATTGTAAAGGTAGTGATCATAGCATTGAGTGACCTTGAACAAAAAATTTAATCCATTATTACTAGTGAAGCATAATATATTTTGGTATGATAGAAACAACATTTATATATGACCATTTTATTATCCCTTAATATTTAACCAAGTAAAAATTATTGTTTCTAGTATTTTAGTTTTTTTATCTTTGATTTTTTAGTAGTTTTATAAGGTATACCGATTTGATAGGTTCCTTACAAAATGGGAGCATGATATTTTAAATATAAAAAAAATCATACACACCAATTCATCCCTCCCTTATCAGGGTGTTTTGGGTTTGAACAAGGGGTATCAAAGTAGAAGTTACAAGTATTGAACTTATCTTTTTTAATCTTGGTATAAAGAACACAATAAATAATAAATTTCTCCCTCAAATTGTGGAAGCATCTATCAAGCCTAGAAGAATAGAATGATATATCACCTATGGTCTCTTGGATTATAATTTATCAATAATACTATACATTGGATATATATTAGTGATTTATCATAACTATCCATGATTTATGCATATAGGAAGTTCTTGATGCTGATGCAATGGCTCAGTGTAGATGAAAATGCTTAGAATGTCTTATCAATAGATTTATAAAATTTTATTTACATGAAATAAATGATTTTTTATTGTTATTAGGACATTAAGGATAAATTTTACTTCATTTAGAAAGGAAAATGTATGTTTAAGGAAGTTACAATTCAAGTGGTACATAATATATTTAATGATATGAAGATGCGTCCTCTATAAAGGGAGTGATTATGAAGAGGATGTAGAGGATAAATTTCTCTCTCTGGTGGCCATGAAATTCAAGGGAGGAAAGTGTATATTTGAAGGAAATATACCTTTGTATTGTTTTTAGTGTGGTGAACTTGGAAACATCACAACAAGGTGTTCAATGAAAGATGATGATTATAGATATGAAAAATAACTTATGAAGAATCCATGATAAATATTCCCTCCTAACATGGAATTCAAACTGGGAATCTCATCTAGAAATAAATTTAAAAGGAAGATATTGGTAAATAAAGAAGAGGATGATAATGAAGATTATTTTTAAAAAGTAGAGAAGGTGTTTAAATATGATATAAATGATTATATAGTTTCTACTATTAATAAAGAAGAACCAATAAAGGAGGAATACAATCAATTAGAAGATTTAGTTGATATTTAGGTGGAACTTAAGGGATCTCTCAAAGGGCATGATATGCAAGGGAATAAAAATAGAAATATTAATGTATTTCTGAAAGAATAATCCAAATATTTGGATCAGATCAAAGTAATTATTGATCATATTTAATAAATGTTAAATATTATGTTCTATATATAGTTGTATAAAGAATAAGTTTTGAATTTCAACCTGAATATTGATGAACAAACTATATCATCTTGAGATTTTATGAAATATATTATTTTAAATTAATTTAAATTACTTGGTATATTAAATTAAATGATATTTATATTTTATCTATAATTATTTACAACACCAAATTTATCTTGTATTGCACATACATCAAGTTTATTTGATAACTTGTGTTTTACGTATATATGAGTCTTACCAGACAACAACATAATATTAATATTATAATATTAATAAACTATCCATTTGAATGGTGGGAATGAATAATATTAACTAAATTATGAAACTATGGTTTAAAAATGTTTATATAATGAATTATTTGGTAACCAATTAACTAGAAATGAAAATAAAAACTCATTGAATATAAAAGATATAGTTTTATGTAAAACTATTTTTATACCCTCAAAGGCATTTTATTTTAGTAAATTAAATAAATCACTATTAGTGAATGATATTAATGTAATTTATATGTTATATCCTCAATAAAATGTTTTTAAATTCATCTACTAACTTTTAAAGGCTCAAACTAAGAATAAATCCAATTCCAAGCATAAAAAAATTGTATTTTTCAAAAAGGTAGTTTTTCCACCATTTAATAGAAGACATTATTTAAAACTAAATTTTTACAATTTTAAAAATTTTATTTCACAAAATAAACTTAATTTTTGGAATATTAATATCAAAATTTATATTGGTTTAATTTTTGGAATTTTTATGAGAAGTTTAATTTTTTGATTAATGGTTAAAAGTACTAAATTTTAATTTAAAACTGCATTTTCATCTAAATAATTTATAATATTAAATTATATTTTTAATTAGTTTTAATGTTTAATTAGATAAATTATAAATCTTTTCATACAATTTATTTCATTTTAATCTTCTTTATATTTAATTTTTATATAAAAACTTAGTAAACATTTGAACATATTTACTTTAAAAACCAGATTTCTCATGTCATCTACGAGATTAATTCTAAATTAAATTATGCCACTTATGTGAATTAAATTTAAAAAAAATGGATTAAATATTTTAAATAATAATAATTTATAATGTATAGAAAGTTCAAAATAGTTTTTTACCAAAAATATTAGTGAAATAAATTAAATTTAATTATAGCAATTAAGGTAAAAATGAGTTTACTTAATGGTTAAAATTTAATTTCAAGGGGCCAAATGACCCATACATTTGTAAAAAAACCCTTATATGGAAATATTTCGACCATATTCCCTATTTTATCAAAATAAATCACTAGTTTAGGCACATGATTCAAGGGATACCTCCCAATAATGTTAGCTTTTTGGTATTTACAAGAATACCACTCCTCCTCAATTATAAAAGGGAATTCACTGCCCCCCATTATACACACCTCTAAAAAATTTCAACTCATAAGAAACCTAACCAAATCAAATCCCAAAATTCACTTCCCCCCATTAGTGACATAATTATACTTCTATAAATATAATATATCATTTTCATTGTGACATTTTCACACACTGAAAAAGTGATAATGCTATTCACGGATGTGTGGAGTACCATCTCTTTAAAGTGATGGGGTTAATTTTACATCTCAATAATGATATATATAAGTATATATAAATAAATATAAATTTATTTATAAGATAATTATCATTATTAAGATATAAAATATTACTTACCTTCTTTCTATAATCATCATTGAAAATGGAAACGTTACTTATGAGTACCTACGACCTACTGCCTCCATGATCATAAAGTTAGTTCATTTTTCAAAACCATCATTCATGATTGGTTTTAAAAATATAATTTATGTATAAATATGATAAATATGTAATTATTTTTATTCTGTATATGTTTAAATATTGACCTTTTTTACCATAGTCATCCAGCCAAAGTAATTTTTGAAACACAAGCTGAATATGGTCAAGAAATCTGACTTAAACTTAATCGATTAAGTAATTCCATATAGATTGTTTATAAGTTAAATATAATTAATAATTTACCTGGAAAAGGTTCTATATAAATTATATCAATAAAAAAGTACATTATTTAGTACGATAAATACATAGGTGATAATTTAGGCTCAAGATAATGGTATTTCTCATCTCACTTTTATTTCTTTGAGATGCATGCCATATTCACCACATATTTTTATAGTGTGGTGTATATACATCACATTAATGTATATTAATATTAATATTAATAAATTTATAAATATTTAATTATCCATTTAATGAAATATCTTTCATGTGGTTTACGGTTTCAAAGTTACCAAAGCGGTAAGAGATTTTTGTCACAATTTTTCATCATTAAGTCATTTATTATGGTATACACCAATATTATTTTGTAAGGATTATATAATTCCCCTTTGAAGTATTATATCATAAATATACTTATTTTTAATGATATTATAAGTTCCATTTAATTTTATTCTTTTATGGGGATTACAATTCAAATTTACAAAAGTGGTAAGAGTCTTTTGTTACAATATTATCATTTATTAGGATTGGGTATGATTAAATCTCTAATGTTTAAATATTATAATTATTATGATTTATATTATAATTTGATTACTCATGATACTTACAAGTAACTATACCATTTTTTCCACAATCTGGTAATTAAAATTTTTATGAAAGTGTTTTAAAGAAGACCTGACTTCATTTCTCTCTTCGGTCGGAAATTTGTGTTCTTTCAAAAAATTGTTTTCTAATTTTTTTTCAAAAATATATCTCAAGGATATTTTAAGTTCATTTTAAATGGAAAGGATTTATTTTAAAAAAAATTATTTTTAAATTATTTCCAAATCTTTATTTATAATATTTCATAGTTATTATCAAAGAAATTTTTTTTCAAAATGCTTTTGGTTTTAAAAAGTGATTTTCAAAATGAAAAGGGTATTTTCATAAAAATGTTTTAATGATATTTTAATGGAATTTCCATTCATAAATGTTAAAAAAATCTTTTTACTTATCCTCCAATGGGTATATTTAGCATTGATACCATCCGCATTCTTTCTCTGGATGGAAAAATATTATTTCCAAGATATTGTTATGAAAACTATTTCTTTTTTGCAGGTTAATCATGTTTCAAAGATATTGTTATGGAAATAATTTATTTTACATGCCTTATCCATGTCTCATAGATATTTTTATGGAACCCATTTCTTTTCCATAGGTTAACCATGTTTATAAGAGATAATTATAGAACATTTTTCCTTTCCATGGGTTAATCATGTTCCAAAAAGAATAAAGGCTATTTGAATGAGTTATGGTGAAATTAATTCTCCATGTTATTTATAAATTATTTGGTTCATGGACATTATAGATGATGGGTAGTTATAGATTGCACTAGGTGATCCCATTATTACTTATACAATGGGTGCACCTAGATAGTGCTCTAATGCATTGGGTAATGATTATGTTTATTCAGAGAATTATATTGGAAGTCATATGTATGTAAATTATTATTATAAGGGTCCTCTAAGGGATAAATGATATGATTTTAGAGGATTCCAATATTTTTTATCTAGGATTTATATAGTTTTATAATTCTTATCATAATCAAGATTGATATCACATGGATCATGATTATTGATTAACATTACTATTTACTTTGTCATGATTTCATATTTTATGACCTATTTATTGATGTTTATGTGTTATTTTATGATTATCTCATTCAATTTGATTATACCATCATAACCTTATGCACAATTATACTCATTGATGAAATTCAATTATTAATTCTTATGTTTACCCTTTATGAGAATTTGATCTCACCCTTCTTATATTTCCTTTTCCACAAGTTATAAAGACTAAGGATGAATGATTTATGTCTATAAAGGACTTTAAAAGGATGATTCTAATGACTTAATTTGAAATAAGAAAATATGGGTTAAATAGAGGAAATGTTCATTTGAAGAGTTGTGAATTGATTATGTAGGATTTTTTCCTAATTATCTAAAACTATAAACCTAAAATTCCCTCAAGAATGTTAGTGATCCAGGTTTTACTTTTTATTTTGTAAGGTTTGTATAGAAAATTTTGGGCCAAAAATATTGGCATAATAGGTGGAAATGTAATTTTTATGATTCCAATATAGGATCCAAGAGTGTGGGTCGTGGTCTATTATAGTTGGTATCAAAGATGGGATTAGATAACTTTTTAGAATATTATGTTTTCATGTGAGGTTACATTAAGAGTTATTGATTCCATCATAGTTATAAAAGCTTTAATATAGTCATAAGTTCAAATTATAAGACACCCCATTGAGTTTTTAAGTGATTATATCTTAAAATGATTAATGACATCTTTTGAGATTCTTTTTTTAGGATGAGGTATTTTTAACCCCTAGGATCAAAATTAAATGTTTTTAAGCAGAAAATTTCATGAATCAGGCTGATATTTTATCCAACCCAACACCCGAACTGGTCTAAGATAGGGTCCAAAGGGTGTTACCAATCCCTATGGGTTGAAAACTAGTGTCAGGCATAAAAAGTAAATAGATGGGAACAATTTGACCCATAAACCAAATACAAAAAATAAATACAAACTGAATAATAAAAATGAAAGATATCAGAATGAAGACAAACAAAACTTCACATACCTTCGTGTGACCCTATGGTTAACCAATAACCTCAAACCACCGTCACACTATGGAGACTGAATCCAAGAAATAAGTATCACTTGAAGCTAAAAATAAAGATAAAACTATAGGTGTGATTATTAAAACATAGTAGACAAGCCTAGGTAATCTATTCCCAAATGAATTTCCTTAAAAAAAGAATCATTAATTTCAACTTTGAACTAAAATATATAAAACATAGATTTTTACTCATGTTCATTTTAAAGTAAACAAATCACAATCCTTTTCACTCATAATCTTAAAACAAGCCAAATTTTATAAAGTAAAATCGTGTTCTTAGGTAAAAGGGAAAGGAAACCAAACAGGAAAAGTACATTTTTCATTCAAGGGAAAAAATGGGAAAACATTCATTCATTCAAAACAATGTTCTTGAAACATTTTTATGAAAAACAACACATTATATATTTAGAGGTAAAACACCATGGCTAAGAGCAGAGACTATGATCACACAACAAGGGCAATGGAATAACAATACTAGTTCTAGAGAAAATAAAGGAATACCTAAGAACTGAGTGGAAACCCAAAACATACAATACATGTGGCTCATTTCATAGGTATTCCCTACCTAATGACATAATAAATACCAAATGAATGATCTTCTTCTTACCTGGCCTGACCGAGGGGCCCAATCCCATATCAATAATAACAAAATATCCCTATGATATCGGACACTATCTGGTGTGTGTACTAAAATAGTGCAACAATAATTTTTAAAATTCATCGTAGCTATGCTAGGTTACCATGTCATTTTCACAAAGGGGTATTCTAAAAAAAGATAAACAACAAACCATACATATGATCCATCATATAATCCACAAAAAATGTCATCAACCTGACCACACCAAAGAATAGTTGTCACGAACTAGCCTGAGTCGACCCTGAACCGGTCACCCAGGCCAGCCTGTGACATGTCCCGAGAGGCATTTCCGATCCTCCCAGGATGGTGAAAAGCACCAAGGGCAATAATAGAGTACACAAGGGAATTATTTCTCGCATATATAAACAATCAAACAAATAGCGGAAATAAATGGACAGCCAAAAATACATTTATATAAAAATTGAACTGAACATTATTTGTACATGAAACTGAAAGTACAGCTAAACCAACAACTCAAATGACCAAACCCGATAACCTACTAACTCCATGAAACCCCACTGGTCACTCTCCAACACAATTATCACATGTCACCCAAGGTGATCGAACTCATGTTGAAACCTGCATAAGGGATAAAAACAGAAGAAGAATATAGGCGTGAGTATTAAAACTCAGTATCTTAGGCCGATATTCCATTCCCAATGCACATCATTTAAAATAAAAGAAACATAAATTTCAAGTTTTAAATACAAAATATAAAGTATTTTTTTCCAAATAAGGTCCCATGCTATATAAAAAAAATTACCATACAAAAACATTCATGTTTTATAAACAAGAATGCTAGTAACAATTTTCAAAGAGGTGCAACTTCAAAATGAAAATAGTTTTTAAGAGGGATGCTTTAAATAATTTACACTTAAATAAATCACACACACTGTATAATTTTTCAACCACACACACCTTATGCCGACAGTGAGTTCAAAATAGCCAATGAGCACAAGTCACGGGAACACCCCTAGGCACTAGTTAGTGGTGAGCCCCAAGTACCTCGTATCTCAGTGAAAGTAAGCATAACAAATATCCATTCTCGTGCACGCGAGCCACTAGTAGGGAGCATAACCATAACCTAATGGTCCCTCAACATTATCATCATCATATTTTAGTTAGTGTTGTCATCGTCAAACTTGCTACGTGAAACAAGGGCAAACCCCACAGAATCACTAGCATACTTGTACAAGTCCGCCCACCTAGATACCCGGGATTCCCTTTAGTGATAAATCAAGTTACACATATTATCAAATAAAAATTTCACATCCATATTTCAGTACCAAACCATAAACACACAAACATCCCACAAACATGCTTCGTATTACTTTCACAAATCAAGAAACCACTAAAAATATTTGTAAAACAATTTCAAGGAGTATAACGAGGCCTTGCACATAAAATCTATTCAATAATGATATTTTACGGTAAAAACCCATAAATAACGTAATAAAAAAGATTTTGAGGCCCTAAAACCAATTAATAAATCATTTTTAGGGACCATAAAATTGTCCCAAAAGATAGAACATGAAATACACATGGAAACCATTTTTACAAAAAAAAATGCCAAACGGGCCTTTAAGCCTTTATCAAAACTATCATTTGACCAAGGTTTGAATTTCACTTTTATTAAGGAGGTGTATAAACACCATTTAAAACAGAAAAACACATTCATAAATACCTTAAAACATTCAGGTTACATATTCAAAACACAACCATTTTCATAAGGATGTGAAACGGGCCATTTTCCGACAACTTGGGCCAAAACGTGTTATAATCCAAAACCCATTTCTTTGTAAAACCAAATACAAATTGTAAATACATATAAGGAACCAAAAATATCATTTTTCATTCTTCCAATTCAATTATAAATCCAAACAAATAATTTTTAAATCAAACATTACACAAAAAAGCGAACATGGCAATTTACTGAATTCAAGACATGCCCTTTTAAAAAAATAATTTGTTTTAAGAACATGACATGGAATAAAGTATCAATTTCTTGAAATATTTTGTAAAAGATACTTTAAAATATTCAAAATTCTACAAACTATGTTCTAAACCTCGTAAAATAGTTTTGAGAGAAAGTGAAACATTTAAACAAACACTTGGTGTTCACTTTTATGACAAAACAACATTACCTTTCACAAAACAAGGATTAAACAACCATTTTGCACTCAAAAAATTTATCCAAATTATAAAAATAATAATAATAATATATAAAATATGAAAAAATATTAAAATGATGAATCTTAAAAGATAAAGGCATGTTCAAGGGATATCCTACCTCAAATCCTTGGCGTAATGGAAACGCACAGCCAAAATCACCATCTGAGGGTTTACAAACCTTAAACCTATGAAGACCAGCCCCAAATGAACAAAAACCCCATAAATATCATGTGATAACATAACCCTAGGTTCATCATGACTAGGGAAGATTATAAAACCAAGAAATAATGAAAGGAGGAAGAAGAGGGAGGATAAAGGAGAAGGAATCTCACCTTTTCAACTAGAAAACTCTTCGTATTCCATTAGATATACACCCTTATAGAAAAGGTAATGGCTTGAAACTTCTTGTAGATTATCCTAAGTTATAGAATAACCATTTAAGGAAGATTTTTGGGAAAAAGTTCACTAATTTAATGAGTTATGTATGAAACAATTTACCTTATCAATTATGGACGATTTGAGGTAACATGAGAACTTTTTCCCTAATATGAGACTGATATGAGCTCCAAAGAGGGAAAATAGATAATGGGGTGACTATAGGGATATTGGATTATATTATGAGGTGGAATCACAGAAATATATTAAACATTGAATTATATATAAAAGAAACAAATTATTTTTTTAAAACTAGAAATGGGCCCTTGGGTTGGCCCAGTACCTAAATAAGTAACCCAAATTCACCATGTTTATTAATTTATAAGGGGTCCAAAATGATATGGTAGTATTAATATGTAAGTGGAGGCCAAGTGGTAAGTTTAATGAATGAATTTTTTTGAAAAAAAAGTATTTATTAAAGAAAATGATTTTGGTTTTTAAAACTACAAATGGGCTCACGGTTGGATCAAATCATGAAATAACCACTATTTCTCCAAAAACTCCTAAACAAGAAATGGGGTACCCAAATTAGGGTGATTATACATATATGTAAGTTAAAAACTCAAAATTAATATCACAAAACACCCATGAAAAGGAATGAGATTTTAAATGTATCAAATCAAAACCCTGTCATGAAAATAAAAAAACAGGTGTGACATTCTCCCCACCATTAAAGCTTTCCACCCCCGGAAAGCCATAAAACTTTTCAACTAATAGAACAAAACCTAAGGATTCATTATGAACATAATAAATCCTCTAAATCTAAGTAAATATCATTCACCATCAATGTAACTTAATACTATTCTCCAAACAAAACACCAACTCACAGCCACTTCCTGAGAATCAACAGAAAGATCAAGCCACCACCTCCACAACCAAGCCAAGAACTAGATTTTTGGGCCTTTTACCAATTAAACTAATGATCACCCCAAACCATAGTTCACTAAAAAAATCCAATGACTTCGGGTGGAGGCTGGAATGGTATCCCCAACATTACATCACAACTACCATCTAACAAATCCTAAAGGAAAAATCTTCGAGACCTGAAGTGGGTCTCCCCACCATTAGAGACCAACCAGAAATGAACAAGAAAAAAAAATGAAATAGAATTGGGACTAACCAATATAGGACCACCAAAACTTTCCCAAAAAAACCTACATACCCAAGTTAAAAGGAACATAAAATGAACATTTAAGCCACTCACTCTCGAATATAGGCAAAAATAACTGGGAAAACACTCTCTACACGGATCCAAACCCCACCAATTAGGGAGGGGAGGGAAGGGGACGCAATAATTGATACATTGAAACCACAAAGGAAACAATGGAACAAACTCAACTAAATGGTATAGGTATGAGCTTATCAATACTACCCACAATCCTAGTACTCTTGACTACGCGTTAGCTTCACTTCGAAACCTATGGCTGGAGCTCTGATGGATGAAGAATCTCTTGCCTCATAGCCAGGATTTGATAATCCCCAACATGTACTCCATACCTTAGTTCCACATAGTACCACATAACACTCCCAATGAAAAATAACAGATCAAAGACACCATGGAACTCTCTTCCTCAACAACACATTTTTACCCAAACAAGAACATATAGATACACAACACTATTATCTCTCACATTGAATGAGGAGCAGAATGAACAAGGCACAAAATATAACACCCACTAAACATCACCGAGCACAACTACTATAACCGAGAGAATCACCATAATGGGAATGCACTTTAAATCAAGCCCAAAAATATCTCTATTTCAACAAATGGGATGAGGTGTCATTATAAGAGGTGGATTTAACATTTGAAACAAATCCTTAGGTTGATCAACTATAAATCATAGAAGTGGAGAACCATCCATTGAAACATCACAACATCCAACACATCTTTATAAACCCATAGAGTATTACCCCAAAACCGAACCACCAACAAGATCCCATCTCAAGATGCAACAAGATTATGACTTCTAGATCATAAGGAAGCATACTGAATAGAAAAAACTTCTAATACATAGGATAAAAAATCCACATAACTTTCGGTTCAAAACAAACACCACAATTTTTCAGATAAAAACACTTTTGAAAAAAAAACATAAACTAACTTGGTGGATTTTCACATTCACCAATGGTGTTTTATCAAGTCTCACTCACATGAATATTTACGTGCCACCCCAGGTGTAAAGCCCCGACCCCAGTGACCCAGAGTCGGTGCATTATTACATAACATTGGCATGATCACAAGAAAGATCAAATCTCGAAAGACCGATTGGTTTAGTAGCCTTGGAAACACTAGATATATTCATAAAGTTTTACATTACATCATAAAAATGAAAACTACAATAATATAGTCTCCATATTCCACACTCATATCCCCACATACTATCCCTGCAGGTCATTCATAAATTACTTCTTCACATCCTGGGAAAAATAAAACACAGAAAAGGGGTGAGCTCAAATGCCCAGTAAGGATAACAATATAGTGGAAACTTTCATAAATAAGAATAAACATTTAAGGAAATGTATAACTTAAAACAAAAGCCTTTTAAACTTGAACTTCAACATAGTATGGAAAAAATAAAATGAAATAATTCCATTTACTCATTCACATGGATATTCTACTAATCAAATAATCACATGCAATATCAATAACCACTTTCATAATGATAGAATGCATAATGCCAGACTATCATAACCACATAGCCAAGGCCTCGTGCCAAGACTACAAATAAGATTTTTTCAAGGCCTTGTGCCAAGACACTAGTTTGTATCATGAGACCTACCGATGCATCTAGGAGCTATATCGGGCTCCACCCATCATATATTAAGTCCAATGCATTCCCATATGAAAAGGTTTAAACATAACATAAACATTCATATTCAAACTAGCATACAAAATGTCAATACTTTCACCATAAACTATGAATGGTATAAAAATAGCACATCCACAGTCAAACATATCACAAAACCTTCAATACAATATAGAAGTTTTGTATCATAATAAATCAACTTCAAATAAGCGTAAAATCCATCAAAGGATGTTGACATAGATGAAATCAAAACTCTTTTTAGAGAAATATCTCTTTCTATTTTGAAATCATTTAAGAGTCATATATTTATAAAATAAAACATTTTTATTGAAAATATTTTCATAAGATTTTAAGGGAAGCTTCTAAGATTTTATAACGGCGGAAAATAATAGCACCCGCCGTATAAGTTAAAAAAACATTCTTACCTTAATTCTATCGAAAAGGTTAAAAAGGACCTTGTTTGGAAAATGATGGAAAGATTCCTTTATAAAAATCTTATAAAAATTCAAACAAGGGTATAAATTACTTTAACCCATATTATTTTAAATATTAAAAATGTTTTGAAATACATTTCTAAGAAACATGGATGTGGATGATAAAGAGATCCCAGTAGATTATTACATATAAACAACCTCGGATAATGAAGAGATTGTGAAATAACCCTTACCTTGTACTTTTCCTTGGTTGGGGTAGGTTAAACTCATGTATAATGGTGAAATAATTTTTATTAAATTATACAAGAATCATATACATTAATATGATATCATATATGATCTTTTAACATTGATTTGTTAATAATATCTTAGTATTATCGTTGTTTCGGGTGTTAACTTACTCGTTTTCTTTTATATGTTTTGTTACGTAAGTTGTGTTTGTCATGGATAGGTTGTATCTTAATAATATCTAGAATGATATCAAGTACTTAGAAACTATTATTAATCATCAAATGAGAATTATACTTGAATGGATACGATGGATAATGAATCTCATCACGTTCGTGGAGACGGTAGTCCGTACGTACGCACGAGCGACAATATCATTTTTTGATATTAAAATAATATATAATTGAATGTTATAAAATATATTCAGAATCATTATCATGTTATATTTATTATTTACATGAGTTACACATCATTATTATACCCATCCAAATAATAATTTATTGAATAACAATTACACCACGACGTGGAGACGGTAAGTCGTACGTACGCACGTATGGTGACATGTTATTCAAAGGATGGATAGAATACTTAATATGGTTGTACCATATTTATAATAACATAATAGTATATATAAGATACTGGAGTTATTATTTTAGAATGGTAATAACAAATAAGGAAGAAGTGGAAGAAGAAAGGAACTTGGAAAAGGGTGGTGAAATCATTACCTCTTCTTCGGGTTCTTCCTTTTGATTTGATCAAAAGGGCTCTTAGGTTGGCTTTATGACTAAAGTAAGGCCTCTAGGATGAATTGAGGGAAGTTTAGAGAGTATTTGGGCAGAGGTTGGCTGAACAAAAAGGCTTTTAAGGTGTGAAGTAATGATAAGGGGGAGTTCCCTTTTATAAGAGGGGTGAGGGGTGCCTTTGGAAAAGCTAGAAATATTAATTTATAATAAATTTATATTCGGTTTATAATGGCTCCAAAGTTGATTATTTAAATTTTAAGGTTTGTATGGGTCGAAAACCACTCAACCAATAGAATTTAGATAGGTTTGGGTTACTATATTAACCTTATCTTTAAGTATTAACTCTTAGTTAATTAGTTTCACTTTTACAATGTCTCTTTGTATTTTTATATTATATGGTTAATAAACTTACTATATATATCCAAGATACCCCCAAGTGGTCCATTAATGATACACCTATCATGATATAAGTCTCTTGGCCGAACCTTATATTTTTAGGAATTTAATATCAATTAATAATATACTATTTGTTTTAAAAAACTCTTTTATGTCAATTTTGACACTATTCAATAATTGATTTTTGTAAAAATCATAACAGAATTATTACTTAAAAAAGTTAATTAAATCATTCCTAACATTTCATATTAACTTATAAAATTAGTTTAATTCATAAAAAGTCTCAAATTATATTTATTTGGGTATCTACAATATCAATCATTTTAATTTTTCATTATTATGGTAATTACTGCATCACCATTGTGTCATATATAAATTAAATTATTTAATGTATAAAAATTATAAATAAAGTATCATTATGTAGTAAATAGTTTTATCTTTATAATTAATATTTATATTCGAAAAGCCAACTTATATAACCCTATGTAAAAATTGTTTTTCTAAAAGATATATGCTTATGTCATTTTTGTACTTATTTTAACTTAATTAAAATAAAGTGTCTCTATCACCTACAAGTGGCTCCATGGGGTCCCAAAATCGACCCAAAGATGCCCATGGTCAGAAATTTATCCACCAATAAGTTTAGGACACGTTTTAGGGTAATTTAAAGTTATTATAATATTATTTTTTAACCCTTATTTACCGGATTTACCCTTAACCATGGTAAATAAAATATTTACCGCAGTAATTATTCAAAATGTCTAAAAATAAAATTTACCTATTTACACAATTTGAACATCATGATTCCAAATATGGAATCCATTCTTCCAAATTCAAAACACAGAAGTGGCAGAAATTAATTTAAAATTAATTCCCACTGTCAAAACAAAAAACGTGTTTTTAAGATATAATAACTATCAAAAGATTGATACTTGTTTATGTTCAGTTTAATTGTGAAATTATGTCCAACGACCAACATTGTATTAAATGGTAAAAATATGTTCTAAATATACTTTAAAACCACTCAAATTCATAATTTATAAATATAAATTATTTTGATTAAAAAAGTTGTTTTTAATTAAAATTTAGTAATTTTCACTATTCATCAAAATATTAAAGTTATCCGAAAAGTACCAAAATTTCACCTTAGGCTAAATTTGATATTCCAAATCCAAAAATGAAGTCCATTTTGAAATATAAAATATATATAATTTCAAAAATTAGGTATTACTATTCATAACGGCTAGTTTGATTAGTTATGGTGTGTTAGAACTCGGTGTTGCGTACAACACACGCTATCACATTATTCAATGAGAAGCGTACCGTAGAAGCTTGGGGTGTTACATTCTCCCCTCCTTAAAATAATTTTGTCCTCAAAATTTCTAGAATATTATCGCATGAAAAGACTCGGGTGGTTCTTCATCATAAGTTCCTCGGGTTCCCACGTTGCCTCTTCCATCTTATGGTTTCTCTACAAAACTTTTACCAGACGCGTCATCTGGTTTCTTAGTACTTGTTCTCTCATATCAAGAATCCTGACGGGATCTTTGCAATAAGACAGATCGGGTTCC
This sequence comes from Viscum album, assembly GCA_963277665.1. Taxonomy (NCBI): domain Eukaryota; kingdom Viridiplantae; phylum Streptophyta; class Magnoliopsida; order Santalales; family Viscaceae; genus Viscum; species Viscum album. Next base: position 510,354,233 of record OY728136.1, on the reverse strand, counting down.
AGTTCTAATTCCTCATAGGTGAGTACATGCGTTGGTTCAGGCATGTATTTCCTCAATAGAGATACGTGGAACACATCGTGAACTTTGGAGAGACTTGGCGGCATTTCCAATCGGTAATCTACAGCCCCAATTCGTTCTAGAATTTCGAAAGGTCCAATATACGTGGGACTCAATTTACCTTTCTTACCAAAATGTATGACTCCCTTCCATGGACATACCTTTAGGAAAACATGATCACCAACTTGAAATTCCAAATCCTTCCTTCGATTATCGGCATAGCTCTTCTGCCTACTTTGAGCTGCTTTGATGTGATTTTGGATTACCTTCACCTTTTCCATCGTTTCCTCCACCGGTTATGGACCTACAAGTTTTCTTTCACCAAAGTCATCCCAACAGGTTGGTGTGCGACATCTCTTTCCGTATAACGCTTCATATGGTGCCATCTGAATACTCGAATATAAGCTATTGTTATAGAAAAATTCTACCAAAGGTAAATATTGATCCCACATACCCTGAAAGTCAAGTGATAAAGATCTCAACATGTCTTCTAAGTTTTGAATAGTCCGTTCTGATTGTCCGTATGTCTGAGGGTGGCAGGCAGTGCTCAAATGAAGTTCAGTATCTAGGGATTTCTGAAGACTTTTCCAGAATCTTGAAGTAAAATGGGGATCACGATCAGAAACAATAGATTGGGGTACTCCATGAAGTCTCACAACTTCATTAATATATAGTCTTGCTAGACGTTCTAGTGGTAGATCTTCTCTTATAGAAAGAAAATGTGCTGACTTGGTAAGACGATCAATAATAACCCTTATTTCATCGTTCCTTCTAGGATTCTTTGGTAGCCCCATGACAAAGTCCATCATAATATTGTTCCATTTCCACTCTGGTATGGGAAGAGGTTGCATGACTCCTCCAGGGTGTTTCCTTCTAGCTTTCACTTGTTGACAAACCATACATCTTGACAAAAAATCAGCAATCTTCCTCTTTATATTGTCCCACCAAAAATGTTCCTTCAAATCTCTATACATTTTGGTGCTCTCAGGGTGTATAGAGAAATTGGAACTATGAGCATCATCCAGCAATTCCCTTTTTAGATCAGGTATGTCGGGAACACAAAGTCTCTTCCCAAATTTCAAAATTCCATCTTCATACACAAAGTCTCTCAATCTCCCATCATTCACAGCTTTAATCTTTTTTTTGAAATTCTTCATCATCGGTCTGAGAACTCTTAATCCTTTCTAGTAAAGATGGTTTGGCAAACATTTGAAAAAGCATTGATGTTTCACCTTCCCTGGTTATTCCCATGTCTATCTTTACTAGATCCATCAAAATTGGATCCCTTTCAATTCTCATCACGTTCAAAACTCCATGGTCTTTTCTGCTCAAAGCATCTGCCACCTTGTTTGCTTTCCCTGGGTGGTAGTGTATCGTACAATCATAATCCTTGAGTAATTCAAGACATCTCCTTTGCCTCATGTTGAGTTCTTTTTGTGAGAAAATATACATCAAACTCTTTTGATCAGTATAAATCTCACATTCTTCACCATAGAGGTAGTGCCTCCATATCTTCAAAGAAAAGATCACAGCTGCTAACTCAAGATCATGAGTAGGATATTTTTGCTCATGAATTTTCAACTGTCGTGATGCATAGGCAATAACCCTATCATTCTGCATAAGGACACAACTAAGTCCTTTCTTCTATGCATCACTATAAATAACAAACCCATCATTCCCCGATGGTAGAGTCAATATACGTGCATTGACTAATCTTCTCTTCAGTTCTTCGAAACATTCTTCACACTCTTTTGTCCAAACAAATTTAACCCCTTTACATGTGAGCTTCGTTAATGGGTTAGCCAACCGGGCAAAATTCTGGACGAAACGTCGATAATAACCTTCTAAACCAATAAAACTGCGTACCTCAGTTATACTCGTCGGTGTTGGTCATTCTTGGATTGCCTTTATCTTAGAAGGATCAACAGAGATTCCATCTTTAGAGAAAATATGGCCAAGAAAAGAAATCTCCTGAAGCCAGAATTCACACTTGCTAAACTTCCCATATAATTCATGTCTTCTCAGAGTCTTTAGGATAATGATCAGGTGATTTTTATTATCTTCATAGATTTTGGAGTATACCAAGATATCATCAATAAATACCACCACAAATTCATTGAGATACTCCTTGAAAACTCTATTCATCAGATCCATGAATACAGAGGGTGCATTAGTCAATCCAAAAGACATTACTGTAAACTCGTAATGCCCGTACCTGGTTCGAAATGCTGTCTTCGGAATGTCTTCCTTCTTCACACACAACTGATGGTATCCAGATCGAAGGTCAATCTTTGAAAATTATTGAGCTCCATGTAGTTGGTCAAATAAATCATCAATGCGGTGTAGGGGATACTTGTTCTTTATTGTTATAGCATTGATCTCCCTGTAGTCGATACATAACCTCATAGATCCATCTTTCTATTTAACAAAAAGAACAGGGGCTCCCCATGGAGAAACACTAGGGTGAATAAATCCCTTATTACTCAATTCCTCTAGTTGTTTATTTAGTTCAACTAATTCTATAGTGGCCATTCTATAAGGGGTCTTCAATATAGGCCTTGATCTAGGAATTAAATCAATGGAAAACTCAACTTCTCGTTCTGGAGGATGTCCAGGTAAATCTTCTGGAAATACATCTACATATTCTTTCACAACAGCTACATACTCTATTTGAACATTCCTTTCCTTACCCATAGTCATTTCATTCTCTTCCTCCCCAATAATTGAATTTAGTTGAGATACTGGGGGTGGATCTAGATAAGAATTAGGTGGTGACGATTCTGCTCTAAAGATAAGGTGTTCCTTATCATCATCATCAAAAATCGTGACCTCCTTCTTCTTACAATAAATCTTCGCATCATAGTCCGAAAGACAATCCATACCAAGGATTATATAAAACTCAATAATAGTTATGACAATGAGATCAGCAGATAAAGAACATTTATGTGCTCTAATGGGGACTGATTCACAAAACTTTGTTGCAATGATACTTCCCTTAGGAGTTTTAACTGAAAACTCCCTTGTTAAATCAAATTGGAAATATCAAATTTTCTTAGAAAACTGGGAAGATATGAAACAATGCGATGATCCAGAATAAAATAATGCATGTTCTAAACTTGAGGAAACCATTAAATTACCTTCCACTACATATTTCAGAGCTTCTACCTCAGCAGTAGTGATAGCATAATCTTGGCCTTGATCCCTTGGCCTTTTCTAAGGTAAGTTCTCCTGACACTTAGGACATTTATTTGCATAATTCCCTATCTCCCTGCAATTTTAGCACTGAACATTGGTAGCTTCCTTCTTCCCCTTGCAATCATGAGCTTGGTGGCCTTTTTCACCACACTTGTAACTGACTCTCGTTCCCTTCAAGAAAGTACCAGGGTGTTTCTTACCACATTTACCATAGGATGGATATTCAACCTTTCCCTTCTTCCCCTTATTTCCATTCCCAGATTGATCAGCAGATCTCTTCTTCTCTTGCTTTTCTTTAAAGTCATAATACTTAGAGAATTCCTTTTCGGTCTTGATAGCACATGAGACAATGTCTTCGTACGACGAGAAGGATTGTGAGACTAATGCTCGATGGAGAAATGGTTTTAACCCATAAAAGAAACGATCAATATTACTTCTTGGGTTACATATATAATCTCCAGCATACCCTTCTAACCTTGTAAAGTTAGCCTCATACGTTATGACATTCTCATCCTCCTTTTGTCTCAGACTCAGAAATTTCCTTTCCATATCTGCTCGATGGTCGCGAGGAAAGTATTTTTCTAAAAACAGATCTTTGAACTCCCTCAATTCCATATTTGATACTTCATCATCTTCCTTCATATTTTGAATCAATGACCACCATTGATCAGCATCTCCAGTGAGGCGGTAAACTGCCATGATAACTTTTTCCCTTTCACTACTCCCCAAAGCCTGAAATATTTTCTCTAGGGAATTTATCCATTACTCAGCTACTAAGGGATTTTTACTCCCATTGAACGTTGGTGGTTGTTGCCTCATGAATTGATCTAACATTGATCCTCCATGCTGCGGATCAGGGTGCTCTATACGGGTAAGGTTATTATTCATAACCTGAGTGAGTTGTCCCAGTATGGTGATTAGCTGATCGGCACAAGTTTCATCACTAGCTCCACTATAATTATCTTGAGCAGGAAGTAAATCCCTACATGGAGTGCGTGCATTGATACGGTTTCCATTTCTTCCACTAGGTGCCATTTCTAAACAATGGCATAAACTAGATCAATTTATGAATCAAAATACATAATTACATACTTATAAAACACTTGACATAAATTGAACTATTTATGGATATAATCCATAATCATAAAAATGTTTTCTTTGAGGAAGTATATACTCATAAACCCTTCATAATGATTTGTAAAGAAAATGAGAGTTATCCTAAGCATATTCCACGGGAGTGTCGTAACCAAGAGTGCAGTAAGGCCCGTTGTCGTGCACCAGTTCCCGTTCGAGTCTAGCTCAAAGCGGTGTTTTTGGGTTTTACCCCTAGGTACATCTGTTCCAGAGCCGCCTCTACCTGCACGTATCCAGACAGGGATGTATTGCTTAGAAAACTCACAAAATATCTACAATACCAAAATTATAGGAAGTTATTCTATACTAATCCTCAAAGTTCATCTTAGGTCTACGTGCTCTAATCAGAGTTTATCTAAATCTAGCTTCCAAGGTTTGTACTAAACTTCCTCTGATACCAACTGTAACACCCCGACCCCAATGACCCAGATTCGGTGCATTATTACATAACATTGGCATGATCACAAGAAAGATCAAATCTCGAAAGACCGACTGGTTTAGTAGCCTTGGAAACACTAGATATATTCATAATGTTTTACATTACATCATAAAATGAAAACTACAACAATATAGTCTTCATATTCCACACTCATATCCCCACATACTATCCCTGCAGGTCATTCATAAATTACTTCTTCACATCCTGGGAAAAATAAAACATAGAAAAGGGGTGAGCTCAAATGCCCAGTAAGGATAACAATATAGCGGAAACTTTCATAAATAAGAATAAACATTTAAGGAAATGTATAACTTAAAACAAAATCCTTTTAAACTTGAACTTAAACATATTATGGAAAAAATAAAATGAAATAATTCCATTTACTCATTCACATGGATATTCTACTAATCTAATAATCACATGCAATATCAATAACCACTTTCATAATGATGGAATGCATAATGTAAGACTATCATAACCACATAGCCAAGGCCTCGTGCCAAGACTACAAATAAGATTTTGTCAAGTCCTTGTTCCAAGACACTAGTTTGTCTCATGAGACCTACCGATGCATCGAGGAGCTATAGTAGGCTCCACCCATCACATATTAAGTCCAATGCATTCTCATATGCAAAGGTTTAAACATAACATAAACATTCGTATTCAAACTAGCATACGAAATGTCAATACTTTCACCATAAACTATGAATGGTATAAAAATAGAACATCCATATACAAACATATCACAAAACCTTCAATACAATATAGAAGTTTTGTATCATAATAAATCAACTTCAAATAAGCGTAAAATTCATCAAAGGATGTTGACATAGATTAAATCAAAACTCTTTTTAGAGAAATATCTCTTTCTATTTTGAAATAATTTAAGAGTCATATATTTATAAAATAAAACATTTTCTTTGAAAATATTCTTATAAGCTTGTAAGGGAAGCTTCGATGATTTTATAATGGTGGAAAATAACCGCACCCACCGTATAAGTTAAAAAAAACATTCTTACCTTAATTCTGTCGAAAAGGTTAAAAAGCACCTTGTTTGGAAAATTATGGAAAGATTCCTTTATAAAACTCTTATAAAAATTCAAACAAGGGTATAAATGACTTTAACCCATATTCTTTTAAATATTAAAAATGTTTTGAAATACATTTTTAAGAAACATGGATGTGGATGATAAAGAGATCTCAGTAGATTATTACGTATAAGCAACCTCAGATAATGAAGAGATTGTGAAATAACCCTTACCTTGTACTTTTCCTTGGTTGGGGTAGGTTAAACTCCTGTATAATGGTGAAATAATTTTTATTAAATTATACAAGAATCATATACATTGATATGATATCATATATGATATTTTTACATTGATTTGTTAATAATATCTTAGTATAATTGTTTCAGGTGTTAACTTACTCGTTTTCTTTTATATGTTTTGTTATGTAAGTTGTGTTTGTCGTGGATAGGTTGTATCTTAATCATATCCAGAATGATATCAAGTCCTTAGAAACTATTATTAATCATTAAATGAGAATTATACTTGAATGGATACGATGGAGAATGAATCTCATCGCGTTCGTGGAGACGGTAGTCCGTACGTACGCACGAGCGACAATATCATTATTTTGATATTAAAATAATATATAATTGAATGGTATAACATATATACAGAATCATTATCATGTAATATTTATTATTTACATGATTTAAACATCATTATTATACCCATCCAAATAATAATTTATTGAATTACAATTACACCACAACGTGGAGACGGTAAGTCGTACGTGCGCACGTATAGTGACATGTTATTCAAAGGATGGATAGAATACTGAATATGGTTGTACCATATTTATAATAACATCACATTATATATAAGATACTAGAGTTATTATTTTAGAATGGTAATAACAAAGAAGGAAGAAGTGGAAGAAGAAAGGAACTTGGAAAAGGGTGGTGAAATCATTACCTCTTCTTCGGGTTCTTCCTTTTGATTTGATCAAAAGGAATCTTAGGCTGGATTTATGACTAAAGTAAGGCCTATAGGATGAAGTGAGGGAAGTTGATAGAGTATTTGGGCAGAGGTTGGCTGAACCAAAAGGCTTTGAAGGTGTGAAGTAATGAGAAGGGGGAGTGCCCTTTTTTAAGAGGGGTGAGGGGCACCTTTGGAAAAGATAGAAATATTAATTTATAATAAATTCATATTCGGTTTATAATGGATAAAAAGTTGATTATTTAAATTTTAAGGTGGTTATGGGTCTAAAACCACTCAACCAATATAATTTATACAGGTTTGGGTTACTATATTAACCTTATCTTTAACTATTAACTCTTAGTTAATTAGTTTCACTTTTACAATGTCTCTTTGTATTTTTATATTATATGGTTACTAAACTTACTATATACATCCAAGAGACCCCCAAGTAGTTTATTAATGATACACCTATCATGATATAAGTCTCTTTTCTGAACTTTAGATTTTTAATAATTTAATATCAATTAATAATATACTATTTGTTTTAAAAACTCTTTTATGTCAATTTTGACACTATTCAATAATTGATTTTTTAAAAAATCATAACAGAATGATTACTTCGATAAAAGTTAATTAAATCATTCCTAACATGTCATATTAACTTAGAAAATTATTTTAATTCATAAAAAATCTCAAATATATTTATTTGGGTATCTACAATATCAATCATTTTAATTTTTCACTATTATGGTAATTACTACATCACCATTGTGTCATATATAAATTAAATTATTTAATGTATAAAAATTATAAATAAAAACCATTATGTAGTAAATATTTTTATCTTTCTAATGAATATTTATAGTTGAAAATAAAACATATATAACCCTATGTAAAAATTGTTGTTCTAAAAGATATATGCTTATGTCATTTTTGTACTTATTTTAACTTAATTAAAATAAAGTGTCCCTATCACCTAAAAGTGGCTCCATGGGGTCCCAAAATCGACCCAAAGATGCCCATGGTCGGAAATGTATCCAAAAATAAGTTTAGGATACGTTTTAGGGTAATTTACTATTATTATAATATTATTTTTTAACCCTAATTTACCGAATTTACCCTTAACCATGGTAAATAAAATATTTACCACAGTAATTATTCAAAATGTCTAAAAATAAAAGTTACCTATTTACACAATTTGAACATCCTGATTCTAAATATGGAATCCATTTTTCCAAATTGAAAACACAGAAGTGGAAGAAATTAATTTAAAATTAATTCCTGCTGTCAAAACAAAAAGCATGTTTTTAAGATATAATAACTATCAAAAGATTGATACTTGTTTATGTTCAGATTAATTGTGAAATTATGTACAATGACCAAAATTGTATTAAATGGTAAAAATATATTCTAAATATACTTTAAAACCACTCAAATTCATAATTTATCAATATAAATTATTTCGATTAAAAAGGTTGTTTTTAATTAAAATTTAGTAATTTTCACTATTCATCAAAATATTAAAGTTATCTGAAAAGTACCAAAATCTCAACTTAGGATAAATTCGATATTCCGAATCCAAAAATGAAGTCCATTTTGAAATATAAAATATATATAATTTCAAAAGGTAGGTATTACTATTCATAACGGCTAGTTTGATTAGTTATGGTGTGTTAGAACTCGGTGTTGCGTACAACACACGCTATCACATTATTCAAAGAGAAGCATACCGTAGAAGCTTGGGGTGTTACACCAGGCACTCAAATACTAGGACATACTGGCCATTAATCCATATATCTTGAAAACCATGCAGGTGAGAACCCATGAAAACACTAAAGGAAAAAAAAAATCTTCATTACAAAAATAATAGGGTACCTTCCAAAGGAACATTAACCACCAAATAAAAAACCATTTCCAGATTTCACAAGACCAGCCATGCTTCATCAAGAACCATTTGATTAAAAAAATCCATTTACATTAATAGAACATCCAAAAACAACCATTCTGTTCCAAATATCCCTTTACCATTTTTTTAAGATTCAGCAAGGTCTCTTTTCATAATCTGACAACCACAAAGGCCAAAACCCCTTTCAAGAAAACACCAGCCGCTCAAAACCAAACTTCCAAAACCAATTCATCAGATTCAAAAACATTTCAATTGACCAAAACACCCCATTTAAAACAAAGTTTTAGAATTAATTTAAAATGATGCACAATTTCAAAACCTTTTATTTCAACAAACCACAAGTTTAGATTAGGGAAAACACAATCTTGTTAAATCATTTTCACATCCTCCCAAAAGTTTGTTAAAAAAAACAACCTTCCAAAACCATTCTTATATTTAATTTTTGAAAACCCATTTCCCCCTTTTAAAAATCCAATCCTTCCTTTAAAAACCATTTCCATAATTCTCACACAAGGATTTTTAAAAAAATTCAAAATTCAAGAAACATCCAAGAAACCCACAAAAGGTAACTAGTGTCGGTGGGTGACCTGACCACATGGTTGGTGGCCATATGTCAAACACAACACCAACACGGAGAGACTTATTAAGACCATGCCCTGACTCCACATGGCTAGCCAGGCCCTGGGATTTCACGGAGGCCATTAGTCAAACTCCCCTTGTCATATCCCAAAACTAGACAATCAACAAGAAAAAAACACACTAATAAAACCAGACTTCTCATGGAAACCCAAGGATTAGAATAAGAAAGAGTTCGCGATGCTTTTTTCTCACTTACCCCACAAGTCCCAAAAATCCTAATACATCTACCTTAACATCCCCAAAATAACAAGGGCAGTCTAAAATGAAAGGTCTACTATGATTCGACCTCCTCTGATACCATTTTGTCATGGACCAGCCTGAGTCGACCCTGAACCGGTCACCCAGGCCAACCCGCGACAAGTCCCGAGAGGCATTCCCGATCCTCCTGGGATGATGAAAATCACCAAGGGCATCAATAGAGTACACAAGGGAATGATTTCACCCATATATAAACAATCAAACAAATAGAAAAAATAAATGGACAGCCCAAAATACATTTATATAAAAATTGAACTCAACATTATTTGTACAAGAAACTGAAAGTATAACTAAACCAACAACTCAACTGACCAAACCCGATAACCTACTAACTCCATGTGACCCCTCTGGTAACTCTCCAACACAATGATCACATGTCACCCAAGGTGATCGAACTCAATCTGAAACCTGCACAAGGGATAAAAATAGAAGAAGAATATAGGCGTGAGTATTAAAACTCAGTAGGTTAGCCCAATATTCTATTCCTAATGCACATCCTTTAAAATAAAAGAAACATCAATTTCAAGTTTTAAATAAAAAATATAAATGAATGTTTTCCCAATAAGGTCCCATGCTATATAAAACAAATTACCAGACAAAAACTTTCATGTTTTATAAACAACAATGCTAGTCCCAATTTTCAAAGAGGCGCAACTTCAAAATGAAAATAGTTTTCAAGAGGGCTGCTTTAAAGAATTTAAACTTTTAAATAAATCACACACACTACCAAATTTACCAACCAAACACACCGTATGTCGACGGTGAGTTCAAAATATCCAATGAGCACAAGTCACGGGAACTCCCCTAGGCACTAGTTAGTTGTGAGCCCCAGGTACCTCGTATCTCGTTGAAAGTAAGTATAATAAATATTTGTTCTCATGCACACGAGCCACTAGTAAGGAGCATACCCATAACCTAGTGGTCCCCCATCATCATCATCATCATAGTTTAGTTAATGTTGTTATCATTAAACTTGCTACGTGAAACAGGGACCAAACCCCAAAAAATCACTAGCATACTAGTAAAAGTCTACCGACCTAGATACACGTGATTCCCTTTAGTGCTCAATCAAGTTATACATATTATCAAATAAAAAATTCACTTCAAAATTTCATTACCAAACCATAAACACACAAAAATATCACAAACATGCTTCACATTTCTTTCACGAATCAAGAAACCACTAAAAAGATTTGTAAAACAATTTCAAGGAGTATAATAAGGCCTTGCACATAAAATCCATTCAATAATGCTCTTTTACAGCCACAAACCCATCAATAACATAAAAACACATATTTTTCTGCCCAAAACCAATTAATAAATCATTTTAATGGACCATAAAATTGTCCCAAAAGATAGAACATGAAATACACATGGAAAAAATTTTTACAAAAAAAAATGCCAAACGAACCTTTAAACCTTTCTCAAAACTATCATTAGACCAAGGTATGAATTTAAATTTTATTAAGGAGGTGTATAAACACCATTTAAAGTAGAAAAAAAATTCATAAATCCCTTAAAACATTCAGGTTACATATTCAAAACACAACCATTTTCATAAGGTTGTGAAATGGGCCATTTTCCGACAACTTGGGCCAAAACATGATATAATCCAAAACCCATTTGTCTGTAAAACCAGATGCAAATTGAAAATCCATATAAGGACCCAAAATATCATTTATCACTCTTCCAATTCATTTATAAATCCAAACAAATAATTTTTAAATCAAACATAACACAAAAAAGCCAACTGGGAAATTTACAGAATACAAGACAAGCCCTTTTAAAAAAAGAAATTTATTTTAAGAACATGACATGGAATAAAGCATAAATTTTGTATAAGATACTGTAATAAATTAAAAATACCACAAACCAGGTTCAAAACCTCACAAAATAGTTTTGAAAGAAAGTGGAACATTTAAACAAACACTTGGTGTGCACTTTTATGATAAAACAACAATACCTTTTACAAAACAAGGATTAAACAACCATTTTCACTCAAATAAAATTATCCAAATTATGAAAAATAATAATAAACATATATAAAAGATTAAATCAATATGAAAATTATGAATCTTAAAAGATAAAGGCATGTGAAAGGGATATCCTACCTCAAATCTTTGGCGTAATGGAAACGCACACCCAAAATCACCATCTGAGGGTTTACAAACCCTAAACCTATGAAGACCAGACCCAAACGAACAAAAATCCCATCAAAAATCATGTTATAACAGAACCATAGGTCTATCATTACTAGGGGATATTATAAAACCAAGAAATAATGAAATGAGGAAGAAGAGGGAGGATAAAGGAGAATGAATCTCACCTTTTCAACTAGAAAACTCTTCGTATTCCATTAGATCTGCACCCGTAGAGAAAATGTAATTGCTTTAAACTTCTTTGAGATTATACTAAGTTCTGGAAGAACTATGGAATGAATATTTTTGGGAAAAAGATCACGAATTTAATGAGTTATGTATGAAACAATTTACCTTATCAATTCTGGACGATTTGAGGTAACATGAGAACTTTCTCTCTAATACGTGACTCATATGAGCTCCAAAGAGGTAAAATAGATAATGGGGGTGACTATAAGGATATTGTATTCGATTGTGATGTAGAATAACTGAAATATATTAAACATTGAATTAGATATAAAAGAAATAATTTATGTTTTTAAAACAAGAAATGGGCTCTTGGGCTGGCCCAGTACCTAAATAAGTAACCTCAATTCACCATGTTTATGAATTTATAAGGGGTCCAAAAGGATATGGTATTATTAATATGTCATTGGAGGCCAAGTGGGAAGTGGAATGAATGAAAAATATTAAAAAACAAAGTAGTTATTAAAGAAACAAATTTTGGTTTTTAAAACTACAAATGGGCTCACGGTTGGCCCAAATCATGAAATAACCACCATTTCTCCAAAAACTCCTAAACAAGAAATGGAGAACACAAATTGTAACACCTCAAGCTTCCACGGTACGCTTCCATTTTAATAATACAATAGCGTGTGTTGTACGCAACTTCGAGTTCTAACACACACCACAACCAATCAAACTAGCCGTTATGAATAATAATACCCACTTTTTAAAATTTTATAAATTTTATCTTTTAAAATAGAATTCATTTTTGGATTCTGAATATCGAAATTAGCCTAGGGTGAAATTTTGGTATTTTTCTGAGAACTTCCAATTTTTGATGAATAGTGAAAAATACTAAACTTTAATTAAAAACAACTTTTTTAATCCAAATAATTTATATTGATAAATTATACTATTGAGTGGATTTAAAGTATAGTTAGAATATATTTTTACCATTTAATCCAATGTTGGTCATTGGATGTAATTTCACATTTAAACTAGACATAAACAAGTGTCAATATTTTGATAGTTATTTTTTCTTAAAAAACACGCTTTTTGTTTTGACAACGGGAAGTAATTTTAAATTAATTTCTTCCACTTCTATGTTTTGAATTTAGAAAAATTGATTCCATATTTAGAATCAAGAGGTCCAAATTGTGTAAATAGTTAACTTTTATTTTTAGATATTTTGAATAACTACTTCGGTAAATATTTAATTTACCATGGTTAAAGGGTAAATCCGGTAAATAAGGGTAAAAAAATAATATTATAATAATAATAAATTACCCTAAAACGTGTATTAACTCTATTGGTTGATACATGTCAGACCATGGGAATCTTTGGGTCGATTTTGGGACCCCATGGAGCCACTTGTAAGTGATAATGACAATTTATATTAATTAAGTAAAAGTAAATACAAAAATGACATAAGCATATATCTTTTAGCCAAACCATTTTTACATAGGGTTATATATGTTATATATTTGACTATAAATATTAATTAGAAATATAAAAATATTTCCTATATAATGGTATTTTATTTATAAATTTTAGAAATTTAATAATTATATTTATTTATGACACAATAATGATGCAGTATTTTCCTTATTAATGAAAGAATCAAATAATTGGTATTATAAATGTTAAAATAAATGCAATTTGAAAGTTTTGATTCCATAAACGAATTTTATTGGTTAATATGACATGTTATTATTGATTAAATAATTTTTTTTCAAATTAATTAAGTCGTTCAGACTTTAACAAAAATCAATTATTAAATAGTGTCAAAATTGATATAAAGGAGTTTTTAAAACAAATATTATATTATTAATTGATATAATATTCCTAAAAATATAAGGTTCAGTAAAAGAACTTATATGATGATAGGTATGTAATTAATGAACCACTTGGGATTTTCTTGGCAGCTTATAGTATGTTTATTTACCAAATAATATAAAAATACAAAGAGACATGGTAAATGTCAAACTAATTAACTAAGAGTTAAATCTAAAAGATAAGGTTAATATAGTGACCCAAGCCTGTATAAAACCTATTGGTTGAGTGGATTTCGACCCATACCCACCTTATCCTCGAAATAAATCAGTTTGGAGCCATTATAAACCGAATATTAATTTATTATAATATAATATTTTAAGTTTTTTTAAGGTGCCCCTCACCCCTCTTATAAAAGGGTACTCCCCATTATCTCTAATTCATACCATCAAAGCCTTTGGGCTTGGCCAAAACCTGCCCAAATGTCCTCTCACCTTACCTCAATTCATCCTACAGGTCTTCCTTTATTCATAAATCCAACTTAAGGATCCATTTTGATCAAATCAAAAGGAACCCGAAGAAGAGGTAATGACCTCACCACCCTCTTTCAAGTTCTTTTCTTCTTCAACTTCTTCTTTCTTTGTTATTTAGATTATAAAATAATAACTCCAGTATCTTCTATATACTGTGATGGTATTAGAAATATGGTACATCCATATTCATTATTCTATCCATCCTTTGAATGACATGTCACCATACGTGTGTACGTACGGCTTACCGTCTCCACGTCATGGTGTAATTGTTATTCAATACATTATTATTTGTATGGGTATAATAATGATGTGTAATTCATGTAAATAATAAATATAACATGATAATGATTCTGTATATATGATATTCCATCCAATTATATATTATTTTAATATCAAAATAATGATATTGTCGCTCGTGCGTACGTACGGATTACCGTCTCCACGAACGCGATGAGATTCATTCCCCATCGTATCCATTCAAGAATAATTTTCATTAGATGATTAAAAATAATTTCTAAAGACTTGATATCATTTTGGATATGAATATGATACATCCCATCCATAACAATTATTACTCACAAAACAAGGAATATAAAGGAAAATGAATCTGTTAACACCCGAAACAATAATAATACTAAGATATTTTTAATGAAGCAATGTTAAAAGATCATATATGATATAATATTAAGGTATATGATTCTTTTATAATTTAATAACAATTATGTCACCATTATACAGTAGGTTAACCTACCCTCGACCAAGGAAAAGTACAAGGTAAGGGTTAATTCTACAATCTCTTCATAATCCGAGATTGTTTATACGTAATTATCTACTAGGACCTCTATATCATCCACATCTATGTTTCTTAAAAATGCATTTCAAAACATTTTTACTATTTACTAGAAAATGGGTTAAATTCATTTATACCCTTATGTGTTTTGAAAGGAATCTTTCCGTCATTTTCCAAACAAGGTACTTTTTGACTTTTTCGACAAATTTAAGGTAAGAATGTTTTTTTAACTTATATGGTGGGTGCGGCTATTTTCCACTGTTATAAGATCATAAAATCTTCCCTTACAAGATTATAAGAATATTTTCAAAATAAATTTTTTCTTTATAATTATGTGACTCTTAAATGATTTTAAAACATAAAGAGATATTTCTCTAAAAAGGGTTTTGATTTCATCTATGTCAACATCCTTTGATGGATTTTAAGTTTATTTGAAATTGATTTATTATGATACAAAAATTCCATATTGTATTGAAGGTTTGGTGATATGTTTGACTGTGGATGTTCTATTTTTATACCATTCATGGTTTATGGTTAAAGTATTGACATTTTGTATGCTAGTTTTAATACGAATGTTTATGATATGTTTAAACCTTTTCATATGAGGAATGTATTGGACTTATTAAGTGATGGGTGGAGCCCACTATAGCTCATCGATGCATCGGTAGATCTAATGAGACAACTAGACGTGGAATTAGCCGAGGCCCTTTCCCAATTTTGATATATGGTTTTGGCCAAGGCCTTAATCATTTTTAGACGTCTTGGACGAGACCTTGACAAAATGTTTCAGAATGTCTGGCATTATACATTTCCTCATTATGAAAATAATATTGATGGTTCATGTGGTCATTCTACTAGTAGAATACCAATGATTATGTTTTATTATAGCATTATTTAATTAGCTCATATTCCTGCCATAAAATTATTCATGTTTATTATTCATAAAGTCATGTGGTTTCAATTATTCAGAATGATTAATATTTATGTTATCTTCCACTGTATTTCTTACCCTTAATGAGCATTTGATCTCACCCCTTTATTATGTTTCATTTTCCCATGATATGAAGAATTTAGTTATGAGTAACTTACAGAAATTATTTAGGAGGCTTGGATGTTTCCAATGGAATAAATTCGTGTTGTATTTCTTTTAAAGTTCTAAAGTTGAACTTGTGTATGAATCATGTTTCCAATAATACTAAATTGATCGGTCTTTCGAGACATGATTTCCTTGTGATCATGCCAATGTTATGTAACAATTAACCGACTCTGGGTAATTGGGGTCGGGGTGTTACAGTTGGTTTTAGAGGAAGTTTATTACAAACCTTGGAAACTGGATTTAGATAAACTCTCATTAGATCACATAGACCTATGATGGACTTTGAGGATTTGTATAGAAGAACTTCCTAGAATTTTGGTAATATAGAGATTTTGTGAGTTTTCCAAGCAATACATCCGTGTCTGGATACGAGCAGGTAGAGGCGTCTCTGGAACAGATGTACCTAGGGGTAAAACCCAAAAACACCGCTTTGAGCTAGACTCAAATGGGAACTTGTGCATGACAATGGGCCTTTCTGCACTCTTGGTTACGACACTCCCAGAGGATATGCTTAGGATAATTTACATTTTATTTACAAACTGATTTGAAGTATTTTAATATAAGATGAGAATAAATGACCTTGGTTAATCCTAAGGTGTTTCAAATTGAGAATATGGTGTCATGATATTCTCTAAATAATTTTATGACTACTATTACTCACACAATTATTTCTAGTTTTAGTCAATGGCTGGATTCCAAGGAAGTCATAGTAACTTTGAGAATGATGTACAAGGTGGGAACGGTGGTGGAAATGAGCAACAAAATGGAATTTTGATAGGCTTAAAAGATATTGTGTTCATGCCAAATCAGTTTTCCAAAAATATGATCAATAACATATATATTAACCAACTCCCGGACTCAACAAAGAAGAGAAAGGTGATGAATGATAAGAGCTCATGCAGTGGAGACCATAGAGAAAATAATCCTCAATTTCCATCATGCAAGAAATGTGGGAGGAGACACCCAGGAAAGTGTCTCAATGGAACAAACAAATGCTTTACGTGTGGGAAAGAAGGACATAAAGTAAAGAATTGCCAAAGAGAAATGAAGAGTACTATGGAAGAAAATAAAAATGGTCCCAATAATCCATTTATAGTCATTTTCCATAAATGTAGGGGACCTGGCCATTACCCAAGTGAATTCCCTATTCTATAGGATATTTTCTTGGTCATAGAAGAAGTTATGTGGAAATAAATGGTTGGAGAAATTTTTAAATGTACTAGTATTCCTTGTTGATGGGATTACTTTGGAATAATGTTCTCTTGTATTTGTAACCCTTCAGTTTGTCATGTGAAAATGATATTTGAGGAAGGCTTATCTTTTCTCTTGTGGATATATTTATAAATAACCATTGGGTTTTATATGATCATTGGGTTTGAGGAAATTACAAGTTATTATATTTTGGGATGAAAATTCAAGGTATGAGATTACATTTGTGGTTAAATTATGTTATGGTTATTTTGAAGAATTTATCTCACTTTGTTAATGTTATAAAATATTGTTTTTGAAAAAGGACAACACGCAGGCTGTTTGACAACCCGTCATGTCAGACAAAGATCTGGGAATCGAACCCACAACCAAAGTGCGATTGGGATTTTTCACCTACCACTAGACTATGTGAAGTCCCTATTTAGTGTGACTAATTATTTTTAGTTAAATGATTTTATTGATCAATAATAAGTTGATTTGGTATCTTATGTCTTATCAAATGAATACCCTTAGTATAGGAAAATGATTTGGTGATTAAGGGATAAATGTTATTTTGGAAGATGTTTGCTTTGTTGGGAACAATATATTCCCAAGGAAAATAGAATACTATGGGATTTCATTTGAGGAGTAATGGTAGATTTTTATCTATGTTTTTGTTGTGGATTTATAGTGATTTGGGTTATTTATGGAAATGATTAACCAATAATAGAGAATATGTGATTGGGTTAATTACTTTTAAGTATGTGACTTTAAGAATAGTTGATGTCATTTGGAGATACAATTTAACGTGGAAGACCACATAACCAAATTCTTCTAAGTTTTGGGTTTCAATATTAGTTTGGATTATATCGAAGGATTTTAAGGACAATTTTTTATTGAATGGTATTTATTTAACTTTGGGGTATTGTTGGTTTAGTTTTAGAAATTAAGATTAGTGTTTATTTCTCTAATGGAATATCCTTTTGGGGGATCATAAGATCTTATAAAAACCATTTTTTGTTTTGATTAATCTCTAAAGACAAGGTAAATATATAGTTTATCCTTCATGGATCATGTGATTCTATAGAAGTTTATTCTAGCTCTTCCAGTGTGACTATGTCTTCTTGAATACTCATTGTTTAAAAAAAATGAGTTAGTGGTAGAAATTTATTAAAGAATGAAACTCTAATTAAAAAGTAACTATATCTCTTTATGTTACTAGTCAATCTCATAAATTAATTCCTCATCTTTATGTAATGTAACTTAAAACAAAAAAAAAATTGTCCGTTTACTTTTCCTACGGGAGACTAATGACTGTTTGTCCCATCAAAAGATTGTGGTTTTCTTGTTGTTAACTTTCTCCTGATCATGTTTTCTATCCCTCCCTATCAGAACTTGACACTTAGTTTATCATCCATATCCATGTTTTCCTACATGGAATCCTAGTATGGGTTATCTTGGGTGACATTTTTGCTTCTCTTTCCTTCTTTTAAAGTGATAGTTTTATTGACTCTTTTTCCGATGTGGGACTTTCCATTATACTCCCAAGCCCAATTTTAAAAAAAAATTGAGAAGGAAATTATTTTAAGGAGGGGAGAATGTAACACCCTAGGCTTCCACGATATGTTTACATTTGAATAATAGAATAGCGTGTGTTGTACGCAACTTCGAGTTCTAACACACACCACAACCAATCAAACTAGCCATTATGAATAGTAATATCCACTTTTTGAAATTTTATAAATTTTATCTTTCAAAATTGACTTCAATTTTGGATTTTGAATATCTAAATTAGCCTAGGGTAAAATTTTGGTATTTTTCTGAGAACTTCCAATTTTTGATGAATAGTGAAAAATACTAAACTTTAATTAAAAACAACTTTTTTAATCCAAATAATTTATAGTGATAAATTATACTATTGAGTGGGTTTAAAGTATAGTAAGAATATATTTTTACCATTTAATCCAATTTTGGTCATTGGACGTAATTTCACATTTAAACTAGACATAAACAAGTGTCAATCTATTGATAGTTATAATTTCTTAAAAAACACGCTTTTTGTTTTGATAACGGGAATTAATTTTAAATAAATTTCTGCAACTTCTATGTTTTGAATTTAGAAAAATGGATTCCATATTTATAATCAGGAGTTCCAAATTGTGTAAATAGTTAACTTTTATTTTTATACATTTTGAATAATTACTTCGGTAAATATTTTATTTACCATTGTAAAAGGGTCAATCTGGTAAATAAGGGTAAAAAAATAATATTATAATAATATTAAATTACCCCAAAATGTGTCCTAACGATATTGGTTGATACATGTCCGACCATGGACATCTTTGGAACGATTTTGGGACCCTATGGAGCCACTTGTAAGTGATAATGACACTTTATATTAATTAAGTTAAAGTAAATACAAAAATGACAAAAGCATATATTTTTAGAAAAACAATTTTTACATAGGGTTATATATGTTATATTTTCAACTATAAATATTCATTATAAATATATAAATATTTCCAACATAATGGTATTTTATTTATAATTTTTATACATTGAATAATTAAATTTATTTATGACACAATGATGATGCAGTATTTTCCTTATTAATGAAAGAATCAAATAATTGGTATTATAAATGTTAAAATAAATGAAATTTGAAAGTTTTGATGCCATAAAATAATTTTATTGGTTAATATGACATGTTAGGATTGATTAAATATATTTTATTTGAATTAATAAAGTTGTTAAGACTTTAACAAAAATAAATTATTAAATAGTATCAAAATTGACATAAAGGTGTTTTTAAAAAAAAATATTATATTATTAATTGATATAATATTCCTAAAAATCTTAGGTTCATCCAAAGGACTTATATGATGATAGTTATGTCATTAATTAACCACTTGGTGTTCTCTTGGAAGCTTATAGTAATTTTATTAACCAAATAATATAAAAATACAAAGAGACATGCTAAATGTCAAACTAATTAACTAAGAGTTAAATCTAAAAGATAAGGTTAATATAGTGACCCAAACCTATCTAAAACCTATTGGTTGAGTGGATTTCGACCAATCCCCACCTTATCCTTGAAATAAATTAGTTTGGAGCCATTATAAACATAATATTAATTTATTATAAAATAATATTTTATGTTTTTTCTAAGGTGCCCCTCACCTCTCTTATAAAAGGGTACTCCCCCTTCTCTCTAATTCATACCATCAAAGCCTTTGGGCTTGGCCAAAACCTACCCGAATATCTTCTAAACTTCTCTCACTTCATCCTAGAGGCCTTCATTTATTCATAAATCCAATTTAAGGATCCATTTTGATCAAATCAAAAGGAAGAACCCGAAGAAGTTGTAATAACCTCACCACCCTCTTTCAAGTTCTTTTCTTCTTCCACTTATTCTTTCTTTGTTATTTCCATTATAAAATAATAACTCCAATATCTTCTATATACTGTGATGTTATTATAAATATGGTACATCCATATTCATTATTCTATCCATCCTTTGAATGACATGTCACCATACGTGCGTATGTACGGCTTACCATCTCCACGTCGTGGTGTAATTGTTATTCAATACATTATTATTTGGATGGGTATAATAATGATGTGTAATTCATGGAAATAATAAATATAATATGATAATTATTCTGTATATATGATATACCATCCAATTATATATTATTTTAATATCAAAATAATGATATTGTCGCTCGTGCGTACGTACGGATTACCGTCTCCACGAACGCGATGAGATTCATTCCCCATCGTATCCATTCAAGACTATTTTTCATTAGATGAATAAAAATAATGTCTAAAGACTTGATATCATTCTGTATATGGATATGATACATCCCATCCATAAAAATTATGGCTCACAAAATAAGGAATATAAATGAAAACGAATCTGTTAACACCCGAAACAACGATAATACTAAGATATTATTAACGAAGCAATGTTAAAAGATCATATATCATATCATATTAATGTATATGATTCTTGTATAATTTAATAACAATTATTTCACCATTATACATAAGGTTAACCTACCCTCGACCAAGGAAAAGTACAAGGTAAGGGTTAATTCTACAATCTCTTCATTACCTGAGGTTGTTTATACGTAATTATCTACTGGGACCTCTTTATCATCCACATCCATGTTTCTTAAAAATGTATTTCAAAACATATTTACTATTTACTAGTAAATGGGTTAAATTCATTTATACCCTTATGTGTTTTTAAAGGAATCTTTCCTTCGTTTTCCAAACAAGGCACTTTTTGACCTTTTCGACAAATTTAAGGTAAGAATGTTTTTTTAACTTATGCGGCGGGTGCGGCTATTTTTCGCCGTTATAACATCATAAAAGCTTACCATACAAGCTTATAAGAAAATTTTCAAAATAAACATTTTATTTATAATTATGTGACTCTTAAATGATTTCAAAATAGAAAGAGATATTTCTCTAAATATGGTTTTGATTTCTTATATGTCAACATCCTTTGATGGATTTTAAGTTTATTTGAAATTGATTTATTATGATACAAAACTTCCATATTTTATTGAAGGTTTTGTGATATGTTTGACTGTGGATGTGATATTTTTGTACCATTCATGCTTTATGGTTAAATTATTGACATTTCGTATGCTAGTTTTAATATGAATGTTTATGATATGTTTAAACCTTTTCATATGAGGAATATATTGGACTTAGTAAGTGACAAGTGGAGCCCGCTATAGCTCCTCAATGCATCGGTAGGTATCATGAGACAACTTGACGTGGAATTGACCAAGGCCCTTTCCCAATTTTGATATATGGTTTTGGTCGAGGCCTTAATCATTTTTAGACTTCTTGGCCAAGTCCTTGACAAAATGTTTCAAAAAGTTCGACATTATACATTTCCTCATTATAAAAATAATATTGATGGTTCATGTGGTCATTCAACTAGTAGAATACCAATGATTATGTTTTATTATGGGACTATTTACTTAGCTCATATTTCTACCATAAAAGTATTCATGTTAATTATTGGTAAAGGAATGTGGTTTCAATTATTCACCATGCTTAATATTTATGTTATCTTCCATTGTATTTCTTACCCTTAATGAGCATTTGAGCTCACCCCTTTCTTATGTTTCATTTTCCCAGGATATGAAGAAGTTAGTTATGTGTGACTTGCAGGAATTATTTAGGAGTCTTGGATGTTTCCAATAGAATAAATTCATGTTGTATTTCTTTTCAAGTTGTAAAGTTGAACTTATGTATGAATCTTGTTTCCAATAATACTAAACTGATTGGTCTTTCGAGACATGATTTCCTTGGGATCATGTAAATGTTATGTAATAATGCACCGACTCTAGGTAACTGGGGTTGGGGAGTTACACAAATTAGGGTGATTATACATATATGGAAGTTAAAAACTCAAAAATTAATCTCACCAAACACCCAATAAAAGGAATGGGATTTTAAATGTATCAGATGAAAACCCTGACATGAAAAGAAAAAAACGGGTGTGACAATATTCCCTTGCCTTTAAATCATTATCGCACAGTGGAAGTCCCAAACTTAGGATAGTCCCATATCTTCATTAACCAATAAAGAAAGAGACTCATTCCAAGGAGGGATTTCCAAAAAAACCATTTTAGAAGTACCAACCGAGCCTCACATAACCTTCACATGTTAAACCATTTATTAAAGAACCATATGCACACCACTTTGAAAACCAAAAAACAATTGGAAACCCATTTAAGAAAACTGAACCATCACTTTAAATTAAAATAACATTAATAAGAACCAGTAAAGAAATTCATCATGAACATGGCATGGAAAACACAATTAAACCATTGGATACAGCATAATGCAACAGGGAAACCACTTTATTTCAAGTAAAAAATTATTCAAAAAATA
Organism: Viscum album; assembly: GCA_963277665.1. Lineage (NCBI taxonomy): Eukaryota > Viridiplantae > Streptophyta > Magnoliopsida > Santalales > Viscaceae > Viscum > Viscum album. The sequence continues at coordinate 510,330,958 of OY728136.1, read as the reverse complement.
TACATTACTAATTAATTTAGAAAATAGGTTTGAAAAATAAGCAATCAATAATTATTTGAATTTAATGGTCAATGCATAGGGGGTCCTACCACAAAAAGGGAATCAGAGAAAATCGAACACTTTGGCACTCGACAAATTACGCGACAACCACTCAAAAATTCCCCACACTCGCACACACATAAACCTTTATATATATATATATATCCTTTAGCTCAAGGAACATATTCCACATGCTATAAGTAAATACACCCATGGAATATATATATATATATATATATATATATATAATTACCTATGTTTGTGTGTTCTCACCACCAAGGAGCCACCGAAAGTCCTACAAATCATTCTTATGTACCCTAAATCACCCAAGAGACCCAAAATAAATGTGAAAAATTAAATAGTGGAAGAAAAAACTTACCCCGAGTGGCATTGGAAAGACGAGACATGCCAATCCACTTCACCTTCGGTAGTAGATGTTGGAACACACTTGAGGATGACTCGAGGAAGCCTTCGCAGAACCAACAACTAGAAGAACACAAAAAAATTAGGTTAAACCAAAACTAGGGTTTTCGATGAATCGAATGGGGTAACAAAGAGACATTAAATGGCCAAACTTAAAGAGATAAATGAGAGAGAAGGCCTTACCTTGAAGAGTAGACCATGATTTAGGAAGAATTTCAGTGGAATTTCTGGATGGAGAGGTCTCGAGAGGGGGAGATGCACATGTGAGAAAGGGAGGAGGAAGGCGTCACATGAGGGAGATCATAGGAGATAAAATAAAGAAAGAAGAAAAATAAAGAAAAAAAAGAAAAAAAAGAAAAAAAAGAAAAAAAAATAAAAGAAAAAGAAAAGAAAAATAAAAAGGAAAATAAAAATAAAAATAAAAAGATTTTTTAAAATACTGGGCTACCCGCACAGTTTGTGCATGATTTACTAGACTGTGTGATAACATTGGGGTGGATACTACCTAGGCCAGGAACCCTCACATACCTATAGGTATATTTATGGTTGATAAAACCATGCTCCAACTATTCCAAATGGAACTATCCTGATGATAAACCATCACACATGGTTTCCACACAGTTACTCTTAACCGTGTCCAACCCAAGAAGATGATCCTCCTTGCTTAAATTTTTTAAAATTTAACCTATACCGGCCTGCAATTAAAAAATAGGAAAAAATTAATTAAAATAAATAAAATTTTGAGGTCAGGGTATGAAAATTCTCCCCACCAGAAAAAATTTATTCCCCCAGAATGTCACCTAGCCAAGTGATGCTTAAAAATAAAATCCATGCCTAATCAAAAATAAGAGAAACCAAAAACATCTGGGTGTGACCTTTCACTCCACAAGTCACACATGACCAATCAATAAGAAACCACAACACAATAATGGGGGTAGAACATGAGGGGGTTATTTCCACCATAAGAACTCAACTACTACCATCAATCTTAGACAAACCTTGGAATTTCCAGCACTGGCCAACTCTTGAACAACCAACACAAACCGAAAGGATAACCTCTAATATGGACTGACCCTAGAATCTACCTTATAGACCAAACCCTTCCACAAGGGGGAAAACAAAAAACCCCAAAGTGGGAATCAAACCAAACCATGTTTTTTCACCTCCATAGGATGTGAGCGTCTACAATATGAGCACAAATGAAAGCTAAAACTGATCCATGAAGTGATAAATTTTTAAAGGTTTTCAACTATAAGGCACAATGAGAACTATAGAAATTCACAAGGACACAAAGTCACCAAACTTTTCATATCCAAAGGGGAACATTCAAAAACAAATATCACTATGGGGAAATAAGTCCTCTAAGCCTTTTACAACAAAACAAAACCTTAAAAGATAAATACACTACAAAGGGGACTTAAATTGTTCCATTCCAGAACTAAAGAAAATTCCTAGACCAAGATTTTCCATTTCCCTAATGATTTAATGAATATGCATGAGCTTCACTCCAAGGCCTATGGCTGGATCCCTGATGACTAAAGCATATCCTTCCTCATAGTCAGGCACTTACATCCTCTAATAATAGTGTCTTCTTTGAGTGAAAATTCTTGAAAAACTTCTCCAAGTGACCCCAAAAACTGCATTGATGACCTTCTTTTGAAGGATTGAGACATGCTGACTTTGAATGCCCGAACTAGCCACACTAGTGGAAGAACTAGAAATCAAAACCAATGAGGGATACTGTTCCAAAATAGGCTTCTATGGCATACTCTTATCGCCAGATATGGAACCTTTAAAAGAAATAAGAGACACCATATTTACAACTACCCACACTCCAGAAACCAACTCTGTTAAAAATTATTCATCCACCAACTTCCCAAACTAATCTTCTGACACTACCTCTGAAGAAAATAAAAACTTCTCCTTAATCTGGTTAACATGAGCATTCATCATCCACTAATATTTCTAAACACTCATGAGCCCCGTCACATTCCTCACCCTTATCTCCTCAGGAACACATCACTATATGAAAGTTCTCTTAATCAACCCCTTGACACTCCAACCAGAAATGATTTTGGGGTAACCACCCTCCACCAGTTCAAAGTGGGAACTCTTAAAAAACTCAAAAAAACATGAACCCTCATTACTTTTGGAGTTCTTGAAAATACTTTCGACTTCCTCAAGACACTCCATTATCTATAACAAACAGTTATCACCACAGAAAATGGAAGCCAACCAAAATGAACTCGATCCCACTACTCCACTAGGAATATGGGCAAGGCCCAATACTGAAGGAAACAAGAAACACATGAGACCATTCTATTTAGCATAATCTGAATAATAAAATAATAAAAAACTGAATCAACACCCAACCAGAGCTCAACCAAAAAGGACATATCCTACCAAGCACCAAGATCATAGACCAACATATCAAAAACCAAATCGAAGCTAAATCAAATATCAACCAAAATAAAACCAAAAAAACTTCACAAAACAATCCAAGAATCATCTCTTAAAAAACACCATCCTTCAAATTCACCCACTTTCAAAATTAATCCCCTTTTCAATCAAAATCAATTTTCAATTTCAAAAAATCATTCCAGTATATCCGCTTAAAAATTCAAAACACCATCAAATTTTCCCCCTTAAAACCACAAATCTATTTATAAAATAAGCATTATTTTATCAGAAACCATTTTCCTTTTATAAAATAACTTTGAAAAACCTGACCAATCATTTATTTTCAAATACTAACCCATAGTATCCTATAAAATGACACATATGTATTCATCCCCACTTCTGAATATACTATCCAAACATATATGCCAATATAAACCATATGTACACATGAACACATATGTGAATGTATATAAGGAACACCAAGGGTCACACAAACCCTTTCACCATTAAAACAATGCATTTCCAACTTAATTATCATTTCACATTTTATAAAACTTTTCAAAATCCAAAATAGATTCCCTTCTATTCTCAAAAACAACCTAAGGTTTGAAATCGAACCTTTTAAAATAAGGCCTCATTTCATAACTCAAGAAATCACCCCTAAACCAATTCTAAATTTACACCAAGAAAAAAAATCACAAACAAAAATTGCACCAAAGAACCTAGATGGGGAACTAGTGGTCATGCATAACTCAGATACATGGTTAACAGACCATGCTCCAAGAAATCACTTACCATTTGGAGTGTCTCAAACTGTACACTCGGGCTTCATATGGGTCACTAATCCATGTAAGTCTGAAATAAAACACTATATCACTCCCTTGGTCATACCCCATTAATACAAACTAAAACCAAACACTCAAATCCTAGACTACCCTTGGAAACTCAAGGATCAAAACGATAAAGAGTTTGTGATGATCTTCCCGCACCTATATTGAGTCTCCATAGTCCTAGTCTCTAACTACCTGAAACCCCAAATAACAAAGGGTCTCCTCTGATACCATTTTTTCATGAACCAAGCTGGGATTTCATCTAACTCGACACACAACCCATTATGTGATAAGGACCGAAGGGTGTTCCCGATCCCCATGGGATAGGAACTAGTGTTGGGAATCAGAAGTAAATAGATGGTAATGATTTGGCCCATAAAACAAAGACCAAAAATAAAAACAAAATGAATAATAAAAATGAAATCATGCGGCGGAAAGAAAAATAAAACTGCACATAGCTCTAAGTGACCCTACGGGTCACCACCGACCTCAAACCAATGTTTCACTACAAAAACAAAATCTGATCAAGAAACATCACCTGAAGCAAAAAAAAGATAAAACTATTAGTGTGAGTACTAAAACTTAATAGGAATTTCCAATCAGTCTATTCCCAAAGGCATTTTCTTTAAATAAAGAATTCATTAATTTTAGGTTTGAACTAAAATATATAAAACAATGGTTTTCACTCTTGTTCATTTTGAAGTAAACAAATCACAATCCATTTCCATAATAATTTTAAAACAATCTTCCTTTCATAAAGTAAAATTTATTTCTTTGGAAAAAGGGAAAATAAATAAATTGGGAAATGTTAATTTTTCATTCAAAGGAAAAAAGGAAAACATTCATTCTTTCAAAACATCTTTCTGGAAACATTTTCATGAAAAACTACACATTCTATATTTACCAAGAAAACACCATGAACTAAGAGTATAAACTATGATCACACAATAAGGGAAATGGGCTAATGATACTAGTTCTAGAGAAAACATGGGAATACCTAGGAACTTAGAGTAAACCCGTAACATACTATATATGTGACTCATCATGAAGGCATGCCCTACTTGATAACATCATAATTCCCAAATGCTCTATCATCACCCAACCTATCCTAACTGAGGGGCCTGATCCCATATAAATAATTAGAAAATATCCTCATACTATGGGCCACTAGCTATTTTGTGAACTAAACTAGTGCATTAATTGTTCTCATAATTCCTCATAGCTATGCTAGGTTTCAATGTCATGTTTACAAAGGGGTGTTCCAAGAAAATTTAAGCAACAAAACATATATATAAGCAATCATAGAAGCCACACAAATCGGCACCACCCCAACCACCCCAAAGAATAGTTAATTTCCTTTAAACCATTATCGCACAAGGGAAGTCCCAAACTGAGGACACTCTATACTCTTCATCAACCAACAAGGTAGGATACTCTTTCTGAGGAAGGTTTTCTAAAAAACAATTTCAAAAGCACCAACTGGGCCTCACATAACCTTCACATGTTAAACCATTTCTTAAAGAACCATATGCATTCCACTTTTAAAACTCAAAGCCTACTTGGAAACCAATTTAAGAAAACCAAACCATCACTTCATATTCAAAACAAATTATTAAGAGCCAACCAAGCATTTCATCATACACATGGCTTAAAAAACAATTAAACCATTTCATACAACATAATACAATAGGGAAACCACTTTTTTTCAAGTCAATAAATTATTCTAATAACTATAGATCACTAATTAATTTGGAAATTATGTGAAAAAAAAAAAGAAATCAACAATTATTTGAATTTAAAGGTCAATACATAGGGGGACCTACTTCAAAAAGTAAGTGAAAAAATAGAACACTTTGGAACTCAAAAAATTTGGCGGTGACCACTCGAAACTACATTGTACTCAGATGCACATATACCCTTATATACATATATATATATATCCTTTAGTCCAAGTCACATATTCCCCATTCCATGAGGGAATACACCTGAGTGATATATAAATTGATACATACCTAAGTATGCGCATGTCCACCACCAAGGAGCCACCAAACATCCTAAAAACCATTCCTATGTACTCTAAATCACCAAAGGGACCCAAAATAAAGGTGAAAAATTAAACAGTGGAAGAAAGCCCTTACCCCGAGTGGAGTCAGCAAGATGAGACATGCCAATCAGCTCTGCTTTCAGTGGTGGATGTTATAAGACACCTAAAGATGACCCAAGGAATCCTTTTCACACCCTAAAATTAAAAGAACACAAAAAATTAATATTAACTATACCCTAGGTTTTTAGTTAAATAAAATGGAGCAACAAGGTGACCTAAAATGGATTAACTGAAGGATATTAAGTAGGGAGAAGTCCTTACCTCAATGATCCGACCAATATTTGTGAAGAAGTCCACTAGAATCGTAATATGGAGAGGGATCAAGAGGGGATAGTGTGGGCGTGATCAAGGGAGGAGGATGGAATTGTTTGAGGGAAAGGAGAGGAAATAAAATAAATAGAGAAAAAAAGAAAATAAAAATTTGGTTTTTAAAATACTAGCCATCTTGCATGGTTTGTGCATGGTTTACCAGACCAAGCGCTAACCATGCACTGGACACTACCTAGTCTAGGAACCAAGAAATGGTTACTTGTAGGAAGACACACGGTTTGTGAAAACCATTCTACAATGTTCCAAATTTCACTATCCCGATGACAGACTCTCACACATGGTTACACTTAACCATGCGCAACCTGTGCATGGGACCCTCCTTGCTTGAAAATTTTAAAATTTAGTCTAGACCATCCTTCAATAAAAAAAGAGGATAAAAATAATAAAATAAAATGAAATTTTGAGTTCATGGTGTGACAAGATTTATTTTTTTATTCATGTTTAAAGGAAAAAAGGACACCCTCAATTCTTAGTGGAAACCCTTAACATCAATAAGGGTAGTGGGGCTTGAACCCAAAACTTAATGGAGACAAGGAATTAATGCCTACCACTATCCTACATGATTTCTTGGTTAGTATGAAATTTATATAGATTATGTTTATGTTTTTTTGGAAACATATGGGATTTTGTTTCAATAATAACATTTGATTTATCTTAAAAGAACACATGATAATCCTTTTAATCTATGGTTTTCTAACATAGTTAGGAAAAAATGAATAATTTTAAGGATAGTTATTTATAGAATAATTTAGTTTGAAATTTGAGTACTAATATTTAATATTTAAGATAAGTGTATCATATGAAGGCTTATTCATTTTCGGAATTATTTTACCATGTGAGAACTATGTTGGATTATATCTAAAGATAGGTGGAATATCTTAACTACTCCTTTTATGGTTATGTAGTATTCAAAAGTTTATTTTAGTTCTTTAGAAATTAAAAATTCATCCTTAATACTCATAATCTGAAAAAAAAAAATATGGAATTGTGGTGGAAGTTGATTAAAGGATGAAATTATACTCATCAAGTAAGTATATTTCCATATTCTCTTAGTCTATATAGAAAGATAATTCTTTAACTATAGGAAAAGGATATTGGACATAAATGTTATGCGAGTACGTTCATTTTGGATGAACCAATGATATTTTTATCATTAGGTATTTATGTTTTTGAGCCCCTTAACTTTCCATTGATCATTCACTTTCTTATGATCAATGACCTCAATCACACTCTATAATTATTTATGATTTTCCTATATTACCACCTATATTCTCCAATGGGTAAACTTAGTTATGCATAACTTCAGGTAAAATTTATTTTTCCCACATTCTATTTCTTAAGGTATATTTTATTTATTTTATTTTTAAAATGCGGGTTTCGATAAATTAATTCTAAAAAATGTTAATCCTCTAACAACCAAGATGAATTTAGATGGAAAAAATACATTTTAATAGGGGTAGGATGTAATATCCCAATATTTTATGAAATATTTTCTTTCAAATTAATTTAAATTTTTTGTTATCTTTCATTACATAAAAATTCATAGTTTATATTTTGTTATATTAAACACCATGTTTATCTTTCATTGCACTTAACATTGTGTTTCTTCAATAATTTGTGTTATATTCAAGTCCAAGTCTTACTAAACAGCAATATAATATCAATATTATGATAGTTATCACCAACAAGATTGATTGGTGGGAATGAATAAGATTAACTAAATTATTAACATATAGTTTACACATGTTTTTATAATGAATTATTTTGTGACTAATTAATTATAAATTAAAATAAAAACCAATTAAATATAAAGAATGTGTTTTTATGAAGAAAAAAAATTTCCCATAAAGATGTTTTATATTAATAAATTAAATTAATCATTGTTAGTGAATGATATTAATGAAATTTATATGTTATATTTTTAATAAAATATTTTTAAATTCATAAAAAATGTTTTATAGGTATTAAATAATAGAAAATCAAAATTTAAGCATAAAAGCTGTATTTTTCTAAAAGGCAGTTTTGCCATGTTTTAATAGAAGACTTGTTCTAAAACTAAAATTAGACACCTTTATAAATTTTATTTAAAAAAATATACTTATTTTTTAAAATAATAATATCAAAAATTTCTTTTTTTTAATTCATGGTATTTTTTGAGAAGATTCATTTTTTAATGAATAATAAAAAATCATGGTTTTTTATTAAAAACTGTGTTTTCATCTAAATAATTTATAATGTTAAATTATATTTTTAATTTATTTTATGTTAAATTATATTAATTAAACATACATTAATCCAATTTAGGTCATTTTAATCTTTTTTATATTTAATTTTGATATAAAAACAAAGTAAACGTTTAAACATTTTCACTTTAAAAACCCGTTTTACCGTGCTTTTTGTGGGAATAATTTTAAATTAAATTCTTCCACTTATATTAATTGAATTTTAAAAAATTTATTCCATATATAGAATAAAAATAATTTATATTTTATATAATTTTCAACTTATTTTTTTCCAAAAATATTAGTGAAAGTAATTAAAATTAATTATAGAGATTAAGGTAAAATGAGTATACTTAGTAGTAAAAATTTAATCTTAAGGAAAAAAAATGACCTAGATACGTTTGCAAAACCCATTTTTATGGACACATTTAGGCCATATAACTTATTTTATAAACAATAGTTCATTATTGGAGTAATATTATGTAATGTAGACCTCCTAATTGGTTTTGTTTGGTATTTACAAGAATACAACTCCTCCTCAATTATAAAAGGGAAACCACTATCCCCAATTATACACACCTATAAAGATTTTTTCTCATCTATAACCTACCAAAATAAATTCAAAAAATAAATTGGACAAAAATCAAACCAAAAAATAATTTTTGTATAAACAAAAAGGAGTTACCTGAAGAAGAGGTAACATTCATCAATAAAAACTTTTGTTTCATTTCTTTCTTCACCCATTAAATTATTCTTATACCATGATTATATAATAAAATAAGTATACTCAACAGACTGATATTATTTTTGTTAAGGTTATGACCAAAAAACACTCACACTTCCACCAAATGGGTTATAAAATCATCATTCGTGTGTTTAGTGAACTATCACCTTGCAAAACGATGTCATTAGTTTTTCCATTACCACCTATCATGGTTGATAATAATGATGTACATAATATTTTTATATTATATTTATGATATATGTAATATAATACTACCTATGGAGTCATTATATCATATAAAAACATTTTATATTCCATTATGTATGGGATACACTAACATCGCTCGTGTGTACAGCGGACTACAGCCACGTGAAGAGATAGGAAGTGTTTTTCACTATCATGTTAAATGGAGTGATAAAAGTGTTAATATAATGAATATGTATGAAATAAATGAAATATTTATGAAATTTATGACTATATTATATTTAAATAAATATAATATGTCATTTTATTTGTTACCTTTTCATGCACTAAAAAAGTGACAATGTCGTTCGTGGATGTGTGGACCATCATCTACTCAAAGCAATGTGATTCCTTTTACATAACAATAATGATATATATAAGTATATATAGATATATATAATGTTATTTATTTTATAATTATTATTATGTAAATATAAAATATTACTCGCCTTCTTTTCATAATTATCATTGAAAAGTTGAAACATTACTCATGCATACGTACGACCTATTGTCTCCATAATCGCAATGTTAGTTCATTATTCATTATAATATTTCATGATTGGGTTTAGAAGTATAATTTATGTATAATTATGATAATTATTTCATTATTATTATTTAATATATTTTTAAATAATGACTTTTTTGACCATAGTCAACCCACCAAAGTCATTTTTGACACGTAAGCTGAATATAGTCAAAACGCCTGACTTAAACTTAATCTATTAAGTAATTTTATATAACTTGTTTATAAGTGAAATGGAATTAATAATGAAATTGTAAAATTTTATTAAAAAATTAAATAATTAATATATTTTCATTATTTAGGAAGTTAAATACACATGTGACAAGTTGGACTCAAGGTAAGAGGTTTTCTCCTCCCACTTTTATTTATGTGAGATACATGCCATATTCACGAATTATTTTTGTTGTGTGGAGTATATAATTCACATGTATGTATTGTAATATTATTATTATTTTTATATTTATTTGGATCTCAATATCCTTTTTATGATCTCTCCTTCATGGAGTTTACAGTTTCAATGCTACCAAAGCGGTATTGAATTTTTTTAACAATTTTCATTCTTTGAGACGTTTGTTATGTTATACATATATATTATTTTTTATGTTTTATATAATTCACCTTTTTCATTATATATATCATGGAAACAATTATTTTCAATGATATTATAATTTTAATTTAATGTTTTTACTTTTTGGGGATTATGATTCAAATTTATAAAATTACTAAGTGTCTTTTGTTACAATCTCTTCATTTATTGGAATTGTGTACTATTAAGTATACAATTCTAAAATCTTATAATTATCAAGAATTATTTTTTCTAAAATTTATTAATTAAAATTAAAAGTAAATATACTATTTTTAAACTCTTTTTTTTCTAAAAATGTTTAATAAATCTTTTTTAAGAAAATCTGATATCATTTCCCTCTTTAGTTTGAAATCAATTTTTTTTAAACGTTTTATAAAAATGTTTTCAAAATATATTTCAATGATATTTTAAGACAATTTTAAAGGTAAAGGATTTTAAAATGTGTTATATTTTAAATTTTATTTTAAATGGATCCCAAATCTTTCTTTATAAGTTTTCAATGTTATTTTAAAATAAAAAGTTTTTTAAAAAGTTTTATATTTTAAAAAGTGATTTTCAAAATAAAAAGGGTATTTTATTGAAATTTTTTTAATTATATTTTAGTGGAATTTAAATTCATAAAAATAAAAAACCCTTTTTGTTACGTACACCCATTTCGGATATTTGGTATTGATACCATCCACATTCTTTCTCGAGATGGAATAAAATTGTTTCAAGGAAATTATTAGGAAACCCATTTATTTTCCATAGGTTAATCATGTCTCAAAGAAATTATTAAGAACTTATTTATTTTCCATGGGTTAACCATGTTTTAAATACATTTTTATAGAAAATGTTTCTTTTCCATGTTTTTACCACGTTTTAAAGAGATTTTTATGGAACTCGTTTCCTTTCCACAGGTTAATCGTATTCTAAAAATAATAATGTTTGTTTCTATGAATTATGGTGAAATAAATTATCTATATTATTTATTCATTATTCAGTTATTGAACATTATAAATGATGGGTGTGGCCATATAGCATCCGGTGATCCCGTTATAGCTTATATGATGGGTGCACCCATGTATTACTCCAATGCATTGGGTAATGATTATGTTCTCTGGAGAATTATATTGGAAGTCAGTCATATAGTTATTCTAATTGTAATGGTTATATATCAGATCTATGAGATGATGTTACAAGATACCAATATATTTTATCTATTCTTTATATGGTTTTATAATGTTTCTTTGACTGTGATTGATATAACATAGCTCATGATTGTTGATTCTGATGACTACTTCCTTTTCCATGTTTTCATATTTGATGAACCAGGTATTGATGGGTATGAATTCATTTATGATTCTATCATTCTCTTTGATTATTTCATAATACACTTATGCACTCATATGATCATTGATGACATTCAATAATTAATGCTTATGTCTACCCTTACTGAGCATTTGATCTCACCCTTCATATGTTTCAGTTTACACAGGTTATAAACCATGAGGTTGAATGATTTATGTATACAAAGGATTTCAAAATGATAATGTTGATGACATAATGTGAAATAAGAAAAGATGGGTTAAATATAAGAATTGTTCATTTTATGACTTGTGAATTGTTTATGTAGGAGTCTTTACTAATTATCTAAAACTATAAACCTAAAAGGTCATAAAGAATGTATGTGATTTAAGTCTTCCTTTTTATGTTGTAAGGTTTGGATGGAAAATTTTGGGTCACCAATATCATCATCTTAGTTGGAAATTCAATGTTCATGATTCTAGCACAGGATTTGGGAGTGTGAGTATTGGGATGTTATATAGATTAAAGTGATCAATAAAATTATTTCTAAATTAGATGATAAAACTAAGAATTTTTTTCCCTTGAATAATATGTTGTTTCATTGAGAAATAAACTTGAATCAAAATTGAAATCAATTGATTCATAGAATAAGCAACACTTCATGAGGTTCATAGATGGAGAATTGATTGAAAGTGTCAAGCGGGGCTCTAAAGGTGTCACTAACATTCTAAATGAACAAATACCTATACTTATGGTTCAAATTGCAACAAAAAATGATGTTGATACATAAGAAGTAGAAATGGTGAAAAATATGAACAGTGGAATTCATAAGGTAGGTGATTTTGGAATCAAATCTAAGTCACTAAAAGTATGAAAAATGATCACTTTATTTAAATGAAATATTATGGATGAAATAAATCTAGAATCCATGAAAAAATTTCAATAATTAAGATGATATATGAAGGCTAGGGAAATGTGGAGTAATGAATTAAAGAATGAAGTTTTTTCCTCTCATAAAGTATCAATTATATGGATTTCATGAACACGTCATGTATTAATATAAAGAAGAAATAAGAAATTTAAATAGAAAAATTATAAAAATATAGTAAATAATAATTTTTCAATATCGTTAATCTCATAAAAGAAACTATTTCAATTCATATTTCTTTAATTCTTCTAATTTTAGACATAAAGTTGATGATTTCCAGTAAAGGTATAATGATGGTTAACGCCATGGAATTTAGAGGAAGGTGAATGCTAAACAACCCAAAAAAAATGATTTGAAAAAAAATATGAGACATTTTATGAAGATTAAGAGTATGATTATACCACCAATGTATAAGAGAATGATAAGTGGCCCCCATCTTCCTTAACTCAAACTAGCCTCTTATGGAAAAAAAGAAAAAGAGGGAGATGACCAATCTAGAAAAAATTTCTCAAAAATAGTATTGAAAAACAAAACATAGATAATAAATAGTGGGTTTTCATAATATATTATTATAAATATGAATTCAAAACCCCATGATTATTAAAAAAATTAATCTATGTCTGATAACATATACAAAATGCCACACTACGCCTAAACAAATACTGAAATATTATTATTTAAATATGAAAATTATAAACCAGCAATTAAACTGTTGGTTATGAATAAGATAAAATAATTTATGAAATATATTTAAATTTCAAACTCAATATAAATTTATTGATAAATTCATAGTAAAAAATTAATCAATTTTTATTGAAGTCACTTTATTCATCATAAATACATTTTCTTCAAAAATGGATTTTTTGGAATTTCCTAAGAAAATATTATAATTAATTTCTAAAGAATTTAGAAATTTTATTTCATAAAAATTATATCATTTTTAAAATCATCATATCAAAATTAACTTATTATAAAATTTTGATATTTTTTTGAAAATTATAATTTTTCCGTGAATAGTGAAAAATGTTATTTTAATTGAAAATTATATTTTCTTTTAAAGTTTTTTCAAAGTAACATTCTATGTTGAATTAGTTTTAAAAAATAATTATTATTTTTTTGATAAATATAATACAATTATATTCCTTAGAATCAATTCCATACTTGAATTTTTTATAAGAACATTTTTATACATAGGAAGTCATTTATCTAAAAGACTACTTTTTATCGAAATTTAAGTGTTTAATTTTAAATTAAATTCTGAAACTTCTATGAATTTAATATTTAAAAATTAATTACATAGTCAAAATCATGAGTCCCAGATTTTTTTAATATAAATCTTTTATTTTTAGTTATTATAAATAGTAACTATAGTAAATAATAATCATAATGGTTTGGGTAAATTGGGTAATTTAGGAAAAAAATAATATGATTAGAAATAATAATTGACCCAAACACTTTCCTTTATTTTATTAGTGTATTTAATCCACTCCTATCGAATCCTTTAATAAATGGCCACTTGATTCCATAGTTCTTTGATTTCGACCTTAATATTTAAGTAAAATATAAAGACAAAAACACCATTTTATTTCTTTTAATAACTATAATATTTTTTGAGAGAGATAAAAAACTTATATTTGGTTATAAATATTAATTTTAAAGATGTACTATTTTTATCATGTTATTTTATTTTTAATTTTTAGTAATAAAATAATTACCTTAAATACATATGTAACACCAACACAATATTATTCAATTAATTGAAAAATAAAATAAACAAATTTAAAAATCTTAAAAGTAAAATAAATTTAATTAACTATTATGTTACAATTTTTTTTGATAAATATAACATGTTATTGATTTTTGAGATTATTATATTCTCATTCTATTACTTTTATGTTAAATTCAAAGTCAAATTAAATGAAAAGTTCAAAAAAATACATTAATGTTATTTTATAATAAATAATAATTTATTAAATGATTTAAGATTATTAAAAATATTTAATCATCAAATTTATTAGGTTATATTTTAAAATATAAACCATGTTCCATTTATTATCCAATTTTTCTTTTGTAGCAACCATCCTGACCCTAAATAGTGAATCCTTTCTTATTATGGTAATTGTAAAAAAGGGTTAACATGCGTTAAAACAAAGAGATAATGGTAAAAACCAAATATAAGCTTGTTAAAATTTTATTTGGAGATTTTATTTCAACCCATACTCATAATATATTCTAATTATATCATTCTGGGTACTTTTTCCATGAAAATTTATTTATATTAATTTAATATTTTAGGAAATTCATAAAGTGCCCCTCCCCTCACTTATAAAAGGGCACCTCTTCACCTCTTTTATTAACACATAAAAATACTATTAGTTTAATAAATACCTAAAAAAATAAATTACTTACTTATATTCCAATTTCATTATGTCATTGGTTTGATTAGAAAACCCTCATAGGAAGGCTTTTGGTGTAAACCTAATGAGGTTATCCGAAGAAGATATATCATTCTTAATTGAGCATCTTCAATTTATTTATTATTAAACATAATTAAAATATTATTCAAACATGATGATATAATAACATAATTAACACCCATATTATGAGATTTTATTTTTTAATGGAATAATATTCATCTCCTCTTCCATCATATGGGAAATAAAACTATTGTTCGTTTGTACGATGTACTAGCGCTATGAAAACCAATGTAATTCACCTTCCATCGTCACATCCTATGAATTTTTATGATGATATATTTATTTTATATATATGATATTCATGAAATATTTATCATTATATAAAATAAACATATCATATAATTTCTTACATTTCCATTCATTGAAAGATGATAATAATGTTCATGCGTACATGTGGACTTCCACCTTTATGAAGGGATGTGATTTGTTTTTCATTCGCGCATCACATTAAGGGTATATATAAGAATATTTATATACATAATATGATATATTTATCATTATATAAAGATAAAGCAACACTTATCTTCTTTTTTATCATGATCATTGAAAAATGGAATCATTACTCATGCGTATGTATGACCTTCCATCTAAATGATTGTAATATAGTTCATTTTTCATAACCATAATTAAAGGTTGGTTTTAAAAGTATAATTGATTTAAAAAAATTTAGTTATTTAATTTTTATTATTCAATATATGATGAAATAATGAACTCTTTGACTATATTCAACCTGACGAAGTCATTTTGGTCTTATGAGCCGAATATCACCAAAACACCCAACGTGGACTTAAATGATTAAGTAATTGAAAATAACATGATAATAAATAAAATAAAAGGGAATATAAAATTTAATATATATATTAATAAATTAAATAATTCAAATAATATTATTATTTAAGAAGATAAATAATATATGAGACAATTTGAACTCAAGTGAAAGGACATTCTTTTAAGAAAAATCATCTTTTAAAGTTTCCACATTAACTCTTTTTATTGATTGTCAATATTTTTCTAAATTTATCATGATTTTTTTTATTCAATGGATACTAAAGGTAATTTTTTTCCATATTATACTTTATTTATAATGTTTTGAAAAAATGAAATTTTTAAAGGTTTTCTCTAACGGAGACTTCACTTTAAGAACCTATTTTTAACAGTTTTAAAGATTTATTTTCTAAATATTTCTATTTCATGTCCATATTATTAAAATTATTCTATTAATTTATTTATATGGACATAAATACATTTCAAATTAAATTTTATTTCTCTTTTAACTTCCTTTTAATGGTTTCCAAACATAATATATTTACATATTTTTAACAGTATGTTTTGACATACTTTATAAAAGACAAAAGGAATGTTCTAATTTAATTTATATGACATCAAAGAATTTTCCTGCCATCATAACCATTACTTTATATTTGGATTTATTTATAATATTAATTAAGTTTTTCAAAAAATAACCATCTATATTTTTGTAATTAGTATTTTAAAAAAGGGGTTTAAATAGAATGAATATTTTGACATCTATAAATGTCTTTCTTATGGGTGTAAGGGATCTCTATAAACCATAATTTTCTTCGGTTTATGACTATTCTTTATCTAAATAACTTTATATATATCTTTAATGTCATGCAATTCTTGTTGTTTATATATATGTGTGTGTGTGTGTGTGTGTGTGTGTCTTACATATATACATAGCATATTATACTGTCCTTTGATGGGGTAATACATTTCTTATGGGCATTTTTCAAATGCCTTATTTAAGGAATATATTTTGATTATGATGTAAGGAAAGATTATGAAACCCATTTTATTTATATGGGTAATTATTATGTGTATGAATTATGATTTATTCCATTTTTTATAACACATAATCATTAACTTATTATGAAGGGTGTGCCTAGATGGTGTTGCAATGCATTGGGTAAAGATTTTATATCATGAGGTGTTATTTATGGTATTATGGAGTAAACCTAATCCACTCTAGGAATCTATCCAATAGGTGATTCTTTCATGGTATTTAGCCTTGAATTATGCAAATTTGATTTTTTTTATTTCTACCACAATTACAATGTTTCCATGATCTTATAATACCATGTTATTTATGTTATAATCCCATATGATTACTCATGAGCATATGTTTAAATGAAATTATATTCTACTTAGTAAGGGTAAAATGTATAATTTTTTTGAAAAAATATTTGAAAAGTTTATGATTTCAAAGGAACATTTATGAGTTTTATTCTTTTCTTTTAATATTTTTTATAAAGTGTTTTTGGAAATTCTTTGGGTCGAAAAATTTATTCATTAAGTAATAAAATTTGTATTTTTAGCCAATAGTTTAATTTTAAAAAAGAAAAATATTTTTACAAGTATTCATGAACTAATAGGTTTCTTTATTTCTTTTTATATGTACCTTACTGAGTTTTGTATTCTCAAAACATATTTTAAAAAAAATTATAAGGTTTTAAGGATGATTGGGGACAACGATGAGTTAAAAATGAAAATTATGAATATATAGAATAAAAAGAAAAAAAATTATATCTTAAAAGTTTTTTTTTGTAGAAAAATGGATACTAGGAAGAAGTTTTTGATCTGTGGTGTAATATTAATTAATGTAAGGGTGATGAACTAATTATTAAAAAATATAAACCTAAAATATCTATGGGAATGCAAGAAAAAGAAAGCATATCTAAATAGACTTGATTATATAATTTTTATGTCTGGTGCCAAATATTCAGTATCAGAGAAAAGTTTAATATAACATTGGAGACTAGTATGTTTTCATGTGAGATTACCTTAAGAGTTATGGACACCATAGTAGTTTTATAATTTTAAGGTTGATCATAAGTTAAAATTATTACACACGTCTTATAAGGTTTTAAGTGATGATATTTTAATGTGATTAATAACATTTTGGGAGAAGTTTTATTGGTTTGAGGTATAGGTTTCCCTTAGGATCAACTTTAAGTATTATTTGAGGAAGAATAATCTTTTCATAATTTTAAAGGAGTTGATAACCTTTAGGGTTTATAATAACTTTGATGATTAAGTATATTTTAAAGTAAGTTTCTCAAATTTATAGGGACATTATAATAATTATCTTAATATAGTTTTATTAATAGAATAACCTTTCACATCCTAAAAGGTCGTGGTTCTTGCACCCACAATTGGAGGGTGATAGGGGTATAATGCCTACCACAATCCATTCTGATTTACTAGTTAGTATGAAATTGCATTTTTTAACTTAAAAATTTTTACAGATAATGATGAATTTGATTTTTGGAATATCTATTTTATCATATAGATAACCATGATATTTAAAAGTGATTTGGTAATTAAATGATTAATTATATTTTAGAATAAGATCAATATTTCGGGAACATTGTATAATTAAGTTAAATATTATGGGAAGTTATCTTGTGAATAATGGTTCAATTATGTTTTGGAATAATATATTACTTTAAATATGGTGAATATTATTTATTTAAATGATTATCATATTTTAGAGAGTATATGATTAATTCATACAAAATTTTGGTATTTGAAATTATGAGTGAATAATGTTATATGGAGATAAATGTTAAATTAATCATAGCAGAATATGTGATTAAATCCTTTTGATTTTTGGTTTTTACACTCAGTTTGGAATATTTTGATGAATTTTAAGGTTAGTTTAACTTTAGGTGTTATTGTTTAAGAATTGGTGGTAAATGTTTTATTTCATCAAATGATGGTTTATTCATTTTGAGAATTCTCTTATGCTAAATATTTTGGTTTTGGTTAATGTCTAAAGATAGTAAGAAGTTATTTTTATCCTTTTTTAGACTATGGGATCCGTTATAAGTTTATTTTTTGTACTTTAGACATGATAAATTTATCTTGAATACTCATCGTTTGGAGAAAATGATAAGACTGTCGTGGAAATGGATTAAAGGAAAAAAATTACTTTTTAAGTAAGTATATTTCTTTCTGTCATTCATTAAAATGGTAAAAGAATTCATAAAAACTAAGAAAAGGATATTGAAACAAAAATTATATCCTATTACCTTCAATTATAATTAATTGATGGTTTTTTTAAACCTCACCAGTTTATGGTTTTATGGTAGTTACGTTTATCTTGATTGTTTACTTTATTATAATCAATGATATCTATCAATGTATATAATTATTCTTACATTTTTTTCTCATTATCCATATTTTAACTTACCATTAACTCTATCCTATTAGGGAAACTAGTCGGTGATTACCATCATATTTCCTTTTCCCTCTTTCCAATAGGATGTTATATTAACTATTTTAGCGATGTGGGATTTCAAAAATCGTATTTTCAGATGTCAAAACCTTATTTACTAGGACTAATTTCAAATTGTGAGGATGAAATTTATTAAATGGGGGAATAATGTAACACCCTAAAATTATTAAAAAAATAAAACTATGTTTGATAGTATATACAACACGCAACACCGAGCATAAATGACCCATGAAATACTATTTTCTAAATATAACAGCTATAAGTTAACCATTAAATTGGTGGGTATGAATACAATTAAATACAATTTTATGTATATATATAAATATAATATTCATACTCAATATAAATTTAGTGATAAATTATTATTATATAATCATTCAATTTTTGGTAAAGTCATTTTATTTTTCAAAAATACATTTTCTTCAAAAATGGATTTTCTTACTTTTCATAATAACATATTATAATTAATTTTTGGAACTTATATAAATTTAATTTGATAAAAAATATATCATTTTTTAAATCACAATATCAAATTTATATTATGGGGAAGTTTTTATATTTTTATAAAAAATTTTGTTTTTCAATGAATAGTGAAAAATACAAATTTTTATTAAATACTTTGTTTTATTTTAAAGTGTTTGAAAAGTAATATTATAATTTGGATTAGTTTTAAAATTTAATTAGTTTCTTTTTACTATATTTGATCCAATTATAGTCTTTGTAATTTATTTTACACTTGAATTTGGTATAAAACATTTTTATACTTAAAAGGGCATTTTTCTAAAAAATCGCTTTTCAAAACGTTTTGTAGGTCAAATTTTAAATTAAATTACCCCAATTATATGAATTGAATCTTGAAAATGAATTAAATATTATTAACTATTAGTTCAAAATTTATTATATATCCCCCTTTTTATTTTATGCCCTTATGGATTGTAACTATTGTAAATAATTATCACCAAAGTAAGGGGTAAATTGGGTAATTAAGGTTAAAAATAATATGATAAAGGCTAAAAATTTATCCTAAAAATTTTTATTATCCTATAATATGTGTTTATTATCTATTTATATATAATTATAAAATATAGGTCCACTTAGATCCATATTTATTTGATTTTTACCTTTATAATATTTAAGTAAAAGATAAAGACAAAAATGTCATTGTATTGATTTTAATTACTATAATATTTTGTGATAGGGATAAAAAAAATTATAATCAGTTATAAATTATAATTTTAAAGATAAATTATTTTTTTCATGTTATTTTATTTGTAATTTTTAGTAATGAAATACCTTTAATTCTTATCCCACATTGACACCATATTTTTTTAATTAATAGATAAATAAAATAAATGATTTTAAATTATTAAAAGTAGTATAAATTGAATGAATTATTTTGTTTAATGATTTTTTTATATAAATATAACATGTTAGTGAAGTTTTATAGGGTTATATTCTAATTAAATTGTTTTCATGTTGTTTCCAAGGTCAAATTAAATGAATAGTTCCAAAAATAAAATTAATGATATTTTATAATAAATAATATTTTATTGAGTAGTTTAAAATTCCTAAAATTACCATATTCATAATATTTATTGGTATATGGTTTAAAATTTAAACAATGATCCATTTCCTATTTAATTTTTTTATAGTAATGATACTGACCCCTAAAAAAGAAAAACTGTGTAATCACAATAATTGTCAAAAAGGGTTAACACATGTTAAAATAAAGAGATATGGGTAAAAACCTAATCAAAGAATTTAAAAATTATGTTGTGTGATAGTATATCAACCCATAATAATCCTTTATTCTAATTATATTATTTTTAATACATTTTTTCATGAAAATTAATTTATATTAATTTGATATTTTAAGAAATTCCAAAGTACCCCTTACCTCGCTTATAAAAGGACCCCTCTCCACTTTAAATCACACTTAAAATACACTTGGTTTGGCCAATAACTACCCAATACATTTCCTAATTATCATACCATATCCTAGAGTCATTTTTTTATTATAAAACCCTCCCAGAAAGTCTTTTGGTGTAAACCTAAAGAAGTTGTCTAAAGAAGAGGTATCATTATTAACTGAGTGTTTTTGTTTTATTTATTCTTCCACTTCATTAAAATATTATTAAACCGTAATTATATAATAACATAATTATATTACATTTAATAATATGCTATTATGTTAATTTAATAAACTAAATTCATATCCACTTCTATCAAATGGGAATAAAATCATCATTATTATGTACGGTGAACTACCGCCTCATAAACCGATGTAATTCATTTTCCATCATCACCTGTATTAGGTATTTATGATGATGAAATTAATTTATATATATGATATTAATTGAACAATTATAATTTTAAAAAATTAATTAATCATATACTTTCTTACCTTTCCATTCGTTGAATGATGATAATGTTGTTTATGCGTACGTGTGGATTACCACCTCCACAAAGCGATGTGATTTAGTTTTCATTACCGAATCACATGGATGGTATATATAAGTGAATTTAAATAAATAATATTATAATTAAGATATAATGATAATTATTTAAATATAAATTAACACTTACCTTCTTTCCATCATGATCGTTTAAAAATGGAAATGTTACTCATGCGTACGTCCGATATACCATCTCAATGATTATAACATAGTTCAATATTCAAAACCATAATTCATTAATAGTTTTAAAAGTATATTATATTTATAAAAATGATAATTATTTAATTATTATAATTTTATATATGATGAAAAAATGACCTTATTAACCATGGCCTTCCTGCCAAATTCATTTTGGACTTATGATCCCAATATCATCAAAATATCTGACGTGAACTTAAATGATAATGTAATTGAATACAATAATATAAAAAATAAATTTTGAGGGATAATAAAATTTATTTTTTAAAATAAAGTAAATATTTAACATATTTTTTTATTTATGAAGACAAATAATATACGTGATGAGTCAACCTTGAGGTAAAGGAATTTATTTTTTAAACAAATCCTCTTTTAATGCTTCCCCTACAACTCTTTTCTCCCATGACCATGTTCTTCTAATTTTTAAAAAATAATTTTATTTATAATTAAATGGATGATAAAGTTCATTTTAGCCATATTTTACTTTATTTACATGTTTTTTTAATTAATCTTTCCAATGTTCTACGTAAGGAACATTTTTCTTTAAAAACCTAATTTTAAAGGATTTGAAGATTTTTTTCTAAATATTTATCTTATATATCCATATTCCTAAAATTATTTTATTAATATTTTTATATATACAGAAATTAATTATATAGAAAATTTTATATCACTTGTGACTTTATTTCTAGGATTTTCAAAAGTAATTTTTTTACATGTTTTATATAGAATGTTTTGACTTTATTTACAAAAGATAAAAGTAATTTTTTATTTTAACTTATACGGAATGAATGGATTTTTCAACCATTACAACCATTATTTTATTTTTGGATTTATTTATAACAATCCTTTAGTTTCTTAAAATAATAACCATCTTTCCCTTTGATTTTAGTTTTTTCAAAAAGAATTTTAAATGGAATGGATATTTTGATATATGGAAATGTCTTATTTATGTGTGTAAGGGTGTTCTCTAAATAACCTATTTCTTCAAGGTATAACCATTATATCTCTCTTTAATATTATATAATTCTTCTAAATTCTGAATATATTTCTCTCACATATATATGTATCTTATTCAGTATTCTTTTAATGGGGTAATACATTCCTTATGATCATTTTTAAAATTCCATATTTAAGAAATATCTTTTGATTATGACAAGAGGAAAGATTATGAAACCCATTTTATTTCCATGGGTAATTATTATATTTATGACTTAATATTGATTTCATTTTACTAAACATATAATCACTAACATGTTATGATTGGATGTTCCCAGATAGAACTCCAATTCATTGGGTAAATCTTTCATCTCATGAGATGTTATTTATGGGTTTAAAGAGTAAACTTAATCCTCTATGGGGCTCTATCCACCAGGTAATGTTGTCTTAGCTATTAGACTTGAATTATTCTTATATTAGGTTTTGTGTTTCTACCACATTTCATATATTTCCATATTATAATGATATCAAGTTCATTATATTATTCTCCCATGTTATTACTCATGATCTTATGTTTAAAGGAATGCATATCCTACTTCGAAAGGGTAAAATGTACAACTTTTTTTTGAAAATGTTTTTATAATTTTTTGGTGATGTAAAAGTAACCTTTTGATTTTTATTTTACATTTAAAATTTATTATAAAGTGTTTTATGATGTTTTTTGGGGAAAATTTTGATTCATTGGGTAATATATTTTTTATTTTGATCCCACAGTTTAATTTTAAAAGGAAAAATCTTGTATAAGTATTCATGAACTAACATGTTTCTTTCTTTATTTTTATATGTACCTTAATGAGATTTTTGTGATATAAAACATATTAAAATTTTTTTCATAGGGTTTTAAGGATGAGTATGGATAATTATGATGATAAAATAAAAACTATGATTATGTTTCATTAAAATAAAACTTATCATATATTAAGAGTTTTGTTTTACGGAAAAATTTGGTACTAAATGGAAGATTCCACATTGTGATGTAATATTTATATGTGTAAGTATGATTACTAAATTATAAAAAACAATAAAACTAAAATATCTTTAGGAAATAAATAAATTGAATTATTTTATAAATAAACTATATTATATATGTTTAAGGATGTTTCCATATAATTAACCTAAAAAAGAATGTGAAGGGAAGCTTTAATGGGACATTATGTTTCGGAAATGATGGAACTTTGAAGATAACTATAAGTGTAAATTCCAATATAAACGATGTTTAGTTAAATAATATATAAGTGTTGTATATAAATGGCATGTGACAAAGCCTCTTATACGTGAGTCTACTATGTGACTTTTAACTTGATGTTAATTTCAATAAAAAGGATGTGTAATCAAAGGAAAGTCTAGGAACTCACTTGTGAAAGGATAGAGAATGAATAGAAATATATATATTGTATATAGTAAAAAAAATAAATATACTCTAATAGTATAAGTGGATAATTGTTTTTATTATTAGAGTCTTAGGTACATACAGCAATAGATCATAGAGAACTCATCCAAGATAAAAGTTGTAATAAATATTCCAAATCTGAAGTGAGACTATAAAAAGACATATGATTCCTATGTGTGGGGAAATATAGTTTGAAATTGGTATTTTAAAAAGAACAAAAGGTAATTCAATCTCATTAACCAAGTTAATACCAATATTTATAGCCTAATGAATATATTAGTCATATATAGTGAAAGTATCTCATTATTTTTATTAATGATTATAGTATAATGAATTTTGTTATGTTAATGCAGAGAAAAGGGGAAGGGACATACTACATAAATAGGTATTGGTGAAGAGTGGAGAATCAAACTAGATATACTATACAAATATTATAATATGAAAATAGAACAAAATAAAAAACTATTAAATTTAAAACCTCCTTTTAGAAGCACAATATTAAGTATGATAAATCCTTTATAAGAACTACATAGTAGAACAATTTTTTTTCATGAAGTAATCAACATATAAAAAATTTATCCAAAACTCTTCTCATTGAAAGTATCTTCTCTTGAAACTATTTGAATTAACTGGTATAAGTTGTAGTTTATACTTAGAAAAAGGGAATGGCAATCCCTAATATAGAAATAACTTCTTTTGAAATGTGGACTAGAAGGAAGCCCTCATTGAAACATTTTTAGGACATCATAATAATATTTTACATTAAAAATTGCAGTCAAGGAATGTATGAGGATACTTTAAATAAAGGATTTTTTTTGGGCTACTCAATGAAGGGTAATTATTAAAAATAATTTAAAAAGGATATTTTTTTGGAGATTAATGAAATCAAAATCATTGAAGAAAAATCTAAAAAGATTAATAAAAGTGAAAAATGGGATGAATTATCTAAATAAGTGGATGAATTTGAGACCACTCATGCAGTTGAATAAAGTTTCCGAAATGATAAAAAAAAAATTGGTTGAAATATAGGAAGATACAGTGGATAAATATAGTGTATCTCTACCACATAGAAGAAAAATTAGAATATAGGTTGATACATCCAACATAATTGGAGATAGAACTACTCAAACACTCACATAGAGGATGTGGAATGCAGAGAATGATTCTATTGTATAAATGGTATAACCAAAATCATTTAATAAATATTTAAAGGATGAATCATAGTTTACAACCATGAATAAGTAATTGGATAAAAATTAAAAAAATAAGACTTTGGAAATTATGAAGAAGATTGAAAATCAAAAAGTGATTGGAATGAAGAGTATTTTCAATAATAAATACATCAAAAATGAGGAATAGCGATGGTTTATTAGCGATGGTTTAAGAAAATACTGCTAAACAATATTTTGAATATTTATAACTTTTTTAAAAACCATAGGTAAAACTTTTAAATTTCATAAAAAATGAACTTCCTCTACCCGATCACCCATTCTCCCTAGATCCCCTACCCCCAAGCCTGAGCCTAAGCCCAAACCGAAGACCTTTCCTCTTATTATCGCTCCATAAACCCATCACCACTTCCCCCACACCCTCACTACCATTCCCATTTCCTCGTTCCCCATCGCCACCACTCCCTAATCACCAAACCTCCCACTCCCCCTCCCATCATTGGTTTGACCAATTATGTGGTGTATCCATACAAAATTTGGGTGGTTTATTTTGTTGATTTTTGATTCTTACGGTTCAGGAGGAGTGATTTGAGGCCTATTTTGGTGATGTTCATTGAATTTGTTGGTTTTAACCCTATTTAAGGTTGGGGTTTATCTTATTCATTCATTTTGGATCAAAGTAAATATGCAATTTTTTTATTTTTAGGTTCCTATTAATTTTATAGGGAATCATTGGATCTTTTGAGGTGTAGTTTCACCATCATTTTCAAGGTCAGTGAGTTTCAGGTAGGTTCCCTTGTTTTAGGTGTTTAAATTCTAAACCTAGCTTGCTTGAATTTTTAATCCCTCATTTATATATCAAATGATTATAATAAATATATTTAATGGATGTTTAAATGAAAAATAAATTTTTATTGGATATCAACTTCAATTTAAAGGATTTCCCTAATTTAGATGTTTGTTAAAAATAGGTTTTAAACCATTTTTTATACTAGTTATTTTATAAAATACCAGTTAACTTTAATTAATATATTAAATTGTTTAAGGCATGTTTTTTTCATTAAAATTGGTTTCTTTTAAATTTATTTTTAAATGGAATTATTTGTATGTTTCATGTTTTTTCTATCCTGTTTATATATTTTTCATGTTTTATGGTGATTGAGTAAATATTTATTATTGTTGTGCCTCATTGATTTAAGGTTCCCATAATAATTTTTTGTTTTAATGTGGGGTTTTCTCATTTAAGGATTAATTTATACTACTCTAAAGGATAATGATTATATTACCTCTTCTTGAACCATTTGATGGATTATATATATTCAAATTAAAATATAAAAAAATGATGTTGTTCAAAAAATGTAAGAATATTAAAAAGAATAAAGATGTTTTTATTTTATTTATTTTGAATAAATTAGTAATTTTTTTAAATGACATAATATTTTCTTTGTGTTTTAATATTCATTAATGAAGTGTAGGGACATTATGATATATGGATAAATTATTTATCACATTATCAAGGAAAACACCTCATTATGCTATATGTTTAGAGGGGTTTTTAGATTTCTAAATTTCCAATCGATCTTTTGATGGGAAAATAATATTTACATGCCCTAAATGTGAATTTAGAAGATAGATGAAGGTATATAAAGTTTATGAACAATTGATATTGAAGTCATTCCTTACTAAATATTTGTTATAGATTTGGAATGGAGAATTGAACATTATAAATTGTTTGAGCACTATTTTTTGTCAACATAATGAGCGCCCAACTTCATCGATAATGAAAAATGAAATGAAAAACCCTATAAATAATTCTTTAGGTATTTTAAGGAAATAAAATCAAAATCAAAACATATTATAACAACTATTTGAAGGTGTTATAAATATTAAATAAATAAATTATGTTTTTGGGACCATATGAAAACCAAATCAAGATCATAATATATCATTGGAAAATACTATTGATTTTTTGGATACTAATATAAGAGAGAAATTCACTAATTAGATAGGTGAATTTCATATTTAGTGAATGATGGAAATCCCGAGATACATGGGGGATATTTAAAATATTAAAAATATTATTTTCTAATGAAGTTTCGCCATATCAAATGCCTATGAAGAATTAAAAATAAGGTAATTTACATGATGTTGGAATTGTTGCGTGACAATTTATAAAATGAAGATGATCTTTACAACATAAGTTTTTACTTGTGTATTTAACTGTGCAATTGGCCATGGAAACTAAATTAGGGTTTCATGCACATTATTGAGGGATATATCCAATTTAGAGTTAATTTTTTTATATGTTTTTTATTTTAAGTAAAAATTAATGGAACTTCATTAAATATGTAATTATTTTTATTTATTTCATTTTATAGATACCTTAGTGATTTGAAATTATATGTGAGAAATAAATCTCAACCTTAAGGATCTATTTCAGAAGGATATTTAGCATATGATTGTCTTAAATTTTGTTCTAGATACTTGAAGGATATTGAGACAAGATTAAATCTTGTTTGATGTGTTGATGACACATTGACTGAATCTCAACTATACGGGAAATGAAAAATATTTCCTACTTTTTTCTGATCAGTTGGGAGGATTTAAAATACTAAACTAACATAAATTGAATTATTGTAGGAACATGAAAATGTGCTCCTGAATTATAAAATTAAATATCCATTTATTAAAGATCATAGGATACAAACAAAGAGACAAATGATATTTAAAACATGAAATGATAAAGATAAAAAAAATTGTTAATAAAGATATTGTAGAATGATTTTCACATAGTGTAAGTTCATAAATATTGAAATTAGTATATATATTAAGTTAACACATATATTTTCTAAATATTATAAGGTATATTATTTTATTTAGATCATGAATACTGAAACTTAGATTGAGTTTTTAGAATATTTGATGTTTTGGCTCGAGGTCCACTAAAATAGGCTATAAATTCTAACATTTACAATGTGAATGGCTTTAAATTTCATATAATCGAATAGTAATAGGGTTTAAAAACATAGAATAATGTTATATTAATATTTCATGAAATGGTATACTATAAAAAGTTGAATGATATTTTATAATTAAATTACCATGGTCATTTTTCAGTCATTTTATTCAAATTCAAGTTGGTAGATATTACCAAGGGTATTGAAATAGATTCCTTACAATTTAATTCTATGAAATTATCTCGCTTGATGGATGTCTGTGACCATGAATTACATGATCCATATATTTTGATATCACAAGAAAAAATGGTATATTATGTTGAAGATGTCATGGATGATGGGTGGAGTGTAGTTGTTTACATAAAACAAAGAGACTTTTATGATATTGGTGGTAATGTGGAAGATTTAACCTCTTAAATTGAATCCCATCAATAACAAGAAATTGAATTATTTTTTATCATGATATTTAAAATATTATTCTTATAAGGGTGTATGATGTAGATAATGTAATGATGAAGCCATATAATGACATGATTGAAGGAAAAAATGATTTTATGTTCTATCATCCATTATCTTATCAACCACCTGTATTATATATTTTTCATTTCTAGTACTATGTATCTATTATAATATTTATTTTTATTTTTATACTTGATTTTTTTAATTTTGAAAACATAAATATTACATTTTTTTGTATGTGTAGTCATTCATTATCATACTTATTCATATTTTTATTGTCAATATAATGCCTCTGTTTTCATTTATAAATTTATTAATATGCATGATTTTTTGAAATATATTTTTGAAGTTAATTTAACTTTTTTTAAATAAAATAATTCCAAGGATAAATAATTTCACTAATCCCATTAGAATCCCAATTGATGTTCCCTTGATCACACACACACCCAATGATCCATTGGGCTCTATTCATATAGCATATGGGACACCCAATGTCTTCCCCCCATTTGCATCTAGCACACCCTCCTTCTCCTTTCCATAAATGTCTATAACACCATATTTTTCTATCCCATTAGTATTTAGAACATTTCCTCCCAATTAAAAAGTTTTAGTTTTTAGAAACTTTACAACTAGATAACATTCCATCACTGCTATTTATTCATGATGATTTTGGTAGGTGAAATTTATAGGTACATGTTTTAATGTGAATGAAGTTATTTCACATTTTATACTAATAAATTTTTTTCATAGAACATGAAAATAATGTTTCTACCAATAAAAATATGAATAGTTCATATGTATATAATATAAATAGATTAATTATAGTTTTCCCATTTTATTTTTATGGGCCCCCCACTAATGATGTTGTAGGATTATTTGTCCAGATTCTACACCAGTTGGAGTGGAGTTATTACCCTTCCGTTAACATATTCTAATTGGAGGCATATGCTTAAATTATAGAAGAATAATGTCTTTAATTATTATATAAAGGTAATTTTAATACATTATGTCTCAATTTAATTCCATTATATAATTAAATTCAAGTATTTTAAAATTTAATCTCTTTTTGTTGATGTTATTCAAATTTACAATTTCTTTACAGAAAGAATTGGTTGAATTATATCAAAATATTACAAGATGTGTCCTCAGGTATGTTGTGTCAATGAATGGTTTCAAGGATTAGGTAAATCAAATAACTTCATGATCACTTATTACACTAAAATTTATTGGTTTTAAGATTAAATTTAAATATACATCCATATTTAACTTTAAATAAAAAATTTATACAGGTGTTGTTAGTAGTAAGTGGAGATGAAGTTAGATAATATATTGATATTAGTTTATTAGACAATGATTAGGGTTTACTTTTGATTTAGTGTTGTTAATGTGTAACTAAATTCATGATAGACTAACACTGATTTGGTGACTAAGAAACCATGTTGTCGTTTGAGGTAGGGGATATCTTTATTTCCCTTACCTTGCATAAAATTCATATTCAGGTTTTATTTTCAATATTATAATCTAATGTTTAACATATACTCAACATTCTTAGGCTCACAGGTTTTTTCCATGTATCATATTTTCTTATGTAGTCATTTTACCCAAGAATAATCCCTTTATAAAATTCCATAATTCCAAAAAACTAATATTTTCAATAGATTCACTTATCAATTAAACAATTTCCATTCCAAAAATTTTATGGGGATAACAATTTCTTTGATATGGCCTA
This sequence comes from Viscum album, assembly GCA_963277665.1. NCBI lineage: Eukaryota > Viridiplantae > Streptophyta > Magnoliopsida > Santalales > Viscaceae > Viscum > Viscum album. Next base: position 510,300,227 of record OY728136.1, on the reverse strand, counting down.
ATTTTTCTTATTAATGAATTTCACTTATGATTTTTCTATGTTTTTTATTGAGGTTGTGTTTTTATGTATATATGATATGTTATAATTAGTGGTTTTATGGGTAATTTTACCATTATTTCTATAGTTGTTTCAAAAAGAAACTTAAAGAATGTATTTAAATAATAACTGGCTTATAAAGTGGTTTTTATGGAAGGTTTTATATATATGGTTATCAGCTTGAAACCAAATTCCTAATTAAACCTTTGTACAGTTGTTTTTCTCACAATTTCTTACACAATTGGTTTATTCCCTAATAGAAACTTGTTTTATATAAGTTTGTGGATCCTATGAGATAATTGTGATTTTTGTTTATTGTTTTCTTTACTATATATGTGTAATTTATATGAATGGTGTATGGGGGAGGGATGAGTTATGATATTTATATTCTTTTCCATGTGGTATTTTATTGATGTGTGACTATTTTGGGATACATGTTTCCCTACGATCGTTCTCTAGTATCATGGGAACCCTTGACATCTACATGGGAGATTGAGATATAGTTTAGATACTAGTAATGATAAGACTCTAACTAGGGTCCTCTATTATATGATTTGTTATGTGGTCTACCATATGGAGAGGATTATTATAGTAATCGGAGAGGTTATTATCTATTAATATCATTAATAGGCTTGAAGATAGTTCCACCCAAGTATCTATAGGACCCTCTCACTAGGACTATGGGAATTTCCCTTGATTACATATACTTTATATGACTTCATTAATACTATAATTGATTATTATTATTCTTTATTCTCTGTTATTATTCTTTCCATATATGTGATTACCATCCTTATGTTTCTTGAAGTTTGGTTTAATTTTATTTTTATTTTTGGTATAACTAATTTTAGTGATGGGTTTTTATATTTTCCTTGGTTCACATAGAGGTTTCCATATTTGAATTTTGTGTATTATCTCTTATCTTATGCCATGTAAGTATTAGCCAATTTATATTCTTTTTATTATGATTTTATGGTTTAGATTTATTATTTTTATGGAAATTTATGTTATTTTGGTATGTAAGATGGATGTATTTTTTTATTTAATTTTGGGGGATGTAGTTTCTGTAGATTTATTTTTTTAACATCACTATATAGAATAAGTTTAAACCTCCATAAAATATGGTCAAATTTTTTTATAGGTGGATTAAATTTACAAAATATGTTATAAAATTTTATGGGGTTAAAACCCTGCTAACTGATCGATAGTTTTCTAGAAGAAAACTGTGGCTAAAAATGAAATTATCATTGAAAAAAAGGTTTGGAAACACTTTATAGAAATTCCTTCTAAGAGGAAGAAACCAATTATGGATAGATTCTAGGACCAAATTTTGCAGTGTTTTTTTTATATCATGGAAACATTTATTTTTGGTTTAAAAAATCACTAACTTAAAAAAACCACCATTGTTACTCTAATTATTTCTAGTGAATAATCTCGATGATCATAGAAATGTGATCTGAAATAATGAATTTTTAGTTTGTAAAGTCTATTAATAGATTTAATTGGTAGATATTGATGAAAATTTTGCACCATTAGATCTTCTTAAGTCAATATAGATATTCTTGGTTATAGAAATTGATATAGGTTTCAAGATTTATCATATGGATGTTAAGATGGAATTTTTACATATCATGATCCAATAAGAGGTATATATTGAATAGTCAAGGGGTTTATTAATTAAAAATTATGAAACCAATGTGTATAGGTTTAAAAAGGTCATTTATGGTCTAAATTAAGAACCATGAGAATAGTATTCTTAGCTAGACTCATACTTAAGAAATATACAATTCAATAAAGGCAATGGAGATCACAATATTTATGTGTAAATATATAAGGAAGAATAGTTTATGGTGCTTGTTTACATGTATGACATTATATTTGGTGGTAGTAGAAAGATGTTTGCATAAGAGTCTTAAAAACTGATGATATTATAATAATAAATATCTATGGTTGGTGAGATAATTTTTTATGGGGTTGAATGTAATTCAAAAAAGGGATATACATTAACTTTTTTGGTAATGTTTGTGAGAGTGACTTATAATAATTTTAATATGCCTGATTCCAAACCAATGTATATTTCGACTATGATTGGAACCAAGATTAAAAATCATAATGATGGAAAATATATGGATCCCACAATATATAGAAGTATTATTATATACTTACTATATTTGACTATAATATAGTCAGACATTGTTTTTGTGACATGTTTGGAGACCTTTTTTCAGAGTAAAATAAAGGAAGATAATCCTACAGTAATTAAATAAATTATGAGGTGCATCCAAGGTACTATCAATTATGGATTTCACTTTCATGAAACAATATATAACCAGTTATCTATATTTTTTATGCATATTGGGCTGGTGATTTTGTGGAATGAAATTACATAAACTATAGTGCATTTTTATTTGTGGAAAATGTGTTATATGGCTGAGTAAAGAGGATGAAAGAACCACACTGAGTATGATAAAATTAGAATATATCTTAGAAAAAAAGTCATATATTAAACTTATATGGAGGATATAATAGTATAAAGATATTATTGAATATGTAAACAAGCCTATACTGACCTAATTTTACAATATGAGTTTGATTGAGCTTATAAAGAATATCATTCAATACTCTCATACCAAACATATCGAGATCTAATATCTCTTTATTAAAGAAAATTTTGAAAAAGTAATGGTTAAGATGTATTATATTATAATTAATGAGAATGTTTCCTACATTATGACTAAGTCATTGACCACTCATTTATTTGATAATCATTTATTGAAACTCTGTGTTCAACCACCTTCTTCACCTTGAGGAGGTTTGGAAGTACCCTTATTCCTATAAAATTAATTATTTCTAACCATTTTTGAAGTGGTATAGGATTAAGGGGGAGAAACAAACCATGGGGCGTAATATATTGAAATATGTTCATATATTTATTCTATATAAGTTTATTAACAAAATGGGAGAAGCAATTGTGAAATTTGACCAGTGTAATTTGAAGAGGACTTGTGAAAGGGGGATTTCTCCTAAAATTTTGTTTTAAGGATGAGATTCTCTCATTTGGGGGGAGTTTATTTTTCAAGTGTAAGTCAAGAAGAGTGATTTGAATGAGTAATGACATAAAGAATATATTTCTCACTTCAAATATTGTTTTATACATTGAGGATTGATCACATAAACTTAGAGTGACATATATATTTTTATACTATTATCTATAAGAGGCCCAATGTGTACGTGGAATCAAATTTCACTTTGTATTTTCAGTAAGAAAAAAGGGGAATAATATTGAAACTAATGTTTTCAGAACTAAATATTTATAGTACGTTGTGTTTTTTTCAATATATTCCTTATTTGATAATTTTTTTTATAGAAAATGTATTCTCAGAAGAGGTATTAAATAATTTTATAAAATATAATCGTTTCCCAGCGAATGAAAAATATCTGGATGTGATTTCTCAAGGGATTTTTTATGTTTTAGTGAAGTTTCACATAATACTCAAGGTAAGGGAAGGTTTCCCACATAGTAGGATCATGGATCACCTTACAAGTATACAGCTCACGAAAGAATCATGCGGACCATGTAAGGTGTGCATAAAAGACTATTTCATGAAGACATTGTGTGGTAATAAATGAAGTATACAAATAGATTGATTGTTTAAAACACCCATCATATTCATAAAATAATAATTGTGGAAAACATTAATTTCATTTGATAACTTCTATGTCAATTCTCTATATTGAACCATTGACCAAATTTTGTCTCTTCTTATTCTATCGACCACTAGAAAAATATATAATAATAATATAATTTCATAAACCAAAATAATAATTTCTTCCATTATAATCTTTAAAAATAAATAATAGATATGTTTTCACAAAATTTATAAATAAAAATTAAAATGACACATTTTTATAAAAAATTATGGTGTCACTACATTCATATAATCCAATTATTTTGAATTATTTATTATTTGTAGCCTTGGTAAGTGGGTTATCTTTCACTTATATTTTTTTCATAAACCCTATAATATATAATTCTTTTTTAGACATCACAATTTATTTACATGATAGTTATTTACCATAATTTTACCAATAATTACACACCACATTATTTTATTATTATTTTTGAAGACATATCGTCAAATATTTTTCCCCATGTATCATGAAATATATACCAACAACCCAAACAATAATTCACCACATTTATAGTCTTCTTGTTTTTTTATTCTCAATCTATTGACCCAACATGATAGTACCACATGATGGTTTCTTCCTCATATTTCCATTTTCAAATAATATTTATCTTCATGGATCTAAAATCTATTATTCATTAATACCAATTATTAATCTTTTAAAAATTTATTTCACCATTTTATATGGGTTAATTTTTCCTTGTAAACATACACTATCAATTTCAAAACTTATATAATGTACTTTTTTCTACTTTTTATACTTTAAAAAAACCATCAAAATAAAATCACTTGTTCTAAAACCTATAATATTAATGTTTTTTTGTTCCATTTTATTATTTACTATAATTTGAAAAACTCCAAGGTTGATTGTTAGTATTTTTTGGTGTGTACATAAATTCCACATATATTAAACCTTCATATACATGATTTTTAATTATTTTTTATTGAATCAATTATTATCTCTGTATTTTTTAAATTTTAATGAGTATTATTAGAATACTACATTTTAGTGATCTCACCATGATCACTAAGACTAATTATTATACAGATAAATTATATTTTATACATAATGCATGCTCCATGTTTTATTAATGGATAAATGCCACATTCATTGACCCCACTAGTTATATAAAAACATCCACACTATTTTAATTTCATTATTTCAATAATATTAAGCTGAGTTTTTTCACAATGACCATTTATTTCCAATTTAAGTTATTTATTACTTGTAAATTTCTTCTAAAACTTCTTCTCAACAAATAAATAATTCATCATGACTATATATTCATCAAAATTCACTCCAAACATTTTATTTCTATGTAAATAAAATTTTCTACATTTTTTATTTTAAATACAATTTCAATTTTATGATTATAAATATTTCGTTAATTTTCATAAGGACATAGATTAATGTATTTAATATAAACCTAAATAAAAATAGTAAATGATATAATTTACACTATTTTTTCTTCTAATCTAGAAAACCTAAAATTTATGAGACTCGTTCATCTGGACGTATAATCATACACTCTAAGGTATTTTATTTTCCCAATATTTTCAGCATAAAAAATTCAAAGGAATTTGAAATATATTATTTCCCTCAAAGTTCACCTCATTTAATTTTAGTTTTAGTTATGATGTATAGGTATAAATAACTATATTTTAATCACAAAACTACTTCACTTACTCTGCTAACTCTTAAAGGCTAAAACTTATTATTCCACATAAGTAACCTATAACGAATCCACTAATTTCAATAAAATATTTCATATGCACTTCATCCATTTTTATAAATATCCACTATTAGAGAATCTTAATTTACTTATATATTTCTGACAACGCCATCATAAATTTCTAAAAACATTATAGAAATTATAGTCTGTTATAATTGATAAATAATTCTTAAAACCTCTAAAAATTTTAATCAAAATTTTAATATCATTTTTAATAATGGTATATAAAAATCTCACCATAACAATTTAAACCTTAAAAACATCTTATATACAACAAAATCTAGATCCTTAATTTAAATTATCCCAAAGAATCATTCATTTCACCCTTTTTTATGAAATATAAAACATAGTTTTTATACTTTAATCACTATTTGATAAATAAAATTCAATATTATATGTATTACATAAATAATTTTTTTATATTTTATTCAATTTTTCGAAAACAACTTATTCAATAATCTTTATTATAAAACATAGTCTCCTATTCCTAATAAAATCTATAATAAAATATTTAATTTCATATCATACCATTTAACTCTTTGAAATAGTATATCAATTTTTTATATTTTTAAAACATATTTTTGGAACATTTTTGTTGGCTTTTTATTTTCTAGTTTTTTAGAGGATGGACAACATTTACTCACAATTTTTATCAAATTCCTTCACATATTTGCTTTAAATCCATTATAATTTTATTAATATAATTATTTGATACACTATCAATTATAACATAAAATGAATCTTCAAAAACTTATTCTTATATATTAAATAATAATTATTTCAATGAACAAAAAATCTGTTTTTTAAGAGATGTTTCCATAATACCAATTAATAATTTTTAAATCAAGCATAATCAATAAAAAAATATTTTAATATAATATTTAATAAAATAAAATAAATATTATATATTATATTTTTTATATTTTTATATAAATTTATCAATTTATTAAAACAACATGATTAAAAAATAAATATCAAACAATGAAATACTTGATGGATTAAAAAGCATTAAATAATAAAATTTTGTGAACAAATATTATCTAATTAAAAAATATCCTATATAATTTCATACCTTATATTATGACTAATGATATGACATATAACCAAATAATGGTGTATTAATAGAGGAAAATAAAATTGAAAAGGCCATTATCTTAATCAAAATCTCACATATGTTAATATTATTCATCGATTAGAAAGAAACCCCTTACAACTTTTGACTTTTTACAAATAGATGAAGATATAGAATGAAACACTATAAAAATAATTTATTTTCATGGATTATACTCTAAGTGTCTCTATAGGCCACAAATTTCAAAAAATAAAATTACCTTGAAATATATATATGATACTATTAATTTTTTAGTTAATAAAAATTATTAATGTTAATTCATGATCAGAATTTATGCTCACTCATTCATCATGATAATGATTAAATATTTATGAGTAAGTATTTATAAAAATTAGTTAATTAATTTATATTATAAAAATTAAATGTGTAATAATATTAAAAGAAACTAGATTCATATTTCACTTCAAAAAACAATACTTTAGTAATTACACATTTTTGAAAAAAAACAATCACTAAAAATATTTGAGATAATTTTAGAGCACCTCTATGAGTTAAATCATAAGATTTCATTTATATCAAATTAGAAATTAATTTATTAAATATATACTATAAAGGATTCATTTTATGTTATAGATTCTATAATTCTTATACGTTAATGAGGATTATTCACTTATAATAACATATTAGTGGTGTCTCTAGAATGGTAAAAAAAATTCCTTTACTTTCATTATAACATTTTCTTGTGATTACATTAGATCAAAAGCATATCATCCTTTTTAGTGTCTAAGGTTATTTTTAAAAAATAAGATAGTTTTATTCCATGTTTGAAATGATATAGATGAAGAATTATAAATGTGACTTGGAGTTCTTTTTAGCGGGTAATCAAAGTTTGTAGATTGTTTTTTATAAGATAAAAAATAATGTGGTTAACCTTCATTTTAGGGGATGATGTATTAAATCATGATTTAAAAAAACCTATAATTATGGATGAAATCCGTAGGTTTCATGGGGTTATTCATAATGATAAAACCAATTTTATGATCAATTCACTAGAATACTATCTTGATGATTTCCTACTTGATAAGGAACTATTTTGGCACCTTCGGTCTAGGGAAAAGTTGATGAAATAAATTGATCAAAACACAAAATATTTTCATTAATGTATTCTATTAAATATAATAAAAACATTATCTATATATTGAGGAATCAAAGAGGATGATGGGAGGATCATGAAATTAGAATTATTAATCATATTTTTTCATTTTATAAAACTAATTTTATAGTTTAGCCATTCACGATATCTGATATGGTGAGAATATGTATTATACCTATTATTATGATGAAAAAGGAAAATATTCTAATTAGGGTGTAACACCCCAGGTAAATAAAGAATATGGCATTCTCATATTTATCCATATTTGTGAATAAAATATTGATATGACTTTAAAGGGGACGCTATGCTCGATGGCGTACCCAACACGCAACAACGAGTTTCTTCGGAATCTTACGTTGTACTCTAATAATAAATTTTAAATAACATGTAGCCGTTGTAATGGAGGGAATGGATAGAAATAACTAAAATATGATTATATATGTTTTTTAAATGTTTATACATTTATCCAATAAAGGATAAAGGCTTAAAATACGGAAAGAATTCAATTTTAGGCGTATATGCCCTAGTTTTCACTAAAGGTTCATTTGTCGCCTTTTGATGGCGAACCATCATTAAATATAGTTTTGATCACTCTTATACATTCTTTTGGACCAAATAAAACTCTTATTAAGAATCTGGACATCAAATTTTACTTTGTGTAATTTTTTGGTATTTTTCCGATAAAGTTCATTTTTTAATGAATAGTGTAAAATGTTGTGTTCTAATTCAAAACATCTTTTTAAACTAATTTATTTATATGATTAGATAATATTTTGAATTGGTTTTAAAGTGAAATTAGAAAATATTTTTACCATTAAATCCAATAGTGGTCATTGGAATTAATTTTACTTTGAAATCGGACTTAAACTAGTGCCAATCTTTTGATACTTATTGTTTCATAAAAACACGCTATTTGTCATGACAGCGGGAATTAATTATTAAATTAATTAATGCAACTTATATGTTGTGAATTTTGTAAAATGGACTTCATTTTTTAATTCATAATATCAAATATATCTTAGGGTGAATTTTTGGTAATTTTATAAAAAACTTCAATTTTTGATGAATAGTGAAACCACTAAGTGGTACTTATAAAGACTGATTTTCCGTTTAAATGAAATTCTGCCATCATTGTGTTTTGAATTTCAAAAATCCGACATACATGGTTGTCATTAAGAAGTAAAATGTGGTTCAATGGGATTATAATAATTTTTTGGTGAATGGTAACTTATTAAGTTCTAAATCGCGATTAGTGGTAATTAGTGTAGTTTAAGGTAAAAATAATGTTTTAATAATATGAAATTAACTTGACACATGTCCTAACCCCATTGGATGTGTGATGGACGACCTAGACAAGCCATGGGTCAACTTGGGGACCCCATGGGGACACTTTGGTCGGGAAATGACATAAATAACTTTTTATTTAATGTAAAAGTAAAATTGACACAAACATGATATGTTTTACTAAAACAATTTTTAAGTGGGGTTATACAAGTCATCGTTTTGATTATAAATATTCATTGGAAATCTAAAAAGATTTCATACATCATAGTATTTTTTTTATAATTTTTAGACATTAAATAAATTAAATTATTTATGACATAATAATGATGCAGCGATGACATCATTATTTGACGATTTAAATAAAATGGAAAGATAATGTAAAATATATGAACTACACATGTCCAAAACTTATTGGGTGAGTGGATTTCAAAGCCTTATCACATTATCCACGAATTATATCAATGTGGGACCTTTTGAAACCGAAACACATTTTCAAATAAAGTAATATTTCTTTACTTTCCAAAAGTGCCCCTCCTCTCCTCTTATAAAAGGCTCCCACCTCTACCTCATTTAACACACTCCTCAAGCCTTTGTCTCGGCCAACCCCTGCCCATTTACTCTCTACACATCCCTCTCCTCATCCTAGAGGATTCACTTTGGTCAGAATCCTTTCAAAGGAAGCCTTTAGGCTCAAATCAAAAGGAGTTACACTTTTAAAGGTAATTCATTCTCTCATGTTCATTTGTTTTATTTTGTTTCTCCAACCCCCTAAACTCTTTTTATTTATTTATTTTGTAACAACACCAGTATCTTAAATATACTAGGATGTTTTTATAAGATTTATTCGAGCTACACTCCCACGCAACTACATCAAATGGTTAAAGAACATATGGTTTCTGTGGATGGTGAAATTCTGCCTCCCGAAATGATGATTGTTCAATACTCATTTAACAGCTTCAAAGGTGGCCATTATGATGTCACTATTTTTATATATGATATATAATATGTTTATGTTTTATTTATGCTTCTGTATTTTTCATTTTTGTCTTACCTTTATGGCTTCCATTATGGGTATACGTGATATCTTCATTTAAGGAAGTGCGGACTACCGCCCCCTCAAAGTGATTTGATTCGTTAAATACCATATGTGGGATGTATAAAGGATGGAAATATGATATTATATATGACATTATACTGGAATTATAATATACCTTTATATCATTATTATTCCATTCTATAAAATACGAAATAGAAATGAAAGTAGCGTTCATGCGTACGTACGGCTTACCGTCTCCATGAACGGTGCATTTCATTTCTTACCTCTAAATGATTATGTAATGTTATAAATTCATGAAATTACTGGATATATATGACATATATGATATCTACATAATGAATACAATTCTGGATATAATAAACATTTGGCCACACGAACAACATGTAATTGTAAGAAGTCCACTTTCGACTTAAGAACCAAATATCGGCAAAACAAATATTATTAACTTAAATGATTACGTAATGTTTATGACATGGTAATAAGTGGTATAAAAGTAATAATGAACTTGAAAAAGGTTCTTAAGGAATTATAAATTAACTCAAGTTTATTATTCATGAGATTAAAGAACGATCGAGTCAAGTCGGACCCGAGGTAAGGGATCCTACAACTCTCTTTCTTTTTAAGTACACTCTTTTATGTCATTTATTTTAAGCTCATCTTTCTTATGATTGGGATGTTATTTTATATTACATTTACTGTAATTTTTATTTTCATGTGATGAGAGACCCTATTCTCTCTCATCAATCCATTTTGGAAGTTTTGAGTGGCGCCGTTAGGCTACCGAGTTTTCGTAAGGGATTTTTCATCTCACTTTTATTCCCGTGAGATTTATGCTACATTTGCCACAAATTCCATTGAGTGGTGTATGTACTGCCCATTATTCTACTCTTTGTGTAATATAATTTCATTTATGAGTATTTACATCAATGACCTATTGTCTTTCTTTCATGGGGTGTATGTTTTGAAAGATACCCAAGTCGGTAAGGGAACCTTTCACCCACCTCTTTTTTAAAAGACTTCTTTTATTGGGTCTTTTAATTTACATATTTTTATGTTGGGATATGTTCTCATACATCCTTATTGATGTAAATTTTATGTCCAAGTGATGAGATACACTTCTTATCTCTCATCAACTCATTTTGATGTGATGTCGTTAGGCTGTCAAGGGAACTTTTTAACCCAATTTCGATTTCTTTGGGTTCAACTTGTAGTCATTGAATATGTCATCCATTGAATATGTGTGAATGACCTTTTATTGTTTTACACTTAATATCCACTTATATTGTGTGTATATATATTTGTCACACATATTTTTGAGATTTATTTGTCCTTAATTTAAGGATACCTTCTTTATAAGGGATTTCATCACATTTGACATTTCTATTGAGGGTTCATTGTTGTTATGCACCAATTCACTCTTATATGGTGTATATACTGTCCTTTGGAGTATTATATCATGAATCCATTTATTCTCATGATATTATAAAGTTCTGACTAAATGTTATTCCGCAATTATTGTATTAGAGTGTCTCTAATTTTGGTAAAACCCCTTTAACCAAAATATCGCTTCAAATGTTTTAATGATTTGTTCTTATTAATATCCATGTTTTAAAAATGGTTTTAAGGATTTATTTATATGGATATTAATGGTTTAAAATGTTAAAAGCTTCAAGGTGGTATGGGACACTTTGATTCAAAAATCTCTTTATTAAATGTTTTAAATGGTTTTGGAAGTGGTTTCTTTTTGAATGGATTCATTATTTAAATATACTAAGATGTTATATTGTGATTGAAATGTGGAAATGTTATGTTTCCTTTATGCATGTTTTATGTGATACATTTATGTTATGGTTCTTGGGCATTGTTATGAAAACGGGTGGTTCCGTGATAAACTAAGGGCGGGTGAGCCCGATATAGCTCTCCAATGCATTGGGTAACGCGAAGGAGTGAAACATTAAGGTTTCTCCGAAGAGATTTAGGGAATATACTGTGATGGGTATTCCAAACGTAACCAAGAGGGTTACTCCCTACGTAAGAATGTTATGAATTCCTCAAGTTACCTTTATGTCTTATGTTTTCTATGATTTATTCATGATTTTATATGCCTATGTTTTATGGGTAAAGTATGATTTCATTCTTATGTATATATGAACTCATGTTTCCTTTCCATATTTTTATAACCCTTACTGAGCTTTTTATGCTCATCCCAAGTTTTTGAAATGTTTTTCATAGGTCAAGGGAAAGGTACATGATGTGATGATAATGTCAAGGATGTGTCAAGAAAGAATCCGTGTTATATTTTAAATATGTTTCCGTTGATGGGAAGAATGAATACTGTCTTTTATGTAACCACTTTGTTTAAATGTGGAATGTAATGCAAGTTTCATGATCTAATTCTCTAAAACTCTAAACCTGGAAATATCCTCAATGTGTAATCTTGTAATAACTCAAGATTAAGTAAGGTTTAAGGCTGGGGCCTTATAGTTGGTATCAAAGGTCGGTTTAGATAACTTTAGAGGTTAGGGTATTCTTTAAGCATAACTGACATTACCATAATGGTTAGGATTTCAGACAAGAGTCTTAGTTTTAGATAAATTGAATGAGTAAGTATATCTTATTGTTTATCTTACTCATTAGTACATGATGGTTTTGTTGATATATTCACACTGACCTTTTTGGTTTTAGTAAATGGCTGGATCTAGCAGGCACCAAAGTAACAGTGGATGTGAAGGAAACTGTGACAGTGTTTTGAGCAAGCAACTGAATGATATGGGAGCTGCAATGATAACTCTTGTGATTATCCTAAACCAACTATCTGGAGTCATGATTGACCACCTAAACCTTGGAGATTTCTCTAAGACATCATATATGCAAGAAACAAATCCCTACGGAAGTACAGGTAATAATCATAAAGGTAAGTGTGTTCAAAAACCTATGTGTCAAAGATGTGGAAAGAAACACCTAGGAAAATGTTTCGAAGGGACAGAAATATGCTATAGATGTGGAAATGAAGGTCATAAAGCAAGAACCTGCCATGGAAAAAGGAAGCATCCAGTTGACTCGAGGAAAGGGAAAGAATTTCTTTCTGAGGGATCAATTGAATGTTTTAAATGTGGTGTGCATGGTCATTATGCAAACACATGTCCTATGAAGAAGTTTCATGAATGGGGTCACCAAGAGCATACCAATATTCGTTTACCAATACCTAATGCCATTCCGATTGAGGATGAAGAAACTGACAATGACCAATCAAAGGTATGTACTATTTCATGACTATTGTTTTCCTATTTTGGAATCATAGGATATGATTCATGATTTTGTTTGTAGGAAAGAGGTATTTCGGAATAAGTTGGAAAGGAATGGATAATGGATCATGAAGAATGTTGAATGAGTAAGATGTCAACATATAAGGGCTTCAAGAGTTATGGTGAAATTCTTAAGAGTATTAAGTCTCTTTTGATGATGGGGTTACATTAGAAGACTTTTTATATTATGTGTAACCCTGATGTTTAATATAGGAAAATTTTATTCAAGTAATAGTTATCTTTTCTTTTGTGGACATAGTTATAAAGAACCATTGGGTTTATATGATCCTTACTTTTGAGGTAATTATGGGTTACTATATGTTATGATGGAAAATGAAAGGCATGAGATAAACTTGAAGTTAAAATATGTTATGATCATCTTTGAAGATTTTATCTCATTTTGGGGAATGTTTTAAGAATTATATAGTTTTGGAAAAACGGCAACACGCAGACCGTGTGACTACCCGTCGCATCGGACAAAGCTGCGGGAATCGAACCCACAACCAAAGTGCGACTGGTATTTATCGCCTACCACTGGACTACGTGAAGTCCCTGGTTAGTTTGACTGATTCTTTCTAGTTATATGATTTTATGAATTAAGAGTAAGTTGATTTTGGGTTATTTATGAAAATGATTAACCTATCATGGAGGATATGTGATTAGGATAATTACTTTTCAATGCGAGACTTTAGGAGCGACTAATGTTGTTTGGAGATAAATGTTACGATTTAACTTGGAAGATTATGTGACTAAATCCTTAAAATATTTGGGTTTCAATCTTATATTGGTTTACTTTGAAGAATTTTATGGACAAATTATTTATCGGATGGTCCTCGTTGAACTTTGGGTTTTGTTGGACAAATTTTGGAGACTAAGAATAGATTTTCTTTTTATAAGGGGTTATCCTTTTCTAGATTATCTGATCTTGTACTAGACTTTTTGGTTTTGGTTTTGGTTAAAGTCTAAAGACATGGGATGTATATAGTTCTCTTTTGTGGATTATGTGATTCTCTAGAAGTTGATTATAGTACTCTTAATGTGAACAAGTCTTCCTAAATACTCTTCTTTTGGAGAAAATACGAGTTTGTGTAAAAGTTGAAAGTCAACATGATAAGTGATTGTGTTTCCTTATGAATAAATTACTCAATAAAAAGTAACTTAAAACAAAAATGTTGTCTATTAACTTTTCTTATTGGGGAATTGAATACCGTTTAACCCATCACAAGTTTGTGATTTTCTCATGGTTAAATTTCTCCTAAACATGCTTTCTATCACTCTCCATCAGAACATGACCCTGTGTTTTCTCCTCCATGTCCATATTTTCATACTTGGAATCCTAGTATGGGTTAACTCGGGTGACCTCTGTGCTTATCTTTCTTTATTTTAAAGTGATTGTTTTACCGACTCTTGTTCCGATGTGGGACTTTCAAGGATGTTTCCGAGCTCAATTTTTTTTTTAAATTGCGAGGACGCAATTCCCAAAAGGGGGGAAGGATGTAACATCCCAGATAAATAAAGAATATGGCATTCTCATATTTATCCATATTTGTGAATAAAATATTGATATGACTTTAAAGGGGACGCTATGCTCGATGGCGTACCCAACACGCAACAACGAGTTTCTTCGGAATATTACGTTGCACTCTAATAATAAATTTTAAATAACATGTAGCCGTTGTAATGGAGGGAATGGATAGAAATAACTAAAATATGATTATATATGTTTTTTAAATGTTTATACATTTATCCAATAAAGTATAAAGGCTTAAAATACGGAAAGAATTCAATTTTAGGCGTATATGCCCTAGTTTTCACTAAAGGTTCATTTGTCGCCTTTTGATGGAGAACCATCATTAAATATAGTTTTGATCACTCTTATACATTCTTTTGGACCAAATAAAACTCTTATTATTAATTGGGACATCAAATTTTACTTTGTGTAATTTTTTGGTATTTTTCCGATAAAGTTCATTTTTTAATGAATAGTGTAAAATGTTGTGTTCTAATTCAAAACATCTTTTTAAACTAATTTATTTATATGATTAGATAATATTTTGAATTGGTTTTAAAGTGAAATTAGAAAATATTTTTACCATTAAATCCAATAGTGGTCGTTGGAATTAATTTCACTTTGAAATTGGACTTAAACTAGTGCCAATCTTTTGATACTTATTGTTTCATAAAAACACGCTATTTGTCATGACAGCGGGAATTAATTATTAAATTAATTAATGCAACTTATATGTTGTGAATTTTGTAAAATGGACTTCATTTTTTAATTCATAATATCAAATATAGCTTAGGGTGAATTTTTGGTAATTTTATGAAAAAACTTCAATTTTTGATGAATAGTGAAACCACTAAGTGGTACTTATAAAGACTGATTTTCCGTTTAAATGAAATTCTGCCATCATTGTGTTTTGAATTTCAAAAATCCGACATACATGGTTGTCATTAAGAAGTAAAATGTGGTTCAATGAGATTATAATAATTTTTTGGTGAATAGTAACTTATTAAGTTCTTAATCGCGATTAGTGGTAATTAGTGTAGTTTAAGGTAAAAATAATGTTTTAATAATATGAAATGAACATGACACATGTCCTAACCCCATTGGATGTGTGATGGCCAACCATGACAAGCCATGGGTCAACTTGGGGACCCCATGGGGACACTTTGGTTGGGAAATGACATAAATAACTTTTTATTTAATGTAAAAGTAAAATTGACACAAACATGATATATTTTACTAAAACAATTTTTAAGTGGGTTTATACAAGTCATCGTTTTGATTATAAATATTCATTGGAAAGCTAAAAATATTTCCTACGTCATAGTATTTTTTTATAATTTTTAGACATTAAATAAATTAAATTATTTATGACATAATAATGATGCAGCGATGACATCATTATTTGACGATTTAAATGAAATGGAAAGATAATGTAAAATCTATGAACTACACATGTCCAAAACTTATTGGGTGAGTGTATTTCGAAGAATTATCACATTATCCACGAATTATATCAATGTGGGACCTTTTGAAACCGAAACACATTTTCAAATAAAGTAATATTTCTTTACTTTTCAAAAGTGCCCCTCCTCTCCTCTTATAAAAGGCCCCCACCTCTACCTCATTTAACACACTCCTCAAGCCTTTGGCTCGGCCAACCCCTGCCCATTTACTCTCTACACATCCCTATACTCATCCTAGAGGATTCCCTTTGGGCAGAATCCTTTCAAAGGAAGCCTTTAGGCTCAAATCAAAAGGAGTTACACTTTTAAAGGTAATTCATTCTCTCATGTTCATTTGTTTTATTTTGTTTCTCCAACCCCCTAAACTCTTTTTATTTATTTCTTTTGTAACAACACCAGTATCTTCAATATACTAGGATGTTTTTATAAGATTTATTCGAGCTACACTCTCACACAACTACATCAAATGGTTAAAGAACATACGGTTTCCGTGGATGGTGAAATTCTGCCTCCCGAAACGATGATTGTTCAATACTCATTTAACACCTTCAAAGGTGGCCATTATGATGTCACTATTTTTATATATGATATATAATATGTTTTTGTTTTATTTATGCTTCTGTATTTTTCATTTTTGTCTTACCTTTATGGCTTCCATTATGGGTATACGCGATATCTTCATTTAAGGAAGTGCGGACTACCGCCCCCTCAAAGTGATTTGATTCGTTAAATACCATATGTGGGATGTATAAAGGATGGAAATATGATATTATATATTAAATTATACTGGAATTATAATATACCTTTATATCATTATTATTCCATTCTATAAAATATGAAATATAAATGAAAGTAGCGTTCATGCGTACGTACGGCTTACCGTCTCCATGAACGGTGGATTTCATTTCTTACCTCTAAATGATTATGTAATGTTATAAATTCATGAAAGTACTGGATATATATGACATATATGATATCTACATAATGAATACAATTCTGGATATAATAAACATTTGTCCACACGAACAACATGTAATTGTAAGAAGTCCACTTTCGACTTAAGAACCAAATATCGGCAAAACAAATATTATTAACTTAAATGATTACGTAATGTTTATGACATGGTAATAAGTGGTATAAAAGTAATAATGAACTTGAAAAATGTTCTTAAGGAATTATAAATTATCTCAAGTTTATTATTCAGGAGATTAAAGAACGATCGAGTCAAGTCGGACCCGAGGTAAGGGATCCTACAACTCTCTTTCTTTTTAAGTACACTCTTTTATGTCATTTATTTTAAGCTCATATTTCTTATGATTGGGATGTTATTTTATATTATATTTACAGTAATTTTTATGTTCATGTGATGAGAGACCCTATTCTCTATCATCAATCCATTTTGGAAGTTTTGAGTGGCGCCGTTAGGCTGCCGAGTTTTCGTTAGGGATTTTTCATCTCACTTTTATTCCTGTGAGATTTATGCTACATTTGCCACAAATTCCATTGAGTGGTGTATGTACTGCCCATTATTCTACTCTTTGTGTAATATAATTTCGTTTATGAGTATTTACATCAATGACCTATTGTCTTTATTTCATGGGGTGTATGTTTTGAAAGATACCCAAGTCGGTAAGGGAACCTTTCACCCACCTCTTTTTTAAAAGACTTCTTTTATTGGGTCTTTTAATTTACATATTTTTATGTTGGGATATGTTCTCATACATCCTTATTGATGTAAATTTTATGTCCAAGTGATGAGATACACTTTTTATCTCTCATCAACTCATTTTGATGTGATGCCGTTAGGCTGTCAAGGGAACTTTTTAACCCAATTTCGATTTCTTTGGGTTCAACTTGTAGTCATTGAATATGTCATCCATTGAATATGTGTGAATGACCTTTTATTGTTTTACACTTAATATCCACTTATATTGGGTGTATATATATTTTTCACACATATTTTTGAGATTTATTTGTCCTTAATTTAAGGATACCTTCTTTATAAGGGATTTCATCACATTTGACATTTCTATTGAGGGTTCATTGTTGTTATGCACCAATTCACTCTTATATGGTGTATATACTGTCCTTTGGAGTATTATATCATTAATCCATTTATTCTCATGATATTATAAAGTTCTGACTAAATGTTATTTTGCAATTATTGTATTCAAGTGTCTCTAATTTTGGTAAAACCCCTTTAACCAAAATATCGCTTGAAATGTTTTAATGATTTGTTCTTATTAATATCCATGTTTTAAAAATGGTTTTAAGGATTTATTTATATGGATATTAATGGTTTAAAATGTTAAAAGCTTCAAGGTGGTATGGGACACTTTGATTCAAAAATCTCTTTATTAAATGTTTTAAATGGTTTTGGAAGTGGTTTCTTTTTGAATGGATTCATTATTTAAATATACTAAGATGTTATATTGTGATTGAAATGTGGAAATGTTATGTTTCCTTTATGCATGTTTTATGTGATACATTTATGTTATGGTTCTTGGGCATTGTTATGAAAACGGGTGGTTCCGTGATAAACTAAGGACGAGTGAGCCCGATATAGCTCTCCAATGCATTGGGTAACGCGAAGGAGTGAAACGTTAAGGTTTCTCCGAAGAGATTTAGGGAATATACTGTGATGGGTATTCCAAACGTAACCAAGAGGGTTACTCCCTACGTAAGAATGTTATGAATGCCTCAAGTTACCTTTATGTCTTATGTTTTCTATGATTTATTCATGATTTGATATGCCTATGTTTTATGGGTAAAGTATGATTTCATTCTTATGTATATATGAACTCATGTTTCCTTTCCATATTTTTATAACCCTTACTGAGCTTTTTATGCTCATCCCAAGTTTTTGAAATGTTTTTCACAGGTCAAGGGAAAGGTACATGATGTGATTATAGTGTCAAGGATGTGTCAAGAAAGAATCCGTGTTATATTTTAAATATGTTTCCGTTGATGGGAAGAATGAATACTGTCTTTTATGTAACCACTTTGTTTAAATATGGAATGTAATGCAAGTTTCATGATCTAATTCTCTAAAACTCTAAACCTGAAAAGATCCTCAATGTGTAATCTTGTAATAACTCAAGATTAAGTAAGGTTTAAGGCTGGGGCCTTATAGAGGGACATTCATGAGAAAAAAATTATTGAAGCAGTTAAGTGTATGCAGTAAACCAAATTCAAAGGCCTATAAGTATTTAATTTTATTTAAGATAAGTAATTTTTTTATATTGTGGGTCCTAATTTGGTGGGTCTTTTAAATCATATTTTGATTTGGTCTTAATTACTTTCACTATATAATGAGATGATTTTTTCTTTGATATGAATTATTTTATACACAAGAGGTTTTTTAGAATTTAGGTCAATTAACCTGTCAAATATTATTTAGAAATTTTTTATAAGGTGTCTGTGAATAGTTTATTTCAAAATTTACCATCAATTATTCATGTGACACAAACTATGTGTATCTTAAATAGATTATTTATTGATAATGTTTTTATTGTGCATGAAGTATTTAATTATAAATAATTGGACTATTTCTAATAAGGTTATATGGATTTTTAACTTGATATTATGAAGGTGTATGATAGAGTTGAATAGAGTTTCCTAGAATTACATATTCTTAATTAAAGTTTCCATGATCGATGGGTTTTGAATATTATAAAATGCATCAAAAAAAATCATATAATGTTAAATGTTATGGTGACATCATCAATTAATCTCTTATAATAATAAGCTTATTCCATGGGATCCAATATCTCTATATCCTTTAATAATTTTTATGGATGTGTTCACTAAAATGATTTCAAATTCATTTCTATCAAGAAATATTCATGGTGTTAAATCTAGTAGGAGTGGACAATGTAACTCTCATATCATCTTCAAATATGACTGCCTCTTATTTACTGGGGATAATTCTAACAAATGTTTCACTAGTGTAAATATTATTAATTTATATCATGTTGCTTCAGGATAGAAGGTCAACATACAAAAAATTGAAAACCTCTTTTAGTAAGGGGGTTTCTCGAAGAAAGAGAACTAAGTTGTTCTCTTTTTTGTGTATGAAGTTAGATGATAAGCATGGAAAAATTTAGGGATCCTAGTTTTTTTGGGATATATAAGAGGTAGGTTTTCAAATTAGTAATTTAAATGGAGAATAAATATATTAATATAAGTAGAGAAAAGTAATTCTTAAAGGAATAGAAAGATGGTTTTACTAAATTGATGTCTCAAATGGTACCCTCTTATAAAATATATTATTTTAAAATACCTAACCTTCTTATTGACCAAGTATATCAATTTTTTAAAAACAATAGCATGGGAAAATTGGTGGTAAAAATAATACATAATTGGTACCTAGAAAAAATGATGTTCCCCTAAAACCTCAGGAGGTTATTGATTTTTTAATTGGAAAAGTTTAATAACGCAGTACTTGAAAAACAATATTCTAGTCCTCTTATAGTTCCAAGATCATATTCATTTTTTGTATTAAAAGCATAATATTTTATTAATTCTGATTCATTTTATGTAGTGCATTCCTAAGGGTTATTTACTTATGGTGTAGATTATGGGGATCCTTTGGTTTTATAAATTAGTGGTACTATTGGTGAGTTTCAAATGGTTTATCGATTAAAATTTTGGAAATACTATTAGGTTTTAGATGTAGAGTGTCATTTAATCACAAAATATGTTTCTCCTAGGATGAATTTCACAATTTCATGGGTTTTTATTATTGATGATCTTTTGATATAGAATGTGAGCCTTGTTAATATGTGTTTTAGTGAGTGGTAAATAGGTCTTATCTATAGTATTACAATTACCATTTAGGTAGGTGGTGATCAAATCTTTTGGATCTTAACAAGTGATGTATATTACACTATTAAATCTATATATTAGATAACTACATGAATAAGTGTGACTATGAGTAATAAAATATAGAATATTAATTTTAGTTCCAATATTCCAACTAATGTCTGATATTTTTTATATTATTCATTCACAGTCTGCTTCCAGTTTGGGAATTCCTATGTGTAGATAATGTGGCCAATGATTCACTATATTCATTTTTTCATACTACATTATAATTCTCACATTATATATTTGTATTTTTTTCTTAAAACATTATGTGATATGTGGGGAAGTAAGTTTTTTTCATCTCTAAATGTTGTTGGAAGATTGAATAATGGGGTTTCATGGTGGTATGAACCCCTTGGTTTCTCAAATTTCTATTAGGTGTGCATCATAACATGGTTTATTTAGATGTAGTTTAATGATTTTGTAGTTAATCCAAAAAAATTTGAGTGTAAAATTTAGATGTAGTTGATTTCACATGAACAAAAGTTTAAAAACAAAAATAAAATGATGATTTATATTGTTTAGTGGTGTGCCTATATCCATGGGAGAAAGGGATTAGATAATTTCTATTTCTCTCTCTAAGTAAATTTTTAGAGGATATTGGTTATATATTAAGAGTTATTTGAAGAAAATTTTATAGAATAATTTTTCATCATCGTTAAGGTTGGTTTGGGTTTTCTATTTACCCTTAATGGAATTTTCCATTTATACTTTAGATTTTGTTCTTTCCAAGGAAGTAGGTGGTGATATAATAACTTTACACAAGTTGTTGGTGCTAAAAAATTTCCCATATAATCAACTCCTACAAAATTCCCCCAACTTTTAAAGCATTCCCCACAAATATTTTCTTCATGACCAATTTAGGGTTGAAGCTGGACCCAACATCTCTTTGTTGGCTTATAGATCCTCTTTTGGTATAACCTTTTAACCATATCTTCTTCATTATCATTAGGGTGGATTTTATCATTTTTTAACATCTTATCTTTCAATACATTACAAATCTAGTGATATCAAACATTGATGTGTTTATAACTAGAATTAAATGTTTCATTTCTATTGATATGAATATCATTGTAACTATCACAATAAATAAAAATAATCCTAACTTTATCCCAAATCCTTTAGAAACTTATTCATCTATAGGATCTCCTTGTAACATTATATTATTTACAACATTCACTAATTTTTTGGTAGATAGAGAAACAAATATATTATAATGTTATTTCCATGAAACAGTTCCCCCTATAAGTGATATCATGTATAAAAATATATATTCTCTCGTGCCTACACCTTCATCCATATATAAATCCATATACCCTTAAAATATTGGTTTATTTATTATAAAACATAACCAAATATTAGATATACCTTTGAGATAACTTAATATATATTTTACTACAATATAATTATCTTTAAAGGATTTGATAATGACCCACACATAATGACAACAATGTGAGACATATTTGGTTTTTTGCACACTCTAACATACATGGCACTGCCAACTGCTAATTGATAAAGAATTTTCTCAATATATGCTTTATATATTTAGTTAATGGACTCTATATTTTCATGATCCTCAAATTATTTTAAATTGTATTAATAACTAGTTTCACTATACCCATGTTGATTATTTCAAAAACCTTACAAACGTAACATTCTTAAGATATCAAAATCATGTTATTCCTTATGTCATGTGAAATTTCATTCTAAGAATCTAAGTAGCATCTCCAAAGTTCTTTATTTCAATATTCTTTTCAACACATTCTTTAACTTATTAATACTGGTGATATCTTCACCATTAATAAGAATATCATCTAAATAAAGAAATATAATAATTAAATCAACCTCATAAAACCATTTGATGAAAATTTAATGATCAATAGTCATTCTCTTATACTAATTTTTCTCCATGAATGATTCAATAATCCTATACCACTTCCCCAGTGCCTACTTTATACCATATAAAATTTTATTAAGTTTATATACAATTTTTTCTTAAACATTCATCTAAAATTCAATTGACTACCCCATGTATATATCCTATTCAGGGTCACTATGTAAGAATACAGTCTTTTAGTAATTTTATTGCACATCCATGTTAATACTTACTAACAATAAAAGTACAACTCTTATAGAATATATTTTTACCACATTATAAAAAATTTCAGCAAATTTAATACCGTTATTATAATTAAATACCTTTATAACCATCCTAGATATGTAGTATATTTTCAAGATTCCATTTTCACCTTTGATTCAATACATCCATTTATCATTTAGTGATTTATTTCTATGTGGTAAATTTACTAGGTCAAATTTGTAGTTCAAGTGCTAGGATCTCATCTCATCATTCATGGCCTTTTCCCATTCCATATTTGGATGACTTTCCATTACACCATTATAACCTCCCATATCTCTCCATCCATGAACATCACATACTCATGTGGTGAGTATATATGACTTGGTTTTTGTTCTATGGTGGATATCCTAAACTATTCTTTGGGTGTGATCTACTCAATAATATAAGATGATTGAGACATGTCACTGGATTCAGACACATTACATGGTAGAGATGTATCATATGTGTCTTGAATCCATCCTATAATATCTGGAAATTCTGGTGGTGATACTGGTCCTATATTTATTGGAATTTACTCACAAAATAGTTTCTAAATATTTTATAGCTTTTCAAAATCTCCAGTCATCTAATATTCAATAAAAACATATCTACTTCCTAAAATCATCATGCTAATAGGATCTTAGAGCCAGTATAAAAACTATTTTTACATCATATTTCCTATATATTCATGGATTTTAATATTAATAATTTATCCCATATTGATTTTTTTCTGCATAACATTAATGTTATAATGTACTAGAATATCTATTGCTTTGAAAAGTTAATATAAGTTACCCACTTTGATGAAAAACATGAAGTTCCATGGTGATATTATTAAATATAGTTATATATTAAGATAACATTATATGATGTGACAAATAGTATATGGACTTTCAGGAGTAGTATTCTTAAGAAGATGAGGATATATCTCATAAAGTATGTACTTGTTAATCTCCAAGATGATAGGTTATGAGAACAATACCACCTATAGGAATTCCTCATGTTTATGTGTGATCAAATATTATAATATTATAGTATGGGTAATGATCCTTAGTCTTTAATATTATTTTTAATGTATTCCTTGACTCGCACATTTTATGTATTTCCATAAACTATGATGAGAAAATTTATAGAAAATTTGGTTATGTTTAGTGCATCATAAATGATGTGTTATTAATGAATAATCCAAGTAAGTATTTTTCCCTTCCATATTTATATAAGTTGATATCTCAACACTTTGATTGAAATGTAACCATCACATTAAATTATATTACCATGGTATAATGATAAGTTTATTTTAGATAGTCAAAGAAATATGTATCAAGTATATAGGTTGATGAAACTGGTGTGAAACTTGCATGATGAGATATCGTAACAAAGGAGTTATATTACACGGTGAGAATTCATATGTGGTTATTATCCTTGCGATATATCATCATCCTCTATGGGTTCCTTGACATATTTCTAGACAGTAATCTTAGACTTTAGGCAATACTAACTAATTCCACTGAGAAGGAGGTGTAGACGGTGACACATAAAATTATTCCATTGATATCTATTAAATATTATTTATATTTAATAGTTGGAATAAATATTATTATCAAGAATGAGAAGTAATATTTTTTTAGGATTTATTAAATCAACAAAAATACTAAATAAATATTAATTTATTAGGTAATTATTTAATTATGAGAATATATAATATTTATTTATCTCTTTTTTTAATGTTAATGAATAATTATTTATTCATTAATAAATAATTTATTACACAAATATAAAAAATAAATATTTTATTCTTCAGATTATGAATATAATATTTATCTATTTATCGAATGTATAATATTTATCCCTTGTTATTTGCATGGTAATGAATAATTATTTATTAATAAATAATTTATTTAATTACGTGGATATTAAAATAAATATTTTATTTTCAAGATCATGAATATAATATTTATTTATGATATTTATTCAGAACATCAATAAATTTCAAGGAGGATGAGTGGACATAGTTATTGGTATGGTGATAAATATTTATTTATCATGTTGTAAATAATATTCATCACTATGTGAGTTAGTGTACACTATAGAATTAAATAATAATATTGTTATTTTACATGGAATGGGGTTCCTTTTGGGTTAATATATTATTAAATGTCATTTTGAAATTAATCAATATGAAACCTTAACCCTTGGTTTATAAATAGATAATTATGGTATTTTTTGGAGGCTGGTCATTGTACACAACATTATTTTCCCTAGAGAATTCTATCTCAATGAAGAATGACTATAGGGTTTTCTCACAAGATCGAGATTACATCTTTCAATATTTATATCTATCATGAGAGATCAAGAATGATCCTTTATAGACCAAATGGATTGTGGTTACGATCAAAGGATCCATGAAAGATGATTGATACCAACACACGGTTAATAAGAGTACCATCTATGATGTTTGGAGAATAATCGATCTCATGCAGATCACTGCCAGAGTGGCTCAACGTTTGGTCCTTATCTACTGAACAAAAATACAATTGCACGACCATGATATGATCAACACCTACATTAAATAAAGAACTCAAGATCAACGTATTTCTTCAGGATATTAAATTAATTATAAATTAATGTGAAAATGATCCTCTCTTGGTTCCAGAAAATTTATTTGTCAATATTATTCAGAAAAAAAATCATTGGCTATGGCGTTAATGTCATGTATATTGTGTATAATCCCTTGAATTTGATAAAATCTGAATTTTCTATAGTCCCACCAGAAACATCCTCTACATCAAAAACCAAAAATTTGTATGAGAGTATTGATGTTCAATTTATAATTATTTTTTAACTGTTGATAGTTTATATATTTAATGTTTAGTTTTCATTTCAAGAAATTAATTCTTTTAATATAATTTTCAAGATATCTCATTCTACTATTCATTTATTTATCATATAACACCGATTAGTTAATAATTTATGAATAAAATAAAAAACCATTTGGAGGTGGCATAGGGTTTGCAGAGTTACATGACATGTAACTCACTAATATGTCAAGTAACGCCACATGAAGGAGAGTTCATGTGGTAAATAAATTTAATGTAATTAAACAAATCACATTTGATATAATTAATATACACTTGTTAAATTTAATTAACATAGTGTTATTAATGCATTTATAGTTTAATTAATTCACATGTTACGTAATTAATTTACACGTGATGTAATTAATTCATATACATTGTAATTAATTCACTTGTTTTGTAATTAATTTGAATGATTTTTTAATTCATGCATGGTTTAATTAATTCACATGTCATGTAATTAATAAAAATGTGTTGTTAATAATACATAGAAGATATAATTAATTTACATGCGATTTAATGAGTTTACATGCCTTATAACTAATTCACATGTGGTGTAATTAAATTCGTACAACATAATTAATTCATACACATTTATTCAGAATATAAGTTGAGAAAGGTTGCACAAGACATAAATTTATTCACAAAAAAAATTAAAAATTAATTTATTACCCTATAGACCTCATCATTTTGTGTTCTATGTGTAATTTATTGATTCATACATTCCATATGATAAGTTTTATATGATATTAAATTGTTAATTAATTTATGTGTAAAATGTAGAACTATAAGTCTTGTATGGTCATTACATACTATATACTCCACATGTATTAAATCGGTACACATAATATAAATTTCACGTGTCTTTTGTGTCATTTATTGATGTAAATTCCATGAAATCAAACCATGTGGCATATATATGATGCATTCTGTGTGTGAACTATATACAACAAGGACCATTCCAAGTAGTTCAAATGGGTATACATTGTGTTTACTCAAAGTAAAATCTCTACACTTAACTAAATTTTGAATAAAATTAATTTATTTAAAATAATAGTAGATGGGAATCTCTAAGATAGATGGGATAGTGATTAAGATAAATTGAATTTATCAATTAATTTGATAATTAATCAGATAAATTCATGTGTATTTATATTAATAAAAGATGAATCAAAATTAATGATAGTCAGTTATTTTAAAAGAGTATTTATTGCACTAGTGTATGATCATGAGCTTATACCAACCTATGTATATGTTTGGTTTACTTTAATTTAACTATTGTATTGGTTTTACACTTATTTTAATAAATTAAATTGACATCCTATGAGTCATCCCTCTTGCCTTATAATGTACGAGACAACATGTCTATGGTTTCTTTTATGTAAACCCTCTTTATAGTTCCCTCCACCCATGAGTGATGTAAAAACATTGCAAGGATGGGTCTCCCAAGCATATAGAGTAGGTTTGAGATGGAGTTGTGGAAAAAATATACCAAAAAGATACATCAGACATAGCTGGAATGCTATAAACTCAATCCTATACTGGCTTAAGGAGTTTTTTCCCCTTGGGTGAATGTTTTATATATTGTGTATTGAATAAAAAAAGGAAGGGTGTAGATCATGATTAGGACATGATCTATGTTTTTTTATTTCTATCTAATGCCTGATTTATTTATGGATGCAAGATAATTATCACAAAAATTAATGTATTAATATGAAAATATGTAATAAAAATAAAAGGATGATAAAAAAATATTTTATTAGTACATGTTTAATCACTTAAGTAAAATCAAATTATATTTAAATTAAATTTAAATTTTAAAATTATAAAATTTATACATAATCGAAAAAATACCTAAAGTTAATATTATGTCATTACACCTTCCATTATCAGAGTTAAGATGAACTCATAGTTAATGTTTTAGTTTAGTCCTTTTGGGGGGGAACATTCAGTTATTAAGAAATATAAAAAATTATTGTGGGATAACATTACCAATCTTTTATTATATTCAAAAACATTTTTTCTATTCAATACAGATTTTAGAGGTAAGTTTTGAGTAAATCTAAGTCAATATTTTAGAATTTGGGAGTCCACTCAACGAAATAATAATATATAAGCATAAAATTGTAAATAACACTTACATAAAAAAAATATTATAATTTTCATGGATTTTTTTGGGATTATAAGAAAAGAAATATTGATCCTTTTTACTAAGTTATCTATAGTGAATGGATATTTAGAGTTTGATGGTGTTGGAATTGTATATACCATATCATCTTCTCACTAATATATAGTAAAAAAAGTATTCTTATAAAATATATATGGAGTGAGATTCCTCCATGATATATTATCTTCTATCTCTATAGAAGAAAAAATAAATGAATAATATAAATGTGATTATCTCTGCATTATTTTAGTGTAACATGGAATAGGGGTGTTTATCATGTAATTGTGTATTCAAGTATTGAATTAAATTAGTTAATGTTAATAATCCATTTAGATAAGATATTATACATGAATCTAATTTTATTATAATTACTAACATGTTTCTTGTTATTTATCCAACTATGGATGAATTGTATGGAGAAACCACTCATAAATCATTTTATCTATACTTCACCTAAAAAAGGTTTGGTGGAAACCTATTTCCCCAATACTTATGGTTAAAATATTAAAAGGAAAGGTTGAAAATCCCATGGAATTTTAAATTCAATAGTTTCCTTACAACATCTTTCAAAGAGATGACAGATTTGTAGAGAGTGTAATGAATATGAGGCTATTTACTTCACATGTGGAAATACATTATTATTAAAATAATTATAATAAATTAAAGTGTATATAGTTATAAAATTCTATAATATTTATAATTGAATATATTTTTTACATTTTAATTTCTTAAGGATTAAATACAATATATTTTACATAAATTCTCATTCAATAATTAATAAAATTAGTATATATTATAAGAATTTGGGTGAATTCTCCAAGAGGATAAGAAATTGAAATTTATATATCAGTAGTGAGAAGATATAACTTCTAAATTTAAAAAACAGATTGATTCAAGTTTATAATGAGTGCTAAAAATACATGTATCATAGTGTCCTTCTATAAATAATGTGAAATTATTTTATATTTTAAATAGATGTTTTTAGGATACTGCATACTAAATTAATGGTTCATTAACATTTGAATTATAGATATGAATAGAAATGAATTGTTATATATAAATAATACATTGATCTAATATACTAGGTATACTAAAAAATTACATATCATGTTATATATAAATAATCCATTATAAATAAATTTACACCACAAAGATTTTAAATTTAGTTCAATAAGGCCACATTTATTATTCTAAAGTTGGAGATAAATTAATATAATTCATGAGACTCCTTTAAATTTTTTTGAAACGATCAATGAGGTAAATGAGAGAAAATGGTAAATATAGAGGAACCTCTATCCTATCTTGTTAGAGAACATCTTACCCAAGTAATCATTGATCATACATGTGGACTAAAGGTACTCCTAAACTAAAATTTCCTTATCAATATCATTATGGTAATAAAAGTAATATCAATGACGAGTTGTATATATATATTTAAAAAATTCCATAATTTATTCCAAATAATTATTTAAAAATAACATTGCAACAAATAACTATTTTACAAATATATTTACTAATGGATATCATATAAATTGTGAAATGATAATAATATATTAGGACACAACCACAAGTGTTTGTTGAAAACCATTTTTAAAAAGATGGATTTAGCTACAAATGAACATGAAACACTTTGTGCATCTCGGTTAATAATCCATTAACCATTAAGGATACTAAAAACTAGTTAAGGATGAATGTGTTTCCATAAAAGAATCAAATATCTGTAAGGATATTTTGAGAAAACATAACTTCTATGGGTTAATTCTATGGATGAACATGAATTGGAATAGGAATTATGGACTCCATTGATTATAGTGGGGGATTAGTTCTAGAGACACAAACTGCATATGAAGTCATAACCAAACAAGTATTTTTTTCACCATAGTGGGTGATATATATATTATTATTTGGGAATAAATATTCTTACCAATATTCAGTAAATGGAAAAATGATATAGTTGAAAATTATATATAAATTCAACTAATATACTCCATGTATGATGATTTGGGGACTCAATATTTTTCATATTTATGATGCTTTATATTAATAGTGGGTATTCAAGAAAAACTATACCTATATGGTATAATATAGAACCAATAAATCATGATTAGTTATTAAATGGATTTCCCTATGAAAAAATATACAACAATCATCATCACTAAAATATTTTTGAATTCAACTTTTAAAGATACTTCTATGATCATAATATTAAGAATTTTATTTTCAATACCACCTCATTTAGAGAAAAATTTATGAAATATTTCTATATGAGGTGACCAAAAAAATATTTTATGGTATAGGTCTACAAAGAATAACTAAAAAGGTTTAGTGATTTTATTAAATTCCAATAAGATATATATATTTTATAAATTCATTTATTAAAAAATCATGCATAGTGATCATAGAATATTCATTTGGAAATGAATGAGTGAAATGTGTTTCTAATAGGTTATTGGGAGAACTATATGTTTTCAAGATAGATATATTGATAAAAAATGGAAAAATGTTATGTTTTACCACTTTGTTAAGACTAAGGAATGTATTTCTCTAAGATTGATTTAAATTGACAACCAAGTTCTATGGAATAAAATCTACAAAAATAGATCCGTGGATTTTCCAAAACAAGTAATAGTACTTATATTAAAAATTTATTAAAAAATACAAGTTGAAACAATATCGATTCATATTTTTTGGCATATAATCTATCCAGTAGAACATGCACAGTCATATGAACAGATTATTGAGATTAAAATATTTTCACAATCTTAAGAAATAATAATTTATTTCATATTCCATGATATATATTGAAGTGTGATATTACTAATGCATGATTCATAGTATGTGAATATAAAATAAATTCAAAATAACTAAACATGGAGTTAAAACTATTTGAAAATATTAGGAAAAGTAGAATTGTATGAGTTACTAGTGTTTAGAGAGGTGATAACACTAGTGATTAAAGGAATTGAACATTTATCCTCATTTAGTTCAATTTGATCTAGTATCACAATAAGTATAATATAATATGGAAGAAAAACTTATTACAATAAGTGGATTCCAAATCTGTAATATTCAACTATGTATCGGATTCTGATGTAGCCTAAAAAGCATTTTAGTAATGTTCTATTCCTATTTTTGTTTATACCAAAAGTAAAATATTTTACCATTATTATGATAAGATTTGACTATAGACATAATGAAGATTTCAAGATTATAAAAATGGGATAGTTGGTGGATAATTTTAAGTAGGCGAGTCTTTTTCTCATAAAGTTTGTACTTGGTAATATTCAAGATAGAAGATTAAGAAAACATACCAAACAATAAGAATTCCACAGGTTTATGTGACATTAGATATTTTTATATGTGATTATGTACAATAGTCCATTTACTTTAATATTATTATGAATTCATCTCATGACTCGCACATGGTCATGTATTATTATAAACCACGATGTGATATTTCATAGAAAATTTAGGTATGTTGTTCGTGTCTTGAATGATGTGTTATTAATGAATAAGTCGAGGAAATATTTGTCCCTTCCATATTTATGGGTGTTGGTATATAAATACTTTTATTATAATGGAATCATCAAACTGAATTTCATGTCTATAGTTTAATGATGAGTTTATTTTAGATAGTCAAATAAAGACATATCAAGAATATAGGTTCATCACACAGGTCCGAAACCTACTTGATATGATATCACAACAAAGATATTATATTATATAGGAATAATTTATATTTTTTTTATTTCCAACATATCATATTCCACTATGGGTGCCCTAACCTGTTGCTAGATAGTAATATTAGACTTTAGGCATGCTCATCTAATGCCACTAAGGAAGAGTCCTTGAGGGTCCCACACAAAGCATTTCCTTTGATATTAGTTAAATACTATTTATATATAACAATCAAGATAAATATTATTCCTTATACTAAAAATTAATATTTATTCAGGATTCATTAAATTAATTTCAATATTAAATAAATATTTATTTTCACTTTAATTGTTTAATTACATGAATATATAATACTTATTTATCTCTTGTTATTACTAAGGGAATAAATAATTATCTATTTATTAATGAATAATTAATTATGAAAATATCAAAATAAATATTATATACTATAGAATTCAAATATAATATTTATTTATTTAATGAATGTATAATATTTATCTCTTGTTATTCAAAGGTTAATAAATAATTATTTATTAATAAAAAAATTATTTAATTATATGATTATTAAAATAAATATTTTATTTTCCAGACCATGAATATGATATTTATATATGATATTAATTAAAAATAAATAAATTTCAAGGAGGTTGAGTGGACCCAATTATTGGTTCTGTGATAAATATATATTTACCATATTGTAAATAATATTTATCATTATGTGGGTTAGTGCAAGTGTAATGACCCAAAATTTTATCAATGTAATTTACCTTCTTATAATAATATTATATAGTATAAAACACATACATCACATAGAGAACCCAATAAAACATTACTCTCATAAATTAATAATTAAATAAGTGGTATTTATATAAATTATAGAACTCATACTGATGGAATAGTAACCTGACCATAGGAACAGTAATATGACAATTAAGAATAGTAACCTAGACAATATAATAGTAACCTCATTTATGAAAGTATAAATAAAATTTAGGTACCTTTGAAAAAAAATGATATATTTATATCTTGGAATAAGTAAATAAATGTTTTAAAAATGATAAATTAAGGGCTGGTATTTTTATGAAATGTAAATGTTTATTTACAAATTTATAATAAAAATAATGATTTAAAATAAAAATTATTTTTAGAAATGTAATTTTAAATAAATATTTTGTATTCTAATGATTATAACATAATTTTATGAGTCATTAATTAAATTCTCAAAGTGTCACAAAATCAACTATAATATTAAAATCGGTTTTTTTTAATAAATGATGATTTTAATTAATAATTAAATTTATAATATTTATAAAATTATTTTCATAAAATAGAATAAATTTTTAAAATTTACATGTCAAAAAATATTTGTAGGGTTTTTGTGTGATTTTCCTAAAATATTTGATTTTTTAGTGAATAGTGAAATACGTTAAATTATGGCACTTAACAAATTCATGAATTATTGAGTCATGGATGATGTATGGATGAGGTATGAACCAATTGGTTCAAACTTCCCTATAAAATTTACTATATTTATTTATTGTAATCAATACTATTGATAGTCTTGAGAAAAAATAATAACCAAATGAATAAAATAATCAAAAACACCCCCCCCCCCCCCCTCACACACTATAAATACCATCCCTAACCACCCCTTCTCCTAACACCTCCAAAGTACTGAAACGTGTCTATGTTTTTTTCTATTACATTCCCAAACCTATCCCCAGTTTCTATGATCTTCTGGTCTCAACAAAATACTAAACCTTAGTGCTTTAAGGAGGTTCACAATGAGACAATATACAAGAGGTAAAACCCTCCAACTTTCTCTTTTAAATTAATTATTTCTTCTACCTCATCCATTAAAAAAGAATAAAAAGGTTCATGATAAATATAGTATCATATATATATAATGTAATTTTACTGTTTTAATGGAATAAAAATCATAAAATCGCATCACTTATCCTTTTATCCTAAAAATGAAACCATCGTCTCTGAGGTATCGATTCACTACCTTCATGGATGATGAGTTTTCATTTTTCATTACTGCTTCCAAGGTTGGGAATAAAAAAATTATTATGTTTAAAATATAATAAAACATTTATATTATATCTTTCATCATGTTATGTGACTAAATCTTATACACACTATTAAATAATAAAACAAAACTAGATCGTGGTGATTGAAAAACTTCCAAAAATAAACTAATCATTTTTCATTTACATTTTATCTAATGAATCGTTACTATTTATGAAAAAATTATATATAGTAACATTTAGAATTATGGATTTATATTAATACCATATCATTCCACTTTGGGAGTTTTCCTTACATTTTTACAAAAAAAACTCCCATAATTAAACTCATGCGAATTGATCATTAAATCCCGAAACAAACGCTCTCGGAACAACGAAATTAAATCTTATAACTCATCAAAAATTCAAAAAATGAACTTAATAAAATTATAAAAAATAATATACAAGTATAATAGGTTTGAATTAATTAATTAATGGATCTAATTTGATTATCTAGGACATTAAGTGCATGTTTAAAACACTTCTAGAATAAGGTATGGGATCCTCTCTGAATCCCCATTTTTTCCTTCAGGTTACGCTTTCTCTCTCATTACCCCAATTTATTTATTAATTATTCCAATGTAAAATTCATGAATTATGTTATTATGATCCAAAATATTTACCTATCTCGATTATTCTTTATTTTTCTGGAAAATACATGTTTTATAAGGTTCACTTTTCAATTCCTATCGATATTCAATCTCGGTTAAAGGGAACTTCCCAATTTCTTACCCATTTTCATGTACACTCCATAATCTATTTTAAGACCAAAATATTATTATATAATACAAAATTTTACAATAAAATAGCAAATTATTTCCTTTATGGTTTTATGAAAACAATTATTCCTTTGTACACTTTAAAAACTCTATTATATTTTCCCTTAATCATCACTAATGTGGATCATTTCTATAGTTTCATAAACAAACTTTTCACATTTTTTAACTTCAGTTGGAGATATTTTATCCTGATATATGAATAATTTTCCTTATTAATTTCCATGTATGTTTTAAATCCATTATTTCATGGACATCATTATGATATGCCCATTTTTATGCCTTATGGCATGATTATGATACCCATTATTTCCATGGGTAACCCTAATCTTTATAGCTTATGTTTTCTTAATGTGGTACACATTTTTATGAACTTGTTATGATGGTTGCACCCTGATAGCACTCCAATGCATTGGATAATGTTTAGTTTCATGATACATCATGTTGGTATAGGGAGTAACCTTAGTTCCTTTATGGGACTATGTCCACTATGTGATATAGTTTTAGCAGTTATCCTTGAATCATGTTTATTTCCATGATTACATGATCCAATGTTCTATATTTTGTGATTCTATATGTTTATTCATGATCCATTCCATTTTATTTCATCATTTTATATCTTAAAACTTATGGGTTATGATTTATTTCCAAGTTTATTCCCTTTCTTGGTTTTTTAGTTCATCACTTTATTCATGCATTCCCTAGGTTATCCTATAAATATATAAGAGCTCAAATTAATTTAAGATCTCATTTTTTAGTTTAACTAAAAAATGTTTTATTTTGGTTTCATGTTTTCTAATTATGTACCTCGTCTTACAAATCCACTAGACTTTAGGATCCTAGGTTTGTATTTGATGGTTAGTTATTCTTAAAATCATGCAATAATATTTTTAAAAGGATAGGGTCAATATAATTGGTATCAGATA
Source organism: Viscum album (assembly GCA_963277665.1). NCBI lineage: Eukaryota > Viridiplantae > Streptophyta > Magnoliopsida > Santalales > Viscaceae > Viscum > Viscum album. The sequence continues at coordinate 510,264,469 of OY728136.1, read as the reverse complement.
ATTGTATAGTAATTTTTTGAGATTAGGACTAAAAAAATTATTAATAACCTTGGGCATAATTATATCACCATGGATAACCTAGATTGAAACTTACAGAATCACATGTCAGGATATACTTTTCATTTATAAGTTTATCCTTATATGTTAAAAGTTTCCTTTTTATATTCTTATTATCTAAGTATTCAATCCCCCTAATTGTATTTTTATTTTTCATAGTTAATAGAAGGAAATAAGTGAACCCATGATAATAATAAATGTTATAGGCTTTGTGGCGATTGACCTAATGAAATTCCAAATCTGATTGGAATAGGAGATCAAAAATTTATGATAGTACTAACACAACTGGCTCAAGTTATTAATAATAACATGAATCATGTGAAAATACTTTCTTATCCTAAGAAAGTCGAAGCTGTAGTATAATCCTTTAAGAGAAAAAAGGCTCATATGTTTGGTGGATATTACTATCCTTTTATTATAGAATAATAGATTAAATCAATTTTAAAGATATTCTTCATCCTCTAGTGCTCAGAATAAGAGAAATTCGTGCTAGTGTTCTATCATTTTGATGGGGAAGTAGATGCATGGTGGAAACTGATCAAAAAAAATTCAATGATGAAATTTATTTCATGGAATGTGAAGAATTGAATAAAATATTTTTTAATAAATATTTTCCCCAAACACTCCGTATTAAGATGGAAAAGGAGTTCCTTATACTGAAGAAAAAATAAGATGAGTATATTAGGGCCTATGAATAAAACTTCACATGAATTGCATAATATGCCTCTAGATTTTTTATAAACACTAAAAGAAATGTAGATCACTTTTATAGTGGACAAAATCCATGACTAAGAAAAGCTTCAGTGATTTAAAACTTTGATATATATGAATAGATTGTATATTGTACACTTAATATTGAAATGGATATCAGAGAATCTTAGTGGTCTCAGGGGCTTAGAGATAAAAATAGAAATATGGAGTTTAATATGGGAGGATCGATAGATAAATCCCATGAAAAAATAAAACCCCACATCCCCCATGTGAAAAGTGTGGGAATAAGCATCCTAGAAACAACATAAGGGGAACCAAGAGATTATAAAAATGTGGAAGTGAGGGCCATCAATATAATTATTTTCGAATTGATATAAATAAGTCCACAAATGTTGAAGAGGAAAGGAAGTTTCATATAAACACTTAGCTTATAGTGCAATGTTTCAACTGTAAGGAACATGTAAATTATTCAATAAAAAGTTTTTAAGCCAAGGGTTTTCTGTGGAAATCAATAACAACAACCTCTAAGGGAACAAGGAAGGGAAATGCTATCACTAATGTTGAGGTGAATTCTAAAAATTATTTGGTGACAGGTACATTTCTTATTCATTCAATAATAGTGAATGTAATTATTGATTTTGGTTCTATGAATTCTTTCAAATCTTATAAGTTTAGTTGAACTTTTCAAACACCAAATACATAGACGTTCAGTAATCTATGAGAATATAAAATGGGTAAATTATTGAATAAAAAGTATACAACTCATCCTAGGTTATTTTTTGTGGACTGAACCTACCAGAAAATATTTTCAATCCTATTTTGGTGGAGTTTGATGCTATATTGGGAATGTATTGTCTATCTTTATATAAATCCAACAACAAATATTTAGAAATGGGGATCACTCTTCACATCCTGAAGAATCCTCCAATTCTATATAAGTGTAAGGATGAAGTTTATTTTTCTTCAGAATCATTGTATTATTTGTGGATATTATTTTCTTATGAGGAAGAATATGTAGCTCAAATTATTGAAGGAGAGGATCATACTTGAATAAAATCCCATTATGAGGGACTACATTGATGTGTTCCTTGAATAATTTCTTAGTCTTCCTCTTGACCAAGAGGTTTAATTATCAATTGAACGTATTCTTGGATCTCACCGTATATCAAATACTCCTTAAATAATTTCCACTATTGAGTTAGAAGAACTAAAGAGGTAGTTACAAGAGAATACAGACAAGGGTTTTATATGCTTGAGTACTTCACCATTGGGTGTTACGTTCCTCTTCGTCAAGAATAAAGATAGATCAATACACCTATACAATGATTATCTTGACCTCAACAATATCATGGAAAAGAACAAGTATCCACTTCCATGGATAGTTGAATTGTTCAATCAACTATATGGGGACAAGTATTTATCTAAGGTGTAATTTTGGTCAGGATATCACCAATTAAAGGTGAAAAAGGAAGATATTCACAAGACTTCCTTTAGAATTAGGTATGGACACTATGAGTTCATAGTAATTCCCTTCAGACTCACTAATGATCCTGAAATATTCCTGGAATTAATGAATAGAGTCTTTATAGATTTCACTGAAAAATTTATGGTAGTCTTTATCAATGATATTCTGATATACTCTAAGAGAAATGAGTAAAACAATGAGTATTTAAATACTGCTCTAAATACTTTGATATGGGATAAAATTTATGAAAATTTCAGTAAATGTGAGTTCTAGATGGATGAAGTGTCTTTATTGGGGAGATTTATAAATATAAATGGAATATATGTGGACCCTTTTAAGAAAAAAGGAAATCAAAGAGTGGACCATGCCAACATATGTATTGGAGATACATAGTTTTCTTGGCTTAGATAGGTATTACCAATGTTTTTTAAGGAATTTATCATAACTTTATAACCTACTAACTAATTTAACACGTAAAGGGGTAATGTGTATTTGGATGGAAGAATGTGATGAAAGATTTAAGGATATCCAGAACAATCTAATAAATACATCTATTCTAACACTACCAACAAGTGGAAAAGGTTCTGTGATACAAAATTATTCTTAGAATAAGGGCTTGGGTTGTGTACTCATGTAGAATGATAAGTGATATCCTACGCCTCATGAAAGTTGAAGATCCATGAGAAGAACAACCTGGCGCATGATCTGAAGTTAGTAGATATTTTTTTTCTTGGAAAATCTAGTGGCACTACTACTAACATGAGAAGTCTGACATATATACTAATCACAAGAGTCTAAATTATATTTTCACACATAAGGAACTCAACACGAATCAAATAATATGGTTATATCAAATCAAGGACTAAAATATCTTAATTCACTACTATCATGGAAAGGACAACAAGGTAGATGATGCTCTTAGCAGAAAAGAAAATGCTACCTTATCCATGATGAAGATTGAGAAAGACCCCATCTTCATGGATATACAAAGTATGTATTTGGAAATCATAATGGTAGGTAATACATCATATCTTTCCTAAACTATTTCCTAACCATTTATCCATGATAAGATCAAGGATGCACAAATGGATGATCTAGAGCTACAAAAGAAGGTAAAACTGGTAAATGGAATCTACTAGATTTCCATATTGATGATGATGTTGTGATTCAATTTGGAATAAGGCTTTGTGTTCCTTCATCACCTGAAAAAAATAAGGATATACTCAATAATTCATGTAGATCATCTTTCTCCACCCATCCTAGAAGTACCAAGATGTACCATAATCTTTGAGAATACTTATTATAGGACAATATGAAAAAAAAGGTTGTAGAGAATATCTCAAGCTATTTGGTATGTTAGTAAGTTAAAATATAGAGACATAACTCATAAGTTATGATGCAACCCTTTCCTATACCCACATGAAAATGTAATAATGTCACTATGTACATTGTCACTATTATAAAAAAACATTCAAAGGAAACAACGCAATATGAGTTATGGTTGATCAATTCACCAAGACATACCACTTCATTTGTATCCAGAAATATTTATTTCTAGAAAAAATTTCCAAGGTTTATATGAAGAAAGCACTAAGGATGCATGGGGTACCACATTCTTTCATCTCTGATCATAATCTAAGGTTCACATCTAACTTCTGGATAATTATTCAATATTTTTTGAGTACTAAATTGAATTTAATCATGGCCTATCACCCCAAAAATGATGGTCAATATTAAATAACTATTCAGATACTCAAGGACATGATGAGTGCCTACTCAATGAAATTTAAAGGAGGATAAGATTACTATCTCCCATAGGTTGAGTTCTCATACAAGAATAACTTCCACTCGAGCATTCATATGGATCCATATGAAGCTCTATATGTGAAGAGATGTAGAACTCAAACTTGTTGGGATGAAGTTGGAGAAAAAAATATACTTCAACCTGATCTTTTACATGAGATGACAAAGATGTTTTAAGAAATCCAAAAACATGTCAAAATTTCTCAGAGTCAACAAAATATATATGAGGAAAACTGTTGAATGGATTTTTAGTTTGATGTTGGAGAAAAAATATTCCTTTGAATATCACTATTGAAGAGAGTCATGTAGTTTGGAATGAAATGTAAGCTTAGAACAAGGTACATTGACCCCTTTGAAATCATTGATCGAATGGAAATTATGGCCTATTATCTTGAACTTCCACCAAATATGGCTCAAGTTCATGACTTGTTCCATTTATCTCTCCTAAGTAAGTACACACATGTCCTATCACATGTACTGAATCTAGAAGTGGAACAACTGGGGAATGACCTCTTGTATGAAGAACATCCAGTGAAGATCTTGGACAATAGAGATAAATTTTTATGCATCAATAATTCTCACCTAGTTAAAGTACTATGGGGGAACCCTATGTACAAAGAGGCAACATGGGAACTGGAGGAATCAATGAAGGATAAATATCCTCACCAGTTTTTATCTTAGTATGTAAAATTAAATTTTGAGGGAGAAATTTCATAAGGGGGGAAGAGTATAATGATAAAAAAAATTAAATGAAATTTCCCTTCTAATAATTATGCTATATAGCATAAAACACATACATCTCATATAGAACCTAATAAAAATACTATTCTCATAAATAAATAATGAGATAAGTGGTATTTATAAAAATTAAAGAACCTATACCGATCGAATAATAACATAACCATTGGAAGAGTAATATAAACATTAAGAATAGTTACACAACAAATAGAATAGTATCCTTACCTATGAAAGTATAAATAAATCTAGGCATCTAATAAATAAAAATATAATATTTTTATATCTTGGAATAAGTAAATAAATGTTTTAAAAATAATAAATTAAGTGTTGATATTTTTATGAAATATAAATGTTTATTTACAATTTTATAATTAATATAATGGTATAAAAGAAAAATTTTCTTCATAAATTGATTCATAAATTAATATTTTTTTGTCTTATGATTATAAGATAATTTCATGAGACCTTAATTAATTTTTCAATGTTTAACAAAATCGGTTATAATATTAAAATCAATATTTTTAGAACAAATGATGATTTGATTAAAAATTAATTTTTAAATAATTATAAAATTATTTTAATAAAATTGATTCCATTTTTAAAATATACACATTGAAAAGGGTTGGGTGATTTCTTTGGGTTTTTTCTAAAATTTTCGAACTTTTGGTGAGTATTGAAATACAATAATTTAAGGAATTTAACAAATACATAAATTATTGAGTCATGGATGATGTATGAATGTGGTAAACATGCATTTTCATGAAATATACTAATCTATTAACTCTATTTATTCATAGAAATCAATATCATTGATAGTCTTGATCTAGAATAATAAACAAATGAATAAAATAATAAAAAAAACACACCTCTCCTCCCACTGTAAATACCACCCCTCACCACCTATTCTCCTCACACATAAAAATCAATGAAGTTTGTCTAAGTTAAACCCAAATAAAATCCAAATCATCTTTCCCATGTCCAGTATTCTCAATAAAATACCAAACCCTAGTTCCTTAATAAGGTTCTCAAGGAGACGATATACAAGTGGTAAAACCCTCCACCTTTCTCTTTTAAATACTTTCTCTATTCTACCTCATCCTTTAGTCCAAAATAAAAAGTTACATGATAACTTGATTATCATAAATATACTATAATTTTATTGTTCTAATGTATTATCAATTATCAAAGACCTTCCCTTCTTCTTTTATTATAAAAATGAAAACATCATCTGTGAGGTTTTGATTCACCACATTCATGGATGATGAGATTTTTTCCATTACCTTCTTCAAGGCTATGAATAAAACAATTATTATGGTTAAAAACGATTGAAAATGTATATTATATCATTTTTTACATTATGTAACTAATTTTTATACATAATATTTAATAATAAAACAAAACTAGTTTGTGATGATTGAAAAATTGCCAAAACAAACTAATCATTTTATATTAATGTTTTATCTTATGAATAATTATCATATCTGAAAAAAATGATATATGGGACATTTAAAATTATTTATGTATATGAATACCATATTATTCAACTTCTGTAGTTTTTCTTCTATTTGAAAACTCCCATAATTAAACTCAATGGAACTAATAATAAAACCATGAAACAAACACTCCCGAAACAACGAAATTAAATCTTATAACTCATAAAAAATGCCACAAATTTAGTTAATAAATTTATTATAATAATAAAATACATGTATAATAGGTTTTAATTAATTAATTAATGGGTATAATTTTATTATTGACGGCATTAATTTCATGTGCATAACAATTTCAGACATAGTGTACGGGATTCTCTCCAAACCCCTATTGTTCCTTTGGGTTATGCTTTATCTCCCTTTAACCAAATTTAATTCTTAATTATTATTATATAATCTTACTATATTATATGTTTATGCTCCAAAAATATTTATCTATCTCAATTATTCTTTCATTGATGGGGAAATACATGTTTTTTAAGGTTCCCTTTTCAATTCCTCTTGATAAGCAAACACAATTAAAGGTAACATCCCAATTTCTTACCCATTTTCATGTACACTCCATAATCTATTTTAAGAAGACAATGTTTTTCTAAACTCAACCTTATTAAAATGAAATACTATTTTAGTTTATTTCTGGTTTTATGCAAACAATTATTTCTTTTTATGCTTTAAGGACCCTTTTATATTTTCCCTTAAAGTGGACCAAAGTGGCTCATTTCTAACGTTTCTTTAGCACTATTTTTACACATTTTCACTTTAGTTGGACATCATTTATCTAGATATATGCCTAATTTTCCATATTAATTATCATTTATTTTTTTAATCCATTCATTCATGGACATCATTATGATACACCCATTGATTATGGCTTGTGAAATGACTATGATACCCATTTATTTCTATAGGTAACCCTTATGTTTATACCTTATATTTGATTCCTCTTTTAGAAAACATATGAAAGAACGTGTTATAATGTATGTTCCCAGATAGAAATCTAATTAATTGGGTAAATTTTAGTCTCATGAGATGCAATGTTTGGAAAGGGAGTAACCCTAATTCCTTTATTGGACTTTGTCCACCATGTGACATAGTCTTGGTAGTTATCTTTGATACAAGTTTATGCCATGTTGTATGTTTCTACCACATTCTTATATTTCCCTAATTACATGATCCCATGTTCTATACATTATGATTCCATAGGTTTATTCATGTTCTATTCCAATCTATTTCATCATGTTATGCCTTCTAACTCATGGGTTATTCTTTATTTACATGTTTATTTCCTTAATGATATTTTTACCTTATACCTTTGTTAATTTATTAGCTAGGTTATTATATGAATATTTAATAGACCAATGTAATTTTGGAGATCATTTTTGAATTTAAATAAAATATTGTTTTATTTTGGTTTCATTTTACTAAACTTATGTACCTAGTCTTCCAAAGACAAAATAATTTATGATCCTTGGTTAGTATTTAATGGTTAAATATGATTAAAATCAGGTAATAATATGTCTAAAAGGTGAGGGTATCTAAAAAATGACATGGAATAAAATAATATTATTATTATTTTACATGGAATGGGGATCCTTTTTTGTTTATCATGTTATTAAGGGAATTCAAACAATTAATTATTCTGAAACCCTACCCAAGGGTTTATAAATAGAAAATGATGATAATTATGGGAGGTTAGTCTTTGGGAATAACATTCTTCTCCATTGATAAGTCTCTCTCAATAATTATTTTATTAGGATTCTCTCTCATGATCGAGTGATTCTACACTCCTTTACTTATCTCAAGTCAAATAGATCAAGATTTGATCCTTTCCAGAATGAAGGGACAATTTTTTTTAATAAAGGGAGTGACACAAGATGATCTATACTACTATACTAGCACTGGAAGTACCTATGATGACATTCTAAGATCAAAGAAGAATGTGTGGATCATAACTAGAGGGGATCAAATTGGGTCCTCATAAACACAAAAAAAATTAAAACCAAATGGTATTTGAATGATAAAAAACTATATCAAATATATAAATAAATAACAAGGTATCACTTCACACTATTAAATTAATTATAAATTAATGTGAAAAATATTCTCTCTTGGTTAAAAAAAGATATATATCATTATTCTAATGAAAACTTTTATTGGTCATGATATTCATGTCATGTACATTGTGGATGATACGTTAAATCTAATAAAATTTTGTTCTTTTGTAGGATTACAAAGAACATTTACTACATCTGGAACCATCACCTCACACAATACCTTCTGTAGATTTTCTATCTTCTTAAAATCTCCAGTCATCTGATATTTAAGAAGTACAACATATCTTATTCTTACAATACTTTAACTGATAGGATCCCAAATTCACTATCCAAACTCTTGATGATCATATCCTAAAAAGATACAATTATTTTCATTTCCATCAATATTCTCTATATTATTTTTCAGGATATGTACAAATTCTATACAATAAAAAACTATTAAGGTATTTTATGAATTATATTTACATGTATAAACCATTTTTCACATGTTTGAGTTTATTTTAATAGATAGAAAAATATTATTAATATCAACTATGATCCTCATTTACTCCCCCAAAAGGTGTTTGGTAGATTTGAATTCGATAGTATACATCAAAATCTCTTGTAGAAGGTTTGGTACATCCTCTTAGAAACGCCATTATGTTGAGTCATCTTTAGAAATAATTTTTGTCACCATATAAAAAAAATCGTACAATAATATTAAATATGAAAACCATACTCTTATTTATTATATGTATTGACACACTTAAATAGTCTATATATTTATCTTTCCATATTCAGAAGAAACTACTTGAAAATATCCAAGACCTAATCTTCAGTTTTTAAGGGAAAAACATAATTTTATTGTGTGATCATTAATAAAATTCACAAAGTAAATTACACCTCCATGTTTCATGTAACTCATCATATAAACATCTCTATGTATCAAATTTAAAATATTTTCTTTAATATATGGTAAATAACCATGAAATGATACTTAGTGTTGTTTTCCTATGATGTAATCAAAAAATGTATCCAAATGTGTAACTTTGACTCCTAGAAAGTGATCTATATCAAAGAGAATTCTGATTTTTCTCTCACTCATGAGACCAAGACATATATACTGAACTTTTATAGGAACCACTTTTATTATTACTTTAATTTATCCACCACATGGTTCAGTATCTGTGTGTAAAAGAGAATAATTTTTCATTCCTTCAACAATTACTATATTACCTTCGACAAATTTCCAATTTCTATCAAAAAATTAACTAACATAGCCATCATAATAAATTATTCTAGTGGATTTAATGAACATTCCTCCCATATTTAAACAATAACATAAACCTAAGATTCATTTTGATAAAAACATTACTAATACCAATGATTTTGTATGCACCTTCATTTCCCATCTTCATGTGTTCAAAACTCCTTGAAGTATAAGATAAAAAGAAATATTTTTTGAGTACTGACTTAGTAGGAGGTGCCAAAATAAATAACCCATGTTGAATCAGGGATTTCAATGTTGACTTGATCATTTTATTTAACAACAGTGATTTCATCATTGAAAAATACAACTTCATTTTTTAGGGTTTAACTTACTAATTCCTCTTCTCTTTTTTCAACTTATAACCCTCATGGATGAAGTGTTTAGGCTTTCCATAATGGTAGAACTTCATTTCATATATTGATATATATTTGGATCACTTTCTCTTTTTATTTTGTTCACAACGTTCTTTTCCTCAGATTATATCTTTCTATTTCTGCTTCACTGACCATTTAGTGATAATAGCTTCTAACTCTTGTGTACATCCCTTATCCCTCATTTTGGATTCTTCATTCATTATTTTATCTTTCACCATTTCAATGGATATCTTTCTATTAGAATTTAAATTATTTAATTACAAAACAAATGTGTGCCACAACTTTAATAAAGAGATTAACATTAATAGTTCCTATAAATCATTACAAACCATCATTTTCTCAGAATTCATTTGATCAAAAATACCTTGGAACTCTCTCATTTCCTATGAAACAATTTCTTAATCCTTATGTATTAGGTTGATAAAATGATGTTTTAGGTTTTATTTATTCTTGGTTGTCTTCCATGTAGTGCTAACATGGAACGACATTGATTCCATAGGAAAATTTGATAGAAATCCAACAAATTTGTGAATAACATCATATGATCTAGTAAGGGAGTACTATAGAACCCTGGAGTAGACTTGAACTTATACCAAATCAACCAATCTCGTTTTAGATATATTTTCAATATATTTTTTCCATTAGAATCATCTTGAAGTGATATTTTAGCATATGTGTTTGAAAATTATTTTAGCCAACTTGAATATTATAACCATTAGAAAAACTCCTCTATGCTTTTCTAATTTGATAATGGTGACTCTAATACCACAATAGTGGGGAATCAAAATTTATAAACAATGGATTGAACATTAATGGAAAATCAAAAACACAAATAACAGATGATTTATATAGTTCTATAGTGTTCTTACATCCATAGGAGAAGGGGGTTGGATAATTTTTTTTCTATCTCTGGAAAAATAATTAGTTGATATCAGTTATAGATTTAAATTGAATTCAATCCCAAATAATAGAAAAAATTTCCATTAGCTTCTAGGGTGGTATTTTTTGTTCATCTAGCATTGATGGAATTTTATTTTAATTGATTTGTGTTTATTTTCAACTAAGGAAATAGGTTGTGATAGGATACTTTTACAAAAGTTGGCATCAAATGATAATTTTTCATGCAATAAAATCCTAAAACGTTCGCTCTATATTGGGAGTAGCCACACGAAAACCCCTTGTAAGAATAGTATTGGCTGAAAAAGTTGTAGTTTATAGAATACATGGAAATTTTAGGTTAGTAATATTGGTATGGGTGTTATAAGGGTTTTTATGTAATAAAAGGAGGCTATTTGATGTGGGGGAGTGTCAACATATAGTTGATGTTATTACTATCACTATGGATGAACATACGATTGATGTGGATAATTTTTCACATATAGATACAATATATTTTGAGATAATGATGGGGTATAGATGGTTAACGTTTATCCCATATAATTTTTATATACCATGAAAGAACATAAAGTGTGTTTTAGATTGTTCTATTAATTCTTAAGGTTTTAATGTGCTAGTGGTTGGTTTTTGTATGCAGATAGATAAGGGTGGTGTTTGGCCAAACACAAAACTCTAAACTGCTGGTTTTGGTCAATTGTTTTATCTAACTACTAGATTTTTTAAAGTTACCATTGATGATGATAAGTTGTATGATTTTTATATTGAATTTAGAGTTTTTGGTAGAAATGATAGTGGAAATATTTTGGCATCCATCCATAATGATTTTCTTTCTTTCTATATTTCAATTCCTACTAAAGTAGTAGGTTCTATAGATTTCCTTTGTTTTATAAGGGACTAGATAAGGTGTGAAATTATTATATAATATTATTATCTCTCGTTAATTTTTAAATATAATCCATGTTCTAAAAGTATAAATTATTTGATATTATTGTTATAGGAAATTTAGTCTCTTATTCCTCCCTATGATCATTGTTCTTTTTTATTGGTCAAGAGGGAAGAAAATATGGTGGATCATCAACTTATAATGTTTATAAGTGAGGAATCAATATCTTTTTTAGTGTTTAGTTTTCCATTAACTTTATGTGTGTGATATGTTTTATTTATGCTATGTCTTAAATGAAACATTATAACCTTTTGTATGGTTTTTCTTACTCTTATGCTACTGCAAGTTTTGAATACTCTTTCATATTGTTGATCCTTTGAATGTTTTTTACCTTACAATTATTTATTTTTTACCTTTACATATAACTTTTCTAAAAATATATTTTTTTACCCTTATATATAGTTTATTTTACTCTTACATATTCAATATGTAGAATATTATATACTGGAACTAGTACTCTTATGTATTTTAAAATATATGAAAATTGGTAGCCTTACATTTGGCTTTTACCTTTATGCTACTATGCACGCTCGCACGTCGCTGGGCACAGGCGACACACTAAAATTTATAACCTACTTACTACTTAGGACAGTGGAAAGATGGGGTTGAACCACAGGGAGGCCTCATGTTGTGTTTGGTGAACTAAAAAAACTAAACAAAAACACACATACAAAGGGAGAAGACAGGGCAACAAGATAAATTGAGGTGTAAACAACCGATAGATGAGTAGGGGGAAATTCCACTGGCCAATTTGATATTTCTTAGCCTTGTTCATGCACTGAATTTTTAACAATATGGATCTGACTAAAAGTAACTGACCAAATTTTTCATCTGGTCAGTTTGTAATGAAATAGCTCTTACAGTCCTTCGTCTGTAAGAGTCATTCCATACAATGGTGAAAATAAGTCAGAAGTCACCAGGCTCAACTTGTTAGTTGAGTTCAGTGTGTCTCTCTCATTCGAGCATAACTCACTTGTCATTGAGTTATTCAAATTAAAACAGTTTTTATTATGGTGCAAACAAGATCGGTTTTCACTCGATCATGTTGTTTTGAAACTAAACTCATCTGTAAACAATGAGAGAGACAATCCAATTAAATGATGCGGTGCATGAATGAGACTAAAAAAATCAAATAAACCAGCTTACTCCCCCCAAATGAAATTGACCGGACATAGTGGATATTTTTAATACAACAATAGAGTTAAAATCAATGTAGTTCATATTGAAATAAGTGCAGAAAAAACAGAGCACGAGAAAAACTAAGATGTTCGAACTCCCTGCTCGAGCTCCCAGAAATTCCAACTCCTGCTGGTTGATGGTGGAAGCAATTCTAGAATCAGCTCGGTGTCCCGCCCTGGGAATTGAGGTATGAAATGATCTGATCTGCTGCTCTCGGTACTCCAATCTGCTCTCGATGGAAGATGTTCATTCCTCTTGCTCTGCTTCCCCCAGTCTTGAACGAAGTCTCACTGCCTGATATCTGGTACCCTCCTGTCCTGAATTATCTTTCCCTGATGTTCTGAACTATGTTCCCCCCAACTTTCTTCTCTCCACTGGATTCCTCTATGTCTCTCCCACATCTCGCGCATTCATCACCCAATTGAAGTCTCTGGAATCTCTCTCGAGGAGTTCCCGGGCCTCCACGTGGAGCTTTTGCAGCCTGCTTCCTCCCGTGCTAGTCACCAGAGAAATTGCTCTTAACCGAATGAAAAAATGTGTGCACGGCGAGCTAATTTCTTCCCTGGAAACAGCAGATCCACATGGCATGGTTCTACATACTCGTCACCAGCTTTTAATGTGAACTCCCTGTAAGTGCATACAACCCCCTGCAACGAAACAACAACAAACCCACGTGATTCAAATAAAAAATAAAATTCAACTATTATATTCTATATATTAATATTATTACTCAAATAAAAATACTTATATATATATATATATAATACCTAATATTATTATTACTATTATATGTAATTATATATATATATATATATATATATACAATATAACTATTAAAACAACTTATTAATATAAGTAATATAAGTATATCTATGATGTGTATTATATGTATTGTTATTAATACTATACTATATAGAGTATAATATATATATAATATATAATTATAAAGAAAATAAAATAAAGGGGGGGAAATGGGGTCAGGTCTGTTCTGTGTGGAGTGAAGGATGGGAGAATGGGGGGAGGGAGACCGGGCTTAGGGCAGGAGAGGCGGCACAGTGGTGGCAGGGTCGCCGGTGGCAAGGCGCGTAGTAGAGTCGGGGATCCTCGGGCGAGTGCGGCCAACGGCGTGGGAAAGGCGGACAGGGATTCAGCAAGTAGGCGAGGTGAGATGCGGCGGAGCAGCGGCGAGGTGCTTCGGCGAAGTGAAAGGGGAGATGCCGGCTTCGGGCGAGTTGATGGAGGCGGAAAGGGAGGTCACCTGCGGCTTCGGCTCAAGAAAAGAGCAGTGGTGAATCTGGGTTTCGGTTAGGGTTCTCTGCGAGTGGGGTGTGAGGCCACGGTTTGGAACAGGAGCAAGGTGGTGGCTTGGGTTTGGAAGAACAAGGGATGCGGGTGAGTGTGGGTTTGTCTGGGTCTTCTGCGCACTGGTGTGAACTCGAACGTTTCCGATCTAGTTTGAAATAGGGTGTTTTGGTTTCCAATTTCATGGTTTATTCGATCTTCTTAGTTTCTGTTTAATCAGCTGTTTGTTTGATTTGCACTACTGCGGGTTTATTTGGTGTCTCTTGATTAATTGATGACGCTGCTGTGTGAAAATTGATGTGATGCTGTTGGTTTTGTTTGCTGCGTGAAGGGGCGGATGAGGATGGAGCAGAGGAGTGGAACAGTGAGGTAAGGGAAATGGTAGCTATGAAAAGTTTGGATAACGGTGAGGAAGGGAAAAAAGGTCTACCGGTGTGGAAGATAAAAAAAAAGGTAACAGTGAGGTTGGAGATAACAGTGGACTTAGCCCGAAACAGTGAGAAAAAATGGAAACGGTGAGGTAGTCACCAGTATCTGTGTTGAGAAGGCTAACAGTGAGGAAGTAATGGTAAGACAGTCACCATTACAAATGGGCTGTAACAGTGAGACAGTCACCGTTACCAATGGGTTGTAACGATGAGGGATGAAATAAAGGTCTACTGGTATGGAGGAGAAAAATAGGGTAACGATGAAGTTGGAGATAACAGCTACAGGTGAGACAGTCACCATTAAGTCACCATTAAGGATGGGACCGTGCGACCGCAACAGCTACGAGCGAACACAACAAAGAAAATAAAATAAATAAAATATTTTAACAAAGCTAAAAATAAATCAATTAATAAATTAAATTAAATAGAATGGAATTAAAAACTAAAAACAACAAAGTTAAATAATAAAATAAATTATGTTTTCAAATGAATGAATTTATTTGGGTTAAAAATTATAAACAAATTACTTAAAGAACAAATTAAAATATTTAAAGTAACTTTCTTAAATTATTTAACCAATTAATTAAAGAATTAATTAAATTAAAGAATAAAAATATTAATTGAAAAAAATTAATTTGTTAAAATTAATTTAATTATTATAAGACTAAAAAACTAAAATGAGTTATTTATTTATAATTTAAAGAATAAATCATTAATTAATTTAATAAATGAATTAATAAACTAACTAGAATGAAAAATTATAAAAATAAAAGAATAAATAAATAAAATTCTAATCCGTAAGACTATGTTAATTTAAGAATTATTTAAAATGACACTAATTCTCATTAAAATGCATGTTTTAAACTAAAAACTGATTATTCTACACAGCAAGTACAAAATCACAACATATATCAATTATTTAATAAAAAACAACATTTTGATGTAAAAAAGTCAATAAAAATATAAAAAGGATGTGGCAAAGAGTGTTAAAACACTGCCACATCAAACTCCCCCACACTTAAATCTTTGTTTTTCCTCAAACAAATACATGCCTTTGACTTAAAAATAGAAATATGATTTATGAGTTTCATTCCAAAAGTGCATGATTTTACTTAAACATCAAGAGGATCAGGACCAAACAATGGGTTAGGGTATCCAAAGGTGTTCAAAAATGATGTCCTGTCTAGCTTCAAAAACCCAATAAAAGTCAAGAGCATCACAAGTTCATACACTGTCAAGTATGTCATGCCTTCTATGTGTATTCATTAACTATCCTACTTCACCGTCCAATTCAAGTACTGATTCAAGGAGTGTTGACAGGTTAGATGAAATGGAACTCAAAACTTAACCAAGTGCACCTTCCATTCTCACATTCCCCCAGGTTCCAAAAATTAAAGTCCATTAATTTGATCACTTTATTGATTCAACCCAAATGAAAATTAACCAAGTCAATTGCTCCCTTCTTCATCTGGGTTCAAAACTCCCCTCGCCTCAATGAGTTCATTTTTGACAAGGGAACTTTTTTTTATTTT
This sequence comes from Viscum album, assembly GCA_963277665.1. Taxonomy (NCBI): domain Eukaryota; kingdom Viridiplantae; phylum Streptophyta; class Magnoliopsida; order Santalales; family Viscaceae; genus Viscum; species Viscum album. Next base: position 510,248,247 of record OY728136.1, on the reverse strand, counting down.
TCCAAGCCATATTCCATGTGCAGAGCACTATGCATAGCACTTCTTAAAATTGAAATTGGCTTCATTTATTTACAGAAACACACCCAATGCACCTTGTCTTAGACACTCACCGTGGGATCCCATTTTCCCATTTTACTCTAGTTACAAGGGACTAAATTAATAATCATTCGAATTGACTTCCTAAAGTGATTGGATATTATTTAATAAAAATGTGAGTCACATGTGTTCCAGTGAGAACTTCTAGTTACCCTAAATCATGATCCTTACTCCACAAAATCTATCATTTCATACTCTTATCCTAAGTTCCTAAACAGACAGATCCATAGATACAGTGAACAATTGCACTCAGCAATCATTCATACTTAACAGTTTATGACTAAGTGCCACTCTCAACATCCAGCAAAAAATTATCCACTAAACAATACATTATTAAAAAACCATTAAAATTCCAATGACCATCATGTGATAAAAGAATTTGAAAATTTTTAAAGGAATTTTGAACCATTTTAAAAAAAAGAAAAAATTTGATCATTTTTTTAAAAAGCCACAAACTCAGGTTCAAGAAGGGAGAATTCAACATGACACTAGAATGACCCCTCTCCCCCACACTTAAAACCCAACATTGTCCCCAATATTGACTGTCAAGGTGGGAGACATTTTAAATAAAAAAAGGATAGACAATCCAGCTAAAAAGGATATGTAGGGGTATCAATGAAGTTCAAAAATTTCTTTTCCACAAAAAGTGAAAGAAAATAAAAACCAAAATAAACAAAAATAGAAGAACCCAACCCCACCAACCATCACCAGCAACCAAGTATATTTCTATTCCTAAAATGTTCATTCTTTGAATCATTGTGAGCAGACAAAAGATTGTATCAATTTACTTCAAATAGTAGCATGATTAACAGTGATGTGCAGCAGCAGCATAATGAAAATAGAAACAGTGGGTGCAAGCATGTGTCAACAAATTAGATCAAAATAATTTTTTAACTAAGTAGATACTAGAAGCTAAACACCCATGAAAGAAAAAATAGTCATTTCTCACATATTAGGAGGAATTCCCTCACACTTAGTTCACAGTGAAGAGTAAGCAAGTAATTGAAAGTGAAAAAGGCAGAACAACACTTCCCTGAATTATTGGACCTTTAACAGTGGCTTTCATCAATAGATCCTCTTCAGCATCACTAGGTTGTTACTCCTCTTCATTAACCTTCAGGTTGAAATAAGTAAAATAAGATTTCAGAGTTTAAAGTTCAAGAAAATTAACACAAGAGAGTGAGTAGAGAGAAATGTTATCCATATGATGCAGTGGATTGTTCCCTTGGGGTTTCTAGGACAAGTTTCTGGAAGCAACAACTCTCTCTAAAACAATAACAGATCATGAGGCACTATCAAGCAGTTAAGCAATTGAACCAGAGAACAAGCAGCAGGGATTAACTTTATTGAAAAACATAAAATAAGAGAGAGACTACTAAGCAACCATGGTTTAACTCCCATGCAACACTGAGTTTATAGTCCTCAATTAGACTTGAATCAGCTCATTATTCCAACAGAGATATGGCAGCCAAGCCCTTTGACTACCCTTCAAAAAATTTCTTTATTCTTTGACCATTGAATAATAAAGGTTGATTCCCTTCTCCAACCTACAAAACAGCTCCATTAACCAAGACTCTAACAATGGTAAAGGGTCCTGACCATTTTGGTCTTCAACTTTTTTGGAAACATCTTCAATCTAGAATTGAAAAGCAGGACCCTCTCACCAACCTTGAAATTCCTATTTTGAATAATTAATTCATGAAAAGATTTGTTCTTTATTTGTAAATTTCAGCATTCTCATAGGACTCTCTGCGAATCTCCTCCAGTTCACTCAGCTCTAGCAGTCTCCTCTCTCCAGCAGATTTAAAATAAAAGTTAAGTGCCTTCACTTCCCAATAAGATTTTTTTTATAACTCCACAGGTAGATGGAATGCTTTCCCAAAGAGTATCTTATATGGTGAAATCCCTATAGGAGTCTTATAAGCAGTTCTGTAGGACCAAAGGGCCTCATCCAACTTCCTTGACCAGTCTTTTCTTGAGCTAGACATGGTTTTCTCTAAATTTTGTTTGAGCTATCTGTTTGAAACATCTACTTTCCCACTGGAATGTGGGTGATAAGTAGTGCCTAACCTATGTGAACACCCATACTTCTCCATCAAACCATTGAAATTATAATTCTTGAAGTGAGTCCCATTATCAGTAATGAATGCTCGAGGCCCACCAAATATGGAAAAAATGTTCTTCTTGATGAATTTCACAACACTAGAAGCTGAATTGTCAGGCAGAGCTATTGCCTCAACCCACTTGGACACGTAGTCCACAGCAACCAAAATGTACTCATTCCCATAAGAGTATAGAAATGGTCCCATAAAGTCCAAGCCCCACACATCGAAGATTTAGACCTCCAGAATACCTTTTTGGGGTAGTTCCCACCTTCTTCCAACATTTCCCAACATTTGACATTTTGCACAGCCAATAACCAGACTCCTAGCATCTTTAAACAGTGTTGGCCAGTAGAAACCAGCATGGAGGACCTTTTGAGTAGTACTTTCTCCTCCATGGTGGCCACCCTAAGGTGATGAATGGAAGCTCCCAAGTATGGTTAAAATCTCATCCTCAACCACACATCTTCTCATAATCCCATCAGTGCACCTCATAAAGAGAAGAGGGTCATCCCAAAAATAATATTTCAGTTCAGATATAAACCTCTTCTTCTGGTTGTGTGAGATATCCTTGGGCATGACTCCAGCTACCAGAAAGTTGGCATAGTCTACAAACCAAGCAGACTGCTGCACAGAAACAACAAATAATTGTTCATCAGGGAAAGAAGTGTTGATCTCTTTGGGTTCCTTACTTGGGGAATTGGACAATCGGGAAAAGTGAGATTTAACTACATTCTCAGCCCATTTCTTGTCCTTAATCACTAAATAAAATTCATGTAACTACAAGGTCTACCTCATGAGTCTGGGATTTGAGTCCTTTTTATCTAGAAAATACCTAAGGGCTGAATGATTTGTGAAAATTATGATCCTTGATCCTATCAAATATTGCCTGAACTTTTCCAAAGCAAACATCACAGCAGCCAACTCCTTTTCAATGGTAGAATAATTCTTCTCGGCATAATCTAGTAGCTTTCTTGCATAGTAAATAACATGTAATTTCCTATCCTTCCTCTGTCCTAACACAGATCCTACTACAAAGTCACTAGCATCACACATAACCTCAAATGGAAGTTTCCAGTCAGGAGCAGTGATTATAGGTGAAGTAGTCAACTTCTCCTTGAGAAAATTAAAGGCCTCTAGACATGTCTCATCGAAGACAAAGGGTGTGTCTTTAACCAGAAGAGAGCACAGGGTTTTAGTAATCTTAGAAACATCCTTAATGAACCTCCTGTAGAACCCAGCATGACCCAAAAAACTTCTAATTCCTTTGACATTTTTGGGTGGGGGAAACTTTTGTATGAACTCAATTTTAGCATTATCGACCTCCAACCCCTTCTTAGAAACATTGCATCCAAAAACTATGCCTTCAGTGGCCATGATTTGGCACTTTTACCAGTTTAAGACTAAGTTGGTCTCTTGGCACCTTTCTAACACTAGTTCCATGTTTTTCAGACAATTCTCAAAGTTATCTCCCACAACAGAAAAATCATCCATGAACACTTCAATAATCCTCTCACTCATGTCTGAAAAAATTTCCATCATACAGCTCTAAAACGTGGCAGGAGTACCACACAAGCCAAAGGGAATCCACTGGTAGGAAAATGTCCCAAATGGACAGGTGAAGGTGGTTTTCTCTTGGTCCTCAGGTGCAATGGTAATCTATTTGTAACCAGAATAACCATCAAGAAAGTAGACGAATTCATTGCATGCCAATCTCTCTAACATTTGATCCAAAAATGGTAGAGGGAAGTGATCCTTTCTTGTGGAAGCATTCAATTTTCTATAGTCTATAGAGACTCTCCATTTATTCACTACTCTTGTCTGGATTTTCTCATTCATTTCATTAGTGACCACTGTCACTCCACTTTTTTTGGGTACCACCTGGATAGGACTGACCCAGGGGCTATCAGAAATAAAAAAAATTATTCCAGCATCAAGAAACCTAATCACTTCTTCTCTCAAAACTTCCTTCATGTTGGGGTTTAGTCTTATTTGGGCTTATACTCTGGGATTACACTCAGGTTCCATTGGAATTTTATGCATACAGAAGGCTGGACTTATCCCTTTGATATCAACAATCGACCAACCTATGACAGACTTGTACTTTTTTTAAAACAGTTAGAAGATTTTTCTCTTGAACTACCTCCAGGTTGGATGAAATAATCACAGTTAGGGTGTAATTGTCTCCTAAAAAAGAATATTTTAGATGGGTAGGGAGGGGCTTGAGTTCAATGGTGGGTGGTGACTAGCTTGAGGGAAGAAAATTAGGCCTGGGTGGCCCAAGGTCTTCATGCTGCCTCTTGAAGAAGGTAGTAGACAAGGATTTTTCCTCAGTGCAATAGCTTCCAAAAGATATCTACTCAAACTTATACTCCTCTCTTGTGGTACGAATGTGCTCCAAAACAAACATATCTATGTTCTCCAAGAATTCTCACTCGTATTCATCAACAAATTCTCTCTCCTTACTTGAGCTAATTCCCATGCAAGAGGTAGCCGAGATTTCAGGTTCACTGTTGATTTCAGCTATCATTTTTAGAAACTCTTCTTCCTCCTTATCAACATTACTCTCAACAACTAACACCTCATCTTTTGGAAAAAATGGGTGGGTGGTTTCTTGGACTTTCTTAAACACATTGAATTCTTCTTTCTATACACTCAAATTGAAAAATGGTTTCCCCTTAGAAACATCTGTCATAGCTCCCCCTGTGGCCAAAAAGGGCCTACCAAGAATGATAGGAACCTTTTAGATACACTCCATATTAATTATAAAAAATTCAGTATGTTGGGTCGGAAGAAAGCGAGGAATGATGGCAAGAGGGGGTGAATTGCCTTTTTAAAATTAATTAACAAATTAAAATCAAAGAGAAATGCAGCGGAAAATAAAAGAGGCAATCACACAAAATTGATAACGGAGTTCGGCCAAAAACCCGGCCTACGTCTCCGCTCCCAACTCAACCGTTGAGAGATTCCTACCGTTTGCTTTTCAATGGTTTTAGCAAGAAACCCACTAGGCTTTGAGGTAGCACTAGGACCTATTACAACTTGCTTTTTGTGGTTTAGCAAGAACCCACTTACTTTTAATGGTTTAGTAAGAACCCACTAGCCTTTTTAACGGGTGAAGGCTAGCTCACCGAAAACTCAAGCCTTTTAAAAGGAAAGGCTTGAAGAAACCTCTTCACACCTTAGTGGTGGTGTGAAACCCAAAAGAAAGGGAGGATGAGAAAAGGGTTTGGGGTTTGTAGGTACAAACCCAATTTTAAAGCTCAAAATAAATAAACAATAAAAACCGTATTGTTGAGAAGCCTTGGGCGCCAAGGGTTGAATGGAGTTGAAGACGTGCACTCCCAAGCTTCTATGGTGGTGCTCCTTGGATGTGGAATTGGATTGGAGCAGTTGTGGTTCCCTTGGAGCAATCCGCCGGAGGTTTGCCAAATGAGGAGAATTGTGTTCGTTGGCTTCACAATGCTTAATTATGGTCCGGCTATTGTTCCGGGGCTTCAAGGTCCTTTATTTATAGAGGGGGAACCCTCATATGGCCGTTGAAGGCCTTTGGAGCCGTTGGAAAGGCTTTCGGAGCCGTTGGGAGGCAAGTGGAGCAGCCTGGTCAAAGCTCCAACGGCTAGTTTGACTGGATCCACCGGCTGGCCGGTACAGTCCCACCGGCTGGCCGGTGTGTGGAAAAAGGCATAGGATTCTTGTCCAGGGGCCACCGGCTGGCCGGTGCCAGAGCCACCGGCTGGCCGGTGGCAAGACAGTAGCTTGCCACTCTGTGCAGGTGCCACCGGCTGACCGGTGGAGGAGCCACCGGCTGGCCGGTGGCAAGACAGTAGCAAACACTATTTGGGCTGGATGCCACAGGTCGACCGGTGACAGAGCCACCGGTCGACCGGTGGAACCTGGCAGTGGGCAATGCCTCTGCCAGTTCCACCGGCTGGCCGGTGCTATCACACCGGTTGGCCGGTGGACTGAATTTCAGTCCACTTCTTGTCCATTCTTGGGCCAATCCTTTGGCAATCTTTTGCCTATCATCCACAACACTTAAAAACAAAGTTAAACACATATGAAAGTGATTGTGATCATGAAAATCAAAGAGTGTGGGGTACAACAATCTCCCCCTATTTTGATGATCACAATCACTTATCAAAGCAATGTAAAAACTTAAATGAAAGGCATGCCTAAATGATAAATTGAAAATAAATACTAAGCATGAGAGAAAAGATTCTCCCCCAATCAATCAAGAAATTTCTCCCCCTTTGTGATTATCAAAATAGAGTGGGGCATATAACTTGATTGAGGGAATATTGCAAATCAAGATTTTAAATCAATTGAAAATGATATCAATTGTTGAGAATTTTGAAAATTTTGAAATGAAAATTGAATAACAGTTTGAATTGAAAGTTTTGAATCAAAAACCAATTTGAAATTTGAAATTTGAAACCAAATGAAATTTTTGAATCAAAAAATGAATAACAGTTTGAATTGAAAGTTTTGAATCTAAAAAAAATCGATACCAACTGTTGGAAAATTAGAAAAGAAAATTTAATAGAAAATTTTGAATTGAAAGAATTGAAACCAAGAGTTGAGTTTGAAGAAAAAAAATTTGAATAAACAAAAAAAAACTTAAAAGATCCTAACTCCCCCTAAATAAAAACAATGAATCACCGGGGAGTGGAAATAAATTTTGGGCCGGAGAGACTCGCTAATAGGGATTTTTCAATCCATACTTGCCTCATGGCGGGTCTTCTCCTATAAAACTCGTCACTATAGTAAATAGACTTGGGTTGGCCATACCGGGCATTTTTACAATTACACTCATAAATGAGGTGCCCGGTTTTCTTGAAATAATTACAAAATTTATAACTAGAGCTCCCCCTTACAAAAACAGTGGGTGCATGGGAGGAGGAGGCTAGTTTGGTATAGCCAAGTCCATTGGTGGTTCTAGAAACCCTTTGGGAACCAAGTATATTGTTCAAGTTTTGTTCCCCTTGGGTGAACTTAGCTAGGGTCTTTCTTAGGTCTTTGATGGTTGATTCCATGGAATCAACATTTGGAAAATTTTGGATTTTAAGGGACATCTCCTCCTTCTCTTTGAGAAGTTGTTCTTTTTCGGAAGAGAGTTTTTTGAAATTCTTTTTCAAAGCAACTAATTTTGAAGAAAGCTCATGAAAACCTTTTTCTAGTTGGTCTCTAGCGTGTGAGAGTTCTTCATAAGATAAATGATTTAAATAATTTGAATTTGAAGAGCAAGAGGAGGAGGAGTCGGAAGATGTTACCTCATGGAATGCCATTAGGCATTTGTTACCGTTGTCGCTCGAGGAGGAGGAGGAGGAGGAGGTGTCACTCCATGTCGCCTTGAGGACCTTTTTCTTTCCTTTTTCATTTTGTGAGGCCCATTTTTTGTTGAGTGGGCAATCGGGCTTGTAATGGCCCTTTTCGCCGCACCCGTAGCATTTTACCTTGGGCTCGGATCTTACGGTGGGTTCTTGCTTTTGCGCCTTGCGAGATTTCTTCTTCTTGTTGTGCTTCTTCATAAATTTGTGCATTTGGCGGGCGAGATTCTCCATTTCCGAGTCGCCGCTTGAAGATGAATAAGATGAAGATGAGGATGATGAGGAGGAGCTTACTTCTTTTTGTACCTTGAGGGCGATGTTCTTTGGTGTCTTGATTGGTGTGCCCTCCTTTTGAGCTTGCCTCCTCATTGTGATCTCGTAGGTCATTAGGGATCCAATGAGCTCCTCTACCGGCATATTCTTTACATCCTTAGCTTCTTGGATAGCCGTCACCTTAGGTGCCCATGAGCTCGGAAGGACCCATAGAATCTTTTTCACCATTGTTTCTGCAGAAATATTATCACCAAGAGACTTTCTACCATTGAAAATGTCAGTAAATCGTGTAAACATATCGGTAATAGACTCATTTTGATGCATTGAAAAAGATTCAAAGTCTTGTCTATACATGTCTAACCGAGTATCTTTGACTTTATTGGTCCCCTCATGGGTAACCTCCAAAAGTTTCCAGATTTCATGTGCGGAGGTGCATGTGGAAACTCGATTGAACTCATTTCGGTCAAGGCCGCAATGAAGAGCATTCATGGCTTTGCCATCAAGCTCAAAATTTCTAATGTCGGCTTGGGTCCATTTGGATTCATCGGGGGTAGAAAGAGTGTAACCATGCATGACAATTTTATATATGGGATAACCTATGCTTCTAAGGAAGGTAGTCATGCGGGTTTTCCAATAATTATAGTCGGACCCATCAAAAAATGGAGCCCGACCCAATGAGAGGCCCTCGGGGGCGAAATAAGTGGATGCCATCACAATGGATCTTTAAATTTGAAACCGTTTAAGGTATTACTCAAATTTCCCTCTGATACCAAATGTTGGGTCGGAAGAAAGCGAGGAATGATGGCAAGAGGGGGTGAATTGCCTTTTTAAAATTAATTAACAAATTAAAATCAAAGAGAAATGCAGCGGAAAATAAAAGAGGCAATCACACAAAATTGATAACGGAGTTCGGCCAAAAACCCGGCCTACGTCTCCGCTCCCAACTCAACCGTTGAGAGATTCCTACCGCTTGTTTTTCAATAGTTTTAGCAAGAAACCCACTAGGCTTTGAGGTAGCACTAGGACCTATTACAGCTTGCTTTTTGTGGTTTAGCAAGAACCCACTTACTTTTAATGGTTTAGTAAGAACCCACTAGCCTTTTTAACGGGTGAAGGCTAGCTCACCGAAAACTCAAGCCTTTTAAAAGGAAAGGCTTGAAGAAACCTCTTCACACCTTAGTGGTGGTGTGAAACCCAAAAGAAAGGGAGGATGAGAAAAGGGTTTGGGGTTTGTAGGCACAAACCCAATTTTAAAGCTCAAAATAAATAAACAATAAAAACCGTATTGTTGAGAATCCTTGGGCGCCAAGGGTTGAATGGAGTTGAAGACGTGCACTCCCAAGCTTCTATGGTGGTGCTCCTTGGATGTGGAATTGGATTGGAGCAGTTGTGGTTCCCTTGGAGCAATCCGCCGGAGGTTTGCCAAATGAGGAGAATTGTGTTCGTTGGCTTCACAATGCTTAATTATGGTCCGGCTATTGTTCCGGGGCTTCAAGGTCCTTTATTTATAGAGGGGGAACCCTCATATGGCCGTTGAAGGCCTTTGGAGCCGTTGGAAAGGCTTTCGGAGCCGTTGGGAGGCAAGTGGAGCAGCCTGGTCAAAGCTCCAACGGCTAGTTTGACTGGATCCACCGGCTGGCCGGTACAGTCCCACCGGCTGGCCGGTGTGTGCAAAAAGGCATAAGATTCTTGTCCAGGGGCCACCGGCTGGCCGGTGCCAGAGCCACCGGCTGGCCGGTGGCAAGACAGTAGCAAACACTATTTGGGCTGGATGCCACAGGTCGACCGGTGACAGAGCCACCGGTCGACCGGTGGAACCTAGCAGTGGGCAATGCCTCTGCCAGTTCCACCGGCTGGCCGGTGCTATCACACCGGTTGGCCGGTGGACTGAATTTCAGTCCACTTCTTGTCCATTCTTGGGCCAATCCTTTGGCAATCTTTTTCCTATCATCCACAACACTTAAAAACAAAGTTAAACACATATGAAAGTGATTGTGATCATGAAAATCAAAGAGTGTGGGGTACAACAATCTCCCCCTATTTTGATGATCACAATCACTTATCAAAGCAATGTAAAAACTTAAATGAAAGGCATGCCTAAATGATAAATTGAAAATAAATACTAAGCATGAGAGAAAAGATTCTCCCCCAATCAATCAAGAAATTTCGGAGGTATGCCAAATGAGGAGAATTGTGGTTCCCTTGGAGCAATCCGCCGGAGGTTTGCCAAATGAGGAGAATTGTGTTCGTTGGCTTCACAATGCTTAATTATGGTCCGGCTATTGTTCCGGGGCTTCAAGGTACTTTATTTATAGAGGGGGAACCCTCATATGGCCGTTGAAGGCCTTTGGAGCTGTTGGAAAGGCTTTCGGAGCCGTTGGGAGGCAAGTGGAGCAGCCTGGTCAAAGCTCCAACGGCTAGTTTGACTGGATCCACCGGCTGGCCGGTACAGTCCCACCGGCTGGCCGGTGTGTGGAAAAAGGCATAGGATTCTTGTCCAGGGGCCACCGGCTGGCCGGTGCCAGAGCCACCGGCTGGCCGGTGGCAAGACAGTAGCTTGCCACTCTGTGCAGGTGCCACCGGCTGACCGGTGGAGGAGCCACCGGCTGGCCGGTGGCAAGACAGTAGCAAACACTATTTGGGCTGGATGCCACAGGTCGACCGGTGACAGAGCCACCGGTCGACCGGTGGAACCTGGCAGTGGGCAATGCCTCTGCCAGTTCCACCGGCTGGCCGGTGCTATCACACCGGTTGGCCGGTGGACTGAATTTCAGTCCACTTCTTGTCCATTCTTGGGCCAATCCTTTGGCAATCTTTTGCCTATCATCCACAACACTTAAAAACAAAGTTAAACACATATGAAAGTGATTGTGATCATGAAAATCAAAGAGTTTGGGGTACAACACAGTAGGCAAAAAGAGTTTGACTACTTCTACTAACAGATCATCGACCCTACCCACTGGATGAGTAATGGACCTATCAGCAAGCTATAACACAACAATGGTGGGTTGGGGAACTCCTAATCTTAGGTGCTGAAAAAGTGATAGTGGAATCAGATTAATACTAGCACCCAGATCACACAAACAGTTGAACTTACTACCTCTATCCCCAAATGTGCAAGGGATGACAAAGCTTCTAGGGTCCTGAAGCTTAGGAGGTATCATATTCTGCAAGACTGCACTACACTCCTTTGTTAAGCTATATGTGGCAAATTCTTCTAATGTCTTTTTGTTTGAACAGATTTTCTTGAGTGATTTCAGATATGATGGGCTTTGAATAAATGATTCCAAGAATGGGATATTAATGTTCATCTTTTTAACCACTTTCAAAAATTTTAACAGTTCAGAATCCTGAATTGGTTTCTTAATTCTTTGTGGGAAGGGGATTACAGGGGAAACATTCTTCACAATTGGGGGGCATATCTACAACTTCTTCTTCAACAATTTTCTTCCCTTTATTATCTTTGTTTTTAAGCCATTTTCTTTGGGTTTTTGAGTTGGAATAGAATGAACTGGAGGGATTCCAGTGGTGCTATCTAGTTTTCCAGATTCAGGTTCTTTTAGATTTGAGTTTCCAGTTTCATCTAGTTTCTTATTTTAAGCATTTTGGGGTTCTTTCCTAGTCTATTGGTGAGTTTTTAGACCACTTATAGTTGTCACATCCATGGAATTCTCCCTAGGATTGGCTTTAGTGGTGCTGGGAAGCCTACCCTTTTCTCTATTACTAGCATCCCTAGCCAACTGCCCCATTTTAATTTCCAAGTTCTTCATTATAGCATACATTTGAACTTTATCAAAATCATTTTTGGTCTTTTGTTCATCAAACCTCTCTATCAACTGATGGAACATGTCTCTCACCTCATCTTTTGAGTTGGATGACTCAGCCTTAGGTCAGGATTGGGGTTGGAATTGCTGTCTAGGAGGCTGCTGAAATCCAGGAGGGGCAGAAGGTCAGAGAACTCCCTGCTCCCTCCATGATAGGTTCGGATGGTTCCTATACCCCTAATTGTAGGTGTTAGAAAAAGGATCATCCCTAGGCTTCATCTGAGGTCCATAGCCAGCAAAGCTGGCACTCTCATGAGGCTGGATAGGAATATCAAAGTTTGACCAACAAGTTTGAGAATGACCATACATGCCACAATAGTGGCCCTGCTCCTTAAGGATTTGATGTGGGTTCTCATTAAAGAACCCAGCAGCTTGGGCTTCAGCTTCAGGAGTAGGGGTGGTCTCTTTTCTCACAATGGTTCTTCTCCTAGAGCATTTGTGTTGGGAATTCTGAGCTAAGGTGTTAAATATATATTTGAGCTCCTCAGCAGTCCTATCACTAAATTCTCCTCCAGAAGACTGATCCACCAAGGTTTGGTGGTAAGGGGTGAGACTGTTGTAGAAGGTGTCCATAAGGAATTGAGGTGTACATTGATGGTTTGGATACTACCTAAGAAATCCTCTAAACCTATCCTAGGCTTCATGAAACAGTTCTCCTTCATCCAGAAGGAATCCAGTGATTTTGTGCCTAATCTCAGATGTCAACCTCCTAGGATAAAATTTCATTGTGAAGGAATTGTAAACTTGATCTCAGGTGACAAATATTTCTTCTTCTAACTATTGGAACCAAGACCTAGAATTTCCCTTGAGGCAAAAGGGTAACACTATCAGTTTAAGCTCTTCATCAGTGAGACCCCTAAGTGGAATCTATTTGACACTACAATAGAAGACTCTAATGAAGTCAAGAGAGTCTTCACTAGGAATTCCATTGAAGATAGGTAGCTGACTAAGCATAGATTGCTTGATCTCGAAATTCCTTGACCTAGGAGAGAGTCTAATGCACAAAGGGTTGCTAGAAATTGAAGGTAACAAGAACTCTCTCAAATTGTGCCTCTCAGCTATCTCATTCCCATGTGGGTTCATCATTCCAGGTTGGTTCAAATTCTCAGGAAGTGGGTTGTTCAAGTTTTCATTTCTCTTATCTTCCATTTTGAACTTTTCTTTGTTCTTTTTCATTTCCTTAAGGTGTTTATCAATTTCAAGGTTACCAGGTACTAAGTGTTCAGACTTAGACCTGGTTTTCATGCAGTAGGTTCACAATTTTTTTTAATTTCAATTTTTTTCTCATGTTTTTTTAGTGATTTTTTATGTGAATTTTTGTTTGGTTTTTTTTAAACAGACCTAGCCTCCCCGGAAATGGTGCCAAAATTTTCATGCTTGCACGTTGTTGGGCACGGGCGACAAACTAAAATTTATAACCTACTTACTATTTAGGACAGTGGAAAGACATGGTCGAACCACACGGAGGCCTCATGTTGTGTTTGGTGAACTAAAAAAACCCAAAAAAAAACACACATGCAAAGGGAGAAGACATGGCAGCAAGAGAAATTGAGGTGTAAACAACTGATAGATGAGTAGGGGGAAAGTCCACTGGCCAATTCGATATTGTTTAGCCTTGTTCATGCACTGAATTTTTAACAATATGGATCTGACTAAAAGTAACTGGCCAGATTTGTCATCTGGTCAGTTTGTGATGAAATAGCTCTTACTGTCCTTCGATTGTAAGAGTTATTCCATCCAATGGTGAAAATAAGTCAGAAGTCATCAGGCTCAACTTGTCAGTTGAGTTCGGTGTGTCTCTCTTATTCGAGTATAACTCACTTGTCAGTGAGTTATTCAAATTAAAACAGTTTTTATTATGGTGCAAACAATATTGGTTTTCACTCGATCCTGTTGTTTTGAAACTAAACTCATCTGTAAACAATGAGAGAGACAATCCAATTAAATGATGCGGTGCATGAATGAAACTAAAGAAATCAAATCAACCAGCTTACTCCCCCCAAAGGAAATTAGCTGGACATAGTGGATGGTTTTAATGCAACAATAGAGTAAAAATCAATGTAGTTCAAATTGAAATAAGTGCAGAAAAATAGAGCACGAGCAAAACTAAGATGTCCGAACTCCCTGTTCGAGCTCCTTGAAATTCCAACTCATGTTTCTTGATGGTGGAAGAAATTTTGGAATCATCTCGGTGTCCTGTCATAGGAATCGAGGTATGAAATGATATGATCTGCTGCTCTCGGTACTCCAATCTTCTCCCGATGGAAGATGTTCGTTCCTCTTGCTCTGCTTCCCCCAGTCTCGAACAAAGTCTTGCTGCCTGCTTTCCAGTACCCTGATGTCCTTAATTATCTTCCCCCGATGTTCCGAACTATGTTCCCCCCAACTGTCTTCTCTCCGCTGGATTCCTCCATGTCTCTCCCGCCTCTCGCGCATTCATCACCCAATCGAAGTCTATGGAATCTCCCCCGAGGAGTTCCCGGGCCTCCACATGGATCTTTCACAACCTGCTTCCTCCTGTGCTGGTCACCGAAGAAATTTCTCTTAACTGAATGAAAAAATGCGCACGTAGAGAGCTAATTTCTTCCTTGGAAATAGCAGATCCATGTGGCGTGCTTCAACATACTCGTCACCAGCTTTTAATGTGAACTCCCTGTAAGTGCATACAACCCCCCTGCAATGAAACAACAACAAACACACGTGAGTCAAATAAAAAATAAAATGGAACTATTATATTCTATATATTAATATTATTACTCAAATAAAAATAAATAAATAAATATAATACCTAATATTATTATTAATATTATTGTAATTATATATATATATATACAATATAACTATTAAAACTACTTATTAATATAAGTAATATAAGTGTATCTATGATGTGTATTATATTTATTGTTATTAATACTATAGTATATAGAGTATAATATATATATTATATGTAATTATAAAGAAAATAAAATAAAGGGGGGAAAAGGGGGTCGGGTCTGTTCTGTGCGGAGGGAAGGATGGGAGAAAGGGGGGAGGGAGACCGGGCTTAGGGCGGGAGAGGCGGCACGGTGGTGGCAGGGTCGCCGGTGGCAAGGCGCGCAGCGGAGTCGGGGGTCCTCAGGCGAGTGCGGCCAACGGCGCGGGCAAGGCGGATAGGGCTTCAGCGGGTAGGCGAGGTGAGATGCAGCGGAGCAGCGACGAGGTGCTTCGGCGAAGTGAAAGGGGAGAGGCCGTCTTCGGGCGAGATGATGGAGGCGGCAAGGGAGGTCACCTGCGGATTCGGCTCAAGAAAAGAGCAGTGGTGAATCTGGGTTTCGGTTAGGGTTCGCCGCAAGTGGGGTGTGAGGCCACGGTTTGGAATAGGATCAAGGCGGTGGCTTGGGTTTGGAAGAACAGGGGATGCGGGTGAGTGCGGGTTTGTCCGGGGCTGCTGCGCACCAGTGTGAACTCGACCGTTTCTGATCTGGTTCGTAATGGGGTGTTTTGGTTTCTAATTTTATGGTTTATTCGATCTTCTTAGATTCCGTTTAATCATCTGTTTGTTTGATTTGCACTGTTGTGGGTTTATTTGGTGTCTCTTGATTAATTGATGACACTGCTGTGTGAAAATTGATGTGATGCTGTTGGTTTGGTTTGCTGCTGCGTGAAGGCACGGATGAGGATGGAGCAGAGGAGTGGAAGGGTGAGGTAAGGGAAACGGTAGCTGTGAAAATTTTGGATAAAGGTGAGGAAGGGAAAAAAGGTCTACTGGTGTGGAAGAGAAAAAAAAAGGTAACAGTGAGGTTGGAGATAACAGTGGACTTAGTCTGAAACAGTGAGAAAAAATGGAAACGGTGAGGCAGTCACCAGTATCTGTGTTGAGAAGGCTAACAGTGAGGAAGTAACAGTGAGATAGTCACCATTACTAATGGGCTATAACAGTGAGACAGTCACCGTTACCAATGTGCTGTAACGGTGAGGGATGAAATAAAGTTCTACCGGTGTGGAAGAGAAAATAGGGTAACGGTGAAGTTGGAGATAACAGCTACCAGTGAGACAGTCACCGTTAAGGATAGGACCGTGCAACTGCAACACCTACGAGCGAACACAACAAAGAAAAGAAAATAAATAAAATAATTTAATGAAGCTAAAAAAAATAAATTAATAAATTAAATTAAATAGAATAGAATTAAAAAACAAAAAAAAACAAAGTTAATTAATAAAATAAATTATGTTTTCAAATGAATGAATTTATTTGGGTTAAAAATTATAAACAAATTACTTAAAAGAACAAATTAAAATATTTATAGGAACTTGCATAAATTATTTAACCAATTAATTAAAGAACTAATTAAATTGAAGAATAAAAATATTAATTGAATGAAATTAAATTGTTAAAATTAAATTAATTATTATAAGACTAAAAAAATAAAATGAGTTATTTATTTATAATTTAAAGAATAAATCATTAATTAATTTAATAAATGAATTAATAAACTAACTAGAATGAAAAATTATAGAAATAAAAGAATAAATAAATAAAAGTCTAATTCGCAAGACTAAGTTAATTTAAGAATTATTTAAAATGACACTAATGCTCATTAAAACGCATGTTTTAAACTAAAAACTGATTATTCTACCCAGCAAGTACAAAAACACAACACTTATCAATTATTTAATAAAAAACAACATTTTGATGTGAAAAAGTCAATAAAAATATAAAAAAGGATGTGCCAAAGAGTGTTAAAACACTGCCATATCATACTACTTTATTGAATCTTATATACAAGTTTATTCATATTTAATGTTTTTCTCCCTATAATATTTGAATTGTTTTTCTTTATTTTTCCTCCTCTCAATAAGGGATATAATATTAATTTATCTCTTTGATTAAACAACCTTGTATTTTCCCCTTTGTGTATTCAGATTGTGTTTGTTTCTTCTCATAGATTGGAAGGATCGTTGACTATTATTTTTATCATATTAGAGGATACATCATGTTGGTTTTCTAACCACTATTTTTACCATATTCATCCATGCATCCCTCATCCTGCGTTGTTGAATAGTGCCCCATCGCATCATCGAACCATCATAATTGCTTCAGCCTTTGATGTTATGGGACAATAAAAACTCTGATTCATCCGAAGTGAACTCCTGGTCAACTGAGAAATAAATCTATGAGGTAGAGGTAGAGTATAATTTTTATCAAAAGGATTTACCAATGTCCTTTGTGAGTTCAAATCACCAATGCTCACTACTTCATCGTTGAGTATCAATATTATAGAGATCAGAGGAGACATGTTTGATTCATGTAATAAGATGATCGCCTTGTATGAAGCGGTGTTTGAGGCTTCAAATCCATTATCTTGAACCAAAACATGGTATTGGTGTTGACATCTATATCTTAATCATTTTCATTCTTTTTGAAATTATATTATCATATTCTTAGGTATCATTTTATAATTAGGTTGTGTAGCATGAGTTCATTTAGGAGGGAAAGTTATTAAACCCACATGATGGATATGATCACTCTCACCTATTTTATCTGGGTGCTCTTCCTTGAATATTTTCTCCAGTCCTTAATTTTTTTTAATTTATATTATTATATATAAAATTTACTTTATTATAATAAATAATCTAGGAGCTGCTGTGTAACACCCTGAGATTTTATGAGATATATTATTTTTAATTTCTTTGATGTCCTATGTTTTACGCTACACCAAGATTATCTTGTACTATATGCAACACCATATTAACTTGCAGTATATGAAATGTTATTCCTGTCTTGTGTTGCACACAATTTCAAGATATTTTGATAGAATTCATTTCATTCAACACTAAGTATAGATTTTGTACAATGTATAAATGAACTATGTTTGGATTATATTATACACAACACCAAAGGAAGCTTTAACTACACACAACAATTACTTGTCTTTCGGACACGCAAGAGCGACCTTCCTCGATAGTTTGCATTATACGTGATACCGATTTTCACTAAACAACGATATATTATTAAAATATTATTATTTAATGGGATATAAACTAGAAATTTTGAATAGTATTAACCAAAATTTTAATTTCATATAACATTATAATTAATGTTACACATTTTTTATAACATGATATGAGAACAAAATCAATTTTTTGGATAAAAGAAGTATTTTTCAAAAAATTCAATTTTACCGCCTTTTGATGGCGCACCCATTTTAAATCTATTTTTGAAACTTTTATAAGTAAAATTTTCAACATAAATATCTTCTTTGGAATTGGGACACAAAAATTTACTTTTTTTGATAGTTATTCAATTAGGCATAAACACATGTCAGTCTTTTGATAGTTATTACTTCTTAAAAACCCGCTTTTTAGTTTTGACAACGGGAATTAATTTTAAATTAATTACTGCAACTTCTGTGTTTTTAATTTGTAAAAATGGATTTAACATTTGGAATTAGAAGCTTAGATGTTTTTAAATAGGTACCTTTTATTTTTGGGACATTATGAATAACAACTTCATTAATTATTTTATATACCATGGTTAAAGGGAAAATCTAGTAAATAAGGGTAATAAAATAATATTATAATAATACTAAATTACCCTAACACATGTCCTAATCCAATTTAATTAGATATTTTTGACCATGGGTATCCTTGGGTCGATTTTGGGACCCCATGGATTCACTTGGATGTGAAAATGACATTTTATAAGAATTAATTTAAAGTACATATAATTATAACCTAAACATATATCTTTTACTAAATTGATTTTAATATAGGGTTATATAACTGATATATATGTATATAAATATTCATTAGAAATATAAAAATATTTCATACATCATGGTATTTTATATATAATTTTTATACATTAGGTAAATATATTCATTTATGGAAATATTATGATGTAGTGATTACCTCATCAATGAAAGATTTAAATAAATGAATTTATAAATATTAAAATAAATTTAATTTGAACATTTTGATGTCATACACAAATTTTATAGATGACATTGGCATATTAGGGATGAGTTAACGCCTTTGGTATGAAGTAATAAGGTTATTATTAATTTTTAAAATTGTCAAGTATGAATAGTATCCAAAACTGACATAATTCACAACTTAAAACATAAAATAGTTTATTAAAAGATGTTAAATTATTAAAAATATATGATTATGAAAAATGGTTAATATAAGTCCAAATATTTGATAAATAACTTTTTTTGGGTATTTGTACATGACATGGTAATTACATTAACCAAAAATGTGTAAATAACATGATATCAAAGTAAAATTAAAAAGGGTAAAATAAGGGTTAAAGCAAAAAGATAAGGATAAAAATATATATTTAAAACTTGTCTAAAAATTATTGGATGATGGTTATTCGAGAAAAAATCATCTTATCTTATAATTAAATAATTTTTGGACCATTTAAAATCAAAATTGAATTTATAATAAATTAATATTTTAAGACTTTCCTAATGTGCCCCTCTCCCCTCTTATAAAAGGCCACCTACACCTTCTTCTATTCAGTCTATTTTAAGCCTTAAAGATCGGCCAAACCCTGGAAATTTCTCTTTAAGACTTCCATAGTGACATTATAGAGGTTATGGTCTTCTCAAAAGACCAACTCGAGTGCCCTAAGAGGAAATTTAAAGGAGGCACATCGAGGAGGTAGTAATCTCTTCTACCGATTCTTTCAAATTTATTTTTTATCCTACTTCCTATTATTTAGTTGTTTCATTATAAAGTAATAACATTAGTATCACTAATATACCAATATGTGATTATAAATATGAAGAAACCCTATTTCACCTTCTATCCATTCTATGAAAAACGATATCACCACGCATGAGTACGTACAACTTAATGTCTCCACACAGTGGTGTAATCTGTTTTTCACCACCACCTTACTTGGATGAGTATAATGGTGGTAATAATAACTATATATTATTATTATAACATGATACAAATTCTATGATATTTTTCACCATCCAAATCAATACTGTTCAATAATTATGGGAACAATATCATTGCTCGTGCGTACATACGACTTACCGTCTCCACGACGCGGTGTGATTCATTCTCCATATTAACCATTCCCGAATGATTATAAACTATATATAATAAATAATCATGAAATATAATACATAATAATGATACTATATTTATTTATATATATAAGTTTCATTTACTTACTTTCATTCAATTCAATAAGGAAACAAAAACAGCGTTCCTACGTACATACAATATACCGTATCCATTAACGGTGAATTCCATTTCATATATATATATATATACTGAATATATATGATATATAAATCTTTTTTACATTATATAAGTAATTAAATCATGATCTAAGTAATAATATCAAGAATAAAAAGTCCAAACATGTACGATAAATAAAACGAATATAGCCTAAAATGTTACTTTAACATGGAATTAACAAATGAATGAGTAATATAAAGTAATAAGTAAATCATATATGATATACTAAATATTATTATGATTCTGTTACAAGTTAATAATATTTTTAAACCCACTATACATAATATTATGATACATATAGAAGAAATCATACCTAAGCTAAGGGATAATTTTTCAATCTCATTTTTTTATTCAAAATTGTTTATACATAAGTATTTACTAGGGATATATTTATCATCCATGTAAATGTTTTATCAAAATGTTTTTATTATATGTATAAATTCATTTTTACCCATTTTTGAATTTTACTACATGTTATGGAAGAAATATTTCTTTTTTTACCATATGAGGTGCTTTTAGACATTTTCGGTAAAAGTACAAGGAGAATATTTTTTTAACTTATACAGAATAAATGGATTTTTATGATTTCATGAAACCTTATTTCCATAAAGATTCCTATACATTATTTCAAGATTATTTTCAAAAAAAAATCTTTTCCTTTAAAATTGTAGGACATTTTGAGAAAAGAAAACGTTTTTAAATAAGAAATGATATTTTCCTCAGGAATTAAGATCAAGTGTTTATAAAAATTATTTTCCATCTACGATGATATAGGGTAACATTTCTATCTATATTATTACTTTTATTGCGATTGAATTATTTTTATGAAATCCATTTATTTTATATGGGTTATGTTATGATGAAATGATGTTTAAGAAACTCATTTTATTTCATGGGTTATGCTATGGTGAATGTTTTTATGTTTTGTGGAACATGTAAGAATGATTTCATTATGAGATGGGTGGAACCTATATTTCCCTCCAATGAATTGGGTAAATATTTATATCTCATGAGATAGACATGAATAAAATGACATGTAAATATAGTTCAATAATGTAGGGCTGGAACAACAAGTAAATTTGGTTCAGTAATACATGGCCGGAACGGAATGTAAACTCAGTTCAGTAATAGACTATGTCCACTATGATGGTCTTGGTAGTAATTCCATGGCTACTATGGAAATCATATTTTGTGGTTATTAGTTTTCCACAATTACATGTTTTATTCCAATGCTATTCTATCATGGTTAATTTTCCTTTAAGATCCATGCTTTACGTTCTGCCAAGATTTATTTCATGTCTCAAGATTTTGATGTTTTTACATTCAAATGTTTATTGATTGTTTTATGTTATCCATGTTTACCCTCATTGAGCATTTGAGTTCACCCTTTTTATGTTTTATTTTCCCCAGGATATAAATAAAGGTTTTAGGTTGGAAAAACGGGGTAATATCTTTATGAGAGATGTTGAATATCTTTCACCATGTTAGAAGATGATGTTTTGAGTTTCCAAAGACACTAAACTAATACGGTCTTTGGGCATCTATTTCTGTAATGTATTAAGTATTCCATAAAAGAAATGTAATTTCCATGTAAGTAAATATTGGGTATCTATAGTTGGTATCATAGAAAAGGTTTAGTTAACCTTTGGAAACTAGGATGCGAGAACTTTAGTGAGATCCCAAGTGATATTTCTAAGGTATGTCTAGGGATTTTCTAATGATAAGTCAAGTATTGGTTTTAATCCTAGGGTTTTTGTGAAAATCATGAATAAACTAGGGTTAAAACAAATATATCATAGATTGAAATATTATAAGTAATTTAACATACTTATGTGTTTCTAATTTATTATATGTATTTCTCACACTTTGCTTTCTAATATTATTCAATATCCAGAACTACATATATCATAGTTAACCATTGAATTTATCAAATGTGAAAAGTATAGTAATTATGAAGATCTATTTTCTAAGTGGAAATAGAATGAAGATAATCATGAAGATGGTTTGAGTATTGGTCATATAGTTAAAGATAAAGATATTGTAAACGACACGTGAAAGGTATGTGATGTTATTCAATTATTTTTTAAATTAATCCTAAGAAGATTGAGTTTGAGAAACCTTAATACCTGATTCATATTTTATGAAATATGAAGATGATGGATCTTGAGTATTGGTCTAAGAATGAAGATGGATTAGGGAGGTGTATATATTTCAGATTTCAAAGATTATGTTATATGAATCTTGAAATATATAACCATTTTCTAGATAAGTATTAGAATAAGGATTGGAAAGGATATATTGAATAGTTATATGGAGATAGAAAATTGATTTATTGGTAAGGGGATATATTTTTAGAACACATGATTAAGGGAAAGATAACCCTTAATATATTCCTTATGTTAAGATAATGATGTTTGGATAAAGATATGTTGGATTTGAATAAGTAAATTGGATGATTCTAGTTTCTTGAAATCTAATTATGGAGTTATTGACAAGTGGGTTATGCTATCATGGATGAAGTATATGACTTTTTGGGACTTAATGAATATATCTAATAAGTTTTGTAATAAGGAAACATGCATGTTTTAAATAAGGATATCTGATAATTTAGGTTGCAATCGTGACTCAAGAGAATAAATGATTAAGGTATTCACATGTTTGGAATGTAACAACCAAGAACTTCCTTATAAGATATGGAAGATAAATATTATGTCGATTTAGTTCACCTCTTTCTAAAGTATTATATTTTATGTTTTTGGAAGGATTGTAATTTTATCCATTTATGAATAGTATAAGTTATATTATGGTTGGTGTTTGTTAGATTAATGTATAATCTCACTATAGATGGACTTATACATATTTGATTGCCTGTTCTAACCTATTTTTTGATAAAGATACATGGAATGACCAATCATTCTATTTATGGATCGTATGATCTATTAACACTTTAGGAATTACAAATTCAACTTCATTTATTTGAATAAGAGATGAAGTGGAAATTGTTCGAGGCATGACCATTGATGATATTTTACTTAAATCAAGTAATTATTACATATCACGATCTGAAACTTTAGGGAAAGGATCTTGAAAACCAAAAATGTTATCTTAATACCTTCTTATCTGATGAATCAGATGGTCCCTTAAATCATCACAAATTTATGGATTTCTGGTATTTAACTTTCTTCAAACCTTATTCTCTATCACCATCCATTGGAACTTTATGGTTAGATTTCTCTTCCATATCCATGTTTTCACATCCCACATATCTTCTCATATATGGAAACCCAATGATGAGTTCATTTGGGTGACCATTATGTTTCTAACTTTTATATTTATAATTAAT
Organism: Viscum album; assembly: GCA_963277665.1. Taxonomy (NCBI): domain Eukaryota; kingdom Viridiplantae; phylum Streptophyta; class Magnoliopsida; order Santalales; family Viscaceae; genus Viscum; species Viscum album. The sequence goes on along the minus strand of OY728136.1, from coordinate 510,225,038 downwards.
TTTTAGTATCTCTTTTTATGATGTGGGTTTCCATGAAAGAAACTTTCAAGTAGAAAACCATTTATAACCTTGATGAATTTTGAGGGAGAAATTCATTTTAAGGGGGGTAGAATGTAACACCCCAAGATTTTATGGGATAAATTATTTTTAATTTCTTTGATGTCTTGTGTTTTAATTTACACTTAGATTAGCTTGCGCTATATTAAACACCATATTAGCTTGTCGTATACTTAACACTATTCTTGTCTTGTGTTGCGCACAATTTCAAGTTATTTTGATATAATTCATTTCACGCAACACTGAGTATAGATTTTGTTCAATGTATAAATGAACTAAGCTTGGATTATGTTATATGCAACACAAATGGAATATTTCACTACATGAAACACTAACATGGCTTGTGTTACACTCAAGAGTGACCTTCCTTGATAGCTTGCATTATACGCGATACCAAGTTTCACTAAACAATGATATATTATTAAAATATTATTATTTAATGGGATATAAACTAGCTGTTATGAATAGTATTAACCAAATTTTTAATTTTATATAATATTAGAATTCAACTTACACATTTTATAGAACATGATATGAGAACAAAATCAGTTTTTCAGATAAAAGAAGTATTTTTCAAAAAATGTAGTTTTACTGCCTTTTGGTGGTGCACCCATTTCAAATCTAGTTTTTGACACTTTTATAAGTTTAATTTGACAAAATATAATTCTTATTTGGAAGAGGGACACAAAAATTTACTTTTGTTTCTTTTTTTGTTATTTATCTAATAAAATTAAAATTTTAATGAATAGTGAAAAGTACTGCATTTTAACTTGAAACTGCCTTTTTATCTAATTTATTTATATAGTTAGATTATCTTTTTAATTGTTTTTAAAGTGTAGTTAGATTATATTTTTATTATTTAATCCAATTTTAGTCATTGTAAGTAATTTTAATTTTAAATTGGACATAAACACATGTCAATCTTTTGATAGGTATTACTTCTTAAAAACCCACTTTTTGGTTTTGACAACGAGAATTAATTTTAAATTAATTATTGCAACTTCTGTGTTATGAATTTGAAAAAATGGATTCCATATTTGGAATCATATGTTTAAAATTATGTAAATCAGTATCTTTTATTTTTTGTACATTATGAATAGTAACTTCATTAATTATTTTATTTACCATGGTTAAAGGGTAAATATGGTAAATAAGGGTAAGAAAATAATATTATAATAATATTAAAATACCCTAACACATATTTGAATCCTATTTTCTTAGATATTTCTGACCATGGGTATCCTTGGGTTGATTTTGGGACCCCATGGATTCACTTGGATGTGAAAATGACATTGTATAAGAATTAATTTAAAGTAAATATAATTATAACCTAAACATATATCTTTTACTAAATCAATTTTAATATAGGGTAATATAATTGATATATATGTATATAAATAGTCATTATAAATATAAAAAATTTCCTATATCATGGTATTTTAAATATAATTTTTATACATTAGATAAATATATTTATATATGACACAATTATGATGTAGTGATTACCTCATTAATAAAAGATTCAAATAAATAAATTTATAAATATTACAATAAATTTAATTTAACATTTTGATATCATAGAAGAATTTTATGGATTAAATTTACATATTAGGAATGAGTTAATTTATTTCTTTAGATAAAATAAAATTTTTATGAATTTTTAAGAAAGTCATGTATTAATAGTATCCAAAATTGGCATAATTCATAACTTAAAACATAAAATAGTTTATTAAATGATATTAAATTCCTAAATATCTAATATTCGTTCAAATGGTTAATATAAGTCAAAATATGTCATAAATAACTTTTTTGGGTCTTTTTAAATGATATGGTATTACATTAACCCACCATTTGTATATAACATGATATCACAATAAGATTAAAAATGGTAAAATAAGGGTTAAGCCAAAACGATAAGGATAAAAAATATATTCATAACTTGTCTAAAAATTATTGTATAATGGGTATTCGAACCAAAATAAACTTATATTATAATTAAATAATTTTTGGACTATTTTAAATCTAAATATAATTTATAATAAATTAATATTTTAATACTTTCCTAAAGTTCCTCTCTCCTCTCTTATAAAAGGGAACCTCCTACCTCCCCTCTTCACTCCATTTTGAGCCTTCAAGATCGGAAAAATTATACCCATTTATCTTATAAACTTTCCTATTTACCTTCTATATATTCTGGTCTTATCAAAAGACTAACTCTAGTTCTCTAAGAAGAAATTTAAAGGAGGCACGCCGAGGAAGAGGTAATCTCTTCTACCGATTCTTTCAAATTTGTTTCTTCTTCTAATTCATATTATATAGTTGTTACATTATAATTTAATAACATATGTATTAATAATATAATGATATGTTATTATAAATATTAAACAAACCTATTTCACCTTCTATCCATCCTACGAAAAATAAAATCACCGCGCGTGCGTACGTACGAATTACCATCTCCACGCCGTGGTGTAATCTGTTTTTCACCACCACCTTACTTGGATGGGTATAATGGTGGAAATAATAACTATATAATATTATTATAAAATGATACAAATTCTCATATATTATACACCATCCACTTCAATACTGTTCAATAATTATGGGAACCATATTATTTATCGTGCGTACGTAACGTCTCCACGATGAGATGAGATTCATTCTCCATGCTAACCATTCAAGAATGATTATAAAGATAATATAATAAATAATCATGAAATATATGACATAATAATGATACTATATATATATATATATTTTTTATTTACTTACTTCCATTCAATTCAATAAGGAAACAAAAATAGTGTTCATGCGTATGTATGACCTGCCATCTCCATGAACGGTGTATTCCATTTCATTTATCTATCTATTATATATATATATATATATTTATATAATGAATATATATGATATATAATTCATGTTTTACATTGTTGATGTAATCAAATCGTGTTCTAAGTAATAATATCAAGAATAAAAAGTCCAAACACGTATGATAAATAAAACGATTACTACCCAAAATGTTACTTTTACATGGAACTAACAAATGAACAAGTAATATAAAGTCATAAGTAAATCATAAATGATATCATAAATATTATTATGATTCTTTTAAAAGTTAATAATATATTTAAATCCACTATATAAGAGTTTCAGACACATATGGAAGAAATCAGACCTAAGGTAAGAGATAATTTTGCAACCTCATTTTTTATCTAAGATTGTTTATATGTAAGAATATACTAGGGATATATTTATCATCCATGTCCATGTTTTATAAAAATGTTTTTATTATATTTATAAAGTCATTTTTACCCATTTTTGACTTTTACTGCATCGTATGGAAGGAATCATTATTTTGTTTACTATACGAGGTACTTTTTGACTTTTCCATTAAAAGTGTGAGGAGAATGGGTTTTTAACTTATAAAACATAAATGGAATTTTATGGTTTCATGAAACCTTATTTTCCATGAAGGATACTCAAAATGATTTAAAGATTATTTTCAACTAAATTCTTTTCTTTTAAAATTTCACTACATTTTGAGAAAAGAAAACATTTTTAAAGAAGAAAGGATATTTTCCTCAGGAATTAAGCTCAAGTGTTTTATCAAAATTGTTTTCCATATAAGATGACATAGGGTTTTGTTTTTATACTTATTATTGATTTGATTGTGGTGGAATTATTTTTATAAAATCCATTTTTCTTATATGGGTTATGTTATTATAAAATGATGTTTAAGAAACCCATTTTATTTCATGGGTTATGATATGGTGAATGTTTCTATGTTTGGTGGAACATGTTAGAATGATTTCATTATGAGATGGGTGGGAGTTATATCTCCTTCCAGTGAATTGGGTAAATATTTATATCTCATGAGATAGAAATGAATGGAATGAAAAATAAATATCGTTCAATAATGCAGGGCTGAAACAACAAGTAAATCAAATTAAGTAATATATGGATGAAATGACAAGTAAACCTGGTTCAGTAATAGAATATTTCCACTATGATGGTCTCGGTATAAATTACTCAACTACTATGGAAATAAAATTATGTTCTTATTAGTTTTTTAAAATTAAATGTTTTATTCCAATGCTATTCTATCATGGTTAATGTTCTTTTATGATCCATGATTTACGTACTGCAAATATTTATTTCATGTCTCAAGATTTTGATGTTTTTAAGTTCAAATGTTTATGGTGTGGTTTATGTTCTCCATGTTTACCATTATTGATCATTTGAGATCACCATTTTTTATGTTTTCTTTTCCCTGGGATATAAAAAATTCTTTTAGGTAGGAAAAAAGGGGGAAGATCTTTATGTGAGATGTTGAAGATCTTTCACCATGTTAGAAGATGATGTTCCGAGATTCCAAATACACTAAACTAATACGGTCTTTGGGAGTCTGTTTGTGTCATGTATTAAGTAATCCACAAAATAAATTTAATTTCCATGCATGTCAAGCTTGGGTCTCTACATGGTGTTCTCTCTATGCTTGTAGGTCCAATGTGGGTCGAATCACATTAAAATAATGTGTCCCATTTTCTTTCTACCTTTCTTTCTTGAAGAACACTCATATTGATCTTCCTCTTTGAATTTTATTTTTCTTAATTAATAAATAGGTCTATAAAAATATAAATTGATGCTATAATTTAGAAGATCATAACTATTGAATATATACTACCACATCAACACAACCCAAAATAATCTGTATAAGAGACTGGTAATGGTGGGTTCTATAAAGTATGATATTAATAAATTCAATTGGTAAATGATTTTAAAATATATATGATTTAAATTACTATGCTCCTTTATCATAATGATATTTTTGAAACTCTATATTCTTCAGAAAATAATGTCACCACTGTGTCTAATGATGGATAGTCCACCATTACCTATATCAATGTGTTTGTCAATTTTATTTTTAAATCCCATAGCATTCTGATTTTGTGTTTTGATGATAAGGTACATATAGAGGTTTCATATGAGTTTATTTCTATTAAAATATGGTATAAACTTGAGACTCCATATATGAATAAATAAATACTTAGAATAATTAATAAGAAAATGAGATTGTATAATTTCTAGATGAACCCTGAAACTATAGTTAGTACGCATATTGATGATTTTAACATGATCATTTTGGATCTTCTAAATATAGATGTCATGATAAATGATTAAGGCCTTTATAATATTCTAATAACCACATTACATAGATAATATAACTCTATTAATGATTCAATGATGTATGATTGGTATACTCCATTGTTAAAGTGGTGATATTTTCCTTATTATCTAAAGAACTTCAAAAATGAGTTTCTATCAAAATAGAGTTTGATGGACTAAATATTAGAGGTATAAATAAACATAGAGGAAAGTAAATGGATACTAATAAGTCTATATTAAGTTACTATAAGTCCAAAAAATAGGGTGATTAAATGTATTAGTGTAAATAACCTAGGCATATTAAAAATTTCTTCTCCCTAAAAAATTAGTTAAAAGAGAATAATGATCACTCATTACTCATAGATAAGGAATTTGATACTACTGATGTACATAATTCATTCTTGAATACCATATTCTAAGTGTGGGTCCCTAATTCAGGATTCTCTTTCCATAAGTGTTCTAAGAGAAACTACTGCTCTAATATTAGTGGGGATGAATGTTGTGATGTCTATTTAAGTAACAATAAAACTTTTTTCGCATCATAGGAATAATATTTGTATCTTAATAACTTAAATATGGAATGGATAAATTCTAAATGAGGTTATATGGGTGCCTGAATTAAAAGGAAACCTCATGTACCTAGGAGTGCATTCCCAAAAGGGATACATATTTTGTTATGTATCTAGAATTATTAAGATTTCTAGAGGATTATTCACTCTAAAGAATGGAACTTTCCTTAATTTAATATATTTCATAGATAGTAAATGACTTTTGAATTAGTAAAAGGCCACCCATGTCCTAGTGTTTGATAATACTATGCTTCGACATAGATACCTTGGGCACATAAGTAAAAAGTGTTTAATGAATAGAGTAAGTAGAGGATATAAATTAAAATAATCCTTAGTGACCCCCCTTTTTTAAGGATTGTGTGTTTCTAAAATCTAGGTGTGTGAGTTTAAAAAATTCAGTGCATAAATATATGCCCCATTTGAATATTTATATTCAAATCTATAGGGTCAATCTAGAATTTCCTCCCATGATGGAGGGTATTACATTCTGAGATTTAATGATGAATTATTATTTAAACACTCAATTTATATATTTAAACACAATTTTGATATTCTTGAAATAGTTAAGAATTATAATTCCATCATTGATAATCCAATAGAAATGAAACTGAAAACCATGAGAACTAATAATCAGTTATAATACTTGTATAAAAAATTTATTGAATTCTATCATAATAAAGGTTTCCCTAGATATCAAAAAATTATGTAATGCAACAACCCTGACTCCAGTAATCTAGAGCTAGTGGTTAATATACTACATTGGTTCAAAGTATAATAGATTTCATCCCACATGTTAAAATAGATTAGTTGAATTGAGTCAATAGTTAAAAACACGATTCTCATATTACAATTAGACACATGAAGTAAAACATAAACTTTCAGTGATAACTTTATTATCTCTTATAGTATATCCTTGAATTAATTTAAATATCACTTCATAGTACCCTAGGTAATGGAAAAATTAATAAAGGGTGAGTCCAAATGCATAGTTTTGGAAATAATACTACCAGATCTATCATAAAGAAAACATGAATAATATGAAAGAGGTAAGAAATAATCAAATATACCACATAACTAATATCATGAAAGGGGAACATATCCATGGATGAAATAATAACAAAAATAATTACATGGATAAAAATAACTAATATCATAATTATATAATCTATAATACCAAGCATTATAATATTACTACTAAAGCTGTATGGGAAGACATCATATATAAATAGGTATGGAATATTCAAAATAGCAAAAAAAGTTTGTCTCTTAAGACCTGTCGATGTATTAATGGGCTATAATGAGCCCCTACCACCGCATTATAAGTATAATTCATTAATCATATGATATAAATGAATAGAAATATAGTACATAATCATCATAAACATTCATAGTTAAAAACTAGTATATGAAATACCAATATTTTAGGTAGTTAATAAATAGAAAAATACGATCATAATCCATTTAGATAAATAAGGTGGATTATAGAATTAAATTGTACCCCCTATGAAGTATAATAATCCTAAAAATATGTTAACATATATGAGAATACATTTAAAATAATATTCAAACCTTTCTTTGAAAACATGAGAAAAATATAATTTTTTCTCATAGAAATTTAAATATAGATGTCCAAAATAATGAAAAAATACCTTTATTTAAAAATAACTATGGGAACTTGTAAATTGAGCTTAAAATAAAATAATAGTTATACTGGTGGAAAAATTTATTCATTATAAGACATTAAAATACATATATCTTTTATTATTTTGGTAAAAAGTAAAACATAACTCATTCAGAAAACAATAAGAAGAATTATTTTTATCCTTTGTAAATAATTTAAAATATAGTTGAAAATGATTTTAAACAATCATTGTAGTATACTAAAATAATTATTGAAAACATTACAGAGAATGTAGATATAAAGAAGAAGGATTATCAACCAAAATAAGAAATAAGATTAGTTTTCCTTACAAAAAACTTTCTCTGTTGTTTTCAGTATCAACATAAAGATAATGCATGGAAAACATTTAATAAATTTATTTAATTAGATGAGATGGAAATATATGTATTTTAAAACAGAAAAATTATATAATTCACCTAATGGAAATTTAAACATAAAAAATATATAATTAAAATGAAATTGTAGAATAAACCCTTTCCTTAGATTTCTGCTTGGTCAAACACACTATAACATCTTGTATAATAAAAACATATTAATTATTATTGGAAACTAATGAGACATTTTATTTCTATGTGTTTTTTTTGATTCATTTTCAATATTATCACTATCAAACCTGTTGAGTTGGTGTGTTGGATGTGGTGTAGCCATTGACATGGTGTGGTGAGGCATGCTGGATTTGTTATTCACCATGTAAATAACTACATGAGATATTAATGTTACTAATAGTAGGAAAGTGGTGGATTTAATAGAGAAATGTGAGATACCAAAATGCCGGTCATGGTCATACTGATAGATAGGTTGAAGCTATCAAAGAAATAGAAGCACCCAGATAGAGATGCATCATGAAAAGATCAGTTGTTGTGTTCTAGTAGGATTGTGGATTATGTATACTGAAAAATATTTAAGAAAAAATAATGTAATTCATAAAATTTTGGTGTCACAAATCTGTTTAGATTCCTGAAAGAATTATTCATGAAGGATAGGTGAGTTGTGAAGGGAAAAGTTGGTAATTTATATGATTAAGAAAAGTTTAATGAACAAAGAGTTTCTATGAAGTTTTGTGAATAAAGGAAGTTTCAAAAACATAAAAGAAGAGTTTCAAGAAAAGTAGATGGTCAGAAATACATTTTAATAAAGGGAAAGAAATATATATAAATATTTATCTACAACTCTCATTTGGAGTATCCAGACTTGTTGAAGATTTGAAGGCTCTGAATTCATGATAGATTTTTAGGAATGATTTTCTTGTATGCAGGTTTAATAATAACATTATTTTAATAATGAATTTATGTTTTATAAAGGGTTATAAAGCTTTATAAAAGGTTTTCAGTTTCATGAAAGTGTGAATTTTCATGAAAAAATAGGGAATTTTTGTGAAAGTGTTGTAAATTTTTCACAAAAAAATTATGATTCGTTGAAAAAAATGTGATTATAACATATTTCAGACCTTTTAAAAGAATATATTACATGAAGGATAGTTCAATAGGGAATTATAATCTAATTAATTGTTGATTTTCACAAAAAAAATTGTGAAGCAGAAGATTTATGATCAATAGGAACTAATCAGTGCATCAATAATCAGACAATGAATTCATGTATTTTTTTATGAGCAAAAAATAATTCCCTCCTAAATTAGTGAGCAAAGGGAGAGGGAAAAGGGAGTGACCCTTGTGTGGAAGTGGACAAAACCCTAAATTTTCTAAAGGTAATTTTCTTGGAATGGAGTGACCACATCTAGAAAATTGTATCCAAATCACTATAGAAGATTAGTGATTTTTTTTAACATCTATATACTGATAGTGTGTGCTCCTTGGATATAGCCCAGTGTGGGTGAACCAGGTAAAATTCTTGTATCATGTGTGATTTCTTGTGTTATATTATGTAAGATGAAAATAAATGCATGTGGATTGAGTGATCATCAATATTATCTAAATAAGTCCAATATAAACAAACCATTTAATCAGTTCATCACTTAATGGGTTAAAAAAGAGATACCCTATAAATTATTTCATCCAATATCCATTAGGATAGTGACAATTTCAAGAGTATGTGGGGAAACACTAACAAGTTTGATATCATGATTCAACCCCTCCCAAGGTATCTCTCACTAATGTCCCCTATGGGTCCAAAAATTATTTAATTTTTTAAGAAAATATTTTAGTTATATTAACTTACCATAATCCTTTTTACTTCGTCTATTTCCATCTTTTATATATTTACTGAATTGGAAAAGTTTATATCAAATGTTTTGAGATTGTTTGGTATAGTCAAAAACCACTTTGGTAGGTTAACCATGGTCAAATGGGTGATTAATATATCATATAAAGAACATTATTCCTAATATAATTATCATTTTTTACATTAAATAAAATTTTATAGCCAACTATGAAAGGCGGTAATGAAAAATTAAGCCCATCGTTTCATGGAGATGGTAGTTCATACATACACATGAACGACATTTTCATTTTTCTAAAGGATGAAAAGGAAATGAAATAGATTAATGTTTAATTTTATAAAATCAAAACCATATTATAAATATAACATTTATTCTTGAAATACATCCTTATTACCAAACATGTAATGCATAAATGAAAAATGGATCACATTACTTTGTGGAGGTGGTATTTCACACATACGCATGAGATACATTATCATTTTCCAATATATAAAAAAAGAGAATAATTTTTTTACCAAAAATATAATAAAATATTAGTATATTATAGATAATTATGTTGTCATATCATAATGTTAATGACATGTTTCAAGAATTTAGAATATGAAATAAACATGAAATAAAGATATAACTCTTCTTTGGAAAACCTCATTTATATTACACCATAATCCTTTATAGGTTGGGATATTGGTGAGAATAAGACTTATAAGAAGTGTATTGAATAATTTTGGAGTTATTTGGGTTGGTATTGGGTTATCTATGTGGATTAAAATGTGTGAATATGTGAGAATATGAGTTTCCATTTTATAAGTGAGGGGAGTGACACACTCATAATTATCCTTAATTTTAGATTAATATAAATGTCTTACTCACATGAAAGTTAAAAAAATTTATTTAAAATATAGGATTATTATTAGTATTAATAAAATCATCTAAAGATTTTAATGATATTTTAATCCTTTTCTCTTATTTTTAACTACTTTGTTAACTCTTTTCACAATTATTGTGGTGACAAATATTTAATATATTTACTACTAATTATGACCAACAATGAAACTAACCTCATTAAAAAACATTAAACTCCTTATTCCAAAAATTAAGTATATTTTATAATATTATATTTCATTAATTGTTAAATGTTAATTTAAAAATATCTATGTGTATTGTGATTAAAAATATTTTAAAAAAACATTTTTAAGTATATAAACTATTCTTTAACAAAATCATGTAAAATATCGATTACCATGGAATAAATTGAATTATTTTCAATAAAAGTAGAATAATTTAACATTAAAACCAAACAAAAACCCAAAAAAGCTTATGAATACTTGATTATAATAAATTAACAAAAAATAATTTTTATTTGAATAAAAATATTACTATGATTTCTAAAATGTCGATCATGGATTTATGAGTTCAATATTATACTTTTAATTAAATTATATTACATATTATGTATATATTGTTTCTAAAAAATGGTTTTATAATAGTTCAATTCAATGTAATTTCATGATGATGTCATAAAAGTGATAGTATTTGAAGAATCATCCTTTTTATTATTCTCCCAAAAATCAACTATTTTTTAAAAATATCAAAAATTATTCCTTTGTCAATTTTTATGTAATTATTCTAAAAATATTTTTCATTTTATAAAATTAAAATTTTAACATTTAAAAATTAATCTATTAAATAAAATCATGAATAAAATATCATTCTACAAAGAAATTTGAATGCGTATAATAAAAGTTATGATTTACCTATTTAAGAAGATTAATGTATATTTGTTTTAAATTTTGGGACAAAGTCTATTTTATTATGAAATGAAGAAATGGGAAAACAATTACTGGAATATAGGGACCCATTACATGGCTCATTTTCCTAGAGGAATAAATTATTATAGATAAACATGGCCCATAAGTCCATGAACAATGGACCTAAGTTGACCATAAGGCCCTGGGTGTCTCACCACTGCACCACTACTACCTGATCCCGATCTTATTCTCCCACCACTAAAGTTTATCCAACAAAATCATTATCCCACTAATGATCATCCCCACCACTTGAGAAACCTTCAGTCTAGCACTAGCCTTGCCCATCACTCATGTTTTCTCTTATCGTCGGAGGTTACCAGCCAGCCTGTGTACCCACCGATTACCACCCCCTTAGTCCACCAATGATCACATCCACCATAACTGACATCACCCAACACAACTACATCCAAAATATTTTTTGATGTTTCACCGTCTGATTAGCATTTTCACCACCAAAATCTTGCCCGTGCGCACAGTTCTTAAAGAATAATCCCACCACAAATATTTGGGAGAAAATATGTTATAGGTAGGGGTTAAACATATGACCCATTTTCCATTAGATGTGTTAAATGGTTTTCGATCACCAACTAATCTACACCTCATTGGCATAAGATTCATGGATATTATATTTTTCCTCTATTATATAATTTCATACTATTTTTTTGGGTTAAAAGTCAGTTCTTAAAAAAATATGGGTAATACTTTTTCATGGATTCTTCAGCATCCCAGGTTTCCTCCTCTAGTTCTTGATTTCTCCAAAGACCATTCACTAGCTCAGTTATATAGTTCCACAGTACTTTCTCTCAAGTTTCATGAATTTGGATAGCACTTCATTATAAAATAAGATAGTTTCCAACTCTATTTTCTCATAGGTGAGTATATATGTTAGATACAACAAATATTTACATAATAAATAAAAAAGTAAGATTCTATGTAGCATAGAGAGTTTGGGTGGTAAATCTATTCGGTCAAACAAAATTACTATTAACTCTGAATTTTCAAAAGGCCCAATATACCTTAGGCATAACATCCCCCTTTTTTCTAAATATTAAAATTTCTTACATAGAGAAACCTTTAAGAATTCATGATATCAAACTTGAAATTCTATATCCTTACTTCAGTTATTGGTATAACTGTTTCCCTTTTTCAATATGCATTGATATGATTTTGAATAGAATAAAATTTCTCACTTGTATCCTCGACCAGTTCTTGGTCTACCAAATTTATTTTTCCATCTTCTTCTAAACTTGTTGGAGTATAGATATCATACCATACAACACTTCATAGGGTGTTTTATTTATGATTGAATGAAATATATTATTCAATGAATATTCTACCATAGGTATATACTAGTGTCAAATATCTTGAAAGTCATGTGAGAAAGATCTTAAAATTACTTCTAGTGTCTAAATAGTCCTTTAAAACTACCCATTAGTTTGAGGATGATAGGTGATGCTCAAATATATTTAGATGTTAATATACTTATGAACAACCTTCTATAATTTCAATGTGATATAAGGGTCATGATCAAGTAAAACTGAAAGAGGCACACCCTGATGTTGAACAAATTCATTAATATAAAGCTGATCAAGGGGATCAATGGGTAGATTTTCTATTACTATTAGGAAAAGTGAAGACTTTTTAAGGTGAACAATAACAAAAAAATATTGCATTATATTTCCTCGGAGTATTTATAATTCTAATGATAAATTCCATTGTAACATTTTCCCATTTCTATATTGGTATAGTAATAGGTTCTATGACTCTCTTAGGACAATGTCTTTTAACCATTACCTACTATCACACCAAGAATCTAGACATATATTCCCTAATTTCCCACTTTATACCACCCCACAAATTTTTTTCTTAAATCCATGTATATATTTGTGATACTATGGTGTATAGATAAATTTAATCTTTGTTCTTTATCTAGCAATTCCCTCTTCAGCTCTAGAATAGAATAAATATATAAAATCTTTCCAAAAATCCACATTCTATATTTATAGATTAAGTCTGTTATTTACCATCATTCACTACATCAATATTACTTTATAAGTCCTTATCATCCAGATGATACTTATCTATCTTTTTAAATAAATATAGTTTAATAATTTCTTATAAAACAAATGATGCTTCCCCTTTATTAAAAATTACCATACCCAACTTTACTGAATCTATAAATAAAGTATCCTTGTTAATTATCATCATAGATAGGACTCCATGTCCACTCATACTGAATGCATCAAACACCTTATTCTCCTTTATATGATGGTAGTATATCAAGAAATCATAGTATATGAGTATTTTTAACCATATTATTTGCATCATGTTGAGTTATTTCTAAGGTAACATGTACTTAAAATTTTTTCGGTCTATAAATATATCATATCTTTAACCATATATATAGTTCCTCAATATATATTTATGGTAAAATCATATATACCAACTAAATTTCATGAGTTTTATAGTTCTATTCATGGATCTTCAATTTCCTTGATGCACAAGCAACAACTATATCATTCAACATTAGGACACAACCCATCCCTTTATTCATAGCATCGACATATATTACAAACCCTTCCTTCCCTGATGGTAAATTAAATACCAGTGTAATAAAAAATCTCTTCTCTATATCTTAAAAACATTCTTTTCATTCCATTTAGTATGTGAATGTAACCAATTTACAAGTCAAATTGGATAACATAATGTCCAATCATGATTTTTTTTAACAAACCACTGGTATTAACCAATTAAACAAATGAAACTAAATATCATAGTTATATTGATCAATGTAGTCCTTTATTTTGATACCTTTATCTTTTAATGATTAATATATATATCCTATCCTTGGAGAAAAAACAAAAAATAAAAGAAATTTCGTTGAGAAAAAAATCAAACTTACTGAATTTCCCATATTATTAATTTTCTCTAAGAGTCTTAAGAATTATTCACAAATGATTCTCATGATCTTCATGTCTTTTAAATTATATCAAGATATATTATATTAATATAACCATGAAGTTATCAAGATAATCCTTTAATAATATATTAATTAGATCAAAAATAAGAAGAAGGAGAATTAGTCAATCTTAAGGGAATTAATTCAATTTCATAATGTCCTTACCTAATACTAAATGTTTTCTTTGGTATATCATCATTATCCGCCCTAAATTAATGATATCTAGAGAAAAGATCAATTTTTGGAAAAATACTTATCTCCTTTAAGTATATCAAATAGGATATAAATGTGTGGAAAAGTATACTTAATCTTTATAGTAATGGAATTAATCCCCATGTGATTAATGCACAACCACATAGACCCATCCATATTTTTCAAAAATAGGATACGGGATCCCCATTTTAAAATTACATGGAATATAAATCCCTTATCACACAACTCCTATAATTTTTTCTTCAACTCTACAAATTACACAATGTTCATTCTATAGGGTGTCTTAGATATTGATTTTTTACCAGTAATGACTTCATTCTAAGAATCAACTTCATGCTTTAGTGGATTTCTTGGTAACTCTTTAGGAAAAAAATCAATGAATTATTGTACATTAGGTACATATTATATTTTAAGGTTTCCTTTACCATCCATATGTTTCATAATATCTTCTTCTTCTATAACTTTATTAAGTGAAGCTACTAGAGGTGGATCCAAATATGATTCTAATGATGAATTATCCCCTCTAAAGACATGGGATTACAAACCTCTTTATTGAGTAATAATCTCATTATCATGGAAATATATTGTCACATTATAATTTAAAATCTGGTCTATAACATATATTCTATCAAAATAATCCACATGTATAATAACCATGTTTACAAATAGTTTATGTCTATGTATCATAATGGTGACTTGCTGAAATTATCTTATCTCAATAAGATTTACACTATGAGTCTTGATTGAAAACTCCCTCCTTAATGTCCTGGGTAAATATTTAATGTTCTTGGAAGACATGGAATATATAAAAGTGTGTAAAAATCCAATATCAAAAAAATAATTTGCTATGTTTGAGGTTAGAATCAATATACCTTCCATGATATTATTAATAACTTCAAATTCAACTGTAGTAACTATATAATACTAGCCTTATATCATTGTCCATTTATGAGGTAAAATTTTTGGATGCTTGGGGAATTCATTTGAATAGTGAACAATCTCCCTATAGTTAAGGTATTAGAAATTGGAGACTCCTTTTAGCCCCTTAAAATCACGAGCCTCATGGCCTTTCTCTCCATAATTGAATCAAACCCCAATTCTCTACAAGCATGTACCATGGTGTTTCTTTCCAAAAATATTACATGTTGTAAATTCTACCGTTACCTTATTCCCTTATCCAATTTTTCTTTTTTTAGAGTGTTGACCTACCTTATTCTTTTCATTATTTCCATAGAAAACATAAGACTTAGAGAATTTTTTTCTCTATCTCTATAGAACTAGATAATATATCCTAATATACTGAAAAATTATAAGAGACTAATGAAATTTTGAGGATAGGTTTTATCCCATAAAATAAGTGGTCAATATTATTTCTTGTATTACATACATAATCAGTAGTATCAGTTTACAACCTTGTAAAGTTAGATTCATAATAAAAAATATTACCCTTTTCCTTTTTCTTTATATTGATTAATTTAATTTCTATATCATCTCATTACACATGATGAACTTATTTTTTGAATAATATCTCTATAAAAGTATTTTATTCGATAATCTCTATATCATATTCCTTTTTAGTGTTATGGACCAATGAACACCATTAATCTGTTCTCTATTCATTTGATAAATATAAATGATAACTTTTCCTCTTTTACTACTCCCTAAAGTGAGAAATATATTCTCTAAAGACATGATCCATTGCTCATCTACTAATAGATTAATACTCCTATCGAATGATAGAGGTTTTTGTCACATGAAGTATTCCAAAATTGCTACACTATGTTGGGAAATAGTAGGTTTATCTATATGGTTAAGATTATTTTTCATTATCTAAGTCAATTAGCCTAATATATTTATAATCCAAGCATCTCTAGAACCAGACTCTTCGACTTCATTGACTTGATCATGAGGTAAATAATTACATAGGTTTCATGTGTTGATGTGGTTTATGTTACTTCTACTAGGCACCATTTATTAATAATATTATATATTGAATTAACTCATAACATTAGGAATATTGAATCAAAATATATGCTTCCTTTTTTAGTAAACTATTCTTGAAAAGTTTCTTAAATATCTTCAGGTATTTTCATAACATTTTCATGATGTTCTAGTATATTCTTCAAGATTTAGTTCTCAAGGTTTCTACTAGACATTTTATAATATCAACTATAACAATAAAAACACCAGTAAAATAAATTTGGTTGTTACTTTACTACATTTGATTAAAGTAAAAGTGATATCATCTAACAAGATCAGATATTTTATTAGTATTAAGAGAAAATATACATACATGATTATAACAAAAAAAACATGAGATATAACATAAAATTATAGTAAGAAATTTATTATCTCTTCTAGTATATATCTAAAATCATCCAAATTTCACATCTTCTTATCCTATAGAAATTAAAAAATAATAAACGGTGAGCTTTGATGCTCAGTTAGGGAAAACATTCAATGGAATCTATCATAAATAAAACTTGAATAATAAATAAGAGATAAACAATAATCAAATATACCATATAACTAATATCAAGAAAGGGGAATATATACATGGATTACATAGAAACATAAATAATTATATGGATAAAACCAACTGATTTCATAATTATATAATGCATAATTTTGAATATCATAATCTTATATTCAAGGCCTTGTGCCACGAAATAATGTGTAAATAGGTAAGGCATGTGCCAAATACCAAAATTAGTTTGGCTCATGAGACCTACCAATGGATCAAGGGGATATAATGGGCATGCAATTTCACTTACTAAGTCTAATTAATTTATCATATGAAAGAAATGAATACCAATATAGTATAAAATTAACATAAACATTTTTATTATAAAGCTAGCATAAAAGATGTTAATATTTTCCAATTTAATAAATATAATAAAATGATAGCAATCCATCCAAATAAATAAAATGGATGATATGATTAAATTATATCCCTTGTTAAGTATAAAAATCCTTAAAGGACATTGAAAAATATGAAAATTCTGTTAAAAGAATATTTTAACCTTTCTTTAAAAACATGATAAAAATATCCTATTCTTTTGACAAAATGTTAAAAAAATATTGATAAAATGCTTTCTTTGAAATTAATCATTGAAACTTATAAATGAAAATTTAATGTAATGAATATTTATGATAGTGGGAAAATTATTTAATTTTCTAAATATTAAAACAAAGATTCGTTCCACATTATTGGTAAAAAGTAAAAAGTATCTTGGTTGGAAAACGATAAGAAGATTCCTTTTATTTTTTTTAAATAAAGTCAAATATAGTTGGAAATGATTTTTTAAAATAATTGGAGCATATTGAAAACATTATTTAAAACAATATATAGAACATGGACATGGAGGAGATATATATTCGACCAAAAATAGAAATAAGGTTGGTTTTCATTAAAAACATTTTCTTAGTCATTTTAAGTACCAAATAAAGGAAAATGAATGGAAAAACTATGAAATAAATGTAAATAAAAAACAAATTAATATATATATATATATATATATATATTAAAAGGTAAATATCATATTATTCCCCCAATTAAAATTTAAACAAAAACAATCTCGAATAAAAATGATATTGTAGAATAAACCCTTAACATGGATTTTCACTTAGTCAAATTCATTCCAACATCATATATAATAAAAAGATATGAATTATTTAACTTCCTAAAAAATATTTTCAGGTTTATTACTTAATAATTATCTATTTTACTTCATTTATTACTATGTATTATATAGTTACTAAATTGGTTAATTTCATGTCCGATGTTTTGAGGATATTTGGTTCATAAATACAAAATAACTCTGATATGATATCCATGGTCGAAGGAGACATTTATATATAATGTCAAAAATATTATTCATGATATAATTATCATTTTTATATTTTAAATAAAAATTTATAACCAATCATGAAATGTGGTCATGTAAAATGAAGCTCATCTTTTCAGCGATACAATAGCATGTACAATCATATGAACAACATTTTCATATTTGTAATAAATGAAAAGGAAATAAAATAGATAAAGGTTTAATTTTTCATAATCATAATGATATTATAGATATAATATTTATTCATTAAATCCATCCATATTACCATCTATGTAAAGAAAAAAAGATAAATAGATCACATCTCTTTGTAGAGCCGATAGTTCACACGTATAAATAAGTGAAATTATCATTTTATAACAAATGGAAAAGGAGATAAAAAAGGGGTTTAATATATAAATAATTACATTTAATTATATTTTATATATAATTTTTTAATATATTAATGTTTCATTTTTTCAATGAGGTAAAAGAGTAGATAAAAATGAAAGAACTTGGTTAAGATTTATACCTCTTCTTTGGAAAACCTCCTTTAGCTCAAGCCTTATTAGGTTATTTTTTAGTGATATTATGACCTATATATAATGATTATAATATTAAAGTATAAATTTTGTTAGGTATTGGTCAAGATCAGTGTCTCAAAATGTGTGAACAAGTGAGAATAAGAGGTTACCTTTTATTAGTGTAGGGAGTGACACATTTGTAAATATCCTTAACATTAAATTTATATAAATTCTTATTCACATAAAGGTGGATCAATATTGATTTATTTAGATTATAGTATGATTATAAGTATAAATCCATCAATTTAAATTCTTTTTTAAAAAAATTATGACATTTTCAACCGTATCTATTAGTTTTAACCCCTAGAGAACTCTTTTAACAATTAATGTGGTGATATATTTTTACCATATTTAATATTCATTATGACAAAAAAATCCCATTTAAAAATTAGGAAATCCTAATTCAAAATATGAAATAAATTTTCAAATTTTTAATTTCTATAGGTAGTAAAGTTTAATCTTAAAACAAGTATGTGCGTCACGATAAAAAATAGTTTTTAAAAAATATTTCTTTTTTGGTATAAAAATGATTTTTCATGAAAATCATGTAAAATTTTGATTCACTTGGAATTAATTGAAATTTTATCAATAAGAGGATAATTTTACTTTTAAACTAATCCAAAACAAAAAATAATCTTGTGAATACTTGATTAGAGAAAAAGAACCAAAATAGCTTTTATTTGAATTAAAAAATTACCTTGATTTCCAAAATCTAAAGCTATATCAATATGTTCAATATTATATTTTAAATGAATTATAATAATTATTAATTATATATATTTTTTTAAAAAATGTTTTACAAGCTTTCAAGTTGATAACATTTCATGACGTTATCACAAAAGGTACAGTGTTTGAAAAATTTATATTTTTCACCATTCTCCCAAAAACAAACAATTTTTGAACAATATAAAAAATTATTCCTTAATAAATTTCAATGTTAGGATTCTAAAAATAATTTCAATTTTATCAAATTAAAAATTATGACATCTAGATATCAAAATTTTAAATAAAATCCTAAACTAAAGCTCTTTTAGTAAAAAAGAATGTGTGTAGAAATATTTTCAATTTATATATTGTATAAGATTCCTAGATATTACATGGAAACCCCATAATATAATAGTTTAGTCAAGAATATGAATATAACTATCTTATAGAGGGAGAGAAAAATTCTATTACACTCAGGTTTGCCTCATTCTTCTTTGAAAGAAGTTTTTACTATTACAATATATATGATTAATTATTTCCATACGACTATTAATTGTTTTAAAACACATATATAAATGTAGATAGGATGGTTAACATGTTTTATAGACCTTATATTCTTTGGTTTTACTACTTATACTCATATTATAACTAATATTTTGGCACATATTGAAGTCAAGTATGTGTCTGTAGGCTATCTTGTGGGTGTTAAGGGCTACATGCTGTAGATTTCTAAGACTAATTACAAGAAGTGTACCAAAATTCATGATTTATTTTTTATTGATAATGTTTTTAATAATAGGAATATTTAATAATATGATAAAATTATAACTCCCAAACCTTTGGGTGTTGAGGTATCTTTGGAACCTTAGAAATAGACTGAACCTGAGACATCCTCCAATGTTCCTCCCTAGTTGATTCATAATGAATCTAATTTTGGATTCTAGTTAGATGAAGAGGGAGATGATGGACTTAGGAATCACAAGTTAATGTGAGATAAATTCATGATAATTATTCATCCACATACTCAGTTTAGTCAAGATGATTTGTTTTCCTATGTGTTCAAAATTTCCCTTGATATTAATGATGATAATTCAAAAACCGTCAACCAAGATTGAAATTTA
Source organism: Viscum album (assembly GCA_963277665.1). NCBI lineage: Eukaryota > Viridiplantae > Streptophyta > Magnoliopsida > Santalales > Viscaceae > Viscum > Viscum album. Next base: position 510,204,172 of record OY728136.1, on the reverse strand, counting down.
ATGAATCTAAGTATTTATTTTTTGTGGTGAAAGATGAAATATAATACCTTCATAAAAATAAAACATGGATAGTTGTAACCAAACCTAATAATGAGAGAGTTATAGGTTGAAGTGTATTATTAAATGGAAGGAAGTCAACATCGATGAAATGAAAATTACATATAAAGGCTGTTTAGTAGTTAAAGGATTATTATTTCATAAAGGGATTGGATATATAGATATTTTTCCCTTTTTTGAAACATTCATATATTATATTTTTTAGCCTTTACTGGCTATTACAATTTTCATATAGATAAACTAGATGTGAAAATGACATTTTTCCATTGAAAGTTGGCTAAAAGAATTTACGCGATTCCCCTAGAATTATTTTTATTATATTTAAATTATGATCAAGATTTTATTTTATAAATATCATTATATGTACTTAAAAATTGCTCCATATGATTGTATAAATAATTTTATTCCTTCATGATTGAAAACAATTTTAATAGAATAAATTATAATACATTTTTTTATTTCAATATTCTTACAAATGAAATTATTTACTTATTATTGAATGTTGATGACATGATTCCTATTTATAATAGCATAAGGATTATTAATAATGTAAATATACAATTTAATAATAATTTTTTGATGAATTATTTGGGTAGTTCTCATTAAGATAGAAACCATTGGAAATAATGATACTATGTATTATATTTCTATAAGTGTTCTTATATTATGAATGTGTTAAAGAAGTATCTATTTAGGCATCTTAAAACTATTAGTGATACCCTGGATTATCACTTCAAGATATCCTAGTCCTAGTGCCTAATATATGAGGCTAATGTACCCTTTATATAGAAAATATTGAATGTTAATTTGGGGTCCATCCTTTTGTATGATGTGATATTCTCTAGATTAGAAATTAACATTATCATTTGCACTTTTAGAAGGTTTATGGTCCCCTTTTCATGAACTGAAATGGATCTTGAGTTATATTTTTATGTATTTTGACCTATGTATTTATTTTGGAAATAATAGCAGCTATGATAACTATATAATGGGATTTTTTATTTTTATTTTTTTATCTAATAATGATACACTTAAATCTATAATTGGATTTTTATTTTTTCCTTTAGTTGACATGTTTATTTTAAATTTAACATGAAATCATTTTATTCTTGTCCACTAATGAGGTATAATACACTACTTTAACGAAATTTATTAGAGAAGTTATTTGGCTACAAGGTTTGATTTATTAAATGAATTTTTTATTCAGGTAATATTGATGTGTATTGTGATAGTCAGTTTTCAACATATTTATCTATAAAACATGTTCATCATGGTAGGTCAAAGCATATAAATATTAGGTTTTATTTTCTTAAGTTATTAATGCTGGGATGATGTGTGCCTATAAGATGCACAATTTCAATAACCCGACTAATTTTTTTGACTTAGGTTGTTCCATTATTTAATTTTTGGTATTGTTTATGATTGTTTAATATAGTCCGAATATAATAAAATACATTATGAGAACACCATCATACATAATAATTTTTATTATTATGGTCTATATTTGTGATATATTCTATCAATTTTTTGTCTACAATAAAATTTCTTACCCTTAATTATAGTTTTTACTACACTTACCCCACTTAATTTTTTTCATACACGTACATATTGGTTCCTTTGTGCATGTTATGCATTTCATTACTCTTAAATACCATTTACCATTACATATATCTTTGATTACCATAGTTTTTTAGTCCCCTATATATGGTTTATTTTAATCATATATATAAAATTTATTGGATCTTATATTCTAGAACCGATACTCTTACATATTGTATAATCTTGAATATGTCAGTACCCTTACATATAGTTTTTACCTTTACATTATTGTTTTTATGAATCTTATGTTTAATTTTATTCATATATAATATTTTTATCCATGGAATATTTGAATTATGTTTTTATTATTATGACTTTTCTTTTCCAAGGATATTATAACCATTATTCTCTTTGATCTAACAACCTTGCATGCACCCCCTTGTCATTTTGGATTGTTTATATTCCCTCTCATAGATTGGATGAATCTATGGATATTATTTGAAACATGTTACTAGTTATTATTTTATGGTTTATTTATCACATGGTCAGAATTATCTAACTTCCTTTTCAATCATAGTTGTCCATGCATCCTTTATCTTGCATTGATTGTGAGTACCCCATCACATCCCCAAATCTTTAATATTGCCTCAAACTTCACAGTTATACGATGATCACTAACTGATTTAATCTAGGAGAACTCCTAATTCATAGAGATACAATTCAAGGAGGGAGATAAGGAGGATAAATTTGACCCAATGAACTTATCGATTTTTCTTTTAAGATTGATGAACCAATACTTACCACATGATCCCTGATTAGAGCTCTAGTGGAAATCAGAAGAGAAAAAATAGATTTTTAGAGAGGAATCATCGCTTTACACAAAGTGGATTCAAATAATTTAGATATTTTATCTACATCCATAACTAGGTCTTTGTGTTGAGGTCTGAATCTATAAACAATTTTCATTCATTTTATTATTATATTTTTTTTATTTTGATGTATCATTTTATGCTTTAGGTATGTAGTGTGAGTTCATTCATGAATCCATGTTTCTAACTCCATGTGATGGACTAGATAACCACCCCTTGATTATGCTAGGTTAGATTCATTTTATAGTTTCTCTGGACCGTTATTTTTTGAGTCCCTTTGTAAAATTGATGCTTTATTTTTTTCATAATAAACAATCTGGGAGGTGGTGTTGTCTTCAAGCATATAGGGCCAACATGGGAATTTTTTTTCAAAAGTGTGTGTACTTTTTATTTTCTTTTTTTTTGATAAAATAATTATCCTCTTGAACATATTCATTAACTTTCATTTGTTTTTTAAAAATTAAATTATTTTTTAATACAAACCATAAACCATTACTATAAGTTAGTGTCTCTTGGATATTGAATATATACTTCAACATCAACAAAACCAAAAAAAAATTATTTTTTATTTAATGACAGATTTTAAATATGTTGATTGTTCTTTTTCAAAAACAAAAATACTTAAATGGTCACAAATTGTTTCATTAAGGGGGTTTATTTTTTTAAATTTGAATAAAAATGATTATTATTTAATAAATTTATATTGGTAAAAAATCCAATATAATAATAAATATTGTTTACAATCATCACTATTGGTATATATTTTTGGTTTTTCTAGAAAATATTGTTGTTCCCACCACAATTGATGAATATTTTTAGTTATTTTATTCTATTTTTTGTAATAGTAAAAAATGGGCTTCATAAATTTAATTTTTTCTAAAATAAAATGTGTAAATTCTAAATTAACTATTAAAGTAACATCATTTTTTTATGATTATAATATATTTTCTCTAATTATATATTGATAAAGTAATTTTATATCCATTTTTTATTCTTTGTAACAAATATTCCCCGTATATCACATATATTTTATTTTTTCCTCTATATTTTCATAACATGGTCCAAAATTTAATATTTTTTTAATTTTTTGAGTGATTAAAACTTACAATGAAAAAAAAATATTTTTCCAAAAAAATCATTTTGAAACTCCCAATGTTTCATTAACACTTCAACCAATTTTTTGTGATCGATATAATGTTTCATTAAAAATAATATCATAGATATTAAAAATTTCGATATATTTATGCCAAGTTCCTAGAAACTCCTCAGTAATTATGAAGTTTATTTTTCAAAAAAATACAATTTTCATCATAAAATTAAATCATATATATATATATATGATTTCCCAAGTGTCTTAAACTCTCTCACTTTACCATTATTTTCACATTTTTTCAACTTTTTTTCTTTTCATATGGTATTTTTCCCTACAGGTAGATGATTGTTGTAATGTTTTTTTGTTTATGATGAATGTTGAATTTTTTTCTTTAATTTATTATTTAGTTATATTTTTTAGAATAAGTTTAGTAGGGTATTATGAAATATATATAGTATTATTAATTTATTTTTTCCCATATATATTGTTTTTAAAATAAAACTCTATTATATGCAAGCTGATTAAAAAATCACTATTAGTACTATATCAGTATAATGAAATATAAATAATGAAAAATAGTATAGTTTGTTTAATTTTAATAAACAAATATTATAATAAATAATTAAAATAATATTGGATATGAAATTAAAAAAATTACAAATGTATTTTGATTATATATTTTTTAAAATTTATATAAATAAAATAATAAAATATATTTATATAATAAAAATAAATATAGGTCACATAATAAAATATATTTAAATATATAATATTTATATAATATAACATAATCATTAATTTAGTAAATGTGTTTAAAATAATTATAATTGCCATAAAATTATCATCATAATGTCATGTTGTAGTGTTTTCAAAAAATACAATTTATTTTTTATAATCATATAAAAAAATATCTCTTTCACTTTATAAGAACCAATAAAGGTTCTATTTGTGAAAGTAATAAATATTGTTTTAGTATGCTACCACTATAGTAAAAAAATCAACCTCAAATATTTTGTGAATAGTGTTGGGTAAAGCTATCATGGAGGAAATATTTTATGCACATTCACTAGAGTGAAACATGATAGTTTCAGAGTTATATTTTCTTTTTATTATTAATTATTATTCATAGTATTAGGATAATCTCTCATTATTAGATTTTGTTATAGATCATATTTGGGATCTTTTTATTTGTTTTGATACTTTCAAGTTATATTTTTTATGAATATCTAGTAATCTGGTCACAAATTATCTTTTACATCTAGTGAATTAAGGGGGGTGGGGTGGTTAAAATTTTAGTTGGATGTTATTTGATGGGATTCACACATTTTTTACCTGAGGATATTAATTTTCAATAAAGTTTGTTAGATTTTATTTTATAATATCTTCCAAATATGCATTGGGAATATCATTCTATCATAGTCTAATTATTTTGATTCATGACCATTACTGGAAATAATACTTGATCCTTACAAGTTCAAGTAGAAAAAAGATATTGAGTTGTGTTTAACACACACAAACACATATATATTATTCAATCATCATCAATGGTGAAATATATGGATGAATTCCTTGAAGGAAAGGTCATAGAAAGGGTGGTCTTATTTCACTTTTTCTATTCATGTTGGTTTGGGAATACATGTCTAAATTCACCATGTTTTGGATAAAAATATGGTGTTTAAATTTTACCCAAGTTTTAATATACCTAAACTTAAAAAAATTGACCTTTTCGATTTATTTTTATTTACTAGAGATAAATTATAATCTATAAAAATTTTATTTAGGTATTTGAAATAATTTATAAAATCTTCAATCCTTACAATAAGTAAGGAAAGATTCTATATTTTATTTTGGGATTATCTTTTAAAACTTGAAAAAATATTTTTAGTTTATGATATTTTATGAAGGATATTAAATACTAAGTTTCATAGTTACTCCTCTTAATTTAAAAATGATATCTATCTCATGTTTTCTTCACTTAATTTTAAAAATTACTTCATTTATAATTTTCATGGTTATCGAGATTCATACGTTATATTGGTTTTCTAGCATTTTTAAAATATGTTTTAGACTCATGTTAGATCTATTAGGGTTATATTTTTTACCATCATAAAAATATTCTAAAAATTATTAATAAGCTTTATAAGATAATATTTTAATGTGGATAGTAAAAAATCAATAAAATCACTTGTTTCACCAAAAACATGATATATCCTATTGATAAATGTGGTCTTGGTATATGATGTTACATTAGAACTAATAGGGTCCTCATGATTCATCATATTTATAGAAATAAAATTTTAAAGGACCACTATTAGCTAAAAAGGTACACCATTATTATTAAGGGGATATTCTACTTGAAATGTGATAATTTTTTCTATATTTCATGGGTTTTCAAGAGAATATTGAATTTCAATATAAAATCATTAAAACTTATTTATAATATAATGATATCAATTGGTTTGTGAAAGGAAAATAGTTTACTACTATTACAACATCTGACAATGATTTTTTAACATTATCAGTTTAGAACAAGATGAACTATATTGTATTGGGTCCCTTTCATTACATAAAACAATGTGTTTAATGTGTTTTAATATATATAATATACTCCTAAGGCATGTGAGATATTCTATATTTCATAACATCAAGTGTATTGTTTTTCATTTATATAATATGCTACTTGAAATTAGAAAAAATGTGTTTATTGAATTTCATTTATACTTTATAGGTTTAGAGTATATGTGTTATCTATTACAAAGTTACTAGTCCATTTTTTATTAGAATGAGTTTCATAATTATATTATAAATAAATTTGGTTAATCATATACCTTTCATTGTTTGTGGTGATGTATTATAACTTATTTATTTTATATTATCTGGAAAATTTGAAATAGAATTTTGTTTGATAAGGGGAAATCATTATTGATAACATACTATAAATTTTTAGGTTTTTATTGAAAATGAAATTTTCTCATATTTCAAAGATCAAAGATAATAAATTTAACCAACCTTGGATTGAAACATTAAAATTCATTCTTAACATTTCTAGAAAGAATTGACATTTATTTGGAATGTCTTTTAATGATGAAGTTTACACACAATGTTCTTATTATCTATTTTGTGAGTTATATTTGGAAGGGGAAATTTTTTTATGGAAGATAATTTTTATCTTAAATACAGAGAAAATTTTACTTGATGAACATGTTAAAAACACTTTCTTGAGGATAAATTTTATTATGGCCCATAGAACATGTGTATTTTCCATTGGACGTAACAATTTCCTCATGGTGACACAAAATATTGTCGAGGTTAATAGTATACTGGTCATAAGTAAAGAATAGAAAATATACCACAACATACTAGGATGGTGAAACAATTTGTTATATCAATATTAGTTATTCCACAAAAACTAGAACACTAAAATTTATTAGAATATTTTTGGTGTTTTCTTCAATAGGAAATAATATATAGAACATACTTGAGGGAGGTTTTATGAGTTTCTTCACAGGGTATTATATCATGTTCTATGAGTATATGGGAAAATAAAACATGCTTATTGGTATAATATAGGTTGACTAAACATTAAGTGGGTGTTTTGATACTTGAAAAAAATACTTAAAATGGGATCATGCTACTGAACCTTTATAATGAAATTGTTATTATGGGGGTTTTGAGTAATATAACGTTCAGAAATCATCTATTGGTGTTATTTTTGACCTAGTGTTGTAATGTACATGTGTTTTCAATATTGATTTTTACATTTATTTTTTTCCTTGTCATGGGTCTTGTATCTTATTTATTATATGGAATAAATAATGAACATGTTCTAAAAAATACATTTCATATATAAAATTGTTAGTATAATATAAATAATAATTTTAATAAGTTTAACATAAATATATAATATTTATATAAATTACATTATTTCATATAAATTAAATTAAATATTATATTAATGTATAAATATGTTTTCTCCATTTTAAAAAATAATTTAATTTAAATTTATAGAATAAGTGAAAATGATAAAAATAAAAATATGATAATAAAATTTTAAAAAATAAAATCATAAAGGTATAAATGAAACAAAATTAACATGGAACATAAAATTCAATAATTAAAAAATTAATATTTATTTTTTAAGATTAATATATGATAAAATATTAATAAAATAAATACAGAAACTAATTTTATTACATAAAATGATAAATAAAAATAACTAAACATAAAAATTAATTTGTAGTTCCCATTAATGAACTAAAATAATTCAAATCATATTCAATCATTATTAAACTAATATTTGTTTTCATAAATTCTAAATTTAACTTTTCACCAGATAACCTTATCTATGACATTCAATTTTATGATATATGCAACATCACAACCCATATTCCACTAAAATGATTCCCTGATTTGGTTCACCATTAGGCCTCAAGAATACCTATCCATAACTAGATCCTTACAACTAGCTGCAAGGGCCTAGAGTGTGTTTGTGGTGATACTATTCCATCATATTAGAGTAAACATCAATGTAAATAATTATATATCATCCAAATAATTAAATAAACATAGCATGTAAGCAATATATAATTAAAATAAAACATTCTCCAATAATAAATAAAATTCTATAAAATCAAAAATATCCATTTCATTTATACAACATTGGTCACCCACTAGGATTACTATATATACAAGAGCACATAAAAGAAATAAAAATAAAAGTACATAGATCTCATACTAACTCCGAGCCAGACCACATACTCAATCTCCACATACGTATCCAAGTCATCCTGCTCAATTAGTCCCAAGCCTCAACCTATCCTGTACCTGCAACCAAGTGAACATCGGCTCGGGTACCCCAGTGAAATAGAGTTTTGTGTAGGGGTAATTAAAAAAATCAGTAGGGAATCACCAAAGTGATCCCATACATAGCGAGTAATATTAGTTGTATGAAAATGTGAGCTACTCAACATGATAACAATAAAAATGACAAAAAAAGTAACGAATAGAAGTAAACCAAAAGGAATTTCATACAAGCCATTACTAAGGTGTGTGCTCAGGCCTGTCGAGATACAACTGATGATAAAATAAAATAAAATCAAGTGAACCATAGTCGATCCCTAGGTCTATGATTTTGAACAAATAGGAAATTTTTCATTATGTGTGTGTGTATATATATATATAAATATGTACATACATGAGTAAGATGAAAAAATAATATAAAACAACATTAGTCGATATTTGGGTGTGTAATCCCAATCGAAAATACCTACTTCAACTAGTTCCATAAATGTCTCTGGGAAAGATACGTCACCATATGGGGATACATTTCCAAACCCTAGGTTCACCCGTACTCATCTCCAATCACTATAATGAAACATTTTAGGGAATAAATCTATACATCCCACAAATGGACTAGAACTAGACATCATTCCACTTATTCCATATAAATATTGTCAAATTTATGATCCCTAGGACTCAGTTTATAGTTTGTCATGAAATTGATACTTAGATAATCCTTAAGGGTTTTTCCCTTAGGAAATTTTTATGAAATGCTCTCCAGATCCAAGTATATTTTTGGTATCCATTCATATTTTAAATAGATCAATAGAACCATCCCCAATTATTAACTATTAGTGATGTAGTAATGGTGCTTCCACCCAACCCTAAGGAGCATGTTAGGTATCACTAGAGGAGAGTGTAATCATCCATCAAGTATAATGGTGAGGTTCACGATGTCCACCACCATTATCAAATAATCAACGAGGGTTATTGTACTCATCCCCATCACTCAGCAGAGAATAATCATCCATGAGTATCATCAATAGGGACACCATTAATAAATATCAGAAATAAGGGATTCTATGACTAAATCGAGGAGAGTGTAATCATACTCATCAATCGATATAACATAATCATCCAATAGTATCATCAATAGTGATGTCATGCACAAATATTAAAAATAAGGGAACCAATGCCTGAATCGAGGACATTGTAATAATCCTGATCCTTTGGAAGAGTGTAACAATCCATGAGTATCATCAATAGGTACACCATGCCTAAGTATTATAAAAAGGGGTTCCATCCCTGAATCAAGGTGAGTGTAATCATCCTCATCAATCAGAAGAGTGTAATCAGGCATGAGTATCATCAATATGGATTCCATTCCCAAATACCATAAACAAGGGACTCCACACCCAAATCAAGGAGATCATAATAATCCTCATTAAAGAGAGAATCCAAGAGAGTGGAATCATTCTCACTATCATAAAATTGGATGTGAATAACACCAAAGCATATATAGTTAAAAAGGTGAATCCTAGGAAGCACTTCTGGGTATCTGAATAAATAAAAGAAGGGGTTCAAAAGCTGGGTCATAGGAAATACGCACTGGAATCCCAATCAAGAAGAAAAATAAAAGGCTCAGAAGCCAGACCCTAGAAAATACGTCTCGGAATCTGATCACCCATGGGGATTTGTTAATTCCCACAAGTTCACCAAATTTAGAAATTTATAAACATGAAACAAACAAAACACAAAACTAGAGGGTAGTATAGGAATTTTAAGTCCGAGGTTTAACCCAAAGAGACATATTTAGAGAAAATATTAATTAAATAACAATGACCTAAACAAATAATGATTTTCAGAATATGAATTGATGATATTGAGCATGTGGTTTGTGAAGAACGTATGAGAAGTAAATAGATAAATAGTTACAGGTAGCAATGAATCCAGGTTCTTGGGATAACAAGGTATAAAATAATAAATTTGATATAATGCAGTCGTTAGAATTAGGTCCTAGTGAGTCCAATGATCATGGTAAATTATCTACATCCAAAGTTCTCATTTTCTCATGGTTAGGTACTTTGGATTACAAAGGATGGGTAACCCAAAACCTAATTTAAACATAGGGAAGATACAAACCAAATGGTTATAGAGGAAGTCTAAACCATAGATATCACATTAAAAAAATGAATTCAGTCAACTCAGACAATGGTTATACTCAAATAATGAAATAAATTAAACTTTTTTCCAAACTTTTCTCATGATGGTCTTATAAGAAGAATCAAGAGAGATAAAGAAATGAAAAACCAATATTAATTGCAATACAAAATAAAAAAACTAGTAAATTCAATCATCATTCCTCACACATTCCATGAAATAAATAAATTTCCCCCTCATGATATCCATGATAGGGTACATAAAAAGAATAAAGAAAAATCTTATAGAAAGAAATAGCATCTGGGCTCCACAGCAAGTGCACTCTGTTCTGGATTCATCGATCGTAAAGGATACCTCTAATACAAATCACCATCTAAAGGTGTGAATGATGCATGATTTTATATAAAAACTCTCAAACCCCTTGTAAAAATCAATCTATTTTTTAGATTTCCAAGAGTGTCATTATGTGTAATTTTATATGACGTGTAATCCACGTCACCAGAGGTTTTTTAATTTTTTTCTTTATCTCTATCTTTCATGACATGTGAAAGGGATCATGACATATAATTTTCTCATAGAATGTATTCTTTCATTACATGAAATAGAAATTCATAGTCCTGATGAAACTATGATATGTAAATGAAATACACAACGTGTAATCGTCCTACTCTAATTTTGTAGTTCTACTATATCATCAAAATTCCAATGTTATGTGACTTAGCTTTACTAATGGAATGAAGTATCTTTAAGCTCATATTTTCATACATTTAACAAATATTTTATATATCCAACTATAGAACATAAAATAAATTAAATTGTTCACAAATTGGAATGATTCATCTATTAAATTCAGAAATCAATGTAATTAAATAATCTGAAATGTATTCATTAGATACAGTCATCAACATCCCAATAAAGTACAACAATAAAATGAGTATAAGGTAGACCCTAGGAAATATGTCTTGGTATCCAAATAATAAAATTATAAGGATCCCATGAATTATGTCTAGGAAACCCAAAGATAAACATAACATCATGTCAGGCTCATTGGCCACAAACTAGGAAGCACCTCCAGTAATCATCATTGCATTAGTAGTAAACAAGTAAATAGACAAATATAAGGGTGAGGGTGGACAAACACATAAAATCAACACTACTAAATTATCCTCATGGGCTTAAAATTTTGATAGGGATTATAAGGTGACACCCAATACAATCTCAACCCAAACTCAACATATAAGCTCAAGGTCGGTCAAACACTAGGGAACCCACTAGGTTCCTTAGGTAAAATGTTGGAGAGGAATCCTACTACGGATATGCAAATTCCACTAGTAAATAGAGGCGTCCCTCTTAGGGTACTCTAATTTAGTGTATAAATAATATATCCATCTTGGTATCCTTTAAATAAATAAACTATGGAATCCCACAAGGGATTCTCTAGGTAATAGTCTCAATTGGAGAGATAAAACTAGTGTATTAGGGTTGTTAGTGAACTCGGGTGTCCCTATAGTAAAATATACCCATTACATATAGTTAATTAGTTCATAAAAAGTAATTTAAATAGGGGGTTTTTCTCTCAGGGGTGTGCCTGAGCATCCACAAAATACTAGAATCCCACATAAATACTAAAGGGTAAGTATGAGAAACTACCAACCATTAGAAAGATTTCCATTTATTTTCCTTGGACTGAAAACTGCTGGCAAGACCCATCTAATCCCATCTGACACGAGAAGGGTCATGTCTCATAACAAAAACCCTATAAATTAATTAATTATAATTACTCTATAATTAATCATTTTATATTATAAATATAAACAATTTAAACGATTTAAATTATAATGGAATAACACACCAAAATATCATCGGTCGATCTCATCACACTAGGACCAAGACCAAATGTTCTCCAACAATGCACAACACATCCAAAACCATGAATTGGGAATAATATATAAGAAACAGTGTACAAAATCCAACAATTTTTTTAAATCATTAAATATTTCCAAAATCACTACAACAACATACCTCAATGAAATGACATGTGAAAAAGTTTAAATGGGCTCTTCCTAGGATGATTAAAATCCCCAAAAAAATGTTTTAATCCACCATGTTTTGGTAGAATCCAATGAAGAAAAATAAATGGCGACTCTCTAAATTAGAAATGATGGAAGTAAGACAATGTATAAGGAAGATGGGGGAAGTTATTACATTTTGACACTGTCAAATTGAACCCATAATCGCTAAGAATGGAGATGAAGTAAGGGAGAAGAGAGGGGCTTGGACAAAAGCTCCCTCGTGTTTCCTACCAAAAAAATTGGGAGGATCCCTCTGTTTCCCCTTTTTTAAAAATTAATCCTGCATGTTTCATATTGTGTAATAGTTACATGTTGTGTAACTAATTTTCACAACATATAGTATATATGTGTTGTGTATTCATTAGGGTGAGCCCAAAAACATTCACATCTAAAACATGTCAGGTCACACCCCATGAAAAACATTACACTCATATAAATGTTACATAGTGTGTAAAACTTATAGTAGTTGTTTTCAGCATCCCAATTTCCAGTTCTTCTTCGAGTGTTCACCCGAACCCCTATGACACCCACTGAAACCTAAAAAATGTAAAAAAAACATAATTTAAGGATGTTAAAATAATTTGAACCTCATTCTAATTTATGGTTCACAAAATGTTCCATCCACCAATGGAGAAAATTAAAAAAAATCTCAAATTTCAACCAAGTCCAAAACATGGGGCATTGAAATCCCCCCACCTTAAAAATTCTCATCTTCAAGATGCCTTGGGTAATAAAGAAAAAAATCACCTGACCTACTTGGGTCATGAGTTTCCACTCAAGTGGCTACGTCATGTTTCTAAACTCCTAACACACCTCTAATCACTACATAAAACACATTGTACATAAGACACTAAAACTTATGACGTTGCTTATGTCTAAAACTATAACACCAAAAAAATTCTTACTTGATCCCATCTAACCTATGACATGATCAAAAAGTTGTCTCTTTCATCAAATGACCCATATCACTTCCCACTGTATGTTCTAGTTTTCAATGGATAGTTATGAGTCTCAGTACACCCACCATCATAATTTCATATAGAAGCAAATCCATAGCATTTAATAGACTCATTCAGTATGTTTCTCAACTCAAATAATCCAAACCTATTCCTAGAGTTCACTAAGGAAAATAGTAAAACACATGTCCATTTATCTAACATTAGGAAAATCCAACTACCATACTATGACATACCTTACACTGCTCCTCACCTTAGCATAATCCTTATAACCATACCAGCAAAATGACTTCCAAATATTACATCCCATGCTCGTCCATACCTAGAAAGAACATTTTTCATGGATAAAAAATATACTGACACCTGAGCATCAACACAACACCACCCATTAAAAATTCTTGATCCATGGAAATTCTACCCATAGACAATTATACAATTTGAAAACACAGTGAGTGTAACCACCCTTAAATAAAAAAGGTGTTCTCCTTACAATTTGTATTTCCTTTAAACCACTCTGTGAGTTCACTTCAATAGAATTCTCATAAAAAATAGAATAAAATTTAAAGAAAAGGAGCTCGACTTAGAGCCTACAGTCTCTCAGCATACTAAAGATAATGTCAAGATTGAGCTTGATTACATATAACTAGAATCACTCTAAGATTCCATAAGAAGGAATGTATGGTTCTGTCCAATCCACACCAATATCAAATAGGATAAACTTACCTTTAACTAACTCATGAAACCAAATCTCCCAATAATTCATGTCCATGTCCAACCTTGGGTCATCTGCCTCACATCACCTAATTTATTCTCGATGTATCCTTTACCATGGAGATAAATTTATCATTTTAATAACTCATTGGTAACCATGATCAAGAAAATACATTTAAATTATCACACCTTATCTTGAAAAAAACCACCCAATGATTTAAGATTTAAATGACACCATGAGAAATCGAAGAATACCATCATTACCCGACTCAAGCTCCCATGATACGTCCATCACAAGGCTAAGATAAACATAATACATGGCACATTATTCTCATTTATCTGGAAGATCCCTTGGAATTCCTCTAGAAAATCAGTCACCTTACCCATGTCATGATTTATTTCATGAGAACTTGTCACTAAGAATCATTCTAGTAATGAGAACCTATTTGCATTATAATTATGATAACAATAATGGAAACACTATTAAATAGTTCTAGGCACCCAAACATTCTTACCTATTAAATCCATTATAAAGAAAACAAGCACTCGAGGTACTTCCATAGAAATATAATTCATCACAATGTGTATATCAAAAAATAATAGAACTAACCATGCATCAGTCTCAAAACAAGTGTAAAACCAATATCACTTCCTAAAAAGGAATCCATAAACCTTGTATAACCTCTCCCATGCAAGTTTACCTCGATCAAATGAAATGTAAACTTACAAGGGTTTGAACCAAAACTATGGGCCTCTTGGTCTACCACATAGCCTTACTGACCTAGTCTCACAAAAGGGTCACTAGGTCTAACCACCTAACTTAAAAAATAAAACCTCTACAAGGGAGGTAAAGATAAAACTAGACTATGAGGGTATAAACTATCAACATGACCTATAAGGGCCCAATACTCTTCTAGGATTACCGTAAGGTGATTTCCCATAGAGTATCATGACACCAATGTAGAAGACATACTGAACTGACACTCAATAAGAATCCATATATGGTAATACCACTTGAGGTCCAGTTATTAAGGAAAACATTGTATATATTGTTACTAACACTTTAAATAACTGAACATAATAAAAAACCCTAATAGGGGTTCAACACATGGGAATCATGTGATCTATCAACCTACTAGGGTCACTGCACCTCCTATGCACGAGGACTGAGTGATCAACCTCACTGCCAAACTCCTCCCCATAGATCCATATATCCTGCCATAAGAAAGAAATATCTATATTAAAGTTGGACTAATTGACCATAATGACAGCAAAAACCAATATAGGAAAACAAAATTTAGGTTGTTGTTGACATTTTTAAACAATTGGCCCCTGTCCTTAGTAATAATAACACACTAGAAGGCCTATATCATGTGAATCCTATATCTCAAATATGATTCCTGAGATGAATCTTTCCTTTACTATAAAATATTCAAAATTAATCAATTGCCTCTATCTAATGGGAAAATATCCAAATATCCATTGTAAATCATAACATCTACACAACATGTGGATCACTCAAAATGAAAATCATTTATATTTATAACATCATAGACTAGAAAAATTCCAATATAAATAGAACCTAAAAATTATTACTGGAATAAGTGTTCTCGACACAACTGTTCAATATTCATCATAGGTTCTGACACATTTCTAATACTTCTGTCTAATATATCCCAAATAGAAATATAATAGGAAAAGAAACACCTATGATAAATCATTGTAACATACCGAATCATATTCCACTAAACCAGTGCCTCGATTCGATTCAACATAAGGCCTCAAGCATGCCTTTCCATATGAAAAAGGCTGCTAACTAGAAGCAAGGTCCCAAGGTATGTCTGTAAAGAGACTATGCCCCCATATCAGAGTAAAAAACTACCGAAATAACTAGATATAATCCAAAGAAATAAATAAAGTTAAAAAGTAGTAAATAACTAAAATATAACACGATGTAATAAAAAATGAAATTATATAAAACCTCGAATAGCCATGTCATATATACAACACTAGTCACCCACTAGGTTGACCATACATGTTGGAGTACATAAATGAAAAAAATAAAAGTAAAGGGATGTATTATTAACTACGATCCAGACCACATACCCAATCTACATATAAATATTTGAGACATCCTGCTCAATCAGTCCTCAGACTCAAACCATCTTCTTCTTGAAAATAAGTGACTGTCTCCTTAGGTACCCCAGTGCAAAGGTTTCCTGAGCAGGGTGTGAGTACAAAACATAGTAGGGAACCACCAATGGGGCCCCATACATAGCCAGTAATATGAAATGTATATAAATGTGAGATACTCATCAAGATAAAAATAATAATAATAAAATAAGTAACTAATGGATGTAAACTAAAATAAAATCCATACAAGACATACCTAAAGTGTTTTCTCAGCCTATCTGAGACACAACTGAAGATAAATAAAAAAGAATAAATCATATGAAACACAGTTGATCCATGAGTATGTGATACCCATCAACTGGGAAATTGTATATCATGTATATATATATGTATATATATATATTCCAATATATATATGCATAAATACATACATATATATATATATATATATATATATATATGAGTAAGGTGGAAAAAATAACATAAGAAAACAATAGTAGATTATTGGGTCTATAATCCTGGTCGTATGAACATCCTTTAAAAAGGGAATTGATCTATATATCATACCACTAAATATGTGTATATTTAAGTCAATATATAGGTCCAAATTCTCAATTGACAATACCTTCTTTGGCCAGCGCCAGAAATTTCTCTAAGAAAGCTACGTCGCCATATGAGGATACATGTCCAAACCCTGGGTTCACTTGTACTCACCTATAATAACTATAATGGAGAATTAAAGTAAATACATATGGAAATATTTTAAATATACTAGAGTATAATTTCATTCCACACATTCCATGTTGATCTAATCTAATGTTTTATCCCTATACCATGGTCTATAGAAGGTCAGTACATTGCGACTCGGATAATCACTAAGGGTATGAAACTTAGACGATCTGTAAGTAATTCTCATCTGATCTTGGTATCTATTCATATATAAATAGATCAACAACCCAATTATTAGGTAGTTCCTTTGGGTGATGTATCAATGGTTAATCCACCAAATCCTAGGGAGTATCCTAGGAATCGATTGAGGAGAGAATAATCATCCATAAGGTACAATAATGCGGATATCTATCTACACCACCATGATCAAATAATAAATTAGGGAGAGCATAATAATACCCACCACTTAGAAGATTTTAATCATCCATGAATACTAGAAAAAGGGATTCCACGACTGAATATCATAAACAAGGGAGTCCATGCTAGAATCAAGGAGAGCGCAATCATCATCATCAACCAGGAGAATGTAATCATCCATGAGTATCATCAGGAGAGAATCAATGCTCAAATATCATAAAAAGGGGAAACTATTCATAAATCAAGGATAGTGTAATCATCCTCACCACTCTAGAGATCTTAATCATTCATGATTGTCATCAATTTGGATATCATTCTTAGATATCATAAACAATGATGTGATGCCCAAATCGAGGAGAGCGTAATCATTATCATCACTCGGGAGAGTCTAATCATCCATGAGTATCATAAATAGGGAATCTATACAAAAATACCATAAATAAGGGATTACATGCCTTTATCAAGGAGATCATAATCATCCTCATAAAAGAGTGAATCGAGGAGAGCAGAGTCATCCTCTTAAGCATAAAAGGGGATGTGAAGAGCACCAAATCATATGAAGCTCAAATTATGGATCCCAGGAATCATGTTTGGGTATATAATTAAATAAAATAAAGTGATAATAAGTTGGGTCCTAGGAAATACATCTGGGAATCCCAATCAAGAAAAAAATTAAAGGTTTAGAAGCTAGTCCCATGGAAATATGTCTGGGAATCCCAATCAAGAACAAAAATAAAAGGATTAGAAGATGGACCCCATGAAATATGTTTGGGAATCCCAATAATGAAATAATAAGGATCCTAGGAAATATGTATGGGAATACCAAAGACAAATACCACATCATAGTTTGCTCATCAACCCCAAACTAGGAAGCACCTCTAGTAATCATCACTTCATCGATAGTAAATAAGTGAATTCATAAAAGAAAGAGTGAGGGTGTATGAATGCTTAAACTCACCACTACCACCTTAGAATAATGGTATTACAAGTCTCACATGGAATATAAGGTGTCACATGCTACCATTTCTACCCAAATACAAAGTATAAGCTTAGATTTGGTCAAACACTGAGGCACCCACTAGGTTCCCCAGGTCAAACACTTGAGAGGCATCGTACTTGTGATCCTCAAAGACGACTGGTAAAAATAATCAACCCTCTTGGGGTACTCTATGTTATTATATAAAGAAGATATCCTTCTTGGGATCATAGATATAAATAATATTAGGTATCCCACAAGGGAACCTCTAGGTCATAATCTCAAGTCTAGGGATGAAACTAGTGCACTGGGGTTGTTAGTGATGTTGGGCATTTATCCTATACAATCTACCCATTCCATTTAATTAATAAGTTCATAAAAATTAATTTAAACAAGGGTTATCACCCTTAGGGGTAAGATAATGCTTCCACATAATACCATAATGACACATATATACTAAAGGGTATATACAAATGACCAACTACCTTTAGGATGCGTTCTATTTATTTTATATGGGCCGATAGTAGATGTTAAGGCCCTTCCAAACCCATTTAAAATGAACATGGTCTTATCACACAACCAAAACCTCAATAATTATTTAATAATAATTAATCTATAATTAATTAATTAATCTTATCAGTAGATACATTTTAAATGATTTAAAATAAAAGGGAATAACACCCCAAAATCTCACCATTCGATCATGTTGCACCAGAACCATGAAAAAATGTTTTCTAAAAAAATATACAATGAATCATAAACTCTAAATAAGGAATAATACATAAAAAAAGACATCAAAATAAATATCCAAAAATTTATTTAAATCATTAAAGGTTTATAAAATCACTATGGTGACATAGCTCAACGAAACAACATGAAATGACGTGCACACAACCTCTCAGGAGGACCTCTTCCTAGGAAGATAAAAATTCCCAAATTAAACCCTTGAATCCCCCATGATCTCATGGAATACAATGAGGAAACCTAAATTTTAACTCTATAAATCAGAAAAAATGGAAAAAAGAGAGCATATCAGGCTGACATAGGAAGATATTACCTACCGACATCGTCAAATCGCACCCAAGATTTCCAAGAATGGAGAAGAACCAAGGGAGAAGAGAGGGAAACATACGAGAGATCCCTCATGTGACCTCCTACTTCTCACTGAATAAAACATGGGAGGATCCCTCTATTTCCCATTTTTTAAAAATCCATCCCACACATTTCATGATGTGTAACTATAATGCATTGTGTAACTAAGTTTCACAATTTGTAGAAGGTACATGTCATATATTACTCAAGGAGACCCTAGATCTTTCATTTAATGAACATTCCCATTTGAACTCCATGAAAAAGATTACACTTCATGTAAATATTACATGTTATGTAAAACTTGAATCAACTATTTTTTGTACCTCAACTGCCCATTCTTCCTCTGATGTTCCCCCCGAACCCCCTAGACACCCAATGAAAGAAAAAAACACATATATAAACATTATTTTTGGATGTTTAAACACTTGATACCTCATACTTATTTCTAGTTCACAAAATGATCCATACATCATTGGAGATAAATTAAAATGTTTCTAGAATTTCAACATGGCCCAAAACACAAGACATTACAATCTCTCAATGTGACATATATAAAGCTATAATGAGAAGTTAAACTCACTATTCATTAAAATGATTCTCATTTCATGGAAGAGATAATATAATTTATAGATTTATAAATTTTTACCTAGAATATATTATTAATTAATTAAGTATTTTACTATTTGAAGAGACCATGTACCAGCTAGGTACCACTAAGAGGGGGGAGTGGATGAATTAGTGGTACCTGGTTTTCATAATTTATTTTCCTTTTAATTCAAAATCTATGACCCGTTAAAGTCTCAATATATCATATTTAATTACTCAGCCTCACCTTATATTTAACTTAGATAAGTAAATCACAAAACACATGGATTTATAATGTTCTGTTATAAAGAACTACTTCTTCTTGCTTCTGATTATATGCCTCAGTTAGAGATTCTTCACTATATAAACTTGTAACACCCTGATCTAAATTACCTGGTTCATAGGAGAGTGATATATGACCTCATACATTCCTCTTCATATACAAGAGGTTTCCAACTAGAAGTGATGGTTCAAACGATTTTATGGGGAGGTAATTACTTCAATATCAATATTGATACATCAGAATCAATCTGGAAAAATAAAAAAAGGAAAAGGAATAGTGAAAATGAATAATAATATTGCTATAATAGTTTAGATTTTTGGTATCTTAGATTCATAAAAAATAATAAACCAATGAAATCCAATTTGGAAGGTCAAACTAGAGTATAGGAAAGGAACGTGAATATAAATAAAGATACCACAACATCACATCATAGTCTATCTCGGTACCACCTCTGAATACAAATCTATATCTCCTCAACTCTCTATTGTTGGGCCTTTTCTATTGTCTATATCATTGATCATAATGTATACATGCACATCTAGATTACCATATAGGGTGTGAGTATTAACCCCGTAGGAAACCACCAATGAATCATTAACATATGATCACATGAATATAAGGTGTATTCCTTGATAAAGAGTAAATAAGGAAGAAAGTAACAATCAAACACATGTTGAGTGGTTATGTGATAACTAAACTTCCATAAACCATGTTCATACCTACTTCAATTCCATGCTAAAAGAGTATTAAAGATTTAATTATGTTCATGGTTCAGATAAAAGGACACTCTATATCTATGAGCTACCACTTGGCCATCAATCATTGGCTAGGGTCACAACACCATCGATCCCCATCTCCATCAAAGGTCAGGCCTTAAGGACATCATACCCTATCACTATCTAGGGTTGGGCCATAAAGCCATAATATCTTTCCATTACTATAGGTCAGGCCTCAAGTGCATCACACCCATCACATATGTCTTGGTCCACTATCATGATCATCGAATGTCACCCATGGTGCCCCTTGAAGGGATAATCAAACCATGATGATCCACCTATCACATGATACTAGATGAAAACCACCACATTCCATATATTCAAACACAACATGCATACAATGTATATGAAAAAACATAACATATCAAGTGTGAGCCTCATCATCCACACACACACACATGTGATCAATATCAACATTGGTCTCATAACCTAAACACACAAACACATGTGATTAATATCAAACATTGGTCTCACAGGCTACACATGTACACACATGAAATCAATATCAAAACAAAGACTTATACAATGACTGTTCATGGTAAGGAAATTACTACCTCATGAATGTTGATGCCAAACATCTGGGCTTGTCTAGATACAACACCATAGTCATAAACGCACACCAACCAAATCAAACCCACATGCCAAGGGTCCCTAGAACTGACCCTAATTCATCATTCACTTTCCAAATACTATATTATTCATCCATAGTCCACATGAACAAACCTTATCAAGTGTTGTATAGAGATAAAACCCAATAATATGGGAGATAAACTAAATATAATAGAAGAGTAACTCACCTTGAATCACCAATAGTTAGATCTCTAATGTTAGGGATGAAGCAAAGAGTTTGGGGATGGAAGTTCTATTGAAAAATCACTAGAGTTTCCCAAGGTTCAAGCGGAAAGAATGGAAAATTAAAGGGCACACAAGGACTTGGTAATTTGAAGGTAATATTAAAAAGCGCGAATCAAGACACAAAACATATGAATACAACATAATGGATCCCAAATTGGAAAGGAAAATAGTGTAAAGGATATGGCCACATCATAGCGGTGTATGATCAAAATCATGTCCAAAATCCACATCAGGGCCAATGAAAAGATTCTATAAATAAGGTTAAGGGAATGTGGTGCAATAGTCATCTCTACACTGCAACCCCCAATCCCTCACAAGGACACCATATTATAACCACCATCCACGGTGAAATAATTCCAAATTTTGCAGAACTTCATAAATTCCTCCTTCCAAGCCTTCAAACTACATCCAATTCTCCACACTGTAAGTATTCAAAAACAACTAGAACCATAAAAATTATTGTCAAACCTAGTACCCCAATTGTTTCATAGCAACACCCCCCACAATGAAAAATATCCACCACATAATAGAATCTATTACCATCTAAAGGAATAGCTCAACTTATATTATTCACCTATGAAACTAACCTTAGGACATTCCTTATATAAAGGGGTGTAAAAATCTCCAAACCTAACAACTTATCATATTTTAGAAGGGCCTCTAATATTCCTACTCAAACCAATTAGTACATTAAGCCTGGACATTATAATATCACTCCCACATCTCCTATTGGATCCATATATAATTATATAAGACTAAAAAAGTGGCCCCATATTCCCCCATAACACTTTATCACTCTGGTTCACAATCAACACGGGTTACTCTATAAACAATGTATCTATTTCTACCTCAACATCCATGCATTCAAAAACATGTGCAGGATTGGTCTTATATCTCTAAAGTTAGGAGGAATGGAACATCATATGAATACCTTGATATGATAGAGGAATATATTTTTGATAATACACTTCTTTAATATTATTATAAATCTAAAATAGTCCCAACAACCATGGTGCTAGCTTCATTTCCTCTACAAAAAATAATTCCCTAACCAAGGTAACGTATGTACGAAAAAATGTTACCTATGGTGAAATCCAATGGTTGTCTCCTTCAGTAATTATATGATAGTTGTCTACTCTAATATGTAACCAAATACTTCCTAATTAACTGCAACCTCTCAGAGGTCACCTTACCCATACTTTTCCAAAAAATAATTCAATTAATGGCCTCATTCCAACATAGTGGTGAGTGAAAAAACCAAACATAAAGAGCCTAAAAAGTGCCATCTGAATTGAATCTTGGAAAATACTGTTATATGTGAAATCCTCCAAGGATATATGTTCATTCTATGATCCATTTAATTCTAGGACACATTCTTGAAGCATATTATCTATGACCTTGATCATCACCTCTGACTATCCTTTTGTCTAAAGATGATACACCGTACTCAATTTTAGTTATGTCCCCAAAGAATTATATAATCCCCCAAAAAACTATAATGTAAAACATGAATCCTTGACTGATATAATATAGGAAGGAACTCTATGTATTCATATAGTATCCTAGACATAAATCTTTCCCAACTTATCAATTAAGTGAGATTATCAAATTTTCAAGAAACGTACCACTTTCGTCAGCCAATAAACTATCACCCAAAAAAAAATTCAACTTATTTGGGTCCTCAGAAAACCCATAATGAAGTCCATTATCACCCTAAACCACTACTAAATAAGCACATGAAATGGATAAAGTAACTCACCCGGTCACTAATTCTCTAAATCTATCCTCTAATAGGTTAATCAACAAGAAAAGAATCACATGATGTATCTCTTCATTTCTATCCACTAGAAGTGTTTCTCAATTTAATGATACATCTTTATTGAATCTCGGTGTACTTAGAATTTATAGGAATGTAATTACCTCATCATATCTTCTATCATAGAAGTCAGGAAAACAAATATACCATGGAAAAAGATCACATCATCCCCATCAAATGACCATCCCTGAACTGGGACATTTCCCACCAAATGGCCCCACATCACTAATAATTTAGGATCTGACTCCTAGATAGAATTTACCTAGTAAATCAATGTTGACGTGATAATAAAGGGAGAACATGTCATCACCCCCTCAGTATTAGATGCATCCACTAATCATTCAGTTCATCAACCACAATTCCACATATGAAGGAATCCCAGTAAGCTCTTATATTTTTATATTGAGAGAATCTATAATGAAATTAACTTTCCTTAGGTAATAATCAATCTCAAAATCAAATGTTTCTAGATACTCCACATATTGTCTTAGATAAGGATTCAAGTCCTGTTGAGGGAATATTTACCACAAGATCTTATGGTATGTACATATGAAAATTCTCTCACCAATGAGATAATGACACCAACACTTCAGATCATGTTCTATAACTACTAACTCCAAGTCACTCATTGGGTAGTTCCACTCACGGGGTTGTTATTTGAGTGAACTATAGGCTACTATATGATCCCATTGCATCAGTACAACTTCTAAATCAACACCCAAAGCATCAAAGTAAATCACATATCTAATCCCAAGCATTGGAACTATTATGATTAACGTTTTCATCAATATCCTATTTAGATATAATAATTCCTTTTCAAACTATTCAGTTCATTCAAGCTTCACTCCCTTCTTTGTAATCCCAATCATAGGTGATTCTAAACATGATAAGTCCTATATGAACATTCTGTAATACCCAAATAAACAAAGGAAACTGTTAATCTCAAACACATTTATAGGGTGTTCCCAAGACATCACAACCTATACCTTCTCCATCTCCATAGAAATTCCTAATTTAGATATCAAATTCAAAAAAAAAATGTACCTCCAGGACCCATAATTGACACTTTGAGAGTTTGGAATAGCATTTATATGCTTAAAGTGTACTCAATAGAGCCTCTTGGTGTTTAGCACGCATCTCAAAAATCTATTATTATGTGAGGATATCATCAACAAACATCAACACCAAGGAGTCAAGATATGGATAAAATATCATATTCATAAGATCCATGAACATAGCTGGTGCATTTTTCAACCTAAATGGTAAGAAAAGATAGTCCTATAGTCTGTATCTACTCCTAGACACTATATTAGGAATATCCAACCCTCTAACACAAATCCAGTGGAAGACTAATCATAGGTTAATATTATAGAACCCCAAGGCTCCCCAAAAATGAATAAAAAAATCATCAATCCTTATCAATTAGCACCTATTATTTATGGTCACCTAGTTAAACAACCTTTAGTGTACACACAACTGAAGGTTTCCATCTTCTTTATTTTATAACAACACAAATGCATCCTAGGGATATGTTCTCAGTTTGATAAAACCTTTTTCCTCTAAATACTTAAGCTACACCAAGATTTTATTCAACTCAATCAACTTCATATGATATAGAGGAATTGAAATAAGTTGTGCTCATAACATCAATTTGATCCCAACGTCAAATCCTTTATATGGAGGAATTTCATATAATTCATTAGATAAGGAATCCTTATAAAGGTCTAATAAAAAATAAAAAGATAATGGAGCTACCACCAAATCTATCATGATAACCATGCCTAATACCTATACTATAATAGATATAAACATACTGAATTCCATCCCCATTCTTCATGCTCTGACATCACATTCATTGATCTAAATAAATGTCTCTCCCTTATTCATAGTAAAGGATACTCGTATCCTATAAGAGTGGATGTGTTCCTGGTAACTAGTTGAACAGTCCATGAAAAAATCACATGAAAGCTAGTCATCTAAATAACCATTAAATACTACAAATATTCATTTCTAGAAACTATTATGGGACACCATTAACATCTCTAGAGATAATAAACTTGCATTATCAAGGGTGTGTCAATTTATATCAACTCAATAGATAACTTGATCATCAATTCAAGTCCAATAAAAAATTGATCAGATATAAATGAATGGGAGGCTATTATATCAAATGATGCATAAGATAACATGGATATGATTAAGCCCATACCTTGAACAACCAATGGTCCCTTTCCACTGTTAGTCGAGACTTGGTCCATTGTATAATCTATGCATGTCTCAACTCCACAATATTTCCCCTAAGGTTCATAACTCACATGGTATGAAGAATTATATGGGGTATGAGTTTTCTACTAAGGATCCTATCCAAGTCCCTAGATCATAGTCTGTGTCTTCCCTAAACTCTTGTGATAAGCAATCTTTAATGCCTTAAATTGAACTTCTGAAGATACCCCATATTTTTCTATTAAGATAACTTATTCTGGGGTATCAAGAAAAAATTGGGAAAATTCCAAATCGGTCCACAGTAGGAACTATAGTGACCCACTAATACCATAGAGGGGGCTAAAGAAACCCATCTATACTTCGATTTGTTACCACTACCATATTAAAACTCCTTAGACATCCTTTTCTTTCTACTAGTATAGATACTCATGGAATCACTAGGAAGTATGATAATTGATTAATTAATACCTATAAGAAAACCTATTACTTTTCCCATTTTTAAAAATTTCTTGATCATTAAAGAATTTTGAATAACCTTAGGATAATTTTTTATGTTAATGATTCTAACCTGACACCTAAACTATGGTCAGAAGAAAATATTGAATTTTGGGCCTTTTATGCCTCATTTCTATCCATAAGTGGAATGAAGTGAAGAAACTATGTGAAATTATAAAAGTATCTAGATACATATATTGTCCCCTATTGATGTTCCATAAACTCTTGAGCATGATTCATCTTCAGTGTATGTAGAAGGAAATACACAAATAAGAGGCCCATAAAGGTCACTCATGTAAGAACCTCACACATTTATACTAGTTTCATGACACCCACCTACCTCGGGGAAGGTACCTAATGCATAAGGGCTGCCAAATATACTAATAGGTCCTCTAAAGTCTCTACTAGATCAAAGATCCTGTAAATGATGTCAATTTAGTCCTTAACATCTTGTAGGCCTCTAGAGACCTAGAAGGCTGGTGGATGATGAAGTTGAATTTAACAAGAATAATTGACCATTTACTTTTATTCCCATCCACCTTGAACTAGAAATAGTGGAAGTAAAATGGGTTATAACGATTCTACCACCTAAATGACTAGAGAAGGTGTAGGAGCTACATCCTCCCATCCACATGGTGGTGGTATAGGAGCATCCTCCCTAGCGGGAGAATTATGACCTGATTTCACCAGTAGTCCCCTCAAATATTTTCTAGGTAGAATTATCTATAATACCAAATGACCACTTAAATCACTTATAACGGTTTACTAAGGATAACAATTGAATAAGTTTATATGAACACTTAAGGAATATCTATTGGCATACTATCCTTGGAGGATATCTATAATGATATGGAATAACCCTCCTAAGACTACACAAGGATCAAGCCTAGTTCTTTGCACCTTTATGTTATTTACAGTCATATACATATAACAACAATCATGATCTACTTAATATAATATAAATATCAACATAATATATTACAAGAGAAAAAAAATAGATCAATATATATAATTAAATGAACTACAATGCATAACATGCAATGATTATATATCACATATGATCCTATGTGACTAATCATGATGCTTGAATGCACCCAAATTCCATAAACAATAACAAGACAACATAGTCAAGATCACTATGAAACTATAAATCCATAATTGTGACTGTAGTCCCATCACTGATAACTTGGAGGTTTGTTACATAAGAGATGGATGGGGACTTACATGACTCCCCTACCTGATTTACATATAGCATAACTCTTTATACCTTTTCCTAAATATAGTTTAGAATAAAAGGAAAGGAAAAAAATACTCTAATTAAACTTTTTAATTCCCTAACTTGAATCACCTGGTTTGGTTAAGAGGGAGACATGAGATCATACTTGCCTAACTATATACAGTAGGTTGTTGACTATCAGGGAGGGTACATATGGTGAAGTGTGGAGACTATACAGACATTATCATAAGTCATACATCAAAATCATATGATGAAAATAATAAAAATATAAAAATGTGAAACAAAACTTAATAATAACAATTATATAACATATGAAGTGTTAGGTATCTCAAATTCATAAAAAGTAATAAACCAAGGAACCCTAATGTGGAATGTTAATCCAGAGTATATGAAGGTATTAATAAAATAAATAAATACCCCATAAAATAACTTTAGATTCTATCCTAGGAACACCTATAAAAAACAATCTCCATCTCCTCAACTTTATATCACATGTCCCTTTGCCTTTCCATGATCCTATCATGATGTCTATGTTTGTATCCATATTTCTATGTAGGGTATGAATATAAATCTTATAAGAC
The DNA here is from genome assembly GCA_963277665.1 of Viscum album. Lineage (NCBI taxonomy): Eukaryota > Viridiplantae > Streptophyta > Magnoliopsida > Santalales > Viscaceae > Viscum > Viscum album. The sequence continues at coordinate 510,175,798 of OY728136.1, read as the reverse complement.
AACACCAATGAATCCTTAACATAATTGTACATGCATAAGATGTGTATTCCATTATAAAGAGTAAATTCAAAACAAAGTAATAACCAACTATGTGATGAGATATCTTGCACTAACCAAGTCGCTATGTACACCAGTGGAACATTATTTTGATCTGTGATTAAAGTTCCGTAACAAAAAAAATATGATCATTTTTTCCATAAGGAAACCATATTTCTATGATCTACACATGGAAATCAATCCTCAGTTTTCTCCCCAAGGTTGTCAAGCCTTGTCTCTGTCAAGATTAAGACCTTAACTCCATCATGTCGTATCTCTATCTTGGGTCATCCCATAAGGTCATAATATCCCACCAATTCCACAGATTGGGAATCAATCCAATTTCACTTGTACACTATGTCTAGATCCATTATTGGGATAATTTCATATAACACATACACCCCTTCTAAGGGATAAATAATCCATGATGATCCATTTTTCACTTTTTATTAGAACAAAAACATATAGAAGCCATACATTCACTCACAAAAGGTATAACACATATATGCAAAAACATAACATATCAATAATGATACTTAGTATCCACACACACACTCGGAGACACACATGAAATCAATATCAAAATCAGTCTCATTGGATACACACACACACACACACACACCTAGTGATTAATATTAAACATGGGCACCATAGACTACACATGCATACACATGAAATCAATATGAGTGGAAAACATTATTTAAGGTCTCTACATTTTATGGAACCTCTTACATCAAGAATTCTTATACCAAATGTCAAAAAAAATTTAGAGATGATACCCTAGTCAATCCCACATACAAACCGAATCAAAACTACATTCCAAGGGTCTCTATAGCTGATCATAATTAATCTTTCAATCACCAATGAGCACAAAATTCATTTATAGTCCATAAATACTACCCTCCTAGGGTCTAGAATGTGGAGAAAAAAAAATAAGGGATAAAAACTCAATAAAATGATATTGGAACTCACTTAAAATCACCAAGAGTTGATTCTAAAATGTCAAGGTTGAATAAAAGAGTTTGGGGGATGGAAGGGATCTTGAAGAAGAATTAGATTCACATAAGGTTTGAGGGTAAATTCTATAGAGTTGAAGAGTTTTAGGGGCCTCAAGAATTTATAATCAATCTGAAAAAATAGTTATCATAGTTAAACACATAGGTATATGTCGTAATGAATCCAAAATTGGAAAGGACTACTGAACAAAGGAGATGGCCACACCCCTGTTGTTCTGGGCCATAAATATGTATGTAATATACACCGTGTTCAACATAAATATCCTATAACCCATAGAAAGGGACAAAAATTAAGTTTTCATCACCATAATATATCATCCAAAAGATCCTAAATACACTATGACATAACCACCATCCTAGGGAAATAATGAAATATTTGGTAGAATTTCTCAAATTACACTTTCCAATCATTCATGCCACCAACAACACTCCATGACACATCTATAAAAAACAACTAGATCTATGAAAATTTACCACCATGCCACAATAATCCAACCACACCACAATAATTCCTTCTATGATGTAAAATATTGACCACACCATAGAATACAATTCCCTAAGAAAAAATTAGTTAAAATTCTTTTCTTCACATATTAACCCAACCCTAGGTTATTATTTATAAACCAAGGGTTTTACCCACAAGTGTTTAGAACAATTTATTATAAAACCTAATTGTAACCTTCCCCATGATTGGTTATATTCCCCAACCACCAACTACACCCCTATAAAAATTATTTATCTATGATTGGTTATACACCCCACCACCACACCTTCACTTCAAGGTTGATCCATAACCTGAAAAATATACTATCTTAATCTTGGATTCTTTAGTTCCATTGAGAATTATTTTCCTCCACATGCATAAAATATCTGGTCATCTTGTGTTCACCTTTAAATATACACATCTAGGCCTTCTTCAAAACATGAATTTATAGGTATCATAATTTATTTTAATCATTAGTGAATAGATTATACCCAATTAGTAAAATTATTAGGAATAAATTTTCTTCTTCCATTATTGAAGATTATTGGCATCATATTCTATTTCTACTCTTATTAATTTATTTAAGAATAACTTCAGATAAATCAAACACAATATTTCTAAATGATAAATTAAATATCTTCAAATTTACTTCATGTAGGAAGAGTTTATGAATTTATTGAATCCTTTGCACAAACTTTAATTCATTATAATTATTTTATGTGCTTAATCTTGGGTAAAAAAAAATTCTTAACTTATCTCTCTACTTCATAGTCAATATTTTATATCTAATCCAAACCATTACTATTTATGTGTCTAGAATAACCTATACCAATGCATGTGTACATGTTTCATTATCACATGTATAAACTGTTTATGGTGGGTTCACTCAAGTATAGGTAAACTGGTTATTCCTCTTCATGAAATTCTGTAAGAGCTTATGGTATCTCAATGTTTCCTTATCTTTAACATTGGTTGTAATGCATGGATCAATAATTATTTTTATACCTCGCTACTACATATAAAAGATGTAAGTGAGTTTCATATAGTATTTCCCTTATATTCTTAGCTACATCATGAATTTTATGATTTTTACCATGTGAAAATATCTCTTTTGTGTGAGTTGTATCACACACTCAATCTTCTTAACATATCTGAGTGTTCACAGAAACTCATGAAGAGTTTATCTTAACTGAGATCTTTGTGTAATGTGTTATTTTTGAAGTAGACCATACAAATCCTTCACCTCATATGTATTTATCAAAGTGTTTATGCTCATGGATATCTTATTTATTTGAATAAGCCATGTAGTCTCATTTTTTATTTGTGTCAAATAGTACACATATTCTTCTTCTTCTTCTTTATGATAATCACAATTAGTAGAACTAGACTTATGATGTCTTAAGATCACGCATAGATTTATCAATGAGATAGCATACAAAATCCTTCATGTTCTTTTTGTGTGAATATCTCTACTTTATTCTTAAATTAATATAGAGTTAATGTTCACTTATATAGCTTCTCTATGTTTTTCCTCGAACTCTCATTATGTGTGAATGAAGTGGTAAGGGGGTATTTATAGGCACATTCAATCACCTTTATTTCACCTTTGTATTCAACCCAAACTTCTAGAAAATATGATGATAATATTAATTCTACATAGCTTAAAAAATATATCATCTTATGTTGTTAGTGTATTAGCATTTCACTGTTCTCGGGATTTTGAAACTCAAATCCTATGTTCCACCAGGAATGAGCTCCAAATCCTATCATTGCAGCATTAAAAAACTCAGTTTGATTCTAGAAGATCTAGATAAAATAGTGTATGCATGATGTATTATAATATTTGAAGTTTAAATCCTTTTTATATGTCATTTGATTCATATTTCTCAAGAAATTGTCCCTTTGATTTCACTTATCCGTCATTTGTGTAACGACCCAAGATTTTCAATCTTTTAAAAAATCAAAGTTTGATAAATTTTAATTCATGAAAAACCTGATGTAAATAAGTGAAAACATTTTAGAACAAAATTTTTAATTAACCTAATATGTCATTCAATTAAAAATAATTATCTTTAGAATATAAATAGTTAATATGAGTTAATGTTAAAAAATAGTATTTTCAATAAACAAAATTTTCCTTAAATTCATTTTTTCTATTAAAAGATAAATTTTAAAATTTTAGAATTTGAGAAAAATAAAATAAACCACATTTTTTATTTAATAATATAAAAATTTAATAATTATTAATTTTTATCATTTTCTAAAATGCTGATTTTTAGTTAAAAATTGCGGGATTTGCGAAAATTATAATTTACATTATTTTAACACTATATAAGCATAACCTAGAATATTTAAAAACAATAAATTAATAAAATATGAAAGAATGGAATAAAATTATTCAATTTAAAATATTCTTTATAAAAATAAAACTAATGCTAAACATTTTCAAAACTAAAGTGAAATATTATTATAATATAATAACTGTTTTGGTATTCTCTTCAAATTAAATATTTTAAAGGTAAGGATCGGTTTTGTATTTCCTTATAAGCTTTTTAATTTTTATTCAATTCATAATAAATCAATTCAGGTCTCTAAAATCAGTAACCATGAAAATTTTATCATATATATAAATTTAAAATCATATTAATGTTATTTTTTTCAAAAACTATTATTTTATGTGTTTAAGTGTTTTAATTATAAAATTAAATTTTTATTCCTGTATAAATATTATTAGATAAAATGGTTTTTAAAATTGAAATATTAATATTCAAATTATTTAATGAATTCAATTTTAATTTTTTCCTTTAAAATTAATTATCATGGTTATAAATTTATTATCACGGTAATATAAAAATGTGTAAATTGAGTACAACATAGTCTAAAAGTACATTTTTTAAAATACATGACTCTAATTGAATGGTTGAGAATTTTATCTACCAATAAAAGTTTCCCTTACACTATTTCTATTTTGGATCCTTGGGACCTTGAAAAGGACCTTGAATTATTGAAAAATATAAAGGTGTTTCCAAAAGTTCGCTCACTTTCACTTATAAAAGCATAATGCTTCCACCATTAAAAGATATACTTCACCCTTTAATTCTATATTAAAATATTCTATTTTTATCTCCATGGAACCCTCTATCATTAACATAATCTCATTGTCACTAATAGTGAGCTTAATCTTTTCTATTTAGATGTGACTTCTAAGGATAGATCAAGTCTCTAACATAAGTATTACCTCCTTCTTAAGTATTCATATTAATATTTGTCTTCCAAATATCTTATCACCATAATAATATGATTAATAAAGTATCAATATTACACTTATATTTTATTATATTATTGGTACATCCCTTATTTATTCATTTATATTAACATATAAAAACAAATGAACATTAATCGTGCGTGTGTGTGGACTACCACATCCATGAAGAACAATTTTTTGTTTTTCATCTAGATTTTCTTTATATAATAAAATATATTAAGATATGGTTCAAAATGAATAAAAAATAAAAAAATCATTATGATTTTTAATAATGATATAATGTCAAACAAAACTCTTACTTGACCATACTCACCAATTGAGATGAAGTGTGTTCATATTTTAGACTGTTCAATCACCTATATGAACGATGCATTAAAATGCGATCATAGGTGACTATGGGAAACTAAATAATAATATTATTGTATTTTAATAATAAAATAAGTATTATTTTTTAAAAATTTATATAATGTATATAATTTATAATTAATAAATCATCTTTGACCACTAATATTACCAAATTAACCCGTTAACAATTCATCTTTCACATAATGTAACCAAAAAACACATGGAATGAAAAATTAAAACATTAAAACTATATAATTTTTATATTATATAATATTATATTAAATATAAATAATTAAAAGTTTATCAAATTATGGGTAATTATATGAAAATTATTCAACATGTTAAGAACAATTAATGTTATTAACACCCGGTGGTCATAATATGCTACAACTAATTAATGAAATCATGATAAAAAATTATAATAAGGGTTATAAATTGGTAATATTTTTGAGAAATATTATTTATTAGTAAATTAATTTAGTTATTTTTTACCAGATTCTAGAGTGTGATTTACTTTGGAAAAAAACAAGGTAAGGGTTTGTTTGTCTCAAATTTTTATCCCTTGAGATATAATTAAGTTATACACATTGTTTTCATTTCAATGGTGTAAATAATAAAATATTTTATTTTTTTAACATGATAATATTATATTTCATTATATTAAATTTGTTATTTATAGTTAAACATACCATGGTGGTTTTATTAAAAAGTTATTATGGTTGTAAGGGGTTCTCATGACTCAAATCTTGTCCTTGGATCATAATCACTCTTCTTTGACTATTATCATTCAATATTGATCCATTGTAATCTATGATGATGTTCTGTTATATTTCAAACTTATTTTATGGGTAAAATAATGTTCACTCTAATGTATTCAACCTTGATTATTATATTGTTTCATTAAAATTTATACTTGGTAAGAATAATTCTCATTTATTTTAATGGATTTTTCATCCATATATATGATTTTATTTCACACCAATGTTGTCATATATTTTTGTGAATGATAATATAGATTATTTTATATTATTATAATAATTCTATTTACTTATTTTTAATATTAAAATTTAATTATATTTTAAATATTTGGGTTTTCAAAAAATGTATTTGAATTGATAAAAAAGGGTTTTTTGTCCATTAAAAAATAAAATGTTTTATCATTCACTCCACATTTTCTTTGATAAAATTTATGTATTTTCAAGTATATTTAATTTGGAAATAATTTATTAAGGATTTTAAAAATTATTCTCTTCCCCTTCCAAGGTATTTTTTTGAAAATAATTTACAATTCATATTTTATTAAAATATTTACAAGGTTTTTTTGAAAAAAAATTGTATATTCACTTATATTTTTTCTATAAGGTTTATCTCTAATAAAGTGATGTTTTGAACACCCAATATATATTATTATTATATGATTCCTTATAAAAAATGATATTTTTTCCATGATTTCTTAAGTACATGTTATGTGAAAACTGACTCTTTTTTCTATGGGTTCATTAAGATATGTTTATGATTGATTTTAAGTGGAACACATATAAATAGATGATTATAGGTGGGGTCCTATTTCACCCTATATTTCATTAATTTAATATTATATATCATGAGATAGTTAGTCATGTAAATAATGGGCTTTCTTATAGAGGTATGGGCATGATGGGTTTGCTCGTATTTCCAGGTGTGTACATAATGATTTTCTTCACATAAGCATTGGCATAATTAATTTTCTCACACAAGTTTTCATATGCTTATGTTTGTAACTAATTTAAATTTTGTTCATCAAGTTATGATAAATTTTAATAATTCATTTCATTTCTAGAAAATTTCATCATTTTAAGATCATGCCTTATATTTTATGTTTTTTTTTCACCACGCTATCATGCCTATAGGATATATGATTATTAAGATTTTAGTTGATCCATGTGATGTCTTTTATGATCCATTAATGGTATTTTTATGATATTATGTTTCTATAACATGTTTGATGATTATCATATAAGGTATTTTGATAATTTATTATGAGATTTATATCTTGTTTATGTTTTCCTTCATGTTAGGATATGTTTTCCCCTTACCAAGCATCTGATATCACCCATTTATTATGCATCAATTTCACTAAGTTAAAAATATAAGGAATGTATGAAATTTATATATGAATATATTCTGTGAAGAATTAGTGGGAGATACAGAATATTTTTATGGATTTTGAAGTTTCTTATATAGTGTGAAAATATTGAATAGTTCAAAAATAAATGATTTTTTAGTTAATGTTTTGCACCAATTATCTAAAACTCTAAAACTAAATGGTTTTTAGAATGTATTTTAATGAAATATTTTATTTAATTCATATAAATACTATATGATTAGGTGTAGTCTAATTTAGATGTTATCATTGTATGGATTAGTTATTTTTTATATTAGTTTGAATACGTTAGGTTTAGGTTAAGAAGAACTCTAATGAAATGCATAAGAATAATACCATGTTTGGATAAAATCCATAATTTTTTATACATTTGATATTATCTGGTTTTACTTGGAGTTATAAAGATGTTTGGATACTGAAATACAGACATGATTTTGGAACAGATTCATCTAGGTGAAATAACCCCTAAAATATTTGGTCAAGTATATCCTGGTCACTATTATGATTCATGGTGAATGGGACAATATTATGTACCAAGATAGAAACAATTGAGGTACATTAATTTATTGATTCTCATATTCATTATGAACCATTATTAAGTTTTGAGTATGATTCTAACTAGTATGATTTAAAATGAAAGTGAGAAAATTGACTTGGATAACCTAAATATAGTTATGGGTTGATCTAATTATGTTATAGTTTAAAATGAAGTTTTCATCATAGAAGAAATATTTTTATTAATGTTTTCATATTTATATATTGGATGTTATCATAATTATTTTGGTATTAGTGTTTGGTTGAAATATGATCATGAAAAAGAATTTGTGAAAGGTATGTATCTAGAAAGCATTGTGTTTCATTTCCAAATAAGGAAGCATAATTAAATGGTTGATTCCTTGAATATGCTTGTTATTATAGAAAAGGGATTTATCTATAAATAATTTAGGATTCAAGGTTAATATCATTTAAAAAGTTAAACCATGACACCCTTAGATAATTCTGTAGGTTAAGTAATATTTGTTAATGATATTTTCATATATTCTAAAAATTAGTGAGGATAATATCAAATACCAAAACGATTATTCTTTAGTAGTATTTTGTTAATGGTTTGGAAGCAAAAATTAAATGGTATGAATAACCTTAAAAGGTTAATTAAGATAAGGTTGTATTTTTGGCGATAACTATTTAAGAACAAATGATTAAGGTATAAATATATTATAGGATTAATATATTCTTAGGGAATGGTTTTTGGATAAAGTAAGTAAGATAATATTTGTAAACATGGGATTGGTAGTTGAATCATGATATTTTTGAGGTTACATCAATTTTTTGATTATGGTGTATATATAGGATTTAATGTGATTTTATAAACCAATAATTAATATCATTTTTGGATTGAAGATATAATTTTTTTATAATAATATAAGATCATTTGTGGTTTTATGTCTTGGAGAGTAAGGTGGTTTTTGTAAAGGTATATTACGGAGAATATATGATTAGGTTATATACAAAACTAAGTTGTATTATTAAATATCATTGTTTGAGGGAAAAGATAAATGACTTAATATAGTTTATGATAATAAGATAGATATCTCCTTATATGGTATATATTGACTCATAATCTCCCTAGTAATATTTTATAGTAATAACTAATTAAAATTATTAGGATGCAATTTATTTATGTGGGGTAGAATATAATGACCAAAGATTTTAGATCTTGTAAAAAATAATGAAATGTTTGATAAATTTTATTTCATGAAACACCTGACATAAAAGTTCCAAAACATATTATAATAACATTATTAATTAACCTAACATGTTAATCAATTAAAAATTATTACATTTAGAAGATAAAATAGTTAATATGAGTTAATGTTGAAAAAGGGCATTTTCAATAAGGAAGAGTTTTCTGTATATTCTTTATTTTCTATTAAAAGTTATATTTTTTAATTTTAGTGTTTTATATAGATGAAATAAATATTGTTTTTTTAAATTCAACATATAAAAATGTACTTATTAATAATTTTCAAACATTTTATAAAAAGGTTAATTTTATTAAAAAAAATAATCATTTATGAATATTATACCTTCCATGATATTATCATGATGTAAGAATAACCTAGAATATTTAAAAAACATTAAAGTAGTATAATATGAACCTAATAAATAAAATTATGAATTTTTATATATTATTTTCATAAATAAAACCGATGATAATAATTTTTATAACTAAAGTATAATTTTACAAAAATATAGAATTTTTTTTGATATTATTTTAAAATCAAGTATTTTTAAGGTGATGTTAAATTTTAGATTTCATTGTAATCCTCATAACTTTTATTAAATTAATAATAAATAAATTGATTTCATAAAAACAAGTTACCATGGAATATTTATCATATATATAAATTTAATTGCTTTATTATGCTATTTTTTCAGAAAACAAAATGTTTTACAAGTTTAAGTGCTTTTATTTTAAAATTAAATTTTCATACCAGTAGAAATTTTATTTGATAAAAGGGTCTTAAAAATTTTCATTAGAAGATTTAAATTAGGTAATAATTTTAATTATAATTTCTTTCTATAAAATTAATTACTAAGGCTAAAAATTAATTATCATGGTAAAAGTGAAAGAGTTAAATAGATTTTAACCAAGTGTATAAGTCCTAAAAACCATTAAAAACATACCATGAAGTACATTTTTGAAATTTTAAATCTACTATTACTTGTTTATCCTACACTTTTTTCTATTTCTAAGGCTTATGACCTTCGAAGAGACATTTCATTAATGAAAAATGTAAAGGTTTTTCCAAAAGTTCCCTTACCATCACTTAAAAAAAATGAAAATTCCATCCTTCAATGATACAATTAAATATAGAATTAATCATTGAAAAACTTCTATTTCTCTCTCTATATGACCATATCCCAGGATAATAATCCCATGGTCACTCATAACAATCCTAATCCCTTCAATTTAATAGAGTCTTCCAAGGAATGATCATGTATCCAACATAAATATTATCTACTTCTTATGTATTCTTATTAACATTACTCTTCCAAATATCTTATCAAAATAATAATATGAAAACTTAAGTGTCATACATATACTTATATTTTATTATATTAATGTTAAAACAATTATTTATTAATTTTATTCTTCTATGAAAACAAAGGAACGCCAATCATGCATGTGCACGTATTACCACCTCTATAAATGACCATTTTTTATTTTTCATCTATATTTCCATTCATTATAAAAAAATATTCAATTATAGTTCACCATCACAAAAAAAAATCTATATGATTATGTTTTAATGATATTTTTCAAATGAAATACTTACTTGACCATACTCTCCCATCGAGATAAAGTGTGTTCATCTTTTAAATGGTTGGACCACCTACTTACACGATGCTTTAAAATACAAGATTACTATAGGAAAATAAGTACTGATATTATTATTGGTTAATATGAAAATAATAATTATTTTATCATTTTTTAAATGTTATATAATGTATCTAATTTTTTATTAATAAACATTATTCGTTTACTAAAATTACCAAATTAAACCATGAACAATTAAATTTTCACATAACATAATCAAGAAACCCATTGAATGAAATAAGTAAATTTTAAATAAATAAAATATATATATCAAATAATATTAAATGATATATAAATAATTATATTTTTATCAAATTATTAGTAATGAAAATAAAATTATTAAATATCCATTGGATAATTATAGTTATTAACACCTGATTATCGTAATACGCTATAAGTAAATAATATTTTAATGATAAAAATGATAATAAGGATTATAAAAGGTTAATATTTATGATTAAGTTTCTATAATAGGATATTAAGTTATTTATGTTTATTTTAACAAGATTTTAGAGTGTGATCTACTACGCATGAAAACAAGGAAAGGTTTTTTGTCTCAAATTTGAATTCCATGAGGCATGAATAAGTTATACACCATGTTTCCTTTTCAATGGTGTAGATACTAAACTACTGTAATTTTTTATTATTATACTCTTATATTTCATTATATGTAATGTTCTATTTAACCTCTCATGGTTTTTGATTCCAAAGTTACAAAGGATCTAAGGAGTTTTCGTGACTCAAATCTCTTCCTTAGGTCATAATCACTCTTCTTTGACTATTTTCTTTAAAGTTTGATATATTATAACCATGGATGATTTTATATTGTATTTAAACCTTCTATTATGGGTTAAATATGGTTCACATAAAAGTTTTATTCCCTAATTATTCCATTTTTTTTAAATTCACTTTTTAGGAATAATCCTTATTTCATTTAATGGGGTTTTCTTCAATATCCATGTTTTTTATTCAGCCAATGTTCTCCTCAATTTTTGTGAAAGTTAATATGGGTCATTTTATTCAATTTTCATAATTCAATTTACCCATTTTAAAAGGAATGTTTAATACCATTTTAATGATGTAGGTTTCAAATAAAGGTATTTCAAAAGATAGAAAGGTGTTTCCATCCTTTCTAAAATAAAATGTTTTATCTTCCACTCCACATTTGTTTTGATAAAATTTATGTATTTTCAACGATATTTCATTTTTAACTCTTTATAATGAGGTTTTTAAAACTATTATTTTTCCCTTCTCTTGAATTTTTTTTAAATGTAATTTATACTTCATTTGTTATAGAATTATTAAAACGGTTTTCTGAAAAATTTTGTATTTTTAAATATTTTTTTCTCCATGGTTTATCTCTCATGAAGTGATATTTTTATCATCATCGATATGTTATTATGTAATGATTCTTTTTATAAAATTATATTTTGATATCCATGATTTATTAAGTTCATGTTTTGTTAAGACCCATTGTTTTTTTCATGGGTCCATTAAGAAATTTGTATAGTTTATTTTAAGTAGAACATATATGTATGGATGATGATGGGTGGGGTCTATATCACCCTTTAATGATTTTTTAAATATTATATCTAATGTGATAGTCAAGAATGCACATAATGAGTTTATTCATTGAATCGTGAGTATACCAAGTTTTCTCGCATATATTTTTCTATGATTATGGATGTTCCACATTTCCAATCTATTCCTCATGTTATGATAAATTTTCATTAGGAATTTAATTTTTATAAAATGAAATTTATTCATAATCAACCATTAAATTTAAATTATTATTAAACTTTCTATCATTATCATGGGTTATATGATTATCTAGATGTGATTTGATCCATTTTATATATTTTATTCTACCTTAATGATATTTTTATGATATTAGGATTCCCTAACATGTTTTATGATTATCATATAAGGTATTTGAGCATTTTTTATATTTAAATATTCCTAATTTTTTTCATGGTATGATATGTTTTTTACTTATTGAGATTTTAAGATAACCCCTTTCTTATGTTTATATTTCCCTAGGTTAGGAAGATAATAAAAGAAAAAAATATCTCGAATAATATCTTTTGTGAAGAATTAGTAGTAGACATTGAATAATTGTTATGGATTGAGAGATTTACTATATACAATGAAAATATTTATTAGTTGAAAAAGGATTGAATTTAATTAATTAATGTTGTTTCCTTATATAATCACTGACTGGATAACTGAATAGGAGGTAGAATTGAGTAATTAAATGTTTCATGAATATAAGAACATAATAAGAGAAGTATAAAAATTCAATTATTTCTTAAAGAGTATTTGTAGCTGAAATATAAAAACCTATGAAAAGGAAATTGAACATAGATAATTATAGTGGATTAGGGAACAAAAATCACCTAGTCCACTCCACCAATGATTTTGTCTACAATCTTGGCGATTTTCACTAAAGAAACCCTTTTATGAGGGACTCTGATATGAGTATAAAGAGTTTTCACCTAATTTAATGTTCTAAGAGGTTTTAACCATACTCTCCCTTTAAAATACTTATCCATGGTCTTAAACACTATTACACTAACCACAAACAAGGTATAAAGAGATATAATATTTGAGAAACGTTTTTAGTGAATAGTTGGAAGAAGTAACTGATAATAGATGAAGATTATTCTTAAGAAAATGATAAACTTCAAAGCATAGTTTAGTATTATATTTAGTGAAACTAATAGAACCTCATAAGTGACGCACAAAAAATTTATGTTGTTTTATATACAGGGCTTCAATGTTTTTCTTTTTATATTTTCAATAGTAAATCTACTATCATTCTTCTTCTTCTCTTATTAATCTCATATTATGTATAATATTACTGATCATTTTATTTTCTTATTTAAAATTTAATGTAGAACAAATCCAACAATATAGTGACATAGACAATGATCTTGATGTGATTGGCTATTAAGGACAGGTAGCTGAACATTCGAAAATATGGGAAAAATATTTTGTAGTATAAATATTTTCGTTATTTGCATTTCATTATTCAGGAAATTCTCGTATAGTCCAATCTTTCCATAAATATATAAAGTCATTTTATGTGATTTAAAGGAATGAGGTGAATTTTCAAAATATTAGAAAAGTAATCATGATGTTCTATAATACTAAATATTCGTAAGATATTGACTGAAAGTAGAACTCATAGTAAGATAAAATCTCATAAGATAGATTGGTTCTTCCTTATAAGATAATATTTCTTTAATGGAGTGTAAGATAATTATTTAGTCTAAGATAAAATTTATTGTGATGTAAGCCATAACATCTTCACTTCAGAGAATAAAGTCTTTTAATATTTACATGTCTATTCTAAGCATCTTCATAAAACTTATTAAGAAAAATTATTACATTGTTCTTCCTGTTTTTAAGTAACGAAAAATTTTCCTCAAATCTCATAAGAAAAAATGCATGCATATTCATAAGATAATTACTTAAAAAATAGAATAAGATAAATACAATCTGAGACACATTAGACAAAATCATTAGAATAAAAGTAGAGATTTAAGAATCATCAAAACACATAAAGAGGATATATATTGGAAAAATATAATCTTTACCACAATCTCCCCCTTTTTATGATCACAAAACCCATGTGATATAAAAAACAAAAAAAAATTATACTAGGTTTTGAAAATAATATGTTTCCATTTATTTTATTCCAAAAATATATATTATTTTTCTTCTCCCCATTTTTGGAATAAGAATTTTTTTTTAATTTTTTTGTATTCTTCTTTTATTTTATCCCTTTTTTGACATAAAAAAGAAGTTCAATAAGGAAAAAAATTTATACTAGAAAAAAATATTAAAAATAAGTTTACGATACTATTGATAAATAAAATTTTAATAGTAAATAAAGATCATAATAACACATTGAAATATTATATCATAAGAAGATAGTAAATATAGATATTAAAATGAAATTATAAAAGAAGACCAATAAATTGCAAAAAAAAAAGGATAAAAGGAATAATAAGTATAAAAATAATATAAAATGTATTAATAGTATTAATCAAATAAAACCAATCATGAAAAATAATAAGGTAAGGTATCATGATCTTACAAAATGGATATTAAGTTAAACAAATTCAGATGTTAAAATCCCATAAAGGTAGAATAATTCAAATGTTTTTAGAGTGCCCAACCATTGGGAAACCAATTCCATGAGCATGAAAGAGATGAGTATAAATAGATTAACTAAAATAATTTTGTATAGGTGGTTTTTTGAAAGATAGGGGTTGGTCATGAGGTAACGAAGATGAAGGAACATGACCACTAGCTATTGTGCCAATAACATCACCAAACGTCAGTGAGTTTGATCTAAACAATCACGATCTTCACTAGAAAATATAATAGGTTTCAAATGAATATTATGAGTATCTTTCCATGTCCCCTCTAAATCATAGTTATCTACATGAGTAAAGGGTAATTTAAAGGATGGTTCAGTTAATAATAAAGATATTTCATTATAAAACCTTAGACATTTCCTTTGATAATACATAGATATAATAATGATTTCTTTAAGGAATTGAGAGGCATACAAGTATCAGTCAACAACATATTTTCCATAAAGCCTTATCCCACACAATTGAAAAAGTGAGACAACACAATCATGAATTATTTTTACCATTTCATGGATTAAATAATCTAGAATATTAATAAAACCATTACATATTTTTTGTGAAATGTTTCCAACAATGTTTTTTGGGAATCCTTTCTTAGTACAACATTATATCATGTTCTTTAAAATTTAAAATAGATTGTATAGAACCTCCATCATAGAAACATTTTATTTTTTCTTTAATGGTTTAATTCTCTCTAAAGATTCAGAAAATTCACCAACTTCTATTTTATCATCATGTGAGAAATTATTCTTAATATTTTTCACCACTACTTCACGTAATTATTCACCTTTATTTTCTATTTTTACAAAAAAAAATTATAAAGGGCCATATAACATGTATAAAATAGTGATGATGAAAGATAAATCCTTCTTTACTTGAGGATAATTTTCTTGAGTTTCTATCATCTTCTAGTTGTGTGTAGAACATAATTATTTGATTTATCTATCAATATATCTAATTTATTCTCTTATTGTATCTGTTAGTATCCATGCTTCTTATATTATGGTTCTATGGACATTTTGAAATATAAATATTATTAAAACTACACATTTAAGGGATTCAACAACTACAATCTCTGATTCTACGCCTTGGGATAACTCCATTATCCTTAACTAAACATCTAAATTATATGTAGTTCTATTAAGGGGTTGTTATGAAAAAATTTCTAAGATAGACAATGACAACAATCTCACTTCCTAGATGTCATCTTTTGAAGCCATATAATCATAAAAAGCTATTATTTCTGAATTTGATTCCTATAATTGAGCTTCTAGGGTTTTAATTTCATATTCTAATTTTTAAAATATCAGTTGAGCTTGTTCATAGATACTTCTATTGATTTTGGTGCTTCTTCATTTCTTAATCCCTAAGGAATGGGTGAAACTCTTTCCCAGTGCACTACAAGATTGTCT
The DNA here is from genome assembly GCA_963277665.1 of Viscum album. Lineage (NCBI taxonomy): Eukaryota > Viridiplantae > Streptophyta > Magnoliopsida > Santalales > Viscaceae > Viscum > Viscum album. The sequence continues at coordinate 510,159,552 of OY728136.1, read as the reverse complement.
CCTTGAACTGATTGTTTCACAAAAAAATATGAATTTCTTTTGCATGAAAATATTCTTGATATTCTTTCCTTTCTATTCTTAATTTACCCATAAAATTAAAAAAATTGAGTGTGGGATTATATTGTGTTTGGAGACACTCATAGTCTTTCTGAGGTAATATTATCCAGATAGGTGGAATAAATCTAGGTACTAGACGATTCTATCCTTTTCTTTGGAGCTTAAAGAGGTACAGAGGTAAAAATAAGAGGGCTTCTTTCTTTGTATATAGTTTGAGGTTCTGATGAAATAATAATATAAAATATTACCCTTAGATTCATAGTTTCTTTATCCTCATGATGTTCTCTAATATCATTATTGTGATATGAAACTCCTATAATTACTGGTATTTCAGGAAAACTATATCATTCCCCTTGAGTTAAATAAGGTTCTATTTTAGGAATTGTGGAAAAGGGCATCAACTTGTTTAGGGAAAAATCACAATGTATGAAACTTTTCCATAAAACACTTAAATTTAAGTTTTTCAATCCATGACAAGATATTGTTTCATTATCATCTTGATCAAATTTCACACTTCGAAAGACTAGGGTTAAGATTTACCCATATTGGTAAAATTTTAGAGACTTGTTTTGGACATTTCACATATATCATAAAATATATAATGCTAGGTTCACATAATTTTATATGATAAAAAAATTCAAGGAAATACATTGAAAAAGAATTTTCTCGAACTCAACATTCCATTGAGAAATCCCCAACTGGATGAATTTGATCCAAAAAAATTCTTTTTGGATCTAGATTCTTAACTTGATTTTTCTTTATGATATCAGTTCTGAATAGAGATTTCATGATCTATGGAGGAGTAACACCATCCATGTAGGTTAAATAATTATTCATGAATGGGTATTATTTGTGAGGAACTTTCAACACTTTATCTAGATTTTCTGAAGTTAGTGACGTGTCTTTTTGGTAGATTGTTATAGTGACAATGTCATCATCATCACTTAAGAAAAAACAAAAAACCAACTCATAGAACTCATGAACTTCATTATTGAAAACTACTGAGGTCTAAAAAAGATAAAAAACATACTCATATACTTGATGGTTGATAAATTTATTCAACAAGATGTATGTTCTATCCACCCATAAAAAATCAATATCTCATCTTCTTAGCACTTTTCATGGAATAATTTGATTTTTCAATATTTTTCTCAATTAATCATCAGTTATTTTTATTTTATCTATTTTATTAGAGTTTGTAGAGGTTGAAAGGTTAGGGTAATGCGAGTTTGAATAAGGAAAAAGTGAGTGTTCATTAGTTTTCCTATCATTTCACATGTAGAGTTGATACTAAATCTTTTTCATTCACGGTAATCGAGGGGTCACATAATAATGTGTAGGGTAATTATTATTAAATATTCATGACATGGTATATCAGATGTGACCATTACTCAAAATAGAGTAATAAATAAATATCTAAATGAAATATATAATGTGTTTACATTATATATGAGGGATATAATATAAGATAATGTTTTGTAAAATTAAATATCTCTAATTCAGAATTAATAAAATAAAGTCTGTCAGCAGGAAAGGGTTTAGTAATTATATCTGCTAATTTTATTTTATAAAAACAAATTATAAATAGATATCATCTTTCTATGCACAGACTCTTAGTAAATGATTTCTTAAATAAATGTGCTTTGTTCTTGAATGGTTTATTTGATTCTTTAAGACATTGATAAGACTAGTGTTATCACATCTGATTGAAACATGATTAAAGTAAATTACAAAATCCATTACGGTGAATTCCATCCATAACACCTGTGCAAAAGAACTTCCCACAAAAATATATTTGCATTTATCCATTAATAGTGTTACAGAATGTTGCTTTTTTACTTAGCCAAGACACTGGGGATTTACCATGAAAATGGTAGGTTCCTAAGGTGTTTTTCCTATCTAATCTACATCAACAAAATCAGCATCCGAGTATGAAATTAAATCAAAATCAGAATTTTTAGAGTAAGAATAGAGAGAATTACCATTCATTTAAGACATATTGAATTTCTTTTTGAAACATTTAAATTAGATTCTTTTGGAATAGATTGAAATCTTTCATTCAGACATATTGAAAACATAATTTCTGGTCTACTTATAATAAGGTACATCACACTTATAATTATTCCTCTATACAACTTATTGTCAACTGGTTTTCTAGTATCATCTGATTCAAGCTTGATATTGGAACTCATAGGAATTGAGTGGGTCTTACTATTTTATGTCCAAACTTATCAAGTAAGTTGAGTATGTATTTTATATTATTTAAAATATTTCCAAAATATTTTTGATAAACTTGAAATCCTAGAAAATAGTTTAGTTCACCCATCATACTCATGTCAAATTTTGTTTTCATAAGTTTTGAATATTCATTACAATTTTTTTTTATTTTTTGGTTCAAAAAAATCATGTACATAAATTTGTTCTAGAAAAATATTAGATAAATATGTTTTATTAAATTGAAAAATATATACTATTCATACTATAAAACAATTTGATAAAATAAAAGAACTTAATTTTTCATACCACTCCCTTGGATATTGTTTAAGTCCATATAGAACGTTGGTATGTTTAAAAAAATAATTCTAATAATGGGGATATTCAAAACCTAAATATTTTTCTACATAAACTCCCCCATTAAAAACCATTTAAAAATGAATATTTTACATCCATATGATATAGTTTAAAATTTATATAGGATGAATTTTATATAATTATTATAATAGAATTTAATCTAGCTATGATAGGAAATGTTTCTTCATAATCAATTAATTCTTCTTGATGATATCCTTTGTAAAATATTCTTTCTTTATTTCTAGTTATCATTCCATGATCATATTGATTGTTTCTAAAAAACCCATTTTGTTTCAATTATAGAATAATGTGGGGGTCTTTCAGATAGTTCACATAACTTATTCCATTTAAATTCATTTAGCTCATCTTGCATAGCTAAGATCCAAATCCCTTCTGATAAGGTTTCTTCTACTAATTTAGAGTCTAATTGGTATATAAATCATAGAATTATACTAATTTTCCTATAATTATTTTGGTTCTTACTCCTTTATCTTGGTCTCCTAGAACTGTTTCTGAAGGATGGTCTTTAATATTTATAGGTTTTCTATGAAACACAATTTTTGGTTCTCTAGTGTCTACCCTTATTGGTTTTTGTTTAAGATAATCATGTTCTAAATCATAATTATTGTTGTCATTAAAGAGAGGTTATGATCTCATATTTTTTACTAAATCATTTTTATTATTAATTTGTGTTATTTTGCGATTGAAATGATCACTTTCATAAAATTTCACCTGATATGATTCTCCAATAATCCTTAACTTTTTATTAAAAACTCTATAAGATTTGGATGTAGTTGAATAACCTAGGTAGATACCTTTATCATCCTTTAGGTCGAACTTTCCAAGATTATCCTCAGTGTTCCAGATGTGAACCTTATATCCAAATACTTTAAAGTATCCAAACATGGGTTTTATATTATTCCACAACTCATAGGGTGTTTTATTTAAAATAGGTCTTACTAGTATTATGTTAATAATATAACATGATGTGTTAACAGCTTCATCCAAGAAATGAGTGTGCATGTTATATTCCCAAAACATAGTCTTAGAAATTTATTGAAATGTCCTATTTATCCTATCAATAACAAAATTATATTAAGGTGTCTTGGAGGAAGAGAATGTATGATTAATTCCTTACATAGAGTAATAATAATTGAATTCGTAATTATTAAACTCACCTCCATAACCACTTATCAAAGACATGATTTTGACATCTTTTTCATTTTGTATAAGTTTAAAAAATTAATAAAAACATAAAAGACTTCACTATTAAGTCTTAAAAAGTAAACCAATATAAATTAGGAAAAATAATCAACTAACACTTAAAAAAATGACCTAACATCAAACTTTTAGTTCTAGTTTTTCTGAATAAATCCATAAGGATAATCTCAAAACGTCTCTAAGTAGAAACTTATTTAATTGGTTTTAAAGATGACTTATGTTTCTTGACTATTTGGAATGCATCACATAATTTTTTTTCAATCTAATTTAAGATTAGTAAAGTTAGAAAAAAAGGTATTTTAGATAAATTTCTCAAGGAATGAACATTGTAATGTCCAAGAATTATTTTCAAAATCCATGATTCATCAATTTAATAATTTAAAAAATCATTTTATTTACATAAAAAATTAATATAAAGAGTGTAAACATTTTATGTTATCAATGCTTTATATTTGAAACATTTATCTTTAAAAAATAACAAGGAAATATTGAAAAATCAATATAATAACCATCATCATAAAGTTGAGAGATACTTATCAATTTGTTCTTAAAGCCTTAATTTTAATGTACTTTATTGATAAGGATAGAATGAGGATTTACAACTGATCCAATGAAAACTATCATTCATTTTTAATTTTTACCAAATATGAAATATCGTCCATATAATTTGGATAGAGAGTAAAAATTAGATTAATCTCCACTCATGTGCCTCAAACAACCACTTTCTATAAACCATTTTGTATTAATGTTCATATGTCCAATTCCATCAATGAAAACATAAACACCAGAATTTTTTGGTACCCAAATTATTTTGGGTTCAGAAATTTTATCTATAAAAGATCTAGGCATCCATACTTTTTACTATTTCATAGAAGAATTTTCAGTTTGTTTTGAAAAACATTTTAAGTGAAAAACATTTTTGATTCTGAAAATGTGATGATTATTTAATTAAAAAAATGGGAAAATGTCATATTTCACCATAATAAAAACAAGTAACTTTTGGAAGATATTTATTTTTGGAGGAAGGTACAAAATGTTTTTTATAATGTTTAGTCCTTTCCCATTGGCTCCCAATTCCGAATTTTTCCTTTCTATATTGATTTTGGCCAAGAATTTTGTTTAAATAGTCTTCTCCTTTTGTAAAAACACTTGAAGCATCTTTGAAATTTTGAACCTCCTTCTCTAGGTTTTCAATTTTTTTAACTTTTTTAGCATTAAAGATAATATATTTTTAAAATAGACTTTTCATAACTAAAATATGATTGTTCATATATTATTCTTCACAAAAAAGTTTATTATAATAATTTTTAAGATCTTTATTTTTCTTTTTCAGGATTTCATACTTAATTTCCAACATTGTGGAAAACTCATTTAATTATTTCTATGTGAAATTTTCATTTTTTGATTCAAATTAATGATCATAATAATAAGAATGTACCTTATCTGGATGTTCCATAAATCATATATTGGACTTTTTATTTATAGATTTAGCTTTTGATTCTTATGAAATGCAATTTCTAGAATTTTTATAAGCATTTTTGGTGGCCTTAATTGTTTTCTTATACTTCTTATATCCAGTATTTTTGAAGAAATTCCTTTCTATATTATTATTTTCATTGATTTTAAGATTCTTAGTCTTATTGTGTCCTATCTTAATGCATTAATAGCATCTTAACTCCTTAGAGTTGTCACCGTGCATTCTATGGATGATAAAGGATCTTCTGAAACATCGTATCTTGTTATATAATTTTTTGAACATTAAAGAAAATTGAGAAAGCTCATCATTTGATTCATCTTTTATTGAGAAGAATTATTTTTAATATTCTTTATAATTTTTTTCACCTTTTCTCTTTCTATCATCTTTAGAAGTAGGAACTTTCAAGGAAATTTTTTTTCCATCATTTTAGGTTCTTCACTTACTATTTCCATTTCAGCTTCATACATCCTGAGAGTTTTGATGTGATATTTTACATTTATGTTATTAACTTCTTTAGATTGTCTAATAGTATCTAAGATTCCACTCCACTTAGGTGGTAATTGTTGGACCCTCCATGATATTGTATTTTTCATAATAAAAAACAATGTCAATATACAGATTCATATCTTTCATTCCAATTTTTAATATGTCTATGAAACTTGAATATGTCATACAACAACATATAATTTAATATGTCAATTGCTTATAGTCATGAATAAATATGTTTACAAATGTATTTGTATTAACACTTCATCTTGTAATGGTATATGTAAGGAAGACTCTTCATAATCTTTTTTTAATTCCCTGAAAAACCGAAGTCGACACACCGAAACTGAAGCCAACACACCAAAACCGAAGATGATAAACCGAAACGGAAGTTCGACAGACCAAAACCGAAGTTCGACAGACCGAAGTCAACACACCGAAATCGAAGCCAACACACCAAAACCGAATCCAACACACTGAAACCGAAGTTCGACACATCGAAACCAAAGTTTGACAGATCAAAATCAAAGTTCAACAGACAAAAGTCGACACACCAAATTTTGACAGACCGAAGATAACACACTGAAGATGACAGACCGATGTTATCTAACTGAAGACAACAGACCAAAGATAACTTACCGATTGATATAAATGACTGTTTCCATTTTATTAATTCAATTTTATTTCTAACAGTCATATTTAAACAAATTAATATTTTTGACATTATTTAATTCTTTCTCTAGGAAAATCCGTAGACAGTACAAGGTACATGCACATGAAAATATATTTATGTTTAGAGGATCGTGAAGTATAAAAGGACCTCATCTTTCACATTAAAGATATGATAGCAGTAGTACATGCTGAGACACAGACTGTGTGAATACGAAAAGAGAATAACAAAGCACATGAGATTAAATGAAGAAAGTAAAAAGCTACCTTCTCCAAAAAAGGGCTTCAGTAGACATCAAGACATTAAAGAGCAGAACTTTTTCCTTCCTCGAAGCTAGATTATAGAAACTGTGATACTCTATTCTAGATATGTCTTATAAAAGAAGACTCAAATACCAATTTCTCAACATTCATTGAGTCTAGAGACTTACTTCACAACACACAGAGAATTCTTAACTCTATTCTCATCCTTAACTCTGTTGTGTTTTATATTTTCTATTTGAGCAGTGTGTATATTTATTTGTATAAAACACACTGTCTCTTGAGCATAACTAGAGGATATCAAAATATCCTCATACTCAATCACTTATTACATTTTGTCTCCCATGAATAGTTGTGGTAGAGGTCAAGTGTAACCTGGATAGCTGGGTGTGCTGTTGTAAACCCAGATCCAGGGTGTGGATCAAAATATTATTTATATAAACTGGTTGGTGGAAAGAGATCACCAAGTATAGAGGATTAATTCTTTTCTTGAGACTGAACCTCTTATTTACATTGTTGTGATAATATTCAATTACTCTATTTTGTTTTATCCTCTTCTTATATTTTCTAAAACATAAAACTATTTTTGCTTACACTTTGATAGTTAGTTTTGGTTAGTGTGTGTATTTGTATACTTCAGTAGACTTGTTTCAAAAGTTTAATTAGCATTCTACACTGATTTATCTGATGACTAATCACCATTTGAGAAACCTGTTGACTAATTGAACATTTACATTTCTACTGCCTTAAATAACTGGGTTGTTTTTTAAAATTAGGGTTTTTCTTAACCATAAAGTTTTTAAACAGAAATTTTAATTGGAACCCAATTAACCTCCCCTCTACAGTATCCACTCCGAACAACATTTGTTATCAAAGGTTTTATTTATTTTCAAGTTTTTCAAATTATTTTCAACTATTATTTTATTTGTATCTTAAAGATCTTAAAATCTATGTCATAATTAAATTTTTAGTTCTTTAATACTCAAAGTAACTATAGAAACCAGAGTTTGGGTGCTACTAATAACAGGCCACCTTTATTTAATGGTAATAACTATACTCAGTGGAAATTAAAAATGAAAATGTATCTAGAAATTAAGGGACCTGAAATCTGGGACAAAATTGAAGAGCAACATATATTGCCTGCTACTGCTAGGGATACATGGTCTCAGTTGACTAAAGCTACATATAATAATAACTGTAAAGCAATGAATGCCTTGTACTATTCTCTAGGTGATGATGAATTCAATATAATATCTTCTTGTAAAACTGCATATGAAATTTGGGATACTTTAGTTGTTTCTCTTGAAGGAACAACTAATGTTAAATAAATGAGACTAAATACATACACTATTAAATATGATAATTTTAAAATGAATCCTGATGAACCTATATCTGAAATGTATCTCAGGTTCAATGAAATAGTGAACACTATGAGTCTTCTTGGAAAACCAGTGGACAACAAGGACCAGATTATGAGACCGATTCGATGCCTACCTGACAGATGGAGGAGAACTTCTGTTTCCATCCGAGAATCTTGTGACATAAGTAAGATACTAGTGAAAGAGATAATTGGAAAGCTTATTATGTACAAGTAAGAACTTAAGGTGAATCAAGAAGTAGATAAGGAACCAAGGAACAAATCAGTAGCATTCAAGACTACTACCTCAAAGAGAAAAAACAAAGAAAAAGCTCAAGTTCCTATAGACAGCTCCACTAGTGAAGAGTCAGATTCAGACAGTGACGAGGAGATGGATCATCTTGCTAGAAGGTTCAAAAAGTTTTACCAAAATAATAAATTATTTAGGAAGTCAAACTACAAGGGAAGGTATGATAGTAAAGGACATTGGAAGAAAGATAGAAAATGGAATGAAAACTCAAATGAAATAATATACTATGAGTGAAAACGAAATGGTCATGTAAAGGCAGACTGTCCCAAGGTGAAATTCAAGAAGAAATATTAAGACAAGGGTAAAGGATATAAAAAGGCTATGAAAGCTACCTGAAGTGTGTTAGAAGACTTCTCCAGTGGATCTAATGCTTCTAATAGAGAATAAAACAATCATGACAACTTATGCTTCATGACAGAAACATCTGTGGTAAAACATAATTCTCCTATGCCTAATGATTATTATTATTGAAATGAAGGTGAACCAATCAATGATGAAAATATGACTAAGGATGAACTATTTGAATATTGTGGAATGCTTGAAGATAATTTTAATGAACTCAAGGATAAATATAAATCATTAAAGAGACAACATGCTTTAAATGAAAATTATTAATCAAGTATGGATATTGAAAAATAAAATCTCTCCCAATTGTTAAAGGAAAACACTGAACTTAAGTTATCCAGTGAGAAATTAAGAAGAGATCTTGATAATTTTACTGCAGGTAGAGAAACCTTGACTCAGTTTCTAGGAAAACAGATTTCTCCAAAATATACAAATGTTCTAGGATATCAACCAGGATAGAGAAGGATTATTAAAACTAAATTTATTCCAAAATCTATACAATTATCAGCTAGTTCAAGATCTGGAACATTTCTTGAAAAATAATTCTCTAAAGGACCAAACAAAGTGTTTATATCTCAAAATATATCTTCTGATTATAGGAAATATGTGAGACAGGTATGGGTTCCCAAAATGTTACTTGATAACCTCTCAAGACCCAAGAAAATCTGGGTACCGAAGTTACCCCATGTCTAATCTATTTTGCAGGGATGTTGCCTAAAGAGTTATTATAAGACCTTGTGGTACTTGGACAATTGATGTTCAAGACATATGACAGGAGACTACTCATGCTTCAAGAGTCTAATCAAGGTCGATGGTGGTCATGTAACTTTTTGTGATAATGCTAAAGGGAAAATCATTGGTTTAGGCCAGATTGGTAACCCTAATACAGTATTAATTTCCAAATCACTTTTTGTTGATGGATTAAAGTACAATTTACTTAGCATCTCTCTGTTTTGTGATGATGTTTTCTCAATGTCAATTTTGAAAATGATGCATGTAATGTTTTTAATTCCAAAAATGATTTAATATTTACTTCTCTCAGAAATGAGAATGTGTATGTTGTTGACTTAAATTATTTATCTAAGCAAAATGTTTATTGCTTAAATAATTTTCATAAGGAATCCTGGTTGTGGCACAGAAGACTAGGACACTGTAATGTGCACTCTCTTAGGAAACTGACTAGGAAATGTTTAGCTAGAGACTTACCTAAACTGGAATTCCCACTTAACAAATTGTGCAATCCCCATCAAAAGGGAAAGCAACACGAAGTTTCCTTCAAACCAAAGAAAGAAGTTTCTACTTCTCAACTGATTGAGTTGGTTCACATGGATTTGTTTGGACCATAAAGAGTTTCAAGTTTAAATGGGAAGCACTATTTTTATGTTCTTGTAGATGATTTTTCTAGATACACTTGGGTATACTTTCTAGCTCACAAAAGTGAAGGTTGTTCTTATTTTATCAAATACTCCAAGTCTGTGGAAAACCTTAGTGGACTTAGAATTAAGACCATAAGAAGTGATCATGGTTATGAATTTGAAAATCAAGAGTTTGAATCTTATTGCTCACACAATGGATATAGTAACAATTTCTATGCTCCTAGAACACCTCAATAGAATGGAGTCATGGAAAGAAGAAATAGGACCCTTCAAGAAATTTCTAGGACTTTGCTTAGTGAGTATAATCCACCTAATTATTTTTGGGATGAAGCTATAAATATAGCTTGTTATACCATTAATATAGTCTTGATTAGACCTATTCTTAAGAAGACCCCTTATGGACTTTGGAATAATAGGAAGCCTAAGGTTAACTACTTCATATTTTTTGGTTGAAAAGTCTTTATCCTTAACACTAAAGATAATCTTATCAAATTTTATTCCAAGAGTGATGAAGGAATTTTCCTAGGGTACTCAATCTCAAGTAAAGCCTATAGAGTATTTAATAAGATAACCAAATGTGTGGAAGAGATAGTTCATGTCAAATTTGATGAAACCGATCCACATGAACCCAAAACCTCTCTTGAATATCTTGAAGAAGATATGTCAATTTTGAACCTTAATGATAATGACAATGAATCCCCTGTAAAAGTAACCAATTCTGGGAATCTTCCAGAAGCTACACCTGTTGAGTATGGACTAATAGACAATCATGAGGAGTTTAGTTAAAATCATTCGAGAGGTATTAGAACTCTGAAGAATCATCTTTTAGATGCTGTAATAGGTGATTTAAATTGAGGAACATAAACTAGATCTTCTCTAAGAAACCAGGTTGAACATCAAAATTTTCTTTCACATCTTGAACCCAAAAATATTAATGATGCTATAAATGATGAATTTTGGGTGATGTCTATGCAAGAATAATTAAATCAATTTGAAAGAAACCAAGTCTGAGAACTGGTTGAAAGACCTAAAGACACTTTAACAATAGGCACTAAATGGGTTTTTAGAAACAAAGTTGATGAGTCTGGAAATATAGTTAGAAACAAACCTAGGTTAGTTGCACAAGTTTATAGTCAAGAGGTAGGAATAGACTATGAAGAGACCTTTTCTCTTATAGCTAGACTAGAATCCATCAGGATACTACTTACTTATGCAGCTCATCTGAATTTCAAACTTTATCAAATGGATTTCAGAAGAGCTTTTCTAAATGGGTATATAGTTGAGGATGTATTTGTTGAACAACCCCCTAGATTTACAAATCCCCATTTTTCAAACCGTGTTTTTAAACATTCTAAAGCTTTATATGGTTTAAAGCAAGCTCCAAGAACTTGGTATGATAGACTGAGCTCCTTTCTTATTTCAAAAGGTTTTACTAAAGGAATAGTAGATCCTACTTTGTTTATTAAAATATTTCCAAATATGTCTTGATAGTATAAATTTATGTAGATGATATAATTTTTAGATCTTCTAAAAATTCATTATGTACTATTTTTTCAAAAATTATGCAAAATGAAGTTGAAATGAGTTTAATGGGAGAACTTAAATTTTTCCTTGGATTTCAGATTTTTTCAAAATAAAGATGGTATTATTTTAAATAAAAGTAAATATATTAAATATCTTTTAAAATGTTTTGGTTTGGATGGTAGTAAAGGTAGTGATACACCTATGAGTACCACTTGTAAGTTGGATGCTGATGAAGCTGGAGAATCAATGGATCAAACCAACTACAGAGGCATGATAGAGAGTCTGATCTACCATGGTGCTAATGGACCTGATATTATGTTCAGTGTATGCATGTGTGCTCACATAAAATAATTTTAAAATATCTCAAATATACTCCCAACTTAAGACTATTTTATCCAAGAGGAAAACCGTTTGATTTAATAAGTTATTCAGATGCTGACTTTTCTGGTTGTAAGCTAGATAGAAAAAGCACCTCTGGGACATGTCACATGTTAGGCAAGTCACTAGTATCATGGTGCAGTAAAAAACAGAATTCTTTTCATTATCTACTACCAAAGAAGAATAAATTGCTGCTGGTAGTTGTTGTGCACAAATTTTGTGGATAAAACACACCTTACTAGACTATGGATATCAATTCAAACATGTATCCATTAACTATGACAACACAAGTGCTATTAACATTTCTAGAAATCCAATATCACATTCTAGAACAAAGCATATTGATGTAAGACATCACTTTTTGAGAGATCATTATCAAAATGGTGATATAACTCTTGAGTTTTTTGGGACTGAACATCAGCTTGCTGATATATTCACTAAACCCTTAAATTCTATGAGAATGAATTATATAATACATGAATTAGGAATGGTAAATCAGTAACTGATCTTTATGAAACTGATTTTTATGAAACCAATCTTTGTGTAACCGATTTTTATGAAACAGATTTTTATGAAACCAATTTTTATGAAACCAATCTTTGTGAAATCAATCTTTATGAAACCAATTTTTATGAAACCGGTTTTTATGAAACCGATCTTTGTGAAACCGATTTTTGTGAAACCGATCTTCTTAAAACTGATTTGTTTTACACCGATATATTTAAGGGTTGTTTTGTAAATCCCGTCCGATTTAAGTGAAACGACGTTGTTTTATCTCTTTCAACCTACTGTGTTTAAATTTTATGTTTTCCGATTTACAATCCCTAAATGATATATTAATTCCAATCCATCCTGACCTTTCACCTTCTCCATAGCCATAAATCCTTCTACATTTAGTCTCTCTCTCTCTCTCGTGACTCTTGACCTCTCAACACAGTTAGAATCTACCGCTTCTCCATGGAAAGGACTAAGAATGAAATGGAAGAGCCTCTAAAATCTCCTCCTACTAAGTGTTAGAAGGGTGAAACTAGTGGGATTGGGAAACCAAGCTTAGAAAGTCGGGTTGTTATAGCTAAAAACGAAGTGTCTACTGAGTGGATTCTGTCAAGAAAATCTTTTCTGCTAAAGGTACTGGAATCTCAAGGATGGATCAGTTGGTTTACCAGTAATGAAAGACCCTATTATCCCCAACTAGTGTATGATTTCTATCAACATTTGAGTATAATACTAAATGAAGCTGAGGCAGCAAAGATGAAATCTATGGTAAAAGGAAAGGAAGTAGCTTTTTCATCTAAGGAATGGGCTAAATGATTAGAGGTACCTCATGACGGTGTCTATGCTGACTATCCTCGTAATATTCCACCTTCATCAATTTTTTTTCATATGAAGATGCTCTGAAGGAGCTTACTGGAAATAAATAATCTAGAAGGACTGTTGCAAATGAATTTGAAGGAGAAGTGAGATTTCTTTTTAAGTTCATACAGCATAAAATCTACCCAAGGAAGGGATATTTCTCTGCTGTGAAACATCAGGATGTATTCTTGATATTTTTTTGAAACATTGAATAAAGGTGAATTTGTGAAGATATATTATGGTACATATTTCTGATTTGATTAATCCATCTAAGAAATCAACCTGCTTATACTATCTGAGAATGATTTCTGCCATGTTGAAGAAATTAGACTGTATAGAAGATGGAGATGAAATGATAACTGCCTGTAGTGGTTTTTGTCTTCATAAAGACATTTTTAAAAGAATGAAAATCTTCTGGAACCCATGGAAGAGATGTTGGGTAGGAGATGAATAATGGTGTTATGAGGAATTCAATCCGGTTGACCATCCTTCTAGACCAAAGGACCAAATTGATCCAAGTCTCAAACCTGGAGAAGTTCCTGTCTATTCTGATGAGGAAGCTAAGGCTGAAGTTCCTAGGGAAGAAGGATCTGCTTTTGATGATAGGATTTATCCTGATATTGCTGAAAGTCCGAATAATATGACTTTTGGACCTGTAATTCCACCTATGGAACTTCCTTCAAGAGAAACTATTCTAGGTGATGAAGAAGAGGAAGAAACTGAAGTTTCTGGAGTTGAAGGTTATTTTAGCAAATCAGATGAGGAATCTGATGATGATGATGATGATGATGATTATGATGATGATAATAATAATGGTGATGATGGAGGAAGTGTTGAGCATGTGAGTGGTTCTCTAAAATTGGGACAATAAGTGGTTGACAGATCCAGTGAGGTATCTATACATGGAGCTGGTGATGGAATAGAGCCTACTAATCAACAGGATGATGATCATAGAGATGCTGGACATGAGGACATATCACTTCATCCCAAAGCTAAAAATAAAGATATTATTCAGGAATGGAATGATATTATGGCTTCTGGCCAAGAGAAAGAGGATATAGTTCCGGTGACTCAAATTGAGGAAGTATATGGTGAAGTTGAAATAGATGGAGCTCAGGAAGTACCTGAAGTCCAGTTGATTCCTGTCCCCATAAAAGGTATTATGGCCAGAGAAAAGGATGAGGAAATTGATGATATTAATGTTATTCCTGAGCCTCAGGGATGAAGGGTAAGAATTGATACCATTGAGCCAAGAGATTGGACCTGTTCTAGAGAGTGGAATAGTAATCCAGGATATATTCTTTTTGGTTTAGAATGTGACTCAGATGAGGAGATGGTACCTTCTCCTCATGTTCCACAAGTCCATGCTGATCTAGAGCATGTTTCACCTATTCCACAAGTTAAATATTTTGCAGTAGACCCAGTTTCTCAGTCAATGCCCAGTGATTATGTCACTAAGGATGATTTGGAAAAGTTTAAGAGTGAGATATGTGGGTATGTTCTACCTTCAGTGGGATCCAGAAATGAATCCACCACCTCAATAAGTATCTCGGATGCTGATGCAACAAAAATTGTAAGAATTTTGATTCATGATATTCAACCGAATATTATTACTACAATAGAAGCTATTATTAGACACAACACATTACTGAGAGAGGAAGTAAGAAAGATGAGAAATGAGATGAATTCCTTAACATCTGACTTCAAGACCTCATTTAGTGGTGTTATAGAAGTTCTTAGGAACTTGGTAACTAATTTACTCAGTTTTTATTTGAAAAAGTTGAAAGAAGAGCTTGGAAAAATGTTGACTGGCCCATAAAGTTCTAGGAGTGGGAGAAGTACTATTGCTGATTTAGAGTATCTCAAGGCTGTGATGAGAGAGGAGGTTCAGAAACTCCAGATTGTTTTAGATAAGGAAACCCTTGAAAAGGTACATCAGAATATAGATATTGTGTATAATATGGTCATAAAATGCACCAATGAAGCCTCTACAGCTCAGAAGGAAATTCGGGAAAAAGTGAATAAGTATTTCATTAAGATTTATAACAAGCATGACCTTATCAATAGTTTCATGTTTCTGGAAAAACAATATTTGAATTCCCCCAATCACAGAAGCTTTCAAAAATCATGTTCTCTAGTTGAAAGAGTTTACACTTTTGCTAAGTAAGTTTATGGAGAATAAGGATGACTTTGAGAAGGCAATGCAATATGGAGGAGAAATCATTAATGACTTCATCAACCTGCTCAAACCTTATCTGCATGTTCAGGTAGAGGCTATTGTGGTCCCTTCATCTACTTCAATTGGTACTGCCTTTCGGCCTCCTGCTCTAATGACTGTCTCTCAAGATCTTACTCAGATTCGACCAATCATTACTGAGCAATATCCAAGTTGTGTGCTGTCAGAGAGAAGGCCTACCCTTGCAGCTATTGTTCTTATAGGTGTTGCTCTGCCTAGTGTTGTAATCAGATCAGCTCCATCCTCTACCACTCCCAAACCTTCTCCTTATCCTTTTGATCCTTCAGAAAAAGGCAAAGCTCCTCTGCATCCAAAACCTTAGTGATGGATTGTTTCTTTTTTATAGTTATTTTCTCTTTTTGTTTGTCTTGTACTCTTATGATTTTGAATGAAAATTCTTCTATTGTCTTTCTTTTCTATTATTTTTCCTTTCTGCTTTTATCATTTTGTTAATCCCAAAAGTGGGATAAAGTAAGGATGGAATATGAGAAAGGGGGAGAAAGTAAGGATGGAATATGAGAAAATAAGGGTAGAATATACACTCCTTAATCCATCTAATGAGGGAAAGTTTTGTTTTAAATAAATTCTAGAAATTCCAAACTTTAGTTATATTTGAAAATTATATTCACCCATGCTTATTCTATATATTTTCATATATGCAATAATTTGTGATTATCAAAAAGGGGGAGATTATTGGACCCTTCATGATATTGTATTTTTCATAATCACAAACAATGTCAATATACAGATTCATATCATTCATGTCAATTTTTAATATGTCTAAGAAACTCAAATATGTCATACAGCAACATATACTTTAATAAGTCAATTTCTTATAGTCATGAATAAATATGTTTACAAATGTATTTGTATTAACACTTCATCTTGTAATGGTATATGTAAGGAAGACTCTTCATAATATTTTTTGGATTCCCTGACAAACCGAAGTCGACACACCGAAACTGAAGCCAACACACCAAAGACGAAGATGACAGACCGAAACCAAAGTTTGACAGACCGAAACCGAAGTTCTGTAGACCGAATAATGACATACCGAAGTATGACACACTGAAGTTCAACAGAACGAAACAGAATTTCAAAATACCAAAGTCGACACATGTAAGTTCGACAGACCGAAGTCAACACACCAAAGATGACAGAATGATGTTATCTAACCAAAGACAACATACTGAAGATGACTTACCGATTAATATAAATGATTGTTTCCATTTTATTAATTCAAATTTATTTCTAACGGTCATATTTAGACAAATTAATATTTCTGACATTATTTAATGTTGTCTGTAGGACAATCCATAGACAGTACGAGGTACATACACGTGCGAAGATCTTTACGTCTAGAGGATCATGGAGTATAAAAGGACCCCATATTTCATGTTAAAGATACGATAGTTGTAATACACCATGAGACACAGACTGTGCGAATACGAAAAGAGAAGAACAAAGCACTTGATATTACAAGAAGACTGTAACAAGCTACCTTCTCTAAAAAAGGGCTTCAGTAGACATCGAGACATTAAAGAGATGAACCTTTTCATTCCTCGAAGCTGGATTACAGAAACTTTGATACTCTATTCTGGATACATCTTCCAAAATAAGACTCAAATACATGTTTCTCAACATTCATTGAGTCTAGAGCCTTACTTCACAACACACAGAGAATTATTAACTCTATTCTCATCCTTAACTCTATTGTGTTTTATATTTTCTATTTGAGTAGTGTGTATATTTATTTGTATAACACACACTATCTCTTGAGCATAACTGGAGGATATAAAACTATCCTCATAATCAATCACTTATTACATTTGTTTTCCATGAATAATTGTGGTAGAGGTCAAGTGTGACCTAGACATCCGAGTGTGTTGTTGTAAACCCAGATCCAGGGTGTGGATCAAAAGTTTATTTATATAAACTTCTTAGTGGCAGGTGATAAAAAAGTGGAGAGGATTAAGTCTCTACTTGAGACTGAACCTCTTGTTTACATTGTTGTGCTAATCTTCAATTACTCTGTTTTGTTTTATCCACTGCTTATATTTTCTAAAACATAAAACTGTTTTTTCTTACACTTTGATAGTTAGTTTTGGTCAGTGTGTTTATTTTTATAATTTAGTAGACTTGTTTCTAAAGTTTAATTAGTGTTCTACACTGATTTATCTATGGACTAATCACCCTTTGAGAAACCTGTTGAACAATTGAACATTTACATTTTTACTGCATTAATTAACTGGGCTGTTTTTTAAAATTGAGGGTTTTCTTAACCATAAAGTTTTTAAATAGAAATTTTAATTAGAACTCAATTCACCCCCCTCTTGAGTATCCACTCTGACCAACAGTAATAATCTGAGATCTTTTAATTCACATTAATGTTGAGTGATAAGTGTTCTTAGAGCATCAATGTTATTCACAATCTCAATAACTCTTCCATTTAGTTAAGAAATTATTTCTACTTAATCCATTTTAAAAGTATAAAATTTATGTTTGGATGTATCATATCTATGAGTTTTCATGTTGTCAGTTCCTTCATATTCTACTGCTATAGTTTTCCACCTTTAATGTGATGTCTGGCATTGATATAGCTTATTGAATTCATCTTGTCCAAACCTGTAAATGATAGAATTCATAGATTTAGAGTTTAAATCATAATATGCTTAATCTACAACATCGCAAGTCTCATATTCTAACTTAAAAATTTCGTAGGTATTAACTCCTTTGAGATATACTTTCATACTAATGTTCTTAAGATAAATGTTCATATGAGATTTCCAACAACCACAATTTTCACCATTAAAGTACGGAGCTCTAATCATTGAAATACATTCTCGGTTATCAACCATAGAGGCCATTTTATTACAGATCTTTGGACTTCAACCCTTGATATTTGTGAACTTGAGGGTTATAATCTCTGATACCAACATTTTTTCCTAGACAATGATTGATTAAATAATTGAAGAGGGGGGTAAATCAAGTTCTTAAAAGTTTCTTGAATATATGTAGGCCCTCTTCAAAGTATTATAATTCAATTATTTCCTTAAGATTATATGAAAAATAAAATATAAAAAAGTAAGAAAATGAAATTGAACATATAGAATTATAGTGGTCCTAGGAATAGATAACCCCAGTGCACTCCCCCAATGCTCTACTCTATGATCTTGGTGATTTTCACTAAAACAACCCTTTTATAGGGGGCTTTAAGATGAGGACAAGTAGTTGTAACTTAGTACAAATTTCCAAGATCTTTTAACTAGGATCACCATTTACAAGACCTATCCCTGGTCGTATACACTCTTACACTAAGTTAAAACATGGTATAAAGAGATATAATATTTAACAAACCTCTATGGTGCATAGTTACAAGTAGAAAATGACATAAGATCAAGATTCATCCAAATAAAATGTTAAAATTCCTTGATTTTCTTGGGATAATCTTCAGTGAAACTGATAGAACATGATAAGTGCAACCCGAATTATTTGCATTGTTCTATGTAAAGGGTTTTAATGTTTATCTTTTGAGATTTTCAATAGGAAATATTTTATCTTTCTTCTTCTTATCTTCTTCATATCATATTCTATAGAAGCTCACTAATCCTTTTTTATGATTGATTAAACATGAATTCATAAAAAATACAATGGTTGAGAAACATAAATAGTGGTCTTGATGTGAAAATATATTAAGGACATGTACATGAGCTTTCCAAATATGGGAAAATATTTTGGAGTAGAAATCCTCTTGTTATTCGAATTTCCCAATTCAGTAAAGTCTGTTATAGACTAATATTTTCTTAAATATATGAACTCATTTGATGTGCTTTAAAGGAATGATGTTACTTATAAAAAGATTATAAATTTAATCATGATGTTCTATAGTAATAAATCATCATAATATTTCATCTGAAAGTACAACTCATAGTAAGATAAATTCTTGTAAGATAAATTGGTTCTTCATCATAAGATAAGATATCTTCAGTGGAGGGTAAGCTAATTCATTAGTGTAAGATAACAAGTTAACGTGATGTAATTGATAACTTCCTCACTTTAGAGAATAAATTACATTCAAATTTTTAGGTTTTTTCTGATCATCTTAGTTTAAATTCACAAGATAAAGTCATACATTGTTCTTTATATTTTTGAGTGTTTAAAGATGTTCCTCAAATCTAATAAGAAAAATTATTGTGTATTATTAAGATAAATAATTTAACACACAAAATAAGATAAATATAATATGAAATACTTCATACTACATCTTTATAATAATAGTAGGGATTTTTTGAACCATCAAAAAATATAAAGAGAATATATATTGTAACAATATACTTTTTACAACAATTGTTTTGTCCCAATTCTCTAAAACCCTAAACCTAAAAGGTCTTGGTAATATATTATAATGAAATATATTA
Source organism: Viscum album (assembly GCA_963277665.1). NCBI lineage: Eukaryota > Viridiplantae > Streptophyta > Magnoliopsida > Santalales > Viscaceae > Viscum > Viscum album. The sequence continues at coordinate 510,139,513 of OY728136.1, read as the reverse complement.
TTTATTTCATGTAATTATGGGATACTTTAGTCTGGGTTTCTATCATTTATGTACAATGTGAAAGCTTAATGCATGGATACATTCAAGATAGTAACAATCATCAAGATCTTCCTAACATGGTACAAAAAAACATGACATAATATCTTATAAGGAATCAAGATCATCATTATTTTTCATGGATGATTACTCATGGTGTCATGTTTTTTCATCATAATGTTTCAACCTTGGTGTGAAATCAATGTGATCTTGCATGGAAAGGGTGAGCTCCTCCTACATGGTGGTTGAATTCAGGGAATGAAAAATCCTTAGTTCCAAGGTTTAAGAGGATTCCCCAATGACATTATATAATATAATATTTCAATACTTTTATGGGGAATATTTTTTTAGTAATTTTGGATAAACACCCCTTTAAATGGTTAATGGAATTGATCTCAGAAATAGGGAAAGTATCATGAGTGTCCTCGAGGATTGGGACATAAAAAAATAGGGAAAAGGGGGACATCCAATGCAGAGTTCATGATTGTTGTATGGTTTTTACTAACCATGTTCCATGACCACACCCCATGGAGAAGGGGGAATCATGGTTTGTAAAATATGCAAGGGGTGGAATGGAAACTGTGTGATGCTAAATTGATCTTTTCACATGCCTATCAAATTTTTTTCAAACCATGTGGATTCTTCGAAAAAATAAGTTAGGATTCCTTTAAGGATAGAGGTGGTCACATGGTTGGCACAAGTTTGGAAAACTATGGGTCCAAACCATGTGACACATTAAATGTGGTAATTTCAACACTTTTCCACATTGAGAATATATAAAATTACACATATTTTAGCCCTCATTATCATCCAAAAGCCTAGGGTTCATACCTCATCTCCCATCTCTTATAAGGATCATTCTCCTCCAATTATATGGAATTTTAGGTACCTTTTATCATCATTCAAAGCTCCCAACAAGTTTTGAACACTACTTATTTATATTTTCTAGAATAACTACACGTTGGGTGTTTTTGTTCTTCTAAACCTCATAAGTTATTATTATATAGATCACATCACCTTTGTGTTTTCATAATTTTTAGTTCAAATCAAGGGTCGAGGTTTGATGAGTGGTTGTCTATGAGAATAAGGTAGGTGTTATACAGTATTTCCCCCATGGTATTGAAATTAATATGGTTTATGTGGTTGTTTCTTGGTAATACTATTAAATATATTTTTTTCCATGAATAAGAAAAGTAAATTGAATATTAAATTATTGCGTGAAACCCTTCACAGACCCTGCCTGTCCCATTGATGATTTCGAGACTAGGCCTATGGCTACCCATGGGGTGTTCTAATCCATTGAAAATAGTGAAATGAGTTATTAAATGATGATATAGTGGGTTTATGAGATTAAACAATTTATACTGGTGTTTGGTTTGTTATAATTTTATAAGGGATTGTTTTGATTAAATTGGGAATGTTAAATGGGTTATGAGATGAATACAGAGAGAAATTCTAAGTGGAAAAGTGGGCATGTTCATGATGAAGAAGGGAATCAAAAGAGTGTCTAATGTTTGTGGTTATGAATAAATAGTGAAATGGACTAGTCCTGGAATTGAGTTGAAGTTTTTAAAAGAATTTTTTTAAAAAATATTGACTAATGAAAAGGTGAAACCTATTTTTATAATATTTAAGAAGTCAAGTGATGGACTTCTGGAATTGGTTCTCAATGAAATGGTTTAAGGGGTTGGAGATGGTGTTCGACATCGATGATTGGGGTATTTGGAAAGGGTGCTCCATGCTCCTTGGTTTTGGATGTTGGATATGGAATTCCACAATTATGATTAGTATTGTTGGACATGGATTTCGATATTACCTGATTTTATTATTAAACTAATTCTCCTTATTTAAAATATGATACCCCTATGATATATGGTTCAGTATACCAGCATGGGATGAAGTAGGATTGATTGTCTTAAGTGTCACTAGATCACTGATTTGAGATTTGGGATGGAGCATGGATGTGGGGGCTAGAATTGATATTGAGACATGAAAAGGGGGTTTTCTAGTGTGTCTTTATTTGGGAATTTTTTGTGAAAAATTACACTATAATGACATGAAATTTCTTTTAGATTGGTTTTGGAGAACTTTTCCAGTTTTGGGAACATTTTTTGAGATGCATGGTTATTGTTGGTTATTTATCATTATCAATTTGGTTATTTTTTTTATTTTCACTATTGAATTACTCTAGTAAATAGGGTATTGTCACCGCATGTACCTTATCAGAACCCTGATTCTTGTTAGTAGTCTATGGCATATGGGTAGGTTCACCATAGGTTGTGTGAAAAACGTACTCAAGGCACTAGTTTAGTATCTCTTGGGCTGAGACATTACAATGTTTTATGAGTGGGTTGTTTCTTTTGATTGGATTTAATTTTTCAGAAAAGTATATAGGAGACTAGGATGTTTTAGGCCTTGCTAATGTACTTGTGCATGGGAGTATCTAACCCATGTATGGGGGAAACACAAAGTTCCCTTGGTGGGATTTCTATTTTTGATGTTATCCTATTATAGTTTGATATTATTTCACATTGGGTGATATACTTATTTTATGATGTTATTTTTTTTAGATTTTACTCATGGGATAGTATGACATGAGTTTTTTTATGAATGCATCATTTTAGGAACTCAGGGATTTATGTGACATGCATCATATTAGGCACACACAAGAAAAATATGTTATGGTATGTTTCCATAAAATATAGAAATTAGGTAACATGAAATGAAATAATTTTCTATTATATATATATTTTTAAATAAATAGTTCATAATAATGATGTTGTAATTGTTTTAATAATTAAAATATGTTAAAAATAGATGGTTAAAATGGAATCGATTGAAAATATTGTAGTTTGGAAGTTTTTTTTAGTCTGAGTTAGCCATTGCCTAGAATAGGTATGGTTGAGGGTAGTGATAATTTTTTGGTTATGGGAATAAGGATATTATATATAGAGTATATTTTTTACGGCTTTTTGTGACCCCTATTTTGGGTAATTGTGTGATCGTATGTTAAGGGAACTAAAATTTGTGTTTGGAATTATAGATAGATTCCACAATGATAATGATTACTAGTAGAGAATCAGGAGGGATTTTATGAGAATACAACCCTAAGAGTGAACAAAAATTTCCATTGGTTCCTAGTGATATGGTGGAAGATAATTTTTTGGAGAATTTCATTCGCATTATATTGTTTTTGGAGAGAGATCCAGGGAAAGCAGCACTGAGTATGCTTGATTTTGGGGGTTCCAATTTTATTATCTTCGGAATATTACTGGATAGGGTGGACCTAAGGAAACTTAGTTCGATATTGAGTCAATCCAGGTGATTCTGGATCCCATGGAGAATACTTCAGAGAATAGAGTTGTGTTGGAATCTTACATGTTGTAAGGACTAGTAAAGCATTATTGGGATATTTATGCTTGGGAAGAGTAGTTTAAGGGAATGATATGGAATGATTTATAGGAGATATTCCAAGAAAAATTTTACCCAAATACCCTGAGGTAGGAAATATATAGAGAGTTTATATATTTTACCCATGGGACTATGTCAATTATTGATTATACGGGTTGCTTCATTGACTTGTAGGACTTTATTTTGAGGATTATATGAGAAAAGGAAGTTGTGATTTCTTTAGGATGGGATTAGATGTGAGATCAAGTCTCTAATGTTTTAAATTTTTTGATATGGTGGTACGTCCTCCTCTAGTAAGAAGCTTAATTATGAGAACTTTCACTCAGTCGGTAGGGGAAAAAGTAACTTAGGGAGATGATCGACTTATTAGGGTGTTGATCAAGTGTTCTACAATCAGGGTGGAAATCAAAGTTATGTGTGTGGTTGGTGTCTTTGACAACCCATGGAGTTATGAGGTGGTGGTAATATGGGGAATATATAGAGGTTCTATAGGAAACCTCAAAATATTGGAAGTGATGGAGGACCTAGGCTAATATAGAGCATTGAAAGGGGATAATTTACATTGCACTAGTATAGAAGTTGATGTTCCACTAGCCGTACCGACCAAGGAGGTGGAGGATGTGATTTAGGAAAAGAGAACCCATATAAACAGATTAGCATAACACTTGGGTCTCTTATAGGAGATCAAGGTAGTGGGATAGGTCATTTTCATGCAATTCATTTTATTATGAATGATAGAGAAAATATGTCATATATTATTTGAGGCACAATTCTTATAGCTTGTACACTTTCTAGTTCATTATTTGATACATTATCCTCTCATTATTTTATATTTTATAGACTTATTAATGGTTTGAGTCCAATAGTGGAATATTTGTGTTGTATTTTTTTTGATCGACACATTGTTGGGGGAATGGCCAGAGGGAATCTATCTTTGTAAGGGGTGTTCCCTCAAGATTAGAAATCATAATTTTATTTGGGATTCTTACACGATTAAGGTGTATAGTTTATACTTGATATGAGGTATAGACTATTTGGTTACATGTCATGTTCAAATTGATTATAACCATAGTAGAGTGACCATCACATCTCCATAGGGTAACATATATGCTCATCCAAGTGAATGGGATATCTAAGCTGTCCATGTAGAGATAGTTCACCAGAAACTGGGAGAACTTACTACCCATATTGTGAGTCTATTTATAGATGATGGAGGTGTGAATCGTGATTTTTTCCTTCTTATAGTAGACTAGTTTTGGGACATGTTTTTTGAGTAGTTCCATAGGTTTATACCTAAGATGAAAATTTAGTTCACTATTGAGATAATGTCTAGAGCTAAGCTAGTTTCCATTTCACCTAAGAAAATGGAACCATAAGAAATTAAAGAGATAAATACATGGTTAAAGGAGTTATAAGATTACAAGTTCATACATTTGAGTATGTCACCATGAGGATATCGAGTTTTGTTTTCCTAGATGGCTGAAAAAACATTTCATTTGTGTGTCTTATGTGTTGGTTCTATTTCTATTTCCTTATCTAATAGATTAAAATGTCACCTTATAAATCTTAACAAACATTTTTACATTTTTAAAACCTCTTCACCAACAAACTGAATTTTTTATTTTTAAAAGAATTATAAATGAATAATGAATTTTAATTTATTTTTCCTAAATCAAATTTAAAATATTAATTATGAAATGAATTTATAAAATAATAAATACTTTAGAAATTTATCAATTTATCTCAAAAGATCCTATAATAAAATTTAAAAAATTATATGTATAAAATGAGGTGATTAAATTCACTAAACCTAAACCATGATACACGTCACACATATATATCATCTATAATTACATATAAGGATAATTCCTCCAATATTAAAATGAAATTATCAACAAAAAATAGATCAATTTTTAACTAGGAGTATAAATTTTCATTCATCACATAAAAAAATTTCTCCAATTCATCATTATTCAAGTAAACCAATCAATTATATATTATGATTTCTACCCTTTGAAATTGATGTTCCCCTACAAAAAAAATTATTGCATCTAAATTTTTTTAACATACATAAATTTTTTGATCAACCATATTTTTAATTATTTTCTATCATCATTCAAGGAAATAATTAAAATTAATTATACTTATACATTAAATAAACTATCCTTGTCATTTTCTTGAATTGGATCCTATATTTCCACCCTATAAATAAAAAGACATCAAATAATAATGAGGGTTTAACATTGTGGTTTATATGAATTAGAGGATAATGGTTTGTATGTAATGATTTTAAAAAATAAATCAAAAAAATGTGACTTGACTCTTAAACAACATGCATTAAAATCAAAGGTAAAGTATAATGAAATGCCCCTCTTCCAAGTGACACTACCCTACTTCCCAAACTCAAAGTAAATGTCATTATGAAATAAAAAATTAATGAATACCCTCATTATTTTTCCCTACCATTTATTTTTATTATTTTAGATTATTTCTTAGAAAAGTTTCACATACTCCAACCAACCCAAAATGATGAAGACCATTAGTCAAGTCTTGGTAATTTTTAACCCTCCCAAATGATAACCTATTTTTTAAAAAGTTATCATTTTTTGATTTTTTTAAATCACTTTTTTTCATTTTTATTAAAATGACTAAATAAAAAAATTAGTAAATGATATTCTTTAAATTTACTAATATCCTAGAAAATTCATCACATTTCCTTATCAATGGAAAATATCACCTTCCACCATAGAAAAACTCTCCACCACAAGTAGACCATTGAATATTATTTAAAATACAAAGAGTAAGGGTATGAAAGTGTAAAATAGGTTTATAATGGGGCTCTTACCTTACAAGGACATTCATGGATTATATGGGCTATTGCAGGATAACATTTATGGTAGGTTTCATGGATAAGGTCCTTTCAAATAGATACTTAAACATATTAAAGTTGAGTTTTTAAAATAATAGATTTGTAATGATCTAAATATAGGTTATAGACATTATAAATGATCCAAGTTTATCTCTTAAAATAGGGTATGAATAAGAATAAGAAAAATTTATTTAAAAACCTATCGGTAATGAGAATATAAAATTTATATTAAATCACTCATTTAATGAATAATAAAAATTAGCTAGTCAATATGAATTTTAGAAATTCATATTAGGAAAAATGCACTGGAAATTTTATCTACACAAATTAACAAGTCCCCCCAAATCATGATTCCAAAAATCCATACACCTATGCTTATCATTATTATTTCATTCACCCTACTTACTCAACTGATCATATCAACAATTAAATCTAAAACATGGATTCATGGGGTATCTATGTAATTCTTGAATCATTGATTAAATATTTATAAAATTTAAAAGGTGAGGCGTGGATATTTTTCATTAATGATTAAAATAAACTTTTTGAAAAAATAATTGGGAAGGTAAAAAATGAATAATTTAGAATTACACTCCACTTTTATCGAAAAACTCACTTATTCCATTTTTTTTCTTTTTTCCATCTTGTACTACCTTATTCCTTCTTTATCATGGAAATGAAAAGGAAAAAAATCAATTGAAATTATAAGGAATGTGCATTAAAGCTCAAATATATAAGGGGGTTCATCACAACATCCTAAAATTTATAAAATAATTTAAGTAAATTACTTGAATGAAATTAAAAAAAATCAGGTTTCCTCCTGAATATAATTTTGTTAAGGTCATTATTTTCAACCATACATCATTTTATTAGGTAATTATAATATTATATAAAGTTAAAAATTTTAGATATAAACAATTATAACTTTATTTCACAATTGGGTTTCATATTTTCTATCTCCATGTTTAAATAACTTTAAATATTTATTAAAGATAAAATCATCTAATGCATAAATATAGAGTTTGATAAAGAAACTTCATAGGTTGTTCACACGTGATAAAACACTAAATTTTTATATTCTTTTAGTTATAAATTAAATAATTCTTTAATATTATGCCTAATTTTAATAACCTCTTAATATTCTTCTTTATATTCTACTTCTAGTGATTTTTTATGTCTTATGATTTGTTCAATGATATACTACTCCACCATATGATTTACTATGTTTTGAAAGATTTCATCTAATGTCACACCTTCACCTTTTTTATCCTCCTCATCATGTTCTTCCTTGTGGAAGATTTCATCATATTTTTCATCCACCTATAGACCAATGGTGGTGAAGACATGTTCTAAAGAAAAAAATTCATTATTGTAGATAATAGTTACCTGATATTCATCATTAGACCCGACATTACTATTTGACATCTCTTAAGTTAATACTTCAACCTTGGATAATCCTTGGATTCCTCCTTTGAATCCTCATCTTTAATAAATATCATTTTTAAATCTTAATATAAATCTTATAATTCAGAATCCATGACATGGATTCATTTCACATCCCCACTCGAGTAAAATTGTGGGATCATTCCTTTTTTACACTGGATCTTCTGAAGTTATTCAATTTGATATGAACCATTCATGGTGTGGATAGTGAATTTTTCACTATATTTCAATATACATAGAATTACTGCCATCCCAACCAAAAACAACAATCATGTAAAACAAATAAAAAAAATAAAAACTATAATAAAATGAAAACAAAAATAAAATAAAAGTTTTTGGGAAAAATCTTGTCTCACTATTGAATTAAATTAAACCTAATCCTCGTAATTGATGCTAAAAACATCACTGATCCATTATGTGTCATTACTTCTTATGGACTCAAAGAATATTATAATTTATAATAATGAAACTAAAAATCAGTAAAATTACTAGGAAGTAGTATATGAATTAGAGGTCCCAAGGTTGAGTCTATAACAAATAGAAACTAATACCTCAATAGAAAAAACAATTAAAAATAAACTAAAACTGAAATAACTAACTATATTGATGGCTTGAACTAGACTAGATCAAAAACAAAAAAATGTGGGATGAAGAGAAGAAATATACTATCTATGGATAGTTTAACTTAAAATAAATACAACCCAGTCTCACTTCTGAATGAAATCATATCATTACCCACAAGACTCCTTGTATAATTTTTCCTTACCTATAAGAAATGACTAATACTACCTTGATCTTTCTATATCACTCTATATGTAATCTATAACCCACTTAGGCATTTTATGATCAATCTAAGAAGTGGAATTTAGAGTTAAAATTTGATCATTATAACCCACTCCTCACTCTCACACTAGGTATTTTCACTTAGAAACCATCACTCTTTCTACGCCCTATATAATGTGATATAAAATAAGTCTCAATTAAATACTAAATGAATATAAAATCTACATATAAAAATTTGAATTAAAACAATACATAAACACCACTTTCAACCAATTCCACCACCTTCTATGAAACCTATAGACTCATAGATGATTACTCACCACTAATAAACTAATAATTGTATGAGATGTAATATGAAACTATAATAAATGTATCCATCATTTAATGAAACATTAATTAATGTAATAAGTGAAACAAATTTATTAATCTTGAATCCATAATAAAAAAAGAAAATGAATCCTAGCTACTTTAGTTCATGTATTGTTGACATTCCTTAAACTTACACTCTCACTTTGGTCATTAGACTTTGATTTTCCACCAGAATTACCCTCTAGTGGTTTCCAATCCCATTATATCATGTACAAATCCTCTTATTTATATACAAAAGGCTTAGAATATATCTTTATTTTATATCTTTTATCTTGTATCTCCACATTTTTCTCCTCATTGAATTTTATGTACATACCCATAGAAAAAGACATAAAGTCCACATGTGTCACTATTCCCTTTTTTAAATATATCTTGGATTATCCATGAGAGAGGGAGTTTTGGATGATTTGTTTATATATTTAATCACACTTATAATACTATATATCTCTTCATATCTTCATCCTGACATAATTAATTAGAATTCATTTTAGAATAAACATTAATAGCTACCCAAAATCACATTTGATATGGACTTCAACTCCCTCATGTTATATTTCAGTCCATGTGGATGGATAGATATGGTAGATCTATGGTATCTGTGGTAAATATGAATTTTTCATAAAGGAAAGTGAAATTTATCACAACACACATCTCCTCATGAAATATTGAACCACAATGTGGTATATATGGAATATCTTCATTCTCCACACAAAACTCAACTCCCTATAAAATCTAGGTCCTTTAGGTAAAAACAAAACCCTACACCATAGCCTAAAAACCTCATGAAAACATAATTTAATTTATTTTTCATTATATTGAAACTATAACCCTTGACTGTTGCACCATCTTTAATATATGATCCACCACATAGTGACTAGCATGATTTCATAACTTTATCTCAATTATTTAACATCACTCCTACATAGATGGTGTATATTAATGACCTCTTTCATTGAAATTATCTTCATATCAACTCATTTAAGGAACAACAACGCAATCTAGAACTTATAGTGTAGCCATATTTTAAATTCCAGTACAAATTAAGATCCCTTAAATTTTCAATAGAAATTTTATGATGAAATTGTTATGGTGATGGTATAGAAGAAAAATGTGATAAATAATGCACTATCCTTGTAACATCCCAATATTTTACTATATAATTTTCCATTAAATAAATAATGTGTTTTATAGCTTGTTTCACAGGAAACACCAAACTAAAATGATTCATGAGATGAGCCCGTAAGGGGCACCGCGTCCGGCTAGGGTTCGCTCTCGCCGCCTCCCTCATCCCGGAGCTGCGCGTATTCTTCCCTGGTTCGGAGATTTGAGGTGGGATTTCTTTTCGGCTCGGCCCTGCATCGACTCTTCTTGCGTGCATCGGGGTCTTCGCGACTCGGTGTTGATTCTACGCCGGAGTCCCTGGCCTGACGGTACGGAATCTTCACTTCGGCCTCTGATCTGGGTGTTTGGAGGTCGGGCGTTGCTTTCTTGGTGATCTCGGATGGCGGCGTTGGTCTTTTTCCTTGGTTCGTGCTGATGAAGGCGACGTCGGGAGGTGGATTTTCTGGTCATGTTCATTTCTCTTCAACGGAGTCGACGACGATGTTTCGAATTCGGTGTCTTTGCTCCGGCGTCGGTTTTTGTTGCTTCGTGAGTGGGATGAGGTGATGGATTTCGTGCTATTTTCAACTGTAATTTTGCGTTGGTGTGTTTTGGATGAATCTGCTCCGGGTTCTCTTGGATTTGTGTTGCGTGATGGTGGAATTTCTCCCTCGGTGATCTGATCTCGCTGATTTTCTTGCTGAATGTTGGACCAGTATTTCGGATTTGATTCTCTTCCGTGATTTGTTTTTGCTTTTTCGGGATTTGTTTTCGGGAAGATCGCTGGAATGAAGTTGCGGTTTCAGTAATTGCAGTGATGATATGCTGTTGAAAGCTGGAAGTTTTGATGTTTTTGTTTGATGAAGATGATGAACTGCTGGTTGAATTGTTGAATCAGCAGTATGGGTCTTTGGTTTTGGGTGTAATGGTTTGGTTTGTAATTGACTATGTTTGGTGGGGACTCTTGATTGGGTTTGGGCAAGATGTTCGCCCTCATCCATCTCCTTATTTGGTCAGAGGTTATTCCTCTGACTGAACTTTCCTGGTAAAAATGATTCATGACATATGAAATGGATAATATTAATAGAATATAATAATAATAATATATATATAAAATAAAAATATTTTAATTAATTTTTTTCATACAAAATAGGATTAAACACATTTTACATTTAAAAAGGGTATTTTACAATACCAATAGGTTTCCTTTATATATTGTATTTTGATTTAAAATATATATTTTTATATTTTTATTTTTATTTTTAAAAAATTAAATTCATATTTTTTATTTATAATAATAATATATTCTTATGATAATTTTTTGGGATTTTTCTAAAATAATTGATTTTTAAGTGAATAGTGAAAACAAACCAATTTTCTTAAAACCATCACATTTATAAAATTATCATATTAAAAGAATGAATTAAATGTATTTGAAATCATATTTTTATCTTAATTATATATATAATTAAAATAAATCATTTAAAAATACTATGTTTTATTTATAAACCCTGTGTTTATCATTTTGGAAACTTATGTAATAATCTACTCTAAAAAATATTTTATTCTTCTATTTTAAAATTTAGTTTTCATAACTTGTTGAAAATAAATCCTAAAAATTGAATTTAATTCTTTATATCCATATGTTTATTTAATTTTTAGGTATAAAAGTATTATTACTATGATTAAATTAAATTATTATGATAATGGTGAAAGAGTTATTTTAACACAACTATTTTATTAAAGATGTTTATTTTTACCTAATAAAATAAAATAATATATTTTATATAATGAATATGATATTATTTTTTAACATATATAAAAATATATTATCTCTTATTTATTTGGTTACTGATTTTATAAAATATTTATAACATTCAATGGTCAAAACATCATTTTCCAATAAAAACAGTTTTCTATATATTATATGTTAAAATGAAATTTTTTAATATTATCATATTTATAAATTAAATTAGACTAATTATAAGTTAAATTTAGATTTATAATACCTAAATATGGTATAAATGGTTATATTATATTTTTAGTAGAACCTAAATTACTTATTTAAGAACTTCTTGATAAGGTAAAACCAAAATGGTAAAGTGTTAAAATTTAGTGTTAAATAACTGGAAAAATGCTTAAAACATGTGTGAAAATGAATTTTTGAGGCATGATTAACACACAAACCTATCCACTCAATTATGGAATAATTTTTGAACCGTTGACCCTAGAATAGTGTCATGGAATCATAGAGATGTAGTGAGAATTTACAAAAAAAATCCATTTTCCTCCATATATAAAGGGGGAGTCTTTCCACCCATTTGAGAGCAATATTTATTTCATTTTTCTCATTAAAATATACCTAATTTAACTCTACAATAATTATCATGCACATTCATAAGACACTAGATATAACTTTACATGGAATAGGTACACCTTAAATGGGAGATAGGCAATTAGGCTTGACAGATGTTTTATACAGATGGATGACTGGAGTGTTGTAAATGGGGTCTTAAGATACACCCTTCCAAAGCATCATTCAGACTATAATCCCATTATTTTTGAGATCTCCACCTAGTTAAAAAGGTCAGTACCTCTTATTTTTAATTTTAATAATGGATGGTAAGTCACTCTTTGATGTAGGGAGTTCAATCTAGAGGCATGGAAAGTGATACCCACTGGAAGCCCCCTACAGATCATGGCTGGGAAATTGAAGAAAATTAAGGAATTATAAAGGGAATGGAGTAGAAATTCATTCTATAAATTGGATCTTGACATAAAATATGTTGAAATAGCTCTTTCAAAGTGTCAAAACGGGAACAAAAATTAGATCTCTCCTTCTAGGGAGGAATTAAAATCACACTCCCAACTAGGTGACCTTCTCACTATCAATGAAAGAGTGGTTCGTAATCTACTGAATGTTAAATGGATAAAAAATGGGGATAGAAAACTCAATTTTATTTTACATATTTCATAAAGAGAAAATAATAAGGATAGAGAATAATTCCATTTGTATTGATGGATGCATGTACACCTCTAAGGATGACATCTCCAAGGCTGTGGTGGAATACTTTTAGAATTTATACTCTAATCATGGAATAGACAACACATCTAGAAAGATTGATAAAATTATCTCATATATTGATGAGCATAAAAATAGGGACCTCATTAAGCCCCCCCTAATGGTGAATTCAAAGTGGCCCTCTTTTCTCTCAACAAGGATAGTACAATGGGTTTGTATGTATTCAAAAATAAATTCTTTATATTCTATTGGGATATTATGCAGGATGATATGATCAAAGTTTTTAGGTACTTATTTAATACTAGTTTCATTCCATATGGAATCAACTCACACTTTATTGCATTGATTCCAAATAAGGAAGTTGCAATTGAAATCAAAGACTTTAGACCAGTTTCACTTGGGAACAAATTACCCAAATTCATTTGTAATATTCTCTTGTCTAGGTTAGGAGACATTATACAAAATCACATTACTCCAAATCATTATGGTTTTGTACTTAGTTGAAATATTCAGAATTGCTTATTTATAGATCTTTAATGTGTCAATCTAGTGAAGAGGAAAACAATTGTAGGGAAATTTTCATTAAATATTGATAGTTCAAAAGCATTTGACACATTGAAATGGATATTTTTGGTTGATTTCCTTAAGAAATATAGTTTATTAGTGGAGTTTATTAAAAAATTTACCATTATACTCACCTCTACAAGAATTTCCATTCTCATCAATGGGTCACCCAAGGGTTTCTTCCAGTGCTCGAGAGGTGTAAGATAGGGGGACTCACTCTCAGGTCTTCTATTTTCCATTTCTGAAGATTATATGATTAGATTCATTAATTAACTCTCATAAATTGGAATTTATTATAGAATCAAATTTGTTCAGGATTTATTCACTCCATCACATCAATTATACGCCAATGATATTATTCTCTTTGTTCAGGCATCAAATAAGACTATATCTTTAATCAAAGCTCTTTTTTTACATTATGAAGAGGTGGCATGATAAGTTATTAGTTGGAACAAGTCCTTAATTATTTTTAGTGATGGAATAAGTGTTGTAAGGAAGAACAAGATTACTAAAATTATTGGTTTGAGGAATTGATCCCTCCCTTTTACATATCTAGGTGTCCCATTGTTTTGGAGAAAGGTGAAAAGGTAATACCATGAGAACATTTGTTCTGGAATCATTAATTAAATGGTAATTTGTAGAGGGAAAGTAATGTCTCTAGTGGTAATGTTGTATCTTGTGAATTCAGTTATCACATCTAAATTTTTCTATTAATTTTCTCGTTATAGGTTGCCAAGGAATCTAATAAGTGAACTCTATGGCATGATAAGTAATTTCATATGGATTGGTTCAGTACATGAGAGGATGCTGATTAATATGGAATGGAAGGATTGTATAACTCCTATTGATATGGGTGGACTTGGTGTGAAATATTTAAATATCTTCAATGACGGACTCATTGAGAAATTCACATAGAACTTAATGACATCTAATGAATCCTCTTGTGACTTCCTTTCAAATACGTTCATGATGATGCACCTGAATGGTTATAAATTTAACCTTTTCCCTCTATTTGGATCTCAATAAGGAACTCTTTCAATTTTATAATGTAGAATACAAATTGAATTTTAGTAGGAATGCTGACATGAACTGGTAGAACACAGAATAGATTGATAGTCTTCTAATAGATATCACTCTGGTTGCATCAGAGAATTCAAAGATATATATTGTTGAATTATTGGAGTATTTTGGAAACATTGGTAACATTTTCTCTACTCATACTAAAATGGAGTTTCATAACTACCCCTTTAGTGATGTTGACACCCAAATGTGGAGGCCCAGTAGAAGTGGTAAGTTCAATGTCAAATATTTTTACGGAATGGAGTGTGGAGGTTCCATTTAACCTCCATCATGGTTGATGAAATTCAAGGTACAATTTATTCAACCTTCAATATTTTTACTTTTATGGAGAATATGTAGAAACATTGTACCTTCACATGACCATTTAAATAGATTTGGGAAATAAATTATTTCATCGTGTCATTTATACCTGAAGGATGAATAAATCACACAACATTTGTTCATTAACTGTAGCTTTTAACATGACCTTTAGAGGTATATTGGTTACCTTGTAGGGATTTATATTAACACTAATCTGTAGATATATACTTTCATGATGGAAATTTTTTAAATTTTCCAGAGTGAGCAGATATGTAGTCTGTTACTAGAACAAAGTGCATCTCTCTTTTGAGAAGTGTGGTAGATAAGGAATGTTATTGCCTTTGAAAATAAGTCACCTTCAGTGCATACATCTAGAATGGAAATATATAGGGAAGTACATGATACTTCTAAGATACAAAATAGATCCATGAATAATAGTTTTTAATATGTAAATATACTGAGAACTTTGGGTGTAATGGGTTGACCACATAATCCTCTTGAACTCAAATTTGTAAAATGGATATCTCCTATAATTTCATGGGTTAAATTCAATGTTGATAGTGTAGCCTCCGGTATTCCAGGACCCTTAGGTTGTGGTGGTGTCTTCTACACTCATTAGGTCTTCGTGAAGAGATGTTTCTATCATTGTATTGATATTGTCACAACTTATAAATATGAATCATGGGATATGATACATGTGATCAATTATGTTGTCTGGTATAATTAGATCCATCTTTGGATGGAATTTAATTCTTAAATTGTGGGAAAATAACTAAAAGATAGGAACAAAGACAATTCTTTGAGGGTGCTACCTTATTGGTATGAGTGCTTTAATCAAGGCATCTTAACTTTATTGTTTCACATGCCAACAGGGAACCAAACCAAGTTTTGGATACCTTGTTAAATAAGGAATTCATCGATATTTGCACAGTGTGGTATTTTGGAGCACATTAATTTTATTTATCAATGGTGGAAGATTATATGTGGGGATTAATTCACTCCCAACTTTGTATAACCCCTTGCATCATATGATCTCTATGCTCATTTAAAAAAAAGGATCAGCTTGGACGGACCATGGACCTTATTTCTATCATTATATGGATGACTCAAAAGAGTTATTTTGTAACACCCAAAGATTTTATGATATATTTCTATTCAAATAAATTTAATTTCTTCAATAGATTATGATATACACAACCTCAAGTCCAAATGAATAGTAATATAGTATACCATTATAATCTAGCAGTTAAGTTGGAAGAGTGAATAGGAATAACCAAATTTTAAAAGAAAAAATATGTATAAATGCTTAATATGTAGAAAATATATTGATATATAAGTACTAAATTTGTAGTAAAATCATTTCATGCTTTAAAAATATATTTTTTCTCAAAAATAATTTTTATTTCTTTTTTTAGAAAGTAATATAATTAATTTTTTCCACTTTTATAAAATTTATTTTAAAAAATTAAATTAATTTTTAATATAATTTTGTTAAAATTATCATAGAGTGAAATTTTTACAATTTTATGAAAATATTGATTTTTCAATGAATCGTGAAAAATACAAATTTTTATTGAAAACTATCTTTTCATTTAAATAATTTTCAAAGTATAATTTTGTTTTAAAATTATTTAAAAGTAAAATTATTTCATTTATATCATTAATAATCCAATTAATGTCATTTTAATCAGTTTTATTTATTATTTTGGCATAAAAACGTTTTATACTTAAGAAATCATTTTTTCTGAAAGATCGATTTTTATTGCTTTTGCAAGATTAAATTTAAATGTAATTATTTCAATTATTTGAATTTAATATGATAAATTAGATTAAATATTTTTAATTTTCATAATTAATATTGTTTAATAATTTTAACTATTTTTTCATATAGAATGGTAAAAATAGTAAAAATCTATTATCACGGATAAGGTTAAAACATGTATATAAGGGGTTAAACCAAGAGATAAAGCTGATATTTCTAATTAAAACTTTTAAAAGTCCAATTTATTTAACATATTTATACCTAATCCTATCCCAAAATAGAATCTCTAGCCATTTGGAATCATTCTTCTTGAGAATGAAATTATTATATTTAAATCTTATAAGAAATTCCAAGTGTTCCCTCTCCCCTGCTTATAAAGGGAACCCCCATTATCTTATTTAAAAAAATTTAAGCCATATATCTCAACTAACTCATTAAAAATTATCTTATTAACTTAATTATCAATTAATAAATGGTTTTATCTTCCTAAAATACAATTTAAAGGGTCTATAAGAAGGTATCTGAAGGAGGATAGTTGAAGAAGACGTGATCATCCTACCCGACCTATTTCAATTTATTTCTTCTTCTTCATACTATAAATATATGGTATTAATCATAAAATATTAAATTTATTATACTAAATATAAAAAAATATTATGAAACCTTCTTTATTAATCATTTTTTCCATTAAATGGTAAGTGAAAATAACGCTCATATGTGCATGTAGACTACCTCTTCCACAAAGTAATACCATTCAATTTCCATAACCATATTTCATGGATGATTATTATAATGGGTTAAATGTTTTTATATTATATTTATAACATAATTATACTTATGTAATTATAATATTATATCTACCTTCTTACCTTCTAATCTGTCAGAAAATGATAATGTCTCTCTTGTGTATGTATGGACTACCACCTTCATAAATCAATTTGATTAATTTTTCATTTATACTTTACATGGATGGTAATAATGATATTTTAATTTATATATTTATAAAGACCAGGAATTTACATGGAAATTTTTTTCTTAAATACATGGAAATTTTTCGAGTCCGCGAAAATTTACAGAGCATGATTCTGAGGCCCGGTGTGCCCGGAATCAATTTCTGAAGTTTTGTTCGGGTACGTTCAGTAAATGTACGAGTGGGTTTTCATAACTTTTGAACCTATGCTTGGAATTGAAATTTGAGGGAACCATTGAACTCGCAGTGTCAGTATTCTCTTAAGAAGACTTTCACTTCGATGATAGTGAGTTGAGAATAAAAGATATTTTTTGGGTTTTCTTAAAAAATAATAATAAAATAAAGTGAGCTACACTTTATTTTATTTGAGCCGCCTTTTGGCGTGTGGTGGTTAAAACCTCCCCATGGAGGTTGGAGGTGGGACCACTACACCTTAACCTCCCATGAGAGGTTATGGTGGTGGGTCCCACCTGAACTCAACCTCCCATGAGAGGATTAATGTCGTGGGGACCACACGGGGCTTAACCCCCTATTGATGGAGGAGAAAAAAATCTCCCAACTCTCCCTCAATAATGAGGGAGAGCCTCTCCACCTCCCCTTTAATTAATTAGGCCAACGCATAATTTATTATGCCTAATCCTTCACATTAATTAGGTGGAGGCTTTTAATTCTTTTCTACTTTTTGAATTTATGTGCCAACGAAGTATTAGATAACTCAATCTAATATTATTTTCACTTGGAATTTGGGTGGAAGTTGGAAAAGAGAGGAGAGCTTGGGAGGAATAGAATTCTCCCAATGAAGAATGAAGAACATGTTCTTCTAACGAAGAACGCTAGTGACGATCCTTCTTCGACTTCATCCTTGGACACCTACCGACGTGGAGAGACTTCCACAAGCCGACGCAGCTCAGGATTGGAAGCGTATGACGAACGCGACGAATGACAATTCTATTCTTCTACCTTTTGCGACTCCATCAACGAATGACGCCCAACAATCGAAGGTAGGGGTTTAATTTTATCTAAGTATGATCTTTACCCTATTCTTCCTTTCTCTCAAAACGAAGAACGAGGGTTGTTGTGCTTCATACTTGCAAGCCGCTTGATACCACCCTAACCACGGAGGGTGCGGGAAAAACCAACATGGTCAGACCCCTCCGCCGATCTTGTTTATGGTAATTTTTGGAATAGCGATGAAGCAATGAGGTGACTAAAGCAGCGGAAGACAAAGGTCATGCTACCCACGGTCTCTGTGAACCGTGCCACCCACGCGGCGCACCGGTGCTCTTAGTCGAACACCGCCGGTAGGCGTCGTCCCAGGCTGCGCCGAACCGGTCAGTTTGGCCGCCTCCCAGCTACCGGCCCTCCTGGTCGCGCCCTGGTCGGCCTGCCCACACCCCATTGGCCTGCCCGTGACCTCTCGTGTGCCCTGCCCAGCCTGCCCGCGACCTCCCGCGCGCCCCACTGGTCTACCCACGGCCTGCCCGTGCGCCCCGCCAGCCAGCCTGCGGCCTGTCTACGCCCCGCTGGCCTTCCATCGCCTCTCCATCCTGCCTGCAGCCTACCTGGCGCCCTCCTGGACACCCATCGGCCTACCCGGGACGCACCCCAGCTCCCGACCGAACCGTCTGAGCCGCACATGCCTCCCGAGCCGGACCACGGCGTTCCTTGTGGCGTCGCTGGTCGAACCAGCTCGGTCTTCTAGGATGAGTCACCCGAGCCTCACCCCTCGCGGCACTAGCCGAACCAGCCTCGGCCTTCGGGCTGAGCCGCCTACGCGGAAACCTCCAGGCCGAACCACCCCCGCAGTCTGCTGGGTCGGGCCCAGTGGACCGGGCCGAACCTAGCAGGTTGACCCAACCAACGGGCCGGGTCAGACTCAGCGGTTTTGACCTGGTTGGCCCAGACTAGGTTGGGCCGAGTCGGTCCGACCGTGTCGGACCAGACCTGGGCCCACTACCGACCCTTTACTTTCTTTGGCCATATCTTTGGCACCGGACGTTTGTTTGACGAACTGTCAGTGGCTCTGGTATTCTTGGAACGCAACAGTCTCTTTTAAAATACCCTAATGGAGTTCAGGGTATATTTGAGATACGGTCAGGTTGGATCGTATAAGAATCCAACCGGGCCCTTGGAACTAAAAGGGTAATAACTCACAGACCCAGCATCTGATCGATGCACCGTCTATTGCGTTGAGACCCCTATGACGTGGCGGACCTCTGAGATACTTCTTCGTGGGACTTTGTGGCAGTTGAAGTATCAACTCTTGGCTTGAGAATCGGACCCTCCCGGAATGAAGCATGCTTTGTGGAAACCCTATGGCTGGTTGTGCTCTAAGTACTATTCCTGGATCATGTGTGGGTCTGACAGTTCTGACTTTTGTTCTTAGATTATGTGTTGGTCTGACAGAATAGCTGGTCCTGGATCCTGTGTGGGTCCAATAGCTCCAACTATTGTTCCTGGATCCTTTGTGGGTCTGATAGTTCTAACTTCTGGTCCTGGATCCTATGTGGTTCTGACATCTTAGATGATTCAATGGATATATATGATCATCTCTATCTCTCTACATAAGTTGTATACTTGTGTGAGCAGAGTCAGTGACTTCTATGTTTCCTCATGATTGAGATGAGTTACTTGATAACTTAGGTATATGTATGGAAATATACCTAAATAATGGTTATCTGTTGATTTCATACTCTGTGGTTTATCCTTGGTGTATTTTGAGAGACCTTGGTGGTCTTGGGGTCTCTATTGAGTATCGTTATACTCACCCCTACACGGGTTATGCCCGCACCTCGTTGTGTTGGTTGCAGACGACGGACAACGTTGACTGAGGATCAGAGTAGCAGGACTGGACGGTACCCTGAGTTGGACCTTACGACGAGTCGGTACCTAGAGGAGATGGATGGACATGGACTGTTGTGGAGGCTATATATACCTACCCTTTAGGTAGGATCCTTGGTGGACGATCTAGGATCTGGTCTTCACCTTTCAGTTATTTTGTTCCTTTTCAGTTGTACTTGTTTTTAGTTGTACTTGTACATTACAGTTGGGCTCGTATTTCCGGCCCCTTTTACTTTTCAGGAATGTTCTGTTATATAGTTTTACTTAGTGTTTTACTTCCAGCTTGTACTCTGTTCTGTGTGTTTACATTTATAAAGGCAATGCCTTCCCTGTTTTTAGGGATTTACGCCATTGGTGCAAGTTTCCAGCCCTTGGCCTATAGAAGGTGGGCTTGGGGTAGTCACGGCACGGGCCCCGGGGGATGGGTCGTGACAATATTCATGAAATAATTATTTTTATATTATTATAAAATAATATCTATTTTTATTTCCTTCTTTTCATTAGAAAATAAAAATAGCATTCATGTGTATGTACTTCTTACCGTCTCCACAAACAGTGAAAATAATTCTTATATATATAAATTTTATAGATGAATATATATATATAATGTATATATATTATATTTATATAATTATTGAAATTATGGATAATATTATCCATGATCAATGTTCATGGACTGGAACTTCTGAACTAAAGCTCTCGTGAAAAAAAAATAGTTAATACTTGGAAATGATGATTTTAATAAATAATTTTTAATAAATGGGTATTAAAAAGATATAATTGGATCATATAATATATTATAATTAGGTAAATTATTATGGTATAGAATTAAAATAATACTAAATATATTAAATAGAATGTTAGATAACATTTTAATCAAGTTGAACTTGATGTAAGAGTTTTATGTTACAATCTCCTTGTTTACCAGTATTATTTATGACTAATTTTATGATGATGAAATTTCAGGATAAACCACTCAATAATCTCATGAGTTTTATTATACTATGTTTATTCTAGAAATTTTAATGTAATAATACCATTTTAATCTCTTTGGTACTTAAAATTATAGATAATTTTTGTAAGAAAAACATACTTTATTTCCTCTTTGGTCAAAAATATTTTTATTCCATATCCATGTTTTCTTTCAAATATTTTAAATAATGTTTTTAATATATTCATATTATTTTTTAAATTAATTTTTACCCATGATTTAATTTTCAAAAAATTGTTTAAAATTAATATTCTTTTTATTTTCTAAATGTGGTATTTTTGAATTTTAACCAAAATTTTCAGAGGAATCATTGTTTTACTATATGTGGCATAAATGGAATCTCCCACTATCATGACTGCTCAAATATTTGATGATTCCTTTAAAAAATCATGATTATTTTAAAATAAAAATTTTCCCTAATATTTTGGAAAAATTTATATTTTAAAGAAGTTATTCCAAAATAAAAGTGTTTTTCCTACAAAAATATTCCAACTGATCTTTTAAAGCAATTTTCATTTATAATAACATCTTTTGATGTTACTTATGGCTTACTATGGATACAATACTAGTATTCTATCCTTATTATTTCTCTATATGTTTTATTGTTATTATTATTATGTATTTATGAAACCCATTTATTTTCTATAGGTTATGATATATGATGAATGTTTTATGATCTTATGGAACAAATATGAAGGGATTATGGTTATGTGATGAGTGGGCCCAACATTATTTATCTCTCTAATTAATTGGGTAAATATGGATATCTCATGGGATAATAAGGATTTTAATGGGTAGTGAACTCAGTTTATTAAGGGCCTTTGTCCACCATGATGGTCTTGGGAGTGAACCTTGACTAATGATATTATGGAATGGGGAGTGAACTCAATCAATTATAATAGTATTGTAAGTGATCCTTGACTGAGGAAATTACTTTCCATGATTATGTGTAAGAAACAAACTTATGTCTTGTGAAAATTATTATGCTCTAATAGATCATGTTCTTAGATTCCCTTATGATTCATGTCTTATGAACTACTAATATTTATTCCATGATTCAATAAAATGATCTATGATATTTTGGATATGATTTTCAAATGTTCATCTCATGTTCTCATAGACTTATTATCATGTAGTCCTTAAGTTATCATTGATATCTCCCTTGTTTACCCTTACTAAGAATTTTATATCACCCTTTATAATGTTTCATATCCCTTGGTTATGAAGAAAGGTTATAGGTAGAGTATATATAAAATGAGTACTATATAGGAAGGTATTTCTGGGATATATTTAAGATAATTCATGAAATAATATGATTGTGTATCAAGTTTCCAAATACACTAAAACTTTATGTTTATGGCGTGGATTGTACTTTTATGTAATGAATATTCATATACTAAAATGTAATATCTATGTATGAAAATTACGGGTTACTATAGTTAGTATTAGAGTGTGGTTTGGTTAATTATTAGATATTAAAAATTAATAAATTTGTCAAAAAGCTTTAGGATAATTATAAGTATAGGATAACATCCTGAAATTTTGATAAAGAATAGATTATATTATTTTCCTAGAAATACATCGATGTCTGGATACAATAAGTGGATGTGGTTTTGTCACAAGTTCATATAGGGGAAATAATCCTGAAAATGTGGTTTTAGTATATCTCGACCATCACTCTTGTGCATTGTTAGAGTGCCCTTATCAAAAACCTAGTTTGACACACTTGGGACATATTATTGAGTTAAATCACATTTTCTTTATGAACCATTATAAAGGATTTAAATAGATAATGACTGTGAATGACCTACTTTAAACCTAACATCTGATGTATTGAAAATAAGGTTTCATTATTTAGACATCCTATAAAATATTTTTCATGATTATGTGTTTTCCCACTATGATTATTGTTACTCGCACTATGATTTTAGTTTAAGTTAGTAGATGGAACCCAAAGGAACCTTCTTAATACTGAATGTGATGGAAAATTCAATCATTGTCATCCCAATCAACTAAATTTTATAGGTGATGGAATAAAAAATCTTGTTTTCAAGCTTATGAAACTCTCTCAAGCTAAAAATCACACTGAGATTCAAAATGAGAAAAGAAGGGGAAAATGTTATGTTAAGTCCTTCATGTGGAAACATCCACCTTCATTTAGTAGGTCCACTAATCCACCAGTTGTTAAGAAATGGATCAGTTCCACTAAAAATATATTTTCTATTCTCCAATGTTTATAACATGAAATGATTATTTTAGTTATTTATCATTTGGAAAAAGAAGCAGATCAATGGGGGACTCTTATCAATAACATAAAATTATACGAAGAAATTTACTCCATAGAGTGGAATGAGTTTAGAGTATTATATTTCATTAATTAATTTCCTCATATTATTCATATAAAGATTTATAATAAATTACATGAACTAAATCATAAGGATAATGTATTAATTAGTAACTATGAGGATATTTTTACAATGCTTGTAAGGTATGCCTTTGGTATTATCATCCAAACTGAATGTAAGATTGATCAATTCATTTATAGATTAAAATCAAGTCTCTAAAGGGTTTCACCCATAAGGGACTTTGGTACCTATAAAGAAATCATTATATGTGTTATTAAGGTAGAAATGGAGATTTGATTTATTTATTAATCACATGGTTTTGATAAGAAAATAAATATGGAATTCAAAGGAAATTTTAATAATAATAATCTTAGAGATAATAAGGTTATATTTATTTTATACTCTATGTGTAAAATGAAAAATGGATGAAATTATCTTAAAGGTACTTGTAAATGGTCAATGAGTGGAAATGAAGGCCATTGAGTAATTTGAATGTCGAAGTGAAGTGAATAAGAAGTCAGTTAATTATGGAGATAAAGCACCACATAATGCACCACACACACTCATTTGTTTCAAATATAAGGGGTATGGGAATTATACTAAACAACTCTAAAAAACGAAGGTTAATGATGATGATCAGTGTTAGTAACCTCTTAACCTAAGAGACAAAGGGAAATATCATGTGATCACTATTGATGATGTGGGGTACAATAACAAAGTGTTGAAAGGTAAACTTACCATCCACTCTAGAACTAATAATGTCTTATTTTATTTTGGATCTACCTTCTCTTTTATATCTGAATAATTTTCTATGGATATCATAATACCACATAAATTATTATATTTTAAATTAGTAGTGAAAAATACTAATGGTATGATGATCACATATCAAGTCTATGATTCTTCTCTAATTGAATTTTATGGGAATATTATTCCTATAAATTTCATTATTTCACCTCTCATTGAATTTGATATTGTTTTGGACATAAATTAGATTTTTTTATATCAATCCCATATAAATTTATAAGTAAGGGAATTCATATTTTATATTCCAAACAAAATTTGATCATATATTAGTGTGATGATAAATATCAACTTCCAATGAAAATTACATAAATTGTATGAGTCTTAATTCATATTCAGAAGTTTTGTTTATATTATATGGTAGGGGAGAAACTCAAAATCAAAGAAAGGAATATATTTTGGTAATTTGTTGATGTATTTCTAGAACAATTTCCAAGTCTTCCTCTGAACCATGATTTTTATTTCTCAATAGAAATCATACCTGGTGCTACACCTATTTCAACGACTCTATATGGAATGGCATTGATTTAGTTATAATAATTAAAGAACAAACTTCAGGATAATCTTGATAAGAGATTCATTTCTACAAGTGTATCACTATGGGGTTCAAATTTTCTTTTTATTAAGAAGAAAAATGGATCTATAAAACTCTACATTTATTATTGGGAACTAAACAAGATAAAAACTAAGAATAAGTATCATCTACCTCTTATTGATGATTTTTTCAATCAGTTAGAAGGATCTCAATATTTTTACAAGATTGATATTTGATATATATATTATTAGTTGAGGGAAAAAAAGTGAATACATACCTTTGAGAACCATTAACTCTAGATATGGACACTATTAATTTATAATAATGTCATTTAGACTTACTAATTCCCCTGAAATCTTCCTGGATTTAATGAATATAGTATTTATATATTATCTTGATTAGTTTTTGGTTAAATTTATAAATGGTTTTATTATATATTATAAGAGTAAATAATGGCATGAATATCACTTGAGGATTGTATGGAAGACCCAAAGGAATGATAAGTTTTATGAAAATTTACCAAGTGTGAATTTTGGTTATAATTTTTTTTATTTTTGGGTCATATAATCTCAAGTGATTTCATGTCAGTGCATCCATCAAATATGGGAGTTATTGAATATTGGACCAAACTGACCAATATTACTGAGATTTATAGTTTTCTTAGTTTTCATAGATATTATAAATTCTTTCTAGATAATTTATCAGAGGTTTATAATCCACTCACCATGTTTACTTGTAAGGGATCCATGTTTCTTTGGAGAGATGAATGTGAGGAATATTTAAAGGAATTGAAGCGAAGTTTAGTTATTGCACCTATGCTTAAACTATCCTAAATTAGATAAGATTTTGTGATATTTAGTGATACATTCAATAAAGGATTGGATGAATCCTCATGAATAATTATGTGGTGATATCTTAAGCCTCATTAAAATTGATGTTCATGAGAAAAATTACTAAACTAATGATTTGGAGTGAGATAGGGTAATTTTTTCATTAAATATATGGGTCCATTATATTTATAGAGAAATTTGTGACACATATACCAATAATAAAAGTTTAAAATATATATTAACATAGAAAGATATGAATATGCACTAGAAAATATGGTTTGAGATGATAAATGATTATGACTACTAAATACATTACCACCCTAGAAAATTGAACAAGGTGGTCGATGATTTGAGTCTAAAATATCATGTTAGATTATCTATTATGAGGATAAAAATGATCCGATATTTCTGTATTTTAAAAGGTTTTATTTAGAAATATTAAAGGGAAGAAATCTGATCATTCTCAAATGAGTGTTCAACCATCTATCCATGTCAAGATTAAAGAGATGTAAAAGGAATATATAGAGATGAAAAATAATTTGATATATGTTCCATAGTTAAAAATTTATTTTGATGGAATGATAGGTTTAGGAACTATGTATGGGTCTTATCCATACCAGATTTTGAAGTATGAGTTGTTAGATGAGGCTCATAGTTCATTATTTTCAATTCATCCTTGATGGATGAAGATGTATAGAGAACTAAAAGATTATTTTTGGTGGGAAAACATGAAAAGATATTTGCATAGTATGTATCTCAGTGATTGGTATGTCATCAATTTATGGATTAGAGACAAAATTATATGGGGATGTTATAATCATTACCCATACCATAATGGAAATGGGAAAATATCACCATGAATTTTTTCATTAGACATCCCAAAACATATAAAGTCCATAATGCTATTCGGGTTGTATTTGATTGCCTTAAAAATTAAAAAAATACTTCATTTATATCTAGAAATATTTCTATATTTATCATCTTTCTAAAATATACATTAATTAAGAGGTAAGGTTTCATGGAGTACCGCATTCTAGTATATCTAATAAGGATCTAAGTTTTACCTCGAAGTTCAAAGGAAGTCATCAACAAGCTCTGGATTCAAAGTTGTGTTTTATAACTAATTATCATACTTGGATAGTTTTTTAGTATAAAAGAAACATTCAAACACTATAGTATATTTTGAGATCTTATTCTATGTATTTCAAATGTTTTTGGGATTATCAAATTTTTTTAGTAAAGTTTTCTTACAATAATATCTTGCACTCGATTATTCAGATGAATCCTTGTGATCCTTATATAGAAATATGTGTAGAGATCCAACTTATAAGAAAGAATTTGGAGAAAGAAATATATTGGGACCTAATATAGATGATTAAATGAATGAAAAAGTTACATCCATTCAATAGCACATCAAGGAAACTCAAATTTGATGGAAAATTTATGCTGACTATCTTCATAGAAATCTTGAATTTGAATATAGTGAGAAGGTGTTCCTATGAATTTAACAATGGAAGAATTCTATGAGATTATAAAATAAGTTAAATATAAACCCTATCTATATTATTCTCTTTTTATATTCTGTATTGAGTAGTTATGGCAGCTTATCAATTGACACTTCCACCGAACCTCAATGATATTCATGATATATTCCATGTATCTCTCTTGAGAAAGTACATACCCAATACTTCAAAAGTAATTAACTTAGTGGTTAAACTATTAAAGAATTATATTTCCTATATAGAAAAACTTTTATAAATCTTTTATCATGGATATAAAGTTATATGTAACAAGGTTACTCACCTAGTTAAAGTTTATTAGAGGAATCAAAAATTTGAAGAAGCTACTTGAGAACCTGTGGATGTGACGAAATAGAGATATACTATTTTTTGGTATCAGGGTGATGTAATTTAGAGGGATAAATTTATTTAAATGGGTATAATTTAACACTCTAAGATTTTATGATATATTTAACTTCAAATAAATTTAATTTCTTTTGATATCTTGTGATACATCAAACCCTGAGTCTAAATGAATCATGATATAGTATACCATTATAAACAGGCCATTACATTGGTGGAGTGAATATAAATAATGATAGTTTAAAAATATAATATCTAAAAATGTTATATATAAAGAAAATATACTGAAAAATAAGTACTCTCTTTTTAGTAAATTCATTATATTCTTTAAAAATACATTTTTTCTCCTCAAAAATGGTTTTTTTACTTTTTTTGAGAAAATAATATAATTTGTTTCTAAATTTAGAATATTTATTTTTAAAAATTATCCTAATTTTTTATATCATCATTTCAAAATTATCTTAGATTAAAAATTTGAAAATTTTCTTGAAATATTTATTTTTAATGAATAGTTAAAACAATGACTTTTATTGAAATTTGTCTTTTCATTTCAAGAATTTACAAAGTTTAATTTTATTTTAAAATTATTTAAAGTTAATATTAGTTTATTTATATTGTTAATAACATAATAAAGGTCATTGGAATCAATTTTATGTTTTATTTCAGTGTAATAACTTTTTATACTTAAGAAAACATTTTTTTTGTAAACTGCTTTTCATCACCTTTGTGGGTTTGATTTTAGATATAATTTTTCTGCTTCTATAAATTATATTTGATAAAATGGAATCCATATTTTTAATTATAATAATTAATATTATTTAATAATTTCATCTTAATTTTTTATCATAATAAGTAAAAATATGTCACCACGTTTATGTTTAAAACAGGTTTATCGGGGTTAAACCAAGAGATAATGGTGATATTGTCTATTAAACTTGTATAAATCCATAAACATGGTAATATTTCGACCTCATACTATCTCACATTTTAATATTAGTCCATTTTTATGTATTGTTATTTATTATTACATTATTATATTTTAATCTATTAAAAATTCCAAGTGTGTCTTCTCCCCCACTTATTAAAGGACACCCCTCCTTTCTTTTATTTACACCACTTTTAGTCATCTACCTTGACCATCAATTTCCAAGATATATTTTAAAATTCATTATCCATAAATTATTGATTATGTTCTTTCTAAAATACCATTCCAAGGGTCTATAATAATCGATCTAAATGAGCCCAATTGAAGAAGAGGTAATCATCCTACCCTACCACTTCCAATTATTTATTCTTCTACATCCTATAAATACATGTTATTAATTATAAAATAATAACATAATTATCCTCAATATATTTAAATGTTTTTATTATAATTTAACCACCTTTATTTATCCTCTTTTTTGAAAAATAGGTAGTGAAAATATCACTCAAGCGTACATGTATACTACCGCCTCCACGTAGTGATACAATTCATTTTTCATCACCAACTTGCATGTATGGTTTTTATTATGTTTTTAATATTTATATATTATATTTATAACATAATTATTATTCTGTAATTGTAAAATCATATCTACCTTCTTATCTTATGATCCATTAAAAAATGATAACATCACTCTTACATATGTGTGGACTACCACCTCCACAAAGCAATGTGAATCATTTTTCATTTCTACTTTACATGGATTGTGGAAAGGATATATTAATTTATATAAATTTTATTCATGATGTAATTATAGTTATTTAATAATATAATAATATTTAACTTTATTTCCATATTTTCATTAGAAAATTAAAATAGCGTTCATGTGTACATACTGCTTACTATCTCCATGAACGTTGAAAATAATTTTATTTATCTATACCTTTTATAGATGACTATATATATATATATATTATTATATTTATGTCATTATTAAAATTTTGGATATTTCTAACAATGATCAATGTTCAATGATTAGAACAACCAAATTGAAATTCTTAGGAAAAACAAAACAATTTACACTCGGAGATGGTGATTTTAATATGGAATTATTAATAATTGGGTATTGATATGTTATAAGTAGGTCATATATGATATTATAATTATGTACACGATTCTTTTATAGATTTTTATTAAATTTAAACTTATTTAAAGGAGTTTATACCACTTTCTAAGCATGTCAAACTTGTAGTAAATATTTCATGTTATAATCTTATTATCTACCAAGATTATTTATGATTTGGTTTCTCATAATGAAATTTCATGATATACTTCTCAATAATGTCATTAATGTTTTTATCCTTTGGTTATTCATGAAATTTAAAAGTAATAATAACATTTTCCTATCATTATTACTTAAAAATTTTGAGAGTATTTTTTTAAGAATAACTGGCCTTATTTCCCATTTAGTCAGGAATATTTTTTCTTTCATTTCATGTTTCCATTAAAAATATTTTCAAGAATGATTTTAATATTATACAATGGTTGTTTAAATTAATTTTTACCAATTTTTTAATTTTTAAAAAATGTTTTAAAAGTAATACTAATTTCATTTTTCAAATGAGGTACTTTTTTCTTTTTACCAAAAATACAAAAGGAATCTGTGTTTTAATGTACATATTATGAACTGAATTTCCCACCATTAGGACAACTCAAAGATTTAAAGCTTTATTTACTGATTTCTATGGTTATTTTCAAAGAAATTTTTTTCTATAACATTTTGGATTTTTTTTATTTTAAATAAGTTTTTTCAAAATGAAAAATTCATTTTCCTCAAGAAATATTCCAATTGATATTTTAAAGGTATATTTATTTATGATAACATCCTTTGATTTAATTATTATTTTCTGAGGATATGGTTTAACCATACCATCCTTATTCTTTATATGTATGGTTTATTATTATTATTATTGTTATTATATGTTTACAAAACCTATTAATTTTCCAGGGGTAATTATATGATTAATTGTTAAAATGTTTATAAACCCCATTTCTTTTCCATAAGTTATGATATATGATGATTTTTTTTGGATCTTGTGACACACATATGAATGGATTATGATTATGTGATTAGTGGTACTAAAATTATATATCCCTACAATTCATTGGGTAATTATGGATATCTCATTAGATAATAAGTACTGAAATGGGGAGTGAACCCAATCCATTATTATAGTCTAGTAAGTGATCCTTGACTAAGGAAATTATTTTATTTGATTATGTGTATGAAAAAAAAATTATGTATTATGCCAATGATAATTCTCTCATGGCTCATGTTCTCTAATTACATTATGATTCATGTATTATGAACTACCAAGATTTATGACATGATTCAATATTATGATCTATGATATGATGGGTATGGTTTAAAATTTGTAAGAACATTTTTTCATACCCTTATACTCATGTAATTCTTAAGTGGTCATTGATATGTCCCTTGTTTACCACTTCTCGGTATCTAAGCTCACCCTTTTTTATATTTACTTTACCTAGGTTATGAATAAATGCTTTAATCAGGTTATGTATAATAAGAGTACTATATGAGAAGATAATTTTGGGAGCTTTTGAAGATATTTCATGAAATAATAAGATTGTGTATTTAGTCACCAAAATCCTCTAAACCATTATAGTTAGAGAACATATTTTGATGTTATTAATAATAATATTTTAAGATATAATATATATGTATGAAAATATGGTTAGATACATATTTAATGAAAAAATATTATTCTTTAACAAGGAAAATATTATAATTATAAATTATTTTATTTTTATACCCCCACTCATTCAATGGAAAAAAATGTGTCACCAATTTATGTGTGAACTACCACTTCCACGGAATAACGTATTCCATTTTCCAATTACCACATAACATGGATGGAATTAATCATATATCTAGTGTATAAAAATAATATTTATAAAACTATTAATATATTGGAATGATGATATTTTACAATCTATAAGTAATATTAATAATAAACAGTAATATTTAATTTAACAATATTAAATGAACATCTAAATGAACCATTCTTAATTTGAGTCTATTTTAGAAAATTGTGGAATTGTATACTTTTTCTAATAGAATAAAAAGTTAAAAATCATATGAAATTATATATGTTATTAGAATATTTTACAACACCTTTGATAATGGTAAATGTACCAAGAGAGTTACAAGGAAATTTACTAGAAAACCTCAAGTAACTGATATTAATGAAAACTATAGAGTAATATAATGACATATAGTAATAAATTGAACTAAGAATATGAAATATAAATGAAATAGGATCTTAAAAAAGTTTCTAATAATCTTAATATAATTATCCTTAATTTTGGGTGCACATGTAGAATTAATTTGGGATTAAGGTATAGGTTTTTATATATTAGTTATATTTCATTAAGATATGATTTTTATTCACCAATATATTATTTTTTGAGTTGAATGTATTGGAAATTGATTTATTTTTGTAAAAAAATTCATGGAATCAATAAAATTTATAAATCCTTCCCATGTTTTTTCCTTTCATGAATTTTCAATTAAATTATTGGGACTCTATAAGGTTTTTTTAACACAATCCCCCTTTATTTGGGATATAATGTCTCATCGTGATTTTCTTATATTCTTTTTTCCTAACAACCTAGAATTTTTTAATAAAAAAAATACTTTCCCTCAAATAAAAATAACTCATTTGATTCAAATATTCCCCCTCAATGATCTTATTCCCCATAAAAGTATGAAATTGTTAAAAATAATTCTCAATATCATTAACAATGTTTTTTCTTTCATGATAATATTTTCTCTTTATTTCAATGTTCTTCAATGTATTTTGAAATATAATTATTTGTTATCTGATTTTACCTTCATATTCATCTTCTTTAAATTTTAGTATTATGTTTTCTTATCCTCCATTTTGATGTGGGATTTCAAAAAAAATGTATTTTGAAACATAAAAAGTGATCTTTCAAACCACCATTATTATTTTTTGGGTTATGTGTTATATATATTTATCTATGTTTTCTGTTATTTTTTTCTCATTTATTCCATCCATATTATATTTATATTTTCCTTACATATATACCTAGTTAAAGTTTTCTTTCATTCTTGGGGATAATACATGTTTTATGTTCCCTTTGAATTCTATATTTTATGTAATCATGATTTAAGGTAACTTCCCTATTTATTATGTATAGTACCACCCCCATAAAATATTACAACCATTAATATAATATAAAAAAATTATTAAAAACCTACCTAGTTCAATTCTATTTTAATTGAAAATAATAATCCATTTCTTTCCCTAAATGATCCTTTTATCATTTTGAAAAGAATCACCTATGTGGTTAATTTTTAATTCTTACCTATACATGGTCCTTCTAAAGAATTTTTTATAATTATATTAAAAGTTCAAGACCTATTATTCATTATTAAAATATGAATATTTAAAATTAATTAATTCATTCTTATCTAAGGAATTATTATGATTATTCCTTTGGTTATGCTTTGAAAGTGAATTATGAAGCCCACACATTTCCCGTGGGTTTTATCATCATTACACTCAATTTATGGTTAATTTTCCTTGTATGGAACACATATGCTTTTACATATTATTAAAATAAAGGTTTCACCCTAAAAGAACTCTAATGTATTGGGTAATTTTTACATCTCATGAGATACCATGTATGGTACATGGGTGATTAGCCTAAGTATATTAGGTAATGTTTTCCTAGTGGTCATAATTGACTTATTATTATAGTGAATATGGGGTATCCTAATCACATTATGTTATATTTTCATGGTTTTGAGCCTCAAAAAAGTTCTTATAATGTCGTTATTATGTAGTTTTTACATATTTATGATCCCATATTCTTATGATATCATTTCTTTAGGCCATATTTCCATGATTATCACACAATCTTGTGTCATGGTACTTGTTTTTTATTTCAATATTTCATAACATTCCTTTATTATTTATGAAAAAATGTTATTTATCCATGTTTTTTAATAATAAATTTTACCTTGTGATATTTTCTCATATAATCACGATATAACACTTAATGACAAGTTCAAAATTCTTCCATTACTAGTCATTTGAACTCAAATAATTCTTATGTGTCCTCTAAGTAATGAATATAAGCATAACATATGAGATTTCTATAAGGGGTTCAAGAAGAGTTCTATTAATGAGAAATATCCTCATGTTTTTGTAAAATAAGTTGACTACTTAACTAGTCCTCAAAGACACTAAACCAAATGGTCCTCTAATCTTAATGTGATTTTTGTGAGATGTAATTTTTCACATATAGTAATGATGTAAAATAAACATATGTATATATTGAGTTGTAATAGTTGGTATCAAAGGAGTGTTTTGTTATTTTTATGATTGTTCTAGTTTTATTAGATTATAACTAGTGAAAATTAGTGAAAACCCTTGGGATATTTCTAAGTATAATATAACATCTGGATATTTTGGTAACATTGAGATTTTCTTGTTTACTAGGAATAAAATCCATGTTAAGATATTATAATTGGATTCATTCTCTAAAATAGACATACAAAGGGTTGCAACCCTGAATGGGGTGTATTGTGTATTAACTCAATCGTCACTTATTGCATGAAAAAAGGCCTAATTGCACACCTGGTTTGACACTCCTAGGGGAAATTCTTTGTTAAATTACATTTTTTATAGTACATTGAAAAGGATTGGTTATGTTATGGAATTATTTCAAGTATTATAAGATAATATAACCTAAAGAAACCAAAAAATTAGAGTGATTTACAATGAACTGAAATAAAATGAGATTGTTTAAAAGATTATGACATTTTGAGGTTAATTTTTTCATATTATAAATTATGATAATTCTATTATAATTATAATTTATCATCACTTACATTAATATCTTTTTATTTTAGTAATAGTTGGATCCTAGAGGAACCAATTTACAGATGGGTTTCATGGACAAAGAAAAGAATATCCCAATGACAAACATAAAAATATAAGAGTTGGAGAGGGAAAAATTTTTATTAGTACAAACTAGGTATTAATAATTATGATTAAAATAATATAATTACTTGAGTTTATAAATAGACCATAAAATAGAGGGATGGAGTTCCATGGAATTTCAGATGATGGATATGATAAAGGAAAGAAGATTTAATCACTTTCATGTAAGAAATGTGTGAATATGGACTTAGGTAAATTTACCAAAGGAACTGGAAGAATTTTGATCTATATAAAAGTATGGAATTGAGAAACAAGCTACCAATGGAAATGGAAGAGTTCAATTAACATGATGGGGAAAATAATATTCTTTTTAAGGATCCACAAACAATTTAATGTTTTAGATGTATGGAATTTCAGCATAATGGAAACTAATGAACTAATCTGAGTGATTAAGATTAAAATAGACATGAAAAACCTCCAATATTATGGGAAAAGGGAAAATCCTATATAATGAAAATTATCGAACTTGATAGTGATAATTTGGTTGTGGTAGCTACACTTATTCATAACTCTAGTTTGTAGGATATATTATGTCATGTATGTTTTGACCAACTATTGACTATTAAAATAAATAAAAATGGTGGTATAATTATTATATGAAAGGTATATGAATCTCTTTCATGGTTTTTGGGATTATTTTTCACACAGATTTTATTATACTTCTTTAAATATTGACATATTCTGAGGGAAAAAGATATAATTCCTATATATTTTCATGTTTAGAAGGATGATATATATTAAGAAACTATAACTTGTCTCATATATATATTTTAGAAAACCTTAGATATTTTTATTAGAACATAATAATTAAAATTTCGAGTACAAAATTTATTTAATGGTGGATCATGTAACTCCCCATGATTTTACTATATAAGTCTCTATTAAATAAAAAATGTATTCGTTAAATTGTGTCATTGGAAACACCAAACTAAAATGAGCCACAACATATTAGTTGAATTATTAATAAAATTTAATAATAATAAAACCTATAGTAAAAAATATTCTAATAAATTATAAACACATACATAATAGCATTAAGAACACTTAATTTTTTAAAAGGGGATTTTTCAATAACAATGGTTTCTTTTTTATATTATATTTTCATTTAAAAGATAAATTTATAATTTCTTGAGTTTGAATTTTATAAAATTAACTAGATATTTTTAATTATAATAAAAATATTACTTGAGGATAAATTTATGGGATTTTTCTGAAAATTTTTATTTTTATTTGAATAGTAAAAATATACCAATTTTTCTAAAACATCAATTTTATAGAATTTTCATAATACAATAATGCCATGTTTTTTTCAATACTATTTTATAATATATATATATATATATATGTGTGTGTGTGTGTAAAATAAATCATTTAAAAGTATTGTATTTTATTTATAAAACTCATGTTTATAATTTTGGAAATATAAGTAATATTTTACTCCAAAAACTATTTATTCACCTATCTTAAAACATAGTTTTATGAAAATTAAAATTTAGATATAATAAAATAAAGTTCATATTTTATATAAAATTATTTATTTCAATTTTAAGCATAAAATTATGATTATGAAGATTAAAGTTAATGACCATGATAATGGTGAAATGGTTATTTTTTAATATTTATTTTATTAGTATTTTTTAATGTTTATATAATAAATTAAATTTATATATTTTATATAAATACTATAATATTATATTTACACATATATAAAAATATATTATCAATAATTTAATTGGTTATTAATATTATATAATATTAGTAACACTTAATGATTTAGAAATTGATTTACTATAAATATTGTAACTCTATATATTATATAATATAATTTCAAATCTATTAATATAAAACTTATAAAATGAATTAGATTAAATATAGGTTGAATTTAGGTTCATAACACCATATATTTTTTAAGAATTGTTATCTTATATATTTATAAAAACCAAAATTACTTGGTTAAAAATTATTTACCAAGGTAAAAACCAAATTGGTAAAATTGAAAAATCTAATGGTAAATGACTCAAAACATGTTAAAAACATGTTTGAAAATGCATGGTTTAGGCTTTATCAATCCAAAACCATATAAAAATTATTCAATACTTTTGAATCCATTAACACTTTAATAGTTTAATGGAGCCATTGAGTTGTAATGGGTATTTACAAAAATATTAATTTCTTTTCTTATAATAGTGGATGCTCACTGACCATTAAAGTAGTCGATATGTTTTGGTTTATTCAATAACATATAACCAATTTACCTATCCTATAAGTATATTACACATTCATGTGCCTCTAGTCTCTTTAATTTTTCATATTCCCTCTATTTCCAGTAACTCTTTGAAGTGAAAGTTCATACTCTCCAAATGAGTAATTCCTACCATGAAGTCTTTTCTTATAAACCATCCTATAACCCCTCAAATATTCTTTATCAATTAAGATATGATATCATTATTAATATTATTATTCTTAATTTTATTATTTTAATGTAATATCACTCTTATACCTCTCTATATACAATTTGAAAAATGATAACATCATTATGCATTGTGTAGACTACCACCTCCATGAACAGAAGGTTCTTTTTTATTAAAATCTTTATAAGACTGATTAAAAAGATTTAATTAAAATAAATTAAATTTTTTAAAATGACTAAAATCTTAAATGATATGTGTTTTTGTTTTTATAACCCATCCCATTGAATGGAAATATGAAATTTCATCCATGTATGTGTGGATAAACGCCTCCATGAAACGACATATTTGGTTTTCCCATTACCACCTAACATGGGTGACATTAAAAATGAATCTAATGTATAAAAATTATTGGTACCTTTTTATTTTAATGCTCAAAAATCATGTTTATTATGTTTCTAATAAGATTAATATTTTATGATAACATTTTAGTTTATAAGGAAATCTAACGAAATTTGGCTAAGTGATGAAATGATTCACCACCAGACATGTATCACTACCATATTGAGTCACCACCAGCCTAAGTCACCATTACTTAAAATGAATTACTGAAATCCATGTATCATAATTAGTTTGAATGTATGACCTCCAGAATGTCTGACTTATAGAATGTCTGACCGCCAGACTGAGTCACCACTAGATATGAAATGTCTCTATATATGATCTTCTTCCAAACTTGAGATACCTCTATACTAACTCACTGCCAAATATGACTCACCTCTAGATTGAGTCATAGATATCCTAAGTCATTATTAGTTAAAATGACTCACATCCAGACTAACTCACTACCAGAGATGAGTTTCTATTAGATATTTATTTCCACTAGGAGTGTGACTATTTCTATTTTACATGTTTTGAATTAAATTCATCAATGAATATTTTAATAAAGTTAATACAAAAGGATTATTTAAATATTATTCATAAAAAAATCACGGATTCATTGAAGAATGAGTTAGAGCTTAGTATGAAGAACCAGAATATATTTATGATTATTCTTTAATGGGTTCTTGATCCATCAATGATTTATATTTTATAAGATCACCCTCATGTGAAAAAAATAAATAGGTTGTGCATGAATATGAAAGTTTCTGAATGTGAAGTGTGTAGTTTCATGATCATTATGAAAGAACATGAATGTTTTATTCAACTATGAAATAGTTGATTACATTGAATATCTAGATCTCTTTCAACAAACAGAATGGAGAACCTTACTATGCTCTATTTTACTACAACTTTTAGATAAATAGTTTGAGCTCCTTATCAAGCCACATTCGAGGACACTCAATCATATGAAGAACCACATACCAAGCATCATTACATTTTCTATATATTATTACTTATCTCTATCTTTTTACTTTTATATTCGAGTTATGTGTTGTATACTCTATTTATTAACCCACATTGACTCTGATGGTAGAACTGGAGAATACATGATATTCTCTTCTATCTCTTTTCATATTCTTAACCATAGTGTTTCTAAAATAGGTCTTTGTGTGTCCTAATTTGTTTTTTACCCATGTATATTTGTGGAAGATTCCTTTTATCATAGACAACTTTTAAGATTTATTTTTTACACCCAAACTTGGTTTTGGATCAAATTATAGTTATATAATCTGATTGGAAATAGGTGATTACTAAGTTGAGGGGATTATGTATCATCTTGGGACTGAACACCTTTTTTTATTCTTCTATGTAAATTAGTTTTGTTTTTTAATTTAAAATCATTAAATATAATTTGGTTTTAATCTATAGACAAAAACTATACATTTTTAGTTATTCTTTACTAGTTTTTATATTAGTATTTGTATGAGTTGATTGATTTCAAAAGTTAAAATAATTTTCAATATTGTTTTAGCTAAGAACTAATCAATCTTTGAGAAATAATTTAATAGATCAAACATTTATCAAATTATTATTTTGATTAACTAGGAAGATTTATTTATAATTGAGGGATTTTATTTGAACTTGTTTTTAACATAGATTTTATTGGGTACTCAATTCAGCCCCCCTCTTGAGCTACTCACTCCAACCAACATTTGGTATCAAGGTATTAAATATATTTTCAACTATGGTTTTATTTGTGTTTTAAAGATCTCAAATTTTTATTAGTTTTAAATTTAGTTCTTTATAGATAATATACAAGATGTTTCTTCTACCAAAAAACATACCTTCATTAGTGGAACAAATTATGTTCAGTGGAAAATCAAGATGAAGTGCACATTGAAAGATGGGTTTTGAAATTTGGAGTGTTATTGTAGATAAATATGAAATACCTAAAACATATTGAAATACATAGGTTCGTACTATAAAAACTTATTATTATAATAATAATAAATATATGAAGGTTTTATATCTTTCTTTGAGTGGTTAATGAATTCAATAGAATATCTTTATGCACAAATGACTTTGAAATTTTGGACACTTTAGTTTTTTCTAATGAAGGAATAACTAATGCTTAAGAAATATGGTTAAATACCTAAACTATTAAATAAAATACTTTTAATATGAATCCAGATGAGCCTATTTCTAACATGTATCTCTGGTTTAAGGGTATTTTGAACATAATGAATTCATTAGGGAATCATATTTCTGATAAAGACCAAGGAATTTTTCTATTGATGTGTCTACCATAAATATGGAGAGGAACCTCAATATAAATCATAGAATCATGTGATATTAGTAAGATAACTATAAAAAAGATTATTGGGAAGTTAATGTTGTATGAGTAAGAACTTTAAGTCAATATAGAAGAGGAATATGAACCAAAAAAGAAGTATTTAGTCTTCAATACCACTTCCTCAAAACAAAAGCAGAATGTTCAAGTTGAAAGTTCAAGTAATGAAGAATCGTTGACTGATAGCGATGAAGAGATTCCCCATTTGGAAAGAATATTTAAAAAGTTCTATAAGAATAAATCTTTCTTTATAAAACCAATCCAAAATGGTAAATATGATAATAAATGAAATTGGAAGAAGTATTATAATATATATGAAACTTCAAATGAAATAGTGTGCTATGAATGTAAAAGAAAATTTCATATCAAAGATGATTGTACTAAGCTGAAATAAAAATAGAAATATGATAATAAGGATAAGTGGTATAATAAAATAATGAAGGAAACATAGATTACTTATAAATATATCTCAAGTTATTTAGAAACTACCCAAGAAGAAATGAATGACAGAGCTAACATGTGTTTTATGACAAACACATTTGAGGTATCCAAATTTCTTTCTACTTCTCCTGCACATATTTCAAATCATTATGAAGATGAAAATAATGATTAGAATATGAATAGTGAATATATGTTTTATTAATTTAACATGATATAAGATACATAAAATGATATTAATTATAATTATAAAATTATAATAAAACAATAAGCTTTAACTGTTAATTTTAAATGTGGCCTTGATGTTGAAAATGTGAAAAATTATCTACTATTAAAGAAAAATAATTAATTAAAATTATCTAATGATAAATTAAATTA
The DNA here is from genome assembly GCA_963277665.1 of Viscum album. Lineage (NCBI taxonomy): Eukaryota > Viridiplantae > Streptophyta > Magnoliopsida > Santalales > Viscaceae > Viscum > Viscum album. The sequence continues at coordinate 510,098,653 of OY728136.1, read as the reverse complement.
ATATATTGAAAGTTTTACTAATGGTATAAATACTCTTACTTAAATAATTGTAAAAAATAGTACCTAGGTACATTACTGACTTAGGGTATCAACTGGGACATAAGATGATTATTGAGAACATTTTAATTCCAAGATCCAATTCTGGAAAATATGCTACTATTATTTATTAAATTTAAACTAATAAAGTATTTATATTCAAAATGTTAAAATATTCTTATAGTAATCCTATTATGAAAATATGTTTTCCTAAAGAACTAATTACTACCATTTTTTGGACCCAAGATTATTTGGGTATAAGAGTAATTTTTTCTGTAAAACTTGTTTTTTTAGGGAACCTTCTTGAAAATCTCAAGTAAAAACTAGTGGTACTTGTATAGTGGATGTTTCAGACACATGACTTAATATTATTCAAGTTTCAAAATATTTATAATGTTTAATAGTGGAAATTTAAATTTTGGTTAAAATTCCAAAGGAAAAATAATTTTCCTTAGCCAAGTTAGTAATTCCAACTCTATTTTAATTTATAAAGTATTATTTTTATATGGTTTAAAGTATAATATTATTAGATTCTCATAAATATGTGATGATTTTTTTTAAATGAAATTTGAAAACTTTTTTTATTCTAAAAATTCTTTAGTATTTACTTCTTTTATAAATAACAATGTTTATGATTTTTGTTTAGATTCTTTATTTTCTCAAAATATTTTAGGTCTGAGTGCCTTTAACAAAGAATATTGGCTTTGGAATAAGAGAAATATACATTTTAATATTCACCCTCATATAAAACTAACTATGAAGGTGTTATTAAATGATATATTTAAACTTGAATTCCCAAATTATAATGTCTATAACCCCTAGAAAAAAGGAATGATGAAAAATTTATAATTCAAATCAAAGAAAGAAGTTTCAGCTTCTCAAACCCTATAGTTGGTTCACATAGATTTTTTGGTCCATCTAAAGTTTATATTGTAAATGGAAAGCACTATGTTTATTTTCTTATAGATTACTTTTCAAGTTATACTTGTGTTTTCTTTTTAGATCACAAAATTGAATCCTACTCTTACTTTAAAAAGTATGCTAAATCTATTTAAAATCTTAGTGGACTTAGGATTAAGACCTTAAGTTGTGATCATGTCCATGAGTTTGAAAATAAAGACTTGAAATCTTTTTTTCTCACAAAATGTCTATAATCATAACTTTTATTCTCCTAGTACCTCACATCAAAATGGTGTTATATAAATAAGAAATAGAAAACTTCCTGAAATTTCCAAAACTATCCTTAATGAGTATGACCTTCCTATTTATTTTTGGGAAGACAATTTGAATACAACTTGTCATATAATTAATTGAGTTTTAATTAGACCTCTCTTAATTAAAAACCCTTTATGAACTATGTAATAGTATAAGTCCAAAGGATAGTTACTTTATAATTTTTTGTTAAAATTTATTTATTCTTAACACTAAGGATAATCTTGAAACAAATTCTTTCAAGAGTAATGAATGAATTTTCTTTGCTTATTCAATTTAAATTAAATCGTATAGAGTGTTTAATAAAAGAACCCAGATTGTGGAAGAATATGTTCATGTAAAATTTGATGAGACAGGTCAACATGATCCTAAAACCCATTTACAAAATCGTGAGGGTGATTTTTCAACTCTCAAAATTAATACTAAAACTTCTGATAGTTTTTTAAAAAAAATCAAAAAAATCATCTAGTTCTTAGGAAAATTCACATCCTAAACCTGAATCTGTATATGAACATGAAATATTCATTCCATGTTATCTAAGAGATGTTAGGACTCTTAAATATTATCCTTTATTTTGGATCATGATGTGGCTAAAAAATTGATGTATCAAAATAGTTACATAGTTATGAGTTGAAATTTTCTCAACTTAACTATTATCTAACCTGATATTATGTTTATTATTTATTTATGTTCCAATATTCAAGAAACCCCTAAAGGATAATATTTACTTTCTTTCAAAAGTATTTTCAAATACCTTTTATGTACAACCAATTTAGGATTGTTCTATCCTAGAAGATAAGAATTTGACTTAGTGAGTTATTCAGATACTAGTTTTGGTAGTTGAAAGTTAGATACAAAAATAACCTTTGGAAATTTTCATCTTTTGGGAAAGTCTCTTGTATCATGGTGTAGTAAGAAGAAAAAATATGTTGCACTATCTACTAATGAAGCTAAATACATAGATATAGGGATTTGTTGTGCTCAAATTTTGTGGTTGAAACACACTCTTTTAGACTATGGATATCAATTCATACATGTCCCAATAAATTGTTACAACACAAGTCTGATAAAAGTTTCTATGAATCTTGTGTCTCATTCTAGGAAAAAATATATTGATGTAAGAAATCAATTTTTGAGGGACCATTTTTAAAAGTGTGATATAACTCTTGAATTCATATGAATTGAACATCATGTTGATGATATATTTGTAAAAACATTGAATTCAAAGAGATTAAATTATATTAAACATGAATTAGGAAAGATAAATTTCAGTTAGTCTCACCGTTGGATGAGTTAACATTGGATAAGTTATCTTTAGATGAGGCACTATTAGTGAGTCTCCATTGGATATTCACCATTAGTAGGTCACCATTGGTGTGTATTCGTTGTAAAGTCACCATTGTAAATTCACCATTGGAAATTCACCATAGTATAGTCACTATTGGAAAGTCATTATTGGTGAGTCATCGTTAGAGAGTCATTATTGGCAAGTCACCATTGGTGAGTCACTATTTGACAAGTCACTGGTATATATTTCAAGTGTTTCTACTATTTCTAATTTTCTATACTAAATTATTATTAATTTTATTAATTTTTTATTTTTTATATTTCATGATTTTGAATCCCAAAATTATATATCGATCCTTTAGGTATGAATCTGAGTCACTCTCACTCAATCCTTCTTTCTTTGAGTTATTTAACCTTCCCCATTTCTCTCCCAACATTTATCCTTCTTTCACCCTTTATTATCCTTTATTACACTAAAATAGTGTGAGTTAAGCATATTTTAATTTCATATCCCAAGGAATCGTAACCTGCTAAAAGATCGAGAGGAGAACTGAGTCGAGTTGCTTTCGATCTGAGGAGCCCACAACTTGCGAGTTTCATAGTGGTTGTCGAAAATGAAATATATATATAATGGTTTCTATCATGTAATTCATTAGAGCTAAGTGTTATCTAGGAAAAAATATGGGTATAGTGGTTCTTAATAAATGATCGAACTTTCTATCCTAGGTTAGTTCATCAGTTTTATCAGTACACTGAGCTCAGTTTTGGAAAGAATAAATATTAGATTTGAATCATGATAGATGGTAAAGAGTTTATCTATTCTTAAAATGAATGGGAAATATTTTTCAATTTTTCATATTGATTAGTGTTTGAAGATTATTGAGGTATGATACCTAGTGATAGTAAATCGTTCAGTTATGAAAATTCATTGTTGGAGCTGACTATAGAGGAAACATTGAGAAGGGATACTACTATTAAGATAAATGGTGAATACAAGATTCACTTTATATTAATCCAACCATTTTTATTTCCCTGGAAAGGGGACTTCAATATGATGAGATATCAAGATGTGTACCTTTTGTTCCTTATGAAATGAGGGGTAAAATCAACTTGTGCAGATATCTCATGGTATATATGATGGAGATGTGTAAGTCATCATCCAAATATAATTCATTAATTTATCCTAATATGATTTTGGCACTATTGGAAACCAAATTTTTGATAGATGAATGGTAATAAGATGAATTTAAATGTGGATGTTTCTTCGCACTAAATTTATCTATAGAAGGTGGATGGTGAGTTAGAACCCTTGGATGGAGAAATTAGTCAGAGATGATGAAAAGATATATATGGATTTTAATCCTATAAATCATTTTAAAATACCCAAAAAACTTATTTATAATGTCTTGGATATAGATGAGATAGTATATTATTTTTATAAAGATAAAGAATAGGATGCAATTGTTGATTAAGAGGAAGTGGGACTTTCTGTAGAGGAGGGTAGGGACCATGGAATTAAAAATATCCTAGTCATGTCATTTGGACCCACTAGTACTCTAGGATCTCTCCCTACTAGAGAGAGATTGTGAAGTGAAATAAAATATGATGATAGTAACACATAGGTTTCTGAAGATGTCAAAATTATAATTCCTTCTTCTAAATCTTCTAAAGAATTTTTGGAGGTCTCTGATGGGGATGATGGAGAAGATGGAAGTAATGGTTATAATGAAGATGATGATGAAGATGGAAGTATTGATGATAGAGGACAAGATAATAATAATGATAGTAATATGATTGAATCACCTCATCTATCCCCTTCAGGTTCTATTGCCTTATTATGGTCTTTGGAGAGACCTATTTTGGTTAGATCTAAGACCTTGGAGAGATCAGTTATAGAGTGCCCAATTAATGATACTATATCTTCTAGAAGAGATACTCACAGACCTATTGAGGGGGAGAAATCCCCTAGTTATATCATAGTTATTGTTTCTCATACTAAATGGAAGAAATTCGTAGAAAATATTCATCTTGGTTTATAATATTCAAAGTTTAAGGAAGTAGAATATGTTTTTGAATAGAATAGAGATGCTCAGGTAGAGGGTAAGGTTTTTTATAAGGGGGAGCATTTCCCAGGTTCTATGTTGCTTAGATTATAATATGACAACTCAGATGATGATGGGAGAATTATAACAAATAATGGTTTACTAACTATCACAATTTTTTTTTGAGATAGATCATTACGGTTTCCTAGTTGATCATATTGATTATAATGGTGATCTATAGGCATTTTTTTTAGATGCACCTCCTTTTAGATCAGAGCCTACATAGGTTATTGTACCTCTATGAGTTGCTGCACTAGTTCCTTCAGATGATGTTTCTAGATCATATCTAGAATGTCTAAAATGAATTATTATTTCATAATTCAGTGGGATTTTTATGTCTCAGGCACCTCCAAACACTCAACTCAGTCAGACTGACACTAGGTACCTATTTGAGATAGTTTTATGTTATATCTAGCTAAAATTCAATTTTCATATTCTAGAAGTAGAGATTGAGGGCCAATGGTTGGCCAATGATATGGAGACCATGAGGTCAAAAATGAAAGATATGATATTCTCCTTTTCTTCTAGTCAAGTGGCTATGATGGAGGGTTTGGAGTATTTTCCATCTATTTCATCTATATCTAGTGCTCTACTTACCTCAGTTTCAGTTTATTCCATGTTGATCTGGTATATATTTTGAGAGGAGTTTCATTATTCTTTGGTATATGTTCATACTACTCATGAGTTTGATCTATGGTATATTTTACATCATGGTGATCACATATAAAAACTAGAAATGGAATGTTTAGATGATATTGAAAGTGATAGGGAAAAATTTACACAGTCCACTAAATATTACCTTTATAGGGTGTATGCCCAACATGAGATAAATTATCATTTAAATTTTTTAGATTATAATATAAGGATACCCCTTATCACTAGGTCATTCAAGGAATAGGTTGGATAGTTAATGTTTTTGGAACCTCTTCTTAAAATTTTTATAGAGGAAAATAAAGATTTCTTTAGTTCTATCGAGTGAGGAATAAATATTATTATTTATTTTTCAATATTATGAATCCTTTTCTATATGTATCTTTCACTATAGTGGTTGATTCAAAGGCCATTACCGTGTCTAATTTCACATCTTCACCTTCCTCATACCCCATACCTCCTCAGTATCAGTCCATCAACATGTCTCCCATGGAATCTATTTGGAATTTCGAAGCTATTATCATCAGAGAGCTACCATGGCCTCCTTCAATACATATAGCCTCTACCACAACTCCCTCAACTTCTTCTTATGTGCCTCCTACCTCTGGAAAGTTAAAGGGTCTCACTTATCCTACCTATAGATCTATAAATGACTCATATTAGACATTATTCTTTGATAGGAATTTTTTTGGTATTTTCCAAGTATGTCTTTGGGATATAATATCATGACTTTTTGTGATTAATTATATTTATCTCTATTTTTATTCATCTCTTTTATTTACTATTTTATTTTTGAAATTTTTTATAATCCAAAAAGTGGGAGAAAGTTGGATAGAATTTACCTTTGAACTCATAATTATTCTTTGATGCCTCATTTATATGTCCATTGATTTGTTACCTTTGATACCATGTTTATCTCTGGTACCTTACTTATTTGTATTTCCATATATTATCCTTTTATACCACTATTATTTATCCTTTGATACTATCATTATTTGGATGTGATTTAATTTTCCTTTTTCCAACCTTAATTATATTTATCTTTGATATTGATCTTCTCTTTTGATATTTTAATTATTTGGAAGTTATTCTATAAAAAAATATTGTATGGATTTTATCCTTTGATACCACATTTATTTTATTCTATATCTTTGATACCGAATTTATTTGTATCACATATTTGATATTTGTAATGTTAAGTATACTTTTATCCTTTAAATTAATTTCTTTATATATAATTTTATCTTATACATGGTTTATAAAAATGTAATGATTTTTTATCATTAAAAGGGGGTATTTTCAGCACCTACTTATTTTAATTATCAAAAATCTTGTTTATTGTGTTTCTAATAAGATATGAGTTTCTACTAGATATGATATTCCACTAGACTTGAGCTGCCATCAGACTGACTCACTACCAGAGATGATTCACTACCAAATTGGTTCACCTCTATCTTGAGTCATTGTTATTTCAAATGAATCACTTCTATATTGACTCACCGACATATATTAGTTACTCTATGATATATATTTCTACTAGGAGTGTAGCAATTGTTGTTCTTCGTTTTTGAAGTAAACACTTCAATGGAAATTTTATTGAATTTAATGTAGAAGGATTATTTGATGATTATTCATTAAAAAATTATATAGATTCATTGAAGAATGAGTTAGAGATCAGTATGATGATCCATAAGATATTGACGATTATTCTACAATGGGTGTTTAATCTTATAGTGCTTTTTATTTTAGAACATTTCCCTCCTATGAGAAAAATATTGATGTGGTTATTGCATATGTAAGTTACTAAATGTGAGAAGTGTAGTTGCATGATCACCATGAAAGAACTTACATATTGCATTCGACTATGAAGAAGTGGATTAAACTCAACATCTAGATCTTTTCCAACTAACATAATAGAGAACCTTATAAAAATATTTCTTACAGTAACTTTTAGAGAAATTGTTTGAGCTCATCACAAAGCCACATCCACATAAAATAAAGCATATAAAGTACCACAGGCTAAGTATCGTTACCTTTTCTATATATTATTATTTTCTATTTATATTTTTTGATTTTACATTCAAGTAGTGTTTTTTATACTCTGTTTATTAACACACACTGACTCTTGAACTAGAACTATTGAATACTTGATACAATCTTCTATCTATTTGCATCTTCTTACCCATGGTGTTTGTGGAAGAGTTACTTGTGTGGTCTAAGTTGTTTTATAACCATGTATAACTATGGGAAGATCCTTTGATCCTAGACATCGTGTAAGATGTTTTTTTATACCCGATTCAAGTTGTGGATCAGATTATAGTAATCTAATCTGCTTTCCATTGGGTGACTGCAAAATGTAGGGATTAGGTCTCAACTTGAGACTAATCTCCTCGTTTTATTCCACTGTGTGATTTAGTTTTGTTTTCATAATATCAATTACTTAAACTACATTTGGTTTTAATCTATAAACAAAACTTGTACTTTGGTAGTTAGTATTAACTAGTGTTTATATTAGTATTTTTTTGAGTTGATTTATTTCAAAAGTTAAAGTAATTTTCAATAATGTTTCGAATGATCCCTAATAAATCTTTGATAAATCATTTAAAATAAAAAAACTTTTATCAAACTACTGTTTTGATTAACTAGGAAATTTTATTTTTAATTTTAGGATTTTATTTGAAATTGTTTTAAAAAAATTATTTTGAACTCAATTCCCCCCCTTATGTTACTAACTCTAACCAATAAAAAATATTAATGAAACTATTAATATTTTCTAATTATAATATTTTACAATATACAGGTATTTTTAATAATAAATGGTTATAGAAAATTTAACCACATTAAATGATCACCTCAATGAACCTTTCCTAATTTTAGTCCATTTTTGAAACCTATGGAACTTTATATATTTTGTGATGATGGAATAATAAAGGGAATAAAAATCTAAAATTATGGATAATATGAAGCTATTTTATAACACCTTTAAAAATGATCAACGTGGTGAAAGAGTTACGAAGAAATTGATCAGATAAACTTAAGTAACCTTCCTGAATAGAAACTATATAGTAAATTAATAACACATGGTAATAGATATATCATAGAATATAAAATATATATGAATAATAATACTAATAGTGTTTTAAAAAACATAATTTTATTTTACAAGATGTTAGGCGCACACATAGAATTAATCAGTACTGAAGGTAAGGGTTTTGGGATCTTAATTTTGTTTCATTGAGATATAATTTTCTCACTATTTGTTCCTTTTTATGGTGTACGTATTAAAAATGGATTATTTTTTTCATAAATTTCTTGAAATAAAATTTATTTAAAAATCTATCTCAACTTCTACATTCCATGTATTTTTAATTTGATAGTTTGTGACTCTTTAAGGGTTTTTTAACTTAACCCTCCTTTCATTGGTTTATAAAGTCTCATCTTGAAATTATTACTTCTATGATTATTTCCTTCTACCCTAAAATTTTATATTGAGAATTATCCTTCTATATAGGAAAAATAACACTTTTTATAAAATATTCCTCCTCAATGAAATTCATCCTCCCAAAATTATGACATTGTTAAGAATAATTTTTATTTCCTTTAATGATGATCTTTCTTCAATGCTTATATTTTCCCTTCCCTCCATGTCCGGATTTATATTTATAAACCTAATTATATTTTATCTCATGTGAACTTCATATTTTCCTTATTCTATTTTGAAAATAGTTCTTTATTATAATATTTTATGATGAGTAATTTTAATAATATATATTTTTGAATATAAAAAAGGGATCTTCCTAACCATCCTTATAATTTTATTCTGTTACATGTTCTCTTTATTTTTATCCCCTTTTACTATGTTTAATTATACTTTATTTTATTTATATTCTGTATATATGTTCCTCATAGTTATACCTAGCTCATTTTTCTTTCCTTTTTTGGGTATAATACATGTTTTATGTTCCCTTTGAAATTATCTTTTTTATATAAAATTAATTTAATGTAACTTCCTTATTTCTTATTTCATGACTACCACCATCACTATCAAATATTTAAACCATGAGTATCTAATAAAAAATACATTATTATTTTATTGAATCCTGTTAAAGTTCAATTTTTCTTTAAAGTAAAACAATAATCCATTTCCTTCCATAAATGATCCTTTTCTCATTTTTAAAAGCATCACTTATGCAGTTTATTTTTTATTCTTACTTCTAATTAATGATTCTCATTAATGTTTCAAAATTAGACTTCAATGTTTAAGGCCTATTATTATTTATTAAAATATGTTAATTGAAGAAGATTTAATTCCTTCTTATATTTCAGATTCATATAGTATATCCCTCTGTTAGGTTTTGAGATGGGATTATCAAGCCCACTTCTTTCTCATGGGTTTTGTCATGGTTATACTCAAATTATGGTCTCTTTTCTAATTTTGGTGCTCATTTGAAAGTAAATACTATAAAAATTAATGATTTTCTTTTATAGTACACAAATTCATTAGTTAATTTTTTCATCTCACGAGATACCATTTTTGGGGCATAATAGATTATCATTAGAGAACTATATTATGTTGTCTTGGTGTTGAGGCTTGACTATCATGCCTAGGAAATTATCTTAAGCATGCTAAATTTTTTTCTTGATGGTGATACTTGACTAATTCTTATTATGTAATGATTAATATTGTTTCTACATATTTATAATTCCATGATCTTATGATTTTATTTCCTTACACCATGCTTCCATGATTAACTCACACTATTATATTAGTGTACATATTTTGAGATTACATGTCCTTCCTTCATGATTTATAGAAAATTATTATTATTCTATATTATTTTTATTAATTAATTTCTCACTTCTCATATTTTCTCACATGTTTATGATTCTTCCCTTAATAGAATGTTGATATTTTTTCCCTTACAAAGAATTTGATCTCACCCATTTGTTTTGTTTCTGTCCCCTGATCATGATGATAAGTATGAATTATAAGAAGTATAGAATGGGATCTTAAAGTGTTCATTTATGGAGAAATATTCTCATGTTTTTTAAAATAATTTTACTATTGAAATTATCATCTAATTTCCTAAACCAAAAGGTTACCCAATCTATAACATATTTTTGTGTGATATAATTTTTATGATGTGGTAATGATGTAAAATAAAAAGTGTTTCTCTTCAGTTATTATAATCTTGATATTTGTTATAATAGTATTTTTCAATAATATGTACAGTACCAAGGAGTTATTATCCCACATTGGTATTAAGCGTTATATATGGATTGCTAAAATATTATCATGAAAAATCAAAAACACATGGTGTCCCTTATCCCCCACTGGGGTAGTGAACACCCTATAACACTTTGGATCCTATTGTGTGTGACGACCTACACATGCCTTAGTATACTATCTCCTTACTTTTCCACTGGTAAACATGCTCAATATCTTGGATATCTTCCCATGTCCCAGTCTAATGGATTAAAAGGTAACCATTTACACATTAACAAACATTTTTTATTTTTCAAAAAAACTTTCCTAATACATTCATTTTCTCCTTTTAAATAATATAAATTAATTATTATTTTAATATTTTTCCAAAACCACATTTAAAATAATAATTACACATAAATAAAATAAAATAAAAAATAATTGTGAGATAATTATGGATTAAACTCAAAACAATACACAAAATTAAATCAAAAAATATGTACATATAAAATTAGGGGATCTGAAAAAACAATAAAAACCTAAAATTTAATAACATTTTCCCCAAAAATATATTTAACTTCCCTTGTTAATGAAAAAATATAAACATATGTTATATAAGAATAGAGTAATAGAGGAATATTGAATTATTATTTATTTATTATAATCATGATATAAGCTCTTAAGTGTTTCTTTCTACAACCTATAATAGTAAACAAATGAATTTTCTGAATTTTATTTATTGAAAAATAATTACAATGAGAATAAAGATAGATAAGTAGTTTTGGATCATCTACCAAGTGGTTTTTCATTAATATAACCTATATCTAGATGGTCCTAGTGGTCACCACCAATCCCATGGTGGATAAGGATTATGTGATTTGAACCACCACATGTGACTTTTCTTAATTTTTAATAAGTAGACATTGAGAGTGGAAAATTAAAAAATAAATAAAATATCTATCATCCCATATAATAAGAAAATAAATAATGTATAAAGGGGATATAAGAGACTATAAGTTCCCCCAGTAATTTTTGGTTTCCTCTATTATGTGATAGGCTTGTTATTTATTATGAGGTAATTTCTTCACTATAGATGCTTTGGGTTTTTCTTGAGCTTGCTTCAGCACATCATCAATGGTTTATTCATTGAACCCAAAAAATATCCTCACCTTCATAAATTATCCTTATTCTATATTTATAGTACTAGAAATGGATCAAACAATTCCAAAATATTAACACTAAGAACATTATAAGTAAATTAAAATAATGAAAAAATAATATAAAAATGAATTTACATAATGGTCTACTCATTTAAATTATTTATCTAGGATCTGTTTTCCCCATGAAATGCCTATTTAATGTGATTGGACCTATTAGGTTGTAGATAATATTAATTTTTCTCTTCAACTCTAGTAATTCATTAATAAAAATATGAGGCAATATGGGTTCCCTTATTATTTAGTAACCACTTGATGAGGGAATTCAGGAAAATATTTTGAGAACTCAATTAGTTCCAAAGACATGGTTTTGGGATATTATTACTCATGGACTTCATTGAGATCACCAATGATATCTTAAGACACTCACTCATTATAATTTTAACATTATACTCCCAATGATAATTTACCTTATAGTGAAATAGTTTTACTCAATAGAGTGATCAGCAAAACAATTTCATATTTAATTTTCATAATTTTTTGAATTTAAAACAAAATAGATCAAGTATTGATAATGTTATGAATTTAAAATGACATTACAAAATCAACTCCTTAAAAATGATGTACAATTTATGTAGTTATTTCATTTGGCCAATATAAAAACATTAAATGCTAAAGGATTTAATCTATTGGAGGACAAAAAGTTTTCTCTCAAAGAGGCTATCCAATTATTCATCATTCATAGGACTTTAAAACTTATTATTATATATAAATTTTTCATATTTAAAATAAAATAGGGTATATGGTTGGATATTTTTGTGTGTGGTGGGAATCTATGAAAATGAAAATGTGAAATGAATCCCATGTGCCTTTGGGAATGAGGTAGATCCTTGGTTAAACTATGTGGGACATTCATTTTCGATATTAATTTCTTAAATTTCATTTTATTTGTATACAAATATATTTCATTCATCACCTTCCCTTACTAAGATTGTGGTGCTTAGTATGGCCTAGTGATATAATTAGAGAATAGTGTATCACCTCCTCTATATTGAAGAATGATAAACATGCCATGGATAAAAACATATCACCACCATCCATCCAAACCCACATCGCATTTTCCATTCCTATACCCATTTTATTCCATCGTATATGAAAATTATCCAAGATAATGAAGGTAGATAATTTTAGTAGGGAATGGAATGAGGAATAAAAAAATACGAAGATAATTTTTATTATCGCCACAATATCCATTTTCATAACCACTTTCCCTCAATAAAAATATTGTATTGTTGATGAAATATTTATCTAGGACATTAGAGATCCATGAAACCATTCGACATGATCAACCATTGACCCATAACTCTACCATCATGTATTTAGAGAATAGGCTTGGTGGATGGAAACATAAGAAAAGTTAAATATTAGAGAGAAGAAGAAGAAATAATATGATCAAATTTATCAAATGATACTCTATTAAAGTAAAATAACAGTGAAAATGAGATATAAAATAGAAATAAAACCCTATTAGACTTTATTGTTGTGACCAAAGGGTTAAAAATGATAACTCCTCCAATAAATTCAATAAAACATCTATATAGGAAGACAAGATCCTTCTATGTTATATTGATGTGTATGGGTATATTCTATATAAAAACTACTAAGGTATCTCTCCATGTATACATCATTATCAACCTCTATCTTGGGTAATTATTTCATTATCATCCTTGTTTGCATCTTTTGGTGGATGAATGAAATGTGTAAAAAAAATATGGCTATTAACTAATATGGTTAGGAAAAATAAATATACATGCATCTTTACATACATAGTGGGTCTGTAGATATGTGTTATTCATTCAAAATTAAATTTTATTCAAAAAAACCCCCCTCAGGGTGTCCTGAAGTGATGAATCCCAAAAACTTCACTACTTAAAAATATATTACAATCATTCGGTAGGGACATAATATATTGATAAATAATTATATTATTAGTATGACTCCATTTACTATAAATCCTGTCATCTACACACTTTCCTTCACTCCATGTGTGACTAAATTTAATACCTTATTCCATGAGTATCATGCACCACCATATATAGTAAGTCAATTCCCATGGAATATTTATAGTGTTATTCAGGAATCCTACCAGAATTTTGGAATCAGTTTTTACCACCTCAATGGTAATTTTTTACAACCTTCATGATAAAAGTCCAATGCTCTTGATCTTGTCTTCACCATAATGGAGTTTCCTGAACCATAGAATGTATTTAATACTATGATCATCGAACCCATGTCATATTGTACCAAGACACCCCCTCTCATTTCTCCATGAACATAGGATCCATAAACATTCAATTTCAAACCATATCTAGGAGGCCTCTATTTAACCCAGTTCCCTTGTATAGTCCCTTATCCTCTTTCTAAGTAGGTGAAATCCAATGAAAAAGTCACCCTAACATAGGTTGTTATCCACCCCCACCCCCTGGAATCATATAGGAGAGTTTCACTACTAGTACCTTGACCCAAACCTAAATCAAAAAAATTGAGTAGTTCTTACCTTATCTCATATTATTCCAAGCCTCCCATAGCTCCCAAAAAACCACTGCAAACACCATATTGTGCAATTTGATCTCAATACTACATTGTTAGACCCCTTAAAACTAGGTAATGAAAAACCTTGAAATATAATCCCCTTACACATATATCCCCACACACTAGACAATGTAGTATAAAATGTAAATATCCCATTCACCTTTGAATAAGAGATACCAGATGGACTCCAAACTGGGAGTCATGTAGCAATAGAACCTTGAGTACAAAAAGATACATCTCCTCTATAAATTATGATCTATGTGAATAGTATTATTCCTCATTCACCAAACCAGAAAATATATCTTCATTAGAATATATCTACAAAAAATATTTCTCTATCACTCATTGATCCCATTCTCCTCATGGATAATTGATTATAACTCTTTATCATTGAACAATCCTGTAACCAACCCTGAAAAAACACCTCTATTGGGTTCATACACCAATTTTATATTCCCATGAAAGGTATTATATTACTTATATAGATCCATGTTGATAAACCTAGGGTATAATCTTGACTCCCTAAATAAAATATTCTAGAATGGGTACCCCTAAAATAAAAAAGAATCCCCCTCCAAGTTATTGTTAAAATAGTTGATATCATCACGTCTGACCACCCACTATGTCTTCTACTTCAAGAGTTATAAATGTTTTATAATGAAACATATAATTTTTTAAGGCCTCATTACTCCATCCTTCCACCATATAAAATCCTCCCCATACCTATTTTTCATATATCTCGCCCAAAAAAGAATTACCTTGTACAATATCCCACATGATTCTCATTTCTATACCCCGTATTGCATCCAACACACTGCAAAAACTAGTACCTCCTTCCCAAATTAGCTTCTATATCCTTTCTCAATAGGTCTTATGGAGTTTTCCTACTTTGTTTCCATCCTAGTTTAATTCATTCATGACTTTTTTTCATAATTTTTATAGTTTCTTTAGTATCATTGATGATAGATAGAATATGCATGGGCATGGATGTAAGGACAATGTTTATAACTTTGATTATACCCCTATATGAAATAAAATGTTTTTTTAAATTGCAGTCATGAGCATTGATGTAGTTAATGATATATTTGAATAAAACCTTAATGATATTCCCATCTGAAATGGGATCTCCAAGTTATTCAATAGGGAGGTTTTGATTTTTCATTCCCAACTTGTCTTGAATGATCTGACATTATTTTTTTGTGTAGTATTTTGAAATATAAATATTTATATTCTTCTAGTTAATTTGATATCTCATAAATTCACCATATATCTACATTATCTTGTTGAATCCAATAATCAATATTTTCCCATAATTTATAAAAAAACAACATGTCATCATCAAACTTGATATGAGAAATCATTCCTGACCTAGACCAATTTCTATATGGAGAGATCTTCTCCTCTTCTATGTAACATTTTATTTTTATTGAAAGGGCCTTCTATGCTAGAATGAATAGAATATGAGACACTATATTTCCTTGACTTAACCCATGCATAGTCTTAAATAATCTAATTTTCTTACCCATGATAAAAATAGAGATCCATGGTGATTCATAACATCAAAGTGTTTCATGGGATGGCATCAACCAGCTTAGGGTCTAGGCATGCATTGTTTTTTAGACCAAATAAATATATGATTCATTAAAAATATAATTATATAACCTGATGTATTATAATTTCAAAGGTATTTCCCTTAAATAAGAGCATTGTTCCATCATTTTTTGTGATGTATTAATATTTCCATGGGATAGGATGGTAATACATCATTTTGGGTTTAGGTTATATAGGGAATTCATTCAGGAAGTTCTGGTTCAATAGGTATATGAAGTTTTTTATAAATAAAGGCCACCAAATTTGTTTCACTCTACACTATAATTTATCTTTTTCATATTAGTAATGATTCTAGGTAAGACACTTCTTTATATATTGTGTCATATAGATACATTAGTTATCTATTATAACATGGTTATAGATTCTTATTAGAGATATCACACCATGGTTATATATTATATTTTACCTTTCCCATTTTACTATAATCCATCCCATTTCTCATTGGTCTAACTAACCCATCACTTGACCCATAAAAAATTCTTTTCTCATATGTATACATACACTCTTAATTGGTTGTATGTGAGACCGAATCAATTTTTTGAAGTTTGACCAAAATTTGTTAAGGGTAAAAAATATTTTATTTACCTCTATTTTACATGGAATCTTTCTAAATTCTCACCCATAACTTAAAAAAATGAATTTCATTCATATTGTCATTATGTAAAAAAATGATAAACCTTCTAATAATCATTATTGTGTTTATTTTCTAATTAATCCCCCAAATTTTTCTATAAAACTATAACATTATATGTAACTAAATTTTAATATCTTGTTTATTTAAAAATAAATCCATAATAACAATATATAAAATTATGAATGATTTATAAATACTATCATATTAAGGTACAATTGAAGGATCACATCAAGGTTCAAGATAGCTACACCCAGGATTCAGTCAAAGTTGTTTTTAATAATGGAAATGGTTGGTAATAATTAATGGTGGAGAGTAATTTTTTGGTCATGTTGTTCATATTTTGGTTAACTGAGATAATCCACAACATGGGTTAGTCTATATATGTTGTGTTTAAAACCATTAAAATTTTACCATAAATTTTAGGTACCATGTCTATCTTGTTAAATTATTCTCCTTCACTATAACACTATGAGGTTAAGAGTCTCAGTTTTTTTGTCTTTGGATTCCATTTTTGGTATCTGAAAAACATTGATTTATAAAATCAGTGTTTGAGTAAGAGATACCATATGGACTCCAAACTGGGAGTCATGTAGTATAAAATGTAAATATCCCATTCACCTTTTAATAAGAGATACCAGATGGACTCCAAACTGGGAGTCATGTAGCAATAGCACCTTGAGTACAAAAAGATACCTCTCCTCTATAAATTATGATCTATGTGAATAGTATTATTCCTCATTAACCAAACTAGAAAATATATCTTCATTCGAATATATCTACAAAAAATATTTCTCTATCACTCATTGATCCCATTCTCCTCATGGATAATTGATTAGAACTCTTTATCATTGAACAATCATGTCACCAACCCTGAAAAAACACCTTTATTGGGTTCATACACCAATTTCATATTCCCATGAAAGGTATTATATTACTTATATATATCCATGTTGATAAACCTAGGGTATAATCTTGACTCCCTAAATAAAATATTCCGGAATGGGTACCCCAAAAATAAAAAAGAATCCCCCTCCAAGTTATTGTTAAAATAGTTGATATCATCGCGTTTGACCACCCACTAAGTCTTCTACTTCAATAGTTATAAATGTTTTATAATGAAACATATAATTTTTTAAGGCCTCATTACTCTATCCTTCCACCATATAAAATCCTCCCCATACCTATTTTTCATATATCTCACCCAAAAAAGAATTACCTTGTACAATATCCCACATGATTCTCATTTCTATGCCCTATATTGCATCCAACACACTGCAAAAACTAATACCTCCTTCCCAAATTAGCTTCTATATCCTTTCTCAATAGGTCTTATGGAGTTTTCCTCCTTCGTTATCATCCTAGTTTAATTAATTCATGATTTTTTTCATAATTTTTATAGTTTCTTTAGTATCATTGATGATAGATAGAATATGCATGGTCATGGATGTAAAGACAATATTTATAACTTTGATTATACCCCTATATGAAATAAAATGATTTTTTAAATTGCAGTCATGAGCATTGATGTAGTTAATGATATCTTTGAATAAAACCTTATTGATATTCCCATCTGAAATGGGAGCTCCAAGTTATTCAATAGGGAGGTTTTGATTTTTCATTCCCAACTTATCTTGAATGATCTGACATTATTTTTTTGTGTAGTATTTTGAAATATAAATATTTATATTCTTCTAGTTAATTTGATATCTCATAAATTCACCATATATCTACATTATCTTGTTGAATCCAATAATCAATATTTTCCCATAATTTATAAAAAAACAACATGTCATCATCAAACTTGATATGAGAAACCATTCCTGACCCAGACCAATTTCTTTATGGAGAGATCTTCTCCTCTTCTATGTAACATTTTATTTTTATTGAAAGGGCCTTTTATGCTAGAATGAATAGAATATGAGACACTATATTTCCTTGACTTAACCCATGCAGAGTCTTAAATAATCTAATTTTCTCACCCATGATCAAAATAGAGATCCATGGTGATTCATAACATCAAAGTGTTTCATGGGATGGTAGCAACCAGCTTAGGGTCTAGGCATGCATTGTTTTTTAGACCAAATAAATATATGATTCGTTAAAAATATAATTATAGAAGCTGATGTATTATAATTTCAAAGGTATTTACCTTAAATAAGAGCATTGTTCCGTCATTTTTTTGTGATGTATTAATATTTCCATGGGAGAGGATGGTAATACATCATTTTGGGTTTAGGTTATATAGGGAATTCATTCAGGAAGTTCTGGTTCAGTAGGTATATGAAGTTTTTTATAAATAAAGGCCACCAAATTTGTTTCACACTACACTATAATTTATCTTTTTCATATTAGTAATGAATCTAGGTAAGACACTTCTTTATATATTGTGTCATATAGATACATTAGTTATCTATTATAACATGGTTATAGATTCTTATTAGAGATATCACACCATGGTTATATATTATATTTTACCTTTCCCATTTTACTATAATCCATCCCATTTCTCATTGGTCTAACTAACCCATCACTTGACCCATAACAACTTCTTTTCTCATATGTATACATACACTCTTAATTGGTTTTACGTGAGACCAAATCAATTTTTTGAAGTTTGACCAAAATTTGTTAAGGGTAAAAAATATTTTATTTACCTCAATTTTACATGGAATCTTTCTAAATTCTCACCCATAACTTCAAAAAATCAATTTCATTCATATTATCATTATGTAAAAAAATGATAAACCTTCTAATAATCATTATTGTGTTTATTTTCTAATTAATCCCCCAAATTTTTCTATAAAACTATAACATTATATGTAACTAAATTTTAATGTCTTGTTTATTTAAAAATAAATCCATACTAACAATATATAAAATTATGAATGAGTTATAAATCCTATCATATTAAGGTACAATTGAAGGATCACATCAAGGTTCAAGATAGATACACCCAGGATTCAGTCAAAGTTGTTTTTAATAATGGAAATGGTTGGTAATAATTAATGGTGGAGAGTAATTTTTTGGCCATGTTGTTCATATTTTGGTTAACTGAGATAATCCACAACATGGGTTAGTCTCTATATGTTGTGGTTAAAACCATTAAATTTTTACCATAAATTTTAGGTACCATGTCTATCTTGTTAAATTATTCTCCTTCACTCTAACACTATGAGGTTAAGAGTCTCAGTTTTTTTGTCTTTGGATTCCATTTGTGGTATCCGAAAAACATTGATTTATAAAATCAGTGTTTGAGGAATAATATTCCCTAGTACACTTTTTCACTCGTTAATTCTCTTATTTAATCATCTGAAAGGATATGTTTGTGGTCAGTGCTCAGTTTTGTTCATGTATGGGTGAAAGTTTTATGAAGATATGTTATGTTATTAGTTTTTTAGGGATACTTGTGAATTTTTTATTGATTTGTACACTTCCCATTTCTATCTATAGATATAGTATTTTGTGAATTTTCAATTTAAATAGTTGATTCAAATTGTCAATAAATATTTATCATGTTATAGTGAAATAATCATTATTTTGTATTCATTGTTTAGTGTTTTATAATTTTCTTAATGATGGGTATAATTGAATATAAATTTGAATAAAAAATGTGAGAGTTGATTATGCTTTATATTATTTCCCAATGTTTGTTAATATTGTTATTATCATTGGTATGTTATCAATCAATTTTGTATTATATATATAATCATGTTTTTAGTAGGTAAAATTATTTAATAATAATTATGAGATGAAGAGGTTAAAATATACATTTTTTTTCAAATATTATAATCCTTAGACAGAATTGATAATACATAATAAAGTATAAAAAATGGGATTATTTGATTGTTGGCATTGTAGTGTTGTGATATTGTTTTTATGTGTTTGTTATAATGGTTTTGGAGTTATCTATTTTTATAGTTGTGGAGAAGATGATGATGTGGTATGTTGTTGTCTTATTTTTATATTTTCTTAATGATATTTATGTGCTTAGTATTATAGATTCCACTCATAATGGAGTGCAGTAATATAATTAAAAGAATTAATAAAACATTAATGGAAAATAGGATATGAAAAATAAATATTTTTATAGTTAATGAGCTAATGTGGTGGATTAGTTAATATATTAATTAATGTGTAAATACAAAAGAGTAAGTATTAAGTGTGAAATAGTTATGGATAAAATTCATTATATGGTCATTATACTTAATATAATCTTTAAATAATCGAAATGAAATTTATAAAGAAATATAAAATTAGTTTGAGATGATTTATTATAAGGAAGTGGTGATTTTATATTATATTATATTTATGTCTTGTTGAGTGGTTATATATCACATCCATTATTCTTCAATGGTTGTGGTGATCCAATAATGGGATGTGATTGTAGATACCTACGGTTTGATTGAAAGTAGTCTATATGTTTGGAAAATTTAATTTTGTTTATATACATTGTGCCTTTTTTATATCTATTATCCATGACCACTCGAATCAAGTAATGTGGTCATCACCCATATAAGTTTTTGGGTTTTAGGTACACCATAATATAAATAATTTCATATATACGGATGGAATACATCTCCAAATCTTTATATATATCTTTTAAACATACACCGATATTGTGAAAGTGATGATGTGATATGAAAATGATGTGTTCTTTTGGTAGTTTTGCGATGAATATGTGGTCATATAGTTGTGGTAATGGTTGTATTGTTGTGTTTTGTGACATCCTCAACCTCGACCCCAACCTATGTCCAAACTCTCCATAATTTTTCATAAATTTATATCAATCTCAGGCTATCATATACCCATTTAGTCCTCATTCTTTACCTCCCTTCGTTATCAATGATTATTATCTTACTAATGGTTCTAGAATTATTCAAACAATCTCTATAAATCTATTTGTCCTTATGAGTAATATGTGCTACTCAATATAACATACGTACACTCAAGGTCCAATTCCATAGTAATTTATTTCTAATAAGTATTTATAAAAGATTCATTAATTCATCTTGGAATATTATCCTAATTTTTATGATCAAATTTTTATTTTAATAACATGTTAATATAAATTGAATCAATGATAAAAAAATTTCACAAGCAGGGTCATGAGGAAAATATATCCATGACAATAAGGGGTTCTTGATATTTTTCTATGAATTATTTCTATATGAGAAGTGACACCATGATTTTTTCTATTTATATGTATTTATTATAGACCTAACTTCTATTTCAAAATATTGATATAAACAACGGTACCAATGACCTTTTTTCTAGTTTATTAGGGTAGGTTAAAATATGTTATATTTGAAGCATCCAATGTTTAAATACTTATAAATTGATTGGGATATTTTCAAACATATCATTCATTAGATTCATTTAAATATGCATATATAGGAGTTTTTATTATTTAAATATCTAAAAATAAATGGTTGAATAATACTCACTATATAACTTCTATGGGAATTTGTAAGATAATTATGGATGTCATTGAAATAATTTATTTCATTATCCTCTCATTAAAATGGATCAAGTATCTAACCCAAATACCATAAAATATCTCTCAAAACCTATATTAGGCCACATTTCTGACCTTAGTTCCCTCAATGATCTACCACTATATTTGATCCCTCCCAATTTTATGGGGGTTACCATTTAAATTTTAACTTTTATTTTTGGTTTAATACTCTTTAACTACTTCTCTTTTAGGGTTCACTAGTCATTTGGGAATTATTTTTGGTATACAAAGCTCGAATTATCTTTAACAACATATTAAATATGTGGTGAGTGGTGATGTTCATGTCATTATGAAATGGGAAATTTTTACCTCTCAAGTTGGTCTCATTGATCCCCAAGAGATTGAAATTTTTGAGGACTTATTATTCATGAGAATTATTAACTTATGGGAAATTAAGTGTACAACACTAAGGTTCCCCTATATATATTATGACTAATTATGAAAAAATATATCTTTTCCCCAATAAAAAATGACCCCCCTACAATATTCCTACTTAGATGGATGATTATAACAACTTCATTATCCAATCATTGAAAGGAAGAACCATGAACCATAAAATTTCCCCAAAAAACTCATTCTCCTCAACTAAGGCGTCCTAACAATATCAATAATATTTTTTTATGATATTTAATATACTAAAAATTTTATTTCTACCAAATAAAATAAGAAAATAATGGATTATATAGACACTCATACAAGTAAGGAAGGCATGGAAATTAAAACATTAATAAATATTCACCTTTTCATGTTAAAATATTATTTATCTACTATGTTATAGGATTGGGTACCCTAGAAATAACTAATTTTATGTAAATAAATATGGTTTCCTCCTTTTTTTAATTCTCTACTAGTATCTACATAAAATTAATTATATGTTTCTATCTTTACAAAAAAAGATAAGGTTTATTAATTTTCTACATGACATACTCATAAATCATTACATGTGAATATTATAGATATAAAACCCTCTATTTAAGAATATTTATTAATCATATAAATATGTTTCCCTTAATGAATATAATCTCAATAAATATCCTTAAACTATTTTAGTGTATACTATGTGTTAGATTTACATGAAGATAATTATTTGGTTGGCCTTATATTTTTATAATATGGGCCAATGAAAATTGATATTTGGTGGGGAATTTAATATTATTACGAATCATTAATATAAATGGGTAGGTAAATAGTTATCAAGAATATAAATGGTTTATTTTATACATTAAATTATGATAACTAATTTATGGGTGGTGGACTATATCCTTAGTTAATTATAAAGTCTATAATTTGTACATAATGATTTTTAATTCTAGGTAAACTTATCAAGGTTAGTTCTAATTTTTATATTTTCATTGAATAAATAATCATTTTTAGTTTTTTAATAAGTTTTAAGAAAGTTTTTAGATGTGTTAATATATAAATAAAAACATAAAGATATTTTTGGTGTTTAGGGAATTATGTTCTTTGGTGGTAGTTGTATTTGGAAACCTAGTACCCTATATGAAATCATAGGGTGACTGTTGGGATAAAACCTGGTATCTAATATAGAATGGTATTTTTTTATGAAGAGAAATATTTTTTATGTTTTATAATTAAAATGAATTTTTGTTTCTTTAGTTTGGATGGCTCAAACATAGGGGAATGATTCTCTTAACCCACTCTTTCTTCCATATATCCTCTCTTTTAAATCCATGGAATCAAATTGTGTTTTTATTCAATGAATCAATGTCTTCATTATTCTTTCATCTTATTCTCCTCCTATTCTAACATCTTCTTAGATTAATTTTCTTTTATCTAGTGATTTGATTGGTGTTTCCTGGGGAGACCGGTTGAATTTCATTTTATTTTTAGTTATTTATTATACTATAGATTAGGGAGGCTATAAAATATTAATTATCTATATTATTATTTATATTTATGAATGTTCATTATTCTATGAATTATATTATATATTTCAGTTATTTTATTATAAATTAATGGTTAAATGGGTCATATAATTTGTGGAATTTATTTCTATTTGTGTTAAGAGCCAATTATAAGTTTTCTAAAGTTCTTTATGTTTTTTGGGATTTTATTTTTTATAATGTTTCATTACTGAGATTTATTATTATGGAAAGTTGTTGTTTTTTTATTTTAGGATGATGTTTTATGGTTTTTTAGTTATGTAGCTCATGAAAATGGATCATAAATATAGGTAGTCCCAAAACACTAATATTTATTTTAGTTTTTCATGTGTCGTGCCACCTACTTTGTTTCAATACATTAATAAAATCAACTTATATTTTTATAAATGAAAAATGGAGTTTCAATTTTTCTTTCACCATATTAATATTATTTTATTATTATTTGTATTTTGAAGAATGATTATAGTTATTCTTACTGTTTCATCCCATGATGTTTTACCAAATTAATTATTAATCCTTTAATTCAGAATCCATGGTTTTTATTATTATTAATGACCAAATTTTTAATAAAATGATTAAATTTTCAGTATTATTTGAATGATATAAATGTTGGTTGAGAATGTTTTTGGAAATATTACAATTCCTGCCTCTTTTCACTTATATTATACCTTGAATGACCTATGATTACTTCTTGGGTTATATTTTTATTTATGTAGTATTCATGGTTAAACATGTACCGATATATTTTTTAAATTGGAAATTATAAATTGATCTCAATTAATGTATAAATTGAATAAATTTGTAATTTAATTAAAAACTTTAATTTTTTTGGAGTTTTTATTTATTTTTATGGAACTGATGGGTTATATGGATGAAATAGATTTGATTTTGTCACATTTTAATAAAAATATTTTTCTTAAGTAATTTATTTTTTAAATAACTCTTTATTATGTTGAATCAATATTTTCAATGTGAAATTAACTATGTAACTAAAATTTATATGATCTAGAAGTTATCCTGCATGGGGATTTTAAATAACCAATATGGTGGTACTCTTTATAGGATACAAGTTTCTCTTAATTTTATTTTTATTTATAGTTTTTTATTTTCTTTAGTTTACTCTCTAGGTATCTTATTATTTGAGATTCCATTATGACTGGTTCAAAGAATTCATAATGGGGTGTTAATTTTATTCTATGACTATTCTACATCAATGGGTTTTCATAAGTACGTTTGGGTACTGTCTTAGTTTTATTTTATTATTTCATCATTAATAATAATGATTAAAGATTTTTTGTCATTAAAAATTATATTTTTGAAATTAATGATTTCTAAACTGGGTTATGTTTCTATATAAGTGTGGTAGAGAGTTGTAACATCACTACCTCGGTGCCACACACTAGTACCCCGAGTCGGTCAGTCACATGACCTTAGGTGTGCCTCCCCATATGCCAAAGGCATCTGATTAACAGTGAGGGTCTAATATCAATAATGGGGAGACTATACCCTATTTATAAAAGTATCACAACCATGGAATTAAGTAAACAATAGACAAATTATATAACCAATAACCAGACAAAACTAGTATCACATGATGAAAAAAATAGAAATACAATATCTAAACCAAAATAGTAGATATTTCATGCCAAATACTTTTCAAATGTCAAATGAAAAATAAAAATAAAGTCACACTAATACTCCCAAGTGGGGAATGACACCATGTTTGGTTTTCTCATCCATACTCTATCATGACTCATCCATCTAACATAGGACTCTTTCCCTTATCCTATCCTACAAACATGAAGTCTATTCGAGTACCGATCATGCAACCTGAGTGGGGTGTAAGTACAACTCATTAGGTCATTCCCAAAAACATCTAAAACAATATCTAGTAATTAATAGTTTATGAATTTATATAAATAATAAAGTGAAATTCATAAAGTAAATAGGTATCACATTTTATTATTCTTTAATTAACCACATAATTTTATTGGGATCACAAAGTCACCCAACCCAACAATACTTTATTCGGCCTATGCTAGAGTCTGAACAATCCCTAAGGGATATCACATATCATATAAAGAATCACGTTTCATTATCACATGGTCTTAAATTATCCATTTAATTTCAATTCATATCACAGCCATTTGGAACCATATTCCAATTCCAATAGCATGGGCATAGAACATCATGTCTAGAACCACATGGTTAAATGGAGCTTTATTTCGTGTCCCACATCCCATGGGTATTTGGAGAATCAATCCATCTCCCATAAAATAATAATAACATGCATGCATTTGGGTATAGAACTTCATGTCTAGCACTCTGTGGGTATTTGGAGCATCAGTTCATGTCCCACACCCCATTTCTCAATAATTTACATTTATCACATATATCACATTCAACAAGGTTAATCAACATTAACCCTCCTATCAACATTTCATGTCATGGTATACCATTTCAAATATAAAATCAATCCTAATTATTTACTTTAATCACATGGAATAATTTGAAAAAAATCACCACTAAATAATCTATCAACATTTAAACAAAACCAATTAACCCTTCAAGGTTATGACAAACATCCCCCAATTCCCATAATCAAAAAATTAAATATTCCCTCATTTTACCAATTAAAAAATCCCATTATCCCCTCAATTTCATGATCACAATTCATCTAATTTCTATTTCCCCAAGTTTATTGCAATTCATCATCACATGTCAATTCAACTTAATCATTTCACTCTCTGATGCAATTTCCTAATCATGGAAATTTAAATTTAATAATTACATAAACGTAATTAATTCAATAATGTGGGATTTTAAATTTATAACACCTAAATTGTGATCATGGATGGATGCTCACCAATGGAAATCCCCAAATTGAAGAAGAGCATTCAATTCCATAATGAAGAATGAGATCTATATCCAAAACTGGAAGAGGTAAAGATATATCAGATAGATGTTTAATTCACAAATAATATAGATAGAAAACCCTTTGAATCTATCTATGAGCCTCCAAATTTATAGGAAACCTTTAGGGTTTATTGGGGTTTAATTCGGGTTAAAACTGGATGGTTTGTGATTTCTAAAATAATTTTTCAGGGGTTTAATTTATAGGTGAACGGTTTCCTTGGTTTGGCACACAGTTTTCCCTAATAGTGTGCCTAACTGTGTTCCTCTTATAATGGGCCACATGGTTACTAATATGATGTCACATGTTTTATCAAAGAGTTCACCAACTATGAAATACCCCTCTATCCGGGGATGTACAATTTTCTAGGGATGGGTGCACGGTTTGGGAAAACCATGAGCCAACAGTGCACTACCCAGAACCTCACCAAAATATCCAATTTCACCCAAAAAATCCACGAGGTAAAACTAAAACATTATATACTCAAAAAAGGAAAAAGATTACCTGAAAATTACCTTGATACATATTTATAAAAAGTTTGGGATCTTATAACCACCCTACCTTATAATAGATCATTCACAAGTTGTATTCCCAAGCATCTCTAAGATTTTTAGGTAAAAATATTATACCACTAAGCCTATATATTCACATATCTCTCCCATTTTTCCTCTTGAAAAAACCCATGTTTCCACAATACATGAACTATCATCATGGTATTTCCCCCGCAACACTTTCTCACTATGATCTAACACATGTATCGGATGCTGCTCAAATGATGCATCTATCTCAAGATCACAATCATTCACATCGATCACATGAGAAGGGTTGGGGTGATATCTCCAAATCTGTGATATATGAAAACATTGTGAATTTAAATATACCTATGTGTAAGATTCAATCAGTACGCAACTTATAACGACCCATACTTTACATACATTGTTATTACTTCAGAATTTAAGCGCACTTATTACAACATATAATAAAACCAGGAAAGGACCGTATAGGTATAGTGTCTTTAGAAACTGGGAAACATAAACAACTGGTTCATAAAGCGTCTGCATTGTCTCTCATTTATTTCATCATATCTATAGTCCCTTTTGGCATATATTACTTAATAACCTTCTTCCTGACCTGGGGAAAGAAAACATACAAAAGGGTGATCTCAAATGCTCAGTAAGGGTAAACAAAAGAAATATCAATCACATCATATACATAAGAACATAACTTTTGGAAATCTTAACCTGCAAAAGAAATCATAATTTCATAACATGGGATAAATCATAGTAGTGAAATATAATCCCAATAATCATAACTTAAAACATGAAACTTTTTGGCATACACACATAATCATAGAGAATCATTTCTTATTAGTCAAGGCTCATTGCCAAGACTATCTTAGTGGACAAAGTCCATTTCTGAACCGAGTTCACTCCTCGTTTCAGTCCTGTTTCACTGAACCATTTTAACCTGCCGTTCCATCCATGTCTATCTCATGAGATATAAAATCTTTACCCAATGCATTGGAGGGAGATATAGGTCCCACCAATCTCATAATGATACCATTCTTATGTGTGCCACAAAATCATAAACCATACATCATAGCATAACCCATGCAATAAAAATGGGAATCTTAAACATCGTGACATCATAAAACAATTCATATAAGATAAAGGAATTAATAAAAATAATTCCATCAAAACATAATCAAATCAATGTAATAATAGGGATAGAAACAGAATCCTTTATTATCTTAGATGGAAAATAATTTTGATAAAACACTTGAACTCCATTCTTGAGGAAAATATCCTTTCTACTTCAAAAACATTTTCCTTTATTAACATGTCATACAATTTTAAACTAAAAGAAGTTGATTAAAAATAAACTTGAAAACTTGTAAAGTAATCTTCTTGGAAATAATGTTTTATAAATCCATTCATGCCGTATAAGTTAAAAAAAACATTCTTCTCGTAATTTTGTCGGAAAAGTCAAAAAGTACCTCGTACAAAAAATGAAAAAAGATTATTTTCATATATTTTACTAAAAACTCACCAAAGGGTAAAATTGGATTTAAACAATTTTAGGTGGATGGAAATAATATTACATATTTAGGAAACATGGATGTGGATGATAAAATACACCCCAGTAAATTTCAAAGTATAGACAATCTCGGATAAAAATGAGATTTTCAAAATTATCCCTTACCTTAGGTCCGATTTGCTTCGTAAGTGTCCTAACCTCCTGTATAATGATTTAAATAATGTTATTGACTTATTCGAGAATCATATATATATGGTCATATTCTTAGCTTCTTATTAGTAATATTTCATTACAACTTATTATTCGGGTGTTTATTACTTTTTGTTCTTATGCGTGTTTTGTCGAATAAATTATTATTCTTCTCTTTAGGTTATAGATAACTCATTTACAGAATGTTATTAGTGTAATATATATCATATTCATTCATTAAATTCATTTATATAATCATTATTCAATGAAGATCATGTAGAACGAGTCGCATCACATCGTGGAGACGGTATTCCGTATGTACGCACGAGCGATGATATCGTTCCCATGATCATGAAATTGTATTGGAGTGTATGTATACTATTTAAGAATAAATATCACTTTACAATAATCATATATAGTCATTATTTACACCATTATACCCATCCAAGTAAGGTGGTGGTAGAAAATAGATTACACCACGGCGTGGAGACGGTATTCCGTACGTACGCACGTGCGATGATTTCATTTTCCGTAGGATAGATAGATGGTGAAATGGGGTTGTTTCATACTTATAATAAAATATCAGTATATTATTGATACTGATGTTATTACTTCATAATGAAACAACTAAAGAAGAAGAAGTGGAAAAAGAAATAAAGATGAAAGAATCGGTAACGGACATTACCTCTTCTTTAAAGTGCTTCTTTGAGACCTCCTTTTAGGGCACTAAAATTGGTCTTTGAAGAAGACCAGGACCTCTAGGATGTCTCTAGGGAAGTGTAGAGGAGAAAGTTTCAGGGTTTGGATGATCTTGAAGGCTCAAAGTGGTGTGAGGAAGAGGGGGAGGATGTGCCCTTTTATAAGGGAGGAGAGGGGCTCCTTTGGAAAAACTAAAAATATTATTTTATTATAAAGTCAAGTTCAGTTTTAAATAGCTCCAAATTGATTTATTTAGAAGCTAAGGTGGGGTTGGGTCTAAATAATCTCATCCAATAGAATTTAGACAAGTTTAGGTTCCTATTTTAACCTTATCTTTTAGATTTAACATTAAGTTAAATAATTTTACTTTTACCATGTCTTCTTGTGTTCTTAAACTATAAGGTTAATAAACTTACTATAACAAGACAAAATAACCCCAAGTTGTTTATTATTAATATATATAACCTTATCTAAGTCATTTTTCCGAACCTTAGATTTTTAGGAATAAAATAACAATTAATAATATAATATTTGTTTTAAAAACTATTTTATGTCGATTTTGACACTATTTAGTAATTGATTTTTGTGAAACTCATAACAGAATTATTAGTTCGAAAAAAGTTAATTAAATCAATACTAACATGTCATATTAACCTATAAAATTAGTGGAATTCATAAAAAGTCTCAAATTACATTTATTTTGGTATTTATAACATCAATTATGTCAATATTTTATTAATAAGATAATTACTGCATAATCATTGTGTCATAAATAAATTAAATTATTTAATGTCTAAAAATTAGAAATAAAATACCATTATGTAGGAAATCTTTTTAGCTTTCTAATTAATATTTATAGTCTAATTTATCTTATGTATAACCTTATATTAAAAATTATTTACTTATTAAACTTTGATTTTAACTATTTTAACCCTTCTTTAAATAAATTAATAATAAATGTCCTAATCTAATCCAAGTGGGCCTAAATGGTCATATTTTATTTATAAGGTTGTTTTTGGTCGAATTAAACTTATCCAATAGAATTAAGACATGTTTTAGGGTAATAATAATATCATTTTTACCCTTAATTACCCTATTTACTTTTAACCGTGGTAAATAAAAGTAAAAAGTTACTATTCACCAAAAATTATTTTCATCTCATTGAACCACATTTTACTTACTGACATCAACCGTGTCTCTCGGATTTTTGAAATCTCACTCACAGAAGCGGTAAAATTAAGTTTTATGAAAAATTCAGTTTTATGAAAAATTCAGTTTTTTAACTACCACTTAGTGGTTTCACTATTCATCAAAAATTGAAAGTTTTTAGAAAAATACCAAAATTTCACCCTAGGCTAATTTCGATATTCCGAATCCAAAAATGAAGTCCATTTTGAAAAATAAAATTTATAAAATTTCAAAAAGTGGTTATTACTATTCATAACGGCTAGTTTTAATAATATTTTAATAGCATATCATTGTTTAGTAAAACTCGGTATTGCGTACGATGAAAGCTATCAAGGAAGGTCGTGATTGCGTGTAAAGCAAGCTAAGCTAGTGTTGTGTGTAGTGAAATATTCCTTTTATGATTTATAAAAACAAAAATATTTCTCATAAAAGTCTCGGGTGTTACATTCTACACCCCTTAAAATGAATTTCGCCCTCGAAATTCGTCACTTTGTAACAAACAGATGAGGATACCTCTCCCTCATCATATCCTCAAGATCCCATGTAGCTTCTTCTAATTGGTGGTTCTTCCATAAAACTTTCACCAATCGAGTGGTCTTGTTTCGTAGGACTTTTTTGCTACGATCCAGAATCTCTATCGGTTGTTCTTCATAAGAAAGATCTTGCTCTAGCGGTACAACTTCTGAGATGAGTACATGTGAAGGATTAGGTATGTACTTTCTCAGGAGAGATACATGGAACACATCGTGAACTTGAGAGAGATTCAGTGGAAGCACCAATCAATAAGATACCTTCCCAACACGATCCAGTATTTCGAAAGGACCGATATATCTAGGGCTCAACTTCCCCTTCTTTCCAAATCTCATGACCCTCTTCCAGGGAGATATTCGTAAGAACACTTTATCACCCACTTCAAACTCTAGGTCTTTTCTTCAGTTGTCGGCATAACTTTTCTATCGAATCTGAGCTGCTCTTATGTGTTGTTGAATAGATCTGACCTTTTCTGACATTTCATCAACGAGATCGGGTCTTAATAGCTTTCTTTCCCCAACTTCATGCCAGTAAGTTGGAGTCTTGCATTTCTTTCCATAGAGAGCTTCATAAGGATCCATATGAATACTGGAGTGAAAGCTATTATTATAAGAAAATTCCACCAAAGGTAGGTGTTGATCCCAACCACCTTTGAAATCCATAGAGCAAGCTCTCAACATATCTTCTAGAGTTTGAATTGTTCTCTCAGACTGACTGTCTGTCTGAGGATGATAAGCAGTGCTGAAACTCAACTCTGTATCCAGAGTATGCTGAAGACTTCGCCAGAACTTTGAGGTAAACCTCAGATCTCGATCAGATATAATAGAAAGCGGTACTCCATACAATCTTACCACTTCCTTCACATATATCCTGGCAAGATGATCCAGAGAGAAATCCTCTCTAATAGCGATGAAGTGTGCAGACTTTGTAAGATGATCAACTATGACCCAGATAGCATTATTTACTTTGGATGTTTTAGGAAGTCCGGTGAAAAAGTCCATAGTGATGTTTTCCCATTTCCATTCGGGTATGGGTAATGGTTGTAACATCCCCTTAGACTTCTGTCTCTCAGCTTTAACTTGCTGACAAACCAAGCATCGAGAGACATATTCAACAACATCTCTTTTCATGCCATCCCACCAGAAGTACTCTTTCAGGTCCCTATACATCTTCGTGCTTCCAGGATGAATGGAGAATGAAGAACTATGAGCCTCATCTAGCAGCTTCTTCTTTAATTCGGGGATGGGAGGAACACAAACCCGATTCCTGAACTTTATTATCCCATCACAATCAAGGTTGAATTCAGGAACATTTCTCACCTTCTTTTGTAACTCGACATCTTCTTTCTGTGCCTCTTTAATCTTCACATGTATAGATGGTTGAACATTTATTTGAGAAAGATATGATTTTCCCCATTCATTATAATTCCAATATCCATCCTTTGTAAATCCGTAAATATTGGATCTTTTGTGATCCTCATCATGGATAAACTGGCATGGTCTTGTCGACTTAATGCATCTGCCACCTTGTTTGCTTTCCCAGGGTGGTAATGGATTGAGCATTTGTAATCCTTAATCAGCTCCAACCATCTTCTTTGGTGCATATTCAGCTCCTTTTGTGTGAAAATATACTTTAAACTTTTATGATCAGTATAAATGTCACACCTTTCTCCATAAAGATAATGCCTCTAAATATTTAATTCAAAGATTACTGTAGCTAACTCCAAATCACGAGTTGGGTAATTTTTCTCATGTATTTTCAATTGTTGTGAGGCATAAGCTATCACCATATCATTTTGCATAAGAACACACCCCAATCCCTTCTTGGATTCATCACTGTAGATCACAAATCTTTCTCCACTACAAGGCAGTGTGAGTACAGGTGCACTGGATAACCTTCTTTTCAACTCCTTGAAATTCTCTTCACATTCCTCCGTCCAAACAAACTTAACTCCTTTCCGAGTCAACATGGTGAGTGGATTAGATAATCATGAAAAATCTTTCACAAAACGTCGATAATATCCAGCCAAACCAAGAAAACTTCGGATCTCAGTTACTGTTGTTGGTCTCGACCATCTTTCGATAACCTCTGTTTTTGCTGGATCCACATATATCCCCTCTTTTGAGATTATGGGACCCAAAAATGAAACTTTTTGAAGCCAAAATTCACACTTGGTAAATTTGGCATACAACTTCTCCTTTCTCAAGGTCTTCAATATAATTCTCAAGTGATCTTCATGTTCTTCCTTGCTCTTTAAATAGACAAGAATATCATCTATAAAGACTACCAAAAACTGATCAAGATAGTCTCTAAAGACTCTATTCATCAGATCCATGAAGATAACAGGGGCATTGGTAAGACCAAATGGCATCACTATAAATTCATAGTGTCCATACCTTGTACGGAAAGACATCTTTGGTATATCCTCCCTTTTGACTCTTAATTGATGATACCATGAACGAAGATCAATCTTGGAAAAGTATTGAGCTCTATGTAGTTGGTCAAATAAGTCATCAATGCACGGGAGAGGATATTTTTTCTTGATAGTGATCTTGTTAAGTTCTCGATAATCAATGAAGAGTATCATTGATCCATCTTTCTTCTTAACAAACAGAACAGGTGCTCCCCAAGGTGACGCACTAGGGCGTATGAACCCCTTATCAAGATTCTCTTGGAGTTGCTTCTTCAATTCCTGTAACTCAATTGGGGCCATTCTATAAGGTGTATTTGAAATATGCAAAGCACCCGGTATGAGTTCTATTGAAAACTCAACTTCACAATTTGGTGGAAGACCCGGTAATTCCTCCGGAAAGACATCATCAAACTTTCGTACAATGGGCATATTCTTAATAGTGAGTTTCTCACCAACCATTTGAGATAAATAACCTTCATTTAGTGGAATCAAGACCCATAAGATGGAAGAAATTTCCATTGGAAGGTTATGTTCATCCTTGCATTGATAGACGATCATAGATTGATCTGGAATATGAAATGTGACTTCCCTTCTTTGGAAATCGATATGAGCTCCATATAAAGAAAGCAAATCCATGCCAAGAATCACATCAAATTCCACTATAGGAAGGATCACAAGATTTTCCGGAAGCACTTTCCCACAAACTTCGATCGGAGAAGAATTATAAACTTTTGATGCGACTGTTGTGCCATTAGGGGTTGTCACAGCTAACTCAACATCTAATTGTTGAGGTAATACGGTGATATCCTTAGAAAATTCTTCAGTAATAAAAGAGTGGGTGGATCCAGAATAAAATAAAACATTTGATACTTTAGAGTGGATGGTAAGTGTACCTTTCACCACATCGTTATCGTACTCCACATCACTGATAGAAATTGCATGTGACTTTCCTTTGTCTTTAGCCTTAAGAGTTTGTTGACGTCGACCATCATCATCAACCCTTGGATTTGGGCATTGATTGGCATAATGCCCCATCTTCTTGCACTTGAAACATTGAAGTGTAGTAGGTTCATTCTGTGTATCCCTTCCTTTGTTTGCATCATTAGACATATTCTTCCCATCATTGCGGCATTCAAATGCCCTATGACCTTCCTTTCCACATTTGAAACATTTACTTGTCCCTTTAAGACAACTCCCTCCATGTTTATTTCCACACTTTGAGCATAAGGGAAAGCTCATCTTCTTTTCAGTGTGCTCTTTAGATTTTCCTTTGAATTCCATTTTCCTCTTCTTATCAAACCCATATGACTGATGGGTTACTCCAATCTCCATCTCTACTTTGAGAGCACATCGAACGATTTCCTCGTAGCTATTGAAGTCCCTTATGGCTAACGCCCTTAGAAGACTTGGTTTTAAGCCACTAAAGAATCGATCGATCTTACTCTCAGGTTGGATAATAATACCAGAAGCATACCTTGCAAGTCTTGTAAAATTTGTTTCATAGGTACCAACAGATTCATCATCCTTTTGCTTTAGTTCAAGAAACTCCTTCTCCATATTTGTTCGGAGAATATGAGGGAAGTACTTATTGAAAAATAAGTTCTTGAACTCGTCTCATTCCATGGACTCAATTTCATCCCTTTGCCTCATATTCTTAATAAGATTCCACCATTGATCAGCATCACC
The DNA here is from genome assembly GCA_963277665.1 of Viscum album. Lineage (NCBI taxonomy): Eukaryota > Viridiplantae > Streptophyta > Magnoliopsida > Santalales > Viscaceae > Viscum > Viscum album. Next base: position 510,063,089 of record OY728136.1, on the reverse strand, counting down.
TTCCAAACGATACACTGCTAAGATGACTTTATCATGTTCAGAACATTGAAGAACTGAAAATATCTTTTCAGAAGAACTAATCCATTGTTCAGCAACTAATGGATCAGTAGACCCGCTGAATGAAGGTGGATGTTGTCTCATGAAGGATTCAATAGAATGTTGCTCCTTCCTTTGCTCGTTTGGAAGTCATGCATGATTCATGGCTTGAGAAAGTTTTGTGAGCATGGATACAAGATTTTTAATTCCAGCTACCATAACGTTTGGTTGCTTAGGGGGACAATCATTGCATTTCCCGTCGCATTCCGCATTAACACAGTTCCTTCGGGTTCCAGCCATTGACTAAAACCAAGAAGAATAGTGTGAGCAACACTAATTATAATAAGAAAACCACATAATCAAGAATAAAATTTCACACTTAAAGTCTTATCCTAGGTTATTCATGTCCATTTCTAAAACACTAAGATTGTGTTCTATGCTTAGACTTATCCTTAGGATTCTTACTAAGGCTTTCACATCCTAGTTTCCAAAGGTTGACTATACCTTTCCTCTGATACCAACTATAACGACCCATAATTTACATACATTGTTATTACTTCAGAATTGAAGCACACTTATTACAACATATAACAAAACCAGGACAGGACCGTATAGGTATAGTGTCTTTAGAAACTGGGAAACATAAACAACTGGTTCATAAAGCATCTACACTGTCTCCCATTTATTTCATCATATCTATAGTCCCTTTTGGCATATATTACTTAATAACCTTCTTCCTGACCTGGGGAAATAAAACATACAAAAGGGTGAGATCAAATTCTTAGTAAGGGTAAACAAAAGAAATATCAATAACATCATATACATAAGAACATAACTTTTGGAAATCTTAACCTACAAAGGAAATCATAATTTCATAACATGGGATAAATCATAGTAGTGAAATGTAATACCAATAATCATAACTTAAAACATGAAACTTTGTGGCATACACACATAATCATAGAGAATCATTTCTTATTAGTCAAGGCTCATTTCTAAGACTATCTTAGTGAAAAAATTTCATTTCTGAACCGAGTTCACTCCTCGTTTCAGTCCTGTTTCACTGAACCGGTTTAACCTGCCGTTCCAGCCATGTCTATCTCATGAGATATAAAATCTTTACCCAATGCATTGGAGGGAGATATAGGTCCCACCCATCTCATAATGATACCATTCTTATGTGTGCCACAAAATCATAAACCATACATCATAGCATAACCCAAGTAATAAAAATGGGAATCTTAAACATCATGACATCATAAAACAATTCATATAATATAAGGGAATTAATAAAAATAATTCCATCACAACATAATCAAATCAATGTAATAATAGGGATAGAAACATAATCCTTTATTATCTTAGATGGAAAATAATTTTGATAAAACACTTGAACTCCATTCTTGAGGAAAATATCCTTTTTACTTCAAAAAAAATTTCCTTTATTAACATGTCATACAATTTTAAACTAAAAGAAGTTGATTAAAAATAAACTTGAAAACTTGTAAAGGAAGCTTCTTGGAAATAATGTTTTAAAAATCCATTCATGCCGTATAAGTTAAAAAAAACATTCTTCTCGTACTTTTGTCAGAAAAGTCAAAAAGTACCTCGTATGAAAAATGACAAAAGATTCCTTTCATATATTTTACTAAAAACTCACCAAAGGGTAAAATTGGATTTAAACAATTGTAGGTGGATGGAAATAATATTACATATTGAGGACACATGGATGTGGATGATAAAATACACCTCAGTAAATTTCAAAGTATAGACAATCTCGGATAAAAATGAGATTTAAAAAATTATCTCTTACCTTAGGTCCGATTTGCTTCGTAAGTGTCCGAACCTCCTGTATAATGATTTAAATAATGTTATTGACTTATTCCAGAATCATATATATATGGTCATATTCTTATCTTCTTATTAGTAATATTTCATTACAACTTTTTATTTGGGTGTTTATTACTTTTTGTCCTTATGGGTGTTTTATCGAATAAATTCTTATTCTTCTCTTTAGGTTATAGATACCTCATTTACAGAATGTTATTAGTGTAATATATATCATATTAATTCATTCAATTCATTTATATAATCATTATGCAATGAAGATCATGTAGAATGAGTCACATCACATCGTGGAGACGGTATTCCGTACGTACGCATGAGCGATGATATCGTTCCCATGATCATGGAATTGTATTGGAGTGTATGTATACTATTTCAGAATCAATATCACTTTACAATAATCATATATAGTCATTATTTACACCATTATACCCATCCAATTAATGTGGTGGTGGAAAATAGATTACACCACGGTGTGGAGATGGTATTCCGTACGTACGCACGTGCGGTGATTTCATTTTCCGTAGGATGGATAGATGGTGAAATAGGGTTGTTTCATACTTATAATAACATATCATTATATGAGTGATACTGATGTTATTACTTCATAATGAAACAACTAAAGAAGAAGAAGTGGAAGAAGAAATAAAGATGAAAGAATCGGTAACGGACATTACCTCTTCTTTGAAGTGCTTCTTTGAGACCTCCTTTTAGAGAACTAAAATTGGTCTTTGAAGAAGACCAGGACCTATAGGATGTATCTAGGTAAGTGTAGAGGATAAATTGTCAGGGTTTGGCCGAGCTTGAAGGCTCAAAGTGGTGTGAGTAAGAGGGGGAGGAGGTGCCCTTTTATAAGGGAGGAGAGGGGCTCCTTTGGAAAAACTAAAAATATTATTTTATTATAAAGTCAAGTTCGGTTTTAAATAGCTCCAAATTGATTTATTTATAAGATAAGGCAGGGATGGGTCAAAATAATCTCATCTGATAGAATTTAGACAAGTTTAGGTTACTATTTTAACCTTATCATTTAGATTTAACATTAAGTTAAATAATTTTACTTTTACTGTGTCTTCTTGTGTTCTTATACTATAAGGTTAATAAACTTACTATAACAAGCCAAAAGAACCCCAAGTTATTTATTATTAATATATATAACGTTATCTAAGTCATTTGGCCGAACCTTAGATTTTTAGGAAAAAAATAACAATTAATAATATAATATTTGTTTTAAAAACTATTTTATGTCGATTTTGACACTATTTAGTAATTGGTTTTTGTGAAAATCATAACAGAATTATTAGTTCTAAAAAAGTTAATTACATCAATACTAACATGTCATATTAACCTATAAAATTAGTTGAATTCATAAAAAGTCTCAAATTACATTTATTTTGGTATTTATAACATCAATTATGTCAATATTTCATTAATAAGATAATTACTGCATAGTCATTGTGTCATAAATAAATTAAATTATTTAATGTCTAAAAATTACAAATAAAATACCATTATGTAGGAAATCTTTTTATATTTCTAATGAATATTTATAGTCTAATTTATCTTATGTATAACCTTATATTAAAAATTATTTACTTATTAAACTTTGATTTTAACTATTTTAACCCTTCTTTAAATAAATTAATAATAAATGTCCTAATCTAATCCAAGTGGGCCTAAATGGTCATATTTTATTTATAAGGTTGTTTTTAGTCTAATTACACTTATCCAATAGAATTAGGACATGTTTTAGGGTAATAATAATATCATTTTTACCCTTAATTACCCTATTTACTTTTAACCGTGGTAAATAAAAGTAAAAAGTTACTATTCACCAAAAATTATTTTCATCTCATTGAACCACAATTTAATTACTGTCATCAACCATGTGTCTCGGATTTTTGGAATTCCACTCATAGAAGCGGTAAAATTAAGTTTTATGAAAAATTCAGTTTTTTTAACTACCACTTAGTGGTTTCACTATTCATCGAAAATTGAAAGTTTTCAGAAAAATACCAAAATTTTACCCTAGGATAATTTCGATATTCCGAATCCAAAAATGAAGTCCATTTTGAAAAATAAAACTTATAAAATTTCAAAAAGTGGTTATTACTATTCATAACGGCTAGTTTTAATAATATTTTAATAGCATATCATTGTTTAGTGAAACTCGGTATTGCGTACGATGCAAGCTATCGAGGAAGGTCGTGATTGCGTGTAAAGCAAGCCAAGATAGTGTTGTGTGTAGTGAAAGATTCCTTTTATGATTTATAAAAATAAAAATATTTCTCATAAAATTCTCGGGTGTTACACCACTGTTTCTGACGCTTTCGTCGGGGAGCGCGCATCCGTCTATGAGGACGTGCAGCTGTTACCCCGCATTCCAACTTTCCAAAGGCGGGCGGCATCCATTCCTTGTTCAGGGATGTTTTCTCCTTGATCGAAATTGGGATGATGGGATGTCGGTTCTTCCTTCTGTGGATTCCTCCTCAGAACTCGTCACATAGGCCGGGTCTCCCTCATAGATTTAATATGTTGTTCGTGAATCTCATTCCCGGTGCCATTTCTTCATGGACACCGGTTAATTACACTACTTCTGTCAAGAAATTCCATGGGATCTTGACATGGTAGCGACCTTCGGTCGGAGTAGATGACAACATCAGGCATGTCAGGGCATCTCTGGGTGCATGGACATTGGGGAACCTGTATTCTTCCTCATGAGAGGGCATCTCAAGGGTGCATAACCCAAGGCATCCCACGTAGAATGAGGGGAATCATATGCCATAGGCATGTATATGAGGTTTTCCTCAGCTTCCCGTCTTTAACACAGTGTATTTCGCGAGTTTAACGTCTTGTGGAGACGGTTACGCCAAAGGCGTGTCATCTGAGGTTTTCCTCAAGCAACTCGTGTTTATCACAAGGTAGGCTGTGAGCTTAACGTCTTGCAGAGACGGAATGAGTGTGATCAGAACATCCCATTGAGACGGATCAGATTGGTACATCCCAAGGGGGAAATACCTAGAATATGGATATATTAGGACGCCCAATGAGGACGGATCCGAGGTGGTGCGCTCCTAGGAGGGGGGGATGTCACACCGTAATGGATGATCTGAACACCACTGAGGGTGGATCAGGGGAAGTGTGCCCCAGGATGGGGGACACCATTGATTACCATTGGTTGGGATTGAACCTCTTGGAGGTTTCCTACATACCCTGTGTAGAGGATAGGGATCAAAACCCACGTAGTTCGAAGGGGTGATGAATCAGGGTGTACATAGAGGACAACGACCTGGAGATATACTGAGGCTTACACGTGGAAAGCGGCCCATGCGCTGCTAGGATCAGTGAGGAGGTGGATGGCATGATCCCACCGGGATGTGGAGGCCCAGGTGAGAATCAGGATGGGTGATGGATGGATGAATGAATTGGAGGGGGAATGAAATGGGACCATCGCATGGGCGACAGTGAAGTTGGGCTTGAGCCTCGAAGGGACCTCCTACGTATCCCCATGGCAGGGAATCAATGTCTGTATAGTTCGGGAGGGTGCCGGTGAACCGATGTGAAGGTGGAACTTGGCCCGATGGGTGTCGTCAATGAACCAACGTGAATGTGGACCTTGGTCTGATGGGTGTTGTCAGTGAACTGACGTGAATGTGGACCTTGGTCCGATGGGTTTTATCAGCGAACCGACATGAATGTGGACCTTGGTCTGATGGGTCTTGTCAGCAAACTGACGTAAATGTGGACCTTGGTCCGATGGGTGTCATCAGCGAACCGACGTGAATGTGGACCTTGGTCCGATGGGTATTGTCAGCGAACTGACGTGAATGTGTACCTTGGTCCGATGGGTGTTGTCAGCGAACCGACGTGAATGTGGACCTTGGTCTGATGGGTATTGTCAGTGAACTAACGTGAATGTGGACCTTGGTCCGATGGGTGTTGTCAGTGAACCTACGTGAATGTGGACCTTGGTCCGATGGGTATTGTCAGTGAACCGACTTGAAGGAGGTCGAAACGACCGGGTGTGGGCGTGAACCTCATGGAGGCTTCCTACGTACCATTCCTTGACATGGATCAAAGTCCTCATAGTTCGGTTGGAATGTGGAATATAGTTTAACGTATTACGGGACGGGGGTGAACCGGCATGAGCGAGTTCGGAACGACCGGGTGATGGTCTTGAACCTTATGGAGGCTTCTTACGTACCATGCCTTGACATGGATAAAAGACCACGTAGTTCATAATGGTGTGTCGGCGAACCGACGCGTGTGAGGACCTTGGTCCGGATGGTATGGGGCTTACACACTAGGCTGCCTAGGTGTTGGTGACCTGACGTGAAGAAGTTCAGAGTGACCAACAGGTGGTGGGCTTGAACCTCTGGGAGGCTTCCTACATACCACACCTTGACATGTATCAAATACCTCATAGTTCGAAGGGGCTTCATCGGCGAACTGACATAAAGGTGAACCCGGGGGTCCACTGGTGGTGGGCTTGAACCTTGTGAGGCTTCCTACATACCATGCCTTGACTTGGATCAAAGTCCTCGTAGTTCGGGAATGGCGGTGGGTGTCGGCGAACCGACGTGAAGAAGGGACCTTGGTCCGATGGGGGATGGGATTGAACCTTAGGGAGGCTTCCTACGTACCATGCCTTGACACGGATCAAAGTCCTCGTAGTTCGGGTTAGTCACAACGGCTTGCTGTCGGGCTGGAATTGCAGTTTAACGTCATGCTGGACGAGGGTGGAACCTGACATGAAGAAATAACCGAGTGGTGGGCTTGAACCTCATGGAGGCTTCCTACGTACCATGCCTTGACATGGATCAAAGTCCCCATAGTTCACTTGAGGTGGGGGTCAGGGTCAGTGCTCACTCTAAGCTCACGTGAGTCATTCTCGGTGTGAGAAACAAGAGGTTGCAGGGACCTGACGATTACATCGCGAAGGATGCGTCCATGGGAAAAGAATAGGGGCTTACGCGTTAGGCGGCCCATGGTGATGGGACTTACTCTAGGATGGAGGCCCAAGGAGAAGGATGACGATAGTTTTGGGCTTGAGCCTTGAAGAGGCTTCCTAAGTATCCCCGTGGAAGGGAATCAAATTCCGCGTAGTTCTTCTAAGGATGTGAACAGATTACCTCTAAATGGGGTCGCAACGGCTTACCACTGATTGGGTGTCAACATATTACCGCTGAATAGGATCACAACGGCTTACCGCTGGATTGGGTGTCAGTGACTTACCGCTGAATAGGATCACAACGGCTTATCGCTGGATTGGGTGTCAACGTCTTACCGCTGAATAGGATCACAACGGCTTACCGCTGGATTGGGTGTCAACGGCTTACCACTGAATAGGTTCGCAACAGCTTACCGCTGGATTGGGTGTCAGTGGCTTACCGCTGAATAGGATCACAACGGCTTACCGCTGGATTGGGTGTCAACGGCTTACCTCTGAATAGGATCGCAACGGCTTACCGCTGGATTGGGTATCAATGGCTTACTGCTGAATAGGATCACAATAGTAGATGGGGCTTACGCTAGGATGCTACCCAGGTGCCGCTAAGGAGTGGCAATGGTGAATGGGGGGTTACGCAAGGATGCTGCCCTAGTGCCGCTATGGAGCGACAATGGTGAATGGGGCTTACGCTAGGTATGTTGCATGGGTGCCGCTATGGAGTGGTAATGGTGAATGGGGCTTGCGCTAGGATGCTGCACGGGTGCCGCGATGGAGCGGCAATGGTGAATGGGGCTTACGCAAGGATGGTGCCCGGGTGCCGCTATGGAGCGGCAATGGTGAATGGGGCTTACGCTAGGATGCTGCCCGGGTGCCGCTATGGAGCGGCAACGGTGAATGGGGCTTACTCTAGGATGCTACCCGGGTGCCGCTATGGAGCTACAATAGTGAATGGGGCTTACGCTAGGATGCTGCCCAGGTGCCGCTATGGAGCGGCAATGGTGAATGGGTCTTACGCTGGGATGCTGCCCGGGTGCCGCTATGGAGCAGTAATGGTGAATGGGGCTTATGCTAGGTATAGTGCCCGGGTGCCGCTATGGAGCGGCAATGGTGAATGGGGCTTACGCTAGGATGCTGCCCAGGTTCTGCTATGGAGCGACAATGGTGAATGGGCTTACGCAAGGATGCTGCCCGGGTGCCGCTATGGAGCGGCAATGGTGAATGAGGCTTACGCTAGGATGTTGCCCGGGTGCTGCTATGGAGCGGAAATGGTGAATGGGGCTTACGCTAGGATGCTGCCCGGGTGACGCTATAGAGCGGCAATGGTGAATGGGGCTTACGCTAGGATGCTGCCCGGGTACCGCTATGGAGCGGAAATGGTGAATGTGGATTACGCTAGGATGTTGCTCGGGTGCCGCTATGGAGCGGCAATGGTGAATGGGGATTATGTAAGGATGCTGCCCGGGTGCTGCTATGGAGCGACAATGGTGAATGGGGCTTACCGAAGGATGCTGCCCGGGTGCCGCTATGGAACGACAATGGTGAATGGGGCTTACGGAAGGATGTTGCCCGGGTGCTGCTATAGAGCGGCAATGGTGAATGGGGCTTACGCAAGGATGCTGCCCGGGTGCTGCTATGGAGCGGCAATGGTGAATGGGGCTTACGCTATGAAGTTGCCCGTAATTTCTTCCTCATGTCAGGCCATGAGGGCATCCCAACTCACTGGTGAGTTTCATCCTTCACTTATGCACTGGTGCGCAAGAGGGAGAATTCCAAGGGGTGTTGGAATTATGCCTCTGTAATCATGGAATTAGGCATCTTATTCTTGGAGCATAAGGCATCTCTTATTTGGAGCAAGAGGCATCCTATGTTTGGAACATAGGGATTCCTACAGTTTAGAGTCATGTAGAAAGGACTGTTGGCATCTCATGCTAGGAGCATAAGGCATCTCTCGTATAGGGCAAGAGGTATCCTGTGTTTGGAACATAGGGATTACTACAGTGTAGAGTCATGTAGAAAGGACTATTGGCATCTCATGCTAGGAGCATAAGGCATCTCTCGTATAGGGCAAGAGGAATCCTATCATTTGTTAGATAGGGAGTACTACAGTTTATAGTCATTTAGATAGGACTATTAGGCATCTTATGCTTGGAGCATAAGGCATCTCTTGTTCGGAGCAAGAGGCATCCTATCATTGGTTAGATAGGGAGTACTACAGTTTATAGTCATGTAGATAGGACTATTAGGCGTCTTATGCTTGGAGCATAAGGAATCTCTTGTTCGGAGCAAGAGGCATCCTTTCATTAGTTAGATAGGGAGTACTACAGTTTATAGTCATGTATATAGGACTGTTAGGCATAAGGCGCCTAGAAATGGCTGGTGTTGGGTCTTACGCAAGGGCGGCCCTTTCTGGTTCAACCTGGCATAGGAGCCAAGTGATAGGGTTTGGAGGAGTTTCCTAAGGAATGGTTTGACCCAAGGTACTCGGGGAATTGATGATGAGAACCTCAACTCACGACATAGGAAAATAACCAAGAGGAATACATCAAATGAAGGTGTTTCATGGTGTGCGGACAATTGTCTCAAAACATGGTATTCCATAGGTTGAAGGTGGGTGCGCATGAGGGCGCAATGGAAAATCCCGACGTCCTAGCCCGAAAGGTTTGTGGTGCGACTCTCTATTTTTCATGGGGGTCTGTGACGGTTGCAAAGGGACCGGACTGGGATTGTAGCTCGACACTGACCCCAAGTGGGGGTGCGGGGGTGCAGCCCCCGCGGTATGGACCGGTGGGTGCGAAGGTAGGAGCCTCGCGAAGGATAGGTCTTCGCGAAGTAGCTTTGCGGAGAAAAGGTCTCGCGGAGTAGCTTCGTGGAGCAAAGGTCTCGTGGAGCAGAGGGATCTCGCGGAGCATGGGCCTCTTGCAGAGCAAGGGCGGCTCGCGGAGTACTCACGGAGCATGGACTCGCGGAGCATCGGCTCGCGGAGCAGCAACATAAAGGAAGCTGCTCGCGGAGCATGGCCTCACGGAGCTCCGCGGACCGGGAGATTGGCCACCCAAGGGGAGGAAAAATTGCCGTCCAGAGAAGGGGGTTGAGCTGGGTATTTATAGGCAAGGGGCGCCGCGAAGCAAAGCTCACGCGGCGCGAAGGGGGAATTCGGTTGCTTCGCGGCGGGTCACGAACGTCAACCGGATTCGCGAAGCGGTACCGCCTTCACTGCTTCGCTGCGGGTTCGCGAATGTCAGGGCCTTCGTAGAGAGTTACTGCCTCTTGCGCTTCGCGGAGGGTCTTCGCGGCGTGTCGCGAACGTCATCCAGGTTCGCAGAGCATCCCGCCTCATTACTTCACGGTGGCACTCCGCGATCATGGAGGGAGGCTTCACGAATGGGTTTTGCGAACCAATTTTCCAGCCCAACTTCAAATGTCCATAACTCCTAATCCATAGCTCCATTCGGGCCCTACGACCTACCAAATCGAATCTTTCGATATGGTCTATGATCTTGGATCGTGTATGGAAGAATTTGAAAAAATTTTGGGGACTCGTTTTCCGGTGCCAAAAAATGCCACCCCTAAGAACGGGGTCCAACGAGGACGAGGAGAGCGAGGCGGACCACGTTCTGAGGAAACGACTGAGGGAAACGCGTGTCTTGGCATCCATTGCATCTTGATCATATTGAATAGACAGTCGACTAAATATCTAAACCCATGTGATCCATGCTCAGTGTGGGAAACAAGAGATAATAGGTGCTTCTGTATGAGAGTGTTAAACAATGGAAGGAGTGCATGGGACATCGATCACCATATGGTAGAATCTTGAAAGAGAGAGGGGTCACGGCTGAAGAGCATGGCTCTCTGGACGGCCGTCTTGCTTCTCTGAACCTGCTCTAGTGCACGAGCGGGGTAATGCTAGGGGCGTTAGAATTAATCCGAACAGAGGGAAGTGGAAGATGTGAATCACGATACCCAAAATTCGGAACACAGTGTGGGTGGCGTGACAATAAAGGACAACTGTTAACCGTGGCGGATAAAATGTATCCTTATTGCGTTAGCCTGAAATGGGGACAACAAATATGGGTCGACCATTGACCATGATCGAAACACGGGACCATGTCACAAATGTTGTTGATCAATCCTTCGGTACGTTGGCCCAGGACAGTAGGCGGACCATAGTTCGAGCATCCATACTGTTAGGGGGTCCTTCCAAACATGACCAGTCTTCTGGAACGTTGTCCCAGGACGGTAGGTGAGCCGATGCGGCATGAGACCAGGCCGTTAAGGGGTCCCTTTAGACATGAAAGAGGATGGGGATCCGAATAATGAGAACGCAAAGCATGGGAAGTGGAGTGATGGTTTGTTCAGAAAGAATCCAACACTCATGAAATTACGCCACCGTGGTGGGAGTACGCTAGATGGGCGCATCGGTTTGATCATGGATCATTCATTCTTTTAGACAAGGTGTCTCTAGCGAGGGGTTATGTCGCTTCCCAGTATCATCTTGGGGCATCCCGAACTAGTTCAGGGTAGATTTGTGGTTGTTCGGTTCCCTACGAGGGGTCCGGCCAAGGGGCCGGAAAAGGGGAAGAATAGGTTTTACAACTCCTGGGGGCTGGACCCTGGGCAAAATTCCGGGGTGTCTCTACGTATCCCATAAGGATGAGAATCATGCCGTACGTAGTTATGGAGGCATAGTTTAACATCATGTAGAACGATAAGAATCCTGGTTGTGTCGGTACATATCCCACCCAAACTATTAAGCCCACGTGATTCATACTTGATGTGGGAAACAAGAAGTAATGGAGAACTTTCCCGACACAAGAAGGGGCATGTTAGGGTGAAGGGACGCTCAGTGAATACCGGCCCAATAATACTAACGCGACCACGTGGAGCACCTAGATGCATGAAGAGATAGAGTCGAGTATGTTGGAATCCCACTTGAACATGAGGAAGTGAAAATGTGTGAATCATGACGCTCGATATTTAGATCACAATAACGGCGGTGTGACGATAGAGGATAACTGTTAACCATGGAGGAAACACAGCATCCATATCGTGTTATCCTAGAATGGGGACAGACAAATGAGGGTCGACCGTTGACCATGTTCGAAACACGGGACCATGTCACAAATGTTGTCAGAGATCCGTAGGGACGTTGGCTCGAAATGATCGGAGGGCCCTTAGGTCCAACGTTCATGGAGATCCCTTAAGATTAGTATCCATGTCGTCCGAGGGTCCTTTTGGATGTGGAAGAGGATGAGGATCCAAATAGCGAGCTCACGAAGCTTGGTCATGGGACGGGGAGAATGTCCCTATGAAAATCACACACTTCGGGCTCTTTGTCAAAACACATCTGAATATGAAAACGATACATATTAGATAGAGGGATCAGAGTCCTTTCCCATAGGGAGATCTTAGTTTAGGGTCATAGAATTCAGACTAAAGGGTGGGAGGAAACATAGAAGGAACACGGTGGGGTAACTCAGACACCTGACGTGAATGGGAACCAGGGGTTCCGACCACCATGGGCTTCTCTGATAGTTTTAGGTCGAGGGACCATAAACGAGAGTTGAGCTAGGCCTAAAGAAAAATTCAAAGGCGTTCCTACGTACCCCATGAGGATGGGGATCAAGCTGCACATAGTTCTGAAGAGAGTCTTAGTTTAATGTCTTAGAACTCGGACCATGAATGGGTAGGGGGAGCAGGGGACACATGGAAAGGCGGTTACAAAACCCAACGTGAATGAGGACCTAATCCCTACCTACCATGTGTTCTCTGGGGAAATGCTCGAGTGAAGGGACCGATCATGAAGGTTATGCTAGGACTACGGGGAAGTGCATGGGCGCTCCTACGTATATCATGAGGATGAGAATCAATCCATACGTAGTTCTGAAAGGTGGCACAGTAAGGTACCAGTGCCAGGGAAAAAGGGGAGTGTGGGCGTGTCCCTTACACTAAAAGAAGCAGAATTTGATAAATCTTATTTTTCCTTTAAGGTGAGTGGTTTTTTTTGTGAAGTGACATGCCTAGGTTAGCAGGACCTGGTGTCGCCATAAGAATCAAGCCGTGATAGACATTGACAAATGGCATGGCACGTGACCAATACCCAATGTGATGTCCTCTACAATGAGGTCATCAAAATGCAATGCAGTTTTTCATCGTGCGTCTAGGACGATAATGTCACAGTTTAGGGTCGTGTGATAGGACCAAGCATGCATTTTAACGTCATGCAGCGCAGACGTAGCAGAGACGATGATAGGCGGGGGATGTGAGCAGTGTCATGAAACACAATCGATGGAGACATGATCCCACATCACACTGTATTCCACTCCAAGAGGGAGACCTCAGGCCGAGGGGCCTATATAGAGGTAAGAGGTGAAAGGGGGGGAGACTAGCTCCCCAAATGGGCTGCACCCAAAGACAAGGCGTCTGGGCGGTCCTACGTATCCCATCAGGATGGGAATCAAGCTGAATGTAGTTCTAGATGGATCTTAGTTTATGGTCTTATAGATCGGACCATGGGAGCCCCGAAGGACGCCGTATTGTAGCTTTGTCCCCCTGAAATGAAAAGGTGCACTGAGGGATAGTGCCAAAAATGTCGAGATTCCACCTGTACATGATGGGGTGGAAAATTATGTGAATCATGAAACCAACATTCGTGGAATGGAGGGGATGGAATGACGACATAGGATTACTGCTGACCATGTTTGCAACACAGCATGATGTCGCGTTAGCCTGAAATGGGGATAAACAAATGATCATCGACCACTGACCATGTTCGCAACATGGGATTTGTATCATTTTTTTGTCTGAAATCCTCAGGGGCATTGGCCCGTATCGGTAGGAGAGCCTTTGGGCGTTGTATCTAGGCCATTCTTGGGGGTCCCTCTGGGTGTGAAAGGTAATGGAAGCCCGAATGGAGGAAAACACGAAGCTTGAAAAGTGGAAGGAACTTGACCAAGTTGAATCTAACACTCTTGTTCCTAGACCAGAGTACTCTTAACACATGGGTGAACCACTGCAAGGGGTCGAGAGAATCAACTTGAGGGTAACCAATAGATGAAGGATTCCCGGGAGAAGGGTGCATGGTGCCAAAAACCCTGTATCATACCTACATATCCCCCTCCTGGAGAGGGATAGGCCAAGGGGCCTAGGTGACCGGGAGATCAGGAGATCTCTAAGTGGTGGGGCTAGACCCGAAGTCTGGACATTCAGGTGGTCCTACGTATCCCATAAGGATGGGAATTAAGCCACACACAGTTCTGAAGGGTGCCTTTTAATGTCATGCGGGACAAGGAATAGGAGGGATAACTCTTAGAACGGGGGTGCGCATGGTGCAGCTATTGCAAACCCGATGTGAATGAGGACATAATCCCGAACTACGCCACATAGTCCCGTAGTCGGGGTCCCGATGGTAGGACCGGAGAGGCGAATTAGCTGAACTCAATATGGACCCAAAGATAGGGGTCTGGGCATTCCTACGTATCACATTAGGATGGGAATCAAGCTGAACATAGTTCTGAGAGGATCTTAGTTTATGGTCATAGAGCTCGGACCATGGATGGTGACAACTTCCCGAGTAAGCGTAGACGTCAACCCGACCCCTAAGCCCACGTGAGTCAAACTCAGTGTGGGAAACAAGGGGGGAGATCATTATCGCAATACTTGGGGCGTCCATCAAAGGGGAGTCGGCAGAGACCCCGAAGGACACCTTTAACGTGGCTTTGTCCCCGTAACATGTAGATGCGCACTGAGGAGTAGTACCAAGAGCTTTGAAACTCTACTTGGACATGATAAAGTGAAGAAGGATGTGAATCGTGTACCCGACACTTTGGTCTTAATGGGAGTTTGGCATGACGATGGAGGATAACTATTTACCGTGGTGGAAAACTGTATCAATATCGCATTAGCCTGAAGTGGGAACAATAAACGAGCATCGACCACTGACCGTATTCGCAACGCGGGATTTTATTGATTTTTTGTCCAAAACCCTCGGGGGCATTGGCCCGTAACGGTAGGAGAGCCCTTGGGCGTTGTATCCAGGTCGTTCTTGGGGGTCCCTTTGGGTAAGAAAGATGATGGAAGCCCTGATGAAGGGATACACAAAGCCTGAAAAGAGAGTGCGGATGTTTCCGAGTAAAGTCCGACATTCCAGGTAATAAACCAGAGTACCCTTAGGCACATTGGTGAAGCACCGAAAAGGGTCGACAAAACAGCTCGAGAATGAGAGGCACATGGCGTGGTTATTACAGGACCGACGTGAATGAGGAAATAATCCCGTACCATGCCATATAATCCCCTCGTGGAGGAAGGGTAGACCAAGGGGCCAAGGTGGGAAGAGGATTCCCGAGATATGGGGCTGGACCCGAAGCCTAGACATTCAGGTGATTCTACGTATTCCATGAGGATTAGAATCAAGACACACGTAGTTCTCTAGATGCAGTTTAACATCATATGGGATGAGATGAGGGAGTAAGATACCCCCAAGCAAAGGAAGGAGAAGTGTACGGTACGGTGGACAAAACGATGTGGATGAGGGCATAATCTTGTACCACACCATACACTCCGGGTAAGAAGTTGGGCGAAGGGGCCCGAGAAGGCCAAGGGGCCTGAGGCTGAGCCTTGTTTAGGAAGGCCTGACTGGTTTGCAGTTTAATTTCTTACAGTGAGGACAAGGGTCATGGGCCCGAAAAGGCTGAGAGGCCTGAGGCTAGGCCTCGGTGAGGGAAAGTGTACGACATGGTACATGATCCCGACGTGAATGAGGACATAGTCCCACACCACACCATACACTCTGGGTAAGAGGTTGGGCAAAGGGGCTCGAGAAGGCCAAGGGGCCTGAGGCTGAGCCTCGGTTAGGAAGGCCTGACTGGTTTGTATTTTAACGTCTTGTAATGAGGACGTGGGGAAGAGATAACTATATCTCATCTGGGGATGTATACAGCATGGAAAGTAACCCAACGTGAATGAGGAAATAATCCTACATCATACCGTAAAATCCCCTCATAAGAACCTGGGCCAGGGGCCCAAAAGGCCGAGGGGCCTGAGGCTGGGCCTTGATCAGGAGGGCTTGAAAACTTGCAGTTTAACGTCTTACAGTAAAGACAGGGGTCATGGGCCCGGAAAGGCCAAGGAGCCTGAGGCTGGGACTCGGTCGGGAAGGCCTGACCAAACTTACAGTTTAACGTCTTGTAGTAAGGACGGGGACCGTTGGCCCAGAAAGGCCAAGAGCCTGAGGCTGGGCCCCGGTCGGGAAGGCCTGACCAAACTTGCAGTTTAGTCTTGCAGTAAGGATGGGGGTCGTGGGCCCGGAAAGGCCAAGGGGCCTGAGGCTAGGCCTCGGTCAGGAAGGCCTGACCAGCTTGTAGTTTAACGTCTTACAGTGAGGACGAGGGAGATCTTAGTTTAAGTTCATAGAGCTCGAACCATTTTGCAGTTTATTGTCATGCAAGATGATGCTGCAGTTTAAGGTCATGTGGGACCATAATGTGCAGTTTAGGGTCATGCAGGACCGTACAGTTTAAGGTCGTGCATGACCATAATGTGCAGTTTAGGGTCATGCAGGACCATACGGTTTAAGGTCGTGCATGACCAAGGTTCAGATTAGGGTCATGCAGGACCCTTAATGTACAGTTTAACGTCATGACAGACAAAGATGAACAGTTTAACATCATGCAGGATGAAGATGAACAGTTTAACATCATGCAGGATGATGGTGCAATTTAATGTCATGCAGAACGATAATGATCAGTTTAACGTCATGACGGATGATGGTGCAGTTTAATGTCGTGCAGGACAATAATGATCAGTTTAACATCATGACGGACGAAGATGAATAGTTTTACTTCATGCAGGATGATGATGCAGTTTAATGTAGTGCATGACGATGATGAACAGATTAACGTCATCACGGATGAAGATGAACAGTTTTATGTCATCTAGGACGATGAAGCAGTTTAATGTCGTGAAGGATGATGATGAACAATTTAACGTCATGCAAGATGATGGAGCAGTTTAATGTCGTGCAGGATGATAATGATCGGTTTAACGTCATGACGGACGAAGATGAGCAGTTTTACGTCATGCAGGATGATGATGCAGTTTAATGTCGTGCAGGATGATAATGATCAGTTTAACGTCATGACGGACGAAGATTGTTATGCAGTTTAACATCTTGCAACTAGGATGTGGTTATTTCATAGTTTAACATCATACAACTGGGACGTGAAACCACACGGATTGTGTCGATAGAGGAATGGTCATCTCTACCACATTCTGGTGGGTTGGTATGACAATGAATGTCGCAAGGGTAGTAGGGATGACTACATTCCCTCGGTCGGGAGGGGCGAAGAAGCCAAGAACGTCGGTACGATAGGGCGATGGAGCTCGGCAGGCGAGGAAGCCTGGAAGTCTGTACGACGGGGGCAATGGATCCCGAAAGGCGATGAAGCCTGGACGTCGGTACAAAGGGGGCGATGGAGCCCTGAAGTTGTGGAAGCCTGGAAGTCGGTACGACGGGGGTGATGGAGCCCGGCAGGCGATGAAGCCTGGATGTCGGTACGAAGGGGGTGATGGAGCCCTGAAGGCGTGGAAGCCTGGAATTCAGTACGACGGGGGCGATGGAGCCCGGTAGGCGAGGAATCCTGGACATCGGTATGACTGGGGCGATGGATCCCTAAAGGTGTGGAAGCCGAGAAGTCGGTAGGACGGGGGCGATGGAGCCCGGGAGGCGAGGAGGCCTGGACGTCGGTACGATGGGGGCGATGGAGCCCGGCAGGCGAGGAAGCCTGGACGTCGGTATGACCGGGGCGATGGATCCCTGAAGGCGTGGAAGCCTAGAAGTCGGTACGACGAGGAAGATGGCGCCCGACAGGCATGTAAGCCTGGACGTCGGTACGACGGGGGCGATGGCGCCCGGCAGGCGTGTAAGCTTGGACGTCGATACGACAGAGGCAAAGGAGGCCGTAAGGTGTGGAAACCTTCGCGCCGAATGGTGGCAATATGAGGAGCACCTCCGTAGTGGCTGGTGAAAATGGTGCAGGGTCAACAAAGCGCCGACAGAGTTGGGGAAGGATGTCCCCTGCGCAGCCTCTTGAGGCGGTGGGATCGACGAGGAGCCGAAGATGTGGGGTGGCCGATGCCACCTGCGCGGCCTCTTGAGGTGGCGAGATCAGTGAGGAGCTGAAGAAGTGGGGCGGTGGATGCCACCTGTGCGGCCTCTTGAGGCGATGGGATCGGTGAGGAGCCGAAGAAGTGGGGTGGCGGATGCCACCTGCGCGGCCTCTTGAGGCGGTGGAGTCGGCGAGGAGCCGATGGAGACGGGTGGCGGATGCCACCTGCGCAACCTCTTGAGGTGGCGGAGTCGGCGAAGAGCCGATGGAGATGGGTGGCGGAGCCACATGCGCGGCCTCTTGAGGTGGCGGAGTCGGCGATGAGCCGATGGAGATGGGTGGTGGAGCCACCTGCGGGGCCTCTTGAGGCGGTAGAGTCGGCGAGGAGCCGATGGAGATGGGTGGTAGATGCCACTTGCGTGGCATCTTGAGGCGGCGGAGTCGGCGAGGAGCCGATGGAGATGGGTGGTGGAGCCACCTGCACGGCCTCTTGAGGCAGCAGAGTCAGCGAGGAGCCGATGGAGATGGGTGGCAGAGCCACCTGCGCGGCCTCTTGAGGTGGCGGAGTCGGCGAGGAGCCGATGGAGATGAGTGGAGGAGCCACCTGCGCGGCCTCTTGAGGCGGTGGAGTCGGTGAGGAGCCAATGGAGATGGGTGGCGGAGCCACCTGCGCGGCCTCTTGAGGCGGTGGCGTCGGTGAGGAGCCGATGGAGATGGGTGGTGGAGCCACCTGCGTGGCCTCTTGAGGCGGCGGAGTCGGCGAGGAGCCGATGGAGATGGGTGGCGGAGCCACCTGCGCGGCCTCTTGAGGAGGCGGAGTCGGCGAGGAGCCGATGGATCGTAGTCTTCAAACACCGGATGTTACTCATCCATTTACATATAAAGGATAGGGGATTAACATGGGTGATGCCTCAATTTTCCCGACACATTTGGTCTACTTGCTATTGAAGGAGAATAGATTCACGTTGGGTTCAACATTTCTGTTTCTGACGCTTTCGTCAAGGCGCGTGCATCCTTCTGTGAGGACATGCAGCTGTTACCCCACATTCCCGCTTTCCAAAGGTGGGCGACATCTGTTCCTTGTTCATGGACGTTTTCTCCTTGATCGAAATCGGGATGATGGGATGTCGGTTCTTCCTTATGTGGATTCCTCCTCAGAACTCATCACCTAGTCCGGGTCTCCCTCATAGATTTAATACGTTGTTCGTGAATCTCATTCTTGGTGCCATATCTTTATGGACACCAGTTAATTACACTACTTCTGTCAAGAAATTCCATGGGATCTTGACGTGGTAGAGGCCTTCGGTCGGAGTAGATGACAACATCAGGCATGTCAGGGCATCTCTGGGTGCATGGACATTGGGGAACCTGTATTCTTCCTCATGAGAGGGATCTCAAGGGTGCATAACCCGATGCATCCCACGTCGAATGTGGGGAATCATATTCCATAGGCATGTATCTGAGGTTTTCCTCAGCTTCTCATGTTTAACACAGTGTATGCCGCGAGTTTAACGTCTTGCAGAGACGGTTACGCCAAAGGCGTGTCATCTGAGGTTTTCCTCAGGCAACTCGTGTTTATCACGAAGTAGGCCGCGAGCTTAACGTCTTGCGGAGACAGAATGAGGGTGATCATAACGTCCCATAGAGGCGGATCATATTGGTAAATCCCAAGGGGGGAATACCTAGAAGATGGATAGATTAGGACGCCCAATGAGGACAGATCTGAGGTGGTGCGCTCCTAGGAGGGGGGATGTCACACCGTAATGGCTGATCTGAACACCACTGAGGGCGGATCGGGGGACGTGCGCCCCAGGATGGGGGACACCATGGATTACCATTGGTTGGGATTGAACCTCTTGGAGGTTTCCTACATACCCTGTGTAGAGGACATGGATCAAAACCCACGTAGTTCGAAGGGGTGATGAATCAGGGTGTACATAGAGGACAACGACCCGGAGATATGCTGGGGCTTACACGTGGAAAGCGGCCCATGCACTTCTAAGAGCAGCGAGGAGGTGGATTGCATGATCCCACCGGGATGTGGTGGCCCGGGTGAGAATCAGGATGGGTGATGGATGGATGAATGAAGTGGAGGGGGAATGAAATGGGACCATCACAGGGGCGACAGTGAAGTTGGGCTTGAGCCTCGAAGAGACCTCCTACGTATCCCTGTGGCAGGGAATCAAAGTCTGCATAGTTTGGGAGGGTGCCGGTGAACCGACGTGAAGGTGGACCTTGGCCCGATGGGTGTCGTCAGTGAACTGAAATGAATGTGGACCTTGGTCCGATGGGTGTTTTTAGTGAACTAACGTGAATGTGGACCTTGGTCCGATGGGCGTCGTCAGCGAACCAGCGTGAATGTGGACCTTGGTCTGATGGGTATTGTCAGCGAACCGACGTGAATGTGGACCTTCGTCCGATGGGTATTGTTAGTGAACTGACGTGAATGTGGACCTTAGTCTGATGGGTATTGTCAATGAACTGACGTGAATGTGGACCTTGGTCCGATGGGTGTCGTCAGCGAACCGACGTGAATGTGGACCTTGGTTTGATGGGTATTTTCAGTGAACTAACGTGAATGTGGACCTTGGTCTGATGGGTGTCGTCAGCGAACTGGTGTGAATGTGGACCTTGGTCTGATGGGTATTGTCAGTGAACCGACTTGAAGGAGGTTGGAATGACCGGGTGATGGGCGTGAACCTCATGGAGGCTTCCTATGTACCATGCCTTGACATGGATCAAAGTCCTCATAGTTCGGGTGGAATATGGAATACAGTTTAACGTCATACGGGACGGGGGTGAACCGACGTGAGCAAGGTCGGAACGACCAGCTGATGGGCTTGAACCTTATGGAGGATTCCTACTTACCATGCCTTGACATTGATCAAAGACCACGTAGTTCATAATGGTGTGTCGGCGAACCGACGCGTGTGAGGACCTTGGTCCGGATGGTACAGGGCTTACACACTAGGCTACCCAGGTGCTGGTGACCTGACGTGAAGAAGGTCGGAGTGACCAAAAGGTGGTGGGCTTGAACCTCTGGGAGGCTTCCTACGTACCACACCTTGACATGGATCAAAGACCACGTAGTTCAAAGGGGCTTCGTTGGCGAACCGACGTGAAGGTGAACTCGGGGGTCCACTGGTGGTGGGCTCGAACCTTGTGAGGCTTCCTACGTACCATGCCTTGACATGGATCAAAGTCCTCGTAGTTCAGTAATGGCGGTGGGTGTCGGAAAAATGACATGAAGAAGGGACCTTTGTCTGATGGGGCATGGGCTTGAACCTCAGGGAGGCTTCCTACGTACCGTACCTTGACACAGATCAAAGTCCTCATAGTTCAGGTTGGTCACAACGGCTTGCCGTCAGACTGGAATTGCAGTTTAACGTCATGTTGGATGAGGGTGGAACCTGACGTGAAGAAACAACCAAGTGGTGGGCTTGAACCTCATGGAGGCTTCTTACGTACCATGCCTTGACATGGATCAAAGTCCCCGTAGTTCGCTTGAGGTGGGGGTCAGGGTCAGTGCTCACTCTAAGCTCACGTGAGTCGTGCTCGGTGTAAGAAACAAGAGGTTTCAGGTACCTGACGATTACGTCGCGAAGGATTCGTCCGTGGGAAACGAAGAGGGGCTTATGTGTTAGGCGGCCCATGGTGCTGGGACTTACTCCAGGATGGAGGTCCAAGGAGAAGGATGACGATAGTTTCGGGCTTGAGCCTTGAAGAGGCTTCATACGTATCCCCGTGGCAAGGAATCAAAGTCCGTGTAGTTCTTCTAAGGATGTGAATGGATTACCGCTAAATTGGGTCACAACGGCTTACCGCTGATTGGGTGTCAACGGCTTACCGCTGAATAGGATCGCAACGGCTTACCGCTGGATTGGGTGCCAGCGGCTTACCGCTAAATAGGATCACAACGGCTTACCGCTGGATTGGGTGTCAACGGTTTACCGCTGAACAGGATCGCAACGTCTTACCGCTGGATTGGGTGTCAACGGCTTACCGCTGAATAGGTTCGCAACGGCTTACCGCTGGATTGGGGGTCAGTGGCTTACCGCTGAATAGGATCACAACGGCTTACCGCTAGATTGGGTGTCAATGTCTTACCGCTGAATAGGATCGCAACGGCTTACCGCTGGATTGGGTGTCAACGGCTTACCACTAAATGGGATCACAATAGTGGATGGGGCTTACGCTAGGATGCTTCCCAGGTTCCGCTAAGGAGTGGCAATGGTGAATGGGGGTTACGCAAGGATGCTACCCGGGTGCCGCTATGGAGCGGTAATGGTGAATGGGGATTACGCTAGGTATGCTGCTCGGGTGCCGCTATGGAGCGGCAATGGTGAATGGGGCTTACACTAGGATGCTGCCCGGGTGACGCTATGGAGCGGCAATGGTGAATGGGGCTTACACAAGGATGTTGCTCGGGTGCCGCTATGGAGTGGCAATGCTGAATAGGGCTTACGCAAGGATGTTGCCCGGGTGCCGCTATGGAGTAGCAATGGTGAATGGGGCTTACATAAGGATGTTGCATGGGTGATGCTATAGAGAGGCAATGGTGAATGAGTCATACACAAGGATGTTGCCCTGGTGCCGCTATGGAGCGGCAATGGTGAATGGGGCTTACGATATGAAGCTTCTCGTAATGTCTTCCTCATGTCAGGCCATGAGGGCATCCCAACTCACTGGTGAGTTTCATCCTTCACTTATGCACTGGTGCTCAAGAAGGAGAATTCCAAGGGGTGTTGGAATTATTCCATTGTAATCATGGCATTAGGCATCTTATGCTTGGAGCATAAGGCATCTCTTATTTGGAGCAAGAGGCATCCTATGTTTGGAACATAGGGATTACTACAGTTTAGAGTCATGTAGAAAGGACTGTAGGAATCTCATGCTAGGAGCATAAGGCATCTCTCGTATAGGGAAAGAGGCATCCTATGTTTGGAACATAGGGATTACTACAGTTTAGAGTCATGTAGAAAGGACTATTGGAATCTCATGCTAGGAGAATAAGGCATCTCTCGTGTAAGGCAAGAGGCATCCTATCATTTGTTAGATAGGGAGTACTACAGTTTATAGTCATGTAAATAGGACTATTAGGCATCTTATTCTTGGAGCATAAGGCATCTCTTGTTCGGATCAAGAGGCATCCTATCATTGGTTAGATAGGGAGTACTACAGTTTATAGTCATGTAGATAGGACTATTAGGCGTCTTATTCTTGGAGCATAAGGCATCTATTGTTCGGAGCAAGAGGCATCCTATCATTGGTTAGATAGGGAGTACTACATTTTATAGTCATATAGATAGGACTGTTAGGAATAAGGCGCCTAGCAATGGTTGGTGTTGGGTCTTACGCAAGGGCGGCCCTTTCTGGTCCAACCTGGCATAGGAGCCAAGTGATAGGGTTTGGAGGAGTTTCATGAGGAATGGTTCGACCCAAGGTACTCGGGGAATTGATGATGAGAACCTCAACTCACGACATAGGAAAATAACCAAGAGGAATACATCGACTGAAGGTGTTTCATGGTGTGTCGAGGAGTGTCTCAAAACATGGTATTCCATAGGTTGAAGTTGGGTGCGCATGAGGGTGCAATGGAAAATCCCGATGTCCCGACCCGAAAAGTTTGCGGTGCGACTCTCCATTTGTCACGGGGGTCTGTGACGGTGGCGAAGCGACCGGCCCAGAGGGCCGGGACCGCAGCGCGGCACTGACCCTGAGTGGGGGTGTGGGGGCGCAGCCCCCGCATTATGGACTGGTGGGTGCGAAGGTAGAAGCCTCGCGAAGGATAGGTCTTCATTAAGTAGCTTCGCGGAGCAAAGGTCTCACGAAGTAGCTTCGCGGAGAAAAGGTCTCACAGAGGAGAGGGATATCGCGGAGCATGGGCCTCTTGAAGAGCAAGGGCGGCTCGCGGAGTACTCGCGGAGCGTGGACTCGCGGAGCATCGGCTCGCTGAGCAGAAACGCGAAGGAAGCTTCTCACAGAGCATGGCCTCGCGGAGCCGCAAAGCGGAGCTCCACAGACCGGGAGATCGACTGCCCAAGGGGTGGAAAAATGGCCGTCTGGAGAAGGGGGTCGAGCTGAGTATTTATAGGCAAGGGGCTCCACGAAGCAAAGCTCACGCGGCGTGAAGGGGGAATTCGGTTGCTTCGCAGCGGGTCGCGAACACCAATTGGATTCGCAGAGCGGTACCGCCTTCACTGCTTCGTGGCGGGTTCGCGAACGTCAGGGCCTTCGCGGAGAGTTACCACCTTTTGCACTTCGCGGAGGGTCTTCACGGTGCACCGCGAATGTCATACGGGCTCGCAGAGCATCCCGCCTCATTTCTTCGTGGCGGCGCTCCGCGATCATGTAGGGGGGCTTCGCGAATGGTCTTTGCGAACCAGTTTTCCAGCCCAACTTCAAATGTTCATAACTCCTAATCCATAGCTTCGTTTGGGCCCTACGACCTACCAAATTGAGGCTTGCGAAATGGAATATGATATTGGATTGTGTATGGAATCATTTGGAAAAAATTTGGGGACGCGTTTTTCGGTGCCAACAGCCACCAACTTGATTCTATCCACAACTTCAAAAGGTCTGACAAAACTAGGCACCAAATTTCCCTACCTATGAATCCTACGATGACCGAATCTAGGTGACACCTAAAGGAATACATTATCACCCTCTAGAAACTATAGGGGTCATTAATATCTATCAAAACATGACTTATAACTCCTTTAAACCATATCCAAATGTTTCTGAATCAGCTAAATCTACTCTAACGTATCATGCACAAGACTGATTCCCAACAACTCTGACTCACCTACCTCCATCCAGTATAGAGGTGATCTACATGGAATATAATAAATTGTCGCATGTGGTTCCATAAAAATTGTTTCCTGATAACTGTTATTATAGGAGAACTCAAAAATTTCTAGGTGCTTCTCCGAAGACCCACTAATGTTAAGAATGAACGCTTGTTTCATATCATCCAAAACATGTATAGTACGTTCAAGCTGCCCATATATCTATGGGTGGAATGATGCACTCAGTAACACATGTGTACAAAGTTCCTTCTACAATACTTTCTAGAATAATTATCTTAAATGTGATTAATGGTATTAAATAATACTTTGTGTCACCCCATGCAGACGAACTTTCTCCCAAACATACAAGTCTCCCAAAATAATCCACTAAGAAAGTATCCTATATAGGAAATAAATGTGATACTTTCATCATTCATTCCACAAACACCCAAAGAGTGTCATTATTCTAAGTCATTCTTAAGAGACCAACCACAAATCCAGGGGTACATCATCCCACTTCCATTCCAAAGTAGGAAAAAATTAGTAAACTGTCAGTTCATCGATTCTCAAACTTCACCTATTGACAGGTGTATAATAAAGTCATGAACCCTTAAATCTTCTTTTTCCTACTCGTCCACCAATATCATCGACCTAGGTCATGATAGATTTTGGTCAAACCTAGATTCACCACCCACTTTGAGGCATGAAATTCATAAATCATCCCCTACTGCATACTAGTAAGCACAACAACCTAATTCTAGATATAGATGATATCATCTTTATCTATAGTCTAATCAAAAGGTGACTCTCCACCTTTAATGCTTTCCCTCAAGTCCAAACACTCTGGATCCTCGCATTTACTCTAACTGATCTAGCTCAAAATTGTGGAATCTACAGATACTTATATAAGATTCATATACTCATGGCCCTCCCAAGCTACAACATGCATCTCTGTCACCAAGGACATCATCTTCCACTCTAAATAAACTCCTGAACTACCTGAGTCTAAGTTTTCTAGTTTAAAGCATCAGCAACATAGTTTCCCTTACCAGGATTATATTATACCTCGAAATCAAATGACAACATATACTCAACCCATATTCACTACCAAATATTCATATCTCATTGAGAAAAGTTATTCTTTAATCTCTTGTGATAGGTATACACAGTAAAATTTTCACCCAATAGATAATGACACCAAAACTTCAAATCATATACCACTATAGCCAACTCAAGGTTGTTCATAGGGTAATTTAAATTATGTGTCCTCAACTACCATGACCCATATTCCATAACTCAATCTCCCTACATCAACACTACTCCTAGAATGATCTCAAATGTGTCACAAAACATTGTATGCTCCTCCCATGGCTCGGGTAAGATCAAGATCGGTATTGTTTTTAGCTGCATCTTCAACTCCTGGAAAGTATTCTCACATGCTCTAGACCATTAAAACTTAAATCCCTTCTTGGTGAAGCCCGGTAGTTGTGTTTTTAAGCGGGAAAAATCCTGGATGATCCTCATATAATAACCTGATAACCCCAAAAAACTATGGATATCAAAAATATTCTTGGGATAATACCAAGAAAAAATTGTATGTTCCTTCTCTAGGTCCATGAATACACTTTCCTTTTAGATTATGTGACCTAAGAAATGTACTCAATCAATCCATAATTTACACTTATGTAGCATTGCATATAGTTGATGCTCTCTCAATGTACTCATGATGATGTCAATATATTGGGTGTGATCATCATAAGTCTTGGATTTCACTAAGATTTCATCTGTAAACACTACTACCAATGGATCTTGCTATAAGTGGATGATTCAGTCCATAAATGCCATAAAAAATACCAGAGCATTCATCAACCCAAACAGCATCATGAATAACTCATATAGTTTATACCTTCTCCTGAAAGAATTCCTTGGTATATCAGAAGATTTCACTCTTAACTGATGATACCCAAATCTCAATTCAATCTTATAGAAAACAAAAACTTTTCTCAACTAGTCAAATAGATCCTTGATGCAAGGAAGAGGATATCTATTCTTCCCCGGCATCTGGTTAAACATCCAGTAATCAACACACAAGTGAAAAGTCCCATAAACCTTCTTTGAAAACAAAACTAGAGAACCCTAAGGTGATGTAATTGGATGAACAGACCCCTTATATATCAACTCTTCTAGTTAATTATTGATCTCTTCAAGCTCTGTTAGTTCCATTATGTATGGTAGAATAGAAATTAGCTCATCCCCCAGCATGAGATCAATTGTAAATTCCACATCTCTATTAGGTGGTAGCCCAACAAATTCCTCAAAATCACATCCTATAATCTTCACACTATGGTTTGGAAGACATCATACTTCACACCCCTATCATCTAGTATAAGACTTGTAACCTGGGCTGTGGGATACCTGAGTTGCTGATGTATTTGATCTGTATGGCCATCCTAGATATCCCATTCTCCATGATGTATAGAATTGTCACCCTAATAAGATGTAAAGGTCACTCTCTTGTGGTAACAATCAATGTGGGATTAGTAAGATAATAACCATTCCATTCCCAAAATCAAGTGAAATCCTAGCATATCAAGGTTTTAAAGATCACAAATAAAATGATACTCCCCAACCTCAAGAGAACACCAATTTCACAAATATATTTCTCTCAATCATGCCCCTAAAGTGTATTGATCATCAAAACCTCACATACAAACTCCATTATCAGACTCAATCCATCCAAAAGTTGTGTATATATAAAATAATGAGAGGATCCAGTATCAAATAAGGCACTACAAAGAATAGAATCTATATAAATAATACATTTAACCATTGATGGTTCATCCTTGTTATCCAAAATTGTAGGCTAAACTACATTCAACTACCCTTCCCCTATTACATGTAAGGTTGTATGAGTCCCCTAAGATACACCAATCTACTGATACGGGCACTCTTTCCCAGAAACACCTCATCCACTACCTCAACCGCCTTGTCTAGTAGAACTCCAACTGCTAGACTGATATGGGGTTGAATACCCCCTTCCAGCACTCTAGTTTTTCATAGCTATACAATAATTATCTATTTCTCATGGGTTCCTTCATAACCTCTATGGATGTACCATCCTTTATAAATATCTACACTCTATCGATAGTTGGGGACAAATCCTACAAAAGGGACTAGTCCTACTGCACTGGTGGTAGAGCACTCGGGTAAGATCTTGAGTAACTGATCATGCCCCTATCCATTCTTATTTCCACTACTTTGGTCAATATTCTAAAAGAAACGATACCTATACTACAAATTAATACCTCTTATTCATCTATAATAAACCACCTTTACTTCACTAGAATCCTCCTTTAGGTTCCCCTCGGATATGAGATCATGATCCACTACCTCAGCAAACTTCTTTAACTGAAAGATGTTAACCTGCGACTTAATCTTAGATTTAATCCCATACTAAAAATGTATTTTTGTAGCTATGTTATCCCCTTCCAGTGTTATATTAAATAATTTTAATTCAAATAAAGTTACCAATATAGTCCATCATAGTCATACTCCCTTGGGTGAGCCTTATAAACACTACATCCATCTCTTATATCAGTGTCTCTAGATAAAAGTGATCCATGAACTTCTCTTGAAAATCCTCCCATAACATGTTTTACAGATATCTGTTATGCATATTTATGTCCCACCATCACTTTTATGATCCTAGAAACATATAAGTGTCTATATTGACTCTTTTCTTAATATGAATATCTAAGTGGTCAAGAATCATCTAGATAAACTCAATCGAAAACTCAGTCACTTCATGCCCACCCTCTCTAGAGAAATTATGAGGGTGGTGAAACTCAAACTCCTATGTCAAGTCAAAAATACTCTTCACAACCCACCCTGGGTATATTTCCATAAACTATATGAAATAATAAAATTTCTCATGTAACTTCTCTCTAGCTTCCTTAATCAGAACCATCGGAGCCTCAGGTTCCACTACTAGAGGCACATCTCTAGCCATGTCCTCTTATCGTCCTCTCAACAAGAATCATCATGGAGGAATATATATAAAATTCCAAACACATTTCTTAGGAAACATTCCACAAAATTAAAAAGTATAAATGAGAGGGTTTCACAAAAAATCTACATCAATTAACCCCTCATATCCTTCCACACAGTCAACACTGAGGCACTATCACCACCTTTAACCATCATATATCTAGGTCATGGTTCACATAGGGTAACACATTATCATATTAAAGTTCTAATTATACACCCATTTATTCATATGTTGCATCATTTTCCAACTTTAAATTCCATTTTAGGAACCATTTTTAGTTCAATCACACAAGTAAGAAAAAATGTTTCAATTTCTACAACTCACCCAATACCTTCTTTTTCGTGCTTGCCTAAAAATGATTCATTCCAAAATAATTCATGAGTGAATAGAATTATTCATTCATACTCACTCTCATGTCATACTGGTCCATGAGTCAAATCTTATAAAATCTTATAGATAATAATCAAATCACACAACAAGTGCATTACTCGCGGTGAAATAACATTCAACTATAACAGCACACATCAATAATATCAATTCCCAACCACAATAATTTTTTTTACCTCCATACATGTGTTAGATACTCCCATGAATGAGATCTTAAAAAATTACCAACTTATCCTATTATATTTTATACCTTTACCAAATAGTAATACAAAATAAATAAAATAATATATCTCTGTTACAACTTTGTAACGTCGTGACCTAGGTGTCGCACACCAGTGCCCCAAGCTAGTTGTTCACATAACCTCAGGAACACCTCCCTATATTCCAAAGTCTTCTAACTAGTAGTGAGGGTCTAATATTGATCATGGGGAGACTATACACTCTTTATCAAAGTGTAACAATAGAAGAAGTAAATAAACAATAGCCAAATGATATAACCAATAACCTGACAAAACCAGTATCACATGATGATAAAGACAAGAATACAATATCCAAACCAAAATAGTAGATATGTTATAGAAAATACATGTCAAGTGTCAAATGAAAAAACAAAATAAAGAAACACTAACACTCCCAAGCAGGTCCTGACACCACGTCTGGTTCCCTCATCTATTCTCTATCAAGACTCATCCATATAACATAAGACTCTTTCCCTTATCCTATCTATAAAATAAGAAGTCTATTTGGGTACCGATTAAGAATCACTAGTAGGGTGTGAGTACAACTTAGTATTTCACCACTAACGGTGTAGAAAACAATATTCGATCAATAACATTATATGAGGATGTATATTGAATAAATTAGAATTCATAAAGTAAACACTTATCACATTTCATTATTCTTTAATTGACCACAAAATTTTTTCGGGTTCACGAAGACACCCAACCCACCAATACCTACTTCGACCAGTTCCAGAATATAAACTATTCCTATGGGATATCACATATCACCTAGATATCACAATTCATTATCACATGATCTTTCATTATCCATTTAATTCCAATTCATATCATGGCCATTTGGAACCATAGTATGTTGCTAAGATCATGGGCGTATAACATTATTTCTAACACCCTGTGGGTATTTGGAGCATCATTCACTATCCCACCCCCCATGGGTATTGGTATCATCAATCCATGTCCCATGAAATATTAATCATATACATGAATTTGGGTATAGAACATCATGGATAGAACCCTGTGGTTATTTAGAGGATCAGTTAATGTCCAACACCCCATTTCTCAATTATTTAAATTTATCACATATATTACATTAAATGAGGTTAATAAATATTAAACATCCTATAAATATTTCACATCATGGTATATAATTTCAACTATTTAATCAATCATAATTATTTACTTTAATCACATGGAATAATATGAACAATTCATCATTAAACCATCTATCAACATTTAATCAAACCCTATTCACTCTTCAAGGTTATGAAGAACATATCCCAATTTCCATTATCATCAAATTAAATATTCCCACAATTTACCAAATAAACAATCTCATTATCCCATAAACTTCATGATCACAGTTCATTAAATTTCAATTGCCCCAAGTTTAACCCAATTCATCATCACAAGGCAATTCAACAAAATCAATTAAATCTCTGATTCAATTTCCCAATCATGAAAATTTAAATTTCATAATTATATAAACATAAATAAATAAATAATATGGTATTTTCAATTTAGGCCACCTACCTCAAGGTTGTTTACATACTTTATCTAACATAAATCCCCAAATTGAAGTGGAATCTCCAATTGCACAACAAAGAACGATATATATATCCAAAACTGGGAGATATTTAGATCTATAAAATGGATATTTGATTCCCTAAGAATGTAATTCTTAGCCCTTATAATCTATTTGGGATCCTACAATAATTATGGGAAACATTTAGGGTCAAGTGGGGTCAAAACTGGGTTAAAATCAGGGGGTTCAGAATATTTAAAATAATTTTTCGATGGTTTAATTTCAGCATGCATAGTTTATTGGGATGGGTTGCATGGTTTCCCCTAACTGTGCACCTAAACATGTGCCTCCTCTAAGGGGTTTCACGGTTACTACTAAGATGGTTCATGTTTTAAAAAATCATGCGCCAACCATGCAATCCCCCTATATCAGGGTAAGAACTGTTTTTTGGGGAAGGGTAAATTGTTTGGGAAAACTATGTGCTAACCATGAACTACCCAAAACCTCTCTAAAAATATCCAATTTCACCCAAACATTAACCAAGATAAAAACCAAACAAGATTTACTCAAAACAAGGGAAAGGAGTAGCTGAAAAATAGCTCAAGACATCTCCAAAAAAAGGTCAGGGTATTACAATAATATACCTCTATTGGTGTGTTAGGTTTAAGAAATGTGAGAGTGTATGTTATTTAAGAGATATCCATTTATCTTCATCGCTCTAGTGAGGTTAGGAACTTTTGGAATGTTATAATGATGATTTAGTAAATATATCAAAATTAAATTGATATATTAGAATTTTATGTTTTGATTATGAGAGATACACGGAGTACAAGTCAATTTGTGGACTTATAAAATCTAGTATAGGTATTTCAATATGATTATCCATTTTTTTCACTTGATGTTTATGATATTTTTACATAATATAATGGATATTTTAATGTTTTTTATTCCCGTGTGATTATTAATTCATGTCATCAATATGTCATTTTATAGTAAATCGGGGTGATCATAACATATTATGTCAAACTTTTGGAATGTCCAAGAATATTATAGGGAGTCTCTATCTTCAGTGGTCATCTATATAACTTATCTTTTGATGTGATAAGTATTTTTAATGGAAAAATTATTTGAGCAGTTAATATATATTTATAACACTATGATAGGTCTGATGTATTTCCATAAAATTTGGATATTTTCATATCATTTCTAATAGATTATGTTGGTTCATGTATCCATCAATGGAAATAGAAATATATGTATATAATTATATTCCTCCCTATGAAGAGAAACCATGTGTATGTGAATATATTTTTATATATGATTTTATTCCACCTTGTAGGGAGATTAGATTACTATGTGAGGCATATATTCATACATGATTATATTCCTCCTTATAAAGAGAGAGGCCTCCAATGTGATAGTGGAAATTGGTATATTATTAGGTTCCTTCTTATAAGTATGTTTTCCAACTTTTTGAGGATGTGTGTATATATATACTTTTAACCCAAATAAAGAGGATTCATGTTCCTATCATTATGGATTTGGAGTTTGATATCAAAATACATATCAATATTTCTCAGGGAGTAATATTTGTCTAATTTTATTATATATTTCTCAAATTGATGAACTTTGGAATGATGATCATCTTTATTATAAAATTTTAAAATTTATGTATATTTCAAATTTTATAGAAATGTGTACATTCTTGAACCTAATTTTCTACACTTTAGGGTTTTGAGGTACCTTTATGTCTTCTTTTTGGTACTTGTCATTATACTCACCATGTTCACCTCTATGGGCATTCAGTTCTAAATTTATTATTATATATAAAATCACATGTTAGGATATAGAATTATAAGTTTACATGATTTTTATAAAACTAGTTATTTTGAATTGTAAGAATGTGTGGGGGATTAATATTAGGAACTGATCCTTATTCAACACATAACATAATTTTTAAATAAGAAATCATTTTCTTACATTCCTAAAGACCATTTTAGATTTATAATTTTACATAATTATTATATAACTCTTAAATAACAAAATAATTCATTATAAAGTATATATTTACACTAAGTTTCCATTTTTTCACAGTAAAATACTTTTAAAAAACAAGCTTTTGTTTTCACGAAAAATCTTCATGATATTCAAATTGGCATAATCATTGTTACTATAAATCCATAAACCCTGTAGTAAACATTTAAAAATGTGGAATGAACACAAAAATAATGGTGAGGGACATAAAAATAAGAAAATAAACTTTTTAGTCTACTTCAAAACCATTAGATTATATAAGAGTTTTTCCTTAATATAATAATCTTTGAGATCAAATAATCATTTACCTAAACATGAAATCATATTTACTACCTATAGTTTTCCATAAAACACATTATAATAGAATATAAAGGAAAAAAATAAAATCCTGATGGTTTCATAAAAAAATATGATACTTCATGAAAAATATTTTCTTAAAACAAACATTTTACCCTTGAAGGTAATAATCATTACTTTAAACAAATGATCATTAACATACCTTATGAAATCAAATAATTTTGATGAAAATCCATTTGGAAGCATATATAAATCATATAGTTTCCTTGGGATATCATGTCTATAGAACTGTTATAATAACCATTATAATAACACTTACAAATGGAATCACTTACCCGATTAATTCTAACATAATTCTACAGAAAACATATTCATTAACAAATGTATTAGAGTTCTATATCAAGCTCACCCATCATTATAAAAAAATTAAAAGGACTATAAAATATATTAAACATATAAAACCATTCATTTACATCATCAAACTCATAGAAATATACTTTTGAACCCATATGTAAAACATTTTGGATATTAATATGTCCTTTTCCTTTAAAACCATGTTTTCAAAACTAAAATACCCTAAATAAAGAGAAGAGGGGTTTTTCTCTAAAGAAAAATAAAGCAACATTATAAAGTAAATAAAATATAAAATAATTATTATGGTAGAAGGAAATTTCATTGACTATGTATACAAAAAAAACATTCCCAGTGTGCCCTATAAAGAAATTCAAACATTCCATATGAAATACAAACAAAGATTCCTTTAAAAGTCCTTTTTAAGAGTTTCAAAGGATACTTAAAATGACCCTTTTAATTCATTAATTTAAATATCTACACATCCATAAAAAATATATACATTGAAGGAAAATAGTTTAAAAAAATATTCAAAACATTTTTAAACTAGGTTTCCAGATAGAATATACCATACCTCGAGTCTGAATTATCACATTCGTTCTTTATCTTCCAGGATTAAATTTTTTATTAATTATTCACTTCTCTCAGAATTTTTTTCATGTTAATTATATTTTTATTATTCATTTTATTTCAATTATTACCATTTCTTACTTAATTACTTAATTAATTAAGTTTTCTCCATACATTTTGAGGATGTTTAGTGCATAAGTCCAGAATGACTTAAATTGGTTGACTATGCTCAAATAGATCAAGATTATATCATTTATACAATATAAATAATTTTTTAGTTATAATTTTTTATATTAATAATACTTTTATAACCAACTATGTAATATGTTTATTAAAAATTGATTATGTTACATCATGGAGACGATAGTTTATATATACACATGAGTAACATTTCAATTTTTAAACGAACATGTGGGAAAGGAGGTAGGTAAAATTTTATCTATTAAAAATGATAATTATATCATTAATATC
The DNA here is from genome assembly GCA_963277665.1 of Viscum album. Taxonomy (NCBI): domain Eukaryota; kingdom Viridiplantae; phylum Streptophyta; class Magnoliopsida; order Santalales; family Viscaceae; genus Viscum; species Viscum album. The sequence goes on along the minus strand of OY728136.1, from coordinate 510,028,448 downwards.
ATATTATTTATTTAAATCTACCAATATATATTATCCATGTGAGGTGGTGATGTAAAATAAAACACATCATTTGATAAAGAGATAGTCCACACGTACGCACGATCGATATTTTTATTTTTCATTGAATGGTAATGAAATAATTTAAATATTTATTTAACATTATATAATGAAATTTATATCATATATATAATATGTTTCATTTATATCCATTATTTTTACCATCCATAATATTCTGTTATTAAAAATGAAAAACATCATCATGTGAGGTGGTGGTATGCATGTACGTTTGAAGGATGTTTTCATTTTCCATAAAATTCATAAGTAGATTAAAATGGGTTATATAATGAACATAATAAAATTTTATTAAATTGGAATTACTTATGTTATTATATCAAAAATTTAGGGTAGTTTTGAAGGAGGAAATTAAGAAATAAAAAAAACACTCAAATAAGAACAATACCTCTTCTTCAAAAAAAGATCCTTATATTTATATAAACAACCTTATTAGGATGGTATTATGATCAACCCATAACCTATAGGATGTGGGTAGGGATGTTATGAAATTATTTTTTAAGGGATAGGATGATCTAAGAGGCTTTTGATGTGTGTAAAATATAAGAGATGTGGTGATATTTTCTAGGTGAGGGAGAGGACACACTTGGAATTTTTCCAAATATTAACATATATTTAAGTCTTACTCTAGAATAATGGATCTAAAATGACTCGTATTAAAATTGAACATGATATTAGAGTCTTAATATGACTATAAAATATGTTTTTTATTTTTTTTAGGATATTTTAACCCATATCATTTTAACTTTAACCCTTTGAGCATGTTTTAACTCTTACCTTGGTAACTAAAATCTTTTTCTAAAGTTACAATCCATAATGACCAAAAAAGAGGATGATATATTTAAAAGAATTAACCTTATAATTAATTTTTCAAATCAATTTTTAAATATTAAATCTATAAAGTTAGTAAAATTTACTTCTAAAATCAAAACATATAACACGATAAAAAATAATTTTCTACATAAATACCTTTTGAGTATAAAAATGTTTTTATTCTAAATTATAGTATGATTTTGAAACCAATGACATTAATTTTATTACTTATAATTAAAAGTAACTAATAATATTTTAAATCCAATCAAAAAATATGAGAGTTTATAAATAATTGAAAATAATAGATAGTTTTCTTAAAAATCATTATTTTCAACTCTTCACCCAAAAAGATACTTTTTCATAATATTATCAAAAAATAACTCTAAGATAATTTTTACTTTCTGATATAAAAAATTATATCCTTTTTTAAATTTAAAATCTAAAATTTTGAAATTAAATTTTTGAATAAAACTGTATAGTGCATGGAACTAAATCTAGATAGAATAAAAATATTTTATGTTTGACTAAAAAATTACCTACTATTATTATAATAAATATTAATCTATGAAATATAAATCATGGATATTAATAAGTAATAAAATTTATCAATTATAAATATTACCTTGGTTGTAACATTTAAAATATAGGTTAATGGTTTAAATATGAATAATTTTGTTGGTTTTATATAAGTATATTGAAATTGATTAGTTAGTTTTGGTTGTAATGAATTTGGTATTTTGGAATTATGAAAGTGGATGATTTGAAACTAAAATTGAGTTTTGAATTATAAATTATTCCCTGGTTAAATTAAAACCAATTTTATTGATTTTATGAATATCATAAAGTTTGAAATTTAGATCCATGGAAATATATATAAATACTAGGATATTGTTATGGTGGTAAAGTATATAAGGATATTATTTTCAAGAACATAGATGTTTTTAGAAATAAATCTCTTAGTGTCTAGCATTGGTATTTATATTTAGGTAAATTCAATTTTTTTTGTTTTAAAATTAACACATCAAAATCATGGTGAGTGATTTAGAATGTGATATATTATCTTGGTGAAAAATTAGTCATTTTTATAGGTAGGTGTTTTCAATAGAAAGTGCTTGAGTTTTTTAAGGTATTTAAAACAATGTGATATTGATTATTTAATTACATGTGCCTTAATTATTTATCAATAATGATTTTTTTTAAACATGGAAACTTTATAGCGATCTGTCTTATCTTCTCTAAATTTTTATAATTTTTATTAAGAGAGTGATTATTTTCAATATTTTATGATGATTGGTATGAATATTTAGAAATGTTAATATGGTTAAAAAATATTTTAAATGATGTTTTTTGGAATTTTTAGGAGTTATTTTCATGGGAGGAAGTATTTATTTTCTAATAGGTTCCTAGTATTCTGATACCAAGTGCCTCATGAACTATCTAGTGGGGAGTCCCCAATGGGTTTTGACCAGGTAGCTAGGGGGTTCCTTAAGTTTCATGGTAGTTCCAAGTATTTTTTATAAGAGGTATAATTAAAATTTTAAATTTATAATTTAAACCCCTTTTCAGGTTTTCACATTTTTTATAGTAAAAACATGTCAGTGGAAGACTTATCGCCTCTCCTTCTACCCTTTATCTTCCAACTATAATCCCAGAAATCTAGGATATTTTTCTTTATCAATTAAATGTATTCTTTATTTTTCATATTCCTCTAATTTTATTCTTAGTTTCTCATTTATTTAGGTCTATTTGGATATGTTATTTATTGGTTATTCTACTAATAAATGGCAGATTCAATTCTGATTTAGATTGATTCCATATAAGGGAGTTAGACAAGTCCATGAAAATATATTTCCTTCTATTTTTCATTATTTTGACTAAGTATCATTTTTCAATAAATTTAATTGGTAACTTCATTGATTTATGTTTAAATTAATGCATGATTGGGATTTGTAATTAAGAGTTTTTATCATTACTCATCTTTTGATCTAATTAAATGTTTTTAGTAGATAATTTATGTTACTTTGCAATGTTATATTCTTTTTTATGCTTATTTATTATAGTTTAATTATTATGTAATGTTAACTTATTTATATTAATGTGACACTTTGAAGTTATTGGGTATTTTTGTGCTCAACAATGGATTATAAATGTAGGTGGTCTCAACACCCTTTTGGTTATTTAGTTTAGTTCAATTTTTTCCATCCACATTTTTTTCAATTTTTTTTTAATTCAATTTATGATTTTGGAAAAGTGTATGTCATTATATTTATATGTTTACCATTATCATAACATATATTTTAATTTTAGTGGTAATTATAATCATTTATATGGTTTTAATATTATATTTATTTCATTTCATGTTGTTCTATATTATAAATTATCAAACCATTAATTATTCCCCCATGATTATCAATAATATTCATGCCTAAAGTTTGAATTAAATAATTAGTTTTCCATTTTTATATATAAAAAAGGAATATTAGTTATTCTTATTTATGATTATATTACCATGAATAACTCTTGATATTTATGTTATACTCTGAATAACCAATTATTACCTCTTGTATTATGTTTCTATTTATGTATTATTCATCGATAAGAACATACCAAGGATTTATGTTTCGAATATGAAAATAATATATCATTATTTTTATGTATATACTGAATAAATTAGATATTAATGAATAAAACATAAACTTTAGTTAATAGGTTTCGTGGGTGGATTTGTAATTCTACCATTATGTGGATAAAATAAAAAAAAATATTTGTCCGTTATTTAGGTCTCTCATGTATTAATATTACCATACTAATGGTCCTAGAAATTCATAATCGGTTGGTTGTTCATTTTTGGATTTCTATCTATTATTGGGTTTCCTTTGGGATATTTGGGTACTACCATAGTTCTGTTGTGTTATTTTATTATATACCATAGTGACCTATGAGTTTTAGAGAATTTGTTTTATTTTTTATAGTACTGAGTAAGAGAGTGTACTTTTGGTGGGGTTTCATGTTGAGGGAATGTGGGAGGGTGTATCTTTTTTGGGACATAATTAAAAATATTTGGATTTATCCAAGATTTGAACTTATGTGATTATATAATTATGTTTCTTATATAGGTCCAAATTAAATAAATATATTATAATTTTATATTAATATCATATAAGATAATATATGTACTGATTTTTCGACAGACTTATATAGTCAAGTTTAAGGATTTTTGTGATGATTAACCATCATTTCATCAATAGAGAATTATGATACAATGATTTCTTGAAATGGTTATTTTTTATATTTGTGATGTAATTTTGGATGATTTATCATTTCATCTGGATATATTTTGATTCTTTATTTTGGTGATTAGAACTAGTTTTTTAAAATTGTGAACATGTCCTATATTATTGTGGGGTTTGTCTATCATGGGTGATGATGCAAACCACTTATGATTTACCATAAATATTTTTTTATAATAAATTTAGTTTGATTATTATGTATAATAATTTACATTGTTTAAGTTTTTTATGATTTACATGTAATCGGTACATTGACTTAATATTTTTAATGGATCATACATGTGCACTTATCCCTTGGCGACAGTTATGATATCTATGTTTTATTAGGTTTTGAAAAATTTATATGGAGTCATATCAAGTTAAGATTAATATTTTTCTATGATTTTATTCCTCCCAAATATGAAGGAGTCTAGTTTAGGGAAAACAAGTTTCAATATATGTTTATGTTCATCTCATTCAGGTGAAAATTATCCTAGGAGAGGATGGAATTCAATATATGATTATATTCCTCCTTGTGATGAGTGAGGCCTCCAATATCAGGATGGAAACACACACACACACACATAGAGATATATATGTGTGTTTGTGTGTGTGTGTGTGTGTGTTTGTGGATATAAATCTCATGTAGATGATATTATTTCCTATTATATTGGAATCAGAGTTTGTTCGTGATTTGGGTATGGATTCTCCTGGTGGGTTTCAATTATAAAATGTTCTTAAACATTTTAAAATTGATGAATGTTGTCCTGTTTATAGTTGTTATTATATAATTTTATTTCTACATATATTGTAAATTTTTAAAATAATCATACAATCTTTTAGTTAATTATCTATAATTTTTGGATTTGAGGACTCTTAGTGGATTCTATGAGGTATTTATACTTACACATTGCATGTGAACATTGGTGGGCATGTAATTTTATGTGTATTATTTTAGTTTCATAATATATGAGTATATTATCATATATTTATAGTTATTTTAAAATTAATTTTTCCTTGTAAGTTAGGTATCTACCAGATTATTGAGGGACATAGGCTACCATTTCTCGGAGGAGTCGTATCATATCACTAAATTTCTTTTTTATATTTATTGTTTGGTTATTTTTTGTATTATTATTCATGGTTATCTATTTGAAATTAGTTTCTAAACATATATTTGGATATCTATGTTATTATCATACTAGTACAGTATGTACTCCTCAGTGTAGGGGTTTTATTTTTAGGAATGTCTGATATAAGGATACATCATTATATTTTTTTTAGAAACTAGTATTTATTAAGGATTTCATATAATGAGGGTAAGTTATTACCCAATGATTCCTCCATAATCTTTTTTATGGTCTTGACCCCCAATATATCATGTAACCTTCATAGTGTATGTTTCTATCAAGTTTTATTTGATGTAAGATCTAGTTTAATACATTACATAATAGACCTCGACATTTCAATGGACCAGTTTACATAGAAAATAAAAATATAGAGATATAAAATAATATAGGTGAAGAATTATAAATATACCTCCAATTATCATGGTATTCCTTGATTCTTAAACTTTTTAATTAAATATTCCCCAAGTAATTTCATAGATCTCTTTCCACTTTTCATGGATTTTAAGGGTCAAATTCATTTAGGATTGTGATTTTATTTTATAAAATACTAGACTCTAAAATATGAATTCATTCAAAAGGTTACAAATATTTGTGATTAGTGTTAGGCATTACATGGGTAATTCAATAGACTATTCAAATTAATTTATAGTAATTTTTTTATTTATAGGCAAAAAAAATTAATGGAAATGTTTATCAATTTCTAAAATTACATTGGAGGTTGAATTTTAGCATCAATTCTTAAAAATCATTAATTTGAATAAATCTACATTAATCACTCTTGGAAATTTTTTATTTTTACTAAAATACATATAAACATGGATTTTTAGGCTCTAGATAAGTTAATAGGGGAATTTATTCATGTGAGTGACTGAAAATTTCCGTACTTCCATGTATAAATAATTGAATGAATGTTCGGTAGAAAACCAAGTCTGATAAAAATTGATGGTCATATATATATTAAATATGTATATTATTTTATATGGAATTCAATAATTTATCATTCAATAATATATAAAACATTAAGATTAATCTCCTTTTTACTAGATATATTTTTCCCTCAAATCACTGTTAATTATTCAATTTTTTTACCCAATGTAATATATCTTCCATAAAATGTGTAGTTTCTGGTATCTTTATCTGATAATAAAATTTTCAAATCAATAAAATTACTGGATATATATATTTCCTTCAAACTTGAGGTTTTTTAGGTGTTTTTATTATGATATGTGGGATATCATAAACCAGTTAGGTGGTTCTAGATCATGACTTATTTTAATGTTTACAACTCCAAAGGATTATTTTGACAAATAGAGTCATGATTATCCAGAAGATTTGGAATACATTCTTATTCTAACACTTCAATATATAATTTTTGTGTATTGTAACCTATACCATTATGGATAATATACATAATGTATTGGTTTCCCATATTATTCCTAATATAAAATCATAATAACAACATAGTTTTACAATGAAGAAAATTTTTTAAGGGGTAGTGACTATAAATAATTAAATGATCATGAATATATAAATAAGTGTTTAGTGGAAATTTTATATTTCTAGTCAACAAGGATAAAACATATAAAAATATTAAATGGGTAATAATTATTATTTTCCTCCAAAAATTTAGATTATTTGAATTTATTATTATTATTATATTCATTGTATTTTCTTTCCATAGTTCTCCGAGGATCTTATGAGAATGAAAATTTGTTTCATTAAATATATAAGGGGAATATAGCTGGGGTATAATCTATCTCGAGGAAATTTTATTTTTTCATAATATTTTTTAATATGAATCATAATCAACTAATCGATGGGTCATTAGGTTAATTTAAAGGGATTTATGTGTTTCTAGGTATTTAAAATTGTGACATCATAAATGATTTTATTGATTTTAATTATAGAAATAAATGAAATTTTATTCATTTAAAGTTTTTCCCTACACATTTAGTGTGCGAAGAAGATAGAATCTGAATTATAGAAAAAACCAACTAATTTTATATAAATTTTGTGTTTACTAGGATAATAATGATATTATTAGGGTGGGAATAAGGAGAACTAAATTGGGGGTGAATATTTTCTCATAAAATATTTTCCCAAAAAACAAATGTCACCCATGTTTATTAAAAAATAGTATAAAAAAATGATCAAAAAATATTAAGGGATGGGTAGATTTGTAAACAAATACCACATGGATATGAGGTATTATTTCAAGGTTTAAAAATTAATTATGAGTAGATAATTGTTTATGACCAATGGTTGATATCCTAGAACACATTGTCATTGTATAATTATATTAAATACTAGGGAAATGTATGATATCCCTAAACAATGTAAAAATTTTCTACTGAAAGTAAAATATGATGAATAATACATAATGGGTGTGAGAGATCATTAATTATATTTTTCATAATCATTAAGTGACTTTGATCCAAAAATGATATGTATGCCTTATTATTCTCTAAAACACAACCATTTAAACCAATTAATGACCTATAAAATGTTTTGGAAACTATCTTCTTCTAGATTAGAAGTGAAATAATATATATATATATATATATTATAGAAAACCACAGCATGGTGGTATGTACTATAACATGGTTTCAACAAGTGAATTGATGATCCGAAAAATGTGTTTAAAATACCAAATATTCTAATAATCCATAGGCTATTTCAATCTTTCCATACATATATTTGGTTATAACCATAATGTGGTAACATATAGTCTATAATTATGTTTTTCCTCCAAGAACATGGATCACAAAACCAAGATAATTTTTCTTCAAAATTATGGTACTTTGATGTGAATAATGACATGTTCATAATGAACATAGTGAATAGTGAGTTCATCAATCATATCTAATATCATCCATTAGAAAATATTAACTAACCACAAATTTTTTAATGAGTATAATCAATGCTTTCAAGATCTATCTACTGATTCTTCGCATTGTGGCCACCAGTGACTATTTACCTTCATTTTTGTTAACCATTATCAGAACCATGGTAAGTTTTTAGTCTCCCTCATGGGATGTTTTTATAATTCATTAAACTTGGCATGTTCTAGAAAAACTATTATATAGTTATCAAATGAGTAAGTATTTATAATTGTGTTGGTAATAAACAAGATGTGTTTTTTCTATGACGTATCGGATATTCCTCTCTCCTATAATTTCATCATTCCCTTTTAGATTATATGACATTAATTAATCTAAACTTAATCAATTATCTATTAATATTTAATAAATCCATAAGTCAATTTCATAGCTTATGAGTCAATAACATAGAAAAAAGTCATTTTATGATCCAAATGTGTGATTTATCTAAACACCATATTACTGAATAAATCAATAATTATTAAATATCACCATATATTAGTGTATAGGACTCCATGTCTCATTCAGGATTTTTAGTCTCCACATTAAATCCTTCAACCCTTTTTAGAAATCTTCAATATCACCCATAATATCTTTTATCAACATGTAATTAACTCAAAAAGAAATTACATCATGTCAACTCAAGTCTCCTAATCTAAGGAAACTTACACTAAACCTTATATACTACTTTTTTGTCACACCCTAGATTTTTTCTCTATTGTTTTGGTTGAACAGTTTTTCTTTGGATTTTCTCTCGAATTTTAGCTATTTTGGATCCAAATTTTGAGTTTTGGGCTATTTACTGTCTATTTCACAGTTTTTACATATGGTCAAGGGGAAATTGTGTAGACTCTTGATGTTGAGTCTATTTTTAGTTTATTTTCCTCTTACATGGTTAGGGTTTCATGGCTAGCACAGGGCTATATTAAAATCGTACATCTCTTAGGTGTGATCATGTGGGTATTAGGGTGTCCCTAAATGAGGGTGTATGGATTGAGCATGGTTAGTCAAAATCATGCTACAAGTATATGCATGGCTCTAAGATTTTTGACATAACCAAACCGCATGATCTATGTACAATTTCCCAAACCGCACATCCAAACCATGTGGATCACCTATGATTACAGTAAGGGATGCACGATTGGTGAATAGTTTCCCAAACCATACAACATTACCATGTGAAATGCCTGGATTCTTTAAAATTTTATTTTTACCATTTTTCCTCCTTAAATTTTAACCCCAATACCCCATACTTTTCTTCCCCTATTGGATTGTGTGACTCAAGTGAAGCTAATACCTTCTTCCTCACATCTCCCCTCCTCATAAAATAGTGGAATCAATTGGTTTCTTCATATTTTGGGGGTGATTTATCACTGTTATTCTTGGGTTTCTTTGCCTCTTTGAACCCTTGTAGAGTTGTATTGGGTTGTCATTGACCAAGCGCCTTGATTTTGAGGTAGGTTTCACTTTGAATATGGCATTTAAATTTAATAAAAATTAATTTCTATTTATTATCACCTTGTTCTAATATTTATTATTGATATGTGATGTTTATAATAGTTATTTTAAATGAAATCAAGTTGTTTTCCCCTTAAAATTAGCTTTTGTGGAATTGTTTTATGTGACATCACACACCAAGTGTTTGATAAAATTCCTAGTAGGACACTATAAGTAGTTTGTGGTTTCTAAATGGTTTTTTGGTTTTCTAAATGTGTTTTAAAGATATAATTAGGTTTTCAGTGGTGTGTTGCGATCTCATTGAAATGGTTTTTCATTCAAAGGATGTGTGAAGCCCGTTTGGAACCTTTGAAAGTGGTTTTAATTAGAAAACTCTCCTTGGGATACCCATTTATTACTTTGTTAATGCTAAAGGAAATGGTAGGTCCTTGGTATGAGACCTCCCTTGGGAATTTAAAGTTGGAAGGTAAGGGATTATTCCATGGATTGGTCTTTAGGGGTGATGCTTGTGTGTGTTTATTATGTCTATTCCTTATATATATATATAGTTAGTTAGTTGTGTGGAATTTCTTAGCTCACCCACACTTTATAAATAACATGGTAACCTAGCATAACTAGCAGAATATCCAAGAATTTTTGATGTACTTGTTTAGGATTATGCTTTGGCTAGTGGACCCCTAGAATGGACACACTCTACTTTGGGGATGATGACCCTAAGTTTGGCTAGGTGGGGTATGACTGAGAATTAGAGTTATTTGATTGAATTAGGTACACTAATAGTATGGATCATGTTACACTATGTTCTATACTCTTCTATAAGTTCCTGGATATTCCCATGTATATTTTCACGTGTTTATCTATGGAGGATAATTTGGGCATCTCATCCAGTATGGTCACTTGAGTACTACTTTCTCATTTCCCTCTATTTGGTATTGTCTCTATTTATTTTCCTTAGTGGTTTTTATCCCTATAAAACATTAATATTTGGTTTTTCTTAAATATATTCATGAAAAAAAATTATAATATTACTCTCACTCCTTTTCTATCTCCATCTTCCCCTTTATTTTTAAATTATTAAAACTTACCTTTTATGAAAAAAATTAAATAAAGAGGAAAATGGACCATTATTTGTTTTAAAAATGAATGTATAAAAAACCTATATATATATTTATTTATTTATTTTAAACCTTTAGTAAATGAATCTTATATTTAAAGGAAATTCATAATGAATAGTTTTACTTGGTCATGCATACTGAGTTTTAATACTCATGCATATACTTCTATTCTTATTTTTAGATTTAGGTGCGGGTCTTGTTTGGTTTCAATAGTCATGGAATGATGTTGGGTTTTGGGTTTGGTGAGTGACCCTTAGGGTCACACATATATCTATTTTCCTATCAGGTTCATCTTTATTTTGTTTTTAGTTTATATTTTATTATTCTTGTTGTTTAGATTATTTAATATTTAGATGCTCATTTATATTTATGTTTCATTTTGTTTATTAATTTGTATTAAATTGTTCCCACTATCTCTTTTTGATTAAATTGGTGCTTTTTATCACCCTTGGGGGAATGAGAATGCACCTTAGGGGTGTCATGGGTTGGCTCGTGTGACCAGTTCAGGGTGGACCAGAGTTGGATCATGACAAACTGGCATCATAGGATACATTATTTAGAGGACCTACCTTTCATAGCACCCTTTTTATTTGGGATTTTAAGGTAAAAGGAGTAAGATTTTTATAACTTTGGGTGTAGGTATAAATAATTGTATGGCTATCAATTCTAGTGTTAAACCATGGGCTACCATGGAAAGTTGGGTTTTGAGTTTGGTCTTTGGATGTGGTATTCTATTTTTTTCTCTATATTCCTTGATTTTAGTTATTGATGTTCGGTTTATTTATCTCCCATAGATTTTTAATTGGTTGTTCTATATTTTTGGAATGAAATGGGAGTTGGGACAGTGGATTTATGTGGGGTTAAAGAGTCTAGAAATCCATGGGGAGACTAATAATGTGGTCTTGAATAAATCTTTATGGCAGTGGTGTGGATAGAATATAGACACCAAAAATATGGCGAAGTCACCCATTGTCACTAGTCCCCACATGAAATTTATTTTGGGTCTTTCTTGATTTAAAAATTATTTTGAAAACCTTATTTCAAATTATAAAACTAGAATTTTAAATAGTGAGGTGTTGGTTTTTCAAAAAGATAAATGAGTTTTTTTTCAAAACTATTTAAGCAAAGTATTAGGAAATGGAATTATAATTCAAAATACTTCCAATTAAAAGGGTTTCAAAAAAATTTCATTCCACATTTTCAATTTTAAAATCTACTATGAGATATTTCAAAGGGGTATTTAGGGCTTGTTTTAAAGTGAGTAGTTTTATTGGAAAAGGGTTAGATTTATTGATGGAATTAAAGGGGTTTTTTGTGGAATGGAATGGATTATAGTGTGGAGTTTTATAATGGTTTTTATGTGGTTTTTATCAATATTTTTGAAAAATATTTGTGTAATTTATTGGTTGGTTTATTTTTATGTCTGTTATTTAATTATGATGAATTTTTTAAGGTGTGTTAGTTTGATTGATATTTTTTTTCTTATTGTTTATAGTATTCCCTCACCAAAGATTAGATGGAAATTATTGGTGAAAATATGGGTGGTTCACTATTTTTGGACCCTCTGGTTGATCAATTTACATACTTCCTCCTTAATTTTTATAATTTGAACCCTTCCCTCTTTTATGGTCAAGAGGATCCTTTTAAAGCAGAATAGTAGATGAAAAAAATAAAAAGGATCTTTATTTTCCTTGAGTTTTCTGAGTCTCTAATAGTTAATTTTTCTACCATTATGATTAAATGTCCTTTTTGGGAGTGGTTTAATTCATACATTAGGACTAATCATTTAGAAGACCATTCCTAGGGGTTCTTTAACGCCTCGTTTATCTAATAGTACTTATCTGGGGCTGTGAAGGTGGAAATGGTGATAGAGATGTTCTTCCATCAACAAGGTGATGGATTGGTTTTGGAATTAATTCATAATTTTTTGGATGTATTACCTTATCCCCCAGAGTTTTATAAGGATGATTACCTTAAATCTCAACATTTTGAGAATGGGATTCATCATGATCTTCAGTCGAGGGTGATAAATTTGATGAAATATCCTTTATAGATGTGGTGAAAAAATCTATTTATGTTGAGGTCATATTAGTGGGGGTTATCTAGTTATAAAATTATCATTTATTCCCTATAATAGGTTAAGGTAATTCTAGTAAATATATGGGAAATCATCTTGAAGATGATTCAGCTTATAGTGGAATTAAGAGGCCTTCTGATCTTTTGTCAGCTACTTCTGGGAATAAGACCCTAGTTTTTCATCAATTTGGTTGGTCAGGTCATAATAATCCTTCATGTCCAAGAGCTCCAAATATATTTCATGTTTTTGGTTGTTTAGGACATGTCTATAAATTATGTAAGGGTGTTTCTTGAAAGAAGAGTGGAGTCAAATCCACTCCCTCAAAGAATTACATAGTTTAATCAAATGAACCTTGTTTCGGTGTGAGTTCGGCTTGATTTTTCTAATGTAAATTATCTTTTCATTGTTGTGGTTGTTTCTTTTGATGTTATCTTTGGTTTGAGATGAAAAAGGAGGTTTTGTATATTTTTTAAAATTTTGTTTTAATGGGAAACACATTTTTGGAAATTATGGATCTTATCATCGGGAAGTGGAAGATTGTTCTATTGTGTGTCATGTTTCTATTTTTTAGTTCCTTCTATAAATAGTGGGTGTTTGTTATTATTTGGAAAATTGTAATTTGATTGGTGGTATTAGTTTGGTATTGGGATAGAATACTAATAGATTGGGGAGTCCACCATAGCCTCTTGATTTTGTTAAATATAACATGTTGTCCTCATTTCTTATCTTCTCTAGAGAAGGTTTCAATTGGTTATACCTTGTTCTCTCAAGTAATTTGACATTGAGTTTTCTTTATCCTCTATAAAACATTGGTCTCTTGGAGAAGGCATGATGGTTTTGGTAGGTCCTTGGGCTTGTGGAATGGTATCTTTATCATTCTTTGAGATGTAGTTTGAGTAAAAGGGTTTATTTTGAGTAGGGATGTGAGTATTGTATTAGTGGTGGTTATTGTATTCTCTAGTTTAAAGAGTTTAATTTTGTGTGAGTGTGAACCTTTTTCTTTCAATACTATCAAATAGAAACAATCAGGCTTTTATGGAATAAATCATTATGTTGGGGAGTATTTTTGCACCCTAGTTTTTATTTTTTTCTCTTTTATTTTTACTGATCATTATTTATTTGGATTTTCTATTAATTCTTGGGTGTTTATGATCAAAATATTGAGTTTTGGGAGGTTTTTTCCCTATTTAATGGTTTGTATTCATGTTCAAGGGGAAATCATGTGTCCTCCTAATGTTGAGTCTATTTTCATTTCATTTTTCTCAAACATGGTTAGTTTCTCATGGGTAGACCACAACTAGATTAAAAAAATGTGGCTCCTAGGTGTAACCATGAGGGTCTTGGTGTGTGCCTAGATTAGGGCACACAATATGAGTGTGGTTAGTCCAGACCATAAAAAAATCATGCACATGGCCCTGCAGTTTTTGATTGAACCAAACCATACAATTGTTGTAAGGTTTCCCAAACCATGTGTCCAAACCATGTGGGTGTCATGTGAGTCCATGAAGAGACACATAGTTGGCATTCAGTTTACCAAATTGTGAAACCTAACCATGTACAATACCTAGATTCTTTAAAAATGTATTTTTACTATTTTACCTGTTTTAATTATAACAACCCCCCCCCTCTTCCCCTCTTGGATTTTTTTGACTCGTGAGAGGATCCTTCCTTCTTCATCACACCCACCCTCCTCTTACAATGGTAGAATTATGTGATTTATTCTAGTTTTGGGGGTCATTTATCAATGTTCTTCTTGGGTTTTTCTACATATTTGGACCCTATTAAAGTTGTATTGTGTTTTTATTAACCAAGATCCTTGAGTTTGAGGTATGTTTCCTTTTTAATTTGGCCTTAAAATTTAAGAAACATAAATTATTTATTGTTCACAACTTTTTTTGATATTAATTATTGATATGTGATGATTAGAATAATTATTTGAAATTAAATCAAGTTTTTTTCCCATGAAATTAGATTCTTTGGAATTTTTTTATGTGGCCTTATTCACCAAGTGTTTGATAAAATTATTGATTGATCTTTATAAGTGTTTTTGGGTTTCTAAAAATTGTTTTGGTTTTTAAATTTTTTCTTAAAGATTTATGAAGTTCGAATTGGATTTTTGGGATCTCTTTGAAATGGTTTTTTATTAAAATGATACATGAGGATCAGTTGGAACCTTTGAAAGTGGTTTTATTTAGAAAACTCTCCTTGGGATATCCCTTTCATTCATTGTTCATGTTATAATAAATAAGAGGTCCTTAGTATGAGACCTCCCTTGTGAATTGATAGTTGGAAGGAAAGGAATTATACCTTTGAGTAGTGTTCAGGGGTGATTCTTGTGTGTGTTTCTTATGTCTATCCCTTCTATATATATATTTGGTTATTTGGAATTTCTTAGATCACCCCCAATTTAGACATGACATGGTAACCTAGCGTAGATATAGAAATATCCATGAACATTTCTTACACTATTTTAAAATAAAACTTTGGCTAATGTCCCCCTAGTATGGTCCTGCATTTCTTTGGGAATGATGCCCCTCAGTTAGGTCGGGTATGGTACTATTGAGCATTAGGGATTTTTGATTTCATCATGCATGCCAAAAGGATAGTTTAGGTTATAGTATGTTATATACTTTCCTCTAAGCTCTAGGGTATTCTCATATAAACTAGCGCTCATTTATCTATGGTGGATAATTAGGGTATCTCGTCAAGTATGGTCACTTGAGTAATAATTTCTTATTTCCCTCTGTTTGGTATTGTCTATATTTATTTTCCTTGGTGGTTTTTATCCCTATAAAAAATGAATTTTTTGTTTTTCATAAATTTTTTCATGAAAAATGTTTTGGAAGATTACTCTCACTCCCTCTCTGTCTCCCTAATCCATTTTAATTTAAAATTATTAAACCATTCCTTTTTAGAAAAACCTATTTTAAATAAAGAGGAAAATGGGTTGTTATTTTTTTTAAAGGAATGTATAAAAAATATATTTATATATTGTATTTTAAACCTATAGTAAATAAATATTTTATTTAAAGTAAATGCATATGGAATGGTTTTACATGGTAATTCCTACTGAGTTTTAGTACTCAAACCTATACTTTTATTATTATTTTTAGCTTTAGGTGATGGCCCTGCTTGGTTTCAATCATTATGGAGTGATATTTGTTTTTGGGTTTGCTGAGTGACCCACAGGGTCACATAGAGATATTTTTTGTTGTTAGTTTCATATTTGATTTGTTTTCATATTTTGTTCTATTGTTCATTCTATTTAGTTAATTTTATATTAGGCTACCCATTTATCTTCCCATTTCATTTTTTATTTATCTTGTGAAAAATCAATCTCACTATCCCTCATTAATTCCATTGGTGTTCATTACCACCCCTTTACAATTGAGAACATGCCTTGGGGGTGTTACAAGTTGGCTTGGGTGACCATTTTAGGGTTGACTAATATTGGTTCGTGAAATTTTTCATCTCCCTGTATATTTAGGAATTATTTATAGGAATCATCCTCCTTTTCAAGATAAATTCTTCCATGATATTCTCTTCTTTGTAAAAAATAAATGGAATAAAAAAGGAAAAATATAAACCTTGTATTCACAAGGTATTAGAGATATAATTCACTCCTAATAACAATCTCTTATAGTATAATTCATCACTCATTTTAGGATTCATAAAGATATATGGATCTTAGAACTTTTTTGAATAATAATCCAATTAGAGCTCTCCAAATTGAACCTCCTCATTGTTAAGATGTTATTTAATCACAATATATTTATAAATTTATAAATATCACCAAATACTTCAACTAATTTATTTCAATTTGGTTGTGACACCTAATGAGTAATACATATATTACTATAACTCTTATGTTATCATGTTGTGATTTTATACAAATCAGTTTTGTTATATATTGTGATATTGAAATATTCTAAACATCCATTATACTTAATATGGGTAAATTTTATTTCTTTGTGTTCTAAACAAGTCATATTCCTCCAATAAATAATTTCCCTTTAAAATAGAACATTTAATATCCAAAATCACCTTACCAATAAATAATTGAATCATAATAGATATGATTAGAATTATTTTTCTCATACCTCAATCCAAACAAAATGTTTTTTTGATATAATGAAATATCTACTTTATTACCATAACATGTAAATATTGAGAAGTTTTTTTAAATCATATACATAATTTAATAATATATAAAATTTAT
Source organism: Viscum album (assembly GCA_963277665.1). Classification (NCBI taxonomy): domain Eukaryota; kingdom Viridiplantae; phylum Streptophyta; class Magnoliopsida; order Santalales; family Viscaceae; genus Viscum; species Viscum album. The sequence goes on along the minus strand of OY728136.1, from coordinate 510,011,416 downwards.
AATCTAAAATCTCTCAAATAAAAGAAACTACATATCAATCATTTAAACTAATTCTGATTAGCACCCTTTCCATCATCATCTTTGGATAATTTAATACCACTAGATAAAAATAATATATTTCCTGTGATTGTTCCATTCCAATCATTTTTAATAACTGAAGCCCTTATTTTCTATGTTAATGATATTTATAATATGTTTTTACACTACTCGCATACCCAAGAAATTTTTTGTCTCTCAAATAATTTATATTTCTAAGAATTTCATTATTTGGAAAGAAATTTTTCTGAAAATTCCAGTTTGTTTCTAGAAAAATTATGTAATCAACAAACACCATCATAATTAGTGAGTTAGTGTTGGATTATTTGAAATATATATTTTTATTGAACACAAATATACCGTATATAGCGATCTTCATTCCATTGATAAATTTTCATTAACATTCTTTGGGATCTTGTTCAATCACCTGGATTTTGTTATTCAGTTCTCACACTCAAGTGTCTCAAATGTCAAGGATAAATCCCTATTATTATTCTATGTATAGATATTCATCATGTTTTAAAATCATGAATTATTATTTTGAATCCATTTAGAATATCTTATAATTATTTATAAAAAACTTAATATGAATGATTATTTTCCTTTAAAATCATGAAAATATAAACAATGTTTCACAGAAATCAACACCATCAATTAGAAAATATAATTTATAAACAGAATAATATTTTTTTATTATACCTAACCAATATAATTGAGTTAATTTTAGAAAATAAAATTTGTATCTATCATTATTTTCCACTTTTGATTTGGATATAGCTCCTAATTTTCATTATTTAAAATATGATTTAATTATTCCATCATATAAGAAATACAATATTTGTTTTATAGTTTATAATCATTAATTTTTATTCTTATTATGGAATTAATCTTGATTTATTTGAATTATATAGGAATCTTTATATTTCAACACATTAATTATTATCTCTAGTTATATTTTTAACTATAATTATGTTTCATAAGTAATAAGAACATAGATTCCTTATGTTGGCCTTATTAATTAAATTAAATTTTAGATTTAAATTTTATACCTTAAAAACCAGTGGTATCAAATAATATTTCACCTTGATGATTATTTTTTTATAATTAATCATAATAAATTTCATTTTTAATCTATAATTATATTCTTAATGATATATTATCCTCAATTATAATAACCTCAATTCTACACAAAATCCTATTCAGATTTTTTTTATAACACCAATAACACCTTTGAATAGGTTTATGACTAATGACAATACCTTCTCTCTCTATTTTATAGAATTTAATAAAATTTCTTCCACTGATCATGATAAAAAATTAGAATTCTATCACATTCAATATCTCAATATTATTATTCCTTATAAATAAAATTTCTTAAGGTATGTTTACTAAATTAGGGTGAAGAAGTAAGATATTTGGAACATATATATCTATTATTTTAGTTTTTCATCGAATAAAATTTCATGTTCCATAATTCAAAAATATTTTTCTTCCCATTTAAAAAAACATAGTTCTTCTACTATACTACCACTTTTTGTTGAGGATTGTATATAGATATATAAAAATTAATTATTTTGTGATTCTTATTATATGAAATAAAGGTCCAATTTATTTTTTCAGATCTATTTTAAAATCAATATCATTGGAAAATATATCATGTTTTCATTTCAAAATATTCCAAACAACATTAAAACTTATAAAAAGCCTTTAATTTACATGAAATATATGAAACATAATTTTAATGATAAAAATCATCAATAAAAATTAAAAAACCATATCTAAAATGGTTTTTTTTTGAATCATCAAAACTAATACATATAAATATATGAGTTCATGTGGCCTCATCATTTTTACCTTTTTGAGTTTTTTAGTTTTATTCACTATCTTTCCTTTATAAAAAACTTCCCAAGAGTTTCTCTAATCAATGTTTAGATCTATAATATTTATAACAACATCATAATGAACTAGTATCCGAGTATTATTTTGATCTATGGGACCATGTTGTTAATACCATAGTTTATTCTACAATTAAAAAATAGTGTTACAAAAAAATCATTACATATTTGAAATATATTTCAACATGTTCATTATCATACCATAATTATTTTTCCATACCTAAATAAAATAATAATAAAACCATTATATTGAATGATAACATCTTTCCAATGTAGAAAAATTCATACACATATAATAACTTATTCTATAACCCATAAATGAAGTTAAAATCCTTCGGAAAAAATTTTACTCATTGATTTGAGTTCATCCAATGCATTTTACATTCAATGAGATATCATTTCCGAATGTTATATAACCTTCACAATATTTTTGAATATTTTTAATTTTATTTTTACTTATATTCATGTGTTATGAGAACCAAAATCAATGATCTAATTCCTTATATTCATTGATTCTTTATATTAAACCTACACCACTCATGCATCATCTTGATTATTGTTAATATTATTTAGAGATGGAAAGATATTATTTTTCATTATTTACTCTATTATAATTCTAGGAATGTTCATTATAGTGAATCCTACTTGTTTTCATCCACCATAGGTATCCTTCTATATATACAAACTATTTTTCATTTTCACTTATTCTCAATTATGTTGTAATGGATTCCATCTAGAATTTTTTAAGAATATCTCACTCAAATCATGCCCAGACCATGATTTAGAGAATAAAATGTTATACCAAAACAATTTATTCTATGTTTATTTATAGATAACAATATGAAAATATATATTAATATAAAACTTTACACATCTTCTTGATATTTTTTACTCAATATACCACATTTCCTTTTTCATTTTTTAAACTCCTATGATTTATTTTTGAATCCTCATGAAATATTTATCATTTCTTATTTAAATATTTTCACTTGGGTTGATTATCTAAATTCTTTTTCTACTACCACAAACCATTATAATTATTAATTTTTACTTAACTATTTGATACATTAATGTGCGCATTAACTTTTCTAAATGAAGTTATTTCTTCATTACCCTAATTATCATCACCTTAATCATTTTATCTACACCCTAATATGTCTAAATGGAGTTATGGATACATATTATGACATTCACTAAGTACTAGAGTGGAATTAAAAACATTCACCTTTAATATTGACAATTCCCCAACTAAATTTAAAAAATTATTAAAATGAAAACTGTATATTCATATGAGAATTTTTTTGATTCATGTATTCATGGATTAAGTTAGTAGACAATGTCAAACCTTATATTTATTATAGTTATTATGTAATCATGAAGACTATCACTTTTAGTAATAATAAAATTGGTATCATTATACATCCTCAAAAATTCACCTTATTTATCAATATCCATTTAAATATTTGATATATCAATTGATTTTGGAAGATTTAATTAATCTTATTGGGTTTTTGAACATTTTTATGGAGAAACATATGTTTATATATTACTTGAAACTTCTTCTACATTTCTTGCTCCTTTTTTTATCTTCATCAAATTGTTATTAACCAGAGTTTTTTAAAATAATTTGAGTGTTCCATGAAATCAAGAAAACTTTTATCCTCTAAGTATTCATCTTACTCTTCACATTTATCATCATAAGATGACACTTCTTCTTCAGATAAAAAATTCCCATTTCCTAAATTATTATCAATTCAATTTCCAGAAGAGAAATAACTTTTTCTAAATGCAATAGGTGCCTTGTCTTTCTTCTTTGAATAACAACTTGGATTATCATCCTTATCATCAACATTATTCATCTAAAAAAATTGGAAAAAAATATCCAATAATTATATAATTACATGATTTATTAGTTATTTTATTATTTCACCTACCATTGTTGATTCAAAACCCATTGGATATAAATTATGTAAACTCGTTATTATTCTTCCAATACTTGATAACATCAAGTTAATTATCATGATACCTATTTTTTCATTTCACTTTAGACTCTGATTAATATTTTCATATTTATTATTTCAAATGGTTCATCAAATTTTAATTGATACTGAATTTCAATAAGGTTGTGATTGAATGAAATCTGTTGTCTGGATTCACTAACCAGGCTTGACAATGTCCTTCCTAAATCTAGTTATCCTCAATGGTATAGTTGATAGGATTTTTAGTATCATGGGTATTGATGATTGTACGCTATAAATGATATGTGATGTTTTTTCACATATTTCTATCAAAATTCATATTTCACAACACCTTTAAATTCGAATAATCTTCATAGTCGATGGGGAAAGGGGATTTTAGAAGTGCATTTTTTATGATAATATAATTGGTTTCTAGTCATTTTTTGGTCTCTATTGTCACTGAACTTCCAAATGATAACTTCATAGTAGATGTGAATAGGCTATAATAGGGGAACCCCTATCTCCCGAATATTATTCAGAAGAAAATGGTGAACCTACTATTGATTTCTCTCTTATTAGTTTCACTGATTTTTTGGATTTACCTCCAAATATCAACATACAAACCCATAAGGATGCAATGGATGATGCTCCCACTATATGTATGCCCCTATCCTCTATTTTTTATTTTCCTTATATTACCCTTGATTTTAGTGATCATAAAGGGTAATCCATAAAGTTTTTGGCGGATGATCAAGTCATGGATCAAGTATGAAAAGTGTATCCTGCTCTTGCGTACATTGTTTGAGTATTTTCAAGAACGGATTGTAATAGTGATGTTAGTACTTGTAATGTTTCTTCCTACAGTTCCTTACCTACTGGATGAAATAGATTCTGGGTGTACTCACTTACCTATGTGTATCATGAAGTTGGTGGAGTGGTTTTGGATAAGTTGTAGGCTATTGTGTTCTATATGGTGTCCCTTTCGATCTCATTCCATATTCTTGGGAATGAAGGCACTAAGAAAGTCCCTGAAAATCGTACCCCTTGAAGCAAGATACCAACAAAGAAATGGAAGCAGTCATAGATCACTAACCTTGGTATTAACTCTGTAATCAATTGAAAAATAGAATTTGGATAATTTTTATGTCAAAACGTGCACTAATTCTAAAAAACACCTTTTTAAATCATGGAATGTGATTTTTTTTACATTCATTGTGAGGTGGATGCTTAAACTATTTATTCCTTTCATAAAAACATTCTTTAATTGTAATATAGTATTTTTTTTCTACCACCATGGGATGTGTATAATTTTAATGAGGGTTCCAACTCTATCCTAATAGTTTCTTGTAAATAATCTTAAAAAATAGGTTAGTAAACAAATAAATCTCATTCTCCACCTTTTATTTTTAAGAGTAGTTCATATTATCATTTCAAAATAAATTGAGATATTATTGAGATTTTTAATTATGGAATTATCATTGTCATTTTCTTTGAATGATAAAAAATTATTTTAAAATTTTATTAGTATAATTCAATGAAATTTATTTATAAAAAATGAGTTTCCATGTGTTCATCTATATCTAAAAATATCTCTAATAATATTATTTACCAATATATAAATTCATCAATTGATTTATCATCAACCACAATTATGTCCTCAAATTTTATAAAAAATGTATAAAATTATAACACTACCACATTTTTATCATATTCATGGAGATTATCTAATTTTTTAGATATATCATTTTCTATTTTAAAACTAATTATCCATGTAGGTTCTTTCTCTCTGATATATGAAAATGATTTCTTAAGAGAAATTCCATTGGTTTCTAACAATATTTTGATACAATAAGTTAGAATTTGTTCTTATTCCAAGGGGTTAAATATATTTTCTATAATTTCGTGAATTTAAAATCCAAATGAAAGATTGTATAAAACCACCCTCTCCTACCAATGATGAAATACTTTTTTGTTGAACATGAGAACACCCTAGATGTTGAAATAATTTATACTCACTATGATATAGTCTTAAATAGAAATGATATGAATAATTGATAATAAGGAAAATAATTCATTGAGGAAACATTATATCATATAATAGTTAATATTTATAGATAGATAGTGAGGATCATTGAGTAGGGTGTGAATTTATGCTCAATAAAAATATTTTCATTGAAAACATTTCTCTCTTTCTAGTAATTATATCATATAAAATAAAAATAAAAAAATAATGAGAGAAAACTATAGAGAGAAACATGACCCAAAACTAAGGAATTTTAATATGTTTCACACACTCATTATGAGTGTTTATCTGATGATGATTAGTGGGAGGTGTCCCATGTCACATTCCCAATGTATTATTACCCAAAAAAGAAGTTAAAAGAGTACAAATATAATCATAAAACCTATATAATATATATTTGGATAGATCAATGAGAATAATAGTCATATATGAGTAAGTCTAAGTATGAATGACCTTATTTCATCCTTCTCAAGATCCTTTGATCCACTGAAGATATGTGTTGCATGTTCCACTCTCACATATAGTATTATTTTATGTTTGGGTATATATATTTTTAGATTCTAAAAAAAATCTCCCAAATATATATAATGAGAGATATAGTGAGAGTTAAATAATCCAAAGAGTAGTGGAATATACCACAATGCAGTTTCACTTGGTAAATAGAATATCCAAAAACTACTATTGAAATATAGTGCTTTCATTAAATCTATACATTATTTCCATATTTCCTTTCTAAAATTTTAATAAAACAATAAAATGGTGACCAATAGTTCATGATGTTGTTTCTACACAAAGATTCAAAATCATCAAAACATTATAATTTTTCCTCTACACCATGTTATCATTGAAGAATCCATGAGGTAGTTTTTCAAAATGTGGTGAAAAATAACATCAATATTCTTTTCTAACATCCTCTACTAGACCATGCTGACTAAAAGAGTATATTTTTATGAGACTATTATGTTGTTTCAAGAACCCCATTATTTTTCCCCTCCTCATTTACACCCAAAAGTATTTTATTTATCTTTAAGGACCATGGATATAACCACATATTCTTTTCAATATTCCCCAAAGTCCATTTTAATAATTCATTAAAACTATTGTGTTTTGAAGCATACTATGAAATGGTATTCATATGAATATTAATTTTTCATTATATTATTCAAACCCATGAATGGGTTGGTGGTTTTCTATGCAAAGGAAGCTAGATTACAAGAATTTCACTATTCAATTCTGTACTATTAAACTATAATTTATTTCAACATAATCACTGATAGTTTTTATAATAAATGAAATATTCAAACACGTTTTTTGATAATAAATATAAAACTCAAAAAAAATAGTTGAAGTATTCTAATGTGAGAGTTATCTAAATACCAAATTAATTGATAAATTAATTTTTGTCATATAAATAAATATCTTAGTATAAATAACATTACTTTGTTGATTAACTCTCATTTTGGGATCCTCAATCTTCCATATGAATCCTTTATTATCTTTCAAGTATCTTAAAATCATCAAGAACATTGGCATAGTATACCTATGGAGATATTGTCATTAGATTATTTTAGAGATCCAATATTTTTTATAAGTATCTAGATTCACTTCTGTGATAGGCTTGTGGATAAAATATTATGACACATCATGTTGTCACTTTCTTGGTAGTAACCTCATAGTTGTTTTCCCCTTTTAGTTCAGGGTGTTTCAGATGGATTTTTTGAGTTTTAAGAGTTTTTTACAAGGGTATATGGTTAAGTATCATAGTTTATAAACCATGACGTAGAAACAAAGATGCATATGTATGGTGGAAAGAGAGGAGTTCATTTTCTACACATGATTAAGAAAATAGTGTGGGAAAATCATGTGTCTGGGGTTTGAGGCAGTGACAGACACATGATCTTCAAATAGTTTGGAAAACCATGTGGACTACCCAAGTTGGGGTATTTTTTTCTTTTACCCTCATTTTTAATTAGTTTCTTCCATCCGAAGACAATCCATTTGACCCACTCAACCCAAAAACCTTCTAAGGTCTTCTCCCACCTTCTTTAAGCTTCCCCAAGTAGATTCAAGATGGTTTCATGGTGATTCTTCACCTAGTTCAAGAGTTTAGGGTTACCTTCTCCTTATAATTTGGTTTTATTTTATTTTCCTCTTCTCCTATAACCCTAGTTTACATATTTTTATGATTTACATGGTTAGGTATTTAATGGACTTGGTCTTTTGGGTTTTGATATCTATGATCCATAATAGTAGTTCCTTTATAGTGGATTTCATCGAAGGTGACAAGGTTCCACCACTTGAGGTAGGTGTTTCCATTTAATTTTATTTTATTTAATAGTTACATTGGTGAATAATGTTTTAAAATCATGTTTAAACTAGATAATTGTTTTTGGGCTATCTAGGGTTAATTTTTTAAATCTTTCATTGACTTGGTTTGGTTTCCATGTGGCACTTGGTTGGAATTTCATGTTTTAAATGGTTCTTTGTTGAAAATGGGTGTTTTATGCGTTATATAAGTTGATAAAATTCCAAGGATGGTTATAATTGGTAACGAACTTGTTCATTTGGGTTTTAGTCCAAACATGGGTTTTCAAAGAGAGTTTTTCTTTTGTATTCAAATTATTCCCATTATTTTTAAAGGGTGGTATGGTTTTAAAAATTAAAGTGGAATTACCTTGGTTTCTTATTATGATTTTTTATGTTTATAATGTGATTTGGGATTGTGTGTGAATTCCAAAAAAAATAAAAAGGTATTTCCAAGTGTATATGATGTATATATGAAAAGTGAAGGCATGATTGGTACTTTGTTATGTGATGTTGATTGTGACCATGTTGATCCCCCTTATGTTCTTGATGATGTACATACTTATCTATGTAATAGATTATTTGTGGTATAATTCATGGTGTGATTATGGGTTGGGATCATTTTTAGGGAACTGTTATGTGGTAATAATATGATTTTGATGGTATCCCTTAGGTATTGTCATTGTTATGCGATGTCATGTTGTTCATGAACCATTGTTGTTTCTATTTCATAGGGAAACTACGTCTAAAAAGTGATAAGTAGTGGAAAAGTATTGGTATTATTGTGGTTTAGAACTGGATAGTCCCCTATAGTTATACATAACACATGATTAGTGTATTATCACCAAGGAGACTAGTTGGAGTTATTCTGTTTATGGATGTGTTACCATTAACTATCCATCTTTAGGTCCACTTGTACATGTACTATATTATACCTTTGTTCCTTGTGGTGTTTCATCATTCTATGTATCAATATTTTATTCCTTTTTATGTATATTATAATGTGTGTTGCATATTTCTTAGATGTACTTACATGTTGTGTTGATCCTTTTGTGGATTTATTCTTGATATTTTTTTATTTTTGTTCCATCCTTCTATTAGAATTATTTGTAACTTATTATGGTTTTGTTTCATTTTTTTCCTTGTTTCCTTTATTACCTTTTATTTGGGTGTTTAAAATCTTTTAAGAGAAAATGGGTATGGTTTTTAAGTTATTTTCCTAAGTTGGGACTTTTGAAATATTTGAAACCTAGTGTGGGTTTGTTTTCAAAAGTGAGACATTTTAAAGTTAATGGTTTGGTTTCCATTGAATGTGTTATTATTTTAGAAAATTTAAATCCTTTTAAAAGGGTTTTACAAATGGGAAACTTTTTAGGAAGTTCATGTTTCATAATTTTTCACTCCCATTTTTTGAAATGGAAATGAAAACATTCTTTATCATGCCTTGTTTTCAAACTAACATAATTAGTTTGTTTTATAAAAGAAATGAAATAGAATCATGGTGGTATCCTACTATCTTTGGATCAAATCCAACATACTCACATTGGGCGTATATAGTATTCATGTATTGTGTAAGTTTATTAAGGTCTTGGATTCTAGGTTGGATCTAGTTTTTTCTTCCTCATGGAGAGATTGGTTATTAGGATCATGGTGGTAACATGAGTGTCACATGGAGATGGTGGTTGGTCCTTCAGTTTCATTGAATAAGTTATATTGGGTCTGCTTTAGCCTCTTTTGTCTTTTTTAAGCCTTTATTTTAGCAATCATTGTAACTCTATATTTAAAATATTAACTGTTGTAAGTTTTTTTGGTTGTCATTTATCTGTATATTTATCATTATTCCATGTTTGGATGTTTATATGGGATTATTTAGGGTAAAACCATCCCCAATGGTTATTTTTGATACCATTAAATCTTTTCATCAATCTAAGGGTTTGTTAATGCTTCTCAAGTATGTGGTAGGATAGTTATGGTGCTAGTTAGGATGACGACTTCGGTTGGTTCATTAAAAAATGGGATCATAGCATTTAGGTCTTTAAAAAGGACCTAGTTTCTTAAAATTCACCTTCTTGTTATTTGGGGGGAGTGGTAGAAAGGATATAGGACCATTGAAACATGGTTGGTAGGTCTAAGTAAGTGATTATCATGCTCTTCTTTATTTTTTATCTCAAGTTTCCATAAGTTTTAGGGAGTCTTATTTTGATTTTTTGGATTTATAGTGGCTTTATTAGGATATATTTTGGTGTGGAGTTCTATTAATCCATGTTTTGGGGATATTTCGGGAGATTTCCTAGGAAATTCCTCATTTTGGAGTGAATTTGGAAGTATTTTAGAGGTTGAATGGTTAAGGATCACGATCTATCAAACCATGAGCAGGCCATGTAAGCCATTCTAGATAACCTTCAGTGGCACTCACATGGTTGGAACACTATCTGAAAAACCATGCTGCCAAACCATGAACTATAGAGAAGGTTGGGAATTTTGGTTATTTTGCCTCCTTCATTGGTTTTATCCCTTCTTGTATTTTTGGGGCTCATTTTTTGATATTTAATTGAGTTTTTTTTGTATTTTAAAATTTTATTAAAGGAAATGTTGTATGCCAGCTATTTAGAATTGTTTTAAAACACAGGTTTTTTGTTGGTTGAGTTAAATTGTGGTAAAAAAAATTGAAATCTAGAAAATTTTTATTAGTTGTGTTGGTTTTAAAAGAAAAAATATTATTGTTTCTTAGGTAATGAAATCCATGATAAGTTTTGGGTGATTTGAGGTATTTTTATAAGGATTTTTAAATTTAGTTAAATTTTATTTGATAGAAATAAAATGGGTTGATTTTGAAGTTGTGATAGTTTCAAAATGCCTTAGGTTTATAACCTTGACCTAGTTTCTTTGAGATTATGTTTCCCTTGTGTGCAATTTCTGAGGTTGTTTTGTAGTTTATCTTTGGTTTGGTTTGTTTGTACTTGTTACCTTTTAGTTTAGTTTCAAGGTGGTTTGATAGAGTTTTTTTTGTGATGTTTTATAATGATTCCCTCATGAATTAACCGACAAGTAAGGAAGGTAATTCCTATGGTATCTTTATTAGTGATCCATGAGTTTCATGTTCATTCATTATCTCTACCTAGATTTATGATGGAGTGGCAGCGCCATTTTCTTATCATCTCATGGATCATGCGTGAGAGTTATTTAACTGATATCATATGGTATTCTATGGTGATCGAATATCCATTAAGGTGATTAATAACCTAGCCAAGGTTGAAGATATTTTCAACTTTTTGCGGACTCCTAAAGCCTCTAGGTTGAGGTTCAACATTCCATTATTTAAAGGATTAGGAAAAGAGTGATGGAATCTCTCCATTCATTCCTAATCATTCAAGGATCTCTCGTAGATATGTTTCAAGGATTCACTTATTCAATAGTTTTATCCTGAAGAAGTGAGATTCAAGAAAGTTATGGAGTTTTTGGGTTTCCTTTAGGTTGATAAATCGGTGAAGGACTATTTTGAGCATTTTAATAGCTTGGTGCCTTTATCTCTAGTTTTGACTACTAAATATGTGAAGATGGTGTGGTTCTTTTCTAGAGGCCTTCATCTAGAACTATATAATAAAGTATTACGTTATGTCCTGGATACCTTTAAAGAAGTCGTTTTTAAGTCCATTATCATTGAGGTAATCTTAAAATAGAAACCTATACCTGTACATGCTTTGTTTCCCTCTAGATCTAGTAAAGATGATCAAGCTATAAAGAAGTGAAAAAAATAATGTGATAAGTATGGAAGACGTCTTCTCAACCCATCATTCTTGTTTTACCAAAGTGAAAGATAGTTTTATGTTTCTAGTATGGGAAGTCTAGGAACATTTGATCTTCATGGATGATAGCTATGAAGACCAATTATTAGTGTGGTTGTCCACGTAATATCCAAAGGTTTTGTGAGTTGGAAAGGCATCAGAATAAGAAGACTTGGAACTTTCTTGTGTAGAGCCCTCTTTCTGTATGGATTGTATTTTTTTCAACTAATTTTCATTGGTTTTAAATAGTGTTTAATGAGATAGGAATATCAAATTGAGGTAAATATGATGAAGTATTTCCAAAGTTAATAGAGATTGGATTAAGTCCTCAAGTCTTGATATTCCAATAAATCTTTGAATGGTTTGAAGACTTTCAGTTTTAAGGTGATTCTTGGAGACTTTTTATGGATTCATTTGATGACATTGGATGGAATGGATGAATAATTATACTAGGAAAATATGATGATTATTTGATGATTTTTATTTCATAAATATCATAAGTTGTTTGTAGAATTGATGATGCAATCCTTATGAAGTAAAGGGGGAGAAAAGATGATTCCAATATTATTCAGGTTTGATTGGAAAGAAATATTTTGATGGAAGATAAGGAAGTTACAATACTTTAACTGATTAATCTAATGATTCTAAAGGTGATCATTAGAATATTATATATCACGGAAGATAATGTTCTTGATGAAAGAATATTATTGTTGAAAAATATAGATGACCATGGATCAGTACAGATACTTTTTCTAAAGAATATTTTTAAGGTGGATCCAATTCCCAGTGTTTGCCAAATTTTGTAGAATTAAAATAAGAAGTTTGTTTTGGGAAAAGGAAAATTTTCTTTAAAGGATTTCATGAAGAAAATTTCACAGATCTCAAATCAAGTTTTATGGACTGCATATGAGGTTTGTGGAGCGGTAAATGAAAATTGGAAAAGGAAGGATTCTACATAACAGTGCTATGCGGACTGCGAAGCATGCTACGTGGACTATATAGGTAAGAAGGTTCATAGGAGCCTTTAAATTTAAGGGAGGCCAAAATTTCATGTAAGTCACAAAATTTTTGGTTGAGAATCGTTGATTTTTTTAGAAGAATAATCCACCATGAGGGAAGAAAGGAGCTAGCAAACCGTGTAGGGAAAACAATTCACGGGAAGTTCATTGTACATAAAAGACTTTAAGTTCATGGAAGGTTTAAATATATGTGGGAGGATTTTTTTTCCTGAGAGGTGGTGATCCATTTGTGGATGGAATCATCTGTCGTGATGGAAGAATCATAGTACAAGGACTGCGTAGGGAAAATTGTTCACAAAAGGAGAACAGTATGCGGTGGAGGTTGTACCCTATTGAAAATTTTGGTAAATCGAATAAGAATAATTTGTGGAGTTATTTTTATATATAAAGGAACTTAATCTCATAATTAATAGAGTTTTAGAGGGAGAATTATGTGAATGAGAATATTTCAAGGAGAAAATTTTCCGCGAAGGATGAAGTTGTTTACATAAGGAATTTTGTGTGGTGCTGAAGAAAAATGACTATAGAGGAGAGTTAGTCTATGGAGAAAAGGATATCCATGGAATGAAAGAAGTTCACAAATCAAATAGGGATTGCGTAGCATAGATGGTCCATGAGGCATCAATGGTCCATAGAAAAAGATACAGTTCGCAGAAGAGAGGTAGTTCATGGAAGAGAGGCAATATGTAGAAGAGAAGATGGTTCATGGAAGGAAAGATGGACCATGTAGAATAGTCAGTTCATGAAATAACAAGATTTTCATATATCATAGGCAGTCTATATAAGAATAAGTTTGTCTATGAAACACTCATACCACTCGGTGCAAGACAATTCACGGAGGAAGGAAATTTTTTCTATAGAAGTAAATGTTATCCCAGAAAGTAAAGTTTTTCCATGGAAGGGGAGAATTTTCATGGAAGGAATGTGTGTACCCGGTTGATAAACAATAGACAGAGAATATCAAACACACATAGTTTGTTTGTGTGAATTAGAAAGAGAATAATACACTTTCTAAATGATTGAATATTATTGTATGTTCAAGAAGAATAGAGTGATCCCATTTAAATATTGGTTATTATTCAGGGAAGATTGATTTTTATAATGCTATGTTAAGTTAATAATTATTGTTTTAATAATCAAAAATGAATTTTGTGATTCCAAAAAGAATAAGAATATATCATAGTGCAGTTGTTTTTTCACTAAAGAATAAAGTAAGAATAAGAGAATAATATTTTCTGACTAAATTAATATCAGTCCATTATAATTTGGGTCAGATAAAATTTAGTGTTCATCAGTCTACAAAACATTCATATTATTATGACTAATATAAGAAGAATATTGTACAGCTTTTAGTTTGATGATGGGAAATGATACAAAGAGTTACTCACATACTAATAAGCAAGTAACAAGTGAAGAGCAGAAGATCAAAGAAGTACTATGGAATCCAACAAGTACCAACAAGTGGAAGACTTTTTTGGTGTTACAAACCTTTATCAAGGAGAATATTGTCTTATGATATAGTATAAAGATCTATCCAAGAGTTGTAAAACACATGTTATTGGATTATTTTCAAAGTTTCACATGAATTTAAGGGTATATCCTACTCATTATAACCACATAAAATGATTTTTTTTCCTAGTGGTTGTGTGATTAGTATTATCTCCAAACCATGAAAAGGTCTAGTTACTCTTATTTAGTAGTGAACCATGTAAAAATATCATGTTTTATCTTTACTTATTTCATATACTTTCATACGATAGGGAAAAGATAATAAGAGAATAAAGATCCTAATAGGTCTAATAGGTACAGGAATAAAAAGTTAAAATTTGATTAAAAAGTACCCAACACTGATCCACCCCCCTCTCAGTGTTAGTTATATCCCAAACTAGTCCTCTAAATTGGTATTAGAGCTAGTTTAACCTCTATTAGATTCTCTACAGTGAAGCTATTCTCTTTTGAAGACTCGAGTTTTTTTCCTAACTCAACAATGAAGTGCATTTTAGTGAATATTTAGTTACCTCTGAGTAGAATTCTATATCTACCAAGACCATGATGAATAGTAAAAAATAAAGAGAAGATACATTTTAATAAGTACCTATTATCTAAAGAAGAGGAAGTAATTGTTTTTCCATTCCTTGTTGAAAATGAAGACCTATCAGACTTGGAATGTAATGAGTAGGTGGCTCAAGTTTCCACCAAGAAGATAGATAACCTTCCTACCTCTAGTAATAAAAAGTTATGTGTTAGTACATTTAAAATCATTCCTGAAGATGAAAATGTTGGCACAAGTGGTGATGATGATCATTCTACAACTTCTTAAGAGTTATCAGTTGATAGATTAAGAGTTATTCTACATGGTATTCCTGAAGAAAGTGAATATCCTATTTGTGGATTATTTAAATGTATGATGAAATATATCACCCAGTTGGAAGAATAAACTGATGTTTTGGATAAGGGCTTGCAAGAAAAAATTATTTAATGTTTAAAGCTCTCCAGACAAGTTGTAACCTTTGAAGCAACAAATAGGTAAATTGAAATAAGTTCCTCAAAATAGCTCAAAGAAGTTAAAGAAAAATAGGGAGTCAAAAGGACTCTAGAATAAAAGATTCATGTACTTGAAGAGAAATTGAAAAATAACAATTATGTTAAGGGTTTACAAATTAAATAAATATCCAAGAAGATCAAGGAACTTGACTTATTGATTCAGAAAAAAAAATTAAGTTGCATGAAGATAAAGTAGAGAGAATAAAGAAGGTATGTGAAGATAAGATGGTTTTGTTTTAAGATCATAAGTTCAAACCTAATGTGAAATATATAGACTTGGAAGATAAGTTGACCAATCTTGAGAATATACATATTGAGACTTCACAAAAGAAAGAAAAAATTTCTACTGGTACTCAATTTTTATTATAGGATTCTAAGGTTGAAAGAGCTCCAACATGTGATAAGAAGATCGTGACGTCACTGAATGATCTATCATGAGTAGATGAGAATAATTAGGTACCATACACACCATCTTTTATTAATTTTTCTAAACCTGTTATCCTAAATAGTGCAGGTCGTAAAAAAAATCTGAATAAGTATGGATGAAGAAAGGTGAGAAGATACCTACCACCATGTCTAGGGTGGATTTGAAGAAGAATGTGGAATGAGATTACCTACAAAAATCACAAAAAATCATGAATAATATCCAATGAACATATACAAAATATATCATGAAATCATGATTTGTGGGTAAATGCTAGTGCAGTAATAGATTTTGGAAATGTGCATTAAACTATTGGTACAATCCTCAAAATGTAAAAGAAAAAGGGAAGAATTTCTCAAGGGGGAGAATTCCATAGAAGAATAAGAAACATCCACAGGTCTATAGGCATCTATATATTTCAAATAGATTTTGAATTATTGATAACATATGTAATTTATGTAATGGTATTGGTCACAAGGATGGTACATGCTCATCTCAAGACGTATCCAAAGCTAATAAGAAAATAAGATCACAGAATATGACTTGGAAGGAAAAATAATCCTTAGAAGGATATCAAAAGAATGTTGTAAACAAAAATACTCCAATGAAGGTACCAAATAAGAATTGTGAGAAAACCATGGATTATAAATCTAAGAATTTTAAGGTTAGTGCATCCAAAAGAACTACTAAGAGGTATAACACTCAGAAGAACCCATGTGGAAGATCAAAACTTACTACCACAGTTCCTAATGACATGTTAGTTATTTGGATTAAATATTTGGAAAGAATAAAGAAATTTGAAGATGAACAAGTTAAGGCTAGTGCAAGAGGAAATTAAAATATTCCACATGATGAAGAAAAAATTAATGTGCGGCTGCAAAAAAAAGGAAACTCTTGTGTTAAAGAATTTTTGTGCGAGATATGCAATAAATCTTGTCACATTGCAAAAGGATGTTTAAACTTATTACCATAACAAGAAGAATTCCTAAAGAAGAGTAATGATGTGTCATCAATAAAGGATTTTAAGAAGAAACTTTCTCCACACAAAGAAGAAGAGGATGTGAAGAGATCCATGCTAACACAACATGAATCAGAACATAATTTTGTATGTTCAAGAACGAATAATGGATCAAGTAGACTAACTTGGTTGAGAAAAACATCCCAACCTTTCTCTTGATATTAATTAGGCAATGAGGATCCACCTTATTCCCTCAAATATTTGTGTATTGTGTTTATTTTTATAATATAAGGAATTAAAGGTGAAGCATGTTCTTAGGGGGAGAACTAGAGAAGTAATGAGCATTGTTAAATCTTGATAGAAAAGATTAAGAAGTTTACATCCTTGAATGATTCCTCATTTTATATTCAAATCTTAATATAATATAGGATCATCCTTGATGAAACTGAATAAAGTGATTTTCTATTCTGGACAGCCAGGAAAAAGAAGACTCCATCTTGGTTTGATTTTATTTCTTCGTATTATGAAGATAAAATGTTCAACAATGTCATCCTTAGTGAAGTTTTGAAATTTTTTCCAATATGGACTATCACAAATTAAATACCCATTATAACGTATTCTTCATACTAAAATTTCCTGAAATCCATTCCTGATGAGATCAAACATTATGAAGATAATGAGAAGTGTTTACCTTGAGGGGGATAAAAATGATGAATCTTCCATAATTATTATTTCAATTTGTATAAAATATGATTGTTCTATAAATTTATTAAAGATCAGGTCATTGTTAAATGTATGTCTCTTAATCTCTCATCCTTGGTCATTAAAAGATAAAACTTTTTACAAAAGGGTTGAAATTGAATTATTCAATGACATAATAAGAATGGATGTTTCTAAATGCCACTTATCCTACTTATTGCACTAGAATATTTTTTATCCATTTATTAAAGTGAGTGTAGGATTTTTAGGTTAATTGTTCTTAGAAATATTTTTCTCACATTTAGTAACTTTATTCTAAAATGAAAGTGAATAATATTTAATGAAAAGTATATGAGTTCTCATTTCATAAGTTATCATGATCAGTGGGTAATGGATATCATTGTTATCTAAATCAAATCCTCTTGTTTTATAAAATAAGCACAACTCAAGCAGACTTAGAGTGAAATGATGTATGTCACATTACTTAAGTATGTATTAATACCCTTTCTCCCATGAACTTTATATTTCTTGTTAATAAGGGGGATATAAAGTGAAATAAAAGTTTAAAAGGTAAAGGGGAGTGAGAAGATAATTTTTTAATATATTTAAACATTCATTTGTAAAGTACATTGAATGTATTGCCAAAAAATACAAAGGGGAAAATTGCAGACCCCACTTTGTGTATAGATTGTA
This sequence comes from Viscum album, assembly GCA_963277665.1. Lineage (NCBI taxonomy): Eukaryota > Viridiplantae > Streptophyta > Magnoliopsida > Santalales > Viscaceae > Viscum > Viscum album. The sequence goes on along the minus strand of OY728136.1, from coordinate 509,993,078 downwards.
TTTTTTTTCAACTAATTGTCATTGGTTTTCAACAGTACTCAATGAGATAAGAAGATCTCATTGTGGTTAATATGATGAATTAGTTCCAAATTTAATGGATCTTGGATGAAGTCCTTAAGTCTTGATATTCCAAGAAACATGTGAATGGTTTGAAGACTTTGATTTTTAAGGTGATTCCAGGAGAATTGTTATAGATTCATTTAATTAAATTGGATGGTATGGTTGAATAATTATCCTAGAAAAATATGATGATGCTTTGCATATTTTTATTTCAAAAATATCATAAGTTGTTTGGTGAACTTGTGATGAAATCCTTATGAAGTAAAGGGGAGAAAAGATGATACCAGTCTTATTCAGTTTTGATTAGAAATAAAAATATGGATGGAAAGATAAGGAAGTTAAAATACTTTCCTTGATAAATATGAAGATGTTAAATGTGATCATTCAGATACTATATATCATGATAGATAAGTTTTGTGATTAAATAATATGGTTGTTTACAAAGCTAGATGACCATGAATCAGTATGGTAGTTTTTACCAAAGCATATTTTTAAGGTGGCATTGTTTCCCAGTGTTTGCCAAAATTTTGGGCCTTAAAATTGAGAGTTTTTTTTGGAAAAGGTATATTTTATTCAAAGTAGTTTGAGAAACACAATTCACAGATCTCGAAGCATAGTTCACAAACCACATAGGAAGTACATGGAGCAGTGAAGGAAAATCAGCAAAGGAAGGATTCTATATAGCAGCGCTATACAGACTACAAAGTGTGTTATGTGTACCATGTAGGTTAAATGGTTTATTGGAGCCTTATAGTTTACAGGAGTCAAATAGTTCATGGAAGGTGTGTCATTTTCAGTTGATAGACGGTGATTTTTTTGTGGATGAATCAGCCACTGCGAGGGAAGAAAGGCACTATACGGACCATGTAGGGAAACAGTTTGTGGGAGGATTGTTGTACACAGAAGACTTTAACTTTGCAGAAGGCTTGAAGATATGTGAGAGGATCATCATTTTTAGTTGAGATACAGTGATCCATTTGTAGATGGAATCGGCCTCTACAAAGGAAGAATCATGGTACATGGACCACATAGGTAAAAATGGTTTGCGGAAGGAGCACAGTTCGCGATGGAGGTTGTACCACATTGAAAATTTGGGTAAATCGGATTAGAGAATTTTGTAGATTTATTTTCCTATATAAAGGACCCTAATCTCATCATTAAGAGTGAGTAAATTTGATAATAAAATATTAAAGATTCTGGAATAATTTGGCTAAAAGAGTTCACGAGGGAGAATTCCGCAAAGGAAAGTAGTTTGTAGAGGAATGCTTCCATGAAAGAAGAAGTTGTCTGCAGAAGGAATTTTGTGGGGTGTTGAAGAAAAAGAACCATAGAGGAGAGTTAGCCTGTGGAGATATGGTTGTCTATGGAATAAAGAAAATTCATATAGAAAAGAGGGTCCATGTATTATAGGTGTTCCATGTGGTATCAACGGTCTGCGGAAGAAGATACAGAATGTAGAAGAGAGGTAGTCCACAGAAGAAAGGAATTCCAGGAAAGAGAGGCAATTTTCGGAAGAGAACAAGGTTCGTATAAGTAAATATATACTAGATAGCATAGTCAGTTTATATAAGAAAGAGATGTTCACGGAGCAGAGGAGGTCTGGGGAAGAAGAAGGTTGTCTGCGAAGTACTCGCGCCACGTAGTGCAAGACAATTTGTGGAGGAAGGAAATTTTTTCCATAAAAGTAAAGGTTTCCCATAGAAGGAATATTTTTCTGTGGAAGCAGAGGATGTCCGTCGAAGGAATGTGTGCACTCAGTTGATAGACAACCGATAGAGAAGATCAAACACACATAGTTTGTTTATGTGAATAAGAAAGAGAATGAGACACTTTCTAAATAATTTAATATTATTGTGTGTTCAAGAAGAATAGAGTGTTCCCACATAAAGATTGATAATTATTCATAAAAGATTGATTGTGATGATTCTATGTTAATATGATCATTATTATTTTCATAATCATAAGGGAATTTTGTAATTCTAGAAAGAAGAAGAAGAGATCTCAGTGTAGTTGGTTTTGCACTAAATAAGAAAATGAGAAGAATAAAAGAATATTTGCCGACGAAATTAATATCAGTTCATTATAATTTGAGTCATAGAAAATTCAGTGTTCATTAGTCCATAACACATTCATATTATTGGGACTGAGAGAAGAATAAGATTGTGTAGCTTTTAGTTTTTTTCTAGGAAGAGATAAGAAGAGTTACTTATATATTTCTAAGAAAGTAATAAGTTAAGAGCATAAGATTAAAGCAGTATTGTGGAATCCAAAAGGTCTCAATATGTGGAAGACTTTATTGTTGTTACAAAACATTTTCAAGAAGAGGACTCTCTTAGGAGGTAGTATAAGGATATATCCAAAATCTGTAAAATGTGTGTTATTGGATTGTTTTCAAAGTGACCCACGAGTGTAAGGGTATATCCTACTCATTATAACCACAAAAAGGGATTGTTTTCTTGTGGTTATGTGGTTAGGATTATTTCCAGGCCATTATAAGGACTATATACTCTTATTTAGTATTGAACCTTGTAAAAATATTGTGTTATATATTTACTTCTTTCATATACTTTCATGCAACTGGGAAAAGAGAATAAGATAATAAAGATCACAATAGGTCTAATAGGTATGGGGATAAAAACTTGAAATTGGATTAAAAAGTCCCCAACACTGATTCACCCCCCCCCTCAATGTTAGGTGTATCCCATACTATTCTTCTCATCATTCTTCTGGTTAGTGTTTAGAATTATTTCTTTTATGGGAGAGTTGTAAGCTGAGCATTATTTTGGATGCATCCCCTCTTGTAATTTTTATTCTTTGTTTTGGGGTTTGTCACATCTCTTTTTTGTATCCAAATCTTGTGTATAATGGATGAATGGTATTTGAACCTATTTTTACATCTTTTAGGTGTACATTTTTTTATTTTTTGATTCTTATTTCCATTGTATGGCTTAGACAATGGGTTATTTATTCTTCACTAGTTCAGACATGGGAATGACCTTGGGTGCATACTTAGATACATGGGGTGTGTTTTTGTTTATGATTTGGTTCTGGATTCCACCATGCTATATAAATCCATCAGCATTACTATGAGGTGGTGTTCTAGGGAGTTGGATCTAAACACCCTCATATTCCAGTTGTGACCCAGAGGTTATATCCCTATTGTTTCATAGAGAGGCATGTTTCATGTTCTTTTTATCTCAATTTGTGTTTAGTACATTCCATTTGGATATTTAGAAAAATGAGGTTTCTCAGTGCCATACTCATTTTCTATGGGAGGAGGTTTTTATTTGATCAACCATTTTAGATTAACTCTAAATTTTTTGGATATTCAACTTCAAACTTTTTCCCATAGATATTTTGGGTTGTTCTCGAGGATGTGCTCTCTTGTGGAGTCTTGAGCTAGTTGTGTTGGTTAGTGGAACCATGTTTATTTCGAGATAACCTTCCATTTTAGGCACTCTTATCTTATTTTTCACCATATTATATGAGTTCTAAATGGTGGGGAGACCTATTTTTATTCTACATGTACTCCTTCCTGTTCTTGTATAGTGATCCTTTGGGATGCCTTGGTTGGTATGTTTCATCATTTGGTTATAGTAATCTCGGGTATTCCGTAGGTGGTTTTTCTATTTTTTCCTATGATCTAACTTAGAATTAATAAATATCTTAGGACAAGGGGTGGAATTATTTATACTCTCAGTTTCAAATAATATTATAGGAGTGGATATCCCGGTGTCATCTTCTGTTGTCTCTTCTCTTTAATTTGGTGAGGGTTCTACCTCTTAGGATTATAAGTGTGCTATCTATTGGATAATTATAAATCTTACAATGATGTTTTTCCCAAGTATTAGGTTTTTTTTGCCTTTTTTATGGTTTCAAGGTTTTGGAAAGTTGGTTGGTAATAGAGACCTCATTAAAAGAAAGTTCCTTTTGGAATTCCCTCTTTCCCAAAGTTTTTTAGGACTTATGGGGTGAAAAGTTGAATGGTAGGGATTTTGTAACACCCTAAGGATTCACTTTCTTGGTAGTAACCTTGTGGTTTTTCCCCTTTGTGTTTGGGGTGTCTCAGGTTTAGTTTTTTTAGTTTTTAGAGGGTTTTCTAGGGTTGCATGGTTAAGGATTTCGATTTGGAAACCATGCAACACAAACCTTGTGGCTTGTGTAGGGTGTGGGAAAAGGGGACTGCACAGTTTTCACATAGTTAAGGATATCATGTGGACCTATGGTTTTAGTTAGTGGAAGATATACTTTCTTCACATGGTTTGGAGAATTGTGTGATTTAACCATGTGGTTATCCCATGTTGGGTTATTTTTTACTTTTCCCATCCTTTTTAATTAGGGGATTCTACCCTAAGCCACCCCATTTGACTCACTCAATAAAAACACCTTAAAAGAGATTCTAAAACATTATTAAAGATTATATAAGTATATTTAAGGTAGTTTATTGGTTATTCTTCACCTGATTCAAGATGTTAGGTCTCCCTTATTCTTCCTCCTTGATTTTATCATCTTTTCTTCTACTTAAACCTAGGGGCCATGTTCGGCCTATTTTCATGGAAAGGGTTGTTTGTAATTGGGGATTCTGGGTAGTAATGGTTGTGATTCATAGTAGGAGTTATTTTCAATTGGATTCTATCAATGGTGATAAGGTTCCACCACATGAGGTGGGTGTTTTCATTGAATTTGATTTTATTTAATAGTTTTGTTAGTGGTTGATGTTTTTAATTCATTTTTAACCTAGTTAATTATGGTGTGGGTTATATAGGTTTGATTTTTTAAAGACTTCCTTGAATTTGTTTGGTTTCTATGTTGCATTTGGTTATAATTTCATGTTTTAAATGGTTATTTGTTGAAAATGGGTGTTTTATTCATTCTATATGGTTGATAAAATGCTTGTGACACTTGTTCATTTAGATTTTAATCTAAATTAGGGTTTTCATATAGATTCTATCTTCCATATTCAAAGGATTCCCATTGTTTTCAAATGGTGGTATGGTTTTATAATGTGAATTGGAGTTTCCTTGGTTTGTTTGATTATGATTATTTATGTTTGTGGTGTGATTTGGAATTTTTTTCATTTCAAAATAATTAAAAAAGGTATTTTTAAGTGAATATCATATATATGTGAAAAATGATGGATCAGTTGGAACTTTGTGATGTGATATCGATTTTGACCTTGTTGAGCCCTCTTTTTTTCTTGATGATGTACATCATTATCCATGTGATGGATTATTTTTGGTGTAATTCATGATGTGCTTATAGGTTTGGGATCATTTTAAGGGAACTGGGAGGTGGGAATTGTGTGATTTTGGTGTTAGACCTTGGGGTATGTTATTTTTATGAGATGACATGTTGTTTAAGGCCCACCTCTATTACTATTCCATGGGGAAACAAAGAATACTAAGTGGGAAGTAGTGGGACATTGTTGGGATAGTTTAGGTTTAGTATTGTCTAGTCCCCCCTAGTTTTACATAACACCTGGCTAAGGGTATTTTCACTTAGGAGACTAGTTAGAGTGATTTGGTTGATGGATGTGTGACCATTAACCTACTAGAAATAGGTCCACCTATACATGTCATATGCTATCACATTGGTCATTATGGTTTTTCCTCATTATATATATCCATATGTTATTTATATATATATATATATTGGCATATGTGTTGTATATTTCTTGGATGGAATTACCTGATGTGTTGATCCTTTTCTAGATTTAGTCTTTATGTTCACTATTTTTTTTATATCCTTCTATTATCAATATTTGTAACCTACTACGGTTATGTTTCATTATTGTTGCCCTTTTTTCCTTTCTTACCATTTATATGGGTGTGTAAAATCTTTTAAGGGAAAAGGTGTGACACCCCAAGATACTAAAAGATGAATATCATATTCAATAGTGTATATGACTCATAACACTGGGAATATATGAGAATGTAACACCCCAATACATTATGATATACTTATTTTTAAATAAATTTAATTTCTTTGATATCATGCATAACATGAAACACCAGGTTTAAATGAAACATGATACTTTATTAAAATATTATTATTTAATAATCACCATTGTAACCTACCTGTTAATTTGGTGGGTATGAATTGTAATAACTAAATTATGAAAATTATATGGTTTACACATGTATAAAATAAATTCAATGTTTTTCTATTGTCACAAACCAACCTAGGTCAACCCTAAACTAGTCACTCCATTCATCCCACAACAAGTCCCAAAGGGTGTTCCCAATCCCCATAGTCTGGAAACTAGTGTTGGGCATCAAAATAAAGCAATTGGGAATTATTTGGCCCATAAAAAAAAGACCGATAAACAATTATAAAATGAGAAATAAAAATATAAACACTAGAAGTAGAAATAAAAAAAACTACACATGCATCCATGTGACCCCACAGTTCAACACCGACCACTAAACGGTCACCCCATGGTGACCAAAACTAAGTGGGTAGCAACACCCAAGCTAAAAATAGAAAAAAAACAATAGGTGTGGGTATTAAAACTCAGTAAGCCAACCCAAATAGTCTATTCCCGATGAATTTTATTTAAATAAAAGATCCATTAATTTCAAGTTTGAAATAAAATATATAAACCAGGTTTTTCACCCATTTCCTTCTTTAAAACAAAGCACAGTCCATTAACCTTTTTCAATTAGAAATCGGATTCTTTTTCAAGAAGAAAACTTCGTCATTTCAAAGGAGGAGGAGGATGTTTGTACTTAAAAATTGAGGAAGGAAGTGTAAAAAAAATTAAAACCCTTTTTATACAAACACTTGAAACCATTTTATCACTTTTATCAAGAAGATACTCTACACAATGAAATAAGAACAACAAACATACAATATAGGTAATGGAAAAATAGCACACAAGAGTAACCAACCAACAAATGCATCTCAATCATCCACCATAGATAAATAAGTGCTAAAGAACATGGGAGAACATAGGATCTCAATGGAATAATCTATAACATACTTACATTTGACTCATCTTGAAGTCATGCCTCACTCGAGTACATCAACTCGCCCACACGCTCAATCGCACCCTACTAGGTCTAACCAAGGAGCACTATCCTAAAGCAAATAAAGGTCCATGCTAAGGTCCACTAGCCAGAGTGAAATCCTAATCTAGTGAAGAAACCATTAACCAAAAATCTACTAGCTATGACAGGTTACCTTATTGAGACTAAATATGGGGTGATACAACCAATTCCAAACAAGAATCCAATCACATTCACATGCATCATACACATGAAACTCATGCAACAAAGTCACCCACCAAGTCACCCTAAGGAATAATTCCCTTTCCATCCAGCCATTTAATCTCAAGAGATTCAAACTTGGCAGACCTCCCACAACATTAAACAAAACCAAGGTAAGAGGACCATCTAAGGAGAGTTTTCAAGATAACAAAATCTCACAAAAGTTCCAACCGGACCTCACATCACTATCACATGTCAACCCATTTTCCAAGAACCAAAAACCCAAAAATTTAAAATCCAAAAATATTTAGAAACCCATTTAATAATCCAAAACCGTAATTTTAAATTTTAAAAATACATTTAAAAATCCAATCCATGATTTAAAAAACATAATCCATTTGCAAAGGCCAACTGGGAAATTTAAAAACACTTGGTATGCACATTCAATAAAAAAATTCAATCAATTAAAATACAAATAGGAATTAAGTTTATTTCACATAAAAAAATTATTCTAAAAACCATATATAACTAACTATCATTAAATAAAGTTGAGAAATTCAAGAAATCAATGTATTCTTAAATTTAAAAGTCAAATGAAAAGAGATCCTACCTCATAAATGATTCTTTTGATAACGACCACTGGAATTCCCTTTCTACTTACATATATATGAACATTCTCTTATATGTATGGAAACCTAGCCCTGAAGTAGATATTATCATGGAAAAATATATACAAGGGGATCCTTACATATACTCTTACATGTGTATATACCCCTTTACCTCACACACATATGCATTTTTCATATATTTACATAAGCACACCTAGACCCAATATATATATTCATATCACCATGTATATATATATATATATATATATATATATATATATATTCCTACCTATGCATACCCATGAAAATCTATTTTAACAAAGGAAATGAAAAACCCCCCACAGTGAGGTCCAATGCACTAAAGAAAATTTCTAGAAACTCAAACACCGCAAAACCCCTAGTTTAAAATTGAACCAAAGTGAAGGAATTGAAAACCCTTACCCGAAATCAAAGCGAAGCCTGCTCCCTTTGATGGCCATGGAAATAATCAGCCTCAATGGGATGAATGAATCCTAAACATCAAGAAAAATCAAGGGAAACCCCAAAAATAGGTCAGGGTATGACCTAGGCTTGTGCGTCGCACGGAAGATGAGGAAAACCACAAAAATAGAAGGAGGAGAAGGGAGAGGAGACTTAACAGAGAGGACCTCACACCAAATCAGGAGGAGAACGGTCTCCAGAGGGAAGGAAGGTGGTACGTCATAGTTCTCTTGGTCGGCCGATTCAAACGAGAGAGGTAGGGGTGTGTCGCACAGGGGAGGTAAGGGGGGCTCTCTTGGAGAGTTTTATTAAAACCTAATTATAATAATAATAATATTAATCTTAATAATGATAATAATAATAATAACCATAATAATATTATTATTATTATTAAAACAATTATTTATTTTATTTTATTTTATTTTATTTTATTTTATTTTTATTATTTTCTTTTTATCTTATTTTATTTTATTTTTTTGAAAAACTGGATTGGTCACACGGTCACTGTTGGGCCTCAAACATTTTGGTCCAAACTATGCTCAAACATTACACATGGCCAAAACCACCTAAAGACTCCGAAAATCAAAATATTTTACTGGGAACTCGACCCAAACCTCGAACAAAAGATCCAGCTTCAAGAAAAGGATAAAAATAAAATAGAAACTATGGTCAGGGTGTGACAATTCTCCCCACCAAAAACATTTTCTACTCAAATAAAGTCACCATCTGAATGAGGAACAAAACCAGAACCCGAAACTACATGAGGCCAAACAAAACCACGAACCTCAGTGTGACCTTTTAACTCCACAAGTCACACCCAACTAGCTCTAGAGATAAGAACAACAAGAGGAATTATGGGGGGAATAGTATGGTTCTCCCCACCATAAGAACCCAACTAGTCTGAATAATATTGAAACTCCCATTATGGGGAAACCCTAAAACTACCAACACAAACCAAAGTGAGAATCCCCAACACAGAAAAAAACTACCACACAGATCCGCCCCCTCGTAAGGGGTCCCTAAAAAAACCCCAAACTAAGTATTGAACCAACCCATGATTCATCATCTCCAAAATACTCAATCATCTCCAAAGTGATAACAAAACATATCTAAAACCAATCCACAAATAAACCACCATTCAAGGGTTTTCATCAATAAGGATTAATCACAACTACTGAGGTTTACCAGGACATAATACCAGCAACCCTTTCACAACCAAAGGGGAACTTTCAAGATCTGTGAAAAATACATCTAAAGAACATTCATAAAAAAGAAGACTATAATGAGAAAATGAGGCATCTATGCCAACTACAACAAAATGGGACCTTAAAAGATGAAGAAGCTACAATAGAGAAACTTAAATTGACCCCATTACATCACTAAATAAAAAATCTAGACCAAGGTCCACCACACCCCTATTATTCCCGATTTCACAAAAGTATCAAATCTGGGGCCTTTGACTAAAGTTCTGATGTCTTGAAGTATCCACTAGCTCACAATCAGAAGCTAACATCCTACGAATGAGAATTCCTCCTTTGAAAACATAACTTTAAGAACCTTACCAGGTGACCCAAAGAGCCACACCAACAAAAATCCATTGGAGAAAGATGGCATGATGAATTAGAGTGCCTGGACTAACCACACTAAAAGAAAACAAGAGAGTGGTTCAACAAATGAAAAGAAGAAACTGATAAGAAGACTTGTCTAGAATAGGTTCCACCAGCTCATACTCCTCACTATATGGGGAACCTTAACAGACACCAAAGAAACTGATCCTTAAATCCTGAACAAAGACCCCACATGAAGGGTATAACTTCTAACATATATCTTGATGCTATCAATGGAAAAAGTAAACCAGATCATTGAAACTGTCAACATAACCCTTCATCGTCATTAAATCTTGTCAAGCATCCATGAGTTGTGGAACTTTCCTCTCCTTAAACTTCTCAATAATAAACCACTAGATTAAATTGGTATTGAAGATCACCAAAGATATCCTAACTCACAACAATAATGGAATGACTACCTTCCACTGAGCTAATTATTAACCCTCAAAAAACCATAAAATAACTCAAACCCTTACTGCTTTGGGAGTTCTCAAAGACTTGAAAACTCTTTCAACTTCCTTAAGCCACTCCACTATCTCTAAAAAACCTTGATCACCATGGAAACAAAAAACAACCAAAAAAACTCAATCCCACCACTCTACTAGAAGTCCAGGTAAGGCTGATGACTATATGAGAATCCTCATAAACCTTCTGGGTCTTTCTGGGTGGCATACATCCAAAAACACAAGGTACAAAACCAAATCAACATCTAACCATAACTCAACCAACTAAAATTTTAAACCAAATACCAAGATCCTAAACCAAAATATCATAAAACCTAATAAAATCCAAATCAAATCTCAATCAAAACAGAACCAAAAAAACTCACAAAACAAGCTAATAACCCCTTTTTAAAAATCACAATTTTCCAAATTTACCCATTTTCAAATTTAATTTCCCCCTTTAGAAATGAAAAATAATTTTTCATTTCCAAAATAATTTAATCACATCCACTTTAAAATTCAAAACACCACCTCACTTTTCCCTTTAAAACCACAAATCTTATTTTAAAAAAGAATAACCTTTTTAATGGAAACCATTTTCCATTTCAAAAAGCACTTTGTAAAAAAACCAAGTCAAGCCTTTGATTTCAAATACTCACCTATGGTATCCTATGAACAATAAAATATGTTTTCATCCCACTTCTACTTATATCATCCATGAACACATGCCAACATGTACTTTCCATGCACACACACACACATTTTATCATCCATAAGGAATATCAAGGGTCATACTCACCATTTTATAATCAAACCAACCATTTATCAAATTCCCAATTCATTTTTTCTATAAATTTCCCAAAAATTTGAATATTTTGAATCAATTTCTATTTTAAAACCCATTTTTGTCAATCTGGAAACCATTTATAGAAATAATTTTCATTTCAAAAACAATTTTTCTACTCTAAAGACCACTTTCCTCTGAAAACCCACTCATACCAACCAAAACCAAACCAAAAAATGTAACTCACACCAAAACTACAAGAATAAGTAACTAGTGTTTATGCCTAAATAGGAAACATGGATTAGTAGACCATGACTCGAGCGAGCATCAACCATAGAAAGTATCTTGAATCGTACACTTGAGCTACACATGGGTTGCTACTCCATGCAATCTCGTCGCATAGCACTGACTCACTTCCATTCACATACCCTATCCACACAGAAAAAACAAAAGACTAGGATCCCAAACTACCCCTGGAAACTTGAGGTTCGGGATGGATAAGGGTTTATGATGTCATTTCTACACCTACCTCTTGAGTTTCAGCAGTCCGAATCTCCAATATACCTAACACTCAAAATAATAAGGGCCTTCTCTAGTACCATTTTTTCACAAATCAACCTGGTTCAACCCTGAACCGGTCACTCAAGTCAGCCTAAAACAAGGCCTGAAGAGCGTTCCTGATCACCATGTGCTAGAAACTAGTTTCATACATAAAAATAATGCAATTGGGAATTATTTTTCTCATAAAAATATTGATAAAAATTTATAAAATGAGAAATAAAATGTTAAACACTGGCAGAGGAAATAAAACAAAACTACACATACCTCCATGTGACCCTGTGGGTCAACACTGACCACTAAATCATCACCCCACAATGATCAAAACCAAGTGGTAAGTAACACCCAAAATAAAAAAAATGAAACCATAGGATTGAGTATTAAAAATCAGTTGGTAGTAACAAATAGTCTTTTCCCAATGAATTTCCTTTAAATAAAAGGTATATCAATTTAAAGTTTGAGATACAATATATGAAATAAGTTTTTTCACAAATTTTCTTTTTTAAAATAAATCACAGTCCATTTCCCTTTTTCAATTAGAAACCAAAATCATTTTTAAGAAGCAGATGTTAGTATTTCAAAGGAGGAGGAGGATGTTTGTACTTAAAAGGGAGGAAGGAATTGTAAAACATTTTCAAAACCTTTTTCTAAAAACACTTGAAACCATTTTATCACTTTTTTCAAGAAGATGCACTACATAAAGAAACAATAACAATAAACATACAACACAGGAAATAGAAAAAAAATCACACAAGAGTAACCAACCAACAAATGCATCTCAATCATCTGCCACAGATAACTAAGTGATGAAGAACATTGGAGAACCTAGGAGCTCAGTGTAATAATATAGAACATAATTACATCTAACTCATCCTAAAGTCATTCCTCACTCCATAACATCAACTCTCCCACACGCTCGATTGCACCCCATATGGTCTGACCGAGGGGCACTATTACAAAGAAAAGAAAGGTTTATGCTAAGGGCCACTAGCTAGAGTGAAATCCTAAGCTAGTTCAGCAACCACTAACCAAAAATCTATTATTTATGATAGTATCCCATTCCAAGACTAAATTGGGGGTGATCCAACCTGTTGGTCGGAGTGGTTTACTCAAGAGGGGGGTGAATTGAGTACCAATTAAAATTTCTGTATTTAAAAACAATGTCTTAAAGACCCCAAAATAAAATAATAAATTAAACTGTAGTGAATTTATATTAAAGTAGAGATTCTGTTAGATTCTCAAGGGATTGATTAATTCCCAGTTAATCAACAGAGGAGTGTGTGATTATCTTTTGAAACTAACTTACTAATCTACACTTAACATAAACACTTGCTAATTTAATTATCAAAGTAACTTTAAAAACAGTATTGGTTTTAAAGTGATTAGCAGCGGAATAAAACTTTGAAAGAGATGGCACAACAATGTAACCAAGAGGTTCAGTCTCAAGCCGAGACTTAGTCCTCTCAAAAGTTTATATAAAAATGATCCACACCCCGGATCGGGGTTCAACAGTTTACAACTGTCCAGGTCCAAGACCTCTACCACTGTTCTTCGTGGGAAACAGTACAACAGCAACCAGCTGTCCAGGTCACACACGACCTCTACCATTGTTATCCGTGGGAAAGAAAGAATGAAAGAGTTTGGTAAGGATTTACAAATCCTTCAGTTTGAGTACAGGAGACAGTGTATGTGTTAGATAGAGCAGATAACACACACTGCTCGAAATGAATGATAATAAATCACAGAACAAGAGATGTAGAGTTTGGAAGTGGTTCTGGTGATTTCAGTGTAGCTCTGGACTCCTTTGGATTCGACTAGAAGTGAGTCTGAGTCCTCTTCTCGTTTCTGTTGAGAAACAGAGTGTCGTATGCTCCAGGTTCACAGGTAGTGAGAATGTAGTCGGTGAAGTTCTTCTTGTATGCACAGAACACTTCTCGAGTATGCTTGATTGTCTATGAGCTTCTATGTGTTCTTCTCGTGCTTGAGTCTTTTTTGGTATATTGGATGCACAACACTTTTCTGGTTCGCTTCTTGTTGTTGTTCGTTTTTTTCTTCACACTCTCGTTCTTGTTTCTGGTATGTAGTCTTCTCGTATTTATCTCCCATCAGGGGACAGAAAAGATTTCTTTTCAGCAGGTACGAGGTATGGGTTCCTGACATCCGACAACCTTTATCAGATATTTGACAAATCATTAAAATGTATGATATGACCGTTAGATAGATTAAATATAGGAAATAAAGAAATTCAAACAGTGAGTCGAGTGATTGGTAGGTAATCAGCCTCGGTAGCTTGAACATCGGTAGCTTGATGTCATTAGTTACTCTGACTCTATCGGTTGCTCCATGCGTCGGTTGGTACATGCTTGTATCAGTGACTCTGTTTATCGGTAGCTCCATGCGTCGGTAGGTACATGCATCGGTAGCTCCTATGCACCGGTAGCTCCACGCGTCGGTAGGTACATGCATAGGTAGCTCCTATGCACCGGTAGCTCCATGCGTCGGTCGGTACATGCATCGGTATTTCCTATGCACCGGTAGCTGTGAGTCTGTATCGGTAGCTTCATCCATCGGTGACTCTTATTCCATCGGTAGCTCTTTATACTTACACCGGTAGCTATAAGTTTGTATCGGTAGCTGTCTGTGTTAAGTGTATCGGTAGCTGTCTGTCGGTAGACTAAGTCTATCGGTAGACTGGTTACCGGTAGCTCTTTATCAGTAGCTATAGACAGATTACTTATCTGTTTTATGCAGAACACATCCGATTGTGTTAGAATCAATTTATAACTTGTATGAACATGGATAAATGAGGATTAACATATTCCAAAGACTATTTTAAAAAAAATTTATTGGTTTGATCACAGATGTGAAAGAATTAAAGTATAGATCAACAATACTTAACAATATCATAGAGAATGAAGAAATAATTGGGATTTTCAACACATATGAGTACATGATTGAGATTATCAAAACAGGTGAGGTCAACAATCTCCCCCTTTTTGATAATCACAATTAATGATATTGGCATTTAACATAGTGAAAATATAATAGTAAAGAGTATAATATTGAATTCAATTTTCTCAGAGAAAACAACATCATAGATAATAGAAATAGTATGATATAGACATAAGTTATCAGAGGTAAAAATGGAAACAAAACAAAGGGTAATGTGTCTCCCCTTATTCCTTGTTTTTCTCCATTGAAAATATTTCTCATTTTGTTCTCCTCCTTATTCTCTCATAAAATGTTTCTCCCCCTCTTATTGTTCTCCCCCTTTGTGATAATCAAAAAGTGGGAAAGCATACATATATATATAGGAGACAAATAAAACAAGATAAGTAAAAAGAGTTCTGTATTAGAGTAGTCAAAAAGTACAACAAAAACAGATTACAAAGGAGTTCCTATCAAAAATCCTGGCCACTGGTTCAATCCTCATCGGCAATGTGAGATTTCCCTTTGGAATCAGAAGGATGCTCGGGTGGTGAGGATTCAGGTGAAGGTTTGGGAATGCCAGAAAAGATCAAAGGAGGCTGGGCTACTGACACAGAGTCAGGCCTGTAGGTTGAAGATTTTTGGGTGATCATTGGAGTGAGGCTTCGAATGGCTTGAACAGGAGTCAGCTGGACTGTGGAAGCAGCTGAGGCAGAAGCAGGCAAAGCAGGAGGGATGATTACTGGTCTGGAATCAACATGCAAGAAGGGTAGCAGTAGATTTCTAAAATCCATAATAATTCCTCCTCCTCGTTCCATAGCAGAGATGAAATCATCTTTGTTCTCCATGAATTTCTCTATGGCAGGAGTCAGTTCTCTCAGCTTGCTCACTTGTTCTCTGAAAGCTTGAGTGACTGGAGGGAGCTTCATGTGTTCCAACATTAGCTTGAAATGGTGTTCGAGTTGATGCTTGGTGAAAATTTTGGTGAAGTAGTAGTCCACTTTGCTTTTTATGGCTTCTTGAGAGGCAAAGGCTTCTCTCATAAAATCTTGAACAATCTTCATGATTTCTCTGGCAGAATCCCTTGTAGAAAGCACCACTCAGCTCAACTCTGATGAGTCCACAAAACCACTGGTAGGAATAGAGCCAATCTCCTCCTTTAACATTGCTCGAACTGAATTCAGATCAACTGATGGTTTGGATGTGAGAGGGCCAAGAGAGAAGGAAACAGTTTCTTTAAAACTTTTAAACAAACCACTGATTAGGCTTTGAACTTGAGAGTCTTGTAACTAAACATGATCCTTCACTGAGGTTTTGAAACTTTCAAACACTGAGACAAACTGGCTTACTACACTCTTCACATAGGCTAGGTCCTTGTCAGCTTGAGACTTGGAGCTCATATAAGAATCCAAAGCAACAACTGATGTCTTGAGAGCTTCCAGGTCTGCTTCGATTCTTGAAGACTGAGCCTGGCACTCTTTCACTTCTTCCACAAGCTCAGACATAAAAGAAGATAAATTACAAGCCAGAGATAGCTCGAAGGATCTCTCTAACATTTTCATTTCTTCATAAAAGCTTTCCTTCATCTCAGCAACTGAAGCACTGAATGATTCTTTCAGATCATTCTTCATGGATTCAAGATCTGATTTGGAGACAAAATCACTTGAGACAACTGCGGCAGATCCCCTTGCTGAGGCCAAATTAACTACAGAAGTAGTCATTACTGAATTGATTGAGGATGCAAGAGAGGTTTCCATTAACTTTACTTCTTCAACAAAACTGGATTTGAGGTCCTCTTTCAGCTTATTCAAGTCATGAAATCTGACCACATCATCTGGCAACAACTCAGCAGCAAGATCATAATTGGTCTTCGGTCTATCCACAGACATCTCATTGTCAGAATCTGGATAATCCAATCCACAGACTATAAACCCTGGGTCTTCTACCCAGTCTCCAAGTTCAACAGCTACTGTAACATTTCCAAGCACAGACTGATGCTCCCCCTCAATGGGTGCATTCTCATGTATCACAACAGCTTTTTCTGCTGGCCTTTCTTCATCAGAATCTTCTACAACAAGTTCCACAGGTGCAGCATCTAGAAGATCTTCTGATACAGGTACAGCTTCTTCTGTAACTCTTTCTTCTTCAGCAGCAGGTATAGCTGAGTTCTCAATCAAAGGACTCATACTTAAACTGCCAGAATCAGGCGATTCAAAAGCATTCTCCTTTTCCTCTTCTTCTTGGTGAGGTACAGACTGGTCTTCCTCATAAGTAGGCAAAATTTCCTCTACTTTTCCTTTCCTAGAATAAACCAATTCTGCAACAGGACTTGGGGGCAAGTCTGGATCTCCTCCAACATCCATAGGAGTTTCTTCTTCTTCTTCTTCTTCTGTTTCATCACTATAAGCAGGTTCCTCTTCATCAGGTCTCAGACTCGGATCTCTCTCATCCTTTGGTCTTGAGGGATGATCCACTGGATTAAACTTATCATAGATCTTCTGATCATCACTGACCCATTCTCCCTTCCATGGGTTCCAGTTAATTTTCATATAATTACATACAGTCGAGGTGATGCAGAAATTGTTCTTGACTACAACTGTCTCATCCTGAGACTCAGCTATTTCTTTCACTTTTATCATCACTGAAATCAGCTTGGCAAAGAACAAAGCATTGGTCTTTGACTTTGGTCTAATCATGTCTTCCATTTGAAGCATCAATAATCTGCACAGATTGACTTTTACACCATGTCTTAGCAAATGAAGAAGATAGATATCTTGATATCTCAGATTTGCAAAATCTCCTCTCCTCGGTATCAACACATGCTGAACAAATTTGAAAAGCAGTCGATTCTCTCCATCCATTTCAGCAGCAACCACTTGCCTTTGATTTCCATTACCAGTTAGTTCTTGTAAGGCGGTTTCATAATCAAAGATATCACTTCTAGGTGGCATTGCTCTTGATACATACCCAGAAACACCTTCATGTGGTACTTTCAAACTCTCAGCCCACTCTACTGAAGAAAAAGACATCTCTTTTCCATTTACAAAAGAGCTTACCCGATTCTCATTCTCAGACTTCTCGAAGGTTACAAACTCATAGAACTGCTTTACCAACTTCGGGTAGTATGGTCCATTGTTATTCGAGAAACAATCCACCCATTTCTGGTCTTCCAGAATCTCGAGCACTAAGGATTTTCTAGGCAGTAGCCATTCCACGCACAGTTCCTTCTCGATTACTATGTCTCTATTCTGCAAGTGAGGATTCACTGGTCGCCTTCCTGGTCTAGTTTTGACTTCACTAACACTGGCTTTATGCTGTGTCTTCTGCTTCTTAGCATTTGGTTCTGCACTTTCATCTCTGACGATAGGAAGCTTGGTTTTTGCCATTGCGGGTTTAGGGTTCTTGGCCGATTTGGGAGGTAAGGTTCGAAGGTGAGAGGTTTTGAGCTCGGTGAGGTAAGAAGTGGCTTAGACTTAGTTTTATCATTTAGGAATTCCAAATAAACGATTAAAAATAGAGTAATAAAATAAAATAAAACGATTCGTATTCTTGGCGGCAGACAGAAGTTTTAAAACTTTGCATCGGTGTGAGTTAATCATCGGTGAGAAAAACAAATCGGTGAGAGTTTTATGTCGGTGAGAATTTCACATCGGTGAGAATTTCACATCGGTGAGAATTTCACATCGGTGAGAATTTCACATCGGTGAGAATTTCACATCGGTGAGAATTTTGCATCAGTGAGGGTTTCACATCGGTGAGAATTTCGCATCAGTGAGGGTTTCACATCGGTGAGAATTTCCACATCAGTGAGAATTTCACATCAGTGAGGATTTTCACACCGGTTGTGATTAAACATTCCCAGTTCATGTCTTATGAAACTTAGCCTATCCGAACTTAAAGGTTTAGTGAAAATATCAGCCAATTGATGTTCAGTGCCAATAAATTCAAGAGAAATATCACCTTTTTGATAGTGATCTCTTAGGAAATGGTGTCTTACATCTATGTGTTTGGTTCTAGAGTGAGATACAGGATTCTTAGAGATGTTTATTGCACTGGTGTTATCACAGTTGATTGAAACATGTTTAAAAACATATCCATAGTCCAAAAGAGTGTGTTTCATCCATAGAATTTGTGCACAGCAACTACTAGCAGCTATATATTCTGCTTCGGCAGTAGATAATGCAACTGAGTTCTGTTTCTTACTACACCAAGAAACTAAGGATTTTCCAAGCAAATGACATGTTCCTGATGTACTTTTTCTATCTAACTTACAACCAGCAAAGTCAGCATCTGAATAACTCATTAACTCAAAGGATTGTCCTTTTGGGTAAAACAAACCTAAGTTAACCGTGTGTTTGAGATATTTAAAAATTCTTTTAACAGCAAGCAAATGAGATTCTTTTGGATTAGCTTGAAATCTAGCACACATACACACACTAAACATAATATCAGGTCGACTAGCAGTAAGATAAAGTAAACTACCAATCATACCTCTGTAATTTGTTTGATCAACTGGTTTCCCAGTTTCATCTGCATCCAATTTACAGGTAGTACTCATAGGAGTTTCACTTTCCTTGATACTATCCAGACCAAAACATTTTAAAAGATCCTTTGTATATTTACTTTGATTCAAAACAATGCCATTTTCATTTTGAAATACTTGAAATCCAAGAAAGTACTTAAGCTCTCCCATTAAGCTCATTTCAAATTCATTTTGCATACTTTTTGAAAAATCAGTACATAAAGAGTGTTTAGAAGATCCAAAAATAATATCATCAACATATATTTGTACAACTAAAACATCTTTCGAAATTCTTTTAATAAAAAGAGTTGGATCAGCAATCCCTTTAGTAAAACCTTTTGAAATAAGGAAATTGCTAAGTCTATCATACCAAGCTCTTGGAGCTTGTTTCAAACCATACAAAGCTTTAGAAAGCTTAAAAACTTGATTTGGAAAATGGGGATTAGTAAATCCAGGTGGTTGTTCTACAAAAACATCTTCAATTATAAAATCATTTAGAAATGCACTTTTCACATCCATTTGATATAACTTGAAATCCAGATGTGCAGCATATGCAAGTAAGATCCTAATGGATTCTAGTCTAGCTACAGGTGCAAAAGTCTCCTCATAGTCTATGCCTTCTTCTTGACTATATCCTTGTGCAACTAGTCTAGCTTTGTTTCTAACTATATTTCCAGATTCATCTACTTTATTTCTAAAAACCCATTTTGTGCCTATTGTCAAAGTGTCCTTAGGTCTGTCAACTAATTCCCATACTTTGTTTCTTTCAAACTGATTTAATTCTTCCTGCATAGCTATTACCCAGAATTCATCATTGATAGCATCATTGATATTTTTGGGTTCCAGCTGTGAAAGAAAGGCTTGATGTTCAACCTGGTTTCTTAGAGAAGCTCTAGTTTGTGTTCCTCTATCAAGATTACCAACAACAGCTTCTAAAGGATGATTCTTTAGAATCCTTGTTGATCTAGTAAAGGTTGGACTTGAAATTTCAGGTTCATCTATGGGTTCGGGTTCAACAGAAGCAGATTCTGGAGAAAGTCCAGAACTGGATACTTTTATAACAGGTTCTTTAGATTTATCATTAAGGTCCAGAATAGACAAATCTTCTTCAAGATTCTCAAGAGAGGTTTTAGGCTCATGTGGATCAGTTTCATCAAACTTGATGTGAACAGATTCTTCCACACATTTGGTTTTCTTATTGAATACTCTATAGGCTTTACTTGAAATAGAGTAACCCAGAAAAATTCCTTCATCACTTTTGGAAGCAAACTTATCCAGATTATCTTTAGTATTCAGAATAAATACTTTGCAACCAAAAACTTTAAAGTAATTAACCTTAGGCTTTCTATTGTTCCACAATTCATAAGGGGTTTTCTTAAGAACTGGTCTAATTAAGACTCTATTAATGACATAACAAGCTGTATTTACAGCTTCAGCCCAAAAATAAATAGGCAGATCATATTCATTGAGCATGGTTCTAGCAATTTCTTGAAGGGTTCGGTTTCTTCTTTCTACTACACCATTCTGTTGGGGTGTTCTAGGGGCAGAGAAGTTATGAGTATAGCCATTGTGTGAGCAATAAGATTCAAAATCTTGATTTTCAAACTCACGACCATGATCACTTCTCAGGTTTTTAATCTTAAGTCCACTAAGGTTCTCTACAGACTTGGAGTATTTGACAAAGTAAGAACAAGCTTCACTTTTGTGAGCTAGAAAATATACCCAAGTATATCTATAAAAGTCATCTACAAGAACATAAACATAGTGCTTCCCATTTAAACTAGAAACTCTTGATGGTCTAAACAAATCCATGTGAACCAATTTAAGTGGTTGAGAAGTTGAAACTTCTTTCTTTGATTTAAAAGAAACTTTGTGTTGTTTTCCCTTTTGACAGGGGTTACACACTCTATCATTTGGGAATTCTAACTTAGGTAGGTCTCTAACTAGGTTTTTCCTAGAAAGTTTTCTAAGTGAGTGAATGTTGCAATGTCCTAATCTTCTGTGCCATAGCCAAGATTCTTTATGAAAAGCATTCAAACAAGTAATATTCTGCTTAGCTAAAGAATTCAGATTAACAGCATACACATTTTCATTTCTTAAGGCAGAAAATACCAAAACATTCTTAGAATTAAAAACTTTGCAAGAATCATTTTCAAATTTAACATGAAAACCATCATCATATAACTGATAAATACTTAATAAATTGTATTTAAGGCCATCAACAAATAAAACTTTAGAAATCAAAATTGAATCAGTGTTACCAATCTAGCCTAGGCCGATGATTTTCCCTTTTGAATTATCACCAAAGGTGACAAAGCCTCCATCAACTTTTATTAAGCTCTTGAAACAAGAGAAGTCTCCTGACATATGTCTTGAACATCCACTGTCCAAATACCATGTCTCTTTACAGGAGATCTTTAAGCAAGTTCCCTACAAAACAGATTTAGATGGGAGATGATTTTGGTACCCAGATTTTCTTGGGTCCAGACAGGTTAGCCAATAACACTTTAGGTACCCATATTTGTCTAATGGGTCTCATATAATTTGTAGAATTGACATGCTTTGAAAGATAAACTTTATTAGATCCATAGCTATGTATATAACTGGTTGAAGCATAAGAATTTCCAGAATTACCTTCATTCTGTCCAGATTTAGAAATAAATCTTGTTTTGACAATTTTCCTTTGTCCAGGTTGGTATCCTATACCAGTAGTATATTTAGGTGCTACTTGCTTTCCTAGAATCTGTGTTAGTGTATTTTTGCCATTGGTGAACTTCTTTAAGCCTTTCTTGAGTTGCTCATTAGATAGTTTCAGTTCAGTGTTCTCTTTTAACAGTTGAGCAGTTTTCTCTTTTTCAATAGTGAGTTCGGTTTTAACTGTAGTGGTGAGAGCATGCTGTTTCTTTAATGACTTGTATTTATCCTTAAGTTCATTACATGTCTCTTCCAGCATATCACAGTATTCAAACAGTTTATATTTAGACATGTTATCACCTTCAGAATCATCTCCAGAATAATATGAATTTGAAGCAGGAGTTTCAGCAGTTACCTCAGAAGTGTTTGCCATAAAGCACATGTTGGCTCGATTCCTTTCAGAGTCTGAAGATTCAGCTTCACTTGTGTTGTCTTCTGAAGCACTCCAAGTAGCCTTCATGGCTTTCTTAAACTTATTGTCCTTATATTCATATTTCTTCTTATTATACTTCAGCTTTGGACAGTCGGCTTTAATATGTCCTTTTCTCTTGCACTCATAGCAGACAACATCATCTGATTTGTCATTCTTCTTCCAGTCCTTTTTCCATTTGCCTTGGTGATCATACTTACCCTTATAATTTATTTTTCTGAAGAACTTCTTTTTCCTATAAAATTTCTTAAATCTTCTAGCAATGTGAGCCATCTCAGCATCACTGTCAGAATCACTTTCACTGTCTTCACAACTTGAACTTTCAACTACAGCTTGAAGCTTTTCTTTGTCCTTATGCTTTGAAGTTGAGGATTTGAAAGCAACAGACTTTCTTGCAGGTTCAGTTTCTTCTTCTTTGTTCACTTTAAGCTCTTCTTCATACATCATCAGTTTGCCAATTAGTTCCTTGACAGGTAGAGCAGCTATGTCACATGATTCTCTAATTGAGACAGATGTGCCTCTCCATCTATCAGGTAGACATCTCAAAATTCTCATAATTTGTTCCTTTGATGAGACATCCTTTCCCAGCGAGATCATTGTATTGACAATTTCATTGAACCTGAGATACATGTCAGAAATGGGTTCGTCAGGCTTTATTTTAAAATTATCATACTTGATAGTATAAGTGTTCAATCTCATTTCTTTAACATTAGTTGTTCCTTCATGAGAAACAGCTAAGGTATCCCAAATTTCATATGCAGTTTTACATGCAGAAATTCTATTAAACTCTTCATCTCCTAGAGCACAGTACAAGGCATTCATAGCTTTACAGATGTTATTGTAAGCAATCTTTGTAGGTTCATCCCAAGTAGATCTAGCAGTAGTAGGCATTTTGTATTCTGATTCAATAGCAGTCCAAATATCAAAACCTATGCTTTCTAGATGGATTTTCATTTTTAGTTTCCACTGAGCATAATTAGTTCCATTGAAGAAAGGTGGCCGGTTAGTAGCAGCACCCTCAAGTCTATTGTCCATGATGAGAAAATTTTAAAGAGATAAAAATTTAGATATAACAGAAATTTTAAGAACTTTAAAATACAACTACAATCACAGTTCAAAAGCAGAATACTTTTAGAAAGTATTTTCAACCTTTGATACCAAGTGTTGGTCGGAGTGGTTTACTCAAGAGGGGGGTGAATTGAGTACCAATTAAAATTTCTGTATTTAAAAACAATGTCTTAAAGACCCCCAAATAAAATAATAAATTAAACTGTAGTGAATTTATATTAAAGTAGAGATTCTGTTAGATTCTCAAGGGATTGATTAATTCCCAGTTAATCAACACAGGAGTGTGTGATTATCTTTTGAAACTAACTTACTAATCTACACTTAACATAAACACTTGCTAATTTAATTATCAAAGTAACTTTAAAAATAGTATTGGTTTTAAAGTGATTAGTAGCGGAATAAAACTTTGAAAGAGATGGCACAACAATGTAACCAAGAGGTTCAGTCTCAAGCCGAGACTTAGTCCTCTCAAAAGTTTATATAAAAATGATCCACACCCTGGATCGGGGTTCAACAGTTTACAACTATCCAGGTCCAAGACCTTTACCACTGTTCTTCGTGGAAAACAGTACAACAGAAACCAGCTGTCCAGGTCACACACGACCTCTACCACTATTATCCGTGGGAAAGAAAGAATGAAAGAGTTTGGTAAGGATTTACAAATCCTTCAGTTTGAGTACAGGAGACAGTGTATGTGTTAGATACAGCAGATAACACACACTGCTCGAAATGAATGATAATAAATCACAGAACAAGAGATGTAGAGTTTGGAAGTGGTTCTGGTGATTTCAGTGTAGCTCTGGACTCCTTTGGATTCGACTAGAAGTGAGTCTGAGTCCTCTTCTCGTTTCTGTTGAGAAACAGAGTGTCGTATGCTCCAGGTTCACAGGTAGTGAGAATGTAGTCGGTGAAGTTCTTCTTGTATGCACAGAACACTTCTCGAGTATGCTTGATTGTCTATGAGCTTCTCTTTGTTCTTCTCGTGCTTGAGTCGTTTTTGGTATATTGGATGCACCGCACTTTTCTGGTTCGCTTCTTGTTGTTGTTCGTTTTTTTCTTCACACTCTCGTTCTTGTTTCTGGTATGTAGTCTTCTCGTATTTATCTCCCATCAGGGGACAGAAAAGATTTCTTTTCAGCAGGTATGAGGTACCGGTTCCTGACATCCAACAACCTTTATCAGATATTTGACAAATCATTAAAATGTATGATATGACCGTTAGATAGATTAAATATAGGAAATAAAGAAATTCAAACAGTGAGTCGAGTGATCGGTAGGTAATCAGCATCGGTAGCTTGAACATCGGTAGCTTGATGTCAATAGTTACTCTGACTCTATCGGTTGCTCCATGCGTCGGTTGGTACATGATTGTATCAGTGACTCTATTTATCGGTAGCTCCATGCGTCGGTAGGTACATGCATCGGTAGCTCCTATGCACCGGTAGCTCCACGCATCGGTAGGTACATGCATCGGTAGCTCCTATGCACCGGTAGCTCCATGCGTCGGTTGGTACATGCATCAGTATCTCCTATGCACCGGTAGCTGTGAGTCTGTATCGGTAGCTTCGTCCATCGGTGACTCTTATTCCATAGGTAGCTCTTTATACTTACACCGGTAGCTATAAGTTTGTATCGGTAGCTGTCTGTGTTAAGTGTATCGGTAGCTGTCTGTCGGTAGACTAAGTCTATCGGTAGACTGGTTACCGGTAGCTCTTTATCAGTAGCTATAGACAGATTACTTATCTGTTTTATGCAGAACACATCTGATTGTGTTAGAATCAATTTATAACTTGTATGAACATGGATAAATGAGGATTAACATATTCCAAAGACTATTTTAAAAAATTGTTATTGGTTTGATCATAGATGTGAAAGAATTAAAGTATAGATCAACAATACTTAACAATATCATAGAGAATGAAGGCATAATTTGGATTTTCAACACATATGAGTACATGATTGAGATTATCAAAACAGGTGAGGTCAACACAACCAATTCCAAATAATCATTCAATCACATTCACATGCATCAAACAAAAGCAACTCACACAACAAAGTCATCCCCGAGTCACCCCAAGGAACAAGTCTATTTCCTTTCAACTATTTGATCTCAAGGGAGTCCTACTAGGAATACCTCACACAAAATTCAACATAACCAAGGAAAGAGGATCATTTGAGTATAGTTTTTAAGACAACCAAATTTCACAAAAGAGTTAATCATGCCTCACATCACCATCACAAGTCAAGTCATTTTCCAAGAACCAAACACCCACCACTTTCAAATCCAAAAACATTTAGAAACCAATTTAAGAAAACCAAACCATCATTTTAAATGCCACAAATACATTTAAAAATCCAATCCATGCTTTAAAAACCACAATCCATTTGCAAATTCTAAATGGGAAATTTAACAAACACTTGGTATGCACATTCAATAAAAAAAATCAAGAGATTCAAATATATAGAGGAATTTACTTTATTTCACATAAAAAATTTATTATAAAAACCATATATCACTAACTAGAATTAAATAAAAGAGTTAAAGGAAATAAATAAATGTTTTCTTAAATTTAAAAGTCAAATGTGAATGGATCCTACCACAAACATGATTCTTTTGATGATGGCCACTCAAATTCCCTTTCCACTTGTACCTATATGAAAGTTCAGTTATATGTAATGGAACCTAGCCCCTATGTAGATATTTTCATGGTCAAATATGTACAAGGGGATCCTTACATATATGCTTACATGGGCATATACCCCTTTACCTAACACACATATTCATTTTTCATATATATACATAAGAACACCTAGAACCAATATATATATTCATACTTCCATGTGTGAATATATATATATAAGGGGAACTTAAGTATATATATGCCTACCTATGCATACCCATGAAAGTCTCTTTTGACAGCGGCAATGAAAAACCCCTATAGCAAGGTCTAATGCAGTAAATAAAATTACCAGAAACTAAAAGACCACAAAACCTCTAATTTAAAATTGAACCAAAGTAAAGGAAACAAAAATCCTTACCCAAAATCAAAGAGAAACCCACTGCCTTTGATGGCCATGGTAATAATCGGCCTCAATGGGACCAATGAAACCTAAACATCAAGAAATAACAAGGAAAAAACCCAAAAATGGGAATTAGTTTGACCTAGGCACATGCACCGCACAAAAGAGGAGAAAAGACACTAAAATAAAGGGAGAAGAAGTGGGAGGGGACTCAATAGAGAGGGCCACACACCAAATCAGGAGGATAATGGTTTCCGGAGGGAAGGGAGGTGGCGCAACAGAGTTCTCCTAGTCAGTTGGGTCGTGTGAGAGAGGTAAGAGGGGGTGAACCATGTAGGGTATGTAAGGGGGATCCCTCTTTGAGGGTTTTATTACAAACATAATTATAATAATATTATTATTAGTCTTAATAATAATAGTAATAATAATATGGTTATTATTATTATTAAAACATTTCTTTGTTTTATTTTATTTTATTTTATTTTATTATTTTATTTTCATTTTATTTTATTTTATTTTATTTTATTTTATTTTATTGAAAAAATGGTTTAGTCAGACGGTAACTGTTGGGCCTTGAATATTTTGGTCCAAACCATGCTCAAATCGTGCACGAGTCCAAAAAGTATCAAAAGACTCTGAAACTCAAAAAAATCACTGGGAACTCGAATCGAATCACAACCAAAAGATAAATCATCAAGAAATGGATAAAAATAAATATAAATCATAGTAAATTTGTGAAAAATAATTATTATACATAAAATAAGAACCATTTGAAAGAAGAATAATTGTTTTCTGGAAAAGTATATTTTTCTAAAAGGTCGTATGGTTGCGCATTGTGCACATAATTTGACATTAGTCTTAACCAATTTTAGAAAATTTATTTGAAAAAATAATATTCATTTTTCAAATCTACATATCAAAATTATATTTGGGTAAATTATTGATAATTTTCTGAAAAGATAATTTTTTTTATTAATAGTGAGGAATATTGATTTTTATTAAAAATTGTCTTTTCGTTTAAATTATTTACAATGTTAAATTATATTTTAATTTTTTAATTAAAATTAGTTCAATTATATTAAATTAACTAATTAAGGTCATTTTAATTAATTTATAATTGAATTTTTATAATAAAACATTTAATACTTATGAGAATTTTCTCTTTGGAAAATCGTTCTCCACGCCTATAGTTTAATTTTAAATTGAATTCTACCAGATTTATGAATTTAATTTTTAATCATGGATTACATATTTTGAATAAATATAATTTATATTATCTAAAAATTTCAACTTAATTTTTTACCATAATAAATTGAGAAAACAATAAAAATTAATGGTCGCAATTAAGGTAAAAATGGGTTTATTGGAAGTTAAACTAAAAAGATAGGGATTAAAATGACCTAAAACTTGTCCAAAACTCATTTTATAGAAATATTTAGAACTTATAACCTATAATGTTTTAAAATGATCCATTTTTTAGGATTTTGGTATGAGAAAAATGTGGGTATCACTTTTTCTTTTTAAAAATTCCATGTGTGTTCGTTCCCCCCTTATAAAAGGCCACCCTCTCTCCTCCCATTCTTATACTTACAAAACAATTTGGTTTAGAAAATATCTACTAAAAACCTTAACTAATTCCATAACCACATCCTATATAACTTATTTTTATTATGAATACCTCCTTATAAGGATTTAGTTATAAACCTAAAGAGGTTCTCCGAAGAAGGGGTAATATTCTGAAATGTGCGTATTTGTTTTATTTATTCTTACACCTCTTTAAAATTTTCTTAAACTATGATAATATAACTAAAAAATTATATTATAGATACTTATATTTAATTATGTTAATTTAATAACCCATGTCCATCTCCAATTCTATCAAATGGGAAATGAAACTATCGATCGTGTGCATGGCGGACTACCGCCTCACGATCTGATGAAATTAATTTTCCATTACCATATTTTAAGGCTAGATATAATGATTTATTTAAAATATTTATATTATATTTATTAATTTTTTATTTTTATATAATTATTATATCACTTATATATTCTTAATTTCCATTTCTTGGGGGATATGATAATATTACTTGTTTGGACAGTGGATTACCGCTTCGCGAAGTGATGTGATTCATTTTTCACATACACTTTACATGAAAGGTAAGTTAATAAATATATGAGATATTTATTATCTAATAATTATTATATAAATATAATATCACATATAAATTCTTACCTTGTAATCTGTTGTAAAATAATAATGTCGCCTGTCTGTACGTGTGGATTATTGTCTCCAAGCAGCGATATGAATTTTTTTTCATTTTGTTTTTACATGGATGGTAATAAAGATGTGTTTTATTAATATAAATTATATATATGAAATATAAATTATTTTATAAATGTAAATTAATATTTATTTTCCTTTTATTCTATCCGTTAAGAAAAATAGAAACAGCATTCATGCATACGTATGACATATCATCTCCATAGACGGTATAATCAATTTTATATCTCTAACTTTATTAGATTAATTTAAATACATATATAATTAATATATATGATTTTTATATGATTTTTAACATTATATATATGATTAAACCATTATCAAATTAAAATAACTAAAATTACCAAACTAAAACATACTTGAAAAATGAAACAATTATCACTCGATATAGTGATTTTAACAAAGAATTGTTAATGAACATGTGATAAAATAATACAGGTAAATAATATGTGGTATGAGATATATGATTATTGTTATTTAATTGATGTATACTAAACATATATTTATTGTAAAGGAGGTTTGGACACATACGAAGGAATTCAAACTTGAGGTAAGGGTTTCTCGTCCCACTTTTACTTCTATGAGACATACAGAATATTCACCATTTATTACTTTGTGTGGTGCATATAATTCACCTTAAATATTTTATATCAATAATATATTTATCTTCATGGTATTTAAATTTTAATTTTATAATTATTTATTTTATGGGGTTTACGACTCATAAGTTATCAAAGTGGTAAGGGTTTATTTCAAAACTCATCATTATTCGTGAATTTTTTTCAGTCTACCTTGGGGGAATTATTTGAAATTTAAATCTTAAAATCAATTTATTTTCTTATCCTATGGTTATTCATGAACTTTTTCAAGTAATACTACAATTTTTAAAATATTTGGTACTTAAAATGATTGATAAAATGTTTTTAATAAAATATGAATTTACTTTTCTCTTTGGTCAAAAATCATTTTTCATCAAAATATATAATTTATAAAAAAAAATTTAACCTCTTAAAATTGATTTATTAAAAAAATTACCTATTTTTACTTTTTATAAAAATTATTGAAATGAATCTTCATATCATTTTCAAAATATGGCTCGTTTGGCTATTAATGAAAATATGAAAAGGAATGTTTATTTTAACGTGTACAGCATGAGCGGAATTTTTTTCCATCATGAACACATGACCTTTTAGTGATTATTTTACAAGTTTTAAAAGGTTATTTTTAAAGAAAGGTATTTTCAAAAAAAATTGAGAACTTTTTTAATGTTGATTTTCAATATTTAAAACATATTTTCCTCCCCTCTGATGAGCCTAACTCTGATTACCTATCAACCCGCTTGTTTATCGATTGATGCATGTACCCTTCCCCATAAACCCTTGTAGAAACTTACCTTTCTACTAGAACCTCCCCTAATTCCCTTACTTTTATACCCACCAAGGGTAACCATTCCCACTAGGTGTTATCCCCTCAGCACCTCCAATTCTTTTTTAGCCTTAATCTCACTGAAGTCAGATGCTCAATCCCCTCCCAAAACACTTCTTACTTTTCCCCCTAGTAGCATCCAAACTAGATCTGAGAAGAAAGATTCCATAACCACCAAGGACTCCTACCTTGCTACCTCTCCTTCAGTTGGTACCAAATCCAAAAAAACATCTTTCATTGATTTTAATTCTTATGTGGAATGCTCATAGCCTAGGTGTTCGGGTTAAAACAAATTTAATTTCTGATGAACTATCTAGATCAAAATCCTCCTTAGAGACTATCTTTGAACCCAAAAAATAGAATACCAAACTTGTAACTATTACTCATAGAATAGGAGTTCACAATTATCTTCATGTGGCCCCTCAAAATCAAAATATATGGCTATTCTGTGATATAAACATCTCAGTGGAACTTATCACTTGTCAGAGTAGTTTCTCAAAATGAAGATCTGTTAGGGTAGTCACAATATATTTTCTCCTTTTTTATGCAAAGTTTGAGGCACTAGATCATGAGTTTATGTGGAATAACCTTGGTGGTTTCAATATAGGTTCCATTCCATGGATATTTAGATGATATTTCAATATTATTCTGTATAGATATGAAAATAAGGGTCGTGGTTCTTATCCTCACAAAGCTAGTTAGGAGTTTATTTATTTCATGTCCCATAATAGCCTTATAGATATGGGTTTCTGTGGTGACCGATTGACCTGGTGAAACAATCAAAAAGTATACTACCATACATGGTTTCCCCTCAACAATTTTCTGTCCTAATTATAATCAATCTCTTGCTACCCTAATTCCAAGTTTAGACATCTCTATATAACTCTTTCTGTTCATTCCCCCTTGTTGTTACACTATCTAGTGGAGTGGAAAGCGGATCTGATTTCTGTTTCTCTAAGTTATGGACCTCCACCCGGACTACCAAGAGGTGGTGAGTTCATATTAGAATAAACCTATTCAAGTATTACTTTAGACTAAACTCCATAAGAAACTTAGGCATATAAATTATAACCTCCTTGTATAGAATAATAGATGTCTCTCTCATTTTCAAGCTCTAGACGTGTTATATCATGAGGTGGAAAGCTTATAATTAGCACTTGAGTGAAGATGGGATGAGGTTACTTTAGATTAACCTTCTTCCAAAAATAGATACTTGGAAGTTAGTCTTCTAGAATAGGAACGCACATTACGAGATCAATCCATAGTCAAATGGCTTGTGGAAAGAGATAGAAATACCACATTTTTCATGCTTGTTTTCAAGAAAGGAAATGACACATCAAACCTAACTACATTTGGATGATAGTACCTTTATGAACAACTGTAATGTGATTGGGTCCATTAGGAAACTCACTTCAGGGCTCTTCTAGCTGGTCCAGACCCCCTTCATGAAAGGAGGCTACCCTAGGGGCTCCTCTGAGCTCTTTAACACCCTGCCCTTCTTGGTTTATTCCAATGAAAATTTATGCTTTGAATTCATGTCAAAAGAACTATAAATTCTTTCTATAGTGAAATCTCATAAACCTGATAGCTCTATAATACTGAACATTTTCCTGGGATCCTTCTTCATGGACTCCCAAGATCAAGTTATAAAGGAGTTTGTCGATGCAGTTTAAGACTTATTTTGTGGTGGTCACCTCCCTCGGGTTTCTTGCACCACTAACCTCATTCTCCAACCTAATATCAAGGACCCCTACTCTCTCAAGAATTAAAAACCCATCAATATGTATAAATTCTCTTATAACATCCCAAAAACTATTATTAACAAAATAATTTCAGAGCAGGTTCCTTAATGGGTCTCCCAAGAACAGCATCAGTTCCTCAAAGGGAGATCCATTCAGGGGGTGATTAGTGTGGCATAGAAAATGATAAGGGATATTAAAATGAAATATTTGGGCTCCAATTTCATCATCAAACTAGACATGTACAAATATTATGATAGGATTGAATGGAATTTTATCCTCAAGGCTCAATCATGCATGGGTTTCTCTGCATGGGCCTCAGGTCTCTTTTATAGGTGTTATAGTTCTCCTTGGTTTAGTATCTCCTTAATTGTAAAGCATTGTGGATTCTTAGAATCCACTCAAGGATTAAGGAAATGAGACCCACTGTCTCCCACTCTATTTATCTGAATATAGGATTTCCTTAGTTTATATATTAATAGAAACTTCTAGGTTTTTAAGGTTTTACATTTTAGATTCAAGCAGTAACAAAGTGGAGTCACTCTCTTAATGTACACTGATGATACTATCTTTTTTCTCAATGGTTATAAAAGATCCCTTTGAGGCATCAATTAAGTCTATGAGGATTACTATAATTAAAGTGGGTAATGGATAAACTAAGAGAAGAGCAGTATCTACTTTCTTTCTCAGTGCCCGGAAAGACGGGTTCTTTACCTAGAAAGAAAATTGGGCATGCAGCGACATAATTTTTTGATGGAATATCTTGGATCCCCATTGTCTTCCTCTGGAGTTTGAATAACACTTCACCAGGATAATTGAAAAGATTATTGGGTTCATCAAAAATTATAAGAATTACTTCTTATATCATGGTGTCTGAATAACCGTATTAAACAGCATCCTCACTTCAATCCCAATGCACATACTTTCTGCTCTTAAGGCTCCCAAAGAAATTATCCCAAACATTGAAAACACCCTAGAAACATTCATTAGGGATGCACATTCATATGGAAAACATCATTGGGACTCATGGCCTAGGATGGTGTGGGCAGCTGCAGAGGGTGGAATCAATGTTAGAAGCATATCCATTGAGGTTTATGGTCTCCACACAAAACTATCATGGGAGGTGATTGAGGGAAAAATGTTGTGGAGAAGATTTAGGAAAGCTAAATATGGGAATAATATGGACTCACCTAGTAAAACTTCCTCCCACATGTGGCTCTTGATATAGCCACATATTTATTACATGTGGGGGTTCACCTAATTGATTGTTTTTAGTGGTGACATTAATTTCTAGAATCAAAACTAGGTTGATGTCTTGTTAGGTTTCCCTGAGTTTCTGACTCTGGACATGAACTTCAGGCAAAAAAAGAATTACCTGAAATTCACTTAGGAGGTCCATATAAATGAGAAGCATGTCCTCTTTGATCTCATTTATTTGAATAATAATGAAGATAAATTCATTTTTTTGAGTTCGTCGTCTGGTGTTTTTTTCAGGGAGATACTTCCTCCGGCTCTACTCTCCTACCACCGAGTAGAACAGTTGCAGTGACATCCTATGGTGCAACGCAATTCCTACTAAAATGGAATTTTTGGTCTGGTGCATATAGAATAATTCAATCTATATGGAAAACCATGTCAAGTGTATAGGAATCAATATAGCTTTAATATGTCTTTGTTGTAGCAACCCCTGCAAGGATTCCTTGGGCCACATTTTTTTCAAAAGATACTGAGCTCACATGGTATGGATCACCTTTAGAAATATCACTGGAATCTCCCCTCATTTTCCTTCTCACAACTCATTCTTTACCCAATGGTTCCAAGGGGTGGAGGAAAATTTCCATGAGATGAAGGAAAGATCTCTGATCATTATGGATGGCTGATAGTGCATTTGGAAGGTGAGAAACTCTTCCCAGTATGAGGGTACCTATTTTTCATTTTTTATGTAATTCCCCAACCCTAGAATCCTAGAGTCGGTGCATTATTTTAATTCATTGGCATGATTACAAGGAATCAAGTCCTGAAAGACCGATTAGTTTAGCAATCTTGGAAAATAGATTACAAACATGAATGTTACATTACATATTAGAAAATAAAACACAATATAAATGATCCTTTGAGGATTCCATTAATCCCATAGCTTAACCCTACTTATCAATCATAATACACTTCTTGGAATCCTGGGAAAAATAAAACATAGAAAGGGGTGAGCTCAGATGCTCAGTAAGGATAACAATATAGCAGAAACTTTCATAAAAAACATAAACATTTAAGGAAATGTATAAGACTAAAACAAAATCCTTTTAAACTTAAACTTCAGCATAATATGGAAAAGATAAATCAAATAATTCCATTTACTTATTCACATGGATATTCTACTAGTTGAATAATCACATGTAATATCAATATCCAATTTTATAATGTTGGAATGCATAATTCTAGACTTCATAAGCACATAGTCAAGGCCTTGTGCCAAGACTACAAATAATATTTTGTCAAGTCCTTATTCCAAGACACTAGTTTGTCTCATAAGACCCACTGATGCATCGAGGAGCTATAGAGGGATCCACCCGTCACTTACTAAGTCCAATGAATTCCTCATATGAAAAGGTTTAAACATAACATAAACATTCATATTAAAACTATCATACAAAATGTTAATACTTTATCCATAAACCATGAATGGTATAAAAATAACACATCCATAGTCAAAAATATCACAAAACCTTTAAAATAATATGTAATATTTGTATCAAAATAAATCAACTTCAAACAAGTTTAAAATCCATCAAAGGATGTTGACATAGATGAAAATGATTTGTAAAACTCTTTTAGAGAAATATCCCTTTTTCATAAAAACATTTAAAAGTCATACAATTTAGAAAGAATACATTTAAATACATTTTTGAATCAAAGTGTCCCATACCACTTTGAAACTTTTGAAAGGAATTAACATTTTAAAAACATTCATGTCCATAAAAATAAATCATTAAAAAACATTTTGAAAACATGGACATTAATGAGAATGATTTTGAAGAATAAATATTTAAACCATTTAAAATTACGATCTAGTTAAAGAGTCCCTTCCATAAAACCTTAAAATATTCCTTTTGAAAATATTTTTATGAAACATGGATTTGTATGATAAAGAGGTCCCAATAGATACTCACGTAAAAACAACCTCGGATAATGAAGAGATTGTAGAATTAACCATTACCTTGCAATTTCCTTTGGTCGAGGGTACGTTTAACCTCTTTTATAATGACCATAGTATGTTATTAAATTATAAAATAACCATATTAATATTTATTATATCATACATAATTCATTTATGACTTTATACTACCCATTTAATAATTATTTCCATATTAAATTAACATTTCGGGTAATAATCGTTTTCTTTATCGTATGTGTTTTAACTTGTTATTATTGATCGTATCATTTAGATCATGATTTAAATACTTCCATAATATAAAATTTGATTTATATATCATATATATTTAGAATATAAATATTTATAATAGATAGATATATGAAATGGGAGGCACCGTTTATGGAGACGGTAGGCCATACATACGCATAAATGTTGTTTCTGTTTTCATATCGTATTGAATGAAAGTAAGTGAATAAGATATATGTAAGTATATACATACATACATACATACATAAATACATATATATATATATATCCAGTATAATTATTATTTCATATATTACATACTTATTAATAATATATATTTTTATAATCATCGTTGAATGGTGAACGTGGAAATGAATCTCATCGCGTCGTGGAGACAGTAATTCGTACGTACGCACGAGCGACAATATCATTATATTGATGGTGAAATCATATTTAATTGGTTGTTATATCATATATATATAATCATTAACATGTTATATATATTATTTACATCAGTTATACTCATTATTATACCCATCCAAATAATTAAGTGTTTGAATAACAAACTACACCACGACGTGGAGACGGTAAGTCGTACGTACGTACGTATGGTGACTTTGTCATTATAGGATGAATAGAATAACGAATATGGTTTTATAATATTTATAATAATATCATAGTATATATAAGGTACTAGAGTTATTATTTTATTATGTAAACAACAAAGAAGGAGGAAGTGGAAGAAGAAAAGAACTTGGAAGATGGTGGTGAAATTATTACCTCTTCTTCGGGGGTTTCTTTTTGAGTTGACCAAAAGGGCTCCTTATGTTGGCTTTATGATCAAATTAAGGCATCTATGTTGAAGGTAGGATAGTTTAGAAGGTATTTTGGTAGGTTTTGGCCGATCCAAATGGCTTTGGAGGTGTGAACGTAAGAGAAGGGGAAGTTCCCTTTTATAAGGGGGGTGAGGGTCACTTTAAGAAAAGATTAAAATATTAATTTATTATACAATAATATTAAGTTTATAATGGCTAAAAATGAATTTATTTAGAGCCTTAGGTGGTTATGGGTTTAAATCCTCTCAACCAATAGGTTTTATACAAGTTTATGTTACCATTTTAACCTTATCTTTTAGATTTAACACTTAGTTAAATAGTTTAACTTTTACCGTGTCTTCTTCTATTCTTACACTATATGGTTAATAAACTTACTATAAACTTCCAAGAGAAACTAAATTGGTTCATTAATGACATATATAATATTATTTAATCCCTTTTACAGAACCTTATATTTTTTGGAATATTATATCAACAAATAATATAGTATTTGTTTTAAAAACTAATTTATGTCAATTTTGACACTATTTAGTATTTGGTGTTTTTAAAAGTCATAAAAACTTTATTACTTCTAACCAAATACATTGAATCAATAATAACATGTCATATTCACCTAGAAAATTCGTTTATGTCATCAAAACTTTCAAATTATATTTATTTTAATATTTACAATATCATTTATTTGATTCTTTTATTAATAAGGAAAATACTACATCATTATTGTGTCATAAATAAATATATTTATTTAATGTCTAAAAATTATAAATAAAATATAATCATGTAGGAAATATTTTTATCTTTAAAATTAATATTTTTAGTCTAAGAGATAAATTATATAATCCCATATAAAAATGTTTTACTAAAAGATACATGTTTTTGTTATTTTGGTCTTTACTTTAGATTAATTAATATAAAATGTCATTATCACTCCCAAGTGGCTCCATGGAGTCCTAAAATAGACTCAAGGATTCCCATGGTCGGACATGTATCATAAAATAAGGTTAGGACACATGTTAGGGTAATTTAATATTATTTTAATATTATTTCTTTACCCATATTTTCCGAATTTACCCTTTAACCATGGTAAATAAAATATTTACCGAAGTAATTATTCATAATGTCTAAAAATAAAAGTTACCTATTTACACAATTTTTACCTCCTGATTCCAAATATAGAATAAATTTTTTCAAATTCAAAACACATAAGTGTCAAAAATTAATTTAAAATTAATTCCCGTTGCCAAAACAAAAAGCGTGTTTTTAAGAAATAATAACTATCAAAAGATTGACACTTTTTTATGTCTAATTTAAATGTAAAATTACATAAAATGACCTAAATTATATTTAATGATAAAAATATAATCTAATTATACATAAAAACCATTCAAATGTATAATTTAACACTATAAATTATTTTGATTAAAAAGTTGTTTTTAATTAAAATTTAGTTTTTTTTACTATTCATCAAATATGAAAGTTATCAGAAAAGTACCAAAAATTTATACGAACTAAATTTTTGTGTCCCTATTATAAAGATGAATTTAATTTAACTTAATTAAATATATAAAAGTGTAAAATATTGTATTTAAAAATGGTTCGCCATTAAAAGTCATAAACTGCATTTTTTGAAAAATACCTCTTTTATCTTAAAAATTGAATTTTTCTTATATTATGTCTATGAAAAAAAATATATGAATGTTAAAATTATATAGGATATATAAAATTTAAAATGAGTTTAATATTATTAATAAACTCTTTTTTGAATGGCTAGTTTGGTAAGTTGTGGTGTGCTCGAACTCGGTGTTGCGTGTAGCGCAAGTTATTGAAATATTTTGAAGAGATAACATACTATGAAATCTTGGGGTGTTACATTATCTCATCCTTCAATAAATTTCATCCTAGAATTTTGAAATTGTTTTTTTAAAATAAAAGGTTAAAACATAAAAACACCTTTGTGGAAAACTCACATTGGAAATTGGGTTAATAAAATTTAGTCTTAATAAGATGGAAAGGGAAATGAAAAAGTCACCACCAAATTATGATCTCGATTAGAAGAACATTGGTGGAAATTAGAGACACATAATTGTATGAAAATTTAAATATTTATAGGGATTTATTGAGGTCATCAATCACAACAAAGTGTAAAATTGAGGGCCTCAAAACCATCAATCTACGATGATTTAAAATATTGTTGGTTCAACAAAACATAATGTATTATGATAACAAATTTTTGGTTTAAATATCCCTTACCTAAAGTTTAATAATTAATATTTTCATAGAATAAGAGGAAAATATATAATTGACAAGTAGAGTTTCATCCTTCAACTAATTCCTACCACAAACTCATCTTTCACTCCAAAATATAATAGAATTCAAAAATATTCTATTTATCCTAATTGTATAGGATTCCAAAAATAATGAATTTATAATTCATTTGTTAGACTATTTAAAAAAAAATACATTATACAAACCATAACATCACGTATGCCAATGGTAGGTGATCCATCTTTGTCGCCCTTCAGTTGTGGGTTCAAGTCTCGCGGCCTTGTCGGACACGACGGGCAGTCGCCTGACCTCCGGGTTGTCCTTTTTATAACAATCCAAAAATAATCTTAAGAAATGATTTAACCATAATAATAGTATCCAACGTCAAAATTAATCCATTCCAACATTTATACTTTCCCAAAATACTTTTGTACAAATTCATAGTCCAAAATTTATATGGAAGGTAAACACAATGAAGATTCTTTTTTCCATGTAATAACATGTGAATACCTTCATCATGTATTCTTTTAAAACACGGTAACACTCTGAATTACCATAAAACCATATTGATTACATTCATGATGCTTTATTCCTTATTGAATACTGGATATAATCCTTATATCCAAAAATTTTGTATACTCCAACAATGATAGAATATACAAATCATTAATCAGTTTCAAGGTAGTCAAGAATGTCCAATATAATTTATCCAAATTAATCATATATTATTCCAAAATCACTACCTCGGTATCAGAACCATATTATGGTTTATCTTTCTCTCAACCATATATTTTTCCAAAAAAAATTAACCTACTATTGAGTCACTTTTCTTGGTTCCACACAATCTCAAGTCCTTAATGAAATAGTACTACAGTACAATCCGTATATACTATATAATTCTTATAACATGTACATAATTAAATACAATACTCGAATGACACAATACTTTAATAACAACATAATAACTCTAATCATTCCACTTCATCTTCGATGGTATCATAACTTGATTATTATCCAATATCATTATTTGGGGTATACTCTGATGATTAAGACATTGATTCGCATAGTGTCCCAACTCCTTGCAGATGAAGCATTGTACATTTGAAACCTTTTTCTTACCCTTGAAATCACGTACTTAGTGTCCTTTTTTCTCCACACTTATAACAAAATATCATTCCCCTCAAGCATTTACCAAGGTGATTCTTTCTACAATTATCACATATGGGAAAATCCTTCTTTCCCCTCTTCCCTTTATCCATCTTTCTCTCTTCCATCATTTTCTTCTCTTTCTTCCCATAAAAACCATAGGACTCAGATAATTTTTTTACTTATCTTATTAACACATGATACTATTTATTCATATGATGAGAATACGTGGGAGACTATTTCCATTTTAAATGTTGGCTTAATACCATGAAATATATGGTCCTTCTTAATATTTTTATCATGCATATTGCTGGAATTATCATTCCTTCTACTAGGGGACATTTCTAAACAATGGAATACACTAGGTTAGTTTATAAATAGCAATTCATGTGTAAAATAACTAACATAAATTGAAAAGATTATGCATATAATCTATAATCATAAAATGTTTTTTTTTGAGGAAGTATTACTCCTAAATCATTCATAATGTCTTTTAATGAAAATGTGAATTATCCAAAGAATATCCCCCAGGAGTGTCATAACCAAGAGTGCAGCAAGGCTCATTGTCATGTACCGAGATACCTCGGGTCAAGCCCAAAACTCCTTGTCAGAGTTTTCGCACCTAGGTACATCTGTGCCAGATCCTCCTATACCTGCTCGTATCCCGACAGGGATGTATTGCTTGGAAAATACACAAGATCTATATATTACCAAAATTCTAGTAAGTTATTATATACTAATCCTCAAAGTCTATCTTAGGGTAATGTTCTCTAATGAGAGTTTATCTAAATCTATTTCCAAGGTTATTGCTAAACTTCCTATGATACCAAATGTAACGCCCCAACCCCAGAAGCCTAGATTCGGTGAATTATTTTAATAAATTGGCATGATTACAAAGAATCAAGTCCCAAAAGAATGATCAGTTTATAAATCTTTTAAAATAGATTACATACATGAACGTTACATTACACATTAGAAAATAAAACACAACATAAATGATCATTTTAGAACACCATTAATCTCATAGCTTAACCCTGTTTATCAATCATAATACACTTCTTGGAATCCTGCGAAAAATAATACATAGAAAGGGGTGAGCTCAGATGCTCAGTAAGGATAACAATATAGTGGAAACTTTCATAAACAAACATAAAAATTTAAGGCAATGTATAAGACTAAAACAAAAGCCTTTTAAACTTAAAATTAAGCATAATATGGAAAATATAAATCAAATAATTCCATTTACTTATTTACATGGATATTCTACTAGTTGAATAATCACATGTAATATCAATATCTAATTTCATAATGTTGGAATGCATAATGCCAAACTTCACAACCACGTGATCAAGGCCTTGTTCCAAGACTACAAAAAAGATTTTTTCAATGCCTTGTGCCAAGAAACTAGTTTTCCTCATGAGACCTACTGATGCATCGAGGATCTATAACAGGCTCCACCAATCACTTAATAAGTCCAATTAATTCCTCATATGAAAAGGTTTAAAAATAACATAAACATTTGTATTAAAACTAGCATACGAAATGTCAATACTTTATCCATAAACCATGAATGGTATAAAAATAACACATCCATAGTCAAAAATATCACAAAACCTTCAATAAAATATGGAAGATTTGTAACATAATAAATCAACTTAAAACAAGTTTAAAATCCATCAAAGGATATTGACATAGATGAAAAGGATTTTTAAAACTCTTTGAGAGAAATGTCCCTTTTCATAAAAACATTTAAAAGTCATAAAATTTAAAAAGTAAGAAATTTAAAGGAACTTTTGAATCAATGTTTCCCATACCACTTTGAAACTTTTTAAAGGAATAAACATTTTAAAAACATTCATTTCCATATAAATAAATCCTTAAAAACCATTTTGAAAAAAAGGACATTAATGAGAATGATTTAGAAGAATAAATATTTAAACCATTTAAAATGATGATCTAGTTAAATATTACATTCCATAAAACCTTAAAATATTAATTTTTAAAATATTTTTATAAAACATGAATGTGGATGATAAATAGGTTCCAGTAGATACTCACGTAAAAACAATCTCAGATAATGAAGATATTGTAGAATTAACCCTTACCTTGCACTTTCCTTTGGTCGAGGGTATGTTTAACCTCATGTATAATGACCATAGTATGTTATTAAATTATAAAAGAACCATATTCATATTTATTATATCATACATGATTCATTTATGACTTTATACTACCCATTTAATAATGATTTCCACATTAAATTAAGATTTCGGGTAATAATCGCTTTCTTTATCGTACATGTTTTAACTTTTTATTCTTGATCATATCATTTAGATAATGATTTAAATACTTCCAGAATATAAAATTTGATTTATATATCATATATATTTAGAATATAAATATTTATAATAGATAGATATATGAAATGGGAGTCACCATTTATAGAGACGATAGGTCGTACGTATGCATAAATGTTGTTTCTGTTTTCATATCGTATTGAACGGAAGTAAGTGAAAACGATATATGTAAGTATATACATATATATATATATATCCAATATCATTATTATTTCATATATTACATACTAATTAATAATATATATTTTTATAATCATCTTTGAATGGTGAACGTGGAAATGAATCTCATCGCGTCGTGGAGACGGTAATCCATACGTACACACGAGCAACAATATCATTATATTGATGGTGAAATATTATGTAATTGGATGTTATATCGTATATAAAGAATCATTGACATTTTATATTTATTATTTACATCAGTTATACTCATTATTATACCCATCCAAATAATTAAGTGTTTGAATAACAAACTACACCACAACGTACAGACGGTAAGTCGTACGAACGCACGTATGGTGACTTTGTCATTATAGGATAGATAGAATAACGAATATGGTTGTACCATATTTATAATAATATCAAAGTATATATAAGGTACTGGATTTATTATTTTATTATGGAAACAATAAATAAAGAAGAAGTGGAAGAAGAAAATAAGTTGAAAGGGAGTGGTGAAATTATTACCTCTTCTTCGGGTGTTTCCTTTTGAGATGATCAAAAGGGCTCCTTAGGTTGGATTTCTGATCAAATTAAGGCCTCTAGGTTAAAGGAATGATATTTTAGAAGGTATTTTGGTAGATTTTGAATGATCCAAATAGATTTGGAGGTGTGAAATTAAGATAATGGGAAGTGCCCTTTCAAAAGGGGAGTGAGGGTCACTTTAGGAAAAGATTAAAATATTAATTTGTTATACAATCATATTCAGTTTATAATGGCTCCAAATGAATTTATTTATAAACTTAGTTTTTTATGGGTCGCAATAATCTCAATAAATAGGTTTTAGACAAGTTTATGTTATCATTTTAACCTTATCTGTTAGATTTAACTCTTAGTTAAATAGTTTAACTCTTACCGTGTCTTCTTGTATTCTTACACTATATGGTTAATAAAATTACTCTAAACTTCCAAGTGAACCTCAAGTGGTTCATTAATGACATATATAATATTAATTAATCCCTTTTTACAAACCTTATATTTTTTTGGAATATTATATCAACCAATATTATAGTATTTGTTTTAAAAACTAATTTATGTCAATTTTGACACTATTTAGTATTTGGTTTTTGTGAAAGTCATAAAAACTTGATTACTTCGAAACAAATACATTGAATAAATTATAACATATCATATTCACCTATAAAATTCTTTTATGGAATCAAAACATTCAAATTATATTTATTTCAATATTTACAATATCATTTATTTGATTATTTTATTAATAGGGAAAATATTGTATCATTATTGTATCATAAATAAATATATTTATTTTATGTATAAAAATTATAACTAAAATA
Source organism: Viscum album (assembly GCA_963277665.1). Lineage (NCBI taxonomy): Eukaryota > Viridiplantae > Streptophyta > Magnoliopsida > Santalales > Viscaceae > Viscum > Viscum album. The sequence goes on along the minus strand of OY728136.1, from coordinate 509,949,701 downwards.
TTATCATGTATTAAATATTTTTATATTTAAAATGAATATTTATAGTCAAAGATATCAATTATATAACCCCATATAAAAATATTTTACTAAAAGATACATGTTTTTGTTATTTTTGTCTTTACTTTAGATTAATTAATATAAAATGTCGTTATCACTCCCAAATGGCTCCATAGGGTCCTAAAATCGACCCAAGGATTCCCATGGTCAGAAAATTATAATTAAATAGGGTTATTACATATGTTAGCGTAATTTAATATTATTTTAATATTATTTATTTACCCATATTTACTGGATTTACCCTTTAACTGTGGTAAATAAAATATTTACCGAAGTAATTATTCATAATGTCTAAAAATAAAATTTACGTATTTACACAATTTGGACCTCCTGATTCAAAATATGGAATCCATTTTTCCAAATTCAAAACACATAAGTTCCATAAATTAATTTAAAATTAATTCCCATTGTCAAAACAAAAAAATGTGTTTTTAAGAAATAATAACTATCAAAAGATTGACACTTGTTTATGTCCAATTTAAATGTAAAATTACATCCAACGACCTAAATTATATTAAATGATAAAAATATAATATAATTATAATTAAAAACCATTCAAATGTATAATTTAACACTATAAATTATTTTGATTAAAAAAATTAATTAAAATTTAGTATTTTTTCACTATTCATAAAAATATGAAAGTTTTCAGAAAAGTACCAAAAATTTATCCAAACTAAATTTTTATGTCCCTATTATAAATATTAATTTAATTTCACTAAATTTAATATATAAAAGTGTCAAATATTGTATTTAAAAAGGGTTCTCTATTAAAAGGCATAAAACTGCATTTTTTGAAAAATACCTCTTTTATCTTAAAAATTGAATTTTTCTTATATTATGTCTAAGAAACACCGAAGATGAATGTTAAAATTATATAGGATATATAAAATTTAAAATGTGGTTAATACTATTCATAAACTTTTTTTTAATGGCTAGTTTGGTAAGTCGTGGTGCGCTCGAACTCGGTGTTGTGTGTAGCACAAGTTATTGAAATACTTTGAAGATATAACATACTATGAAATCTTGGGGTGTTACAGCTAACCCTTGTGTAAAAGGTCAGGAGATCTCTCCTTGATCTTACTCACCTTTCCTACATCTGGTCTGGCGCACTATCTCTAAGTATCTTCATGTGAAATCTACCTTCGCATACTTCCATCATGCATAAACCTTAAGAACATTGGGTCTATTGGAACCCTCACAGCCGGGACCTCAAACTCGACATTGATGGATCATATAGTATGGGTATTATATGGGTTGGCAGTTTCATTTAGGATACCAGGGGCAATGTGATCCTCACTTTCTCTACTAGCTTAGGACTAGGAGATTCCTTTCAGGCTGAGGCAAGGGAGATGCTTATGGGCTTGTAGGTATGTGTCCATCACAACATTGCCTTGGTTGTTGTGGATATAGACTCTAAGATCATCCATACTTTCCTAACTATCCATGCTAATACCCCATGGATGATTCCATATCATATTCTCAAGTGTAATAACCTCATCAATGGCCAAATGGATATCCTACATGTATAGCATGAGGGAAATAAGGTTAATGATTTTCTTGCTTCTAAATCCCTTCCAGATACCTCTATCATGTGCTTTTCCAATTTTTTTACTTTTCCTTCTGAGGGTATGAACTTAGTCTGAGGGGATTCCCTCAAGATCCATCATTTCAAACCCCCATAGTCCTCATTTCCCTTTTTTTTTCATGGCCTTAGATCTTCCCTGTTTTCATATTTTTCTTCAATAAAATTAAAAAGATTGCGTGTAAAGACATATTTTACTCAAGAATATTTTTAATGGCATTTTTATGGTATTTCTACTCATTCACGACATCAACCATATATTGTACTTATGATTAACTAAGGATATGTTGTTTTTTTAACATCCTTATTATTATTTTTTGAATTTTTATGATCATTTTGACTGAGAGCGAGAAATTTTATTACTATTCACCATATCATTATGGATGGTTTATGATTATGTTTATTTTTGGGGGGTAAATATTAACATTTTTATGTTATTTTTTTCAATATGATTGTTTATATTGATTATGATTCACCCCTTTAATATTGGGAATTCATTGTACTTAGTAAGTGGAAGGTGGGTCCTGGTTATAGGTAGCCCCTCAATGCATTGAAAAGTCTCATGAGACAAGTCAACTATCCAAATTAGATGGGTTTCTTCCCATAGATTTAAACTATCTTGTGAAAGATCTTGATAGTATGTTTAGATGTTCAACATTATGCATTCCCTAATTATGAGATCAGTTATTAATTTCCATGTGATTATTCAATTAGTTAGAATATGCACGGATAAGTTTCAATCTTATGTGATTATTTATATGGATTTATTTGATCATCATTTTTTCTTCCATATTGGGCTCATTTTATTATTTAAATGGCATGTACTTTTTTGATTTACCATTCCATATTGATTATGCCTATTTATTCATGATAGCTTCTATTGTATGCTTACCATTACCAGGAATCTAAGAACCTCCCTTTCTTATGTTTTATTTTCCTCAGGATACTAGGAAGTGTTCTATGATTAATATGCAGGTATATGTTGTGAGGAATAATGGTTTTTTCAAAGATAAAACTTTGTGTAGTTTATATTTTCAATTATAATTTAAATTTCAAGTATGTATCTTGTTTACCAATATTAAAAAAACTATTCGGTTCTTCAGGGTGTAATTTCTTGTATCTTATGCCTATGTAATAAAGTAACTACTAACTCTAGGCTAATAGATTCATCGTATTTATAGTTTGAATCATAGGAAGTTTAGTATAAACCTTGGGAACTAGATTTAGAAAAACATAGATTAGGTAATATAACCCTATGATAAAAATCGAGGATAAGTATATAAGAACAACCTAAAGTTTTGATGAGGTATAGATTATGTGGTTTTTTCTATAAATACATACTTTTTTGGATACTACAATTATATTTGGTTCTGGCATAGATTTCCCTAGGGGTAATAACTCCGAAAAAAGGTGCATTGAGCCTGACCCGAGCATTATCTGGTACATGACAATGGACCTTACTACACACCTAGTTTTACACTCTTGGGGGATATTCTTAGGATAATTATCATTTTATTTACAAACCATTATTAAGGATTTGAAAATATTTTTATGGTTTTGAAACTATCCCAAAGAAACCATGTTTACGATTATGAGGTTATCCATGCATAAATCTTTCAATTTATGTTTAGTATTTTTTCAGTATTGGAATTATATATTAGGTTTCATAATGTTATGATATAATATAGTGTATTACATTGTTTATAAATGGAACCTAGTTGAATTAATGGGAATATAATCAATACACATACCCCATGTAGGGATTTACCTCCTATGAAAGATAATAAATTTGGAGCTGGATCCAGTGTTGTAGGTGGAACGGAAAAAATTATAACCATATTGGGGTAGCTAACTTGGGTTATGAGAAATAAAATTTCTTATAGGGAGAAACCTGTAGATCCACCATGAGTTGTAATAATGTTATACCACTTTATGCATCAACAACTGTCATCATTCAATGGGACTAAAAATCTATTTGTAGCTAAGTAATGGATAAGTTTCTTAGAGAAGATATTTCTCATTTTGGAAAGTAATGAAACAAAGAATGTTTTCATGAAAATTTATCATATCTCGAGAGATTTGGATCAATGGTGGTCATTGATTCAAAATAATAATGATGGATAATAAATATAAAACATGAAATGGAAGGATCTTAAGGTACTCTACTTGGAAAATTATTTTCCTTGTGAGAAAAGAGTGTATACGGAGAGACAATTCATGATTTTAAGATTAAAGAAAGATGAAAATATAGTTATATATGAAGATAACTTTACATAGTTAGAAAGGAATTTTATGGGCTACATATGTAATCTAAAGAGAAATATTTCCCATTTATTTTATGGGTTAAATCCTATCTATTGAAGGGAATTAGTCTACCTAACATTCTCATCATACAAATACATAGCATCATGTGTTATCAAGGAAAAGAAATAATTATTTAATTCCTTGGATTTTATGGAAATAAATAGAAAAAGAGGATGGAAGAGTAAAATACAGATAAAGGAAGAAGGTAAAGAAGGATTTTCCCACATATGATAATTATGGAAATAAACAACCTGGTACTTGCTTGATGGGAATGGGAATTTTCTACGAGTGTGGAGAGAAAGGATGCTATGCTTGTGATTATAAGGGAAAGAAAGAAGTTTACAATATTAAATGCTTCAACTGTAAATAGATGGGGAACTATGAAAATTAATGTCCTGAGTTTCAAGGAAATATACACTAGAAGAAGATAATGGATCAAGGTCAAGCTTATGATATTTCTACAACCAAAGTGGAATGATTAAATTTCATGCATTTGTATTCAATAAATATGTTGTAGAAGTATATTATCAATGATATTATCACTATAATAGTCATAAAATTTATAAGTATTTTATAGTATTACCTTTACTTTCAGGATCTAAAAGCATATTATGAATAGTACTAATAACGAAGAAATGTGATTCAGTGGAAAGTTGATCTTTTTGGAGAATACATGATTGAGAGAAGATAACCATTAATATGTGTTATATGTTGAGATAATATTGATAAAGAGATGTTTATAGGATAGTATTGGTGACATTTAGTTTTGTTATTTATTTTCTGGTTGACTTTATCTTTGTTGGAGTTTACTGCATTTTTTAATTTATGGAATATATTCGACAATATGAGATTTTATTTTTAGAATAATTTAAATTTTCATTAAGGTTTTATGGGGATAAATGTGTTCAAATATTTGGATTGTGACATTAAGAGATACATTATATTTTTTGGGAATATAACATTGATTTAGTGACCTTCCATTAAAAAAATTGTACTTTGAATTTGGAAATACATATTTTTCATGATTCTTATAGTTAACTATATATGGAATGTATTAAGTTTAACTTTGGGTGTTATGAGAAAACTTGTTCTAACCATTTTGTTCTGGGAAGATATCTAGTGACTGGAGGAATGAATTGTCTTTCTAATGATATTTTAGATGTGCTTTAGGCATAAAAAATCATTTTGGATATTCATTTCTTGGAGTAAGAAATGAAGTGATAATTGATCTAAGAATAACCAAATGATGAAATTATGCTTATGAAATAGAATTATTTCAAGTAAGTAAATTTTCATATGTTCTAAATAAATATGGTAAAGGAATTCCTCAACTCTATGAAAAGGATATTAAAACCAAAATTTTATCCTAATACCTTCATTTCTATTGAATTGATGGTCTTTTTATCCATCACGGATTTTTAGATTTTTGGTCATTAAATTTAAAATATCATTTAGATTCTTGTGATCATTTATCTCTACCACCCTCCTTAATTATTTAATTTTTTTCTTCTATGTCTATATATTCACTTTCCACCAAAGTTTTCCTATTTATAAACCTAGTATGTGTTATTCTAAATGACCTTTAAACTTACCTTCCACTCTTATCAAGTGGACATTTTATTAACCATTTTTATGATGTGAGGTTCCAAGAAGGGTATCTATAAATGTCAAACCCTTGATTACTGAAATCAATTTTGAATTAAAAGGATACAATTTATTTAATGGGTGTAGAATGTAACACCCCGAGATTTTAAAATAGGAATATCATATTATATTGTGTGTATGACATGCAACATCGAGTATAGATGAGAATGTAACACCCTAAGACTTTACGATATAATTATTTTTAAATAAATTCAATTTCTGTGACATGTTTTGTAACACACAACATCATATTTAAAAGAAAATAAATACTCTATTAAAATATTATTATTTAAAAATGACCATTATAACCTAGATATTAAGTTGGAGGGTATGAATAATACTAAATAAATTATTAAAATTATATGGTTTACACATGTATAAGATAAATTAAATGCATACACCAGATTTAATCAATGAACTACATCATCATGTATGTATTTCATGAATCCAATGCTCTTGTGGATGCTCTCTCAAGAAAAGGTGTTTCTAGTGAGGATTTATTTTTTTTTCTAGTACTCTTCCTAATGATCTTCTCTCATTGTTTCAGAGGAAAAAATGTAGCATTCCCACCTTCAGACTATTGTAATTTTCATCATTAATTAAATATCCTTGCACTCACATTTTTTAAAAAAAATGATAAATTCAATGGTTATAAATTGATTATAAATAATTTAATAAACATTTGAAATAGAAAAAATGTTTTCTGAAAACCCGTATTTCCCTTAAAGGTGGTCTAGTCGTTCTTTGCAAACATAATTTTAAATTAATTTTTACCAATTTTAGAAATTTTATTTCACAAAATCTATTTAATTTTGGATATATACATACCAAAATTATCTCTAGGTAAATTTTTGAGAATTTTTTGAAATACGTTAATTTTTTAGATGAATAGTGAAAAATACAAATTTTTATTGAAAACTTCCTTTTCATTTAAATTATTAAAAATTAAAATTACATTTTAAATTTTTTAAAATTTAATTTATTTAATTTATATTAACTTAACTAATTTAGTTCATTATAATAAATTTTATTTTCAATTTTATATTAAAACATTCTATACTTATGAGACTTTTCTCTTTAGAAAACCACTCTTTCATCACGTCTGTTGTTTAATTTTAATTTGAATTAAGAAACTTATATGAATTGAGTTTAGAAAAATAGATTCCATATTTTTATTCAGAATAATTTATATTATATAATAATATCAACTTAATTTTTTACCATAATTAATTATGAAAATAATAAAAATTAATTATCGTGGTTAAGGTAAAAATGGGTTTACTAGGGGTTAAACTAAGAAGATAACGGCTAAAATGACCTAAATTTTTTCCAAAACCCATTTTATGGACATATTTAGACCTTATCACCTATAATATTATATAATGACCCATTTTTTGGGATTTTTGAAAGAGAAAAATCTGGGTATCACTTCATCTTTTCAAAAATTCTATGTGTGTCCTCTCCCCCACTTATAGAAGGTCACCTCTCTCCTCCCCTATTAAAACATTAAAACCCCATTATTTTAGAAAATACCTACCAAAATAACTTAATTATTTTTATTTTATTATACTATAGTCCTTATTTTTATTGGATATACCACCTAATAAGGCTTTAGGTATAAATCTAAAAAGGCTCTCCAAAGAAGATGTAAAGTTCTTAAGTGTGCGTGTTTTTTATTTCTTATTACACATCCTTAAAAATTATTCAACTATGATAATATAATAACACCATTGTATCCTAGATACTTATATTTTATTATATTATTTTCATAACCCAAATCCTTCTCCACTTCTATCTAATGGGAAATGAAACCGTTGAATGTGTGTACGGCGTACTACCTCCTCGTGAACCGATGTAATTCATTTTACATCACCGCATTTCAAGGATGAATATAATGATGAATATAACATATGTATATAATTTTTATTAAATTTTTATACTTATTGAATTATTATATCACATATATATTCTTACTTTCCATTCTTTGGAGGATACGATAATGTCGCTTGTGTGTGCGGCGGACTACCACCTCATAAAGCGATGTGATTCAGTTTTTGCTTACGCATTACATGAACGCTATTAAGGTTAAAGTTATTTAATATATGTGATATTAATTATATAAAAATACTTGTAAAAATATAATATCACATATAGCTTCTTACCACCAAATTTATTGAAAAACAATAACGTTACTCGTGCGTACGTGTCGACTACCGCCACCATGTAGTGATGTGAAATGGTTTAAATTTTATTTTTACATAGATGGTAATAAGGATGTATTTGATTAATATAAATTATATATATATAATATTAATTATTATATAAATATTAATTAATATTTATTTTCATTTAATTTCATCCATTAAGAAAAATAGAAATTGCGTTCATGCGTACGTACGGCCTACCACCTCCATAAACGATGTAATCCATTTTCTATCTATAAATTTAATTGATTACTATAAATAAATATATAATGAATATATATATGTGTGTGTGATTTTTATATCATGTTTATCATTTTTATATGATTTAAACATGATCTAATTAAAAGGATGAAAATTACTGAACTAAAACAAACATGAACAACGAAACAATTATCACCCAAAATAATGATTCTAACAAAGAATTGTCAATAAAAATGTGATAAAAGACTAAAATTAAATCATATATGGTATGAGGTACATTTTTTTATTAAATAGATTTATAATAAACCTATATTTATTTTATCAGAGGTTCATACACATATGAATGAAGTTGAACCTGAGGCACGAGTTTCTTGTCTCACTTTTACTTCCGTGATACATACACCATATTCACCACTTATTCCATTATGTGGTGTATATACTACCAATTTGAAATGATATATCAATAATATATATATATTCATGGTATTATATGTTTAATTTAATAATTATTTATTTTATAGAGCTTATGATTCAAAAGTTACCAAAGTGGTAAAGGTTTATTTCACAATCTCATCATTATATGGGGTTGTTCTTATTTAATTATCCCTTAGGAAAATTATTTGATATTTATATATTAAACAAAATATATTTTATATACTTTGGTTATTAATGAACTTTTTTAAGTAATAGTACCATTTTTTCACTGTTTGGTACTTAAAATTATTGAGAAAATATTTTTAAGAAAATATGAATTTATTTCTCTCTTCGATCGAAAATCCTTTTACATCAAAATCCATGTTTTATAAAAAATTTCCCAATAATTTTTTTAAACTATTACAAATGATTTATTAAATAAATTTTTATCAATTTTTAATTTCTACAAAAAAACATTAAAGGAAACTTCGTATTGTTTTCAAAATAAGGTTTGTTTGGCTTTTACAGAAAATGTGAAAGGAATATTTGTTTTAACAAGTATGGCATGAATGGAATTTTAAACCATCATGAAAACTCAATGTTTTAAAGATAATTTAACAATATTTCAAATTTTATTTTCAAGTATTTCAAAAAAAAATTGAACATTTTTTTAAAATGTGATTTTCAAAGAGTAAAGTATATTTTTCTCTAGAATGGTTTTAATGAAAGTTTTCTGGTATTTGTATTCATTAACAACACCAACACTTTATTTTACTTATGATTCAATGGTGATATGTTATATTAGTATAATAATTATTCTTTCTATGGATTTTTTATGATCATTTTTACTGAGGATGTAAAATTTTATTACCATTCACCATATTATTATGGAAGGTTTATGATTATGTTTATTTGAATGTGGTATGTATTAACATTTTTTATGTTATTATTTCCATAAAAATATTTATTTTAATTTTGTTTCACCCCTTTAATATGAGGAATAAATTTTCCTTAGTAAGTGATGGGTGGGTCTCGGTTATTGATAGCCCCTCAATGCATTGACAGGTCTCATGAGACAAATTAGTTGTCTAAATTATATAGGTTTCTACCCACAGATTTGAACTGTCTTTTAAAAGGTCTTGGAAATATGTTTCAGATGTCTGACATTATGCATTCCCTAGTTATGAGATCAATGACTAATTTCCATGTTATTACTCAGTTATTTATAATATTCATAGATACGTTTCAAGATTATGTGATTATTTATATGGATTTATTTTATCATTATTTATTTCTCTCATATTATGCTCAATTTATTGATTAAATGGAATGTGTTTTAGTTATTTACATTACCATATTTATTATTATTATTTATTCATGATATATTTCATTGTATTTATACCCTTACTGAGCATATGATCTCACCCATTTATTGTTTTTTATTTTCCTCAATATACTATGAAGTTTTTTATGATTGATATGTAGGGATATTCTATATGGAATAATGGTGTTCTCAAATAAAACACTATGTTTTTAAGTTTTCAATTATAATGTGAATTTCAAGTATGAATATATTTTACCAAGATTACTAAACTATTAGGTCCTTTAGGATGTGATATATTTTATCTTGTGACAATGTAATAAAGTTACCACCATCTCTAGGTTATTGGAGTCGGGGTCTTTACAAAAGGGGGTATGGTTCTAAAGGTGTTTTCCATAGTTGGAACTTTTGATATATTTGAAACCAACTCTGGGTTTTTTTTTTGAAAAAATGATATGTTTTAAAGTTAAAGGTTTAGTTTTCTTTTAAATGATTATTGTTTTGTAAAACCATCATCATTGTGAAAGGTTTTTACAAATGGGGAACTTTTTAGGGGGTGCATGTTTCAAAACTGTTTCACCCCCATGTTTTTAAATAGAAATGGAAACCCACTTTACCATGCTTCATTTTCAAAATCTAATAATCGTTTTATTTTATAAATTAAATGAGATATAATAATTGTGGTATCATAATGTCTTCATCTCACACCATACATGCTCATGTTGGTGGGTATGTAGTCTTTATGTCTTGCATAGGTTTCTTCAGGTCTTTGATTTTAGGTTGGATTTGGTGTCATATTCCTTGGGAAGAGTGTAATTCCCCGACCCCAGTTACCCAAAGTCAATGCATTATTACATAACATTGGCATGATACAATAAATCATGTCCTGAAAGACCGATTAGTCTAGTATCCTTGGAAGTACTAGATACATTCATAAGTGTTACATTAAATCATGAAATAAAAACATCAACAACATTTTGTCCCCTTTTGAACACACTTATATCCTTATGATATCCTTACATTTCAACCATAAAATACTTCTTCACATCCTGGGAAAAAATAAAACATAGAAAGGGGTGAGCTCAAATGCTCAGTAAGGATAACAATATTGTGGAAACTTTCATAAATAAGCATAAACATTTAAGGCAATGTATAAAACTAAAATAAAATCCTTTTAAACTTAAACTTCAAAATAATATGGAAAAGATAAAATCAAACAATTCCATTTACTTAATCACATGGATATTCTACTAGTCTAATAATCACATGCAATATCAATAGCCACTTTCATAATGATGGAATGCACAATGTCAGACTTCATAACCACATAGTCAAGGCCTTGTTCCAAGACTACATATAAGATTTTGTCAAGGCCTTGTGTAAATACACTAGTTTGTATCATGATACCTACTGATTCATCGAGGAGCTATAGCGGGCTTCACCCATCAATTACTAAGTCCGATGCATTCCTCATATAAAAAGGTTTAAACATAACATAAACATTCGTATTAAAACTAGCATATGAAATGTCAATAATTTATCCATAAACCATGAATGGTGTAAAAATAACACATCCATATTCAAAAATATCATAAAACTTTCAATAAAATATGGATGTTTTGTATCATAATAAATCAACTTCAAACAAGCTTAAAATTCATCAAAGGATGTTGACATAGATGAAATCAAAACTTTTTTAGAGAAATATCTCTTTCTATTTTGAAATCATTTAAAATTCATATAATTATAAAAGAAAACATTTATTTTTAAAATATTCTTATAAGATTGTATGTTAAGCTTCGACAATGATATAACAGCAGAAAATAGCCACACCCGCCGTATAAGTTAAAAAAAGACATTCTTGCCTTAATTTTGCCGAAAAGGCCATAAAGTACCTTGTTTGGAAAACGATAGAAAGATTACTTTAAAAAAATATATGGTCAAATAAGGTTATAAATTAATTTAACCCATAGTATAGTAAATAGTAAAAAAATTTGAATTAAATTTTTAAGAAAACACGGATGTGGATGATAAAGAGGTCTCAGTAGATACTTGCGTAAAAACAACCTCAAATAATAAAGAGATTGTGAAATTAACCCTTAACTTGTAATTTTCCTTGGTTGAGGGTACTTTAACCTCCTTTATAATATTTAAATCATTGTTATTAAATTATATAAGAAAAATGTACGTAAATATGATATCATATATGATCTTCTAATATTTCTTTGTTAATAATATTTTAGTAGTATCATCGTTTTGGGTGTTAACTGATTCATTTTCATTTATATGATTGGTTATGTAAGACATGTTTGTTATGAATAGAATGTATTTTATTCATATAAATAATAATATTATATTCATAAACATTATTTTTAATCATAAAATGAAAATTATTCTTGAATTATTACGATGGGGAATGAATCTCATCGCGTTCGTGGAGACGGTAATCTGTACGTATGCACGAGCAACAATATCATTATATTAATGGTGAAATCATATGTAATTAGATGTTATATCATATATAAATAATAATTAACATTTTATATTTATTATTTACATTAGTTCTACTCATAATTATACCCATCCAAATAATGAAGTGTTTGAATAACAAACTACACCACGACTTGGAGACGGTAAGCCGTACGTACGCACGTATGGTGACTTTGTCATTCATATGATGGATAGAATAATTAATATGGTTGTAAAATTTTTATAATAATATCACAATATATAGAAGATACTAGAGTTATTATTTTATAATGGAAACAATAAAGAAAGAGAAAGTGGAAGGAGAAAAGAACTTGAAAGAGGTGATGAAATATTTACCTCTTTTTTGGGTTCTTCCTTTTGATTTGATCAAAAGGTCTCCTTAGGTTGTCTTTATGACTAAAGGAAGGCCTCTAGGATGATTTTAGGGGAGTTGGGAGGATATTTGGGTAGGTTTTGGCTGATCCAAATGGATTTGGAGGTGTAAAATTAAGAGAAGGGGAAGTGTCCTTTTATAAGAGAGGTGAGGGTCACTTTAGGAAAAGTTTGAAATATTATTTTATAATAAAATCATTTTTGATTTATAATGGCTCCAAAATAAATTATTTCAATTATAAGGTGGGTATGGGTCGAAAAACTCTCAACAAATAGGTTTTAGACAGGTTTATGTCATCATATTAACCTTATCTTTTAGATTTAACTCTTAGTTAAATAGTTTGACATTTACCATGTCTCTTTGTATTTTTTTATTATATGGTTAATAAACTTACTATAATAAGCTGAGAGAACCACATGTGGTTAATTATTAATATATATAACCTTATATAAGTACTTTGGCTGAAACTTAGATTTTTATGAATATTATATCAATTAATAATATAGTATTTGTTTTAAAAACTCAATTATGTCAATTTTGACACTATTTAGTATTTAATTTTTTTGAAAGCCATAAAAACTTTATCACTTAGAATAAAATTTATTTAACCAACCCTAACATGTCATATTAACCTATAAAATTATTTTAATTCATCATAAGCCTCAATTTAAATTTATTTTGATATTTATAATATCAATTATTTTAATATTTCATTAATAAGGTAATTACTACATCATCATTATGTCATAAATAAATTAAATTATTTAATATATGAAAATTATAAATAAATTACCATTATTTATTAAATATTTTTAGCTTTATAATGAATATTTATAGTATAATTTATATTGCGTGTAACCCTATAATAAAAATGGTTTAGTTATAAAACTTTGAATTTAACTCTTTCAACTCTTCTTTAAATAAAATAATAATAAATGTCCTAATCTCATCCAAGTGGACAAAAGAGGTTCATATTTTATTAATAAGGTTTTTTTGGTAGAATTGTACTTATCCAATATAATTAAGACATGTTTTAGGGTAATTATGATATCATTTTTACCCTTAATTACCCTATTTACTTTTAACCCCGGTAAATAAAAGTCAAAAGTTACTATTCACCAAAAATTATTTTCAGCTTATTGAACCGCATTTTACTTAATGATATTAATCTTGTCTCTCGGATTTTTTAAATTCATCTCACAGAAGCGGTAAAATTAAGTTTTATGCAAATTTGTAAATGCTCCTAGAAGGTGGGTAAAAGACGGTAAAAAGTTCAATAAAATTTTTATATATCTAAACTCATTATAAGATGACTCCAATGAATTACATTGAACATATATAGGTATTATGTATCTATTTTGACCTGAAATAAATTTAAATAAAATAAATAATTATTTAAATAAAAAGTCGGTATTAAACAATAACTCAGTGTTTTTCACTATTCATCAAAAATTGAAAGTTTTCAAAAAAATACCAAGAATTCACCCTAAGCTAATTTCGATATTCTGAATCCAAAAATGAAGTCCATTTTAAAAGATAAAATTTATAAAATTTAAAATAGTGGGTATTAATATTCATAACGGCTAGTTTGATTGGTTGTGGTGTGTTTAAACTCGAAGTTGCGTACAACACAAGCTATTGTATTATTCAAAAGGAAACATACCATGAAAGCTTGGTGTGTTACATTCTCTCCTCCTTAAAATAATTTTGTCCTTAAAATTTCTAGAATATTACTTCATAAAAAGATTTGGGTGGTTCTTCATCATAAGTTCCTCGGGCTCCCACGTTGCCTCTTCCATCTTATGGTTTCTCCATAGAACTTTTACCAGACGATTCTTCCAATTTCTCAGCACTTATTCTCTTGTATAAAGAATCTTGACAGGCTCTTCACAATAAGATAGATCAGGTTCCAGTTCAATTTCCTCATTCATGAGTACATGTTTTGGGTCAGGCATGTATTTTCCCAATAGTGATACGTGTAACACATAGTGAACTTTGGAGAGACTTGGCGGAATTTCCAAACGGTAAGCTACAACCCCAATTCGTTCTAGAATTTCAAAAGGTCTGATGTACCTAGGACTTAGTTTATCCTTCTTACTGAATCGTATAACTCCCTTCCATGGAGATACCTTCAAGAAAACATGATCTCCAACCTGAAATTCCAAATCCTTCCTTCGGTTATCAGCATAGCTCTTCTGCCTACTTTGAGGTGTTTTGATGTGGGTTTGGATAAACTTCACCTTTTCTATCGTTTCCTCAACAAGTTCTGGGCCTATGAGTTTTCTTTCACCAAAATAATCCCAACAAGTTGGTGTGTGACATCTCTTTATGTATAATTCTTCATATGGTCCCATCTGAATACTTGAATGAAAGCTATTTTTATAGGAAAATTCTACCAGAGGTAAATATTGATCCCACATACCTTGAAAGTCAAGTGAACAGGATATCAACATGTATTCTAAGGTTTGAATAGTCCATTCTGATTGTCCATCAGTTTGAGGGTGGTAGGTAGTGCTCAAATGAAGTTTAGTATCCAGGGATTTCTGAAGACTTTTCCAGAATCTTGATGTAAAACGGAGATCATGATAAAAAACAATTGATAGGGGTACACCATGAAGTCTTACAACTTCATTAATATATAGTCTTGCCATATGTTCAAGTGGTAAATCTTCTCTTATAGAAAGAAAATGTGATGACTTGGTAAGACGATCAACAATGACCCATATTTCATCATTCCTTCTAGGAGTCTTTTGTATCCCCATGACAAATTTCATCGTAATATTATCCCATTTACACTTAGGTATGAGAATAGGTTTCTTGACTCCTCCAGGTTGTTGCCTTCTAGATTTCACTTGTTGATAAACCATACATCTTGACACAAAATCAGAAATCTCCCTCTTCATGTTGTCCCACCAAAAATATTCTTTCAAATATCTATACATCTTGGCGATCCCATGGTGTATAGAGAAATTGGAGCTATGAGCATCATCCAATAATTCCCTTTTTAGATCAGGTATATTAGGAACACAAAGTCTCTTCCCAAATTTCAAAATTTCATCTTCATATATGAAGTCACCCAATCTCCCATCATTCACAGCTTTAATATTCTTTTGAAACTCCTCATCATTAGTCTTAGAACTCTTTATCCTTTCTAGTAAATATATTTTGGAAACAATTTGAAAAAGTATTGATGTTTCACCTTCCATGGTTATTCCCATATCCATATTTACTAGATCTATGAAAATAGGATCCCTTTCAACTCTCATCTTGTTCAAAACTCCATGATCATTTCTACTCAAAGCATCTTCCACCTTATTTTCCTTCCCCAGGTGGTAGTCTATAGTGCAATCATAATCCTTGAGTAGTTCAAGTCATCGTATTTGCCTCATGTTGAGTTCTTTCTGTGAGAAAATATACTTCAAACTCTTGTAATCAGTATAAATCTCACATTTTTCACCATAGAGATAGTGTCTCCATATCTTCAGAGCAAAGATTACAACCGTTAACTCAAGATCATGAGTAGGATAGTTTTTATCATGAATTTTTAGCTATCGTGATGCATAGGCAATAACTCTATCATTCTACCTAAGTACACAACCAAGTCTTTTCTTTAAAGCATCAATATAAATAACAAACCCATCGTTCCATGATGGTAGAGTCAAGATAGGAGAAT
This sequence comes from Viscum album, assembly GCA_963277665.1. Lineage (NCBI taxonomy): Eukaryota > Viridiplantae > Streptophyta > Magnoliopsida > Santalales > Viscaceae > Viscum > Viscum album. Next base: position 509,933,435 of record OY728136.1, on the reverse strand, counting down.
TGAATAATATTATCTTCAGTTATTTAAAACATTCTTCACACTCTTTTTTCCAAACAAATTTAACCCCTTTACGTGTGATCTTGGTTAATGGGTTAGCAAACTAGGCAAAATTCTGGACGAAATGTCGATAATAACCTGCTAAACCAATAAAATTGTGTGCCTCAGTTATACTTTTCAGTGCTGGCCATTCTTGGATTGCCTTGGTCATTGAAGTATCAACATAGATTCCATCCTTAGAGACAATATGGCCAAGAAAAGAAATCTCTTGAATCCAGAATTCACACTTGCTAACTTTCCCATATAATTCATTTCTTCTAAGAGTCCTTAGGATAATGCACAATTGATTTTCATGATATTAATAGATTTTTGAGTATACCAAAATATCCTCAATAAATACCACTACAAAGACATCAAGATATTCCTTGAAAACTCTATTCAATAGATCCATGAAGATAGAGGGTGCATTAGTCAATCCAAAAGGCATTACTATAAACTTGTAATGCCCGTACCTGGTTCGAAATGTTGTTTTCAGAATGCCTTCCTTCTTCACACACAAATGATGATATCCAGATCGAAGTTCAATCTTATAAAAATATTGAGCTCCACGAAGTTGGTCGAATAAATCATCAATGCGAGGTAGGGGATAATTGTTCTTTATTGTTATAGCATTGATCTCCTTGTAGTCAATGCACAACCTCATAGATCCATCTTTCTTCTTAATAAAAAGAACAGGGGCTCCCCATGGAGAAACACTAGGGAGAATAAATCCCTTATTACTCAATTCCTCTAGTTGTTTCTTTATTTCCACTAATTAAACAGTGGCCATTCTATAATGGGTCTTCGATATGGGCCTTGAACCAGGAATTAAATCAATGGAAAACTCAATTTCTCATTCTAGAGGATATCCAGGTAAACCCTCTAGAAACACATCAACATATTCTTACACAATAGGTGCATCCTCTATTTGAACATTCCTTTCCTCACCCATAGTTATTTCATTCTATTCATCCCTAATAATTTAATTTAGTTGATCTACTGGGGGTGGATCAAGATAAGAATCAGGTGGTGAAGTTTCTGCTCTAAAGATAAGGTAATTCTTATCATCATCGAGAATTGTAACCTCCTTCTTATTACAATAAATTTTCTCATCATGGTCCGAAATCCAATCCATAATAAGTATTAAATCAAATTAAATCATGGTTATGATGATGATATCAGTAGATAAAGAACATTTATATGCCCTAATGGGAACTGATTCATAAAACTTTGTTGTAATGATACTTCCCTTAGGATTTTTGACTAACAACTCCCATATTAAATAAAAGTGGAAATATCTAATTTTCTTAGCAAACTAGGAAGATATGAAACAATGTGATGATCCATAATCAAATAAAGCATTGGATAAACTTGAGGAAACCATTAAGTTACCTACCACCACGTCTTTCAGAGCTTCAACCTTAGTAGTAGTGATCTCATAAGCTTGGCCTTTCTCCCTTGTCCTTTTCTGGGGTAAGTTTCCTTGGCTCTTAGGACATTCATTTTCATAATGCCCCTTTTCTCTACAATTTTAGCATTCAACATTGATGTCCTCTTTCTTCTCCTAGCAATCACGAGTTTGGTGGCCTTTTTCGCCACACTTGTAATAGAATCTTATTCCCTTCAGGCAAGTATCAGAGTGTTTCTTCCCACATTTATTTTAGTATGGATATTAAACTTTTCCCTTCTTCCCCTTATTTTCATTTCCAAATTGTTCAGCAGATCTTTTCTTCTCCTGCTTTACTTTAATGTTTTAAGACTTAGAGAATTATTTTTCTGTCTTGATAGAACATGAGACAATATCTTTGTATAATAAGAAGGATTGTGAGACTAATGCTCACTGAAGAAATGGTTTTAACCCATCAAGAAATCGATCAATCTTACTCCTTTGGTTATTTATATAATCTGCATCATGCTTTGCTAACCTTGTAAAGTCAACCTCGTATTTTGAGACATTGCCATCCTCCTTTTGTCTCAGACTCAAAAATTGTCTTTCCATATCCACTCAATGGTCACGAGGAAAATATTTTTCTAATAAAATCTCTTTAAACTCACTCCATTTCATATTTGATACTTCATCATCTTCCTTTTTGTTTTGAATCAATGACCACCATTGATCTGCATCTCCTGTGAGGTGATAAACTACCATGACAACTTTTTTCATTTCGATAATCCCCAAAGCGTGAAATATTTTCTCTAAGGAACTTATCCATTGCTTGGATACAAATGGATTTGTAGTCCCATTGAATATTGGTGTTTTTTTCCTCATTAATCAGTCTAACATTGATCCTCCACGTTGTGGATCAAGGTGCTCCATACGGTCAAGGTTATTATTCATAACCTGAGTGAGTTGTCCCAGTATGGTGATAAGCTGATCAGAACCAGATGCATCACTAACTCCACTATAATTATATTGAGAAGTAGGTCAATCTCTACATGGATTACGTTTATTAATACGGTTTCTATTCCTTCCACTAGGCACCATTTCTAACCAATGGAATATAGTAGATTAGTTTATGAACCGCAATACATAATTCCAAACTTGTAGAACACTTAACATAAATTGAACAGTTTATGGATATAATCCATAATCATAAAAATGTTTTCTTTGAGAAATTATATACTCATAAATAATTCATAATGGTTTGTAAATAAAATGTGAATTATCCTAATCATATCCCCCAGGAGTTTCGTAACCAAGAGTGCAGCAAGGCCCGTTGTCGTACACCAGTTCCCATTCGATTCTAGCTCAAAGCGGTGTTTTGGGGTTTTACCCCTAAGTACATTTGTGCCAGAGCCGCCTCTACCTTCTCTTATTCAGACAGAGATGTATTGTTTGGAAAACTCAAAAAATCTCTATAGTACAAAAATTCTAGGAAGTTCTTCTATACTAATCCTCAAAGTCTATCTTAGGGTAGTATTCTCTAACCAAAGTTTTTCTAAATCTAGTTTCCAAGGTTTGTAATAAACTTCCTCTTATACCAACTATAACACCCTAACCTCAGTTACCTAGAGTCGGTGCATTATTAAATAACATTTTCATGATACAAGGAATCATTTCCCAAAATACTAATCAGTTTACTAGCCTTGGAAGTACTAGATACATTCATAAGTTTTACATTACATCATGAAATAAAAACATCAACAACATTTTGTCCCCTTTTTAACACACTTATATTCTTAGCTTATGCTTGTAGGTCAACCATAAAATACTTCTTCACATCCTGTGAAAAATTAAAACATAGAAAGGGGTAAGCTTAGATGCTCAGTAAGGATAACAATATAACGGAAACTTTCATAAATAAATATAAACATTTAAGGAAATGTATAAGACTAAAACAAAATCCTTTTAAACTTAAACTTCATAATAATATGGAAAAGATAAAATCAAATAATTCCATTTACTTAATCACATGGATATTCTACTATTCAAATAATCACATTCAATATAAATAGCCAATTTCATAATGATGGAATGCACAATGCTAGACTTTATAACCACATAGTCTAGGCCTTGTGCAAAGACTACAAATAATATTTTTTCAAGGCCTTGTGGAAAGACACTAGTTTGTCTCGTGAGACCTACTGATGCATCTAGGAGCTATAGCGGGCTTTACTCATCACTTACTAAGTCTGATGCATTCCTTATATGAAAATATTTAAACATAACATAAACATTCGTATTAAAACTAGCATACGAAATGTCAATACTTTATCCATAAACCATTAATGGTGTTAAAATATCACATCCATAGTTAAACATATCACAAAACCTTCAATACAATATGGAATTTTTTTATCATAATAAACCAACTTCAAACAAGCTTAAAATCTATCAAAGGATGTTGACATAGATGAAATCAAAACTTTTTAGAGAAATATCTCTTTCTATTTTGAAATAATTTAAAAGTCATATAATTATAACAGAAAATATTTATTTTTAAAATATTCTTATAAGATTGTATGGGAATCTTTGATGATGATATAATGGCAGAAAATAGTCCCACCCACCGTATAAGTTAAAAAAAGACATTCTTACCTTAATTTTGTCGAAAAGGTCATAAAGTACCTTATTTGGAAAACGACGGAAAGATTCCTTTCAAAACATATATGGTCAAATAAGGGTATAAATGAATTTAACCCATAGTATAGTAAATAGTAAAAATGTTTTAAAATACATTTTTAAGAAAACAGAGATGTGGATGATAAAGAGATCTCAGTAGATACATATGTAAAAACAACCTCAGATAATAAAGAGATTGTGAAATTAACTCTTACCTTGTACATTTCCTTGGTCAAGGGTACGTTAACCTCATGTATAATAGTTAATTCATTGTTATTAAATTATAAAATAACCATATATGTAAATATGATATCATATATGATCCTCTAATATTGCTTTGTTAATAATATTTTAGTAGTATCGTCGTTTCGGGTGTTAACTGATTCATTTTCTTTTATATACTTGGTTACATAAGCCATGTTTTTCATGAATAGGATGTATTTGATTCATATACAGAATGATATTATGTTCATAAATTTTATTTTTAATCATAAAATGAAAAATATTCTTGAATGATTACGATGGGGAATGAATCTCATCACGTTCATGGAGACGGTAATCCGTACGTATGCACGAGCGACAATATCATTATATTGATGGTGAAATCATATGTAATTGGATATTATATCATATATACATAATCATTAACATTTTATATTTATTATTTACATTATTTATACTCATTATTATACCCATCCAAATAATGAAGTGTTTGACTAACAAACTACACCACGACATGGAGATGGTAAGTCGTACGTACGCACGTATGGTGACTTTGTAATTCATATGATGGATAGAATAATGAATATGGTTGTACCAATTTTATAATAACATCAAATTATATAGAATATACTGGAGTTACTATTTTATAATGGAAACAACAAATAAAGAGGAAGTGGAAGAAGAAAAGAACTTGAAAGAGGTGATGAAATATTTACCTCTTCTTCGGGTTCTTCCTTTTGATTTGTTCAAAAGGGATCCTTAGGTTAGATTTATGACAAAATTAAGGCCTCTATGATGATTTTAGGGGATTTTGGAGGATATTTGGTCAGGTTATGGCCGATCCAAATGGATTTTAAGGTGTAAAATTAAGAGAAGTGGAAGTGCCCTTTTATAAGAGAGGTGAGGGTCACTTTAGGAAAATTTTGAAATATTATTTTATAATAAAATAATTTTCGGTTTCTAATGGCTCAAAAATGAATAATTTATAGGATAAGGTGGGTATGGGTCTAAAAATTCTCAACCAATAGGTTTTAGATAGGTTTAGGTCATCATATTAACCTTATCTTATAGATTTAACTCTCAGTTAAATAGTTTGACATTTACCATGTCTATTTTCATTTTTATATTATATAGTTAATAAACTTACTATAAAAAGACAAGAGAACCCCATGTGGTTCATTATTAATATATATAACCTTTTCTAATTCCTTTGTATGAACCTTATATTTTTAGGAATATTATATCAATTAATAATATAGTATTTTTTTTAAAACACAATTATGTCAATTTTGACACTATTTAGTATTTGATTTTTTTTGAAAGCCATAAAAACTTTATCACTTCAAATAAAATTTATTTAACCAACCCTAATATGTTATATTAACCTCAAAAATTATTTTAATTCATCAGAAGTCTCAATTTACATTTATTTGGATATTTATAATATTAATTATTGTTATATTTCATTAATAAGGTAATTACTGCATCATCATTTTGTCATAAATAAATTAAATTATTTAATGTCTAAAAATTATAAATAAAATACCATTATGTAGGAAATATTTTTATATTTATAATGAATATTTATAGTCAAATTTATATTGTGTGTAACTCTATATTAAATATGGTTTAGTTATTAAACTTTGAATTTAACTCTTTTAACTCTTCTTTAAATAAAATAATAATAACTATCCTAATCTAATCCAAGTGGAACAAAGAGGATAATATTTTATTCCTAAGGTTTTTTTTGGTAGAATTATACTTATCCAATAGAATTAGGACATGTGTTAGGGTAATTATGATATCATTTTTACCCTTAATTACCCTATTTACTTTTAATCGTGGTAAATAAAAGTCAAAAGTTACTATTCACAAAAAAAATATTTTCATATTATTGTACCACATTTTACTTAATTATATTAATCGTGTCTCTCAGATTTTTTAAATTCAACTCACAGAAGTGGTAAAATTAAATTTTATTCAAATTTGCAAATGCTCCTAGGAGGTGGGTAAAAGGCGGTAAAAATTTCAATAAAATTTTTATATATCTAAAATCATTATAAAATGACTCTAATGAATTAAATTGAACTTATATCGGTATTATGTATCTATTTTGATCTAAAATAAATTTAAATAAAATAAATAATTATTTAAATAAAAATTCGGTTTTAAACAATAACTCAGCGTTTTCACTATTCATCAAAAATTGAATGTTTTCAGAAAAATACAAAAAATTTACCCTAAGTTAATTTTGATATTCCGAATCCAAAAATAAATTATATTTTGAAAGATAAAATTTATAAAATTTCAAAAAGTGGGTATTACTATTCATAATGGCGAGTTTTATTGGTTGTGGTGTGTTTGAACTCGAAGTTGTGTACAACACAAACTATTGTATTATTCAAAGGGAAATGTAACGTGGAATATTGGGGTGTTACAAAGAGTTTGGTTGTCAGGATCATGGAGGTGAATGTAGGCGGTGATCGATCCTTTGATTTCATGGAACTGGTTGTCTTGAGTTTGTTCTGACCTCTGGTCTTTTTTCTTCCTTTATTTTAGCTTCCATTGTTGCTTTGTATTTAAAAACTTAACTATTGTAAGTGTTTTTTATTGGAATTTATCATTGTTTCTTTATCATTATTTTATGTTTGGATATTTATGTTGGATTATTGAGGTTTAAAATGTCTTCATAGGTTATGTTTAATACCCTTTAAACTTCTTTTCAGCCTGGAGGATTGGGGATGCTCCTTGGGTATGTGGCAGGATAGTTTCGATGGAGTCCCGAGTTGGTTCATCAAAAATACCCTCATAGATTTAAATTTTTTTGAATTTACTCTTAACAATTAGAGGTAAAATTATTCATCTTTATAGTTTCTTATCCAATCTATCTATTGATATTTTATCTATGTTTAGTGTTATATAAATGATTTCAATCAAAATTAATAACAATTGTGGAACTTCCTATTGGTTTTATTTGATAACTATAACACACATTAGGTGATATTCAAGTAAATAAATATTTCACCCCTTAAATGGGTCCTTAATTTATGGGTCCTATGGGATACCATATTTCATATGTTAGAACATTTTGATTTGAATCTGGTTGTGGGACCATTGTTTTATGATCAATATATGAAAAAGGTAAAAACAGTTAGTTCATATTTCAAAAAATATATATGGTGTTTTTTATAGATATTCATTGAGAAAGATATTACATTTTATAATTATAATTAAGTATAAATCCTTTTAAATATTAAAATATAACCAACTCATAACCTCTCATTCTAGGATGTTTACCCATAGTGTGTTTTTAAGATTTTTTTACAAGATATCACATAGAAAAAGTTATGTGATTACATTTCTATATGAAACATATCAGAATGGTTTTATTATGATTCATAATTTTTTTACACCTTTATAACATTATTTTAGATTCTCTTTGGATATAACTAAAAAATATAAAAAAAAACAGCATTTATCATTTGATTTATTTGATAAATAATAATAAATATTTAGAAGAGAATTTTTACTTGTTTTTATATTCTTATCATAAATTGAGATTATTTGGAAAGGTTTTGATGAAACTAGATCAAAATAGTCCAAACTGTGCATATACTAAAATGGATTTATATATTTCAATTAATATTATAGAATACATTTTTATCCAATTAGGCTTAAAATTAATGTGTCAATCCTTATTAGTGTGTTCTAAAATTCCCTACAATACCAAAAAACCCAATTAATCCAGTTTATGTAAAAATACAATGAAATATTAAAGGTGATCTTATATTTTCACAATCAATATGACAATTTGGGTATTTTAAAAAAATATCTAAATATTGAGCTACAATCCCTATCATATTCTGTGGATATAAATTATATAGGGTCTTGAATAACATTTTAATTTTGTTTTGAAAATGAGATAAGACTATAACAATTCTCAAATCCAAGTTCAATGTGTTATTACTAAAAAATTGTTTGAAAACCACATCGTCCTTTGGTTATAAATTGATACATTAGGTACCTCATTGGTATGTTCACCCATGGAGGAGAAAAACTATCATTTAAAAATATAAAATGGATATTTTAATCACTATAGATGTTTTGGAGCACCCAATCAACAAAGGTATGGAAATGATAATGATGGAAATCCATTTAAGTTTCCTCTTTCAAATGATGGAGAGATAAATAGTGAGATATTATAACAATGGTTCTATGTGTATAGAAATAGAGTTCCTACACATATATTATTTACAATTTTGGTTTATTTTATGTTCTAAATCCATAATTATAGTTATATATTAATATTGATCTACTTTGAATGTATTTTTTTGGTATGATTGAATGGATATATTGTCAATTATAAACATATTTGATTGAGATTTTTTTGAGGAAAACTGTATTGTTATGATTAGGGAAAAATATTCATTTTATATAAAATATATTTTACATATCATTATGATTTGGGATCTAGTATTTCACACATAAGATCCATATCTAGATATAAGGAATATTTTATCAAGGTTTGGTTCTATGTGAACCATTATAAGGGGTGAAGAGGAGAATCAAGATGTGGACTACCCTTAAATAAATAATTACGTTCAAATAAATGAAAATTTTAGAATATTGAACATGGAAATATGTGAATAAAACTTGAGAGAGTATAATTTTTAAATTTTATAAAATATATATTTTATTATCTAAAAGATAAAAATTAATTTTTACATGGTTTCATTATCTTATTTTAAATCATTCTAACACCCCCTTTAATTTTTTATCAAACCTATCTAAAACACAGCCTATTAACCTTCAATACACCTCAAGATACTACCTATACCCATCCCTAAAATATATCCTCTCTTTTAAAACCTCATTAATTTGACATGTTATGATAATGTGATCAAATATTTATGTCATTTATGGGGAGAAATATTGATTATATTGTTTATTTTTTAAAATTATTTTGTAAAACATATGTAAATTTGTTATATTTTGTTTTTTTATTTTATTTTTTATTTCAAGATTTTTTATAAATTCATTTATTTATATTATTTTTGTATAGAACTACTATTCAGGATACATGAAGAAAAATGAATTCTTTATTAATTGTTAGTTGAGATGTACTCCTTTATGCCTGATCATATTCCTATATTAGAAAATCTTAATCACTCACTTTTAAAACTAGTATATCGAGGGAAATTAAATGATCACAAATTTTGATAGTCAACTAAAATTCATAATAATGTGATGAACGTAATTTTAAATGATAAGATATATCATTATATTGAGAGAAAACTGGTCATATAGGATGATATGGGAAAGGAGCATCATTATAAACTTGTGGATTGATATTATGAGGAGAGTATCAATGAATAACCCCCATCAATGATCCAAAATAATTTGATATTTATTAAAATATGATTTTTTTAGTCATATATCAAAGGAAACTATACTCATATTTCATCAATTGGGTTTTCCAATCATGAATTTTTTCCCATGATTTCTATAACTTAACCACATATGATACAGTTAATTGTGATGAATATGAAAATGTTCCAAATCTTTCTCATTTATGTGCTATAATAGATTCGTATTTAAGAATTGATAATTAGTATAACATTTTATGTGATCCTCTTAGTGATTTTCATGATATATATATATATTTAAACATATGGAGACCAACATAATTTTTATATCCATCCTAGATATATAAATTAGAGCATGGTCATTAAATACCTCCACTATAGCCACATAGATATTCCCTATTCATTAACAACTACAAGATATGGTATACAATGACTTTAATGGTTCCTCAAAAATAACTTCTTCCCACAAATTGATTATAGATTATATACATCATATCCATTTCGTTCCCCCAAAATATTAATTTACTTTCCTTATATTTTATTTATATTTTAAGGGTAATTTATTTTTTAAAAATGGAGGGGGGAAATAATATTTATTTCAGAATTTTTTGGTTTAATTATAAAATAATCATTTAGTTTAAAATTTTGTTTTCTCCATAAAACTTGAAATAAAAAAATATTATTTTCAATATATTTTTATTTTTTTAATTTGTGTGATCAAAAAATATTATAACATGATCCTCACAAATATTCAATTTCATATACATTATTTAGAATGTATTATGAATTTTACTTTCAAAAATTTCCTATAACATTTATGATAAATTTATTGGATCAGTAGCCTATTATTTTTAAAAATAATTAAAACATTGATATTTGATTTTGGTAAAACCATATGTATGTAAATGAGATGAATGATTGTATATTTATGAAACTATTAAGATGTTAACACCGTCCATATGAAATATTTATATTAAAATTTACTAACTTAATATATCCACACATAATTTCATGAAATCATGATATTTTAATCTTTTTCACATAAGTGAACACTTATATATATGTCAGGTTAACTTTGTCCAGCTTATAAGAAATGTTTTAGAGACACCCTCATACCCACACATCCAGATCATGTGCATCATTTACAAAAAATTTCTATATAACAAGTATTAAAATCAACTCATATAATCAAAAGTGTAGTGTACTTGGGAACTAGTAACTTAATATAATGTCAATGTATATAATACCCTATAATTAAATTATATTTTTCATTAGTTACTATCTATAAGGATATTATAATCTCTTTATCACCTATGGTCAGTGGTGGATATATATTATGAAAAGGGTTTGAAAAAACCCACTATGAGGATAACAAAATGGAATTATTAATATTATAATCTGTAGAAAATTTAAAAAGTCATTTATTATATCCTAAAATTATTACATTGTAAAAGAATAAGGTATAGAAAATGGATATAAATTAAGAATGAAGAATATCATGAGACCATCAAGAAATGAATTAGGTTAGAATGTAAAATAATCATGAATTATAACATAAAACATATAAAATAAAAAAGTAATGGAACATAACACAAACCTAAAATGAGAAATCATAAGCACACGATAAGTCACACTTCTTAGATATCATAACATTTTAGAGGAAAAAATCAGTATCATATCCATGCACAATATATTATATAGAGCTATCTAAATCATGACTATTAATAACATAGTGAGGAAGTCTAACAAAATCAAGAAAAATGATTTAATGGTATATAAATCTATACACAATCCATTTTATGGATATGAAAATCTAGGATCATCCATCACATCATAATATGTACATGTATATGCATTAAACGTAGAATATAAACAAAAAATAGGTATACACCAAATAACACATAGATTAAGTAATGGGATACAAAATACTAATATATGGAATAATCAGAGTATAGGAAATTGATGAGTAATGAATATACCAATATATTAAATAAATAAACCAAAATTTATATAAATGAATAAAGTAATTCATGAATAATTTAACTTTGAATAGTAATATATAGATCTAATAAAATGAAAGAGTTCAAAGTACAAAAACATGGATGGGACCATTTCAAGAATAATATAAAGTAGAAAGTGATAATTATATTATAAATAAAGTTAAATATACATTTATATCCCTATGAATAATGAAAAATTAATATTTTATACATTTATAAAATCTATACATTATTTTACAGTGAATATAGCATAAATTAAAAGTGTTGAAAGAGAGAAGGGGTGATTGCCTTTTCAAAATTGTTTGATATTCTGTAAGCATAAATCTGTGTGGGAACATAGAGTTTTCATGTGTATATCCATCATCAAATGAAAAGTTAATATTATATGTTTATGGGTTAATATTTATAATCCATAATTAAAGATATATAATAATTTAAAATGTAATCAATGAGAAATGTGATGTTATTGAATTTGAGATGAATCCCATTGACCAAAATTTTAAAATATGGGTAAAATAACATTTAATTAATATATATTCTAATATTTCCTCCAAAAATAAAGAATAAACCATATATTTTATTCCTATGCAATGATGTTTCAAAATTAAATTTCAAAATATACATGGGAACCTAATACATTATAATGAGGAGTATTTGGAAATGTTTTCTAATATGAACTTCGTATGTATTGACATGAATGAAATTATTAGAATTAGAGAATAGAAATATTTATATACCTGTATAGTAAATAAAATGATACTCATTTTTTTACAATGAGTGTATTTTCTAATATAATAAAATATAAGATGGAGAGAGTGTATAATCCCCAATGGAACTAAAGAGATTGGAAGTGAGAGTATCTTTTTAAAACATTTCATGGTATAAACTGTGACTTTATAAGAAAAGTAAGGATATATTTAATGTAATATAAATAAAGGGTAACTAGTAAGGTGTACATTAATACCTATTTTTGATAATATATATAAAATTAGAAGAATAATAGATAAGTATTACATGAAAACAACATATATTTATTAGAGAACCATTTAATAATTTCATAAGGTAAAGAATAGGTATTTTATAAAATTTCCTAGTTATGTACATGGACATGGAATTCCAATAAGAAAAGAAATATGGTACTTTGAATGAGAATAAATAAATAAATTGTTGAATGTTAGAAAAATTGTGTGAATATTGAATTATAAAGATATCCAAAGTGAATACCCCAAACCTCATTCCCCAAATCGATTTGTATATATACATAACTCATGAATAATGAAATTACATTAATTAATTACTTGATTTAAAAATATGTAAATTTTTTATTTCATTATTAGTAATCATTTTTACTCAATTATTGTTCACTTTTTAGTATTCATGTTGTTTATATTGATTATTCAAAGTTGATTGGTCTATAGATATAAAGAAAATTCATTATAATGGAAGTGATAAAAGGAAATTATCCCATGGTTCAATAATCACCAGAACTATTAATATATAGGATTAATGTAATTTTATAATTAAAATAGTTATATTATTCAACAGATAGATACAAATCATAGAATGATTCTCAGTTACTTCATTTTAGACTTGTAAATAGGCTTTAACGATTTATCTTTAATGTTATTAATATAATTTAATTTTTATCATTACATATTCAAAAAATAATAATGATAATTTTCATATTGTAATTATAACTTAAAAATTTAAAAATATATATATTAATCATGTAAATAGAAAACATTATCTCTCACATAGGTGTTATAAACCTGCCATAGTGTGAGCAGTGTTTTTAGCATTGATTGAATGAAAGGAAAACTAATCAAGATTTAATTTTTATAATTACATTGAAATAAAATTGTAATACTGTTACCATATTATTAGAATATGATGATTAAATTATACAAGGATTTAGATTAGGATGAAAATAAACACATTGAAATTTTAGAATCTTTACTTTTCTTATTGAGATGCTTCCATTGGAATGATAATTATGCCTTCGGAGTAGGATGTTTTAGTTAGAATAAATCCTTGAAAACACATATATGAGGGATTAAAAAGATACTTGGACATGTATTTTTCAATGGCAGATGATTTTAATGTGAGGAGAAATGGGTGGAGAGTGAGTGTATTTACTAGAAATTATGAGAGGTGTTTTTGAATAAAATGTTAGACAAATTTATTATTTTGGTTCAACACAAGTAATAATATTTATTATTGTGACTAGTAGTAGATTTTTCTAAAACTATATATTCCTAAAATTTAAATACTTTCAAAGACTAATGGTATCATTGGAACATTTAATTGAATGTAATGAATCATAAATAGTTATTTATGAAAATAAAAAATAATTTATAAATTGGAAATTTATATATAGGATTATAATTTCAATTTATTAATTTTAAAGTCATTGTTTTACATATTAATTACATTCCCTATCATAAAAACATTTTATAAATTATTTTTCCATTTTTACATCAAAATAATATCATAAAACAAACATTTTATGAAAAACTATTTTATATTTACAATTTAAAAAAATTTTAATATAATATTTAAAAAAATTTCAAAAAATAATTCTTATCTAAACATTAAATATTGATTCAAAAAAAATAGTTTCATTTTATTAAAAAATTATAAATTATATAATTTAACATTGTAAATTTTAATAAAAAAATATAACAATTTACAAAATTTGTTAAACTGTGGCTTCTTAAAATATAAACTTATACATTATTTAAGAAAAATAATTTGTAAAATTATTTTAAGGTATTATGATATTTATAGTTAATTTTTTATTCATTATAAATTGTATTTATTATGGATTTTACTATTCTCAATGGTCATTTTTTTGTTCTAACTTTCTCACTGCTAATCCAACGGTTAGTTACAATTACATATATTTCATAATCCTTATACTTCTTATAAATACCACTTGTTTTACACATTCTTAATCGACCTAATTTTCTCACAATGTTCTCAATACATTATTTATAAAATTATTATCTTTTCCCAGATATATTTTCTTTTTATAGGGTTTTTCATGGTTATGGAATTTTTATAAGGTTATAACCTATTATCTCTCTAAATTTTTGTAATTTTTGTCATTTTTATATTTTCTCATTATTCTTCTATTGGTCTTATGGAATGTGTTTTTTTTTAATTTTTTAAAATTATTAATAAAATAATGATTTTCTTCTAATGGGTTCCATCTTTATTTTTATGTTATTACTTTATACAAGGGTTACTGTTTTAACGAAAAATATTTATTTAATAAAAACACCAATTTTTTGATATATATATATATATTATATGTTAATATCATTAAATAAAAATTAAATAAATGCATTGAATATTTACATAAATATTTTTTATGTGAATTTTATAATCTAAAAATAAATTGATTCCCTAGAATTTTTACTCATTGATAACACTTATTAATGATCCATCCAATTCCAAAAAACACATTACTAAACCCTAATGTTATATAAATCCTTATCAATGATAAGGTGTAGGACCCCAAGATTTTTGTATATATTAATTTGTGTAAATATATTGTTTAAATAGCATGTGATATAAGAAAAATCGATTATAAATTATTAAAATACAATTTAAACATCAATATATTATTAATATAAAACTTTCATGAAAATAAAATAACACTCAATGGTAATTTACATGATATATGTTTAAGAATATTTTATGTTTAAAGGGGTCAATTTTCTATAAAATTGGGTTTTCATTATATTTTTTATTTTTATTAAAAAGATATATTTATGAAATTTAAAATTCTAAATTGATGAAATGGAATTATTTTTTGAGTTCATTATGTTAGAATTATCTTATTATGAATTTCTTTATTTTTCTAAAGGGATTGATTTTTCAAATGAATAGTAAAAATATCGATTTTACAAATAATGTCACTTTTATGATATTATTATGATATATGAATATGATTAAGATGAAAAAAATATTTTTTATAGGCCAAATATATATTTAATAAGTAACATAATGCATTTTAAAATATAATGTGGAACTTAGAAATCTATGTATGAAATTTTTTAAATATAAATAATTCATTTATTCAAATTGAAAATATTTTTGGTTATTCTATATTAATCTGGTTTTAGAAAGGTTCTTTTTATTTATTTTTTGTTTTATTTGAAAGTCAAATATGTCACCTTTGATTTATCATAATACAATTACTTCCATAGGAAATGTCATTATACTTTATTTTGGTGTAAAATCATTTTTATGCTTAAAAATGGCATTTTTCTAAAAATGATTTTTCTTTGCCTTATGTGAAGTTATATTAAATGTGATATTTACCAATTTTGGGAATTGAATAATAGAAATTGGATTTAATATTTTTACTAAAAATGTTCAAATTTTTAAAGGAGGTAATATTCATTTTTAGTCAATGTTTTCATCATTAAACGTGTGTCACACACCTTTTCATGGTAGTAGAAACTTCTTTGCAATGTTAGTTTACGATGAAGAAGTGTGGTATGTGATGAATATAAATTCATGAGTAAAGAAAATTAAAAAAAATTGAGGTTTTATTACTAATTATGTGATTTAATCTATGTTAATATGGCTTGAAAAGCTACTATCACAGCATGAAGGCTGTGAACAAAGATACTACGCTAATGTGCATGCAGTTTGTTAGTATATAAATTATAAAAATGATCAAATAGTATATCATTGGGGAATTTTTTGTGGGGATCCCCCATTAAAAAACCTAAGGATACATATGTGATTTAATTTTGGATCGCAATATTCCAAACGATAGTATAAAACATGTTAAATTAATTCTACAAATAATGGACAATGAAAATAATACATGAATACAATACAACTTTCATTGAATTATCATATATGTAATCATAAAAAATAATTATAATAAATTGGAATCAAAGGAATGGCAGAATAAAAAACACCATATTCATTCTAACACATTAACAGTAGCTTTAAATCCAAAATTAGAACTAAGAAACAATTTAAACTGATTAACTAAAAATTAATTCTAAACAATATAATCATAGTAGGGTACATCAGCATCAACCGGTCATAAAAGGTAATAAAGAAAGAAAGAAAAGAGGAAACCATGATTTTTACATTCTTCAAACAATTGGTCTACATGCATGGGGAAGGGGAATCAAGTTTCACAATTCATTAATAAGAAGTGGTACATAAAAATACAAGTAGCAGCAACCAGGACCAGATAAGGAAAGACACACAAGGAAACTATCTAAAGTTAGGGTTCTTGTAGCCTCATAACTCATGATAAAACTGATTTGAGAGAGCAAAATATTCTACACCTT
The DNA here is from genome assembly GCA_963277665.1 of Viscum album. NCBI lineage: Eukaryota > Viridiplantae > Streptophyta > Magnoliopsida > Santalales > Viscaceae > Viscum > Viscum album. The sequence continues at coordinate 509,916,424 of OY728136.1, read as the reverse complement.
GGAAAAACTCAAAAAAATCAATCAGAACCGAAATATAAAAAATAACCATGTGTCCATAAGAAATAAAGAAGGAAAACGATGGACTGAGAAACCCTTACCAGGGTTTAGTCTTACCTATGTGTCAATGATGAAAATCCTCCACAAAATCAATGTCAGTTTTCATTATCAAGAATCCCCTCCTTTATCCTTGTTGTTATCATCTTGGAACAAGTAATTCCAAGAAACATTAGGATCTCATCGGAACTCCTCACCAAGAACTAGGAATGATCACCTATACTCCTCTATCACCATAACATCTTTGATGAATGAAGAGGTTCACAAAGAAAACATCCTACTCTACACCTCCCTATCACCAAATCCATAACACCCCAAACCATGACCTTACCTCCCCCAAAAAAAGAATCACCCCTGAAATTGGAGCGGTGCAGACCCAAAACCGTGGAGCGGCATAGGGAACATTTCTCAATTTGTGTGTGTCATCCTTGCGCAGGGTCCATGATAATTTTCTCTATATCGTTATAATTTTATCAGGTGACTCTGAAGAGACTAGAGTGGCATAGGGTAATAATGTAATTGTATATCCATTATAATAGGAAAAAATCTATGCCACGCTAGGAATAAATAAATGTGGAGTAGGGAGAGGCAGGTCACCAGGACACATAGATAGTGGTGGAGATTTTGAGTGTAACATCTTAAACAAACTAGGGACACCTCCAATATAAAGATCCCCATACACAATATAATAAAAAATACCCAATATTTATTTTACTATTAAAATTTAATTAATATCCATTTAATTTCAGAAAAAAATAAATTCCATTTAATTTTCAAAAAACTCAGTGAATTTAAATTAAAAAATCTATACCTTGAAAATTAAAATGCATACTCCTAAAACCCCTTGATGTCCCTACACCATCTAACCTATCACATTGATTCAGGAAAACATGAAATCCTAATTAATTCTAAGAGTAAATCAGTGTGTCCTATATGTGAATCTCAGTGGCACACACTAGCTTGAACAATTACATTTAATGATAATAGATAAAACATGATCCAAAAAACATGCTAAACTAAGTAACAACATTAACCAAACTTATAAAATCACTTACTTGAGATTCCCATCATCACATTCCCAATATCCAGCTGAACTCATTCCATAAAAGGTCCGTACATCTCACTTTCACTTGCAATAATACAATAGATAAAATACAAAACATTCCTTAAATAAAAAAACCATAGAAAACTATAATAAAAGGTATTATCAAGCTCAAAATGTGAAACAGTTCAAATGAAAAAGTAGTATTAGAAGAAAACACCACATAATTAAATATCACAACAAACTAGAATAACAAAAAAGACTAATCCAAGAAAAAAAGATAATTCTATGAGAATCTAAAGCACCTAGATACTCTCCCTAAATCCACATAATTTTTTCCATCATCATGGATCCTCTGTGAGTCCGATTTAGAAAACACACACCCCCTATGAAGACACAAAAACCACATTGATCCAGGTGAAAGGCCTTGTAAAATACTTCTACAAAATGTGATATCATGAAACCTACAATAAGACTGATTTAATTCCCATAATAATCCCTAGTGATACCAATTCAGACACATATCCACCAAAGGATAACATCTTTCTTAAACTACACACCACCTAAAGGGATTTCTCAACAAAAAACAAGTACCCTAATGGAAAAATCCAAGTGCTCAATGTTATATCTTAACCTAAAGGTATACTATGGATACAACACCTCGGAAACACCTCATTTTCTCTCAACCATACTACTAATGGGACAACACCTACACAAGATACCCAAACCCTCAAATCATAATGATCCATAACAAGGAGAAAAAACAAACCTACATATCTATTTATCAAGGAATGGAGAATAGAGATGGTCAAAGAATAAAAAAAACACATGACCATACTAGTAAGATAAATAAAAATTTATGTTTTAAAACAACACCACACAAAACAGAATAATAAACATCGAATTTTGAGATGAAATTTTCATTCCAAATTGCCTCTAAACCAATTTTTGGGGGTATGTTTTAGGAAAGTCCCCATTAAACAGCCCAAGGATACATATGGAATATAATTTTGGATTATAATATCCTGAACAAAAATATAAAACATATTAAATTAATTCTATAAATAGTGGAAAAAACCAACAATACATGAAACAAATACAAATTTCATTGAATTCCCATCTATGGAAGCACACAAAATGATTCTAACAAACCTCAATCAAAGTAACAAGAGAATAGGAAAAACTAGATTCATGCTAACACATTTATAGAATATTCAAATACAAAACCATAACCAAGAAACAATATAAATTATTTAACTTGAAATCAATTATAAACAATAGAATCATAACATTGTACATTATCATCAATTGGTCATCAAAGGAAGTAAATAAATCAAGAAAAGACACCATGATTTTTACATGTTTGGGATAATTGGCCTATATGAACGAGGAAGGGGAACTAGGTTTCACTATGAAATAATAAAGAGTACAACAGATATAAGTAGAAGAAAACAGGATCATAGTAGGAAAGAAACACAAGGAAAATATATAAATTTAGGGATATTGTGGCCCTAGGAATCAAGATGAAACTGAGTCAAGGGAGCGGCATATACCTCACCTTTAATGAACTCAAACAACACAACTAATCAGCACTGAAATTAAAACAAGAACTAGACCTCAATAAGATATAAAGAAGGATAAAAATGGACCAAGACCCCCTTACCAGGGTTCAGTCTCACCTCCATGTTGATGATGGAGAGCCTCAACACAATTGATGTCGGTCATCATCATCAATAATTATCTCATTCATCTTCATTTCCATAGTCTAAACATAAGTAATTCTAATAAACTTTAGGAGCTTTTTAGATATCCTCACCAATTGTTGGGAATGACCATCTCTCTTCCTTTACCATCATAGCCTCTATGGTGAATGAGAAAGTCCGCAATGAAAACATCCTCCTCCACACCTCACTCTCACTAATGCTAGAACACTCAAAACTAGGACCTTGTCACCCCCAAAAACGAATTGACCCAGAAATTAGAGCGGTATAGAACAAAAACCAAGGAGCGGAACAGAGTAATAATAGTAGAGTAGATCTTTTACAAAATCCCAAAATAAAATCCACCCCTAGAAGAAATAAATGTGGAGTTGGGATGAGCAGGTTACCAAGACACGTGAACGCTGGAGGAGGTTTGGAACATAATTTTCTGAACAAAACACGGACACCTCTAATAGAAAGAGCCCCAATTACAACATAATAAAAAATATACATCATTTATTTAACTATTAAAATGTAATTAATAACTATTTAATTTTATAAAAAATAAATTCCATTTAATTTTTGAAAAAAAAAACTGTAAATAAAAATTCACATACATGATGACATTTTACAATGGTAATTTTGAGAATATTTCATATAAAGGTGGAAAATTTAATGATGTGTGAGATCAGTAAAACTAATAATAATTTGTTCACAAGAAAGAATCATCATTTATGAACTTTTGACATTGGAATATTCATAGTAGAAAAAACCACCATGTGGGAATCATTATTGTTCATGAGGATTTTATCTAATTAACTCCATGAATAAGTTAAGCACTCCAGGTCATTATCAAGTTCACAATTCCATTATTGGGTGAAAAGTGAATTTTCTTAATGGTTTTTCCAATTTATAAAAACAAAAAATAGGTTACGGTAGTACATATTTTTAAAAAGGGGTCAGGATAAGTGTGAACCCCATTTACACTTTAGTCTTTTCTAAGAAGAGTGAGCGGGTTTCACTCTTCCTATATAAAATTACTTAAAGATTGAGAATCATTCACTCTTTTTTTTTAAAGTTAAGGTCAAAGCCTTTTTATTATACATCAAAAATAGATAAAAATAGAGATATGGGTATAGAAAAAATAAATATTTCCCTCATCAATAAAACATTAAAAGACCTTAATTTTTTCAAATTTTAGACCCAATTCTAAATTCCCCATCACGCATAGCATTCAAATCATTTCATCTTCTCCCACGGCCTTGACCACTAGGGTGAAGGCCACTCTGCCAAGTATTCACTTTTTGCAATAGGCCTTCAATGTCAGTTTCTTCCAAGTCAAATCTCCCAAAACCTGATTGAACTTCCATCTTCTTATTAGGGCCATTAAGCATGGTATCTTTAATACCATTCATGATGGGATTCAGAACCACATTTTTAAGTACTCCAACTTTTTGGGAATCATTAGTAGATTCAAGCACTCCATAATGGTTGTGGATTGACACATGAAATTTTCCTAATGATTCCCGATCACCATGCACAGTTTTGATTGTAGGGTTACTTGAGACAACTGGAAGGACATAACCAACCTACCCACAGGAAGGGATGCGAGAAGGAGACTCGGTTCGAAAATGTGTCAAGTCCATAACACTTGAAGAATCAATAATAGAATCCTATCAAATATTATAACAAGGTGGTCTAGACTTCCTAAAAGTGACCAATTGGAATACCTCTTCATCAGTGGAAACCTTGGATGAAGATGTTTTCTTTCTTTCTGGACTAAAAACTGTATGGGCCTCCACGCTACTATTAAAAGAAATAGGTAAATCACTAACTTTGGGGTGATCAAGATTGGTGGAATCCTATGTAGTAGGAGAGGAACCATCCAATACTGAGGATCTCCTGCCTTCAGTACCATCCAAATCATCCCACTCTAATCTTGGACCAATCACCTCAATACCAGCCTTCCCACCAACCTGAATCAATAGAGAGAACTTCTTAGTTATTTATGGAATTTCAGAATTTAATTTTTTTTCCTTCCCTTTCATGCCCTTAAAGCTACTATTTTCTCTTACATCAACTATTAATCAACCAGATCTTGGACAAAAACTTCATCAATAGATTGGTTATCCACTACTTCCTCTTCCAAACTATCGCCATCCTTATTGTGGATTTCCATAATTACACTACATGCACCTCCTCTCAAAGGACTCATAACCAATGAGTCCTTAAATGAAATACCCTTCTTCACAGTGGATTTTACTTCACTACACTTTTCATCTTGGTGAATTCCAACAATATTATTACAAACATCCATTGATTTTATAGAAGAATCTTGATTACATTGAGTTATTGAATCTGTATCATAGGAAACATGTATATCCATGTCTCTGCCAAAGTTAATGTTAGTATCAAAGTGCCTCTTCTCCGATGAAAAAGAAGCAACACATTGCTTCTGTTCGGTTGACTGGGAAACAACCAACTCAACTTTTCCCTTCACACCTGAATCAACTCTAGTTTCACCACTACCCTTAACTACAATATTTTGATCACCCAGTACTTCAGTATCTTCCCTCTACTTCTTCTTACAAATAGTAATATCTTGCCCATTTTTCACACAGAAATAGAATATCATTTCCCTACGGCAAGATTTCAAAGAGTGGTCTATAATCTTGTATTCCAAACAGAATGCTGAAAATTTCTCATAATCAATTTGAAAATTTAATTCATCATATTTAGTTAAAAGGATCACCTTATCAATAACATTCGGATTGAGGTCCACCTCCAAAAGTACTATAGAAAAATAGCCATACCTATCTATCTCTCTATTTCTTTATCAATTTTTATTAGAACATCGATTGAAGAGGCAATATCAAATAAAATGTTTGAGTGCAGTAGAATTCAGTTCAGTCCAAAGATCTTGACCCAAACCTTTGAAAAAGAGTTTTTAACTTTGAATGGGTTAAGTTAAAACTCCTTTACTAGATTCCCATAGATCTAGGTTTCAACGAGACTATGCTGAAGCCCCAAGTTCATCATTTTAGTTCATTATTTAAGAAGAGAATGTTGAAGTTGCCTCTTCCCAACGAAATACATTTCCAATCCAAAAAACCCCAGATCAAAGAAATCCTTCGAATCAAATATGGGGTTTTCCAAAAATAATCATCCTTCGAAAGAACAATTTCAGAAATTATTGAGTTCCTACAGGATTCAAGGCGGTCCACAATTTCATCCTTTCTTACGAAAACCCTCACAACATTACCCTTTTTAAAAAATATACAATTTTCAGAACTCTTAATCAAGGAGAGGAGTCATTGATTTGAACTGTTACCTTTGTTCACAAGCTAAACTTGATGCACTACTTCATGCTCTTCATAATTCCAATCCCTTCCAACAAAAGCACATCCTACAGTAAGGAGATTCACCATTTCAATAGCATTGCCCCTCAAAAAATCCATGAGTGAGTCTTATGAACCCTAATCTCCATTGAGTCGCCCAAGAGGGGAACTCCCGTGTGTCGAACCCGTCTCCCCAATTATCGAACATCATTCACACTTTCTACCAAATGTTTATATCAATAAATATTACTAAATATACATATTTGCTAACAAATATAAAAATTTACATATAAATATAAATAAATATTGCTTAAATATTAAATACAAAGTAATAATGATAAATTAAGTATTCATAACTATTAATTAAATATCTTTAAATATCAATAAATATTAATAGATATTAATTAAAAATTCATTGATATTAATAAAATATCAATAATTATTAACTAAATAATAATAAAAATTTAAAAAATATTAATGAAATATTGATACATATTAATAAACATTTAATAAATATTAATAAATATTAATAAATATTAAAAAAACACAAATAAATATTCATAATAACTAATTAAATATTAATAAATATTAACTAAATATTAATAAATATTAAGGAATATGAATAAATATTAAATAAAATATTAATAAATATTAGATAAACATTAATAAATATTAATAAATTTTAAATAAATATTATTCAAATATTAATAAATACAAATAAATATTACTGAATATTAGTAAATATTATCAAATATGAACAAATATTAATAAATATTGCTAAATATTAGTAAATATTAATAAATTTTAATAAATATTACTAAATATTACTAAATATTAAAAAATATTAATACATATTAATTATTATTAATAAATATTAGTAAATATTAAATTAATATTAATAAATATTAAATTAATATTAATTAAATATAAATAAATGTTAAAAAATATTAATATATATTCATAAATATTAATTAAATATTAATAAATATTAATAAATATGATTAAATATGATTAAATAATAATTAAATATTTATATATATTAATATATATTAATAAATATTAAATAAATATTAATGAATATTGATAATTATTAATAAATAATAACAATATTAATAAATATTACGAAATATTAGTTAATATTCATTAATATTAATATATATTGATAAATATTAATATATATTAATCAACATTAATCAATATTAGTAAATATTTTTAAGTATTAGTGAATATTAAATAAATATTAAAAAATTAATAAATATTAATAAATATTAACCAGCATTAAATAAATATTAAAAGATATTAAATATATAGATATACTAATATTAAAAAATATCATTATATATTACTGAATATTAATTAAATATTAAAAAATATTACTAAATATTACTAAATATGAATACATATTATAAATATTATTAAATATTATTAAAAATTAAATAAATATTTATTAATATTGATGAATGTTGATGAATATTTATTAATATTTAGTAATATTTATTAGTACTTATTAACATTTAATAAATATTCAGTAATAATAATAATTATTTGTTAATAAAGAAAGATGTAGGAATGGGAGAAACCCATCCTAGTAATCACTGCTGATTGCTTTACTTTTGATCATCCATGGAGTGTGAACATGTTCATCTATGTTCTGAATCATCTCATTGGTTGACAAGGTTCACCTTCTTCAAAGAAGGATAAGGAGTGCGAAGGGGAAGCTTAGAAGGTCTTCTCGTCCTTCTTGGATTTTTTGGAGGATTATTCATCTTTCACAAGAATCATGCCTCACAACGGATTGTGAGGAAAGATATTACTACTCATGTATCGAACTCAGAAAGTGAAATTTTAAAAAGGATTGATCTTTGTAAGCATTCATTTGTTGCTCGCATTTCTCTATCAAAATGTATTGGAATTTCATTGACCTGGTTTCTCCGTTGGTCTCTATTTGTGGATTTTCAGATTTCAAGTGTGTCTCCCTTGGTCATTGATTCTTATACATTTTATTCCCTTCTAGCGAGTTGAAATATCAATCCTAGAGTGTGGGCTCAGTCGATTTAATACTGGGAACCCTAAGGGTTCATGATTGGAACTTAATATTCATCCTAAATGATTTCAATGATACTTGTGCATGGATCTAGATTAAAATTCATGGTTTGAACTAGGTCTTATGGCATCAAAAAATTATGTATTATATTGCCTCTAAAAATGGAATTTCAATCATGTAACATCTCCGACCCAATATCCACTAAATCGGTGCCCCGAGCCGAGTCGTCACATGACCTCAAGTGCGCCTCCCCATACGTCAAAGGTTGTCGACTAGTAGTGAGGGTCTAATGTGTCACATGGGAAGACTATAACCTCTTTACCAGAGTAATCCATAGAATAACACAATATAAATAGCAGAATAATATGATACAACTAATAAACATAAAATTCAAACATCTCCCAACTAGGTACAAACCATAATTCAACACTAATAATGTCATGAGATATTATTAGTGAAAAATGAATAAAACTCAAAAATAAGACAAATGGCCAAATCCCCAAATGGTTCACGACTCTAAGTATGGATCCTTATCCATGTGCACCCTGAGCCAAACTCAACATCCTAGAGTAGGGCCTTTTCCCTTGTCCTGACCTACAACCAAGAGATATGCTCGGGTACCCAATGGAGGCCTGATCAGGGTGTGAGTACAAAACTTAGTAGTCCACCACAAACGGTGTCTAAAAAATATCCAGTCTAATAGATAGTGCATGAAATTACAAAATAAATGGTAAGTAAAATAGGAACAGTTTGGGTATCATTCACTAATAAGGTTCATTCAACTCATGCCTATCATTTATCCAAATTTTATTTCTTATACCATATTTATTACATAATACATTTTTAACACATGCTCTTTGGGTTAGGAATACATATCATCTACACAAGGATCTAAAGAAATCAATAACAATGCATAGGGGAAATAAGTCAATTTCATACTCAATAGGGATACACATTTCACATCAACACATTATCCTCACCTTGAATCCTCAGTCTGGGTAAAATGCAACTGTTAGGGGAATAGAGCCTCTGTTAGGGGATAGAGCCTATATCCCCTTCCCTAACCCGTGCATTTTTTGGGGTGGAGTTTAGAGCCTCAGTATAACTCAAACCATGGGCATATAACCTAATGTAAATACCCCACTATACCAAGCCATGTGCACATGCTTATTTATCCAATCACCACAACCGTACCATAACACCACCAAGTATAAAAAATTCCATTGTAGATCACAATACATAGCAAACAACATGGGAATTAATACTATTCCATAACCCATTAATGTATTTACCATTTACAATTCATATCCATTTATCCAAATTCTCATTATTGCTCTTTAACCCCTTAAGTTTATTCAACAACCCCTATGCCTTGAACAAATTCATCAATGACCATAAATTTACCCATTTAGCCCATTTATCATTTCACAAGAATTTACCCACTTATGCATTTTAAGTACATTTCTCATATCTCATAACACAACCACTTATTACATTCAACCATTAGGTGTACCACAATTCCCATGTATTAACCCATCCAATATATTTATACATTCCCATATTACATTCCATTAACATACTTCCCATTTACCATTCCAACATCCAATTATAAGTTCACTATTTATTATGAACTAATCCTATTAGGAATTTCTAACCAAATTTTGTTAAAAAATTGACATAATCCCATTAAACCCAATCAGCCCATTTTCATGTCATGCTAAACAAACCATTATGCCTTATCACCCTACTAATCTCTATTATCATTCCATTTACAACTTAATCAACCATTAAAACATGTTCTACATGGGTTTCACATTGTCACTCAGCAACCCTTCACTTAACCCTATCATTTTCTAGGTACAGAAAAGCCATCACACCCCATGGGTGGACCTAAAAGGTCAATTCATCCTCTACACATCCTATAGAGATCGTGAGGGTTTCAATTGGTCACTTACACACCCCTTTTTATCAAACACTCCAACAGGACCAAGAACACAAAAAGGGGAAAACAAGAACACAAACTTTCATGAAAAAATCTAAAATAAAACTATGGTATAATACTTATAGGCCACCTAACTCGAATATGATGATGAACACACTCTTAATAATGGCCTTATATCTGTATTCAATCACCCTTTGAATCCTCAACCTAAATATCTCTAATAAATAAAGGTTTTAGAGATTCAGATGGAGATAATGAAAAGATGCAATCCCTAAACCAAAAAGATAATAAAGAGTGGTATTAGCCTTACCCAGATCTTCGATCAAAAACTGACGACACTCCAAATGACCAATAATAGAAGGAGAATCACCTCTTGGAAAATCTTGGAAGCTTGGCTCATTTCTAGGGTTCAAGGGAGGAGAAATGGAGAAAATCCCGAGTTGGGTATAAAATCCCATAATGGTATTTTTTGTAATTTTCTCAAAATTTATGGGCCGCACAGTTTACCCACAAGGTTTTCCAAACTATGCGCAAAATGTGTGGATGATACTATCTGAAATCACCCCCCTCACATTGTTACCTAGGATTCTCGCACAGTTTTCACTAACTATATGTAAACTGTGCAACATTCCCAGAAACTCTTTTTCTCTCCTCTTTCATGTCCTGAACCCTCGAAACACCCCATAGCCTTATCATGAACTTGGGAAATGCTTATTTCGGCCATAAGAAGGGTTTTAAATTGAAATATAAAAAAACACACCTTCAAAAAAAATGGGACCTTACAAACTCCCCAACTTATAACGGCTCATCATTGAGCCACTCTTCTAAGCATCACTAAGCTTTCATAACTAGATATTATTCCACTAGGACAGCCTACCCATTTCTATTTTCCAAGTTTTTTGTTACACATCATAATATACGCTGAATACGGATCAAGGGCACAGACTTTCCCCACAAGTCTTCCTCACCACCACCACAAAATGAACTGAAAACTCTTCAAGGGTGCATCAACTTTAACTATACCCAACCACTAAAACCTCTTAGTGAAAACATAGGTAAAAGTTCCTGATTCAAAGTATGTGGAATATTTCACACAACATCATCTTGTCATAGAGGAATCAACTGGAATCCCATCAGTCTGATCCTCTTCAAAAATATTAACCCAAATCACTTGGTGTCATTTTCCTTTGATTTCATCAACTCTAACAGTAACCAAACTCAATATCTCCCAAAGGATAATGCATGGTACTTTCAACCACATGTCCCAACTAATGTTGATTCACCAATATCAAGGAAAGATCACCCAAATATCAACTCAACTTTCATATCACCTGATGTGTTCCAAATCACCATGCCCGAACATCCATGGGGCATTACCCTATATTGGAATCCAATTGCACCATTAAAACCATTTGGGAGGACATCCCTACACTATCCATTCAAGGACTAAGATCAACTTGACCTTACTCAGGTACAACTTCATTTCAAAAAGGAACTTTATTCCACAACATGAACCTAGAGGTGGGTCACTCTCACCACACCCATTCAAGTTTACCAGCTCATGTCGGACCACCCCTGACTGGCTTTCCCCAGAACACCCACCTTCCACCGATGGTACGCTACCCCCTTATCACCTTCCCAAGGCACTTACTAACTTGAATCCTATCATTATCATCCTACTCACCCACTGAGTTTGTTCCCTGAATTCCTGTAGAGTTCCATTATCACAGCATTACTTCCCTCCAGACCGTCATCGAGCTTCACCCCCAGCATGACACCACATCACATGGCCAAGGTTCCCTCAACTCCAAGACATTTCAATACCACCCAAGGGAAGTTACATGATTATAAACTCGGTCTTTATTGTATTTATAGAACCCAATATCTCTTGATACAACCTATTGTCATATTCAACCACACCCTTCTTATGAATTCAGTACAGACATCACAAACTTAACTTAGATCTCACCTTGAGCTTGAATCCAACACTTGGCTCATCAGTCACCACATCCAAGGCCCACATGGTCTCTATGAGGAGCCTAACATGCACCTCACAAGTTCCTCATTGGAATCTCAGTGCCACTACATCAACTTTATGTTCTCTTTTCCACATCTAGGACTGACTTATCACTCCCCACGTTATGAGTGTAGTTACCATTGCTATCCAAGAGGGATTTCATTCACTGTGTCTTACATTCGATCACCAGCCGAACCCCAAAACTTCAACATGGATATCTAGATTTTTCCCAAAATAAGAAAATGAACATCACCTGGTGCTCGTTCTTGGCTTCTGTGAACATCATCCATGGCTTTATCGACATTCTATTCATCCCAAGGACCTCACCCAAAGCCACAAAGGGTGTACATCCCATCATCAAGCTCCACATTTACCATTTCCATGAGTGTAAAATCCATGATGTCCTTCATCCAACCAAACACATTAAAGTCTCTTAGCATAAAGCCAGAGATTCTCAAAATACCTAGGATGATATCAAGATATTAGGAAAGATCGTCACTAGCTGAGGTATGCTAAAAAGTTGTTGAAGAACACCACCACAAACTAATCCATTTCTGATGTCGAGCTATGGGACACCATGAACTGGTAAGGATCTCATGCTCCCCTACCGAACGCATCTCATCAATACTTAACCACCACTGCTTAGGTGTGATTTCCAACCAAGTCTCACCACCACTCCATGACCAAATCACTAAGAAATCGTGAACTAACATTTCGCATGGCACTACTTCCACCACACTACTTGAGTTCTTTTGATGCATCCTTGACAGTTAAAAACTGAAGTACAATGGTCTACCACACCAATCAAACCAACGGTCTCTCAAAAATCAACCTTTACCTATGTATATCCCATCACCCTCTTACATACCTAACCATGTATCTTGGTTATTCAGTCTCATTAGCCCTTAGATGGCCTCTGCATTTTACCCAACAACCAAACCATTCATACAAACAAGTTCAGACACATGACCACCCCCACCTAGAGTGACTCCATCAATCAAAAGAACATAACCACACTTTAGTCGCCCTTTTCTCTTCTGCTCAAAAAAAACTTCAAGACCTCCATTTATCATCACCCCAAGTAGGAGAGTCAAGAATCCATATGATACAACCCTTTGAAAAAAACCTTACCACATATCACAAACACTAGGGTGGCCTTATGAAATATCTAGGTAGAACTGTACCATTTACTAAAACTTGGTGGTACTTAGTATGCATTGACACCACCTCTGAAGCATCTCCCATGCTTCATATTACATGGTACCTGCATTGTTGGGATAACCTCCCATGAGGCCACCCATGATTTTATGAAAATATCATAGTGTAACCGCAACTCGAGTGGCACCACCAGTCATAAACCTTCCCACTTATCCCTATAGGACAAACCCACACCATGAAACACTCTAAGTCCCACTATAAAAGTCCAAAACATCTACATGTGTGACACACACCCAAAATCACTAGAAACCCCATCTGACCTCTCTCATAGGTCACCTTAAAGGTTGAATGACACCAACTCCCTATACTGTTCCTCCCTCCAAACCATACATATCATGATACGAATTAAGAAATGGTCTTGAATGGAACTCTCGCCCCAATTTCAATGCACACTATGCCTAGAACAGCAAAAAACCATTTACTCTAGGTTTCATATCAAAGGTGTACATATTCATTAGCACTATGATCCAAACATCCTCTATGGGATTCAAAACACAACTTGTAAGGTCTCTATTCACAAGGTCACCAAGACCTAGGTACCATCCTTAAGGTACAACATGCACTCCATATGGTCAAAAACCCTGAGAGTTTCCTCACTCACATTACCAAACAACACCTTGCAACCCAAAGGCCACAACCCTACCAAGGGTTCCCTAAACACACCACCTAGGCCATATCATAACCAGAAAGGCCTCATAATCCAAATCCAAATTAGAAAACTAGGGAACTCTCGCTTCCCCAAACCACACATACAAGGGTCAAACTGGAAACACAAGGGATCCCCACGATCATCATCACACTTAAAACTCTACCCTCTACCATACCTACTGTAGGTCATGGTCAACAAGGGGTAACCAATTTACTAAATCAAAAGTCCTTCTTCGACACCTCTTCAAACCAATTCTTCTTTTACAACATGATCCTTTCATATTAGGCACATTTCCCATTTCAAAACTTGTTACAATCATTATTTTAACTCATTTACACCTTTTATTAGGAAAAATTCATTAACAATTTTACCGTCATTATGGAGTCTTTCTCTTTTAGACACCAAATCAACCTTTACAATTTATCACAGCCCAAAATTTCAACTCGGTCACAACATTTATTTATACACGATATTCCTTAACTATTCATTTGCATTATTTTCATTCACCCACTTGTATTACCATTTTTAGGCATCATTTTCTTCAGATTTATCAAGGAAGTAAAATTCATTCTACTCTAAATGCCTCGCACACCCATCTTGTGTGTGTTACTATAATGATGCATGCCACCTATTTCCTTAGGTGCCTAAAATGATGCATGAATGCACAACATCATGCCATTCCAGTAATGGAAAAAATATCCTAAATCAGTTAAACACACAACATGTGCATCACCCAATGGTAAAATATAATTCAACTGTAACAACACACATCAAAAACAATAATTCCCACCCAGGGTGACTTGGGTTTTCCCTCGTACATGGGTTAGCTAGTCCCAAGAATGAGCTCATTACCAAGGTTTGACACATCCTAATCTATTATCTATCATCTAGAAATAGTAATAAATAGAAAATAACTCCTATGATACCACTTTGTAACATCCCCTACATGGGATCCACTAAACCGGTGACCCAAGCTGAGTCTTCACATGACCTCAAGTGTGCCTCCCTGTATGCCAGAGGTTGCCGACTAGTGGTGAGGGTATAATGAGTCATGTGGGGAGACTATAACCTCTTTACCAGAGTAAGCCACAACAAAACACAATATAAATAGTGGAATAGTATGATACAACTAATAAACATACAATTCAAACATCTCCCAAATGGGTACAAACCATAATTCAATATTAACAATGTCATGAGATACTAGTAGTGAAAAATGAATAAAACCCAAAAATAATAAAAATGTCCAAATCCCTAAATGGATCCTGAATCTAAGTTTGGATCCTTCTCCATGTACATCCTGAGCCCAAATCAACATCCTAGAGTATGTCCTCTTCCCTTGTCCTAACCTACCACCAAGAGATCTGCTCGGGTACCCAATGGAGGCCCGAGTATAGTGTGAGTACAGAACTCAGAACTCCACCACCAATAGTGTCTACAAAAAATCAATTCTAATATATATTTCATGAAAGTAGAAAATAAATGGTAAGTAAACTAGGAACAATTCAGGTACCATTAATTAACAAGGTTCATACAACTCATACCTATCATTTATCCAAATTTCATTTCTTATACCATCTTTATTACATAATCCATTTTTAACACATGCTCTTTGGGTTAGGAATACATATCATCTACACAAGGGTCTAAGGAAATCAATAGCAATTCATAGGAGAAATAAGTCAAGTCCCTATCTCACTAGTGATACACATTTCACATAAACATGTTATCATCACCTTGAAGCCTCAGTCTGGGTGGAATGAAATTGTTAGGGAAATAGAGCCTCCATCCCCTTTCCTAACCTATTCATTTTTTGGGGTGGAGTTTAGATCCTCAGTATAACTTGAACCATGGTTGTAGAACCTCATGTTAATACCCCCACTCTACCAAGCGATGTGCACATGCTTATTTATCCAATCACCATAACCATACCATAACACAACCAATATTAAACAATTCCATTGGAGATCAAAATACATAAAAAACAACATGGGAATTAATACTATTACATAATCCATTAATACATTTACCATTTATAATTTATATCCATTTATCCAAATTCCCATTCTCGTGCCTTAACCCATTAAGTGTATTCAAAAACCCCTATGCCTTATCCAAATTTATCGATGACCATACATTTACCCATTTATCCCATTTATAATTTCACAATCATTTACCAACTTATGCGTTTCAAGTACATTTCTCATATCTCATAACACAACCACTTATTATATTCAACCATTAGTTGTACCACAATCCCCATGTATTAACCCATTCAACATATTCATTCATTACCTTATTACATACCATTAACATACTCCCCATTTCCCATTCCAACATCCAATTATAAGTTCACATTTAATATGCACTAACATTCTTAGGCATTTCTAACCAAATTTAGTTAAACAATTGACATAATCCCATTCGACCCAATCTGCCTATTCTCATGTCATTCCAAACAACCCCTTATGACTTATCACACTGTGAATCTCTATTAACATTCCATTTACAACTTAATAAACCATTAAAACATGTTACACATGGGTTTCACATTGTCACTCAGAAACCCTTTACTTAACCCTACCATTTTCTAGGTGCGGGAAAGCCGGCGCACCCCATGGGTGGCCTAGAATGGTCAATTAATCCTATAAACATCCCATAGGGATTGTGAGGGTTTAAATTGGTCACTTAGACACCCCTTTTTATCAAACACTCCAATGGGACCCAAAACACAAAAAGGGGAAAACAAGAACACAAACTTCCATGCACAAATCTAAAATAAAACTATAGGATAATACTTATAGACCACATACCTCGAATCTGATGATGAACAAATTTTTAATCATGGCCTTGGACTTGTATTCAACCACCATTTGAAGCTTCAACCTAAATCTCTCCAAAAAAAGAAAGGTTTTAGAGCTTTGGATAGAGAGAAGGAAAAGATGCAATCCCTAAACCAGAAAGAGAAGAAAGAGCGGGATTAGCCTCACTTGGATCTTTGATCCGAAACTAATTGAACTCCAAATGACCAATAATCGAAGGAGAATCACCTATTATAATATCTTGGAATCTTGGATCGTTTCTAGGGTTCAAGGGAGGAGAAATGGAGGAAATCCCAAGTTGTGTATAAAATCTCATAATGGATTTTTTGTAATTTTCTCAATGTTTATGGGTCACATGGTTTACCTGCATGGTTTTCCAAACTGTTCACAAACCATTCGAATGCTACTATCCAAAATCACCCCCTCACATGGTTACCTAGGATTCTCTCATGGTTTGCACTAACCATGCGCAAACCATGCAATATGCCTATAAACTCCTTTTTCCTCTTCTTTCATGTCCAGAACCCCCGGAATACCCCCAAGCCTTCTCAAGAACTTGGGAAATTATTATTTTCGGTAGAAAAATGGGTTTAAACTGAAATATAAACAAAAACATACCTTTATAAGAAAAACAATCAGGGACCTTACAAATCGGGATGGATATTGCCACTGAATTGGTTAGTTTTGGTCATTTTTCAAGGGTTTGGGTTAAGGTTAATTTAAGTTCTACTTTGATTGAATTTTTTTCTCTCCACTCCATCTGATGAAATTAATATTAGAATTGAATTAAAAAAACTCCACTATTTTATGATTCTTATTGAATTATTATACACTCAAAGTCTAATTGTAGGGGAGTCTTGTTTTCTCTAATTTCCATTTAAAAGGCCATGATTTGTAGCACTACTAAAGGAAGGTAAGTAATGGGACTATCCCAAGAATTGATAATAAGATCAAGTATCATGTCACAAATGATATTTTTAATGCCTCTACTATTGGTAATTTGAATCCCACAAGTGGAATGCCCCATGATAATGGTGATGGTTCTTCTTAGGGAACTCGATTTATTGACCATGAATGTCTTTCTCAGAAGAATGGATACACTGTAAGTCCTAAGCTTACATATATTTCTTATCCTAGAAATGAATTTTGGTTTGGTTCTCTTGTTTGGTTGGATGAAAAGCCTGCTAAGTCTTGGGATGACATAGTAGTTGAGAGTAATTTTGTTGTTGTTGGATTTTCTTTTAAGGATGGCTTATCTAGGGGCATAAGGGATGGTAATGATAGTAAGGAATCTTATGATATTCAAGCTGCTAAGGAGTTTTTTACACAAGATGGTGTGGAATAAAACCTATGGAAGGATCATAAAATTATTTCTAACAAAATCTGTGAGGGGAAATCCAAAATGGAGGATTCCACTCAATTAAATTCAACCCCAATAGGTCTTTTACTCATGAGTTTAGAAAATTTTATCTAGAGAAAGATAATAAGAAGGTATTTATTCCTCTTAGTAAATAATGTTCTCTCAAACCCATTGGATCCTTTATGGGATCTTCTGGAAGAAATATGATACAAAATGAATCATCAGCTTATTCTTATCCTCCTCTCAACTCTGGTCAAATGGTGGGTGGTTTGGTTAGTGGAAAACCATCTTTGAAAACTATTTATTTCACTAATAACACATATAGTTTCATACAGACACCCACAGCTACTTTATTCAATAAATAAAGGTCTCATTTGGGTCTTGGTTTGGTTTCAGATCCTACTAATGGCATGTAGGATTCAAATGTTTTAACTAATAAATCCTTCATCTCAAGATTGATGGTTTTGAATGGGTAAGGACTGTTGTGGCTCATCAAAGTGGCTTGAATATCCTCACTAATCATGTATTCAGGGAGTCTAATGCTCAGTACAGACCTTGTTTTGTATCATAACCTATTCAGGGTAGGGAGATACATTATGACACTGCTCTATTACCCTTGGTTCCAAGGATGGACAGAGATTAAGGGGTAGGGGAAAGTGTTGTGGTTTCTCTTTTCAATAAGGTTGTGGGATTTGGACATGGAATTGACAGAGATGATCTAGGGGTTCCAAAATTAGAGGTTCTTAATCTAGATAAATCAAGGACTGCATATTCTTCAGTGGGTTTAGATTTTGTTCTTTATTTGAAGGATAAATCACATTCTAAGGTTAATACATGCAACTCCTTTGAGTTTCTTTCATTCAAAAGTAGTGTGGAGGAAGAAAAAAATAATAAATGTATGTTTATAACAGAGGAAATGATGGTTTTTATTGATGTTGGACTTCCAAAAGATATAGGTGGACCATGGTTCCAGGTCAAAACATAGACAAGTGAATGACACCCTCATGGTAGGGGTGGACACTCCTCTCACTAAAGCATGAGTGCTCATTCTCGTGTTATTTGATCTCTACTAGTTTTTACATTTTTGTTTTGTTTGTAGACATTTTATGTTTTGCAAGTTCCTCCTTTGTACTCTATACTATGTTTTAAATAAAGGGGTCATCAAGCCACAACCTTTTGAAAAAAAATTGTTAATATTTATATATATTTGTTAATGTTTTTTAATATTTATTTAATATTTAATAAATATTTTCAAAAAATTTAAACAATATTTATTAATATTTATTAATAGTTATTAATATTTATTTATATTTATTTATATTCTGTAATATTTATCAATTTTTAATTAATATCTATAATTATATTTAAATACATATTTAGTATTTAATTAATTTTTAATTAATATTTGTATATTTAGTTAATATTTATGAATATTTATTTAATATTTAATTAATATTCATTAATATTTAGTAATTAATATTCATTAATATTTAGTAATATTTATTAATAATTATTAATATTTAATTAATATTTATGAATATTTATTTAATATTTATTTAATATGTATTAATATTTATTTAATATTTATTAATATTTATTTAAAATCTATCAATATTTAATTAATATTTACTAATATTAATTAATATTTATTAACATTTATTAATATTTACTAATATTTATTAATATTTATTAATATTTGTTTATATTTATTTATATTTGTTAATATTTGTTGATATTATTAATATTTATTAATATTTATTAATATTCATTATTTTTTTTAAATATTTATTTAATATTTATTAATATTTTCTTTTTTATTTATTTATATTCATTAATATTTATTATTAATTATGAATATTTATTAATAGTTCATCAATATATATTAATATTTATTTGTTTCTATGAATATTTATTAATATTTATTTAATATTTATTAATATTTATTAGCATTTAATTAAGATCTATTGATATTTTACTAATTTTGAGGAATTTCAGATTAATATCAATTGATATTTATCAATATTTATAGATATGTAATTGATATATATTAATATTTAATTTATTTTTATTACTTTTCATTTAATATTAAAGAAATATTTGTTTACATATATTTATATTTAGTACTATTTATTATTATAAAAATATAGTAGGAAGAGTGAATAACATTCACACTTCCTTAAGAAATTTTACATACGAAGAGTAAACCTCGTTTACTCTTCCTACTGGGATCATGCTTCTCCTCTCCTCTTTTTAAAAATATATACAACCCTAACCTATTTTCTAGTTTTTTAACTGTAAAACCCATTTAAAAACCCACCATCCTAAATCTAGATGTGATAGCACCAATAATTGATGTGATTATAGTATTCTCACTTATGACCAGCCCCACAAAGGAGGGATCATGATCGTCTCCAATTACCCTTTTAACTATATATTCTAGTAAACCTCTGGGATTATTACATGTGTCGAGTTTTATTTTCAAATGTCAGATGAGTTTTTTAGAGAATTTCCTATATTTCAATTGTTAGAAGGTTTTTCCCTTCTATGATGAAAATTCCTAAGATAGATTGATTTTTGGTTGTTGTGACTCCAGAAACAGTGACAACTCTGAAGACTCTAGCTAACTTCCATGACACCAATGACTTCAGCGACACTGATGACTCCACCAAATGTAGTGTCTCATTTCCCCCAAACTTCCTCAAATTCAAAGGCATGATTCTTCTTCCCCAAGTACTGTGGTGACTTTGGTGTTTCTTAGTCTCATTCCATGACACTTTTTTGTATAAAAAATAAGAACTAATGGTAGAAGAAGGTGGTGTGGATTATCTATTTTATACTGAAATATTTATTGTCTTTATTAGTGGAAAATATCTTTTCCATTTTTGAAAAACTAAATATTCACCTTTTACAATTACTTTTTTAATGAATCTCAATTATTTTTAGTTTTCTTTAAATGTTGTATGTCTATAATTTTTTAATTCTAAAATCAATTATTTGGTTTTAGAAGATACTTCATCTTGTGAAAATAGTGAAAAAAAATTTACTCTTTTAATAAGGAAAGTTCCATTAGAAATTCCACTAGAGGTTTCACCAAAACCTCCATTATAAATTCCATAGGAATTTCTACTTCAAGTTCCATTATAAATTCAATTATGTATGTATTTCACATGGAATTCACTCTGGAACTTCTGATGCATATTCCACTGGAACTTCGAGTGGAGATTCCACTAGAACTTTTAGCCCTATTCTAGGAAGAGTTGCTTATGTTTTGACTGAAACATATACTATAATTAGTGTAATCCTAAAACAAACATATTTTCTATTGTTCTATAATTTTTTTAGATCGAGGGAGGAATTTTTCTATTATTTCCTCACTATAACTTCAAATGAATCTTACACTAAATGTTTTGATGGATCTTCTACTAGAACCTCTGGTGGAGATTCTAATAGAATATCCAGTAGAGCTCCCACTAGAGGTTTCACTAGAAATCCCAGTGGAACTTATAATCCTATTCTAGTATATTACTATGAAATTTTTACAGGATTTAGGAGGGATTTTTTTGTTATTTCCCCACTACAACTTCCAGTGGATTTCTAGTGATATTTTTAATTTATGACTGAAAAATGTACTATAATTTTTGGAATCCATAAAAATAATGTTTTTTATATTCCAATGAAATTTTTACAGGATTCTGGAGATAATTGTTCTATTCTTTCCTCGCTGGAACTTCCAATGGACCTTGCACTGGAATTTCCTATGGAACTTTTAGTCCTATTATACCTTAATTTCTGACTTAAACCTGTATTGTAATTTGTGGAATCCAAAAAAACATTTTTTCTATATTGCACTATAATTTTTATATGATTTAGGAAGGAATTGTTCTATTCTTTCCCCACTAGAACTTTTGGTATAAATTCCACTAGATATTCCACTATAACTTCCAATGGAACTTCCAATAGAACTTATAGTCATATTCTACCATAATTTATGATAGAAACATGTATTGGAATTTGTGAAATCCCCAAAAAAACATGTTTTCTATATTTCATTAAACTTTTTATTGGAGGTAATTGTTCTATTATTTCCTCACTAGAACTTCCACTAGAACTTATAATGGAACTTTCAGTCCTATTATACAATAAGTTATAACTGAAACATGTTCTTTAATTTTTAAAATCCCCAGAAAAACGTGATTTCTATCTTGAACTGAAGTTTTTAATAGATTCAAGAGAGAATTTTTCTATTCTTTCCACACTGTAACTTCTAGTGGAACTTCCACTAGAACATTCACTGTAACTTCTATTAGAACATACAGTCCTATTCCACCTTAAGTTCTGACTGAAACCTGTATTTTAATTTTTTTAATCCACAAAAGAATTTCTATATTGTACTAAATTTTTTACAAAATAGAATTTTTTTGTTCTTTCCCCACTGTATGTTCCAGTGGCTCTTCCACTAGAACTTCTAGTAAAACTTTCAGTCCTATTTTACCTTAAGTTATAACTGAAATCTATACTGTAATTTGTGGAATCCCTAAAAAATATGATTTCTATCTTACATAGAAATTTTTATAGGATTTGGGAGGGAATTGTTTTATTCTTTCCCCACTAGAACTTCCATTGGAGATTCCACGGGAACTTCCACTGGATATTCCACTGGAACTTCCAATGGAACTTCCAATCCTATTATACTTTAAGTTATGATTGAAAAATATACTATAATTTGTTTAATAACAAAAAAAAATATTATCTATATTGAACTAAACATTTTATATGAGGTAATTGTTTTTTTCATTCCCCACTGGAAGTTCCAATAGAGCTTCCACTAGATCTTCTGGTGGAATTTGTAATCCTATTACACCATAATTTATGACTGAAACATGTATTGTAATTTTTTTAATCCCTGAAAAACATGTTTTTTATCTTATACTAAAATTCCTACTTGATTAAAGAGGTGATTTTTCTATTCTTTCCCCATTAGAACTTCCCATAGAACTTCCACTAGATATTCTACTGGAACTTCCACTAAAGATTCCACTAGAACTTCAAGTGTAACTTCTAGCCATATTCTACCTTATGTTATGAGAGAAACATGTACTTAATTTTTTTGAATACAAAATAAACATGTTTTCTATATTACATTAATTTTTTAAAGGATTTGGGAGGGAATTTTTCTATTCTTTCCCTGCTGGAAGTTCTGGTGGAGCTTTCACTAGGATTCCAGTGGAGATTCCATTGGAACTTCTTCTTAATCTTCCAGTGGAACTTATAGTCTTATTCTTCCATAATTTATGACTAAAACCTATATTTTAATTTTTTCAATCACCAAAAAATATTTTTTCTATCTTGAACTAGAAATTTTATAGTATTCATAAGGAAATTATTTTGTTCTTTCCCCACTAGAACTTCTGGTAGAACTTTCACTAGAGATTCCACTGGAACTTCCACTAGAAATTCTAGTAGAACTTCCAGTATTATTACACCTTAAGTTATGATTGAAAAATGTAATAAAATTTGTATAATATATAAAAAAATGTTTTATATTGTGAAATAAAATTTTTATCATAGGTAATTTTTCAGTTCATTCCCCACTAGAAGTTCTAGTGGAGATTCCACTAGAAAATCCACTAAAACATCCAGTGGAACTTGCAGTCCTATTTTACCTTACGTTGTGAGATAAACCTATACTGTATTTATGGAATATCCTAAAAAATGTTTTTTTATCTTGAACTGAGATTTTTATAGGATTCAGGAGAGAATTGTTATGTTATTTTTTATGCTATTGTAAGTTCTATGATTTATAAATAAATTTGTTACTTTCAATTTTTAGGTGCAAATTTTAGGTCAAATATGAAATATTTACAAAGATTTATGCATGAAATCCAACCATATTTGAAATGTGATCATATAATTGCACTGAAATAAAGTCCTTTTTGGAATATGTTTGAAAATTGTCTATCTAATATAGTATCATCATCAGATTGTAAGAAATATGATAGCTCTGTTTTTTAAGTACTCAATAATTATGATTCCTTAAAAAATAATTTCTAAATTGGTGGTGTGAAAATAAAATTCTCTAAAGGTGGTGTCCAAAGGATATTCAAGATAATTGAAGTAGGAATAGAAATTAAATACTTCTATTCTTTCAAGCCAACCAATGCACCATTATATTTACAAAGATTTACAAATGGTCTCAAATTATTGATAGAGAAGGCAGTAAAAGGAGTTATTTTGGAAGCTATAATGGGAAATGAAGTAGAGAAACATATTGATGTAGTAGAAATATTATTTTCATACACTCATGATACTATATTTTTTCCTACTATAGGTTCTTACTTGAGTTTGGGTTTCAACAATTATGTGGATGGTTTGATAGACATGAGGATACTAAAGTGGTCTTGTGAAATTCACTAACAATTTACGAATTATATTAAATAATTTTTCAAGAAGTGGTCAAATATTACAAGGGATATTATCACATTAATGGTATTGATTTAAATTTATTTTATATTTTATGTATAATTAGTCTTCATATAATTGTTATTATTATAGTATTGGTATTGTGAAGAAAGTGGAAAACTAAAAGGAAATGAACAAGATGGAAATCTTCATTTCATAAAATAGAGATTCTCATATTTTGATGGTTCTATCAAGAAACTAAATATTTAACATGTTACATCTAGTGGGTAAATTCTTCAAATTATGGTCTTAATTTAATGATTTTCTCAACACATGGATATCAAAAATGAAAAATATTACACATAGAGAAACATGAATAATGTGATAAGGATACAACATCCACTAAGGAATGTGGTGTTACACAATAGTAAAATGTGGAAGAAAAGAATAGAAAAAAATTTCTTGGAGAATAAAATTCAATATTAAAAAGAAAATTAGAGACCATGGATTCAAACTTTAAAAAACAAGCTGAAAATTTTAAAAAATTACAGTTATTGATAAGTTAAAATCCTAAGAAAGAGGAAATAATAATTGAAACTACCATATTTGGAGAAGAATTAACCCCTTATATAATGGATTTGAATCAAATTGAAAGTCCCAATGAAACTGGGATCCAAGAGGAGGCAGAAAACATGGAAGAACATGTTGAAAAAATCACACCTCTACTAGATAGAATCCAAGATGAATAGCCAAAAACACATACCTATCGAACCAGATCATTTATTATAAATGTAAAATTATGAATAATAAAAGAAAAGAATTTGGATTCGACATATATTTATGAAACCCAAACAAGAAGAAGAGGATAAACAATGACACAGTCAAAATTAGTAGAAGATCCAATTGGGATGAAAAAAACCGTCAACCTAGTAAGTATTTTGTGGAAACTAGGACCTAGAAGGGTTGTTATAGGGTTAGATTCCATACAAAAATGGGTTATAAAAAGTTATTGACTCTAAAAATATACTATGATCTCCTTGCGAAGATTCTGGATGTAGAGCCCACCTGGTATGTTATTAGGAAAAAAGTGAATGACCGCCATTAATTTAAATTTTTTAATTAAATCCCACTTAATTGTACATTTTTTCTTATAAATAACTATTATTATTCCATATTGAATCTATCTAGAAATCTGAAAACAAGTTATATTCAGTAGTAAAAATAATATTTTCTCTTTTCAACAAAACGATGACAAGTAGCAGGGTGGGTATTTAAGTTAACCAAGATTATTATAAAATAATATTAAATTATTTTCACATCCTCCACTACTTTTCAAGTATATCAAGTAATAGATTCATATGTTCAAATAATAAAAAGAAATTTTGAAATGGGGAAGACAACTATAATTTTCCCAGATAAATTGATAATTATTACAAGTGCTTCCATGTTGAGTCAATTGTTTTTTATATTATTTAAGTTGAAAATGTAATAATTAATAGTTGGTCTAACATTGTCCATATTTATGGGGTATAATTTTTGGGGAAAAAAATTTAATATAGATTTTAGTAGAGAAGCCAGTTAAAGATGCACTACGGTTGAATGGAAAAATTTACATCCCCATTTACACTGCAAATGTACATTATAAATTGATTGTTTTTAATATGGAGAAAAATTATTTCAGCCACTACAACTCGATGAAACCTCAGTTGGATAGTGGTGGACATGATATTTATTAGACGGATGAATTGATAATGGTAAATTTTCTCCTCTTTGATATGAAATTAATTTTTAAATAAAAAAAATGAGATAATAAAATTTATACAACTGTCCACACTTGTAGAAATCATTTATCAAAAAAATCATCAATAAATAGAGCCATTATTACTTGGACATGAATAATAATATGTTCATTGTGGAAGATACTCCTCAATAGGGTGATGCAATATTTCAATGCACAATAATAATTTTATATATTTTGGATAATTTTTGAATAGATCACTCATATAATAAGACACTTTAGACCAAGAAGAATTTGATTACCTATGGATTTATATGGCACAATTCTTCCTTGTTGACCCTACTAACAGCTAGTCGAAAAAAAAATTAGAATTAGGAGTACCTTCTTGGATTTATTGATTCCAAAATCCACATGAATAATTAAAAATACTAGTTTTATGGGTGTGGAATGAAAGTTTAATTGAACATGTTCTCATGTTCTTAGATTTGTTCAAATATTTGGTATAGTATTAGTTTTTTTTTAATATAAAATTGAATTAAATAATGTTTCCATATAATTGAAGTGTTGTAAAATAAAAAACGAGCTACATTACCATTCAAAATAGAACATTTTTTATATTTTTTTATAGTGTTCAAAAATCATTATAATATAATTATAGTATAAATGGTTCAATTGATTTTTATAACAATTTTGATATTGAACTTCTACATACAAATTGTAGTTTCTTAAAATGGTGTCTCAATCCATTAAATTTCAAAATTGATTATAAATGATTCAATGGATCCATATAAAAATTATGATATATCACATCTATATACAAATTAGAATTTCTTAAAATGGTATCCCAATCCATTAAAATTCAAACCAAACTATAAATGCTTTAATGGAATTTTATAATAATTCTCATATAGAACATATCTATAAAAATTTCAGTTCCTTAAAATTTTGTCCCAATCCCTTAAAATTTAAATTAACCTATAAATGTTTTAGTGGATTCATTGTAATTCAAAACATCATATACATGGTGTGGAGGCATTACAATTCAACCCAAAAGAAGAAATTTTATCCAATGTCTGCTCTACTTGGACTCTTCCAATCCAAAGGAAGTATACCTCTAAAGATGAAGTTATAAATTGTATGACTAGTCTTCTTGCAATAGAGCAATGAAACAATTACATAACATATATAAAAGAATGATGTTGTTAAAGAAATTACATGTAAAGGTGTTTTTATCATTGCAACAAAAAAATCCAATCATTCTTGATCTGCAATTCCCATTGTGCAATGAAAAATGATATCATATACAACATTACCATTAGAAGACTACTCTTAGAAATGAAATGCATCATAAAATGATGGTATAATGTCATCATAACACTGGACTTATTCTTATTTTTATTCAATTATTTCTACTTTCTACCACTATTTTTTAAAAGTTTTTTGATTATATAACCTCCTTTCCTATTTTTTTTTACATTTAAAATAATCATTTCTTAAAATTGTATCATAAATTTCATGACCAACAACTTTATCCATTGATTTGTTTATGTTAGTTAACTCTTTAGTAAACTTACTAAAATTAGAGAAGGAAATTTCATAACCCGCATCTATCTCACAAGCAATGGTAATCAAATTCTTTCTCATCCGTTCTAATTATTTGTAACATTTTGTTATAAATAACATTCTATCTAAATTTAAATCAAAATAATCACCTTCAAAAATTAGAATATTTCTAGATGATCAAGTCCACCTCCCTAAAATACATTCTTTAGGTATTGATATCACATAAAGTCGATCATAAATTTTTAAAACACAACAACAAAGATACCCAAATTACTTAAGTTTTTAATAAGAACCTTGAAAAATTCATTGGAAGCTCCATATGATACATAGAATTGATCTTCATAGCCTTCCATTCCAATAACATACATAAATTGAACTCTTCTTTCAATACATGATATCATAAAACATGAACCAATCATTTTATATTCATCTTGAAATAAATCGAAAAAATATATGTATATCTAGTGGAAACCTATCACATAAATTCATGGTAAAGGTAAATATTATGAGACAACTTCTCCCGCATCTCATATTTGGCCTTTATTTCTCTATATCAATTTTTTTTCAGCAATCGCTCAAAATACTTAAAGAAATCAACAACACTTAACATGTGATAAATATAATATTTAACCAGTACATTAAAACATTTTCATAATTTAGTGTTGTGAATATCCAATGTTAAAGAATATTTCAAAAATCAATGCATCCACTTTTCTCACAACATGAATACATCATCTAACCACTATGATTTCCCATCCCATATTGTGCTCAGATGGCATCTCACTCTATCAAATTGATGTGTATCTTGGTATTGGAATGTATACATCTTAAATTTAGTTAGAAAACTATATCCATCATTCATATAATTACCTTAATGTTTAATGTCATTTTTCATCAAATTCTACATACAAAGACAATGTCAAATTCCCACTAAAATAAAATAAATGGATTTTTCCATGATTGCATCTTGATCAGTAAATATAGTTTAAGGTCGCTTCATGTGATGCACCTGTAATTTTTTTTAAAACAACCAAGAAAAGTGATTCACGGTTTCATTATATAACAATGTTTACCCAAAAATTATAATCTCCTAATGATTAATGAAGCCTACAAAGACACTTAAGAGACTATACTATTTATTAGTGATGAAGGTGGTGTCAAAAACAACAACATATCTGAATAACTCATAATCTATCTTCATTTTTTGGATCATCCTGGAAAATATTATTAATCTTCTCAGTCAATTAAAAATGTAAAGTATAACAAAATTATGGATTGTCTGGACTTTATCTTTACAAGTGCTCTAACATGTAACATGCATCTCCATGAACCAATTCTATTTCCTATTTAGACTTTAAAAATTCAACTGATCAACATGTGTGTTCCCAATAACTTATAGATCCCCTGAAATATTTTTGGTCATGTATTATATAAAAAATACTCTATAAATATTAGTGATTTTAATACTCAAAAATACCCTTATTTGTTTTACTGATGATATTACTTTAAGTGAGTTTCAGAAAATTATTATTATTTTCAATATTTTGGAATTATATTCACATTTTTAATCTGCAAGTAATATTCATCAAAGTGTTTTGAAAGTGTTTTAGTGTTTCTAGAAGTATTTTTCATACCTTATGTTGGTAAGCATAACATAAGGAATAAAACCTATGCTTGGAACAAAATGTATGGTCATGAACCCTACATTCAGAGTAGCACATATGGTTTATCATCCCTACACTGAACAGTTTGCGTATGGATCAGAAACACTACGTTTGGATAAATGTATGGAATATCAACCCAAAATTGAAGTCATGAATCACTATTCATACCCTGCGTTCATAGAATGAACATATGGTTAATCTATCGTATGCTAGAAGGATGAATGTGTGGATTCTTATTCCAATGTTTCTTTTGATCCCTAAGTTACGCATGGATGAAATTTTGGTTAAGGAACCCTATACTATGAAGTTGAACCCTATGTTTGTCTATTAAACGGTGGTGTTTTAATGCCACAATATAATCTGAGATTCATGAAACGGTCTTGAAGTATTTCAGGATAAATGGAATCTTATCTATGACTGATTAAAAATCTCATTTTGATTGACCATATTCAATGGAGAAACTCGCTCATATTCTTAAGGGAAGTTACAACTCCTCTAGTCAATTTTAATTTGAATACATGTGATCTATCAAGCTACTTTCTTGGATCTAGAATACTGAATCAAGTTATCAGCTCTATATATTCTATAAAACTTTATTTTGAAATATACTCATACATTCACATATACAATAGTATTCTTGTGAATATATTTTATAGTGTTGATTCAACGAAATATCGACTTTATTATTTGTGAAAAGGCTACACTTTGAAAGTTCTACATATTTTAACCTTGTACTACTATTAGAGTACTTCTTCTATTTTTTGCTATTAAAATTGAAGATCATTTGCAACCAGGATCGCTATAGAGTTATACTTTCTTGAAGACTTTCATTTCTTAAGAAGAAGATTCATCAACTATCAGTTTCTACTACAACTATAAAGATCAACCTGAACCATCAACAAATCAAACTATTTTGATTTATTGGAGTATCAACTACTCATACTCAGTTGGATTTTAAGTGTCGGTTTCTTATATTAACCTGTGGATAGATGTTTCCCTGTAAAAGAACCAGAAGTTTTTGTTTTAGCCTTTTTATAAAGGTATCAACTGCCTGCACTTAGTTGTGGATTTGAAGGTCTTTTGATAATATGACCTCTTTAGTGAAATTCACCAATCTCGCATAAAGAACATTGGTGGAGTGGGCTAGGGGATCTTTGTGCCCTGAACCTCTATAAAATTTTTGTGTTCATTCTTTCTATTTATCCGCTGCTCATACTTATCACATAAGAAAACACTGTATATCTGCATAAATCAAAAAGAGAGTCAAAAGCCAAAATCTGTAGAGATTTTTGAAAAGACACAATTCACCCCCCCCCCCCCCTCTTTTGTATATTTGTATTATTCTGACCTAACAATTGGTATAAAAATAGATATTTTGGAATAAATTTATTAAGCTTAAAGAGAATAAGGTCGATACAAAGAAGATGGCAATGGATGATCTGAAAGAAGGTATGTCTATGATTCATGATCCATGTTTTAATGGTTAAAACTATGGATGATGGAAATCTCATATGATCATTTACTTGAAGAATCTTGGATTCAAAGTCTATTCAAAGATCATCACTCCTTATTCAATTTCTGAGAAACAAGAGACTTGGGATACTACAACAGAAGCAGAATATGACATCAATTCAAAATCTATGAATGTTATAATATATGGACTTGTACCTAATGAATTTAATATAGTATCACAGTTCCCTAATAACTATGAGATATGGAAAATATTGAAGTTAATTATGAAGTAATATATAACATCCGACAGATGGGGTATGCTACTACAAAACTAAAGTTTGACACCTTTATAATATTTGATAGTGAAATCATCACACAAATGAATGGGTGGTTAATATATATTTTCAACAATATTACTACCTTGGGAGATCCCATTAGTCAATCTGATCAAGTGATGAAAGTAATTAAATTTTACCCTCTAAATGGAATAGAATATCTACAGCAATTCAATAATCATCACCAGTTAAGAATTTAACTATGAAGGAATTAATTGGAATATAGATGATGTATGAAGCAAAAATTTAAGCTGAAGTTGAACATCACAATATTGTAGTAAAAAAGAAAAATACTACTCTCAAAGTAACATCTTAGAAGCATAACTGAAAAACAAAACAAGAAGTGAAAACATACAAAAATTTAGATTCCTTGGATTATAAAATGAAAAAGGATCAGCTAGTCAGAAAGTTTAGTAAATTATATAAAAAGAAAATTGGATTCAGAAAATACTTTAAAAATGATGAAAAGAACCCCATAAAGTAAGATGTTATGAATGCAAAAAAATTGGGTCCCATCGGACCTAATTTCCTTCAATTGAAAGATTAAATAATAAGAACAAAAAAGAAATATCAGAAGAATTTATATTAGGAGAATAAAGGAAAAAATATCTATGAAAGATACATGGAGTGTATCTGAAGACTCCAGCATCTCTTCAAAATCTAATTTAGAAAAAGATACAAAAAAATAAAATATGTGCTTTATGGATAAGGAAAAAGAAGAGGAAAAAGGCCACAGGAACAAAAATGCTATATTGTATATGAAGAGTGACTGCTCCAGACACATGAGTGGAGACTCATAAAATTTCTTGACATTAACTCAAATGGATGGAGGTCTAGTCACTTTTGGTGATAATGCTAAAGGAAAAATTATTAGAGTTGTAACTGTTGGAGATCCAAATACTATCTCAATCAACAAAGTATTGTATGTATAAGGGTTAAATCACAACCTGATATGTATCTCTCAACTTTGTGAAGATTGATTTTATGTTGATTTTTATAACAATTCATGCTAATTTTTTAAAGATAAATTGATTAATTTAGAGCACCTAAAACTGAGAATGTTTATACATTGGATATTAATTACTTATGTAAACAGAAAGTGAATTGTCTAACTGCTAAGACAAATGAGTCATGGATCTAGAATAGGAGACTTGGACATTGAAATATATATGATTTACATAAATTATCTAAGAAATAATTAGTTTTTGATTTTCCTAGTGTCAATTTGGAAAATAATAGATTTTGTGATGCATGTTAAATCAACAAATAGTACAAATCATCTTGCAAATCAATTAACAAAATTAATATTTCTAAACCATTAGAATTTATCAATATGGATTTGTTTGAACAATATAGGGTAGAAATTTTGTCTGATAAATTTTTTTATGTTTTAGTTGATGATTTTTCTAGATTTACTTGGGTATATTTTCTAAAACTCAAAAGTGAAGTATTTACTATTTTTAAAGCTTTTGAAAAATTGTTCAAAATGAAAATTATTTTAAAATAATTTCATTAATAAGTGATCATAGTGAAGAATTTGATAATCAATAATTTAATTATTTTTTCTAAAATGTAGGTATTAAACACACCTTCTCTATACCAAGAACACCTCAACAAAATGTAATTGTTGAAAAAAGAAATAGAACTATTCAAGAAATGGAAAGGACTGTGCTGAATGAATATAGTTTTCCTATTTATTTTTTGGTAGAAGCTGTAAGCACAACTTGATATATCATTAATAGAGTTTTAATAAGACCA
This sequence comes from Viscum album, assembly GCA_963277665.1. Taxonomy (NCBI): domain Eukaryota; kingdom Viridiplantae; phylum Streptophyta; class Magnoliopsida; order Santalales; family Viscaceae; genus Viscum; species Viscum album. The sequence goes on along the minus strand of OY728136.1, from coordinate 509,883,329 downwards.
ATTATTAAAAATAAACCTTATGAACACTAGAATAAAAGAAAACCTAAAGTAAAGTACTTTAAATTATTTGGATGTAAAGTATATATCTTCAATACTAAGGAAAAAATTAGTAAATTATATCCAAAATCTGATGAAGAAATATTTTTAAGATATTTTTCTATGTCTAAATCATATAGAGTGTTTAATAAAAATTCAAGGATTATTGAAGAATTGGTTCATGTGAAGTTTGATGAAAATAAACCTTTAATTAAAGAGAAAGATCAAATAGATTAAATTACTAATTCTTTTGACCACATGAGACTTGAAATCCTTAAAGATGATTTTGAAAATGATTTAAATAAAATTAAGTCCAGTTTAGAAGAACATGAAACTAAAGAACCTGAAATTTTCTTACCCAGATAGTCTAGAAACATAAATAATCATCCTTTAGAAATTTTTATAGGAGACCCAGACATAGGAATTGGAATTAGAAGAAATATAGGAAACCTAGTTGAATTCTCTACCTTTCTATCTCAGTTAGAAACTAAATCTATTAAATAAGCTTTATAATATGAGATTTGGATGTTATCCATGCAAGAAGAACTAAACCAATTTAGAATAAATGAAGTATGGGGATTAGTATAAATATTGTCCAATTATCCAGTAATATGAACTAAATAGATCTTTAGAAATAAATAGGATGATCAAGGAATCATAACCAGAAACAAAGATAGATTAGTATCTAAAGGATATAATCAAGAAGAAGGTATATATTATGATGAAACCTTTTCACATATAGCTAAATTAGAATCCATTAGAATCCTTTTAGCTTATTCATCTCATATGAATTTTAAATTATATCATATGGATGTTAAATTTGTCTTTTTAAATGGTTATGTAATAGAGGAAGTTTATGTTGAGAAACCCCTAGGTTTTGAAAACCCTCATAAACCAAATTCTGTTTTTAAACTTACCAAATCACATTAGGGCCTTAAATAGGCACATAGAGCTTAGTATGAAAGATTAAGCACATTTTTGTTGGAAAATGGATTTTTTGTGGGATTAGTAGATCCTAATCTTTTTAAGAAAATTGTTTTCTCTAATATTTTATTAGTATAAATTTATGTTGATTCTTTTTTTTATTCAAAAAATAAAAATATTTTTAATGATTTTTCAAATCTAATTCAAAAAAGAATTTGAAATGAGTATGATGGGAGAACTAAATTTATTTTTGGGATTTTAGATTTATCAAAAAGATTATGGAAATGTTTTAAATCAAAGTAAATATATTATTGATTTATTGAAAAAAGTCTGGACTTCAAAATAGTAATACCTATACAACTCCCATGTGTACAAATATAAAACTTGATTTGGATGAAGCTGGAAAACTAGTTGAAAACAAGTTATATAGAGGTATGATTGGTATTTTATGGTATATTACTGCTATTAAACCAGAAATAATGTTTTTTGTATGCCTATGTGCTAGATTTTAATCAAATCCAAAAGAATTCCATCTTAATAATGTTAAAAGAATTTTTAGATATTTAAAAGGAACTATTTCTCAATCTCTTATTTTCCCAAAACTTATGATTTTAATTTAATTTTATATTTAGATGCTTATTTTTAAGGTTGTATATTAGATATAAAAATAACCTCAGGGGCCTGTCACTTTTTAAGAAAATCTTTAGTATCATGGTCGAGTAATAAACAATACTCAGGTTCCCTATCAATAGTTGAGGTAAAATTTATATCTACTGGAAGTTGTTGTGCACAAGTGTTGTGAATGAAACACACTCTACTAAATTTTGGAATAAATTTTAGTAATATATCTATTTTATGTGATAATAATAGTACTATAAATATTTCAAAAATACCTATAAGTCATTCTAAGACTAAAAATATTGATATAAGGCATCATTTTCTAAGAGATCATGTTCTTAAAAAGGATATATCTTTATAATTTGTTAATATTGAATATCAATTAGATGATATTTATACTAAACCACTTCCCACTACAAGTTTTGGTCTTATTAATGAGGGGTTATATTTATTTAATTTTTTAAATAAATGTTTATCAATTTATTTCAATTAATTTTTTTATAGGTTTAATTTGTTTTAATTTATTTTAATTTGCGTCAATTTCGCTACTAAATTATTATTTCATTTATCTTTTTAAATAAATATTTGTTTGTTTTCTATTTTTTTATAATGTTTATTTTCAAAATTAAAATTTTAATGATTACACCACATATTCAACATGTGAAACTAAAAACAAAATCATCAGAATTCTCCCGCTCTCCTTCCTAATCCTTCACACCATTTTGGTTCACAAAGAGTCTCTACATCAAGTCTATCGAAACCCTAACCTTCAAACCTTTAAACCTCGAACCTTCAGAAATGGAAGCTTCAGGCAGAGTTGAAGAAGTTGGACCAAGAGATCATGTTCAATAGATGAAGTATCATAAAGTTCTTCAAGTGAAGGTAATTGATTTTGATTGGTTGAACCAAACTAATTTATTGTTAAAAATTTCCATAAGATTTAAAGGCTTGGAATTCATTTTTGGTGATATCAATTCACCTTTTGTTTTTTATATATAAGTAAAAGAGTTCTGTCGAAATTCATCTTTTAGTTTTGGAAATGATGAAGACGTAGTTATGTCTAAGATTCATCATGATGAGTTTTCTATCTCTTCTGAACAAATTTCTAATATCTTGGATTTTCCTTATGATGGGAGATTTCATTTTCATCTAAGAAATATAGAAGACGAGAAATACAAATAAAATGATATAATGTTTTCTATTTTCGAAACCAGAATAGTCAAGAAAATGATGACAAGAGATCTTAATGATGATTAAAGAGTCTTGATGAAGTTCATACAGTCTGGAATTTTTCCAAGGATGGATGAGTTAGATAAAGTGATTTATCAAGATATGTATGTTTTTTTTATTTTTAAACAATATTAAGATGAACTTCAGTAGATATATGTTAATTTATTTGAGTCATTGTTGTCATAAGGATGAAAATATGGGTTTTACCCTTATGGAATAATTATATCCCTTTTATTTATAAGGATGTGAAAGGTAAGAGACATATCTTTTAGTTAGAATTTTCATTATAGAAATATTCTTAATGTTGGAACTATCATGAAGCTAGGATTTTTCTAGAGTGAATCTTGCAACTATTGTCTTCCAGTTGGTATAGAAGAATTGGAAAGAAAGATGGATGGTGCTCAGGGGGGAGCATAATTTTTATACTATTGGTTTTTTGATACTAAGTCCCAATGAAGAAGTGGAATCAAGAGTTTATGAGGCTATTCTTCATCAAAGATGAATAATTTCAATAAATATTTTCGATTCAGTGGTAGTTTCCCAATCAATATAAGAAGAAGTTACTAAGAATTTGGTTCATGTAACTGAGAATGTTAAGAAAGTTTTTCAAGGGCCTAATCAATCTAGTGAAGTTGTTACTAATATTGACCAAGCTACCCCTGAAAATATTTCTTTAGTCGTTACTAATTTAGTTAATGCAGGAGTATATGCATCAAGAGAGGAGGAAGATCCAAGTTTGGTTGTGGTAGAAGTTGGTCAAAATAGAGCACAATATACTGAGTCTTATGACTCATTGAAAGGAAATATAGTAGATTTGGTTCATATTTAAAATCAAGTGAATGAACATAATTTTAATCTAAGGTGAGAATTAGAGTTTGAGAGGAAGAATGTTGAAGATCTTAGAAGTTCTACAGTGCCAAGATCTGAATTTGAGGTACTTCAAGCTCAATTAAGAGAAGTTCAAGAAACTCTTGTGTTATTAGGTGACCTTGAAGAGTTTATCAAAATGTTTTTTATTGATTTCAGATCATTGAAAGAATAATTTATAAAGAAATCAATTTTTTTATGAGATGAAGCAGATGTTGGGAAGATAATTTCAATCTATCATAGAGAATCATCAGGCTTCAACCACTTCTCAAAAAAATAATCTTGACTTGATAACAATATTTAAGGCAATAACTATTATCTTAGTTGATTTAAATGACAGATTGCACACTCTTTAGTGTGACAATACAGCTTTAAATGTTCTTTTAGAGAATCATAGAAATTTGGTAAATCAACTAACCTCTAATGATTCCTAGTTAGGACCATTGATTCATCAAGTGAGAGATAAATTTATTTCCTTCATTCAATCTAAAGAAACAGTTAATGAGTTTATTAAGGTGAATTTGGTTGAAATTTTGAAGATCGGTCAAGATTCAAAGAAGATGCTTCAGCAGTGGACATATGTGTTCAAAAAACATTTTCAGAGCCTTCTGATGAAACTCCTTGAAATTCATGGTGTTGTTCAGACCATTCCTCATCCTAATACACCCTCTACCAATAGAGATTTTGAACATGAAATCCAATCTGATCAAATCCCTTCATTTTGAAGATTTCTCTAGTTGATTGTAGGGTGTACTCATTATTTTCAATAACATTTGATCTAAATTTTAGTTTACTTTACTTGTATATTTATATGTTTTGTATCATTTTATGCTTTATGTTCAAATTTACACTTCCATATAACATGTATTTTTTTATTCATTATAATATAGCATTCATTTATTATTCTGTGAAAATTTAAATGTGTTTTAATCCATTTTTTTCATATGATTTCTTTTTGATATCATAAAAAGGGAGAAATTTGGGTAAACACAAAATTATCATTTGTTTAAGAATCTATTTCCTTTTAAATCGAAATAGTACTGTGAAACCAAAATACTACTGTAAAAAATTAATTTTAAAAACCATTAATATTTCCTTTACAAATTTTATTAGTGTTTAGAATTCCTAAATTTTCTATAAATTATGTTATGGGTTTTGTGATCATCAAAAGGGGATATTGTTGGTAATTTATTATCTCAACAATACTCTATAAATCTTAGTGATTTTGATCCTCACAAATACCCTTGTTTTTTTATAGATGATATTACTTTAATTGAGTTTCAGGAAATTAATATTATTTTCAATATTTTGGAATTGTATTTATTTTTTTAATTTTTAAGTAATATTCATCAAAGTGTTACGAAAGTGTTTTAGTGTTTCTGGTAACACTGTTCATACCCTACATTGGTAAGCATAATGTAAGGAATAAAACATATGCTTGGAACAGTGCATTTGGATAATGAACCCTACGTTTAGAGAAACACATTTGGTTTTTCATCCCTATGTTGAACAGTTCATGTATGGATTGGAAACACTATATTTGGATAAACGTATAGAATATCAACCCAACATTGAAGTTAGGAATCACTGTTCAAACCCAACATTTATAGAATGAATGTATGATTAATCTACCATATTCTAGAAGGATGAACGTATTGATTCTTATTCCAACATTTCTTTTGATCCCTACATTATGCGCAAATGAAAGTATGGTTAAGGAACCCTACGTTATGCAAAGGAACCCTACCCTACGCAAAGGAACCCTATGCTACTCAAAGGAACCCTACACTACATAGTTGAACCCTATGTTTTTCTATTAAACAGTGGTGTTTTAATGCCTTAATATAATACAATATTCATGCAGTGGTCTTGACAGTATTTCAGGAATATTGAAAGCTTCCCTATGATGGATTCAAAAGCTCATTTTGATCGACCATATTCAATAGAGAAAATCAATCATATTCTTAAGGGAAGTTATGAATCCTCTAGTCAATTTGAATTTGAATAGCCACAATCCATCAGACTACTTTCTTAGATCTGTAATACTGAAGCAATCTATATTCTATATATATTTTATCACAATTTCTTTTAAAACATACTCATACATTCACATATACAATAGTATTCTTGTGAATATATTTTATAGATTTTCTACAACAAATGACTGAATCTATTATTTATAAAATAGGATACACTTTGAAAGTTCTACATATTTCAACATCATACTACTATAAGAGTATTACTGCTATTTGCAGCTATTCAAATTAAAGATCATTTGCAACCAGGATTGCTTCAGAGTTATTCTTTCTTGAAGACTTTCATTTCTAAAGACGAAGATCCATCTAATTTTAGTTACTAATAAAACTGTGAAGATCAACCCAAACCATCAATAAATCAAATTATTTTAATTTATTGGAGTATCAACTACTTGTACTAAGTTGTGGTCAAAGTGTTAGCTCCTTGAATTAAGCTGTGGATAATCGATTCCCTATAAAAGAACCAGAAGGGTTTTTTTTAGACTTTTTGTAAAGGTTTCAATTGCCTGCACTCAGTTGTGGATTTAAAGGACTTGTTATAAGAGTATATTTCTAGTGAAATTCACCAATATCACACAGAGAGCATTGGTGGATTGGACTAAGGGATATTTATGCCCCGAACCACTATAAAATTGTTGTGTTAATTCTTTCTGTTTATCCGCTGCTCATACTTATCACATAAGAAAACACTACATATCTATATAAATAAAAAATGGATTCAAAATCCTGAATCTATAGAGATTTTTTAAAAGACATAATTCACCCCCCCCCTCTTTTGTATATTTTTATTATTATGACCTAACAATAGTCGCCACCCGGGAGAAGGAATTATTTAGTTTAATACCTGCTGAATAATTTGCATCTAACTCAGCTGCTTATGCTTCTGTTTTTTTTTTGAGACCTCATCATATGAATTGATTTGGGATTATGAAAGGGATGATTATGCCCTTTAAAAAATACATTACATGCATATTTCCCACATGACAACAAACTAACCCCCATTTGGGAAAGGCAACATGTATGTGTCTTGGCCTGAGTAAATTTTACCATGCTATCATGTTAGTCAACCTTTTTATGACCTTCTTTACAACAATAATAATGTCATGATGTGATGACTAATTTATCTTTTCTCATTTTATTTGAGTATTTTCAGCATACATAGAACCCTTTTAGTCCCCCATATGTAACATAGAAACATTTTTCATCCTCAAGTTAATTGAACATCATCCCCACAAGTTTAATAGATGATGATGTAACATCAACATCATCATCGTTGGAACAACCTGCAACATATAAATTTCAGTTCAAGGAGAGTATAAAAATGTACATATGAAATATATGTTATATTGTTATTACAAAAACTTTTTAAATATCATTTATAAATACTTATGAGTAAATTTTATAGGAAGATCCACTGTAACTTTTGGTCAATGTTATGAGAAAAATCTAAACAATGTTCTAGTGAAAGTTCTAGTGGAAGTTCAAAAATAAAATGGTATATCTTTATAAAACTATAGAATATTTTATTAAAAATTATACTTTAAAAAATATTTAGAAAAAATGTAATTATAAAATATATGAATTACATTTGGCACAAAATTTTTATATAAAAATAATATGATTTACCAGTTAAAAATGTATATAATATATGAGGGGAAGTTCCAATGGAAATTATGAAGAAAGTTCCAGTGAAAGATCTGGTGGAAGTTCTACAACACAACAAAATTATTTATTTATAAAACTAAAAAATACATTAATAAAGATTAAAATTTAATAAATATATTTTTAAAAATTGTAATTATAAAAAATATGTATTACATTTGTTACATAATTTTTATCAATATAATATAATTTACCATTTAATAATGTATATAATATATGAACAAAATTTTAGACTAAATTTATATATTTATGAAAATAAATATTTAAAAATATATAAAATAGAAATATATTTATGAGATAATAACTAAAACTGAATTTCTAATAAATGCACTTATAAGATATATTCAATATATTTATTTAAAAAATCTATATAAATAACATATATAAATCCATTAAGTGTTACAATGGAATTTTAATTAGAAGTTCAACAATACAACAATAGTATGTCTGGATAAAACTAAATAATATATTAAAAAGATTAAACTTTAAAAAAATATTTATAAAAAAAATTCATTTATAATATACATGTATTAAATTTTTCACATGTTTTTTTATAAAAATAATAGAAATTACTAATTAAAATGTATATAATATATGAGGGAAAGTTATAGTGAAATTTTCAGTCAAAGTTCTAGTGCAAGTTCTAGTGCAAGTTTCACAATAAAATAAAATATATATCTATATCTATAAAAATACAGAATATATTAATAAAAAATATTTTTTAATAAATATATTTATAAAAAATCAATTATAAAAATTATGTGTAACATTTGTTGCATATTTTTTTATAAAATATATAATATTTCATTTAAAATATTATAAAATACATGATTAAAAATGTAAATAAAATTTTTATATTTAATAAAATTTATAATAAATACACTTTTATTCTAACGGAAGTTCCAGTCCAAGGAAAATCTACTGGGACTCCAATTGAAAAGTCATCGCTTCTGTAAATTTTAGCATATAGTATTAGACATAAAATATTTTAACTTTATACACAATTATAACATGTATGAACATAAAATAATAATCTATAATACCTTTATCCATGATAATTATAAATACAAGGGGGAAAAAGAAAAATTCAAAACATTGCAGATGGAGGATATTTCCCCCCAAAAGGTAGAAACCCAGCCAAAATGACCTTCACAACGAATACAGTGTTGTGGAAATCAAAACTGTACTTCGACTAATCCCAGTGAAATTGGCCTTCGGTGAATCCAATGATTCATGCATTGTAAAACCTAGAAAAACCCAACAAAACCCAATGAAACTAGATCTGACGACTTCGATGATTCTCGCATTGCACAACCAGGTAAAAATTCCCACCACCCATGTAATTCCTGGTTTCATCCCGCACATTCCAATTACCAGAAGAAAAAATTAATTCACTTTTTACTATATCCAAATCATGCCGCCTGTAAAATTAGATGCATTTCAACATCCCATAACCTTACTGAAACATCGTGTATAATAGAGAATTGGGGACAATAAACAGTGGACAGTGTCAGCACGAATTTGGTGCATCCTAGAATTATTTTGGTAAATCTTTACCATATGCATTTTTGGTAATTTGGTTTAAATTTTGTATTATTTTAAAAAATTACTCCATAGGGGAGAAGGTTACGATTGAGGCGTCTGTTATGTAATTTGGTTTGTGATTGTGATTTTAATAGATATGGTTAACTCATGTTTGACTGATGGAGCTCATTTTATTTTTATTTGATTTTATTTTTCTTTTTTTAGTGAATGTGACTATTGTTTTATGTAAATTATATATTTTTCTCACTGGTGGAGTGGATCCTAACATCATAGAATATTTTCTCACTATAGATCTCAATTAAGAAGGTAGATAGAAGAAATGTATTTTAGAAAAAAACCAAGGAGGTCATGCAGGCCTTTGGTAATGAAAGAGATGATATTTCATTATGACTTGTCATTTTAACCGAAAAGATATGTCTCAATTCAAGTGTTGTCTAGAAACTCTCACATGTAGCATCACAACCATTAAATTGGTCTACTTTACATGATCATATTTTATTTTTCATGTCCGCATATCATAATCATAATTACCTAGAGTAACCCATGTGTTGAATCCATAAGGAAAATATAGTATGGGTTAATTTAAGGAATGGTTTAACAATTGGTTGATGAATAATTAAGTGATTAAAATAAATAAATAAATAAATCTGAACATAAGAAATTGAATTAAGACTTGTAATAAGTATTGATGTAATAAAAGTAAATAATAATCTTTGGGCTTCTAGGATTCACTTAGAAGGGACAATTACTATCATACATTCATATCCTTGAATTTTATTAAACAAAAAGTGAAAAATAATTTGTGTTTTTTAGTTAAAAATCATTGATAAAATTTCATTAAGGTTCCAAAAAATCATTAAAATCATGAATCAATAATAATAATGGGAGGGAATATCCATTTTGGTAGGTCTGTATTAGAATGCAACATAGAAAAGATGTGGTTATCCATTATTTTAACAAAAATTATAAGAGGGGGGATAATAGACAAAAAAACAAGAAATGGATGATGGGGGGAATGAAAGGATTCTCAGCTGATCTTGTGAGTTATAATTTTTGGAGTTAGGCCTCATTTGTATAGTGAAAGAGTTTTTTCATGAAATGAAATGTGAAAAAGAAAAGTAAATGAAATAGAATAGATAATGGAATATAAAAGTGAAAAGGTTAAAATAATAATAATAAAATTGAAATAAAAAATTAGAAAACATATTTTTGCATATTTTCAAATCCACCATCCCCAGCAATTGAACATAGGGTTGTGATGGGGGTCACTGTGTTTTCTGGTGCTTGGGTTCATCGATGGGGTGCATGGGATCATTGTTAGTTTTCATAGATGGGTCTTTGTGTGGGGTGAGGAGGTTGTGGTTGTATTGTGTCATCGATGGTTCATAGGTCATGGTTGTAGAGTGTCGTTGTAAGGCAGTGTTGCAAGAAATGATCATAGGGCACTGAAGAAGTGGTTATAGGGTACAAGAAGGAGGATTGTGTGGTGGAATGGTGTGGGAAATGGTTCGGTTGGAATGAAAGAGATGTTTTAATTCATTGATCATAAAGAGAGATTAATGTAGTGAAGAAAAAAAATTTATTTAAATAATAATAAATAATTACAAAAATACCCCTCCCACACCTCCCTTTGTTTCTATCACATGGAGCTCTCAAGACCCTCTTTGGAAATAAGAGCTCTCTTGGATCAAACTCTAATTTTTGGAAGGATCCCCATGACCTCCTTAAATAACCATGGTGGGGGTGTCAAGTTTTACGCAACTCCCACACCAATCCCTACATACCATGGTGGGTGGAGTTGGTGTACCATCCACCTACCTAAGTAGCTAGAAAAGAACAAACTCCATCAATTCTCTCCCTCCAACTGCAATCTATCAGGTCATCTACAAAGGTCCAACTTCTCCCGATGAACCTTCTTTGTCAACATATTCTTTGGGTTCTCCTTCATGTAGATCTTCACAACTATCCATAGTTTTTGATCCATCACTTCATGTATCCAATGATAGTGAATTTCGATATGCTTCTTGATGCCCTTCTGGATCCCCTTCATAATTCAGCAATAGGTACTTAGACTATGAATATTTTTTTGATGGAATCCTTCATCATGAAGATCTTAGAACCTATGAAATGCTAGGTTCAAGAGTCACAACATCACCTAGCTTCTATGATGGTTTTTCAACTTCTTATGGAGAGGATTGAGTCTCCCCCTACTCAATATACTCCTAAACTTCCTCCTGGTCCACTATTGATTAGTCTCCTTATACCTTCTCCTATTCATTGATAAGTGGTGCTGGTGTAGGTATTGGATCAAGAGTTGATTCCTAGACACTTTCCCTTTGATACATTCTAGTATTTTTAATGTCCTTGATCATATGGATCTCATGGAACACAACATCTCTACTTCTGATCACCTTCTTCTCCTTCAAGTCCCAAAGATTGTATCCAAACTCCTCATCTCCATATCCAATGAAGATTCATGGAGTAGATCTCCCATATAGATTCTACCTGAGAACCTTAGATACATGTGAAAATGCCAAACATACAAATACTCATAAATGAGAGTAAGAAGAATTTTTATCAGACCATCTCTTCTATGGAATCTCAAAATTCAGTAGGACTGATAGTGATCTATTGATGAGGTAGCATGAAACCTGAACAGTTTCTCCCTATAATGTCTTAGGGATCTTAGCCAAACTCATCATGCTTCTAAAATTCTATGTGATGGTTCTATTCATTCGTTCTATAACTTTGTTGTGTTATGGGGTGCATGAAACCATCCCCTCATGTCGGATGCATTGACTCCTACAATAGGCATCAAATTTCCTAGATGTGTACTCTCATCCTTTGTCTGAACAAAGACACTTCAGATTCCTTCTATTTTCATGCTCCATTGTGGAATGAAACGTCTTGAAGTAGTCCAACACTTGATCATTCATCTACAAAAAGAACACCCACACCCTTGGATATGCATCATCAATAAAGGATAGGAAATATTTGTTACCTCTTAATGAATCCACCTCCATGGGTTTGTATAAATCAGAGTTCACTAAATCCAGCAACTCTGATCTCCTTGACAAATTAATATTGAATGATACTCTATACTAATTCACATACAAGTAGTATTTACAAGGATCAAGTGATTCATCCTTGTTAATACTAATGTACTTATTCTTCTTCAGGGTATATAACCCTCTTTCACTCATGTGGTTGAGTCTCTTATGCCACATATTGGATGATGTCTCTCCTTCAACCATGTTGAGGTTTTTTTTCACTTATCTTCACATGATTTTTGTACAATGTAATTCATATGTGTACTCAGGTGATGACAATGTCTCCTTTTTTCATCTTCCATGCTACGTTTCTGAATATATTGTCATAACCTTATCGAATAAAGACTATACCTGAAAACAGGCTGAGTCAAAGGCTTGGAACATGCCTAACATCCTTCAAGGTGATTGTGTATCCAACATTCTTCATGACTTGTATATCACCCATTCTAACAATCTATTCTGAATTGGTATTTCCAATCTTGACTGCACCAAATTCACCAGCTTGATAATTCAAGAAATACTCATGATGTGGAGTGACATGGTACGATGTTTCAATATTGACCACCCATTCTATGTCTTAGATTGATGTATGATAACATGTCTCTTATTCATCGTTGTAGCAAACCACAAGTTCTCTTGTGACTCTCACATGTACATCTCAATTTCTTCTTTGGTGGTTTCTACTTTGGCCCATTTCTTGTAGCAACTTTCAGAATTTCTCCTTCATGTGTCCCTCCATGCCATAATGCTAGAATTTGTATGTTAGTCTACTTTCATCTATTTATCTTCCTCTATTATTGATTCGGCCTCTGGTTCTCACCCCTCGACTTCCTCCTTGTTTCCTCCCTCGCTTATCTGGAACAAGAGCTTGCATTTGGTTGTAACTTGTCTCATTCCTTCAGGCATCCTCATCGAATAGTGCATCCTTTACCATTTACATGGTAAGTTTGCCTCCAAGTGCTGAGTTGTTGAGGGAGGTGACAAGCATATCACAACTATCGGTAAGTTTGCAGAGTAGGTGGTTCTCTTGATCTTCATCATTTGTAATCTTACATGAAACCACCAATTGTTCCACCATGATTTGGAAATCGCTGGTGTGTTCAGCTATAGAGTTTCCACTTTGTAGTTGAATATTCATTAACCACTTCAACAAGAGGATATTGTTCCTAGTGATATTTTACTGGTATGTATTTTAAAACTTCATCCAAAGTTCATATGCGCCAGTCTCTTGTGAAAGATGGTGGTAGACGTTGTGATCAATCCATTGGCAGATTTGACCGATCATCTTCTTGTTCACTCTCTTCTACTATTCTTCCTTGGTGGAATTAGGGTTGAATCCCTAATTATCAATGGGTTCAAAAATATCCTTAGCATTAATTAGATCTTCTATTCGTGACTTCCAAATGGAGTAGTTCGAAGAAGTCAACATGATCATCCCTCCCGTGGATGGACCCTCCATTGGAATTTTAATTCTGAAAAATTGGTGCAGAATCTGGAAAAATGGACCTCATCATTGCATCCATAATAGTTTAAAATGGTGGTATCGACTCCCGGTTCATTGAAATAGGACATCTATTGATCAAGATATGACCAAAAAAATGTCAACGATTGAGATCAACCGATGATGTGGCGATGACATGGCACTAACATGGAGATGATGTGGCATTGATGTGGTGTATTAGAGCAGTTGCTAGAAACTCACTAGAAATATCACTAATGTCGAAATAGTACTTTATTCTTCAGAAAGGAGGTATTGTAGAACCTGAGGTTTGACTAGACTTTGACTGAGCCTAGGGAGCTTGTTTTAGCTCCATTTTAGATGTCATTTGTGATGTTGGAATCGGTTCGCCAAAAATGTTCAGAATCTGCCTTCAAAACAAAATTTCAAGAAACTTGAATTTTATATTCACCTAAAAATTTCCACTACTCATCATCATTTCATTGGGACCTCCTGTGATACCACTTTTTCTAATTCATTGATCACGTTGAGAGATGAAATGGAGGGAAGAAAGTAAAATTTATTTCAAGAAGAACAAATGGTTACAAAAGACCCCTCCCATGCCTCCCTTTATTCCTATCACAAGGAGATATCAAGGATGTATTTGTAAATTAGATCTCTCTTAGCTCAAACTCTAATTTTTGTAAGGCTCCCCAGGCCCTCCTTAAATATCCATGGTGGGCGTGTCAAGTTTGACACAACTCTTCCACTAATCCCCACCTATCATGGTGGGTGGAGTTAGTGTACCAGCCACCTAACAAAGCAGTTATAAAAGAAAAAACTCCATCAATATAGGGGTAGAAGATGAAATTAATTGGGAAAATGGTGGTAATTAACATATAGGAGGAAGGTGAATAATTTGATGGGAGGATGGGGCTTTCCGGGGTAGGGGGAAGGTAGTATATGGTAGGCAGGTCAACGATTGTTGGAGAAAGGAGAAGTCATTGGGAGATGGATAACATCATTTAAAATTATTTTTTCCATCACAAGGGTGGAATTTACACCTAGTTTTTTGAGGAAGTTCAATTATATCATATGATGGAATTGGGGATTCCTTGGAATTGTCCTTCCAACATACCGAACACCCAAAAAACCTTATTACCTTTCCTTTTTATCCTCCTGATCCTCATTTCTCCTATACCAAACAAGACCTTATATTTACTTCCCTATTGTTTATTTTTTTCATTTTCTATTGTTTTAATGTTGTGTTTGACTAGTATTTATAGAATTTATTATTGAAGGGAAGAAAATTTTTCATTGGGAGGCCTAACACTAGTTCTATTCCCGGGATATTTTTTAGAGGAATCAATTTGGAGACACATAATGGATGACAACTAAGGATAAAACAACAATTTTATAAAATATAAAAAATGGGAAGTCATTTAGAAGACTTGATCAATTATATTACTAGTATTGAGAAGGGGAAAATATAACTTAAAACTATTTTATCCCGTTATTTTTTATCAAGAAAAGAAACCTATAGTGGATTAAGCATGTTTGGATTCTAGAGTTATAGGAGGATTGAGATCTAATATCAATTATCATTTTACAATGAAAGGCAGAGTAAGAGAATTCAAAATGGATCATTGTGGGTTCACTTACGATCTTGTATCCATGGATAAATTACTAGATCTCACTTCATTCCATGCTAATGATTTGTTTAGATGACTTTCTGAGTTGAATTTTTTTTTCTCTCCGCAAAACACACCTATGGAATTTTATGAGCCTTAGTTTCTATTGGAACTATATTTTGGGTTTTTGAGGTGTTGAGGGTGGTGGTATAAGAGAATGAATTCAACTAAAATTTTATATGGATCCATGGATCACACCAGGACCATGGTCATTGCGTCGTGATGTATTTTCTATAAGAAAAGGGTTATCGTATTTTGGTTGATTTCATCGTGGTTTATAGTTTTTTGCTATGAAGGTTATCATTGCACCGTTATGGGTGAGATATGAAGTTTTGGTGTTCTTCTTGATGGTTGGGTTCATCTTGTTGCATCTTGGTTTGTAGTGTTGCATTGTGAAGGGTCTTATTTCTCTATGATGGGTGATCCATGAAGTTTTGGTGTTCTTCTGGATATATTGGTTTAATTTATTTTGTCGTGGTGTTCGACCTTTCATTTTGGAGCTTCGCATTGCACTGTGAAGGCTTTGGCCATGAAATTTTTTTGTCCATATATTCAAGAATTGTAGTGTGATGTTTTACATTATGTTGTTTCCATCTTAAGTTATATCAAATTTTTACCCCAATATTTGGGGAGATCATGCGGTGATTATTGGGGATGACTTTCATTGTGTCATGACGTCGTGTATGACACTGTGATTTTAGTCCTTATAGTTTTAATTATAAACTCAATATTCTCTCAAATTGTTTCTATTACCTTTGGATTCTATTGAACTGTAAGAATCATTTGAATCAATTTTAGTTTTCTTTGATCATCTTTTGGTGGAGTTATATTATTGGCTCCACAAGGTCGATTTATTCTTAATCCAATGTGATATTTTTTATCCTGTATTCTATTTTCTCTTTCCTTTGTTCCTCTTTTGTTATTTTTTCTCATAATGTCATTTCAGGGGTTATGAATTTGGTTTTTCTGGTTTATGGTTGATGTTTTTATGGATATTGATGTGTCTTAGGTTGTTTAGGGTTCCCCTTGGGATCTTGGTGGTGTTTGGTTGTCTTTATTTTCTTATTTTTGTTTAGAAATTGTTGAATCTTCAGTTGAGGTAAATATTTTGAAATCTCTCTTCTCTTTATTATGTGTTGTGTTAAGAGGAAATTGCATGGGTATGCTCAAAATTAACTCCCAATATCATGAAATAAAGTCACAATTCTTGTTTATTGTGAGATGAGAAAATATTGAGAAAAAAATAAATGAGGGGAAACCAAGATAAACAAATAAAGAAAATAAAGAAAGAAAATAACACAGTATCAAATCCTTGTTTGATACCAATTTGGTCTTGCTTAAAGGTAATAACACCACCTATTAAATTCTTTTTTAAAATTCTCAAAAAAACAATACAAGAATGAGAACAGTAAAACTGTAACACCATAAAATTTTAAAGGGTTAAAAGGCTAAATGGTCTTAATTGTGTCAACAAGGTGAACCTTTATTTTTGAGAGCCGACTCGATTAAAAATCCATAGTTAAGTATGCTTGGCTTGGAGTAGTTATTAGGATGGGTGACATCCTAGTAAATTTCTCAAGGCATGTGTAAGTGAGGAAAAATCACACTGAAAGAACATGTATTGTCCTATAGGTATAATCATTAGTATGGTGGTCCATTCGGGCATGTGGGTGAGCCTCGGGTAAGGGAACATGTGTCTGGGGAGAAAATGGTAGAGCTTGGAAGACCAAGACCCAACAAACATGTTAAGGAAGAGTTTGTGTACTGTCATTGAGGCCTAGTTGTTACATTGGTATCAGAGGAGGAACCCATCTAGAAGTGTGGTGGAACTACCTAGGTTGAGATGTAGGGTCCACAATGAGAAGATTTTTCTCTAAAGGGGGGTGAATGTAACACCCCATAATGTTAAATGGTTAAAAGGATAAATTTTATTACTCATTTCAACATGTTGCACCTTTTTTTCAAGAGCCAACGTGATTAGAACTCCACAATTAAGCATGTATACAGAGAAACTAGTGGTGTCTGGTGGGCTATGAATCAACAACCATATTAAGGAAGGGTGTCTGTATTGTCAGGGGGGCATTGGTTACATTGGTATCAGAAAAGGAACCCAGCTGGAAGTATGGTGACACTACCAGGGTTGAGATGTAGGGCCCAAAATGAGGATTTTTTTCTCTAGGGGGTGAATGTAAAATCTCAAAATGTTAAAGGGTTAAAAGGATAAATGATATTACTCATGTTAATAAGGTGCACTTTTTTAGGAGCCTATATGATTAGAACTCCATAATTAAGCATGTATGCAGGGAAACATCTGGTGTCTGGTGGGATATGACCTAATGACCATGTTAAGGCAGGGTGTTTGTGCTATTAGTGGGGCCTAGTTGTTACATTGGTATCAGATGAGGAACTGAGCTGGAAGGGTGGTGGCACTGACTGAGTTGAGATATAGGGTCCACAATGAGGATATTTTTCTCTAAAGGGGGTGAATGTAACACCCCATAATGTTAAAGGGTTAAAAAGATAAATTATATTACTCATGTCAAAAAGGTGAACGTTTATTTTCAGGAGACTACATAATTATAACTCCATAGTTAACTGTGATTGGCCTGAAGTAGTGACCAGGATGAGTGACATCCTAGGAAGTTTCCTAGGGTGTGTGTAAGTGATGAAAAAGCACACTAAAAGAACATGTTTTTGCCTATGGGTATAGTTATTAGTATGATGGTCTATTCAAGCATGTTGGTGGGCCCTAGGTAGGTTACCACGTGTCTGTGGGGCCCAATTGTTACATTGGTCTCAAAGGATGAACCTAGTCGGAAGTGAGTTGGCACTACTTAGGTTGAGATGTAGGGTCTAAAATGAGGATGTTTTTCTCTAAAGATTGGTGAATGCAACACCCAAAAAACACATGTTGTGACTATATGATTAGAACTTCATAGTTAAGCATGTTTTGCCTGAAGTACTGGTCAAGATGGGTGGCCTCCTGAGATGTTTCCCAAAGTGTGTGTAAGTGAGGAAAAAACACACTGAAAAAAAACATGTTGGCCTATGGGGAAATTCATTAGTCTGATGATCTGTTCGAGCATGTGGGTGGACCCTAGGTAGGGGACCATGTGTATGTGGGGCCTAGTTTTTACTTTGGTATTAGAGGAGGAACACATCTAGAAGTGAAATGGCACTGCCTAGGTTGACATGTAGGGTCCACAATGAGGACATTATGCTTTAAAGGGGGGGGATTTTAATGTAAAACCCTATAATTATAAAGGGGTAAAAGTTTAAATGATATTACTTATGTCAATAAGGTTCACATTTCTTTTTGGGAGCCTACATGATTATAACTCCACAGTTAAACATTCTTTTCCTGGAGTAGTGGTCAGGATGAGTGACCTCCTGAGAATTTTCCTAAGGTGTGTGTATGTGAGGAAAAATCACACTAAAAGAACATGTGTTGGCATATGGGGATAGTCATTATTCTAATGGTCCATTCGGTCATCTGGGCAGGCCTTATGTAGGGAAACACATGTATGTGGGGCAACTGGTGGTGCTTGGTGGGCTAGGACCCGATGGTCATGTTAATTTGGGGTGTTTATATTGTCAATGGGTCCCAGTTGTTACACAAACAATCGATCCAATAGGATAATGAAAGTCTCAACAAAATAAACATGATGGAATAATGAAAAATAATTTTTCACTAACAACTATATTTCCCAACCAATTTTCAATTGAAGGTTCTTCACATATCTCCAGTGTAACGTCCCGATTCCGAGAGCCACCTAGAGGTGCCCTGCCCCGTACCCGGTTGGTCACATGGCCTCAAGCGCATTTCCCTAAATACCAGAGGCTACCGACTAGCAGCGAGGGCCTTGGGTGTGATAGTGGGGAAACTATGACATCATTGGCAGAGTAACATAGTGGAAGTAAAACAGATATCAATAGCTGAAGTAAAACAGATAGAAATAGTGGAAGCAGTAAAACATGCAATAAGTAAATAGCAGAAGTAATAAACAACTGGAGAACACATATATATAAATGATGCATGATACTTATGCCTAGGAAAGAATCCAAACAAATCAAAATTCTGGAATATATTACTAAACCAAAGTACAAAAGAAAAGAAAGTAAATAGCTCCACAACATCGCAAGCCTCAGCTTGGTCCCATGCTCCCGAGCTCCACAGAAATCAAGTACCTGAAGTAGAAGGGCACTTGCCCTTATCTATACCTGCAGCAATATAATTTGTTTGGGACTAAAAGCATGACCCAAACTGGGTGTGAGACTAATCCCAGTAGGCAACCACCCAAATATTTGTGCCTAACAGTCAGTGAATATATATGATAGGAAATAAGAAAAACTAATTCGTGAACACAAAAGTACTCAAAAGTAAACAATCCTACAATTTCAGTTACAAACATTTACTTTTAAGTATTTAATCAACCAAAAACAAATACAAGAAACCCTCTGGGTAGTTCTCATAGCCTAACCCCTCTGGTTCACAATACAAGAAAAGATATAGAAAAGACTCTCTGAGGAAGCACTCATCGTCAATTCCCCCTTTAGTCATGTGTGATCAAAGACTCTCTGAGGAAGAACTCACCATAAATTCCCCCTATAGTCTTTTAACGGTAACTTGCAGGCACTCTGAGGAAGCACTCAACGTCAATTCCTCTTGTGGCCTCGTAATGTAACTATAGACACTCTGAGGGAGCACTCAACGTCAATCCCCCATATGGTCTTATAGTGTGATAATTAAAACAGACACTCTGGGAAAGCTCTCAACATCAATTTCCCTTATGGTCTCACTACACCAGGTTATCACAACCCCATATAAAGAAATCATGCACAAACAATAATCAGCAGCCAAAGTAAACCTCAAGAACTACTTGGATAAACAACTACAACATATCATAGCATGTCAAATAATAATCACTACACCCAACAATACTAGGTATGGAAAGCAAGCAGCATCCTAACAGGCAAGGCCAGACTAAATGGTCAAAAACAAGAAAACATGGGAAAAACATCCATCGCTTGGAAAAGATAACCCTATTCTCAAACAATTAACCTCTATCCAATCAAACATTGCATAGCAGACAAATAAAAGGGCTAAAACCATAAACACACAATACCCCGAATGAGGGTATTGGGCACTTTTGCACATATAACTCAAAGACTAACTACGGAAAGGCACAAACCACCTACCTCGGCATCGTGAGATCGATATACGTGAACCTCAGGCCTAGAATCTCCCTATAACATCGTAGATATACAAAAATGATTAATAAGTTCAACCAATTATATCTTGCAGAAGAGGATAAATCAGGAGATGAATTTAAAAAATAAAGGATAACTCATTGATGCGATTCTAATGCAATTAACGGTGGTCGATTTGGATAACAGACATCAAGTCAAGGGCTTGGAGAAGATCGGCTGTAATACGGACGATCTTGGATGAGATAGGTTGAGAAGAAGTGTATTTTTTCCATCAGACACGACCCTGGTCCATTTAACGAAAAAAAAATTACACAGTGTGTTCTTTAAAAGTGCACAGCATGTACTTGCCTTTTCTAGCCTCCACTTTAGGTGGTCTCCAGGTTACCACACACGTCCATGTACTCAGCTGTTACCCGGCCAATACATGGTCACCCGTGGCAACCGAGTACATGGAGTGTGCTTATAAATACACAGCATGTACTCCTGAATTTTTCAAAAACTCATCTTTTTCCTCAAATACAACCAGAGAAGAAAAAAATACCTGAAAAGAAGATCCAGGTTCTTACAAAATTCCCCCCTTAAAGAAATTTGTCCCCAAATTTCCCTAGAAAGATGGCATAGAAGAAGAAACCTCGAGCATCTCCAGCCACTATGATTGTACATCATCCTCCCTCTCCCAGGTCTCATCCTGTACTCGACCGTGCTTCCATAGCACTCGTACCAGAGGAGAAGACCGGCTATGGAGAACCTTTTCACTTCGATCAACAATATGGATAGGATGCTCTTCGAAAGATGCATCCACCTTGAGCTCAACCTCCTTGGGATGGAAAATATGAGACGGGTCTAAGAATTAACGTCGAAGCTGAGAAACGTGGAAGACATCATGCATAGCCTGTTACCTATGAGGTAACTGCAACCGATAGGTAACCGAAACGACTCTCCCCAACACCTCAAATGGCTAGAAGTATCTCGGTGAAATCTTACCCTATCTCCTTATCCTCCTGTGTCCTAACCTCAGTGTGACACGTAGGAAAACCCGATCTCTGACCTCAAACTCCAGAGGTTGTCTCTGTCAAACAACATAAGACTTATGTTGTGACTATTCCATATCCATCCTCTTCCGAATCAACTCTATCTTCTCTGTGGTATCCTGGACAAGTCGAGGTCCCAGCATAGTTTCATCTCCTGCCTCCATCCAGCATAAGGGTGGTCAGCATGGCCTACTATACAAAGCCTCATAAGGTTCCATATGAATAGTTTCTTGAAAACTATTATTGTAGGAAAACTCCACAAGAGGTATGTGCTTCTCCCACTAACCTCCAGAATCCATGATGCATGCCCAAAGCATGTCCTCAAGCATCTGAATCGTACACTCAGACTGGCCATCTGTTTGGGGATGGTAAGTTGTACTCAGAAGTACCTATGTACCCAAAGCCCTTTGAAGTCCCTAAAAGACATGAGAAGTAAAATGGGCATCCCTTTTTGAAACAATGGAATGTGTAACTCCATGTAAACGTACAATATCTTAGATGTACAACCTTCCCAAATCATCAACACTGAAGGTCTCCTTAATCAGCAAGAAGTGGGAAACCTTTGTGAGTCAATCAATGGCAACCCATACTGCATCATTCTCTCAAGGAAACCTTGAAAAACTTGTCACAAAATCCATCACGACATCATTTCACTTCTACTTAGGAATGGGTAACTGTTGTAAAAGCTCTGCTATTTGTTGATGCTCCGCCTTCACCTGCTGAAATGTGGAACACCTCATGAAAAAACTAGAAACAAATCCCTTCATACATGTCCACCAATATTGATGGTGAAAATATCGATACATCTTCGTGACACCAGGATGAACTACCCAAACTGAGGAATGAAAGTCTCACATCAACTCCCCGTGTATATCTACTGGCACCCAAACATGTCCATGAAAATGAAAGATCTCATCCTCACCTACTGTCCATCCAGGAATAGGGTCCTATCCTAAAACACTCTCTCGTAGAACTAGGACTTCAGAATACTATAGCTACCTCATTCTCACTCACTCAATTAGAGTAGAGGTAATAGCCACAGAAAAAAGAAACATCTACCGCTGACAATCGTGCACCTCCAAAAGCATCTCAGAGAACAGATCCATAAGCTGTCACTCACCATTGGCCTCCTGAACTGCCTGTATCTGATTCCTCCTACTCAACGCATCTGCCATAGCATTTCCTTTCCCAAGCATGTAGGAGAGCTCAAAGTCAAAGGACTGAAGGCACTCAACCCACCTTCATTGTCTCAAATTCAGATCGCGCCAAGTGAAGATATACTTGAGACTCTTGTGGTTAGTGAAAACCACTAAATGCTCTCCCAAAATATAATGTCTCTAATTGTGTAAATCATGAACAATTTTAGCTAGCTCGAGATCATGTGTCGAGTGGTTCCTCTCATGTGGCCTCAACTGCCGAGACCCATACACAATGACTCCTTCTCCCTATATAAGCACTGCTCCTAGACCGATACCTGACACATCACAGTATACAGTATAGCTCTTTCCCGGATCTGGAAATACTAGTATCGGTGATAAAGTAAACCTCCCTTTCAGCTCCTTAAAGGTTGATTCGCAAGAATCTAACCACAAGTACTTCACACCCTTCTTATTCAGGCTCATTAGTGGTGCTTCTAAGTGTGAAAAGTCCTGTATAAAATGCATGTAGTAACCAGCCAACCCTAGAAAACTTCGTACCTCAAAGACATTCTTCAGCTACTCCCAGGAAACTACTACTTTCACTTTATCTGGGTCTACTGATACTCATATCTATGAGATAACAAGAACCAAGAAGTGAATTTGGTCCATCCAAAAGTGGCATTTTGAGAGCTTAACATATAACTGATTCTCTCTCAGTGTACTCAAAACTATCTCAAGATGTGTGGAATGGTCGTGTCGAGTGTGAGAGTACACCAAGATATCGTCCACAAATATTACCACAAAAGAATCCAAGTATGGATGGAACACTCGGTTCATTAGTGCCATGAAAACTACAAGTGCATTCGTGAGACTGAACGGCATAACCACATACTCGTATAGACCATACCTACTCTGAAAGGCTCTAATAGGTACATCTGATGGTCTAACACGCAACTGATGGTAACCATACCTCAAGTCAATCTTTGAGAACACCCAAGCTCCTCAAATATGATCAAAGAGATCATCAATACTCAGCAAGGGATATTGGTTCTTGACTGTCAACTAGTTCAACTTCTGATAATCCACACAAAGTTTGAGGGTATCGTCTGCCTTCTTTGAAAATAGGAAAGGAAAACCCCAAGGAGAAGTATTGGGTCAGATGAAACCCTTTTCCTGCAACTCCTCTAACTACTTCTTGAGTTCCTACAACTCTGGTGTATCCATCCTATAAGGAGGAATAGACATCGGTGTTGTTCCTAGTACGAGTTCAATAGAAAAGTCTACCTCATGCTCTGGAGGAAAACCTGAAAAGTCCTCTGGAAAGACATATCTGAAACGATCCACTACTAGAGGAAATTCCATCTGTGAAGTCCCCTGGTCATCTAGATATAGACTAGAAATCTGGGTTGTAACTCCTCCCAACCCATGATGCTTGGGTCCTGCTCTTCTCACCTGGACATCCCACTTGCCCTTATGCAGAAACATACCACCCTCTGGTGATGTAAAACTCACCCTGCAGTGATAGCAATCAACAATAGCCTGGAAGGGAACTAACCAGTCCATTCTGAGAATAATGTCATAACCTATCATCTCTAGGACATAGAGGTCCCATGGGAAGTGACACCCACCGACCTCAAGAGGGCACTCCATGCACTAATGTACACTAGCTGTTATAGTCCCCAACGGAGTGTCCATCATCAAGATATCAGCATAAGAAAAGATACAGAGCCCAATGCTCTCCAAAATAGAAACATATATAAAGTTATGGGAATCCCCTGTATCGAAAAGATTAGAATCTAAAACTGAGGTGAATAGGATCATACCTCGAACTGTAGAGGGTACGAGACCCTTCTTCTGTTGGGTATGCTCCACCACAAAAGTCTGACCTGCACCACGGCCCTGTGACCCTACTTGACCACCCTGATCTGATCCACCCTATTGTCGCTGAAAGCCTGGAGACTGGCTACCCCGTCCACAACCTCCACCTCGGCCTGAACGGACGGAAGAACTCCAGTTCCCTGACTGATGAGAAACTGGTGGTGCTGCTCCTAAATGTGAAGTCATAAAAGAACCCCTATCACCATCTACTCATGAGAAGATCTGACAGAAGAACTGAAGATGACCCATCTTTCCACAAGATCAGCACTCCACTGGGTCTCTCGGGTAAAGTTTCCTAGTATGCCTGACTCTTCCACACTGGTAGCATACCACCTGGCTATTTGAAGGTCCATCCCTCTTACACAGATCTCCATGTGTAGACTTCCTACGGTGCTTCCTTCTATAAGATAGAGAAGCACTAACTCTGGAAGTGGAATCTCCCTAGCTCATAGCTCCAGAATACCTCAGGTTGCGCTCTATGATCAGCACATGGTTGACTATAGAAGTGATGGAAGTCAACCTGAAGATGTTCACCTGAGCCTGAATGTTGTTCCTAAGACCATCCTCAAACTTCCTTACCAATAATAACTCATCACCTCCTGGAAAGGGTGTAAAGTGTTGTAGCTATGTGAATCGAGAAGAATACTCCATAATTGAAAGATTACCCTACTCCAAACTCATAAACTCTCAGGCTTGATCAGCCCTCAAATTCTTCGAGTATAAAAGGTCATAGAATGTATGCTAAAACTCCTCCTAATCCATAACCTACTGGAATCCTGCCTATGAGATCACATCCCACCATCTCTTGGTGGAATCCTGAAGCATATACATAGCGAGCTTGACCCTCCTCTCCAGAGGCATCTCCAGATGCTCAAAGATCATCAGCATGGCTTCTAGCCATAACTCTGCAGCCTAGGGTCCTCCATCCCCCAAGAAAGTGGGAGGATGATACTATTGAAAAACCCAAGTCATCTCTGCCATAGAAGGGGTAGGATACGATACTCCATGAAATGTTTATATCATCCTCATAAAGCCCTCTCAGAACTATGCATCGGCACCTGCATCCAGGATAACAGCTGTTGCCAAGACGGGCATGACTGGAGGATCTGTTGGTGGTCCCTGATCTTCCATGTCTAGTGTTTGATCACTACCCTGCAATTGGCATAAAAACAGAGGATGTCTCGGTGGAATGAATCTGCAAGGTCAATCGAACACCTTAGATTAATATTATCAAGGAACAAAACTTAGAAGTGTATGAAGGGAACAGGATAAAGGAAGCATTCAAGTTATTCAAAACATGAATACATGGCGTGTATATCCACTACACGGTGTGTTTCCGTATGCCTCCACATGGGCGTGTACTTTTGTCAATCCAGGACGTGTAACACCCCATACACACAACGTGTTGTCCTAACACACAGCGTGTACTTAAATCCTCTTCCCCTGCCCGAGTTCTTCTACACGGATAAGACACACAGTTCTCTTAGAATAATTCTACATGGCGTGTTAGTGCCAGACATAGTGTGTACTAGACAAACTTCACTGGCCCGTGTTGTTAGTTACACAGTCGGTTACATGGATGACTCTACATGGCGTGTTTATGACAGACACGGTGTGTACTAGAAGGATTCCACCGCCCTGTATTGTTCATTACACAGTCAGATAAAAGGGTTATACTACATGGTGTGTTCAATCTTGACACGGCCTGTATAACCTAAGTTTTATCCATCTGTATCATTAGTCACACGGGTGGACACATGGTCTACACAATATGACGTATACATCCGATACATGGTATGTCTCACCAAAGATTTACCAACCCCATGTCTCTACCCACACATTCAATGGCACGGTTAGAGAATACACGACATGTACATACAGTACACAACATGTATTTAAGAAAAACAATTCCTTCCTGAACAGAAGGACACATGGCGTGTATTCATCATTACACACCGTGTATTCTGGTTTTTCTAGATAGTAATCCTATGAAACTACTATGGAACCCATAAAACACTGAAATGAACATTAAGGTTCCAATTTCTGATATGTGAGGGTCCATACTCCCTATGAATCAAAGCTTGACATCTTATACATGTTATATATAAACATAATAGAGAAATGATCCACCAAATTCCTATCCATGAGGTCCCATAACACCTCAAGAACCAAAGTTTGGAATTCATTCAAACTAAATATTTACACAATTTAATACCCTATCAAATAGAAGGTATTCTTATCAAGGCATCTATCACAATAGCATGCATATCTAACACAACTTCTATCACAACAACATGAAATTGATAATGCACCCTAAATGGCATGACAAGAATGCATGACATGTGATCTCTAGCAAGTTCCTATATGATGCATGAGATGACATACCCTCATCTCATTGGGTTGAAATAGAAATAGAACCTCAATAATATCAATAATAATATAAAGAAACATGTGAATCACCCAATGGTGAAATCAAAACAACTGTAAAATTGAAAAACCAGAAAAATTGCAATAACGAGGTAAATTGTCTTTTCCCTGTACATGGGTTAGTTAATCCCGGGCACAGCTTATTAACAAGTACCTATTTTTTCTTATCCCTAGATATAGTCTTCAAATAGTAATTCAAGAAGAAAATAATCCCTCTAATACCACTTTGTAATGTCCCGGTTCTGAGAGCCACCCAGATGTGCCATGCCCCGTACCCAGTTGGTCACATGGCCTCAAGCGCATTTTCCCGAATGCTAGAGGTTATAGACTACTAGTGAGGGTCTTGGGTGTGATAGTGGGGGAACTATGCCCTCATTGGTAGAGTAACATAGCAGAAGTAAAATAGATAGAAATAGCATAATTAGTAAAACATGCAATAAGTAAATAGCGGAAGTAATAAACAACTAGAGCACACATATATATATATAAATGATGAATGATACATATGCCTATGAAATCATCCAAAAAAATCACAATATTGGAATACAATACTAAACCAAAGTACAAAATAAAAGAAAGTAAACATTTCCATAGCATCACAAGCCTCAGCTTGGTCACATGCTCCCCAGCTCCACAGTAATTAAGTACCTGAAGTAGAAGGGAAATTTCCCTTATCTATACCTGCAGTAATATAATATTTTTAGTTCCAAAAGCATGACCCAAATAGGGTGTGAGACTAATCCCAATAGGAAACCACCTAAAGATCTGTGCCTAATAGTCAGTGAATATATATGGAAGGCAATAAGAAAAAAGAATTAGTGAACACAGAAGTACTCAAAAGTAAACAGTCATACAGTTTCATTTACAAACATTTACTTTTAAGTATTTAATCAACCAAAAACAAATACAAGAAACCCTCTGGGTAGTTCTCACATCCTAACCCCTCTAGTTCACAATACAAGAGAAGATATAGCAAATACTCTCTAAGGAAGCACTCACTGTCAATTCCCACTATAGTCTTTTAATGGTAACCTACAAGCACTCTGAGGAAGCACTCAATATAAATTCCTCCTGTGGCCTCATAACGTAACTATAAACACTCTAAAGGACCACTCAACTTCAATCCCCCCTATGGTCTTGCAGTGTAATAATTAAAACAGACACTCTGGGAAATCCCTCAACATCAATTTCCCCTATGGTCTCACTACACCAGGTTACCGCAGCCCCGTGTAAAGCAATCGTGCACAAAAGATAATCAGAAGCCAAAGTAAACCTCAATAACTACTTGGATAAACAACTACAACATATCATATCATGTCAAATAATAATCACTCCACCCAACAATACTAGGCATGGAAAGCAAGCATCATCCTAACAGGCAAGGCTAGACCAAACGGTCAAAAATAAGAAAACATAGGGAAAACATCCATAGATTGGAAAAGATAACACTATTCTCAAACAATTAACCTCTATCCAATCAAACAAGGCATAGTAGGAAAATAAAAGGGCTAAAACCATAAACACACAATACCCTGAACGAGGGTATTGAGCACTTTTTCACATATAACTCAAAGACTAACTACAGAAAGGCACAAACCACCTACCTCAGCGTCGTGAGATTGATATACATGAACCTCAGGCCTTGAATCACCCTAGAATTCCGTAGATCTACAAAAACTCTTAAGATTTTCAACTGATTATATCTTGCGGAAGAGGAGAAATCGGGAGATGAAGTTCAAGAAGAAATAAGAATTCACTGATGTGATTCCAATGCAATCGACAGTGGTCGATTCGAAGAACAGATGGTGATTCAGGGGCTTGTAGAAGATATGTGGTTGTATAGATGATCTTGAATGAGATAGGTCAAGAAGAAGTGTGTTTTGTCCGTATGATGTGACCCTAGTCCGTTTAATGAAAAAAAAGAAAGTACACGGCGTGTTCTTTAAAAGTACATAGCATGTACTTGCCTTTTCCGGCCTCTACTTTAGGCGGTCTCCAAGTCACCACACACAGCCATGTACTTGGATGCTACCCGGCCAGTACACGGTCACCCATGGAAACTGAGTACACGACGTGTACTTATAAATGCATGGCGTGTACTCCTGAATTTTTCAAAAACTTTTATTTTTCCTTAAAGACAACCAGAAAAGAAAAACATACCTGAAAAGAAGATCCGGGTTCTTACATCCAGCGGCATCGACAACGAGTAACAGGTCTCCTTGATATTAGTAGCAACAAGATCTCCACTAGAACACGGTGTCAAGGAAAGTAATGATTCTTCATAGTAATGGATACAGTGTGTCTGGTAGGGTATAATGCCTCATCTCTAACCATATTCTTCCTCTAGCACAATCCCTCTCTTTTTATAATGATGATGATCAAACTCCTATAAATCCTTTACATGAATTTTATCTTCTTCATTCTGGTGAAGGTTAGAATATATACCCAAATATATTCAAAACCCATTACAGTGACTCAAAAAACAAAATTAAATGAATGATTAAAAAGTGGGGTATTAATAACTAAAAAACAAACCCATGTAAAGGTGAAAATAAACCACTGCTTAAAAGTCATTAAAACACATCGTTGAAAGGTAAAATGATTTCTATGTAAAGTTAACATACCCATGTCACCATTATGTAAGGGTAAAATAATTAAATCAGCAACAACGTAAAGCTAACACATGCTTCATGGAAAGGGTCATGCGACTTCTACATAAAGGTATATAGAAATATTGCGGCAACATAACAAGATGATATAATGAGTTGCATAAAGGTAAACTGAATGCTATAGAGGGTAAGTCTTGAGTTACAGAAGGGTATCCTAAGGAGATATAAAGTTTGAGAAACTCTAAGTAAGGGTAATCCATTTCTAATTGAGAATACATAAGTTTAATGAGGTTCTCACATAATAGTAAAGGAAAATGAGTATAAACAATTATAAAGTCATGGAAAAATAGTATATAATTATAATGAAGATGTAAACATGAAAAATTAAAATATTAATCCAATAAGATATTAGTTTCATTTTGGAAATCCTAAAACATGTTAAAATCAACAAATATCCACCATTTTCAAAAGAAACTAAAACAAAACAAATGACGACATTATTACACCTAAATGTTATTCAAGTGGAACTAAGTTCAAAATATCTAAATAATTCTTGAACTTAGAAAAATTTACAGCATTAATCAACCCATTGAATAAGTTTTCATATGTGTGTATTTTGTTGACAGACACCATTGCACTTTCAATAACCCCTCTAATAAAATGAAACTTAATATTTATATGTTTGGACCTACCATGGCATACTAGGTTTTTAGAGAGATTCTGGTCATATTATCAATCAAAATGTACAATAATAACAAAATTACTTAAATTGAGTTCAAAAATCAAACCCTTAAGACAAATGGATTCTTTGATGGACTTTGTTAGTGCTATATATTCATTCATTGTAGCAGTTTGTACTTGGGTGGTCGTAATACTATATTAGTGTGGATTTACAGTCGTAATACTATAGTAGTGTATATTTCTATCCACTGTTCATTATAGTACAGTGGACTTACTATGTAGTTGGTGTCATAATGCTTAATATTCTTTATTATCTCTTTAGAGCTATGGTTTTGTGTGTGGTATAAAACTGTGATCTCCCTGTAATTATACTTCTAATTTTTATAGTTAAGTGATTCTTCCTCTTCATTGATGTAGGGATTATTATCGAACCATGTAAATCATTGTGTTTGTGTTCGTATTATTTTTCTTATTCTTTTTTCTATCTTTTCTTCATATGAAAACCTCTGTCATGTGAATCTCAACATTAATGCAACAACTAGTATTAAAGGATGGGTTCATATTTCTCTAATTGAATGATAGATATGTAAGAAGGAAAGTTGGAGATTTATCACTTTGATATAACTAACTTTAGTTATAAAAGGATGTAGATCGAAGACTATCTTTAACATAAGAATATGCACTTTCTGCTTCTGGGTGTAAAACTAATGACTATAGAGAAGGAGTGGGAGTTTCTAGATCGATGGGTTTTGGGTGTTGTTCACCTTACATTGAAAAAAAAATGTAACGTTCAATATCATAGAGGAGAAGATGACAGTTGGTCTGATAAAATCTAAAGAACATTTATGATAAATTGTTTTAATAAAGTTTTTGTATTTATTGAAATTTAACCTCTTTGTAAAAGAATGTTTTTGTTATTCATGAACTAGACCCACATATATCATAATAAAGATTCATTGGACTCAAATATTGTTATAAATTCATATGTTGTTGTTTTAAGAAGTCGTATTTTTGTTGAAGAGTTCTAAAAAAAGATTTTGAAGTCAGGAGTTAGAAAGTTTTCATACTTTATAAACTAAGTTAGACGATGATTTGATGATCGTGAAATTTTCACAAATCATTAAAAATTTCATGATAATTTTTTTTTTGAAGAAACAGTGGAGAGGTTTGAATAATTTCTGAGTTGTATAATGGAAATTTCATTATAATGGGAAAATCCATCATAATGGGAAATTTCATCATAATGAGAATTCCTTCACAATCATTGAGAAGGATACATAATTCGTAATCACTTAGAGGGATACAAAATTTTTAATCACTAAGAAAGATACATAATTTGTAATCAATGAGAAGGACATAGAATTCATAATCACTGATAAGGAAATAGAATTTTTAATGACTTGAGAAGGATACATAATTTTTAATCACGGAGAAGGATACAGAACTCGTAATCACGGAGAAGAAAATAGAATTTGTAATCACTTATAAGGATACGGAATTCATAATCACTGAGAAGGATGAAAAAATCATAATCACTGAGAAGGAAGTAGAATTTTTAATCACTGAGAAGGATACAAAATTCATAATCACTGAGAAGGAAACACATTCGTAATGAGATGAGAAGGAAAAACATTCATAATGAGATGAGAAGGAAATAGATTTGTAATGAGTTGATAAAGAAATAGATTCTTAATGATTTTATTACAAATAATACTCAAAAATAAGAATTCCAGAAGTTTTATGAAGAGTTGAGGAGGTCAAACTTGAAATTAAATTTTTCATAAATCTTGGAGAAATATAAGGAGGATTGAAGAACTCAAAATTAAATTTTAAATGCAATATATTTTCAGAGTTTTGAAATTTTTGGAATTGGGGAATGTTTTCAAGTTTCATACTTTTGTTTTATAAGTCACCTATAAATAATTTCTTAGATCATTCATTTATTGGTGATTTTTCATGCAAGTGGAAAAGGTGGAGCACTGAAGAAATCAAGTGAAATTCATTTTCGGCTAGAGATCTCAGTAGGAGGATCAAATAGCTGAATTTTTGTTTACCAGATTGAGAAAGATTGTATTGAGTAGGTCAGACTAAGAAAGATCATATTGAGTATTTGAGAAAAGTTTGAGTTTTTTATATTGAGAATGATTTCATCATATTTAGAGAATCGGATCCAGACTCATCATATTGAGAGAATCAGATCCAGACTCATCAGATTGAGAAAATTAGATCTAGCCAAATCAGACTCAGAAATTATGGAACTATTTCAACAAAGTCTTTATTATTTTGTTTGGATAAATTTTTTTATAAGAAAACATTTTAAAATGATAGAGGTCAATATAATCTTTCTTATCAGGAGATATAATGTGTCTAATGGGAGTTGGTACAAGTTGTATTCACTTCTTTATAATATTGGATTTCCATAGACCCATGGGAGTGGAAATAGAAAGGATGTAGGTTCTCACGCAGGGGTTGAAGCTTGTAAATCTTGTGTTCTTTACTTGATTTCCTACTTTTCATGAATTATTACTTACTAAAATTTGATAAGGAAATAAATATTAACAGGTTATAGGGGTTAAGTTTCTAAAAGTTTTGAAACTTATAAAAAGTTAACAACTGATTCAACCCCCCCCCCCAATTGTTATTTGATCCTTTTGAACATCAATTGGTATCATATCCTGGTTCCCTTATTGAATACTTATCATGGATAATATCAATTATTTCAATAGTATAGGAATTCCTATATTTGATGGAAAAAAATTTTGTGGATGAAAAAATAGGATGATTCCTTAGCTTCTATCTCTTGGCCTAGAAGTTGTTGATGTTGCTACTATTGGTTTTCCACCTATTAAGAAATATGATCCTATAACGTTTGCTGATAATAGAAATATAGAATTTGATGGAAAGACTAGAAAATAAATCCTTATTTCCTTATCAAAGAATGTTTATCAGAAGGTTATGGGTCTCAATACTTTAAAAAGTATATGGGACAAACTTGAAAGTATTTTTAAAGGGAATTCTAAAGTAAAGGAAGCAAAGCTAAAAATATGGCATAGAAAGTATGAAGACATCAGAATGAGATATGAAGAAACTATTGATGAATACTTCACCAGATTAAATGATTTTTTTTAATATCATAGGATTCAGAGATGTCCTATAAGACTCTACAATTGTGAAGAAACTTATTAGAAACTTTCTAGACAAGTTTGATTCTAAAATTTCCTCTTTAGAAGATAAGTATGATTTATCTCTTGAGGAATTGTATAAATTTCTTATTGATTATGAAATTATTAAATCTTTAATGTTTAAAAATAATATGAAATATGAAATGGATTTTTAAGATATGAGAAAGATGAAAACCCAAGATGTTGAAGAAGCTGATCCTTGTGAGTCTGAAGATAAGGAATATGATGAATTGAATGATAAGATTATGTCTCTTATCTATAAAAAATATTAAAGAGGAAGAGTAAAATATAAAGTTAAACTTCCTATCAAATGTTTTGAGTGTGGTGGAATCAGACACTTTTCTATGAATTTCTTGAAGAAGAAATTTGGAAAATATCGATATGATTCTGATGAAAAACATTGATGGAAGAAGTGGAATAAAAATTATAAAGAAGAAAAGTTATCCAACAAATACAAGAATAATTTTACTAGAAACAAAATAAGTATGTTGAGTAAGAAAGTTGAATTAGACTCAACTAAAAAAAATTCTTTTGAATATGAAAGTTTAGAAATATTTAGAAC
Organism: Viscum album; assembly: GCA_963277665.1. Lineage (NCBI taxonomy): Eukaryota > Viridiplantae > Streptophyta > Magnoliopsida > Santalales > Viscaceae > Viscum > Viscum album. The sequence goes on along the minus strand of OY728136.1, from coordinate 509,849,512 downwards.
CTTTATTTTAAAATTTGATAAAACAAAAGATTACTCAGAGAGTTAAGAAGGTGGTGAAGAATCTTATAGAGAGTATCAGCTAAAAACAGAACTTGTTTCATGTCTTGAGAAAAAAAACTCTCAAGAAATAAATTATAATAATGAAGAAATATTGTGAAGAAGTTTTGGATGGAAGAAATGATTTCATCATGCGAGAGGAAGAATACATTCAGAAGATCTTAAGTTACAAACTTAGAATTGTTGAACAATGAAAAATAATTGAAGATCTCATTATGAAGTTGGTAACAAAGGAATAAGAAGTTAAAAAGTTTCAATTAAAACTTGTTAAGTATGAAATTACCTTGAGTAAGATAAATGAAAATTTCAAAAAAGATTCAGAATTAAAATATGATACTTCTAAAGTTGTTGAGAAGGCTCAATATGAGGATCATGTGAAATATTTACTCACCAAAATTAATGTTTCATATGATTCTTTTAACATTTCGGGTTTTAGAAAAGGTATTGGGAAATATTGGGTGGATAAAGGATGTGAAAAACCTATCAAATCTACAAAATTAGAAAACTCACTAAAAATAAAATATGGTCCATGTCTTGAGTATGTTAGAACTGAAAGAGGTTACCAACATCAACAAAGTTTATATAGAGAAAGATCTTTATTGAATAGAAAATTAAGATTTTATAGCTATTTTTGGTGTTGTGGAATCTATGGGCACAGAACTTATAATTTTTTACACAACTTATCTCTACCCGGAAGAATTTTTAAGCAATATGGAAGAAATAGTGAAAGTATAATGAGTAACTTTCCTAACTTACCAAAAGTTGAAAAGGTGAATTATCAAGATGTTAGAAACTTTACAAAAAAATTAATTTTAAATTTTGGAATAAGTTTGTGTAAAATGTGATCAGGCTTTTCATCATACTTAAATATGTATGACACTCCTTCTGAAACAAGTTTCTTATGATAGAAAAGAAAATGAAGTTGAAAAGAAGAAAGATGAGGAAAGAAATCTTGTTGTTGATACAACTTTGAAAGCATGTAAAAGGAACAAAACATGGATACTTGAAAATTATTATTCTTCACATATGACAGGTGATATAAAAATATTGAAACATGTTGAAATTCATGATGGATGAGAAGTTACCTTTAGAAATGATAGTTCCTTAAAAATCAGAGTAATCGGAACGGCTGAGATTGAAGTAAAAAAATTGAAATCTAAGGAAGTTTTATTTGTTGATGGGCTAAAACATAACTTACTTAGTGTAAGTAAAATTTGTGATGATGGAAAATAAGTTTTTTTAGAAAATATTAGTGTATCATAAAGAGTGTGAAAATGTAAAAGTTATAATAAATGGATAAAGAACCAGTGGGAATCTCTTCCAAATAGAATAATTCAACAACTCCTATTACTTGAGTACATAAGATGAAAAAAATTTGGCACCAAAGACTTGGCCACGCCTTGGAAATAAAAGTATTAATAAACTTTCTAAAGTTTATTTCATTCAAAACTTACAATAATTGAAAATAAGAGAAGAATGTATTTGTGTAACTTTTCAAAAAAGGAATATGACTAACAAAAGTCACAAAAGAGTTGTCATTCAATCTACCAAATCACTTGAGCTTATTCATTCTGATTTATGTGGGTAGATGACACATCAATCAATAAAAGGAGATTTATTCTTTTTCACTTTGATTTATGATTTCACTCATATAAAAAACATCATTTTTATGAAGCATAAGTCAGAGGCTATTGAAATGTTCAAATCCTTTAGAAAAGATGTTGAGAAAGAAATGGGGGTTTCCATAAAGAAGTTCAGAACAGATAATGGTACCGAATTCACAATCAATAATTTTAAAAATTATATAAGAAATCATGTTATCAAACATCAATATAGTTATCCCTGTACTCCACAAAAAAATGTAGTAGTAGAAAGAAATAATATATTTTTTGTGGAAATGGGAAGAATTATGTTAGTAGAATACAAACTTTTAAAATTATATTGGAGAGAAGTTGTTAGTACTATTATACATGTTCAAAATAGATGTTTGTTGAGACTAGAAACTAATATTTCACCTTATAAAATTTGGTATAACGAAAAATATTCATTGAAATACTTTAATTTTTTGGAAGTCCATGTTTTCTCATAATTAAAAATACGGATTTGAGAAAGTTCGATGAGAAAGATGAGGAAGGAAATTTTATGGGTTATTCAACAAATATAAGAAGTTAAAAATGTTGGAACAAACATTTATAAAAGTTGGTGGAATCATATTATGTGAAGGTAATTTAAAATCAAAGTTCCTTAACAAAAATTTTTGAGAATGTTGAGGATAAACTGGAGATTTCCAACAATAATGAAAGTAATTCAAAACATCCTTATCAAGATTTAGAATAATTGTGTGATGAGGAAATTTCATCTAGGAAAGAAACTTTAAAATTTCTTACCTTATAAAAACATGTTGAATCTAAAAACATTATTGGGAATTAAAAGGATATGAATCAGACTAGAAGGAAGTTGATATTAGAAAATTAGACTTCATTTATCTCAAAAGTTGAATCGGAATTATTTTCAGAGGCTATTCAACACAAATAATGGTTGGATTATATGAATGAAGAGTTGGATCAGATTAAGAAGAATTAAACATGGTAACTTGTTCCATGGACAACAAATAAAAATGTTATCGAAACAAATTGGGTTTATATAAACAAATTGAATGAGAATGGAGAAGTTTTAAGAAACAAAGAAAGACTTGTTTATAAAGGATATGCATAGGTGGAAGGTGTGGATTTTGATGAAACCTTTCCCTTGTTTCAAGGATACAAACTATTTGAATGTTTCTTGCAGTGGATGCTCATCAAAATTATAAATTTTATCAGATGGATGTAAAGTCAACATTCTTAAATGGTGATATTGAGTAATAAGTTTACATTGAACAACCTTGTAGGTTTCTACTTGATGAGGATTAAAAAAATTTATAAATTGAATAAATTTCTGTATGGGATAAAAAACTCTCCACATTATTAGTAATCTAAACTTGACAATTGTTTGAGAATGTTGAACTTTTCTAAAGTAAAATTTGATAGCAACATATATGTGAAAGATGTTGACTCTGGAACTCTAATTGTAATTATTTATATGGATGATATAATTTTTTATGGGATAGAGAATATGTTTGTAAAACATTTTTTGAGGAAATGAAGAATAATTTTGAAATGTATGTGTTAAGAGAATTAACTTTTTACCTTGGCATACAATTTCAACAAAAGTAAAAAATAAATTTTCTTATCTCAAGAAAAGTATGTCAAGGAATTATTAAAGAAGTTTGGGATGGAAGAATTCAAAGAATTGTCAACTCCTATTTTAGTGAGCACAATAATGAGTAAATATGAATCTAAAATAAGTGTGAATCAGAAATATTTTCAAAAGATAATAGGAAGTCTTCTTTCCTTACGGTCTCAAGGATTAATATTGTTTATGTTTTGAATTTGTGTTTCATGTAACAAAGTAATTAGAAATGATAACATATGTTGGTAGAAAATAGGATTCTGAGATATGCCAAAGGAAAAAAATTCATATGGCTTGTTATATAAAATAAATAGTAAGATAAAGTTTCATGGTTATACTGATGTCGATTGGGTAGGAGATTGTAATGATAGAAAATCAACCTTAGGAGGAACATTTTCCTTGGTTGAATATTGTATGAGTTGGAATCTGAATATGTTGTAGCTACTCATTCTTCTACTCAAATTTTATGTATGAAATTCCAGCTGGAAGATTTGAAAGTAAAATTTTCTAAACCATTGAAGATACTTTGTGATAATCAAAGTGCAATCAGTATTTCTAAAAATCATTTCAAACATTCAAGATAAAAACACATTGATATAAATTTTCACTTTATAAAAGATAAAGTTGATGTTGGAGATGTTTTCCCGGAATATATTTCAAAAAATTATCAGATTGCTTATGTCTTTACAAAAGTAATGTCTAAAGAAAGGTTTATGGAATTGAGGCAGCAACTTCATGTACAGCCTTCTCCCATGATTTCCTAAACCTCATAAGCAAGTAACCCCCACCATGCTTTGGATTATATTGAAAAAGGGGGAGAGAAATTAACAATTTTTTACTTTTTAAAAAGTTTTTAATTATCTTTCTTAAATGACTCTGAAGTTGTGGTTATCATAAAATGGGGGAGAGAAAAAGAAAAGTGAGAGAGAAAAAAAGTTATGGGGGTTATCTTTACATGAATGCAAATTTTATTGTCACTGATGGATGGAATTCCTTCAAAAATATTAATTTATACAGTAGTGTGGTTTAATACATTCGATTTTGAGAAATACTATGTTTTGATAAAAGTCAAAAAACATAAGTTTTTTACAAAATTTGAGTTGTGAAAAAATTCTGAGATTTGGAAAAGTTGTTAACAAGGGTTGTTAACAAATCAAAAGGGGGATATTGAAGAACCTTTGTGAAAAAACATTTCAACAAATTTTTTGTAATTGTTGATAACTAGACTCATTATAAAATAATGTTTTTTTATTCAAGAATCAGACCCATATCCATAGAAATGAAGATTCATCGGACTCAGAGTTTGTTATAAAGTCAAATGTTGTTGTTTGAAGAAGTCGTATTGTTGTTTAAGAGTTATAAAAGAATATTTTGAAGTTAGGAGTTAAAAAGTTTTCATACTTTATAAAATAAGTCATATGATGCTTTGTTGATCATAAAGTTCTCACAAATCATAAAAACTTTCATGATAAAAACTTTTGAAGAAATGGTGGAGAGGTTTCAAGAATTTTAGAGTTTTATAATGGGAATTCCATCATAATCATAAAATCTATCATAATGGGAAATTCCATCATAATGATAATTCTTTTTTAATCACTAATAAGGATACAAAATTAGTAATCACTAAGAAGGATACAAAATTTATAATCACTGAGAAGGATACTAAATTCATAATCATTGAGAAGGATACATAATTTGTAATCACTGAGAAGGAAATGGAATTTGTAATGAGTTTAGAAGGAAATAGAATTTGTAATCACTTAGAAGGATATAGAATTCATAATCACTAAAAAGGAAACAAAATTCATAATCAATAAGAAGTATACAAAATTATTAATCACTAATAAGGATACAAAATTCATAATCACTAAGAAGGAAACAAAATTCATAATCACTAAGAAAGATACAGAATTTGTAATCACTGAGAAGGAAACATATTCATAATGAGTTGAGAAGGAAACAGATTCATAATTAGTTGATAAGGAAATAGATTTTTAGTTAGCTTAGAAGAAAACAGATTCATAATGAGTTGATTATAAAGAAGACTAAAAAGAAAATTCCATAAATTTTATGAAGAGTTGAGGAGGTCAAAATTGAAATTAAATTTTGTGTAAATCTTAGAGAAATATAAGGAGGATTGAATAAGTAAAAGTTTAAGTTTAAATGAAAGATATTTTCAAAGTTTTGAAATTTGATGAAGTGGAGATATTTTTCAAGTTTCCCACTTTTTTTCTAAGTCTCCTATAAATACTTTCTTAGATCATTCATTCATTAGTGATTTTTCACACAAATGGAAAAGTCAGAGTGCTGAAGAAATCAGGTGAAATTTATTTTTGTCCAGAGATCTCATGAAGAAGATCAAACAGCTGAATGTTTGTTTGCCAGATTGATCAAGATCATATTGAGAAGTTTGTATTGATTCGATCAAAATGAGAAAGATCATATTGAGCATTTGAGTAGAGTTTTAGTTTTATATATTGAGAATGGTTTCATCGTATTGAATCCATCATATTGAGAGAATCGGATCCAAGATCATCATATTGAGAGAATCAGATCCAGAATCATTGTATTAAGAGAATCAAATCTAGACTCATTGGATTGAGAAAATCAAATCCATCCAAATTAGACTGAGGATTTAGACTGATCAATTGTATATTAGTTTCAAAAAAGTATTTTTTTTTTGTCTCAGTTTTTTATAAGAAAACATTGTAAACTGTTGGGAGTCAGTATATTATTTCTTATCAGGAGATAGAAGGTGCCTAACTAGATTTGACACTATTGTATTCACTTATTCATAATAGTGGATTTCCCATAGACCCATGGGAGTGGCTATGATAAGGATGTAGGTTCTCACACTAAGGCCAAACCTTGTAAATCTTGTGTGCTTTACTTTCTTTCCCACTCTTTCATGCATGAGTATTCATTAAAATTTGATAAGGAAATAAATCTTAATAGGTTTTAGGGGTTAAGTTTCTAAAAGTTTTGAAACTTATAAAAATTTAACAACTAATTCAAACCCCCCCTAGTTTTCATTCAATCCTTTGGAACTTCAAAATCTCTAGAAAATATGTACGAGAAGACTTAGGCACCAAAGAAAGTGTACCTGATGTGATGATTTTTCAATATAAAAATGTTTTAAGGGAGGTTTGTTTCATATCACATCAATGAATTAAACATCATCAAAAATCAATTGATATTGGTGGGAATTGTTCTTTATGATGAGGTATGTACACTAGTTTTACTATCTTTATTACCTGACAAGTGGGAAGAAATTGTAATAGTTGTGGGTTATTCTTTAAAGAATACCAAGATGGTTCTGAAGGATGTTCAGGACCTGATCCTCAATGAGGATATTCAAAGAAGAGAATCGGGAAGATTCTCTGGTTCTTTTTTGAATTTGGAAGGAATAGGAATATATGAACAATGAGATAATTACAGAGGATTATCAAATCCAAGATAAAAAACTAAGATAAGGAAAAGGGGTCTGGTACTACCTTCTAGATTTGTGGGAATAAATGGCATCTCATGGAGTATATAGAAAAATGAAAGTTAGCTGAAACTAATGTCGCAAACTTGGCAGCTGAATAAATAGATGATGTACTAATATTGAGCATGGATAGCCCTATGGAGTCTTGGATTTCAGACTTAGGAAAATCTTTCCATTCGACGTCAGATAAGGATTTCCTAAACAATTATGTTTCTAGAAATTTTGGTAAGGTGCATCTTACTGATGATGAACCCTTGCAGATCATGGGGAAGGGTGATGCATGAATCAAGGCTAATGGTGGGAGTTTTCTGATTTTGGAAAATTTGAGGTATATCCCTATTTTAATAAGAACTCTTATTTCTGTTAGGCATCTTTATTATGTAGGTCTTATTACCACATTCACAATTGGTGCATGAAATATCACTTATGGATCCATGATCATAACTCGAGGAGCAAAGAATAGTGCCCTATACAACATGAAAAAAAAATCATGAACATGTTTGCATCAATAAATTCTATCGGAGATTCACAACTATGGCACTACCAGCTAGCCCACATGTGTGAGAAGGGAATGAAGGTTCTGGATACAAAATTTTTACTACCATAGGTGAATTTCATGGATGTTGGCCTATGTGAAGATTGTATCTTCGGAAAGTAGAATAAGGTGTCTTTTGAAAAAGGAGTTAGAACACTGAATGCTAAGAAGCTATACCCGGTGCACACTAATGTTTAAGGGATTTCACCAACACATTCCCTTTGAGGGTCACAATATTATATGACATTTATCAACAAGTCAATAAGGAAGGTATGGGTTTATTTTTTGAAAATAAAATCTAATGTATTTATGATGTTTTGGAAGTGTAATACCATGGTGGAGAATGTGTCAAGATCAAAACTGAAATGCTTGAGTTCTAACAATGGTAGAGAGTATGGAAGTTAAGATCTCAGTGAATTATGTTCTAATAATGTAATTTAGTGGGATAAGACTATTCTGGGTACACTAAAATAGAATGGTGTGGAAGAAAGGATGAATAGGACATTGAATGAATGTTCTAGGAGCATGAGGCTACACTCATGGTTACCCAAGATTTCCTAGACTGATGTAGTAAACACGATGACATATCTCATCAACAGGTGTTCATCTGTACCAATGGGATAATGTCTATCTAAGGATATATAGTATGGAAAAGAGGTAATACTCTCACATTTATGAGTCTTTGGAAGTTTAGAATATGTACATATTGATGTTGATATAAGGTAAAAGCTTGATACTAAGTCCAAACCATGCTTCTTTATTGGTTATAATGTTAAAGAGTTACATTATCACTTTTGGGATGATCTCAACAATATGGTCATCAGGATATAGAACATGATATTTAATGAAACTATCATGTACAAGAATCATCATTCAGTTGAATTTGATAATGGGAATAAAAAATCAAATTTCCATGAGAAAGTGGATCTTGAAGGTTTTCCTAAGCATGTAACACCAAAACTAGTGGAGCATACCCCTCAAGTGGATTTGATAAGATCAACAAGGGTAAGAATTATTATACAAAATTATTAACCATCCCTACATTATTTTTTATTGACTAATGGTGGAGAACCATAATGTTTTGAAGAGGCAATGCAATTGAATGATTTGATCAAGTGGGAGATGGATATGAAGGAGGATATTTTATCATTTCATTATAAAAAAACTTGAGAGTTTTCACCTCTTACACAATAAAAGAAAGAATTGCATAACATGTAGGTATATCGGTTCATGGAATAACATGATAGAAAGATGAGTTACAAAGCAAGGATGGTGGTGAAGGGTTTTCAACAGAAGGAGGGAGTGGATTTCACTAAAAGTTTATCACATTTAGTGAAGCTTACCACCATCTGGGTGGTTCTCAACATTGTGGCGTTATAATAATTACATCTTGAGCAGCTTAATGTCAAGACTAATTTTATTCATGTAGATCTGTAGGAGGAAATATATATTCCATAGCCAAAGGTACAGTTGAGTCTCATAAGGAAGACCTAGTGTGAAAACATCATAAGATCTTATATGGGTTGAATCAGACACCCAAGCAGTAGAAAAAAAAAGTTTGATGCATTCATGACTAAAAATGTATACAAATGATGCGACATAGATCAATGTTTCTACATAAAGTCTTTTGGTGATGAATATATTATACTAATTCTATATGTGGATGACATTCTCATTGCATGATCATGTATTTATAGGATTGATGACATAAAAGGGAAGACAGATGAGGAGTTTGATATTAAAGATCTTAGAGAAGCTAGCAAGATTTTAGGGATTAAGATCAAGAGAGACTGCATAGATGAAACATTGATGTTATCACATACTGGCTATATTGGAAATGTTATGATAATATTCATTATACTTGAAGAAAACCCAGTCTCTATTCTTAGGTTGATCCATTTAAAATTATCAAAGGATAAATCACTAAATATGGTATAAGAGTTTGAGTATATGGTAAAGGTTTTATATGCATCAGTTATTGGAAGCCTGATGTATGTCATGGTCTGTACTCAACCTGAAATTTCTAATGTAGTGGGAGTTGTGAGAATGTACATGTATAAACCTATAAAGAGACATTATGAAGATTTGAAGTGGATACCGAGGTGTCTAAAGGGAAGTGGTGAAGTATCTCTATGCTTTGGGAAAGAAAATTCATTGTAGGGGTAAGTGGATTCTAACCTTGGAGGTGATGTTGATAGTAGGAGGAGTACCATTGGTTATGTATTTACTTATGGATGATATGTAATAATATGGACATCACAATTGAAGAAAGTGGTGGCTTTATCACCACATGGGAAGAATACATTTCTATAACAGATGTGGGAAAGGAGATGGTTTGGCTGAAGAACTTCTTGGATGATCTAGGAAGAAAGAGAGAGGAAAATGTATTTCACTGTGACATTCAGAGTGTTATACATAATTCAAAGAACCCAATGTTTCATTCTTGTATTAAGAACATTCATTTTAAGTACCATTTTATCAGAGGCTTGATATGGGATGGGTTTTTAAGATTGCATAAGATTTTTGGAACAAAAAAAAACTAGTAGATATATTGATGAATTTGGTGGTAATACAAAAGATGAGGCATTGTTGGTCCTATGTTGGTCTCAAATAATGAATGGAGGATGAGAGGTGGAATATGGTAGAACACTATGTGAGAAAAAAAGGGAAGACAACTGGTATTTCATGAATCGTCATCTTGAAATTGAATTTGTGAATGGAAAGCATGCATTGAAAAGTGAATAAGAGGAGGATCTCATATTAAGTAAGTTGTCTATGTTAGTTGCATTAAAGAAGGTCAATTTAGTAGATTAGGCTCCAAGTGGGATATTTTTGGATTGGTGTAGCCTGGTCTATTTGGATTTTGTTGGGTCGAATTCTTTCCCCTCATAATGTGCACCAGGTTATAACTCTTGTGGGTTGAGCTCTATGGTGAGCTCGTTGGGGGTTTCAAGGGAAACATGACCCTGCTTCAGGGGTCTATGGGATGAAGTCCCATGACCCAAATTTCAGAGAACTATAGAAACTCTAAATGAATATAGCAATGCTAACCAAGTGATAACTATAGGGCACTATAGTAGTAAAGGATTTGGAGATAGTGGTATTATAGCTCTGTGGACTTCTTGCCACTAGCCACTGTAGCAGCTTCAACTTGGGTGGATGCAACACTATAGTAGTGCATACTTTCATCCACCGTTAACTATAGCACAGTGGACTTACTATGTGGTTGGTGGAATAGTGCTTCAACTTGGGTGGATACAACACTGTAATTGTGCTCCTGATTTTTTAGTGCAGTGATTTTTCTTCTCTATGGACATAGTGATTATTCATGAACCACATAAATCATTGTGTCCATGTTCATTTTATTTTTATTCTTTTGTTTTTATATTTTATTCATCTTCAAATCTCTTTTGTGTGACTCCTGGAATTTTCACAACACACTGCTGGTTTCATATTGCACTTCCAAGAGATAATCTCTCCATATGTATCGAAACTGTAACCAGTTAATTATTTCAACATTGCCAGCATAATCAGAATCCAAATAACCAGACACTAAATGTCCATATTTAAAATTTTTACCATAAAAAATTGAAATAAATTATGTAGAAGAGGAATACCTCAATAGTTACTTTAGGGCATGCCAATGTATCTTACCCAGTTTTTTTATGGTGAAACTTTTCTAAACTTGGAATGAACATTGCTTGAAAATAATACTTAAGTGATGAGTGAAATTTTTTTGGGAAGGTAGGTATAAGTGTGTATGAACTGATAAAAGAAGTGATAATTATTTGGATGTACTCAATAGAGAAAATGGAATGAAGAATATTTTAGAGACAAGATAAGCGTGAGAAACATGGTGTTGAAAAAGAAAATTTACTTTGTCTAGTAATTGATTTTTTTATAATCTTTTTAAAGTCACTTTTATAGAGTCCTAGGTTTAAGTGTGGGGGAGTTGACAAGCTGGTATTTTCATAATTTTTTTCTTGATTTTTTAATGATTAAAATTCCACCAATTTATCATTTGAGGTTAATTGTCACATATTTGAATTGTAGGAGTATTTTGGATTCAATTGTGAAAATGGATTAAATATTGAGTTTCAATTTTTTTATCCATGGAAATTATTGGAATAAACCCTATATTAAATCTTGGATGTTTTGATGATTATTTCAGGTGGATGGAGTTTATTAGGAATAAATTGAATAAATTCTGTGAGAAATCTGAAATATTACATTATTGCAGGTCTAAGGCTGAAAAGTGATTAAGGAAAGAGCATTTTGGATGAATTTTTCCATTTCAGGTGACTTCCAACATTTCAAATGACTTTTTACACCATTTCATATGACTTCCCCATTTTTTTATTAATTCATGGTTACTTGTCTATGATGTGATCCATCCATTGATCGTGCATCACAACCAACAATGAATTAGATCGACCGTAAGAAGAGATCAATCGAATATGACTTGAAATTCTACAAAGTCCTCAATCAACCTCATGTTCACCCCAATCAACTACATGTTGAACCCACCACAAGGATTGATCTACCATGTGGTCACTTTTCTTCTCATATTTGATCCATTGATTTAAACCTCATAGTTGATCAAATACTTTGAAAAAAATTGATTTATGGAAGGTCACGTGAAGGTTTTGGGGGTCTCATCTGCACTTCAAGATAAGGAATTTGGATTCCATGTCCATATGAATGTGATAAATAAGAGGCTTCCATGTGGATCTAAACATGAAATATATTTTTATCAACACCAAATAAGGAAGGATTTGGATTTTATGGAAGGCTAGATAGAAGGTAAGAAATAATTCTTGTGGTTAAGAAGAGGAAAAAAATAAAAGATTCAAAAAGGAGAAGATCTCATAGGTTTGACTTGTTAAAAGAGTATGATGCCATAACTCTTTAATAAAAGGAAAAGGCTATGAGAAAAAAAGGGAATACCTAGGCTAACTCATTGTAAACTATTAGATATTTTGCAGCTACTTTTATTTTCTATTTTCATGTAGTTTTGTTTGTGAATTCCTGCTTATTCCCTTTTAACTTATGTCACCATCCACATGAATGGGTAAACTCTGAGTGATTATATAAGGAGATACTAATCCTTTTTGTATTGCTTGATTTTTTTATGAATTAAAATATTTCTCTCTCTCTATCTCTCCCTCTCTCTCCCTCTCTCTCTTATTAAATCAGTTTCAATTTTCCAAAAATAGTTATTATTATTAGGTATGATTGTATTTGATTTTGGGTTATGTTTATTAGTTATTGCTTTGGTAGATGATATTTATCTCCATCCACCTAAGTACAGTCTGTGTACAATGGAATAAGGGTGGACGCATGTCACTAACCAACCCTGGTTACCCTCAACCTAGAAAACAAACCATCTCATGACATGACCCGAAGGGTGTTCCCCATCCCCATGAGCTAACAACCAATTTCAGGTCATTAAGAAAATTCTATGAAAACAATTTTCCATAAAAATATTATAGAGACATCATAATAAATATCCATAACATAAAACATAACAAAGGATCATACCTGAGCATAGGTAAATACATCCATAACAAGTTCTAAACATACAAAATAAAATGAGATCAACAAAAAGATCTTCCCACCTTCTTTTGATACTAGGGTTGACCATTTGTTATGTCACTTCCATAACCTAACCCAAAATACACTAACAAGAATACCCACCACCTCCATGTGAAGCCTTGCTCTTACCTGTGTCAGACAAAACCAAGTCTAAATATACCCATTACATATATGTTGGGTTTGAGATCACTTTCCTATTAGGATCCCACCATGTGTTCCATACATAACCATTATTTTACAAATATGAACATGATTGTTTTAAATACAATTTTTATTTTATAAACATGATTTTTACTTTAAAAACTCCTGATAATAATAAGACAAAATAAACAATAAAGTAAATAAATACAAGCACCATGGGAAAACCTAGGTATCTAGGTTAGGGTCCTAGGATCCTATTACTCTTAGTGATCAAACCATATATAAATTTGTTCCCATGCATGGATTCCCAATGGTAAACCATCATATCACATATTAGAACAGTTGAGTTGGTGTTGTAGTGTAAACCTACTAGGTAGGGCATATCAATACCTAGAATACATGTCCCGGTCTACCCATGTAGGTACCCAGGGTTCCCATATGTTTTTCCCCCTTTGTGATCAAGCCATAAAAATCTATTTCCATTGAATACCACACTTAAACATGACAAATAACATCATTTCCAACCATTTAAAAAATGGGGAAACCAATTCCAAAAATCATCACACACACCAGTCAGCTTGAAAACACACTTCACACACACCAAATCAATTTAAGAGATCATTAAAAATAGAAGAAATCATATTAAATTTTTCAAATAATAGTACAACATGAACCCACCTACCTTTATCCTTGAAACCACCAAGAACTAGTTATAAAACACAAGATAAGAGGATAGGGGACCCGATGGGAGTAAGAAAAACCCATAACATCAAGACTCACACCTTATGGTTCAGATTAGTCAAACCCTAGGTCACCACAACCATCGGGTGGGAGGAAAATTAAGAAAGAGGGGGGAAATCAAGGTCAAAGTAGAGAAGACACTCACTTGAGATTTTCTTAGATAACTTGGTAAAAGCCCACCCAAATTTTATTCTAGGATAGAAGGAGAGAAGAGGGATGGCATGCTAGGGGTTGGAGAGTTTGAGAGTGGGGAGAAGAGGGGGAGAAGAGGGGGAGAAGGTGTTAAATCGAACCAGAGGAAATTTATGAATTAAAAAAATAAGTTATGGATAGGGTGCATGGTTTTCCAAACCGTTCAAGTGCCTTTTACTTGGAATACATGGTCCCCTGGAGTTCTCACACTATTTGGAAAACTATGGGTGAATCATTCCAAACCCCATTGTTCGGGCTCTGTAGCACCTACTCAGTTGTCACACAATTTTTTGTAACTATGAACCATTCCTTATATTCCCAACAACATCAAATTTTGAAGAAAATTCCTAGAAAGATTAAAAATAAAAGAGATAATAATAATTAGACAATTAATAGCTACAAATAGAATCGTGAGTGTGTTAATTATCCATACCATGCCACTTTTTCCCCCTTAAAAGTTAATCCACGGTCTGATCAGAAAGTAAGTTAGGCCATTGATCTTTCATCCAAGATTCTCATTCTCATGTTTCATGCTCATCATTACCATGTCAACATAGAATCTGAACCAATGGGGTGGATTTCCCTCACAACACCTTCACATTATAATCAATTATTCGGACCATTTGTTTAGTCATTGACATATTAGTTTCCAACTCGATCTCTTCCCAATTCAACACATGGGAGGGATTCGGGTAATACCTTTTCGACTATGAGACATGGAAAACATTGGGAATCAATGTAAATTAAGAGGGTACCACCAAATGGTATACAACATTCCTGGTCCTCTCGGTAATGTCGAAAGTCCCTATATACCTCCGAGTAAGTTTCCCTCGCTTCCCAAGATGACGATGGCCCAAACGAGGTGTCACCTTCAAAAACACTTGATCACCCACTGAAAATTCCAAGGGTTGGAATCAACAATAGACATGTGACTTGTAATGAATCTGAGATTCCATAAATTATTTCTTAATTTTCTGGATCTTTCATATCATCTCTTTCACTATTCTCAGTCCCGCCAAAGAAGTTTCTCCCACCTCATTCCAACATAAAGGGGACCAGAAAGGTTGACCATACAAGTATTTAAAGAGATCGATATTTATCGAGGATTGGTTACTGATATTATAGAAAAAATACACCAATACTAGATGGTTTTTCTAAGAACCTCCTAAAACACAGACACGGAGCATGTCTTCTATAATTTGGTTATCCCACTCCATTTGACCATCTTTTTGGGGATGGTATGTCATGTTATGGTTGAATTGTGATCCCATGGATTTATGGAGGCCCTCTGAAAATTGATATGTGAATCATGGATCTTTTTTAGAAATGATAGTAGATGGTATCCCACACAGTATCATAATTTCCTAAAAATACAGCTTGCCTAGCCCCTTCACTTTTGTGGTGTCCTTGATCGGGATGAAATGTGTGGATTTGGTTAGATGATCAATTACCACCCAGATGAAATTCCTCCACATGGTAGTATGAGATATTCCAATGATAAAATACATGGACACCTCATCACACTTCCAAGTATAAATAAGAAGAGTTTGGAGTAGGTTCAAGGGATTTTGATGCTCAGCTTTGATTTTTTGACAAGTATAACACCAAGAAACAAAATTTGGAAATATATTGTCTCATTCCTAGCCACCAGAACCAGTGTTGCGTGACATAATGCATCTTATTAGAACCTGGATGGACAACCCATTGTGACTGGTGATAGTCCTGCATCACCACCTTCCCCAAAGATAATGACACATCAAAATGGCCTCCAAAGAAAATGATTTCCTCTGAAGAAAAATACCATTCACTGACTACCTCCCCACCATTTAGGATCTGAATAGAGCACTGACACACCTCATCACTTAGTTTCTCTTCACAGATAAGACCAAAAGAGATAGAATCAACTACAAGTTACCCAAGAACATCCCCTCCTTCTCCTCCTTAACTTCTAGGTGCATTCAGGAAAAAATTCCCATGAGATTCCACTAACTAATAGATTCATTCAGATCTTGAGATGATAATTTCATGTTTAAGACATTATCAACCACGTTCCCTTTACCTGGGGTGTTTTCAAAATCAAACCCTTGAAGACACTAAACCCATCGTCTCTACCTTAGATTTAGGTCCTTATGGGAGAAGATATAGATCAAGATTTTATGATCATAATAGACCATAAACCTTTCCCACAAAAAGGTAGTGATGACAACACTTGAGAACATGCATCATGAATTCAAGTTTAAGTTTAGGGGTGGGGTAATTCCTACCATGTGGCTAGATTTGGTGGCATCTATATTCCACCACATGGTCACTTTTAATAATAACACGACCTAGATCTATAACCAATGCATCACAATAGACCACATCTCCCATACCCACTTTAGGTAAAGTTAAAATAGGTATAGATTTCAAAGGCTTATTAAGCTCCTCAAAAGATTTTTGACATTCCAGGATCCAATATAACTTGGTTAAGAGCTGTTAGGGGTGAGACAAGATGAGATACGTCTTTGATGAACCACCGATAGTAAATCATTGGATCTAAGAAACTCTTGATTTCAAAAACATTTCTCATCTCTCCCAAAATCATCATTGACCTAACCTTTTATGGATCAAATGAGATCCCATGCTCTGATATTACATAACCTAGAAACATGACTTCTCAAATCTAGAAACTTAATTTTGATAACTTGGTAAAAATACGATGATCCCATAACATCCTCAAAATAATCCTCATATATTTTCCAAGTTATTCTCCTGATTTTTAATAACATAGGATTTAATCCACAAATACCCTGATAGAGTTGAGATATCTATGGAACACCTGGTTCATGATTTCCATGAAAACTATGGGAGTTTTAATTAGTCCAAATGATATCACTAGATACTCAAAGTGTTCATACCTACTTTGAAAAGCAGTCTTGGGGAAATTTACTTCCTTCACCTTGACCTATTGATACCCTGAGTGGAGATTGATCTTCGAAAACCAACATTCCCCTTCAATCTAGTTGAAGAGATGTGGTAAAATGGGTATTTATTCTTGATTGTGACTAGATATAATTTCTAATAGTAAATACATAAATGAAGAGATACATCAGCCTTCTTAGCAAAGAGTATCATAGTGGCCTATAGATATTATCATAAGGATTAATCCTTTGGAATATATATCATCCAACTAAATATTTATTTCCTTCAACTCGATGGGGTCTATTCGATATGAAAGAAGATATATTGGTTTTGTCCCCAACACCAAGTTGATGACAAAATCCACTTCCCACTCTAGAGGTAAGCCTGAGAAATCCTCTGGGAACACATCAAGGAACCCACTAACCATGTGAGGAAAATCACTTCCCAAAAATCCATCATCAGCTTCTAATGAATTGATAATACTTTATAGGTAAGACTACTTAACTTTGGACGTGGAGGCCTTGGTCGTTCAGATTGTGGGTCCCATTCTCCCTAAAAGACCTGAGTTCTCCCATCAGGGACCTTAAAGGTCACCTGTTGATGGTAGCAATCAATGTGAGCCTTTAATAATGTCATATGGTCTATACCTAGGATTACATTTAAGAGTTATATCTCCAAGATAATGAAGTCTCACTTCAACTCAACTTTCAACATAGAGACAACGCATTATGGGCATTGGTAACCTACTCCTTTGTCTTTAGAAGTGGTGTAAATGTCTCCATGACATTTGATATGAGCTCAGTTAGGAGATTCAACAAGTCCACAAGGTGATTAGAGACGAAAGAGTGAGAGACACTTGTATAGAATAAAGAAAATTACATAGATGAAGTAGTGATAAAGGTACCTCTAACTATCATGGGGCCCACATAAGATTCCATCAGTGCCTGGTCCACTGTATGAAGGTGATTCATCTCTGTATGAGACTGAGGTCAATGGATAACATGAGGATATATTTTGATCTCACTCTTCCCATAATAATACCCATCCTTGACATCGCGCCCTCCAGAGTGAGTCCCTATAGCCCTGGAAGCATCAGACTGTACTGTAGTTCCTATGGGAGTAGTATATTATACACCACTCTAAGAGGGGGGAATACTATTCCAAAAACACTACAAATGGACCAAGAATCCACATAGATGAAATGCCTTAGGTGGATTTGGACACGTAGGTCGTATGTGTCCATCCTTACCACACTGATGACATACAACAGTCCCACCACCTGTAGCTTCCAAAGAAGACGACCAGGGTGTATATCTAGAACTACCACCACCCCTCTTTCCCTATTCAACCCGCTTCCTTTTATTTTTAGAATAGTTGGTTATACTTTGTCTAGGAATAAGGGTAATCCTATTCAAACTTGACATACCTTCCTGGTCAGTCTACACTATCAAATCCCGATCAACCACCTCAATATAAGTCTTTAACTTAAGCAGGAAGACCTGAGTCTGGATGTCAGGTCGCAAACCCATTTAAAACTGATGATCATTTAGCCTATCATTTATGATCATCTCATGAGAAAAGTGGAAAATATTTGCAGAATGGTTGGCATGGTCCATCACTAAGTGATCACCCTACTAAAGGGCCAAGAATTCATGAGACTTGAAATGCATCAAGATATCAAGAAAAAACCACTCTATAAAAATGGCCATGAAGTCCTTCCACCCAATATTCTCATGTTACCCAGCCTGCACCACTGACTCCCACCACCTATGGCTGGGACCCTCCAATATAAAAGTTATACACTTCACATTGACAGCCTCAAGAGTTCCTAGAAACTCAAATATCCACTCAATATTCTCTACCCAATCCTCAAATTCCAAGGTTCAATGCTTCCCTAGAAAGGAGGCTTATGATTTATAAACTCCTAAGACTGATCCTTTTTTTCAATTTAGCTTCCTTTATATTAGTAAGACTAGAGATTTATCTCAAATACAGGGCTCAGATATCTCAAACCACTACCTCAATAATCCTCTGATCAATTGGTGAGTCATCTAGTAGATAATTCTCTATGTCCTCCACCTATGGTTTTATTAGATGTCTTCAGGGAGGCACGGTATAAGGATCCAACCTTAAACATTACATAATCTAGTAAATTCCTTTAAAATTCACTTATTTACCTTCTAAAATATATTTTAGGTCTATAGTTTTAGAAAATTAGGAAATAATTAATACATATCAACCTATAAGCATACAAAGTGGGTACAACTAAAACAATATCCATTTTTTCATAATACAAATTTTTTTTAATAAAAACATGAAATATTTTCATGAAAAGTATTCACAACATTTGTCTTGGATTCTCCTTTTATCTTACCCATCCTTAAACCATATGAAAAATATTTTAAAACTTGTGATGATCACAAAAAGATTAGTAAGGGATATAAAAATAAGGATAGAAACTATCAGTACATGAATACATATAAACACATGAAATCATTTTCACAAAGACATACTTCTCACCCGATAAGTATCATATAATTACTTTGTGAAAACATGAGATTTCCATAAAACATATAAAAACATAAATAAACCATATAGGTAACTTGGGTAATTATTTACTTAATATTTTAACCCTTGCAGCTACCTTACGGTTTGTAACACTCACGGCTACCTTACAATGTAACCCCCATGGCTACCTTATGATGTAACCATCGCAGTTACACTTGGAGTAAACTTATGTACGACCTCCAAATTAAACATACCCAATGTATTTGAGGGAGATATAGGTCCTAACCTTCATCATAAACAATAAAAAATAACTAGAACATAGTCATAAAACAATAATACTTGCATAAAAACATTCCCTTTTAATAGAAACTTTAAAGAGGATTTTTAAAGAAAATTCCATTACAGATATCATATAATTGAAGTGAGAATTAATAAAATGAATGGAATATGTGTACAAACTATAAATAAACATAATATAAACAAAATTAATTTTATAAATAATCTTAGTACCACATAATCAATGAGGTAGAAGGTTAACCCAAATAATGGAAATTGGGTTAAGAATTCCCTTACCTCAGGTTCATCTTAATTAAAATGTATTTAAACATCATGTAAAATGGTTAAAATGGTATTATTAATATTTTACAGAAACATATTTATTTTTATAACACCTTATAGGATCATTTTATAACATCATTCTATCCATTTATTAATAATATTTTGTTATTTTCATCATTTCGGGTGCGTTCTTTACATGGTTTCCATGGTCGGTTCATAAAATATTTTATTATCAAAAGGAAGAGAAACTCCAAAAGTATAATTAAATGGTATTAATATGTTTCCATAACATTAAATTATACTATAAATCATTTTTTTCATAAATTATGATGAATCATTAGATAAAACATTAATGATATTCGTTTAGATCATTTTGGCGGTTCTTTGATAATCACAAACTAGTTTCGTTATATAATTTAATATTATGTATATATGTTAATTACAGAACATAAAAGATGTTATATGATACACTTCAAAATCTTTTTCAACCATTAAATTTTTTTATGACCAACCATTAATGTGGTAATGGAAATTAAAAACACATCGTCCACGATGTCGGTAAATTGACACATCACAGATGGTATTTTTATTTTTAGAATAATAGGGATAGGATAATAATTATGATGACAAATTTGTCTATAAACATGATAAAATTATAGTATATATGATTTACTAAAGTTTTCAAGCCACATGGATAAGGGTAGGTAAATAGAGTGTAAGAAAATAAAAATAATTGAAAGGGAAATAAAAGAAAATGGAAGAGAATTTTTACCTCTTGAATTATCCTCCTTGAGAACCTTATTAAGGCCTTTGGTTTTGGCCTTTTTAGTGAGAAAAAAGGGTCTTGGAAGTGGGGAAGAGGCTTTGGAAGAGTATTGGGTAGAAATTGGACAATTCATAAATATTAAGAGGTGTTAGGAGAAGAGGGGTAAGGGATGGTATTTATAGTGGAGGAGAGGGGGTTTTCTGTTATTTTAATCATTAATTTATTATTTTACTCAAGAAAAGAAATAGTGTTGGTTCTTGTAACTAAATACAGTAATTAGTGCATGTGAGTTTTAACCAAGGGTTCTTACCTTGGCAGAACATCATTCATGGCTCAATAATTCATGTATTTATCTTATTTTGTAAATTATAGTGTTTCACTATTCACCAAAAAACATAAAATTCCCAAAAATTCAACCTGAAAATTTTTAGAATTGTAAAATTCAAAAATGAACTCCATTTTTTGAAAATAATTTTCTAAATATGATAAATTTAATTTTTAATTAAAATCATAATTTATTCGAAAAATACCAATTTTGAAACTATAACTGATTGTATAACACTTTCAAAAATTAATTAATGTCTCATAAAATTATCTTATAATCAGAAGACAACAGAAAAATAATTTATGAATCTATTTTATGAAAATATATTTTCTTATAAATCATTATATTAATTATAAAATTGTAATTAAATATTTATTACTTTTCCAACACTTAATTTATAATTTTAAAAAAAATATTTACTTGTTCAATGATATAAATATATCATATTTTTACTTATAGGATGAATAAATTTTATTTATTATTTCTTATGTGAGGTTATTATTCTATTGGACATATTATTATTCCTAATGGTCATGTTACTATTCCTAAGTTCAAGTATTATTCCATTAGTATAAATTCTTTAATTTCTATAAATACCACTTATTTAATTATAAATTTATAATGAATTTGACTAATTAATTCCAGAATGAAAAAAATTATTTTATGAGTACTTGGATTGTTACATTCTCCCACCTTATGGAAATTTTTTCCTTGCAATTTTTATTTACTTATTAAACAAGTGAGGGTATTTTTCCCTCATATCATTTTCAGATTCTCGTGTTTCTTCTTTAACCATGTGGTTTCTCTACAAAACCTTAACCTAGTTGATTACCTTATTTTGAAATACTTGTCATCTGTGACCAAGAATCTGAACAAACTTTTCCTCATGAGAAATTTTCTCTTCCAACTAAACTACTTATGGGCTCAAAACATGAGATGAATATGGCACATACATTCTCAATATCAAAACATGAAAAACATTATGTACTTGAGATAAACTCAGAGTCAAAGCTACTTGGTAAGCGATTGGTCCAACTTTATTTAGGATTTCATAAGGTCCAATGAATTGTGGATTTAGCTTTCCTTTCTTACCAAAATGCGTAACACTTTTACATGGTGAGATTCTAAGAAAAACATGATCACCTACCTAGAAAGATAAGTCTTTCCTCCTATTATCTACATAACTTTCCTACCTGATCTAAGTTGTCCTCATGTGTTTCTATATTATATTCACTTTCACAGCTACTTCCTCTACTAATTTTGGTCCCATTAACTTCATTTCCCCAACTTCATCCTAAAATGTTGGATTTCAACATTGCTTCTTATATAATGCCTCAAATGGTTCCATCTATATACTAGAATGAAAACTATTATTATAAGAAAACTCAACTAAATAAAGGTGTTGATCCCAACCTCCTTGGTAATCCATTAAACAAGCTTGAATCATGTCCTCCAAGTTCTGAATTGTTCACTTAGTTTTTCTATCATATTGAGGATGAAAACCAGTATTGAAATTTAATTTTTTTCCCCAACATCTTATGAAGGCCTTTCCAAAAGTTATAAGTAAACCTGGGATCACAGTCTAATACAATGGATAGAGGAAATCCATAAAACCTGACAATATATTTGAGGTACAATAAAAAAAGATAATATAGAGAAATAGTGTCTTGAATAGGAAGGAAGTATGCAGATTTAGTTATTCGATCAAAAATAACCCAAATCACATTGTTACCTCAAGAAGTCTTCGATAGTCCCACCATGAAGTCCATGGATATATTTTCCCATTTCCACTTTGGCACTGGAAAAGGGTTAAGCATCCCCTTTGGTAATTGTCTCTCTTCTTTAACCTATTGACATGTAAAACATTTCATGATAAAATATGAAATATCTCTTTTCATTCCATCCCAATAGTAATACTCTTAAAGGTCTTTGTACATCTTTGTGCTGCCATTATGAACTGAAAATGGAAAACTATGAGCTTCACTTAACAACTCTTTCTTCAACTATGAATCATAAGGCACACATAATATCTTCCCAAATATCAAAACATAATATTTATCAACATTAAATTCTGTCAACTTACCCTTTTTCACCAATTATACCTTTTTTTGTAACTCATGGTCTTCCTTCTGTGCTTTCTTAATTCTATCTGATAAAGATGAATACACTGAAACCTAAAACAAAATAGAGGAATTTCATACACTAATAACTTCCAAACCAAAATTCATCAAATCATTAATCAAGGGGTCATGTTTTAAACGTAACATGGTTAATGATGCATGATGTTTTTGACTCAATATATCCACCAATTTGTTTACTTTTCCATGATGGTAATTGATCATGCAATCATAATACTTTATCAGTTCAATCCATCTTCTCTGCCTCATGTTTAATTCCTTCTGAGTGAATATATACTGTAGAATTTTATGGTCAGTATATATTTCACATTTGGATTTGTATAAATGATGCCTCAAAATTTTTAAAGTGAAAACCATAGATAATAATTCCAAATCATGTGTGGGATAATTTAACACATGAGGTTTCAGTTTTTTTGAAGCATAAGAAATTACCTAATCATTCTACATCAGAATTGTTGGGCAAAAAACCCTCAAGGTAACATTGAAGTATTTTTGGGTCGATTGTGTTTGTTGACAAAGCAGGTTTCCATGGAGAATTGTCGAGTTCCCGAGAAGTTGTTGAAATTTCATGTTTACAAAGAACGATGACAGAGGAAAGGACGATCTGGAGGCGGTACAAAAGAGCAGTACAAGGTGGCGTCGTTTCCCAGTGTTTGCCAAATTTTTGGGGTCCAAAATTTGGAATTTGGTGAGCATCGTGAAAAGTGGATTTCCATGAAGATCATATTTTTATATGGCAAAGGCATGAGTTTCGTGAAGATGGGATGTATAGATTGGATTTCACGAAGGCCAGAAAAATAGAGGCGGTGATGCTTCGCGATTACGTCAAGCTCCGCGAACAGAAAATTTCCGTGGTGCTTCGCGATTTGGACAGAATTCCGGCAGAAACTTTGGAGCTTCGCGATTTGAGATGACGTGGCGTTGACTTCACGTGGAAGGGATGAGGGTCGGTGGAATCGCCTATAAATAGAGTCCGACCCCCTTGAGAGAAGTAGAGATAATTTTCAGAGAAAATCCTTTGCTCTCGATTTGCGAAGGTGGTTCGCGGAGCCAGTGTGCTTCACGAAAGAGGTGCTTTGCGGTGGCTATTGTAGCTCCACGAAACCTACGAGCTCCATGTTAGCTTAGTAAGCTTTGCGAGGGACGTTGATTTGCAATGGCTTGAGCTTCGCGAAAGTGCTTCGCGAAGGTGCTTCACGAAAAGGCAGGAGCTTCGCGAAGGATTGTTTGAGCTTCGCGAAATTAGGAGCTTCGCGAAGTAGGGTGCTTTGCGAAGGTGTTTCCAAAAGGAATTGCCCAGTGTTCAGAGGAAAAGAGGTATTCATCAGTGGATGAAATTTGGACACTAACAGAGCATCCATCATCAGTTAAGGATGCATGCATTCATGTAAATGAAGAGACCTACAGGTCTATAAACTGTGAGTGAATCCCTTCACAGAGCAGTGAGCTTAGGAAGAGGAAGAAGGTGATCCTCTCCACCGGCAGTGAGCCAGAGAGAGAGAAACAGGGAGTGACCCTTGGGAAAGCATTGAGCTGACCCTAAACATTGTAAGGGCAGTGAGCCTGGGCATAGAAGTGATCTAGCCCGAACCATTGTATCCACAAATAGTGAAGTATAGTGGAATTTGGTACGACCGGCAACCTGTCGGTGTATGCTCCTTGGACGTAGCCCTTAGCGGTGAACCAAGTAAAATTGTTGTGTCATGTGCTTGCTTTACTTTTTGTTTATATTGTGCAATAGGAAAATAGAGAAGATTGTTTTGCATAACAGCGAAACAAGATCAGAACGGGCTTTAATTTTAAATTAGTCATACCCTGATTCACCCCCCCTCTCAGGGTATTCAGCCTTGTGGACCTAACAATTGGTATCAGAGGTAAGGTTGACAGTTGTTCTTCTCTCAAATGGAGGTCACTAATCATAGAGGGATTCCAATCTTCGACGGATGTAATTTTCAGATATGGAAGAATTGAATGCAACACTATTTCCGATCTTTGGGAATGGATGTGTTTTCAGCAGCTATGCATGGTATCACAGCTAATATTACTAGTGGTGCATTATTAGAATCTGAGCACAAAGAGTTGGATGCTGATTCCAAAGCAATCAATGCCTTAGGGGGATCCCTCTATAATCCCATCTATACAAAGGTTATTTCATGCAAAACGTCACATGCCATGTGGGAAAAGCTTTTGAATATTTATGAAGCGGATACAAAAGTCAGAGAGGCAAAGCTGCAAGTGTTGTGGAACAAGTATGAAGATCTGAGAATGAACCTGAATGAGTCTGTTGATGCATTATTTAACAGGGTAAATGATGTGGTAGAAGACATGCGGGGTCTTGGAGAAATTATCGAAGATATAAAAATTGTGAAGCGCATATTGAGAAAACTTCCACCTCGGTTCAATCCGAAAGTTTCTGTTTTGGAAGATAAAGACCCAAAAGAACTGACATTAGATAACCTGCACAGCACTCTTGTTGCATATGAAATGAGAAACGATGATAACGAGACTGTGGAAAAGGGGAAATCCAAAGAGGTGGCATTCAAGGCCATGAAGAAACTCACCAATGAAGATTCTAATGAAGAAGAAGAGACAGATGAGGTGATGGCATTCCTTTCTTCAAATCTGCAAAGAGGAAGAGGAAATTTTAAAGGTAAGATTCCACTAGCATGCTTTCGATGTGGAAAGGTTGGTCATCTTGCGGCAAGATGCCCCAAGAAATTTCAAGATAACGATGATGATGATGATGAAGTTGAAATTCCCAAGAAGAAATCTTCAGCCTATGTGAAAGGGAAGAAGCAGTTCAAGAGAAATTTATTCAAGAGGAAGAATCTTCTTTCACAAGAAATATACAGTTCAGATGAGTCTCAGGATGAAGAGGTTGAGGAGTTTGAAAATTTTAAAGATCATAGACAAAATGCTATGGTAGCGGTCGTCGGTAGTTCTCAGGAAAAGGAAGAAACTGGCGTTGGAGAAGAGGAAGAAGAAGTTGAAGGAAGAGTTGATATGGAAGCCGAATTGGAAGAATCTCTTGAAGAGATAGATGTTTGGAGAGCCAAAACGAAGAAAACCAATAAAGTGGTTCGTGATGCCAAACTCTATATGCAATAACAGAATGAAGAAAAGTCAGAACTGTTAGAAGAAATTGAAAGAATAAAATCCTCAACACTAGAGAGCTCAGAAAATATTGTTGAGAATAAGATTAGAATTGAGGAACAAAAGAAGGAAATTGATTGTTTGACTAACACAGTAAAGGAGAAGGTCAGACGTATCAAAGAGATTGAAGAAGAAGTGGTCAGTCTGCGATGAAAAATGAAGGATCAAGAAAAACTCTTGACCCCCAATGTGATATCAGAAAAGCAGGCCATTCAGAAGACAGAGAAGATGAAAGAGGAGGCTCGTAGTTCAGAAGGAGTGAAGCAGCAAGAAAGATCAAATTCTAAGGTTGATTCAGGGCTTGATAAGAAACAAAAATTGGTGGCAGTTAATGTCAGACCGCAAGCACCCGTCCCGAAATTGAAGGTTGATTTGGGCACAAAACAGAATCAGAATATTCATAGATCCCAAAGGGAAAATCATAGTGCTGAATTATCACGAAGGAATGTATCCTATATCAGGTGTTATTGCTGTGGGAAAATGGTACATTCACAGTATGTGTGTTCCATATCCAATAGATATAGAAGGGAACAAGAACAGAGATGGCAGCCAAATAGAGAACGGTTTTCCAGAACATATTTTGAAGGACACTGTTTTTGGTGCGGAGGATTTGGGCACATGGCTAGGTATTGTACTTCGACCATTCAGAGAAATGTGCCAAAGCAGAATCAAAACGTTCGCAAGCAGCAGGTCAATAAACCGACAGGTGAGTTAAAAACGCAGAATAGATTTGCGGCTTTGCAAGATGAGGTTGGTCCATCATACTCTGAGAAAGAACAGAAGTCTCAATCCATGCCGAGTGTGAAAGAAAAAGTATGGACGAAAAAGAAGAAAATGAGAAGGTCGTGGTGGCGGAGATTGACCTTAAAGCATCAGATCGATCTGGTGTTTGGATCCTTGACAGTGGTTGCACATCCCACATGACGGGTAATAAGGATCTTGTTACAGGCATCAAATATGACAAAGACGGAGTTGTCAAATTTGGAAATGATGAAAGCCTGAAGATTGTTGGCTCAGGGAAAGCCAAGTTTGGGGGCAAAGAGATGAGACGTGATAATGTCTTGGTAGTAGAGGGTCTCAGCCATAACTTACTCAGTGTCAGTCAACTATGTGACTCTGGGCACTCTATCTGATTTACCGAGAAGATGTGTGTTGTGAAAGGAAAAGATGGAGAAACTGTTCTGCAGGGAAAAAGGTCAAAGGGAAATCTCTACCTTGTAGGTGGGGAAGAAGATACATGTCTTTTATCCATAGAGGAAGAAAACCAGTTGTGGCATAAGCGACTTGGTCATCTATGCCAACCATCTATGGAGGATCTCATAAAGTGTGATGCTGCTAGAGACCTTACCAAGATATCACGTGATCGCACTCATATGTGTGATGCTTGCCAACAAGGGAATCAGAAAGACATACAAGCCAAAGGAACAGAAATCAACTAGAGTGCTCGAGCTGGTTCATGCTGATGTATGTGGACCTATCTCACCACGACCTATAAATGGGAAAAGGTACTATGTCCTTTTCATTGATGACTATAGCAGAATGGCCTAGGTATTCATCATTACCCATAAGACAGAGGTGTTCAGTTGCATAAAGCAGTATAGGAGGGAATCAGAAAAGATGCTTGGGCAGAAAATTTTGAAGTTTCATACCGATAACGGTACAGAATTCACAAACAGTCAAGTTGAAAACTATCTCGAGAAACATGGGATAAGGCATCAAGTTTCATCAGTAAGAACTCCCCAACAGAATGGAGTGGTTGAAAAGAGAAATTGGATCATCAACAACATGGCTAGAACAATGCTTATTGATAAAGACCTGCCAAAGAAATTTTGGAAGGAAGCGGTTTTGACATCGGACTATGTTTCGAACAGGTCTCTGTTGTGTCTGAAGCAAGGGAAGACTCTGTATGAACTGTGGTACGGAAAGAAGCCAATGCTGAAATACTTTCAAATCTTTGGAAGTAAGTGTTTCATTATTAACAAAGAAAATCACAGGAAGTTTGAGGCACGAGGAGGTGAGGGGATATTCCTTGGCTACTCAGGGAAAATCAAAGCATATAAATGTTTCAACAAAAGGCTGGGAAAAATCATTGAGAGCAATGATTTCACTATAGTTGAAAATGAACAGAATACTCAACGATCCAGTGAACAGTTCCTGGATGAAAGTGATGATGAGGTAAGCAACCCTGAGGGAGCAGAATTGGCAGAAGCTGACTCAGAAAAAGATACTGATGATGAAGAAGAAAGTGTCAAGTCTGTGTCTGCGAGGAAGCCAAAGAGTCGAGCTGAAATTGATAGGCAGAATATCATTGGTGATCAAACAGCTCCAGTTCAGACTCGAAGAATGAAATCATTAAATCAAACATCATTTTTGTCTCAAGTGGAGCCGAAATGTTTTTCCGATGCAGCTGAAGATGAAAACTGGGTTCAGGCTATGAATGAAGAGCTTGATCAGATTGAGAAGAACCAGACATGGGAGATTGTTTCGAGACCAACAGACAAGAATGTCATCGGGACTAAATGGGTTTATCGCAACAAGATGAATGAAGATGGAACAGTGATTTAGAACAAAGCACAACTAGTGTGCAAGGGATACTCCCAGATAGAGGGAATAGATGTTGATGAGACATTTGCACCGGTTGCAAGTCTGGAGACAATCAGATTATTTTTGGAAATAGAAGTGAAATGAAAGTTCAAAGTGTTCCAGATGGATGTCAAATCCACATTCTTGAATGGGGTTCTGGAAGAGGAGGTGTACATTGAGCAGCCAGATGGTTTTCTCATTCATGAGTATGAGAACAAAGTTTGCAGGCTAAAGAAGGCATTGTATGGGCTGAAACAAGCACCAAGAGCATGGTACTCAAGGCTTGATCAATACTTGAAGAAGCTTGGTTTTCAGCTTGGAGGAGTTGATTACAATCTCTATTTCAGTAATGACAGTAATCAAAGGATGATGGTGTTGGTTTATGTCGATGACATAATATTTGGCAGATCAGATGAAGCTCAGTGCAGACAGTTTTCCAAATTCATGAAAAATGAGTTTGAAATGTCAATGATTGGAGAGCTAACATTTTTCCTTAGTCTACAGGTGACACAAGGAAGGAATGGAACATTCATTTCTCAATCTAAATATGCCAAGGAGGTCCTGAGAAGGTTTTGAATGGAAAATTCCAAGGAGATGAAGACTCCAGTTGCCACCCGGATAAAATTATCGAAAGATGAAGATGGCAAGGCAGTTAATATCACAGAATACAGGCAAATTATTGGAAGTTTGTTGTACTTGACTTCAACAAGGCCTGATATTGTTTTTGCCACATGCCAAGCAGCGAGATATCAGAGTAATCCCAAGGAAAGCCACATGCTTGTAGTAAAAATAATACTTCGGTATATCTACGGCACAGTGGATTTCGTCTTGACATATAATGATAAATCTCAGACAGAGTTATTGGGCTATACTGATGCAGACTGGGCCGGTTCAGCGGATGATAGGAAATCAACATCAGGTGGTTCTTTCTATCTTGGTGGATTGTGTATTTCATGGATAAGCAAGAAGCAATATTGCATCTCATTGAGCACCGCCGAATCTGAGTATATTACGGCCACTCAAGCATGCACACAGTTATTGTGGATGAAGCAGCAACTTGAAGATATGGGAGTTGAAGTGAAGTCTCTGATCGGAATCCAGTGCGACAACTCAAGTTCTATAAATCTTAGAAAAAAATTCGTCCATCATTCAAGGACAAAGCACATTGAGATTAAGTATCATTTTATCAATGAGAAGGTTGAGCAGGGAATCGTGAAGTTGTAGTACGTGCCTACAGAGCTACAGGTTGCAGACATTCTGACAAAGGCCTTACCCAAGGAAGCTTTTGAGATGCATCAACTGGATCTTGGAGTTTAGTCAATTCCCCTCACTTGAAATAGTGTGGATGTGGGACCACTCACCCCTCTCCCCGAGGTATGATGTGTTTTCCCTAATGTGATGATATGTGTTCTCTACTATGTTGTAGACTACAAAGGCGTGACCTTTGGGTTTGTTGACAAAGGGGGAGAAAATAGTGATTGTTCAAGGGGGAGACAGTGTGGAGATTTGATAAATCATGAATGATATGGGGAGAAGATGGTAGGTGGAGCAGCCAGATAGGGGGAGTGAAATCAGAAAGGGGGAGAGTATTAAATCTGACGATGCTAGAAGTGATCGATCAAAGCAGAGATATCACGACAGCTGAGGGTCGTGATAAAAGTAGAACAATGGTGTTGGAATGGTGAGAAAAGGTGTCCATCTATCACCAATTGGAATCAATGTGGTTCAACAATTGGTATCAATTTATCAATTGGTATCAGGTTGGAATCGACAATTGGTGTTTGACATGAAGTGATTCATTGATGAACTTTTCATACTACTCTTGTTTCTCACGCCGAGCATTGCTCATGTGGGCTTAGAGTACGTGTTAAGTGAATCCTTGAATGCTATCAGAATCGCAAGAGGTGAATGGTGGTAGCGGCTGGAAGAAGACTCAGTGAGGTATCAAAGTGAAGAAAATCATTCTGAGTAGAGTTGTGAAGAGTTGTCAACAAACCCAAAGGGGGAGATTGTTGGGCAAAAATCCCTCAAGGTAACATTGAAGTATTTTTGGGTCGATTGTGTTTGTTGACAAAGCAGGTTTTTATGGAGAATTGTCGAGTTCCCGAGAAGTTGTTGACATTTTATGTTGACAAAGAACGATGACAAAGGAAAGGATGATCTGGAGGCGGTACAAAAGAGCAGTACAAGGTGGCGACGTTTCCCAGTGTTTGCCAAATTTTTGGGGTCCAAAATTTGGAATTTGGTAAGCATCGTGAAAAGTGGATTTCCATGAAGATCATATTTTTATATGGAAAAGGCATGAGTTTCACGAAGATGGGATGTATAGATTGGATTTTGCGAAGGCCAGAAAAATGGAGGCGGTGATGCTTCGTGATTACATCAAGCTTCGCGAATGGAAAATTGCCATGGTGCTTCGCGATTTGGACAGAATTCTGGCAGAAACTTTGGAGCTTCGCGATTTGAGATGACGTGGCGTTGACTTCGCGTGGAAGGGAAGAGGGTCGGTGGAATCGCCTATAAATAGAGGCCGACCCCCTCGAGAGAAGTAGAGAGAATTTTCATAGAAAATCCTTTGCTCTCGATTTGCGAAGGTGGTTCGCGGAGCCAGTGTGCTTCGCGAAAGAGGTGCTTCGTGGCGGCTATTGTAGCTCTGCGAAACCTGTGAGCTCTGCGTTAGCTTAGTAAGCTTCGCGAGGGACGTTGCTTTGCAATGGCTTGAGCTTCGCGAAAGTGCTTCGCGAAGGTGCTTCGCGAAAAGGCAGGAGCTTCGCGAAGGCTTGTTTTAGCTTCGCGAAATTGGGAGCTTCGCGAAGTAGGGTGCTTTGCGAAGGTGTTTCCAAAAGGAATTGCCCAGTGTTCAGAGGCAAAGAGGTATTCATCAGTGGATGAAATTTGGACACTAACAGAGCATCCATCATCAGTTAAGGATGCGTGCATTAATGCAAATGAAGAGACCTATAGGTCTATAAACTGTGAGTGAATCCCTTCACAGAGCAGTGAGCTTAGGAAGAGGAAGAAGGTGATCCTCTCCACCGGCAGTGAGCCAGAGAGAGAGAAACAGGGAGTGACCCTTGGGAAAGTAGTGAGCTGACCCTAAAAATTGTAAGGGCAGTGAGCCTGGGCATAGAAGTGGTCTAGCCCGAACCATTGTATCCACAACTTGTGAAGTATAGTGGAATTTGGTACGACCGGAAACCTGTAGGCGTATGATCCTTGGACGTAGCCCTTAGCGGTGAACCAAGTAAAATTGATGTGTCATGTGCTTGATTTACTTTCTGTTTATATTGTACAAAAAGAAAAGAGAGAAGAGTGTTTTGCATAACAGCGAAACAAGATCAGAACGGGCTTTAATTTTAAATTAGTCATACCCTGATTCACCCCCCCCCCCCCCTCTGGGTATTCAGCCTTGTGGACCTAACAATAATACAACCAAGTCCCTTCAATGAAGCATCACTGTAAATGAAAAAATCAATATTTATAGAAGGTAGGACCAAAACTGGAGCATTCACCAATATCTTCATTAGTTCCTAAAAGAAAACATCATACTCTTATGTCAAAATAAATTTACCCATTTTCATGTTAACTTAGTTAGAGGGATAGACAACCATGCAAAGTTTTTAACAAACCATCGATAATAACATGTTAATCCAAGAAAACTACGAATCTCTGTAACATTTGTAGTTCTTTTCCATTCATCAACCACTTTGGTTTTGGTGGGATCAATTTTTATGTTATCCTTATTTATAATAATCTAAATAAAAGAAATATGTTGCAACCAAAAATAATATTTTCTAATTTTTTTGTATAACTTATTTTCTTTGAGAATTTATAAGACAATCCTTAAATATTTTTCATGATCCTCATAAATTTTTGAAAAGACAAAAATATCATCAATAAAAACAGAAAAAAACTTATCTAAATATTCATGGAATATTTTATTCATAAGATCCATGAATACATTATGGTAATTTTTCAAACCAAAGGGCATAATAACAAACTCATAATTCCCATATCTAGTATGAAAAGTTGTTTTCGGGATTTCATCTTCCTTCACCTTCAGTTGATGGTACCTGGATCTCTTGTCAATATTGGAAAAATACTAAGCTCCCTGGAACTAACCAAAAAAGTCATCGATATGAGCTAAAGGATACTTATTCTTAATAGTAATGTTATTTTTTCACTCAAATGCCCCGAAGTCATTCTTTTTTTTATTTATATTTGATAATCAACATTTCAAGGTTTGAGGGGGAACCCTTACAAGGCTCATAGGATTAGTGGATTACATGATCAAAAGGTATTAGAGGAATCATCCCAGACAAGACTACTTGGAAATTCCCCTCCCCATCATCTAGATTGTGAAGTTGGATTCCCACCTTCACATTGCATGTTCAGCTAGAAATGCTTGTGCATAGGTGCACAGGCCTTGTCACAATGGAAATTTCCATACCCTCTCATTCTTCCAAATCTAGATATATTTGTTCTTGTGCAACCACCTACTCTGAGTCCTCGTCTAGAGCTAGTTCCTTTGGTCTGTCTGGTTTCATCTGGACTTCATGATCTGAATGAGTTGTCCCAAAGGCCTTGAGGTGGCCTGAAGTCCTTGAGGTGGCCAAAAATCCTTAACTAGCCTAAAGGCCTTAGGTGTCCCTAAGGACTTAAGGACTCCATACCCAAACCGATAGCCCAAATGTGAATAGTTCTGGCTACTACAGTACCTAATAGTACCTGCTATAGTACTACTACAATAACCTAGAAATATGCCTCTGCCCAGATTCAAACCTAGGTCTTGTGGATGCACTTGAAGAGTCATCACCAACCAAGATGGGTCCTATGTGCTAACAATAATGTTATTCAAAGCTTGATAATCAATACAAAGTCTCATGGAACCATATTTCTTCTTAACAAACAAAACATGAGCACCCCATGGTGAAGTGATGGGATGAATGAAGTCTTTATCAAGAAACTCCTTCAACTACTTTTTAAATTCAAGAAGTTCCACTTGATCCATTCGATAAGGGGGTTTTCTAATTATCTTAGCATCAGGAACTAACTAAATAGTAAATTCAACTTCCTAACTAGGTATAACATCTGGTAACTCATTAGGAAAAACATCAAGGCATTCATTTACCACTAGAACATCATTAACCTGAATAGTTCCCTTGTTTTCAACAATATGAGCAAGATAACATTCATTTTCATCTTTTAATAGTTTCTCATCTTCCTAATATGATATCAATTTTATGGGTTCATTCTTATATACAAACTAAAACACTTTTTTAAAAAACAACTTCTTTAGCTCTATAATCAATCTTAGTATGATAAACAAAAATCCAATCCATACCCATAATGACATCAAACTATACTAAGGGTAAAATAATAAGGTTTTCAAGTAATTTCTTTCCACATACAACAATAGGAAGATTCTTATAATTTATTTTTACTGTAATATTTCCCCCTAGTGTTTTAACTATAAGTTCCAGCCTCATTTATTGAGGTGAGATACCATAAAATTTATCAGAAATAAAGGAATGTGTAGACCCTATATCAAAAAAGTCATTAGAAAAATCTGAGTAAACAAACAAAGTATCTGATACCACTTCATTAGATGGACTGACATCTGTTGGTGTAGTCGTAAAGGATCTTACTGCACCTTTCTGCTTATAATATAACTGCTTTCCGTCATTCAGATCTTTCTTTGGGTAAGTATTGTCATAATGACCCATCTCACCACATTTAAAAAGCTTTATATTTTTATTATAATAATTAATCTTAAGATAATTTTCATTACAATATCAATCCATATATCCAAACATACCACATCAAAAAAAATTCCCAGTTTTGTTAAGGAATTCCCTAGGGTTCTTTTTACCACACTTTTCACAAACTAGAAATTGGACTTTCTTACCTTCGGATTTCTTTGATTTATTCTTACCCATTTCTTTCCATCTATAGCTCTTATTTTTCTTGTTTTCAAAGTACATGTGATCATATAAAAACTCCATTTCTACCCTCTCAGCACATCATATAAGTTTCTCATAACTTTTTAATTCATGGGAGTTCAATGCCCTTCGATATCTTGGCTTCAATCCAAAGTGAAAACGATTGATTTTTCTATCAAGATCCTAGATAAGATTTGGAGTTTACCTTGCCAATTGGGTGAATTTTTCTTTATAAATATCCATGTGATCTTCCTCCTTTTGTTTCAATTAAAGGAATTTCTTTTCCATCCCAATTCTAACTACCTTTGGAAAATATTTTTCAAGGAAAATATTTTTAAATTCATCCCATTCCAAGGCATCAATCTCCTCACAATCCCTAATATTCTTGACCATTAACCACCACTAATCAGCTTCACCTTAAAAATGATATATGGAAAGAATAAATTTTTGATTATCTGAATACCCCACAACATCAAATATCTTTTCAAGGGATTTAATCCATCCTTCATCCACCACTAGGTCAGAAGATCCATTGAAGTCAGGAGGGTGCTTCCTCAAAAAATGTTCCACAATCATCATGTTCCTTTGTGGTAAATTTGGTTGTTCTATTCTATGGATTCCATCACCATTTATATCTTGTGTCAACTAAACCATTTTTGTCACAAACTTTTTAGTTCCAATTCCCACCATCCCAGGTTGTGGATTCAGAAATATATCATCCTCTCAGTGCCTTCCTACTTCAGCTTCCCTATTTCTTCTATAGAAAACCATTCTGAACAAACATATCTTACATGAATAAACATGGTAATCTTCAAATTATATATAATTTCAACATAAAAATAGGGTAAAAATAATTTATGGTATTTTATTAACATCATTCTAACCCCTAAAGTTATCTAAACCATGCTCTGATACCAACTATAAAGACCCGGCCTTAAACATTACATAATCTAGTAAATTCCTTTAGAATTCACTTCTTTACATTCCTAAAGATCTTTTCAGCTTGTAGTTTTATAAAATTAGGACATAATTCATACATATCAACCCACAATCATACAAATTGGTTACAATGAAAACAATATCAATTTTTTATAATATAAAAGTTTTTAATAAAAATATGAAATCGTTTTCTAAAAATTCTTCACAACATTCATCTCAGATTATCTTTTTATCTTACCCATCCTTAAACCCAATGAAAAAAAATCAAAACTTTGTATGAGAACAAAAATATCAGTAAGGTATATAAAAAGAAGGAGAGAAACTATTAGTACATAAATACATATAAATATATGAAATCATTTTTACAAAGACATATTTCTCACCCGATAAGTATCATATAATTACTTTGTGAAAACATGAGATTTCCATAAAACATATAAAAAAATAAACCATATAGGTAACATGGGTCATTAATTACTTAATATTGTAACCCTTATGAAAACATTATGATTTGTAGCCCTCATGGATACCTTACAATGTAGCCCTCACGGTTACCTTATGGTGTAACCATTGCAGTTACACTTGAAGTAACCATACAGAAGACCTCAAACTTAAACATAGACAATGAATTGAAGGGATATATAGGTCCCAAAATTCATCATAAAAATTTTCCAATAACCAGAACATAATCATATAACAATAATACTTTCATAAAAACATTCTCTTTGAATATAAATTTTAAAGAGGGTTTTTAATGAAAAGTCTATTACAAATATCATATAATTGAAGTGAGAATTAATAAAACAAATGGAATATATGTATACAGTATAAATAGACATAATAAAACAAAATATAAACAAAATTCATTTCATAAATAATCTTATTACCATATAATCAATGAGATAGAAGGTTAACTCAAAGAATGGAAATTGGGTTAAGAATTCCCTTACCTCGGGTTCTTCTTACTTAAAATGTGTTTAAAACTCCTATATAATGGTTAAAAGAGTGTCATTAATATTTTAAAGAAACATATTTATTTTTATAACACCTTATACGATCATTTTATAACATGTTCTACCCATTTATTAATAATATTTTCTTATTTCCATTATTTCATGTGCATTCTTTACATGGTTTCCATGGTTGATTCATAAAGGATTTTATTTTTGAAAGAAAGAGAAACTCCAGAAGTATAATGAAATGGTATTAATATTTTTTCAAAATATTAAATGATACAATAAATCATTTTTTTCAGATATTATGATGAATCATTAGATAAAACATGAATGATATTTATTTAGATCATTTTAGCGGTTCTTCGATAATCATAAACTAGTTTTATTATATAATTTAATATTATGTATATATGTTAATTATAGAACATAAAATAGATTATATCATGAAATTTACAATATTTTTCAACCATTAAAATGGTTTTATGACCATCCATGAAGGTAGTAATAGAAATTGAAAACACATCATCCACGATGTTGGTAAATCAACGCATCACAGACGGTGTTTTTATTTTTAGAATAAGAGGGAGAGGAGAATATGTATGATGATGAATTTTTACATAAACATGATAAAATTATAGTATATATAATATAATAGAGTTTTCATGCATCTTGGATAAGGGTAGGTTAATAGATTATAAAAAAAATAAAAGGAATTGAAAAGGAAATAAAAGAAAATGAAAGAGGGTTTTTACCTCTTGAATTATCCTCCTTGAGAACCTCCTTAAGGCCTTTTGTATGGGACTTTTTGGTGAGACCAGATGTTATTAGACATAAGAAAGAGGCTTTGGAAGAGTATTGGGGAGAAATTGGATAAGAAACAAAGCTTTATAGGTGTGAGTATAAGGAGGTGAGGGGTGGTATTTATAGTGGAGGAGAGGGGAGGTTTTCCATTATTTTAATAATTGATTTATTATTTTTTCAAAGAAAAGAAATAGTGTTGTTTATTATGAATAAATACAGTAATTAGTGTGTCTGAATTCGAACCAAGAGTTCTTAACTTATCAGAACATCATCCATGACTCAATAATTCATGTATTTAGCTTATTTCATAAATTAGCTATTTCATTATTTACAAAAAATTCAAGTATTTTAGAAAAATCCCAAAAATTCACCCTGACTATTTTTCGACGTGTATAATTAAAAAATGAACTCCATTTTTTGAAAATAATTTTATAAATATGATAAATTAAATTTTTAATTAAAATCATAATTTATTCAAAAAATACCAGTTTTAAAACTATAACTGATTTTATAACACTTTG
This sequence comes from Viscum album, assembly GCA_963277665.1. Lineage (NCBI taxonomy): Eukaryota > Viridiplantae > Streptophyta > Magnoliopsida > Santalales > Viscaceae > Viscum > Viscum album. The sequence continues at coordinate 509,811,445 of OY728136.1, read as the reverse complement.
AAAAATTAATTAAAGTCTCATAAAATTATCATATAATCATAAGAAAAAATAATAATAATTTATGAATCTATTTTATGAAAATATATTTTATTTTAAATAATTATATTAATTATAAAATTGTTATTAAATATTTATTACTTACAACAATTCCAACACTTAATTTATAATTTTCAAAAAAAATTATTTACTTATTCAATGATATAAATATATCATATTTTTACTTATAAAATGGATAAATTTTATTTATAATTTATTAGTTGAGGTTACTATTATATTGTCCATAATATTATTCCTAATGGTCATGTTATTATTCCTAAATTCAAGTTACTATTCCATCAGTATGAATTCTTTAATTTTTATAAATACCACTTATTTCATTATAAATTTATAATGAATTTGAATACTTAATTCTGTAATGAAAATAAATTATTTTATAAGTACCTGGGTTGTTACAAATGGTACTACACAATTCAAACCAAATAAAAAGGAACCCATTAATATAACAAACCAATAAGAGTCAAACAAATGAAATAGAAATATATTAACATAAATTACAATTAAATCATAAAAAAATTAAAACTAATCCACTCAATCATGGTGACCGTGACCATTCTTTAGCTTGTTCATCATACCCAAGGGAGGAGTCAAACCAATCTCTAATATCCCATGGTAACTCAAAGTTCATCATGAGGTGTGTTGACCAGACACCCTCTCATAATCATCACCTCGAGCCCTAACATTCCAAGCTCTTGTCTATATAGACATTTTCCACATAGAAAGCCCCAATAGAAAAAGGAAAATCTACTCTCACAAAATTTTTTCATGGACCAACCTGGGTTACCCTCAACATGAAAACTAAATCGGCCCGTGACATGTCACGATGTGCGTTCTCGATCCCCATGGGCTGAAAACTAGTGTCTAGGCTTCAAATAAATCCTTTAGGAACAGTTTTCCATTTACACACACCAGCACTATCATAGAGTCATCACAATAAATATCTATAACATGAACTATAACAATGGAGAATACATGATCATATGGAAAATACATCCATAAAAAGTGCCAAAATATACAAAAGAATAGGATAACAATAAAAATATCTACCCGTATCATTTTTGACACCAAGGTCAACCACCCTTATGTCATCGCTATCACCTGACCCAAAATCCACTAGAAAGAATACCTTCCACCTTTGTGGGAAGCCCTTATCTTACCTATGTTAGAAAAAATACAATATACATACACCTATTGGGTGTATCTAGGGTGAGATCTCACTTTCCTAGTAGGATCCCACCAGGTTTTCCATGCATAACCATTATTAGAAAAATATAAACATGCTAGTTTTAAATACAATTTTGATTTTTTAAATATGATTTTGAATTTTAATAAAAACCATGAGAATAATAAGAGATAAGAAACAAGAAAGTAAATAAATAAAACCACCATGGATAATCCTAGGTATCTAGGGTAGGGTCCTAGGATCCTTTTACTCTTGGTGATCAAACCATATATAAATCTATTCTCATGCATGAATTCCCAATGGTAAACCATCATATCACATCTTAGATTAGTTTTTTCATGACCCCCTCCCTCCAAAGGTACTTTAATGAGGGGAGGGAGCTAATGACCCCTGAGTTCTACCTCTATTAGGCCCCAAGTTGACGAGTATCATTGAGGGTATAAAAATATCATGTATGGGAGGCATTACCCTCTATAAAAATATAGGATCAAGAGATAAGATAAATCATCCACAAAAAAACTCCAATGCATAATATAAAATCAAGCCAAAAACCATCCCATAATTTATGTATAAATAAAACTTATAAAGTTAAAAATCTCCAAAGTAAATACCTAAAAAAAGTTAAAGCAATGACAAAGTAACTATCTAAAGGTCTGAGTTAGTAATGTCTAGCATGATCCACCAAGTCCTCCTAGAAACCTAAAAGTATTTTATATATGTAGGGTGAGAATACAAGTATACTCATTAAGAAAACCAAAATAACTCATGCACATTTGAAAAAATAATATTAATGCACCCTTGAGAAAACAACAAAACGAACATCACCTAAATAGTTCAACTATCCATCCCAACCTCACCAAGGCACACTCACTAAATAACACAAGCCAAGTAGTATAATATAACAAGAATCACTTTGATAAAGTTACTCCACACCAATTTCCCATTGGTATTCCACTCTCACAACCCAACATCGTATGTCATTGTGCTCTCATATCTTTCATCTACCACACCACCCCACAAGAACAGTCATAACACGTCTCTCCCAAAAACACCTAGGTTACATCACATCTTTCCCAAAGACACCTGAGCTCACTGCCCCACAAGAATGACCACATCACAACCTGCCCAAAAACAAATGGGCTATGTCACCTCACCCAAAAACACCTAGAATCATCATTCCACAAGCATGAACAATTCACATCTTTCCCAAAGACACCTGGTAAATCACAACCACAATCTATTGTACTAATAAAACTCCATCTATCACAGCCTGTGCAATACCTACCTCACTAGGAAGAGGGGGTAGGAAAGAGTGGGTACACAACCATTTGTCCTCCTCATCGGATGTTGGGAAAAACACCTCCATGTGACTATGTGGGTTTCGAAACATAGTTCTCAACATGGTTGGGGTGCATATTTAAATCACAAAGAATATACAAGTATATACATATAGCCACAAAAAAACCAAACCTATGGGTTCAAAAACAAATTATAACTAACTCACAAAAACAACGTCATTTTTTCTATCACCTATAAATGCATAAAACCACACAAGTCACAAGCTACATGAAACCTCTAAAAAAATTCACTATCAAACCCATTCATTTCATTATTAAGAATCATCCACATTTAACCACATAGCCTATCATTTATTTATTCATTATCTATTTCCATCCCATTAACAAAACCAAACCTCAACCATTTCAATCATTATTAAATAAGTCATTTCTTCCATAACTACCTGGGTATCTAGCATAAATAAAACACACATAACACACAGCCAGAAATTCTCATCATACCATTGCCCCATTGCCCCAAAAGCATGGCCAAACAACCACCATCTTTCCACCCCAAAAGCACAGTTATCTAACCACCTCACCACCCAAAAAGCATGACCAAACAACCACCACATCACCACCCCAAAAAGCACAGATATCAAACCATCAGGCCCACATTCCCCAACCACATTTCAATTGTACATCACCACCCAAAAAGCACGACCACACATCAAAATATGTTTTACATATTTACAAAGGGGATTTTATCACATTACACTATATTTTAGGGTGGTTATCACACAAGCCATAATCCTGGGGAAACAATTTCATTGTCCAAATAAAAGTGTTTAGACAATTTTCTATTTTTAGGGTGATATCACAACAATCACAATAAACACAATAGTCACAACACATATCATCCATCGCAAACAAACCCCCCAATGGCCATAATTTTTAGCAGGGCATCAAGCTCATACAATCCATCATATCACAATGGTATCAAAGTTGTAAAATCATGAAAAAAAATTCCCTTTAAATTTAAATTTAACCAATTATTTATTTATGATTAATATAAAAAAACCATAACAAGAGTAAACCCCTTCCACATGATGCACAATAAAGAGAAATGAGGGATTCCCTACCTTAAAGATGTTTTTTCAGCTCGTTGTGCATGGCAGGGTAAAGAAGAAACACCCCCAAACCATAATTGCACATGGGAAACCATGGATCAACCTAAACCACACCCAAAGATCATCAAAATGCATCCCAACTCACACCCTAAACCAAAACTGCATCATCGCGGCAAATCTACAAGAAAAGAACAAGAGGAAACTGACCAATAAAAAGGGCTCACCACCGATCACCAATGAAAAATCACCAAAACCAAAGGATCAAACAAGGGAGAAGAGGTCTATAAGGTCTCCTTGGGGAACCTAGGGCTTGTCCAAGATGAGAGAGAATGATGTGAGGTTGAATGAATGAAAATTAGGCCAAGAAAATAACTTAAAACCTAGAATCTCATAGGTTTCATGCCATGTAAATTTTATACAGTGTGTAATCCTCAAGTTTTCCAAAATTTACACCTTTCACTAAAAAACACATCACCTAAAAGGATTTGACACTTGAATTTATTACACATAATTAATCCCACATACACGATGTATACCCTTTTCATGGGATACCCCTTAGATATGTACAAGTCATGAAAAAAACATATCTACACAAGTTGTAAACCACCATTACACATCATGTAACGCATTTATATGTGTATTTTATGTATCAAATCTACTGAAGCTCTAGCCTCCATGAAAAACTACAAGAACATCCCCTGAATACCTCTAACCACCAAATATAGAAAATTAATGAGCCATGAAGGCACAAACTATTACATCAGTTACCTCTAAAACTATTCTTTCCCTCGAGGATCCAAAACCAAGCCCAGAATAAAAGGGGTCCGAACAACCACCCTGCGAGATACCTCTCAAGGATCTCATCATACCTCAAATGCTACCACCATCCAAACACACCAAACTAAATGACCATAAACATCTCGCACAACCTCATCACCGTAACCATTCATCCTCACAACCACTACACAACCATCTCAACCTCCACACAACCCAAACCAAAAACCACTATAACCAATGAACTGCACCATCCCAAACACACAAATCAGGAAATTCAATCCTACATGTTAAGATACTATCTTCTCTAGGTAGAAATGACTCACCCCATGGGTTTAATCGCATTACAATTAATGCGTATTGATTTGTAATTAGGTCATTCTCTTTTCATATGTTAGAAATTTATCACACATCACACATCACAACCCAATGAAAACAACTCATCTCATAAAATAGAAGGATCCAAAAATCACATCACAAGGAAAAACAAAAAGGAAAAACTCAAAACAATATCGGGTACTTGAAATGCATCTACATATCTCACTCCTGAGTACTCTCTTTCAATACACCATGCCTCCACAACACACAAACCAAAGGAATGGTTCATCTGCATAATGCCTTCTCTTAAATATTATGGGTCTCTACTATCCCCTCCATGAATGTCATGTCATAATTAATATCTAACTCTCCCCAGTAAATGACATGGGATTCATTATGAAGACACCAACATAGCTGAGAGATGTGGAAGACATCGTGGATCATCTCTAACTATGGTGGCAATGACAATTGATACACCACCTCACCAACTCACTATAGTGACTCAAAGGGCCCAAAAAACCTAGGATAAATATTACTCACACTTCCAAACATTCACTACCCACATTGAGGGGAAACCTTCAAGAACACATGGTCCCCAACCTCAAACTCCAAGGGCCTCCTCCTATGATCGGCATAATACTTTTTTCAATCCCACACTGCTTTCATCCTCTCATGAACCAGCGGAACCTTCTCTTTCATGCTCTACACCACATCAAGACCAAGAACTACTATCTCCCCAACCTCCATTCAGTATAATGTATAATGACATGACCGCTCATATGAAGTCTCAAATGGGTCCATGACGATGGAAGAGTGGTAGCTATTATTATAAACAAACTCAACCAAAGGCAAGTGTCATACCCAAGATCCATAAAGGTCTAAGACACATTCCCATAACATATCCTCCAAAATATGGATAGTTTTCTCTATCTTCCTATATGTTTGAGGGTGGGAAGCAGTGCTAAGGTGTAACTGAGTGCCAAAAGCATGTTGTAATCCCATCCAGAATCTGTAAAACATGCATCCTGATCCAATAAAATGGACCTCATAACTCTATAAAACTGAACCACCTCATCTACATACCTATCATCCAAAAAATACATTGTGTCTGACTCCTTGATCCCTAAGAAGTTGTCTAATTTCATCAACTAATCCACGATCACCTAGATAGCATCACAAACTCTCTGAGATTGGGGTAACCCTATGATGAAATCCATCAAGATGTAATCCCATTTAAACTTAAGAACATCCAAAGGCTATAAAAAATTATGAGGAACATAATTCTCAACCTTTACCTACTGGAAAACCAAACACCTCACCAAAAACTCTGCCACCACATGTTTCATCTCGAGACACCAAAAATTCATCCCCAAGCCACGGTACATCTTGGAAACTCTTGGGTGTACCTAAAAAGGTGAGATATAAAACTCACAAAGGACTCCCACACACATCACCACCAGAATAAAAAACCTCACATGAAACAACATTCGGTTCTAACCATCCTCTGACCATCTCTCTAAAGAATCACCATGGCCAACATAATCATGTATCACCTTTTCCTCTGAGTCTCCCCAATGAGACTCATACACTTGATTTATCAAATAAGGTTGCAATATTATCTGAAACAAGAAGCCTCTACCACCATCAACCCTTGAATATAAGTACAAGGATTCCAACTCATCCATTTCTCTCCAAGAATCCCCAAACTCTCAAACAACATCCTTCCCCAACTTCCTGATGAAAGCATCAACCATAACATTTACCTTTCATAAGGTGTAGTATATCTATACAACATAATCTTGAATAAAATCCATCCACCTATGCTTCTAAAAATTTAGATCACACTGAGAAAAGATATACCTCAATCTCTTATGATCTATGAAGACCACAAAGCACTCCCCAATGAGGTAGTTCCACCACAACTTCAGTGAAAAAACCACCACTTATAACTCTAGATCATGGGTGGCATAGTTAAAATCATCGGGATATAACCACCTATACCCATAAGAGATAATTTCCCTCTTATTAATCAACACACATCCCAAACCCAAATGGGAAGTGTCACAAAACACCTCAAACATCACACCCTTCTCAAGCAACTGAAGCACTAGAGCACTAACCAACTTTTACTTTAGGTAATTGAACATTGTACAACACTAATCGTTCCATAAAAAAGAATGGTCCTTCCTATTAAACACTTTCAATGGGGATACAACCCAAGATAAATTAGGGAAAAACCTCTGATAATATCTTATGAGGCCAAGAAAACTATGAACCTATAAAATGTTCTTGGGTTCTACCCAAGAAACAACTAACTAAACCTTCAATAGGTCCACTATCACACCCTGTTGAGATATCACATGCCTAAGAAAATTCAACTCTCATGTCTAAAACTTACACTTGGACAACCTTCCATAGATATGGTGGTGCTAAAGAAAAGTTACTAGGGCACAGAGTGGAAGCCTGTGGGCCAAGAATTTAAAAAAAATCACTAATGATCAATGTAAAAACATCAGTGTTGGAGAATTTTTTTCCCTAGTTAAAGCTCGAGTTCCTCCTGTGAAGAATTTTAAACACAAAAATAAACCATAAATACCTAGTTTGAACTGAATCTGCATGTTCATAATCTTCTCATCATCGGTGATCACTGCATGAAAAATCTGAAATTAAATTCTTCTAGATCATTTAAACATGCTTCAAAAAATCTATGGGAGTGTCTATCGTTGAATTCTAGATACTATTGTAGAGCTCTGACAATATCTTAGATTCCCTAATGATCACCACATCAGTATTCTTGCGATGCAAGAGGGAGAACTCAATCTGATCACCAAGATTGAGATCTTATCTCTCTAGAAAGTAGAAGAGGAGAGAGAATATATCAAGATCTCTCCATGAATAGTCATAGGAAAGATCCTCTCTCCTTCTATTTATAGTGTGTTATGAAATTACCTGGAAAAGGCTTCTCGGCCTCGAATATTTTTACAAACTATATAAATGATATATTATACTAAGTCATAAATATAATTTATATTTTCATCACTTTCTTTCAATATAATAAATATATTACATGATAAAACCTGAGCCATTAACTTGACTCATAGTTCCAAAAAATATTAAATGAACCTTGAATATTTTAAACTAATATCCACTCATATAATATTTTTCATGTATTTACTTTAAAACTTGTAAATAAATTTCATAAATAAATTTAATTCCAATTAGTATTAACTTGAATAACATAAATTTATTTATTCCTTTGGCGATCTTACATCCTTGAAAAAATCTCGGACCCCATTAGTGGGTCCCACCATGTCCTATATACCTATTCACCATAATAGGGAATATTCTTGAATACGCTATTGTGTGTACCCACTAGGACCTTATCTTTATAGCATTTAATACTATTCATAAAGAAAGAGAGTAATATAGTAACTCATAATGGACCCTAAAAAGATAAGGAGTATTCATAATAATTACAACTAACCTACGAACACACATTATGTAATATAACCTCTTTTTCTTTAGAAATATCATAAAGCAAGACACATACCCATGTCATCGTCCTTTCTTGCTTTATTATTTGTTGATCTAACTGAATAGATTTACCTTCAACTACCATGGATGCATATTTATAAATATTTTACTATCCTGGTCAATCTATCCCAAGATATATTACTTCCTCAACTCAGAAGTGAAAAATTATATCTTGATCATTCAACCAATTACATACCACCAATGATGCACCCAACATAGTCTACCTCACCACAATTTTATAATCATGGATTTTTCCTTACATCAAAGTACGTGATCAAATGGAACACATTGATAATGATCTCAATTTAGGAGAATAATACACATTTATATAGATAGGAACATCTAATGACACCCAAAACGTGTAGTTTTCCTTTTTGTGGGTATGTCTTAATGATCTAAAATACTAGAGATCACCAAGTGTGAACTTCATGAGAAGAAGTATCAATGTTTATGATCCCCCAGCACCTGATAGTCAAACATCTAATGTGACCAGTCAGTATGATGTATCTAGGCCATAGGACATATGTTTAAGATTAATGTCATAGCATATTAAGGTTCTCATTATAGTCTGAGATCTTCTATAACCTTTTTATATGACAAATAATATATGGAAGTTACTATTAAATAATGGACACAAAAATGTATACACTATAATGGTAAGTGTATATCATGCATATCTCACTATATACATGAAATGGTAATCGAAAAGTACTATATAGTTGGGTCTAAGGAGCCCACTATTACAACACTCCCACTTTCACTAGATCCAACTTGCTAACCATTCTTTTTATCTCTCAGATGATCAATACCATGTTTCTACTCATTCATGACTTTAGTTGTTGGGTCTTTCATGTTTCTACTACATGGAAATTCTACTAAGTGAGAACTCACCTCCTTGAGTAAAACTTCTCAAGAAATATAATCCCCGAGTATATCCTTTTTTCCATTGTCAAAACTTGACATCTTGGATAGTAATTAGTAATAGAATTATCATAAAGATAAAAATTTAAATACTATGTTTGATTCTATGAACCGGAACAAATAATTGTGTTTAATAAATGTTCCTTATCTTCCTTAGAAGTTGCAATATACTTGGTATTTGTAGGTATGGATAGCACTAGCTTATATGATATTATCTTGATCATTCTCTTAGTTTGACTATGATATTGGATCATAATGATCTTATAGTAAGACTAGTTTTTTATCCCCTAAAATCCAGTATCCTTTCCTCTCCACTTACCAGGTACATATCACTTGTACTTCCTCAAGTATAATTGGATAGATCAGACTTCCTCCCTTGTAGTTCTTCTAGATATAATTGATATTTTCATACTATAAATCATATCTTGGAAATATCAATTATTGTACATATTATGGCATGCATGATTGATCAATCACAAAATCACATGGAATTTAACTCCTCGCGTTAATATCCTCCTATATCCTGGACATGTCTACCTGGAGAGATATATTCCATGTGAAACTGGTAATAATTCTCCCTCAAATTATTCCAACTTTTATTTTTCAATACTATGTCAATATATGTACAATTAACTAGGTCTAACAAACTGTTAGATCTACCTTAGTAGATCATGTTCCCTAGAATGTAGCTTGCTAATTTAAGTCAATCTCTAGAGATATTAGTTCATCCTAGTCTTAACTAACTGTAAGAATAATATCTATTTTCAATATGTTACAAAAAATATTTCACATGGAAAATAATGACACTCCCACTAACCTCTTGCAGACACATTGCAAAGATTCATTCATATGAATAGTCTAAGATCTTATTGTTTACATTAATCCTAAACTGCATTTTAGTAACTTATAATACTTATTGAAATTTTATGATGTCATCATATCTTTCTGGTTGCATCGTATTTATACCTTCCATGATTGGTGGTCTTGGCATCCAATTCTCAATAAATGATCATAGAATTTAGATATAAAAAGTAAAATTCTAATGGGTTTAGGCATAACAACTTGGTGTTTCCAATCAAGCCTTATTGGTTTCACACTTATACCATCCATGTATCATCTCACTTAAATACCTACCATAGTATTAAAAAAGATAAGCCCCCTTTAATTTGATTCATATAATCCATTATCAAATTTTAATTGATCTTTTAAATCTTATCTTAATTCCATATACTTCTTTCTTTTAGGAATAATTATTCTCAATGAATAATGTATCACCGTCCATGGTGATTATAAAAATACCACTATGGTTTGATCCTTCTTACATAGTATATATCTCTAGAACATTCATATTCCACACTTCTTGTGGAAATTGTTCAAATTCCAACTATTTTTTGCATCTCTAGCATTGAATAAAACCAATTAAATCTTTCTCTCATTGTCTCAAGTAGATGTGTTCACACTTTTATAGAAATATAATCTATAACTTGACTATCTATTTTCTATTTTAGGGTTTTCTGTAATATCCTTAAAAACTCTAAGATGGTTAATATAGATACACATTTTGTTTTTCTTGATGCAAGTTTGTTTATATCCTCAACAAAATCTTTGCATATAAACACATTATCTTATGACATAATGGATTTCCAACATACTATGACTTATATGATATCAATTTTTCATGATATTTGGCATATGGTTATGGGATTTATCCATTATTTGTGAAGAAAGTCATGAAATATAATGGAAGTTTATGTATTGCATATATATATTAACATTGATGCTTCTTATACTTACATCATAGCTATGATGTATATTAGGAAATGTGCATTTAGTAATTTCTCCATGCTACATTTCATTGACTAATGTTAACATGTAAGAATCATCTTAAATTCTCCTTATTAACATAATAGCCCTTATGTGGATAAGGTAATGTACGTTTAGGAATTAATACATGCTATATTATAATGATTGATTAATTCTTGGTCAAGATATTCTTCTTCATGTCAGACTAAAGAAAATATTATCTTATGACCATTCATATAGCATACTTCATTTTTGTATTCCTTAATTACTTAAAGGAATATTATAAAGTATATTTACCACTATATTACCCTTGGAATAGTCTGTGCACTCTTTCTGAACTAATTCTAAAAGCCTTGTGGTGTACCTTTATTTGTAAAGGTTTCTTTGTCCAAACTAAATAAGTATATACATCAATAATACCTAAGGTGTTTATCTCCACTAAGTCTAAATACCATATTGGGTATATCCTTGATGTCCACTTTTAGTTTTACTTGAAAAATAATTATCTTTCCACAACTAGGTATATAAGTCTTACATTTTATATTCATCGCGTATTGTCTATGATTCATGTATCACTAAACTATTAGTTAAGTATTAAACACCACAAAAAACATTCATTCATGAACCTAGAATAATTTCTCTAAGTGTCCAATGGACACATGAGATAAATTTTTTGGTTATACTCAACAAATTCTTCAACAAGAATCAATTTCTTGGAAATTATAAATCATGTACTTATCATCACTGACTTAGGAACCACCCTTTCTCAACTGCTTGGAGAATACACCTTACTTATAGTAATGTTTATATTATTACTTGGTTACTGTATTCAAATAAACATATGTTATAAACATATTTTATTTAATACCCAAGAATTATGTTAGAAACGATACTTATAAATTATAAATATACTTGAAGAAGTGATTACTTGCTTCTTTAATTCAGATCATTGCGATTAAACTTCCATAGATTTATTTCATGATATGCAAAGAAAATAGCCTCTTGTTTATTACCTATCTCTTTGAAGGATGTTATAAAGGTTCCTTTGGTGTAAATATTTTAATTGTACTTTTTCCTTTTTCTTTCAACTTGTTCACCATAAGAATTAAAGATTATACTTTCTTTAAATTTTTATTTTCTTGGAAAACCATACCGAAAACAAAACAATTTGTTTTATCCATACTACTCATTTTATAACCTTAAATGAGATTAGAGTAATGGATGAAAAGGATGTGAGAATGGGATGTTTTGAAAGATAATGATCTTCCTTCCAATTTACACATAACCATCATAATAATTATATTCATATCTTGCTTCACTTTCTCCTTGCAAGCTTTTCAGATATGAGACTACATGCAATATCATCTATGTACTGATGTAGTATCCACAACTCACATCATACATTGATGATATAATTATGAAATAACCATAATATTCATCATACATGAGTCTCCTGTAATCATTTGTAACACCCTCACTTCCTAAGGTGGTTTAACAAGTATTGGGGATACTAGCACCTTGAATTTCTGATATCGTAGTATTGTGCACAAGTGCATGTACTACACTTGGAAATTCATGGTAGTTTGAACATTTACTTTTTCTATGATTGTCATAGTGTATCTTGTGGTATTACTTTCCATTTTCTAAAAAAATAAAATCTAGAAGATTATGCTTTTATCTTGATTACTGATTTAGACATTATTCATAAATTAATTAAATCATTATATGTCTCAAACTATTTTATCAAATTATAGGAACCCTCTATACTAGAATCAAAATAATTTGTCACTGGAGTATTCTAGTGGCAAGGATCCTTCAATATAACCTTATAGTCTTAAATATATGGCTATGCCACTGCTCAGAGAGTTCAAGGTAGATGTTTGATTGGCCAACCGCATTAACTCACGGTTCCATGATCTGTTAAGTAAATTCTCAACTTATCAGAATCATAACCTTGATTCCCTCAATGTTTTACCTCTAAAGTGATATTAATTTATCCATGGATAATACTTAACTAACAACTTAAATTAATTCAATTGATCATTTTCATAAGAACTCCCCATTAGTAGGAGGCACCCTCAACTATGGCTGACCAAGCACCCCAAACACCTAGTTGTGTTCAAATTCAAATGATGAAAGGTGTTTTAAAATTAATATTTCTTTGAGGGTTTTTATAATTACATGATGAAATGAAATAATTTTCTATCTCATAAGCACATACTATGTGATCGCACTCACAAATGGCCATGAAATAAATAGAAAATATCAATCGCGTCACATGTTCATTTTATTTTTGCATGATTTCTTATTATTTTATGTGATCACATGTAAACTACACATACATAAATAAAATAAGACAACATGATCATGAGGAAGTACTAATGGTTGATCCATTGAGTGAATAATAGATCAACCTAGACCCTAGGAGTGACTCTTTGAGTCGTATCACTTGTGACTCGAGTTGCAACGCTCACCCATCCAATGCATCAAACTTATGTTTGGTGCATCACCAAATCTCGGTGTGTCACTGCTCATCTTCATCATTATACAATAATACTCTCACATAGGCAAAGGGGTCCTGAAAGTACAAAATACAACTAATAAATTGGAAATGTGGGCCCTTAAACATATAATGACGCACAAATGACACACATATCATTATTTATTAAACTAATTATTACAAATAATCATTGAAGTAATTAATAAATAAATGAAAGTCATGAATTTTTTGGTCCACGACTCATGATCAGTCAATACGCATTAAACTCATGTATTTAAATTAAATTCATAAATAAAATTAAACTTGAAATAAATTAATTTCAAGGGAAATTTAATTGAATTAAAAATCCACTCTTATTTTTAATTCAAAATTTTCATCGTTCGGTTCTATCAATTAATTTAATTATATTTCAAAACTTAACTTAGTTTAAAATATTACTTATTAAATTAATTAATATTTTTTAAACTTATATATATATTTCAAAATATTACTTATATTGAAATATATATATTACTCATATATATATACATTTTATTTTTGGGTCCCCATACACCCCAAATTTGGTCATGTGTGTTAGAAAAAACCCATCCCGACTAGTCTTGGATCAAGGTAGACTCATCTAGACCTGTTTCAAGATGGGATGAACCTACCTGTCCCATTTTGGGTCTGTCTGCTCAGGCAGAGGTCGCATGTTCCTATCTGGAAACAAATCAGAGAATACATGCCCGTGCGCAGTAACCCAGTAGTTTGAAGCCCGGATTTGGATAGGGGGTCACTGGTAGGGGAATTCCTAGATTGGGTTTTTTTATTAATGAGTTTTAATTTTTTTTTATGGAAAAGGGATAGGGTTTGAAATTTTTTAAAAATGGGTCTCTAGATGCATAAACCTCGTTCACGCATCTTCGATGCAGAGAGATGCGTGAACGGGGTTCACGCATCCTTCATCTCATCTTTGAAGTATGCGTGAACTCCATTCACATATCTCTCCATGTCAAAGATGCGTGAACAGGGTTCATGCATCCTTCTAAGATGGGATGAAGGACGCGTGAACCCCGTTCACGCATCTGGCCGAGAAAATCTATAAAAAGGGGTCTCCCCCCACCCCCAAATTTATTCTTCGCTTCTGGATTTTGCTGCGAAGCCCTACAGAATTTATTTCTCAACAATTTTTTTCTGCTTTTAAGAAGGTAAAATTTATATTTAAATTTTCAATTGTTTAATTGTGTTTATTTATTTTATTTGTATGATTTATTTATTTGATTTGTGATATGTAGAAACTAGTTTTTGTGTGTATGGTTTATTTATTTCATATGTATCAATGTCTTTTGTATGATTTAATTTATGAAAAATGTGTTTGTTGTATGAATTCGTATTGAATGTTTAGGAAAATTAAATATGACATGTCTAAAATGTTGTATAAATTCATATTGAATGTTTATGAAAATTAAATATGTTATAAAATATGTTAATTTGAAAGTAATATTAATTTAAATTATAATATTTTATACACTAGTAATATAATTTGTGAATAATATATTAGTTATATGTATCATATTTAAATTTATTAAAAAATATATAGATTTTTTTCTGTTAATGGTATAAAAATAGTTTTGTATAAATACAAATTTTAAATTATATTAGTTATAATTAAAATTATTAAATATAAAAGAGGTGTAGATATTTAATATGTATTTTATATAGTAATATATATAATAAGTATACCCAGAAACATGGTAAGTTTTGTGATGACTGATCTTGAGATGACCGACCGATGCATAATTGAAATTGCATGTCTTTTTTTGTGAATGTGGTTATTTAATTTGTAATAATTGCATTTATTTTTCTGTATTGATGACATGTGAGTCATATTTGACTAAGTATGTAAGGACCTATGTTTCCGCTTAAAAAAATTTATGTATTGTATACCCCTAGACCCCCCCCCCCCCCCCACATGCATGTGAGTAAATTTGTAATTAAAAGACAATCAACAAGAGGCGTCCCCGAAGAGTCTTCCCCAGAGAGGTGTCTTCGAAGAGGCATTCGAGAACAAGAGTTTGACATGAGTCGTTACTGTTTAAAAAGAGACTGACGGTTGTTGAAATATTTGATAATAGAGACTCTATGATTCTACCCATAGGTTTTGGTTAGTTTATCAAATAATGATAAACTAATCATAAGTCTCAAGATCAAGTCATGATTAATTATTCATAAGTAATTAAAATATATAATGCTATATTAAATAATATAAAATATTGATGTATTATATTATATTTTATTAGTTATTTTTTTATAGGTAATAATGTCTGCATAAATATATTGCAACGGCGAGACCATTTATACGGAGTAGGGATTTAGTTATAGTGTGCCACCTGTCAGAGTGGTAAATCTTCATGATTGTATGAAATTGGATGCAGTTTTCAATAAGATTTATAATTAGTTAAAATTGAGGGTCGATCAATCCATTTCTTTAATCACATGTCGATATCTACAACATCCTGAACGTTTTTGGCACATCTAGTACCCTTTGGTTGATGATGATAATTGGATGGATGCATCTTCCTTATTTAGACAGCAGTGTGCTAATGGTTTGATGGAGTTTTATATGGTGATTTCTGATATATATGTGGTGCAATTGACTACTACATAATCGTGTTTTGTGAGCTCTGTAGAAGTTGGTCCTTCACATCAGTCTTTTGCATTGCCTCCTTCTCATTTGACTCCAGTAATATAATAAAATTATGAATAAGATGATCAAAATTTAGAAGGAAATGTAGATGACATCCCTTTGTGTGATGATATAGTGAATTAAAGTTTATCTAAGGAAGAAGAATATGAGGAGCCATCAGGAGATGATGTGGGTGAGGGTGATGTGGGGAATGAACCTTCTGAGGTTCCTTTGAGAGATGTGGGTGAGGGTGATGTGGGAAATGAACCTTTTGAGGTTCCTTTGAGAGACAGACATCCATGACATCCATCGGTTAGTGGTAATCATCCTTTAGTATTGAGTTCCTTAGTTAAAGGAATGTCTCATGAACAACATTTTTATTGGGATGTCATTACACTAGCTTCTAAATTCCATGGAATTATAGGGAATAGTTCTGCATCAAATGATAACGCCATCTATTTCAGGTAGGAGTTTGAAAGTAAATTGGCCATGAAAAATGTGATAAATCAATACCACATTGAGAGATATTTCACATTTGTGGTTGATGAGTCAAAGAAGAAAAAATATATCATTCATTGTGAAAAATATGGTCCAGAATGTAAATTTAGATTAAGGGAATATTTGATAAATTTTTTGCATCTTGGAGGATAACCAAATTAGAAGGGCCACACACTTGTGTGAATCCAAGCTTGTCGCAGGATCACTCTTCCCTTGATTTAGAGTTTATATCGAATGTTATTTGTGAGATGATATGAACATGTCAGGATGTTTCTGTTTCCCTTTTTCAGTAAAGAATTTAACAATTGTATAACTACAAGATATCATATACCAAATCATAGAATGAAAAACAGAAGGCAATTGTAAAAATGTATGGTGTTTGGGATGAATATTATGCTATGTTGCCATAACTTATGGACTTGTTATCTCTCAACAATAAAATTGTTTATCAGTTGGACACTGTTGAGTATGTATCCCCCAATCACTGATTTGATCGAACAAAGGTGAAGTTCAATATGGTTTTTTGGGCATTCAGGCCATGCATTGTTGTCTTTCCCTATTGTAAACAATTTATTCAAGTTGATGGCACTTTCCTGTATGGAAATTATATAGGTGTTCTAATCATTGCTGCCATACAGGATGGTAATCATGCTCCTCTACCACTAGCTTTTTATATTGTTGAAAAGGAAAATTTTGAATGTTGGAGCTGGTTTTTGGTATGTGTACGTGCTCATGTCACACAAATCCATGGCGTGTGTCTGATATCTAATCTCCATAAAGAGATTATAGGGGTTGTGTTTAGTGATGGGGTTTCATGGACTGATCTGAATTCTTATCATCATTATTTCATTAGACATATTACAAGTAATGTGCATAAGCATTTCATAGATTATGTCATAAAGAAGGCGATCCTCAAGTTGGGTATATTTTTCTAAACTTATTTTTTTAAAACAAAATTTATTCTCCATTTTAATAAATTATTCTCCTATGGTTTCAGCATTTGAGCCCCAATAAGAAAGGTTTTATTGACACCTTGAAGAGATCTAAACTGCTAATAAAGATGTGTATGAATATATGATGCAGATTTCGAAGGAAAAATGGTCATTAGCATATGATGGTGACAGAAGATATGGCCATATGAACACTAATATAGTGGAGTGCATAAATGGGGTCCTCAAGGGTGTGCACAAACTTCCGATCACTGGGTTAGTGCAAGAGGCATTTTATAAATGTGTTCACTACTTTGTTGACCAGTCCCAAAAGGCCTATCAGAGGATGGAAAATGGAATGAGATTTTATGCAGCATTTCCAAAGTGATATTGATCCAATATTGAATGAGGCTTCAAGATGGAATATTCTAGCCTTTGACAGGGAAAAGATGAGATTTTAGGTAAGATTGTGCTACGATTGGGCTACATGCACTAGTGGTCGAGTGTTTGCAGTGATGTTAAATAATAGATATTGTGATTGCGGAAACTTTCAGATGTTTAGATATCCATGTGCACATGTTATCGCAGCTTGTGCTTTAGTAAATATATCATGGGAGCTATATGTTGACCCAGTGTATCACATGAGCACTTTGGTTAACTATTATAGTGCAGCTTGGATGCCTGTTGGTGACTTTCATTCTATCTCATTGCCTACTGATCAGCTAACCATCATCCCTGATATTTCCAAGTTTCATAATTTGGTTCTGTTTTCATTTATGATTTGTTCAATGTATGTCATTTTTTAAATTATTGGATTCATACTACTAGGTTACGGCCCCGAGGAAGACCAAAATCAAGTCGAATCATAAATTAAATGGATTGGACTCGGCAACGAGGAGGGAGAATACGATGTAGTATTTATCATGCAGAAGGACATACTCGTAAGAGATGTCCCCAAGTGGCAGCACAGAGCTCCACATCTCATCATCCATGATCAAGTTTGTGTATTGTATCAAAAATATGTATAATTTGATTTATATGTGGAATTTTTAGTATTGAATCCTTTTATTTCTGACTTTCTCTATTTCTAACATGTTTCAATTTTGGTTTGTCTCTTTTTTTGATTCACTAATAAAGAATTTTGTGACACTCAAACTATTCAAAAAAACAACATAGAATGAAAATGAATATTTCATTCTTCCACATATAAAAAATATAGTAATCCACACACAACAAATGAAGTATAAATCAAAAATATCAACACAATAATTTTTCATTTGATTGTTCTAGATTTATTTAAATAATAGTTGAAAATTTTTATTGAACCTCTCATACCACATACACCAATGCATATGATTATCATCCCTATTCATTCAAGTATCTTATGGCCCACACAAAAGAAATAGCTCATATAAGCCCACATGTAATGCTTAGAACACCTCTATATGTTTTAATTAATGCAGACCTCATAAATATTGAATCTCAAAATTAGGTAATAGGGTCCTTTATTTATTGAGGGGATTAGTCAAGTAATAAAAACACTAATCCACACACAACAAATCAAGTATAAATTGAAAATATTAACATAATAATTTTTCATTTGATTGTTCTAGATTTATTTAAATAAAAGTTGAAATTTTTTATTAAATTAACTATAATAAAGTAACAATGATATCATTTGTGTAGATGGAAGATTTTCCATTGATCACATCTCAGGCTACTCATATATCACAACAAATTTTAGAGGGACATCCAGTGCCTCCATTGAGTGTACGCAGATCTCACCATTTCCATCATACCGCACCACCTCCCTCTATCATCCCTCATCTTCGTCGTGATGGATTCTATGGCGTAGCGATGTGTGACTTTACCTTTCTCGATCATCAGCTCATTGCTACGCTTGTTGAGATATTGAGGCTAGAGTCACATACATTCCATTTTAGATAGGGGAGAGGACTATTACCATGTAGGATGTGGCCATTATGTTGGGCCTCCCCATCGATGGTGCGGCTCTGACTGGACGAGTTGGAGCAGATTTGCCAGAGCTTTTTCATAGAATACTGGGCATAAAGGTCCCTGATGATGGCAGGACCATCGTTGGTGGTAGATTATGCATGCCTTGGTTAGACTAGCACTTCACACAGTTAGCAGAGGATGCTGATGAGATTACTGTGCTGTGATTTGCACATGTATATATTTTGAGGCTGATCGGTGGCACGCTATTTGTTGATCACTCCACTACTTGTGTACATTTGATATATTTATCTTTTTTGGAGGATTTGAATGAGGTGGGGCGATATAGATGGGGGTATTCTTGTCTATCATATACATACTAGGTGTTATCTAGCGCACGTCACATTGATAAGATGCATATCATAGGATTCATGGTTCTTCTACAGATGTGGGTATGGGAGTACATCCCTCATTTATCTCCACATGCTCGTGTGCCATTACTAGTAGATATTATAGCAGAGGCTCTATGTGTATGTTGATATGTAATTTCTTCCTTATACTATCTAACTTAATTGTATAAATTTCTATTATGAAATGTAAAAATAACAATATTATCTACAGGTGGAGTCAGGAACATCGACATTCAGATTCCCCCAGACACAATGTCCACGCTTACAGACTTATGTTGGACAGCATTCGACCACACAATGTAAGTGATTATTATTTATATTGTTAAATTTTTATTTTTTACTATACATGTATTCATTTATTAATTGATTATTTATTTTTTATTGCAGATTTTATGGATGCCATATACATATGTTATTATCCAGAGTCTTCCACTGTATTGTACGGTAATGCTTGTCATTGGCTCCTACAGGGTTCCATTGATTCATTTTCACATAGTCAAGTGGAATCTGATTGACAGAGTTATGAGGCAGTTCAGATTCTTTCAGCTTGTTCCTAACCCACCCAGTCAGTTAGATTCATTGCATTCCCTGAAGATGTCAGGGAAGAGAGATTTTGATTGGAGGAGATACCACTCCAGATATATTGATTTATGGGATAGACTATAGGACTTATAGTTGCAAGGGGAGGGGATAGTGCATTTTCATTTGGTGGATCAGGTGGATTATGTAGCTTGGTACTACAGGTCCCCAGTCAGATTTCTGACATGACACGGATGAGGCTTTCATGAGCTTGTATACATAGTTCCTTCCACAATTCAGTGGAATTTTTATTCATATTACTTAACAACGTAATTTTTTTCGTAGGATGCTCGTATCTGTCATCTACTACACATGTCTGATCCTTTACAGCACACCGTATTTGAGCCAACATATTTTCACACCCTTGTATCACAGTTTCTTCCTTCGATGGACGAGATTTATCATGGCATTTTCTTTAATTCACCACATGATGAGGAGGCTGTGGATCCTGTTGAGGCTCATATAGATGTACCAGGGGTGATAACCCTGTTATGGATCTTGTTGTTCCACATGAGGAGGATGTTCAGCTTGATCAGTCAGATGTTGGTCTTCCACAGGAGGAGGGTATTCGGCATAATCATTCATATGCTCCTCCAGCTTCTCTGGCTCAACCACAGGTAGATACAGACGCTGACTGGGTTGACCTGGATTCTTTATTATAGACATCCAAAGCATAGCATCCATCTTCTTTCCATATTGGTGAGAGTTCCATCCAGCCTCCACTATCATTAGATGTAGGAAAGGGTACAGACGATGAGACTATACATCCACCACCTATCACACAGGAAGATGTGGGGGTGGCTGCTAAGGATGATGTGCAGTGTATGCCAGAGCGCATACAGAGACGGATACGATGTGGACGCATCCAATATACACCTGGCTGTGGGACAGAGGATCATCCACGTCAGAGTCATAGATTAGGTTGATTTTTGATTTATGATACATTATGTATGTACATTACTATTATCATTTATAGAGTTATAATTTTTTAAATAAGTGTCTTACTGTTATCAAATTATCTTTCAAAATTAATAATTTATATTTGGTATTCATTAATAAATATTAATACTCTGGATGAAAAGATATGTGAACATCAAGACATCTTGACAAATAATATTGATCTCAATGATTTGAATCCTAAAATCATGGAACATGGTTCTTTGTTTAAAAAATTTAAATTTCATGAAGAATAATTTCAATGAATAATGAATAATTGTGAAGAGTAGATTAATATGATTAAAGATCAAAAAAACCACAATATAAAATGTATGGAATTAGAAGTTCATTTGACCAATTTTGAGAAAATACATATTCAAAATTTATAAAAGGACACATGTTTTACTGGTACACAATCTTCACTGGAGGATTTTACTGTTAAAATACCTTCATCATGTGATAAAATTATGGACATTATGAAAAATATTTTTATCATATTCTTCTAAAATAAGAAATAATCTTTAAGAGGGTTAAGAACGTGTTAGCATCTAAGAATAAGTATTGAAGAAGATCATCCTTGGTGAAGTTATATAAGATTTCAAAACTGATGTTTATGAGTATTTCTCTTTAGGGGGAGGTAAATGAAGAAATATTAAATTAATGCTAGAATTAATATATCAATTAGAATCAAATCTAACTACTATAAAACATTCAGGAAGATCATGTTATTGAAATATAAATGTTTTTCTAAATCTCTCTTCCTTTGTTAATAAAAAAATATTGAATAGAAAGGGGTTGTAATTGAATTAATCAAATACATAAGAAATTTGTTTCTTCTAAATAAATGATGATTTTTTTAACCTTTCTGTAGGATGCATGAATGGGGTTCACGCATCATTTATAAACTTCATAAAGGATGCGTGAACCCTATTCACACATTTATCGTTTCTAGGATGCGTGAACGGGGTTCACGCATCCTTTGAAGATGGGATAAAGGATGCGTGAACCCCGTTCACGAATCTCTATGCACCGAAGATGCGTGAACGGGGTTCATGCATCTGGAGACCCATTTTTAAAAAAAATCAAACCTTATCCATTTTCCATAAAAAAAATTAAAACCCATTACTAAAAAACCCTTCTAGATTGGTAGTGGAGTCGGTAACATGGTGGTTGCATAAGTAATCATCATGACTCAACGACTTCATGGCAAGGGATGCGAGTGGTGCATGCAACCGAGTAGGGTCAGGTGACGACCTCTGAGCGTGGAGGTGTAGTGGTGTTAGGTAAAAATTGGCTGGTGAGATCTGCAGTGGTTAGGAAAGTGGGGAGGTGTCAGATTGGGGTCATTCACAGCTGGAAAGGAGTGTACAGTGGTGCTGGTCATGAAGGGAGGGTATCAGTGAAGTTGACCTATGGTGGTCGGGATCTTCTCAGGGAGATGCTGATTTGAGTGGGAGGGCATTCAAAAACCTGGATCTTCCTGAAGGCAGAACCGTGGTGGGAAAAGGGTGGCGCTGGAGAAGGAGTGGTGTCTAGTGTGGAGGGAAGAGGGGACCACGCATGGCTAGGGAAAGAGGACAGCCCTGGCTTGCTTCGCACGAAGGAAGTACGGTTGAAGGATGGTGGTCACCATTGTAGGTAAACGGGAGGTGCCTCTGGAGGCTGTTGTAGCCTTGGATCTGTGACCAATGAGGGAGGCATGTGTGTAATAGGATAAGGGATTCCCACATACCCCTTTCTTTTTAATAAACAAAATTTTTTTCATTTTTTTAAATTAGTCAAGCCGCATGTTTGACATTTCACAAATTGTTTCCCTCTCTTTGTCTCATAACCAGATAGCAGTCACCCGCCTATGTTTCCAAAAACCACTTTACTAGGATGGAAAAATTGTTTTTGTTTTTTTATTGAACTGATTTCCACATATGGCGTGGAAACAATAGGGGTCACCGAAAAACACTGTTCCGACCATCACTGGCCAGAATGGTGAGGCTCACCAAAATTATTTTTTCCAACTTCCTTTGGGTATATTAGTCACATATAAAATATATATGTACTTGAAAATTAATACCCTCAAAAATTTATTTCAAACCACATTAAAAACTTTGAATGGTCGTAACTAGGTCATCTGATGTTGAATTGACTCGACATCTACGGCATTGAGACCAAAATGATGCCCTCTTCAAAATTAATGTAAATTTAATTTTTTTTTACTTGAAATTTTCAAAAAGCTCTTAAACATCAATTGAAGGTACTAAGGTGCGCATACAGAGCCAGTGGGTTGGGGATTTAAAAAATTTCACCAAATATTTATGTAAAAACACCATCGTCGGTGAAGCGATGCCCTAGTTAAAGCCTGAGGACCTCGGGTGAAGAATTTTAAGCATAAAAATAAACCATAAACACCTAGTTTTATCTGAAGTCATGCATACATCATCTACTCATCACCGGTGATTGTTGCTTGAATAATACAAATTCAAATTCCTCTAGATCATCCACATGCACTTCAAAAAAAATTAGGAGTGTCGGTCATCAGATTTTGGGTTCTAGCACGGAGGTCTGACGACACCTTCGACACCCCAATGATCACTGCATCAACGCTCTTATGATGGGAGAGGGAGAACTCAATCTAATCACCTAGATTGAGATATTCACTCTCTAGAAAGTGGGATATAAGAGAGAATCTCTCAATATCTCTCCATGAATAGTCGCAGGTGAGATAATTTCTCCTACTATTTATATTGTGTTATGAAATTACTCGAAAAAGGCTCCTCGGCCCTGAATATTTTTACACACTATATAAATGATGTATTATGACTATTGTACTGATTTATAAATATCATTTATATTTTTATCACTTTCTTGTAATATAATAAATATATTACATGATAAAACTCGAGACATTAACTCAACTCATCATTCCTGAAAATATTAAATTAACCCTGAATATTTCAAACTAATATTTGTTCATATAATATTTTACATGTATTTACTTTAAAACTTATAAATAAATTTAATAAATAAATTCAATGTCAATTATTCTTAACATGAATAATATGAATTTATTTATCACTTTAGTGATCATAAATCCTTGGACAAATCTCAGACCCTAGTGGTAGGTCCTACCATGTCCTATATACCTATTCACTAGAATAGAGCAGATTATTGAATATGCTATTGTGTGTGACACTCTAGGAACTTATCTCAATAGTAGTGAATGTTATTAATAGACCAAGAGAAAAATATAATAACCCATCATGGTCCCTGAAAAGATAAGGAGTGGTCATAACAACAACAATCAACCTAAAATCACACATTGTGTAGTATAATATCTTTGTCTTTGGATATCTCATAAAGCAGGATGCACACTCATGTCATCATCCTTTATTGCCTTATTATTTTTTGATATAATTGGATGGATTTACCTTCAACTACCATGGCCATGGATTTATGAAGATATTACCATCCTGGTCAACTTGGCATAAGATATATTACTTCCTAAACTTGAAAACAAAAAAATATATCTTGATCATTCAACCATTTCCATACCACCAATGATGCACCTAACACAAGCTACCTCACTGCGACTTCAATATCATGGTTTTTTCCTTGTATCAAAGTATGCGGTCAAATTGAACACATTGATAATGATCTCAATTCAGGAGACCAATACACATGTCCATAGATAGGAACATCCAATGACACCCAAAACATGTGGTGTTTCTATTGGTGGGTTTTTCCTCATGATCTCAACTACTAGAGGTCACCAAGTGTGAAATTCATGAGAAAAATACTCTTATGAGCCCCAAGTACCAGATAGTCAAACATCTACTATATCCAGTCATTGTCATGTATCTAGACCATTTGACATATGTATAAGATTAATTTTATAGTATCTCGAGGTTCTCATTATAGCCTGGGATCTGCTATAACCTTTTGATATGAAAAATAATCTATAGAAATTACCATTCAACAGCGGGTGCGAAAATTTCTACACTATAATGGTAAGTGTACATCATTCATATCTCACTGTATACATGAAATGGTTACCAAAAACTACTGTATAGTTGGGTCTAGGGAACCTACTATTACAACATGAAGGACCTGTAAAATAGCTCTGAGATGATCAACATTATCCTCCTGTGACTTTGAGTAAATCAGGATATCATCAATGAATACGATAATAAACTGGTCTAGGAACTCATAGATCAAGGAGTTCATAAGCCCCATGAACATGGCTGGTGTGTTCATAACACAGAATGGAATGACTATAAACTCGAAGTTCCTATACCTTCATCTAAAGGAAGTATTCAGGATATAGCTCTCATTCAACTAGTGATTTCCAAACTACATATCAATCTTAGATTACCAACTCACCCCTCTCATCTAGTCAAAAAGATCATATATACTTAGGTGAGTATAATGTTTCTTGACCATCACTCGATTTAACCTCTGGTAGTCTATACACAAGCTCATACTATCGTCTGCATTCTTGGATAAAAAAATAGAGCACCCCATGATGACACATTGGTTTGGATAAAACCCTTATTCATCAGATCATAAATATAAATCCTCATCTCTCATAACTTATAAGGTTCCATCTGATAAGGAGTCATCGAAATCGGAGAAGCACCAGGCTGCACATCTATCCTAAACTCAACATCACATCGAGGGGGGTGCATCACAACCTCCTTAATAAAAATATCTATAAACTACCCAAAAACCCTAGGGGACTCCACTATCCCAACGTCCACTGATTTTATCAACAACCTATCCATAAAATAAATAAGGGGATCCACACACTGACTACCCGCCTGATAACCATGCTCGCTAATGAAAACCACACACTAACTATCCACATTCTAAAACATGAATCTCCTACAGAAGTATTCAATAACAGCACATATGGAATACTACCAGTTTATTCCAATTTAAACATTGTATGGTTGTATCTATAGAAAGAAAATATCCCCATGGTACTGATGTGGTCCCATCATCAATCTATATCCCTAACACACATCAAACAAGTTGTTCTGGCCTCTGACTAGCATAGTCAACATCAGGGGAATAAAAATCCTCTCTACTTCTAGTCCCAGAGAATAGGCTAGAGAAGGTGCAATAAAGGAGTGTGAATATCCTGGATCAAATAAGGCATAAAAAATGGTACTAAACAAACTAATCGTACCTCTGAAGATTTATGACCCCTCTGGAACTGCTACCTCCACTATGTGCAATTGATCATGCCTAGATCCTCTACCTATCTATTTATGACCACCTCCACAACCATGCTCAGTTAGAGGTCCCTAAACACGAGGAACATCTTGAGATTGACCTCTACCTACTTCATATCTCCTCGGTGGAGCATAAGCCTGTTGCTCCTGCTGTTGTAACTGTTTCAATAGAAACTATTGTTGAGGTTGGTGTTGAACCTATATACCTCCACCAAACTAATATTGGCGAACCACTAGGCACTAGTTATGGTGATGGACATGAACCCCACAACCAAAACATAGTGGAACAAAGATCCTAGGAAAAGTACAGAAACCACTGGCCCTAAAAGGATGGAAAGGAAGTTGCTAATTTTGATTCCCTAGTGGTTAAAACCTCGAAGGTCCTGGCACCTGAGACCTTCCACTAACAACTCTGCTCCTCAAGAAACCCTATCGGTTCCCCTATCTTGGTAAACCTCCTTGTGAGTGCATCTACTTGATTGCCTCCTCCTTCTTCCAAACCTTCAAATAAGTTGAAACATAAAAGGAGTAACTATATACTAGATAAAAGGACAGAGTGCCTCCTCAAGGTATCTCACATAAGACTCTTCATCTGGAAAAAGATATAAGGAAAAACACAAAAGGTCCTTGAAATTGATTCTTAACTCCTACACTAACATGTTCCCCTGTGAAATAGAAAGAACCTTTTGCCTCTTCATTGCCTTCATGGTTGACGAAAGGAACTCTCCTTATAACTCTTTTTGAAATTCAATCCACAAAATATATGCTTCCTTCCACTCTCCCAGATACAGTGTTCACCAGTAATGTACAACTCCATGTATCTAACCGACTTCCAAAGGAACCCAATACTTCATCGAGGCCTGGATCAAACTAAAAGTGATCTCGATCTCCTCCAGCCAACTCTTTGTCTCCACATCTAAAACACTTCCCTCATACTTCCCCAAATACTTCCACTGAAAATCACACAATCACCTCTTCCAAGCCTCAACCTCATCTACCATATCAAACCTACAACGATCAACTGGATTAGCCTAATGAACCTCAACTTCCTAAACCACAGACGGATGATGAATAGGAGCCATAACTAAAAAGAAAATAAGAACTTCTTAAGCCCGGTAGTATAAAATTTCATTTAGATTCATTTAGATTCATTTTAATTCACTTTATTTATTTTAACCTTCCCAAAATAACCTAATTTAAATAATAAAATAAGTAATCATGATGTGTGTACCTCTCCTAAGTCTCTACCCTGTAAACAGGTCCACCTCACTTGGTCATTCAATAAGCTCAGATTCCATGCAGTGGATCACGGGGGCCCTAAAATCTCATGTCCTAGATGGTCTATCTAGCCTATATAAGGACAACTGGAACTAATGACACACCAACCCATGCAATATTTACTATGTCTAACTCTAAATCTATCGTATCTCTCAACCATCACCTCTGATACTACTATGTCACAACCCCCTCCCTCCAAAGATGCCACAATGAGGGGAGAGAGATAATGACCCTTGAGTCCCACCTCCAGTAGTACCTAGGTTGGTGACTAGCATTGAGGGTATAAAAATCTCATGTATGGGAGGCATTACCCTCTATATTAATGTAGGATCAGTAGATAAGATGAATCATACACAAATAAATTCAAGAAATAATATAAAGTAAATCCAAAATCCATCCCACAATGCATGTATAACTAAAACTAATACAAGTAAAAGTCTCTGATGTAAATATCAAAAAACAAAGCTAAAGTAGTAACACAACAACTTTCTAAAGGTCTGAGCTAGTACTATCCATCACATTCCATAAATTCCTCCTAGAAACCTGAAAACATTTTATATATGTAGGGTGATCATATAAGTATACTTAGTAGGAAAAACCAAAGCCACTCATTCACATGTGAAAGAATCGTATTAATGCACCCATGAGAAAATAGTAAAACCAACATCACCTAAACAGGTCGACTATCCATCATAACCTCACCAAGGAACACTCGCCAAATAACACAATCCAAGTAATATAATATAACAAGAATCACATTGATAAGGGTACCCTGCACCACTTTCATGTTGGTATGTCACTCTCACACCCCAAAATCATACGTCCTGGTTCTCCCATCTCTTTTGTATACCACACCACACCACAAGAACATTCATAACATATCTTTCCCAAAAACACCTAGGCTACATCACATCTCACCCGAAGACACCTGGGATCACTGCCCTACATCACGTCCACATCACATCTCACCCGAAGACACCCAGGCTATGTTACATCTCACCTGAAGAAACATGGTCTCACCATCCCACAAGCATGGCCACATCACATCTCACCCGAAGACACATGGGATCACCATCCCACAAGAACAACCACATCACATTTCACCCAAAGACACCTAGGATATCACAACCACTATCTAGTGCACTAACAAACCTCTGTCCATCATAGCCTGTGAAATACCTACCTTTTATATAAGAGAGGGGGGAAGATAAGGTAACCATCCATCTATCCACCTCACCATATATCAGGAAAAACACCCCCCATGTGACTATGTGGGTGTTGTCATATAGTGCTCGACATGGGTGGGATTAATATAGAAATCAAAAAAGAATATAAAAGTATATACACATAGCCACACACAATCCCAACCTATGGGTTCACAACAAAATGATAACCAACTCACAAAAACATTGTCACTTTGTCTTCCACCTATAAATGAATAAACACCATGCAAGTCACAAACCATGTCACACCACCAACCAATTCCATTATTAAAACCATTCATTTCATTATTAATCATCATACACATTTAACCACACAAACCGTCATTTATTTATTAATTATCTATTTCCATCACATTAACCGAACTGAACCCCAACCATTTCAATCATTATTAAACAAGTCATTTGTTTCATCACTACCTGGTCATCTAGCACAAATCAACCACACATTACACATAACTCAACATTCCCATCGTACCATCACCTCACCGCTTTAAAAGAACAACCAAACAACCACCATCTTACCACCCCAAAATCATGGTTATTAAAGCATTTCGCCACCCTAAAAGCATGACCAAACAACCACCACCTTGCTGCACCAAAAGCATGGCTATCAAACCATCATCCCCACATGTCCCAACCACACGTCAATCACACATCGCTACCCCAAAAGCATGTCCACACATCACAACAAATCAAAATCTATTTTAAAATTTTAAAAAGGGGATTTTATCACATTTCAATTTATTTTAGGGTCATTATCACACAATACATAATCCCAGGGA
The DNA here is from genome assembly GCA_963277665.1 of Viscum album. Classification (NCBI taxonomy): domain Eukaryota; kingdom Viridiplantae; phylum Streptophyta; class Magnoliopsida; order Santalales; family Viscaceae; genus Viscum; species Viscum album. The sequence continues at coordinate 509,781,467 of OY728136.1, read as the reverse complement.
AACTATTTCATTAGGAAAATATAAGAAGTTAACCAATTTTCCATTTTTAGGGTGATATCACAACAATCACAACAAACACATCAGTCATATCACATATCATCTAGTGCAAAAAAATCCACCAACAGCCACAATTTTTAGGGGGGGCATCAAGCTTGTACAATCCATCATATCACAATAATATAAAAGTTGTAAAAGCATGTGAAACATTCACCTTTACACTTTTAATTTCAATTTAACCAATTATTTATCTTTGATTAAGCTAACACAACTATAACCCATAGATAAACATGAGTAAACCCCTCCCACATGATACAAAATAAAGAGAAACAAGGGATTCCCTACCTCAAATAATCCTTGCCAACTCGTTGTGCACCGTAGGGAGAAGAAGAAATGCCTACAAACCACAACCGCACACAGGAAACCACAGATCAACCTACAATGCACCCAAATATAATCAAAATGCATACTAACTCACAAACCAAACCAAAACAACATCATAACAGTGAATACCCAATAGAAAACAAGAGGAAACTAACCAAGAAAAAGGAAGAGCTTGTCATCGATCATCAATGGACAACCATTGAAACCAAAGGATAAAACAAGGGAGAAGAGGGCTAGAAGATCTCCTCAAGGTGCCTAGGGATAATCCAAAATGAAAGAGAAGAAGGTGTGGCTGAATAAATAAAAATTTGGTTGAGAAAAGAACTTAAAACCTAAAATCTCATAGGTTTCACAGCGTGTAATCCTTGGGTTTTCCAAAATTTCTACTTTTCACCGAAAAACACATTGCCTCGGAGGATTTTACCCCTGAATTTATTACATGTTGTGAATCTCACTTACACAACATGTACCTTTTTCATAGGCTACTCCTTAGCCGCATAAAAGTTTTGAACCACCTAACTACACGAGCCATGAACCACCATTACACATCGTGTAATATATTTACACAGTGTGTATTTCCCGCAACAGCTCTACTGCAGCTCCAACCTCCACAGAAAACTCCAAGAACCTCCCCCAAACACCTTGAACCACCAAAAATGGCAAAGAAATGGGTCAAGAAGGCATGGAACCTTACAATTTTAGTTATTTTTGTAGTATAAACCTGCTAGGTAAGGTGTATCAATGCCTAACATACTTGTTCTAGTCTACTCTCCTAGAAAATTGGGGTTTCCTTGTGTGTTTCCCCCTTCATGCTCAAACCATAAAAATCCATTTCAATTGCATACCACACTAAAACATGCCAAAGCACAACATTTCCAACCATTTACAAGAGGGGGAAACCAATTCCAAATCATAACACACACCAATCACCTTGAAAAAACCATTTACACGCGCAAAAAAAAAGTGATCATTAAAAATAGAAGAAAACTTATTAAATTTGTCAAATAATAGTACAACATGAAACCACCTACCTTTATTCTTAAAACTAAGAACCAATTGGAAACTGTAAACCAAGAGGACAGGGGACCCTATGGGAGCAAGAACAAACTGTAAACATCAAGACTTGCACCTTACGGTTCAGATTAGACAAACCCTAGGTCACCACAACCATCGAGTGGGAAGAAACTTAAGAAATGAGGGGGGAAACATCAAGGGGATAGGAGAGGATTCACTTACATGAGAGTTTTGTAGAGAACCTAAGCAAGATCCACCCAAATTTGATGAATATAAATAAATATTACTAAATATTAATAAATATTACTAAATATTAATACATATTAATACATATTAATAAATATTAATGAATATTAGTAAATATTAAATAAATATTAATAAATATTAAATTGATATTAATTTATATTAACTGAATATTAATAAATATTAATATATATTAATATATATTCATAAATATTAATTAAATATTAATGAATATTAATGAATACGAATAAATATTAATAAATATTAATTAAATATTTGTATATTTTAATATATATTAATTAATATAAATAATTATTTATAAATATTAATAAATATTACTAAATATTATTAAATATTCATATATATTGATATATATTGATAAATATTAATAAATATTAGTAAATATTTATAAATATTAATAAATATTAAAGCCCATTTCATGGCCCAGAAGGCCCATATTTTTTTCCAAAGGCCCTCCGATGAATAGTACTGTTACAGTACTCGAGCTACTACAATACCTTCTATAGTGCCCACCACCGCTACAGTTCATCGGTATTACAGTTCCACCACTGCTATAGTTCTGATACAATGCTGCTACAATGTTGATACAATAGTATACATATAATAGGTTTTAAACCCCCATCCTTGATGCAATATTATGAGGTGCTTACCACTACGTCAAATACTAACTACGTTTAATACTTGTTAATATTCATGAATATTTATTAATATCTCTTAATATAAATATATATATTAATATTTATTTATATTTATTTAATAATTATTAATATTTAATTAATATTTATTAATATTAAAGTAATATTTATTTAATATTTTTCAATATTTAATAAATATTTTTAAATTTTTAAATAATATTTATTAATATTTATTTATATTCAGTAATATTTATTAATTTTTAATGAATATTTTTATATTTTTAATTAATATTTATTAATATTTATTAAAATTCCTTAATATTTACTAATAATTATTTAACATTCATTAATTTTTAGTAATATTTTTTAATAATTATGAATATTTAATTAATAGTTATGAATATTTATTTAATATTTATTTAATATTTATTTAATATTTATTTAATATTTATTTAATATTTATTTAATATTTATTTAATATTTAATTGATATTTATTCAATATTTATTTGTATTTAATTAATATTTACTAATATTTATTAATATCTGTTAATATTTATTAATATTTACAAATATTTATTATTATTTATTATTATCTATTAATATTTGTTAATACTTGTTAATATTACTAATATTTATTAATATTTATTAATATTTATCAATATTTATTAATATTCATTAACATATGTTGAATATCTATTTAATAAATATTATTAATTTATTTTATATTTATTTATATTCATTAATATTTATTAATATTTATTAATAGTTAATCAATATTTATTTGTGTTTATGAATATTTATGAATATTTATTTAATATTTATTAATATCTCATTAGTATTTATAAATATTTATTAATATTTAATTAAGATTTATTGATATTTTATTAACATCGAGGAATTTTTTATTAATATTTATTGATATTTATAAATATTTAATTAATATATATGACTATTTAATTTATTTTTATCACTTTTTATCTAATATTGAAGTAATATTTATTTATATATATATATATATATTTGTTTATTTATAAGTATATTTAGTAATATTTATTAATATAAAAATATGGTAGGAAGAGTGAGGGGGTTCACTCTTCCTTAAGAAATTCTACATAGGAAGAGTGAACCTCATTTACTCTTCATAGTGGGTTCATGCTTCTCCTAATCCCTTTTCAAAAATATGTACAACCCTAACATTTTTTTTGTTTTTCTTTACTTTAAAACCCATTTAAAAAAACCTAGGTTCCTAAATTTGGATGTGACACCATCAGGATTTGATGTGATTATGACATTCTCACTGATGACCAGCCCCATATATGAGGGATTGTGATCATCTCCAGTTACCATTTTATCTAGATATTCCAGCACACCTCTAGAATTATTACATGTGTCCGGATTTATTTTCAGTCATCTAATGAATTGTGTAGGGCATTCCCCATATTTCAATTTATATATGGGTTTCCCTTTTGTGAGGCAAAACCCTTAGACGTGTTGATTTTTTTCTAAGGTGACTCCGGTGACAGCAATGACTATGATGACTCTAGCAAACTTTGGCAATGAATTCAGTGACTCTGACGACTTCGAAGACACCGACATCTCCATCAAACATAGTGTTGTGTTTCCCAAAAAACTCCTCCAATGCAAAGGCACGATTCTTCTTCCCCGAGAACTGTGGTGACTCCAATGGTTCTTAGTCTCATTTCTCGACACTTTTTTTATAGAAAACAGGCACCAGTGGAAAAAGAAGGTGGCGTGGCTTATATATTTCTACTAAAACGTGAATTTTCCTTATCAATGAGAAATCTATTTTCCATTTCAGAAAAACTAAATGTTATCTTGTTATAATTCCTTTCTTAATACAACTCTCTTATTTTTAGTTTTCTTTAAATGTTGTATGTCTATAATTTTCTAATTCTAAAATCAGCTATTTAGTTTTAGAATCCACCACATCCTATGCGAACATAGGAAAAAAATTTACTCTTTTACTGAGGAAAGTTCCATTGGAAATTCCACTAGAGGTTTCACTGAAACCTCTATTGGAAATTCCACTAAAATTTATACTGCAAGTTCCACTGCAAGTGCCACTGGAAATTCATTTGTGTATGTTTTTTACATGGAATTCACTCTAACTTCCAGTGCATGTTACACTAGAACTTCCAATCCTATTCTAGGAATATTACCTTATGTTTTGACTGAGACATGTACTTTAATTTTTGGAATCCACAAACAAACATGTTTTCTATTATTCTCTAATTTTTGTATGATCAAGGGGATAATTGTTCTATTGTTTCCCACTGGAACTTCCAATGAAATTTTTAGTGGAACTTCCACTAGAACCTCTAGTGGAGCTTCCACTGGAACCTCAAGTGGATCTTCTACTGGACCTTTCAGTAGAGCTTCAACCATAGCTTCCACTAGAATTTATAATCCTATTATACTATATTACAGTGAATTTTTTATAGGAATCGGGAGGGAATTGTTCTATTATTTTCCCACTGGAACTTCCAATGGAGAATCTGTTAACTCTATTTTTTATCTATATATTGATAGGTTTTTATATATGAATTCATTGAATATTAATTGATTAAATTTGAGTTTCATGGAAGATATTCATGTGTTGTGTATTCTTATGTAGGACCAATATTTGGTGAAATATGAAGGAAAACTTGTAAATTGAGGAAGATAAAGGCACTTCACACTACGTCGCAAAGTGGCGTGATGTGAAAATGACTTTATAACAAAATTGATATTGAATATTGAAGCCAAAGAGACCAAGAATATACTGAATGAAGGTTTTCCCATGATGTTGGATGCTCATGGGAGTTTTTAGAGGCACAAGACTGAAGAATTGAAGAAAAATAAAGCTTTTGGAGCTGGAAAACACTTTACACATCATGTAATCATTACACTTTGTGTCAATTTACAAGTCATGAACCATTTACAGGACATGAAGAATAAGATAAGAGATCCTAAATTGATATTTGCATGTTTTGTGGCATGACAGATATGTGTCACGTCGTGAAAATTCCAAAAAAAATCTAGAAAGGTTTTTACATCGTATAGAATGTTTTGAAGGTTTCAAGGACCGAATATTACACATCGTATAAGTTTACATGACATGTAAGTAACAAATAGATTAGAAAATGAGTATTTTTAAGGTATCTTTGATGGGAGTTAATTCCTTTGACCCCTGAACAACTATTAAAGGCTATAATTTACCCATGGAGGCTCATTAATGACATGAAGGCTTATAAAGAAGGAGTTCGGCCAAGCGATTCATTCATTCCATTCCAAGATTGGGGTGCGACCACCAGGAGGATTTCGTAGGGTTTTGACCTGATGTTATTTGAATATAGGTTTTATTTATGCTTTATTGGTTTCCTTTTCTTTACTTAATGAGTATTTAATGTTTTCTAGTTTAATTTTAATATCCCTCTTTTATTTAATCTCTTTCTCATTCATTCATCCATTACTATGTTCTTCATTGTTTCTCTGTTCAAGTTAGATTTTAATAGATTCTCTATTTTTTAAATTGTAGATTTCCTTGTTTTGAATCATTTAATCAGTATATCAATCATTCCATCTATTTCCCTATCTTTAATCAATTCCATCATGTGCGAATAATTCGATTAGAGTTAGCGGTTGAGAGTAATGGTGGTTTGAACCTATTGAACATCTAAGATCGAAACTGGGTAACCCTATGGCTAGAAACCAGGTTTAGAACAATTTCAAATCTCATTCTTGTGCATTATCCCTGACCATTGGAGGTGAAAATTGAATAACCATGACCTAGTTCAAGAAGATAAGGGTAGGTCTAATAGCCTATAATTATTTCTACCTATAATCCAAGATTCTTGTTCTTAGGTTGTAAATTACACTGGACCAAGTAGTCTTTTCTAGATTTGGTTGATTGAATTGGATAGACCAAGGTCAATTCATGTCTTTTTCACCACTTTACAACCTACACCATATGTCTATACCAAGTTATATTGAGTAGTAACCTTTTCCTATAACTTGAAATTGACCATGATCCCTTCTTGTCTTTCTTTCTGCATTTTATTTTGTGTCAGTTAATTAGTTTAATAAAATCAATTGTAACTGTAGTGACCAGACCTTTGGTCAAGAATTGTCTATTGTGTTCCCTTCTCTTTGTGGGATAAACCCCATGATTCTACTTTACTATGCCTTTATAGTTAGCGGTTTTCAGGATAAAATAAATTTGTGTTTTGATTAGACCTGAGGGAAATAAAGACGCCCTTTGGTCTTGTCTGCTTCCACATGAACTTTTAGTGAATATTTAACTATAGCATCCATTGGAACTTCTAGTCCCATTCTTAAATTATGACTGAAACCTATACTGTAATTTGTGCAATCCACAAAAAAATTCTATATTAAACTAGATTTTTTATAGGATTTAGGAGGGAATTTTTATGTTCTTTCCCCACTGAAACTTTCAGTGGACCTTAAACTGGAAGTTCCAGTAGAACTTGTAGTCCTATTCTACCTTAAATTATGACTAAAACCTGTACTTAAATATATGTAATCCAAAATTAATATGTTTTCTATATTTAACTAAAAAATTTATAGTATTCATGAGGAAATTGTTCTGTTCTTTCCCCATTGGAAATTCCAATGGATCTTACACTAGAGATTCCACTGGAACTTCTAGTGAAACTTCTTGTACTATTCTAACTTAAGTTATGAATAAAACCTATACTGTAATTTGTGAAATCCCCCCAAAACATGTTTTTTATATTGAACTGAACTTTTTATAGGAGTGAATTGTTTTTTCTTTCCCCATTGGAAGTTCTCGTGGATCTTCTACTAGAATATCCACTGAAACTTCCAAAGGAACTTGAATTTGTGTTCTACCTTAAGTTATGACTGAAATATCTACTGTAATTTTTGGAATAACCAAAAAAATATATTTTATATATTTTAATTAATTTTTTATAGGATTTGGGAGGTAATTTTTTTGTTCTTTCCCCACTGTAACTTCCAATGGAACTTTTACTTGAGATTCCACTGGAACTTACACTGTAACTTTCAGTAGAACTTCTAGTACTATTCTACCTTAAGTTATGATTAAAACATGTATTTTATTTTTTATAATCCCCAAAAACATTTTTTTTATATTGTACTAGAATTTTTACAGGAGGTAATTTCTCTTTTCTTTCCCTACTGGAAGTTCCAGTGGAGATTCCATTGAAACTTCTAGTGAAACTTGTAGTCTTATTCTACCTTAAGTTAGAACTGAAATCTGTACTGTAATTTATGGAATCCCCAAAAAAATGTTTTCTATCTTGTAATGTAATTTTTATAGGATTTAGGAGGGAATTTTTATATTATTTCCCCACTGGATCTTCCACTGTAGATTCCACTAGAACTTCCACTGGAGATTCCATTAGAACTTCCGCTAGAGATTCGACTAGAACTTCCATTGGAACTTCTAGTAGAACTTTCAAACCTATTCTAACATAATTTATGACTGAAACCTATACTTAAATTTTTAGAATCCCTACAAAAAAATGTTTCTTATATTGCACTAAACTATTTATATGAGGTAATTGTTTTGTTCTTTCCCCATTATAAGCTCTAGTGGAGCTTCCACTAGAAGTTTTAGTAGAGGTTATACAGAAACATCTACTGGAACTTCCACTAAAACTTATAGTTGAACTTATAGTCCCACTTTACCTTTATTTATGACTGAAACCTATACTATAATTTTTGGAATCCCCAAAAAAAATTCTATATTAAACTGAAATTTTTACAAGATTTTTGGGGGGGATTGTTTTGTTTTTTCCAATCCTATTATAAGTTCTGTGATTTTTAAGGAAAATTTGTTACTTTCAATTTTTAAGTGTGAATTTTAGGTCAAATATGACATATTTACACAAATTTATACAAGAAATCCAACCACATTTAAAATATGGTCATATAATTTCATTGTGGATAGTCCTTTTGGAATATGTTTAAGTAATTTATATCCAATAATATATTGGAATTGGATTGTAAGAAATTAGATAGTTTTGTTTTTTATGTACTCGATAACTATGATTCCTCAAAAAATACTTTTTGAATTGGTGGTGTGGAAAGACAATTTTGTGAAGGTGATGTCCAAAGGATGTTCAAGATAACTAAAATAAAATTAAATGGGAGACTGTTATTCTTTCAAGACTACAAAGGCACCATTATATATATATATATTTGGAAAATGTGTTATATTATTAACATAGAAGGCAATAAAAACAGTTCTTTTTGAAGTTATAATGAGAAATGAAGCATAATATTATGTTGACACAACAATACTTCTTTGTTTTTACACTTTTACTACTATGTTTTTACCTAATATGAGTTCTTACTTGAGTTGTAGTTTCATTTTTTATGTGGATAGTTTGATAGACATGAGAACACTAAAGTGTTCTCATGAAATCCACCAATAATTTATGAATTATATTAAATAATTTCACAAGTAGTGGTAAAATATTATGGAGGATATTATCGCATTACTGGTATAGATTGAAATTTATTTTTACTTATATGTGGAATTCGTTTTCATAGAATTGTTATTGTTGTAGTATTGGTATTGTGAAGAAAGAGGAATACTAAAAGGAAATGAAAAATCTGACAATCTACCTTTCATGAAATAGTGCTTGTAAGATTTTGATGTTGTTGTCAAGAATCTAAAGATTCAACAAGTAGCAGCTAGTGGGGTAAGCATTGTTATTAAAATCTTAATTTAATGATTTTATCAGCACATGGTTATCTAAAATGAAAATTATTACAAATATAGAAACATGAATAAGGTGATAAGGAGACAACAACTGCTAAGGAATATGGTGTTTCAAAGCAAAAAAATATGGATGGAAAGGATAGAATAAAATTTCTTGAAGAAGAAAATTGAATATTGAAAAAGAAAACTAGAGACCATAGAATAAAAATTTAGGAAACAAGCTGAAAATTTTAAAAAATTGAAGCTATTGATAAGTGACAACCCCAATAAAGAGGCAATAAGAATAGAAAATTTCATTTTTAGAGAATAAGTAACCCCTATTTTAATGGAGATAAACCATATAACAGGTCCCAATGAAACTGGGATCCAATATGAGGTAGAACACCTGGAAGAATCTATTGAAAAAACCACATCTCTCCCAAATAGTAGCCAAGATGAACTGCCAGAAACATATACTCAACAAACTAGATCATTGATTGGAAATGCAAAGTCAAGATCAAGAAAAGAAAATAATTTGGATTCAACATATGTTTATGAAACTTGAACTATAATAATAAGAGCAACAACAACACAATCAAAATTAATATAAGATCCAACTATGATACAAAAAACCATCAACCTAGCGATTATTTCACAGAAATAAGAACATAGAAGGGTTACTACAGGGCTGGATATCATACTAAAATAGGTCAGGTAGAGTTAGTGACTCCAAATAAAAGACTATGAGCACCTTGAGAATATTAAAGAGTTAGATACCACCCGGTATGTTGTTAGGACCAAAGGGAATTAACCACCCTTAATTTAAATTTTTCTATTAAATCCCCCTTAACTGTACATGTTTTCTTATAAATAATTGTTTTCATTCTATAGTGAATGTGTTTGAAAATATGAAAACAATTTATATTCAGTAGCAATGGATGATATTTTCTCTCTTTTCAAAAAAACAATGACAAGTAGTAGAGTGAGTTTTTTTTTTAACCAAGATTATTGTAAAATAATATTCAATTAGTGTCACATCCTATACTCCTTTTTAATGATATTTGGTAACAGATGCATATAGTCAAATAATAAAAAACAAGTATGAGATGGGGAAGAAAACTATAATTTTTCTAGATAAGTTAACAATTATTACAAATGCTTCCATGGTGAGTATATAATTATCTATATTATTTAAGTTGAAAATTTAATAATAAATAGTTGGTATAACATTATTCATATTTACATGGAATAATTTAGGGTAAACAAAATTATACAAATATTGGTAGAGAAACTAGTTAAAGATGCACTACATTTGAATAGAAAATTTTCATCCCCATTAACACTACAAATGTACATTGGACATTTCTCATTTTTAATATGAATAAAAAATATATGAGCCACTAAAATTCAATGTAGCCTCAGTTGGGTGGTGGTGGACATGATATTTATCCAAAGGATGCATTAGTAACTGTACATTTTCTCTTCTTTGAAATGAAATTCATTTTAAAATAAACCAAATGATATGATAAATTGTGTTCAACTTTCCATGATTAAAGAAAGAATTTATCAAACAAGTCATCAATAAATGGAGCCCTGATTACTTGGAAAAGACTGCTCCCACATTCATTGCAGAAGATACTCCTCAACAAGGTGACGTAATATTCGATTGCACAATAATATTTTTTTATCTTATGGATAATTTGGAAATAGATCACTCATATATGAAGAATTAATCCCAAAAATAATTTGATGACTTGTGACTTTATATGGAACACTTATTATAATATCTTGTTACCCATTTTAAGGTAATCCCCTTCCCTTTACTTGTTTTCCTCATTAGTTGGTTGTGTCTTGGGGTTCCTAAGGATGAATAACTTTTTTTGTGGAAATGAATTAGATTTTAGGGATGGATGTTTGTTTGAATTAATGGATTCTGGGTATAAATGTGTTAATGGATTTGTAGGGTTCTTCCCAAGTCTAAAGAACACATGAGGTGTTTTTAAGTTTTTGTGTAAGAACCTCAATATTTCTACTGTATGTTGGGAAATTACACAGTGTGTATGGTGGTTACACAATGTTTACTTGGTCTCCAGACACAAGTCATGAACTATTTACATAGTATGAAAATGTTACATGATGTGTAATAATAAAAGGTCAGTTTTTAATAAAAAGGTGATGGGTTTTTCAGTGTACTTGATCGTTGTGGATTACACGATGTGTAAAGGAGTTACACATAATGTGACTATCAGGGGGTCGGATTTTAGGGTGTCTCTCATCTGAAATTTTATTTCATTATCTCATATCTATCTTGTATCTCAACCTAGAACCCTTATCTGGTGATTTTTGGAGTCTCCATTTGATCCATATTGATTTGTTTAGCGATTGATCATCGTGGTAGTTGGTTTGTGTCTCTCTGAACAAATTTTTGGTATGATATTATTCTGAGGGCTATTTCCTTTGTTGGTGGTGGTGTGGCGGGTGTGTTTTCTTGAGGTATACATTGTTTTCTCTTCTTTTCCAACCCTTTTTGTAAATCAGATCAATTATAAGATATGTAGATTTATTCTAGGGCCTCTGTTGTCACCATTGTGTTCTCTTATTGGTGGATCCTTTGTGGGTACGTGAGACCTTGAGTTTTTAGGTAATTGGTTTCATCTCTAGACTGTGTTGATGAATTGTATTGATCATATTTTTATAAAGTGATTTATAAATAAATTTGGCATGATTGTTTTGTGTGTGTAAATGAATTTGTGAAAAAAGGTGGGTTTTCCTTAGTTTTTTGGTAAATGGAAAAAGGTGTATTTTCAAAGCATTCAAATGGTTTATGAAATTAATCGCATGAGATACCTTGGGTACGTAAGTGGAAGTTTTATCTTAGGTCCATCATCTATATTAGCGTCGGGAGGTTAGATCATGGTGGTATTCTCTACTCCTTAGGATTTTTGTTCTAGGGACTTGTTCTTGACATTGTTGGGGGGTTCACTCATGGGGTGTTCCTTTGATCCATAGGCCCGCGTTCTAGGGACTTATTGTTCACTAGTCATTGTTGTGGTATGATTATTTTATTATCCTTACCTATTAAGTTCCTTGGCGTGATTTACCTATGCTTGGATTTACACTGATTTGTATATGATATGCATGATTTGGATTTTATTAAATGGAAAATGGAAAATTATTCTTGAAATTGATATACCTGCCTTTGTTTTGGAATTATAGGAAAAGGGAAATATTTACCATGCTTTGATACAACTATTTTACTGCTCATCATGATATGTTTTGTTTTAAATGAGCATACTTAGATTATTGTATAGAGACTTGTTATAGAACACCTGGGTAGGATCCTATTGAGCCTATTATCTCACACCTTGTTCACTTATTCAGTGGTGCATAGATCTTTGTATGTATTTTTGATGCAGTGAAAGGTAAGGCCCCATAATGAGGCGATGAGGTTTTTGGTTAGCTGATTTTGGGTAGCTGGTAGTGATATGGTGAGAGTCTTCCCACACTATCACATGGAGTAGTTAGTTTTTCTGTTTTGGTAGTCCTTTGTGGTTGGACTTGTACTTGGATACTTGTAGATGCTTTGAGTTTCTTAGTTTCAGTTATGAAATATATTTATCTTCCATTTTTTATCTCTGTCTTGTGTATATATGTGCCATTTTTTATTCAAGTTGGGTGAAATCATTCTCTCTGGTTCTTGTTTGATGCCTGGTTTCTAGTCGTCATCCCATGGGGATCGGGAACATCCTTCAATTATTTGGTGGGTTGGGTCGGGTACCAGTTTGAGAGGGTATTCGGGTTGGTTCGTTATAGTTTGGTATCATATGTGGTTTTCCTTAAAGAGTCCTTTTATTGGGATGTTTGGTAGACTGGAGATAGGATTGTCAAGACTTGAGAGGTAGATTGTGGGAAGTTTCTAGCCAACTCTTACCGTGATGAGACTCAAGTTACCATGGGATGTTGGGATGTGTGTCTCCTATTTTTAGTTCTTAATATTAATCTTATTTTTTATGGGTTTTCTAATTTGAATTGAGATTTTTATATTGCATGATCACTTATTCAGTTTCAATGTGTAGCATTATGCCTCTAAGATGTGTTATGTGAGTTCCTCAGGAGGGTTCAGTTGATGTTCCTCAAGGGAACCCTCTGATGAATCAGAACTTTATCATGGCTATCATGTGGGTAGTTTGTGTTATTGACCAGAATTTTCCGTAAGTTTATAACATATTTGTTGAGGTACCTCCAGGATCTAGAGGAGATAATGATTAATCATAGGAGTTTTTTTCATGAGAAGACACCATCCTTTAAAGGTATGAATGAACCTAAATAGGTGGAGGACTATCTTGACAAGATTTATGAGATCTTAGACTTCTTGGAAACACTTGAGAATATGAAGGTGAAGTGTGCATCATTCTGACTTGAGGTTCCTAGAAAGTGATGGTGGGATTCCATGGTACAATCTGATAAGCATGTGGTCTTAAACTAGAAGGGTTTCAAGACTCTCTTCTTCCATTAGTTTTTTCCAGAGTCATTGATGATGGATAAATTTTTGGAGTTCCTCTATTTGAATTATGGATAGCATATGGTGTCATCATACACCGATCAGTTTTCTAAGATGGTTTGTTTTACACCAGTGGTAGTGAAGAGTGACCAGCTGAAGGCCCAAAAGTACCCGTAGGGTTTGCAACCTGATATCAGATCGCATGTATTTATGTTGAATATTTCAACCTATATGGAGATATTGGATAGGTCTATGATGGAAATATGAATATGGAAGTCAAGGTTGGATATTCTACCCCTTATCTTCCACCTAGTGGTAGCTTCAGTGGAATCCTAGGGAAAAATAGGAAGTGACAGGATCATCACAGGAGTAGTGAAGGTGTTTCTCAGCAGCAGGCCTCTTCAGCACCTCCAGTTATGGCTAGTAGTGTGCATATGACTTACTATCAGTGTGTAAAGTTCAGGCACATGTGGGGTTCTTGACCTACACCAGTAAATATGTGTAATAGTAGTGGGCATTATAGTCATCTGCAGCGTTTCTATCAGGCTATGTCTACTCCTTGATATAGTCAAGGATCGTTGGCTCAAAAGGCTACTACGGCACAGTCAGATACTTCAAAGACTATAGGCCTCCAGCCATAGGCCTCAAGAGTGAATTTCCTTCATGTAGTAGGTGAGTTTCTAGTGGAAGTTTATGTGGGTCCAGTGACAGTGAGAGGTACCATCTTTATTATATCTTTAATAGAAATTGTTTTATTTGATACCGGTGTTTCCCACTCATTTATATCTGATCATTTCATTGATATTCTTAACCTTCCAACAAAACTCATTTCCTTTTTTATGGAGTTAGCAACAACTATTGAGAATAGTAAAGAGTGGGGGTTTCAGTGTCCTTCTTGTGCACTATCAATAGCTGATACGGAGTTATTCTGAGATTTTCTTATTCTCAATATGGACTTGTTTGACATCATCATCAAGATGGATTGGATCATTGCTCATCAATGTGAGGTTGATTTTTATCATCGATGTGTCTCATTTCATATAGGTTATGTGATATCAAGAGTGTTTCAGGGAGAGTGGGATCTAAGGTCCGGTCATACAGGACCTTCCCGCCAAGAGCTCAAGAGTTTATTATCTATTATTATAGATGCTCGGGAGGATGTTTTAGGCATGGTTTTGACTAGTGTTCTATTTTCATCATATCTCCTTAATTTTATTCTACATAATCAGCTTCAGTATGTTGATTTAAGAGGAATTAGAGAAATACTATATTGTGGGGAGACCATTTATAGTTAGTCTCTCTCTTAAGATGGTATTCTTAGTTTTGGGGATCAGTTTGTCATCCTAGCATCTATGAGGAGTTAAGTTTTTTTATTGTCATAATTATTCGTGGGAAATTAATCAAGGTTATATGAAGATGTATTATAACATGAGATGAAAATTTTGGTGGTCGGGTATGAAGCATGAAATTGCAGATTATGTGTCCCATTATTACACCTGCCAATAGATAAAGGCAAAGCATCTAAAACTTTATGGTTTTCTTCAGCCAGTTATGGTTCCTATTTGGAAATGGGACAAGGTATCCATGGACTTTTTTGATGGGTTGCCACAGACTCCCCAAGGTAGGAATGTTATCTGGGTGGTGATTGATCATTTAACAAAGTCATATCATTTCATTCTGATAAAAGACACTATAAAGGTTAAAGATATGGGTAAGATGTATGTGTAGGAAGTTGTAAGGTTACATGGGGTTCCTTAAAATATTGTTTTGGATAGGGATCCTATGTTTACTTCGAGTTTCTGGATAATTCTCCAAGAGGCAGTGGTGACTCAGGTCGGATTGAGTACAGTTTATCATCTATAGACAGACGATCAAATACAGTCTATTATTTAGATTATAGAGGATATACTTCATGTCTTTATATTGGAATTAATTGGATCATGGAATATCCATTTAGTACTGGTTGAGTTTTCCTATAACAATATTCATTAGTCTTCAATCAGAATAACTTCCTTGGAGGCTTTGTATGGTCTCCCGTGTAGGTCACCTCTTTATTGGGAAGTGTTGGGTGAAGATATTTGGTGGGACCAATTTTGGTTTAGGAGATGTTCGAAAGGATTCATGATATATGTCAGTGTCTAGTTATAGTGCAGAGATAGCAGAAATATCATATCAACAATGTCGTCCAGTGGAGTTTTTTGTGGGTTACAGGGTTTTCTTCAAAGTTTCTCCTTAGTTGGGTCACCATCATCTTATAAAATAGGGGAAGTTGGATCTGAGATATGTGGGACCATTTGAGATCATTTAGATGCTTGGGTAGGTTGCTTATCATTTGGAATTTTTGTCTTATTTGATAGGAATTCGTGATGTTTTAAATGTATCATAGCTCAGGAAATATCATCCAAACCCCTCACATTCTGAGGTGGGAAGATATTGAATTAGATCCAAATTTTTCTATTTTTGATAATTCAATAGAGATCATGGATTCTTATGTGAAATTATTGCATGGGAAGTCTATTTTGTTGGTTATAGTGTTATAGTGGCACAAATCATATTCTCATGATACTTGGGAGTGTGAATCATTGATGAGTGAGAATTTAACTTGCCTCTTTAATAGACTTCATTCTTCCACATAAATTCCTAGTAACATATAGTCTTATGGTGGGGAGTTTTTAACATCCCATTACCCACTTTCAGGCAATTACCTTACCTTTACTTGTTTTCCTCATTAATTGGGTGTGTATTGGGGTTCTCGAGAATGGAAATCATTTTTAGGGAAATGAATTAATGTCCAGGGATTGTTATTTTTTTGAATTAATGGATTCCAAGTATAAATGTGTTAATGGATTTGTGGGGTTCTTCACAAGTTTAGATAATGCCCGATGTGTTTTTAAGTTTTTTGTAAGAACCTGGAGTTTTCTACTATGTGTTGGGAAATTACACAGTGTGTAAGGTGGTTACACAACATGTACTTGGTTACCAGACACAAGTCGTGAACTATTTACACAACATGAAAATGGTATACTTAATGTAATGGTTACAATACATGTAATAATAAAAGGTCGGTTTTTAATAAAAAGGTGACAGGTTTTTCGGCGTACTTGATCATCATGGATTACAAGATGTGTAAAAGATTTACATATCATGTGACTATCGAGAGGTATGATTTTAGGCTACCTATCATCTAAAATTTTATTTCATTCACCCAAAATTCTCTTGGATCTCGACCTAAAACCCTTATCCGGTGATTTTTGGAGTCTCCATTCAATCTAAATTGATCCGTTCAATGATTGATCATCATGGAAGTTGGTTTGAATATCTTAAAAAAAAATTGTGGTACAATCTTATTTTGGGGGTCATTTCCTTTGTTAGTGGTGGTGCGGTGGGTGTGTGTTCTTGATGTATGTTTTGTTTTCACTTATATTCCGACTTTTTGTAAATAAAATCAATTCAAATATGCGTAGATTGATTCTAGGTCCTCTGTTGTCATTTTTATGTTCTCTTGTTGGTGGATCCTTTATGGGTGTTTGTGACCCTGAGTTTTTAGGTAGGTGGTTCCATCTCTCGTCTCTGTTGATGATTTGTATTTCTCTTGTTTTTATAAATTCATTTATAGATAAATTTGGCTTGATTGTTTTTTGTGTGTAAATGAATTTGTGATAAAAGTAGGGGTTTCCCTGGTTTTTTATAAATGTAAAAAAGGGGTATTTTCAAAGAATTGAAATGATTTATGAAATGTAGCACTTGTTAATCCTTTGTTACATAGGTGTAAGTTTTATCTTAGGGACATCATCTATATTACCATTAAAATGTTATATCATGGGGATTTTCTCTAATCCCTAGGCCAGTTATTCTAGGGACTTGTTCTTGACATTGTTGGAGGGTTTACTCATGGGGTATTCCTCTGCTTCTTAGGCCTGCATTCTAGGTACTTGTGGTACACTAGTCATTATTGTGGTATGAGTGGTATACTAGCCAAACCTATTGAGTTCCTTGGTGTGATTTACATGTGTTTGGATTTATACTATTTTGCCTATGATATGCATGCATTGGATTTTATTAAATGATAAATGGAAAATTATGCTTGAAATTGATATATATACCCCTTTTGGAATTGTTGGAAAAAGGGAAATATTTACCATGCTTTGATATAAATACTTTACTGCTCATTATGTCATGTTTTATTTTAAATGAGAACACTTGTATTGTTGTACAAAAACTTGTTATGGAAAACCTGGGTGGGATCCTACTAAGTTTGTTAGCTCACACCCCACACACTTCTTTGGTGGTGCATAGACCTTTGTATGTCTTTTGATGTAGGGAAAGTAAAGGCGCCACAGTGAGGTGGTGTGGTTTTTGGTCAGCTGAGTCTAGGTAGCTAGTAGTGAGATGGTTGGAGTATTCCCACACTATCACATGGGGTAGTTAGTTTTCCTATTTTGGTATTCCTTTATGGTTGGACTTGTACTTGAAAGCTTGTATCTACTTTGAGTTGCTTGGATTCAGTTATGTCATATATTTATCTTTCACTATTTCTCTCTATATTGTGTATATATGTGTCATATCATTGCTTCAGGTTGGGAGAAATTATTCCCTTTGGTTCTTGTTTGATGCTCGGGTACTAGTCATTAGCCCATGGGGATCAGGAACACCCTTTGGATATGTGGAGGGTCGGGTCAGGTACCAGTTTGAGAGGGTATTCAAGTCGGTTCATTACACTACTTCCTTATTGACCCTACTAATAGCTAGTCAAAAAAATATTTTAGATCATAAGTTTCCTCTTGGATTTAGTGTCTCCTACATCCACGTAAACAATTAAATGGGATGGTTTTATGGGTGTGGCATGAAACTAGAATTGAACATGTTCTCAAGTTCTTGGCTTTGTTCAAAAAAATTCTATAGTAGTAGTTTTGTTTGAACATAAAAGGGAATGAAAAAATGATGTCATGTAAGAGAAATGTTATCAAATACAAAACTGGTTGCATTACCATTCAAAATAGAACATTTTGTCCAATTGTGTCAATATTTTTTAAAAATCATTAGAACATGATGCCAGTATAAATGGTTCAATATATTTGTATAAAAAATTTCATATTTCACATCTACATACAGATTTTATTTTCTTAAAATGGTGTCCCAATCTATTAAAAATAAAAATAGCCTATAAATACATCAATGGATCTATATAACAATTCTGATATAGAACATCTTCATAAAAATTAAAATTTCTTAAAATGGTGTATCAATCCATTACAATTCAAACTATCCTATAAATGCTTCAATGAATTTGTATAACAATTATCATATAACACATCTGTATACAAATTGTAGTTACTTAAAATGGTTTCTCAATCCATTAAAATTCAAAACCGGCCTCTAATAAAACTCAGTAAAACCGGCACTGACGATTCCCGCATTGCGCAACCTGATGAAAATGCTCGCCGCATGCACAATTTTTGGTTTCATTCTGTGGGGGATACTCCAAATTAAGGTAGGATTTGTGGAAATGAAATTTTCAAAAACTAATATGGTTGAATTATTCTTTGGAAAATAGCCTACCATGGACCATGGATGAGCATCTGGTGGTGAGTAGGATTTTTCAAAGGTTGATGAACTACCCCTAAACCAGACCTTAGACTTCTATAAAATTTTCATCTATAAAACAGAAGAAGCTCTTCTATAATTATAATGGTTATAATTATTTTATGATTTATCTCAAGAGAAATAATAGATAATTCCCCCCTTCTCCTATGGATATAGGCACCTTGTCGAACCACATAAATCTTTGTGTGTTATTCATTTTTCTTCTTTTTTGTGTTCGATTTCATTACCAGAAATATCTACTACCCCAAAAAAGTGGTATCAGATCCACCAAGGTCAAAATGGTGATGGTGTAGAATGGTTTTCCAATGACTGTAAAATTGAATGTGGTCAGATTTTTTTTTGAGTACAGGTCTATGAAGAGCGAAAAAACACAATTCCGGTGGTATAAATGATGTCAAAAATAGAGCTTAAATGAATCTAACAGAGTAGACTGCTAATCCCATTGTAGTTTAAGCACAATAATATTCAAAAGGTGGTCAATCTGGTGAGAAGATGTCATTCAGCATCCCACCAGTTTATGCAAAGTGGTTTGTTCTCAATAATAAGTTCACTTCCCAAATCAGATAGTGGATCGATAAGAGTATCTTCTAGAATTTTTTCAGTGAACATGATACTTCAGTTCTATGGCCAAAATTGGAAAATATGTATGTGAGGATAGCCACATAGAACAAATAAAACCTGATACACCAACTTTTCAACTTGAATTACAAAGATGGTACCAACACATCAGAGCATATGAGCAAGTTCAAAGGTGCCATTGATCAGTTTAATTCCATGAAAATGATGATTGATCATGAGTTGTAGTCATTCTTGATGTTGAGTTATTTACTAAATATGTGGGACAAAATAGTTGTGTTTTTCAGCAATTTAACTCCAGATGGTACTCTCACCATGGATATAGTGAAATATAGAATGATTAATAAAGAGTCTTGAAGAAAAGATGAGGAATATACACCTGAATCAGAGGCTCTTGTAACTAAAAGACAAGGGAAATAGAAATGGATGGGAAGAAGCAGATGAAGAGAACTATGTGACCAAAGTCTGAAAATAAAGAAGTGATTGAAATACCAATCAAGATATGACATGAAGTGCCACTACTGTGGAAAGCCTGAACACTTCATCTGTGAGTGTAGAAGGCTAAAGACAGAGTAGAGGAATCATGAAGTTAAGACCCAAAATAATGATGTTTTAGTTGTCAATGAAGAGATTGTTATTATTTAGGGAGGTAATCAGGTCATTCTTGCAATCCAATACTCGGAATAGGTGATTAATTTAGGAACATCCTACCATTTCATCACCAGAAGATATTTCTTCTCATCGTACACTTAAGGTAGCTTTGGACATGTGAAGATGGAAAATGATGGTGCATCCAAAATCACTGTTATTGATACACTACTATAAATTGGACCTATCAATAATGGAAATTTACCATATACTAATGGTTTTAAACCATTGTTATAGCCCATGGAACCATTGGTATGTGAGCTGTTGGTATATCCCTATACCAATGGTTTTTATAAAACCATTGGTATAGGCTATCTTGAGTTACCCTATTTCAATGGTTGATCGAAACCATTGGTAAATCTAGTGGGAAATGTTTTATACCTATGGTTTTTAGTAAACCATTGGAATAAATGTATACCAATGGTTCAAGACTCATGGATATACATATTGTACAACGGAACTGTATACCAATGGTTTACAGAACTATTGGTATACCATCCTCCCCATCAATCACAACAGGTCACCAACAGTTTACAGAACCGTTGGTATACCCTCTTCTCCCCATCAAACATAGTAGGTCCATCATGAACCTCTTCAAGAACCTGTAAACATGAAACAAACCATAGTGAACATTGATTGGAACCACACAGTTTCCTATGCTGACCAAATGTAGATTATGTTTCATCCATGGTGGGAAACCTGATCCATGCATTATTTCCCGGTGTTCCCTCGATAAGATTTCATGTTATCAAGGGAATACATGATTCTGGTCATACTAGCTATCCCATCTATATGAAAAGAAAATTACAGAGATGAAATACTTATGAGAATATGCAATTGAAGGTGATCCTTGTGGTGCACTAAATATAAAGATTATGTATATTAGGTTGTTTTAGAGGAGGTTTTTTGTGCCCCTTTGAGGTTTTTATCATGAAAAAATGAATCCATGGAATACATTTGGAGATTATTATCCTAGAAATATAATATTAGTGAATGGAATGAAAAAAATATAGGTATGGATCTCTCTTTTATTCATAATAACTTCAAAAAACTGCCATAGGTTGATTAAATTCAATGTGTAGAGGCATTATTAAGGAAATGGGGCTTATATACCATACATGAGGCTGATCTTCATGGTAGTATTTAATGGGAGGTTGGTCTACATAGATGGAACATAGAGGATATATCCATGATGGATTCCTAAGAAGAATGGATTTTCTTGGTTATTTCATAAAAGGGACCAATAGGGAGCTCTGCTTGGTTGGATCATGGTGTAACTCCATCTGAGAGGTAATATCATGAAGAAGAGACACGTGAGGGAATTTCAGGGGCAATAGATCTCCTCTTTTCTAGATTATAGAAAGAGATAACCCCTTAGGGATGCTCGTAGATAAGGGATACATAAAGGTATCAAACAAATAGTGCTTAAAATATTTTTTCACACAAGGAGAGTTTGTGGAGGATTATCTAACTCTTAGGATCATGAATTAACCATAGGGGTGGGGGTTTCATTGAAACCATAAAACATGATTTCTTTATCTAGGGAATTTTCTAAGGGTTTCTTCTAGACCCTGAGTAGAAAATCTCTATCCTCATCCTTCTCCCTCTATCTTCATCTATCCTATAGAAATGGTAACCTTTAATATTTATTGGTGAGGCTTGGGTGATATATTTTTCAAAATGGGAGGCCGTGTAGGAGAATATATGCGGTTGTAGAGGGTCTTTGCTGAGTTTTCATTTATGAGTGATTTACTCTTACTATGTGGGTGTCTATGTGGTATTCTTTCATCGTGACATGTATCAATGATTCCCACATACTAAGTTGGTTTCTACCTTGTAAAGCTATAGTTGGATCATGAAGGAAGTAGTCCCTTGCACAATATCGCATTTTCAACCCATGTAGGAAGAAAATTCATGAATGGTGAACCAATCATCAATCGATGTTGGAAGTGATCTCTCTCATGGTATCATTCCATTAGAGACCTCATGAACTTTTTTCACACCAACACACATACTAAGAAGTTTCACACTATCTTATTTGATTCATCATGGGAAGTCTACTGGTGTTAATACTATTATAAAAGCATCTTCTTTCAATTGAATAAGAATCCTTGGTTATATTCTTCTTGATCTTATTGGGAATGGTTTGTCTAACTCTTTTCTTTTTTGGAATACCTTCCTAATCAAGTATTTCCCACATGGTAACTTCGCCAATATTTCTAACCTTCTTCTATATAAATGATTTTCCTCTCTTATTTTTGGAATTTGATTGATTGCTAATGATCCCTTATCTATACTCTTCTTGGAAACGACCACCAGTGCAGCAATAATCATATAATTTTACCATGCAATCAAACATGTTATTTATAAATATATTATTCTAATTCATTGAATTTTTCTTCTTTATAGTTTATTGTCTCATCGTCTAAGGAATATTTCTCCGTAATGTAGGATTTAATTGATTTATAAGTGTAGATCTATTATTCTAGAAATCCAATTCCCTATAACCAAACCTATAATAGTAACATGAGTTCCCTATAGGCCTTTTATTTTTTTATGCATGATCTCCATAATTTTTATAACTGTAAGCATGTTGTTTTTGAGGAATTTATAACCTAGTTGGGATTATTTTGAGGAGAAATATTTTATACTCATTCTTCTATCCACTATTAACATAATTAAATACTTATCATAATTCCCATCATTCATTTATAAATAGTTTATGCTTTAAAATGAATATTATCCAAGAAAGCATAATTAGTGAAATCAATAAATTTTAGTTTGGATGGTACCTTTACTTTTGAAACAACTTTATATTGATCATTAGATTATATGAAAACATTCTTTCAATTAGTTGGAATTATTATATCATATGTTTTCAATTACATCCCCCACTGGTTCCATGAGGAAACTACTCTCTTCCAGATTCTTTCCATTTTTTAAAGTGATGACCCTACCATAATAAATTGGGTGGATTTTCGCTTGTGATGGAATTAATTTTTTCTCCCTTTCATTATTTATTCTTTCAAGTATAACCACTTGATCTTTGAAACAGTTTATACAAGTTTGGGTGTTTTTGGAGAATTGGTCAATTCTTGTATCCATCCTTGTGAAATTAAATTTAGTTAGCTTGGTTTTTTCATTGGTTGTTTTTATGAATCTCTATAATATCTCCTAACTTCCTGAGAGTTTATCTTTTATACCTTAAAGATGTTCTAAAATCATAATTATTTCATGGTCATTCTCAACAGAATTGTAAAGATGTTCCCAATCCCTCCCCAGTTATTCCATGTTTCCTAGGCCCTCCCATGGTTTATATATAGTAATTAACTAGTTAGACTTTAATATAGGAATAACTAGGGTGGACTAAGGTGGATGGGATATTCCCACAGTCTGGCACAAGCGTCTGGGTATCAAGGAATCACCACTTGGGAATGATTTCACCCACAAAACTTTAATTAAAATAGTAGCGAAAAATAAATAAAATTTTTGCATGACCCATCTGTATGTCGGACATCCACACCAAATGAAAATAAAATAAATAGAAGAAACATAGTACAAAGGTAGAAAAAAAATTAAATGTTCTAATTAATCCCTCAACTACCCCAATCTCCCTCCCCTGTAAAGAAAACCGTGTGGCTGCCTCCAGTTCCCTTCTGGACCCCTTCATAGAATATAACTACCCTTCATCCATAAAAAGTAGTAAAATTCCTAAGTGGATGATGTGATAAAGAAAATAAAATAAAAACTAAACTACAACATACATGTATCATGTGACTATACAAGTCACCGCCCAACATATAAGAACTACAACACCCCATGGGTCAAATCATGTTCCTTCAAGTAAGGGGGAAAAATCCAAGTTTCAAAATGATAATTTCAAATAGTAAATTCCTATTAATGAACAATTAATCTTCCTATTAATGTCATATAGTTAGTTTTTCTTAAGTTTCAACTTAGTTCTATTTTTTCTATACAAGTTTGTTTGGGACATTTTCATTAGATTTAGTTTGCCTAGTTTTTATTTATATTATCTTGGATAATTTCATTCATTTAGGTTCTAATAAATTAAGTTCAATTACATTTGGTTCATATAAATTTGGTTTAATTCAGTTTAGTTCATGTCGGTTGTGGTCATATTGGTTTGAATTCATTATATTTAGTCCAATTTGATTCATCATTTATAATATCATGTTAGTTCAAGTTAGATTAGTTTGACTTGGTCCAAATTAGTTTCATTCAATTTTTTTCTATTTGAATTGTATTTTGTTGATTTTTATCATTCTAGATATATTTTGGTTGATATGATTTACATTTATACTAGTAAGGTTCAGTTAGTTTTTGAATGTTTTTTTAACATTTCATTCTATTTTTTATTTCGTTTTATTCTATCCATTATGGGTTTGTATGGTGACAATTCATTTAGTTCAACTCGTTTTGGGTTTAATATTCTTAATATTATTTGGTTTGGTTTCCTATGGTTCATCTTGGTTCGTTATGTTTGATGCGATCCTAATTTAGGCAGGTCAGTAGAGGTCTAACTGGATTATACTGATTATGTATGATTCACTTTAGTACAAAATAAAATGATTTGTTTTAGATTTGGTTAGTTTTAATTTATCTATTTGATGTAGCCTAATTTAATTTATTCTAGAATCATTTAGTAATATTTATTTTTACTTTTTATAGTCTAATAAAATTCAGATTATTTTTGTTTTTCATACTTATATTATGTCTTATTTCATTCAATTTAGTATAATTCAATGTAGCTCAATTTTATATAGGTTAGTTTGGTTTTCTTCGAGTCTATTCAGGATAATAAAATTAGTTTGTTTTATTTTTATATGTTTTATTTTAGTATAGTTTCATTCATTTATGTTCATTTCAGTTTGATTGAGTTCATTTCGGTTTCATTTAATTTGGTGTGCAAGGTTTTATAAAAACAATTTCATAAAATCTAATACAAGGAGGAAAACACTTCATTTCATATCAAACAATTTTTCTAAAATATATATATCACTATTTACTACAAAAACATGGTGTGAAATACAAGAAATCAATTATTCTTTAAATTTAAAGGCCAATGCATAAGGGAACCTAGCTCAAACTCACGGTGCTCTACTTATGATGACAGCAACTTGAATCTTTCCTTCACCGCTTGCATGAATATGAACTTTCTCATATATGTAAGGACACTTATCCCCTATGTACATATTTTCATGGAAAAATATGTACAAGGGTATCCTTACATATATGCTTATATATGCATAAACCCCTTTACATTACATGTGTATGCATTTTTCATATATATACATAATCACACCTAGACCCAATATATATATTCATACAGCCATGAGTGAATATATATATATATATATATATGGGGGAACTTATATATATATATATATTCCTACCTATCCATACATGTGCAAGTCACCTTTGACAATGAAAACCTGAAACCACCACAGTGAGGACCAAAATACTCTAGAAAACACTGAAAACTCAAAACACTAAAACCCCTAAATTAAAAAAATCAAAGAATTGAAATGGAAAAAAAATACCTGAATCTCGTGGAGATTTTTTAATTTTTCCAAAAAAAACTAATTCTGGGATAGGGCCATAAATTTTGATAGAAATTTGTGATCCAACAAAAAAATATAAAGGAATGAAGTTTCTTTATAATCAACAGTTAATCCAAAAAATAATGATTAGGGGAAATCAAATGGATTGGTTTAGGCCAAGAGGATGATTGGACCTATTTAATGGATGTGTAATTGAATACTTAAAGAATTGGTGAGTATATATTTTCAGTTGCAGTGATATAAAATGAAATGAACTGTGACGAGAAACCACAAATATCACATAAGTCGATCCATCATAAAGAAAACACATGCTAAATAAAACACTACTCCAAGAATTTTATCATCGGGAAACAAAATAGAAGAACCCAATAACATGGTGTCCCTAAACTTCAAAAAATTATTAATAGGATTATAGAAAAAATACCACCTAAAAATCCTATTGAAAAAATTGAATTAAATATACTCAAACATCCAAAAATGATAACATGAAATAGTTGGATACATAGAATTCAGATGTAGAGTATACCAAGGCATCATTTTTTAAACTTATAATAAGAAAAATGTATTTCAAAACTTATAAATCATATCAATATTTCATTTCTAACAAAATTATAATGTAAACAACCAATATTTTAATAGAAACCAAACAATCATTCATTTTTTTACATTAGTATTTGATTTTGAAATATTTATTTATAAGAGCAAGCACTTGGGTAGATACCAAAATTTGGGTATACTCCTATACATTTCAACGAGATACAATAATATATGGGATAACTAATAGATAAAAAACATTCCCATTTATTCATGTACATTTTAGTAGATGGGATAGATAATAAATCAATGAAGTGTTAAAAAATGATAGTATAATTTATTAGTTATCACATCCAAAAAATAAATGGGTTGGTCCTCCATTGAAATTAATAAATATCAACAACACCAAGTATTTAAAAAATGAGAGTGTATAACATTATACAGAACATTAAATATGTATTTTATAACAGTAGATATTATTAAATGATATTTTATAATAGTAGACAGTATTAAAAGACAGTGTATAATAGTAGACATTAAAAAATGATAGTGTGTAATAGTAGACAATATTAAATGACATTGTTTAAAATTATATATTAAAAAAATGACAGTTTATAACAATAGACATTATTAAATGATAGTGTATAACATTAGAAATAAATTATGCATTCATTGAAAAAAATCAAACCTTCAAAAGAGTAGAGTAGTTATGAAAAATCTATTGGCAGATTTTCTTTTTGTTAAAAGAGTCCCTTGATGATGCTGACAGTGAGTCTGTTTGAAGCAGGAAGACTTTTATTGTTGTGAAATCTATGATGAAATGGAATATCATAGATCAGATAAAATAAGAAACTATATATAAATTAATATACAATAAAAAACATTTCAAATTAGAAATATGCATAAGGGTTCAAATTACAGTGTTAATAAAATGAAACAGTCAAAACTCAACAACTGCTTATGGTTAAAGATAGAAATTATCTAATCAAAGATCAAAACCCTAGTTATCTCATCATATGTATAACTACCATGGAAAAATAGGTAAAGGGTACAATAGTCACATGGGTTTAATGAGTATCTTGTACACTTCGTAAAATCACTTAAAGTGAAAAACGGGCCATTAAAAACATAACATCCATGATTCTGAGCTAGTTTACCCATTACTTTATATCATTTAAAATCTTATTCCAAACATCTATTAAAAACCAAACATTTAAAAACATATTTAAATCCATTTAAAAAACACCATGGTTATCCAAAACAAATTGGTAAATAAACATTTATCCCAAAACCTCCATGGTTTCAAACATCACCCTTCAATTTAATTCATGACCTAAATGGGGTCAAACCATTTGAAACCCTTAAATTTTGTTCAAAACAATTCTTAAAATATTTTTATGGCAGATAACATTTAAATTATCACATTAAATTCCAAGTGATGCCTTTGAGAAATCACTTTGAAAGCATAAGCATATTTGTAAATTTAAAATACTATTTTCAAAGGCCATTTGAGAACTCTCATAAATGAATTGTTTGACCAGTCACACAAATTTAGATTTGGATTGGCCCTTAAAATAGTAAAATCTTTATCTTTCAAATAAATATAATATAAATACAACTTTTTACCTTGTAAATCCAATAACCTTAATTAAAACTATAATTTGATAATTAAAACACAAGTCCAAAACACCAAGGAATAAATGGTTTCAAAATTAAAAGTTAGGTCATGGGAAAACCTACCTCAAAACAATGAAATGTGATTTGGAACGCATCTCCTCTGACGTTTTATGGACAAACAACCAATAAAAAACTATCATGAACCCTAAACACCCAAAAAACCAAAAAATCGGGACAACCCCTTGAACTGGGGTTCAACCAAACCAAACATGAAAATGGGGAAGGAGAAACCTATAAGGAAATAGGTAAAGAGTAATTGGATACCAAACCTTGGTGATCCAACCATAAACTATGAATATCACATCATAAATCGCTAAGTCTTTGAGCTTTAACAGGGAGGACAAAAGATGAAGCTATAACGGTGAAATCGAAAGGAAGTGGAGCATCGAGAAAGGGTTTCAGATTTGAGTGGGATGAGCACAATAAATGATAGAGGGATCGGGGGAGAATAGGGTTAGTGGGGGATAGAATAGGGTTCACATGGGGGATGAGTACAATGGATAATAGAGGAATCATGGGAGAAGATTATTGGCGAGGGAGAGGAGAGGGTTCACACGGGATGAGCGCAATGGAATTTAGGAATTAGGGGAAGGTATACTAATGGGTTTTTTAAAGTCATTGATATATATTTGGATAGGACATATATCCCTGTGGTTTCTCTAAAAGGTGGGTATAGGTGTGTGGGTATAGACCCATTTTACAGTAGTGTATACTAATGGAGGTGATGGGATCAAATCCAGCCAATCTTTTTTTTAATCACTTATACCAACGGTTTCTCAAAACCATCGGTACAGGTCTATACCAATGGAAGATAGGCCAACGGTACTCAAAATCATTGGTATAGCCTCTACCAATAGTTCGGGGTCTTATACCAATGGTTTAAAACCATTGGTGTAGCCTTTTCCATTATTAATATTTTTCTAGAGACTAATATTGGATGCAGGTAATTTTTAAAGGATGTGATGCATATTCCTGATATTCACCTCATTCTAATATCCACTTGAATGATTGATGATGATGGATATGTCAGTTTCTTCGGTGATGGAAAATGGAAGCTTACTAAAGGTAACTTGGTAATTACTAAAGGTAATAAATAAACTTCTCTTTATCACATAGATGACAGACTGTATAGAGGAGAAGTCAATATAGCCAGAAAATATGTTCTTTCAAAAGTTTAACACAAATGTCTTAGTCACATGAGAAAGAGAGGAATAATAATTCTCTCCAAAAAGGATCTCTTTCTAGGAATAAAAGGTATTCATTTGTATACTTGTGTTGATTTCATCATGGGAAAACAATATAGAGTATCATTTTGTGGTTATTTACCATCTAGAAAAGAAAATGTTTTAGATTTGATTCACACTGATGTATGCATGATGAGCAATAAGTTTATGGGGGTGATATTTATTTTTTTACCTTCATAGATGATCATTCTAGAAAAGTTCGGGCCTTTGCTTTGAAAACTATAAATCAAGTGCAAAAAAAAATCAAGTAGTTTCATGTGAAGGTGTAAAGAGAAAGAGACAGATGGTTAAAGTGTGTGAGAGAAGAAAATAAAGGAGAGTATTGTGGTCTATTTGAGGAGTATTACAAAAGTTTCAGCATCAGGTTGGAAAAATTATTATCAAAGACACCTCAGCCTAATGGTGTTATTGAGAGGATGAACCGAATGATTTATGAGAGATTCAGGTGTACGCTCTCAAATGAAAAGCTACCAAAAACCTTTTGAGGGAAGGCAATGAGGACCACAATTGATCTTATCAAACTTTCTTAATCATTTCCACTGAACTATTACATTCCAAAAAAAATTGGATAAGTAAAGATGTTTCATACAAACACTTGGGAGTATTTGGCTGCAGGGAATTTGTTCGCATCTTGAAAGATGAGCGGGAAAAGCTGGATGAAAAAAAAAATAAATATATCTTTTTGGGATACTATAATGAGGTGTAACATTTTTTGACTTCCCGGTCTGTTACTTTTCTGGTTTTGGTCATTGGAAGTGTTCAGATGAGGCTCGGAGGGAGTTTGGAAAAGTTTGGTTGGTAAAGGCTAGAAAAGGGGGGATTACACATCATGTAATTGTATTACACAACATGAAACTATGTTTCATGTCTTATCTTGGAGGTTTCACAATGTGTAATATTTTGGGGTTATAAAAATAAAATAAATTGGAAAGGAAACACGTTTTTCGGAGAAAACTGAACCCTGGGTACTACACGATGTGAAAGGGGATTACACGTCGTGTAATACCCCAATCATGTGCAGTTTTAAAATTCTTTTCCATCCAAACCATCATTCATTCAGCCATGGTTTCCTTTTTCCTATCATTTTGGGTGAACCCTAGGTGCCTTAGAGTTTTCTTAGATCCCTTTACCTCCCTCTTCGATCAATTGATCCCGGTGGATGTTCATTGGCGATCTTTGGTCGATCCGTGGTGAGTTCTCTTCCCTTCCTCACCCGTTTTCTTCTGTTCTTCTTCTAGGGATCCGCTGTGGTGGTGTTTATTTTTTCTAGGGATTCATTAGGTTGTGTTTTGATATATCCTTGGTGCGATATAGGTTTATCCATCATGGTCATGGTGTGGTTGTGGTCCGCGAGCATTCTTCCTTGTCCTGCGGTGCACAACAATTGGAAAGATTCCTTGAGATAGGATTTCCCCTGTTTCTCTTTATTGTGTATCATGCAGGGGGTTTAATTTTTTTATCCATGAATCATGGTTGTTTCAGATTAATAAAAGATAAATAAATTGGTTGATTCAAAATTTAAGGGTAGATGGGTATGCTCCGCATGTTTTTATAGCCTTGATTTGATTGTGATATTGTGATTGTTCAGTCTCGATGTCCCACTAAAAATTGTGGTCGTTGGTGGGGGTTTTTTGTGTTGGATACATCTGTTTAGGTTGTTTTCTTATTTTAAATTTTTTTGGTATCACCCTAAAATGAAATTTTTTGACCACGTGTATTTGTATAATGAATGGATTCCCCCAGGATCATATAGTTTATATGATAACCCCTGAATTAACAAGTGGAATTGAATAAGGGATGCCTTGTTAAATCTGGAATTTTGTTTTGCCTTGGTACGTGTAGTGAGGTGATGTGTGGGTTTGTTCTGTTTTGTGCTATAGTATGGTTGTGATAATGTTTGTGTGTTGTAGAATGGATTGGGTGGTGTAATGGAATCTCAGGTTGAGAGATTGATTGATTGTGGGATGGATGAGAAGTTTTGTATAGTAGGTATGTGAACTGGTTGTGTGGTAATGTGTTATCAGATGGGGTTGTGAGTTGGAGGTTGGTTCCATTGATATGTTATATGAGCAGGGTGAGTTTTAATAATGAAAGTAGTGTTGGTATGGGTTCTTTTCCATTAATAACATGCAGAAAGATTCACCCCGTATCTAGATATCGATATATTATATACCATGAATGGGTGTTAAACATGGAGAATGTGGAATGATGTGTCTTTAACATGGATCCCCCTTAATTTATCAAGATCTTCTCCTTCTAAAATGACTGTTTCTATGTTTCATGTGGTGTGTTGTGCTTAGTGGTTTCCCATGTAGTGATGGAATGAATGAATAATCGATTAATGAATCGTATAATTACTTGGGTTAGATTAGTTAATAGAATGGAAATGGTTAATGGATGAATAAATAATGGTTTGTGTAGTTAAATTTGGTTAATTCTAAACAATAAAATGAATGGGGTGGTTCAATGAAATTGTTTAGAAATTGAAAAGAGGTTGTGGCTTGTTGTGTGGTGTTATGCATTTAGACATAGTAGTAAAGGTGATAGTCTTATGAGTTAATTTCTATCTAGAGACCCATATGATGGGATTGAGTGTTTGGTATCATATATGTATATACTTATATTTTTCTTGTGATTTCTATATGCACCCCACCCTAGTTGAGAAATATGTTCTGAACACCCCCATCGTCATGGGGGAGGGTTTCTTTCCCAAACATCCTAGTGGGAGGATGCGTGGATAGCTACCCACTCTTCCCTGCTCCCTCTTCTATGAAGCGATAGCCTAAGATTCTTCAGACATGTTGTGGTGAGTTGTGAGGCCCAAGTGTGTGTAGTTGAGTTGTTATTCCCCAAGTGTATTCGGTATAAGATATGGTTGTACTTTCCCAAGTGTCTTCAGGATGAGATGTGTTGTTTTTTCCCAAGTATCTTCAAGATGAGGTGTGGTTTGTAGCCCAGGTGTCTACAGGAAGGATGTGATGTGGTTGTGGTATATGTGTCTATGGGTGGGATGTGAGGTGGTTGTGGCCCAATTTTCTATGGGTGGTATGTGACGTGGTTGTGTCCCAAGTGTTTGTGGACGGGATGTGGTGTGGTTGTAGCCCAAGTGTCTATAGGCGAGTTGTGATATGGTATTTTTGGAAGAGGTGGGAGTGCTAGGACGTCTTCCATTAGGGTGTGATAGTGACTAATCAGTGAGAAAGTGGTGTGGGGTACCCTATCATCAATGTGTTTTACTTATATTATATTACTTAACTTGCGTTATTTGGTGAGCGTGACTTAGTGAGGTTGGTATGGTTAGTATACTTGTTCGGTGTTGTTTGGTTATGTTGTTTTATCATGGGAGCATTAGTATGTTTCCCTCACATATACATGAGAGACTTTGGTTTGCCTACTGATTATACTTGTATGCTCACCCTATGTATATAAAACTACTTTCAGGTTTCTAGGAGGATTACGTGGACCATGTTGGGTGTTACTATCTTGGGATTTGGGACAGTTGTTGAGTCACTACTTTAGCTTACTTTTGGGTACTTTACTTTGGAGTTGTATTGTATTTATACCAGTTCTATTTTATGCATGCATGTGGGATAGTTTTTTGGATTTGTTTTATATATGTCTTGGATTTGTTTTGTGGATGATCCATCATATCTCCTTATCTTGTTTCCTTATAAAGTGTAATTCCTCCCATATTGAGAGATTTGTATAACCTTGGTGCTAAGCGCCAACCCAATGCCTATTGAAGGTGAGACTCAGGGTCATTATCTCCCTTTCTTCATTACCAACTTAGGAGGGGTATCCTTAGAGGGAGGGTTCATGACAGAATGGTATCATAGGTGATGGTTGAGAGATAATATGGAGTTTGGAGTTAGCCATAGTGAGGATTGCATGGGTTGGTAGGGAAATAGTTTTAGGTGATCTTGGTGTGTGACATAGGCCAGGGAAGACCAGCTAGGACATGAGATTTTAGGTCCCCTCGTGATCCAATTCAAGGACTCTGAGCCTACCGAACGACCAAGTGAGGCTATTATATTTATAGGGTAGAGACCCTAGGAAAGGTACATGCATCATAATGACTTGTGTTCTTGTTTGAATTATGTTGGTTTGAAAAAAAAGTTGGAATGAATAGCTAAATATGTATTAAATGGGTTAAAATAAATCTTAATACTGACTCCATACTACTCGGGCTTAGGAATTTTTTTTTACCTTTTCAGTTATGGCTCCTGGTCATCATCCTCGTGTGGATCAGGAAGTAGAGGTTCAACAAGATGATCTGGATGATCGATGGAGGGTTGATCCAGTTGATGAGGATGACCGGTGGAAAAGGATGTTACGCACTTTCCAATGGAGAGCTTTGGGGAAGTATGAGGATGGTGTTTTAGACATGGATATTGAAAGCTGGCTTGAGGAGCTTAAGATCACATTTAGTTTGATATGGGCCCCAATGAAGTATTGGGTTCCTTTGGATGTCATCCAGATGCGGGGAGTTGCATGTCAGTGGTGGACACTATATCTGGGGGGATGGAAATTGTCATATGTTTTGTGGGTCGACTTCGAGAAGGAGTTCTGAGCAGAGTTCCTTTCATCAACCATGAAGGCCGAGAAGAGGTAAGAGCTACTCTCCCTTCAGCAGGGGAGTATGTTAGTGCGGGAGTTGGGTATCAAGTTTAATGATCTCCTTTATTTTTTCCCATATCTATTTCCATATGAGTAGTCTCATGTGAGACGTCTTTAGGAGGCACTTCGTCCTTCTATCCAGTATGTGTTTACTCCTTTTACCTTTACAACATACCTAGAGGTTCAAAATAAGGTAGTGGTGATCGAGCATATGCACTCTCGAGGAGGTTTACTATGATAGGGGAGCCAGTATGGGTTCTTCGAGAGGCAGGGTTACCAGTGGAAGGTCTCAGGCACCAGGACCTTCTAGGTTTTGATTGGTAAGGAGTCGACCTCAACAACTTCCTTTCTGACCTTATAGTCCTCGTTTCATTCTCATGAACTTGGGAACGAAGTGATTCTTTTGTGGAGTTCATGACCATATTCAGAATTAGTGTCTAGTGGATACTTTAGCTCAGTTTGGTGGAGGTAGACAGGTCTAGTGCCAGCCTTAACAGTAGTTTCTAGTTAGTCAATTTCAACAGTAGGAGCAACAAGCTCATGTTCCACTGAGGGGAGATGGAGCAGGTAGAGTCTAACCTCAAGATGTTCCTCATGTACAGGGGCCCCGAACCGGGCGTGGTCGTGGAGGTGGTCTTCAGTAGAGAGGTAAAGGAGTTGGGTGTGGTCAGTTGCATGTAGCATAGGTAGTCATTCCACTAAGGCTAGAGATCGTCAGAGGTATGATCAATTTGTTTAGTACCCTTTTTTGTGCCTTATTTGATCCAGGATCCTCATACTCCTTTGTTTCACCCACTCTATCCCATTCTTTGGGATGATACGTAGAGAGTATTCTCGTTCCCCTAGTGTTGAGTATTCCAGTCGGAGGTCATACCAGCTTTTTTGATGTGTGTCAGGGGTGTAGACTGATGATGGGACTGCATCAGTCCTGTGGGGATCTCTTCTTTCTATATATGAGGCCATATGATTTCATCCTCGACATTGACTATTTGTATTCCATGTGTGTTGTTACCGATTTCTTTTATAGGAGAATCGTGTTTTCAGACATGGTTGGCCAGTGTGTGGTTTTCGTTGGTGAGCAGGGTTTTCGGGTGGGCAATCGGTGTGTGGAGCCCCTCCTCTCTCTATTGGATGAGTTTCTAATGGAATCAGTGGACATTGAAATGGTAGAGATTCCCATAGTCATTAGGGATTTCTTAGATGTTTTCCCTAAGTAGGTTGTCATGCTACCCCCCTAACATGATGTTGAGTTTAGGATAGACTTATAGCTCGGTGCTTCTCCAATTTCGATGGATCCTTATTGGATGGAACCTTATGAGTTGTGGTAGTTGAGAATTTAGATAGACAATATGATGCAGAAGGGTTTTATCTAGCCTAGTGTGTCACTGTGGGGTGCTCCAGTGTTGTTCTCAAAGAAGGCTAACGATGGTCTGAGGTTGTGCATAGACTATTGGAGGTTGAATCAGGTGATGGTTAAGAACCATTACCCCCTTCCAATGATATATGATCTTTTTTACCATTTGAGATGAGAGAGTTGGTTTTCTAAGATTGATCTATGGTCTGGATATCATCAGTTAAGGGTGAAGGAGGGAAATACCCTGAAGACTGCCTTCATATGTAGGTATGGTCACTTCAAGTTTAAAGTTATGTCATTTGGTGTTATGAATGCACCATCCATGTTAATGGGGATTATAAACTCCATGTTCCATAAGTTCTCAGGTTAGTTCATCATCGTATTCATCGATGATATCTTAATCTACTCAAAGTCATAGGAGTAGCATATAGAGTATCTCAGAACTGTCTTGCATGTTCTTCGATGCCACCATCTCTATGGAATGTTTTCCAAGTGTGATTTTTGGACATGAGAGGTTCATTTACTAGGTCATGTGGTGTCTTAGTATGGTGTGTAAGTAGACCCATCGAAGGTTAAAACAATTGTTTCTTGGGAAACACCCAATAATGTGAAAGAGGTTCACAGTTTCCTTGGTCTTGCAGGCTATTATCGGAGGTTTGTACCCAATTTCTCTCAAGTTGAATCCCTGATGATAGCATTGAATAGGAAAGACCAAGATTTTGTGTGGATTCATCAGTTCCGAACAACATTTGGTTACCTGAAGGGGAAGTTATTTAGTGATTTAATGCTTCATATGTTGGAGGAGGGTGTGCTGTTTTGAGGTGTTTTGTGACGCTTCCCATCTGGGCTTGGGATGCGCCTTGATGCAGTAGTGGGAAGTGATATCTTATGGGTCTAGGAAGTTACATCCCCACGATCGTAACTACACCACCCACGATCTGAATCTAGCAGCAGTCGTGTTTGCGTTGAAGTTTCAGTGACATCTATTCATTGGGAAGTGCTTTGCAGTCTTCACGGATCACAAGAGCATGAGGTATATCTTTTACCAATGAGATCTGAACTTACGAAAGTAGAGGTGGATGGAGTTCATTCAGGACTATGATTTCGATATATCTTAAACCTCAGGAAGGGGAAATGTCATGGTCGATTCTTTGAGCAGAAAGTCGCAGAAGGAGGTTGTTCGAGAGTCTATAGATTCTTAGAGGGTGATGGAGGAGTTGGCATCCTTTCACTTAGATGCAAAAATGTAAGATGGTAAAGGCTATTTATTTCAGATGATGATTCATTCTTCTCTAATGCAACAGGTGGAGGAATCTCAGTAGGTAGAATCATAGGTAGAGGTGTTGCGTGATCATGTTGTCCATGGTGATGCTCTAGAGGGATGGTCAGAAGATGGTTAGAACTGGATATTGCTTCGTGGGAAGTTGTTTTTTTTGGTATAAATGTGTAGTAGAGTCCTTTGTGAGTTTCATAGATCACCCTTGGTGATACATCTAGGAGTTTATAAGATTTACTATGGGTTAAGGACTCATTTTTGGTGGCCTGGGATGAAATGGGCAACGAAGAAGTTTGTGGTGAAGTGATTGGTTTTCTAGTAGGTAAAGGACAAGAATTGTGTTCCTGATGGTTTGTTTCAGCCCTTTTATGTTCCCAAGTGGAAATGGGATGGCATCTCAATGGATTTTTTCATAGGGTTACCCAAATCTCAAGGAGGTTATGAAGTTATTTGGGTGATAGTGGATTAGTTGATAAAATTAGACCACTTCTTAGCGATCAAGGAGTCGAGCATAGTCGATGCCTTGGAAAAGAGGTATGTGGATGGGGTAGTGTGGATACATGGAGTTCCAAGGTCTGTTGCCTCATATCGAGATGTAAATTTTACCTCACAAGTCTAGAAGGGATTGCAGCATGTTTTTGGCACCTAGTTACGCCTCAGCACTTCTTTCCACCCTCAGATGGATGGGTAGATGGAACAGACTATCCAGACACTGGACGATATGTTGCGAGCATGTTTCTTGGACTTTGGTGGATCTTGGGTACGAAACCTTCCTTTGGTAGATTTTTTTTTAAATAATAGATACCACTATTCTATAGACATGGATCCATTTGAAGCCTTGTATGAAAGACCTTGTCGTTCTCTATTGTGCTGGACAGAGGTTGGGGAGATAGTTGTTCTTAGTCCCGATGTTGTATAGAGCACAATATAGAAAGCTCGGATTGTTCGTGAGAAGATGAAATCAATGCAAGAATGGTAAAAGTCATATGTTGATCATAGTATGAGGCCCTTGGAGTTTGATGTTGGGGACCACGTGTTCTTGAAGGTTTCCCCTCGATGTGGCTAGTGGAGGTTTGGAAAAGGGAGTAAGCTTTCTCCTAGGTTCATTGGACCCTTTTAGGTGTTGGGGCGAGTTGGCAAGGTGGCGTATTGGTTGTCATTTCCATCACAGTTGTAAATGATCCACAATGTCTTTCACGTCTCTTAGCTTCATCGGTATCTATACGATGACTCTCATGTCATTGACTGAGGAGATTTGGATATCAAGGATTACACGATGTCTGTGGATTGGCCAGTGGAGATCTATGATCATCAAGAGAAGGCATTGTGTGGATGGACCATTCCCTTGGTCCTTGTGTTGTGGAGGCATGGTGGCCAGGATGAGAGTACTTGGGAGCAAGAAACGCATATGTGTTCCCAATACCCAGAGTTGTTTTGAGTTTCGCTTTGCTCTGTTTTTCCTTGTAATGTAATGTTTGGATCCCTTTGTTTTATGAGATGAGTTTTTTCCTTGGTTTATGATGTGTGTGGTATGATGTGTTATAAATACTTGAAATATAAATAGGGGAAGACCATATTCCTAATCGATACATTAAATGCGATGCGATTAAACCCGTGCGGGTGAGTCAGTACCACCCAGAGCGAATAGTATATTGACATGGAAGGTAGAATTCCATGATTCGTATGTTCAGGACAGTGCATTTCATTGGTTGTGTGGCAGTACAGTTCAATATTTGTGTAGTGTTCATGTGGCAATGTGGTTTTTGGTCATTTGATTTGGTGTTTTTAGCCATTGGTAGTGTTTAAGGTGTGACTGCATCCTTAAGAGGTATCTCACAGGGTGGTTGTTCGGACCCCTTTTCTTATGGGTTGGGTTTTGGATTCTCAAGGGTGAGAATCATTTTAGAGGTATCTTATGTAACGTTTTGTGCCTTCCTGATCTGCTACTTTGCGAGTTTTGGTTGTTGGAATTGTTTAGAGGAGGCTTGAAGGGAGTTTGGAGAAGTTTAGTTGCTAAAGGCTAGAAAAAGGGGGATTACACATCGTGTAACTATATTACATGATGTGAAACTCTATTTCATATCTTTTCTTGGAGGTTTCAAAATGTGTAATATTTCAGGGTTATAAAAATAAAATAAAGTGGAGAGGCGATGCGTTTTTCAGTGAAAACCAAACCTCGGTTATTACACGATGTTAAAGGGGATTACACGTCATGTAATATCCTGATCATGTGTAGTTTTAAAATTCTTTTTCGGTTTAACCATCATTAATTCGGCTATGGTTTCCTTTTTCCTCTTGTTTTGGGCGAACCCTAAGCACCCTGGAGTGTTCTTCAAGCTCTTTCCCTCCCTTTTTGATTTGTTGATCTCGGTGGATGTTTGTTGGCGATTTGTAGTTGATCTGTGGTGAGTTATCTTCTCTTCCTCACCCATTTTATTTCATTCTTCTTTCAGGGATCCGATGTGGAGATGTTTCTTTGGTTTTTGGATTCGTTAGTTTTTGTTTTTATGTAACCTTGGTGTGTTGTAGGTTGATCTTTTGTGGTTGTGGTGTGGTTGTTGTTTGCGAGTGTTCTTTCTTGACCTGTGGTGCACAACAATTGGAAAGCTTCCTTGAGGTAAGATTTTCCTCATTTCTCTTTATTTTGTATCATGCGGGGGGGTTACTTTTTTTATCCATGGATCATGGTTGTTCCAACATAATCAAATATAAAGAAATTGGTTAATTTGAAATTGAAGGGTAGAGGGGTATGCTCTGCATGTTTTTTATAACCTTGATTTGATTGTGATATTGTGATTGTTTGAGCTCAATGCCCCACTGAAAATTGTGGTTGTTGGTGACTTTTTTTATGTTGGATACATCTTCTATGGTTGTTTCCTTATTTGATATTTGTTTGGTATCACCTTAAAATGAAATTGGCTAACTACGTATATTTGGATAATGAATGCATGCCCTAGGATCATACAGTTTCTGTGATAACCCCTGAATTAATAAGTGGAATTAAATAAGGGATGCCTTGTTAAATCTAGAATTGTGTTTTTCCTTGGTACATACGGTGAGGTGATGTGTGGGCTTGTTCTGGTTTGTGTTGTAGTATGGTTGTGAGCATGGTTGTGTGTTTTGGAATGTCTTGGGTGGTGTAATGGAATCTCAGGTTGAGAGATTGATTGATCATGGGATGTATGAGAAGTGTTGTACAGTAGGGATATGAACTGGTTGTGCAGTAATGTGTTACTAGATGGGGTTGTGAGTTGGGGTTTGGTTCCATTGATATGTGATCTGAACGGGATAAGTTTGAAGAATGACAGTAGTGTTGGTATGGGTGTTTCTCCATTAATAACATACAGAAAGCTTCACCCTATATCTAGAGATTGATATATGATATACCATGAATGGGTGTTAAACGTGGAGAATGTGGAACAATGTGTCTTTAATGTGGATCTGCCTTAATTTATTAGGCTCTTTTCCTTCTAAAATGACTGCTTTTGTGGTGTGTTGGGGGTTGGTTCCATTGATATGTGATCTGAATAGGATAAGTTTGAATAATGACATTAGTGTTGGTATGGGTGTTTTTCCATTAATAACATGCAGAAAGCTTTACCCTGTATCTAGAGATTGATATATGATATACCATGAATGGGTGTTAAACATGGATAATGTGGAACAATGTGTCTTTAATGTGGAGCTGCCTTAATTTATCAGGCTCTTTTCCTTCTAAAATGACTGCTTTTGTGTTACCTGTGGTGTGGTGTGCTTAGTGGTTGCCCATGTAGTGGAGAAATTAATGAATAGTTGATTAATAAATCATGAAATGACTTGGGTTGGATTGGTTAATGGAATGGAAATGGTTAATGGATGAATAAATAATGGTTTGTGTAGTTAAATGTGGTTAATG
The DNA here is from genome assembly GCA_963277665.1 of Viscum album. NCBI lineage: Eukaryota > Viridiplantae > Streptophyta > Magnoliopsida > Santalales > Viscaceae > Viscum > Viscum album. The sequence goes on along the minus strand of OY728136.1, from coordinate 509,740,952 downwards.
CTGAACAATAAAATGAATGGGGTGGTTAAATGAAATTAGTTGGAAATTGAAAAGAGGTTATGGATTATTGTGTGGTGTTATGCATTTAGAGGTAGCAGCAAAGTTGGTAGTCTCATGAGTTGAATTATATATGGAAACCCATAGGTTGGGATTGAGTGTTTGGTATCATATATGTATATACTTGTATTTTCCTTGTGATTTCTATATACACCCCACCCTAGTTGAGCACTATGTGTTGAACACCCCCATCGTCATGAGGGAGGGTGTCTTTCCCAAACATCCTGGTGGGAGGATGGATGGTTGGCCACCCACTCTTCCCTGCTCCCTCTTCTATGTGGTGATAGCCCAAGATTCTTCGGGTAGGTTGTGGTGAGGCGTGAGGACCTGGTGTGTGCGGGCGAATTGTTTTTTCTCAGGTGTCTTCGGGATGAGATGTGGTTGTAGTTTCCTAGATATCTTTAGGATGAGATGTGTTGTGATTTCTTAGGTGTCTTTAGGATGAGGTGTGGTTTGCGACCTAGGTGTTTGCAGGCGGGATGTGATTTGTTTGTGGATCGAGTGTCTATGGGCGGGATGTGGTGTGGTTATGGACCAAGTATCTTTAGTCGGGTTATGATATGGTATGTTTGGAAGAGGTGGGAGTGTGAGGGCGTCTGTCGTTATGGTGTGAGAGCTGCTAATCAATGGGAAAATTGTTGGGCAAAAATCCCTCAAGGTAACATTGCAGTATTTTTGGGTTGATTGTGTTTGTTGACAAAGCAGGTTTTCATGGAGAATTGTCGAGTTCCTGAGAATTTGTTGACAATCCTTGTTGACAAAGAACGATGACAAAGGAAAGGACGTTCTGGAGGCGGTACAAAAGAGAAGTACAAGGTGGCGCCATTTCCCAGTGTTTGCCAAATTTTTGGGGTCCAAAATTTGGAATTTGGTGAGCATCGCGAAAAATGGATTTCCATGAAGATCATATTTTTATATGGCAAAGGCATGAGTTTCGCGAAGATGGGATGTATGGATTGGATTTCGTGAAGTCCAGAAAAATGGAGGCGGTGATGCTTCGCGATTACGTCAAGATTCGCGAACGGAAGAGGCTAAAGCGCATCGCGGCGGTGAAGGGATTTGCGAGGGAGCTTCGCGGCGAAGGCGCGAAGGAATGTTGACGGTGATGCTTCGCGATTATGTCAAGCTCCGCGAACGGAAAATTGTCGTGGTGCTTCGCGATTTGGACAGAATTCCGGCGGAAACTTCGGAGCTTCGTGACTGGCGATGACGTGGTGTTGACTTCGCGCGGAAGGGCCTAGGGTCGGTGGAATCGCCTATAAATAGAGGTCGGCCCCCTCGAGAGAAGGAGAGAGAATTTTCAGAGAAAATCCTTTGCTCTCGATTTGCGAAGGTGGTTCGCGGAGCTAGTGTGCTTCGCGAAAGAGGAGCTTCGCGGCGGCTATTGTAGCTCCGCGAAACCTACGAGCTTCGTGTTGGCTTAGTAATCTTCGCGAGGGACGTTTCTTTGCGACGGCTTGAGCTTCGCGAAAGTGCTTCGCGAAAAGGCAGGAGCTTCGTGAAGGCTTGTTTGAGCTTCGCGAAATTGGGAGCTTCGCGAAGTAGGGTGCTTTGCGAAGATGTTTCCAAAGTGAATTGCCCGGTGGTTAAGAGGCAAAGAGGTATTCATCAGTGGATGAAAGTTGGACTTCAACAGAGCATCTATCAATAGTTGAGGATGCATTCATTAGTGATAATGAAGAGACCTACAGGTCTATAAACTGTGAGTGGATTCCCTTCTAGAGCAGTGAGCTTAGGAAGAGGAAGTAGGTGATCCTCTCCACCGACAGTGAGCCAGAGAGAGAGAAACAGGGATTGACCTTTGGTAAAGTAGTGAGCTGACCCTAAACTTTGTAAAGGCAGTGATCCTGGGCATATAAGTGATCTAGCCCGAACTTTGTCTCCACATATAGTGAAGAATAGTGGAATTTGGTACGATTGGAAACTTGTCGGTGTATGCTCCTTGGACGTAGCCCAGTGAGGGTAAACCAAGTAAAAATCTCTGTGTATGCCTGTTTGCTTCCCTGCATTGCATTCAAAGCATCGTCATTAGATAAAGAAGTAAAGAAGTGATCATAGTTTACACACAAGAGCAAACAAAGTGACCCTTGTAACAAAGAGGTCAAGATCCAGTGGGGTAGGAAGAACTTTGAAAAATAATATCCATACCCTGATTCACCCCCCCCCCCCCTCTCAGGGTATATAGGCCCCTATTGGTCCTAACAATTGGTATCAGAGTGAAGGTTTCTTTTATCAGATTTTTTTGCTTCAACTTGGTGTAGTCGATCTGTGTGGTTAAAGAATCAGACTGCTCTTATTTTGGTGTGCCATGGAAAAGGGAAAAACTTCAAAGAAGAGTCAGAAGTCAGGTGGTATTCCTCAGTGTAGAAGTGTGTATGGAAAATGTGTGATTCAATTAAAATAATCAAACAGCTTGCTGAAAGAATGCATAGATGAATCTGATAGGAAAAAGATTGATTCACTCAATCATGATGTTGGAATGAGTGAAGTACATGAGCATCTTAGTGATACTGAAACAGAAGAAGAAATTGAAGGAAGAATAGATATGCGAGCTGAGTTAGAGGCTGCTCTTGAGGAGATAGATGTTTGGAGAGCTAAAACAAAGAAATGTAACAAAGTTTTTCATGATGCCAAACTCGATATACAGCAGCAGGAAGAAGAGAAGTCTGAGTTGATGGATAAAATTGAGAAACTCAAGTTATCAGCACCAGAGAACTCAGAATCAGTTGGTGAGTATAAGCTTAGGATTGAAGAACAGAAAAGGTAGATCGATGGCCTGAATATAAAAGTGAAAGATCAATTCAAGTGCATCGAAGAATCTAGTATTCCAAGTGACGTTGGAAACACCGATGAAATTAAATCTAAAGATATTCTGATCCAAGCACTAAGAACTAAGATCAACAAGCTAAGAGGCTTGAATCAAAGGCTTATTGATGTAGCTACTGATCTGAGGGAGAAAAATGACTCTCAAGATGAAGAATTGAGAAAGAGATCTGAAAAGGTAGAAAAATTAAAGGATCAGAGTGACAAGGTAGAAAAGCTCACACGAGAACTAGAAAATTAGATGAGTTGTGGAAATAATCTCAGAAGAGAACTCAACGCCCAACGTGAATCAAGTGATATGAAGATTCAGATGTTGGAAGAAGAGCTAGAGTCAGTGAAGAAGGAAGTGGAGAAATCCAATACTAGAGGAAAACCTAAGATGAAGGATGCACTGCACTTACTATTCGATTATCCTTCGGAATGTGATGATAAAATGAAAAGGAAGTATGAGATTTCTGAAGAGAAACAATAAAATATTTTCTCATCTCAGAGACCATATAATTTGGGAAAAACCGATATTGGATTTGATGAATTCCCTCCCGTGAAGGAAAGAAAGAGAGCCGTGAACAACTCCAGAAATGGATAAAATCATGTAGGTTCTGAAGATAGGCCTAAGAGGATAACTACAAGAAGAAGTGATGACATGTACTATTTCTGCGGGATTCATGGCCACACATCAAGCTTTTGTTCAGAGGCTCTAGAATACATTTCAGGCTGTGAAAACAGAATCTGTAATAAATCTAAGAATAAGAATAAGCATCATGAGAAATCTGAGAGAAGAGTCTCTAAGAGGAAGGAACTTATTAGATGTTATTACTGTGGAATAATGGGACATACCATGAGTATGTGTCAGGAAGCTCAGGAGAACAATGTCAGAAGAAGAACTCAAGATGCATCAACATCTCGACAGAGAAATGATGAAATGAGGTATGCCTTTGGTGTAAAATGTTTTATATGTTCTGATTATGGGCATTTGGAAAGACAATGTAGCAAGAAGAAAGTAGGAAAGGAAAAGGAACTCAAAAATAGATTCTCAACTCCAGGTGTGCATGATAAGAAATTATGCACTGGAAGAAAAAGTGATCATCTCTCGTGGAGAGAATGTGAACAAACCTGGAAGATTAAGAGGAGATCTACTTCAGTTGTGAGTAAGAAGAATGAACGTCCAATGGAGGACTCTCCACCAGTGAAAAAGAGTGTGGCGACTCAGCGAGAAGTGGAGGAAAAAGGAAAATCCTTACAATAGTGGAAGAAGAAAGGGAAGATGACAAGCAAGGAGACTCTTGCTCAGATAAATAATCAAGGAAAATGGAATTTTGGTGGAAAATCAAAGACAGAAATGTGTACTAGTGGGTTTAAACCCCAAATGGTGAAAAAGGCTAAGTCTGTCAAATCTACATATCAGAGAAAGGCTCCGAATATGGGTAAAGAATGCTTAGTCATATGTCCAGAGTAGTTGAAGTTGGCAAGGCAACTAAAAGAAGCAAGGAAAGAGTGTGATGCTCTGCAAGAAAGAATCAAAGGGTTGACCCATCAGGATCAACCACAATCCTCATCTTGAGGATTCCGGAAGATAGCCCTCTCCCTATGTATATAAATGTTGTTAACTGATGATTCATGTGTTTTAGGTTTTAGGGAGATACGATCCATGGGGTAGTGGCATCTAAGGATGCAAAGTGGAGAAGTGATATGCTCTATAGTTTCAATTGATTCAAATCAGGTAGCAGAATTGAAAATGAAAGGGATAAACTGAGCACAATTAGAAGTGATTGTGTTATTAGCTTTATCTCTTGTTTCCTACACTGAGTTCCAACTCAGTAGGCTTAGATATTTGGTTAATGGCTCGATGTTGAGTGCCAGATTAGTATAAATAGTGCATGTGGAGAATAATGGTTATGGGTCTCTACCGTTGGGCCTAACAGATAGAAGTGTTGTGTAACACAGGGGGAGCATTCTATATCCAAATCAAATTCAAGAGCCATCAATGCAATAATTGGATGACTCGGCTCAGGTGTTTCCTATTGAGGGAAGAAATAAACACAGGGAGAAGCAGCAATAACAATGCATTTCATGCTTATCTATTTTCTCTAACAATATGGTATCAGCTGACTGTTTTCAGGATACCAAGAAGCTGCAAGAGAAAATCAAAGGCATCTCAACAAAAATCTGAGAAAAGTAGCTGAAAGAAATGAAGCCACTGAAAAATGAGTCAGTGAACAACTTCCTGATGAAAGTGTTGAGGAAGAAAGCAACACAGGGAGAAGAAGTGGTTGATGCTGATTCAGAAGAAGACATTGATGATGAACAAGAAAGTGTCAAGTATGTGTCTATAAGGAAGCCAAAGAGTTGAGCTGAAACTGATAGATAGAATATCATTAGTGATCAGTGAGCTCCAGTTCAAACAAGAAGAATGAAATCACTGTAGAAAACATCATTACTATCACAGGTTGAGCCGAAATGCGTTGCTGATGCAGCTGAAAATGAAAACTGGGTTCAGGCTATGAATGGAGAGCTTGATCAGATTGAGAAGAACCAGATGTGGGAGATTGTTTCGAGGCCAGCAGATAAAAACGTCATTAGGACTAAATGGGTCTATTAAGACAAGATGAATGAATATGGCACAGTGATTCGGAACAAAGCATGACTGATGTGCAAAGAAGACTCCCAAATAGATGGAATAGATGGTGATGAGACATTTGCACTGATTTCAAGGCATGAGACAATCAGATTATTCCTAGCCATTGCAGTGCAAAGAAAGTTCAATGAGTTCTAGATGGATATAAAGACTGCATTTCTAAATGGGTTTCTGGAAGAAGAGGTGTACATTGAGTAGCCAGATGGTTTTCTCATTCATGAGGATGAGAACAAAGTTTGCAGGCTGAAGAAGGCATTATATGGGCTGAAACAAGCTCCAAGAGCATGGTACTGAAGGCTATATCAGTATTTGAAGAAGTTTGGTTTTCAGCGTTACACAAGGAAGGAATGACACATTCATTTCTCAATCCAAATATGGAAAGGATGCTTTGGAATGAATTGGAATGGAAAATTCCAAGGATATGAAGACTCCGGTTTCTACCCGGATGAAATCATCAAAAGATGACAGTGGTGAGGCATTTAATTTCACTGAAAACAGGCAGATTATCAGCAGTTTGCTATACATGACTGCAACAAATCCTGATATTGTTTTCGCCACATGCCAAGCAGAGAGATATAAGAGTAATCCCAAAGAAAGCCACATGATTATAGTGAAAATAATACTTCAGTATATCGGGGCACAATGGACTTCGGTTTGACATATAATGACAAATCTCAGACAGAGTTATTGGGATATACTTATGTAGACTGGGCCGGATCAGAATTTGACAGAAAATCAACGTTAGGAGGTGCATTCTATCTTGGTGGACTGTGTATTTCTTGGCTAAGCAAGAAGAAAGATTGCATTTCATTGAGCACCGTAGAAGCTGAGTATATTGCAGCCACTCAAGCGTGCACACAGTTATTGTGGATGAAGAAGAAGCTTGAAGATATGGGAGTTGATGTGAAGTCTCCGATCTGAATCCAGTGTGATAACTCAAGTGCTATCAATCTGAGCAAAAATCCAGGTCATCACTCAAGGACAAAGCACATTGAGATCAAATATCATTTTATCAAGGAGAAGGTTGAGCAGGGAATCGTGAAGTTGGAGTATGTGCCTACAGAGCTACAGGTTGTAGACATTCTGACAAAGGTCTTACCCAAGGAAGCATTTGAAAGGCATCAACTAGCTCTGGGAGTTCAGTTGATTCCCCACACTTGAAATAGTGTGGATGTGGGATCCACCCCTCTCCCCGAGGTATGATGTGTTTTTCCCTAATGTGCTGATATGTGTTCTCTACTATGTTCCAGACTAAAAAGGAGTGACCTTTGGGTTCGTTGACAAAGGGGGAGAAAATAGTGATTGTTCAAGGGGGAGACAGTGTGGCTATACGAGAAATAATGACAGATACGGGGAGAAGCTGACCAGTGGAGCAGCCAGATAGGGGGAGAAATGAGAAAGGAGGAGAGTACTAAATCTGATGATGCTAGAAGTGATCGATCAAAGCAGAGATATCACGACAGCTGAGGGCTGTGATAAAAGCAGAACAGTGGTGTTGGAATGGTGAGAGAAGGTTTCCAGCTATCACCAATTGGGATCAGTGTGGTTCAACAATTGGTATCAATTTATGAATTGGTATCAGGTTGGAATCGATAATTGGTGTTTGACATGAAGTGGTTCATTGATGACCTTTTCATACTACTCTTGTTTCTCACACCGAGCATTGCTCATGTGGGCTTAGAGTACGTGTTAAGTGATTCCTTGAACGCTATCATAATTGCAAGAGGCGAATGGTGGTAGCGGCTGGAATAAGACTCGGTGAGGTATCAAAGTGCAGAAAATCATTCTGAGCAGAGTTGTTAAGAGTTGTCAACAAACCCAAAGGGGGAGATTGTTGGGAAAAAATCCCTCAAGGTAGCATTGCAGTATTTTTGGGTTGATTGTGTTTGTTGACAAAGCAGGTTTTCATGGAGAATTGTCGAGTTCCTGAGAATTTTTTGACAATCCTTGTTGAAAAAGAACGATGACAAAGGAAAGGACGTTCTGGAGGTGGTACAAAAGAGCAGTACAAGGTGGCACCGTTTCCCAGTGTTTGCCAAAATTTTGGGGTCCAAAATTTGGAATTTGGTGAGCATCGCGAAAAGTGGATTTCCATGAAGATCATATTTTTATATGGAAAAGGCATGAGTTTCATGAATATGGGATGTATGGATTGGATTTCGCGAAGGCCAGAAAAATGGAGGTGGTGATGCTTCGCGATTACGTCAAGCTTCGCGAATGGCAGAGGCTGAAGCGCATCACGGCGGTGAAGGGATTTGCGAGGGAGCTTCGCGATGAAGGTGCGAAGGAATGTTGACGGTGATTCTTCGCGATTACGTCAAGCTCCGCGAACGGAAAATTGTCGTGGTGCTTCGCGATTTGGACAGAATTCCGGCGGAAACTTTGGAGCTTTGTGATTGGCGATGACGTGGTGTTGACTTCGCGTGGAAGGGTCGAGGGTCGGTGGAATCGCCTATAAATAGAGGCTGACCCCCTCGAGAGAAGGAGAGAGCATTTTCAGAGAAAATCCTTTGCTCTCGATTTGCGAAGGTGGGTCGCGGAGCCAGTGTGCTTCGCGAAAGAGGAGCTCCGCGGCGGCTATTGTAGCTCCGCGAAACCTGCGAGCTCCGCGTTGGCTTAGTAAGCTTTGCGAGGGACGTTTCTTTGCGACGGCTTGAGCTTCGCGAAAAGGTAGGAGCTTCGCGAAGGCTTGTTTGAGCTTCGCGAAATTGGGAGCTTCGTGAAGTAGGGTGCTTTGCGAAGATGTTTCCAAAGTGAATTGTCCAGTGGTTAAGAGGCAAAGAGGTATTCATCAGTGGATGAAAGTTGGACTTCAATAGAGCATCTATCAACAGTTGAGGATGCATTCATTAGTGATAATGAAGAGACCTACAGGTCTATAAACTGTGAGTGGATTCCCTTCTGGAGCAGTGAGCTTAGGAAGAGGAAGTAGGTGATCCTCTCCACCGGTAATGAGCCAGAGAGAGAGAGAAACAGGGAGTGACCCTTGGGAAAGTAGTGAGCTGACCCTAAACTTTGTAAAGGCAGTGAACCTAGGCATAGAAGTGATCTATCCCGAACTTTGTATCCACATCTAGTGAAGAATAGTGGAATTTGGTACGACTGGCAACTTGTCGGCGTATGCTCCTTGGACGTAGCCCAGTGAGGGTGAACCAAGTAAAAATCTCTGTGTCTGCCTATTTGCTTCCCTGTATTGCATTAAAAGCATCATCATTAGATAAAGAAGTAAAGAAGTGATCATAGTTTACACACAAGAGCAAACAAAGTGACCCTTGTAACAAAGAGGTCAAGATCCAGTGGGACAGGAAGAACTTTGAAAAAGAATATCCATACCCTGATTCACCCCCCCTCTCAGGGTATATAGGCCCCTATTGGTCCTAACAAAAATGGTGTGGGGTACCCTATCATCGATGTACTTTACTTATATTACATTACTTGTCTTGCATTATTTGGTGACCGTGTCTTGGTGAGGTTGGGATGGTTATTATACTTGTTAGGCGTTGTTTGGTTCTGTTGTTTTCTTATAGGAGCATTAGTATGTTTCCCTCACATGTGCATGAGAGACTTTGGTTTTTCTACTAAGTATATCTGTATGTTCACCCTACGTAGATAAAACTGCTTTTAGGTTTCTAGGAGGATTATGTGGACCGTGTTGGGCATTACTATCTCAGGCTCTGGGATAGTTTTTGAGTCATTGTTTTAGATTGCTTTTGGGTACTTTACTTTGGATTTGTATTGTATTTGTACCAGTTCTATTTTACGCATGCATGTGGGGTATTTTTTGGATTTCTTTTATATATGTCTTGGAGTTGTTTTGTGGATAATCCATCATATCTACCGATCTTGTTTCCTTAAAGGTTCCAGGCATAGCGGAAGCGTGGTTGGGGCGGGACCCAACTTTGATTTTTACCATGATCAATGATTATTTCAGGATCAATCCGATGATGAACTACAGCCTCCATGGAATATAATCAAATATTTAGATAAAGAATAAAGAGGCCTGAAACCTTAGAGAGGATCTTGTACATCATGTTTATAATTAATTTAGTTAATTTCATAAAGAAAGATAATACTTGTATCTTTGGTATTTTTCTTCGTTGACGATGTTGATCGTCTGGAATGACCCTTCCAGATTATCTCATTGTGCTTGTAAGGATCCAAACTAGAATCCCTCTAGCAGTGATCCACACGTGCTCCAATGGCCTCCGATCGACACCGCTCATTCTTCGGGTGTTTACGCAGCGAAGAAAGTGTCTTATGTCGGTCATTCTTGATCATTTGTTCTTCGGCCTTGAAGAACGTCTCTCGTTCTTAATAGGGGAGAGAAGATTATTCGAGAGAGAAATTGTTTGGCTCAAAAATTATCAATTCACCAGGCATGTGGTGTGGTGTCTAGCACAATAGGCATACTTGCCTATTTATATACATGGAATTTCAGTTACAATATTTAATTGCATAGCAACAATTAAATATATTCATGAACTTAGAGAAAACCCATGCATTTAATAATAATACCGCGTCATTATTTATGGTGCACCAACTTGCGCAAAATGGAATTATAAATAAAATTATGTGTCATAAAATAATATCAGCATTATTTTAATTTGTGTCAACTAGTTAAATAATTATTTATTGTCTTGCAAATAATTATTTTACTAACTGACCGACCTCGGTCTGCTCGAACTCCACTTCCATTTATTGAACACCCAAATAAATAAATAAATAAATTATTCTCTTAAATAAATATTTTATTTACAAAATAGTAAATAAATATTTATTAAATGTTCAATAAAATAAATAAATATATTTTATTTAATTTACGTGATCATTGTAACTTGAATAAAATTATTCCATCATCTTGAGAATAATATTTATTTCATTAATTAAATTCAAATATAATTTAACCGAGACCACCAAAAACACTTAGTGTGTGACCCTCTAGGATTCTTTCTCATTGGCATTAGGTGGGATTGCCTAAAGTCCAAGAGTACTATCTAGAAACAGGTCAAGGCACCCAAGAGAAAGAATGTAAAGTCGCAACAATGACAACCACATACGAACACTCACTGTGTAATATAATTTCTTTGTCGTAATATCTCATCAAGCAGGTTTCATGATTGTGTCATCAACTTTTATGCTTGATATGTCATTCTTTGACTACCTAAAATAAACTCATTGTTACACCATGGCCATGGAATTTCACATTATGGTTCTATTTCAACCAAAGGGATGAAATATAAACTTCCATAAATGGAAGGGACAAATCCTTCCTCGACTTATCCATTAATAACATGCCACTCGTGATGCACCCAACGTACCCTACTTCCCGCCAACTATCTGCGTGACGGTTTTCGTCAGTAAATCAAAGTTCGTAAGTTGTGACACATATTAATGATAATCTTAAATTCTAAGGATCATTACACATGCCCGCATATAGAAATATCCAATGACACCAAAACATGTGGAATTCCTACTAGCATGACTGTTCTCATAATCTCCTATCTTGGAGATTACTAAGTGTGAACTTCATGAGAGGAAGTCTCATATGCTTATGAGTACTCTCACTTGACGGTCTGCATGTTGTGTGTCCCATCATAGCATGTCATCCAACCACATAACTATATTTAAGAATATTGTTATAGCATTTCAAGGTTCTCATCATAGTGGGGAACTACCATGACCTTATCAATGCAACAAATACTCTAGGACATTATTACATCATAGTCATGCAGAACAATGAACAATATGTAATAATACATTAAATATCCATGTAATAAAAGTAAAACCAGTTGGTTCTAGGACACCAACTTTTACAAACTCTCACTTAAACTAAAGCCAATTGCCTATGACTTTCAGTCCACTAGACCTCACATGATGATCATGTTTCTGGTGAGTCAAGGCTTTAGTCAAGGGGCTTGCCATGTTGTCTTCCATAGAAATATTGCTCACTATAACTTCACCTCTCTGAGAAAAATCCCTCAGGAGATGATACTTACGAAGTATGTGCTTCGTATGCTGATGTGACCTTGGCGCTTTTGCGAGAACCACCGCTGTAGTATTATCATAATATAGTGTGATGGGATCTTTACTTCTAGGTATCATATCTAGCTCCTGGATGAAGCTTCGCATCCAAACTTCTTCTTTAGCTACCTTAGAAGTTGTGATATACTCCGACTCTATTGTAGAATCTGCGACCACACTCTGCTTTGAGCTCTTCCATCTCACTGCACCTCCATTCAAAGTGAAGATGTATCCTGTTTGCGACTTCATGTCATCTTGATCAGTCTGGAAACTAGCATCTACATATCCTTTGATGACTAGTTCCTTATCTCCTCCATAAACCAGGAACATATCCTTAGTATGACTCAAATACTTTATAATAGTCTTGACTGCCATCCAATAACGGTCACCTAGGTCAGCTTGATATCTACCTACCGCACTCAATGCATAGGCGACATCTAGCCTAGTACATAGCATGACATACATGACTGACCCAATCGTTGATTCGTATGGAGTCCTTGCCATTATATTTCTTTCCTCATGTGTCTGAGGACACATTTTCTTGGAAAGATTAATACCATGTGATGCTGGAAACAATACCCTCTTGGATTGTTCTATACTGAATCTCTTCAGTATCTTATCAATGTATGTACTTTGACTTAGGCCCAAAAATATCTTGGATCTATCACGATGTATCTTGATCCCAAGAATATACGCTGCCTTACCCAAGTCTTTCATGGAGAAACATTGATTCAACCATGCCTTAATAGACTATATGACTGGTATCTCGTTTCTAATAAGTAATATGTCATCAATATATACTATTAGGAAAATGACTGCACTCCCACTAAACCTTTTGTATACACAAGGCTCACATTCATTCTTTATAAAACCAAATTCTTTTATAGCTTCATCAAAATGAATGTTCCATGACCTGGATGCTTGCTTTAATCCATAAATGGATTTCTGCAACTTGCATACCTTATTGGCATCCTTTAGAGTCACAAACCCTTTAGGTTGTGTCATATAGACATATTCCTGAAGGTTACCGTTAAGGAATGTTGTTTTTACATCCATTTTCCAAATCTCATAGTCATGGTAATTCGTAATGGCAAGTAGAATTCTGATGGATTTCAGCATTGAAACTGGTGAGAAGGTTTCATCGTAGTCAATTCCTTGATGCTGTTTAAAACCTTTTGCAACCAATCATGCCTTATAGGTACTGACTTGTCCTTCTATGTCCATTTTCTTCTTGAATACCCATTTACAACCAACAGGCTTTACATCAACTGGAGGATCTACCAAAATCCAGACTTGGTTTTGGTACATGGAATCCATTTTAGAATTCATGGCTTCTTGACACTTGGCAACGTTTATGCCACTTACTGCTTCCTTATAGGTTATAGGATCATTATTATCAACTAATAAGGAGTCACCATCCTCGGTAACTAGAAAACCATACTGTTCTGGTTCTCTAACCTCTCTTGTACTCTTACACGGTACTTGTGTCTCTAAAACAGATTCTTCTTCCACGGGGCTTTGTGGAATCTGTTCCTGTACCAACTCTTTTGTACCTTGAGCCTCGACTTCATCGAATTCTATCTCACTCCCACTATCTCTTTTGGAGATGTGCTCCCTCTTAAGGAATATGACATGTCTTGCCACTATAACCTTTTTTTCTAAGGGGTTGTATAGGTAATATCCTATTATTTCCTTAGGGTATCCTATGAAGGTATATTTTGTGCCTCGGGGTGCGAGTTTGTTACCTAAAGAGGCCTTAACAAATGCTTCGCTACCCCACACATGTAAATTTGATAACATGGATTTTCTTCCACTCCAGAACTCATATAAAATACCATTTATGGATTTAGTTGGTACTTGGTTTAGTATGTGTGCCGCTGTTTGTAACGCATATCCCCAAAAGAATAATAGAAGACTCGCATGACTCATCATTGATTTCACCATGTCCAACATGGTGCGGTTTCTCCTTTCTCTCACACCATTACACTGGGGCGTGTTTGGAGGAGTGAGTTGGGATAGGATCCCAAACTCCCATAAGTAATCAATGAAGTCTTGATTAAGATATTCTCCACCTCGGTCTAAGTGGGGTTTCTTAATATTCTTACCAAGCTGGTTCTCAACTTCATTCTTGTATTCTTCGAACTTATCAAAATAATCTTACTTATAACTCATTAAATAGATATATCCATATCTACTAAAATCATCAGTAAAAGTTATGAAGTATGAGTACCCTCCCCTTGATTCAACTGGAAATGGTCCACACACATCGGTATAAACCAATTCAAGAAGTTCTTTATCCTTTCACCTTTCCCACTAAATGGGGATTTAGTCATTTTTCCTTGTAAACATTCATGACATACGCTAAGTGGTTTTAGTTCGAAATAATCTAAATATCCATCTTGATGTAATTTTTTCAATCATTTCTCATTTACATGACCTAGATGGTAATTCTAAAGTTGGGTGTGGTATGAGTCATGTGAAATATCTTTGTTATCGATTGTCATTACTTGGTTTGTGTAATCCAACACGTAAAGTATGTTGTATAAATGTTCCCTACCATAACAAATTCTATCTTTGTAAAAGAAGCAACATTCATTTCCAAACTTGAAAACAAATCCATCTGTATCTAATCTGGATACAGAAATAATGTTTTTAGTAATATAAGGTGCATAATAACAACCCTTTAATACCAAGATCATCCCAGTTGGCAACGTGAGGTGGTAGTCCCTGACAACTACAAAAATAAGTCTGGCTCCATTGGTTGCTCTTAGATCTACCTCCCCTTGATCAATCTTCTTGAATATACTTAGTTATTGTATTTGGATATATATGTGTGAGCACCACAAGCTGTATCTAATACCCAATTTGTAGAAATAGATAGATTTCATTCGATAACAAATGCACCTAAATCTTCCCCTTGCTTCTTAGGCTGGGTGCAATTCTTCTTCTAGTGGCCCTTCTTGCCACATGCAAAACAAACAACCTCTTGTTCCCTTTCCTCCCCTTTTATCTTCCTTTTCTTGGAAGGCCATGAAGAATCTTTGGGTCTAAAGCTCTTCGCCTTCCCTTTCCTCTTATTCACCATAAGGACAGAAGGCTTTTCGTGCTTTGCATCTTTGTCTACTTGGTGAATTAGGATAAGAAGATCAAATAGAGACTTCTCAGTCTTGTTCATATTGAAATTGATAACAAATTTAGAGAAGCTCTGAGGGAGTGATGCGATAATGAGATTGGTGCCCAGTTCTTTGGGGAGTTTAAACCCTAGAACCTTCAGGCACTCAATGTAGCCAATGAGCTTGACTACATGAGGCCCAGCTAGGGAACCTTCTCCAAGATTACTCTAAAAGAGTGACTTAGAGATCTCAAACATTTCATGTCTTTCTCTCACTTGGTAAAGACCACGGAGGTGCTCAAGCATGCTATAAGCATCCATGTTTTCATGAGACTTCATGAGCTCAATAGATATTGATGATAGCATCAAACATTGAATGTTGACCACGTCATTCATATGTTTCTGATAGACCAAGAAATCCTTATCACTTACCTCTTTGGCAGGTGGATCAAGTAATGCTGACTCTAGCACGTAAGACTTCCGTTCATGGTGTAGGATAACCCAAAGGCGTATAAACCATTCCTGGAAGTTACTGCTGGTGAGGATGTTTTCTTTATCCATAATTGATCATAGGTATAGTGTGGTTGATGAGTTTTTCATTTTTATTCTGCAATTAAAAGAGTAGATCATTAGTACTTTTTTTATTACATTTTATAAGAAATAATAAATTTTATTAAGTCTCCCACTATTTTATCAAGTCCCAATAGCCCTCACCATTGAACTCGGAATGTCCATTTGTCATGTCATTATAGTGGCAAGGATCCATATTCCCCTTCGCATAACCCCAACAAGGGTTGGTCAAGATATTAGAAGGTATTTAGGTAGGCAGGTCTTTGCCAACTGTAGGCTTGCAGCTCCTTGATATGTTGAGTGGACTCCCCAATCTTGAAATCATGACTTTGAATTTCCTCAACTCTTGCCTCCAATATTACACCAAGTCTAGAAAGTACTACTCCTCTTGATGTAATATGGTTAAGTCAACCCAAAATATTTCATAAGGGCTTCCTTTATAAAAGTGTCCCAACAAGGGTTGGTCAAACACATAGTTTTATTGAGTTTTGCCCTTAATCAAGTAATGGAAGGCTTGTTCTGGCTAAATATTTTATTTGAGGGGTTTTTTTATCTCTTATGCATGAATTGCTTATTATCATGATCACATGCTTATTAATATTAAGTGGAACTTACTTAAGTGATTAACCATGTCTTGATAATATTTACGCATAAGTCTAGTTTATTTTAGTTCCATCTTGCATGATTTTTTAATTCATTAATTACGTGACCATGACAACACATCCATAATGATAAACTATGAAACTGGAAGAAAGAAAATAAAGTAAATGGAATGATCATGAGCTTTTCTAATGGTTAGTTTATCTAACAGTTGATAAACTAAACCTGACCTAAGGGAGAAACACCTTGAACCTTTTGGGTTTGTGTTTACAGCTCCCACCTGTCCACCTCTGTATCTCCTAGGATTGGTTTCATCTTGGATCCAGCTTGAACCACCTCCACTAGCTTGGGAGTTCCATCCATTACATATTCCTTTTCTTAACTCACATGTAGGTGAGGGGTAAAAATGATTTTTACATAAAAGAAACATTGGGCACGCAGGCCCAACATATTAATGAGGAGAAGGCTTGCAGGTCAACAAATTTAATTTAAATAAATTAAAAGAAACCATCCATATACAAAGGTCTTGGTCTAGCTCATGATCATTCATACATGCAAAGATATATATGCATAAATAAAACTAGAAATCAATTATTTAATCGTTATCGTTTAAGATAAATCATGCTCGAATCAATTAATTATCATCTTTAATTAATAAACACTTTTATCTTAAACCCTTTTCTAAATTTCCTTGAGATTCGCATCCATCATAATTTTAAACAAATAAATTCATTTAAAATTATCTTTGTAAGTAAGTTGTACCTTAGAGGCAACCCAGTGAATTCTTATTCATAACTACCCAATGAGTAGAAATGAACATTACGTAGATGTTAAATTAAACACACATATATAAAACACCTATCATGTGTTGTGTCTCAGCTTTATGCCCGCACAATGGTACACGTCTCAAGGGTTTTTATAATATAATAATAAATTTTAATAAATCTGCGTAATTTGGATGATTACATGACGTGTAGTTCCAACTACACGGCGTGTATTATTTTTCACCATCTATCTGAAGTACACGCCGGGGGAAACAACGTGTGAGTATACTTCAGAAATTTTCGGAGTACACAGCATGTCCAGTGGGTCACACGCCATGTAGTTCCTCATTACACGGTCTCCAGTCGGGCAAGCTGTGTATGAGGTACACAGTCCAACCATAACCCGAAGGGACTACACGTCGTGTCCATTGGGCCACACAATGTGTAATCCGGAAACCACGCACCACCTGTTCCTGGTCAACATAGGGAGTCATTTAAGACTTAGAAAGACTCCAACACACGACTTGGTTTGGAAAACCAGTCCGATGCATTGAATCTTGATTACACGACATGTACTGCCGAATACACACTGTGTGTTCTGGTGTTGTACGACCAGGAAGCTTTGGCATCTCTGAATGAGATCCTCTATTTTATTTTAATCAAAATTAAAAGAAAATATCGTTTCTGTAAGGTGAATGAGAAATGAAAGAGTAGGAATAGATATCGAGATTTAGATTTGTAGAACGATTAACTTGAATTGAAAAAACTAAATTATTAAATGTGTAATTCATCAATGAAATATTTAAATAATTATTAACTATGATGTAACCCCTCTGATACCACTTGAAGGTTCTGGGCGTAGTAGAAGCGTGGTTGGGACGAGACCCAACTTTGATTTTTACCATGATCAATGATTATTCTGGGATCAATACGACAATGAATGCCAGTATCCACAGAATATAATCAAAGATTTAGATAAAGAAGAAAGATCCCTGAAACCTTAGAAAGGATCTTGTACATTATGTTTATAATTAATTTAATTAATTTCATAAAGAAAAATAATACTTGTGTTGTAATGTCTCGGATTTTTCCATGTATTATTCTAATATTATATGGGAATTAATTAGAGACCAGGCTCTAGGACGGCGTGCAGTTCCGAGGCCCGGTGAGCCCAGAACAAATGTTTGAATTTAATTAAATAATTAAATTACGCGCGCATGTGGTTTTCCTGAAAAAGTAGAATAACTACTAAAAGGGTACTCGAATCAGAAATCTGAAGGCATCGTTGCGTTCAGAGCAGCGATTTTACCTTAGGCGAGGCCTAACATCGGCCGGCGCAGGTCGGTGGTGAAATCCAGTTTTTGGGACGTAAGAGTAATAAAATATTTAAATAAAAATATTTTATTCTGCAGCAAAATCTTTTAAATCTGCTGCAACAGATATATCTTATTATTTTTTTTAAATAAAGGCCTGTGCAGGGGTCCAGGGTTACAAACCTCATAACCCTGAAACCCTTGGCGGCTCTGGAGGCTCTGGAGAAAACCCCCCGATGCGGTGACGATGTTCTTGACGATTTTCACCGGCGACGACGACGCAGTGACCGGATCTTCGCCAACGAACGCCGCGGATCCAGGTAGGATGTTGTTTTTGATTTCCTTCCCCATTTTTGATTTCCATGACGAACGCGGACTAATCCATGAACATATTAGCCCGTGGATCGATCATTCTTGAAGGGCGGGTTTTGCGGGGATTTTGAGGTTGTTTTGGTTTTGATCTAACGGCGACAAACCCAGATCGTCACGAACAACGATTGAGGTTCATCCCTCTTGTTTGATTCTTGTTTTTCTACCTCGTGTTCTTCATTTCGTTCTACACATTCTTGGAGTAAATCGATCATTGCGCATTCGTTTGTTGGTGCAACAATCCGATATTGTAGATCCAACCCCGGAACGATGTCACGGAGGTGCGATGACGGTTTCGGCAGGCGATTCGGAGCGGATCGGGAGATACGAGTTTTCAGGCATTTTTCTTCGGATAGATCATTCGAGGTTTATGATCTGATTTAAGAGTCGAAAACACCCGTTACGTTGTTCGTATGATGAAACAAACCAACCCCTGGAGTATCGGGATGAATGGACCAGAGAAACGCGATACGGAAGATCGGATGAAGTACGAGGAAGAAGACGGTGTTTTTGGAAATTTCCCGACTACACACCGTGTAGTATGGGCTACACAGCGTGTGTTCGTCGGCGGACCACATGGCGTGTACTCTGGGAGTACATGGACACGAGTTGGGTACACGTCCAAGGACACGATGTGTATACCCTTCCCCGACTAGACCTAGCCAGATACACGGGATACCCCGTGTACTGGTACACGGGCATGCGACATGGACACGGACAAAGACCGTGTACGGGCACATGGCTAGCGTACACGGAGCGAGCCCCAAGTGCTCGGACACAACATGTGACTCTTCTACACGCCGTGTAGTTTCTTTCTATCTGACAAGCCAAATAACACGGGCCGTTTACACGAGCAGTACCCGGAGTCAAGGAACACGGCGTGTGATTCTTCTACACACTGTGTAATTTAGTTTGACACAGCTTGGACGAATGACACGGGCTGTTTACACGGGCAGTACTTGGAGTCAAGGAACATGGCGTGTAACCATACTACACGCCGTGTAACCAATTCTTCATGGCTTGAGCCACTTGTCTTCTATTACTTGGACTAGTTTTCTTAGGGTTCGTACCCTTGGTCTTTTCCTTGAAGGTTCTGGTATCATTTCCTTTATACAGGAGTATGATCCCTTCAGCAGAACTTCCTGAATAGATTTTTTGGAATCCCCTTTGTGAGACTTAGATCCAGATCTTCTATTCATTCCTAGAACCCTAGGTAGAGTTCTTGGTATCGACGTGACTAACTTTACCCGGGCGCCGATCCTATACTTAGCGGATTAGCTCAAACTGAGTTGTCGGAATCACCCCATGACTTGGTCGTGATCCTCATATGAGCATCATGTTCTCATAGTACTTTTGGAGTGTGTTCTCCCGGAATGAGTACTTTGCATCTCTCTCTTCAGACCTAGGAGTGTGTTCTCCTTGTTGCATGCTTAGTGGAATCTTCGAGCTGGATCCTAGTGGCAGTATCGCGATAGTTGTTCGTTTATGAGTATATATGGATATTCTTGTTATATGTTCTGTAGACATATACTGTGTGGAGCTGACTATATCTTTACTTTTTGGTATTTTCCCTTGTTTTATTTCCTTTGTGGTTTCGGGGTGTCCTATTGGGTATTGTTATACTCACCCCTGCACGGGCTTTGCCCGCACATGCCATGTCTTGTGCAGACGAGCGAGCCTTTGACAATATTCTAGGTGGACCAGGACCGGACGGTGCTCAGTGAGATCAGGTGGGCCGAGGTGTGTTCCTACGACTACAGATTTCAGTCCCAGTACTGTTCCTTACAGGTTGGACTTTGTTACAGACTTTCTTTTGGTGGGCTTGTACTTTTGGCCTAGAGTTTTACACTTACTGTACTTTACTTTCCTGTCGTACTCTATTGGTTGGGATTTTTGGTGTATGCATGCATTTCCATTTTTAGTTGAGTTTATACTTTTCAATTTTGTGGGCTTGAATATGTGTGTGAGTGTGTACAGGTTTATAGGAAATGCCTCCCATGTTAGTAGCATGCCTACTCGGTGCTAGTCACCAGCCCCTGGCCTATTGGAGGTGGGATTGGGGAGTTGCGGCTCGGGCCCCACTGGGACGGGTCGTGACAGAGTGTTATCAGAGTTGTTCGGTTCTACCTTAGGACCAAGAGTCTGTGATTTGGTTTGGGGCAACAGTGTTAAATGTTTCGAGTTCGGATTTCAGGCCAGGGACCCCAGTGTTGGTGCGGGCGGCCGACGTATCCATACACCAGGACTCTGATAACTTGTTTTTTAACTCGAAACATGAGAACACTAGTTGTAGGGGGAAACAATGGTATATATGTCATATAGGAATGGATTGTGGTTTCCATTTCCTTCTTGAGTCATCTCTCCAGATATACTCACTGACTGAGATATATCTTGTTTCTTTACATGATGCCTCCACGATGCGCACCTGCTAGGATCCAGCAGCTCGATCACAAGGATGACCCCCTCAGTGATGAATCTTCAATACAGGGACCAGATCCCCCAGTTTTACCATCGGGTGGTGTGCCATTTATCCCGCCACCTGTGGAGTAGTGTTTAGTGCCTGTTGTACCAGTGGAGGAGGAGCGCATGTTGAGCGCACTCCACGAGTTTCAGAGATAGAGACCCATCAGGTTTCGATGCGAGCCTGACCCTTAAGTAGCAAAGGACTGGCTTGAGGTAGTTACCAGAGTCTTCCGTTTGGTCAGGACACCAGCAGACCAGATGGTGATCCTGGCAGCGAGCCTTCTGCAGGGCTCAGTAGGACGATGGTGGAGTTTGGTTATCCAGACTCACGACGAGGCGACTCTTGTGTGGGCAGAGTTTGAGCGTCTCTTCAGAGAGGAGTTTTCACTGGTTACCCTGAGAGCAGTATGTATATAGGAGTTTCTTCAGCTCCAGTAGGGAACCATGTCGATGGTTGACTATTCATCGAGGTTTACCTACCTCTCGCTGTACTCGATGGATATGGTCAGAGATCAGTACTTCAGAGCTCGGACTTTTGAGCGGGGCTTACGCAGAGATATTAGAGCTAGCATCATCCCTATGAGCATTCCTACTTATGCTGGGGTGCTCGAGCGGGCTTTGGTGGTCGAGAGATTCTTGGCAGAGCAGAGACAGCTGACAGTTGTCAGTAGTGGGCGAGCTAGAGCAGAGACCTTGGCAGCAGGGAGCCGACGTCAAGGACCCAAGTGTGGGAGACGTTTTCAAAGGAGATCCCAGGATAGGGGATCTACCATACAGGGTTCACAGGGCGCATCCATCCAGCCTCGAGAGAGTCGATGATACTCATGTGATGGCAAGGGACATCTCGCTCGAGATTTTCCGACCCACCGTACTACTGACACGGGAGCAGTGGATGGACCATCGAGGTAGAGGCAACATGTGGAGCAGACAGATCCGCGGGGTGGCGGACGTGGTAGTGGAGCTGGGAGAGCAGTTGGAGGTGTTCGGCATTTTGACCTTTTACCACCACCACCCCCATGAGGTCCACCCCAGGTTCAGGGAGCTGGTGGACAGAGGCAGGGACAGCTGCAGGCGGCAGAGGCTTATGACCCAGGTACTCCCAGAATGATTAGAGGTACAATCTGTGTCTTTTCTACTTTGGTTTCCATATTGATAGACACTGGTTCTAGTCATTCCTTTCTGGCTGCTTATCTTGTTCGAGACCTTGAGATTCCAGTTGATCTGTTGACTCGACCCTTACTCTTAGAAACACCGACTAGAGAAGATTCAGAGATCACACACCTCTTTAGGCAGTGTAACCTGACCCTTGGAGGCGAGAGTTTCGGTTGGAACCTCTTGGTGGTAGCGTCGAGTCCTTACGATGTCATTTTTGGTATGGATTGTTTATCCAAAGTTCATGCCCAGATCGACTATTTTAGGCGAAGGGTGCGGTGTGTCTGCAGTGATATAATGGGGTTCTCTTTTTTTGGTGAAAGAGAGACCCAGGCAGTACAGGATGGACTCGTGCATAGGAAGGCACAACTGATATCCTATCAGTTGGCTAGCCTATACCTTGGCGCAACAGATGTTACGAGTTTCCAGTTCCCAGCAGTAGTGGCTGAGTACGAGGACGTCTTTCCGGAGGATCTCCCCAGACTACCTCCCCGTCGGGAGATATATTTCTGCATTGAGTTGCAACCTGGGACGACACCTATATCAGCATCAGCATATCGGATGGCTCCTACAAAGCTTCGTGAGCTGAGAGTGCAGTTGGACGACTTGCAGAAGAAGGGCCTTGTGAGACCCAGCGTTTCACCCTGGGTGGCCCCAGTGTTGTTTGCCAAGAAGGCAGACGGGAGCTTGAGGCTATGTGTGGACTACCGGTGCTTGAACCAGGTGACCGTGAAGAATCGGTATCCACTACCGAGGATCGATGACCTCTTCGACCAGTTGAGAGGGGCATGATGGCTCTCGAAGGTTTATCTACGATTAGGCTATCACCAGTTGTGGGTACGGGATGAGGATATATAGAAGACGGCTTTTAGATGTCGCTACGGTCACTATGAGTACTTGGTGATGCCCTTCGGCGTGACGAACGCCCCAGTAGTGTTCATGGGACTCGTGAATCGGATCTTTCAGCCCTATCTAGATTGGTTCATAGTAGTCTTCATCGATGATATCCTTGTGTACTCTGTGTTCGAGGAGGAGCACGTGAGACACCTAAGGATGGTTCTGGACACACTCCGAGAGCACCAGTTGTACGGGAAACTCTCGAAGTCTCAGTTCTGGATACAGGAGGTCCACTTTCTGGGACACATTATCTCAGCAGATGGTGTAGCAGTGGACCCAGCCAAGGTGGAGGCAGTACTAGCATGGGAGCCACCCCGGAGCGTGACGGAGGTGCGGAGCTTCCTTAGGTCGGCAGGCTATTATCGAAGATTCATTCTTGATTTCTCCAGGATTTCAGCACCCATGACAGCTTTGACCCGAAAGGGGCAGCCTTTCGTGTGGACCGAGAGATGCTAGCAGGCTTTCCAGCAGTTGAGACAGAGTCTGAAGAGTGCCCCGATCTTGAGATTACCAGAGGAGGGTGTCGAGTACGTAGTTTTCTGCGACGCATCAGGGACCAGACTTGGTTTTGTCCTGATGCATAGGAAAGCGGTGATTGTCTATGGCTCACATCAGTTGAGGCCACACGAGCATAACTACGTGACCCATGATCTTGAGTTGACAGTGGTAGTCTTCGCATTGAAGATGTGGCGGCACTACCTGATGGGCGAGCGATTTACCGTCTACTCTGATCACAAGAGTCTCAGATATATCTTTTCTCAGAAAGATTTGAATTTGAGGCAGAGGCAGTGGCTTGAGTTCCTCTAGGATTACGACTTTGAGATCGTTTACACACCTGGGAAGGGGAACGTTGTGGCAGATGCTCTCAGCAGGAAATCAAGTTCGCAGTTGTTGGATGAGGCGATGAGGTAGTTGGCCTCTTTACAGTTATCCTTCGTGGATGGAAATGAGGGAGCTTACCTTCAGTCGATGGTTGTTACCCCTCCAATCTTACAGCGAGTCAGTGAATCACAGCGCGAGGATGCTAGCTGTGAGACTCTACATGCTCAGGTATCCACAGGCGTTGCTGCTGATGGATATTCAGAAGGTGGGGAGCACATTGTTCTTTTCAGAGGGCATACGGTAGTACCAATGACGTTACGAGAGGAGGTTCTGCGGGAGTTCCATACATCTCCTTTGGAGGTACATCTACGCATGACAAAGATGTATCAGGACCTTCGACGTCAGTTCTGGTGGCCAGGAATTAAGAAGAGTGTGGCAGAGTTTGTTTCTCGGTGCCTTACTTGTCAGCAAGTAAAGGATGAGCACCAGGTGCCAGCAGGTTTGACTCAGCCCCTTGAGGTGCCAGAGTGGAAGTGGGACGGGATATCCATGGACTTCATGACGGGTTTACCACGTACATCCAGGGGACACGATGCCATCTGGGTGATCATTGATCGACTCACCAAGTCGGCCCACTT
Organism: Viscum album; assembly: GCA_963277665.1. NCBI lineage: Eukaryota > Viridiplantae > Streptophyta > Magnoliopsida > Santalales > Viscaceae > Viscum > Viscum album. Next base: position 509,716,716 of record OY728136.1, on the reverse strand, counting down.
CCTAGCCATAGAGGAGCAGAGTTCAGTAGAGAGCTTGGGATGCCTCTACGTGCAGGAGTTAGTTCGACTTCATGGAGTTCCATCCATGATTGTCTTAGATCGTGATTCTCGTTTCACATCCCAGTTGTGGAAGGGATTTCAGGAAGCTTTTGGGACTCAATTACGCTTGAGCACAACGTTTCATCCCCAGACTGATGGTCAGACAGAGCGGACCATTCAGGTCCTGGAGGATATGCTACGAGCTTGCATACTTGACTTTGGTCGTAGTTGAGAGGATCACCTACCACTGGTGGAATTTGCGTATAACAACAGTTATCATTCCACTGTTGGTATGGAACCATTTGAGGCTCTGTACGGGCGACCTTGCAGGTCACCACTTTGCTGGACTAACCCAGGAGAGTCAGCACTCATGGGCCCAGAGATGGTGAGAGCTACTACAGAGAAGGTGCAGGTCATCCAGGAGTGGATGAAGACTGCACAGAGTTAGAAAAAGTCTTATGCTGATAGGAGGAGGATGCCCTTGGAGTTTGAGGAAGGAGACCATGTGTTCCTTCGGGTCTCACCTCAACGGGGATTGCGGAGATTTGGCCGAGGTGGAAAGTTATCTCTGAGGTTCGTTGGCCCTTTTCAGATTCTGAGTAGAGTTAGCGAGGTGGTATATCACTTGGATCTACCTCCTTAGAAAGACCGGGTACACAACGTCTTCCATGTGTCGCAGCTACGGGGGTACGTGCATGATCCATCGCACGTCATCGACTGGGGTGAGCTGGACATCGATGATGGAGCAACCTTTGCTGAGTACCTAGTGTAGATCGAGGATCGGCAGGAGAAGACCCTTTGTGGGCAAGTTATTCCCTTAGTGTGTGTTCGGTGGCAGCACAAGAATCTCCAGGAGAGCACGTGGGAGCGGAAGGCTCAGATTCACGTGTGATACCCACATCTTTTTCAGTAGCCTTTGTTTTGGCTTTTCGGGGACGTAAAAGCCCTAAGGTGGGTGTGATGTAATGTCCCGGATTTTTTCATGTATTATTCTAATATTATATGGGAATTAATTTGAGACCAGGCTCTGGGACGGCGTGCAGTTCCGAGGCTCGGTGATCCCGGAAAAAATGTTTGAATTTAATTAAATAATTAAATTATGTGTGCATGTGGTTTTCCTGAAAAAAGTGGAATAACTCCTAAATGGGTACTCGAATCAGAAATCTGAAGGCACCGTTGCATTCAGAGCAGCAATTTTACCTTAGGCGAGGCCTAACATCGGCTGGCGCAGGTCGGTGGTGAAATCCAGTTTTTGGGACGTAAGAGTAATAAAATATTTAAATAAAAATATTTTATTCTGCAGTGAAATCTTTTAAATCTGCTGCAACAGATATATCTTGTTCTTTTTTTTAAATAAAGACCTGCATAAGGGTCCAGGGTTACAAACCTCATAACCCTGAAACCCTTGGTGGATCTAGAGGCTCTGGAGAAAACCTCCCGACGCGGCGACAACGTTCTTGACGATTTTTGTCGGCGACGACGACGTGACGACCAGATCTTCACCAACGAACGTCGTGGATCCAAGTAGGATGTTGTTTTTGATTTCCTTCCCCATTTTTGATTTCCATGACGAACACGGACTAATCCATGAAAAGATTATCTTGCGGATCGATCGTTCTTGCGGGACGGGTTTTGCGGGGATTTTGAGGTTGTTTTGATTTTGATCTAACGACAACGAACCCGGATCATCACGAACAACGATTGAGGTTTGTCCCTCTTGTTTGATTCTTGTTTTTCTCCCTCGCGTTCTTCGTTGCGTTCTACGCGTTCTTGGAGAAAATCGATCGTTGCGCATTCGTTTTTGGCGCAACGATCCGAGATTGTAGATCCAACCCCGGAACGATTTCACGGAGGTGCGACGACGGTTTCGGCAGGCGATTCGGAGCAGATCGGGAGATACGAGTTTTCGGGCGTTTTTCTTCAGATGGATTGTTCGAGGTTTATGATCTGATTTAAGAGCCAAAAACACCCGTTACAATGTTCGTATGATGAAACGAACCAACCCTTGGAGTATCGGGATGAACGGACCAGAGAAACACGATCCGGAAGATCGGCCGAAGCGCGAGGAAGAAGATGGCGTTTCTGGAAATTTCCCGACTACACGCCGTGTAGTATGGGCTACACGGCGTGTATTCGTCGACAGACCACCTGGCGTGTACTCCGGGAGTACACGGACACAGGTTGGGTACACGGCCAAGGACACGGCGTGTATACCCTTCCCTGACCAGATACACGGGATACCATGTGTACTGGTACACGAGCAGGTGACACTGACACAGATAGAGACTGTGTACGGGCACATGGCTAGCATACACGGAGCGAGCCCCAAGTGCTCGGACACAGCGTGTGACTCTTCTACACGTCGTGTAGTTACTTTCTATCTGACAAGCCAAATGACACGGGCCGTTTACACGGGAAGTACCCGGAGTCAAGGAACACGGCGTGTGATTCTTCTACACACCATGTAGTTTAGTTTGACACAGCTTGGACGAATGACACGGGCCGTTTACACGGGTAGTACCCGGGGTCAAGGAACACGACGTGTAACCATACTACACGTCGTGTAACCAATTCTTCATGGCTTGAGCCTCTTGTCTTCTGTAACTTGGACTAGTTTTCTTAGGGTTCGTACCCTTGGTCTTTTCCCTGAAGGTTCTGGTATCGTTTCCTTTATACAGGAGTATGATCCCTTCAGCAGGACTTCATGAATATAGTTGTTGGAATCCCCTCTGTGAGACTTAGAGCCGGATCCTCTATTCATTCTTGGAACCCTAGGTAGATTTCTTGGTATCGACGTGACCAACTTTACTTGGGCGTCGATCCTCTGCTTAGTGGATTAGCTCAGACTGAGTTGTCGGAATCACCCCATGACTTGGTCATGATCCTCATCTGAGCATCATTTTATCATAGTACTTGTGGAGTGTGTTCTCCTGAAACAAGTACTTCGCGTCTCTCTTTTCATACCTAGGAGTGTGTTCTCCTTGTTTCATGCTTAGTGGAATCTTCGAGCTGGATCCTAGTGGCGGTATCGCGATGGTTGTTCGTGTATGAGTATATCTGGATATTCTTGTTATATGTTCTGTAGACATATACTGTGTGGAGATAACTGTATCTTTCCTTTGTGGTATTTTCCCTTGTTGTATTTCCTTTGTGGTTTTGGGGTGTCCTACTGGGTATTGTTATACTCACCCTTGCACGGGTTTTTCCTGCACGTGTTGTTTCTTGTGCAGACGAGCAAGCCTTTGACAGGATTCTAGGTGGACCAGGACCGGACGGTGCTCAGTGAGATCAGGCGGGCTGAGGTGTGTTCCTACGGCTACAAATTGCAGTCTCAGTACCTTTCCTTACAGGTTGGACTTTGTTACAGAATTTCTTTTGGTGGGCTTGTACTTTTGACCCAGGGTTTTACACTTACTGTACTTTACTTTCTTATCGTACTCTGTTGGTTGGATTTTTTGGTGTATGCATGCATTTTCATTTTTAGTTGAGTTTTTACTTTTCAGCTTTGTGGGCTTGGAGATGTGTGTGTGTGTGTATAGGTTTATAGGCAATGCCTCCCATGTTAGTAGCATGCCTACTCGGTGCTAGTCACCAGCCTCTGGCCTATTGGAGGCGGGCTTGGGGAGTTGCGGCTCGGGCCCCACTGGGACGGGTCGTGACACATGTCTTTGGTATTTTTCTTCGTTGATGATGTTGATCGTCCAGAATGACCCTTTCAGATTATCTCGTTACACTTGAAAGGATCCAAACTAGAATCCCTCTAGTGGTAATCCACGTGTACTCCGATGACCTCTGATCGACACCGCTCATTCTCCAGGTGTTAGCACGGTGAAGTGAGTGTCTTGTGTCGGTCGTTCTTGATCGCTTGTTCTTCAGCCTTGAAGAACATCTCTCGTTTTTAAGAGGGGAGAGGAGAGGATTCGAGAGAGAAATTTTTTGGCTCAACAATTCTCAATTCACTAGGCATGTGGTGTGGTGTCTAGCACAATAGGCGTACTTGCCTATTTATATACATGGAATTTCAGTTACAATATTTAATTGCATAACAAAAATTAAATATATTCATGAACTTAGAGAAAACCCATGAATTTAATAATAATACAACGTCATTATTTATGGTGCGCCAACTTGCGCAAAATGGAATTATAAATAAAATTCTGCATCATAAAATAATAGCAGCGTTATTTTAATTTGTGTCAACTAGTTAAATAATTATTTACCGTCTGACAAAAAATTATTTTACTACCGGACCAACCTTGGTCCACTCGAACTCCACTTCCATTTATTGAACACCCAGATAAATAAATAAATAATTTATTCTCTTAAATAAATATTTTATTTACAAACTAGTAAATAAATATTTATTAAATGTTCAATAAAATAAATAAATATATTTTATTTAATTTATGCGATCATTGTAACTTGAATAAAATTATTCCACAGTCTTGAGAATAATATTTATTTCATTAATTAAATTCAAATAGACTTTAACTGAGACCACTAAAAACACTTAGTGTGTGGCCCTCTGGGATTCTTTCTCGTTGGCATTAGGCGAGCTTGCCTAAAGTCCATGAGTACTGTCTAGCAACGGGTCAAGGCACCCAAGAGAAATAATATAAAGTCGCAACAACGACATCCACATACGAATGCTCATTGTGTAATATAATCAATTTGTCGCAATATCTTATCAAGAAGGTTTCATGATTGTGTCATCAACTTTTATGCTTGATACATCATTCTTTGATTACCTGAAATAAACTCGTCGTTACACCATGGTCATAAAATTTCACACGACGGTTCTATTTCAATTAAAGGGCTGAGATATCAACTTCCATAAATGGAAGAGAGAAATCCTTCCTCGACTTATCCATTAATAACATGTCACTCATGACGCACCCAACGTACCCTACTTCCCGCCAACTGTCTGCGTGACAGTTTTTGTCAGTAAATCAAAGTGCGTAAGTCGTGACACGTATTAATGATAATATTAAAGTCTAAGGATCATTACACACGTTCGTAGATAGAAATATCTGATGACACCAAAACATGCTGAATTTCTACTAGCGGGTTTGTTCTCATAATCTCTTATCTTGGAGATTACCAAGTACAAACTTCATGAGAGGAAGTCTCATCTGCTTACGAGTACTCGCATCTGACGCCCTGCATGCTATGTGTCTCATCATAGCATGTCATCCAACAACATAACTATATTTAAGAATATTGTTATAGCATTTCAAGGTTCTCATCATAGTGGGGAATTGCCATGACCTTATCAATGCAACAAATACTCTAGGACATTATTACATCATAGTCATGCAGAACAATGAGCAGTATGTAACAATACATTAAATATCCATGTAATCAAAGTAAAACCAGTTGGTTCTAGGACACCAACTTTTACAGCTCACTAACAAGGAAGAGCCATACAGTTATGATGATGCAATCAAGAGTCATCTGAAGATGGAATGGAAGAAGTCCATGCAAGAAGAGATGACATCCTTGCACAAAAACTACACATTTAATTTAGTAGAGTTACCACAATGAAAGAAGACACTCAAGAATAAGTGGGTGTACAAAATTAAAGGAGAATATGACAACTCACAATCGCGCTACAGAGACAGAATTGTTGTGAATGGATTCAATCAAAAGAAAGGTATCGACATTGATGATTTTTTTTCTCATGTGGTTAGAATGTCTTCTATCAGAGTTGTTTTTGGATTGGCGGCTAGTCCGAACCTAGAGGTTCAACAAATGGATGTAAAGACAATGTTTTTACACGGTGATCTTGGTGAGGAGATTTACATGGAGGAGCCAGAGGGGTATCAGGTGAAAGGTAGAGAAATTTGACTCATTCGTGGAGAAAAATGAGTACAAGAGGATGACTTCTGATCACTGCGTTTTCATCAAACAATTTTCTGATGGCGATTTCATTATCTTATTACTTTATGTTGATGATATGTTGATTATTGGCAAAGATATCACAAAGATTAACAAGTTGAAGAAGGAGTTGAACGCGTCTTTTGAAATGAAGGACTTGGGTGACGCTACTCAGATTCTTGGTACGATGATTACTCATGACAGGAGGAATCATAAGATTTGGCTATCTCAGGAGCGGTACATTAAGAATGTTCCTGAAATATTCAACATAAGCAAGACAAAACCAGTTAGCACTTCACTCGTGAGTCATTTTAGGCTCACGACAAGTCAAAATTCATCAACTGAGGAGGATAAAACAAAAATGGAAAAAGTTCCTTATCAGTCAACAATTGACAGTCTTATGTATTTCATGGTGTGCACCGGACCAGATATTTCTCACATTGTTGGCGTTGTGAGCATAATCTTATCAAATCCTGGAAATGAGCATTGGACAGTGGTTAAATGGATATTGAGGTATCTCTAAGGTACATCAAATCATTTTTTATGTTTTGGAAGTGATAAACATGTTTTGGAAGGATACACATATGCAAATATGGCTGAAGATGTGGACATAAGGAAATCCATATTCGGGTACCTGATATCATTTGTAGGGGGAGCAGTCTCATGACAATCACGACTTCAGAAGTGTTGCTGAGAAAATATACACCAGTGATAATAAGACAGACATTATGACAAAAGTTCTACAGAAAGAGAAGCTGAAAGCCTGTAAGGAGACTGAATGTCGAGCTATTACCCCAAAAATGTCATGAAAGAGAATTTTGTGGGGGCCACTCCCGGTCAAGGGAGGCTTTGTGGACAGGAAATTGTCAGCAACTACTATGGTGAAATTCTTCTTCAGGCGACAACCTACCATAGACTGTGGACGAGCATCCGGCGACAAGGAGGATTTTTCAAGGGCTGATGAACTACCCCCAAACCAACCCTTAGATTATTGTGAAATTTTCATTTATAAAATAGAAAAAACTCGCCTGTAATTGTAATGGTTGTAATCCTCCAACGATTTATCTAGAAAAAAATAATAGTGAACAGTCCCCCTTCTCCCATTGACGTAGGCACCTTGCCGAACCACAAAAATCTTTGTATGTTATTCCTTTTCCTTCTTGTTTAATCTTTGTTGCCCCAACACATTTCACACGTTTCAATTCACTGAAGCCGAAAATGCCCTTCACTTTTCACTGCATCTAGAACGTGCCATGTGTAAAATTGAAGACGTGTAACCTCAGTGGAATATTCTGTATAACTAGGAACCAAAAACGATAAGAAAGGGAGAATGTCATCACCCTTTTAGGGACCATAACTGTCTTCGGTTCAAGTTTTGAACTGAACAATCTAGTTCACTGAAACAAGACAAAATTCCGGATGAAACTTTCATTATCCATTGGAAGAGGACAAAAATTTGGGTGGAACTTTGTCGCTATTGTTCAGATGAACAGTGAAAGTTTTATCCAGATTTTTGTTTGGTATGGACTGAATTATCCAATTCAACACCTGAAGATGATAATTTGCGCCCTCTTGGTTCGGCCTAATATTATTTTGGTAAATCTGTACGGAGGTGCATTTTTGGTAATCATTATTTTAAAAAATTACTCCACAGGACAGCGGTTTACGATTGAGCCGTCCGTTCTGTAATGGCAGCGGAGAATCTATGCACGGCGAGACAAAGAGTGGCCTCTGTCGCTAACTTCCTCAGGTGCCGCCGAGCATTATTTTGGTAAATCTCATTTTTGGTAATTTGGTTTAAATTTTGCATTATTTTAAAAAACTGCCCCACAGGGCAGCGGGTTACGGTTGAGCCGTCCGTTCTGTAATGGCAGCGGAGAATCTCTGCACTGCGAGACGAAGAGTGGCCTCCGTCGCTAACCACCTCATGCCGATCCAACTCACGCCGAACCGAGGCTCTTTGGTTGGTTTATCCACTGCTTCATCCGCACGAGACAGCTACCGCAGAACCCACGGCGAGGTCTCAGCTCGCACAGCAGTTTGGCGAGCTGCGGCCAACGAATCGGGCAGGGAGTTCACCGACATTATTTACGAAAAAGCCGTCGGAGAAGGGATTGCGAAGGTAAATTTTGTAAACACTAAGTCTTGACTGTAATAATCTGTTTGCAATTAATCGTTTCGCTTATAGGAGTGCTTCATAATCATTTAATATTCCTCGCTTGAATTATAATACTGGAGATAATCTTCTATAAGAACAGAATTCGCGAATCGACTGGTTCATGATTGTGATTTGAATAGATACGGTTAACTCATGTTTGACTGATGCAACTCGTTTTGTTTTTCTTTGATTTTATTTTGCTTTTTTTAGTGAATGTATCTATTTGTTTAAGTAAATCATATATTGTGCTCATTGGTGGAGTGGCTCCTGACGTCGTAAAATATTTTCTCACTGTAGATCACAATTAACAGGCCAGAGAGAAGAAATGCCTTTCGGACAAAAACAATCAAAGAGCTCATGCAGGCGTTTGGTGATGTAAGAGATGATATTTCAGTAGGAGTTGTCATTTTAACCGGGAAGGTATGCCACACTTCCAGTGCTGTCTAGCAACTCTCACATGTTGCATCCCAGCCAATAAATTGGTCTACTTTGCATGATCCGATTTTATTCTGCAAGTCCACATATCGTAATCATAATTACCTAGAGTACCCCACGTGCTGAATCCACAAGGACAATACAATCTGGGTTAATTCTAGGAATGATTCAACAACTGGTTGATGAATAATGAAGCGATTAAAAGAACTAAATAAAAAAAAGCTGAACATAAGAAATCAAATTAAGACTTGTAATAAGGATTGATGGAATAAAAGTAAATAATAAGCTTGGGGCATCAAGGATTCACTTGGAAATGACAATTACTATCATACATTCATATCCTTAAATTTTATTAAACAACTGTAAAAGCATCTGTGATTTCCGAGTATCACCATTTTTTCTTACAAAGCAACCCTTAATCCGTCCACTAAGGACTACCTTGCTGAATAATTTAGTTAAGGTATTTTTTATGTTGTGACAAACTTCTCCAATATGTCTTTTTTATGACTGTTTTATTCTTCTATTACACAAATTATTTTTTTCCTGTTGATTCTTCAATTAATTTTTAGAATTCAACGTTCATGATGGCCATTCATAAAGTCTCCCAATTTTTTTTTTAAAGTCGATAAATTATTTGAATAAAAACAAAAACTTGCATGCATAATAATAACACCACAATCTAGTTACATCCCTAACTCTAAATAGAAATTTAGTTAAAAATCATTGTTAAAATTTCATTAAGGTTCCAACAAAGCATGGAAATCACAAATCAATAATCTCAATTGTCTTACGAGCTTTTGATGTGGCCCATGGCCCAAATGGCCCAATGGAGTAATTGCTGGACAAATATAAGAATGGGAGGGAAGCACCAGTTTGGTAGGTATGTTTTAGAATGCCACATGGAAAAGAGGTGGTTAGCCATTCTTTTAACAAAAATTATAAGAGGGAGGATAAAAGGCAACAAACAAGAAATGAACGATGGGGGGAATGACAAGATTCTCAGCTGAGCTTGTGACTTCTAATTTTGGGACTTAGGCCTCGTTTGTTTGGTGAAAGAGTTTTTGAATGAAAGGAAATGTGAAAAAGAAAAGTAAATGAAATAGGAAAGATAATGGAATAGCAAAGGGAAAAGCTTAAAAGAATAATAATAAAATTGAAATAAAAAATGAAAAATGATATTGTTGCGCATTTGCAAATCCATCATCCCCAGCAATTGAGCATGGGGTCGCGATGGGGGGTCATTGTTGCTGTCCGGTGCTTGGGGTCGTCGATGGGGTGCCGGGGCTCATTGGTAGTCGTCGTTGTTAGGTCTATGTGTGGGGTGAGCAGGATGTAGCTGCAGTGTGTCAACGGGGGATTGCAGGGCACAGTTGCAGGGTGCCGTTGCGGGGCGATGTTGCAGGAAATGATCACAGTGCACCAACGACGTGGTCATAGGGCGGGGGAAGGAGGCGTGATGGCAGTGTGCGGGCAGTGGGTCAATTGGTATGACAAAGAGGGGTAGAAGATGAAACAGATGGGGGCAATAGTGGTCATCGACATAGAGGAGGAAGGCGAAGAAGCCGATGGGAGGTTGGGGGTTGCCGGGGCAGGGGAGGAAGGAGTCGATGGGAGGTGGGTCAACAATTGTTGGTTCAAGGAGATGAAGTCGTTGGGAGATGGATAACATCGTCTAAAATTCTCATTTCCATCACAAGGGCGGCCTTTCCACCCGATTTTGTGAGAAAGTTCAATTCCATCATATGATGGAATTGGGGATTCCCTGGAACCGGCCTTCCGGAATACCGAACACCCAAACAACCCGATTCCCTATCCTTTGTCTCTTCCCGGTCCTCGTTTCTCCTGTACCAAACGAGACCTTAGATATCCTTTCTTATTTTTTATTCTTTACATTTTCTATTGGTTTGATGTTGCGTTTGACTGGTATTTTGGGAATTCATTGTTGTTGGGAAGAGAATTTTGGGTCGGGGGGCCTAACACTGGTTCTGTTCCTGGGATATTTTTTGGAGGAAGCAATTTGGAGACACAATGGATGACAACCTAGGATAGAACAACAAGATGTTAAAATAGAAAAAATGAGAAGTTAGTTGGAAGACTTGATCACTTCGATTACTAGTATTGAGAAGGGGCAAATAGAACTCACAACTATGTGATCTCGTTATTATTTTTATCAAGAAAAGAAACCTATAGTGGATGAAGCATGTAAGGATTCTAGAGTAATAGGAGGATCGAGCTTCAAGATAGATGATCATTTTACATTGAAAGGCGGAGCAGGAGGATTCGAAATGGATCATCGGGGGTTCACCGCCGATCTTGCATTCATGACTAAATGACTAGATCTCGCTTCATTCCATGCCGACGACTTGCGCAAATGGCTTTTTCGAGTTGAACGTTTTCTCTCTCTACAAAACACACCTATGGAATTTTAAGAGCCGTAGTTTCTCTCGGAATCTACTTTGTGTTTTTGAGGTGTTGAGAATGGTGGGAATGGAGAAGGAGAATTCAACTGAAATTTCAGCCGGACCCACGAATCACACCGTGACCATGGTCGTTGCGCCGTGATCTGTTGCCTGGAGGAGAAGGGCTGTTGAAGTTTGGTTAATTGCGCCGCGGTTCGTAGTGTTGCGCCGTGAAGGGTCTTATTGCACCGTTATGGGTGAACCATGAAGTTTTAGTGTTCCTCTTAATGGTTAGGTTTAACTCGTTGTGTTGTGGTTCGTAGTTTTGCGTAGTGAAGGGTCTTATTGCACCGTGATGGGTTAGCCGTGAAGTTTTGGTGTTTCTCTGGATAGCTGGGTTTAATTCATTTCGTCGTGGTGTTCGACCTTGCGTTGTGGAGCTTTGCATTGCGCCGTGAAGGCTTTGGCCGTGAAATTTTGACGTCCCTCTATTCAACCATTGCAGCATGATGTTCTCCATTATGCTGTGGCCATCTTAGGTTGTATCAATTTTTGACCCCAAGAAGGCTGATGATAGTCTGAGGTTGTGTATAGATTACTGGAGGTTGAATCAGGTGACTGACAAAAACCGTTAACCTATCTCGAGGATATACGATCTTTTCGACCAGCTGAGAGGGGTGAGTTGGGTTTCTAAGATCTATCTGCGGTCTGAATATCACCAGTTGAGGTTGAGGGAGAACGATATCCTGAAAACTGGCTTCAGATGCAGGTATGGGCACTTCAAGTTTTTAGTCACGCCATTCGGTGTTACGAATGCACCAGCCGTGTTCATGGGGCTTATGAACTCCGTGTTCCTGAGTTCCTGGACCGGTTCGTCATCGTATTCATCAATGATATCTTGATCTACTCGAAGTCAGAGGAGGAGCACGCCGAGTATCTCAGAGTTGTCTTGCAGGTTTTTCGACGCCACCGACTTTATGGAAAGTTGTCAAAGTGTAAGTTTTGGACACAAGAGGTGCATTTCCTCAGACATGTGGTGTCTCGGCAGGGTGTGACAGTAGACCTGTCGAAGGTCGATGCAGTTGTTTCTTAGGCGACACCCAAGAATATAGCAGAGGTTCACAGTTTTCTTTGTCTCGCAGACTATTATCGAAGGTTTGTGCTCGATCTCTCTCAAGTTGCAGCCTCGTTGACAGCGTTGACTAGGAAGGATCAGACTTTTGTGTGGACTGATCAGTGTCAGGCAGCGTTCGGTTACCTGAAGGGGGAGTTGGTTAATGCTTCAGTGCTTTGGTTGCCTGAGGAGGGTGTAATGTTTGAGGTGTTTTGTGACGCTTCTAGTATGGGTTTGGGATGCGTGTTGATGTAGCAGAGGGCTGAGATCTCTTATGGGTCTAGGCAGTTACGTCCCCGCGAGCGTAACTATGTCACCCATGATCCGGAGCTAACAGCATTTGTGTTTGGTGAAGTTGTGGCGACATTACCTCATTGGGGAGTTATTTATGGTCTTCACGGAGTACAAGAGTTTGAAGTACATCTTTTCTCAGCGTGATCTGAACTTGCGGCAACGGAGGTAGATGAAGTTTCTTCAGGATTATGATTTTGAGATCTCCTACACCTCAGGAAAGGGGAATGTTGCGGCCGGTGCTCCCTTCGCTCCTTCTAGGCGATCCAGAGGCTCCTTCTTCAAGTGTTTGGGATTCCTTTCGACGAGTTTTGATTCCCGGCTTCCCATCTTCGATCTGTGGTGAGTTATTCCCCTTTTCTTGTTGGTTTTCTCTTGTTCTTCTCTCAGAGATTCGCTGCGGCGATGTTGTTTTAGTTCGGGGTGTGAGTTGGGTTGCGTTTTGATGATTCTTTGATGCGATGTAGGTTGATCCGCAGTTTTCCGTATGCGGTTATGGTTTGTGGGCGGTTCTTCTTCGTCCTATGGTGCGCAACGAGTTGGAAAGTTTTTTTGAGGTAAGAGAATCCCTCGTTTCTCTTTATTGTGTATCATGCGCGAGGGGTTTGCTTTTGTTCATCTATGAGTTATTGTTGTGCTAACTTAATTAAAGATAAAGAATATGTTAAATTGAAATTGAAGAGTAAAGGAGTTTGATTCTCATGTTTTTACAATCATTATTATTTGTGATATTGTGATTGTACGGGCTTGATGCCCTGTTGAAAATTATGGCCGTTGGGGGCTTTGTTTGCGTTGGATGATATGTGCTGTGACTGTTCTGCCTGTTGTGATTGTTGTGATATCACCCTAAAATGGAAATTGATTAACCACTTATATTTGGCTAATGAAATGGTTGACTCAGAATTATGACTTGTGTGATAACGACCCTAAAATAAAATGGAATGTGATAAAAGTCCCTTTGTAAATCTATAAAATGGATTTTGATGTGTTGTGATGTGTGACCGTGCTTTTGGGACGACGATGTGCGGTTGACGTGTGGTTGGGGCATGTGGGGCTGATGGTTTGATAGCCGTGCTTTTGGGGCGGCGAGTTGGTGGTTGTTTGGCTGTGCTTTTGGGGTGGTTTGGTTGTTTGATAGCCATGCTTTTGGGGCGGCGAGATGGTGGTTGTTTGACCGTGCTTTTGGGGCGGCGATGTGATGCTACGATGGGGGTGATGAACTGCTTGTGATGTGTGGTTGCTTTGTGCTAGATGCCCGAGAAGTGATGAAATAAATGACTTTTTAACAATGATTGAAATGACATGGGTTGGTTTGATTCATGGGTTGGAAATGGGTGATGAATAATTAAATTGTGAGCCGTGTGGTAAAATGTGGTTTTTGATAAATAATGAAAAGAATGGAATGATTAAATGAAATTGGTTGATGATGTGACTTGTGGCTGTGGCTTGTGTGGTGTTTTGCATTAAGAGGTAGCAGCGAAAGTGAGGATGTTGTGAGTTGATTAGTGATTTGTTGTGAACCCTTAGGTTGGGGTTGTGTGTGGATATATGTATATACTTGTATATTCCTTGTGATTTCTATACGCACCCCACCCACGTCAAACACTATGTGCCGACACCCGCGTAGTCATGTGAGGGGTATTTTTCCCAACATCCGATGAGGAGGATGGATGGCTGGGTACCCGCTCTTTCCGGCTCTCTGTTAGTGCATTAGATGGTGGTTGTGATAGTCTAGGTGTTTTCGAGCTAGATGTTACTGTGTCTGTGGGGTGGTGACCCAGGTGTTTTTGGGCGAGTTGTGATATGACCGTGCTTGTGGGGCGGCTGGGGTGGAGGTCGCGCATGGTAGGAGGAGCGCACGAGGTTGTTGTCCTACATGTTCACGATGACCCTGGTTATGGCAATGGTTGTGATATGATGACCCAGGTATCTGCGGGCAAGACGTGATGTGACCGTGCTTGTGGGGCGGCGAGCCCAAGTGTCTGCAGGCGTGATGTGTTGTGACCGTGTTTGTGGGGCGGTGTGGTATACGGAAGAGATGAGAGCACCAGGACGTACGATGTTAGGGTGTGAGAGTGACATACCAGCGAGAAAGTGGTGCGGGATACCCTTAGCGATGCGATTCTTGTTATATTATATTACTTGGTTTGCGTTATTTGGTTAGCGTGGCTTGGTGAGGTTTGGATGTATAGTTGACCTTTTTAGGTGCTGTTGGTTCTTCTTTTTGTTCACGGGTGCATTAATATGCTTCTTTCACATGTACATGAGAGACTTTGGTTTTTCTATTGAGTATACTTGTATGCTCATCCTACATATATAAACTGTTTTCAGATTTTCAGGAGGATTACGTGGACCGTAATGACATTACGAGCTCGGATCCTGGGATAGCTGTCGTGTCACTGCTTTAACTTTGCTTTTGAGTATTTACTTTGGAGACTTTTATCTATATCAGTTTTATTTATACATGCATTGTGGGATGATTTTTACTTTCTTTTATATTATGTCATGGGGTTTATTGTGGATGATTGATCTTATCTCTCGATCCTATTTATGCTATAGAGGGTAATGTCTTCCATACATGAGATTTTTATACCCTCGGTGCTAGTCGCCAACCCGAGACTTACTGGTGGCGAGACTTGGGGTCATTATCTCTCTCTCCTCATTGTGGTATCTTTGCAGGGAGGGAGTTTGGACAATTTAATTGGGTCCAACAAGATGATTTGCATGGTTTTCAAGTCTTTATGAAGCTTGATCTCAAATCTGAGTATCATCAAATCCGGATGCAGGAAGATGATGCGGAGAAAACTGCTTTTCAGACACATAATAGGCAATATGAGTTCCTTGTAATGCTATTTGGGCTCACCAATGCCCCCATCAACATTCCAAGTAGCCATGACTGAAATATTCAGGTTTTCCCTCTGAAAAATTATCTTAGTTTTTTTTGATGATATACTAATTTTCATCACATCATGGAAACGAAACTTAGAGGTTATTGCAGTGGTTTTGACAATCTTGCAACGCAATAATTTTTCTGTCAATCACAAAAAGTGTCTATTTGGGAAAAATTTCATAGAGTATTTGGGTCATGTAATTTATGAAAAAGGAGTTTCTATGGATCCCACTAAAATAAAAGTTGTACTTGATTGACTTGTTCCTCAAAATGTAACAGAAGTGTGAGGAGTTCTTGGATTAATCGGATATTGCTGAAAGTTCGTCCATAACTATGGAAAGATTGCACGAGCTTTAATTGAGTTGGCCAAGAAAGAGGGTTTTTTTAGGGGTGTTAGCACTCCAGCTAACAGTAGGTTGTACAGTAGAATTAAGGTAGAAAAAATAGAACAAACAACACAACAACATTGGATATATCCAGTAGCAGGAGGTGAGGAAGAAAGAAGAATTCCCCTGGAGAAGACCCCCTCTCTCGAGGCCTGGCCGAAACTTCCCAAGGTCGACCTCCCAGCAGCTGCCAAGTTGAAATCTCAAATGTATTCGTATCCCCTCCTCTACAAGCAACCCCTCTTATTTAATCCCAACCTACCGCCCACAACCCCAACCACTATCTATAGAAAAGTACAAAGCTGCCCCCAACAGCTAATAGCCACTCCCACTCACAAACCCACTCCCCCTCTCACGGACATCCCACCGTATACATTCCCAACAACTTCCTCTTGAAAACCCACGTTGTCCTCAAGGTGACAGAGCCAAACACTTCCTCTTCCGTGGGTTCGTTGAAGAATCCTCTTTCCATATGCTGAGCATGATCCCCCGCCGCACCCTTAGCGGTTGAGATGATCTTCAGTATCTTCTCATTCTGTCTGCCAATGAAAACAGAGCCTAGCCTATATCCTTCTACCAACAGATCTGAAATCGTGTTACCTATGGTCCATCGAACTAGCTTGTCTATAAATTCAGCTTTGATGCTTTCCACTTGAGCTGCAACAGCCATGTTCTTGCCTCCTGTGACATTGCTTCCGGAAAATGCAATCTTTTCAACATCAGGGTGAGATGCCGTAGCCGCTCCAGCTTCATGGTCCAAACCAGTGAGGATATTAAGAACACCAATAGGTAGACCTACCTCTTTGAACTCCCCAGCCAGATCCTCCTTCAGAAGCTGCTTCGACAGCTGCTCCTCTGAAGTTTCTGCTTCCGAGGTCGAAACTGTTTCGGTGCGGATGTGCGTCGGGTTACGCTGTTCCGCCAGGACGCGTTCGCGCGTGCACCCGTCGACCCGAGGGGATGGGCGCGCGCGGCTTGTGGTCCCGCAGTCCCGCTTTCCAAGGGCGGGCGGCATCCGTCCCTTATTCAGGGGCGTCTGCTCCTTGATCGAAACCGGGATGATGGGATGTCGGCTCCTCCTTCCGTGGACGTCTCCTCGGAACTCGTCACCTAATCCGGGTCTCCCTCATAGATTAAGAATGTTCGTGAATCTCGTTCCCGGCGCCATGTCTCCATGGACACCGGTTAATTACGCTGCTTCCGCCCGGACGCTCCAAGGAGTCTGGTCGGGGCAGCAACCTGCGGTGAGGAGACCGGGTGGCTCCGGGTGTTGGGGGCGTGTCTTAGCACTGCGACTCTGCATGTCTGCCTTCCGTCCCTAATAGGGCTTCTCGAAGGCGTGATGGCCTGAGGCATCCCGTACTGGGTGCGGGGAACTGTGTTACCTGAGGTTTTCCTCAGCTTCCCATGTTTAACACGGGGTATGCCGCGAGTTTAACGTCCAGCGGGGACGGCATCGGACTGATCAACACGAAGAGTGGATCAGATGACAGAACCCCTTGCGGGGAACCTCCGACGCTGGGGCCAGCGCATGGGCGGCTTCCCAAGTGATGTGGAGTGGAGAGAAGTGGCATGACCCCACCGGGATGTGGCGGCCCGGGTAAGGATCAGGATGGATGACGGCGTGAAGAGCTTGGACCCCGTAGGGGCTTCCTACGTACCGCGCGGTAGCGCGGATCAAAGTCAGCGTAGTTCGGATATGCAGTTTAACGTCATGCTGGACGCCGGCAAGCCGACTCACGAAGAGATCGAGGCCGCCGGGCGGAGGATTGAACCGAACCACCTCGCACAGAGGGGGATGGAACGGCCGGGTGGATCACAGTTTCACGTCATGCTGGACGTTGGCAAGCCGACTCACGAAGAGATCGAGGCCGCCTGAAGAAGGATTGAACCGAACCACCACGCACAGAGGGGGATGGAACGGCCGGGTGGATCACAGTTTCACGTCATGCTGGACGTTGGAAAGCCGACTCACGAAGAGATCGAGGCGGTGGGGAAGCACAATGGAGATACACACGTGCAGTCCCCCACAGAGCGGATTCATAGGTGAATCGACGCAAGTGTGAACCCAGGAGGGGTCCACTGATGGACGAACCGACGTAAATACGACCGGGACGACCAGGTGGCGGGCTTGAACCTCGGAGAGGCTTCCTACGTACCCTGTTTAGAAGACAGGGATCAAAGTCCACGTAGTTCGTTCTGTTTGCAACACTCTACCCCCGTGGGCGAAGACCATTCCAATCCCGACATCCCTGCAGAGACGAGCGGGTGGGGGCCACATCCAAACCGGGAGGACCCTGCGTGCGGGGCACGGGATCGGGTGATGCAGACGGTTTAACGTCTTGCCGGACGAAGTACAGTTTAACGTCGTGTGTTGAGGACGAAGCGGACGGTTTAACGTCTTGCCGGACGAAGTACAGTTTAACGTCATGTGTTGAGGACGAATGCAGTTTAACGTCGTGCGGGACGTGGCACAGTTTAACGTCATGTTGGACGTATGCAGTTTAACGTCGTGCAGGACGTTGGAAAGCCGACTCACGAAGAGATCGAGGCGGTGGGGAAGCACAATGGAGATACACACGTGCAGTCCCCCACAGAGCGGATTCATAGGTGAATCGACGCAAGTGTGAACCCGGGAGGGGTCCACTGATGGACGAACCGACGTAAATACGACCGGGACGACCAGGTGGCGGGCTTGAACCTCGGAGAGGCTTCCTACGTACCCTGTTTAGAAGACAGGGATCAAAGTCCACGTAGTTCGTTCTGTTTGCAACACTCTACCCCCGTGGGCGAAGGCCATTCCAATCCCGACATCCCTGCAGAGACGAGCGGGTGGGGGCCACATCCAAACCGGGAGGACCCTGCGTGCGGGGCACGGGATCGGGTGATGCGGACGGTTTAACGTCTTGCCGGACGAAGTACAGTTTAACGTCATGTGTTGAGGACGAATGCAGTTTAACGTCATGCGGGACGTATTACAGTTTAACGTCGTGCAGGACGAATTACAGTTTAACGTCGTGCAGGACGAATTACAGTTTAACGTCGTGCAGGACGAATTAGTGCCGCCGATGGGTCCGTGTCACTTCGCGCGAGCCTGGAGGGCGGCACGGGAAGACAACGCACGGTGCGGGCACCCGGGATGACGATCATCGGGCGCCACGCGGGCGGGTACCCTCGGGGGGTCAAAGGGGGCGACCCTGGCGGTTTGCGCGCAAAAGAGGAGCTTTGCGCGCAATACCGCGGGTCGACGCGCAAATGGGCGGGCTGACGCGCAATTGGGCCAGCTCTTTGCGCGCGAATGATAGAGATTGCGCGCACCGGGCTTCGGATAGCGCACGGGGGCAACGGCTCATTCTTTAATGAATGGCCACTTTGAAAATGGGGGGTGCGCGCAATCGGGTTGGATTGCGCGCACCCGGGGGGCAATTGCGCGCAAGAGACTTATTTTGCGCGCGAAGGCCTTTGGGTTAAAATTTGTTTCAAAGGAAGGAGCCAAGGGGTTTGCGCGCGAAGGCGGACCCCAAGGCTTTCTTGCGCGAAAGGAAGGAGGTTACCTGAAAATCGGCATTGCGCGCGGAAGGGGTTGGATTGCGCGAACGAGCGACGCTTCAGATTCCGGCCACCTTCAAAACGTCGGGGGTCGCCTTATATTTATAGGCAACCCCGGGCGCGGAATTTGCTTCGCGGGCGCGGAATTCCCTTCGCGGGCGCGGAATTCCCTTCGCGGGCGCAGAATCTGGACCCGGCGCGCAAAGGAGTCGCGGGAGCTCGGGGCGCGCAAAATTGCGCGCCGGCCCTGCGGATTGCGCGCATCCCGGGAGGATTGCGCGCCGCGACTCAACTTTGCGCGCGGGACTCTAAAATTCCGCGCAAGACCTCCGGGCCCTCCGGAACAGGCTTCTGACTCCAAATATCACTTCGCTTTCCGCATCCGGAACTTCGTTTGGGGATCAACGGACTTTTCCGGCGTCTACAAAAGCCCCCCCTCGGAATCTGATCGGCGAGAGGTCGCAACGATCGGGTTCCGAGGGAGACGCCGGAATGCCGAAGTCCTGGGCGGCGCGGGACTTAGGCGCGCAAAAAGGGGCGTCGGGCGCGCAATTCGCGGTCGCGCAATCGCGCGTTCCGCGCTTGCGGAATCCCGACCTCGTCTATAAATAGGGGTCCAGGGTCCCGCGTTCCGTACACAGGCCTTCCGCGCGATAAGCTCCAACGCTCTCGTGCGCGAAATTGCCTTTTCCGGCGCGAAATTCGCCCGATCGGCGCGCAAAACCGTCCGGATTTCGCCCTGTCTTTACGCGAAAACCCGGAACTTTACGCGTCATTCTTCCCGATTGCGCGCTGTCCACTTGGATTGCGCGCCAACCTTCAAACTTCTCTACCAGCCTCGTCCGATCCCGCACGCTTCATCCCTTTACCCGCACGACTCCCGGAGCTTCTGAGATGGCCGCGAATCAAGGAAATGAGGGGGATGCCGCCATTCGCAGAGCAGAGATGGCGGCGAACGAGGAGGTTTACGGAGCCAAGAAGATTGTTTCCAACAATCAATCCTTGTTCGACTTACTGGCGCCGGCCCAGAAGACATATCCACTGTCGGACAACCTGCCGCTCTGGAACTTCGGCATCCTAGATGAGGTTCCGGTGCCAGGGTTCGAGGTTGATGCGCCACGGACCTGGGTGACTCGGGAGGACGAGCTTCCCCGCTACAACATCACCAACAATGGGCATCCTGCCAGGGAGACCAGACATTTAGATGTCTATGTCCTGAACCCGAGGACGCGAACCATCGTCGGAAGTGAGCCTACTGCGGAGAACTCTCCAGCCCTCTACTCGAGCATATATCGCCAGAGCGTCACCGACGACACCAAGGGCTGGCTGAAGGACTGGGACTTGCGGTCTGGGGCAATTTCACCAGTGAGTGGGCCTGGGCGTTCTGGGTACGCCACACTTGCGATCACTTCGCGGAGGAGCTGCGGTACATCGGCCTGTTTGAGGCGGTGTGGACGTCGCAGTTCCACTTCTACCAGCAGTCCGAGCTCGGGCCGGAGCTGTTCACCCGCTGGTCCCCGGATACCAACACCTTCCATCTCCACCATGGGGAGGTCGGCATCGGTCTCTGGGACATCCACTGCATCGGAGGTATCCCGCTGGGGGGTTACCAATACGATGAGTTCCTGCCTCCGAAGAACATCTGGGAAGACAGGTCACGGACTCCCATTCTGACCTGACATCTGCTTGACCTGGCTACGCAGCGGCTCGGGATCAAGGACTTCCAGAAGGACATAGCCTACAAGGAGTGGTTCGACCAGTTCTTGGAGCATGACCCGACGGTCAAGATGCCAGGCAGGGGGAAGCGGTGCCCGACCGCAGCTCAGAGGAGCCGGAACGGGTCGTACTGGCGGGTCCTGGAGACGGGCGACTACCGCTCATGGGGGTACCGCGTCATCGAGGCCCGGGACCCAAATGTCCGGTACGCGGCGTTCCTGGCCGCCTTTCTGAGTGGGTGGCTCCTGCCAGTGCGGGACGCGAGAATGGGCGTTCGCCCGGCGACACTGGCGATGGCGGGCGCTATGGCCGCCAACAAAAGATACAACCTCGGGGTCCCAGTACTGGCGAAGCTGTATGCCATCCTGGGACGCATCTCACGAGGGGGGTCGCCACGAAGGATCTGTGGGTCCTTCCAATTCTTCCACGGCTGGGTGGCTGCTCACCTCGGTGGGTACACGTTTCCAAACGCCGTCATTCCTCCGGGCAACGGCCTGCGACCCTCCCTGCTGAACATCGCGGGGGTCGCTCCGATGACCCTGAATGAGGAGGGCGTGAGGATTCGGATTGGCAATCACGCCAATTTCAACTTCAGCCCGTTCCCCACTCCCGTCGGCCAGATGATCGACAATGGGCAGGGTCCGCTGGAGCAGCACGAGTACTTCCTGAACATGCGGGGCGGGGTGCTCGTGGCTCGGATCGACGGGAAGGTGATCTGCGAGCCCTACGTGCCAACCCGGTTCGCCAGGCAGTTCGGGTGCCTTCAACGGATGCCGAAGAGGGTATTCACTGCCGTCCGGGAGGAGACGAACCCTGGCGTCCTTCGTCAGATGTGGCTGATGTTTGCCGCCTTTGGCTCTGGCGACGTCATCACTCTTCCTCCTACCGGGGTCGACGCAGGCTTGGCAACCGAGTACGCCGAACACTGGGCCATCGCGTACCCCGAGGGGCTTCTACGGAAGCCAGTTCGGCGGCTCGAGGTCACCCGTGCGGAGACCGGGCGTCAAGGAAGGAGGCGAAGCGCCGCCACACGGGGGAGAACGGAGGCGCGCCAAGCAGCGGAGCCGGCGCGAGCAGGGACTTCGGCGGCGGGTACATCGCAGGCTGCTGCTACGACCTCGGCGCCCAGAGAGGGGGCGCGTGCGGTGGTCGAAGAGCGGCCCGGGAAGCAGGTAAGGCGTCTGCTCGAACCCTCCCACGATGCAGTCTTCCCGGCGCTGTGGTCGGCCTGGATGACCCTGCGGCAGTCACTGGGGACCGACGTCATCTGGCGAAAGATACTCAGAGAAGGAATCTATCTACCAGAGGTCGGGCGCCTCCAGATCGCCGACAGGGTGGACTTCAACCGGCAGTATGCGTATCTGACGGCCATGGACGAGTACGCGCGCCAACGTGGTCAGCGTGCGGAGCCATCCCTTCTGGTGAAGGTGATGCTCGGTCTAGAACCCGCTCCAGAACAGATGCCGCCGGGAGAAGATGACAGTAACGACTCCGAGGAAGAGGAGGAGACGGGGGAGGATGAAGGCTCCGAGGGAAGGTCCCATCGGGGGAGCCCGCGGGAGAGCGGCGAGGTGGCCGGCTCTGACAATGTTGATGTCACTGAGCTCCTCGAGGTCCGCTTCTATCCCTACTCAACCTGCTTCATCCATTCTCTTATGCAGCTTCTAACCCATTTCTCCACCTTTCTCAGGAGCACACGGTTGTTGGTCAGGCGTCCTCAGCGGGAGTAGGAGAGGCGCCAGCAGGACAAGGCGGGGGCCAGACACCCATCATTGAACTGACAAGCGCTGAGGGGTCCCCTGCTTCAATTGTTCCTGCGGCGACCGGGATAGCGGAAGATGACGCTCTGAACTCCCGTAAGTCTCCTTACTTTACTGCTGGTGCTTGCCGTTGACGATCCGTGACTAACCACGGCATGCCCTGCGCAGTGATCTCAACACTGGAGGCTCGTCGGGTTGCCGAACCCGGGCCATCCACGAGTGGACCGGTGGCAGACATACCGCCTGCTCCGGAACAGACTTCTCACACCGAGCCGGCCCCACCAACTGCTGATCAGGGGGCTGCGGACACCGGCGGTGCTGCCATCGGAGAGAGATCGGGGGCTGACGAGGGTGTCAGCGCCGCTGGGGCGAGAGAAGAAGGTCGCCCAGGTGTTGGGGAACCTATCCCCCATGAGGACATCCCAGAGGCGGACCCTGCAGCAGACCTGCTGGCTGCCTTCCCTGCCTACCGGCCTGCCGACCCCGAGGAGATGGACGACTCGGACGCGGAGGCGGTCGAGGAGAGCCGGATAGCGCGCCGAAGGGGGTGGAAGTGCATCCAGCACTTCCTCAAGCGAGACCCATCAGAGTGGCTGGGGCGCATGGGGTCACTCCAAACCTGGCTGCGCTTCCTGTGTGCCGGGGGAGCTGATGCTCAACGCCTCCATCTGACGGTCCGTGATTTCATGGCCGAAAAGATGCGCGAGAGCCGCCGGCGTGCCGACGTCGCACAATGTCGGGACATGTCGGAGACCATGCGGGCGCTCCTCGCGGCGGAGCAGGAAGTCCGGCGCCTCGAAGGGCAGGCGGCAGAGAAGGAGGCCTTCGTCGCAACGTGCACCGAGCTTGTGGAGCAACTAGCAGCCCAGCTGGTTGACGCCCAGGTACAGCTGACGGAGGCGGGCCAACAAATGGTCACAATTCAAGTCGAGCGGGAGCATGCACAGGCCAGAATCGACGAACTGCGTGCTGCGACCGCCGACGAGGAGAGGGCACGCAGAGAGCGAGAAGCAGCTCTGGAGGCCGCCAGCCAAAGGGTAGCGGCGTTAGAAAGACTTATCCAGCACGCTAATCCCTAGGGGCTTTGTTTTTGCCACTCCCAGAACATTTGCTTCCGCTACTTAATATTTTGATCCATTTGTATGAATCACCATATTTATCTGCATCTTTTGGCTTAACATGCTCAACCACAATCCATTGTCTCGCGGGAGCGTTAACCAAGCTTCAGGCATCCGTAATTGAGCCTGGATTCCTAGAGAAAAGAGGGAGGTCATTCCTAGGAAAGGAGACCTCAAGCCTAATCAATGTATCATCCCCCCAACTTGTTCCGACACACGAGCGGGACAACGCTAGGGGCGTTGAGATTTTATCCGAACATAGGAAAATGAGAAAGGGTGAATCGCGTGTCCCGAATTCAGAAATCCACAACGGTTGGCCTTCCAGGAAATGCCCAAGACGGCAAGCGGACAATGGATCAATCGACCATACTACTGCGATAGACGGACCGAAGGTCATCATCCATATTGCAGGAGGCGGATCACATGTCAAAAAACATCAATGCCGCTTTGGGGGTTCCTTCAGGCACAAGGGTGGAAATCCATATCAACAGGGCATGCGAAGCGTGGGGCGAAGTGACGATTTGTTCGGATAGAATCCAACGCTCTCAAAATTGCGCCACCGTGGGGAAAGCGTATTAGGCGGATGCACTAATCTGGCCGTGAATCACCCCAATTCTCAGACAGAACCTTTTTGACGAGGAAACTGTCGCTTCCCATCATTGCGATGGGGCATCCCGAGCTGAATCGGGGAGAATATCACAACTGCACCACCCTACCCGAAGTCAGGCCAGACGGCCGGAGACGAGGAGGGGCGGGACTTAGCGATCCCTGAGGCTGGACCCGAGTCGGAATGCCCGGGCGTTCCTACGTACTCCATCAGGCTGGAGATCAAGCCACACGTAGTTCTGAGAGTGCAGTTTAACGTCATGCAGGACGTAGAATCCCATTTGGGGAGATCGTAGTTTAGGGTCGTAGAGCTCGGACCATAGGGGTAGATCTTAGTTTAAGGTCTTAGAGCTCGGACCATAGGGGGAGATCTTAGTTTAAGGTCTTAGAGCTCGGACCATAAGGGGAGATCTTAGTTTAAGGTCTTAGAGCTCGGACCATCAGAACCTCAAAGTACGCCACATCATGGTCCTATCCCCTGGATATGCGAAGACGCACTGAGGGATAGTGTCAAGAGTGTCGAGGTTTCGCCTGGTCAGAATGGGAGGTGGAAAATGTAACGTGAATCATGCGGCCATTCACTCAAGGACTGGGGGCACCGGCGTAACGATATGGGAGTACTGCCGACCGTGGCGGAAAAGCAGCATCAATATCGCACTAACCGTTGATGGAATGAGGCAGCAAACGAGCATCGACCGCTCAATCGCAGGATTCATATCGATTTGCTGCCCGAGGCCATTGGGGGCACCAGCCCGAGTCGGTGGGAGAGCACTGAGGCATTGTGTCCAAACCATTCACGGGGGCTCCACCCATGGCGTAGGCGATGGGTCCGAATGAAAGGGAGCATGAAGCCTGAAAATGGAAGGAACCTGACCAAGCTGAACCTGACCCTCCTGGCAATAAACCAGAGTACTCTTGACACCAGTGGACCACTGCAAGGGGTCGAGGGACACGCCTTGAGGGTGGCCTGAAGGCGGCGGATTCCCCAGAGAAGGGGGAATCTCTAAGAGGTGGGGGCTGGACCCGGAGTTTCAAACATCCGGACGTTCCTACGTATCCCATAAGGATGGGAATCAAGCCACACGTAGTTTTTGAAGCGCGGCGCAACACAATCGGGCACCAGCGCGGGGAAGGGTGCGGGTCTGACCCTCGCACATAGAAGAAGCGGTATTTGATATTTCTTGTTTGTCCTTAAAGATGGATGGTTTTTCTTTGTGCAGCGACATGCCGGTGATTAAGGAATCCCTGGCGTCGCCACAATAATCAAGCCATGAAAGGCATTGATGAATGGCGTGGTTATTAACCAGCGCCCAACGTGAGTGTCCCCTGAGGAGAACATCACGATGCAGTGCCGTTTCTCGTCGGGCGGCCAAGACGATCACAGTTTACGGTCGTGTGGTAGGACCAGACAACACAGTTTAAGGTCGTGTGGTTCGGACCATGGAGGAATCCGCTTATCGCGATACGGCGGACTCAGCGGAGGGGGGAACATATCCAGCCCTGCGGTCACGCACGATTCCAGGAGAAGGATCCTGGGATAGGGGCCTGCGTATGTCCATCACCTGAGGGGCAGAGGTGCTAGCCTCCAGCTATACTGGGCCCAGAACGCGATTGTTCGGGCGACTCCTTCCTCCTTATGGGGACGAGGGTCCAGCTATACATGGCCCTTAGGGAGGACATCAGCATATATCCTCGGTGCTCAGATCGTGGGAGCCTCGACAGACACCATCACCCTGGTTGGCCTGCCTAACGTGTAAAGGTGTACTGAAGGTCAGTATGAAGAGAGTGTCGAGATTCCACTACAACGCACAAAGGCAGAGTGTGATAAGGACCGCGCAACCAATGTTCGGAGCCTGAAAGAGCCGACATGGCGATCAAGGATGTTGCTGACGCATTCGCAACACAACATCCGATCGCGTCAGCCTAGAACGGGGCAAGCAAACGAGCATCAACCGCTCAATCGCAGGATTCATATCGATTTGCGGCCCAGGACCCGCTGGTAAATCGACCCGGAGCGGTAGGAGAGCACTGAGACATCGTACCCAAACCGCTAACGAGGATCCCTTTGAGTGAAGGCCCGAACGAGAGGAAGCGCGAGGCCCAACAAGCAACATAGGACTTGTCGGGATTGAATCCGACACCACGGGTCATAGACCGAAGTACCCAAAACATGTTAACAGATCACCGGAAAGGGTCGGAGAACTCATCCTGAGAGCAAACCAAAAGATAGCAGGTCCCCGTGATCAACCAAGAGACGGGGCTGGACCTGAAACACAAGCGTCCAGGCGGTCCTACGTATCCCATAAGGATGGGAATCAAGCCGTACGTAGTTTTTGAGAGGCAGTTTAACGTCATGCAGGACGATGAGGGGTGTGAGGTAGTCCTACACACGGGGGGAGGCGTACGGCGCGGCCAGTAAACCTACGTGAATGAGGGCATAGCCCCACGTTCACACCATACGCCGCATACCCAGAGGCAACTGGGCCAAGGGCCCGAGATGGGATGGAAATTCCCGAAAGATGGGGCTGGGCCTGAAACATGAATGTTCAGGCGGTCCTACGTATCCCATAAGGATGAGAATCAAGCCGTACGTAGTTCTTGAGAGGCAGTTTAACGTCATGCAGGACGATGATGCTTGGCAGTTTAACGTCTTGCAGCGCGGACGAGGTACAGTTTAACGTCGTGTTGGACGAATGCTAAACAGTTTAACGTCTTGTAGCTTGGACGAGGTACAGTTTAACGTCGTGTTGGACGAAGATGCTTGGCAGTTTAACGTCTTGTCGCGCGGACGATATGCTGGGCAGTTTAACGTCGTGCAGCTTGGACGTAGTGCAGTTTAGCGTCATGCGGGACGAATGTACACTCAGGCAAAGTACTGCTTGAGGAACCTAGCGTTGGTGGGAGGAGTGACACGCTCACCATCCATAGTCGCTAGGGAGTACGCGCCATTGGGATAAACTTTGTGGACGACAAGAGGTCCCTCCCACTTGGGCTCCAACTTGGGCGGCTTCCTGCCGGGGATCATCGGTGCTCTCAGGGCTAGCACTAGGTCACCCTGCAGGAAGGAGCGGAGGCGAACCTTCTTATTGAAAGCTCGAGCCATTCTGCTTTGATGCCTCTCCAAGTTGTGCAAGGCGCGAAGTCTATTCTCATCCAGTGCTTCCAACTCGACTAGACGGGCTTCAGCAGCTCTGTCCGGCGCTTGCTGGTCGTAGACCGCAGTGCGCAAGGACGGTAACTGGATCTCGATGGGCAGGACGGCCTCAGCTCCATACACCAGGGAATAAGGGGTCATCTGGGTGGAATTGCGAGTCGTCGTCCGATAAGCCCAGAGGGCATTGGGGAGCTTGTCCGGCCAACTCTTCTTGTTCTGACCAACCATCTTTTGCAGAATGTTAGAGAGGGTCTTGTTAAACGCCTCGATCTGTCCATTCGCCTGCGCATGATAGCGAGATGTATGGTTCGAGCGAATGTTGTACTTGGCGTACAACTTTTTCAACTCGGCTGCTCGGAAATTGGCTCCGTTATCCGTGAGGATAGCGTGAGGCACCCCAAATCGATGAATGATGTTGGAGGTCACGAAGTCAGCGATCGAACGGGATTTGACCTCTCTGAGCGGAATCGCCTCTGCCCATTTGGAGAAGAAGTCCGTGGCGGTCAGAATGAACCGGCACTGGCGAGCCGTCGCCGGCGGGTAAGGTCCCACAACGTCCATCCCCCAGACTGCAAAGGGCCAAGAATACCTGGTGGTATGGAGAGGCTCCGGCGGCCGATGCACAAAGTTCGCATGAACCTGGCACGCATGACACCTCCTGGCATACTCGATGCAGTCATGGATCATGGAGGGCCAGAAGTATCCTAACCTCCGAATCTGGTGGGACAGCTTCGGCCCAGTCTGATGGGCACCGCATGAACCAGCATGAACCTCTTGCATGACTCGTGGGATCTCAACTCCCTGAAGGCAACGGAGGAGAACACCATCAAATCCGCGTCTGTAGAGGATCTGCTCCAGGCCGGGACTGCTCTGGAGGACAAACTGCGATGCGCGGCGTCGAACTCGCTCGCGCTCGGCCCGATCTGACAGGAGAATGCCATGTTGGAGGTACTCAACCAAAGGCGCCCTCCAATCAGGGGCTGGTTCGACTGCCGTATCTGGGGTACTTGGGGCTCCGGGCACAGGGGCAACCGTGGTGAGATTACTTATCGACGGGCCGCGATCTTCCTCCGGGATAACGGGAGCGATGAGCCTGCGGTGCGTCACGCGAACGATCAGGTTGTCCTGTTCAGGCTCTGCAAGTGACGCAGCAAGGCTGGCCAAAGCATCTGCTCGACCGTTCTGCGACCGGGGAATATGGACAATTTCTGGCCGAGAAGGGAACTGGGCCATCAGAAGGAGGGTGCACTCCAGCAATGACACAAGTTCCGGCTTCCTGACAACATAGTCGCCATTGATCTGCTTAACAACTAGCTCGGAGTCCCCTTTCACGCACAGATGGGGCACGCCGATCTCGAGAGCTAACTCGAGGCCGGTGATGAGGGCATGGTATTCCGCCTCATTGTTGGTACAGCCCTCTGACAACAGGAAAGAGTATGGCAGTACGACTTGCTCCGGGGTAATGAAGACGATACCCAAGCCCACTCTGTTGAGCTTAGGATTATCAAGTCTTCTACCGGTGGGGCTCCGGGAGGCACCGTCGAAGTGCATCTGCCAGCATGGATCGGCTCGATCGACCGAGAGAATGGCCTCATCAGGAAAGCCTAGATCCAGCGGCTGATCCGCGGAGGTCGGGTGAGCAGCCAGAAAATCTGCCAATGCTTGCCCTTTGATGGCCTTCTGAGACACATACCTGATGTCGAACTGCTGGAGAATCACAGCCCACCGTGCTAGACGGCCCAGTCAACATAGGCCGGCTCAGGATATATTTCAACGGGTCTACCCGAGAAACCAACTGTACCTCATGGTGCTGCAAGTAGTGCCGTAATTTCTGTACGGCAAATACGAGCGCCAGACAGCTCTTCTCAATGGGGGAATATCTGACTTCCGCATCGAGGAGCATGCGACTGAGGTAATAGAGGCTATTCTCTGTTCCCTCGTTGTTCTTCTGGGCGAGAAGGGCACCCAGGGACCGTTCCAGGGCGGTCACATAGAGGACCAGCGGCTTCCCGGATACAGGCGGCATCAGAACCGGAGGTTGCAGCAGGTACTGCTTGATTTCCTCGAAAGCGGTCTGACACTCTTTATCCCATACATAGGTTGCACCTTTCTTCATGAGCCGAGAAAAGGGCTTACACTTGCCGGCCAGATTCGCGATGAATCGGCGTATATAGGCTAAGTGGCCTTGGAACCCTTGCAGTTCCCGGATGTTACCTGGGGGAGGCATCTGGCTAATCGCCCTGATCTTCTCTGGGTCGATCTCAAACCCCGGTATCTTACCACAAATCCAAGGAACTTTCCGGAGGTGACCCCGAAGGCACACTTCAACGGGTTCATCTTCAGGCAGCGAGACCGGAGGAAGCCGAACACTTTCTCAAGATCTTTGAGATGGTCCTGACGCTGGCGCGATTTGACTACCAAGTCGTCGACGTAGCATTCCACCAGTGTGCCGAGGATTGGCTTGAATATGCGGTGCATCGCCCGTTGATAGGTGGCACCTGCATTCTTCAGGCCGAAAGGCATGACCCGGTAACAAAAGGTACCTTGGGGGGCCCTGAAGGCAGTGAACTCCTCATCCTCAGGGGCCATCCGGATTTGGTTGTATCCGGAGTATCCATCCATAAAGGAGAGGGCTTGGAACCCTGCCGTGACGTCAATCAACAGCTCTGTCACTGGAAGGGGAAAATCATCCTTCGGACAGTGGCGGTTGAGATCGCAGAAGTCGATGCAGACTCTGATCTGCCCGTTCTTCTTCCTGACCGGCACAATGTTTGCCAGCCATTTGGGGTATTGAACTTCCCTCACGAAGTTGGCTTTGATAAGCTTGTCAACTTCGGCCTCAACCATGGCACCGTGAAATGGGTGCATCTTCCTGGGAGGCTGCTTGAACCCGCGATGGTTCGCCGGGAGACCAAGGCGGTGGACGGCTACCTGAGGATCTAGCC
Source organism: Viscum album (assembly GCA_963277665.1). Lineage (NCBI taxonomy): Eukaryota > Viridiplantae > Streptophyta > Magnoliopsida > Santalales > Viscaceae > Viscum > Viscum album. Next base: position 509,686,279 of record OY728136.1, on the reverse strand, counting down.
CCAGCATCTCGTCATAGCCCCAAGCGAACACATCACGGTGCTGCCTGAGAAAGTCCACGTACTGCTGCCGCTCCTCAGAGGGCATGGCGGCACTGACCAATGTGGGTCTCGGATCTGCTTCGGTTCCAAGGTTCACTTGTACTAACTCATCGACCGTGGCGGGGACGCCCTCCTCAAAGGCTGGGGGTGCATCTTCCACGTCCTCTCCACTCGGGGAGGGATCGTCCACGGGAGAGACTGCGTTGGCAACTGCATTGGGGCTACCAGATCCTGCTGGGCCGCTGGTGCTGGCACGGGCGGTCGCGGTCATCTCATCAGGAGACTCACAAGCCGTCGAGACCATGGCTATGTCCAACCGATGGATCGGGAGGACGTAAGCGTCATCCAAACTTGCCCAGGGATCACTTGCAACAGCGACAGGCTCGACCTCACCTGCCAGGATCTGCTTATCCTTGCTCTTGTAATAGTCCGCGTCCAGATAGCGGGCTTCATATGAGGCAAAAGGAGAGGCATCTCCCTGAAGCACGCCTACTCGACCATTAAGGGAGTATTTGAGGCATTGGTGGTATGACGAGGGAACCGCCGCATGAAGGTGGAGCCAGGGCCTGCCCATCAATGCGTTGTACGCAGTGTCCTGAGAGACCACCATGAATTCGGTGTTGGCAACCAAATCACCGAACTGGGTCTTCAGGCGTATCTTGCCGACCGAAGTTTGCTCGGTGCGGTCGTACCCCTGGATCCTGAGGTCGGAGGGAATCAAGTCGTCCTCAGACAACCCCAATCTCCGGAGCGTCCGAGTTGGAATCAGGTTAATCCCGGACCCCGTGTCGACAAGACAGCGCCGGACTTCAAGGCCATTGAACTGGCCAGTAACATACAGCGGGCGAATGTGCCCCTGTATAGGAGGGTCTTCATCCTTACCAGAGAACGAGATAACTGCCTGGCATTCGACGTCCTCAATCGTTTCGGCGTGAAAGGCCTCTGCAGCCGCAACCTCTGTCTCAAACTGGAGGGGGCTCTTCAGGGCTTCAGCGAGTGCCTCGCGCATCTCAGATGACATGCGCAGAGCCTCAAGGATGGAGAGTCTCGCTGGGATGTCGGCCAAGTGCTTCAGGACATCATACTTTTTGGCCAAGCGCGAGCCCCTGGTTGCAGGAGGTTGCTCTACGGTTGGAAGCATGACGGGCCTTGCCGGTTGGGCCGGCGGCCGGCTGGTGCTTGGCGCATCTCGCTGTTCATTGGTTGAAGCCCGGGAAATGGTCACCGTACTGGGGCCAGGAGGCCGGGATGGACTCGTGGCAGGGCGGAGCTGATCGCGGCGCGGCTGAGGCGGTTCTGCCTGGTCCCACACCACAAACAGTGGCGGAGGCGAATCCGTCATCCCCGGATGGGGGGCCTGCGCGCGCTGAGCTCGATCTTGAGCCTGCTGCCTAGTCTCAGTGGCGTGCACGGCCTGGCTGGAGGTACCAACTGCTGTGCCCCGGCGACTCCTGTTGTTGCGGCTCCTCCGACGGTGGCGACGACCGGGGACACTAGGGAGGTCCACCTGGTGTTCTTCAACGTCGGGAACCGAAAAGGGATTTACCAGCTCGACGGTATTAACCGAAGCGTACCCAATGCTGTCATCGGACGAATCATCCATCACCAGGCGGATCCGAGGAGGGATCCCCATCTCCGGGGGCATGAAATCGCCGAGAGTGCGGGATAGCGGCGGAACTGGCGGGGCGCGCTCTTCCTTCTTGCGCCGCCGCCGTTTGCTCTTCTTGGAAGAGGCAGGCTGGGACGACGATGCCGAAGCAGCACCCGCAGGTTCTGGGGGCTCAGGCTGATTCATGCGCGCACGGATGATTCCATGGGCGCGAATGATCGTCTTGCGGGCCATCCAGTTTTTATACTTCTGGGACCCGCGGTCGGAGACCAGCTGCCATTCGTCCTCATTGCCACTATCGTCATCTGATCCCACGAACACGCCCGCCACTTGTGCTGGAGCTGAGCCCAACCTGATTACATTGTTGTTAATCTGGTCTTGGAGCCAATCCTTAAACACATAGCACCGCTGGATGGTGTGCCCCAGGGCCCGATGGTAGGGGCAGTAGCGGGGGTTATCCGTGAGATGTGCCTCCTCTGGCCTCCAACACTCAGGCAGTCGCACAATCCTCTGCTCCAGGGCGCTCCGGAAATAACCGGGAACCTGATCCTCGTGAAATGAGTAAGTCAGGTGTCGCGGGCCCCTGGGAGCACGGCCTTGACGAGGGGCTGGAGGGGCCTGCCGAGGAGGTGGACCCTGATTATCTCGCCTGGGTTGTAGCGGTACATTACGCGGAGGGGCCGGCCGGTTCTGAGGCTGCCGCTGCTGGGCCGGGAACTGAGCCCGTGGAGGCGGATTCCTGTGAGGCTGTGGAGCTGGCCTCACCGGCAGCAGCTCCAATGGCCTGGGGGCCTCTATCTGGGCAACAGCGGCGGGCTCAGCCCTGCTGGCTCTCCTTGCAGGAATCATAGGAGGCAGCGGGTGTGCCTGGCTGGCCTGTTGCAGAGCTTCCTCAAGACGTTGAGCTTTGTCTGAGAAGTCCCTGAACCCTCCGGGGTAATTCTGAGTGATCAGGGAAGGGACCAGCTCGGTCTTGACGTTCCCGACGCACATTGTCAGCAACTGCTCCTGAGTCAATGGCATGTCAAAGGAATACGTGAGACCCTTCCATCGGGCGACGAAGTCCGCGACTCGCTCATCAGGCCTCTGCTTGCACTTGAAGAGGTCTGCGATACTCGTCTTCCGGGTCGTGGAACTGAACTGGTAGAGGAACTGCCTACGAAGGTCCTCCCAGCTAGTTATCGACCTGACGGGGAGCTGGCTGTACCAGACAAATGCTGGCCCTTCCAGTGTCTGGACAAAGCAGCGAAGCTTAGCGGCCTCTTGCTGCGCCGGAGTCCCCAACATAGGCCCGCACCTCGAGTTGAAATGGGCCAAATGCTGTGGCGGATCTCCAGTCCCGTTGAAGGGGGCAAAAGTGGGATTCCCGAATCCCGGAGGCGCCGGCATGTCATCCACCCATGCTGGGTATGGCTTGCCGTCCGGTGGGATCGCCACTTGCCGAGTCTCCAAGGCCTCCAAGCGGGCGATGAGTGTCGCCATTGGATCGTCCGGACATGGGTTCCAGTCCTGGCGAGGATCTCTAACCACGAGCGCATTGCATGGCCCTTCAATCGGGTCGTCGACCGGGTCGTCGAACTCGGCAGCGCGTGGGATGGCGGGCGGAGCGGCCCTTGGGCCAGCGGGAGGAATCCGAGCGGGGTCTCTCAGGTGGTCACGCCGCTCGGGAGGGTGCGGTGAAACATACCGCGCCCTCTTGCCATAGGCGATGACCTCTCTCCTGTCGGCGAACACGGCATAATCACGGTTGCCCGGGAGAGTCTCATCGAGGGGTGGTTGTTCCTGTCCCTGCTGTCCTGACCTAGGATCACCGTAGTCAGGCCGCCGTTCTGCAGCGCGCTCGGCGAGGAGCTGGTCAACCAGCTTCTTCTGTTCGGCGAGCTGCTGACGTAGCGTAGCCTTCTCGGGATCCTCCTCTGCCCTCTGCATGGAGGCAGATGGGTCGGCGGGCTTTATAGCCTCGCTGTGCTCTTTACCTTTGCTGACGTTTCGGCTCAACGTCAGTGCTTCAGTGGGTGCGGGGAGTCCCAGGAGGTTCCTCTGGTGACGAGTAACTCTCACCGATGGCTCTAACGACGGCTTGTCTTCGGGGGGGAAGCCCCCGTCGAGAAGTTCCAAGTCGTTCCCCTCTCCCGACAGGTCAGCCATATTGACCGTTTCCGTCCCTGGGGATATACCCTCAGGGCCACCCAGTGAATCGGGTTGTCGGCGAATCGCACTGAAGCGTAGGGCAGCGTACTGCCCCCATCCACGGATATACACGTGGGGAGTGGCTTCCTCGATAACCTTGCGGAGTATTTGAAAACACTCAACGCATCGTTGTTGGAGGGCCTCGTGGTGCCCAAATGACCCGGGGTGCCGAACCGCGGGGAGCGTGGCCAGGTCAATTTGACGGCACTGCTCACCAATATCCTCCAGGTGCACTTGACTCCCGGGATATGGCATTTGTAGGCAGTGAAGACGGGAGTGAGTCTCCCGGAGAGTTCGGCGGAAGCATTCGAACTCATCCGGGGTGAGCGATTCGGGTGCATCAAAGTCCGGTCCTGCGACTGGCCAAAACTTCTCGGGGAAGTGGCCCTCTGCAAGGACGGTCCAGAAGCTCCACGACTCAAACTCGGGACTCAGGTCTCCTTGGTCCTCTTCAACGACTGGGAATGGACGGGGAACCGGCAGTGGTGCCGAGGCGGGCCGCCGGGCCGACGGGCTGGCCGGCGGTGAATACGGCGAGCAGGCCGATTGGCCTCCATATCCCGGGCCGCCCTCTGAGGGTGGCGGTGCCCTGGCTACCACATCACGATAGGACGGGCCGGCGAGCGAACATCCTGCCGTAGCATCGGTGCTCGCCGAGGGTGCACTAGATCGTGGTTCGACCGTCGGTCCCCAGAAAAGGTCTCCGGCTTCTCCGATCGAGGCAGAAGGCGCTTCCAGAGGGGCCGGTACCAACCGCAAGTTTGATCCTTGGGGGTCTACCAGGCCCTCGCTACTCCGGATATACCTTCGGAGAGAAGCGGGGATCGTATCGATCTCGCTCTCGGGAAGTACGAGGCTGACGTGCCGCATTCCTACCCCTGCCCCTGACTGGCGGGATTGGGGGGAGGGCTCTGTCGCCGAATCATACTCCGCCTCTGTATCAGAGAAACGAACCGGTCGGATCTCTGTCCGGAATTCCGTAACATTCTTCCCTCGGCGTCGACGCCTCGTCTTCCTGCCCCTGGGTGGTTCTTCGGGGCAGGGCTGATCTCTATCCTGGCGTCCTCCGGCCGCACTAGTGCTGGGGCCAAGAGGACTGAAAACCAAGGTGCGAGGAGCACCGGGACAGATATCAAAGGGGACGCGGGGAGAGATGCTTCCGGGCAGGCCTCCGGGCCGGGATCGGAAGGCGGGGTGACCCATGCCTCTTGGATCGGCCACACGGAGTAGATCCTGTTGGTGAATAGCGCTACCGCGAGGTGGTCCGCGGTGGCTATTGTCGGTACCAGCAACCGGGAGAGTCAACCCAACCTGCCTTAGGGGCGGTCGGGGCCTCGATCCAGGTCGGGCATAGAAGTGTCCCCGCTCAGGATGCGCAGGGGCCTGGTGACTGGAGCCAGCAGTGGCCTGAGCCGACGCGGCCGCTGTTGCCAGGGCCCCAAGGTGGGCATCCTCTTCCACTCGAGCCCGACGTTGGCGTCGGGACAAACGAGTCGGGGTGAGCGGCGCGGGCAGGTGGAGAGCCTGTTCCTCGACTTGAGGGGCCTGGCGGCGGTGTCGCCGTGGCCTGGCGGGAGCCCTTATCGTGGATCCCTGGAGCGGACCTCGGATAGGGTAGTCCCGGGCATCTTCCACCTCATCCGCATAGGGGAAGGAGTTGTCGGAGCGCTCCGGGGATAAGCTCCCGAAGCGGTTGGACGTCGAGGTAGGCAGCAGTGCCTCCCTGCGCGGCCCTCGGGGGCGGCGTTGGTGGCGAGGTGCAGCCTCCTCGAGGTCTAGGCGAGCCATGTCCCTGGTGGGGATGACTCCCTCTTCCTCATATCTCCGCACCAAGTTGTTGATCACCCTTCTTTGGATGACCGCCGAGGGGGAGAGAGGGCGTAGTTGTCCCGCAATTGCGGCTGCTGGGACAGCTATGGAACGGGCGGGACCGCGCGGAGTAGCCGCGTCGGTGTTTCCCCTACCCCTGCGCCAGTGGGCGGGTGGCGATCGGGCACCAGATTGGGCGACTTGATTCCTGAAAGCAGGGAGAAGGACCCATTAACACTGACAGGAAAAGGAATCGACAACCAACCATTAGTGCCACGACGCCTTCCGTGGGGGGGACCCAGGCCCTCGACGTTGCGAGACGGAGTGCCCGATTTCCCTTCCCCAGCCCCTGGCGGGTAAACTGAATGCTCGGTCGAGCAGCATGCTGGTCTTCCAACACCTCTGAAAGCCATCGGTCTTCATATTGAGGAGAAGAGATTCACGTCGGGTTCACCATTTTTCTGTTTCGGTGCGGATGTGCGTCGGGTTACGCTGTTCCGCCAGGACGCGTTCGCGCGTGCACCCGTCGACCCGAGGGGATGGGCGCGCGCGGCTTGTGGTCCCGCAGTCCCGCTTTCCAAGGGCGGGCGGCATCCGTCCCTTATTCAGGGGCGTCTGCTCCTTGATCGAAACCGGGATGATGGGATGTCGGCTCCTCCTTCCGTGGACGTCTCCTCGGAACTCGTCACCTAATCCGGGTCTCCCTCATAGATTAAGAATGTTCGTGAATCTCGTTCCCGGCGCCATGTCTCCATGGACACCGGTTAATTACGCTGCTTCCGCCCGGACGCTCCAAGGAGTCTGGTCGGGGCAGCAACCTGCGGTGAGGAGACCGGGTGGCTCCGGGTGTTGGGGGCGTGTCTTAGCACTGCGACTCTGCATGTCTGCCTTCCGTCCCTAATAGGGCTTCTCGAAGGCGTGATGGCCTGAGGCATCCCGTACTGGGTGCGGGGAACTGTGTTACCTGAGGTTTTCCTCAGCTTCCCATGTTTAACACGGGGTATGCCGCGAGTTTAACGTCCAGCGGGGACGACATCGGACTGATCAACACGAAGAGTGGATCAGATGACAGAACCCCTTGCGGGGAACCTCCGACGCTGGGGCCAGCGCATGGGCGGCTTCCCAAGTGATGTGGAGTGGAGAGAAGTGGCATGACCCCACCGGGATGTGGCGGCCCGGGTAAGGATCAGGATGGATGACGGCGTGAAGAGCTTGGACCCCGTAGGGGCTTCCTACGTACCGCGCGGTAGCGCGGATCAAAGTCAGCGTAGTTCGGATATGCAGTTTAACGTCATGCTGGACGCCGGCAAGCCGACTCACGAAGAGATCGAGGCCGCCGGGCGGAGGATTGAACCGAACCACCTCGCACAGAGGGGGATGGAACGGCCGGGTGGATCACAGTTTCACGTCATGCTGGACGTTGGCAAGCCGACTCACGAAGAGATCGAGGCCGCCTGAAGAAGGATTGAACCGAACCACCACGCACAGAGGGGGATGGAACGGCCGGGTGGATCACAGTTTCACGTCATGCTGGACGTTGGAAAGCCGACTCACGAAGAGATCGAGGCGGTGGGGAAACACAATGGAGATACACACGTGCAGTCCCCCACAGAGCGGATTCATAGGTGAATCGACGCAAGTGTGAACCCAGGAGGGGTCCACTGATGGACGAACCGACGTAAATACGACCGGGACGACCAGGTGGCGGGCTTGAACCTCGGAGAGGCTTCCTACGTACCCTGTTTAGAAGACAAGGATCAAAGTCCACGTAGTTCGTTCTGTTTGCAACACTCTACCCCCGTGGGCGAAGGCCATTCCAATCCCGACATCCCTGCAGAGACGAGCGGGTGGGGGCCACATCCAAACCGGGAGGACCCTGCGTGCGGGGCACGGGATCGGGTGATGCGGACGGTTTAACGTCTTGCCGGACGAAGTACAGTTTAACGTCGTGTGTTGAGGACGAAGCGGACGGTTTAACGTCTTGCCGGACGAAGTACAGTTTAACGTCATGTGTTGAGGACGAATGCAGTTTAACGTCGTGCGGGACGTGTCACAGTTTAACGTCATGTTGGACGTATGCAGTTTAACGTCGTGCAGGACGTTGGAAAGCCGACTCACGAAGAGATCGAGGCGGTGGGGAAGCACAATGGAGATACACACGTGCAGTCCCCCACAGAGCGGATTCATAGGTGAATCGACGCAAGTGTGAACCCAGGAGGGGTCCACTGATGGACGAACCGACGTAAATACGACCAGGACGACCAGGTGGCGGGCTTGAACCTCGGAGAGGCTTCCTACGTACCCTGTTTAGAAGACAGGGATCAAAGTCCACGTAGTTCGTTCTGTTTGCAACACTCTACTCCCGTGGGCGAAGGCCATTCCAATCCCGACATCCCTGCAGAGACGAGCGGGTGGGGGCCACATCCAAACCGGGAGGACCCTGCGTGCGGGGCACGGGATCGGGTGATGCGGACGGTTTAACGTCTTGCCGGACGAAGTACAGTTTAACGTCGTGTGTTGAGGACGAAGCGGACGGTTTAACGTCTTGCCGGACGAAGTACAGTTTAACGTCATGTGTTGAGGACGAATGCAGTTTAACGTCATGCGGGACGTATTACAGTTTAACGTCGTGCAGGACGAATTACAGTTTAACGTCGTGCAGGACGAATTACAGTTTAACGTCGTGCAGGACGAATTAGTGCCGCCGATGGGTCCGTGTCACTTCGCGCGAGCCTGGAGGGCGGCACGGGAAGACAACGCACGGTGCGGGCACCCGGGATGACGATCATCGGGCGCCACGCGGGCGGGTACCCTCGGGGGGTCAAAGGGGGCGACCCTGGCGGTTTGCGCGCAAAAGAGGAGCTTTGCGCGCAATACCGCGGGTCGGCGCGCAAATGGGCGGGCTGGCGCGCAATTGGGCCAGCTCTTTGCGCGCGAATGATAGAGATTGCGCGCACCGGGCTTCGGATAGCGCACGGCGGCAACGGCTCATTCTTTAATGAATGGCCACTTTGAAAATGGGGGGTGCGCGCAATCGGGTTGGATTGCGCGCACCCGGGGGGCAATTGCGCGCAAGAGACTTCTTTTGCGCGCGAAGGCCTTTGGGTTAAAATTTGTTTCAAAGGAAGGAGCCAAGGGGTTTGCGCGCGAAGGCGGACCCCAAGGCTTTCTTGCGCGAAAGGAAGGAGGTTACCTGAAGATCGGCATTGCGCGCGGAAGGGGTTGGATTGCGCGAACGAGCGACGCTTCGGATTCCGGCCACCTTCAAAACGTCGGGGGTCGCCTTATATTTATAGGCAACCCCGGGCGCGGAATTGGCTTCGCGGGCGCGGAATTCCCTTCGCGGGCGCGGAATTCCCTTCGCGGGCGCAGAATCCGGACCCGGCGCGCAAAGGAGTCGCGGGAGCTCGGGGCGCGCAAAATTGCGCGCCGGCCCTGCGGATTGCGCGCATCCCGGGAGGATTGCGCGCCGCGACTCAACTTTGCGCGCGGGACTCTAAAATTCCGCGCAAGACCTCCGGGCCCTCCGGAACAGGCTTCTGACTCCAAATATCACTTCGCTTTCCGCATCCGGAACTTCGTTTGGGGATCAACGGACTTTTCCGGCGTCTACAGAAACCACTTCTGATTGTTTTAGTTCCATGTTGATGCTGATCTTCTGATTGAGAAATCTAGGATGTTTGGGTGTCAATAGCGCATTTTTGAGCATCCTCATGGAAAGCCCTTCTGCAACCTCTTCATTGTCAGGGTGTCTCCTATTTTCACTGCACAGCTGCGCTGTAGCTGCCTTCACTTTATATGTTGCCTCAAGCCGTGGATTGGAAGGCGGATTGTTCTCAACTGCTGAGACAGTGATCTACAAATCGACTGCTTAACCCACCAGTGTGCATAGGTAGAAAATTGGAAACCCTTCGAAGGATCAAACTTTTCCACACTTCTCAGGAGACCTCAGCATCCTTCCTGAACTAGATCTTGGAGGCTCATCCCAACCCCTTGATGACATTTAGCAATTGACATAACTTGCTGTTGGTTGGCTTTAATCATTCTGTCTTTGAAAATGACACCCTGGTTTAAGTGTTTTGTGAGAATCTTCTTATCAATTCCTGCAGCAACAGCCCACTGTGCAAACATAGGCTTATCTCCAGTTGCGCTCTTCCTTGACCAGAGATTCTGGGTTCGTTCCCCAGCGGATTTGCCAAAATTGTTAGCACTCCAGTTAACAGTAGGTTGTACAGTAGAATTAAGGTAGAAGAAATAGACCAAACAGCACAGCAACATTGGATATATCCAGTAGTAGGAGTTGGAAACAGAATTGCAATGGAATAGGAAGAAGAAGATGTAGAGGGAGATGTAGAAGGAGACGAGGAAGAAAGAAGAAGAACTCCCATGGAGAAGACCACTCTCCTGAAGCCCGGCCGAAACCTCCCAAGGTTGACTTCCCAGCAGCTGCCAAGCTGAAATCCCAAATGTATTTGTACCCCCTCCCCTACAAGCATCCCCTCTTATTTAATCCCAACCTACTGTATAGAAAAGTACAAAGCTGCCCCTGATAGCTAATACCCACTCCCACTCACAGACAACTCACTCCTCTCACAGACAGCCCACTGTACACATTCCTAACAAGGGGTAGCTGCTCAGACAACTTTTGATTATCTCAAACAGAAAATTAGTACAACCCCATAATGGCTTTACCAAATTTTGCTCAAATTTTCGATGTGGAATATGACACTTTGGGTTCGGGAATTGGTGTCATACTGATGTAAGAACATCAACCTATAGAATATTTTAGTAAAGCAATTTCTAGTGGGTTTCAACAAAAATCTGTTTGTGAAAGGGAGATGATGGCCTTGGTTTACAGAAATCTGCTTGGCGTCCTTACTTGTTAGGGAGGTCTTTAAGGGTGTTTACAGACCATAAAACTCTGAAATTTCTTCTCTAGCAGCGAATCACCACTGAAGATCATCAAAACTTGTAGGATGATAAAATGAGAAGAAACCCGAACCCCCAAGGTGTTCTCTCTAAAGGAGCCCCTGAGGTTCTTTTATAACAAATAATTAAGACCACACTGGACCTCAAGTCCAATGTGGGATGCAGACTCCAACACTCCTCCTCAAGCTAGGTGTACCTAGCTTGAACACATAAAGAAAAGAGACCAAACCAAACCAATGAAAACAAAGCAATCAACAGATTGCAAACACTCCCCCTCAAGCTGGACATACCCAGCTTGATTACAAAATAAGACGAAAAAAAAGAAACAAGCAATGATCGTAGCTCCCCCTCAAAATCGCAGCTCCCCCGCAGGATGATGGATGGATGAAGTTGTCGCGGGCGCAACAGAGGAACCACAGAGACCAGACCGGTTGACGGAGCGCCAGGAATGCCGCACTAGTGGGGCCGGTCGATGATACGCCGGAAAAACCACACTAGCACCGGGAAAGCCGCACTTGTGGAGCCGACGACGGGAGGCGGTGATTCCGCAGAGTCGTTGTGGGATCTGGCGGCGCCAAAGGGCCCGGATCTCAGGCGGTCGAAGTGCTGCGCCACGGTGGAGGAAGCGCGAAGGTGTGCCGGCAGACAGGGAGGTGGCTGTCGGGAGTCGTCGGGAGATGCCGACGACGGGAGGCGGGGATTCCGCAGGAGGAGCCGGTGAGGAGGCAGAGCTGTCACAGGAGGCCGACGCGGAGGGAGCAGCTTTGCAGAGGCGGCGCGCAGGAAGGCGGAGCCGGTTGTCGTCGGGAGTCCGCAGGAGGGACGTAGGGGGCCTGGACGGTGCGAGCAGGTGCAAGCAGGTGCAAGCAGAGGAGGCTGACTGGATGACGGAAGGCAGGTCGAACGTCGGGAAGAAGCCGAGAGTTGCGGCGGACAACAGGAAGGGCGTCGGGATGCCGTAGGAGGACGAGACTGTCGGCGAGAGGGCGCTGGGCCGGGGAATCCGTGCGAAAAGGAGCCGGGAGCCGGGAGTGCCGCGTACGGGAGTCGCCTTGAGATGCGGGAGTTGCTGGAGGCGTGACGAGGCGGAGCGAAGTCGTTCGTGCCGGTCGCCTGGAGTGCAGGGGGAGGGCCGTCGTATACAGTCGCGACGGGTGGCGGGAAGGGCGGCGGGGCAGATCGCGCCGATCGCGTGATAGAGGCAGGGGCCGATCGCACTGGGAAGGGCGGGAGTCGGGAGGCCGCGACGGGAGGAGGAGGAAAAAGAGTCGCGGGAGGTGGGGAGTCGCGTTGGGAGGTAGGGGCCGTCGCGCGCAGCGGGAAGGGGACTCTGGGGAAGGAGGTGCCGGCAGGGGGGGAGAACTGCCGGGAGGGCAGGGTCCAGGCAGAACCGGGAGGCCGCCTGGGATACGAGCCCGGAGGGGGGATTTTTCCGGATGGGAGGAATAGCCGGCAGGGGGGGGGGGGCGGCGGGAGATACCTATGGCTTGCTGGCCATGGAGGCCGCCGCTCCCCAACCGGGAGAAACCCTAGAGGCCGACGGGAAAAAAAAAGAAATAAAACGGGAGGAGAAGGGTTCGGGATTAATTTTCCTCTGATACCATGTAGGATGATAAAATGAGAAGAAACCCGAACCCTCAAGGTGTTCTCTCTAAAGGAGCCCTTGAGGTTCTTTTATAACAAATAATTAAGACCACACCGGACCTCAAGTCCGATGTGGGATGCAGGACCCAGTATCTCATCTGGGTACTTCTAGTCTCTGGGAGTTCTGTCTTTCAATGGTTGGTTGGTTATTCCAGCTTCTTCTTTTTGGATACCCATGTTATTAACAGAATTTCATGCTACACCGGAAGGGGGGCACTCTGGTTATATGTGAATGTACCAACTACTGTCCAGTAATATTTATACAGACATGAAAAGGAGGGTTCAAACAGCTGTTTGGGAATGTGATATTTGTCAAAAACAAAAACATTCTGCTTTGACCCCTGTTGGCTTGGTGCAACCTTTGGAGATTCCTGAATAGATCTGGGAGGATATATCAGTGGATTTTATTACCGGATTAGTTAAGTCTAAAGGTTACGAAGCTATTTTAGTGGTGGTTGACTGGCTGTCCAAGCACAACCACTTAATACTGCTGAAACATCTCTACACACGGCACGGAGCATAGCAGAATTATTCATCAAATAAGTGGTTCATTGATATGGCATACTCTCTTCTATTGTAAGTGATCGGGATCATTTGTTCATGAGCAAATTTTGGCAAGAGTCATTCAGAATGCAAGGAACTGCATTGAGGATGAGCTCTGCTTACCATCCCACAACGGATGGCCAAACAGAGGTGATTGATTGCTTTCTCGAGGTTTATTTAAGATGTTTTGTAGCTGAACAGCCTAAAACATGTTCCACTTGGGTATCTTGGGCTGAGTTATGGTACTGTACCTGTTTTCACAGTTCCACTAATACTACCCCATTTGAATCAGTATATGGGCATAAACCTCCTCTCTTGCGTTTTATTTCAGTTGAAACATGGATAGAGGCAGTCAGTCGAGAATTAATGGAGAGAGATGAAGCCCCATGTCATTTAAAATTTCACCTCAAGGCACATGATCAAATGCGCCCACAGGCCAATAGATATCGTTGAAATGTAGTTTTTGAAGTGGGTGAATGAGTTTTTAAAGCTGAGATCTCATAGATAGGACACAGTAGCCAATCAGATTAATCAAAAGCTAGATCCATGATTTTTGGACCTTGTTAGATTGTCAAAAAAATCAGACCCATGTCCTACCACTTGCAACTGCCTGAAATCTCTTGTGTTCACCGAGTTCTTCAACTGGTAATGAAACTTTTGACCATGTTTTTTAGTCATATTGGTAACAATCAAGAATTTTGTGTTTCAATCTTAACGGAAACCCATCTGATGCTCGTGCAACTCACCATTACGGAAACCCATTTGATGTTCTCTAAAATGAAATTGCCAAGTGACATAAAAATCTCTTTATTTTTTATTTTTTTACTCTGATTACAAGTGGATCCCACTCAAAACATTATTATGATTTAAAACCTTATTATTAATCCATTGATAAATAAAAACACATATCATATTATGTTATGTAAAAAATGAGAGAGGGAGAGAACGGGAAGTGAAACAGAATTATATTGCTGAATTCACAGTATATATGCAGCAGAAATACAGCAGAAATACTGAAGCAGGATGAGAGAGAAGAATATAGGAGTGGAGGAAGGAGAAAATAGGAGAAGAGAGTGAGGAACCTGTGGAAGACCACTCCACTGATTCCCTACTGGAACGTCCCAACGCACCAGCCCACACAACAATCTTCTGTGAAAAACTCCCAGATATCAATTCATGTCTTATCCCAACCCCCTGCCACTTTAATACCCCTCCTGCCCACTGCCACAGCTGGCAACGTAATTACAAAATACAATATTGCCCCCTAACCAACTAACAAACTCTAACAGCCTATTTCCAGCTGTCACCAACCCTTAACCCACTAACAAACAACCTAGCCAATAACAGCTGCCAACAGCTGCTGGCAGCACAATATCCCAAGTAAAGCCCACACCTGGCAGTCCCCTATATTCCTAACATATTATGATTAAAAGTTCATTCTTTATTTGATTTAGATTTTGACTTGTAACAAATGCCTAGTCGGCTTTTTCGCAAATAAAAAATCTTTCCCTTTTTGAAAGAAACTATTGGGGTTGTCACAACAGATGCGGTTGACACGGGCAGGAATCCAGCCTCTGTTTTGTACATTATGAAATCCAATCAAACTGCATCCTTACCATTCAACACGGGGCAATCCACCGTTTTTTGACAATATCAAAGCACATTTAAATTTCTTCTATTTGTTACAAAAAGGCATCATCATTCTTTTAGTGCCAAAACCTTGTTATTATGCATCATCAGATATCAACACACCAGAAATTTCATTGTCCATATGCATCCTGCATGCTGCAAACCTTTACCTTACTCATTACATGAAGTGAGTGAAAAGCATGTTCAGTTTACTTTTCACTAGTGGGCGTGTTGATTGGCACTCTGAAATAATAATTCTAATTGATTTACATTTTTATTGTCGAACAATTTGCATGCTTTCTCCGCACACTACTTGACATTGGATTCATTTTAAATCAGTCATTTCTTGTTGTCTGGATGGTCTTTGGTTCTTGGTATCTAACTTGCATATGCTACAATAATATTTCAATTTCATATTGTCCATTCCATGTGGTCCCTGCCATTTGAGTGCTGGACAATGTACTCTAGGGAACGGTGGCATTCTGCAGTGGAGGAGACCAAGCATTAAGAACAAGTGATGGTTATGCCGACGATGAAGGTTTTGCCCGCCTTAATGTTTTGGATCTGCAGGTACTGGTTTTCCATAAGTAAATAACCTTCTTCTGTGTGGCCCCCATTTGTAGTAAACCTGCGTCTTGCCCTTTCTTTAATGCCTCCCAACCCCCCTTGTTTTCTTTTCTTGCGGGGCATTTTCCCCCATGGGTAATGTAACGTCTTCTGGTAAGTGTTGGGGAATCTAATGAGGTTGCTTTTGACAAATTTTAATAAAAAATGGCACTTATCACTTAGGATAATCAATTTGATAAAATTAGTGTTTGTTATGTTTCTGAGAAAACACTTGCACTTAAAATCCTAAAGAAAATCGCTTAAAAATTTGTTGAAAAAATGTTTTTCTGATACTTATTAAAGTGTTTTTTTTTCTGGAATTTAAGTGTAAGCGTTTTTTCAAAAAATAGGACAAGCATCACTTATTCTTTCAAATTGCTTATCATGCGTGATAAGTGTCATAAATAGTTTTTAATAAGTGTTGTCAATCTTAATTTAAGTGGTAAGTGTTGGTAGTAGTCTTCAATGAACGTTGTCAAATGCAACTAGCAAATTTCACCTGTGGCCGTTCTCTCCCAACGTGATGCTTCGAGCTTAACAATGAAATCAAAGATAGAAATACATTTCTTTCTGTTAAACCCAGTTTTATTATAATAGGTATTTTCGAGTCTCACATCGGAATATCCCACCATGTAATCTTTTTCGAGTCTCGGCGACTCCCGGTCCCGCTCTCCTCGACACGTCCCGACCCCGCCCTTCAAATGGGCGAACCTTCGGTTCTGCCTCTGCTGATCACCGCCTCCACCCACCTGGTTGATGAGCGGCTCGACTAAACCAATTTCTCGGTATGGCGGAAGACGGTGTCGATGTCACTCATGAACATGGACCTCGGCTCCCACCTCGAGGATCCTTCGCCCCCATCTTCCGATCCCAAATACCGCCCATGGAAGCTTGCTGATATCAAGATCTTTGCCTTACTGGTCAATTCTATTTACTGGTCAATTCCATGGACCGCTCTATCAAGGACGTCACTCGGACCGCCAATACGGTTAAGGAACTCTGAGATTCCTTAAACCTCATGTATTATGAGACAAATAATTTGGCTCGGGTCTCCGATATTCTTCAATGCCTGTCGCTCATCCGTCAGCAGGCCCGTCCATTTCCGATGTACTTCATCAAATGGAAAGCTCTCCGGGATGAATTGTTTGAGCTGTGGCCCATTCCCCAGACACCAGAGGCAGCCTTGGCCCAGAGAGAACAATTGTGCCTCTTTAGCCTTCTCCACGGTCTTGATCCTGAATATGTGACGACGACCACAAAGATGCTCGCCAGCCCCTCTTCGCTAGAGATTCCACAGGTGTATCATTGCCTTGGAAAGGCTCATCGGGGACTTGCCCCACCCACCCCCAACATCGATCACTCCGCCCTCTTGGGTCGTGGCAGTGGACGCCCCTCAGGCACTCGTGGACGTGGCCGTGGGGAGGGCCTTCCTCGCCCCCTCTGTTAGCACTGTGGCAAGCTTGGCCACCTGATCGACCGCTGTTGGGTTCTTCATGGCCGCCCATCTCAGTAACCTCGACAATGTCAGACTGCGGTCCAGGATGCTTCCCCGTCGGCCGCAACTTTTCCTCCCTCTCTGGACCTCTCCGTGGTTGAGCTCCAGCTGATTCACGATCATCGGACCACCTCTCTACCGAGTTCTTCATTGGCATCTCTTGCCCATTATGGTGGTTCCACTAATTTTGTCAGTCGTCGCTCCCCTTCCTGGATGCTTGACTCAGGTGCATTAGATCATCTCACAGGTGATGCAGATATGTTATCCACCTATCGTCTATATGCTGGTTACTCAGCTATCATTGTCGCTGATGGATTCACTATCCCCATTGCGGATTTTGGTGCATACTCCCTGAATTCTTCTATTCACCTGTCATCTGTGGCACATGTGCCTCGTAGTCCTTTTAACCTTCTCTCCATAAGTAAGCTTACAAAGGATTTCAACTGTAGTGCCATCTTTAAATCTTCTGCTGTTGTGTTTCAGGAGCGGATGACGAATCAGGAATTTGGTAGATGCCATCTTCAGGACGTGGTGTTCATGTTCGATGGATCGACATCCGTCGCCTGCACGTTTGTCTCTGCTCATGCATTGGACCTTCATTCCCGGTTAGGACATCCACCTACCTCTGCCCTTCATCAACTTTTTCCCGATATTAGTCGGCACGTTTCCTTTCATTGCGAGTTATGTAAATTTGCGAAATATCATCGCACTACATATCTTCCTTGAGTGGTTACACGGGCCTCCAAACCCTTTGATTTGATTCATTCAGATGTTTGGGGTCCTTGTGCCGTCTCGAGTCACTTAGAGTATAAATATTATATATCTTTCATTGATGATTTTTCACGTATAACTTGACTGTACCTTTTTCGAGATCGGTCTGAGGTGTTTTCTACTTTTCAGACTTTTTACCATGAGATTCATACCCAGTTTTTCATCTCTCTTAAATGTCTCCGCTCGGACAATGGGCGAGAGTACTTGTCCACTCTCTTTTAGCAGTTTCTTCAGGCAAACGACATCATTCATCAGACCTCCTATCCTGATACTCCTCAACAGAATGGAGTGGCCGAGCGAAAACACCAACATATTCTGGAGACTGCTCGTGCCCTTCTATTCCACCGACATGTGTCTCTTCTCTTTTGGGGGATGCAATCCTTACTGTTACATACATCCTCAATCGCCTTCTTTCTTCTATCCTTCAGGAGGAGACTCCTTTTCGGACTCTGTTCTCCCCTCTCCCTCTTCACTCACTTCCACTCCGTGTGTTTGAATGTCTCTGTTATGACCGTGACACTCGTTTCAACCTCTCCAAGCTCTCTCCCAAATCCCTCTGTTGCATATTCCTCAGATATTCACGCACTCAATGCGGATATCGATGCTTCTCTCCGGACCTACAGTGGTATATCATCTTTGCTGATGTATCGTTTGTCGAGAGCTCTCCGTTCTCTCTTCCCTTTCCCCATCCAGATATTACCATCGATGATTGTCTTCCTCTTATCATCCAACCTCATCTGGTCTCCCCCTGTTGATCACCGGTTTGGTATGGTCTACTTCCGTCGCTCATCGACTGTGCCCCCCATTCAGGCCGAAGAAACCATCATCCCCGCTTCGTCCGATGCTCCTGCCCTGGCACCAGACGACTTGCCCATTGTACTCTGGAAAGGTACTCGTTCTTGTCATAATACTCATCTCTAGACATCTTCATAGAGAGGTCTGTCAGCTCTGGAGACGATATCTATTCCCCGCACAGTTGACGATGCCAAATCTCACTTGGGGTGGCTACAAGCGATGCGGGATGAATTGCAGGCTCTGGACGACAACCATACTTGAGATCTGGTCCCCCTTCCGGCATACAAATAGGCGGTCGACAACAAATGAATCTATACGGTCCGTTTTAATGCCGATGACACTCTCTATCGCCTCAAAGTCCGACCTGTGGCGAAGGGCTTTGCTCAGACATATGGTATCGACTATTTTGATACCTTCTCTCCGATTGCAAAGATGACATTAGTCCGATTATCCATCTCTCTGGCCGCTCATCATCATTGGCTCCTTCATCAACTGGATGTGAATAATGCCTTTCTCCATTGATTTCTTGAAGAAGAGATATATCTGCAGTAGCCTCCAGGATTTCGTGTCTCAGAAGCCGACTCCTATGTCTGTTGATTTCGTCGCTCTCTATATGGTTTCAAGCAGTCTCCTCGTGCTTGGTTTGTCCGATTCAGCATTGTTATCACCGCATTTGAGCTCTCGCAGTATGAAGGACCACACCGTCTTCTACCGTACGACGTCCAACGGCTACATCCTGCTGGTGGTGTATGTTGATGATATCATCATCATTTGAAGTGACTCCACTAAAATCGCCCAACTCAAGGGGCATCTTCACCACCACTATCACACCAAAAATCTTGGTCCTCTCACATACTTCTTTTTCATCGAGGTCTCCCGTTCTACGGACACCATCTTTTTCTGTCAACGGAAGTATGCCATGGATATCTTGCAGGATGCGGGTTTGAGTCAGGCAACTGTCGTTGACACTCCTCTTGAGCCTGATGAACGTTTTCTTTATGACAACACGGAGCCCTTTTCTCACCCAGAAAGCTACCGTCGTCTTGTGGGAAAACTCAATTACCTTACCATGACACGTCCAGATATTACCTGCGCTGTTGGCAAAGTGAGTCAATTCATGGAGCATCCGACCAAATCTCAGTGAGATGTTGTCCTCCACATTGCCAGATATATCAAGAAAGACCCTGTCCGTGGTTTTCGATACTCACATCACGATCATCTGAATGTTGAGGCTTTCTGTGATGCTGACTATGCCGGTTGCCTTGCTACCCGAAAATCTACTTTTGGGTTTGCCGTTTTTTTGGCAAGTAACCTCATCTCTTGGCACAACAAGAAGCAGACTGTCGTCTCCAGATTTAGTGTGGAGTCTGAATACCGTGCCATGGCTATGGTTACTACTGAAATACTTTGGCTTCGTCATCTATTCCATGAGTCTGGCTTCCCACCGCAGACATCTGCTCATATTTGGTGTGACAATCAGGCAGCAAGGAAGATTGCTTCTAACCCCGTCTACCATAAACGAATGAAGCATATCGAGGTTGAGTGTCACTTTCTTCGCCATCACCTCGAGCAGAACAATATCAGTTTTGGCCACATTCTGACGACAGCTGACATCTTCACCAAAGGCCTCCCGGGAGCTCGTCTGGACTCTCTTAGTACCAAGCTGGGTATCCACAGCATCAACGACCCAGCTTGAGGGGGAGTGTGTATGGTTTTGTTCGCTGTCGTTTTTCTTTTGTGGGACTCTTGGTCCAAGCTGGGCATGTCCAGCTTGAGGGAGAGTGTTAAACCTAGTTTTATTATAATGGGTATTTCCGAGTCCCACATCGGAATATCCTACCATGTAATCCTTTTTACTCATCTATAAAAGAATATCCCCACCTCACATTGAGGTAAGGGGAATTCGCCCTCTACACCTTTCTTTCTTTCCTTTTTAATGAAAACCCCCTGATCATTATACAGGTGCAGATTCGACGTCTTCCAAAACCAGTAATAGCAATGGTATGTTCATTCTCCCAGCCTTCTGCATTTTTTCTCTGTGTGATCTTTTCACTAAAGTCCAAACTCGTGTGCTCAAGGTTGCGGGTTATGCCGTGGGAGGGGGGCATATATTGCACATGGTATGTGACCTAACAATCGCAGCCGATAATGCCGTTTTTGGTCAGACCGGCCCCAAGGTACAGCAGAGTAATTATTTACCGGACTGCAAAACATCTCCAAATGTTTGTTTGGAGTTTATTTAGATGATAATGTGGGAATCACTGGTATTTTTTGTTTGAGTTTGGCAGGTTGGAAGTTTTGATGCTGGTTATGGCTGTTCGATCATGTCCCGTTTGGTAAGCCGCGACATATTTTTCTATATTCATTATTTTTTGTTGCAAAAATAGGAAAATTTGTTTGACAAGTAAAATCATAGCATAGGGAGTGACCGATGAGAGGTTGCATTTGATGGCACTTACTGAAAAGTGTTTATCGCATTTATCACTTCTGATCAGTAGCTTAACAAAGTTGGTGTCATTTGTTTTATTTTTGAAAAAAAAAGAACTTGCACTTAAATTTCTGAATAAGACAAACTTATCATTAGGCTCTACTTGATAGCATAGCACTTATTGAAAACTGCTTATAGCAATCATCACTTGTGATAAGTGTTTCTGTAAAAGGCTCCATTGAGCAACACTAACTGAAAAGTGCTTGTAACACTTATAACTTGTGATAAGTGCTTCTGTATAAGGCTTACTTTGACAACACTAACCGAAAACTTCTTATAATGCTTAAAATTTGTGATATATTCTTTTGTATAAATGTTTCCAGATTGCTTATTGAAAAAGTGCTTATGTACCACTTATTTTGGTGGTGTTCTTCTGGAATTTAAGTGAGTGTTCTTTCAGAAACAAAACGACAACCGCTTAATTTTTTTGAACTTCTTATTAAAAAGTCATATTAGCAGTTTCAGGAAGTGTTGTTGAAGATTGCATATTAACGAAGTGTTTTGCTGCCCCTTATTTAAGTGCTTTTCTTCTGGAATTTAAGTGACTGTTTTTCCAGAGACAAAACAACCACCACTTATTTTTTCAAACTTCATATTAAAAAGTCATATAAGCAGTTTCAGCAAGTGTTGTCAAACAGAACTTCGGTGTTTCAAGATTTCTTATTAGAAAAGTGTTTTTTGCCTTCTATTTAAGTTCTTTTATTCTGGAATTTAAGCGAGTGTTTTTTCAGAATCAAAACATCATCACTTATATTTTCAAACTTCTTATTAAAATGGCATATAATTAGTTTCAGCAAGTGTTGTCAAACAGAGCCTTACTGATCCAAAATTGCTTATTAGAGAAGTGTTTTTCTGCCATATAAGTGCTTTTCTTTTGAAATTTAAGGGCCAGTTTGACTTCACTTATCAAAAATTGCATATACCCCCACTTATCATTTATAATAAGTGTTTTTTAAGTGTTTCTGGATTGTTTATTGTAAAAGTGATTTTATGTCACTTATTTAAGTGGTTTTTTTTTACAAAAACAGTTCATAGATCACTTATTTTTTCATATTACATATCATAACTAATAAGTGTTATAAGCAGTTTTCAATAAGTATTTTTTCAGAAACAGAACAAACATCACTTATTTTTTTAAACTGCTTATCATAAGCGTCAGGTGTTCCTGAAGTTGCATGATGTCTTGGTTGACAGATTGGGCCTAAGAGGGCACGTGAAATGTGGTTCCTGACAAGGTTTTACTCTGCTTTGGAGGCAGAGAAAATGGGACTAGTGAACGTCGTTGTGCCTGTGAGTTGACATTTCTCTCAAATCTTTTGGCTTGCAAGATTATCTCCGGTATGATACATTTACAGCTGTTCATGTCTTTCACTTGATTGTCATAGTACCAGAGTGGATCCTTTGGCAGTTAAACTTGTGGAGTCCTAACATGTTGTTAGATGGTGTCCAGCTGGAAAACATAGAACAAGAAACTGTGAAATGGTGCCGTGAAATTTTGCGGAATAGCCCCACTGCAATACGAGTACTCAAATCATCCCTCAATGCGGTTGACGATGGGCATGCTGGGCTTCAGGTACCTCCACAACCACACACACATTGTCAATTATACTGTGATGAAGTCAACTTTAATGCACTTGTTGTTTCTTATCCATAAAAAAAAATCCTATTTTTACCCCTTATATTTTGGATCAGCAGTGTTATGTTCTATCAATTTGGGAGTTTTTGAGTTTTATATTTTTTAAAAAGCTTTCTTCTCTTGAATTCTAGTCCCCAGTCACTAGATGCCATGATTGTTACTGTTTTTCTCCTAGATGCCGTGATTGTTACTGTTTTTCTTCTTCTAATGATTCATCTGGTGCCTTGGATATGTCCCATTTTAACATAGAGACTTGTTTGGATCTTTAGTTAATTTGGATCTGGTTGAATAGAATCTCGAATAATGGCAAAGTTCTCCCACCGAGTATTTTATGCAGCTTAGCTGTTGGAAGAAATGAGGAGGAAGATTAATTTGGATAGTAGTAGAAAAGAAATGCCCAGACACGTTGCGATGTCATTTTGCAGAAGACTTAATTTGCCCCTAGAAATTCAATATTACTTTTGATTACCATCAGATTTTCTTTAGGATACAATGACGTTATTTTGCTATTCTACAAGAGTAGTTCTTGGAGCCCCTTAATAAGAGAGGAAACTATAGAAGTTGAATGGTTCATAAATATTGCGTATATATTTAAGATCTCTTTGTTGCTTTTGAAAGGAAAAATCGTCGGATCATATTTTGATCCTGCTCAAGCATTGTTTCCGGATCAAAGGCCTATTGGGTCATTCCACACTCACTTTCTAGTTTTGATAGTCACGGCACACATTTTATTTGTTACTAACATCATTTAGAGACTGTGCAAGGAAATTATATTTGTTTTTTGACAAATGAAAAACCTACCATAATGGTTCTGATCAGAATGATCAGAGCAGTTTTGTTCCTAGATCAACAAAATCAATAATGGATATTTTTACTTGACAATCTAGATGTATAATAATTAGATTGTTAAAGGGACCACAATTTTTAGGGAGATAAAGTGGACATATTTTCTAACGACCTCAAACAAGGTGGCAGGGGATCCTAACAACTCAGAGACAAGACGACAAAAATAATAACCTCCACGTGGCTATCAGTTTGTCCCCCCCAACAATGACTTTTTTTGGAAGCTTATAAATAGAGGAATCTTGCAAGCAACCAACATACGAAGATACGATTGTGGTACTTTTTTTCAGAACTCTCACGTGCACAAAAAATTCTTGATCTTTTTAAGCTGTGTTCTGCTTTACCATAACAAATTTTATTCTGGTCCTAACTTCCCTCTGATCCGTCACTTTCACATCTTTGTAAATCTATACGTTAGTGAGCATTTTTTTGTTTGTGTTGTAACTTGTGGTCACAAAACTTTATTGTAGGCTCTACATTTGCATTTTTTTATTTGTGAGAGTTCACAAACCTTTACTGTATACATTTCTTCAAATACTTCTTTCAGAAAAAGTGATTTTTGTTTTCTCTGTGAGTGGTTTTTAGTGGATACTGCTCATACTCGGTGTTGGATTTAGGTTCTGGGATAAAAACCCTCTCTATAGTTTTGGGGATAAGAATTATGCCACCTTTCCAGTGCAAACTTCCTGCGACAAATACGCCAAAAGCGAGAGAACCAGGGATCACATTGACCCTGAATCATTATAAATCTTTGTTTCCTTTTTTTTTTTGGTTTATTTCCGCTCATACTTTGTCTTCTACTTGCTTGATATCGACCAAATGAAACAATTCAATTTCAATGGCACGAGAATTCTTTAAATTACATTTCTGCTACCGTCTTCTAAAGTCTTTGAAAAACTCTAATACAGAACTTTTATTTGATTGGAATAATTTTATTCTGAGTGCACGGAACAAATTTGTTCTGTTTACTTATTTCTGCTTATTTCTTTATTTGTAAATTTTAATTTTTTCAATTCACCCCCCTTTTGAGGCTAGGCTATTGGGACAAACACTTGGTATCAAATGGTTTCACTCTCGATATTGACCTGAACCGTTCCCAGCAATAAGATGGATGGCACCTCAATTGTTAGATCTTCCCACTTTAATGGTGATAACTATGTTGAGTGGAAAATCAAGATGAAAGTTTATCTCGTTAGTATTGCCTTTTATGTTTGGGATTCAATCCGGAGTCAATATACTCTCCCTGCTACTGATAGATTTTTTTGCAGTCTTAGTGAGAATGCTGAATATGAGAATAACAATAAGGCTATGAATGCTTTGATTTGTTCTCCAGATGAGGATGAATTTTGTTAGACTCAGTTAAGTGTATTTCGGGTTAAGTGTATTTCCGAGTCTCACGTCGGTTTCCTCCTATTTGTAATTATTTTCCTCTATCTATAAATGAAAGTCTCCACCTCTCTTTGAGGTAGGTATTATACCAATCTACATGGTATCAAAGGGATACGTCCAATATTTTTTTCCCCGTCCGCTGCGCCTTGCCCCAATTTTTTTTCCTCCTCTGCTGTGCCCCGTCGTCGGCCGCTCCATGCGCAATCGCTCCCCACCCGCGGACGGCTCATGCGCCCCGTCGTCGGCCGCTCCCTGCGCAATCGCTCACCGCCCTGCGCGATAGCCCCTGACAACCCACCCCCTCCAGACCCGCCTCGCCCCATTGGCCGTGACCGCCCCCCGCCGGTCCTCTTCTTCCTGCGCGACCACCCTGCAGGAGCGCCACCCTCCACGAGCGCCGCCCTTCTCCTGCGCGAGCGCCTCCCTGCGCCTCCGTCTCAGGCTGCCACTCCATCTTCTACGCGACTGCTCCTTTTGAGCCCCCCCCCCCCCCCCCCCCGCGCAACGACCTTCCTCATCCCTGCCCACTTTCCAGTGTCAGCACCCTAGCCCCGCACCTCCCAGTGTGCCCTCCTTGTGTGCGCCTTCCTCCCAGCGCCCATGCGGCTCCCTTGGCGTGTGCACCTCAACCCGCCACCACTGATGGTGTCAGACTACCCAGGCGCACCCCGATGCCTCTGCTGACGACGGTTCGTCCTGTGCACATCCCCTAACGGTCGCTACACTCTCTTGTCACACGGCGACGCTTCCGATCCGCGGTCCCTATTGCGCACACTTATGCGCCGACTGCGGCCAGCGCCCCAGGCAGCACCTCCAGTTGTGGTTTTCGGTATTCACATCACGATCATTTGAATATTGAGGCTTTCTGTGATGCTAACTATACTACTTGCTTAGCTACCCGGAAGTCTACTTCTGGGTTTGCCGTATTCCTAGCTGGTAACTTAATCTCACGGCGAAGCAAGAAACAAACTATCATCTCCAGATCCAGTGCTGAATCTGAATACCGTGCGATGACCACAGTCACTACTAAAATTCTTTGGTTTAGTCATATTCTTCATGAAATTGGTTTCCTGCCACAGACTTCTGCTCATGTTTGGTGTGATAATCAGGCAGTCACGGAGATTGTTTCTAATCTAGTCTTCCATGAACGCACGAAACACATCGAGATTGACTGTCACTTTCTTCGCCATCACCTTGAGCAAAACCATATCAGTTTTAACTACATTCCAACAGCTCATCAGCTTGCCGATATCTTCACCAAAGGCTTGCCGGAAGCTCGATTGGACTCTCTATACACCAAGCTGGGCATCCACAACATCAGCGACCCAGTTTGAGGGAGAGTATGTGTGGTCTTGTTTTTTGGTGTCTTTGTTTTTTGTGGGACTCTTCTTCCAAGCTATACCTATTCTAGCTTGAGGGGGAGTGTTATCCGATTAAGTGTATTTTCGAGTTAAGCGTATTTTCGAGTCCCACATCGGTTTCCTCCTACTTGTGATTATTTTTCTATATTTATAAATGAAAGTCTCCACCTTTCTTTGAGGTAGGAATTGTACCAATCTACAAATTTAATCATGTCTCTTAGTGTGCTCCAACTTATGAAATGTGGAATATGCTTGCTACTCGCCCATATGAGGTTGTTGCTAATATTAACGAGCTTTGGCTCAATACTTTATACTCTCAAGTTGGATACGTTTAAATTGAATCATGATGAAACTTTTGTTCAGATGCATATACTATTCATTCCCTAGACAGGATTCTTACAAAAAAACAAGAAGATTCTTGAAATGATCCGAAGTCTACCGGGCAAGTGGCGGGGTACTGCAATTTCTTTCCAAGAATGACAAGGAGTTGAAAACCTCATGGTAAATGACTTTGTTGGAAAATTTATGATGTATGGACCTTGAGTTGGAAAATATCCAACATGAAACAAAAGAACCAAAAAGGAAGATTGTCGCCTCCAAGATTAGGCAGAACAAGAATCAAAGCAAAATGATTTTGGTGGAGTTGGAAGCGAAGGTGAACTAGCCCAACTAGCTCGCAAGTTCAGCAAGATGTACAAGAGGAGCAACCATTTGCAGTGACTGTGCTTTGGAAAAGTTCATTTCGGTTAAGATCCAATACTTATTGTTAGAGTATTTAGGAAATTTAGATATGAGTTTGATTGGATTAATGTTTTGACCAAGTCAATGGTCAATAGTTTGACTTGTATTTATGATCCGGGTTGTGACTTTATTTTATTCATTTATAAATATAATCGGACCTCACTCAGAGGAACGGATTCTGGGTATTCTCATTCTACATTTTATCAAAGTGTTGGGATTCGGAGGGATGTCTAACATCCTAAACGCAACGGAAGAACAACTTCAAAACACAATTAAGCCTAGAATCTATCTATACGTTTGAAATGAATATAAACAAAGAGCAATATGAACAACGTACCTTACACCAACCGATTTGGCCCTCGAAGCTTTTCACAAGCATTTGATCGAGATCAGTAAGAAGCAGCTGAAAGACTCCTTCCTCCGAAGGTATCCACGGATTGTACGAATCTCCCGACGCTTAGGAAGGATCTCTCTCTATTCACGGTATGTTAGAACCTTGTGTTTAAAGAATAGAGAGAAGAGAGAGCTTGTTAGGAATAGGAGCTGGCAGGGGATTGTTTTGGACTCATTGGGGGCTGCTCATACTTGGGCTGTTGGGCTGTTAGAGGAGAGAGGAGAATGTTCTTGGCTGGAGGCTGTTGGGCTGTTAGAGGAGAGGAGAATGTTCTTGGCTGGAGGTTGTAGGGCTGTTAGAGGAGAGGGGAATATGCTTGGTTGGAGGCTCTTGGGCTGTTAGAGGAGAGGGGAATATTCTTGGCTGGGAGGGGGACCACCTGAAGCAGTTAATTTGTTAGAGGGGGCTGGGTGAGCCTTTAAATAAAGAGGGTCGGTGTTAGGAAGGGGGATGGATTTTTGAGAGGATTTCCAGCTGGCTGCTGTGGGGCTCGATCCTTGGGAGGATTCTGCCAGACTCCTGGAAGTGGTCTTCCATGGGTTCTGCTCTCTCTTTCACTCTCCTTCTTCTCTCTGAACTCTCTCCCTCCCTGTTGTACTTGCTGTATTTCTGCTGCATATATTCTGTGGATTCAACAATATAGTTCTGTTTCACTTCCTGTTCTCTCCCTCTCTTATTTTTTACATAACAATTTGGCGACTCTGCTGGGGAGTGCCGTGCGAGAGGGAAGATCGTGTCGTTGGAGGAGGATCGCAGCAGGGGAGTGCTGCGTGAATTTATTTTCTGTTCGTTGCTGGATAAGAACCGGAAGCCGACGTTGGGGAGAACCGTGATCGCAGCTGGGAGGCTCAGACGCTGCTGGAGAACTGTGGCTCGGACTGAACCAGTGTGCTGCGACTGTTGAGAAAGAGTTGATCGCTGTTTCAGCAGGGAGACACGTACCGCTGAAGAGTCGGACTCGAGCCACGAACGCAGCCGAGCGTCGCAGGAGCTGGTTGAAATTTTTGTTGGAGTCACGTGAGTGCAGTGGAAGCCGCGCACGCTGCTTGTCGAAACCGAACGCAGTAAGAGTTTGCTGCCAGGGGAACACACAACTGTTTTGGAGGAGAGGCGCAAACGCTGGGAAGTCGCGATTGTGGCTGGGAAAAAATTCTGAGGCGAGGACGTACGTAGCTGGCTATTCTGTGAAAGGCTATCGAGATCAACTTATTTTCTGGATACAAGTGAGGATGGAAAACGGATTGGCTTCCATCGAAATAGCTATGAAGAGTTTATATTGGGAGATGTCCGCTATGAATGAAAGTTTGGAAAAATTGGTTCAAGAGTAGTCCGAATACCAGTAGGCACATTTTCAGGTGCGTGATATGGAAGAGCGGGTGATAGAGAAGCTCGAGGGGAATGAGATGCAAGAGGAACACGGTATAGGTTTTGGAAAACAGAGTATGACAGCTGCAGTGATTTCGTGTGGAGCTATAAGTAAAAATATTGTAGACAACAACAGACAATGTGGAAACCTGTATCTAGAAGATATTGGTCTAGCTGTAGGTAAGAGGAGTTAAACGAAAAGAGTGGAATTATGTATGTTTGCAGGAGAGAATCCCCTAGGCTGGATCAGGGAAGCAAAAACCTATTTCCTGTTCAATTGGACGACCGAGAAAATGAAACTATATTTGGCACAAATAAGCCTAGAATACTCAGTACTCATTTGGTTCTTGCCTTGGTTGAGCAAAAATCCAGGTGCAGGCTGGGAGCTGTTTAAGTCGGTGCTGAAGAAGGAATTTGGGGATATCAAGCAACAGTTTGTGCCAACTGCACATGAGGTAGTTAAGGGAGCTAGAAGATTCCGAAGCTATGACCGAAGCTCTCCCGCATGATGCCATTCAGGAAAGCTCAGGCAGTGAATATTACAGCCAGGAGAGTGTTGGGAGCAGTGTCAGTGATGCCGCAAAACACATGTTGGATCCTTTGGTTGCTTGCATCACACAGTTTTGTTCGAAGGTTGCCATACAAACAGTTTTACATCAAACAGTCGCTTGTAATCTTGGAGATATTTCATTTGTTCAAGAAAAAGACAACACCACCCCTGAAGAAGATACTATAGATTGTGGAGCACGAAGACTTGGGGAAGCGACAATGAGTTTGAAGAGTTTCCAATCCGGCCATGAAAAGAACAACATAGTAGAACTTGGAGAGTGGATTGGAATCGATCCTATATGGACAGATGAGGTAGCCGGGATCGAGGCTCTAGTGCTGGCTGCTGGGGATGCAACAATTTTGAAGCCTACCAAATGGGGGGCAGAAACTTCCTTGGAGCAGGCGGGGGGGGGGGGGGGTACAAAGAGGTAGTTCCTACTGGAAATCTCAATAACCACAGTAGATTGGGTCGAGAAGCTAGAGAAGTTTGGGTGCCTTATCCTGACATTGATAAGTTTGTTTTTACCAGAGGGAGCCGGATTCAGGGTTCTACTGTCATAGCTGTTCGGAAAACAGCTGGGAGGTTGCCTTCCAAAGTTTCTGAGGCACAGAAAGAAGAATGCATCACAGAACAAATCAAGGAGTGCTTTATGAAATCTTGTTACCACGACTGGGTTTTGGGGCAAAATTTTGCACCAGAGATAATCCGACTAGCTGCAGTGGTAGTATTGCCAAATGAATTTGCCTGTTCTGCCAAAATTTCAAAAGGGAGTTGTGTTGTTCTAAAGCAGGGTTGGTCATGTAGGAGCCGAGTGTGGTGTTGGTTAGTTCACATGCAGGTTTGTGTGGATATAAACCACACCCAATCACAGTGGTTGCGTTGGGGCAGCCTGATTAATTGGTTGTTTCGAGTCGGGGTAAAAATGCAGTTGGTAGTCATTTATAATGATAATTGTGAGGCATCTTATGGGCTGATCGAGCAGCTTGCATTGGTGACTGTTGGTGCAGAGGCATGACAAGCTTCCTCTTGTTGTGTTGATTTTGTAGTACTAGTGGTTGTGTTGAATCTTCTTGATCTGCTTTGTTGGGAAGCACCAGTTGGAGTATGGGCAGTGTTGTGGCTGCTGTTGGAACAGGGGCCTGC
This sequence comes from Viscum album, assembly GCA_963277665.1. Taxonomy (NCBI): domain Eukaryota; kingdom Viridiplantae; phylum Streptophyta; class Magnoliopsida; order Santalales; family Viscaceae; genus Viscum; species Viscum album. The sequence continues at coordinate 509,656,310 of OY728136.1, read as the reverse complement.
TTATCATTCCTTTGTCCATGGGGCTGCAGCAGATTTTTTTGATAACAAGGATGAAAAATTCTTGCAAAGTGATGATCAGGGAAGTGAAGTAAGCAGTGTGATGCCAAGGGTTGCTACAACTGCTGGGCATCCAAAACAGCCAAAAAAAGCGGAAATTAATGCTGGGGAGATGGCTGGAATTTATGGAAAAAAGAGGTCTTATTGTGTTGTTGGAGTCCGGATAGGCGAGCAAGAACCACCACACCGGAAAGCGCTTCATCGTGGTGAAAGGCCAAACCGAGTAATAGAGATCCACCTTGAGGAAAAGGTGGTTTTTCAGCACGGGGGTGATGTTAGGAATAGGGGGTGGCAGGGGGTTGTTGTGGACTCACTTGGGGTTGCTCATACTTGGGCCGTTGGGCTGTTAGAGGAGAGAGGGGAATGTTCTTGGCTGGAGGCTGTTGGGCTGTTAGAGGAGAGAGGGGAATATGCTTGGCTGGGGGCTGTTGGGGTGTTAGAGGAGGGGAATATTCTTGGCTGGGAGGGGGGACTACTTGAAACAGTTAATTTGTTAGAGGGGGCTGGGTGGGCCTTTAAATAGAGGGTCAATGTTGGGAAGGGGGATGGATTTTTGAGAGGATTTCCAGTTGGCTGTTGCGGGGCTCGATCCTTGGGAGGATTCTGCCAGACTCCTGGAAGTGGTCTTCCACGAGTTCTACTCTCCCTTTCACTCTCCTTTCTTCTCCTCTCTGAACTCTCTCCCTCCCTACTGTACTTGCTGTATTTCTGCTGCTGTATTTATGCTGCATATATTCTGTGGATTCAACAATATAGTTCTGTTTCACTTCCTGTTCTATCCTTCTCTCATTTTTTACATAACAGAGCTCGGTGATTGTCTTGGTTTGTGGAGTTCTAACAGGAGTCTCAACATCATGGAATGCGACCACCCGCGTGGGGAATGAACCAATTTATATAGGCCTTACAAAACCTCTAACGGTCGGCCTATATTGATTGAGCATTCTATAAATGCTCCCAACGTTTCAACTCTTGAAACATTCGGCTCAAGCCCATTAATAATCGTTTAACGTTTAAACGATCATTTGAGACGTTCAAACTCCTCAAATCCATCATCATATGACGAATAACCAGATATAATAGGTGTTCGAACGAAAGATCGAAGGAACTAGCTCATTATTGCATGAAACAATACTAACATGAACACACACCTTACTACGGCATGGCGACACTCACCACATCGTGGTGCAACCCAAGGCAGACCACGATGTTGTCCGAACCACCACACCGTTGTGGTGTCTTTAGTGCACAATTCCATTAATCTTCCACTTGCACAAAAACCTCATAGACTCTATATTCTTTCACCTTATGTCACATCATATGTAACAACTTGTGAAACAATATCCAAAACTCCTTTTGGATATTCTAAAACTCATTTTGGAAAAGATATCATCAATTCTCTGTGTATCACATCAAATGCAATACCTTGTTAATATTTATCTAGAACTTTTTTCGGATATCCTCCAAAACAATTTTGGGGTAGCTCTCAAAGTTTTATTACAATTCTCATTCGCATGACTAAAAAGTGTGATCCCATGGGCCTTTGCGGTGTTTGACAACAAATATGAATTCTCAAATCCATAAATATAAGCAAAAAACGGCCTTTAGCAAAACGTCAATGCTACTTAGGCTACAAAGGGATCTGACGTGATCTCCATCAAACACTATACCCGTGTCCACTAGGTGTATCATATGCAAGTATGCATTTTCATATTCTCCCTTTGTCCAACACATCGAGTAACCACAGGACATGAAGTATGTCAATTCCGTCTAGATACTCATACATTCTCGATTCTCTGAGTATAAGCTGATCAGGTTAATGAATACATCACATGTCATTCATCTTAACAGATGAGCACATCACACACGCCCCTCACCCAAATAGATAAGAGCATTTGTACTATCTAGGTACGACCGTACACATGCCAGTCTATCTCAATTGAGGGTCCAGATGCCATACTCGTTGTACTCCATGACGAACATTGGTTAGGGATAACTCAACTTTTGACAGGTTAATTATCATTTCACTTTGCGAAATATTAGCTCATGTGAAAGAACTATAATATGGAGTTTGCCTTTTGAATAACATGATACATTTTATATTCTTAAACTCTTAAGAATACTTAACAAAAAGTGTCCGTCTAACCATATCACATATGAAAGACTGTCAGATCAGCTTTACGTTTGTTTCCCTTTTTGGGTTTTGTTAAAATTATTACATCTCTACGCCACATCTTTATGTGACTACCTGATAATCCCTAAACTCCTTTAGCGAGTAACATCTTCAAAGAAAACAAGTTTGAATAATGGTGAGACTTAGGAATCATATTCCTAATGTTCAGTTCCTTCAACATGTATTCGAACCCCTTTACTTCACAACATCAAATGTTACGATATTAATAACTTATGTTGTCTACTTAAAACCCTTTCTAAGTTTATGATCATCATTCTTGGAACCTTTCCAACAAACCTTTTTCTTGAGATCATTTTGATAACTAAATGTAACTCTTTACATTATATCTTTACCAACACATCCTAAAACTCCTTTAGGATATAAAGTGCTTTTTTCACTTTGTTGCGATAACTAAATGTGACTCTTTACATTTCTCTTTACCATCATACCCTAAACACTTTTAGGATATTGAGTGATATTCACTTTGAATTTTGACCGGTATAATCTTTTATTTTGTTAACTTTGAACTTCTCTAAGTTCAAACATATTTCCCCTAGCCTCTTAGACATTATATTTTCTTCAGAATATCATGCTAAGATGCATAAACTCCTTTGTGTTAGGAAATAACACTTATTTCCTTGAGTGAAAATATTTAACAAATAAACTATTGTATCCATTTCTTATATGGTATTCTATGTGTTTAGAGCATTCTTTTGAAAAGAAGATTATTTTTTTTAAAATGTCACTGAAGGGTGATGAGATCATCTCTCTCATATTTTAACAAATATCTTGGATAAACTCTTTTATGCTGGATATAACATTTCTTTTATCTTACCTTCTTTTCAAGCATGTTATAGAATCCGATGAATCATAAATTATGTGTAACATCTCATATTATTTGATCCACTTGTTGAACTACTTCATCATTTGGTTACTCGGGAAGGAGTTACTCTTAACACATAAAATTTTCCTTCTTGCTTAAGAAAGATTTTAAGTCTTGTACCAGTTTAAGAAATTGCTTACATTAATCTTTTCTTTCTTAAGAAAGATTTTAAGTCTTGTACCAGTTTAAGAAATTGCTTACATTAATCTTTTCCTTTCTAAAGATCGATTTCAAAGTCAAGTTGGATGATGATGTCATTTATCCGCAACAGAAACTTTTATATGATGAGTATCGTGTTTTACATTCTTTTAATAAGAATTTTTATTAAATGTGCTTCCACTAAAATGATGATCCTTTTTGAATTTCATCATATCTGTTAGTGAGTTAAGATCCATACTTTTCTAAGCTTTGGGTCGCTTTAGCGTTTCTCTCATCACTTAGCTATTTAGGTAGAGTCATGTCAATCATATCATATATGACTGTTAGATAGTTGAACGGATAACTCTTTATCCTAATCCATCATATGGATTCACTCAACATTTTTCCTTTGGTAATCTATCAGGGTCTGCAAACTAAATGTAACCAAAAGTAAATGCCAAGAATAAGCACCTAATCCTATTAGGGTCGCTCATTACTAGCTTGCAATACACAAGATATTCCAGGGGTACCCAACTTTAGAATGACCCACCCAGTTGGATGATCGAGGTCTTGACATGTCTCATTTGAAAGAAATTTGACACTTAGTATTTTAAAGAGAATTTAATCTCATCATTTTCTCTCATGTTATTCCCTTTACATGTATGCATGTTTTTAATGATTTAGTTTGGAATCTAATTCCTTCCATCAAATCAATATGTTCAAAACATATTGATGTGCAAACTCTTTACACAACTCATAACTTGTGCTACCAACCCAAATTAAAAGCCAACTATTTTTATACATATCTAAATGCATCTCATGCATAAGTTAAATGAACCATTTTAATTTAAAGGCTTAGAATCATATGAAATCAACAATTTCTACATGAATGAACTTGGAGCACAGATAGCCAACCCCCAATTTTCTAGACAAGGCATAAACCTCCAGGTCAGTGAGCAGTCCGACCCAAAGTCCCTCTACCCAAGGATACTTTACTCTAGAGAGACCTCAATTTCATCATAATTCTAACACATAATATGTATAAACTATAATCGATCTTTAAATTTAAGCTCATGATCCAATACAAGTCGAAGTCAAAGTAGAAAAACACTAAATCATTTATCATACATAACATGTTACTCCTTAGATGCATGTATGATAATTTAAAAGCAATTTAACACCTTAAACTAAATCATATATCACAATTTATAATATAACACTTCATATCTATGAATAAAGCAGGAATAAATAAATAAATGAACAATTTATATATTTAGCATGAGATAACCAATTTATGACCAATTCATAAATCAAACAATTATAAAAACTTTATAATCCAGGCACATATAAACTTGGACAATTCACTTTTATCCAATATGAACATTTCATATTATCATTTACATGGTATTATTATGAACTCCTTCATACTTCACAATATGAGATATTTTTATGAAATTTTTTATTATTGAATAATAACATTTCATATTTCTGTAAACAATTTACATAAATTGAATATCTCATATTGAATTTTATTTAAACTATTGATCACATCATTCAAAACTCATTTTGCAATGGTTCAAATTAAAGTTTTCAATTAAGGCCTTAATATAAACATTTTATATTGTCATTTATGAATTATTTATAAATTAATATAAATACTTTTATATGTGGCTTGTTTTAAATTTATAAACACTTTAAATTATTTACAATGAAAATCCATTTTAAACATTGATCAAATCCACCAAAATGTTTTTGGTATTGTTTAAAGCCCCTCTCGGGCTTGCGTCGGTGTCGTTTTTTTGAGAATTTTAGCAAAAATATAATTTCTTTAAAATTATGTCCAAAACGGCTTGCTCCACGGCGTAAAGCTTCCCTCGGGCTCGTGTTGATGAAGGTTTTTTTAGAATTTTAACAAAAATATTAGTTCTTTAAAATTTTTCTAAAACGGATTGCATCACGCAATAATGCATGCCTTTTTGGTCCTCTGGAAATGCCATGAGCTGCGACAATTTTGGTGGCCGTTTTGGGGTAGCCCTTGGCCGTTCTTGGTTTAATCCGTTTTGGTTGGTCCTCATGGGGAGCTTGCTCTTTTGGGTAGGGCTTCATAAGTCCAAAACAGCTTGGCCTATGTTGTGGGCAGTCCTTGTTTTGAAGGCCACAACGACACGTATATTGGTTCACCACAACAGAGGGTAGCTATGACATTTTGTTTTTCCAGTTTTTATGCGACACCCAAAACGGCCCAAAACGGTCGTTTCACACATTCTACGGCATGGTGTTGTAACTTTTATAAGTACCACGCCTGTTTTGCACTGGTTCACATCGTGGACAAGCAAAATCAAGGACCGAAACGCCTGTTTCGAACGGGCTATGTCGCGGCGCTTGGAAAACTAGTTTTTTCTGAATCTTCGTTCATCCAAAGACCAAACCAAACATTGATAGGTATGCTCAGATGCCACTCTTAAGTTTCGAAGGGATGTTTAACATCCTAAACGCAGCGGAAGAACTATAAAACACCATTAAGTCCCGAATCTATCTATATGTTTGAAATGAACATAAACGTAGAATGATAAGAACGACGTGCCTTACACCAGTCGATTCGGTCTGTTGAATCTTTTCACAAGCATTTGATTGAGATCACTAAAAAGCAGCTGACATACTTCTTTCTGCGGAGGTATCCACGGATCGTACAAATCTTTTGACGCTTGAGAAAGATCTCTCTCTATTCACATTCTACTAGAACCTTGTGTTTAAAAAATAGAGAGAAGAGGGTGCTTGATTATTGTCTCGGTTTGTGGAGTTCTAACAGGGGTCAACACTATGGAATGCGATCACTCGCATGCGGAATGAACCGATTTATATAGGTCTTACAAAACCTCAAATGGCCGACCTATGTTGATTGAGTGTTCCGTAAAAGTTCCCAACATTTCAACCCTTGAAACGATATGCTCAAGCCCATTAATAATCGTTTTAACGCTTAAAACGATTATGTGAGACGTTCAAACTTCACATATGATGAGGAAACGTTGGGAGTCGCAACGAAAGAAATGGTTTGCGGATAAAGAAAAGACAAAAGAAACACTCAAGACACAAAGATTTACGTGATTCGGGAATAATCCCTACGTTCATGGTGTGACAGAGTTTCACTATGATTCGGGAGCACAATTTACAGGGAGTTTCAGGGTTCTCAAATCACTGACTCAAACCCTAGCCCAAAATGAACTAATAAAGAAGATGAATCACTATTCTATCAACTGCATAGGAAGTCCGCATCGCTACAGTGCCATGACCACCCAAGTCTAAAGTGCTACAGTGGCTGGCGGTTGGCGGCTGGAAGTCCGCGTCACTACAGTACTGTTGACTCCAAAGTCCGACCTGCTACAGTAATCATGCCAAAAGTCCGCACTGTTATAATGCCCTGTCGGTGTCGGTCGGTCAACTCTGCTATAGTGTCAGAGTTGCTACAGTGTCCCAAAAATGGGCTGGGGCCGAAGACCCCCGGACTCTCGGAGCAAGGGCGTGTTGCCCTTGCAACCCCCAACGAGCTCACCATGGAGCTCGACCCGCAGAAGTTGCGGCCTGGTGCGCAGTATGGGCCGGAAGCATTCGACCCAATCATCATTCAGAAACGGATCGAGCTACACCAATCCAATAATCTCCCACTTGGAGCCTGATCCGCTACGCTGATCTGCTTCGATGCCACTGACTAAGACAACTTAATCTGAACTCTTCTTCGCTCACCAATGTGCGTGCATCCCATTCACAACTTCAAAATTTCAAGCTGACGATTCATGAAATACCAGCTGTTTTCCTTGTGCTCCCATCGTATCCTCCCTTATTCTGCATCCCATTCTTCATTCATCAGTGGAGACCAACAGATGCACAATAGTGCCTCAACTTCTGTATTACCATCGGCTTCGTCAGCATGTCTGCCGGATTGTTGGTTCCACAAATCTTCTGCAATGTCAGTAACCCATCCTGCATCAAACCTCTGATGAAATGATACTTCAACTGAATATGCTTCGTTCGGGCATGAAACACTGGGTTCTTTGCAAGATGTATAACACTGAATATTATAGTGCAATACATTCTCCTTTCGCTTTCTTCTCAACTCATCCAAGAAGTTCTTCAGTCAAATCATCTCCTTCCCAGCTTCTGTTATAGCAATGTATTCTGTCTCTATGGTTAATAAAACCACTATCTTTTGCAATTGTGATATCCAGCTTACCGCAGTTCCTCCATAGGTAAATACATAACCTGTGGTACTCCTGCTGTTGACGTCACCTCCAAGGTCAGCATCCACATATCCCTGCAATGAATTTTTTTTCCAAAGCATAGAGATACCTCCTTGCTGTCCTTCAAATAATTCAGTATCCACTTCACAACTTCCCAATGTTGCTTTCCAGGATTAGCCATGTACCTGCTCACAACTCTCACTGCATGAGCAATGTCAGGTCGAGTGCAGACCATGACATACATCAGGCTTCCAACAGCTGATGCGTATGGAACCTTTGCCATGCACTCAACTTCTTCTGGCATCTTCGGTGATTGCTCATTTGATAGTTTGAAATGACCTGCCAGGGGAATAGAGACGGCCTTTGATTCCAGCATACTGAATCTTCTCAGAACCTTCTCAATGTAGTCGGTCTGTGAATCTTCTCAGAATCTTCAAACATGGGTCTACACTATGGAATGCGATCACTCGCATGAGGAATGAACTGATTTATATAGGTCTTACAAAACCTCAAAACGACCGGCTTATGTTGATTGAGTGTTCTATAAAAGTTCCCAACGTTTTGACCCTTGAAACGTTTTGCCCAAGCCCATTAATAATTGTTTAACGCTTAAACGATTATGTGAGACGTTCAAACTCCACATATCCATCATCATATAATGAATAACCGAATATGTTATTTGTTGGAACGAAAGACCAAAGGAACTAGCTCATTATCGCATGGAATGATAATTCCATGAACATGCACCTTACCACGACCTGGCGGTACTGACCACGCCATGGTGTAACCCAAGGAAGACCACGACGTGGTCCAAACGACCATGCCGTAGTGGTGCCTTGCACAATTCCAGCACGGAGCGGGTTCCCTAACTTTAAAGAGAACCGTAAGAGATTACCCCTGCCATCATCTGTCTTTTTCTACCCCGCGTGCGTCTTGCACCAATTGCCCAATATGTCCACTGATGGCGCACCGCCCTCTCTTGTTGCTCGGATCTTTGTCAAGCCTCTCCGCTGCTGCACAATCACTGTTGACGGCCAACGATAACATTCATTTTTGCCCGGGTTACCGTCGGGCTACCCAAATTACCGTTGGGTTTCTTCGGATCACCGTCAAGCTGCCCTGATCACCATCGAGCTTCTTCATCACTGCTCAGATTTTCGTCGGACTGCCCGAATTACTGTCGGGTCATTTTAGGTCTGTTGTTCGGGGTTTTTTTTCATGGATTTTTCAGAAAAAAATTAATAGAAACGGGTATGGGTTTAATTTTCTTTTAAAACCGGGTCTTAAAGGCGTTAGGGGCTCTAACGCCTTTCGCCCAAGGCAAAGGTGTTAGGGGGCTTAATGCCTTTGCCCAAAACCTTGAGAAGAAGGCGTTAAGAGCCCTAATGCCTTCAACTCAAGGCTAAAAAAAACTTTTTAATTTTTTTTAACATTTATATTTGAATATTTAAATTTTCTATTTTTATTTTGTTTTGTTTTGTTTTATATATATATAAAATACAATTTTTAGCAGAATTTAACCAGTAATTAGTAATTAATTAAAAAAAATTAGTAATTAATTAATAATAATTAGTAATTAGTAATTAATTAAAAATAATTAGTAATTAATAATATTTAATAATAATTAATAATTAGTAATTGATAATAATAATTATTAATTGGTAATTAATTAATAATGAGTAGATAATTAATAATATCAATTAGTTTATAGATATTAATTAGTAATAATAATTAATTTGTAATTTAGTTATTAAATAACAATTACTAATTAATTAATAAATAGTAATTAATGACTAATAATTAATAACTAGTGATTACTAAATAATGATTAATAATAACTAATAATTAGTAACTAATTAATAATTAGTAATTGTTAAATAATAATTAATAATTAGTAATTATTTAATAATAATTAATAATTGGCATTTAATTAACTAATTAATAGTAATTAATTAATCATTATTAATTAATTACTAATTATTATTTAATTTCTAATTATTAATTATTATTATCAACTACTAATTATTAATTACTAGTGATTAATTACTAATTATTAATCATTAGTGATTAATTACTAATTATTAATCATTAGCGATTAATTGCTAAATTACAAATTAATTATCATTACTAATTCATATCTATAAACTAATTATTATTACTAATTAATTACTAATTATTATTAATTAATTACTAATTATTAATTATTAATAGTTAATTGCTAAATATTAATTATTTTCTAATTATTAATTAATTACTATTATTAATAATATTATATTATTTTTCCATTGATGGAAAAAAACCTAAATCCCACATTATAAATCCTTAAGGATTTCCTGGGCTCCATCCTTTATAAAAGGGAGCTCTAGGTGAGAGTTTTAATTATATTTTCCGATTACTTTAATCAAAATAATGCTGGATAAAATACCAGTTAATTTTTGATAAATTTACAAAACAAAAATAATTTTTTTAAATATTCAAATATAAACGTTAAAAAGTAAAAAAAAGATTTTTTTTTGGCCTTGAGCAGAAGGCCTTAGAGCCCTTAACGCCCTCTGCTCAAGGTTTTGGGCAAAGGCGTTAGGGGCCCCAATGCTTTTAAGACCCGGTTTTAAGAAAATTAAATACCTACTCGTTTCTTTTTTTTCCCTGAAAAACCCATACCCCACCGCTATTTGGGCGTCGTATCACTCGACCGTCTTTTGGGTCCACAAAATTGAGCGTAGTTTCACCTGACCTTTTGGGTCTGCAAAAATCAGGTGTCTTTTCACTCGGTCTTATGGTTCGCAAATCATGCACCATTTTACCCGGCCATTTTGTGGCCTCTCGTTGGTTGCTGTTTCATCCGGAATATTCAAGCATTGGGCATCATCAGCATGGGGGTGCCCCATATTCTTCAGCAGCATGAGAGTTTATCAATGTAGCTGTTATTTCTACTTCTAATCAATCATGTTTATTGTGAGGGAGAGCTCTATGAGAGGGCATAACTAACTAGCAGGGAATGCAGACAAATGTTATTATTGTAAATTTTTTTCCTTTTATCATGTATCCAACCTAGGTAAACCTAGCTTGAGGGAGAGTGTATTTAGGAAATTTAGATATTTAGTTGAGTTTGACCGGAGATTAATGTTTTGACTGAGTCAACGGTCAATAGTTTGACTTGTATTTATGATTCAAGTTGAAAATTTATTTTATTAATCTATAAATATGACAACCAGACCTCACTTAGAGGAACATATTTTGGGTATCTTCACTTATAATGAAGTTATTTGGTTCGAATGTAAACACCCAAAATATAGATTGTGCCAATTTGTAGAACCAACCAAAATTCAAAATGAACAAAAGAAATAAGGTTCTAAATTGCATCAGAATCATGGGATGTCAGTGAGGATGATAGAAACTAAGTTTGGGTGTGGTGAATAATAAGGGGTAAGAGTCTTTATAGGGTGAGTCTATTTTGGGGGGTGGGGGGAACCTTGCGGTTCCACGTGTAGGCAAAGAGGGAATGCTGTTAGTTTGTTAGGGGGGATTTGTTATATAAACTGGGGGTGGGGTATCTTTTGTTAGTCTGTTAATGCAGTTCGACTATAGGGTTGGGATTTGGCCATTGTGGCTTGGGCGGGAGTGCAAGGTTCCTCCTGATTTCATCCTTCTTCATCGTTAATACAATACATAGTCACTTGTTCTTGTTTGGGTTCTTAACACTTGGTCCAACCCGTCGTCTTCCTTCCTCTCTACACCCATCTTGCTCTTCGGAACCGGCCAACTTGCCACTCCTCCTGCGACGTCGTGCATTACCGGTGGTGCACCCTGCAATCACGTCGTCTGCTGCTGCGCTGGTCCGGGACCCGGCTAGTCTACCGGCACGCCACACACCGCTCGTTCGTTCGCGCCTTCCCTTGCTTTCTCAACATAGACGCGTGTGGGCGGTTCGCACCCAGTGGACGTGCCCTGCCACTTTGCCTCCAACGCCCCCTGCGCACTACCTTTCTATAGTAGAGGTGCGCTCGGCCAGTTTTTGCCTGTTGTCACAAGCACTATCGCACCGCTCATAGTTCGTTTTCTTTTCTCTCCTTTCCGCACTGCGCAACACGCCGATGATGGGTACAAGGAGTCAAATGTGACAAGACGGTATGGAGCAACGCCTTGGATGCCTTAAGGCAGCTTTATCCGATTTGGCATTGGTGGTCGACGCTGTCAAGCAAGGCCAACAACGTTGGGAGTTTGAGCTGCACGAACAGGTGGAATTCCGCAAACATGTCGCCTGCCTAGCGTGTCGGCTGGAGAAGGCACCCATGACAAAAGAGGCGCTGCTGCCAATGACGGCCGAAGGGTCTGGCTCACACTCGTGTGCTGCTGATGTTGTCCAGTGACCCAGTAGCAGCGTAGCATCCGGGGCAGCGGTCGCCCCTCCACCTACAACTGACTCATTTCCAGTCGCCTGATGAGAGTCAAGTTACCCAGTGACCCAGTAGCGCAGCGTAGCATCCGGGGCAGCGGTCGCCCCTCCACCTACAACTGACTCATTTCCAGTCGCCTGACAAGAGTCAAGTTACCCGCTTTTGACGGGACAGATCCAAGAAGATGACTCACTCGCGTAGAAATTTATTTCCGGGTTCATTAGACGTCTGAGACTGAGAAGCTATCTCTGGCCCACATCAGTATGGATGGCGCTGCCTTTCATTAGTTTACTATCCCTCTTGAAGTACATCTACAACTAACCTGGCAGCTATTCCGCGCAGAGTTAATGGACCGTTTTAGTGGTTTGGACATACAAAATCCATACGAAGAGTTGGCCACCCTCTAGCATCAGGGCTTAATACCAGAATATATTGAGCAGTTTGAGTATCCGACGTCCCTACCTTGCCAATTTGAGCCCCAATATGTTGGTTATTTCCCACATGGCCTATGCGAAGACATTCGAAGTTGGGTTTGCATTCACGACCCAACGAATCGCTTGCAAGCCATGCACTGAGCTCGACATGTGGAGTTCGCTATCTCGAGAGGTGAGAGTTTTCATTTCCACGGAGGGGGGTCTCGAAAACTCACCAAGGTCTGCGAGTTTGAACCATGGCAACCTCCAATCCGCTCAGGGATGCCCCAACTAGATCAGACCTTTTTCCTGTTAGGACCGTAAATGATTGGCCCACGGTGCAGCAATAATCACGAGATAAAAATAAAGTGCAAAATGTGGAAAAATAGGACACTAGATGTAACGTGGAAAAACCCTCAAAATGAAAGGGGTAAAAAACCACGGGAAGATAGAAGGATCACTATGGGGTAAAAGTGGGGTACACACTCCCTCACTATTACAAGGAGAAAACACTCGTAATATTTTCTCTTGAATAAAGGGGAAAACTGCCTCACTAAATACCGCTCACAAATGGAATAACTGATGATGAGAAAGCCGGTGAAGGTTATGATCAAAGTGGGAGGAGGCTTATGCCTTTTATAGGCTTCTGCCAGACCTGCCCAGCCCTCCTGCTGCCTTCTCCCGCTGGTGGGTTTGGTGGGGGTTTGGCCACCCACCATCTACCCCGCTGCCAGCCCCCTTTGACAAAATGGGGGCGGTGCCGTCCAGGAAAATTCTGCCGACACATCTCCCACTTGGAGATTTGATTGAGAACCAATCACATCTCCACACATCCTTTCTATCTGCCCAACCATGCTGCTCACATATCTGCGAGGCCGCTCGAGGATCTGCACCATCTGAACTTATCAGAGTTAATCGCCTTCGTCAGGAAATCTGCCAGATTTTCTTTAGTATGAATCTTCTGCATATCCACACTTCCTCCACCACATCTCGGACAAAGTGATACTGTACCCCAATGTGCTTCGTCCTGGAATGAAAAGATGGATTCCTTGCAATGTGCAAGGCGCTCTGACTGTCACAAAACAATGGAATCTTCTCCTGTCTGTGCCCAAGCTCCTCCAACAACCTTCTCATCCAAATTGCCTCTTTGCAAGCCTGTGTAGCTGCCATGTACTCTGCCTCCGTCGTGGATAAAGCCACAACTGACTGTAACTTCGAAATCCAGCTCACAGCTCCTCCTGCAAGAGTAAACACATAACCAGTAGTGGATTTCCTCCGGTCAGAATCACCTGCAAAATCTGAATCAACATAGCCTCTGACAGTAAAATCTGATCCTCCATAACATAACACAGCATCTGAGGTCTCCTTGATGTATCTCAGGATCCTCTTCACTGTGCTCCAATGCTCCCGTCCTGGATTCGTCATGTACCGACTAACTGCTCCCACTGCATGTGCAATGTCTGGTCTAGTACAAACCATAACGAACATTAGACTACCCACTGCCGATGCATACGGTACTCGAGACATTTCCATCCTCTCTGCTTCACTGCTAGGACTCATCGTGGAGGATAACTTGAAATTAATGGAAAGAGGGGTAGAGATTGGATTACAGTCTTGCATGTTGAAGCGTTTCAAGATTCTCTGTAAGTAACTCTTCTGTGATAGCCAAATCTTCCCATTATTTCTGTCTCGGTAAATCTGCATCCCAAGAATCTTGTTTGCTGGTCCCAAGTCCTTCATATCAAACTCCCTAGCCAACTGTGCCTTCGTCTCCTGGATCTGATCATTGTTGGGACCTGCAACCAACATGTCATCCACATACAACAGAAGAATGATGAAATCATTACCATCCGAACCCTTGAAATATGCACAAGGATCTGAATGAAGTCTGTCGTATCCAAGGCTCATGATATAGGAATCAAATCTCTTGTACCAACACCTCGGCGCCTGTTTGAGACCGTACAGAGATTTGTTCAACCTGCAAACCAAGTTCTCTTTACCTTCTTCTGCAAACCCTTTCGGTTGGAGCATATATATCTCTTCATCAAGATCACCATGGAGAAACACAGTCTTCACATCCAGCTGCTCTAGATGTAAGCTGTATGTAGCACACATCGCCAGAACTATCCGAACAGTTGTCAATCTAACAACAGGAGAAAATATTTCATTGAAATCAATACCTTCCTTCTGAGCAAATCCTTTGACCACCAATCTTGCACGATATCTTTCCACCTGGTCTTTTCTATCCCGCTTGATCTTAAAGACCCATTTGTTTCCGATAGCCTTCCTTCCACGAGGTAATGGAACAAGATCCCAAGTCTTGTTCCTGTGCAGGGCTTCAAGTTCCTCCTGTATCGCCTCCATCCATGAGGATACATCTGGACTCTAGGTCGCCTCCACAAAAGAAGATGGCTCTCCATCCTATGTCAATAAGCAATACGCAATATTGCTCTCAGTGACATAGTCTGAGTGCCATACTGGTGCTCTTTTCTCCCGAGTTGACCGTCGTGGTCCAGACTCAACCGGTACTTGATCATCATGCTCTGGTAATGCCTCAGAGGAAACTGGTTCTTCCTTGGACTTGTCCTCTACTTCGACTGTTGTAGTTTCTGTATTCTTCTTCTCCATGTCTTGATCAGTTGTCATTTGCACCTTGTCTTCTGCAAAAAAGACATCTCTGCTGATGATAAATTTGTGGGCAGTGGGATCCCACAAACGATACCCCTTCACACCATCAGCGTACCCCAAGAAGATACATTTTCTGGATCTCGAATCCAACTTTGATCTTTCCTGGTCATTAAACATTGCATATACAGGACTTCCAAAAGTATGTAACCGAGAATAGTCAGCGGGTTTACTAGTCCACATCTCCATTGGTGTCTTCAGCTCAATCGTCATTGAAGGAGATCAGTTGATCACATAACAGGCGGTATTCACTGCTTCTGCCCAAAAAGTTTTGGCAATACCTGCAGTCTTCAGCATCGCCCTTGTTCTATCCAACAGGGTTCTGTTCATCCGTTCTGCCACTCCATTCTGCTGAGGAGTGTACGCCACCGTGAACTGCCTCTTGATCCCTTCCTGTTGACAAAAAGTATCAAACTTCTCGCTTGTATATTCTCCACCATTGTCTGTCCTCAGACACTTGATTTTCTTTCCAGAGTCGAGCTCTTTCCGCGCTTTGAATGTTTTGAAGACTTCAAAAACATCTGCCTTCCTCCTGATTGGGTACACCCAACATCTCCTGGAATAATCATCAATGAATGATACAAAGTACCTTGCTCCTCCCAGGGATATAACCGGTGCTTGCCAAACATCGGAATGGATCAACTCCAAGATCTCCTGACTTCTTGCTGTTGACGTCCCGAACTTTAACCTGTGTTGCTTGCTCAAAACACAATGCTCACAAAATGGTAAGGATACCTTTGTCAGCCCAGACAGCAACTTCTGATCCGCAAGAATCTTCAGGCCTCGTTCTGACATATGACCAAGCTTCCGATGCCATAACGTCGTCAACGCTTCCGTCGAGGTAGTTGATGCAACAACTATCTCCGACTCCTTGTACGTTTCACCCATAAGCACGTACAGGTTCTTTGAGATTTTCTCCGCCTTCATTACCACAAGCGCGCCCTTCACGATTCTCATCACTCCATTCTCGGTGCGAGTCTTGCATCCGATGTCATCAAATTGTCCCAAAGACAATATGTTCTTCTTCAGGCCCTTCACATGACGTACTTCTTGGACGGTCCGTACTATGTCATCATGCATCTTCAGTTTGATGGTACCGACTCCAACGATCTTCAGAGTGTGATCGTTCCCCATGTACACAAGTCCTTCCGAGATGGTTTCATATTGGTCAAACCATTCCCGTCGAGACGTCATGTGCCATGTTGCTCCTGAGTCGATAATCCATGCATCGTCGAGATGCTGCCTGCTTCCAGTAGTCGTTGCCGCTTCACTGACTAGTATATCTCCACTTCTAGAAGTACTCACCACATTCCCCTGAGAGCCCTTTTCACCACTCTTCTTATTCCAACAATCCTTCTTGATGTGCCCCTTCTTGCCACAATTGAAACATGTGACATTTTTCTTCTTACTCCTTGATTTGGACCTGCCATGATTTTGGCTCCCACTGGAACCACGCTCCATCATCCTTCCTCTCTCCATTGACAGAGCTTCTGCTTGGTGCGAAGTTGTTTGTCTATCCTCTTTGTTCTTGCGCCGACTTTCTTCTTCTAGAACTGCGACTGCAACATCATTAAAGAGCAACATATCCGTCAGGATATTATTGGTGAGGTTGATGATGAGTTGGTCATACGAATTTGGCAAACTCTGAAGTAGAATCTCCGCACGTTCAGTATCCACAATTTTATAGCCCAACGCCGTGAGTTGAGCGAACAGAGTATTGAGGTTGTTGATGTGGTCGGTCACCGAAGATGACTCCACCATCCGAAGAGTGTACAATTTTCTCTTCAGGAAAATTTTGTTGTGCGGTGACTTGGCCTCGTATAGCTTCGTTAGAGTATCCCATATTTCTTTTGCCGTCTTTTTCTCCGCAATGCTCGATAGGACCCCGTCTGCCAAAGCCAAATGGATGTTGGCAATAGCATTTCCGTCCACATCGTTCCATTTCTCCTCCGTCACACCCGTCGGCTTTTCACCAATTGCCAGTAGGCAATTATCCTTCCGCAACACTGCCTGCATCTTCATTTTCCACAACGAAAAATTATTCTCGTTGAATTTTTCGATCTCGAATTTCGCTGCCATCTGGACACGTCGTCAGTCCAGAACCTCCTCTGTTTCACAACGGTGTATTTAATAATCTTAATAAATTTTTTATGATGTGAAAGATCAACTGGAGTCGCAATCACAGAGCATACTAAAATTTATGAGAATTATTAATACCCGAAAACGTGAACAGCACCAGGCCAGAACCTTGGCTCTGATACCACTTGTTAGGACCGTAAATGATTGGCCCACGGTGCAGCAATAATCACGAGATAAAAATAAAGTGCAAAATGCGGAAAAATAGGACACCAGATGTAACGTGGAAAAACCTCCAAAATGAAAGGGGTAAAAAACCACGGGAAGATAGAAGGATCACTATGGGGTAAAAGTGGGTATACACTCCCTCACTATTACAAGGAGAAAACACTCGTAATATTCTCTCTTGAATAAAGGGGAAAACTGCCTCACTAAATACCGCTCACAAATGGAATAACTGATGATGAGAAAGCCGGTGAAGGTTATGAGCAAAGTGGGAGGAGGCTTATGCCTTTTATAGGCTTCTGCCAGACCTGCCCAGTCCTCCTGCTGCCTTCTCCCGCTGGTGGGTTTGGTGGGGGTTTGGCCACCCACCATCTACCTCGCTGCCAGCCCCCTTTGACAAAATGGGGGCGGTGCCGTCCAGGAAAATTCTGCCGACATTTCCAACCAGCCAAACTCGGAGAGGCCGTTGGGAATGGAGCTCACTGCCAGCCTTCTACTCACACCACCCCTGACGAGCGCGGTGTTTGCCACCTCACGACCTAGGAGTGGGAGGATCGACGTCGCAAGGGTCTTTGTTTCTGCCGTGGTCAGCCCTACATACCCATGCATAGGTGTTCCGATCCACACTTGAGGGTGTTGTTGGGAGTGGGAGTTGCTGAAAATGAAGAAGGGACAATAGAGTGGGGCCCAGAGGTAGTCCGTGAAAACAGGAACCGGTTCCCCACATTCAGCCTTGCGGTTCCACGTGCAGGCAAAGCGGAGGGAATGTTAGTTTGTTGGGGGGGGGATATCTTTTGTTAGGTTGTTAAGGCAGTTCGGCCATAAGTTTGGGAGTCGGCCATTGTGGCTTGGGCGGGAGTGCAAGGTGTCTCCCTATTTCATCATTCTCCTTCATCCTTCTTCATCGTTAATACAATACAGAGCGAACATGTGCTTCATGACTGAGGTAATGAAAACAATTACTTTTGATGAGATTAATAAATACTATGATGACTTGGAGCTTCAGATCGAACTTCTTGAATCTATGGCCAAAAGAGGGAGCATGGTTGAGATGAATAATCTAGAATCTGGAAAGGAACATTTGGAGGATTGACAACAAAATTCAAAGAGGAATGTTGTTGCACCCACAAGTTATAATGAATGAATTTGTTGTCAATTGGAAGTCATCTGAAATTGTTTGTGGTGTGTGGAGTTGAGTTGCGACGAGTGAAAGTTTTACTTTGAAGATTCTGGAAGTAGTATGTAAGATCAGGTCATGCCGCGAGCTAATGGGTCATGCCGTGAATGGAGTTGAAGTAAAAAAAAAAAAAATGGCAAAGTCCTGACTTGCGACGGTTCTTATTCTTTATGCTTAAGATTTTTTGATTCATATGTAAGTTTTTATCCTTGAAACATTTTTAGGAGAAAAGTTGGTCACGCCAGGAGATAATCCACCACGCGGTGAATCTCAAACCAGGTTGAAACTTAAGGATTTTTTTAGCTCATGCATAAGATATTACTGCGCCGTGGGGAAGATCAGCCATGCCGCGAAGACAAAGAGGCAAATTTTGGTGGCACTGGCTATTTGAAGAAGCCCGCGCTGTTGAGGAGTGTCGTGCTGAAACAGGTTCAGTCGTAAAATACTTGAAGGGTTCACGCTGTGACCGCTTGCCGTGGAAAAGCTACAAGGCCGTGATTCTTATTGTTAATAGTATTTGAGTATTAGATATTTTTAATATTCACATCCCACATCGGTGTGAGTTATTAGTTGTATTTCT
This sequence comes from Viscum album, assembly GCA_963277665.1. Taxonomy (NCBI): domain Eukaryota; kingdom Viridiplantae; phylum Streptophyta; class Magnoliopsida; order Santalales; family Viscaceae; genus Viscum; species Viscum album. The sequence goes on along the minus strand of OY728136.1, from coordinate 509,637,274 downwards.
TTTCTCATCTATAAAATAAGCACCCTACCTCGTTGTAAGGTGCGGGTTTCCATTCTAACACTTATGCTTCGAGTTGTTTAACGACACAAATTAGGATCGCGTCGTGGAGTTGTGTACCACGCCGCGACTCATTTGGCAGTTGAAGTAAGTTAAGAGAAACTGACCTGTCATGCCGCGAGGTAGGCCGCTGCACTGTGATTACTGAAATCTGGTGAATTCGAGTAGACTGGATGATTTGGCCTTCTGAAGTTGGTTGGGCAGTTTCTAGTGCATCCATCGACCACCTAATTGAGTATCAAATGGTGGAGATGAACTTAGAAACGCTCCAATGGTTGAATTTAAAGTGGTGGTTGTTAGGTTTATGTGTGAGTGAGAGAGAAAAAGTAGAAGAAAACCTTAATATGACTAAATTGTAAGTATCTGCTGGTGTTACAGTAGATTACAGGAGGTAAGAAAGGTAGATGTAGTTCTCGAGGAAGAAGACCACTCCCACGAGCCAAAGTGCGACCTCCCAAGCCAACACCTCCCTACTGCTGCCAAGCAGAAAACCAATTTCATTCGTACCCTTCCCAACCCCCAGCTGCCCTATTTATTACCCCACCCACCTACTGCTACGGTGGGCAAACACCACTCCCCCTTACAAAGACAATAATGCCCTTACAACACACTGACATTCCTAACATTACCCCCTTCTTAAAAACCACCTTGTCCTCAAAGTGGAACTTCAAATCTCAAATCGGCAACTTGAACACTGGAATGATAAGCGGACTCCTGTCCCAGAATCAACATCAATACTGTCAAGCTCCAACTGGTGCCACCCAACAATAGCAACACAGCAACAAGAAGCCTGTCCAACCCAATATGAATCGTTGGTTGGACATATGCATGAGTTGTAGACCGAGACATCTTACCACGGCCAATATGCAGTGCAATCGGAAAACTCTGCGGAAGATGTATCCCTGGTGGAGGTTTGGTGGTGGCTTAAGCTTCAATGCAACCTTATTCTCCTTGGTTTTCGAAACAAACGCTTTACCTAGGCGTCTCCTTCGAGCAAGGTACAGTAGATGACTAAGAAATACAACCATGTCTACATCAAATAGCTCAGGCATTTGCTCGACAACCTGTGCTCCCAGAGTATTTGCAGTGCGAAATATCTATGCGGCAGATGAGGCACCCACCGCAGCAGCACCAAGAACGTTAAATGGTCGACTGAACACCATTGTTCGATAAACATGGTAAAAGTCATTATTACGTTGACTGACAGCTTCTAAATGTGGCAGTGCATCAAAGTGGCAGTACATTTCTCCTTTGGGTCAAGAGCAATTTGGTGTTTAAAGATCTTATTTTTAGAAAAACAGCAGGGGATTCATTTTGAACTATTCTACGTACATGATTACTACCTAGGTGCCCTTCACTTATGGGCCGGAGGAGGTAATGAAAACTCATTCTTAGATGTACTATACTCCTTTCTATGAATGATAAATCTAAACCCTCTATATAGAATAAATATATTATACGTACAAGCACCTTGCCTTATTAAGGGTAAGACATTCCCTTTATTGATTTTCATGATCATTTTATATATGGTTTTATATTAACAGCACTGTACTCAGAGATCGAGCTATCCAGTTTAGGGTACTTAACAGCTATTTGGCTTTTCCCCCCTAAAAGGTGTAAGAAAACTGCTGTGCATTTTTTTCCGGCTACTTGTTTCATGGCTTTAATTTGAGCTGTAGATCCCACTCTGGAAACAGAAATACCCACATTAATAGCAGGTCTTATTCCAGCATTAAATAGATCAGTAGATAAAAATATTTGACCATCCGTGATGGAAATGACATTAGTAGAAATATAAGCTGAAACATCTCCCGATTGAGTCTCCACAATGGATAACAAATCGCGAAGCCACCTATTAATAGCAATGACACTCTGCGCAAAGTTTCCTCTCGTAATATGAGTTAGCACTCCTTGATCACTTATACTACCTCAAACATCTGACTGCATTTTCCAACTGAAATGAAATATGACTAAAGAAATTGCATTGTACATCCAGAATAGCCCTAAGAAGATGTGATCCCAAGCAGATACATGACATGTTCCGCCCCTTTTATGTCCATCACATATTTCTTTTGATTGCAGATTTTTGTTACCTTACTTTCAGGATTCATACTAAATCTACCATAGAGAGAGTTCATTAGAATCTTATAAATAAATGTTATAGCTTCATCACCGATTTCTTGGATTCTAGTCTGCTTTCATGGAGGTGTGGGACAAAACCTTTGAAAGGACAGACCTTATCAAACAAATAACGTTGACCGAGAATCAAACTCATGTTTGAATTGAAATGGAGATACGGATGCAAGTGAATCCCTTCTGAATAATCACCAGATGGATTCATATCTGATAGAGGTTGACAAGAAGTGATTTCAAAATGAACGACTCTTGATCCATCTTTTAGAGGTGTTCTAGAAATATCTGCAATCGAGTCAATAGCTCTACGAGCGAATGGATCGGTACGAGGAAAATGGAAAGATTTGTACAATCTATTCGTTTCGTCACCACTTTTTGAAAAATCATTAAGTATGAACATGTATGAATATGTCAGAGGAATTTATTATTATGGGAATCGTCTCTTGCAACATACTCATCGTTATTTGTTTATGTAGTTGGTTGTTAAGATACAGTTTTGAGGATGTGAGCATTGCATTTGGGCAGGAGGTTGGTGGAGATGCAACGTTGATGTTTTATGGGACTGAGGAGGCCGAGGAGGGGAGGTTGGCCTACTTGCAGCGACGACCCCCGGACTTCTCAAGATTTCCTCGGCGACCTTGATGGAAGGATGTTCAGCTTGCTGTTCCCGAGGTAGTATGTTTCAAATTGGATAACAGAATTATAAAATTATACAACTCATCGACACATTTATTTAAAACTTGTTTGATGGAGGATTTTAAACGTAAAACTTGCTGCGAAGTACTATATCAAACAGTAAGAAAATATATTTCAAGAATAAGCTTTCGTGTGTTATAACTGAATACTGAAGGACTAGTTTGAGTTTGGCTATCATTTTTAAAAATACAGAATATGAAATTGCGACTTCTGACATTTTCTGTAGGCATTTTTTACGTTTAGAACCAGGGGCGTAAAAACGGCTCGACTCGGCCTGGTCTGAGCCCCACGGGGCCGGCTCGGACCCCCATTTTTTTATTATAAATGTTTATATAATATACTTATATTTACACAGATATATATTGATACACTGAATTAAATAATATATTTATGTAAATAAATATATATTTATATGTACATTTATATATATTTACGTACGTAATTGATAACTAATGATTATTTTTACTATATCATGGGATAATGGACGACACAAAGATACAACTAGTGAGGCTTGACTTCTGGGCGTACACCCGAACCCAAATCATTTGCACCGACAAAGGGTGTAATAATAATAATAATAACTATAATTATACATTTAAATAAATAAGAATTTACAAAATGATCGATTACCTCATAATAATAATATTATTATTAATGTTAAATATGATTTTTTAAAATTAAAAAAGAACGTTTTGGAGGGTTTTAAACCATTCCTAAAATAGACAATTTACATCGGCCTTTTTTTTAAAATCTTATTTAAAATATAGCAGTATTTTTTAAGAAACTGTGGCTAAATGTTCGAAAACGAAATTTAGTGGAGGGTTATACTTAGCCCCTCTAAAGGTTTTACAACTAAAAAAAAAACAAAGGAGATAGGTTTATCATTATTTTAAAAGATGGGCTCGGGGAGGCGTGAACCCGTTCACGCTTCCTCGCCACGGCAAGAGGTGTGAATCCTGTTCACGTCTCTATATATATGTGTATTATTAATTATTTATTTATGTAATTTTAATCATATAATATTTATTATTAATATTAATAATATTTATAGGATTATTATTTATAAATCTTTGTACATTTTTTGTTTATATAAAACATTATCAATTTATTAATAAGTAATATATTTATTAATAATCAGTTGTATTATTTATTATTAATTAATATTATATTATTATATTATTAATTAATTAAATAGTATAACAACTAATATTTATAAGATTTTAATTATAGATATTTGTTAAATTTTTGTTGATAAAATTATTAGTAATTTATTAATATATAAAATATTTATTAATTATCAACTGTATTATTAATTATTAATTAATAATATATTATTATGTTATTAATATATTTAATAGCATTATAGCTAGTATTTATTGTATAATAATATAAATAAAATAATTTGTATTTAGAAAAATTTTACTAGTTAATAATTATATTATTCTTAATATATTATGTTGTATTATTAATTAATTACTTATATAAGAAATAAGATCATGTTTATTATTAATATTAATAATATTTATAGAATTCACATTAATAATATTAATATTTAATAATAAATTTAAGATGATTATTTATTATATATAATATGGATAATAATAAGTATTATTATTACTACCAATGTAGTTATTAATATTAATGTTTCTTAATCGTTCAAAAATATTTTTATGAATTTCCATTTATATCTATATATTGATTTATGCATCAAATTATAATATATTAGTATGTTTTTAAATAATGTATAAGTAATGATTTAAAAAACATATAACATGTATCAATCTAATATACGTCGGTTTTCTGGATGCTCCTCCATGCCATAACCAAGTGTATATATAATTCGTCCAAACACGGGTCTATGCTTTGACGTACGCAACTCTTGTGTATCATCCATGACACCTACCTCTACATTATGTGTGACAGACGGTGAATCTACGGTCTCACCGCCTGTACCCTATCCCACCTCTAAGGGTAGTGGTTGTTGGCCGAAACTCTCCCCAACACGTGAAGAAGATGGTTGTTGTGAAGCGAATATCTGCGGATAATAAAAAATGCACCACAAACCAGCCAATATCTATTTTTGCAACAAAATTTGACATGCTAATAGACATTGTATGTGTTTATGCCTCTGGGTGTGGTTGTGGCTCATATGCAATAGGATTTGGAGGAGTATCTGACTGATCATGATGAACACCCTCCTCTTATGCCACATCTGCATCCACAACAGGACTGTCACCTCCTGACACATCTATATCAGGCTCTAGACGCTCATCATCGCCTGACACATCAAAGAAAACCCCATGATAAATCTCATCCATAGGAGGAAGTAGCTCTATCACTGCTCTATGAAAATAAGTCCAGTTAAAGGCGCCCCTTGCGGGATCAGAGATGCAAAGTAGATGGGTGATACGAGCATCCTGTGAAAACAAATTATGCAGTTAACTAATGTTAATAAAAAAATTATTCAACAATGGAAAGAAGAATTATTATAAAGTCGTGATAGCCTCGTCCATGCCGTGTAAGATATCTCATTGGGGAAATGCGGTATCACGACCCACAATCCACCTGATTTGACAAATGCATACGTACTTTGTCGGCCTCTCGTAATCGGGACTCATGTCGTATGTCTCACATCTCAATATATAGTGTACGATATCTCATCTGGTCAAAGTTTCGCTTCCCCGACATCTTCAGGGAATGAAGTGAAGGTAACCGACTGAGTGGTGCAGGAATGAGCTGATAGAAGCCGAACTGCCTCATAACTCTATCAGTATGATGCCACTTAACAATATGAAAATGAATTATAGGAACAACGCATGTGCCGACAACAAACATCACCGTACAATATGGTGGGAGACTCTGAATGACAGCCTCACTATATGCCATCCATGAAATCTGAAAAATAAAAAAAATGAATAATCAATTAATAAATGAAGACATGTACCGTACACACTAATAATTTAACTATATAATTAATAATCACATACATCGTCCGGTCGAAGACTGTCCAACATAAGTTTGTAAGCATGGACATCATGTCTCGCTATATCTGAATATCGATGTGTCTGACTCGACCTTTAGATAACATTTTTATACATATATTTCATAATTGAAAGTTATACATTTGATTTTGATATTAGAAGGAGAACATACCATCGTTCGTGAGGAGACTCTCCTAAAATATCGACAGACAATAACATATGTGCATGTGGATCTAAGTGAGGGATGCACTCCCATATCCATATATGTATCAGAATAACATATCCTGTGATCTGCATCTTATCGATACGTTATGTGCTACATAACACCTTGTATGTATATGCAAGACATGCATACCCCCAGTTATATCGCCCTATTTGATCCAAGTCCTCCAATAACGGTAAATACATCAAATGTACAAATATAGTTGAATGATCAATGCAGATCGTGCTGTTGATAAGCTTAAAAATGTATGCACGTGCAAATCACAACACGATGATCTCATCCGCATCATCAACTAGATGAGCTAAGTGCTCGTTTATCCATGACATGCGTAATCTACTGTCGACGACAGACCTAACATCATTGTGGACCTCAATACCCAGTAATCCGTGAACTAGATCAAACCAATTTGCACCCACTCGGCCCGTCAAAGCCGACACCGTTGATGGGGAGGCCCAACATAATGAACACATCTTCGAGTGTAATAATCATCTCTCCCTCTAGAAAATAGAATGTATGTGTCTCTGGACCCAATCTCTCTACGAGCACAATAACAAGTTGATGATCATCAAATGTGAAGTCATACATCGCTACGCTGTAGAATCCAACACTATGAAGATGAGGGATGATGACAGGAGGTGGTGCAACATGATGGAAATGGTGAGATCTCTGTACACTCAAAGAAGGAACTGGACGTCCCTCTATGACCAGCTGTGAAACATGCCTATCCTGGAATGTGAGCAATGGAAGACCCACCATCTCTACATTTGATATCATCGTTACTTTTTTACAGTTAATTCAATAAAATTCTTAAATTATTTTTTAAAAAACTACAAGAAGTAAAATGAGGTTGACAATTAGCATTCAAATTAAGGACAAATTTGAAGACAATTCATTTAGAGGCTAAACCTCTTTTTATTCATTTCTGTTTTGTGTTTATTTTTTTTAATAGTTGAAGTATCACAAAATTTTTTGTGATTGAATTCAGAAATAAAACAAACCAGAGATGATACAGGCTAGAAATGAAGCAAGTTAGAAATAAAAGGATCCATTAAAGAAAAGTCCACACATGAAAAAATGTACACATTCATGATAAAATATACAGACTCGATCAATGATGATGGGAAGTGAAGCTCTATCCTATCACTTAGAGACCTCTTACGAGTATGCCCTTTTGTGTGACAAATGTTTCATCATAGTACCCCTCCTCATTACCGAGGCCAGTCCATTTCATTTCTAATACGAGTAGACTTTGGTCGTTCCCGAGGGAACAACCAAGTAATATCAGACACCACCGTCGGCTGGTGAGTGGATAAGGTAAAAGTATGAAATATCACAAAATTTTTTCTAATTCAAATCAGAAATGTAACAAGCCATTAATGAAAAAATATAGAAATAAAAGAATTCTTAAATTAAAAATCCATAATACAAAACCAGGAAATATTAGGGACCATAGTCGGCTGATTAACAGTCAATATAGGGCTTTCATGATATGTTCATCAATGCGCAAGCTGTAACAACATGTGCACAAGGATATCTCAATGTCTAGAAGTTACTGCAATCACAATATTTGTTTTTCAATATGACCACCAGCACCCGACCACTGTTGCATGTGAGCGGGTCGTGACACTCTCTTACCTGAAAGAGGCTCTGTACTCGGTCAAAGGTTCAAACACACAATGATGATGCATTATACAGTATCTGATCAATGACACTTTGGAAATGCTGACTAAAACGCATTCCATTTTGCATCCTTTGGTATGCCTATTGGGACTGTTCAACGAAGTACTTCACGCATCTTTAAAATGTCACCTGTATTAACCCTGTGATCGGCAGTTTGCGCACACCCTTGAAGACCCCATTTATACACTCCACTATATTAGTGGTAATATGGCCATATCTCTTGCCACCATCATATGCTAATGACCATTTGTCCTTTGAAATTTGTATCATATAATCATACACATCTTGATTGACACTTTGAATTTCTTCAAGACGTTGATTGAACTTTTCTTTTTGGGGCTCGTATGCTGAAATCATAAGAGAATAATGTATATAAAGGATATAATTTTTTTTCCAAAAAAATAAGTTTAAAAAAACATTTACAACTCGATGATCACCTTCTTTATTACCTTATCTCCGAAATTCTTATGCACATTACTGACACTATGTCTAATGCAATATTGATGATAAGCATTTGGTTATCGCTGTTAGAGTTGGTGTCCTGAGAACCAACTCTTTGTACTTTGATTACGTGAATGTACACTTATTATATATTGTTCATTGTTCTGCATGACTATAATATAATAATGTCTTGGAATATTTGTTGCATTAATAAGGTCATGGCAGATCCCCGCTATGATGAGAACCTTGAAATGCTATAACAATATTCTTAAATAAAGTTCTACGGTTGGATGACATACTATGGTAGGATACATAGTATACAGACCGTCATGTGCGAGTACTCGTAAGAAGATGAGACTCTCTCTCATGGAGTTCGCACTTGGTAATCTCCAAGATGAGAGATTATGAGAACAGACCCGCTAATAGCAATTCCGCATTTCTTGGTGTCATCGAACATTGCTATCTATGAGCGTGTGTAATGATCCTTAGACTGGAAGATTATCATTAACTCATGTCATGACTCGCGCACTTAGATTTGCTGACGAAAACTGTCACAAAGACAGTTCACGGGAAGTAGGGTACGTTGGGTGCGTCACGAATGACATGTGGTTAATGGATAAGTCGAGGAAGGATTTGCCCCTTCCATATTTATGGAATTAGATATCTCGGGCTCTTTGATTGAAATAGAACTGTCGCCCAAATTCCATGGCCATGGTGTAATGACGAGTTTATTTCTGGAAGTCAAAGAATGACAGATCAAGCATATAGGTTTATGACACTGCCATGAAACCTGCTTGATGAGATATTGAAACAAAGAGATTAAATTACACGGTAAGCGTTCGTATGAGGTGACACGTCAATGCGACGTCAACTTCTTTCTCTTGGGTTCCTTGACCCGTTGCTAGACAGTAATCTTGGACTTTAGGCAAGCCCGCCTAATGCCAACGAGAAAGAGGCCTAGAGGGTCACACACTCAGTGTATCCAAGTATCTCAAGTAGAATAAAGATTATTCCCATACGTGGTTTAATAATTATTCAAGGAAGCCTAAATCGTTTTAATGTTGGAGGAAGAATAAAATGAAAACAAGTACACACCGTGTATTAATGATTACACGCTGTGTAGTTTTTATTTTTGAAAACAAGTACACGCAGTGTATTAATGATTACACGCCGTGTAGTTTTCATTTTGGAAAAGAAATGAAAAACAAGTACGTGCCGTGTATTAATGATTACACGCCGTGTAGTTTTTTATGAAAAACAAGTACACGTCGTGTATTAATGATTACACGTCGTGTAGTTTTTCTAGTCGGGATTTTGATGATATAATATTTTTTTATTAAATGATATTTATTATAATCAGCGTGAGCACATGTCAAGGAATTAATTATTCGACATGGGGGTTTTCAATAAGGGTTAATGAAATAAATAAAACACGCAACACATTTATTTATTGTCATAACTCTATAACCTCAAACCCGATTATAAATATCCTCACAACCCCAAAACTTTTCCCCAATCGTTGTGCACAACAATTCTGGAGAATTCCCTCAAGGCCGAGAGAACTCCTTCCTCCAAGAACGCTCTCAAGACCGAGAGAGATCCTCCTCCATCGGATCAAGACGATCTAAGGTGGACAATGCAAGCAAATGTTTCTCCACGCTAGCACCCGGAGAATCCTTTCGTGATGTCCAGAGATACGTGGTGCACGTGTGGATCACCGCTAGAGGAAGTCTACACTTGGCTTTTGCGACGCAACGACGAATCACATCGAAACGTGATCAAGAATATCAACGAAGAAAGAACACCCAAAAGGTACTTCTTGTCAATTAATTAAATTAATTATAATCAACCTGTGACGGTCCTTGTTTGTGGTTCCAGGACTATCCTTCTTCTTTGTATATTTCTGTGATTCGATCCGTGGAGACTGGCGTTTATCGTCGTATTGATCCCGGATTGATCATTGCTAATGACAAAAAGTCAAGTGGGCACATCCACCCACGAGCTTCCGCTGCGCCTAGAACCTTCAAATGGTATCAGAGCAAGGTTACAACGTTGATTATAGTTATTTAATTTTCGTTGATAATTTACGCATTAATATTTGATTCAATTCAAGATAAATCGTTCTATAAAAATGAATGAACGAGATCTGTTCTTCCTCCTTTGTTTCTTGATTCACATCACAGAAATGACCTTTTAATTTTAATTTTGATTAAAATAAAAACGAGGAACTCATCCGGAGGAGCCGATCTTTTTGTCTGTACAACACGAGAATACACGACGTGTAGTGAAAACTACACGTCGTGTACTTAGGTTCAACAAACCGGTACTGGTCCGCCAAACCACACCGTGTGAATTGAGCATGCCTAAGTATTTATTACACCGTGTTGACTAGAATTGAACGATGCGTGGAAACCGGAATACACGGCGTGTATGTTGAATCAACACGCCGTGTAGTCCGATCCGGCCCAGGTGAAATCGTGTACAAGGAGAAGCCATGTACCGCGTACACGGGATTGCCAGGCCGGTAACCGCGTAATAAGGAAGTACACGCCGTGTTATATTAATCTACACACCGTGTACTCCAAAATTTTCAAAGTACAGAAAACACGCCAAAACCCCCGGCGTGTACTTTGGATAAAGGGTGAAAACAAATACACGCCGTGTAAACATAACCTACACGTCGTATACTTTCTAGAAATGGAATTTCACCAAGTTTCCTCCAAAGTACAAAGACCCGTACAAGGAATATGAATGAGGAGAATCTCAAGGAAATTCATAAAGGAATTTAAGATAAAGAATTGATTAATTATAAGATCATAATTAATTGAATTCAAGCGTGACTTATCTTAAATAAAAGAATGATTAAAATAATTTGAATACTAAATATGCGTAAATGTCATTGCATGCTATGGATGATCATGAGCTAGACCAAAGACCTTTTGTGTGTGTATGGTTTCATTTAAATTTATTTAAATTCGTTGGCCTGCGAGCCTTCTTCCAATAAAATGTAGGGCCTGTGTGCCCATGGTTTCTTTAATGTAAACCCCATGTAATGAAGGATATCCTAATTCAGAGGAGATGGTTCAAAACCCGAAGCTGAGGCGAAACCAACCCAAGAAGATACAAAGGTGGACAGGTGAGAGCTGCAAAACATGAACCATCGGTTCAAGGTGTTTTTCCCTAGGTCAGGGTTAACTTATCAAAACTAATGGATAAGCTAACCAATAAAATCTCATGATCATGCCATCTTATTTTATTTCTGTCTGATTGCATGGTTTATTTATTATGTATGTGTTGTCGCGATCACATAGTTAATGAAACGAACAAGCATGCAAAGATGGAATAAAATAAAAACTGGACTATGCGTAAACATTATCAGAACACGGTTAATCACTTAAGCTAGCATCACTTAATATTAAAAATCACGTGATAATGAAAAACTACGCATAGAGGATTAAAATCCCTCAAATATCATATTAAGTCAGACCAAGCCTTCCGTTACTTGATTAAGGGCAAGACTCAATAAAACTATGTGTTTGACCAACCCTTGTTGGGAAACTTAATTTTATAAAGGAATCCCTTATGAAAGGTTTTGGGTTGACTTAACCATATTACATCAAGAGGAGTAGCCCTTGCTAGACTTGGTGTAATATTGGAGGCAAGTGTTGAGGAAATCCAAGTCAGGATTTCAGGATTGGGGAGTCCACTCAACAGATCAAGGAACTGTAAGCTCACAGTTGGCAAGGACCTACCTACCTAAATACCTTCTAATAGCTTGACCAACCCTTGTTGGGGTTATGCGAAGGGGAATATGGATCCTTGCCACTAGAATGTCAAAGCAACTGGACATTCTGAGTTCAATGGTGAAGGCCATTGGGACTTGATAAAATAGCGCGAGACTTAATAAATTATTTATTATTTCTCATAAAATGTAATCAAGAAAGTACTGATAAATTTGCTCTTTTAACTTGTAGAATCAATATAAAAAACTCATCAACTACATTTTCTCTGCGATCAATTCTGGATAAAGACAATATCCTCACCGGAAGTAACTTTCAGGAATGGTTTAGGCGCCTTCGGGTTATCCTACGCCATGAACGAAAGTTTTACGTGTTGGAGTCCTCACTTCCTGATTCGCCTGCCCAAGGGGCGAGTGATGAAGATTTCCTGGTCTATGATCAACATTTGAGCGATGCACTCGACATTCAATGTTTGATGCTATCATCAATGTTAAGTGAGATCATGAAGTCTCATGAAGACATGGATGCCTATAGCATGCTTGAGCACCTCCGTGGTCTATACCAGGAGAGAGAAAGACAGGAAAGGTTTGAGATCTCTAAGGCTCTATTTCAGAGCAGGCTTGGAGAAGGTGCCCCAACTGGGCCTCATGTAGTCAAGCTCATTGGCTACATTGAGCGCTTGGAGGTTCTAGGGTTTAAAATCCCCGAAGAACTTGGTACCAATCTCATTATTTCATCACTCCCCTAGAGCTTCTCTAACTTTGTTGTAAATTTCAACATGAACAACATAGAGAAGTCTCTATCTGATCTTCTTATCCTAATTCGCCAAGTGGACAATGATATGAAGCATGAAAAGCCTTCTGTCCTTATGGTGAATAAAAGGAAAGGGAATGTGAAGAGCTTTAAGCCCAAAGATTCTTCAAGGCCTTCCAAGAAAAGGAAGATCAAAGGGGAGGCAAGAGAACATGAGGCTGTTTGTTTCGCATGTGGCAAGAAGGGCCACTGGAAGAAAAACTGCACTCAGCCAAGGAAGCAAGGGGAAGCTTTAGGTGCGTTTGTTATCGAATGCAATCTATTTGTTTCTAAAAATTGGGTATTAGATACAGCTTGTGGTGATCACATATGTATCCAAATACATGAACCAAGTAGATTCAGTAAGATTGATCGAGGGGAGGTAGATCTACGAGCAGCCAACGGATCCAGACTTGTTGCTGTAGCTACTGGGGACTACCACATCACATTGCCAACTGGAATGATCTTGGTGTTAAAGGCTTGTTATTATGTGCATTCTGTTACTAAAAACATTATTTCAGTATCCAGATTAGATACCGATGGATTCATCTTCAAGTTTGGAAATGAATGTTGCTACTTTTATAAAGATAATATTTGTTTTGGTAGGGCACATTTATATAACGACCTTTATGTGTTAGACTACACAAACCAAGTAATGGCAATCAATGACAAAGTTAATTCACATGACTCATACCACATCCAACTTTGGCATCACCGACTAGGTCATGTCAATGAGAAACGTTTGACAAAATTACATCAAGATGGGTATTTAGATTCTTTCGAACTAAATCCACTTGGTGTATGTCATGCGTGTCTACAAGGAAAAATGACCAAAGCCCCATTTAGTGGGAAAGGTGAAAGAACTAAATAGATTCTAGAATTAGTTCACAAAGATGTGTGTGGACCATTTCCAGTTGAAGAAAGGGGTGGGTTCTTGTACTTCATAACTTTTACTGATGATTTTAGTAGATATGGATATATTTACTTAATGAGGTATAAGTCAGATTCTTTTGATCGGTTCAAAGAATACAAGAATGAAGTTGAGAACCAGCTTGGTAAGAAGATTAAGAAACTTCGCTCAGACAGGGGAGGAGAATATCTTAATCAGGACTTCATTGATTTCTTACGGGAGTTTGGGATTCTATATCAACTCACTCCTCCTTACACGCCTCAGTGGAATGGTGTAAGTGAAAGGAGGAACCACACCTTGTTGGACATGGTGAGATCAATGATGAGTCATGTGAGTCTTCCATTATCCTTTTGGGGATATGCATTACAAAAAACATCACACATACTAAACCAAGTACCAACTAAATCGATAAATGATATTCCATACGAGTTATGGAGTGGACGCAAATCCATGTTATCGAATTTACATGTGTGGGGTAGTGAAACATTTGTTAAGGCCTCTTTAGGTAACAAACTTGCACCCTGAGGCACAAAGTGTATCTTTATAAGATATCCCAAGGAAACAAGATCATATTACCTATACAACCCCTTAGATAAAAAGGTTACAGTGGAAAGACACGCCATATTCCTTGAGAGGGAGCACATATCCAAAAGAGATAGTGGGAGCGAGATAGACTTCGGTGAAGTTGAGGCTCAAGATACACAGGAGTTGGTACAAGAACAGATTCCACAAAGCCCCGTGGAAGAACAATCTGTTCCAGAGACACAAGAACTGCGTAGGAGCACCAGAGAGGTGAGAGAACCAGAACGATATGGTTTTATTGTCACCAAGGACGGTGACTCATTATTTGTTGACAATGGTGATCCTCTTACCTACAAGGAAGCAGTTGATGGCACAAACGTTGCCAAGTGGCAAGAAGCCATGAATTCTGAAATGGATTCCATGTACCAAAACCAAGTCTGGATTTTGGTAGATCCTCCAGTTGATGTAAAGCCTATTGGTAATAAATGGGTATTCAAGAAGAATCTGGACATGGAGGGACAAGTTAGCACCTATAAAGCACAATTGGTTGCAAAAGGTTTTAGACAACGTCAAGGAATTGACTATGATGAAACCTTTTCACCGGTTGCGATGCTGAAATCCATCAGAATCCTATTGGTCATTTCCGCTTACCATGACTATGAAATTTGGAAAATGGATGTCAAAACAGCATTCCTTAACGGGAACCTCTAGGAAGATGTCTACATGACACAACCTGAAGGGTTTGTGACTCCAAAGGATGACAACAAGGTATGCAAGTTGCAGAAATCCATTTATGGATTAAAGAAAGCATCAAGGTCATGGAACATTCATTTTGATGAAGCCGTAACAGAATTTGGATTTGTTAAGAACGAATGTGAGCCTTGTGTCTACAAAAGGTTTAGTGGAAGTGCAGTCGTTTTCCTAATAGTATATGTTGATGACATATTACTAATTGGAAACGAAGTACCTGTCTTACAGTCAGTTAATGCATGGTTGGATAAATGCTTCTCTATGAAATACTTGGGCGAGACAACATATATTCTTGGGATCAAGATCCATCATGATAGACCCAAGAGAATGCTGTGCCTAAGTCAAAGTACATACATTGACAAGATACTGAAGAGATTCAGTATGGAACAGTCCAAGAGGGGATTGTTGCCAGTGTCACATGGCATTCATCTTTCCAAGAAAATGTGTCCTCAAACACATGAGGAAAGAAAGAAAATGGAAATGATCCCTTACGCATCCGCGATTGGGTCAGTCATGTATGCTATGCTATATACAAGGCTAGATGTTGCTTACGCATTAAGTGCGGTAGGCAGATATCAAGCTGATCCAGGAGACCGTTATTGGATGGCAGTCAAGACATCCTTAAGTATCTGAGGTGTACTAAGGATATGTTCCTGGTTTATGGAGGAGATGAGGAACTAGTCATCAGAGGACATGTAGATGCTAGTTTTCAGACTGATCAAGATGACATGAAGTTGCAGACTGGATATATCTTCAGTTTGAATGGAGGTGTAGTGAGCTGGAAGATCTCAAAGCAAGGTGTGGTGGCAGATTCTACAGTAGAGTCCAAGTATATCGCAGCTTCTGAGGCAGCTAAAGTAGTATGGATGTGAAGCTTCGTCCAAGAGCTGGATGTAGTACCTAGTAGTAATGATCCTATCACACTCTATTGTGATAATACTGCAGCGGTGGCACTTGCAAAAGAGCCAAGGTCATTGTTTTTCATGACTATAATATAATAATGTCCTAGAATATTTGTTGTATTAATAAGGTAATGAAAGATCCCCGCTTTGATGAGAACCTTGAAATGCTATAACAATATTCTTAAATAAAGTTCTACGGTTGGATGACATACTATGATAGGACACATAGTATACAGACCGTCATGTGCGAGTACTTGTAAGAAGATGAGACTCTCTCTCATGGAGTTCGCACTTGGTAATCTCCAAGATGGGATATAATGAGAACAGACCCGCCAGTAGAAATTTCGCATGTCTTGGTGTCATCAGAAATTTCTATCTACGAGTGTGTGTAATGGTCCTCAGATTGGAATATTATCATTAACTCATGTCATGACTCACACACTTAGATTTACTGACGAAAACCATCATGAAGATAGTTTGCGGGAAGTAGGGTACGTTGGGTGCGTCACGAATGACATGTGGTTAATGGATAAGTCAAGGAAGGATTTTTCCCTTCCATATTTATGGAAGTAGATATCTCAAGCCCTTTGATTGAAATAGAACTGTCGCCCAAATTCCATGACCATGGTGTAACGACGAGTTTATTTCTGGAAGTCAAAGAATGACAGATCAAGCATATAGGTTTATGACACTGCCATGAAACCTGCTTGATGAGATATTGAGACAAAGGGATTAAATTACACGGTAAGCGTTCATATGAGGTGACACGTCAATGCGGCGTATTTGTCACATTGAATGAGATATTTTTCATTCTTCAACTCATCAACCACAAATGAAAAATGTCACTCTATGTGGTATTGTTTTGTCACACTTTTCAAGGCTATTTTACTTTCGAACTCTTTCCCAACATAGATGTTGCTATCAGTCGATGCAGATCTATTACCTATAATGATAGGGAATTCGATAGCCGGTGTAATGACATCCCAATCAAAATGTTGTGCACATGAAATTCCTTCGACTAAGGAAGTCAGTAATCTAGAATTATTAGCACTAATTGGTAGATTCCTATATATCAAAGGAAACTTAGAAGGTCCATTCCTTGCACCACCCCCATCTACATCATCTCCTGATGCATTACTAGATACTTCCTCACAAGATAAAGTGTCATTCAGTAAATCAGGAGTACACATAGCAATATCCCCAATAGTTCCTTCCAAATCCTAATCATCTTCTTCATAATTTGTTTATATTATCAGAATCATACGAGCAGACAATGAATGTGAGTGTTGGTAAGGACTGAATTCTATAAAGCTCACATAACATGGTTTTGTAGTAGTAGGTTTCACCTCATCAATATCAAAAATCACCACATATAATTCTGTTAGACCATTAATGCACTATTTCCCAAACAACGGTGATGTATCCATCCAATTCTCATCATTGACCAAAGGATACTCAATGTTCCACAAACGTTCAGGATATTAAAGATATTGATATTTAATTGAAGTAATTGATTGATCAGCCCTTAGTTTTAACCGACTATGAATCTTCCTACGAACTTCATCTAGTGTCACGCATTCATGAAGATTTTCCACTCTTTCAGGTGGAAAACTATAGCTAAAACCTTTCTCTGTATAAATTACCTTACCCTTGAAATATATTTGGGTGAAGATGATTACCTAGAAAAAATAATTAAGAAAATGTTATATACTACATCATGAAATGTTTAAAATGTTTAAATTGATTATGATTAAATAATTGAGACTTGATCTTGAGACTTTTTCTATGAATTGGTTTATCATTATTTGATAAACCAACCAAAACCTAGGGGGGGCTCCTAACGCCTCTATTATCTCAGATTTTAGCAACTATCGGTCTCCTTTTAAATAGTAATGCCTCTTGTCAAACGTTTCTTGCTGAACACCTCTTATTGAACACATTTTTATTACAATGTTACTCACGTGCAAGTGAGGGGGTTTAGGGGTTTGAGATACATAACATTTTTTATACAAATACATAGGCCCTTACATACTTAGAGAGAAGGATAACACACAGATCATCAACGAGGAAAAGAAAATGGAATTATTATAAATTATATAACCGAAAAAAACACGACATGCAATTTCAATCATACATTGGTTGTTCATCTCAAAATCAGTCAATTATTACAAATTAAATGACCAGATATAAAAAAGACATGTTATTTCAATCATACATTATACGAACAACTCAAGATTAGTCATCATACAAGATTGCTAACATGTTTGTTTGAGATAGTTATTATGTTCTATATCTTGTAACTTTACCTATAAATATATTTAATATATATATATATATATATAAACATCTATTTATATTCATACTTTCACAAAGATTTGTCACTCTTGCAGGCATAAGACTATAACTAAAACCTTGATTGATATAAATAACCTCACTGTTGAAGTATATTGACGATGATATGATTACCAAAAAAATTTAATAAAAAATTATATATATTTATACCATATCATCAATTGTTTAACATATTTTCATTAGTCATGAATAAATAACCATGACTTGATCTTGAAACTTTTTCTATGGATTAGTTTATCATTATTTGATAAACCAACTAAAACCTAGGGCTGAACTCCTAGAGCCTCTATTATCACATATTTCAGCAACTATCGGTCTCCTTTCAATCAATAACACCTCTTATCGAATGCCTCTTGTCGAATGCCTCTTTTCGAATGCCTTTTTATCACAATGCTACTCACATGCAAGTAAGGGGGTCTAGGGGTTTGAGATACACAACATTTTTTATGTGGACACATAGATCCTTATATACTTAGAGAGAAGGATGACACACGAGTCATCAATGAGGAAAAGAAAATGCAATTATTACAAATTATATAACCACACACAAAAAAAAAGACATGAAATTTTAATTATGTATTGGTCAGTTCATCTCAAGATCAGTCATTACACAATACTCTTAACATGTTTTTTGGGATACTTATTATGTTCTACATATTATAACTTTACCTATAACCGAATTTAAATAAATATATTTTTCTAAATATAAGTATTATTAATTTATACATAAATACTGAAAATATTATTAATAATAAATTTTATTAAATTTAATTAATAAAAGTAATAGAATTTACACTTACATAATAACCATTAAAATATTATAAAATTATGTTATTTTCTATTCAATAAAATTGCATATGTATATATAATTTTTTTTATAGTATTTCTACTTTCCAAAATTTAAGTAATTATATTTTATACATTATTACTTGGAATAATAATTATTTATAATTAATATAATTTAAAATTGTTATTTATAGTAAACTTTTTTTATACCGTTAACAAAAAAATATATTTAAATAAATTTAAATATGACACTTAATATAACTAGTATATTTTCATAATATAATTTTTATAAAATATTTATCTAGATTCCCTTTATTTAGCTATGTATGGAATATTATAATTTAAATTATTTTTACTTTAAATATAATATATATTATATATATATAAATCTATTCAAATCTAATTATTCACCATTTAAATTACAAATATATACATTTTTTAAACAATAATATTTACGTAAATTTAAATTATATAAACACCATACTTAAATTTCCTAAATCATTCAATTTAAATTAAAACATACAATTCTTTCAGAAATTAAATCACACAAAGGAAAATAATTTTTACATCCATACATCCATATATCCATACATCCATACATATTAAATAAATCATACAAACAAAATAAATAAAAAAAATTAAATAATTAAAAATTTTAAATAGAAATTTTACTTTCTTAAAAGATGGAAATATATATGTTGAGAAAGAAATCCACCCTGGCTTTGCAACAAAATATAGAGCTGAACAATTGCAAATGGATGGGGGAGGCACCTCCATTTATATTTTTTCTCATCCAAGAGGTATCAACCCCGTTCACGCCTCTTTTGTAATTTTTTTGAAGGAAGTGTGAATGAGGTTCACACTTCCTTAGGGTCCGAAAGAGAAGCATGAACCCTATTCACACTTCTCCAGACCCCTTTTTTTAAATACCAAAAACCCTACACCTTAAAAAAATATAAATAAATAAACCCATTAAATTTCATTTTTTAGTGTTAATCACATTATATTTTTTGATGGTTATAATTATTTTATTTGGATAAGAGAAGATTGGATTAAACTAATGGATTAGTCTAAACGAGCATATAAAATCGAGTTTGATCTACATTCAAATTGATATCCATTGCCCAAACTTTCCTAGAGGGGTACCCTGACTCAATTCATTTAATTAAATGAGTCGACTCGATCCGATCAATTTATGAACGGGTCGACCTTAAACCCTGATAGGAATGAAAAACTAGTTAATATGATATAAACTTTGAATTATCTCATTTATATTGAAAAATATTTTGATTACTATTAACCATACAAATATTTTAATTAATAGTAAACATATGTTATCAATTCACTAGTCGATTAGAAATCACTAAATTTAATCCACTACTAAAATATATAATTTACACTAGTTATTTTAATGATATTAAAAAAACTCAAGTTTTTTTAAAATCACATTTAAAATATAGCGGTATTTTTTCGAAATTGTCGCTAAATTTTCTGAAAATGAAATTTAGTGGGGGTTATACTTACCCCCCTTTAAAAAAAACTGTTAAATTTCATTTTTTAGTGTTAGTCACATTGTATTTTTTTGATGGTTACAATTATTTTCTCAGGATAAGAGAAAATTGGATTAAACTAATGGATCAGTCTAAACAAGCATATAAAATTGGGTTTGATCTACATTTGGACTGATCCATTACCCAATCTTTCCCAAAGGGGCACCCTAACCCAATTCATTTACTTAAATGAGTCAACCCGATCCAATCCATTTATGAATGGGTCGACCTTAAACCCCAAGATGACATGCACAACTAGTTAATATGATATAAACTTTGAATCATCTCATTTATATTGAAAAATATTTTGATTAATATTAACTATATAAATATTTTAATCAATAGTAAACACATGTTTTCAATGCATTAGTCGGAAAGCAGTTGCCATATTTAAACCACTACTAAAATAGATAATTTACATAATTTATTTTAACGGTGTTTAAAAAACTTTAGTTTTTTTAAATCACATTTAAAATATAGTGGTATTTTTTTAAGAAACTGGCGCTAAATTTTTGGAAAATGAATTTTGTGGGGGGTTATACTTATCCCCCTCCTTAAAAATGCTATTAAATTTCATTTTTTTTAGTATTAATCACATTGTATTTTTTGATGGTTATAATTATTTTCTTAGGATAAGAGAAGATTGGATTAAACTGATGGATTAGTCTAAACAAGCATATTAAATTGAGTTTGATCTACATTTGGACTGATCTATTACCCAAACTTGCCTAGAGGGGCACCCTAACCCAATTCATTTAATTAAATGAGTCGATATGATTTGATCCATTTATGATTGGGTCAACGTTAAAATCCAACATGACATGTACAACTAGTTAATATGATATAAAATTTGAATCATCTCATTTATATTGAAAAATACTTTGATTAATATTAACTATAAAAATATTTTAATTAATAGTAAACATATGTTATCAATGCACTAGTCAGTTAGCAGTCACCAGATTTAACTCCCCCACCAAATGCGGGGTGGGGAGGTACCAAAGTGAAAAAAAATCAAATTATAGGAGTATAGGGTACATAAAATATTGTGGGCAAGGGGCAGTGAGGATGGTGAAGGTAAAAAAGTGACAACAGGGATGCATGTGGGGATGATGGTGACAACTGTAATTTTTATTCATACAAAAAATAAACAGTTTTTTTGGTGGGACCCATTTAGTGATTTGGATTAATGAGGTGGAAAAACCTTTGAGAATCCTATATTGGAAATGTGGGTAGAATTCCCAAAGCTCTTCCCTTATAAAAAGGGGATTTGGGAATTGACTTTTTTCATTTAAAAATATATATTCCAAAATGATTTTAAAGTATTTTAAAAAAATATATTTTTTGTAAAATGTTTTGTTATATATATATAAAACAAAACAAAACAAAAACAAAAAATAAAATAAAATAAAATATTTTATAAAAATAACTAATAACGTGATTAGTCATAATAGTTGGATTTCAAAATTTTAAAATCTGAATGGGTGTCCTCCACCAATAGTTATCTCATTTTGGTCGAAACAAGGTGTTCTTTGACCTAAACAGTGATATCAAATCGGTGCGATTCACATCGATTTTGATCTTTAAATAAGTGATGATGAGATCACTTAATAATTAATTCTTCTTCAATCCAAAAATTATCTAGATAATTTTCTCAAAATCGGTACTGCAGGAGTATTAGAAATTGGTGTTCAATTTTCCCTAAATCTTGATTAAATCCTTAAGGAAAGCTTCTACCAAGAACCCTACACCAACAAGTGGGGGGTGGATCATACCATTTTGGACAGTGAATTAAATTAACGCATCGAGATTCGACCTATCTTCTCTATCTGCCTACTTATTTTTTCAACAATCAAATGGGTTTGAACAAAGATAGAACCTAGAAGATAGATTTCGAATCCCTTAAAGTGATGAACAAATATGTGGTCAAACTTGACCGTTTCAATGGAAACAACTTCTCTCGATGGAAGGAAAAGATGAAGTTTTTTCTTATGGTGTTGAAGATTTTTTACATCATGGAACCAAATCTTCCTCCCTTTCCTGATGAGGCTGCTCCAAATCTCGATGACACACCTGTTGACATGTCTCAAGTCGACCACATTTGAGAAATGAGGAAGAAACACGATGAAAATAATTTTTTTGTCAAGGACATATTCCCAACACATTATCAAATTGTCTTTATGACTATTTTCACTAAATAAAGTTCACTCAAGAGATATGGGATGCACTCGAATTCGAGTAAAAATCTGAGGAAGAAGGTACTAATATTTTTTTTGAAAAGTATCTTAACTTCAATATGGTTTATAACAAGCTGGTGTTGGAGCAAGTTCATGAGCTCGAAGTTATAACAAACAAACTTCTTTCCCTTAAGATTAATATACCAGAAACTTTCCAAGTTGGTGTAATTATTACTAAATTATCACCTATATGAAAATATTTTGGTAAATCACTCATTAAAAAGAGTGAGTATATTTCATTATAACAATTAAAAAATATTCTTCGCATTGAAGAATAATCCATGTTGAGAGGCATGACTATGGATTTTCAATTTGATACCGAGGTTAATATCATTTTGGGAAAGGCACAACCAAACCCTTCCTTACATGTCAAGAAGAAAATTCAACAATTCAAGAAGAAAGAAAATACTTCCAAGGAGAAAGGATAATGATTTGTCTGTAGAAAATTAGGGTATTTTTCAAGGGAATGTTACTATCAGAATAAAGTTGACAAACACGTAGAAAATATTCCAACTGAAGAGAATCTAGTTGCAATGATATCCGGAGTCAATATGAATGAAGATGGGATGGTGGATTGATTATGGATAAACGATATATGTGTGCAAGGATCATTCGATATTCAAAACATTTGACGATGATAATATCATGAAGGAAGTACAACTTGGAAATAATGAATGCATCAATGTCAGGCAAGGAAGTATGGAAATAAACTTTACTTCCAGAAAGAATTTGACCCTTCTAAATGTGTTGTATGTACCCGAGATTCAAAAGAATTCAGTATCTATCGATCTTCTGTGTAAGAAGAGATTTTGGGCTTCATTTGAATCCGACAAGGTTATCTTTTTTAAGGGAGACATGTTTGTGGGGAAGGGGTTCTCAAATGATGACACGTATCAACTATCTGTTAATAATATGATTGAATCTTATGCTTACTTGATTGAGTATTCTAATTTATGGAATGATCGTTTACCACATGTTAATTACAACTCATTAAAATTAATGAAAAATTTAAACTCAATTAACTTTAGAAATGAATTTATTAAATGCGAAACATTTGTTGAATCTAAAATAGTTAAGAAACCTTTTCAAAGTGTTGAAAGAAATTCTGATATATTAGAATTAATACATTATGATATTTGTGAATTAAATGGTTTATTAACTTATGGAGGAAAAAGGTATTTTATTACTTTTATTTATGACCACAATAAATATTTACATATATATCTTATTTGAACAAAGGATGAATCCTTTAATATGTTTAAGAAGTATAAAGATGAAGTTGAAATCCAATTAAACAAAAATATTAAAGTATTACGCATATATAGAAGTTATGAATACTTTATGAATGAGTTTAATGAATTCCATGAGGAATATGGTATAATTAATTAAATTACTACTCCTTACACACCTTAGTAAAATGCCTTAGTTGAAAGGAAAAATTATACTTTAGTAGAAATGGTAAATTTCATGATTAATAAATCTAAGTTACCATTAAATTTATGAGGTGAAGCTTTATTTTCCACATGTCATATTCATAATAGGATGACCTTTAGGAAAACTAAGCTACCCCCTTATGGAATTTGGAAAGGTATAAGACCAAATATTTCATATTTTGACCTATGGGAGTGTTTATCTTACTATAGAGTTTCTGATCCTAAAAGAACTAAAATTGGTCCTAGAGTAATTAAAGGTGTTTTTTTGGATATGCAGAAAATAGAAAAGCATATAGAATTATGGATTTAGGAGAAAATGTAATTGTTGAATCAAGGTATGAAAAGTTTTTTAAAATAAATTGTATAAATATGATGTGGAGGAGTTTATTACTCATACCCCTATCTCTTGTACCCCATATAGTTCAAATACAATAGTAGAGAATAATGACGACTCTCGAGTTGAACCTAAACGGAGTATCAGACTTAGGAAGGAGAAACATCTACATCCAGATTTTATTTCTCATGATTCCATAGTTTTCCTTGCTGAGGGATATCAAAATAATCATCTTATGAATAAGTATCCTATGGTATTGACTATAAAAGATGACCCAAAGACATATAAAGAAGCTATGAATTATATAGATGTTGCTTTCTAGAAAGAAGCAATTAATTATGAAATGGATTCCATTATGGGGAATAATACCTAGGTCATTAAAGATTTACCAAGAGGTTCAAAACCTATTGGTTGTAAACGAGTTTTCAGAAAGAAGTATGGTTATAATGAAAAAAATCAAGCTTTTAAAGCTAGATTGATTGTCAAAGGTTTTAGAAAAAGAAGGGGTTGATTATTTTGATACTTATGCTCCTATATCTCAAATTAATTTAATAAGGATTTTATTTTATTTAGATTCAATTAATCATTTGTATGTCCATCAAATAGATTTTAAAAATTCATTTTTAAATGGAGACTTAAATGAATATATTTACATTGAGAAACCAAAAGGGTTTGTTTTACAAGGTAATGAAAAGAATGTATATAAACTAGTTAAATCACTTTATACTTAAACAAGATCTAAAGAAATAGAATGATGAATTTGATTATATTATTTTATCTAATGGATTTACTCATATCGATGTAGATAAATGTGTTTATTCAAAGTTTACAAAATAAT
This sequence comes from Viscum album, assembly GCA_963277665.1. Classification (NCBI taxonomy): domain Eukaryota; kingdom Viridiplantae; phylum Streptophyta; class Magnoliopsida; order Santalales; family Viscaceae; genus Viscum; species Viscum album. The sequence continues at coordinate 509,611,917 of OY728136.1, read as the reverse complement.
ATGGAGGTATTGTGAGTTTATATGTGGATGCTATGATAATTTCTAAAACTAATATGATTGGTGTAAATAAGACCAAGAATCATTTATCCTATATGTTTAAAATTAAGGATCTTGGAATAGTTGATACTATTCTAGGTATTAAAGTTAGAAAACATAGTGGGGGGTTATTCTTTAAGTCAATCTCATTACATGATAAAAATGTTAAATAAATTTGATCATCTTGGTTTCAAGGATGCTAATACTCCATTTGATTCTAGTGTTAAACTATTTTTGAATACGGGCAGAGTCATAACACAACTTGAGTATGCTAGTGAAATTGGTTCTTTAATGTATGCAATGCATTTCACTAGACCTGATATTGATTTTATAGTATGTAAAATGAGTAGATATACTAGTAATACTAGTGTGGATCATTGGAGATGTATAATGAGAACATTTGGATTCTTATGAATGAAAAAATATTTAAGTTTATACTATAATGATTATCCGGCTGTATTAGAAGGATACACCGATGCTAGTTGGATTACCAGTATTGGTGATAACCAATCCACATATGGATGGTTATTTACTCTTAGAGGTTGTACAATGTCTTGGGAGATCAAGAAAAAACATTTATTTCACATTCGACCATAGAGTCAGATTTTATCGCCTTAGCAGCATGTGGAAATGAAGCTGAATGGATTAAGAATATATTATTGGATATTAGATTGTGGACTAGTTTGATGCCTCCTATCTTTATTATTTATGATAGTTAAGCAATTTTATCAAGGTAATATATTTTCATGTACAATATAAATTCTATACATATAAGTTTGAGACATGATCATGTGAGAAAATTTTCACAAGATGGTACCATAACAATTATATATGTGAGATCATGTAAAAACCTTAGGGATCCATTTAAAAAATCTCTGTTGAGAGAGATCATTCATGCAACTAATAAAGATATGGGGTTAAAATCCATAGAATAAATCATTTCTATAATGGAAACCCAATAATTTCTTTAGGTAGATCCCAATCAAAGTGTTTAATGTGTAAAAACAAGTTACAAAGATGAATGTTGATATTGAAAATTATAACCCCAACTACATGGTTTCAGTATCTTACATTATTACTAGAGGTTTAGTTATAAACTCTTAACAAAATATTAAGACTTGATGAGTTATGTTTTCTAATAACGAAAGAAAATTACAATATTTTGGCTATGTGAACTTAGAAGTGGTGCCCATTCTTACAGGATTTATTGGGTTTACTCCTTAGAGAGTTCATAAAAAGGATATAAGCACATGGCCATAAAAGTGCTACAAAATGAGATATTGTATTGAAAGATCATTGTATGTATGATATCTTCAGTTTATCTTAAAAATTAACAAGTTTAATGTTTTGAAAAATTGTAAATCTGATAATACTTCGAGATATTGATACTAAGTAAAGGTTTAAATCGAAATATACCTTTATTATGTATAATGATTCACTTTTGATCTGGAGAGTTAATTTTATGAATAAAATTGGGGGATTGTTGTAAATTTTATTCATAAAATAAATAAAGAGTTTTTTTGGTGGGACCCATTTGATGGTTTGGATTGATGAGGTGGAAAAACCTTTGGGAATCCCACATTGGAAATGTGGGTAGAATTCCCAAAGATCCTCCCTTATAAAAAGGGTCTTTGGGAATTGGGTTTTTCATTTAGAAATATATATTTCAAAATTATTTTAAAGTATTTTAAAAAATATCCATTTTTAATAAAATTTTTTGTTATATATACATACATTATATATATATATATATAAAACAAAATAAAATATTTTATAAAAATGACTAATAATGTAATTAGTCATAACAGCTGGATTTCAAATTTTTAAAATCCGAACGGGTGCCGCCCACCAAGAGTTGTCACGTTTCTATCAAACCAAGATGTTCTTTGATTGAAACAGTGAGATCAAATCGGTGTGATTGACATCAATTTTTATATATAAATATGTGATGATGAGATCTCTTAATAATTAATTCTTCTTCAATCAAAAAATTCTTGAGATAATTTTTCCAACATTGATACTACAGAACTGTCAGAAATTGGTGTTCAACTTTCCCTAAATCTTGGTGAAATTCTTGAGGGAAACTTCCATCGTGAACCTTACACCAATAAGTGGGGGTTGATAAAACCCTTTTGGATAATGAATTAAATTCATGCATTGAGATTTGATCTATCTATTTCATCCACATACTTATTTTTCCAATAGTGATAAGGCGGGGATGGTGTGCAAAGGGGATGGAAAAGGTGGCTGGAAAAGATAGGGGCGTGTGCGGAAAAGATGATGATGAGGTTGGGATAGTGTGTGGTGGTCATGGAGTGCGACAAGGATGATGAAGGAGGTAGTGGTAATGATGACAACATGAGGATGAGTGATGGTGTAGGAAAAAAAAGGTGTCATGCAGCGGGATAAATGTGGTATAGGGATGACAACAAGATGAGGATGGCGATGACGCAGGGATGACCGAGGGTAGTGAAGGTGGTGAGAGGAAAGGCAATGTGGTGGCATGCACAAAATCAACTGGCATGGTAGGGATAACGTGCGACGGGATGAAGGCGGCGGTGGGGGAAAGGACGCTGATAGAACAAGAAGCCACCACCTCCTCCTGAACGAGGAGTGTCTTGCATGCCAGAAGTGGAGAGAACATGGAAAGGGTCTCTTTAACCTTGATAGAGGCAACAAAAACCACGATTGGAAAGACATTGTGGTATTGGGAGGTGGTTAGGATATGACTAAGATCAAGTGCTATAATTGCAACAATTTTGGGTACTATGCGAAAGAATGTAGCAAACCACAATGTGAATGAAAGGAAGCAGTGAACTTGACATAGGTAGAAGATTAAAAACCTATACTTTTAATGGTTGAAAACTCTAAGATTATCCCAATAGTTGTGGACACATTGAAGACAATGTTACTAAATGATAATATCATATTCCCAATGGATTATAGAAACAACGTTTGGTACCTTGACACAGGTGCCAACAACCATATGACCGGAACCAAGCAGATGTTTGCATCACTGGATGATTACGTAAAAGGCACGGTAAAATTCAAAGATGGCTCTACTTTGTAGATTTTTGGAAAAAGGCTATGTTACGTTCCATTATAAAAATGAGGAGCACATGGTGTTCAATGAGGTATATTTTATACCTTGATTTTGTATCCACATTGTTAGTTTGAGCCGAATCGACAATAATGGTTGTTGCAAGGTTTTCATTTAGGATGTGGAAATATCTATCTATGATCCAAAGTAAAATAAGTTGCACATGACACAAGATGCCAAGTTTCAATAGGAGTCAATGGGATTGGGAGTGAAATTCTGCAAATCCTATCGGTGGCATCAACATCTTCATTGTGGATTCGACCACCGATCTCATAGATGGATCATCGGTAAATGGATGACACATCTCCAATAATTTTTGCAGGACTGGTGGGACTGAAGGGGGTTGTACCACAAATGATCTCGAGGAACCTGCAGACATCGAGCAGTCGTTGAAAAATGACATAACTTGAAGTTTTTGAGTGGCTCCTTAAACTAATTTAAGTTTTAATAATTACAAAGATTTATTTATTTTATTTCCATTAAATGTTTTAATAATTTGAATTGTATATTGATTAAATTATTTTTAACTTTGATCATATCATAACATTTCATTACTTAAAATATCTTTAGATTTTATGTTTTGATTGTCCGTAACATGCTTTACAAGTTTCATGAAGTGTTCCTAGGCTAAATAAGTCATTTGGGACCTTAAAATACAATTTAGATATGTTCTGTACCATCCTCACACAAAAAATATACTATAAACACTATGCCAATGTAAGCGTTTAGACCATTTCTAAATCGTTCAGTTACGATTTTGAAAAACCACTGCTAAATTGTGTGTTAGCAATCATTTAATGGCGTTTTTTCAAAACTGTTATGGAACGATGTAGCGATGATTTTTTAAAAGTGGGATAATCGTTTAGCGGTAGTTTAAACTACCGCTAAATCATTTCACTATGGTTTATTTTTTAGGTTTTTAATTTTTTGTAATTATTTTATTATTTTATTATTTATTACCATGCACATGCACATTTCATATGTGCCATGTAATTTTTTTTTCATTTGGTGGGATTTAAACCCCTTACCTCTTGGTTATTCTGCAAAGATTTAACCACTGTAGCAAGCTCTTCATGTTGTGAGTAAACAAAATTTAATATACTTATATATATATATATCAATAGAAAAAAACAATACATAACAAATAGACATTAACTAAATAATTAACAATTAACAATTAACTATTAATCACTAATAATTAATAATTAATAATTAATAATTAATAATTAATAATTAATAATTAATAAATAAATGAATAATAAATAAATAAATAATAAGGTAACAAATAGTAAATAATAAATAGTAAATAATATGCAGAGACCTGGGTTTTGGACAATAAGACTTTGTAAATTTTTCAAGAATATTCCCAAAGCCAAGCGCTAAGTCGACGCAGGTATCCAGGGCCCAGAGAGCCTCGACGGGATGATTTAAAAAAAATATTAAATATGTTTTTTCACGCACGCACAGTTTTTCTGGAAACATAAATAACACCTGCTCAGATTCTTGGATCAGATTTCTGAGGATGCAGTTGAGAATCGAACGCCGCGTTTACCCTAGGCATGACATAAAGTTGTCTGCACCATAAGTTTTTGAAGGGGCATTAAACGGTGGGTCAATTAATTAAATGAGAAATTAATTAATTAAAACCTAACCTAATTACACCCCCTTCCCTCACATTGAAACGACATAAGGGGAGGCCACATTTCTTCCTCTCTTTCTCCCTTATCCTCCCTTGGTGAAGAAGGAAACCATCGTCGAATCATAGAAGCGAGGTGCCATTGATCCCCATTTTCGACATAGATCATCATCGGATCGAGAACCAGAGCGATCCGAGCACCGTTCTTCAACCGAGGCTTCGGTGTTCCGCCATTGAGGCAGGTGGTTTGTATTTTTAGTCCCGATCCCATTCATTTTGATTTTTTAAGATTCTAGAGCCCAATTGGAATTGCATATGATCCCTGCTAGGTAGATCTATGGGTTTTGGGTTGAATTGGGGAAAATTGAGCATTTTTGTAGGTTATTCCCGACCAGAATTACCGACTACACAGTGTGTAGTCCATTGACACATGCTGTGTATGACTTCATGTTCGGGGAAGATAATATTTTGGGACTATACGCCATGTATAGGGGTTACACGCCATGTAGTACGCCAATCCGTGTGGCCATGGGACATGGCTTGGGAAGCTGTGTGAAAACTATATGGCTGTGCACTAACACACGACCAAAGTATATGAACACGGGGTCTGGTACATGGACATGGGGTTTGGCACATGGACATGGGTTGAACTACACGGCCAGGGGCTGGTTGAAGAGGGACATTCCATGTACCCATACTTGGGTTGGAAACTATGTAATCCAGTTACACGACCAGGTGCTTGGGTGGACTCACATGCCGTGTGTGCCCCAGTGCATGCCGTGTACTACTAGGTGATCTCTTTAAGATCTTTCGCCTTCTATATATCTTTCTACGGGACTTGGATTTAAGATTTTAAGTAGCCCATCTTGAGTGTTTTTCTGCGTAGAATGCGATGGTGGCCTCAGTTTAAGCCTGCGAGATATGAAATGGGACACTTCTATCAAGACACTTGGGTAGCGGTGTAAAATATTGGGCAGTGATCAGAGTGAATCACTGGGTTGACTTTGGGGTCAGTACCCTTCCCCTCGATTTTAGGATGTTTTTCCCCTACCCATTGAAGGGTTACTACACGATGATTGATAAGCGTGATGCTCCTTTTAGCAGTGCTTGACCATTGCTGGAGATTAGTGTGGTTCTTAGAGAGAGACGATGGGACTGTTACTCCCCTGTGGCACCAGGTCACGAGTTTCCCTACCATTTTATTTAGTATAGACGGGACTCCCCACATCGTGGGTGTAGGTTATTTTACCTTTGGATAGTTCTTTGAGATGGGATGTGGTTTGGCATAACCTTGGACTCATGAGGAAGAGGAGCAGTTTTCCCACTAAGATGCATCCTTGTGACACGACCTAAAACTGTGCAGGAAAGTCAGTGCTGACTAAAGTGGATAATATCAAGGTATGGCGATTGAGATCCTTAGAATTGGGTGTTCAGGGAAGATAAGTGGGATGCTAGGCATCATTGATGGACTTCCAGAATTGTTGGCACTCCCTTAATGGTTTAAGGCACGAGTTCCCATATCGTTCATAAAGATGGATAGTTCTCCCTTACCGTGTTAGGGAACAGGCCCTCCATACTCATGGGAAGGTAGAGTAGGTACTTCCCTATTAGACTAGGGTGTAGGTCCTCTATCTATGGAGTCGGTACTCCCCTGTTGGACCAGGGTGTGGGTCCTCCATATATGACGTATAGAGAGAGTGGGTACTCCCCTACCATGTTAGGGTGCGGGTCCTCTATCCTAGGAGTCGGTACTCCCCTTTCATTCCAGGGTGTGGTTCCTCCATACATGTTGTTTTGGTAGAGTTGGTACTCCCCTTTCCTACGAGGGTGTGGGTCCTCTAGCCACTGAGTGGTACTCCCCTACCGGGTTAGGGTGCGGGTCCTCAGAGAGTAGTACTCCCATACTCTATCAGGGAGTCGTTCCTCTAGCCTAGGGTCGGTACTCCCCTGCTGTGTTAGGGTGTAGGTCACCCATAGTGAATCAGCTAGTAGAGTCAGCACTCCCCTGTCCTACCAGGGCACGGGTCCTCTAGTCACTAAGTAGTACTACCATATCGAGTTAGGGTGCGGGTCCTCAATTTATGAAGTGGTACTCCCCTGTCGTACCAGGGTGTGGTTCATTTATGAGTGGAACTCCCCTATTTGATTAGGGCACATGTCCTCACTTTCGAAGTAGTACTCACCCATCTCTGAGTAGCTGTGGGGAGCGGGTCCTCCATTGGATTTGGAGCTCCCTTGGTTGTGGGATACAAATATGAGGAGAAGGAACAGTACCTAGTTAGGAGTTAGTGCTCCCTCGACGGACGGAGGTGCAGGCCACTCCCTATAGAAGCAACAGAGGTTCCGTGGTTTAGATAGGAGATAATAATCCCTCAACTATTGGGCAATGGTGAGGCATGGGTCCCTCCATTTCCTCTCATAGAGTAGATGCATACAGTGCATGATGTAGAGCATTACTTCCTCAATTATAGGGTAGTGGTGAGGAGCGGGACTCTCCTTTTGGTTTCTTTAGCCTTTCATAGGGTGCGGGTTGGTGATGGTAGAACCTCTGGTGATGGGCACTAGAGCTGGATCGTATAGGTTGTTCCCGATGGAGCACGTTCTCTCGGACATACCATTCAGAATGGTAGAGCTGTTCCTGATGGAGGGTATCTCTCAGACGAGTGCCATTTGGGATGACAGAGCTCATGGAGTGTGTACTTCTGGTTTTGTGTCTACCTTTAGAGCCTCAAATAGAATCCTCTTGTTGGCCATGAGGTTGGAACCTCACGAGACTTGGATTCTGATAAGAGTATATCTAGGAGATGTTTCTAGGATCCCTTGCGGTGTTGTCACATTCTAGGTTGACACCCCTTGAGGACTGAGTATACTTACCACTTCTGTGCCCATACCTTTCCATTAACTACTCTCCTTCCAAGAGAGGTGAAGACGTGCAGGGTATGCCACGTGATTTCCATGTTTATCTTCTCATAGTTGGTTGAGACAACTCTCCTGCTATAGGCAATGAATACTCAACACAACGTCCATCTTCTCACCGTGTTGATCTCCTTGTGTTTGGACAAGTTTACTTTCACTCTCTTATTGGGTTGAGTTGTGGGATGAAGTCTTTTCCTTACTCTCTTGCTGGGGCTTTTTCTTTTGAATTAGATGACTAGTCATGTATAACTGATGATGATTCGAGATGGAGTTTATCTATCGATGGGTTTCCCTATGGCTAGGTTGAGTGGACTGTCACCTTTTAGTCACTCATTTTTCTTTTGGATTTTGGGGGCACCTACTGAGTATTTTTATACTCACCCCTACACGGGCTTTTTCCGCACACGTCTTGTGTCTTGTGCAGACCACAAAACTTTCAACGGAGTCCATGGAGGACTCGAGGCAGGTAGATCTTAGCGAACTAGACCGAATGAGGTGTTATTGGAGATGTTCCAAGGATCTTTCCAAAAGTTACTTTTGGCAGCGATCCCCTCCTTCTGAGCAGGCCAGATTCTTTTGCAGTTTTGTTTTGGTGGGAACTTTTTTTCCCTTTTTACTTAAGTACTTATACTGTAATTTGGTTTGGGATAGATGTATGCATGAATTTAAGTTTCATCTTTTTATATCTCTGTATTTTTTCATTGAGGAGTTTGTGGGTGCGTGTGTACAGGTACTTCAGGCAAAGGCCTCCCCGAGTTTAGTTATGACTTCAGCACTTGTCGCCAACCTATGGCCTATGTGGGTGGTCTTGGGGTATTCATGACTCAATCCTTGACATGGGTTGGGTCATGAAAGAGTGGTATTAGATCCAGGTTCATTCCTTGTCAAGTTGTTCAGAATTTCCCCCTTAAGAGGATTTGGTTGGGTTGCATAGCGACATTGTTAGGATGTTTCGAGTTCGGATCTCAGGCCAAAGGTTCCAGTGTTGGTGCAGTGGCCGACATATCCATTCACCAGGACTCTAAAAACCTTCTTTTCAACTCAACACATTAGAGCGCTACTCATAGGGGAAAATAATGGTACATGCATGATATAGGAATGGGTTTTTGGTATTTCTTGTTCTTCTTGAGTCATCTCCCCAGATATACTCTTTGATCATGGTGTATCTTGATTTTATTTCTGGATTCCTCCGCGATGATATCCAGACAGGTTTCTACAACGTGATTGCGATGACAATCCACCCTGATGAGGATTTAGTACAGGGTGCTAATTCTTCAGCGTTACCTCTGGGTGGTCCACCAGTAGAGCCACCACCTGATGAGCAACAGGTTTTACTGGCAGTTAAGGCTGGGGATGAGTGTAGGATGAGTTCACTACAAGATTTCCAAAGGCAGTGGCCTCTAAGGTACTAGGGTGATCCAGAACCCTATGCATCAAATGACTAGCTCAAGGCAGTCACACAAGTTTTTTACTTAGTGAGGACACCTCCGGATCAGATGGTGGTCCCACTAGTGCAGAAAACGTTTTTTACGTCACCATTTTTTACGTCGGTTATATAAAACCGACGTCATAATATGTAAAATGAGGTTTTTTACGTCGGTTATTTAATAACCGACGTAAAAACCTGTGTTCGGTACACCTATAACGTCGGTTATTTTTATAACCGACGTAAAAAACGCGGTTTCCGAAGGCCTTTTTATGTCGGTTATTTTATAACCGACGTAACAAAAGAATCCGCAGATGTTTTTGACGTCGGTTATGGAATAACCGACGTAAAAAAACGCGGATTTTGAGCCCTTTATAACGTCGGTTATCAAAATAACCGACGTAAAAAAAGAATCGGAGGAAGGTTTTTACGTCGGTTATTGAATAACCGACGTTATAAATGTTTTTAAAAAAATTATAACATCGGTTATTGAATAACCGACGTGATAACTCATTTAAAAATTTACCCAGACCCGTGGATTGTCATTCGCGAGTTTACCTTCGACAGTCGCGACTCGTCTCTCTCGCGCGTAAACCCGAATCGGCTCGTCCATTTCGTTGGTTTAGATTCGTTTTGCGATCATCGTTTCTCATATTTAATCTCCTCGGATCAATCATCTAAACTCGCAGCACTCAGGTAATCCTCCCACTCGTTCGTTTTTTTTTTCGCGGATAGTATATATATATGTGTTGTGATTTTTTTGTTGAAACTAGCTAAGATTCTTCGATTGCGAACCCTTTTAACTCGTTTTGGCACCATAATCTTATTTATCATCCCTAGATCTATTTGTTCGACTTGCAATATTGACTAATTTTATGATTTCACTAATTTTTCATCGTTTTCTATAAATCCCCGAGAGGGTTGGGGCGTGTCCAGGGGGGGGGGTGTCCAGGGGGGTGTCCAAAGGGTTGGGGGGTGTCCAGGGGGGTGTCCAAGCAGGTCAGGGGTGGGGGGTTGTGTCCAGGAGGGGTGGGGGGCTGTCCAGAGGGGTCGGGGGGTGTCCAGGGGGGTTTACAAGGGGGTGGGTGGGTGTGGGGGGCTGTCCAAGGGTGTGGGTTGGTGTTGGGGGGTGTCCAGGGGGGTGTCCAAGGGGGTAGGGGGTGGGGGGTGGTGTTTAGGAGGGGTGGGGGGGGGGGGGGGCTGTCCAGAGGGTTGGGGGGTGTCCAGGGGGGTGTCCAAGCAGGTCGGGGGTGGGGGGTTGTGTCCAGGAGGGGTGGGGGTGCTTTCTAGAGGGGTCGGGGGCTGTCCAGAGGGGTCGAGGGGTGTCCAGGGTGGTGTCCAAGGGGATGGGTGGGTGTGGGAGGCTGTCCAAGGGGGTGGCGGCCTGTCCAGAGGGGTCGGTGGGGTGTCCAGGGGGGTGTCCAAGGGGTTGGATGGGTGTGGGGGGCTGTCCAAGGGGGTGGCGGCCTGTCCAGAGGGGTTGGTGGGGGTGTCCAGGGGGGTGTCCAAGGGGGTAGGGGGTGGTGTCCAGGAGGGGCGGGGGGCTGTCCAGAGGGGTCGGGGGGTGTCCAGGGGGGTTTACAAGGGGGTGGGTGGGTGTGGGGGGCTGTCCAAGGGTGTGGGTGGGTGTTGGGGGGTGTCCAGGGGGGTGTCCAAGGGGGTAGGGGGTGGGGGTGGTGTTTAGGAGGGGTGGGGGGGCTGTCTAGAGGGTTGGGGGGTGTCCAAGCAGGTCGGGGGTGGGGGGTTGTGTCCAGGAGGGGTGGGGGTGCTTTCTAGAGGGGTCGGGGGCTGTCCAGAGGGGTCGGGGGGTGTCCAGGGTGGTGTCCAAGGGGATGGGTGGGTGTGGGGGGCTGTCCAAGGGGGTGGCGGCCTGTCCAGAGGGGTCGGTGGGGTGTCCAGGGGGGTGTCCAAGGGGTTGGATGGGTGTGGGGGGCTGTCCAAGTGGGTGGCGGCCTCTCCAGAGGGTATTTGGGGTTGTCCGGGTGGGTGGGGGGGCTGTCCAGAGGGTTGGGGGATGTCCAGGGGGTGTCCAAGGGGGTAGGGGGTGGGGGGTGGTGTCCAGGAGGGGCGGGGGGCTGTTCAGAGGGGTCGGGGGGTGTCCAGGGGGGTTTACAAGGGGGTGGGTGGGTGTGGGGGGCTGTCCAAGGGTGTGGGTGGGTGTTGGGGGGTGTCCAGGGGGGTGTCTAAGGGGGTAGGGGGTGGGGGGGGGGTGGTGTTTAGGAGGGGTGGGGGGGCTGTCTAGAGGGTTGGGGGGTGTCCAGGGGGGTGTCCAAGCAGGTCGGGGGTGGGGGGTTGTGTCCAGGAGGGGTGGGGGTGCTTTCTAGAGGGGTCGGGGGCTGTCCAGAGGGGTCGGGGGGTGTCCAGGGTGGTGTCCAAGGGGATGGGTGGGTGTGGGGGGCTGTCCAAGGGGGTGGCAGCCTGTCCAGAGGGGTCGGTGGGGTGTCTAGGGGGGTGTCCAAGGGGTTGGATGGGTGTGGGGGGCTGTCCAAGTGGGTGGCTGCCTCTCCAGAGGGTATTTGGGGTTGTTTGGGTGGGTGGAGGGGCTGTCCAGAGGGTTGGGGGATGTCCAGGGGGGTGTCCAAGGGGGTAGGGGGTGGGGGGTGGTGTCCAGGAGGGGCGGGGGGCTGTCCAGAGGGGTCGGGGGGTGTCCAGGGGGGTTTACAAGGGGGTGGGTGGGTGTGGGGGGGCTGTCCAAGGGTGTGGGTGGGTGTTGGGGGGTGTCCAGGGGGGTGTCCAATGGGGTAGGGGGTGGGGGGTGGTGTTTAGGAGGGGTGGGGGGTGGGGTGGGGGCTGTCCAGAGGGTTGGGGGGTGTCCAGGGGGGTGTCCAAGCAGGTCGGGGGTGGGGGGTTGTGTCCAGGAGGTGTGGGGGGCTGTCCAGAGGGGTCGGGGGGTGTCCGGGGGGGTTTACACATCGATTTGTTTTATATTTCAAAATTATTTACATTCAAATTATGATTTTTTTTCATATAAACATATATTTGTCTTATCTAAAAAATATATATATTTTTACTATTTGTTATAGGTAATAATGAGTCGAAGTTGGATTACGGCACATCGAATGAGAAATGAATATGAGGAAGGTGTTGATGCCTTTTTGGAATTTGCTAAACGAAATGTTCCAAGTAGTGACATTTTTTTCTGTCCATGCCTGAAATGTCTGAATATGAAGAAGTTGAAAAGTAGAGAGATAAAAGATCATCTGATTTGTCATGGTTTCAATCCGAGTTACAACCCTTGGATTTGGCATGGCGAAACTGGACAGAATTTCACTGATGATAATGAATCGTAAGATGGTAACTCCGATGGAATTGAAGAAATGATTCGCGATATTGTAGCAGAACAAATTGAGATAGAACCGACAGTTGCACGTCTATATGGTGATGCCGAAAAACCATTATATCCTGGTTGTACAGATTTTACGGTTTTGTCGGCGGTGTTAAGATTGATTAACCTGAAGGCGAAACATGGATGGAGTGACAGAAGTTTTACAGAGCTGCTACAATTGATGAAAGACATTCTTCCAAAAGATAACGATCTTCCAGATTCACATTATAAGGCCAAAAAAATATTATGCCCGATGGGATTGGGATACAAGAAAATACATGCCTGTCCGAATGACTGCATTATATATAGGAAGGAATATGAATTTCTGAAAGAGTGTCCTAAATGTGGGACATCACGGTATAAGGTGAAAGAAAAATCACAAGCTGATGTAGAGATTACAAAGCTCCCTTCAAAGGTATTTTGGTATCTTTCTATAATTCCTCGTTTCAAACGTTTATTTGCTAATTCACATGATGCAAAAAGGTTAAGATGGCATGCTGATGAGCGGGTATGTGATGGAAAAATACGTCATCCAGCTGATTGTCCACAATGGAAGAAAATTGATGCCCAGTACCCTACATTTGGAAATGAAATTAGAAATCTGAGACTAGGCTTGTGCACAGATGGAATGAATCCATACCGAACCCTCAGTAGCACACATAGTTCATGGCCTGTTTTATTGGTAATTTACAACCTCTCTCCTGAAGTTTGTATGAAGCGCAAATATGTCATGTTGAGTATCATGATCTCTGGTCCAAAGCAACCCGGCAATGATATTGATGTATACTTGTCACCGCTGATTGATGATTTGAAACTGTTATGGGCTGATGGTATTAGGGTGTATGATTCTTATAAAATGGAATATTTTCAACTGCATGCAGTGCTTCTATTCACTATAAATGACTTCCCAGCATATGGAAATTTGTCTGGATACAGTGTTAAAGGGAATAAAGCATGTCCAATTTGCGAACAAAAGACGTCATATTGTCAATTGCATCATGGGAGGAAAACAGTGTACATGGGTCATCGAAAGTTTTTGCCTATGGATCACCCTTATAGAAGACTAAAAAAGGCATTCAATGGCTCACAAGAATTTGATACTGCTCCAAAAACTTTATCCCCAGATTTGTATTTTGAGAGGGTGAAAAACCTTGATGTGACATTGGGAAAGACACAGAAATCTGGTAATGATAGACATATTTGGAAGAAAAGGTCAATATTTTTTGAGCTACCATATTGGAGGTATCATGAAGTCAAACAAAATATTGATGTCATGCACGTGGAGAAGAATATCTGTGATTCTTTGATCAGAACATTGCTAGATATTAAAGGAAAGACAAAAGATGGGTTGAATGCAAGGTTAGACCTACTATCAATGGGAATACGTTTGGAGTTAGCTCCCACTCCTAAAGGAAGACGAACATTTCTTCCCCCGGCTTGTCATACATTATCGAAGAGGGAGAAAAGTAGCTTCTGTCAGTGTCTTCACGATATCAAAGTGCCTCAAGGTTATTCTTCAAATGTAAAATTTTTTGTCTCATTGAAAGACTTGAAGTTGATAGGTATGAAATCACATGATTGTCACGTCATGATGCAACAAATTCTACCAGTTGCATTGCGTGGAATATTGCCCATCCGTGTCAGAAAGACTATAATGAGGTTGTGTTATTTTTTCAATTCAATTTGTAACAAGGCGATTGATGTGAATGCTTTGAACCTTTTGGAAAAGGATGCAATTTTTATACTTTGTGATTTGGAAATGTATTTTCCTCCAACTTTTTTTGATATGATGGTGCATTTAATGATTCATCTGGTTCGAGAAATAAAGCTTTGTGGACCTGTATATCTTCGTTGGATGTATCCTTTTGAAAGGTATATGAAAATATTAAAGGGATATGTTAAAAATCCATATCGACCTGAAGCCTCCATTATTGAAAAGTATATTTCTGAGGAGGTAGCAGAGTTTTGTACGAGCTACTTGGCTACGGCGCAACACATAGGTTTGCCTCCATCTCGCCATGAACGGGTTAATAATGAGGGAAAGGGGATTCGTGGCTTGAAAGTCAAATCACTGTCAGCTGAACATATGAAGAAGTTAGAATCATACATCTTGAATAACATAGCTGATGTTCAACCGTATATCACATTGCATATTAATGAGTTGAAACAATGTCATCCAAAGAAGAAAGAAATGTGGATTTTGAATGAGCACAACAAAACTTTTTTGCCATGGTTTAAAAAGACCTTGCTTGGTAGATCAGATGTATCAGAGACATTAAAATGGATAGTGGGTGGTCCATCTTTAAATGTGATAACATGGTCCGCTTATGACATTAATGGCTATACATTTCATACAAAAGCTCAGGACAACAGAAGTGCAGTTCAGAATAGTGGTGTATTGGTGTTTGCAGAAGCAATGCATTTTTCAAGTGCTAAGGACAGAAACCCAATTTCAGCATCAAGTGCATATTATGGAGTGATTGAAGACATATGGGAGGCTGATTACTTTAAAATTAAAGTTCCTGTTTTTAACTGTAAATGGTTTATCGGTAACAACAGTGTCAGACATGATGAATTTGGAATGACACTTGTTAATCTGAATAGATTGGAAGACACAACTGATTCTTTTATAATGGCAACACATGCCAAACAAATTTTCTATGTAGTAGATCAATCAGATATGCAGTGGGCTGTTGTTTTACAAGGGAAAAAACAATATGTTGGTGAGGATGAATTTGATGAAGATGATGATTTATGTGAGATCCCGACTTCCATGGAAAGATTAACAGAACATAATGATGAGTATGTTGAAGACATGGTTTGTACCATAAGGAACGATCACGACGAAGGAATTTGGGAAAACAATCCAACTGTACATTCCTAAAATTACAGGTAACACATGTTTATTTCTTGTTTACATTTAGTTTTTTCATATAATGTTAGATATTGTAAATTTTTTTACTTATTAAAACATGTATCAAAACGAAATGATAAAACAGTAAAAACCGTAAAGAGGAGAAGTCCTGGGCGCACCGGCCGGCCGGTAGGGGATCACCGGTTGGCCGGTGGTCCAGACAGCAAAGCTCTCTGGTCCACCGGCCGGCTGGTGATGATCCAGCGGCCGACCGGTGGTCCAGACAAAGAGGAAGGCTCTCTGTCTGGTCCACCGGCCGGCCGGTGGTGATCCAGCGGCCAGCCGGTGGACCAGACAGAGAGGAAGGCTCTCTGTCTGGTCCACCGGCCAGCCGCTGGATCACCACCGGCCGGCCGGTGACACCAGGCAGTGGGCAAGTCTACTGCCTGGGTCCTCCGGCTGGCCGGTGAGCTCACACCGGCTGACCGGTGGACTCAGTGAGTCCACTTTTCAGCTTTCTTGGGCCAACTCCTTGGAAACCTTTTGCCTATCAACAAAAACACTTGAAAACAAGTTAGAACATAATAAGAGTGATTTTGATCATTAAAATCCAAGATAGAGGGGTACAACAGACTGTGTTTACCATGTTTATCATTGTTTAACATGCTTACCATATTACCAATGTTTACTATTATGTAATTTAGTACAGTTTTCTATTTTCTGATTAAGTAGTATTACAATATTTGAATTTGTATATTTGTGAACTAATGTTTGTTTTTTTGATTTGAAGGAAAATGACAGATCAATCAGTTGATCAGCCACATGATTCTGGAGATGAGCATATTGGTCATACATCTGGGGAGGAACATTCACAAGCTCCTATTACGAAAAAGAGTTCAAAGGTTGGTAAGCGTGGGTGCACACGTTTACCAAAATTATCACTTGCCCGTACGAAGGAGGAGAGGATAGTCATGGAGTTTGATGATGATGATCTTCCTAGAGGTCCAAATGCTAAAGATTTTAAGGGTTTTGTAGCAACTCAGGCTAAGAGCAAAGTAAGCATTCTCTATGATGATTGGAGAAGTGTGGATAAGGCAATAATTTCTCAGCTGTGGGAGACCATTTTGGTAAGATCTTTTTCTATTGTTTGACTGTTCTTTAAATGTTTCTAGTATATATAATATTTTTAACCTCTTTTTTATCAGATGACATTTGATATTCCTGACACTGGAGGAGTCAGGAAGAAATGCTTATCGTTGGCTGCTAGGAGATGGAGGGATTTCAAATCAACCCTCTCATCTGATTTCATTTATGGTCATAGGAGTCGTGAGAATCCATGTTGTATATATCCTTTTATAGATGAAGACACATGGAGACAATTTTTTGAAAGTAGAAGAAAAGAATCATTTTTGGTAAGGGCAATGTAAACTTTTATAAGCTTTCTTATATAAATGATCTTATTATTGTTTTGTTAATGATTACTTATTCTTAATTTACAGCAAACAAGGAAAGCTCATCAAGAGATCCAATCTAAAAATGTATACCCTCATAGTTTATCTCGGGGAGGGTATGCATTATTGGAAGAACAAATGATGGCAGAAAAATTTCAACAACTAAGAGCTGAGTCTTCAAGCTCTGGAGAGGTGGCCCCTCCATCCCCTCCATCTAGACATGAGAAATGGAAAAGAGCTCGGAAGGGCAAAAAAGGACAATATCTTTCGGAAGAATCGAGACTCGTAGTTGAGAGGATTGTAAGATATCTATTTTATTTATTTAAGTTTACTATTTTCGTCATATATTTCCAATCATTATAGAAATGTTCAATTAATTATTACAGGACTCTCTTGAGGAGCAGAGTTCATAGGGGACATTTACACCATCTGGGAGGGAAGATATTTTATCTGTGGCATTGGGAAAGCCCGAACATCCTGGCCGTGTAAGAGGATATCCGGCAGGTGTATCGGTAAGAAAAGTGTTGCCACGTTCCTCAACTTCTAACGTTGAGGGAGTTTATAAAAAAAATAGAATCCTTGGAGGCTGAAGTCCATAATATTAATGCGACAATGGAGGACAATATTAGAGCATCGGTGCAGGTTATGTTTGCAGACTTGCAAAGACAATTTCAGGGTGCAGCTCCCACTCCACCTCTCCCAGTAGCTCCCACTCCCCCACCTCAGCCTGCGGACCCCATTTTTGATCATCCTCCTCCGCCGCAGCTACCTACTTATTGTGAGATGTATGTTGATGATCCTCAACATCATATAGTTGCATATGGGATGGTATATTGTATAGGAGATACAGTTCATCATCAACAGTTAGAGGTAGAGAATCAGAGGGTCACTGTACAGGATATTATAGATAGATCAGCTCGGATACCATTACCTACAGATGAGGTGACGACAGTTGGACATAGTATCGGCCATTTTTTACTTTGGCCATCCAGACTTCTTCGACTCATTACCATAGAGGTATGGATGTTATATCTTTTATTTTATATTTTTATTAATGTTTTATCATTTGAAAACTAATATATTTTTCAATTTATTTTTACAGGAATACTTCAAAGGTAAAGAAATACTGTATGGACAACAACAAAGACAGATAGCTATGACATCAGATGCAGATACTAGCAATCTTGACAAATTGTCAAGATATTCAAATTTGTTGGTGGATCATTATGACTTTACAATGGAAGCTCATGTCTGTGGACGTGAACTAAGTGTGGGGATTATGAAAACTGATATCATGGAGTTTGTCACTGGAGATAAGTTGGGCATCAACGTGGTGCAAATTTTTATCATGTAAGTCTTAACACCTTCTCCTTGCATTATATTTATTAAAAATGTATACTTATGTCTGCTTTGTATTAGGTATCTGTATAAAATTTGTGAGAGGAATGAGCTGACAGATGTATATGGATTCGTGGACCCACAATTGATTTCCCCTGAAGCATGTGCATTGGATGAAGAACAAAGAATGATTTATATTGCTGATAGATTTGAAAAGAATGTAATCACACAGTGTTGGATGATGCCTTTTTGTGAGAGGTATGAAACACATCCCTCTCAAAGAGTTAATTATCTTTTAACATAAAAAACCACTAACGTTAAATTTCCTTTTATCAGGGATCATTGGATGTTAGGGGTTTTTTTCCCTAGGGAGAAAGCACTTTATTGGATATGCTCTCTCCATAATGATGTGCGAGAAAGTTTTAAGAATATATTGGAAACGTAAGTTTCAATTTCACAATAGTTTTATATATTATAATGAATTTTAAATTTACCCCATTCGTATTATTTTCTAACAGGGCATGGGTCCACTTTCGAAAAAGCGCAAAGAAAAGGAATTTCAAGATCAAATATGTACATGCGAAGGTAAATATCCATTTATAATTTTTACATTTTGACTTATTACATAAAAATAATATATTGAATTTACACTCATTCAAACAGAAATGTCATGAGCAACAAGGCATCATCGAATGCGGATATTACATGTTAAGATTTATGTATGAAATAATAACAACTGGGACAGTTCTGAGTTTTGACCTGGTAAGATTTCCTCTTTCTCATAATATTTCAATTTGATTTATTCATTATACACGTTGACTACTATCCTTTTCCTTTGTAGCTTTTTGATGACCCTCAACCCTTTACTGCTGAAGATATCAAACACTTACAAGTGGAGTGGTCAAATTATTTTACAGGTTTGATTGACTTTTAGTTGTTTGTAATGTAAAATGTAATTTTGAATATTGTCAATGTAATTGTGTATTTCGTAGTCGTTTAGGTTGGATTTAGTTTTTTTTGAAGTTGACAGTGTAAGTTTTGAATGTTATATAAGTGAATGTTTAATTTTTCTCTACTTCTTGTTTTGGTCTACTGTTGATGGTTTTTCTGGTCTGGATTTTGGTATGGGGGGAGAGGTTCCAAGGGGGTGGGTGGGTGTTTGGGGGGTGTCCAAGGGATATGGGAGGGGTGTCCAAGGTGTGTTTGGGGCTGTCCTAGGGGTCGGGGGGGGGGGGTGTAAATGAGGGTGGGGGGTGTCCAAGGGATATGGGAGGGGTGTCCAAGGTGTGTTTGGGGCTGTCCAAGGGGTCGGTTGGGTGTAAATGAGGGTGGGGGGGGGGGGGCTGTCCAAGGGGTGGGGGGGCTGTCCAAGGGGCGGGGGGGTGTCCATGGGGTGGGGGGGTGCCCAAGGGATATGGGAGGGGTGTCCAAGGGGTGTTTGGGGCTGTCCTAGTGTTCGGGGGGTGTAAATGAGGGTGGGGGGGCTGTCGAAGGGGTGGGGGGGGTGTTCAAGGGGTGGGGGGTGTCCAAGGGATATGGGAGTGGTGTCCAAGGTGTCTAGGAGTTCTGTCCAAGGGGCCGGTTGGGTGTAAATGAGGGTGGGGGGGCTGTCCAAGGGGTGGGGGGGTGTCCAAGGGGTGGGGGGGGGTGTCCAAAGAATATGGGAGGGGTGCCCAAGGGGTGTTTGGGGCTGTCCAAGGGCTCGGGGGGGGGGGGGTGTCCAGGGGTCGGGGGGGGGGGGGGGGTGTCCAAGGGGTCTGGGAGGGCTGTCAAGGTGTGGGGGGGTGTCCAATGGGTGTTTGAGGCTGTACTAGGGGTCTTGGGGGTGTAAATGAGGGTGGGGGGGCTGTCCAAGGGGTGGGGGGGTGTCCAAGGGGTGGGGGGTGTCCAAGGGATATGGGAGGGGTGTCCAATGGGTGTTTGAGGCTGTACTAGGGGTCGTGGGGGTGTAAATGAGGGTGGGGGGCTGTCCAAGGGGTGGGGCGGTGTCCAAGGGTTGTGGTGGGGCTCCAATGTGGTGGGGGAGGGCTGGCCAGGTTGTTAGGTGGGTATAGATGAGGGTGGGGTTCAGTTGGGGCTTGGGGGAGGGCTGGCATGGTTATTTTTGTTGTTTGGTTTCTGGTTTCTTTTTGGTGAGAGCAGTGCAATTATTTAAAAAAAAAATATATTGCTTTCACGTCGGTTATTTTATAACCGACGTGGTAAATAAATTGGTAGGGGTTTATCACGTCGGTTTTTTCGAGAACCGACGTGATAAACCGTTCCCGGGCCTTTTATCACGTCGGTTCTTAATATAACCGACGTGCTAAAAGGCATGGGAATCGATTTACCACGTCGGTTCTTGGACAACCAACGTGCTAAAACATTTCCCAGGCCTTTTTATCACGTCGGTTATTTAAGAAACCGACGTGATAATAGGCCCGGGGAAGGGTTAATCACGTCGGTTATGTCATAACCGACGTGATAAACTATATCCCAGGCGTTTTATCACGTCGGTTTAGAAAATAAACGACGTGATAAACCCCCCCCGCGTATATTTATCACGTCGGTTATGATATGAACCGACATGATAAACACCGTGATGTTAGGGATGTTACGTCGGGTTTTAAATAACCGACGTAAAAAACGTTATTTATAACGTCGTCCAGATTAACGTCGCCTAAAAACCGACGTAAATAATGAAAAATAACCGACGTAAAAAATGTTTTCTGCACTAGTGTCCTAACAGTGATATTTTTACAGGGTTTGGCTGGGAGATGGTGGAGTTTAGTGATTAAAACTAATGAAGAGGTGACACTCACATGGGAGGAGTTCGAGCAACTCTTCAGGGAAGAGTTCTACCCCACCACTTTGATATCAGTACATATCCAGGAGATTTTGAAGCTTCGACAAGGTGGAATGATAGTGGCAGAGTTTTCGGCGAGGTTCACAGGCCTGTCGCAATACTACATGGATATGTTTCAAGATCCATTTTTTAGAGCACATACCTTCGATTAGGGCTTGCACTGGGAGATTAGGGCATCCATGATTTCACTGTGCATTCCCACATACACTGGGGTGTTGGAGTGAGATATGGTAGTAGAGAGTTTCTTGTCAGAGGAACCAATGGTTGTGGCCCAAGGTGGTAGTCACGAGGCTGAGGCATCTGCAATAGCTGGTAGACAACAGGTGATGAGATCGCGGCATAGGATTCATACCCGTGCCCGAACTCATACATGTGGACCTGTAGCACAAAAGCAGTGCTAGGGAATAAGCCAGCCGCAGGAGAGGTGGTGTTATGCTTGTGACGACCAGGGACATCTCTCTAGAGATTTTCCAACCCGCCGTGCTGCTAAGAGGGAGTAAGCTGATGGACCTCCTTGGCAAAGGCAACGCTTGGAGTAGAGAGTTCCTTAAGATGGTGGACGAGGTAGAGGAGCTGTGATAGTAGCAAGAGGTGGTCCATGCTAGGCCCAGGGAGCTGGAGGACATGGGCGAGGATAGCTGCAGGCCATAGAGGCCTTCGACTTAGAAGCTCTGAGGATGAATAGAGATACGCCTTGTGTCCTTTCTACTTTATGCAGTAGTAATTGTTAGACACTATTGTGGGTACTCTTTTATTTCCGCTTCTTGCTCGAGCTTTAAACTAGGGTGACACGGAGTGTCGGTAGAACCCTGTGTTGGTGTGGTTCAACATAGATTCAAATTCAAAAGAAAGAGAGATCCTTCCCCCACCAAGATGCATTTCTATGATGCGGTTAAAACTGTGTGGGCGAGTCAGTGCTGCCCAAAGCAGACAGTATCGAGGTGCAGTGGATGAGTCTCTTTGACTAATGTTTTTAGGGCAAGGTTGAGCAGTGGAGATACTTTCTTAGAATATTTCTGTAGTGGTATAATTATACCCTACGATGTTTCCATAGTATGGATTGTTTTATACTGTTTGTACTCAGCTGGGATGCCACTAGTGGGTGTGGCGATGTTTTCTGGTTTGGGATACTCTCCTTCCAAGAGGGTAAAAGACACGTGGGGTATTCCACATGATTTCTATGTCTAGATTCTCAAGGTTGGATGAGTTTCCATCCTCTCTTGTTCATTGGTACCCTCACGTGATCATCGTCAACATTGAATGCAAGATTCTTGAGGAGGTCGTGAGAAAGTCCATTCATGGGTGGATGTGAACTATGAGGTTTCTTAAGCATCAGTGTTAGGTTAGCGAGGTGGTGTACCACTAGACCCCATGACTAGAGATGGACCATGGTGCATGGTGATTTTTTCCACCGTCGTAGCTAAGGAGACATGTGCCCATTTGTTGCATGATGTTGGCCTGGTAGAAGTTGGACATAAGAGTGGTTTTTCCTTGGTGTTCTTTCCTTGAGTGCATTTCTAGAAGTAGTGTAGGACCCTTGGTGAGCTCGTTGGCATAGAAGTACCAGTAGTAGAGTTCATTTCCTTTTCTCTATACCTATCCTTTTTCTTTTAGAGAAAGAAAAAATTTGAAGGTGGTAATGATGCAGAGACCCGAGTTTTGGCCAATAAGACTTTGGAATGTTTTCAAGAATATTACCAAATCCAGTCGCTAAGTCGGCGCAGGTATTCGGGGCCCAGAGAGCCTCGATGTGGTGATTTTTAAAATATTAAATATTCTTTTTCACGCATGCACAATTTGGATGGAAATGTAAATAAAACATTCTCGGAGTCTCAGATTAGATTTCTGAGGGCACGGTTGAGACCGGAACACTGCATTTACCCTAGGCATGACATAAAGTTGTCCATTCCAGAAGTTTTTGATAGGGCATTAAAGGGTGGTTTAATTAAATAAATGAGAAATTAATTAATCAAAACCTAACCTAATCACACCCCCTTCCCTCACGTTGGAGCAACAAAAGGGGAGGCCACATCTCTCCCTTTTTTTTCTCCCTTATCCTCCCTTGGCGATGAAGGAAACCACCACTAAATCATATAAGTGAGGTTCCATTGATCCCTGTTTTTGATGAAGATCATCATCAGATTGAGAACCAGAGTGATCGGGGCACAGTTCTTCAACCGAGGCTTCGGCGTTCCGCCATTGAGGTAGGCGGTTTTAATTTCTAGTCCCTATCCCATTCATTTTGCTTTGTTTTAAGGTTATAGAGCCCAATTGGAATTGTATATGGTCCCTGCTAGGTAGATCTATGGGTTTTGGGTTGAATCAGGGTGAATCGGGAATTTTTGCAGGTCATTCCTGACTGGAATTACTGACTACATGATGTGTAGTCCATTGACACAAGCTGTTTCTGACTTCATGTTTGGGGAAGATAATCTTTGGGGACTATATGTCGTGTATAGGGGTTACACACAGTGTTGTAACCTAATCCGTGTTTCCATGGGACATGTCTTGGGAAGCCGTGTGAAAACTACATGGCCGTGCACTAACACACGACCAAAGTACATGGACATGGGGTCTGGTACACGGATACGGGTTGAACTACACAGCCATGGGCTGATTGAAGAGGGACATGCGGTGTACCTATTGTACATGTCATGTACCCATACATGGGTTGGAAACCGTGTAATCCAGTTACACATCCAAGTGCTTGGGCGGACTCACACACCATGTGTTCCCCAGTGCACGTCATGAACTAATAGGCGATCTATTTAAGATCTTTTGCTTTCTGTATCTCCTTCTCTAGGACTCATATTTAAGCTTGTGAGTAGCCTATCCTGAGTTTTTTTCCACGTAGAAGATGATGGTGGCCTCGATTTTGGTATATAAGATATGAAGTGGCACACTTCGATCAAGACGCTTGGGTAGCAGTGTAAATTCTTGGACAGTGATCTGGGTGAATCACTGGGTTGACTTTGGGGTTGGTACCCTTCCCCTCGATTTTAGGATGTGGGTCCCCTACCTGCAATAGGGTTACTAAACAATGATCGATAAGAATAATGCTCCTTTTAGAGGTGCTTGACCAATGTTGTAGATCAGTGTGGTTCTTAGAGAGAGAGAGAGAGATGCTGTGATTGGTACTCCCCTGTGGCACCAGGGTGTAGGTTTCCCTACCTTTTTGTTTAGTATAGATTTAACTCCCAACATTTTGGGTGCATGTTATTTTATATTTGGCTAGTTCTTTGAGATGGTATGTGGTTTGGAATAGCCTTGGACTCAAGAGGAACAATAGTGATTTCCCCACTGAGATGCGTCCTTGTGACGTGACCTAAAACCGTGCAGGCGAGTCAGTGCCGACCAAAGTAGATAATATCAAGGTATGGTGATTGAGTTCCTTAGACTTGGGAATTCAGGGAAGATATGTGGGATGCTGGACATCATTTATGGACTTTTAGAACTGTTGGTAATCCCTTAATAGTTTAAGGAGAAGGTTCCTATATCTTTCATAAATACAGATAGTGTTCCCCTTCCGTGTTAGGGCATATGCCCTCCATACTCGTGGGAAGGTAGAGTAGGTACTCCCCTATTGGACCGGGGTGTATTTGGTACTCCCCTGTTGGACTAGGGTGCGGGTCCTCCATATATGACGTATAGAGAGAGTGGGTACTCCCATACCATGTTAGGGTGAAGGTCCTATATCATAGGAGTCGGTATTCCCCTGTTGTTCTAGGATGCAGGTCCTCCATATGTGTTGTTCTGGCAGAGTCAGTATTCCCCTATTCTACCAAGGTGCAGGTCCTCTAGCCACTGATTAGTACTCCCATACCATGTTAGGGTGCAGTTCCTCAAAGAGTAGTACTCCCCTGCCGTGTCAGGGAGCGGGTCCTCTAGCCTGGGGTCAGTACTCCCATACTGTGTCAGGGTGTAGGTCACCCATAATGAATAAGTTGGTAGAGTTAGTACTCCCTTCTCCTACCAGGGCGAGGGTCCTTTAGTCATTGAGTAGTACTCCCCTATCGAGTTAGGGTGTGAGTCCTCAATTTACAAAGTGGTACTCCTCTATCGTACCAAGGTGCAGGTCCTTCATGAGTGGTAATCCCCTATTGGATCAGGGCATGGGTCCTCACTTTCGGAGTAGTACTCCCCCATATCCGAGTAGCTGCGGGGAGCGGGTCCTCCATTGGAGTTGGAGCTCCCTCGACTATGGGATATAGATATGAGAAGCGGTACCCTCCACTTGATGTGAATGGTACCTAGTTAGGAGTTAGTTCTCCCTCGACAGACGGAGGTGTGAGCCACTCCCTATAGGAGCGAAAAAGGTTTCATGGTTTAGATAGGTGATAATACTCCCTCAATTACAGGGCAGTGGAGAGGAACGGGTCCCTCTGTTTCCTCTCGTAGAGAAGATTCACGCAGTGCATGGTGTAGAGTAGTACTTCCTCAATGGTAGGGCAGTGGTGAGGATCATGCCTCTCATTTTTCTTTCTTTAGCCTTGTGCAGGGCGCAGGTTGGCGATGGCAGAACCTCTGGTGCTGGGCACTAGAGCTGGACCGCATAGGTTGTTTCCGATGGAGCACGTTCTCTTAGATGTACCATTCGGAATGGTAGAGATGTTCTCGATGGAGTGTATCTCTTGGAAGGGTTCCATCTGGGATGGCAGAGCTCGTGGAGTGTGTACTCCTAGTTTTGTGTCTACCTTTAGAGCCTCAAATATAATCTTCTTATTGGCTATGAGGTCGGAACCTCATGAGACTTGGAGTTTAATATGAGTATATCTGGGTGATGTTTTTGGGATCCCTTGTGGTGTTGTCACATTCTGGGTTGACACCCCTTGAGGACTGAGTATACTTACCACTTATGTGCCCATACCTTTCCCTCGATTACTCTCCTTCCAAGAGAGGTGAAGATGCACAGGGTATGCCATGTGCTTTTCGTGTTTAACTTCTCGTAGTTGGTTGAGACAACTCCTCTGCTATAGGCATCGAAGACTCGATAAGACGTTCATCTTCTCACTGTGTCGAGCTCCTTGTGTTTGGATGAATTTACTTTCACTATCTTGTTGGGTTGAGCTGTGGGATAGAGTCTTTTCTTTACTCTCATCTTGGGCCTTCTTCTTTTGATTTAGCTGACTAGTCATGTACAACCAAGGATGATTCGAGATGGAGTTTCTCTCTCGATGGGGTTCCCTCTGGCTAGGTTGAGTGGACTGTCGCCTTTCAGTCGCTCCTTTTTTATTTTGGGTTTTTGGGGCGCCTATTGAGTATTTTTATACTCATCCATGCACGGGATTTTCCCGCACATGTCTTGTGTGTTGTCCAGACCATAGGTCTTTCGATGGAGTCCACGAAGGATCCGAGGTAGGCGAAGCTTAGCGAGCTAGACTGATCGAGGTGTTACTGGATCTGGGCTGAGGAGCTTTCCAGTAGTTACTTTTAGCAGCGATCCCCTCCTTCCGAGGAGGCCGGATGCTTTTGCAGTTTTGTTTTGGTGGGCACTTGTTTTTCCCTTTTTTACTTTAGTATTTCTTATGTACTCTAGTTTGAGATAGATGTATGCATGCTTTTCAGTTTCAACTTTTTATATCTCTGCACTGTTGCATTGAGGTGTTTGTAGGTACGTGTGTACAAGTACTTCAGGAAAAGGCCTCTCCGAGTATAGTTATGCCTTCGGCGCTTGTCGCCAACCCCTGACCTATGGGGGCAAGCTTGGGGTAGTCACGGCTCGAGCCTCAGCATGGGTTGGGTCGTGACATAATAAATAGTAAATAATAAATAGTAAATAATAAATAGTAAATAATAAATAGTAAATAATAAATAATAAATAATAAATAATAAATAATAAATAATAAATAATAAATAATAAATAATAAATAATCATTAATAATTAGTAAATAAAAAAAATAAAAAAAATAAAATATAAGTAATGAAAAAATAATAAATTAATTAAAAAATGAATTAATATATGATAAATAAATAATAGATAATTAGTAATAAATTATAAATAAATAAATAATAAATATAAAATGAATATATAATAAACAAGTTTTAAATAATACGTTAATAAAAAATAATAATAAAATAGTAATAAAATAAAATTAAATTTAAAATAAATTAATAATTAATGTATAAACAATAAATAAATAATTAATAAATAATAAAAAAATAAATAATATATAAATAATAAAATAATAACGAAAAATAAATAAATAATAAACAAGTCGTTAATAATAAATTAATAATAAAATAATAATAAATTTGAAATAAATTAATAATTAATGTATAAAAAATAAATAAATAAAAATTAAATAATAAATAAATAATAACTAATAAAAAATAAAAAATAAAAAATAAAAAATAAAAAATAAAAAATAAAAAATAAAAAATAAAAAATAAAAAATAAGTAATATATAATAAATAATAAATAATAAATAATAAATAATAAATAATAAATAATAAATAATAAATAATAAATAATAAATAATAAATAATAAATAATAAATAATAAATAATAAATAATAAATAAATAAATAATAACCAATAAATAACTACTAGATAAATAATAAATAATATGTCAATTATAAATTAATAATAAATAATAATAAAATAATAATAAATAATAAATTAATAATAAATTAATAATAAATTAAAAATAATATGTAATAATAAATAATAAATAATAAATAAATAATAAATATTATTTTAAAAATAATTTAATAATAAAAATTGAATCAATAATTAATAAATCAATAATAAATAAATATTAAAATAATAAAAAATAAATAGTAATTGAATAAATAATAAATAATAAATAGATATAAATATCTATAAATATATATACATATAACAAAATCTACATAAATATATATAAACACTCATTTATGTTACATAAATATATATAAATACATACAAATATATAATTATATATTAATATAAATATATATATAAACACAAGTAAATATAAATATCTCTATATATATTTACACATATAAGATATAAAAATATATAAACATAAATATGCATAAATATTTACAAATGTATATAAATATACACAAATATTCATAAATACATAAATACACACACACACACACATAATAGATAATAAATCACCAAAAGAGGGGAAACCATAATAAGTGCAACACTATCAAATCAATAGGAATGTAAATCAATGGAATAAAATCATAAACAACATAAAAGGAATATGAAGACACTCTTAAATGAAGATGAAATCTCATCAAATGTTCAAAAATTATGATATCCAAACAAAAAATTTAGTTTTGGAGGCCTTATGAGCCTCTTTTGACCTCAAAAAATAGTTACGAAGGCGCCCCTAAGTCAAAATGGCATATATCTCATTAGATGCTCTAATTTGATATGTGGTAGAGCCCAAATGGATACTCGGATCAAAAGTTATGGCCGTTTGAAGTTGAAATTCGATTTCCAACTTTTCTTAAAACTATAATAAATTTTATTCTTTTAATTATTACAAAATTATTATCTAATTTGAATTTAGTTCATTTCATAAGATTTGATTTGACTGGTTGTGGAACTAAAACAGACTCTCGAATCAAAATTTAAGGTTATTTGATGATGAAGTATGATTTTCAACTTATTCAAGAATTATTTTAAGTTTCAAATTATCATCAACTAATAATTATAAATATTTATTAATTAAAAAAATACAATTAATTAAAATTGTAAATAATAAAAAACATACGATAGTAAATAGTAAATAGTAAACAATAAATCATAATTAAATATTTTATATTTTATATTTTTTCTCTTTAATTTAGAGGAGGTTTTTTAAAAACCGTAGCTAAAAAACCTCCATGAAATACATTTTTTGCTATAGTGACACCACATAGGCAATTCATAATCCATATAGCTAATTTTTAATTCATGTCGCCATTTTGAAATCCACATAGCTGATTTTCTAAAATTAGTTAACCTCTGCATTTCAACCATATATTGAGATTAAGAACTCCAAACTGAGTGGTTCTTTTTTTGTTGGAGATATAAAAAAATTATCTACATTTAATTAGAAGTAATTAACTTATGAATCAATATATATCATATATGATATTAGGTTATAAGTTACTATATGTTTTAGGATAATTTCTGTAGTTTTTTAGAACTGTTTTGATTAAGTTTTTAATCATAAATTGAGCTATAGATGTCTGATTAAGATGATTATTATTAATTTAAAAGGATAATAAAAATTTATAAATATAATTAAAAAAGAAAAAAAAGATGATTCTACCATTTATTATGTCTATTTTATGTACGAAACATTTTAAGTCAACCTGTTTTTAGTTTTCAGGAACCCCCCTACATAAATCACCTACGTGATGAATTCGCTTATGTGAACCCCTTACATGGCTACCTTACATAGATTCACCTATTTGGTCAATTATCTTATGTATAGAAAAACTCATATGTTAAATTTTCCTATGTGAATTTGCCTATGTAGTTTAATTAAAATTCTATAGGTTGTTCTATAATCTGAAAAAATGCTCTATTTTACGTAATGCTTCATATTTCGATTTTATACATGTTTATTTTAAATACTATAATTATTCTAATGAATTTATAAATTCATATTAATTATTTAGAACCAATACGGAGTGTTTTCAATTATTTTAAATATGTTTTCATGAAGATCAAATGCTATTCTATTTTCACACATGAAACTTACACCTTGAAACTCAAAAATCATTTTTATTATTTTATATTATTTTCTTTGATTTTATTGTTTATAAATTAATATTAATTGATAATAAATTAATTTAAAATTGTTTTAA
Source organism: Viscum album (assembly GCA_963277665.1). Lineage (NCBI taxonomy): Eukaryota > Viridiplantae > Streptophyta > Magnoliopsida > Santalales > Viscaceae > Viscum > Viscum album. Next base: position 509,582,195 of record OY728136.1, on the reverse strand, counting down.
TTTATTTAATTAGGTTTTATTAATCTTTTACATTCTCTGCATGTTTATTACTTGTTTTAAAATGAATGTTTTTGAATTTCATATTTCAAATTTAAACTTACTATTTTCATGGGATCTTTCTTTGAACTATTATTATAGAGACTGTTTAAATTATTTAATGGTTGATTTTAAATTTTTTTGAATTATTATTTATTATTTTGAATACTAGACATGAGTTGAGAGATAATTATACAATGATAATATCCTTTTCTCTCTCTCTGATAATCCAATATTATTATTTTTGAATTTCAAATGTTTCTAACCATTTTCACAAGATATTTTTAGATATTATAGATTTAAAAAATATATTTAAAGGACTCGAGGATTCTTATAAGAGAGACACCGGTTGAAAATGATAATAGAGGATCTCATACATGTTAGGTCAGATAGGGTAATGGCAGATGGTCTAGAGGGGGGGTGAATAGACCAAATTAAAAAATTTAAATAAATAAATTGATTAATTAAATTTATTATCAAAGTTAATTTTTAAAGTTAACAAGAGAAGAAAAATTAAATAACACAAGGATTTTTTTATAATAGTTCTGTCCAAAGTGGACATACTCTACTGTTATACCTATATACTCAGCGAGAGATACGAGTGCACTAAAAATGATTTTTAAGGGGAAATCATAACCCAATTACAAAATCCTTTTCTAGCGAAGGGATAACCACGACACTAACTTTTGTATGGGGAGTCACAACCCTTATAACATGAATTTAAACACTAGGAGTCACAACCCAAATATCCTGACTTTAGAATCTGGGAGTCACAACCTGAGAAAAAATAATAATAGATAATGGTTTTGTGTGAAAAATAATAAACAGAAAAATAGAGTGCGTGTGAGAGATGAAAAATAGTGTTATATACTTAGAAACCCGAAAAGAGAAGATAAACAATGAAAGCACTAGTACTGGTTGTTGAGGATTAGATCGACTCATCTTATCAAGGCAGCAGAAGTCGAAGTAGAAGAAATTCATCCCTTGAGAGATTGTGCAGATGATGAAATAGAGCGTCGTAGGACGTTGCAAATACACAAAAAGTTCAAAGTTCACAACACTTTCTCTTTAAAAAATATAGTATCAAATATGTTAACGCGTGTCCTGTTATTTTACTACTATTTTCACTAATCTTCAAGAGAAAAAGAAATATATATATATATATATATAGAATAGATATTCAGTAGTTATAGTACCTATTCTTCCTTTGGATATTCAAAATAAATTGAGTCAAGACCGTTCATAAATATCTCTACAAAAATCACACCACCATTGCCACTTTATTCCTGTAGAATAAATATTGAATAAAATAATTTAAAATAATTTGAATAAGTCCTTCGATAAAATCTCCAGAAGAAAAGAAGCATTCAATGATTTAAAACACCTGTTTAAATCCATTCAAGACTATTTAAATTTAATCAAAACAGTTCTAGATAACTAACAGCACAAACCGAATGTAAATTCAAAAATTTGAATTTAAATTTGAAACCTACGACTTTATTGGAAAAATATGTTGAAATAATTTATTAAATATTCTCTTTAAATATTTCAATAAAAACATTAAAAACACTTTGATCATAATCCTTAGATTTAATGAGAAATTATCCAACAGAAAAATATTTGAAAATAATATATATATATGCAACAAATCAATTTTCAAAAAAAAACAAACAAAATGATAGTAAAAAAGTATGGAATGAACAGTAATGTAGGGAATGAACATTAATGCAGCGTAGGGTATGAATAGTAACATAGGGAATAAACAGTAACATAGTATAGGGTATGAATAATGACGTAGGGTTTCCAAACCATACTTTGTAGAAATGAACAATAACATAGCGTAGGGTATGAACATTAATGTAGGGTTTCCAAACCATACTTTGCAGAAATGAATAGTAACGTAGCATAGGGTATGAATAGTAACATAGCGTAGGGTATGAATAGTAACGTAGGGTTGCTGAACCATACATTTTTGGAAATGAATAGCAACGTAACGTAGGGTATGAACAATAATGTAGGGTTTCTAAACCATACTTTGTAGAAATGAACAACAATGTAACATAGGGTATGAACAATAACGTAGTATAGGGTCTGAACAATAATGTAGTGTAGGGTATGAATAGTAATTCAGGGTTTACGAACCATACTTTACACTATTTCAAAAGTAGGGTTGCCCATACTTTGTGAAAAAATGGACAACATACTTTAACAAACTTCAATGAATTTTTAAAGTCTTTAAACAATAGATTCAGACTTTGGTAAAATAGTCTTATTTGTAGAAAAACTTATTAGCTCTCCAAAAAATAAAGAATAAAATAAATCAGATATTCACTACTCCAAATATCATAAAAAAAATGAGTAACAACATTCTGAAAAAATTGCAGTTATGAAAAATCAAAGAAGAACTTCAGATAATTTATTCACCATCCAAAAGACCTTTTTAGACTTTTATGTAAACTAATGAAATCAATATAAACATGTTAGATTTCTAAAAAAATAAGTTTCATACAAATATGATATTTTTAAAATTTTTAGTAAAATGAATATAGAAACTTTTTAAAACTACAGACTGTAGAATCTCTAAAACTACAGCAGAAAGTTCATTGATTTTTTAGAGTGCTAAAAAATCATTTTTTGACTTCCTAATAAACCAATGAAGTTTAGATAAATCTATTATCTATCCAACATGATAATAATCACACAAATAAAAAAAATATGGATTGATATATCATCAAAATATAGATGAAAATTAATCAAACAAAATCATATGTAATCAAACAAAAGAAAAACAAGCACAAGAAAAAACAATCTCCCCCTTTTGTTTTCTTAAAAAAACAAAACATTTAAACCAATTAAAACCAATTTTTTAAAACAATTAAAACCAATTCATTTTCTCCAAAAAAAATATTTTAAAACAAATAAAAATAATTTATTTTTCCCCTAAAACCAATGTTTTAAAATAATTAAAACCAATTTATTTCTCCCCCTTATTGTAAATAAACAAAAAGTGAAAACAAAATCCCCATAAAAAAATGCAGTAATAAAAAATTAAAATTCCAATATACCAAATTCAAATTTAATTTTTTCAACTAGAGAAGAGTCTAAAGGATTTGTAAAAATATATGTTATCTAATTTTTAGAAGGTATAAATTCTAAAACAATATCACCCTTGTTCACGTGATCTCTAATAAAATTAAATCTAATATCAATATGTTTTTTTATATAATGATGTAAAGGGTTTTTAGAAATAAAAATTTCAAAAGTATTATCACAATAAATAGAAAGTTTATAAATTGAAACACCAAAATCACACAATATTTTCTTAATCTATAAACTTTGAGCACAACTACTAGCAGCAGAGATATACTCAGCTTCTACAGTAGATAAAACAACCGATAGTTGTTTCTTAGAGAACCATGCAATTAATTTTTTTCTCAAAAAATGAAACATACTTGATGTGATTTTTTGATAAATTCTACATCCTATAAAATCATAATCAAAATAAGATGTTAAATCAAAAAATTTATATTTTGGAAAAAATAAAATAGAATCAATTGTTCCTTTAACATATCTAATTATTCTTTTTACAGCTTTAATATGAATTTATTTAGTATCATCTTAAAATTTAGCATATAAACAAACACTAAAAATGATTTCAGGTCAAGATGTAGTTAAATATAGAAAGATACCTATCATGACTCTAAACTTTAAAATGAATAGATTTACCAGAATCATCAATATCTAATTTACAATTAGTATCCATAAAAGTTTTCATAGATTTAGATGAATCAAGACTAAATCTTTTAACTAACTCTTTAGCATACTTAGATTGATTAATAAAAATTCCATCTTTTCTTTGAAAAATTTGTAGTCTAAGAAATAACTTTAATTCTCCTATTAAACTCATTTCAAACTCAAAAGACATCAAAGTAAAAAAATCATTACAGAGTATTTCACTAGATGATCCAAAAACTATATCATCAACATAAATTTGTACAATTAAAATATCATTAGTGGTTCTTTTAATAAAAATATTTGGATCAACATAGCCTTTATTAAAACCATTATTTAACAAAAATATGGAAAGTCTTTTATACCAAGCACGAGGTGCTTGTTTGAGACCATATAAAGCTTTAGATAATTTAAAAACATGGTTAGGAAAATTTTCACTTTCAAAACCAGGGGTTGATAAACATAAACTTCTCCAGCTATAAAACCATGTAAGAAATCACTTTTTACATCCATTTGATATAATTTAAAACCTTGAAAACAAGAAAAAGACAACAAAATTCTAATTGCCTATAACCTAGTAATTGGTGAAAATGAATCTTCAAAGTATATACCTTCTTCTTGAGAGTATCTTTGAGAAAAAAGTCTAGATTTTTTTTGACAATCTGTCTAGATTCATTCATCTTGTTTCTAAAGATCCACTTAGTTCCAATCACCTGCTTATCCTCAGGTAATTATACTAAAGTCCAAACATTATTTCTAACAAACCGATTTAATTCTTCTTTAATAACAACAATCTAGTTTGCATCTTTTAAAGAATCATTAACATTAAAAGGAACAAAATCAGAAATAAAAGTGGAATTGGCACAAAAATTTAAAACATAATTTCTATTTTTAACACCAGAATCAACATTTCCAATTACATTTTCAATAGGATTATTTTTATGAATCTTCCAAGATTTTGGATCAGGTTTAGAAGGATTATTCTCCCCCTTAATTGATTCATTCTTATCTTGTGGAATTTATTAACTGAAATTAAAATCTCTAAACTTATCATAAAAACAATAGAATTAGAGTTTAATTTAACATTATTTTAATCAAACATAACACGAACATATTTTTAAATAATCAAAGTTATTTTATTATAAACTCTATAAGATTTAATATTATTAGAATAACCAAAAAAAATACCTTCATCATTCTTAGAATCAAATTTATCTAAATTATCCTTTGAATTTAAAATAAAAACTTTACAACCAAAAAATCTAAAGTAACCAACCATAGGATTTTTTTAAATAATTTATATGAAGTTTTCCTTAACAAAGGTCTAATAAGAATTCTATTTAAAATATAAGAAGCAGAAAAAATAGCCTCATCCCAAAAATATCTAGGCAAATTATATTCACCTAATATAGTTCGATCCATTTCAATAAGAGTTATATTTTTCCATTCTACAACACCATTTTTTTGTGGTGTTCCAGGAGTAGAAAAATTATGATAATAGCCATTCTTTTAACAAATTTTTTTAAAATATAAATTATGAAATTCACCTCCTTTATCAATATGAATAGAAATAATCATATAAACTTTTTTATTTTGAACTAATTTACAAAAAAACAGTAAATCTAGATAAATTATCATTTTTATGAGTAAGAAAGTGTTCCCAAGTAAATATACTATAATCATCAACAATAACTAATGTATATTTATTTCCACCAAGATTGGAAATTTGAGTGGGACCAAATAAATCAAGACGTACTAACTATAAAGGTCTATTAGTACTTATTTTATTGATGGGTCTAAAAGAAATTTTTGTGTTGCTTCCCTTTCATGCAAGCATAAAAAACATTAAGATGATATTTTTTCAAGGAAGGAAGTTGTAACATGTTCTCATTTTTTGAGAACTTATGCAGAATTCTAAAATTGACATGACCTAAACTCCAATGCTAAAGTATGCTTCCATTTTTTATAGCATTCAAACACTTTACATGTTGAATAGTTAGTTCAGAAAAATCAATAATATAAATATTATCTTTTCTATTAGCATAAAATAATAAAGAATCATCTTTAAAAACTAAACATTTATCATTTTGAAATTTAACTTCAATTTCATCATCACATAATTGAGATATAATAATTAAATTATTCTTTAAACCTTCAATATATAAAACTTTAGAAATAAAAGTAGATTTTTCAATACCAACTTTACCAAAACCTTTTACTTTGCCTTTGAAATTATATCCAAAAGTAACAGTGCCTCCATCACATGTGTTATAAGTGGTAAAACTTGATGGGTCTATTTTCATATGTCTAGATCATACACTGTTCATATACCATATGCCATTCTCAAGAAATACAAGTCATTTTTCCTACAAAAATAAATTACTTGACAATTTTGGTACCCAAGATACTTTGGGTCCAATAGGATTAATTAAAAATTTTGTAGGTACCCATAAAAAAATTAAAATGTATTGCAAGGTACTCTAGATAATAAATATTTATAAATATTGGTTTTTGTAAATCCCAAAGATTGTTTAAATCTAAGGGAACAATCATTTGCATAATGACCTTTCATGCCACATTTAAAATAAGTAACAGTTTAAGTACAACCATTTTTACTTTTAATAAAATGAGTTTTATACATTTGGGGTAATCTCCTGTCATATCCAAAACCATATTTATTTTTATTAGTTTTAGATAAATACATCATATCATGATATTTTTCACGACCTTGAATAAAAGAATATAAACTTTGTTTAAGACATTCAACTTCCTTTTTCAAAATTTCATTCAAATCTTGAGCAGATGTCAAATTTTCATAAACTTTTAAATGAGAATTAGATGTAGTGTTACTTAGTTTTTAATTCTACTTTATAAGTATTTTATTTCTAGAAACAAGTTTCTCATTATTTTCTTTAAGTTTATTATATAATTCAATAGATTTGAAAATATATTTTCTTAATATTTCAATTTATTTATTTAATTGAAAAACATTGGGGTTTTCAGAATCACATTCAAAATGAGAACATTGAGAATAAAAATAAAAATTACTAACCTTATCCAATGACACCATGAAGCACAAGTTAGCATTTTCTTTTTCATTTCTAGATTGTTTACTTAAATTAGATTCTTCTATATAACTACAACTAGTGGTCAACACCTTTTTGTCCTTATTTTTGTATTTATCTTTATTCTTTAGTTTATGGCAATCAAGTTTGATACTCCATTTCTTCATAAAATCATAACAACTTACATATGAAGAATTATAATTTGTATCACCTTTCTTATCTCCCTTATATTTTTATTTTTGAGGGTTTCTTCTAAACCAATTCTTGAATCCTTTCTTTTTCATTCTTTTGTAAACTTCAGCCATAATCCGATCCATATATTCATTTTCAAAATCCTGTAGATCAGAATCAGAAGAGTCAGTAGAAACAACATTCATAGATTTAAAAGCTACACCTTTTATTTTCTTTGTCTCCTCATCAGCTATGTTCTTTAGTTCTAGTTAATATTGGAGTAGTAATCCAATCAATTCATCAAGTGTGTACTCTTTAAAATTCTTACTTTCATCAATGGAAACCTTTTTTGCATGCCATTTCTTTAGTAAGGCTCATAGGTCTCTTTCAACAAGTTCTAGGTTTTCCAGAGCTTCTCTAAGTGAATTCATTAAATTCACAATGCTTGTGAATCTGTGGAACATTTGATTTACTATTTCATCTTCATCCATCTTTAAGTCTTGATACTCAGCACGAAGCATTCCAATTTTGGTTCGAATTAATTTTTTAGATCCAATGTGAGTGACTTGTAGAATATTTCAAATTTCATGAGCTATATTAAAAGCAAACACATGAATAAAAACACTTATTTTAATAGCATAATGTAAAATATTAACAACTTTTTAATTTAAAACATATCTAGTAGCATAAATTATGGTAAGAGTCTGGGTCAGCTTCAGGAAGTGTATACTATTTTGATATGATAGACCAGTGCTCAATGATCAACTGTTTGAGGTAAGCCTCCATTAGGGATCGCTAGTAGCCATAATTGTTGACATCAAAGTGTGGTGACTTTTGAGGATCCAAGCATCATTTAGGTTCAAACCTTCCATCTTATTATATCTTTATACTTAGACTATTAGTTCTAGGAATAGGTTAGCACAGTTAAAATATTAAAGAAGACTCTATAAAAGGGTTGGATAAATTCTATAAGGATCCACCAATGATACCAAAGTTTGGTACTGAGAAAGATAATGATATAGCTAAACTATTCTTAAGAAGGTTACCCTATGATACCAATTGTTAGGTATCAGTAGGAGAACAAAAAAACTAATTAATTCTAAAGAAGATAACCCTTTGATACCAATTGTTAGATTAGATAGGGTAATAACAGATGGTCTAGGGGGGGTGAATAGACCAGATTAAAAAATATAAACAAATAAATTGATTAATTAAATTAATTATCTAAGTTAATTATTAAGGTTAATTAGTAGTGGAAAAATTAAATAACACAAGGTTATTTTTTATAGTAGTTCGGTCCAAAGTGGGCCTACTCTACTCTTATACCTCTCTACTCAGTGAGAGATACGAGCGCACTAAAAATAATTTTTAAGGGTGAATCATAAACCAATTAAAAAATCCCTTTCTAGTGGAGGGATAACCATACCATTGACTTTTGTATGAGGAGTCACAACACTTACAACCTGACTTTAGACATTGGGAGTCACAACCTGAATATACTGACTTTATAATCCTAGAGTCATAACCTGAAGATCTTGGCATTAGAATCCAGGAGTCAAAACCTAAGGAAAAAGAATAAAAAATATTTATTTAATGTGTAAAAGAATAAATAGAAAAATAGAGTGTGTGTGAGAGATAATAAATAGTATTACAGACTCAGAAACCAGACAAGAGAAGAAAAATAATGAAAGCATTGGTACTTGTTGTTTAAAATTAGATTGGATAGTCTCGTCAAGGAAAAAAAATTCAAAGAATAATAAATTCAGCCCTTGAGAGATTGTGTAGATGATGAAATAGAGTGTCGTAGGAAGTTTCAAATGCACAATAGGTTCAAAGTTCATAGCACTTTATCTTTGAAAAAACAGAGTATCAAATATGTTAATGCGTGTCATTCTATTGTACTACTATTTTCACTAATCTGTAAGATATAAAGAAAGATATATATAGAATAGATATTAAGTAGTTACAACATCTTCGCTTCCTTTGGATATTCAAAATAAATTGATTCAAGAGCGTTCATAAATATCACCCCAAAAATCGTAGCATTGTTGCCTCTTTATTCTTGTATAATAAATATTAAATAAAAGAATTTAAAATAATTTGAATAAGCCCTCTGATAAAATATCCAGAATAAAAGAAGCATTAAATGATTTAAAACACCCTTTTAAATCCATTCAATACTATTTGAATTTAGTCAAAATAGTTCCAGAAAACTAGCAGCACAAACCGAATGTAAATTAAAAAATTTGAATTTAAACGTAAAACCTCTGACTTTATTAGAAAAAGAATTTGAAAGAATTTATTAATTTTCTTCTTTAAATATTTCACCAAAACATTAAAAACTCTTTGATCATAATCCTTATATTTAATGAGAAATTATTCAGTAGAAAATCATTGAAAATAATCCATATATATATATACAACAAATCAATTTTTAGCAAAAACACACAAAAAAACAATAGAAAAGTAGGGAATAAACAGTAATGTAAGGAATGGACAATAATGTAGCATAGGGTATGAATAGTAATGTAGGTAATGAACAATAATGCAATGTAGGGTATGAATAATAATATAGGGTTTCCAAACCATACTTTGCAGAAATGAATAGTAACACAACGTAGGTTATGAATAGTAACGTGGGGTTTCCAAACCATACATTGTAGAAATGAATAGTAACATAGCATAGGGTATGAATAGTAACTTAGCATAGAATATAAATAGTGATGTAGGGTTACTGAACCATACTTTTCAGAAATGTACAGTAATGTACCATAAGGTATGAACAATAATGCAGAGTAGGGTATGAACATTAACGAAGGGTTTCTGAACCATACTTTACGGAAATTAATTGTAAAGTAACATAGGGTATGATAAGTAACATAACATAGGGTATGAACAGTAATGTAGGGTTTCTGAACCATAATTTTCACTATTTAAAAAGTAGGGTTGCCCATACTTTTTGAAAAACTGGACAACATACTTTAACAAAATTCAATAAATTTTTAAAGGATTTAAACAACAAACTCAGACTTTGGTAAAAAAGACTTATTTGTAAAAAAATTTATTATATTTCCAACTAATCAAGAATTAAATAAATCAGATATCTACTACTCCAAATATTATAAAAAATAGAAGCAACAACACTCTAGAAAAACTGCAGTTTTGAAAAATCAAAGAATAACTTCATACAATTTATTCACCATCCAAATGACATTTTTAGACTTTGATGTAAACTAATGAAATTAATATAAAAATGCAGTCTTTATAAAAAAATCAATTTTTATGCAAATCCTATATCTGTAGAAGTTTCAGTAAAATAAATTCAGAAACGTTTTAAAACTACAGACTGTAGAATCTGTAAAATTGCAGCAGAAACTTCATTGAATTTTTACAGTACTAAAAAATAATTTTTAGACCTACTAATAAACTAATTAAGTTTAGATAAATCTCTTATCTATCCAAAATTATAAGAACCACAAAAATCCCAACACTGTGTATTGATATATCATCAAAATATAGAGAAAAATTAATCAAATAAAATCATAAGCAATAAAATAAAATAATATGTAACCAAACAAAATAAAAACAAGCACAATAAAAAACAATACGTTCATACTCTTATGAAAATAAAGTGATCATGTAAACACTGTTTAAATATTTTGTGAATAACTCTCAAGGGATGAATAATTCTTCTTTTACTTCCGTATCACCTTAAATAATTGAGTTTTACCTTTGTTGGAATGCTTGGAGTACTCTGTCTACATCATTCAAAAGGTCATGTATCAACTGTTTCATCACCAAAAATCATTATACTTCTATCCAGTTATAATATTTGTTCTATATTTTTATATAGGTAGAGGTATATAGTTAATAATTTCTCATAGAGGTTATACTACCCCTAAAAGGTATTTTTTTGGTTATACTTACCTGACCAAAAGGAAGAACACTTAGGTTGGGGATGCTCCTTGTAGAAATCTTGGGTTTCTGTCTGCTCTCACAAAAGTCTATGTGTTTTTAGGTTTGGGTTTTCTCCTCACAAAGTCATGGGTTGGAATTTTTCCTGTTGTAAATACTAGTTTTATATTGCTCTCGGGTAAAATTATCTATCTATGTCTTTCATAGTGGGTGCAATACTCTATCAGCTATGGTGTGAAGAGTAGAGTAGGATTGTTTAGATCTGAGCAACTTTAAAAATTATTTTTGTTCTTATATTTATTTTTTTACATACACTCTTAACACATCCAATATTCTTATTCTTTTAATAAATATTTATTTGATAATTCTAAACCACAAAATTATGTAATTATTTTTATTAACTCCGATAATTTTAATAAAGTTATATTCACCCCTTCCATACCTTCTTCCATAAACATATCCGACCTAAAAACTGGTATCAGTGGGTGAACCTTCTTAAGGTTTTCTTAGCTTTGTTATTCTTTTTCAAGATACCAACACTTTCTATCTAAGGTATATTCTTTTAGGAACCTTATGTTCTAATTTTTTGTATTTTTATTTATATAATCAATTGTTATTACAAGTTAACCTTAAAAGGATTGTTTTTAAACTTCGTTTATATTTCTATGATTATTTGAGTTAACTTGTATCCTATTCCTTAACAAGACTAAGTAAAGATATATTTGAGTGATAAAAACTCAAGAGATTGAATTACCAAATCAGTTGAGACCACCACATTTCAATCGAAGTGATTACGAATATTGGAAAGAAATAATGGAGGTATTTTAAAAAAAATATAGATATTGAATAATGGACCATCATGGATAGACCTTATAAAATACTTGAAGTAGAACTTAGAAATTTAACCATAAATTATGAAAAATATGTTTTAAACTATAAAGTCACAAATTATATTTATTTATCTATAAGTAGAAGTGTTTATAGTCATATATCTTCTTGTAAAATTTCTTCTGACATTTAGTGGACTTTAAAAGTCACTCATCAAGGAACTAAAAAATTGCATAGAACCAAGAATTTCATTTATAGGGATGAATTCTAATAATTTAGATTTTTTGATCATGAAAGTGTGAATAATATGTTTAATAGATTCAAAAAATCATCAACAACATGCCTACACTTGGTGAAACCATAAATAATGAAGTGTTGATTGGAAGGATACTTTGAGCCTTACCAAATAAGTGGAATTCAAAGAATGTATCCATCGAAGAAAATAAAGATTTTGCAGAGTAATCTATAGGTGAGATGATTGGATCTCTATTAAAATATGAACTTTAATTGAAGAACAATGATATTGAATCATATATAAAAATAAAGGGAGTTTATTTTAAAACTAAATATGTTTCTACTTAATCTTATAATGATTCCTTAGATTCTTCTATCTTAAAGAAGGATGATTATAAGGACCCAACATTAAATATTACATATTATTGGGATTTTAAGATGGACATATCTTTCTTTTATCAAATATATTTTAGGTTTATATTTTTAGAGAATTAGGTCATAAATATTACATACGTAACCCATAAATTACAAGGTTTACACTTCTACTTAGTATCCATTTGTCCCACAATATAAAATATTTAAAATAAAACATGTTTTCTTTTTATGAAAAATTATTATGACTTTCAACTTGGATTCTTATTTTCCCTTACCCATTCTTAAAACCTATAAAAAATATTTTGAAAACATGGGTTGAGTAAAAAAATCTCAATAAGATACATAAAAAGAATAAAACCGTTAGTCTGGTGAAAAAAATGAAAACATATTTAAAAACATTTTCTTAAAAACATACCTTTTTAACCATAATATCATCATTTTTCCTTTAAAAATATAAATATCATACCTTTTGAAATCCAAATATTTCCATGAAAATTCATTAGAAATAATAGAAAATTCATGCAGGTGCCTTGAGACATCATCATCTTAAAACTCTTACAAAACCCTTACAATTGTAATAACCATACCACCGACTTCCAATATAATTATCTGAAGAACATAATCATTACCCAATACATTGGAGTGCTATCTGGGTGACCCCATTATATAATCTATATCAGGATCACCCATGAGCTATAATATACCTCATCCCATAGTATAAATAATTTCCAAGGACTATATTATGAATAAAACCCCTAAAATACTCTTTTAAACCCGTATGAAAAATAATTTTGGATATCAAAATACCCTTTCCATTTAAAAACCAATTTCAATAAAAAAATACATAGAAAAAGGGAAAGAGATTTTTTCTTTGAATAAAACATGAAAGCTTATAAAGGAATCTAAACATCAAATAATGGTTATAATGGTTAGAAAATTCATTTTCACCGTATAAATTAAAATGGAACATTCCTTTTTGTCTTTTTGTAAAGAAAATAATTTTTTTTGTAAAAATATTCCTTTTGAAAAACTTTGAATTAAAGTAAAAATTGATATAAAAATATACTTTAAAAATAATTTATATCCATATAAAAACATCCATAAAATAATTTAAAAATATGGACATCGAATAAAAAAGTGAGTTTTAAAGGAAAAATTATTTAAAGACCTGGAAATACATGTATTTTTTTTAATTATATGGAATTATTCCGAGTTTGCGGTTTTTTAAGGAACATAATTCTGAGGCCCGTAGTGCCCAGAATGTTTTTTTTCAAAGTTTATGGGTACGTTTAGTGAACTTAAGAGTGGGTTTTGGTAACTTTAGAACCGATGCTTGGAATTGAAATCTGAGGGCACCATTGAACTCGCAACGCTGGTGATTGGTTAAGGTGACCTTCGCCTTAGTTGTGTTTGGTTGTGAACAAAAGTTGGTTTTCCAACCTTTCGTAGAGGATAAAGAAAAAAGTGGAATAAAATAAAAATTGTTTAAACTTAAATTTTATTTTATTAAAACCTTTTTTAATTAAAGTGGGGTCCACCTGAACTAAACCCCCACTTTAATTCTTGCCACCCCCCCTCTCATTAAATGAAGTGATTAGGGGGAGACTCCTCAAATTCAAGTGTTTGTTCCCCTCCTTTGGGAGTTGTGGGAATTGGTGCTTTGGATATTGGAGGAAACCATGGAGGAAGAACTCTCTTTCCACCAATGAATAAATTCCACTGCTTCTTCGATCTCCTTCCGGAATAAGGGAGGAAGCGCCGTCCTTGAAGAACGCCGATGACGTCGTCCTCGACTTCTTCATCTTCTTCCCCAACGTCAACGAATACAAGGTAGGGGTTCAAGCTTTGTTAATTGTTTCTTGTTCTTCATTTTCCTTCGTGGATTAAGATTCGAAGCCGCATGATATCACTCTAACATGGAGGGTGCGAGATGAACGAACACGGCCCGACCCCTCTGCCTTGTTTTGTGGATTTTGACGCTAATCATGGCATGAGTTCGGGTTGAGTGAATTTCGTCAACGATGGTCATGGATCGAAGGTGACGTCCCGAGGAGTGCGCGACTACTTCTAGAATGAGAACCGGGCCACCAGAACTCGTCCGGTGACCTGCGGAAGGTTCGCCGGCGGTCGGAACCGGCGAACGTCACCGGTAGAACGAAGGGAAGGGTGTCCAGCACTCCGTCCGGCTGTATGGACGGCAGCGGCGCAACCATGCCGTCGGAGGAGTGGGCCACGACCGACGGGCCGTAGTGGTGCAGCGGTGGCCGGCGTAGGGCTGGCCGTGAATAAAACTAGCGGCTTGGGCCACTGGGTTGCCGGGGAAGGCGCGGCGCAGCGCGCGTCGTGCGGAGGAGTGAGGGGCGGCGGCCTTGGCTGCGACGATGGAGGATGGGTGGCCGACAAAGCCGACCACTGGAGGAGGCATGGTGCAACCACGCCGCATGGGAGGCGGCTGACCACTCGGCCAGCCAAGAACAGCGGGACCTGCTGTGTGGGTCCTGCGTGACACATATCGGCGTGACGTGGCGCCATATTTGTACCGCCTGAACGACTAAGCCGTTTGAGACTCCAAGGGGCGCGACCTTTCCCCTGGACGCGGCTAGGGAAAACCCCACGGGGGCCACCAGCCGCGGGCCTCGCATGGGCCGAGCCCAGCGCGGTCCGGGCCCATGGGCCGGACCAAGCGCGGGCTGGACCCAGTGTGAGACGGACTCATTGTGGGCCAGACCAAGCACGGACCGGACGCAGCGCGGGCCGACAGCCCCCACGGGCCGGGCCGGACCCGCGGGCCGGGTCGGCCCCCAGACCCGCTTTGACCCATTTCCACTCTTTTTCCCGTAGCTTGAGATACGAGTTTCCGATTGACGAACCGTCTACGGTGACAGAAACCTTAGAGGGAGACGGTTATTTTGGTATACCCCACTTGGTGTTTGGACATAGTTGGGGTATGTCCAGGTTGGATCGAACTTAAATCCAACTGCGCCCTCGGAACGGAAATGCCAATAACTCTCTGAACGGGCGTCTGATTGACGCGCAGTCTATTTCGTTGGATTTATTATGATAAGACAGATCTTCTAGAAACATAAAATTGGGAATTAATGGAAATTGATATATCAACACCTGGCTTGAGGAGCGGACCCTCTTGGAATCAAGTGTGCTTTGCGCAAGAACCCTATGGCTGGCTGCTTTGTGATAAAGGGGTCCTACGTGGACTGACTAATGTTCCAGGATCCTACGTGGGTTTGAAAGCTCTGACTACTGTTCCAGGATCCTACGTGGGTTCGAAATCTCCAACTACTATTCCAAGATTCTACGTGGGTTCGACAACTCTGATTACTGTTCCAGGATCCTACGTGGGTTCGACAACTTTTATTATTGTACCAGGATCCTATGTGGGTTCGACATGGTAGATGATTCAGTGGCTACATCTAATCATCTCTATCTCACTACATAAGTTGTATACCTGTGTGAGCTAAGCCTTAACTCTCTGTTGCTACCAACGAGTTATTTTCTTCCTTTGTGGAACGGGTTATGCTTGGGCTCAAGTGTTGGAGCCGGATTGTATTTGAATTACTTAGGTATATGTATGGGAATATACCTAAGTAGGGTTGGATGATACTTTGTGATTGTATCCTTACTATTGTGGTTTATCCTTAGTGGATTCTGGGAGACCTTCGGGGGTCTCAGGGTCCCTATTGAGTATCGTTATACTCACCCCTGCACGGGCTTCGCCTGCACCTTATTGTGTCCTGTGCAGATGAAGGACAATAGTGATCAAGGATGAGAGAGACGGACGGGTGGCTTCTCGGAGCTGGACTTAGATGGGACATACCTCAGGGACGACTTGATCAAGATATGTACCTACCCTTCAGGTAGGATTTTCTGGTGAACGATCTAGGAGTTGTATTTCCTTTTTCCTATACTTGTACTTCAGTTGGGTTTATATAATGGATCATTTACTTTCAACACTCTTATACTATATTAGTACTTTTTGGTTATCTCTGGTTGCGTACAGTTTGTGTGAGTTATAGGTTTAAAGGAAATGCCTTCCCTTTTCTCTGAGATATGCCTTTTGGTGCTAGTCGCCAGCCCCTGGCCTAAGGAAGACAGGCTTGGGGTAGTCACGGCATGGTCCCCGAGGACGGGTTGTGAAAAATTGGTATCAGAGGAGTTGGTTCTACCGTAGAACATTGGACTATGATCTTTTAACATCAACAGTGTTAAGTGTTTTGGGTGTGGTTATCAGTTTAGGGGAACTGGTGTTGGTGCGGTGGCCGACGTATCCATACACTAGGACTCTGAATTCTGATTTCCAACTCAGTGCACGAAAACACTGATTGTGTGTGTGTTTCATTTGAAAAGTTTTCTTTGTGATATCTTTGAGTCAGCTCACCAGGTATAACTTATTGACCGTGGCACACCTATTTCTTTTCAGGATGGCCCCATGTAGAGATCCAACCAGGGTTCCAGGCTTTGTATGAGATGGCAGCCCACCGAGCGATGAGGCCTCGGTGTAGGGCCCTATCACAGTGGAGGCACCAACGGTACCACTTCCCTTTGGGACACTGATGCCACCAGCCCCAGCAACAGAGAGTGAACGCCGCCTGAGCGCGTTTCACGAGTTCCAGCGCTAGAGGCCGCCCAAGTTCAGGGGTGAGACGGATCCGCAGGCATCCGAGGATTGGCTGGAGGCTATGGTGAGAGTCTTCAGACTGATAGAGACACCAGCCGACCTTATGGTGATTCTTTCCGCAAGTCTCCTTCAGGCAGCAGTAGGTAGATGGTGGAGCCTGATGCTCCAGGTGCATGACGAGTCAACACTTCTCTAGGCAGACTTCGAGCGCCTGTTTGAGGTGGAGTTTTTCCCAGTCACCCTACGTGCAGTGTAGATACAGGAGCTACTTCATCTGTAACAGGGCAAAATGATGGTGGCACATTACTCAGTGAGGTTCACCGACCTCTTGCGCTACTCCACAGATATGGTGAGGGACCCATTCTTCAGGGCTCAGACCTTCGAGTAGGGGCTCAGGTGAGAGATCAGGGCTTCGATGATCTCCCTCACCATCCCAACGTAGGAATAAGTGTTAGAGAGAGCCCTCTTAGTGGAGAGTTTCTTTTCTAAGCAGTCACCAGCAGTGAGACCCACCACTGGGCGTCACGTAGTGGAGTCTTCTATAGCTGGTAGCAGACAGATGTTGCAGAGATCCAAGCAGACCAGGCTATCCAATGGAAGACCTCCGGATACGAGTTCGGTTGTGAGGGGCACACGAGACATAGCCAGTCATACGAGGAGCAGGTAGTGCTATGCATGCGACGGGTAGGGTCATATGGCTCGAGACTGTCCGAACTGCTGTGCAGATGATCAACAGATAGTTGAGGGACCTCCCAAGAAGAGGAAGAGGTTTTACCATGGTGGTCCACAGGGAGCAGGCAGACGTGGCAGAGGAGCTGACCGAGCAGCAGGTGGTGGAGGACATTTTGATGTTCTACCACCACCACCACCAGTAGGTCCACCCCGACCACAAGGAGTAGGCGGACAGGGTGAGCTCAGCTCCAGGCAGCTGAGGCCTATGACCACGACACTCCTGATATGATCCGAGGTATGATCTGTGTCTACTCCACCCTAGCTGCAGTACTTATAGACATAGGTTCGAGTTATTATTTTATTACCACTTACCTTATGCGGAGCTCGGAGATTCCGGTGGAGCCATTGGCTCGATCCTTACGACTAGAGACTCCTATGGGAGAGGATTCGACAATTACACACTGGTGCTGGCAGTGTGAGCTCACTCTAGGAGGCGAGAGCTTCAGCTGAGATCTTCTAGTATCTGCGTCGAGGCCTTATGACATCATCTTGGGTATGGACTGGTTATCCACAGTTCATGATCAGATTGATTGTATTAGGCACAAAGTGCAGTGTGTCCGCACGGATGGGACCAGGTTTAACTTCACTGGTGAGAAGGGAGCCTTTGAAGCGTAGTAAGGACTTACCCAGAGGAGGGGGCATCTGATTACTCATCAGTTGGCTAGCCTTATCCTCAGAGCAGTTGATGTGCAGATTCCGAGCTATCCTGTTGTGGTGGATCAGTACGCGAATGTTTTTACTAATGAGGTGCCAGGACTACCTCCTCGCAGAGAGGTAGAATTATACATTGACTTGTATCCTGGGAAGGCTCCAATATCTAATCCATCGTATATGATGGCTCCTGTGGAGCTTCATGAGCTGTGAGTATAAATGGAGGACTTGCAGGGAAAGGGGTTCATCAGACCCAGTGTTTCACCATGGGGAGCCCTGATTTTGTTCGCCAAGAAGGCGGACGAGAGTTTGTGGCTCTGTGTGGATTACCGGCACCTGAACCAGGTGATCGTGAAGAAAAATTATCCACTTCTGAGGATTGATGAACTCTTCGATCAGTTGAAGGGAGCACGTTGGTTCTCTAAGATATAATTCCGATCGGGCTACCACCAGCTCAGAGTACGGGATGAGGATGTGCAGAAGACGACTTTCAGATGTTGGTATGACCACTACGAGTTCTTGGTTATGCCATTTGGCATAACCAATGCACCAGCTGTGTTCATGGGACTCATGAACAAGATATTCCATCCATATCTTGATCGCTTTGTGGTAGTCTTCAACGATGACATTCTGATCTACTCGACTACCAAGGAGGAGCATGCCTATTATTTGCAGATAGTACTGGACACACTCTGAGAGCACCAGATTTATGGTATACTCTCGAAGTGCCAGTTCTAGACCCGAGAGGTTCAGTTTCTAGGACATGTAATCTCAGAGGCTAGAGTTTCTGTGGATCCAGCGAAGATTGAGGCTGTGCTAGCTTGGGAGCCACCCAGGAGTGTGATAGAGGTATGGAGTTTCCTGGGTCCGGCCGGTTATTATCAGAGATTTGTGCTAGACTTCTCTAGTGTTGCAACACCCTTATCAGCGTTGAAGAAGAAGGGGAAACCCTTTTTGTGGTCAGATATGTGCCAATGGAGTTTTTAGGAGCTG
The DNA here is from genome assembly GCA_963277665.1 of Viscum album. NCBI lineage: Eukaryota > Viridiplantae > Streptophyta > Magnoliopsida > Santalales > Viscaceae > Viscum > Viscum album. Next base: position 509,562,830 of record OY728136.1, on the reverse strand, counting down.
AGGCAGAGGCTAACTAGTGCGCCCATCTTGAGGCTACCAGAGGAGGGCGTTGGGTACGTGGTCTACTGCGATGCATCAGGGACCGGGATCAGATGCATCCTGATGTAGGAGCGAGTAGTGATAGATTATGGTTCACATCAGCTAAGACAACATGAGCAGAACTATGCTACCCATGACCTAAAGTTAGCAGCAGTGGTCTTCACCTTGAAGATGTGGTGACACTATTTTATGGGAGAGCATTTCACAGTCTACTCTAACCACTAGAGTCTCAGGTATATCTTCTTGCAGAAGGACCTAAACCCGAGACAACAGTGTTGGCTTGAGTTCTTCCAAGACTATGATTTCAATATAGTTTATACTTTTGGAAAGGGTAATGTTGTAGCAGATGCTCTCAGTAGGAGATCAGGTATTTAGTTGCTAGGAGAGGCGACTGAGCAGCTGGCCGCTTTGCAGATTTCTTATGTGGACTGAGATGGAGCAGCTTTCTTGCAGTCTCTTACAGTCACACCCCCACTCCTTCAAAGATTCAGGGAGACACAACGTGGGGATGCTGACTGCAAGGCTCGACGTGCACAGATATCCACAGGGCATGCACTTGATGGATTTTCTGTAGGTGGGGAGCACGTCATCCTCTTCAGAGGATGTACCATGGTACCAGCGTCGCTTTGGGAGGTAGTGTTGAGGGAGTTCCACACATCACCTCTAGAGGTACATCCAGGTGTGGAGAATATGTACCAAGACCTTTGATGACAACACTGGTGTCCAGGTATGAAGAAGGCAGTAGCAGAGTTTGTCTCTCGATGCCTCACTTGTTAGCAAGTGAAGGTGGAGCACCAGGTACCAGCAGGCTTGGTTCAACCTTTAGAGGTCCCAGAGTGGAAGTGGGATGGGATATCCATGGATTTCATGACAAGACTCCCACGTACATCCAGGGGTCACGATTCCATCAAGGTAATTGTTGACTGACTCACCAAGTCGTCCCACTTCCTACCGATCACAGAGCAGGGTTCAGTGGAGAGCTTGGGACGCCTCTACGTGTAGGATATTGTACGACTTCATGGAGTGCCTTTGACAATTGTCTCCGATCGAGATACACGTTTCACTTCCCAGATATGGAAGGGGTTGCAGGAGACTTTCGAGACGCAACTTCATTTGAGCACCTCCTTCCATCCTCAGATGGATGACCAGACTGAGAGGACCATTCAGACTCTCAAGGATATGCTCCGTGCGTGAGTCCTCGACTTTGGTCATAGTTGGTAGGACCACTTTCCTTTGGTGGAGTTTTTATACAACAACAGTTATCACTCCACCATCGGGATGACACCTTTTGAGGCCTTGTATGGTCGACCTTACAGATTGCCACTGTGCTGGATAGACCCAGGGGAGTCAGCACTCATGGGACCAGAGATGGTACGGGCTACCACGGAGAAGGTGCAGATCATCCAGGAGAAGATGAATACTGCACAGAGCAGACATAAGTCCAATGCTGACAGGAGACGGAGACCTCTAGAGTTCAAGGATAGTGACCACATCTTCTTATGGGTCTCACCTCGATGGGGTTTGCGGATATTTGGTCGGGGTGGAAAGTTATCTCTAAGGTTCATTGGACCATTCTAGGTCCTCAGCAGGGTAGGCGAGGTGGCTTACCACTTGAAACTTCCCCCTCAGTTGCACCAAGTGCATGACATTTTCAACGTATCCCAGCTGAGGAGATACATGCATGATCATACTCACATCATAGACTGGGGAGAGCTTGACATCGACGATGGGACAACTTTTTTGGAGGTTCCAGTGGAGATTGAGGATCGATAGGAGAGATTCCTTCATGGGCGATTGATACCTCTGGTGTGTGTGCGATGGAAGCATAGGAACCTCCAGGAGAGCACATGGGAGCGGGGGGCTCAGATTCATGCTCAGTACCCCCACTTGTTTTCCTAGTTTTTTTTTAGTTTTGGATTTCGGGGACGCAAAGCCCTAAGGTGGAGAGAATGTAAAGACCTGGAAATTCATGTAATTTTTTTTAATTATATGGGATTATTCCGAGTCTTCAATTTCTGACGACACGTAATTCCGAGGCCCGTAGTGCCCGGAATGTTTTTTTGAAGTTTCTGGGTACGTTCAGTGAACTTAAGAGCGGGTTTTGGTAACATTAGAACCGGTGCTCAGAATTGAAATCTGAAGGCACCATTGAACTCGCAGCTCCAGTTATTGGTTAAGGGGACCTTCACCTTGGCTGCGTTTGGTCGTGAACAGAAGTTGGTTTTCCAACCTTTCGTAGAGGATAAAGAAAATAGTGGAATAAAATAAAAATTGTTTAAACTTAAATTTTATTTTATTCAAAATTTTTTGAATTAAAGTGGGGTCAAACTGAACTAAACCACCAATTTAATTCTTTCCAACCCCCTTCCTCATTAAATGAAGTGATTAGGGGGCGAATCCTCAAATTCAAGTGTTTCTTCCCCTCCTTTGGGAGTTACGGGAATTGGTTCTTTGGCTGTTGGAGGAAACCTTGGAGGAAGAACTCTCTTTCCGCCAACGACGAACTTCTAATTCTTCATCGATCTCCTTCCGGAACAAGGGAGGAAGCACCATCCTTGAAGAACGCTGACGATGTTTTCCTCGAATTCTTCATCTTCTTCCCCAACGTCAATGAATCTGGGGAAGGGGTTTGAGCTTTGTTAATTGTTTCTCGTTCTTTGTTTTCCTTCATGGATTAAGATTCAAAGCCGCATGCTATCACTCTAACGTGGAGGGTGCGGGCCGAACGAACACGGACCGACCCCTCCGCCTTGCTTTGTGGATTTTGACACTAATCACGGCACGAGTCCGGGTTGAGAGAATTTTGTCAACGATGGTCACAGATCGAAGGCGACCTCCCGAGGAGTGTGCAACTACTTCCGGAATGAGAATCGGGCCACCAGAACTCGTCCGGTGACCCACGGAAGGTTCACCAGCTGTTGGAACCGACAAAAATCACTGGTAGAATGAAGGGAAGGGTGGCCGACACTCCGGCCGACCGGTGAAAGGCCGTCCATGAAGAAAATCGGTGGCTCGGGCCGCCGGTTTGCCGACGAAGGCGTGGCACAACGTGCGCCGCTCAAAGGAGTGAGGGGCCGCGACCTTGGCCGCGATGATGGAGGACGGGCGGCTGGCAGAGCCAACCACCGGAGGAGGCGTAGCACAACCGCGCTGCACGGGAGGTGGCTGGCCTCTCGACCGGCTGGGAACAGCGGGACCCGTCGCGGGTGTCCCACATGACACGGACCGACGCCACATGGTTCCGGATCTGTACCGCCCGAACGGCTAAGCCGTTCGTGACTCGAGGGGGTGCAACCTTTCCCCTGGATGCGGCTAGGGCGGACCCCATGGGGGCTGCTAGCCGTGGGCCTCACACGGGCTGAGCCCAGCGCGGCCCGAACCCAGCGCGGGCCGGGCCGGGTTGGACCCACGGACCAGGTCGAACCCGCGGACCGGTTCGGACCCATGGACCGATCTACAAGCGTCCGATTGATGAACCATCTGCGGAGATGGAAACCTTGGAGGGAGATAGTTCTTTTGGTATACCCCACTTGAGGTTTGGATGCAGTTTGGGTATGACCGGGTTGGATCAAACTTAAATCCAACTGGGCCCTCAGAACAGAAATGCTAATAACTCTCAGACCTGGCGTTTGATTTACGCGCCATCTATCACGTTGGATTTCTTATGAAAAGACGGATCTTCTAGACACATCAACTTGGGAATTTGTGGTAGTTGATGTATCAACACTTGACTTGAGGAGCAGACCCTCCCAGAATCAAGCGTGCTTTGTTCGGGAACCCTACGGCTGATTGCTTTGTGATAAAGGGATCCTATGTGGACTGACTACTATTCCAGGATCCTACATGGGTTCGACAACTCAGAATACTGTTCCAGGATCCTACGTGGGTTCGAAAGCTCCAACTACTGTTCCAGGATCCTATATGGGTTCGAAAACTCTGATTACTGTTCTAGGATCCCACGTGGTTTTGGAAACTCTGATTACTGTACCAGGATCCTACTTGGGTTCGACAGAGTAGATGATTCAGTGGCTACATCTAATCATCTCTATCTCACTACATAATTTGTATACCTATGTGAGCTGAGACTTGACTCTTTGTTGCTATCAACGAGTTATCTTTCTTCCTTCGTGGAACGGGTTGTGCTTGAGCTCAAGTGTTAGAGCCGGATTGTATTTGAATTACTTAGGTATATGTATGGCCATATACCTAAGTAGGGTTGGATGATAATTTGTGATTGTATACTTACTACTGTGGTTTATCCTTAGTGGATTTTGGGAGACCTTCGGGGGTCTCGGGGTCCCTACTGAGTATTGTTATACTCACCCCTGCATGGGCTTCGCCTGCACCTTGTTGTGTCCTGTGCAGATGATGGACAACATTGATCGAGGCTGAGAGAGACGGACGGGAGGTTGCTCGGAGCTGGACTTAGAAGGGACATACCTCAGGGATGACTTGATCGAGATTTGTACCTACCCTTTAGGTAGGATTTTACGGTGGATGGTCTAGGAGCTGTTTTCCCTTTTTCCTGTACTTGTACTTCAGTTGGGTTTGTATACTAGCCCATTTACTTTCAGCACTCTTTTAATATATTGGTACTTTTTGGTTATCTCTGGTTGTATACAGTTTGTGTGAGTTGTAGGTTTAAAGGCAATGACTTCCTTTTTCTCTGGGATATGCCTTTTGGTGCCAGTCGCCATCCCCTGGCCTAAGGAAGGTGGGCTTGGGGTAGTCACAACACGGGCCCCGAGGACGGGTCGTGACACATTAATAGATGATTTTTAAAATAAAGTCCCTTATATTGATTCCGACATGTAACATATGCTCTTTGTCTTCCTGAATAATAAACTTAGGTTAATTATTTAAATTCTAGTTAACTTTTTTCAAGTTTATTTTTTCTTTTATTTCACTTATTACCTTGTTATAATAGTTAATTATTTAAGTTCATGTTGGATGTTTTGATGATATTCTATTCATAAGTTGAAAATGATTTCAGTAGGTTGACTATAGTCAACGAGGTAATTATTCCATTATATAAAAAATAATAATAATTAAATAATTATCATTTTTATACATAAATCATAATTTTAAATCCAAACATTAAACATGGTTATGAAAAATGAACTATGTTACAATTATGGAGATGATATGTCGTACGTATGCATTAGTAACGTTTTTATTTTTCAATGATCATTATGAAAATAAGTAAGTATTATTAAATATTTATAGAATAATAATATTATAAATACCATATTAATTATTTAAATACTCTTATATATATCATTCATATTATTTGGTGATGAAAAATGAATCACATCGCTTAATAAAGGTGGAAGTCCACACAAACATACGAACGACGTTATCATTTTTAGTGAATTGAAATGTAAGAAAATATATGATTTATTATACTTTAAGAATGATAAATATTTCATGAATATAATATATAAAAAATAATTACATCATTATAACCATCCATGAGAGGCAGTGATGGAAAATGAATTACGTCAGTCCGCAAGACAATAGTGCACCGTACACACAAACGATGGAATCCTTTCCCATTTGATGGATGTTTGAGATGGATATAGATTATTACATTAACATAATAAAATATAAGTATATGAGATATAATTATTTTATTATATCATCTTAGTTAAATAATATTTGAAGGAAGTGGAATAATAAACAAAACTAAAACATGCGGTTAAAACTATACATCTTCATTGGAAAATATACTTTCCTTAATACCTTAAGACCTCTAAGATTTTTATTCTGCCCAACATAAGGCCTCTAGAATGCGGGGATGGATGTTAGTAAGGTATTTGGATAGTATTGGACAAAAAAAATGGGTTTTTAAGTGTGAAGTTATGGGAACAGGTGATGCCCTTTTATAAGAGAGGGAAGGGGCACTCTTGGAATTTCTCAAAAAATTAAATTAATATAAATTGATTTTCAATTAAAACTGGCTTAAAAATAATTTATTTCTAATATAGGATGATTATGGGTATAAATAATCTCATTTAATAAAATTTATACAATCTTTGATCACATTTTTACCCTTATCTTTTTGTTTTAACCCCTCATTAACCCCTTTCACACTTACCATGACAATGAGGATTTTTACTCTTTAAGGGTCAGCATAGTTACTATAAATAGAAAAATGGAACATAAATGTATCATGATTGATATTATAAACCATATCACAATAAATTGTATAAATATATTATTTTTAGTAATTTTATATAATTTAATAAAATATTATTTATTATAATATATCCTTAATGCCAATTTTTAGAATTATTCATTACTTTGATTTTAATAACATCAATAAAATAAGTAAAATTTGAACCAAATATTTCAATACATCAATAAAATGTAATTTTAATATATAAAATTTGTGTATCAAATTAATTATCTCAAATTATATTACTTTTTATATTTTTAATATCATTTATTTTATTTTTTTCCATTAATTGAATAATTACTGTGTCAGTGTTGTATAAGCATTTAGAATAATTATATTTTCAATAAAAATTAAAAATAAAATACCATGATGAATATAAATCATTTAGTTTTAAAATGAATATTTAGAACTGAATATATCCTCTGTTTGAACCAATGTTAAAAATATTATAGTTATTAAAAACAAGAGTGTGACATTTTTTACTTTTCTTTGAATAAAATATTATAAAGGTTATAATCACAACCAAATGGAAAAATGACACATAACAGAATCTTGGATAAGTATGGATCATATGGAATCATCAAATAAAATTAATTTAAGTTTTAGTGTCATTTTATAATCCTTATTATTTTATTTTTTAACTTTAATTATCTGATTTATCCTTTACCCTCGTAACAAAAATTACCAAGGTTACTATTCATATCGACCAAAAATAAAATGGGAAATATTTACCAAATTTATGTACGATGATTCCAAATATTGAATCCATTTTTAAAAATTCAAAACAAATAAGTGACATAATTTAATTTAAATTTAAACTGGAAAAATGCGATAAAAACAGTTTTTCAGAAAAATGACATTTTCAATGTAAAAATATTTTTATACTAAATTAAAGTATAAAATACCTTTAAAAAACCATAATTGGATTATTTTAAATCAAATTAACTAATTAAATCTTAAAACTAATCCAAATATAGAATTTGACTTTGTAAATTCCTAAAATAAAAATTCACTTTTCAATAAAAATCAGTATTTTCACTATTCATTGAAAAAACAATATTTTTAGAAAATTATAAAAAATTCATCCTAAGTTAATTTTAAAATGATGAATTTAAAAATATTTTTTTTTAAAATACATTTTCTAAAATTTCCAGAAATTAATTATAATATTCACTCATAAAAATCAAGAAAAATCATTTCAGAAGAAAACATATTTTTGAAGAATTAAACAACTTTTCTAAAAATCGAGTGCTTATTTACAAAGAATTAATTAATAAATTTGAAATGAGTAGGAATATTATATATTTATTAATGTGGATAATACTATTCATTCCCTCTAATTTAATGGTAAGGCTATAACAGTCACATTCAAATAATAATATTCCATTGTCTGTTTAAGCTTAATGTTACATATCTTGAATGCTACCAAACATAGTCTTTCCTTTTAAAAATATCAGGATATTAAAATGATTATGTAAGTCAAGTTTCTAAATAAATTAAAGGTCTAATAAATAATAATCATAAAACCAAAAAGGAAGAATGAAAAAATAAGTGATACAATAAATATTTCAAAATAAAATCCAAGAAAGGTTAATCCACTATTATTTTTTATGAATGAAGGAAAATTGTCCATACCAAATATGAGTGTCCAAAGTTAAAATAATAAGAGAAATATATGAAGTAAAAAAAGTGAATCAAATGTTCTTATCATGCTGGTTGGATTTATATTGAAGAATCAGACTCTAGTGAGGAATCTGGAAGTGAAAAAGAGACTAGTAACCTTGTTCTAATCGAAAAATATCCTTAGGTAATAGATCCTTTTGATGGTATGGTAAAGAATAATGGTTTTTGTTTAATGACAAAATTAAATAAGGTTAGTAATTATTTTAATTATGAATGTGATTTTGAATCCTCTTCTATTTCTGATTTTGATAATTCTAAACTTAAAAAAATTAAGTGATTTATGTGATGAATTTCAAGAGTAAATTGAAAATATTTCTAAAAATTATGAAATTTTGACTAAGGATCATAATAATGATTCTAAAGTAAAGAAAAATATTATTTTGTAAAATGAAATGTTTAAAAATTCTATTCTTGAGTTTGATAAAGAAAAGGATAAAATTAAGATTATGAAAAATAATATTTCTAATATTGAAAAAGAAAATCACAGTTTGAGAAATTATGGTTCATCTATAAAAGATAAAGTTTGTGTTGATCTTGAGATTATTGAGTTGGGGAATTTTAATCTGAAAAAGAAAATTATAAATTATAAATAAATGTTATCTAACTTTGTTTAAGGAAAATAAAAATATGATAAGATGGTATCTATGATGAGACCAAATAGAGATAAATTTGGTTTTGGTTATAATCATAAAATTTCTAATATGTACAAGAATTATTTTGTTAAAATTTCTATAGGTAAGTTTTAAATAGTTATATAATTCAAATATTGGTTACAAGGACATTATGTTGATGGATTTTCTATCATATTCCCTCAATCTCTTGGTATTACTAGAGTTTCCATCCCTAAGAATTTATTTTCTCATGTAACTTACAATAAATGTTTTAAACCTACTCAGTTAAAAAATTATGTTACCAACCCAATTAGACCCAAAATAATATGGTTACCAAAAAGTTTTTGTGTATGAATTTATAGGAATCATCCACATGTACTTTAATGTTTAATCTAATGGTGGATACTCTTAAAATAATGTTTCATTTCTTGGAAGCAACAATTATTTAATATAGGAAGTTTTTTTAAAATTTTGTTTTATATGATCTAACTATTTTTTACAGAAGGAGAAATTTTTTAAACAAATTACAAATTTATGGGGATATTTAACTTATTAATTATAGAATGTGATTTATATTTTTATGTTTTAATGTGTTTTAAGAGAGTTTTTTATGTTTATATGATGAAATTTTCATATTTACATGAAATCTGTGAAATCTAGAATTTTTTTTCATATTATAATTATTTAATTTCTGTATATGTTTTTTATTATATAACTATTTTAAAGCTTCTCATACATCCAAGATGATATTAACTTACTATTTAAACCATTATTTCATATAAAATATTATTTCGTAAAATATTTCTCATTATTTTCCCAAATAGATTAAAAAAATTATTCTCACTACATTTAATTCTAAGTTTTAAAAGTGGATGACATTGTGGTGGATCCTTGATACATGTTCAAGAAAAATTTTATATGAAATTTATAGTTGTATTTGTACCTTATAACATATAATACATTTTTTTTCTAAACCTTATATTTTTGATAATTTTAAAAAGGGGGAGATGTTTTTTTAAACTCAGTTATGTAATTATGAAAAAGGGGAGAATGTTGAGCGTCTACTTGCACCAATTTATGTTTTGATAATTAAATAAATTTTGTTGTTTTATTTCCTTTAAATTTCTTAATACTTTTAATTGTATTTTGATTAAATTGTGTTTAACTTTTATCATATCATAATATTTTATTGATTAAAATATATTTATATTTTATGTTTTGATTGTCCATGACATGTTCTACAAGTTTCATGAAGTTATCCTAGGATAAATAAGTCATTTAGGACCTTGAAATATCATTTAGATATGTTTTTTACTGTTTCCACATAGAAAATATACTATACACCACATATCCAATTCATAATCCATGTAGACGATTTGTAATTCACACATCCATTTTCAAATCCATGTAGCCAATTTTCCAGACTCAATTACCCTTTATATTTCAACTTTATATTGAGATAAAGAACTCCAAATTGAGTGATTATTTTTTTGTAAAGATAAAAAAATTATCTATATTTAACTATAATTCATTAAATTCTGAATCGATCACTATCATATATAAAATTAGGTTAGAAGTTACTGTATGTTTTTAGACTAATATATTTAGTTTTTTAGAACAATTTTTCTTATACTTTTTAATTATAAATTGAGCTATAAATTTCTGATTATAGTGATTATTTTTTATTTAGAATGATAATTAAATTTTATAAATAGAATTCAAAAGTACCCAAAGTTGATTTTGTCATTTATTATGTCTGTTTTATGTATGAAACTTGTTAAGTTAATCTCTTTATAGTTTTCAAGAATTCCCCTATATAAATCACCTACATGATGAATTCTATTACATGAATACCTTACATGAATCCCTTATATAGATTCACCTACATGGAAAATAATATTAAATAGAGAGAAAATGCCTATGTGAAATTCCCCTACATGAATTTTCCTATGTGGATTAATGAAAATTCTAATGGTTGTTATAAAATATAGAAAAATTATCTGTTTTATGTAATGCTCCATATTTGGATTTTATGCATGTTTATTTAAAATACTATAATTGTTCCAATGAATTTATAAATTAATATTAATTATTTAGAACCCATGTGGAGTGTTTTCCGTTGTTTTAAACATGTTTTTATGAAGATCAAAGGTTGTTCTATTTTTACACATGAAACTTACAGCTTGAAACTCAAAAATCTTTTTTACTATTTTATGTTGTTTTATTAAATTATATTTTTTATAAATTAATATTAATTGATATTAAACTCATTAAAAATTGTTTTAATACCTTTAATGTAGTTTTATTAATTTTTAATATTCTCTGCAAGTTTGTTACTTTTTTTAAAAGGAATATTTTTGAATTTTTTATTTCAAATTCAAACTTTCTATTTTCATCAGATCTTTATTTGAAATATTAATATGGAGTATATTTAAATTATTCAAGAGATTATTTAAAATTTGTTTGAATTATTATTTATTGTTTTAGATTTTAGACATGATTTTAGTGATTATTATGAAATGATAATATCCTCCTCTCTTTCTCTCCCCCTCTCCCCTATAATCTAGTATTATTTTTGAATTTTAAATGTTTATAACCATTTGATTTTTTTAGCTATTTTAGCTTTGAGGAATATATTTAAAGGTATAAAGGATGCTTGGAAGATTGAAAAGAATTGAAAATGATAAAATATGATCTCATACATTCATACTCTTATGATAATCAAGTGATCCTGTACACACTATTTATGTATTTTATGATAGATTCTCAATTATTTTTTGACTTGTATATTACCTTAAATAGTTGAATTATACCTTTTTTGTAATTCTTGAAGTACTCTATCTACATCATTCGAAATAGCCTCCATCAATTTTTTCATCACCATCAATATTTCTGCTTATATCCATTTGTAATCTTTTTTCTATCTTTTTATCTAGGTAGAGGTATACACTTAATCATTTCTCATGTAGATTATACTACCTCTAAAATTTATTCCTTGGTTATACTTACCTAACAAAAATGTAGTACACCTAGGCTTGGGATGATCCTTATAGGAAGCTTGGGTTTTTTCTACTCTCACAAAATACTATGTGTTGTCAGGTTTGGAGCTACTCCTCATAAAGTCATGGGTTGGGATTGCTCCCATTGAAAAAGTCTAGGATTATATTTATCCCATATAAAAATCTGTCTCTTTATCTCTCTCATAGTGGGTTCTATGATCCATCATTTGGGGTGAAAAGAGTAGGTTATAATCATTTATATCTGAACCATTATAAAAATTCCTTGTTTTATTCCCTTTATTTTTCTAGAATACACTCTTCACACATATACTATTCTTATTATTTTAAGAAATAATTGTCTAATAAATTTAAACCAATTTTTTTTCAATTTTTTTTAATAACTCTGATAATTTTAATAAAGGTATATTCATCCCCTATACCATCTTCCATCAACATATCTGACCAAATAGAAGATGTCCCAAGTGACATGATTAAGGGGGTGATTGCTGGATATAATCATGGACCCCCTATGATCCCACTTATTTAACTACTGTGACACTACCCACCCCAATGGGAAACACCCATTATCTCAAGTCCCCCCTTTAACACTACTCTACACACCCTCATCTCCCCCATATGTGAACTAATTTTTTGTTTTATGTCAGTTTATTTTATTTTATTTAAATAAGTGTATGTAGGAATTTATTTTTCTTTGAATCACATGGTAATAGAAGTTTCATTTTGTTTTCCTTATGCCGATTCATTATAATGTGTTTGATATATGTCTCGATTTTAATCCAACATTTAGTATCAAAGTGTTGGGAATGTTCCTATCATGATAATGACGTATGGATCACTTTCTTCTACAAAATCCTCACCAGCACCAAATATCCATAGTAGTGGTAGTAGAGTAAGTATAAATGACAATTGCAATGTTGATGTACAATGGGTGGTAAAAGATATGGGATGCATGATGGTCTACCCCATATTGACATGCAAAAACTACAGTGACTCGGCTCTCTTGATGAGGGTGATTATAACAACCAGATATTTTTTGAAACATTTTTGTTCAAAATTAATTTAATATTTTCAATATTTTTCATTACACATAATACTAATTTTAGTTTTCATTATACACAACACTAAGTTAAAACAAAATGTGTCATATTATTAAAATATTTTTATATGATAGTTATCACCTTATCATTGGAATGATGAGTATGAATAAGATTAACTAAATTATGAGAATATATGGTTTATACATGTATATATAATTAATTCCTTGGTGACCAATTAATTCTAAATGTAAATAAAAACCATTTAAAAATAAACAGAATATTTTTCTGAAAAAACTATTTTTATGCACATAGACATGTTTTATCTCAATAAATTAAATAATCACTTTTAGTGAATTATTTTAATTAAATTTATATATTATATATTCAATATACTATTTAACATTCATCTTATATGTTTTCAAGATAATATATAATAATAAATCCAATTTTATGCTTTAAAACTGTATTTTTCTAAAAGTAGTTTTGTCGCCTTTTTTATGCACTTATTTTTAAAACTAATTTTTGAAAATTTTATAAAATTTATTTGAGAAAATAAATTTAATTTTTTAAATCATCATATCAAAATTATCTTGGGGTTAATTGTTAGGAATTTTATGAAAAGATTAATTTTTTTGATGAATAGTGAAAAATATTGAATTTTAATTGAAAACAACCTTTTCATTTAAATTATTTATAAAGTTAAATAATATTTTAAATTGATTTTAAATTGAAATTATTGAAATTATATATATATATATATATTAATCTAATTTAGGTCACCAGAATCATTTTCATATGTAATTTTGATATAAAATTTTGTAAACTTTTGAACATTTTCTCATTGAAAACCCGCTTTCTTGTCATGAATGTGGGAATAATTTTAAATTAAAATTTTCTATTTCTATGAAGGGAATTTAGAAAAATATATTCCATATTTCAAATCGGAATAATTTATATTATCTAATAATTTCAACTTTTTTTACCATAATGAATAATGAAAACTGTAAAAATTAATTATCACAGTTAATGTAAAAATGGTTTTATCGGGGGGGGGGGGGGTTAAACTAAGAGAATAAGGGTTAAAATGATCAATTAACATATATAAAATAAATTTTTTGGAAATATTTTAACCCTGTAATTTATAATTCTCAATAATACTTTATTTTAGAGCTTTGTGGCATGAGGAAAATATGGGTACACCTTTTTATTTTCAAAAACATACAAGTGTGCCACTCCCCTCACTTATAAAAGGATAAAATCTCTCCTTTCCTCTCTTCTTCACACCATAAAAGACTTTTGGTTTGACTAATAACTGACAAATCCATTCCCAAATTTCATCCTATCATCCTAGAATCTTTAGTTTATGCATAAATTCAACATAGGAAAGATTTTGGTGCAAACTTAAGGAGGTTACTCGAAGAAGAGGCAGCGTTATTCAACGAGTGTTTTTATTTTATCTCTTCCTACACCTACTTAATTATTATTAAACCATGATGATATAATAAAATATGTGTATTACATATAATTATATTTTGTTATGTTAAGGTAATTACCTACAACCGTCTCTACTTCCATCAAATGGGCTACGAAATCATCATTTGTTTGTATGGTAGACGACCGCCTCACAAACCGATGTCATTAATTTTTCCATTAACACCTATCACGTTTGGGTATGATGATGTATATAAAGTATATATATTATATTCATAACATAATTTAACCTATAGATTCATTATATCATGTATACCTTTTTTACTTTCCCTTCCATAGGGGATATGATAACGCTGCTTGTGTGTACGATGTACTACCGCCTCATGAAGTGATGTGATTCGTTTTCACTAATGGTTTATATGGAAAATAATAATGATAATTTTAATAAATATATGTAATATAAATTAAATAATTATGATATTCATGACATATTTATCAATATTAAAATATAATATATCATTTTCTTTCTTACCTTTTCACTCACTGAAATATGACAACGTCGTTTGTGTATGCATGACACCACTGGAAACTAGGGATATCCCCATGAATCTATACCTACGATTTAGAGAAACTGTGGGTATAAATATTTTTCCTAAATCTATACCCATGGTTTGAATTTTTTTTAGTATAGGTTGAGCTATACCAAAAGTTTTTCAAAAACCTTGGGTATAGATCCTTAAAAAATTAGGCATTAACTCAGGCTCTACATACCCTCCTTATTAGAAGCCTTAATATCCCCTCCCTTCTTATGAGCCTCGGTATCCTCCCCTCCTCAGGTGATGCTGATCTCATCGGCCATATGTTCTTCCTCTATTTTTTATTTTTTTTTTCAATATTTGAGAGGTAAGCTTTCCTTCCCTCTTATTATTTTTTCTCCCCTCACTTGAGCGATGACTTGTTGTCTTCTCCAGAGTTTCCCCCTAATTGAAGTATTTTTTTGATTATGATATTCTTAAACATCATATTAGTGAGTTTCAAATCCATGTTCTCTTCTTCTAGCTGTTATTTTCATTTTTATCTATGCATGCGATTATAATCGATCATGTTGGAATCACTTTTATCAGTGTTTTTTTAAATTTATAGTTTAATAGAGATCAAATATATTATATTAAATTCATAAAAATACAGTTTTAATTATAATTAATATATTTTGAAACTATCCTAGGGATTCTTTTGAATTTAACTTAAATTTTAGATTCTTTTCATGGAATATTTTAGGGATATAAATATTTTTAGTGTTGGTAATCATATTTAAGTTAAATACAGGGGTTAATTTTGGTTTTTATTATCCTATAGTTATGGGATTTAATTATTGAAATTTAATTTGTTATATCATGAACCATGGTTAAACTATTTATTGGGTTTTTTAACCTAAAAATAAATAATTGTATGATGATGTACCTGATTATACTATTATAAGTAAATCTAGAATATTTCTTTATCTATATAGGTTGGTTCTTTAGGAATTCACTATTGTATTTGTAATATTTGTCAAGAATGTTTCTTAGAATTCATCATTATTATTTATACATGAATGAATGATAAAATATTCTTACAAATAATTATATATTTAGATTTTAAATATTTAAGAATTTTAAAACCTTTATTATGTTCAAATATTTATAGAATCCTTTGGTAGATTTCATGAAATAATTATATTAGAATGGAAGTTTTTTTAGATCATATTAATTTTATGAAACATGGTTTCCATTGATAATGTTTTACATAAGAATTTAGTTCTTTAAGAAAACTTTACTGGTATGAACCTCATTTTCATTTATTTTGATTAACTATTGAGTAAAACTTAGTTCTTAGTTAAGAATGATTCCTTAGTTCATTTATCATGTATTGAGTAGTTATCCATTTATTTGCACTACACGATAAATGAATTAAAAACCATATAACCACACTTTACCATAATTAAGAGGTTTGATAAGTATTGAAGTAATTGATGGGTTTCATAAAGTGGGATGGAATGGATTAATTATTTAGTCTTGATGGATCTTCCCCAAATTAAATGCTTATTAAATTGAAATATAACATCATGTAAAATCTATTTTCCTTTTGTTTTAGTATTATAAGTAATTTTAACCTTAAGTAAAATCCTTTAATGAATAAATGTTATCCTAAATTATTTTCAAATGAGAAGAGCTCTATAGATAAGAAATACAAATTTTTCTATAAGTATTCCTTAGTTTTTATTTATTCCAATACATTCACCTTGTTTGGATTTCTATGATTATGAATTGGTTTTTTCTTATGATATGCATGCCTTGTTATTTGTTTAGATGGATAGTATTATTCTATAATGGTCACTTGTATCATGCATTGTATTCAATTTCATTTCTTATTAGTTCTCTTTAATTTCCTTTAGACTATACTTTTAATTTGTCTTTGAATTTGGGTATAATTGTAATTATGGTTTACATTTTCGATTGGAACATAAATTTTTTTCATCTATAATATATTGGATATAAGATGGATGTATCATACCGATCAAATTTCAATCGAGTTTCAAAATAATTTGTATTCTTTTTTAGATTTTTCATTTAACAATGCTTCAGATGGAGGTCGTATATAGTGTCCATGTTATAATTGTGTTGGAATACCATGTTTAAACTGAGAAGAAGTTATCTACCATATAAATAATCTATATTTCAATAAAACTATTATGTTTGGTATCACTATAGAGATATGAGACAATCTTCTACTATTCATGAATGAAAGGAAAGAAGTGGTAATTTTTTTTGATATTTGACCAGTTTCCATTTGTTTATAATCATGAGAGAGATAGTATTCCAGTGAAGTAAGGAAATTTTATCAATACACATGAGGAAAATAATGAAGATGATGATGTTTATAGAGTGAAAAAATTAATGGATGATTTCAGAAATCTTGTATATTAAGAATTTACTAAAATGAAGAATTTGAAAAATTTAATGCGGTTATATCATAGAAAAACCACATATAGAATTTATAATAATTACATTGATTATATTTTTAAATTTTTGAAGGAATTTCTTCCTGATGGTGCGTATATTCCATCACATCATTATAAGGCATGTAAGTTAATTAAACAGCTCAAATTTTCTTTTAATACAATTCATGCTTGTTCGAAAGATTTTAGTTTATTTTAGGATGAAACAAATGACCTTAATGACTATAAAGAATGTGGAACATCTTGATGAAAGGAAAATGTAGATGGAACACCATTTTATGTGACATAGAAAGTCATGTGGCACTTTCTATTAATTTATAGGCTTCAAAATCTATTCACGTGAATAGAAATCTCAGCCAATATGTGATGGAATGATGTTGATAAAATTAAAGGTAATGATGATTTGATTCATCTTTCATATGGATTTTTATAATGAGAATTTGATTTAAATCATCTCGATTTTTTAGAAGATTTTTGTAATGTTCGGTTGGGTCTATCCTATAATGGTTAAAATCTGTTTGATCAGATGCTTACTGATCACACCACATGGATAGTTTTTATTCATGTTTATAATATTCCTCCTTGGATGTATATGAAAAAACCTTTCAATTTCTTGAGTATACTAATATCCATACCTTATAATCCTGTAAATGATTTAGATGTCTACTTGCAACCTTTAATAAGAGAGTTGAAGTATATTTAGGTTATATGTGTGGACACATTAGATGCTTCTTCAAAAAATATATTTCAGATGCGTGATTCCCTTCTATGAACTATAAATGATTTCCCTACGTATGAAATGATATATGGTTGGAGCATGAAGTAAAAACTATCATATTATATTTGTATTAATAATACATGACCAATAAGTCTTAAATATATTTCTAGTTTAAATTTCATGGGGGCATCGATGATTCTTGACAATGGATCATCAATACAGGAAGAATCATCACAGGTTTGATAATACTGTTGACACTAAATAACCAACTCAATGTATTTCAAGAACTTATGTCCTTAATGAATTGAAATATTTCACCTTTTTATTAGGGAAATTCTAGATAAAATCTAAAAAGAGGAAGAATGTTGACACTAAATCCACTTAGAATTGAAAAAAAAGAAGTGTCTTTTTGTGTTTCCATACCGGTCTACCAAATTTTTATGTTAATTTTTAGACATAATTCACATTGAGAAAAAATATATGTGAAAATTTTCTTTCAATTATTCTAAATATTAAGGAGAAGACCAAAGATGACTTATGGTCTCTCCAAAACTTGTTGGATTGGGGTATTTGACCAGAATTGTATCCAATGTGTATTGGTGAAAACCAATGGAAAGTTCATTGTGCTTCTTATATGATGAATAATTTAGAGAAAAATCAATTTCTGGAAGTATTAGAGAATATCAAGGTTCCTTATGGATATTCCAGCAACATATCTAAATGAGTCAATAAAAGGGAGTTGAAACTAGAATCCTTAAAAACTCATGATTATCACATCCTTATTCATGAATTTATTCCAATAGTAATCTAAAATTTTCTATCCAACAATGTAAGGGTGATTATGATTTTCTTGTGCCATTTATGTAGAGACCTTTTTTCTAAAATGTTATCCAAGTATTTCTTGATAAAAATGCAGCAAGATGAGCCATTAATTTTGTGTGAGTTAGAAAAAAAATTTCCTTCATCATTTTTCACTCGCATGTTGAATTTAAAAATTCATATTATAACTAAAACACTTCTTGGGATACCCACTGATTTTCGATGGATATATCCTACTGAAATAAATATGTGCACAATGAAATCTTATGTTCGAATCAAGAATCATCATGAAGGTTCCATTGTGAGAGGTTATCTGGATTAAGAATGTGTGTATTTTTGTTTAATGTATTTGTATTATGTGAGCACAAGAAATAATCAAACAATGAGAAATGAATATGATAATTATGGGGAAATTTATCCCTCATTTACATCTCTTCCCCAAATAGGA
The DNA here is from genome assembly GCA_963277665.1 of Viscum album. Classification (NCBI taxonomy): domain Eukaryota; kingdom Viridiplantae; phylum Streptophyta; class Magnoliopsida; order Santalales; family Viscaceae; genus Viscum; species Viscum album. The sequence goes on along the minus strand of OY728136.1, from coordinate 509,543,848 downwards.
GGAATTCCTAGGTCATATACATTGGCTACATTGAGCCTTGAAGAGCAGGATATGGAACATCGTATATTCTTATTTAACTGTGGTTTGTTCGATGACTATATGAAGTTGGTAATTTGAATATTTATATGTTATCTCATACTATGTCATTTTACATATACCTTAAACTTCTATTCTAATTTTATGTAGGTAACATAAAAAAATTATAAGTAGAGTTCATCGATCTTTTCCTTTGAGAAGAAGAGAGTCTTTTCATAATAAAGAGTTTCCTACTTGGTTGAAATAAAAGGTATGACCATTAATTTAATTAACATAAAATATAGATATTTATTTAATTGTATTATTCATATATATTTCATGTATTGAGTTTACCTATAGACTCAATTTCTCAATAATTAAGAGTGTTGGATTTTGGTCCCAATTCTTTGGTTCATGAATGTAAATATTTAATAATCAATGGGTATAAATTTGTTATAACTGATCAAGTAGTGAAAATGAGAACACATCATTATGGAATTATGTTAACTACAATAATGGACTATTATGCCAGTGCATCAGCTAGTAGGCCTTGATATGAAAATGTGTCTTATTATGGAATTTTTGATAAAATTTTGTTATTTGATTACTAATTTCATGGTTGAGTCACTATGATGAAATCTAAATGGGTTGATTCAATGAAGTGAAATGGTACAATTATTGATGATTATGAAATCAGAGTTATTGACATGAGTTAATTCCTAGTTTCCGATGAACCATACATTTTGGCATCAATGGAAAAAAGTTTTTTATATTAAAGATCATATGAGACCTGATTATGGTGTCATTAATGAAGTAATCCCAAGACATATTTTTCATGATTGTGGGGAAAAATTGACACCATTAATTCAACCATTATTTTTGACCAAAATATTTCATTTGATGAATCAAATTTTCCAATTGTGAGAGTTGATGTTGAACCCCAATTAATGGCGGGTAATATATTGAAGCAACCATATATGTTAACAATTCATTCAGTTTACCTTGATGTGGGTTTCTAAGGTTGGTACTAATATAATTAATTTAATTTAGTTTTAGTTTGGAATGATATGTTTGTTTTGGTATTGTTTTTTCATTTCATTTAATTAGATTTATTTCAATTCAGAAAAATGAGTTTAAAATGGGGTTTAAAAAAAAATGTATAACTTAGTTTTAAATTATTGTTTCTAAAACATGTTATAAAATTGTTTATGACTTATTTTAATTCTAAGTTTTATGCATGATTTTTAAAAACTATTTCTAAAAAATGTGCTTTTCATTCCTACACAGATTATGAAAAATATTGAAGAAGTTTGAAGGAAGCGATTATTTGATAATGATCGATGGATGTGTGAGCGCGAGTTGCCTCTTCTTGTTCCCTTAGTGAGTATAATCATTGTAATATTTTTCTCCTATATTATATATAATTCCATGTTATTATTATTTATCAAAAATTTTAGGGTCATTCAATTGAACAAGATTTTACTCCTGCTTATCCTACTAGTATGGGTCCGAGCGCGGGGGTGTTCCTAGAGGTAGATAGAGCACCCTTTATACCTATTCCCACCCTGACCTACCAGTACACACCCTATCTACCACACCTTTTTATCCTCTTCTTGAGCCTCCAGGGGTGTTCCCACCTATGCCTCCATCATCATCTCATTTAGTTCTTCTTCCCATACCATGTCTACACCACCTCCAGGGATGTTCCCACCTTTACAATATCTATATCATTTGATGTATCCCCAAATCTTCTACCCATATCCTTCCATGTATAAGCTACCACCATTTCCTACCATCCATCAAGGATTTGAAGATTCCGTTCCTTCATTTTCTACTTCATTTCATACATATCACATAATGCATGCATTGGAATTGGTACATCCTTCATAGGCTTCTGATTTAGGACAACCCATGGATCCATAAGAGCTTAATTAGCATCCTACATCAGGGTTTTTATCATAAGTGTGTCAAATTATATCACATCATTTTTTTCATATTGTACCATGACTTAATTCTTCTTATTCTTTCCTTTGATATTATTTAGTGGGATCTTCTAGTATGCGACATAGGTGTACCCGTATGCATGAATCCTAGAATCTCCAAACACAATAATGGTGGATTATAATGAAAACAATCATATGATAGGTAAAAATTATAGGCAGTGTAAAAGTTTAATGGGAACTTTATCCAAGTAAAATGATATCATTCCAGTGAAACCAATATCATAGAGGCATATCTATAATGAAATTAAGGAGAAATCCTGGGTGAAGATATGGGTAATTTTTTTTGTTAAATTTATATCAATATTATTATTATATTTATATGAATTAATATGTTCATTTTAGCGTCAGTTTAACTTTTCCGATGGAGAAGCTACCAAGGTTGAAAGGTTTATGGATCTTGGGGAGTTCTTGTGATCATGTAAGCATGATTTATATGTTGTTTGTAAGAGTAGAGTCCATTCTGATTTATAGGGTGTACCAATATTCCCCAACTTCCCAACAACACAATATCAAGAAACAATCACATATTGGAAGAGTGATCAGTTTAAGGTATTTATAATCTTTAATGTTATTCATATAAAATTTAATTCTTATTACTTGTATTGAATTTTTGTTTTTTGGTGCTGTTAATAAAAAAAGAACAAAGATTCAATGACGTATTTTTACACTTTTTGGCACAATATAATGATCAAGCATGAGAAGTTCCAGGTACTTAATATGAATAGAAATAATATTTAGATTTATATTGTTACTTAGTTAGATTTTCATGTTGAAATTTAAGATTTATTGTCATTAATACCTTTAATATAAGGCTATAAATACCCCTTTCAAATGGTCTAATGTCCTAATGGCCTATTGACTAATTGGCCAATGGCATAATGACCTAATGGACAATTGTCCAATTGGACCAATTTCCTAATTGACTAATGTCTTAATGGCCTAATGGCATAATGGCCTATTTTACTAATAGACTAATGGTCTATTTTCCAATTGATGAATACCCTATTATCCTAATATCATAATGTACTAATGGACAATTATCCTAATGGCCTAATGTTAATTGGATTAATGACCTAATGGCCCAATGGACTAATGGTAAATTGGACTAATGGCCTATTGTATACTTAGACTAATGGCATAATGGACTAATGTCCTAATGGATAATTGGCCAATTGGCCTAATGGAGTACTGGAACAACGGCCTAATGGGAAATTATCCTAATGTATTAATGACATGATGTCCTATTAGAAAATTGTCCTAATGGCCTAATGGCATAATGGCATAATGGCCTAATGGCCAATTGGTCTAATCACTTAATTGGAAAATTGGCCTAATAGTCTAATGGCCTAATGAACAATTGGACTAATGGACTAATGAACTAATGGAAAATTGGCCTAATGGAAAATTGGACTAATGGAATAATGTCTAAATAGATAGTTGGCCTAATGACCTCATACCAATTGGCCTAATTGGCCTAATGGACTAATATCCAAATGTCCAATTGGCCAATTTTCCTAATGGAATAATGGACTAATGGCCTAATTGGCCAATGGACTAATAGAAAATTGGACAATTGTAATAATGTAATAATGTAAAATTTGACTAATGACCTAATGGGAAATTGGCCTACTGGTCTAATTGGAAAATTTTCCTCATGGAATAGTGAATTAATTGGACTAATGGCCAATTGGATAAATGTCCTAATGACCAATTGGACTAATGGCTTAATTGGATAATTGACCAAATGGAACAATGGCCAAATGGACAATTGTCCTAATGGCCTAATGGCCAATTGGTATAATAGACTAATGGACTAATGGATAATTTTACTAATAGACTAATGGAAAATTGGAATAATGGACTAATTGGCCAATTGTCCTAATGGGCTAATGGACTAATATATAATTGGGATAATGGCCTAATGGCCAATTAGAAAAATGGAAAAATGGAATAATTGGCCAATTGGCTTAATGTCTTAAATGACCTAATAGCCAATTGGCCAATTTTCCTAATGACCAAATGACCTAATGGTCAATTGGCCTAATAACCTAATTGGAAAATTGTATTAATGGCCTAATGGACTAATGTCCTAATGGACTAAGTGCTAATTATCCAATTGCTCTAATGGACTAATGGTCAATTGTCCAATTGGCCTAATTTTTTAATGGCCTAATAGCCCAATGTCCAATTGGCCTAATGGCCTAATGACCTAATGGACAATTGGCCTAATTGGCCTAATGGTCAATTGGACTAATTGGCATAATGGTCAATTGGCCAAATGACCAAATGGCCTAATGGATAATTAGCCCATTGGACTAATGGATAAATGAAAAAATGACCCAATGTACTAATGGCCAATCAGCCTAATGGCCTAATTGGACGATTGGCCTAATGGCCAATTGGCCAAATGGACTAATTGACCAATTAGCCTAAAAACACAATGGACCAATGGACTAATGGAATAATTTGAGAATTTTACTAATGAATTAATGTCCAAATGGCCTAATGTCCTAATGGTCTAATGGACTAATGGACTAATGACCTAATGGCCAATTGGCCTAATGACCTATTGACAATTGGACTAATGGCCTAATGGACTAATGGAAAATTATCCTAATGGACTATTGACACAATGGGCTAATGGACTAATGGCCTAATTATATAATGGACTAATGTCCAATTGGCTTAATGGTCAATTAGCCTAATGTATTAATGTCCTAACGACCTATTGAACTAATGGAATAATGGTTTAATGGTCTAATAGACTAATGAACTAATGGTAAATTGGCCTAATGTCCTAATAGCCAATTGTTCTAATGACCTAATGTCCTAATGGACTCATTTTCTAATAGCCTAATGGAATAATGGACAAGTGAATTAAAATACTAATGGAAAATTAGCCTAATGGCATAATTGGCCAATTTTCCTAATGGCATAATGGCCTAATGGTCTAATGGAATATTGTCCAAATGGAAAATTGGACAATTAGACTAATTCCATAATATCCCAATGACCTAATTTCCTAATGGCCTAATGATATAATTGGCCTAAATGGACTAAAGGCCCAATTGACCTAATTGGTATAAATGTCCTAATTGGCCTAATTGTCCTAAACAGACTAAATGACCTAAATGGACTAATTTTCCTAAATGAAATAATTCACCTAATTGTACTAAATGGACAAAATTGGATTAATAAATGGACTAATTGGTCTAAATGGCCTAAATGGCCTAAATTGGCCAAATAAATGACCTAATTGTCCTAATTGGCATAAATTGGATGAAATGAACTAATTGGCCTAAATAGATTAAGTGACCTAATTATCATAAATGGCATAAACGGGCTAATTGTCCTAAATTGGACTAAATGGCCTAATTGGACTAAATTGGCCAAATAAATGGCCTAATTAGCCTAAATTGGATTAAATGTCCTAATTAGACTAAATGAAATAATTGGACTAAATGGAATAAATGGAATAATTATAATAGTTTCCCAAAATAGACTAATTTTCCAAATGAAAAAATATACAAAAGGCCAAATGGAAAAATTGAAAAAAGGTCAAAGGGCCAATTTACCAAACAACCTAACCTAAAAATGAACCAAATGACCAAATGATAAAAATAACCAAGTGACCAAATAACCATATAACACAACACAAATAGAATTGGATTGAAATTAACATATAAGAGGAATCTATATCATACCCATGTTTATCATGCTAATTAGTATGTATTGTTTATGTTATGACACTAGTATTAAATTTCCAATTAAATGTACATTTAGATGCTTCTTCATTTTATGAATTTCTTTAAAAGATACAATTTTAATTCATTCTAGGTTTATCACTTTCATATTATTTGATAATTTAGTATTATACTAATAAATTTCATTTATAGAAATAGACATTGGGCATTGAAGGTTGTGTTCCTTGAGCAAAATAATTTTTCTCGATTATGAAGAAAAAGGATGGAAGTAAAGTAAATGAAAAAATATAAGAAAATAATATAAGTTTTTTATTTATATTTAAAATATTTATACATAATTAATAATTAAATATCTTGTTTATATTTTCAACCATGTTTCCTGCAGTCCCTCGATGAGAAAGAAGATGAAAACTTCAGCCAAATGATTATTTGAGTCAGGTATTAGGTGAGGAGCACCAGGGAAGAGCCTGATGTCGACATGAGAAAAACATATCCCCTAATAGGTATTAACCCTCATCATGCACCTCTAAAACCTCTCAGACCACTGAGATTCAAAAAGATCATGAAAAAGTAGCTGAGGCCTTATAGAATCATAGAAGAAGTAAACTGATCCCTGAACACTTCCTAAAATCTATGTCAATTATAATTCTATCACTTCCATCAGAGAGTTCTACTAATTTTGATTCATGTATGGAATCAATGATATATCTATATGATTAATTGATTGATTTAAATGAGAGTCCAAGTAGAGGTTGAGCTGATGGTGGTGGCGTCAGTGGCGGTGATAATGATGATGTTGATGATGATGATGGTACTTCAGATGATGTTGTTGGTGATGAGGATATTGCTGATGGTGATGAGGAAAAGGATGTTGGTGATGATGAAGATATTGATCCCATACATTTTTGAGTTAGTAGTAAATATACATGTGGATTCTATTTAAGGACATGAATTGATTAGTTATATGGTTGTATACGTAAGTTGTAGTATTGTAAATGGTTTGAAAATTATTTCAAGCAAATGGTTGAATGCTAAATATACAATATATGTATTTCATTGAATGTGTAAAATGGTTTTTATTTTATTTAAAGGTTCAATATGTGTTAGAAGGGATATTTGTAACACCCCAAGATTTCATAGTGTTTTATTTCTTCAAAATAATTCAATAACTTGCACTACATGCAACACCGAGTTAAAGCGCACCATGACTTACCAAACTAGCCGTTATGAATAGTAATACCTACTTTTTGAAATTTTATAAATTCTATCTCTCAAAATGGACTTCATTTTTGGATTCGGAATATCAAAATTAGCCTAGGGTGAAATTTTGGTACTTTTCAGAGAACTTTAATATTTTGATGAATAGTGAAAATTACTAAATTTTAATTAAAAACAACTGTTTTAATCAAAATAATTAATAGTGATAAATTATAAATTTGAGTGATTTTAAAGTATAATTAGAATATATTTTTACCATTTTATCCAATGGTGTTCATTAGAATTAATTTCACTTTGAAATTGGACCTAAACAATTGTCAATCTTTTGATATATATTGTTTCTTAAAAACACGCTATTTGTTGTGACAGCGGGAATTAATTATAAAATTAATTAATGCAACTTATATGTTTGGAATCTTGTAAAATAGACATCATTTTTGAATTCGGAATATCAATTATATCTTAGGGTGAAATTTTGGCATTGTTCTGAAAAACTTCAATTTTTGATGAATAGTGAAACTACTAAGTGGTAGATAAAAAAAACTGAATTTTTCATAAAACTTAATTTTACCTCTTCTGTGAATGGAATCTCAAAAATCCGAGAGACACGGTTAATATCAAGAAGTAAAATGTGGTTCAATGAGATGAAAATAATTTTTGGTGAATAGTAACTTTTTACTTTTATTTACCACGATTAAAAGTAAATAGGGTAATTAAGGGTAGAAATGATATTAATATTACCCTAACACATGTTATAATTCTATTGGACAAGTGTATCTCGAACAAAAACAACCTTAGGAATAAAATATTATCATTTAGGTCCACTTGGATTAGATTAGGACATTTATTATTATTTAATTCAAAGAAGAGTTAAAAGAGTTAAAATCAAAGTTTATTTACTAAAACATTTTTAATATAGGGTTATACATAAGATAAATTCGATTGTAAATATTAATTAGAAAGATAAAAATATTTCCTACATAATGAAATTTTATTTATAATTTTTAGACATTAAATAATTTAATTTATTTATGACACAATGATGATGTAGTAATTACCATAATAGTGAAAAATTAAAATAATTGATATTATAAATACCCAAATACATATAATTTGAGAGTTTTAATGAATTAAACTAATTTTATAGGATAATATGACATATTAGGATTGATTTAAGTGACTTTTTTCGAAGTAATCATTCTGTTATGAGTTTCACAAAAATCGACTATTGAATAGTGTCAAAATTGACACAAAAGAGTTTTTAAAACAATATATTATATTATTAATTGATATTAAATTCCTAAAAATCTAAGGTTCGGAAAAGAGACTTATATCATGATAGGTATATCATTAATGGACTACTTGGGGGTCTCTTGGATGTATATAGTAAGTTTATTAACTATATAATATAAAAATACAAAGTGACATGGTAAATGTCAAACTAATTAACTAAGAGTTAAAACTAAAAGATAAGGTTAATATAGTAACCCAAACCTGTCTAAATTCTATTGGTTGAATGGTTTTCGACCTATCCCCACCTTAAACTTTGAATAATTAACTTTGGATCCATTAGAAACCGAATAGGAATTTATTATAAAATAATATTTTTAGCTTTTCCAAAGGTGCCGCTCACCCCTCTTATAAAAGGGAACTCTTCCTTCTCATTTCTTCACACCTTAAAAGCCTTTTGGTTCGGTCAAACTCTGCATAAATACTCTCCCAACTTCCCTCACTACAACCTAGAGGCCTTATTTTGATCAGAAAGCCAACCTAAAGAGCCCTTTTGATCAAATCAAAAGGAAGAACCCGAAGAAGAGGTAATGATTTCACCACCCTTTTCCAAGTTCCTTTCTTCTTCCACTTCTTCTTAATTTGTTGTTACCATTCTAAAATAATAAATCCAGTATCATATATATACCGTGATTTTATTATAAATATGGTACAACCATATTCATTATTCTATCCATCTTTTGAATAACATGTCACCATACGTGCGTACGTACGACTTACCGTCTTCACGTCGTGGTGTAATTGTTATTCAATATATTATTATTTGGATGGGTTTAATAATGATGTGTAACTCATTTAAATAATAAATATAACATGATAATTATTCTGTATATATGATATATTATCCAATTATATATCAAAAGAATGATATTGTCGCTCGTGCGTACGTACGGACTACCGTCTCCACGAACGCGATGAGATTCATTCTCCATCGTATCCATTCAAGTATAATTATCATTTGATGATTTAAAAATAATGTTTAAGGACTTGATATAATTCTGGATATGAATAAGATACAACCTATCCATGACAAACATGGCTTACATAACAAAACATATAAAAGAAAATGAGTAAGTTAACACCCGAAACGACGATAATACTAAGATATTATTAACAAAGCAATGTTAAAAGATCATATATGATATCATATTAATATATATGATTCTTGTATAATTTAATAACAATTATTTCACCATTATACAGGAGGTTAACCTACCCTCAACCAAGGAAAAGTACAAGGTAAGGGTTATTTCATGATCTCTTTATTATCCGAGGTTGTTTATACGTAATTATCTACTGGGACCTCTTTATCATCCACATCCATGTTTCTTGAAAGTGTATTTCAAAACATTCTTAATATTTTACAGAATACGGGTTAAAGACATTTATACCCTTGTTTTACTTTTTATAAGAAGTTTATAAAGGAATCTTTTCGTCGTTTTCCAAACAAGGTCCTTTTTAACCTTTTCGACAGAATTAAGGTAAGAATGTTTTTTAACTTATACGGCGGGTGCAGCTATTTTCCACCGTTATAAAATTCTCAAAGTTTCCATTACAATATTATAAGGATATTTTCAAAGTAAATGTTTTATTTTATAATTATGTGACTTTTAAATGATTTCAAAATGAATATTTTAAGAGTTTCTTAAAATTACTCTTTATCAAAATCAGAATTTTAAATGTTTTAAAGATTTATCTTTCTAAATCTTTTTAATTAATGTCCATGTCTTCAAAATGGTTTTTTAAGGATTTATTTATATGGTCATGAATTTTTTTAAAATGTTAATTCCTTTCAAAAAGTTTCAAAGTGGTATGAGACACTTTGATTCAAAAATCTCTTTTAAATTACTTCCTTTATAAATGTGTGACTTTTAAATGATTTAAAAAAAGAGATATTTCTCTCAAATAGTTTTGATTTCATCTATGTCAACATCCTTTGATGAATTTTATGATTATTTGAAGTTGATACAAAACGTCTATATTGTATTGAAGGTTTTGTGATATTTTTGACTGTGGATGTGTTATTTTTATACCATTCATGTTTTATAGAGAAAGTATTGACATTTCGTATGCTAGTTTTAATAGGAATGTTTATGTTATGTTTATACCTTTTCATATGGGAATGCATTGGACTTAATATGTGACGGGTGGAGCCCGCTATAGCTCCTCGATGCATCGGTAGGTCTCATGAGACAAACTAGTGTCTTGGCACAAGGCCTTGACAAAATCTTATTTGTAGTCTTGGCACGAGGCCTTGGCTATGTGGTTATGATAGTCTGGCATTATGCATTCCATCATTATGAAAGTGGTTATTGATATTGCATGTGATTATTCGATTAGTAGAATATCTATGTGAATAAGTAAATGGAATTATTTCATTTTATTTTTTCCATACTATGTTAAAGTTCAAGTTTAAAAAGCTTTTGTTTTAAGTTATACATTACCTTAAATGTTTATTTTTATTTATAAAAGTTTCCGCTATATTGTTATCCTTACTGGGCATTTGAGCTCACCCCTTTTCTATGTTTTATTTTTCACAGGATGTGAAGAAGTAATTTATGAATGACCTGCAGGGATAGTATGTAGGGATATGAGTGTGGAATATGGAGACTATATTGTTGTAGTTTTAATTTTTATGATGTAATGTAAAACTTTATGAATATATCTAGTGTTTCCAAGGCTACTAAACGAATCGGTCTTTTGAGATTTGATATTTCTTGTGATCATGCCAATGTTATGTAATAATGCACCGACTCTGGGTCACTGGGGTCGGGGCGTTACAGTTGCTATCAGCGGAAGTTTAGTACAAACCTTGGAAGCTAGATTTAGATAAACTATAATTAGAGCACATAGATTTAAGATGGACTTTGAGGATTAGTATAGAAGAACTTCCTAGAATTTTGGTATTGTAGAGATTTTGTGAGTTTTCTGAGCAATACATCCCTGTCTGGATACGAGCAGGTAGAGGCGGCTCTGGCATAGATGTACCTAGGGGTAAAACCCGAAAACACCGCTTTGAGCTGGACTCGAACGGGAACTGGTGCACGACAACGGGCCTTGCTGCACTCTTGGTTATGACACTTCCGGAGGATATGCTTAGGATAATTCTCATTTTATTTACAAACCATTATGAAGGGTTTATGAGTATATACTTTCTCAAAGGAGACATTTTTATGATTATGGATTATATGCATAAACTATTTAATTTATGTTATGTGTTTTACAAGTTTGGGATTAGGTATTGTTATTCATAAACTAATCTAGTGTATGCCATTGTTTAGAAATGGTGCCCAGTAGAAGGAATGAGAACTCCAGCAATGCACATGATCCAAAGAGAAAGAAGGATCATATCTTTTATGTTCTTAAGCCAGAATTTATAAGAGAAATAGTCTCCCATGTATTATCATCATATGAAGAAATAATATCATGTGTTGATAAGATAAGTAAAGAGTTTACCAATTCCTATGGCTTTGAAGGGAAGCAAGAGAAGAAAAGGATGGATGAGAGAAATATGGATAAAGGGAAGAGGGAAAAGAAGAATTTTCCCATATGTGATAACTATGGGAAGAAACACCCTGGAACTTGCTTGAAAGTAATGGGAGTTTGTTATAAGTGTGGAGGAAGATGGCACAAAGTACGTGACTGCAAGGGTAAGAAAATGGTTTCAAATGTACAATGCTTCATTTGCAAGGAGTTTGGACACTACGCGAACCTATGTCCCAGTCATCAGACTATGCTGCAAATGATGCTATTAGATAATAATCAAGTTATGATAGTATCACAGATGAAGAGGAATGATTAGAGTTCTTATGTTGATTATGTCAATTGAGTGTTGTATCAACAATGAACTTGTTATAATAATTATGGAGTATATAAGGATTGTACTACAGTACTATTTCATTAAGGACTTGAGATTGTGTGGAACAAAGAAAAGTGACTCAATAGAAGGATAAATTTTTGGAAAATATATGGTTGAGAGAATGACAAACCATAATATAGTTCTGATATCGAGGTAGTGATTTTGGAATAATACATGATTGATTTGGATAAATTATATTGGATATTCTTGACTACCTTGAAACTAATTAATGATTTGTATATTCCATCATTGTTTGGGTTTAAAACATTTTTGGATTGAAGGAGTATATCTATTATTCTTTAAGGAATAAGGGATCATAAATATAATCAATAAGGTTTTATGGTAATTCAGGATGTTGCAGTGTTTTAAAAGAATACATGATGAAGGTGTTCACATGTTATTACATGGAAAAAAGGATCTTTATTGTGTTTAACTTCCTTATAAATTTTGGACTGAAGTATTTTGGATAGTTCTAGTTTGGATTATTTTGGATTGCCATAAAAGGACAACTCGGAGGTCGGGCGGCAACCCATCGCATCCGGCAAGGCCGCGGGACTTGAACCCACAACCGAAGGGTGATAAGGGTGTATCACCTACCACTGACCCTCATGATGTCTTGGATTGAATAATGTCATTTTTTAATGGTTCTTCTAGATGAATATAAATTCATTTTTTTAACCCTATACGAATAGGATAAATAGAATATTATTTTTAAGTTTTATTATCTTTTAGAGTGAAATATGATTCTGTGTTAGAAATTAGTTAAAGGATGGAACTCTACTTGTCAAGAATATATTTGTTGAACCGATGGTATTTCAAATCATCATAGATTAATGAATTTAAGGACCTCAATTTTAAACTTGTTTGTGATTGATGACCTCAATCGCTACCTATAAATATTTATGTTTTCCCTCCAATTATATGTCTCTAATTTCCACCAATGTTCTCCTAATCGAGATCATAATTTGGTGGTGACCCTTTCATTTCTCTTTTCCTCATATTAAGACTAAATTTTAGTAACCCAATTTCCGATGTGGGTTTTCCCACAAAGATATTTTTTATTTTCAACATTTTATTTTTGAAGAACAATTTCAAATTGCGAGGATGAAATTTATTGAAGGAGGGGAGAATGTAACACCCCAAGATTTCATAGTGTGTTATTTCTTCAAAATAATTCAATAACTTGCACTACACACAACACTGAGTTAAAGCGCACCATGACTTACCAAACTAGCCGTTATGAATAGTAATACCTACTTTTTTAAATTTTATAAATTCTATCTCTCAAAATGGACTTCATTTTTGGATTCGAAATATCAAAATTAGCCTAGGGTGAAATTTTGGTACTTTTCGGATAACTTTAATATTTTGATGAATAGTGAAAATTACTAAATTTTAATTAAAAACAAATTTTTTAATCAAAATAATTAATAGTGAAAAATTATGAATTTGAGTGGTTTTAAAGTATAATTAGAATATATTTTTACCAATTTATCCAATGGTGTTCATTAGAATTAATTTCACTTTGAAATTGGACCTAAACAATTGTCAATCTTTTGATATATATTGTTTCTTAAAAACACGCTATTTGTTGTGACAGCGGGAATTAATTATAAAATTAATTAATGCAACTTATATATTTGGAATCTTGTAAAATAGACATCATTTTTGAATTCGGAATATCAATTATAGCTTAGGGTGAAATTTTGGCATTGTTCTGAAAAACTTCAATTTTTGATGAATAGTGAAACTACTAAGTGGTAGTTAAAAAAAACTGAATTTTTCATAAAACTTAATTTTACCGCTTCTGTGAATGGAATCTCAAAAATCCGAGATACACGGTTAATATCAAGAAGTAAAATGTGGTTCAATGAGATGAAAATAATTTTTGGTGAATAGTAACTTTTTACTTTTATTTACCACGGTTAAAAGTAAATAGGGAAATTAAGGGTAGAAATGATATTAATATTACCCTAACACATATCCTAATTCTATTGGACAAGTGTATATCGACCAAAAACAACCTTAGGAATAAAATATTATCATTTAGGTCCACTTGGATTAGATTAGGACATTTATTATTATTTAATTCAAAGAAGAGTTAAAAGAGTTAAAATCAAAGTTTATTTACTAAAACATTTTTAATATAGGGTTATACATAAGATAAATTCGATTGTAAATATTAATTAGAAATATAAAAAGATTTCCTACATAATGATATTTTATTTATAATTTTTAGACATTAAATAATTTAATTTATTTATGACACAATGATGATGTAGTAATTACCATAATAGTAAAAAATTAAAATAATTGATATTATAAATACCCAAATAAATATAATTTGAGACTTTTAATGGATTACAATAATTTTCTAGGATACTATGACATATTAGGATTGATTTAAGTGACTTTTTTCGAAGTAATCATTCTGTTATGAGTTTCAAAAAAATTAACTATTGAATAGTGTCAAAATTGACACAAAAGAGTTTTTAAAACAAATATTATATTATTAATTGATATTAAATTCTTAAAAAACTAAGGTTAGGCCAAGAGACTTATATAATGATAGGTATATCATTAATGGACTACTTTGGGGTCTCTTGGATGTATATAGTAAGTTTATTAACTATATAATATAAAAATATAAAGTGACATGGTAAATGTCAAACTAATTAACTAAGAGTTAAAACTAAAAGATAAAGTTAATATAGTAACCCAAACCTATCTAAATTCTATTTGTTGAATGGTTTTCAACCTATCCCCACCTTAAAATTTGAATAATCAACTTTGGAGCCATTAGAAACCGAATATGAATTTATTAAAAAATAATATTTCTAGCTTTTCCAAAGGTTCCCCTCACCCCTCTTATAAAAGGGAACTCTTCCTTATCATTTCTTCACACCTTAAAAGCCTTTTGGATCGGCCAAACTCTGCCCAAATACTCTCCCAACTTCCCTCACTACAACATAGAGGCCTTAGTTTGATCAGAAAGCCAACCTAAAGAGCCCTTTTGATCAAATCAAAAGGAAGAACCCGAAGAAGAGGTAATGATTTCACCACCCTTTTCCAAGTTTCTTTCTTCTTCCACTTATTCTTCCTTTGTTGTTACCATTATAAAATAATAAATCCAGTATAATATATATAATGTGATGTTATTATAAATATGGTACAACCATATTCAGTATTCTATCCATCCTTTGAATAACATGTCACCATACGTGCGTACGTACGACTTACCGTCTCCACGTCGTGGTGTAATTGTTATTCAATATATTATTATTTGGATGGGTATAATAATGATGTGTAACTCATTTAAATAATAAATATAATATAATAATGATTCTTTATATATGATATAATATCCAATTATATATCAAAAGAATGATATTGTCGCTCGTGCGTACGTACGGACTACCGTCTCCACGAACGCGATGAGATTCATTCTCCATCGTATCCATTCAAGTATAATTATCATTTGATGATTTAAAAATAATGTTTAAGGAATTGATATCATTATATATATGAATAAGATACAACCTATCCATGACAAACATGGCTTACGTAACAAAACATATAAAATAAAACGGGTAAGTTAACACCCGAAACGACGATAATACTAAGATATTATTAACAAAGCAATTTTAAAAGATCATATATGATATCATATTAATATATATGATTCTTGTATAATTTAATAACAATTATTTCACCATTATAAAGGAGTTTAACTTACCCTCAACCAAGGAAAAGTACAAGGTAAGGGTTATTTCACAATCTCTTTATTATCCGAGGTTATTTATACGTAATTATCTACTGGGACCTCTTTATCATCCACATCCATGTTTCTTGAAAGTGTATTTCAAAACATTATTAATATTTTACAGAATATGGGTTAAAGTCATTTATACCCTTGTTTTACTTTTTATAAGAAGTTTATAAAGGAATCTTTCCGTCGTTTTCCAAACAAGGTCCTTTTTAACCTTTTCGACAGAATTAAGGTAAGAATGTTTTTTAACTTATACAGAGGGTGTGGCTATTTTCCACCATTATAAAATTCTCGAAGTTTACCTTAAAATCTTATAAGGATATTTTCAAAGTAAATGTTTTATTTTATAATTACGTTACTTTTAAATGATTTCAAAATTAATATTTTAAGAGTTTCTTAAAATTACTCTTTATCAAAATCATAATTTTAAATGTTTTAAAGATTTATCTTTCTAAATATTTTTAATTAATTTCCATGTCTTCAAAATGGTTTTTAAGGATTTATTTATATGTTCATGAATTTTTTTAAAATGTTAATTCCTTTCAAAAAGTTTCGAAGTGGTATGGGACACTTTGATTCAAAAATCTCTTTTAAATTACTTCCTTTATAAATGTGTGACTTTTAAATGATTTAAAAAAAGAGATATTTCTCTCAAATAGTTTTGATTTCATCTATGTCAACATACTTTGATGAATTTTATGATTATTTAAAGTTGATACAAAACTTCTATATTATATTTAAGGTTTTGTGATATGTTTGACTGTGGATGTGTTATTTTTATACCATTCATGGTTTATGGAGAAAGTATTGACATTTCGTATGCTATTTTTAATACGAATGTTTATGTTATGTTTAGACCTTTTCATATGGGAATTTATTGGACTTAATATGTGATGGGTGGAGCCCGCTAGAGCTCCTCGATGCATCGGTAGGTCTCATGAGACAAACTAGTGTCTTGGCACAAGGCCTTGACAAAATCTTATTTGTGGTCTTGGCACGAGGCCTTGGCTATGTGGTTATGATAGTCTGGCATTATGCATTCAATAATTATGAAAGTGGTTATTGATATTGCATGTGATTATTCTATTAGTAGAATATCCATGTGAATAAGTAAATTGAATTATTTCATTTTATTTTTTCCATACTATGTTGAAGTTCAAGTTTAAAAAGATTTTGTTTTAAGTTATACATTGCCTTAAATGTTTATTCTTATTTATGAAAGTTTCCGCTATATTGTTATCCTTACTGGGCATTTGAGCTCACCCCTTTTCTATGTTTTATTTTTCCCAGGATGTGAAGAAGTAATTTATGAATGACCTGCAGGGATAGTATGTGGGGATATGAGTGTGGAATATGGAGACTATATTGTTGTAGTTTTAATTTTTATGATGTAATGTAAAACTTTATGAATATATCTAGTGTTTCTAAGGCTACTAAACCAATCGGTCTTTCGAGATTTGATCTTTCTTGTGATCATGACAATGTTATGTAATAATGCACCGACTTTGGGTCACTAGGGCCGGAACGTTACAATATTAATATAAAATGGGGAAAAGTGGATATACTAATGGTTCAATGAATAGTGGGTATATGGTTTTTGCTAGGAAAATCTATACCTATGGTTCTCTTAACCATGGGTATAATAAAATATCCTAGGCTATACCCAAAATTTCTATAGAAACAATTGGTATAGATCTATACTGAAGGCTCCATCAGCCAAGGTTTATAAAATTGGGGTTATATCAAATACCCACAATTTTATGGGCTATAACCATGGTTCTAAGCCATGGGTATAGGCTATGTTTCCAGTAGTGTGGACTACTGCCTTTACAAAGCGATGTGACTCTCTTTTCATCACCACACCACATGGATGATATGTATAAGTATATTTAAAGAAATAATATGGTATTTATGTTATTATGATCATTATGTAAAGATTTGATATTACCTACCTCTTTTCCATAATGATCATTGAAAAATGGAAACATTACTCATGCGTACATATGACCTACTATCTCCATGATTATAATGCACTTAATTTATCAAAAACCATATTTGATGATTGGTATTAAAATTATAATTAATTTATAAATATGATAATTATTTCATGATTATTATTTTTTATATGATGAAACCATGATCAAAGTAAGAGGATTGAATATAACAAATCAAATCATATATAAAAAACAAATCCATTATTACCCGAAATGTGACTTTAACATGAAATTGTTAATAAACAGTTAATTAAAGGACATAAGTAATTAATATATGGTATGATATATGTAAGTTTGGTCCTATAATATATTTATAATAACCATATATTTATTATATAGGAGGTTTTAATGAGTACAAATAAGTCGATACTTATGGTAAGGGATTTCCATCTCACTTTCATTTTCTATGTGATAGAATCCATATTCACTATGTGTTTCTTTTATGTGGTGTATATAATACCCATGAATTTATTTTATGAATATTATATATAAAATTATTTGTATTTACATACCTTTTTTAGGATATATTTTTCATGGGGTTTATGGCTCAAAAGTTATCAAATCAGAAAAGGATTTTTGCCTCAATTTTTCTTCTTTGAGACATATAATTATGTTATACACCTATATTCTTATAAGAGGTGTATATAAAGACCATTTGACATGGAATATCATGAATTTAATTATGATCATGATATTTTAAGTTTTATTTAATGATATTCCTTCATGGATATTACGTTTCAATGTTACCAAAGTGCAAAATATTTTTTGTTATAGTCTCATTGTTTATCAAGATTGTTTATGATTATGTTTTTGATGATGAAATATTATGATACGTATCTCAATAAAATCATGAATTTTATTATCTTATATTTATTTCATGAGAATACATGTTTCCCATTTATTTTTATCTCTTTATGTACTCAAGAGTTCAATAATAATTTTTTAAGAAAAATCATCTCTTCAGTTGAAAAATATTTTTCTTCCAAAACCATGTTTTCTAAAAATATTTTTATTTTTTTTATTTTTTTTGAAATGATTTCTTAAATCCATTTTTACCCATGTTTGAATTTTTAAAAAATATTTTAAAATTAATATTCATCTCATTTTCAAAAACAATGATCGTTTGGCTATTACAAAAAATGTGAAAGGAATATTTGTGTATGACATGAATAGAATTTCCCACCTCTATGAATATTATTTTATTTGAAGTTTACTTTATAAATTTTCAAGTTTATTTTCAAAGGAAAGGATTTTAATTTTTTTATAATTTAAAAAGTGTTTTCAAAGTGGAAAGGAAGTTTTCCTTATGAAATGTTTTAAATGTTTTTTAAAGTTTCCTTTATAAGTTTTCAAGTTTATTTTCAAAGAAAAGGATTTAAAAAATGTTTTATGTTTTAAAAAGCAATTTTCAAATAATGCTATCTTCCTTAAGAAATTTTACAAGTGATTTATATTTCAAATTAATTTTCTATATAATATGATATAATTTGATGAAACTTATGATTTACTAGGGATATAAACCAAAGATACCATTATTATTATTTCTATGAATGGTTTATGATGAAAATATGTTTATGAAACTCATTTATATTCTATAGGTTATACCATGAATAAATGATTATTAATCTTGTTTATTTTTCCATGGGTTATGATTTGATGAGATGATGAAATGATTATGAAATATATCTCTTTTCCATATGTTATGATATGATGAAATGTTTATGAAACCCATATATTTTCCATGGGTAATGTTAAAAGAAACGATGAAATGATTATGAAACCCATTTATTTTTCATAGGTTATGCTATGATGAATTTTTTATGAAACCCATTTCATTTCATGGGTTTTGATATGATGAATGTTCTATGATATTTTGGAACATAAATGTATGGATTTTTCAATAGGTGGGGCCTATATCTCACTCCAATGCATTGGGTAATTATTAATGTTATATGAGCTCAATGGGTAAATGGGAGGTTATCCCAAGATCAAAATAGGGTACATAAGAGGTTATCCCAAGTCTGAAAGAGGGTACATGGGAGGTTATCCCAAACCCCAAGCATGTACATTGTTGTTTATCCCAATCATAACATGTTATGAATGTCATGGTGTGTATCCTTTAAATAACATTTTCTATGCTTATATACATTCCACAATTCCATGTATTATGTCAATGTTATTCTATCATGGATCATGTTATTTGATTTCCTTTTGATTCAAATATTATGATATACCAATATCTATTCCATGACTCAAGATTATGATATTTGATATGTAGGGTATGGTTTTTATATATTATTCTCATGTTCTCATACCATTATGTTCATGTTATTATTATGTATCTCCCTTGTTTACCCTTACTGAGAATCTTAAGTCACCATTTCTTATGTTTTATTTCCCCAAGTTATAAAGAAATTTTTTAAGTTAGGTATGTTTGTGAATAGTACTAAAATAGAAGATATTTATGGGAAATGTTGAAGATATTTCATAAAATAAGAATATTGTGTACCTAGTATACAAAGACACTAAAATATTATGGTCCTCAGGCATGTGTTTTTTTAATGTATTGAATATTAATAAAAAAATATGTACTATCCATGCATGAAAGGCCTGGTTTTTTATAGTTGGAATTAGAGGAAAAGTTTAGTTAACCATTGGAAACTAGGATGATAAAACTTTAGTGATATCCGTAAGGATATTTCAAAGGATATATCTTGGGATGTATCTAAGGATAAGTCTAAGGATGAGTTAAAGTATAATGAAATTTCTATTAATTTTAGTAAAGGATATATAAAGTGTTTTTCAAGCAATTACATCCATATCTGGATACTACAAGTGGATATGGATTTAGAACAAAGGTAACTAGGGTTAATTACTCAGAAAAGGTTTCATTGATCTAGACTCGAGCGTTACTTAGTGCATGGAAATAATCTATGCTGCACACCTGGTTTGACACTCCTGAGGGATATGACTTGTAATTTCATGAACTCTTTACAAACCATTATGAAGGATTTAATTAAATGATGATTATTAATGACCTATGATAAAACTAAGGTTTATTATATTAAAAATAAGGTGTCATGATTTAGACATCCTATAATTTATTTTTCATGATTATGTGGTTTTCTATTGTGATTGGTGTTGCTCAAACCGTGATTTATAGTTTAGTAAATGGATAGAACCTGAAGGAATCATGTTAATGTTGAGTGTAATGGAAAATGAAATGATTTTCATCATTAGTATCCAAAATTTTTGAGTTCTATAATGAAAAATATAATTTTTATGCTCACACAACTTTTTAAATCTATAATTAACGCTAAAATTCCAAATAAAAAAAATAGGGAACAACATTCTATTGAGTCCTTAATGAGGAAATATCCACCTTATTTTGTTGGTTTTTTCTAATCCACTAGTTTATGAGAAATGTATTATTACCATTGAAAATATATTTTCTATTCTCTAGTGTTTAGAGTATAAAAAATTCATTTTAGCTGTCTATAATTTGGAAGGAGAATCATATCAATGGTGGAATCTTATCAAGAATATGAGGAAACATGATGAAGTTGAATCCATGGATTGGGATGAGTTCAAGAAAATATTTTTCAATAATTAATTTCCTTTTAATCTTTTTAAAAATATAGATAAGAAGTTCCTTGAGATAAAGAAAAAAATGAGGAATCCATTGGTACCTACGACGCAAATCTTATAATACTTGTGAGGTACACTTTTGATATTATCATCCAACCTAAATATAAGGTTGACCAGTTCTTAAGTGGATTAAAACCAAGTATATAAATTTTTTTAGTGACAATATACTTCTGTAGCTATGAATATATTGTTTTATGTGCTATCAAGGAGGAAATTGAGGTTTGAGTTACGTGTCAATCTCATGGTTTTGTTAAGAAGAGAAAAAATGGAATTCAAAGTAAAATATAATAACCATGGAGAGAAGAAGATGAGCTTTCCTTTATCATAAAAGTGTGGGAAGAAACATGGAGGAAATTTTCTTAAGGGGTATGTTAAATGTTTTAAGTGTGGAAGGGAAGGTTATCAGGAAATCGAATTCCTAAGTGATGGGAAGAAGTTAGCTAATAATGAAAATATAGAGAAAGATACACAGAATGCATCTCCCACACTCCAGTTTTTCAAATGAAAGGAGTGTGGAAATTATGAAAATAAATTCCCCAATCCAAGAGATTTTGAGGATGATAATCCACAATAACCTCTGAAGACAAAGGAAAAAGGTAAATATGATACAATCATAATTGTTGAAGTGAATAATGATAATTAGGGAACACTTATCCTCTAGTCTCTAATAGGTAATTTCTTGTTTAATTTTGTATGAATGATCCCTATAAAAATATTATTGTGCCTCATTTTGTGAAATTTCACATTATTTTGATAATTGATTATCTCCCTATACATGGATTATGGAATAATGAAATCACATTTGATATTCTATCAATATAAGGTTGAACCCAAGCTTCTAATGGAAATGTTTTTGTATAAGATAACATATTAATTAAGGAATAAAGAGTGAATTATATTTTGGAATCATAAATTTATTGAGGCAATATTAACTTAATAGTTATGGATACCATCAAGGGTTTATGAGTTTAAGGTTGATCATAAGTTCAAATTAATTGAAAACCCTTTTGATGGTTTATATGATGGTAGTTTATCAAGATTAAGGATATTTTAAGTGACATTTATGTCAATTCAACCCTTTGATTTTGTACATGTTTTAGTGAAAAATTTATTTACGGAATGCCTTTAATTTTTGGAAATACAATAAAATGTACTGGTAACCTTTATGGTTTATCTTATCATTGATGTTGATGTAATTATGGGTTGTAGTTGATCAATTTACAAAGTCAAAACAATTCATCTTTATCATAGAATATTTTTCTCTTATGTGCATACTCTTACGATAATAAAGTGATATTATACACATTGTTTACATATTTTGTGATGGACTCTCAAGAGAGGAATAATTATTATTTTACTTCCATATCACCTTAAATAGTTGAACTGTACCTTTTTTGGAATTCCCAAAGTACCCTATCTACATCATTAGAAAGAGTTTGTATCAATTATTTCTTCACCATCAATATTTCTGCTTCTATCCAATTATAATATTTGTTTTATATTTTTATATAGGTATAGTTATACACATAATAATTTATCACACATATTATAATACGTCTAAAAGGTATACCTTGGTTATACTTACCTGAACAAAAGGTAGCAGTGTACTTAAGTTGGGGCTGATCCTTGTAGAAATCCTGGGTTTTTGTCTACTCTTATAAAAGGATGTGATTTGTTAGTTTTGTAGATACTCCTCACAAAGTCTTGGGTTGCTATTACCCCAATTATAAAAGTCTAGGTTTATATTTATACCATGTAAAAGTCTCTCTCCATCTCTCTCATAGTGGGTTCCATACTCCATCGATTGGGGTGTGAAGAGTAGAGTATGATCATTTATATCTGAACTACTATAAAAATTCCTTGTGTTATTATCTTTATTTGTTTATCACACACTATTAAAACATATACTATTATTATTATTTTAAGAAATATTTGTTTAATAAATTGAAACCACAAAATTTTTCAATTATTTTTAATAACTCTGATAATTTTATTAAAGGTATATTCACCCCTATACCTTCTACCATCAACATATATGACCTAACAGAAGATATCATAGGTTCCATGATTAAGGGGGTGATTATTGGCTATAATCATGGACCCACCATGGTCCCACTTCTTTAACTAACATGTCACTATCCACCCCCACTACGAAACACCAATTATCCCATGTCCCCCTTTAACACTACTCCAAACGCCCTCATCTATAGTTTATTTTATTTTATTTAAATAAGTGCATGTAGGAATTTATTTTTATTTTAATTTCATGGTAATAGAAGTTCCCTTTCGGTGTCCTTGTGTTGATTCATTATAATGTGTTTTACATGTGTCTAGATTCCAAACCAACACTTAATATCAAAGAATCATGAATGTTACTATCATGATAATGAAGTATGGATCAAATTATTCTTCAAAATCCTCACCAGTACCAAATATCCATAGTAGTGGTAGTAGCAGAATAAACAAAAAAAACTTTAATCTTGATGTACAGTGGGTGGTGAAAGATATGGAATGCATGATGGTCTACCCCATATTAAAATGTAAAAAATATAATTATTGGGATATATTTATGAGGGTGATTGTAACAAACCAATATTTTGTGAAATAATTTTTTTCAAAATTAATTTAAACTTTTCAATATTTTTCATTATACATAACAATAATTTTATATTGCATCACACACAACACTAAGTTTCAACGAAACATGTCATATTATTAAAATATTATTATATGATAGTTATCACCTTGTTTTTGGAATGATGAGTATGAATAGGATCAAATAAATTATGAAAATATAAGGTTTAAAAATTTATATATAATGAATTACTTGGTGACCAATTAATTATAAATGAAAATAAAAACCATTTGAAAATAAATAGAATCTTTTTCTGAAAAAACTATTTTTATGCTCATGAAAATGTTTTATCATAATAAATTAAATAAATTAATTTTGGTGAATGATTTTAATGAAATTTATATATTATATATTCAATAAAAATTTTAAGATTCATATTATGTGTTTTCTAGACATGTGATAATAATAAATCTAATTTTATGCTTTAAAACTGTATTTTTCTAAAAGTAGTTTTATCACCCTTTTGCCCACTTATTTTTAAAAATAATTTTTGATACTTTTAGAAAATTTATTTGAAAAAATTAATTTTTATTTTTAAATAATCATATCAAAATTATCTTATGTTGATTTTTTTGTAATTTTCTAAAAAGATTAATTTTTTTACAAATAGTGAAAAATTCTAAAATTTAATTGAAAATTACCTTTAAATTTAAATTATTTATAAAGTTAAATGATAATTTAAATTGGTTTTAAATTAAAATTAGTTAAATTATATATCTATTAATAAAATTTAGGTCATTGGAATCATTTTTATATTTAATTTTGATATAAAAACTTTGTAAACTGTAAACATTTTTTCTTTGAAAACCCGCTTTCTCATCATCTCCACGAGAATAATTTTAAATTAAAATTTTACAATTATTTGAATATAATTTAGAAAAATATAGGATATGTTTTGAATCTTCATAATTTATATTATCTAATAATTTCAACTTATTTTTTACCATAATAAATAGTGAAAAAGTAAAAATTAATTACCACGATTAAGAAAAAAATGGATTTACTGGAGGGTTACACTAAAAAGATAAGGGTTAAAATGATTTAAAAACTTGTATATAATCTACTTAATGGAAATATTTTTTACCCTATAATTTATAATTATCTATAATACTCCATTTTGGAGCCTTATGGAATGATAAAAACATGGCTTTACCTTTTTTATTTTAAAAAACGTAAAAGTGTGCCGCTCACCTCACTTATAAAAGGCCACACCCTCTCATATACTCTCATATTTACACCATAAAATCCTTTTAGTTAGAAAAATACCTAAATAATTCCTTCCCAAATTTAATCCTCTCGTCACCTAATCCTTATTTTTGTCATAAAGCCAACCTAGGAAGGCTTTTGGTGCAAACGTGAGGAGGTTACCCGAAGAAGAGGTAACATTCTTCAACGAGTGTTTTTATTTTATATATTCCTTCAACTACTTCAATTATTATTAAAACATGATGATATAATAACATTATTATCTTCTATATACTGATATGTTGTTATATTAAGTGAATTACCTACAACAGTCTCTACTTCCATCAAATGGGTTACAAAACCATCATTCATTTGTACGGCAGATGACAGCCTTATGAATAGATTTCATTCATTTTTTCCATTACCACTTATCATGTTTGGGTATTATTATGGATATAAAGTGTATATATATTATATTCATAACATAATTATACTTATTGAGTCATTATATCATATATAATTTGTTTTCTTTCCCTTCCACAGGGGATATTATAATGCCGCTCATGTGTACGACGGACTACCGCCTCATGAAGTGGTGAATTTTTTTTTAATAACGATTTATATGAAAGATAATAAGGATAAATTTAATAAATATATGTGATAAAAAATAAATAATCACGACATTCATGACATATTTATCATTATTAAAATATAATATATCATTTTCTTTCTTACCTTTTCACTCACTGAAAGATGATAATGTCATTTGTGAACATGTGGAACTACTAAAAACTAGGGCTATCCCCATGCATATATACCCATGATTTATAGAAACTATGAGTATAGAGATTTTTCCCAAATCTATACCCATGGTTTAAAAAAACTGTTGGTACTATATCAACTATTTTTTAAAACCAAAGGTATAGATCCTTAAAAAACTGGGCTTCCCCTCAGGCTCCCCTTAGCCTCCTAATTCGAATCTATAATCTCAACTCCCCTCATATGAGCCTCAGAATCCCCCTCCCCTCCTCTGGAAATTCTACTCCCATCAGCCAAGTGTTATTTCTCTATTTTGTAATTTTTTTTGCAATCTTTGAGTGGTAAGATTTCCTTTCCTCCTCTTATTTATTCTCCCCTCACCCGAGCGATAAACGATTTTTTTCTCTAATTTTCTCCCCTTATTAAATGATTTTTGATTTTAATATTATTAGAAATCAAATTAGTGAGTTCCAAATCTATATTCTCTTTTACTAGATGTTATTTTCATTTTTATCTCTACATGTGATTCTATTAAAGTATGTTGGCATCAATTCTATTACCGTGTTTTTAATTTTATAGTCTAATAAAGATCAAATACAGTCTATTAAATTCCTAAAAGTACTGTTTTAATTACAATTTATTTATTTTGAAAACTATCCTATGGATTCTTTTGAATTTAACTTAAATTTGAGATTCTTTTGGTAGAATATTTTAGGTATTTAAATATTTTTAGTATTGGGAATCATATTTAAGTTAACTATAGGGGTTAATGTTGGTTTTTATTATCCTATAGTTATGAGATTTAATTATTGAAATTTAATTTGTTATATCACGAACCATGGTTAAACTATTTATTGTATTTTTTTAACTCAAAAAGAAATAATTAAACAATAATGTACATGATTATACTATTATAAGTAAATATGGAATATTTCTTTATCTATGAATGTTGGTTCTTCAAAAATTCACCATTATATTTATATTACTTTTCAACCATATTTCTTAAAATTTATTATTATTATTTAAACATGAATGAATGATAAAATATTCTTTCAAATAATTAAATATTTATATTTCAAATGTTTAATAATTTTAAAAAATTTATTATGTACAAATATTTATATAAGACTTTGGTAAATGTCATGAAATAATTATATAAGTTATAATGGAAATCTTGTTGGTTCATATTCATTTTATGAAACATGGTTTCCATTGATAAAGTTTTACATAAGAATTTAGTTCTTTAAGAAAAATTTAATGGTATGAACCTTAGTTTCACCTATTTTGATTAACCATTGAGTATAATTTAATTATTTGTTCAGAATTATTCCTTATTTAATTTATCATGTATTGATTAGTTAGCCATTTATTTCCAATACATGATAAATTAATTAAAAACCATATAACCACACTTTACCTCAATTAAGAGGTTTTATCAGTAGTGGAGTAATGTATGGGTTTAATAAATTGGGATGAAATGGATTAATTATTTGGTCTTGATGGATCTTCCCAAATTAAATACTTCTCAAATTGAAATATAAAATCATGTAAAATATATTTTTATTATGTTTGAGTAATATAAGTAATGTTAAACTTAAATAAAATCCTTTCATGACTAAATATTATCCTCAATTATGATTTCAAATTAGAATACCTCTATAGATAAGAAATATAAATTTTATTCTAGTATTTCTTAGTTTTTATTTATTCTAATGCATGAAACTTGTTTGAATTTATATTATTATGCCCTAGTTTTTGGTTATGATATGCCTTGTTCTTTGTTTGGATAGATAGTAGTATTCTATAATGGTTACTTACATCATGAATTGTATTCAATTTGTTTTCCTATTAGTGTTATTTAATTTCATCAACACTATACTTTTTAATTTTTATTTGAAGTTGGGTATCATTTTAATTATAGTTTACATTGTTGATTAGAACATAATTTTTCCCCTATAATAGAAGGGATATAAGTTGGGTGTATCATACTGATCTAATTTCAACTGAGCTTCAAAAGAATTTGGATTTTTTTTAGATTTTTCATTTAACAATACTTCAGATGGAGGTTGTATACAGTTTCCATGTTATAATTGTGTTGGAGGACCATGATTAAGCCAAGAATAAGTTATCTACCAAATAAAAAAAATCTATATTTCAAAAAAAAACTATTATGTTTGGTATCACAATAGAGAGGCAAGACAATCTTCCACTATTAATGAAAATAAATAAATAAGTGGTACGGAGAATTTGATATTTGATCAGTTTCCATTTGTGAATCATCACAAGAGAGATAATATGCTAGTGTAAGAAGGAAATGATATCAATACACATGAGGAAAATACTAAATATGATGATTCTGATAGTGTGAAAAAATAATAGATAATGCCATAAATCCTGTATATCAAGAATGTATTAAAATGAAAATGATGGAATTTTTAATGTGGTTATATCATGGAAAAACCATGTATGGAATTTAAAATACCTACATTTATTATATTATTACCTTTTTGAAGGGATTTTTTTTATGATGGTGTAGATATTCCCTTAAATAATTATAAGTCATGGAAGTTAATTAAGAAACTTAGATTTTCTATTAATAAAATTCACGCTTTTATGAAAGATTATAGTTTATTTTGGGAGGAAACATATGACTTTAATGACTGTAAATAATGTGGTAAATCTCTATGGAAGGAAAATGTATATGGTACACTATATTTCATGACTTAAAAAGTCATGTGGCACTTTCCATTGATTCCCAAGCTTCAAAATCTATTTATGTATGCAGAAATATCAACCAATATGCGATGACATGATGATGAGATAATTAAAGGTAATAACGAGTTGGTTCACCTAAAGATGGATTATCAGGGAAGAAATTTTATGTACTCCCAATTTTGAATCTGATATGTGTAATTTCAGGTTGGGTCTATACTATGATGGTTTTAATAGGTTTAGTTGGATTCTTACTACTAACAACATGTGACTAGTTATTATTCACAATTATAATATTCCTTCATGGATGTTTATGAAAAAAACTTTCACTTTCTTAAGTATACTAATATCTTTAACTTATGATCCTGACAATTATATATACATATACTTGCATCCTTTAATAATATATTTTAATCATATTTGGGATATGGGTGTCTGTACATTCGATGCTTCTTCAAAAAATACATTTCAGATACCTACTTTCCTTCCAGGGACTATAAATGATTTACCTTCTTATCCGATGATGTAAAGTTGGAGCACAAAGATAAAACTATCATGTCATATTTGTATGAAGAATAAATTATCTATAAGTATTAAATATCATCATATTTTCAATTTCTTGGGGCATTGACAATTCTTGACAATGGATCATCAATATTGAAAGAACCACCGGTAGTTTGATAATACTATTGACACTAACAACCACCTCAACATATGTCCGGAATAGATGTGCTTAATGAATTGAAATATTTTAGTTTTTCATTAGGTAAAGTTCATATGAAATATAAAATTATGAAGAATGTTTATAGTGAATTCACTTACAATTGGAAAAAGAGAAGTATCTTTTTTGAGTTTCAATATTGTTCTACCAATTTGTTTTGTCACAACCCGACCCGTACCAGGGCTCGAGCCACAACTACCCCAAGCCCGCCTCCATAGTCTAGGGGCTAGCGACTAGCGCCAAAGGCAAAACAAACTCAGGGAGGCCTTTGCCTAAGAACCTATACACACACAAGCAGGTAACTCAATGCCAAAGTACAGAGAATGAAAAAGCAAGGTTCTACACTACTATAAAAAGGGAACCAAAAAAAATGCATCGCCCTCTAACAGTACAAGTACAAGAACAGTAAAGCTAAAAGGGAAAGGGGAAAAATACACACCCAACTAGAAAAGTGCCACAACCCGACAACAGGTGAAAAAGTAAAATAGCTAGAAGAGTCCCACTCCTGAATCCCAAGATACGACCACCGCACACGGTCCAATCACCCCGTATCCCGAAGCTCCCTTGATGTCACGATCAACCTATTTGTCATCTACAAGGGCACTCCAAATTCGGGCAACGCCCAAACAGGGGTGAGTATAAGAATACTCACTAGGATGCCCCGAAGGCTTGAGGGATCAACAAGAGATGTACTGAAGAGGAGAGAAGTAAGAGAGAACAAGGTACAATAAGAGTGAACAAAAAGAGTATAGCTCCACCCAGTAATAGATATGATCGCTCAAAGAAACCCAAACTAGAGAGTAAGGTGATCTTCATCTCACAGCTCACACTAGGTATATGACCATAAATATACCCAGGGAAACCAGATATAGTTGTATCTCAGACCTGTAGTCTAGAGACAAGTTACACAACCACATACCCACGCTAGGGATTCAGTTATAAGATTTCTGCGAAGTACTCATTCCAGGATAACACACTCCACGAGTCTGGTAGCTCTGATAACGTCCGTTCGAGAAGTACTGTTCATCGAGAAACGTCACGAGAGGTAGTTACACTCATTACGGGAGACACACTCCTGAGTGGGAAGATCACAATAGATAGAATCACTCATTACTGGAGACACACTCCTGAATGAGAAAGATCATGATACACAGATGAGGATCACTACTAGGGCCATGGAGGATATCACGACTCATCTAGATTCACCAGATAGGTGATTCACCAGCTGGGTAGAGGATCAATGCCAGGTAGAGTTAGTCACGTCGATTCCTGACTCTACCTAGGGTCAGGAATGGATAGAGGATCTCGCTCCGGGCCTCTCGGAGGGATGCCGAATCTATCACAGAAAGTCATATTGAAGGGATCATACTCCTGTAGAAGGAAACAATGGCTGACCTTCAGGGGAACGAGAAGAAGGGTCACTAACCCAAACAAAAGATGTCCATGATACGATGATCAAGAAGATCAAGCCATGTACTGAAAAGTACACGTTGTGTAGAAAGGTTACACACAATGTCCTCTGACCCCGGGTACTACCCGTGTATAACGAACCTTGTCTCAAGGCTAGTCGTGTAAAGCACAACTACATAGTATATAGAGAGGATCACCCATCATGTCAAATTATTTGGGGTTGGCCTCGTGTACGCTGGCCATGTGCCCGTACACGGTCTCAACCTATGTACTCCAACCCGTGTAATCGGTACACAGGGTGACCCATGCAACTGGCCTGGTCTGGCCATGTGGTGGAGTACCGACTCCAAGGATAGGAAAACCATCTTAGAGGAAAACAAACCCACACTCATGAGGTGGGGAGTCCCATCTCTACCTGAGTAGAGAAGTAAGGAATACCCACGCCTTGAGTCATCAAGGGAGTAGCCATCCTAACTCTCACTAAAAGAAACACCCTAGTTCTTCTCCTCATGTTATTGGTCATACCTCAACCGCCACAAAGTTCCACAAGGGAGAAAACCGAAGGACCACCATGTCATAAAGGTTCCAACATGATAGACGGTGCATCAATCAGACACCCAATATGTAATTTATAAGCATTTTAGTGTCGAGGGCCCGGTGGGATTCATGTACGATCCAACTTGGTCACACTCCAACTTTCTTCGAAATCCATGTGGAGTATCTTAAAAGGACCTCCTCATCCTATGGGTTCTGACACGAAATACTTCGCATCAATCGAACGATCGGTATGTAAGTAATAGGCATTTTATTACCGGGGGCCCGGTTGGATTCATGTTCGATCCAACCCGGTTGTTCTTCAAACGACACCGGTTAACCAAACCGGTCACACCATTGCAATCCATATGGAAAATACACGAGATAGACTACCCATTTGTCCAAAACGGATAGTCGGTGAAAAAGTTGCATTTCACCAAAACATGTGCGAACTGGGACTCGTGGGGCCAATGCCTCGACCTCAACTTAAATATCCAAAATTGGTATTGAAAAATACGTCTTAATTTCAGGGTCTCAATGTCACATACGGTTCATTATTCCAACACCGTATGAGAGAGATATGTCAGATACAAGATCCCATAATAATAATAATAATAATAATATTATTGGTTGTTTCATGGACCCAAGCCATGAACCAGAATTTAGTATCCAACATTAGATATGGACCGACCGTATTAAAGACAGGGTCACGTCCCCGCTAACGGCGAGTCAATCGAACGTCGCACGCATGAGTTATAGTAGGTCGAAGATTTAATAATAATATTAAATCTATTATTTTCCGAGCGCTTCGGGTACCCGATCCAAAAACCCGAAAAAATACATCCAATATTGGACTCGGAATGTCCGTCTCGTAATCTGGGTCGCACTGCCGTAGACAATTCGTGAAACCGAGGTCGTATGAATAAGTTACAGTCGGAAAAGTGTTTTATCAAAAAAAATAATAATATGATTATTATATGATTATTTTTAATTTATTTATTTGAAGTATCCCATGTCACACACCACTATCTCTCC
Organism: Viscum album; assembly: GCA_963277665.1. NCBI lineage: Eukaryota > Viridiplantae > Streptophyta > Magnoliopsida > Santalales > Viscaceae > Viscum > Viscum album. Next base: position 509,511,357 of record OY728136.1, on the reverse strand, counting down.
AATTTGGTGCGCCTCACTCCCTTTCCCGACCTCCCTTATTCACACATGGCCAACACGCCCCCTTGGATTCCTTCTCTCCATTTTTTCACTTAATCTTATCTTTTATTTTATATCATCATTAATATATTTTTCATATTCTCTCTCAAATCTTCATTCTCCTTACCCAATTTCATGTTTCCTTCTCCTCCAAATTTCACGTGGCCCTCACGAACCGAGAACCGCTGCGCCTCCGCCTCGCACACGGCCTGCTTCCGTCGCGCCGCCTACTCGCGATGCCGCCTTGAACCGTCAAAACCCTCATCGGACCCGTGCCACGAGATTCTTCCGCATGCCATTTTGATTTTTATTTAACTTGGAAAAAAGAGTAGAATGTGGATCCAGGATCCTTGGGTCAGGACCTTCACGTCCGTATGTCGCACTCAATGAAACATTGAGTTTATTACGAGCTTATTTATTTGGGGATGAAGAACACACGAAGAATACATGGACAATAAATAAGGAAAGATCACGGTCTAAGTACGGATCGATAGCTGTGTTGGTTTGGCCATTGTTTTTGAGAATAAAGAACATGGGGAAATGGAAATTAAATATTTATCATGCTTCAAGAATCTCAAATTCAAGATAAATAAGAAGAAAATTTAAATCAATCAATTGTTTATCGATCCGCTAATTAATTTATTTAATTCGTGTTCATCATGAGAAATTTAAACCGGGGTAAGGAATCCAAAAAGATAAATCCTACCTTAGGTTTGGATAGATCGTTGGTGAAGATCGCATTCATCAAGATCCATTCGGTTTTGACGAGGATCACACTTTCACATAGATGAGAGGTAGATGTTTCATTCGTCGCACTTCGATTCGCCTGGATCCGAGGCTTCATTGTTCTTCGTTCGTCGTTCATCAACGAAAAGAGGAGGAGAGGAGAGGAGTAGAGGATTTTTCATTGTTGGAAAAACTAAATTATAAGGAAAACCCCTTAAAGACTCATATTTATAACCACTTATTTGGTTAAAATATATTTTAATCAAATAATTAAATAAATAATTATTTACTTATTTAATTTTTTTCCCACAATTGTGCAAAAGCCGAACACCCGACGCCAACAAAAGTTATACCCCGCCTAAGGTAAAACCTACGTCTTGAACTCATCGGTGGTCTAATATTTTTAATTAGAGTCCCTATTTGAGATCTATTCAGGTTTAATCTATTAAATGAATAAATTAATTATTTAATTTATCCATTTAATACACCGCAAATGAGCGAGGGGTCCGAATATCCAGCACCGAGTTATTTTATGTCGCACCTTGAAAAAACACCACATTCCAAACCCAATCGTGGTCTTGGATTTCCAATCTGATCAACCTTTTAAGTGATATCTCGTTTTCTTTAGTTAACTGCGTGTGCTTAATATAAAAACAATTAACATTTTTATAAAATTAATTCCGGGCACACTATGCCTCGGAATTGCACGCTGTCTCAGCCCCCAGCTCTAGAAATATTCTTGGAAATATTTCAAAGTCTTATTAGGCTAAAAACTAGGTCTCTACATTATTCCCTTCTTCAAGCTTTTCGTCCTCGAAAATCAAAACCAGGGAAACCACTCGGGATACCGAGCCCGCAATTAGCTCTCCCGTTTCTAGGGAAACCTGTACGTTTCTGTGGTGCCAAAGAATATGAACCAATGGGGTGGTCCACCCTCATAAGGCTTTCTTAAGTTGATGACATGTGTAGGAACACACACATATCTTCTCAGTTGCGACATGTGTAAGGCCTCGTTTACCCACTCCAACTATTTGGGTTAAGTCAAGGTGGTATGCAACCTTTCCATCTCCCTACACAGTCGCAAACGACCTGATAGAACTTGTGGGAAAGTTTGTATCCCTAAACGAACCTGTACATCACATGTCACAACTGGAATCACTATTTGTTATTAGGACAGAGTATCATGATATCCATATGGTGAAACACCTAAGGATATCTGGTCACACAGGATTTCACAGTTGATGAATCACGACCAAGACTCTCTTACACTCTCGAGAAGCGAAGGAGTCAACAACTTCAACTGAAGAAAAGTTGCACCCTCCTGTTCCACCAGGGTCAGGTACAAGGAAGTTAGCTTCTCTGAAACATCCCGCACCAGGTGAGTCTGGGACTTCCCGTACTTCCCGCTAAGGGAATCTGCTACACAACCACACCTTGAGTGCACAAGTCTGAGAGATTATTCAATCATGATTATGCTGCGTTGTATGGGCCTCAAATGACCACGTGCCTGTGACTGATCATGAGAAGATCTTCTGCGTTGATATCTCATCGTCTGGCATCTGCTAGCTGTAGGAGACGTCTCAGCTCTATTGCGCTCACTGTCACAACCAGTTGTATGGCGTGACAGGAATCTTTATACCAATAGTTCCTACTCTCGCACCACGACATAAGTGTGGATGCACAAGGACACTATAATAACATAGATCTCTCTACAGAGTGCCCACTCAAATGTTTGTTCTTGGAAACTACCGTTATAGACCAGTGGACCACCGAATCTAGCCAAACCTCTACTGTTAGAGGGCCTGGCTTACTACGGAACCTCAGTGGTCTCTGGTGCTGGAACTCATGAAGTGTGCTCAACCTACACACATCCTCAGCCTACTCAGCTGGGGTTGTCTTCTTCTCAACAGGTAGGGGTGCTGCTACCTGCCCACTTGGAGAAAGGAGCTCGCATGATGGGTCCTGAACTGAGCTCTCATCGCTCACGGAATCGTCACCACGAACCGTAACCAGTATCATGGATGACTGTCATCGTGGATAAATCCTGAATTTTATCAAGGAGTTCCGCAGTTGAATGATTATATCTATATATATCAACAATGATGAGGAGATGAATCGAGAAGGAAAATCAAAGACTCAATCCTATATGATGCGTGTACCATTGTTCCCTACAACAGGTGTCTCAGGGTGCCGAGTCGACAAGCGGGTAATCAGGGTCCTGGTGAATGGATACGTCGGCCGCCCATACCATCACTAGACTCCTTGGCCTCAGAGTCTCTCTCAAGAAACATCGACACTGTTTCCCTAAACCCAACCAAGACCATTTTAGGGAAACATCCGAACAACGTCCCAAGGGTCAAACCACCTCTGATACCACTCTGTCATGACCCGACCCGTACCAGGGCTCAAGCCGCAACTACCCCAAGCCCGCCTCCATAGTCTAGGGGCTGGCGACTAGCGCAGAAGGCACAAAAAACCCGGGGGGGGGGGGGCATTTTCCTAAGAACCTTTACACACACACGCAACTAACTCAATGAAAAAGTTCAGAGAAAAAAAAATCAAGGTTCCACACTACTATAAAAAGGGAAACAAAAAAAAAATGCATTGACCTCTAACAGTACAAGTACAAGAATAGAAAAGCTGAAAGGGAAAGGGGCAAAAATACACACCCAACTAGAAAAGTGACACAACCCGACAACATGTGAAAAAGTAAAACAGCTGGAAGAGTCCCACTCCTGAATCCCAAGCTACGACCACCACACACGGTCCAAGCGCCCCATATCCCGAAGCTCCTCTGATGTCACGATCAACCTGTTCGTCGTCTGCAAGGGCACGCCAAATGTGGGCAAAGCCCAAATAGGGGTGAGTATAAGAATAATTAGTAGGATTCCCTGAAGGCTCGAGGGATCAACAAGAGATGTACTGAAGAGGAGAGTAGTAAGAGATAACAAGGTACAACAAGAGTGAACAAAAAGAGTACAACTCCACCCAGTAATAGATATGATCACTCAAAGAAACCCAAACGAGAGAGTAAGGGGACCATCATCTCATATCTCACACTAGGTATATGCCTATACATATACCCAGGGCAACCAGATATACTCATATCTCAGACCTGTAGTCTAGAGACAAGTTACACAACCACATACCCATGCTAGGGATTCAGTTCGAATATTTCCGCGAAGTACTCATTCCAGGAGAACACACTCTATGAGTCTGGTAGCTCTGATGACATCCGTCCGAGAAGTACTGTTCGTTGGGAAACGTCACGATAGGTAGTTACATTCATTATGGGAGACACACTTCTGAGTGGGAAGATCACGATAGATATAATAACTCATTATAGGAGACACACTCTTGAGTGGGAAAGATCACGATACATAGATGAGGATCACTTCCAGGGCCATAGAGGATACCACGACTCATCCGAATTCACCAGCTAGGTGATTCACCAGCTAGGTAGAGGATCAACGCCCGGTAGAGTTGGTCATGTCGATGCCTGACTCCACCTAGGGTCAGGAATGGATAGAGGATCTCACTCTGAGCCTCTCAGAGGGGTGCCGACTCTATCACAGAAAGTCATGCTGAAGGGATCATACTCCTGTAGAAGGAAAAGATGCTTGACCTTCAGGGGAATGAGAATAAGGGGCACTAACCCAAATGAAAGATATCCAAGATACGGTGGGCAAGAAGATCAAACCATGTACCAAAAAGTATACGTCGTGTAGAAAGGTTACACGCTGTGTCCTCTGACCCCGAGTACTACCCATGTACAACGGCTCGTGTCACAAGGCTGGTCATGTAAAGCACAACTACACAATATGTAGAAAGGATCATCCGTCGTGTCAAATTATTTGGGGTCCACCCTGTGTATGCTGGCCATGTGCCCGTACACGGTCTCAACCTATGTACTCCAACCCGTGTAATCGGTACACAGGGTTACCCATGCAACCGGCCTGGTTTGGCCATGTGGTAGAGTACCGACTCCAAGGATAGGAAAACCATCTCAGAGGAAAATGAACCCACACTCATGAGGTGGGGAGTCCCGTCTCTACCAAAGTAGAGAAGTAAGGAATACCCGTTCCTTGAGTCATCAAGGGAGTATCCATCCTAACTCTCACTAAAAGAAACACTCTAGTTCTACTCCTCAGGTTATCGGTCATACCTCAACCTCCACAAAGTTCCACAAGGGAGAAACCTGAAGGACCGCCATGTCATAAAGGTTCCAATATGATAGACGGTGCGTCAATCAGACACCCACTCTATAATTTATAAGCATTTTAGTGCCGAGGGCCCGATTGGATTCAGGTACGATCCAACCCAGTCATACTCCAAATTTCTCTGAAATCCATGTGGATTATCTTAAAAGGACCGCCTCGTCCTATGGGTTCTAACATGATAGACACCATGCCAATCGTACGATCGGTCTGTAAGTTATAGGCATTTTAGTACTAGGGGCCCAATTGGATTCATGTTCGATCCAACCTAGTCATACATCAAACGACACCAGTTAACCAAATTGGTCACACCGTTGTGATCCATATGAAAAAATACACGAGATGGGATACCCATTTGTCCAAAACGGATAGCCAATGAAAAAGTTGCATTTCACCACAACACGTGCAAACCGGGCCTCGTTGGGCCCACACCTCAACCTCAACTTAAATATCCAAAATTGGTATTGAAAAATACTTTTTAATTTCAGGGTCGCAACGTCACATACAGTTCATTATTCTGATACCGTATGAGAGAGATATGTCAGATAAAAGATCCCATAATAATAATAATATTAATAATATTATTGTTGGGTGTTTCATGGACCCGAGCCATGAACCAGAATTTAGTATCCAACATTAGATATGAACTGACCGTATTAAAGACAGGCTCACATCCTCGCTAACGATGAGTCAATCGAACGTCTCACACATGAGTTATAGCAGGTCAAAGATTTAATAATAATATTAAATCTATTATTTTCCAAGCGCTTCGGATACCCGATCCAAAAACCCAAAAAAGACATCCAATATTGGACTCGGAATGTCCGTCTCGTAATCTGGGTCACACTTCCACAAACGATTCCTGAAACCGAGGTCGCACAAATATTGTATGGTCGAAAAAGTGTTTTATCAACAAAAATAGTAATATGATTATTATATTATTATTTTTAATTGATTTATTTGAAGTATCCCATGTCACGCACCACCATATCTCCAATTTGGTGCGCCTCACTCCCTTTCATGACCTCCCTTCTTCACGCATGGCCAACACGCCCCCTTGGATTCCTTCTATCCTTTTTTATTTAATCTTATCTTTTATTTTATATCATCATTAATATATTTTTTTCATCTTCTCTCTCCAATATTCATTCTCCTTCCGCAATTTCACGTTTCCTTCTACTCCAAATTTCACATGTCCCTCACGAACTGGGAACCGCTGCGCCTCCGCCTCACACACGGCCTGCTTTCGTCGCGCCGCCTACTCACGCTGCCGCCTTGAACCGTCGAAACCCTCGTCGGACCCGTGCCACGAGATCCTTCCGCATGCCATTTTGATTTAGATTTAACTCGGAAAAAAGATAAGAATGTGGATCCATGATCCTTGGGTCATGACCTTCACATCCATATATCGCACTCAATGAAACAATGAGTTTTCTGCGCGCTTAATTATTTGGGGATGAAGAACACGTGAAGAATGCACGAACAATGAATAAGGAAAGATCATGGTCTAAGTGCGGATCGATAGCCGTGTTAGTTTGGCCATCGTTTTTGAGAATCAAGAACATGGGGAAATGGAAATTAAATATTTATCATGCTTCAAGAATCTCAAATTCAAGATAAACAAGAATAAAATTAATTCAATCAATTGTTTATTGATCCACGAATCTATTTATTTAATTCGCGTTCATCATGATAAATTTAAACCGGGGTAAGTAATCCACAAAGATAAATCCTACCTCAGGTTTGGATCAATCGTTGGTGAAGATTTCATTCATCAAGATCCGTTCGGTGTTGATGAGGATCACACTTGCACAGAGATGAGAAGTAGATGTTTCGTTTGTCGCTCTTCGATTCGCCTGGATCCGAGGCTTCATTGTTCTTCGTTCGTCGTTCGTCAACAGAAAGAGGAGGAGAGGAGAAGAGTAGAGGCCTTTTCATTGTTGAAAAAACTAAATTATGAGGAAAAAACCTTAAATCCTCATATTTATAACCACTTATTAGGTTAAAAGAGCTTTTAATCAAATAATTAAATAAATAATTATTTACTTATTTAATTATTTTCCCACGATGGTGCAAAAGCCCGAACACCCGACGCCAACAAAAGTTATACCCTTCCTAAGGTAAAATATACATCCTGAACTCATTGGTGGTATCATATTTTTCATTTGAGTCCCTGTTCGAGAGATATTCAGGTTTAAGCTATTAAATGAATAAATTAATTATTTAATTTATCCATTTAATACACCGCCAACGAGCGAGGGATCCAAACATCCAACACTGACATATTTTATGTCACACCTAGGGGAAACACCACATTACGAACCCAACCCTGGTATCAGATTTCCGATCCGATCAACCGTTCAAGAGATATATAGTTTTCTTTAGTTAACCGCATGCACGTAATATAAAAACAATTAACATTTTTATAAAATTAATTCCGGGAACACCGGGCCTCGGAATTGCACGCCGTCTCAGCCCCCAGTTCTGGAAATATTCTTGGAAATATTTCAAAGTTTTATTAGGCCAAAAAACAGGTCTCTACATTATTCTCTCTTTTAGGCTTTTCATCCTCGAAAAGCAAAACCAGGAAAACCACTCGGGATACCGAGCCCACACTTAGCTCTCCCGTTCCTAGGGAAACCTGTACGTTTCTGTGGTGTTAAAGAATATGGACCAAAGGGGTGGTCCACCCTCATAAGGCTTTCTTCAGTTGATGACGTGTGAAGGAACACACACATATCTTCTCAGTTGTTACATGTGTAATGCCTCATTTACCCACTCCAACTATTTGGGTTAAGACAAGGTGGTATGCAACCTTTCCATCTCCCTATACAGTCTCAAACGACCTGATAGAACTCGTGGGAATGTTTGTATCCCTAAAAGAACCTCTACATCACATGTCACAACTAGAATCACTATTTTTCACTAGGACAGAGTATCATGATTCCCTATTTCAGAATATCCATATGGTGAAACACCTAAGGATATCTGGTCACATAGGATTTCATAGTAGATGAATCATGACCAAGAATCTCTTAAACACATGAGAAGCGAAGGCGTCAACACCGTCGACTGAAGAAAAGTTATACCCTCCTGTTCCACCTGGGCTAGGTACAAGGAATTTAACTTCTCTGAAACTTCCCTCACCAGGTGATTCTGGGACTTCCCGCACTTCCCGCTAAGGGCATATGCTACACAACCACACCTTGAGTGAACAAGTCTGAGAGATTCTTCCATGATGCTTCTGCTACGTTGTCTAGGCCTCAAATGACCAAGTGCCTGTGACTGATCATGAGAATATCTTCTGCGTTGAGATCTCATCATCTGGCATCTGCTAGCTGTAGTAGACGTCTCAGCTCTATTGTGATCACTGTCACAACCAGTTGTATGGCGTGACAGGAAGCTTTCTACCACTAGTGCCTACTTTCACACCTCGACATAAGTGGGGATGCACAAGTGCACTATAATAAAATATATCTCTCTACAAAGTCCCTGCTCAAACGTCTGTTCTCGGAAACTACCTTTATAGACCATTGGAACACCGACTCTAGCCAAACCTCTACTGTCTGAGGGACAGACTTATTGCGGAACCTCAACGGTCTCTCGTGCTGGAACTCACGAAGTGTGCTCAACCTGCACACATCCTCAGCCTACTTAGTTGGGGTTTTATTATTCTCAATAGGTAGGGGTGATGCTACCTGCCCACCTTGAGAAAGGGGCTCGCATGATGGGTCCTGAACTAAGCTCTCGTCGCTCACAGAATCATTACCACGAACCGTAGCTAGTATCCTGGATGGCTGTCGTCGCGGTGACATCCTGAATGTTATCAAGGAGTTCCGCGGTTGAATGAGCATATCAATATATATCAACAACGATGGGGAGCTGACTCGATAAGTACAATCAAAGACTCAATCCTATATGATTCATGTACCATTGTTCCATGCAATAGGTGTCTTAGGGTGTCGAGTTGACAAGCGGGTAATCAGGGTCCTGGTGAATGGATACGTCGGCCTCCCGTACCATCACTGGACTCCTTGTCCTGAGAGCCGCTCTCAAGACACATCGACACTGTTTCCATAAACCCAACTAAGACCATTTTAGTGAAATGTCCGAACAATGTCCCAAGGGTCGAACCACCTCTTATACCACTCTGTCACGACCTGACCCGTACTAGGGTTCGAGCCACAACTACCCCAAGCCCACCTCCATAGGCCATGGGCTGGCGACTAGCGCTGATGGAATAACAATCCCGGGGAGGCCTTTTACTAAGAACCTGTACACACACACACATCTAACTCAATGAAAAAGTGTTGAGAAAGAAAAAGAAAGGTTCCACACTACTATAAAAAGGGAACCAAACAAAAATGTATCGAACTCTAATAGTACAAGTACAGGAACAGTAAAGATGAAAGGGAAAGGGGAAAAAATACACACCCAACTAGAAAAGTTCCACAACCCAGCAACAGGTGAAAAAGTAAAACAGCTGGAAGATTCCTACTCCTGAATCCCAAGATACAACCACTGCACACGGTCCAAGCACCCCGTATCCCAAAGCTCCTCTGATTTCACGATCAACTTGTTCGTCGTCTGCAAGGGCACGCCAAATGCGGGCAAAGCCCAAATAGGGGTGAGTATAAGAATACTCATTAGGATGCCCCGAAGGCTCGAGAGAGAAATAATAGATGTATTGAAGAGGAGAGCAGTAAGAGAGAACAAGGTACAACAAGAGTGAAAAAAAGGAGTACAACTCCACCCAGTAATAGATATGATCGCTCAAATAAACCCAAACGAGAGAGTAAGGGGATATTCATCTCACAGCTCACACTAGGTATATGCACATACATGTACCAAGGGAAACCATATATACTCTTATCTCAGACCTGTAGTCTAGAGACATGTTACATAACCACATACCCATGCCAGGGATTCAGTTTGAATATTTCTGCGAAGTAATCATTCCGGGAGAACACACTCCACAAGTCTGGTAGCTCTGATGACATCCGTATGAGAAGTACTTTTCGTTGGGAAATGTCACGAGAGGTAGTTACACTCATTACGGGAGACACAGTCCTGAGTGGGAAGATCACGATAGATAGAAGCACTCATTACAGTAGACACACTCCTGAGTGGTAAAGATCACGATACACAGATGAGGATCACTTCCAGGGCCATGGAGTATACCACGACTCATCCAGATTCACCAGCTAGGTGATTCACCAGCTAGGTAGAGGATCAACGCCCAGTAGAGTTGGTCATGTCGATGCCTGACTCTACCTAGGGTCAGGAATGGATAGAGGATCTCGCTCCGGTCCTCTCGGAGGGATGCCGACTCTATCACAAAAAGTCCTACTGAAGGGATCATACTCCTGTAGAAGGAAACAATGCCTAAACTTTAGGGGAACGAGAAGAACGGTAACTAAACCAAACAAAAGATTTCCAAGATATGGTGGGCGAGAAGATCAAGCCATGTACTGAAAAGTACACGTCGTGTAGAATGGTTACACGCCGTGTCCTCTGACCCCGGGTACTATACGTGTACAACGGCCCGTGTCGTAAGGCTGGTTGTGTAAAGCGCAACTACACAGTATGTGGAAAGGATCACCTGTCGTGTCAAATTATTTGGGGTCGGCCTCGTGTACGCTGGTCGTGTGCCCATACACGGTCTCAACCTATGTACTCCAACCGGTGTAATCGGTACATAGGGTGACCCATGCAACCGGCCTGGTCTGGCTATGTGGTGAAGTACCGACTCCGAGGATAGGAAAACCATATCAGAGGAAAACGAACCCACACTCATGAGGTGGGGAGTCCCGTCTCTACCGGAGTAGAGAAGTAAGGAATACCCGCGCCTTGAGTCATCAATGGAGTAGCCATCCTAACTCTCACTAAAAGAAACACCCTAGTTCTTCTCCTCAGGTTATCGGTCATACCTCAACCACCAAAAAGTTCCACAAGGGAGCAACCCGAAGGACCTCCATGTCATAAAGGTTCCAACACGACAGACGATGCGTCAATCAGATGCCCAATATGTAATTTATAAGCATTTTAGTGCTGAGGGTCCGATTGGATTCAGGTACGATCCAACCTGGTCAAACTCCAACTTTCTCTGAAAGCCATGTGAAGTATCTTAAAAGGACTACCGTGTCCTATGGGTTCTGACACGACAGACGCCGCCTCAATCGGATGATCGGTCTGTAAGTTATAGACATTTTAGTACCAGGGGCCTGGTTGGATTCATGTTCGATCCAATCTGGCCATACTTCAAACGACACCAGTTAACCAAACCGGTCACACCGTTGCAATCCATACGAAAAAATACACGATATAGACTACCCATTTTTCTAAAATGGATAGCCGGTGAAAAAGTTGCATTTCACCGCAACACGCGCGAACCTGGCCTTTTGGGTCCCACAACTCGACCTCAACTTAAATATCCAAAATTGGTATTGAAAAATACGTCTTAATTTCAGGGTCGCAATGTCACAGACGGTTCATTATTCCGACACCGTATGAGAGAGATATGTCAGATACAAGATCCTGTAATAATAATAATAATATTATTATTGTTGGGTGTTTCATGGACCCGAGTCATGAACCAGAATTTAGTATCCAACATTAGACATAAACCGACCGTATTAAAGATAGGGTCACATCCCCACTAACGGTGAGTCAATCGGACGTCACACACATGAGTTATAACAGGTCGAAGATTTAATAATAATATTAAATCTATTATTTTCCAAGCTCTTCGGGTACCTAATCCAGAAACCCAAAAAAGACATCCAATATTGGACTCGGAATGTCCATCTCATAATCTGGGTCGCACTGCCACAGACGATTCGTGAAACCGAGGTCACACGAATAATTTACAGTCGAAAAAGTGTTTTATCAACAAAAATAATAATATGATTATTTTTAATTGATTTATTTGAAGTATCCCATGTCACGCACCACCATATTTCCAATTTGGTGCGCCTCACTCCCTTTCACGACCTCCCTTCTTCATGCATGTCCAATATTCCCCCTTGGATTCCTTCTCCCATTTTTTTATTTAATGTTATCTTTTATTTTATATCATCATTAATATATTTTTCATCTTCTCTCTCAAATATTCATTCTCCTTCCCCAATTTCACGTTTCCTTCTCCTCCAAATTTCACGCGGCCCTCACGAACCGGGAACCGCTGCGCCTCCGCCTCGCACACGGCCTGCTTCCGTTGCACCACCTACTCGCGCTGCCGCCTTGAACAGTCGAAACCCTCATCGGACCCGTGCCACAGGATCCTTCCGCATGCCATTTTGATTTCGATTGAACTCAGAAAAAAGAGAAGAATGTGGATCTGTGATCCTTGGGTCAGGACCTTCATGTCCGTATGTCGCACTAAATGAAACATTGAGTTTGCTGCACGCTTAATTATTTGGGGATGAAGAACATGAGAAGAATGCATGGACAATGAATAAGGAAAGACCACGGTCTAAGTGTGGATCGATAGCCGTGTTAGTTTGGCCATCATTTTTGAGAATCAAGAACATGGGGAAATGTAAATTAAATATTTATCATGCTTCATGAATCTCAAATTCAAGATAAATAAGAAGAAAAATAATTAAATCAATTGTTTATTGATCCAAGAATTAATTTATTTAATTCGATTTCATCATGAGAAATTTAAACCGGGGTAAGGAATCCAAAAAGATAAATCCTACCTCAGGTTTGGATCGATCGTTGGTGAAGATCGAATTCATCAAGATCTGTTCGGTGTTGATGAGGATCACAATTGTAGAGAGATTAGAAGTAGATGTTTCGTTCGTCGCTCTTTGATTCTCCTGGATCCGAGGCTTCATTGTTCTTCGTTCGTCGTTCGTCAACGGAAAGAGGAGGAGAGGAGAGGAGTAGAGGATTTTTCATTGTTGGAAAAACTAAATTATGAGAAAAAACCCTTAAAGCCACATATTTATAAACACTTATTTGGTTAAAAGATATTTTAATCAAATAATTAAATAAATAATTATTTACTTATTTAATTATTTTCCCACGATGGTGCAAAAGACGAACACCCGATGCCAACAAAATTTATACCCTGCCTAGGGTAAAACCTATGTCCTGAACTCATCGGTGGTCTCATATTTTTCATTCGAGTCCCTATTAGAGATATATTTGGGTTTAAGCTATTAAATTAATAAGTTAATTATTTAATTTATCCATTTAATGCACCGACAACGAGCGAGGGGTCCGAACATCCAGCGCCGACTTATTTTATGTCACGACTAGAGGAAACACCACATTCTGGACCCAACCGTGGTCTTGGATTTCTGATCCGATCAACCATTTAAGAGATATCTTATTTTCTTTATTTAACCGTGTGTGCGTAATATAAAAATAATTAACATTTTTATAAAATTAATTCTGGGCACACCAGGCCTCGGAATTGCACGGCGTCTCAGCCCCCAGCTCTGGAAATATTCTTGGAAATATTTCAAAGTCTTATTAGGCCAAAAAACTGGTCTCTACATGTTTTTTCATTGTTTATACATAATTAATGTTGAGAAGAATATATATGAAATGTTGCTTTAAATTCTTCTAAATATCAAGGGGAAGACCAAATATGAATTCTAATCTCATCGGGACTTGTTATATTGGGGTATTCGACTAGAAAAACATCCTGTGTGTATCGATGAAAACAAATGGAAAGTTATTTGTGCTTCTTATGTTATGAAACCTTTAGAGAAAAATCAATTTATGTAAGTATTGGATAATATCAAGGTTTATGATGGATATTCCAGAAAAATATCTAAATGTGTCAATATAATGGAGTTGAAACTAAAATCCCTAAAAACTCATTATTATCACATCCTTATTCATGAATTGATTCTAATAGAAACCTAGGATTTATTATCCAATAATGTAAGGGTTAAAATTATTCACTTGTTCCATTTTTTTATAGAATTTTGTGCTAAAATTTTATCCAAGTCTTTCTTGATAAAAATACAGCAAGAGACACCATTGATTCTATGTGAGTTGAAATTATTTTCCTCCATCATTTTTCAATTACATGCTACATTTAACAGTCCATCTTCTAACTAAAACAATTATTGGGGGACCTATTTCTTTTCAATGGATGTATCCTACTGAAATAAATATATTCACAATGAAATATTATGTCCGAAACAAGAATCATCTAGAAGGTTCCATTATGAGAGGTTATCTGGATAAAGAATGTATGAATTTTTTTTCAATGTATTTTTCTGATGTGAGCACAAGACATAACTGGACAATAAGAAATGAAGATGAGTTGTATAAGGAAATTGAACCCTCATTTCCATCTCTTCCCCAAAACATGAGTAATTATTGGGTCATATACATTGACTATATTGATCCTTGAAGAATGGGATATGGAAAAACACAGAATTCTATTTAACTATGGTTTGTTTGATGAATATATCAAGTAATTTGAATATTTATATGTTATCTCATACTATGTCATTTCACATGTACCTTAAACTTATATTATCATTTTATGTAGGGAACATAAACAAATTATAAGTAGGTTTCATCAATCTTTACCCTTGAGAAGGAGAGAGGACTTTCATAACAAAGAGTTTCATAATTGGTTGAAATAAAAGGTATAGACATTACTTTAATTAACTAAAAATATAGATATTCATTTAACTGTATTATTCATATATATTTTAGGTATTGATTTTACCTATTGAATTTGTTTCTCAAGAATTAAGAGTGTTGGATTTGGGTCCCAATTCTTTGGTTTGTGAATGAAAATATTTAATAATCAATGGGTATAAATTTTTTACAACTGATTGAGTGGTGAAAATGAGAACACAACATGTTGGAATTATGTTAAATTCTATAACAAATTGTTATACCAATACATCATACAATAAGTCTCAATATGAAAATGTGTCTTATTATAGACTTGTTTATAAAATATTGTTATTGTATTACTACTCTCATGTTCAATTCACTATGATGAAATGTAAATGGTTTAATTCATTGAAGTGACATAATACATTTATTGATGACCATGGATTCATATTTATTAACATGAGTTTAGTCCTAGCTACATATAAACCATACATTTTGACATCAATGGAAAAATAATTGTTTTATGTGAAAGATCATCTAAGACATAATTACGGTGTCATTAATGAAGTAATCCCAAGACATATTTTTCATGATGGTGGGAATAAAATTTACACCATTGATTCCCCCATTGGAATTGGAAAAAATATTTCATTTTATTACTTAAATTGTCTCATTATGAGATTTTATGTTGAAATTTATGTAGTGGTGGGTAATATATAGAAGCAACCGCAAATTTTCACAGTTCATTTAGTTTACCATGACATGGGTTTCTCAGGTTGGTAATACTATAATTAATTTAATTAAGTTTTAGGTTAGAATGATATGTTTATTTTAGTATTTTTTGGTTTCATTTCATTTAATTATATTTATTTCAATTTAGAAAACCAAGTTTAAAATAGGTTTTTTAAAAATTTATAACTTGGTTTTAAATTGTTGTTTCTAAAACATTTTATGACATTGTTTATGAATTATTTGAATTCTAATTTGTATGCATGATTTTTAAAAACTGATTCTAAATAATATACAATTCATTTATATGCCTATTATGAAAAATATAGAAGAAGTTCCAAGGAAGTGATTGTTTGATAATGATCGATGGATGCACAAGAACAAGTTGCCTCTTACGGTGACCTTATTGAGTATAATAATATATTTTTCTTCTTCATTTCATATAATTTCATGTTCTTATTCTTTATCAAAAAAATTTAGGGACATTTAGTTGAACCATACTTGAATCCTTCCCAGCCTACTAGTATGGGTCTAAGTGGGGGTGCTTCTAGAGCTAGATGAATCACCCTTTGTACCTGTTCCTACCCCAAACCACCAACGGACACCCCATCTACCACACCTTTCCATCCTATGCTTGATCCTCTAGGTATGTTCCCACCCATGCCCCCATCATCATCTCATTTATCCTCTTCTTCCCATACCATGTCTATACCACCTCCAGGGATGTTCCCACCTTTACCATATCCATATCCTTTGATGTATCCCCAACCCTACTACCCATATACTTCCATGTCTATACCACCTTCATTTCTTTCTATCCATCCAGGATTTGATAATTCTATTCCATTAGTTTCCACTATAGTGCATAAAGATCACCCAGTTCATGCATTGTAATAGTCACATCCTTTAAAGGATATAAATTTATGACGTCACACAGATCCATTAAATCCTAAAAAGTAGCCTACATCAGGTTTTTTTATTATAAGTGTGTCAAATTATATCACATAATATTTTTCCTATTATACTATGACTTAATTATTCTTTTTTTCCTTTGATCAAATTTGGTGGGATCTTCTAGTAGGCAACATGGGAACACCTTTAAGCGTGATTCCTGAAATCACTAAACACAAATAATGGTGTATTACAATGAAGATAATTAGATGATTTATAAAAATTCTAGGCAATGTATAAGTTTCATGGGAACTTTATCCAAGTTTAATGATATCATTCTGGTTTAACTAGTCTGATAGATTCATATCAATAACTAATTCATGTAGAAATAATGGGTAGTGATACAAGTAAGAAAAATTGTTAAATGTATACATATCTTATTTTTGTATTTATATGAATTAACATGTTTGTTGCAAAATTAGTTTAAATTTCTCAATGGTTAAGTTTCTAAGGTTGAAAGGTCGATGGGTCATGATGAGTTATGGTTATCATAGAAGCATGAGCTATATGTTGGTAAGAAGAGTATATTTGATTATAATTTAGAGGGCATACCAATATTCTCAGACTTTCCAAAAACACAATATCAAGAAATGATCACATATCGGAAGAGTGAATAGTTTAAGGTATTATTAATATTTAATGGTTTGCAAAGATAGATTAATTATTATTACTTGTATTGAATTTTTTTAGTATAGGTTGGAAAAAAAGAACAAATATTCCGTTATGTATTTTAACACTTTGTGGTGCACTAAAATGCCCGATCATGATAAGTGATAGGTTCTTTAACATGAATATAAATAATATCTATATTTATATTATTACTTAGTCAGATTTTCATGCTGAAATTTATGTTTTATTGTCGTTAATCCCTTTAATATAAGGTTGGAAATACCCTATTGGCCAAATGGCCAAATGGCCTGATGGCCTAATGGACTAACATTATAATGTCCAATTTTCCTAATGACCTAATGTCCTAATGGCCTAATGTCCTAATATACTATTATCCAATTGACTAATATCCTATTGGCCTAATGGCCCAATGGCCTAATTCTGATCGGCCTAATGGTTAATTGGAATAATGTAATAGTGTCCTAATTTCAAATTACCCTAATGGCCTAATGGCCTAATGACCAATTTTCCTAATGGACTAATGACCAATTGGACTAATGGACTAATGGCCCAATGGAAAATTATCCTAATTGTCTAATTGGCCAATTGGCCCAATGAACTAATGGCCTAATGTCCAATTTTCCTAATGGCCTAATGACATAATTCACAATTGGACTAATGGACTAATGACATAATAACTAATTGGCATAATGGACTAATGGCCTAATAGGTCAATTTGACTAATGGAATAATGAAAAAATTGGCCAATTAGACCAATGGACTAATGGAATAATGGACTAATTGGCCAATTGTCCTAATTCATTAATGTCCAAATGGGAAATTGGACTAATTTTCTAATAGTAAATTGGATTAATGGACTAATTTCCTAATGGAAAATTGGCCAATTGGCCTAATGGATTAATGGAAAATTGGACAATTATCATTACAACTAAATTTCCCAATTGGAATAATGTCCAATTGGCCTAATGGACTAATGACCTAATGTCCTAATAGACAGTTTACCTAATGGGATAATTGAAAAATGACCAATTGTCCTAATATTCTAATGGACTAATGTTAAAATGGCCAATTGGACTAATGAACTAAAGGCCAGTTAGTCTAATGGCCCAATGGATAATTGGCCTAATGTAATAATGGCCAATTGAACAATTGGACTAATGGACTAATAACATAATTGGACAATTGGCCTAATAAACTAATGGCATAAGGGAATAATGACCTATTGGACTAATGGAATAATGGAAAACTGGACTAATGGACTAATGCCCAATTGACCAATTGGCATAATGGCCTAATGGCATAATGTCCTAATGGCCTAATGTCCTAGTGGACAATTGGACTAATTTACTAATGGCCAATTGACCTAATGGCCTAATGGACAATTGGACAATTGGCCTAATGGCCTAATTGGACAATTGAACTAATTCCATAATGGCCTAATGACCAATTGGAATAATGGAACAATGACCAATTGTAAAATTAGCATAATGGCCTAATGACCAACTGACCTAATGGCCAATTGGCATAATGGAAAATTGGACTACTGGCCTAATGGACTAATTGGATAATTGGCATAATGGCCTAATTTCCTAATGGCCAATTTTTCAATTGGCCTAATGGCCTAATGGCCAATTTTCCTAAAGGCCTAATGGTATAATGGACAATTGGAGAAATGTCCAAATGGTCAAATGGCTAAATGGATAAATGGACTAATGCCCTAATGTTCAATTGGCCAAATGGGCTAGTTAGCCAATTGTCCCAATGGACTAATGAGATAATTATCCAATTGGATTAATAGCCTAATGGACTAATTGGACAATTGGCATAATGGCCTAATGACCAATTGGACTAATAGACTAAAGTCTAGTTAGCCTAATGTCCTATTTTCCAATTGTAATAATGTTCTAATGGCCTATTGTACAATTGGAATAATGTTCTAATGGCATAATTGGACAATTTTCCTAACGTCTTAATGAACTAATGGCCAATTGGCCTAATATCCTAATGGCCAAAATTTCCAATTGGACTAATGGACTAATGGAAAATTGGACTAATAGATTAAGGAAATAATGGCCTAATGGCCTAATGGTCGATTATCCCAATGGCCTAATGACCAATTGACCCAATGGCCTAATTGGACAATTGGCCAAATGACCTAATGGAATAATGGACAATTAGCCTAATGGACTAATGGCATATTTTCATAATGGATTAACAACCTAATGTACTAATGGATTAATGACCTAACGTACAATTGGATTAATGCCCTAATTAGCCAATTGGAATAATGGAATAATGGACTAATGGCCTATTGTCCCAGTGGCCCATTGGCCTAATGCCCCATTTTCCTAATGGCATATTAACATATTTTCATAATATCCTAATGACCTAATGGACTAATGGCCTAATGTCCTAATGGCCTAATGGACTAATTGGCCAATTGGACTAATGGACTAATGGACCAATGGACTAATGGATTATTGGACTAATGGTCCAATGGATTGCTGGCATAATGGCCTATTAGCATAATGGCCTATTGGACTAATGGACCAATGGCCTATTGGCCTAATGGCCTAATGGAATATTGGCCTAATAGACTAATGGAATAATTACCTAATGGAAAATTGGCCTAATGGCCTAATTGGATAATTTTCTTAATGACCTAATGGATTAATGACCTATTGTCTTAATGGCCAAATGGCCTAATGGCTAATTGGCCTAATGGCCTAATGATCAATTAGCCTAATGACCTAATTGGATAATTGGCCTAATGTTCTAATGACCTAATGGAAAATTGGCCTAATGGAATAATAACCTAATGGCCAATTAGCTTAATAGACTAATAAAATAATGGACTAATGACCTAATTTACAATTATCCTAATGGCCTAATAGACTAATGACATAAGGGAAAATTATCCTAATGAACTAAGGGCCAATTGGCCTAATGGCATAATGGCATAATGTCCTAATGTCCTAATTCCATAATGGCCTAATGGCCTAATGTCCTAATGGACTAATGGACTAATGGCCTAATGGCCTAATGTCCTAATGGCCTAATGGCCTAATGGCCTAATGGCCTAATGGCCTAATGACCTAATGGGCTAATGGACTAATGGACCAATGGAATAATGGCCTAATCGCCTAATGGCCCAATGGCCTAATGTCCCAATGGCCTAATGGAATAATGTACTAATGGATTAATGTATTTAGTGACCGAAATTTCTTAAATGGACTCCTTGTCCTAATTAGCATAAATGGCCGAATTGGCCTAATTGTCTTAAATGGCCTTAATTGTCCTAAATTGATCTGAATCGTCTTGAATTGGCCTAAATCAGCCTAATTAGCATAAAATGTCCAAATAAATGGCCTAATTGGAACTACTACAAAATAGGCCTTTAATAATGCTAAAAATGGCCTTTATTAGTGCTAGAGAAGTGCTGACTACTGGAGAAAGATTAAAAGATCTATTATTTTATCAATGCTAAAAAAACCCTGATAATAGGGCATGTTGTAGTGTGCTATAACAACACACTACAACACTAGTGTAGTGTGCTTTAATAGCACAACACAATAGTAAAAACACCACGAAATCAGTAAAAATAAATTACAAATATAGAATTTAAATGAAATAAAATTTACAACACAAATATAAGAAAAAAAATATATTATAGACATTTAAAACATTTTTTAATACAATTACATAAGTAAAAATTATTACATACATTAAAAAATATCAATATTCCTTTGTCATTTGATCCTAACCCCTTATCGAGCAAAAAACACACCTATATAAGAAAAAAATTATTATGTTAGTAATAATATAAATAAATAATTTAATATAAAGTGACAATTTTAAACTAAACTTTGATTCATACTAGGAACACTGTGCATCATATTGAGCTATAGTTGATTCTTGCATGTCATACCATTTATTGTTCGACTTCAAGCATTATATTTGTAAAAATTAAATAAATAATTATAAGATAAAAATGATAAAGTAATTAATTAATTAATATCATATAGAATTTTGAGAAAACAATTGAGGCTCGTTTTCTCAGTTTTGGTGATGTGATGCACATTTTAAATTAAAATGATACTTATACATTGAAAAGACACACTTGGAGTCATACCATTCATACCATGAATCATATCAAGGTGTGGTTGATTCCTATACATCTTAAATGACTTATGGATAATTTTACTAAAGTATCAAAACAATATAAATGTTTTTTTCTCATTTTTAAGTACATCACTTGTACTTTTCACTAAAATATAATTTTAAACCAGAAACACACACTTTGAATAATACCAGTCACATCATGTGTTGGTTTGATGTGATACTGATTCCTACATGTCACAAATTACTTATGAATCATTTTACTAAATTATCAAGAAAATATAATATCATTTTCTCAGTTTTCAGTGAGTGATAGTTTTTGAACTAAAATGTCAAATTTAAAGTGATAACTGACACATTGAATCATACCGGGAAAACTGTGTATCAGATTAAGGTCAGTGAATTTTCTACACATAAAAAATTACTTATTAATCATTTTAATAAAGTATAAAAACAATCCAAATGAATTTTCTTGGTTTTGAGTAGGTCAGCTATCCTTTTTACTAAAATTGATGTCCGTTTTAAATAATAAGATGCACTTGGAGTCATACCAATCACACCATGCATCAGATTGAGGTGTGGCCAATTTATACATGTATAAAATAACTTATGGATCATTTTAATAAATAATAAAAACAATCCTAATGAGTTTACTCAATTTTGAGTACGTCACTTGTCTTTTTTACTAAAATGTCATTTTAAACTAGAAACACACAATTTGAATCATAATGATTACATCATGTGTCAGTTTGATGTGAGATCGATTAATAAAAGTCATAAATAAATTATTAATTGATTTCATAAATTATATAGAAAATCCAAGTGTGTTCTCGATTTTGAGTGAGTGACACTTTTTGAACTAAAATGTCTGTTTTAAACTGATAATGGATACTTTGAGTCATAATAGGCATATCATGTATTATATTGAAGTGAATATAATTCTTAAATATAAAAAATTACTTATTTATCATTTTAATAAAGTATAAAAATAAACGGAATTTTATTTCTCAGTTTTGAGTAGGTCAGTTGTCCTTTTTACTGAAATTGATGTTAATTTTAAATAAAAAGATGCACTTGGAGTCATACCAATCACACAGTGAATTGGATTGAGGTAAGGCTGATTCCTACAAATATAAAATGACTTATGGATCATTTTAATAATGTATAAAAACAATTAGAATATGTTTACTCGGTTATGAGTATGCCACTTGTCTTTTTCACTAAAATGTCATTTTAAACTAAAAACACACACTTTGACTCATACCAGTCACATAGTGTGTCGGTTTGAAGTGGTACTTATTCCTAAAATTAAAAAATGACTTATGAATCATTTCTTAAATTATAAAAAAATATGAGTGTATTTTATCAGTTTTTAGTAAGTGACACTTTTTGAACTAAAATGTTGATTTTAAACTCATAACAGACACATTGAGTCATACCGAGAACATCATGTATCATATTTAGGTGAAGGTGATTACTATATTTAAAAAATAACTTATGGATAATTTTACTAGAGTATCAAAACAATATTAATGTGTTTGATTAGTTTTGATTATATTAGTTTTCATTTTTACTAAAATTGATGTCAATTTTTAATAAAAAGATGCACTTGGGGTCATACCGGTCACACCATGTGTCAGATTGAGGTGAGGCCAATTACTATATGTATTAAATGACTTATGGATCATTTTAATAAATTATTAAACCAACATAAATGAATTTTCTCAGTTTTGAGTATGTAACTTTTCCTTTTCACTAAAATTTATTTTTAAACTGGAAACACACACTTTGACTCATACCGATCACATTGTGCACCATTTTGATGTAATAATGATTCCTACACATCAAAAAATGTCTTATTAATCAATTAAATAAATTATCAATAGAATCATAGAAAGTTTTCTCAGTTTTGAGTGATTGACACTTTTTGAACTAAAATATCGGTTTTAAACTGACAACGAACACTTTGAGTTTTATCAGGAACATAATGTATTAGATTGAGGTTTGGATATCATTTTACTAAAGTATAAGAATAATATTAATGTGTTTGATCAGTTTCGAGTAGGATAGTTGTCCTTTTTACTAAAATTGATGTCAATTTGAAATAAAAAGATGCACTTGGAGTCATATCGATCACACTGCGCATCAGATTGAGGTACAAATGATTCCCACATGTCTTAAATAAATTATGGACTAGTTTCATAAAGTATTAAAACAATACGAATGTGTTTACTTGGTTTTGATTATGTCATTTGTATTTTTCACTACAAAATCATTTTAAAATGGAAACATGCACTTTGACTCATAACGGCCGCATTGTGTGTCAGCTTGATGTGATACTAATTCCTAAAAATAAAAAATTAATTATAAACATTTTTCCTAAATTATCAAGTCAATACGAGCATGCTTTCTCAGTTTTCAGTGAGTGACAATTTTTGAACTAAAATATCAACTTTAAACTAATAACAGACACATTGATTCATACCAGGCACATCATATATCAGATTGAGGTTATGGTGATTACTACAAATAAAAATTAACCTATGGATCATTTTAATAAAGTATCAAAATAATTTGAATGTGTTTTCTTGGTTTTGAGTAGTTCATTTTACTTTTTACTAAAATTGATGTTAATTTTAAATAAAAAAACTCACTTGGAGTCATACCAGTCACACCATGCATAAAATTGAGGTTCAGATGATTCCTACATGTATCAAAATGACTTATGGATCATTTTAATAAATTATTAAAACAATTTGAATACATTTACTTGAGTTTGAGTATGTCTGTAACACCCCAGGTAAATAAAGAATATGACATTTTCAAACTTATCCATATTTGTGAATAAAATATTAATTTAACTTTAAAGGGGACTCTATGCTTGATGGCGTACCCAATATGTAACAACGAGTTTCTTGGGAATCTTACGTTGGACTCTAATAATAAAATAATATTAATTTAAATTGTAGTTAACGCCTAACCATTGTAATGGTGGGAATGAACATAACTAACTAAAAAATGATTATATATGTTTGTCAAATATTTTTACTTTTTACAATAAATGTTAGAGTATTAAAAATGCGAATGAATCCAATTTTAAGCGTAAACATTCTAATATTCTTTAAAAGGTCGATTAACAACCTTTTGATGACGAACCTCTTTTAAATCCACTTTTTGAAAATTTTATGTGTTATATTTGACAAAATAAAAATCTTCTTTAGAATCGGGACATCAAAATTTACTTTGTGTAAATTTTTGGTATTTTTCCGATAAAGTTCATTTTTTAATAAATAGTGAAAAATGTTGTATTTTAATTCAAAGCCTCTTTTTAATATAATTTATTTATATGATTAGATTATCTTTTGAATTGGTTTTAAAGTGAAATTAGAATATATTTTTACCATTTAATCCAATAGTGGTCGTTGGAATTAATTTCATCTTGAAATTGGACTTAAACTAGTGTCAATATTTTGATACTTATTGTTTCATAAAAACACGCTATTTGCTCTGACAGCGGGAATTAATTATTAAATTAATTAATGTAACTTATATGTTTTGAATTTTGTAAAATAGAAATCATTTTTGAATTCTCAATATCAAATATATCTTAGGGGGATTTTTTGGTATTTTTCCGGAAAACTTCAATTTTTGATGAATAGTGAAACCACTAAGTGGTACTTAAAAAACTGATTTTTCGTTTAAATTAAAATTTACCACCTCTGTGTTTTGAATTTCAAAAATCCGACATACATGGTTTTCATTAAGAAGTAAAATGTGGTTCAATGGGATTAAAATAATTTTTTTGTTGAATAGTAACATTTATGTTTTAATCGCAATTAGAGGTAATTAGTGTAGTTTAAGGTAAAAATAATGTTTTAATAATATGAAATGACCTAGACACATGTACTACCCTCATTGGATGATTCATGGACGACCAAGAAAATACATGGTTCAACTTGGGGACCTCATGGAGCCACTTTTCTTGGAAAATGACATTAATACCTTTTTATTTAAAGTTAAAATTAAAATGTCAAAAACATGTGTTGTTTTACTAAAACAATTTTTAGATGGGGTTATACAAGTCATATTTTTGACTATAAATATTTATTAGAAATATAAAAAGATTTCCTACATCATGATATTTTTTTTATAATTTTTAGATATTAAATAAATTAATTTATTTATGACACCGTGATGATGCAGTGATTACCTCATAAATGAACGATTTAAATAAAATGAGAAGATAGGGTGAAATATAAGCATTAAACTTGTTACAAACCTATTGTATGGGTGGATTTAGAAACCTTATCACCTTATCCGTGAAATATATCCTTTTGGGACATTTTAAATCCGAAAATCATTTTATAATAAAGTAATATTTTATAACTTTCCAAGAGTGCCCCTCCTCTCCTCTTATAAAAGGCCCCCACCTCTACCACCTTACACACACCTCTCAAGCCTTTGGCTCAGCCAACTCCTGACCATTTC
Source organism: Viscum album (assembly GCA_963277665.1). Lineage (NCBI taxonomy): Eukaryota > Viridiplantae > Streptophyta > Magnoliopsida > Santalales > Viscaceae > Viscum > Viscum album. The sequence goes on along the minus strand of OY728136.1, from coordinate 509,485,864 downwards.
ATCTCTCCACATCCCTCTATTAATCATTTAAGCCTCACTTTGGGCATAATCCTTTCCAAGGAAGCCTTTGAGCTCAAATCAAAGAGAGTTACCCGATTTAAAGGTAATGTCTTCTCTTGTGTTCTTTTGTTTTATTTTTCTTCTCCAAACACCTAAACTCTTTTTATTACTTTTTTTTGTAACAAAAACAGTATCTTAAATATACTAGGATGTTTTTATAAGAATTATTCGAGCTACAATTTTACACACCTCCGTCTAATGGTTAAAGAACATACTGTTTCTGTGGATGGCGAATTACTGCCTCACGAAATGATGATTGTTCAATATTATTTTAACACCTTCAAAGGTGTCCATTAAGATGTCACTATATTTATATATGATATATAATATGTTTATGTTTTCCTTAAGCTTCTTTATTTTTCATTTATGGCATACCTTTATGGTTTCCATTATGGGTAAACGCGATATCTTCATTTTAGGAAGTGCGGACTACCGCCCCCTCAAAGTGATTTGATTCGTTAATGCCATATCTGGGAAGTATAAAGGATGGAATTAATGGTATTACATATGATATCCTACTATAATTATAATATACCTTTATATCATTATTATTTAATTCCATTTAATACAAAAAAAAGAAATGAAAGTAGCGTTCATGCGTACGTACGACTTACCGTCTCCATGAACGGTACATTTCATTTCTTATCTCCAAATGTTATGTACTATTATAAGTATATATATATAATGGATATATATGTAATATATTACATCTAAATTATGGATATAATTCTATAATTATAATATATATATCTCTCATTTTGTTTTAATTCCATTAATATGACAAAAAATGAAAGTAACGTTCATGCGTACGTACGACCTATCGTCTCCATGAACGGTGCTTTTAATTTTTTATCCCCAAATTATATGGAATAGTATAAAATGAATATATAATGTATATATATTATATTTAAAACATCAATACTATTCTGGATATGATGTACCTATAACTACATGGAAAATTCTTTTCCAATAAGTTCGATTTTTACTCATGTACCGAACATCGACAAAAATGTATGATATGAACTCACTTTATTAACCAATTATTATAAAATTATAATATGTGATATTAACTGAATAATAATATTTAAATTAGGTCCTTAAGAAATTATAAATTGACCAAATTTTATTATTCAGGAGATTAAAGAACGATCGAGTCATGTCGGACACGAGGTAAGGGATCCTACTCCTCTCTTTCTTTTTAAGTACACTCTTTTGTGTCATTCCTTTTAAGCTCATATTTCTTATGATTGGGATGTTATTTTATATTACTCCTAATTTACTTTTTATGTTCATATGATTAGAGACCCTATTTGATCTCTTCAATCCATTTTTGGAAGTTTTAAGTGGCGCCGTTAGGCTGCCGAGTTTTCGTAAGGGATTTTTCATCTTACTTTTATTCCCGTGACATTTATGCTACGTTTTCCACAATTTCCTTTGAGTGGTGTGTGTACTTACCATTATTCTACTCTTTGTGTAATATAATTTTGTTTATGGGTATTCACATCTTCATTGTATGACCCTTCTTCCATGGGGTGTACGTTTCGAAAGTTACCCAAGTCGGAAAGGGAACCTTTCACCCTCCTCTTTCTAAAAGACTTCTTTTGTTATGTATTTTAATTCACATACTATTAGGTTGGGATATGTTCTTATATATCCTTATTGATTTAAATTTTATGTCCAAGTGATGAGATACAATTTTTATCTCTCATCAACTATTTTTCTGAATTTTGAAGTGATGCCGTTAGGCTGTCAAATTTTTGCAAGGGAACTTCTTAACCCAATTTTGATTCTTTGGGATAAACTTGTACTCCTTGAATATGTCATTCTATGAATATGTGTGAATTTACTCTGATTTTTTTACACTTAATATCCACTTATATTTGGTGTATTCATTTGTCACACATAATTATGTAATTGATTTATCCTTAATCTAAGGATACCGTCTTTGTATGGGACTTCATCTCAATCTCCTTTCATTGAGGCATATTTTGTTTTATACACAACTTACTTTTATACAGTGTATAAACCCCTGTGACTTTTATGTTTATCCAAAAGGAATCTTTTTATACGAAGAGTTTTACTAAACCACAAAAGGGAATGTTTTTGTCGTACGTATGCGGCGACAATGAATTCTCTGCCGCCGTGACCATTATTTGAGTTTCGGCTTCCTCTATAAGCCATAACTTTTTTTAAATGAAAAATAAATACCATGTTTTAATTTTATTTTATTTTGGTATTGAAAATGGTTTTCATAATGTTTTTATATCAATGTGTTGTATTGATATCTTGTGATTGAAAAGTGGAAATGTTATGTTTCCTTTATGCATGTTTCATGTGATACGATTATGTTATGGTTCTTGGGTATTATTATGAAGGCGGGTGGTTCCGTGATAAACTAAGGACGGGTGATCCCCATATAGCTCTCTAATGCATTGGGTAACACGAAGGGGTTAAACTTTGAGGTTTCTCCAAAGAGATTTAGGGAATATACTGTGATGGGTATTCCAAATGTAACCAAGAGGGTTACTCCCTACATAAGAATGTTATGAATGCCTCAAGTTACCTTTATGTCTTATGATTTCTATGATTTATTAATGATTTGATAAGGTATGTTAAAATGCTTATGTTTTATGAGTAAAGTATGTTTTCTTACATGGAATAGTGTTTTCTTTTCATACATTTATATCCCTTACTGAGTTTTTTATGCTCATCCCAAGTTTTTGAAATGTTTTTCACAGGTCAAGGGAAAGGTGCATGATATGATGATAGTGTCAAGGAAGTGTCAATAAAGAATCCATGTTTTATTTTAAATATGTTTCCGTTGATGGTAAAAAATGAATACTATCTTTTATGTAACCACTTTGTTTAAATGTGGAATGTAATTCATGATTTATGATCTAATTATCTAAAACTCTAAACCTGAAAAGATCCTCAATGTGAATTATTCATTTAATTCAATATTAAGTAAGGTTTAAGGCCGGGGCCTTATAGTTGGTATCAGAGGTCGGTTTAGATAACTTTAGAGGTTATGGTATTCTCTAGGCATAAGTGACATTACCATAATGGTTAGGATTTCAGAAAGAGTCCTAGTTTTAGATAAAGTGAATGAGTAAGTATATCTTAGTGTTTATCTTCCTCTTTAGTACAATATGGTTTTGTTGATATACTCACACTGACATTTCTGTTTTTAGTGAATGGATGGATCTAGAAGGCACCAAAGTGACAATAGGTTTGAAGGAAACTGTGGTGGTTATCTGATTAAGAGATTAGATGAAATGGGGGATTCAATGAGGAATATCATGGTTGTTCTAAACCAACTATCAAGGATTCATGATCAACCACTTTAACCTTGGTGAGTTCTATAATGAATCATGTACGATATGACCAACTTGATGTGGAAGTTCAGGTAATAATTATAAAGTTAACCATTAGGGTTTATATGATCCTTACTTTTTAGGTAATTATGGGTTACTCTATGATATGATGGAATATGAAAGGAATGATATAAAATTGAGGTTAAAATATGTTATGGTTATTTTTGAAGATTTTATCTTGTTTTGGGGAATGTTTTAAGAATTATATAGTTTTGGAAAAAGGACAACACGCAGACCGTGTGACAACCCATCGCGTCGGACAAAGCTGCAGGAATCGAACCCACAACCAAAGTGCGGCTGGTATTTATCACATACCACTGGACTACGTGAAGTCCCTGGTTAGTTTGACTAATTATTTTTAGTTATATTATTTTAGGAATCAAGAGTAAGTTTATTTTGGGTTATCTATGGAAATTATTAACCTATCATGGAGGATATTTGATTAGGTTAATTACTTTTTAGTATGAGACTTTAAGAGAAACTAATGTTATTTGGAGATAAATGTTAATTTTGTACCTTGGAAGACTATGTGATTAAATCCTTCAAATATTTGGGTTTCAATCTTAGTTTGGTTTACTTTGAATAATTTTATGGATAGATGTTTATTGAATGGTATTTGTTGAACTTTAGGTATTGTTTGACAAATTTTGGAGATTAAGAATAGATTTTTTTATAAAGAATTATCCTTTTTGGGTATTATCTGATCTCATACTAACCTTTTTGGTTTTAGTTTTGGTTAAGGTCTAAAGACATGGTAAGTATATAGTTCTAATTTGGGGAATAAGTGATTCTCTAGAAGTTGATTATAGCTCTCTTAATGTGAACAAGTCATCCTAAATACTCGTCTTCTGGAGAAAATATGAGTTCCTCTAAGAAATATAGTAAAAGTTGAAAGTCAACATGACAAGTAAGTATGTTTCCCTAAGAACAAAAATAAATTCCTCAATGAAGAGTAACTTAAAACAAAAATGTTGTCTGTTAACATTTCCTACTGGGGAATCGAATATCGTTTAACCCATCACAAGTTTGTAATTTTCTTATGGTTAACTTTCTCCTAGACATGTTTACTATCACTCTCCCTCAGAACATGACCCTTTGTTTTTTCCTCCATATCCATGTTTTCCTACATGGAATCCTAGTATGAGTTAACTCGGGTGACCTTTGTACTTCTCTTTCTTTATTTTAAAGTGATTGTTTTACTGACTCTTGTTCCGATGTGGGATTTTTAATGAAGTTTCCAAGCCCAATTTTAAAATAGCGAGGACACAATTCCCAAAAGGGGGGAAGGATGTAACACCCCAGGTAAATAAAGAATATGAAATTTTCACATTTATCCATATTTGTGAATAAAATATTAATATAACTTTAAAGGGGAAGCTATGCTCAATGGTGTACCCAATACGCAACAATGAGTTTCTTGGGAATCTTACATTGTACTCTAATAATAAAATAATATTATTTTAAATTGTAGTTAACGCCTAGTCGTTGTAATGGCGGGAATGAACATAACTAACTACAAAATTATTATATATGTTTGTCAAATATTTTTACTTTTTACAATAAATGTTAGAGGATTAAAAATGCAAATGAATCCAATTTTAAGCGTAAACATTCTAATATTCTTTAAAAGGTCGATTAACCGCCTTTTGATGACGAACCTCTTTTAAATCCACTTTTTGAAAATTTTATGTGTTATATTTGACAAAATAAAAATCTTCTTTAGAATCGGGACACCAAAATTTACTTTGTGTAAATTTTTGGTATTTTTCCGATAAAGATCATTTTTTAATGAATAGTGAAAAATGTTGTATTTTAATTCAAAACCTCTTTTTAATCTAATTTATTTATATGATTAGATTATATTTAGAATTGGTTTTAAAGTGAAATTAGAATATATTTTTACTATTTAATCCAATAGTGGTCGTTGGAATTAATTTCATCTTGAAATTGGACTTAAACTAGTGTCAATCTATTGATACTTATTATTTCATAAAAACACGCTATTTGCTCTGACAGCGAGAATTAATTATTAAATTAATTAATGTAACTTATATGTTTTGAATTTTGTAAAATTGACATCATTTTTGAATTCAGAATATCAAATATAGCTTAGGGTGAATTTTTGGTATTTTTCTGGAAAACTTCAATTTTTGATGAATAGTGAAACCACTAAGTGGTACTTAAAAAACAGATTTTTCGTTTAAATGAAATTTTACCACCTCTGTGTTTTGAATTTCAAAAATCCGACATACATGGTTGTCATTAAGAAGTAAAATGTGGTTCAATGGTATTAAAATAATTTTTTTTTTGAATAATAACTTTTAAGTTTTAATCGCGATTAGAGGTAATTAGTGTAGTTTAAGGTAAAAATAATGTTTTAATAATATGAAATGACCTAGACACATGTCCTAACCTCATTGGATGAGTCATGGCCGACCAAGAAAATCTATGGGTCAACTTGGGGACCCCATGGAGCCACTTTTCTGGGAAAATGACATTAATAGCTTTTTATTTAAAGTTAAAATTAAAATGTCACAAACATGTGTTGTTTTACTAAAAAAGTTTTTAGATGGGTTTATACAAGTCATATTTTTGACTATAAATATTAATTAGAAATATAAAACTATTTCCTATATCATTATATTTTTTTATAATTTTTAGATATTAAATAAATTAATTTATTTATGACACCGTGATGATGCTGTGATTACCTCATAAATGAACGATTTAAATAAAATGAGAAGATAAGGTGAAATATAAGTCTTAAACTTGTCAAAAACATATTGTATGGGTGGATTTTGAAACATTATCACCTTATCCTCGAAATATATCCTTTTGGGACCTTTTAAATCCGAAAATAATTTTATAATAAAGTAATATTTTATAACTTTCCAAGAGTGCCCCTCCTCTCCTCTTATAAAAGGCCCCCACCTCTACCACCTTACACACACCTCTCAAGACTGTGGCTCAGCCAAAACCTGACCATTTCATCTCTCCACATCCCTATCTTCATCATTGAAGCCTCACTTTGGGCATAATCCTTTCCAAGGAAGCCTTTGAGCTCAAATCAAAGAGAGTTACCCGATTTATAGGTAATGTCTTCCCTTGTGTTCTTTTGTTTTATTTTTCTTCTCCAAACCCCTAAAATCTTTTTGTTACTTTTTTTTGTAACAACACCAGTATATTAAATATACTAGGATGTTTTTATAATAAGGATTCGAGCTACACTTTCACACACCTCTTTCTAATGGTTAAAGAACATACTGTTTTTATGGATGGCGAATTACTGCCTCATGAAACGATGATTGTTCAATATTATTTTAACACCTTCAAAGGTGGACATTAAGATGTCACTATATTTATATATGATATATAATATGATTATGTTTTCCTTAAGCTTTTGTATTTTTCATTTATGGTATACCTTTATGGTTTCCATTATGGGTAAACGCGATATCTTCATTTTAGGAAGTACGGACTACCGCCCCCTCAAAGTGATTTGATTCGTTAATGACATATGTGGGACGTATAAAGGATGGAATTAATGGTATTACATATGATATCCTACTGTAATTATAATATACCTTTATATAATTATTATTTAATTCCATTTAATACAAAAAAAATAAATGAAAGTAGCATTCTTGCGTACGTACGACTTACCGTCTCCATGAACGGTACATTTCATTTCTTATCTCCAAATGTTAGGTACTATTATAAGTACACATATATAATGGATATATATGTAATATATTACATCTAAATTATGGATATAATTCTGTAATTATAATATATATATCTCTCATTTTGTTTTAATTCCACTAATATGACAAAAAATGAAAGTAGCGTTCATGCGTACGTACGACCTACCGTCTCCATGAACGGTGCTTTTAATTTTTTCTCTCCAAATTCTATGGAATAGTATAAAATGAATATATAATGGATATATATGATATTTAAAACATAAATAATATTCTGGATATGATGTACCTATAACTACATGGAAAATTCTTTTCCAACAAGTTCGATTTTTACTCATGTACCAAACATCGACAAAAATGTCTGATATGAACTCACTTTATTAATCAATTATTATAACATTATAATATGTGATATTAACTGGATAATAATCTTTAAAGTAGGTCCTTAATAAATTATAAATTGACCAAATTTTATTATTCAGGAGATTAAAGAACGATCGAGTCATGTCGGACACGAGGTAAGGGATCCTACTCCTCTCTTTCTTTTTAAGTACACTCTTTTATGTCATTCCTTTTAAGATCATCTTTCTTATGATTGGGATGTTATTTTATATTACTCCTAATTTACGTTTTATGTTCATATGATGAGAGACCCTATTTTATCTCATCAATCCATTTTTGGAAGTTTTAAGTGGCGTCGTTAGGCTGCCGAGTTTTCGTAAGGGATTTTTCATCTCACTTTTATTCCCGTGACATTTATGCTACATTTTCCACCATTTCCTTTGAGTGGTGTGTGTACTTACCATTATTCTACTCTTTGTGTAATATACTTTCGTTTATGGGTATTCACATCTCATTATATGACCCTTCTTTCATGGGGTGTACGTTTCGAAAGTTACCCAAGTCGGAAAGGGAACCTTTCACCCTCCTCTTTCTAAAAGACTTCTTTTTTTATGTCTTTTAATTCACATACTATTAGGTTGGGATATGTTATTATATATCCTTATTGATGTAAATTTTATGTCCAAGTGATTAGATACCATTTTTATCTCTCATCAACTCTTTTTCTGAATTTTGAAGTGACGCCGTTAGGCTGTCGAATTTTTGCAAGGGAACTTCTTAACCCAATTTTGATTATTTGGGATAAACTTGTACTCCTTGAATATGTCATTATATGAATATGTGTGAATTTCCTCTGATTGTTTTACACTTAATATCCACTTATATTTGGTGTATTCGTTTGTCACACATAATTATGTAATTGATTTATCCTTAATCTAAGGATACCGTCTTTGTATGAGACTTCATCTCAATCTCCTTTAATTTAGGCATATTTTGTTTTATACACAACCTACTTTTATATGGTGTATAAACCCCTTTGAATTTTACATTTATCCAAAAGGAATCTTTTTATATGAAGAGTTTTACTAAACGACAAAAGAGAATGTTTTTTTCGTACGTATGCGGCGACAACGACTTCTCCGCCGCCGTGACCATTATTTGAGTTTCAGATTCCTCTACAAGACATACCTTTTTTTTTAAATGAAAAAAATACCATGTTTTACTTTTATTTTATTTTGGTATTGAAAATGGTTTTCATAATGTTTTTATATCAATGTGTTGTATTGATATCTTGTGATTGAAAAGTGGAAATGTTATGTTTCCTTTATGCATGTTTTATGTGATACGATTATGTTATGGTTTCTGGGAATTATTATGAAGACGGGTGGTTCAATGATAAACTAAGGGAGGGTGAGACCGATATAGCTCTCCAATTCATTGGGTAACACGAAGGGGTTAAACGTTGAGGTTTCTTCGAAGAGATTTAGGGAATATACTGTGATGGGTATTCCAAACTTAACCAAGAGGGTTACTCCCTACGTAAGAATGTTATGAATGCCTCAAGTTACCTTTATGTATTGTGATTTCTATGATTTATTCATGATTTGATGAGGTATGTTAAAATGATTATGTTTTATGAGTAAAGTATGTTTTCATACATGGACTAATGTTTTCTTTTCATACATTTATATCCCTTACTGAGTTTTTTATGCTCATCCCATGTTTTTGAAATGTTTTTCACAGGTCAAGGGAAAGGTGCATGATATGATGATAGTGTAAAGGAAGTGTCAAGAAAGAATCCATGTTTTATTTTAAATATGTTTCCGTTGATGGGAAAAAACAAATACTATCTTTTATGTAACCACTTTGTTTAAATGTGGAATGTAATTCATGGTTTATGATATAATTCTCTAAAACTCTAACCCTAAAAAGATCCTCAATGTGAATTATTCATTTAATACAATATTAAGTAAGGTTTAAGGCTGGGGACTTATAATGTCACTTGTCTTTTTTACTAAAATGTTGTTTTAAACTGGAAACATGCACTTTGACTCATACCGATCACATCGTGTGTTGGTTTTATGTGAGAAATATTACTACATATCAAAAAATTAATTGCGAATCAATTTACTAAATTATAAATGAAATACAAGTGTGTTTTCTTGGTTTGAAGTGAGCGACAATTTTTGAACAAAAAGTTTGGTTTTAAACTGATAATAGACACTTTGAGTCATACCGGGCATATCATGTATCATATTGAGGTGAGAATGATTCCTACACATAAAAAAATGACTTATTGATCATTGTATTCAAGTATCAAAACAATAAGAATATTTTTACTTAGTTTTGAGTATGTGAGTTGTCTTTTTTACTAAAATTAATGTCAATTTTAAATAAAAACAAGCACTTGGAGTCATACCAGTCACACTGTGTGTCGAATTGAGGTGTGGCTGATTCATACATGTCCCAAAGTCTCAAAAAAAATCACAACTTCCATTTTTACCAAAATTTACACTATCTTTATTTATCAAACTGCCAACACTGCATATTGAGTCAATGCTCTTGGCCAAAAAAACCTTTATCATTGTTGAAATCTAGAAGAGTAGATGAATCTCATGTTCCTATTATATCATGAGAAGTCACAACAATAGGAACATGAGATTCCTGTACTCTTCTATATTTCAACAATGATGAATGTTTTTCAGTTAAGAACATCGACTCAATATGCAGTGTTTATAGATTGACAAAGAAAGGAAATGAAAATAGAAATTGTGGTAACACTGATAAAAAGAAACATTTTATTTATTTTTTGTCTTGTTTAATATAGTTGAAAAAAATATTAATTCCAAAAAGAAGAATGAAAAAACTAAACAAGTATTAGAAAAAATGACAAGGAAGTTAACTTACAAATAGTAGATAAAATGATGACAAAATTAATTAAATAAGTAATAAGAATTCACATTTCTATGATGGATGTATGAATTCTTGATGCATTTCCTTATTTTCATTATCTTAGTTGTAGGATAAAAGTCAAATATCTCATGATGAGAAGATTCAAACAAACCACCTCAACTCAAAACAAAATAATCCACCTGTATAAGAAAATAATTATTATACAAGTAATACTAAAAATAAATAAATTAAACATAAATATGAATTTATAAATTAATTATATGGACAATGATTTTACTATTCAAACATTAATATTACCTATGTGATTGAGAATTGGATGAAACTTTAAGGAAAAGTGATAAATTCCAACACTGTAGGTGTGAAAAGTTTTTGAGGTAGAAGAAGTATGTATAAGTTTTGGTGCAGAAAGGCATAAAAGATGGACAGACCACCCCAACTCAAACAAAAGAATCCACCTGTGTAAGAAAATATTTCTTATGTGAGTAATACTATACATAAATAAATTAAACATAAATATGAAATAATCCATTAATTCTATGTACAATTATTTTACTGTGAAAACATCAAGATTACGTTTACATCTTCCCAAAGGGATTCCTTCATTATAGTTTGTTCTTCTGAGTGATTGGTAACATCATAATGTGCATAAGAAATTATATACATGAGTAGTCAAACATTTAATTTAGATTATGTTAATGCAGTAGAGAACATATAATATTATGAAGAAAAAATAGTATATTAAAAAACAATTTTATCTTCTCATTGAACTCTCTTTCTTTTTTTTAAATGTTTTAGGGATTTGGTTTCTATATCGAGAATCCAAATCCCATATTTATGGTCCGCTCTAACGTATAAGACATTGTCGACATTGGAACTGACATGAACTGATTGTGATCTCCCAATGAAAGGGTTATCCTTGATTGAATTTTCATCTGACCCAAATTTTTTTAGTCGCTAGTAGGACAATCGACCAATTCTTGTTTACTAGATCTGAGACATAAAATACTTTCACTGATTATGATTCCATTATGAATAGATAATATTTTTCCCTTCCACACTGAAATTCACCTTCACTAATCCCATTTCATCAACTTTCACCACACTCATATTGTCAACCCACTTGGAATGGAAAATTGACACTTTTTTGTATAATCTAACTTTTATATCTATTCCATAATGAAAAAATATGAAATATTTGTATAAATTGAATTTTTATCCTTGGAACCAGATATGTGCATCACTTCCACCACAAGCATAAAACCAATATTTTTCATCATACTACAATAATCTTATTCTTTTCTATAGAATGTATAACCATTGATTACAAAAATAGTGTAAGATATAACATTTTCATCCTATCCCTTGGCTAGCCATTAAAGTTGTTCAACAACTGAATTCATATTTTTTAGAAAAATCATTATAAATTTTATCTTGGTACCATCCTATAAACTATTGATTATGTGTATTTGATATCTATCCTTCAACCTTTGATGTATTCAAATATTTTTTTTTTAAGATTCAATGTATGGATCAAAATATTTACTATTATGTAAAATTTAAAGGTACTATTGTTCCTACTATATCAAGGTAATTGTAATAACATATCTTCTAGAAATTCCTTCACCCATAAGGCATCCATTGTGATGAGACCTTGGGAGACCAATGCTATCAAAATTTGATAAGTAATTAGTATATAATTCAATATATTCTTCAACAATATATCATTATGAAATAAAACCTTATGTTTTACTTCGATTATTGACATACCCTTTCAAAATTTTCATATACCATTCAATGGGTTACACCCATATTTAATGGACAGGACCACATAGTTGAACCTATATAACCAAGTGAACCATAAATTCCACCATTATATCAAATAATGATGTTGGGAATAACATATCTAATTCAAAAAATATGAATTAAACCTCCTTATTCATGATTAGAAACTTCATCGGGTCTATAACTTTACTTCATATGGCTTTGAAAAAGAATCAGAGTCTGGTTATGTATGTCATGCATTTTGAGTTAGAATGCAACATAAATAAACATGCATCAAATCTTGCATCAAAACATGACAGTCATGTGTTTTTATTCTTTGTAACTTCAAATTATTCATTAACACAATATAATTGACATATTATGAATACCCCTTTGGAACTTTTACACTTCTAAGGAAAATAAAAAATTACAATTTTTACTGCATGGATAGAGTGTAAGCTTCCAGAGGAAGAAAAGTTAACCCTTTACCCTTCACTAGTGCCAACTCTTCCCTTATCCCCATGTTAATCATGTCCAAGATAGCCTTAGTTCCATCTTTATTTTTGCAAGGAATAGTTTTTAACATGCCAATAACACCATCAAATACATTTTTTTTCTATATTCATGACATCAAGAAAATGTATGAAATACAAAAAATTCCAATACAGTAATTCAAAAAAAATTATCTCTTCCTCCAACCTGATTTTGTAATGTTTTTTAAAAATGTTTTACCAAAAATAGTGTCAATATATTTTACTTTATCAAATAATTGATCACCCATTATTGGAGATGATGTTGTACCTTATTCTATATTCCCATCAAATGATGTTGTCTATGATTGATATTTATGTCATCGAGGTAAATTTTTTTGATGTCCTAAAAACACAGTCTTTGAGGAATGTTTCAACCGAATTAACTCTGTGTGTTTTTCATAAATGGGAAACCCCATAATTCCTTTAATATTGTATCCTAATAAATTTACATAAGTGTGTAAGTCATTTATCATCCTATACAACATGTTCCTCAATGCAAATTCTTTACTTCTATGAGCATCATAAATTATAACACCTGTATCCCACATCAATTTCAGATCTTTGATCAACGGATCCAAATATACATCAATATCATTACCATGTTTTTTGGTCTAGATATAAGCAGAGACAACATAATGTATTTGTGATTCATTAATAACAATGGTGGAAAGTTATAATTTACCAACATGATGGGACATATACCACGAGTACTACTATTTACACAAAAAGGATTTATTACATATATATATAAGGCAAGATTAAAGTTTCTCAGCTCATTTCCAAATTCAGGATACTCACAATCAATTTTATACCACTTAGGATAATCTTCTAGATGATATAGGTTACCATATTTAATTATTGTATCTGCATTCCATGTCAATTTTCTCGCAGTTTCTTGACATCCATATCATCTTCTAAATTGTGTAATGATATGAAAACACCATACAAATTTCAAAGGTCTTGATTCATTTTTCTTGTATTGATATATACCATACTTAGGGAATTTTATGAGTGATTCATGGTCTTTCTAAAACAATATGAAATCATTTGGACAAGAATGTATATTTTTAGAGATCATTCCCATTAAATGTAGCATTATTTTAGCAACATATTTTCAACATGGTAGTTCATTTTATTATGGTATCATATCATTTAGGAGACCAAGTAGTTTTGTAAAGATGGTGTCACTCCATCCAATACAAGCCTTCAAATTATATAACTTTAATACAACTGATAATGTTGTGTATATAGTATAATCAGTATATAATGGTCTCTCAGCATAACTATTTAACTTCTCAAAAAACTTTGTACAATCATGAAGGTCATCTTCAATTTCCATTGTCATTTATTCCATGAAACCTCCATTATCATTTACACTGGTATTCATATAAAATGATTCATAAACCGTAGTATCATCCCAATCTATGTTCACATTTATTTTTCCCCATGTTTAGTCCAGAATTTATAGCTTTGACATATTATGTGAAAAATAAAATGTTCTTGCAACTCTTCCAGACCAATTTTTATTGAATAAGAACAATGTAAACACAAAAAAAGGATTTGAGAAGGGTCGTATGAATGATCTATTGAAAACTTGATGAACTCTTTAATTCCATCTTCATAATATTTTTTCAAATGATTAGTGTGCATCCATTTTCAATTCATATCCATTCTATTGGGTTCATAAAAAAATAATTTTGAACAATAAATAAATAAATACACATAAGACATTCATTATCAAAAGTGAAATTTATAGATAATTATAATGAGGGAAACCCAACATTTGATTATTTCAAATAATTTCAGTATGCTTTAAAGAAATTGGGAAATTAGATTTAAGTAAATAATTAATCTACTATGATAGGTGTTATCCTCTGAGTTTATTCAAAGGTGAAAGTTATAAACAACTTTCATCCTCATATACTCATATCCCAAACATTTATCATTGCATTTTGTAATTTGACACAAATCCTCCATCTCTTGTGGACATGTGCCTATGTTTCTTGAAATAATCTAAGTAGTAGTTATCCATGGGATGACTAAATCTCAAAGTAGTACAAGCAACATAAAAGATATGGGGTATGAGTCTTAAGCAACAAAAATCAATAATAAATGTTCAGTAGATGAAGCTAATGAGGATGACATATGTACTATATTGTGTTCTATAAAAGGGGAAATTCCTCCCATTTGTAAGAATTACATGGATAGTAATCAGATATTCCCAAGGGTGGAACAAAAAGGCAATGTTAAAGAATAATCTATTTTTAGATAGATTAAAGTAAAAAATACATAGTGTTTAATAGACGTGTAATGAAAGAAATGAAGTGATTTTTAAGAAGTATTAATGAGTGGGTTATAATTTCAAATATGTCTATATTTTTAAAAAGGTATAGAAATCTAGCCGATTTTTTTTATTAGGGGTTGGTAAAAAATTATAGTAATTGTGTTTTAAAGAGGAAATTGATTTATGGTAGTGAAAAATTGATCATATTAGATAATGAGACAATTAAATAATGACTTAAAAGGGGAGGATTGATATGTTTTTATGACGAAAAGATAAAATTGATAGATATTTTTTAATAATTAGAATGAAGATATTGTTAATAATTAAAATAATGATGAAATATTGGAGGAAATTAATACTGAATTGCGTAGCATATGGGGGGGAGAACACGAGGCTGAGGTAGGCTCAAAATAAGACATTGATGATGAGGAAAATGAATAAGGATTATCAACTGTAATAAATACAAGCAAGGATAAAATAAATGAATAAAATTTCATTGGTGATTGGATAGGTTTGGTTAAAACTCATAGGAGTAAGACTCTACAAAAAACCACATCTTTTTTCTCAAGTAGAGCCTAAATCACTTGAAGAGGCTGAAAATGATGATAATTGGGTCAAATATATACATGAGGAGCTTGATCCAAATACGAAAAATGTAACACGATAAATTGTTCCAAGGATGGAAGACAAAAATGTTGTTAAAACCAAATGGTTGTTCTGTAATAAACTCATTAACTATAGAAAAGTGGATCAAAATAAAGAATAGATAGTGTGCAGGGGAATTCATAAATCAAAGGCGTTTATATTTATGATAAATTTACTCCCATAGCCCAATTGGAAACTATTTGAATTTTCTTGGATATTTCAGTGAAAATTTATTTTAAAGTATACCAAATGGATTTCAAATATATGTCCCTCAATGGACTTCTTAAGGGGGTATACATAGAGAAACTGGATGGGTTTATTATGGATGAAAATAAGAGAATGGTGTGCTAGTTAAAGAATTCTTTGTATAAGATAAAGAAATCACTGAGGACCTGGTATTTAAGGTTGGATCAGTACCTAAGAAAGATTTTTTTTAGTGAGGTAGAGTTGATCATATCCTCTATATCAAGAAGGAGAATAATCAAAGGATGTTGGTACTCATATATGTTTAAGACATAATATTTGAGGATTAGATAAAGCATAATGATTTTTTTGTGGATCATATGAGGTATGATATTGAGATGTCTATGATTGGTGAGTTAAACATTTTCATTGGTTTATAGGTGAATCAAGGAAATCATAACACAATAATTTCTCAATCAAAATATGAAAAAGAGGTTTCCAAGTGATTTACAATGGAATATTCCAAACCAGTGACAACACCAACTGCTATATGGATGATTTTTTTAAAAGTTGACAATTTGAAAGAGGTATATGTCATGGAATATAGGTATTGGAAGCCTATTATACCTCACAACAACATCACCCAACATTGGGTTTGATATATTTCAAGTCGCATAGTACCAATGTTGTCCTACGGAGAGACACATGCTATCGGGGAAGAAAATACTTCAATATATCTAAAAAATAGTGAATTTGAGGCCGTTTTATCATATGATAGTGAAACTGGAGTTATTGGAATACATGGATGTGGGCTGGGAAGATTTAGTGGATAACTGGGGGAAAATAGATATATCAAAAAACCTATTTTTTGTTCAATCATTAGTTTCACTCGAACCTTAAATCATTCGAGCCTTAGAATAGTTAGAGCCTTGATTCCATCCTAGATTCGGGCTTGGATTCGATAACAAGGATTTCTAGCAGTAGGTGGCTTCTATGGAGAGATTCAGATATTGTGAACTGGTTCACGATGGTTAGGGTTCTTAAAATAGACCGTGACACTTTTATCAGCGCTTCCAAAAAAGCACTGATAAAGATCCCTTTTATCAGTTCTAAGTTAATAAGCGCTGATAGAGGGAATTTTCATTAGTGATTTTTACCCCGAATGGGCCGAAGGCCTTCTATTTTATTTTTATTATAGATAATCCTCCTTTAAGGGTTGAAGGGGAACTCATACATGACCCGTAGGCCCAAGGCACAAGGCCCGACAAACCCGCAATACATGACCCAAAGGCCTAGAGGCATACCATGCCCAATACATGACCCGTAGGCCCAGCCCACTTGAACTGCCCCTCCCCAGCTTTCTGCATCATTGATCACCTAACTCCCCACCTTGCATTGCTGATCAACTAGCATTTCCCCGTACAAAGCTGCATGGTGTCTGGTTCCGATGACAACTGCCATACCCTATCATTCTTCCAATCTGGTTAGCTCCGCATCTGGTGACTACTACTCCTGTTGCTATGATCCTCTTCTGGGGCCTGTTCTGTGTAAATTGGGCTACTCCATGGTCTACGTGACCCGAAGGCCCTGATAAATCTCTATCCTTATTAGTGCTAAAAAAGCACTGATAAATATCACTTTTATCAGTGGTTATTACTTAAGCATTGATAAATGATTTATAATTATAATTATAATTATATTTTTTGTAAATATATTTATATAATTATATATATATTTAATAAATAAATATAAATATTAATATAGTAAATATATTCTTTATTTAAATATATTTATTATAATTTTATAATTATTTAAATATATAATTATTTATTTATAGTTAATTATTTATAATTATATAAATACTTTAAAAAAAAATATTTATATCATTATATATATTTATATAATTACATATATAATAAATAGATAAATATAAATATAAATATAGAAAATATATATATATATATATAAATATAAATATAGTAAATATATTCATCATTTAAATAAATTTATTATAATTTTATAATTATTTAAATATATATAATTTTTTATTTATAATTATATAAATACCTTTAAAAAAATATCTATTTATTTATAATTATAAATATATAAATGTATAAATATAGTAAATATACCTTTATAAATATATTTATTTATAAATATTTAAAAAAAAATATATTTTTAACATTTTTAATGAATATTTAATCATTCATGTTAAAAATGAGTATAATAACAATATTGAAAAAATGGATAAGTTTTATTAATTAAATATAAATAATTAAAAAAATATGGATATATATTGAAATAAATATGAATACATATTAAAAATATTAAAAAATAATAAATAAATAAATATAAAATAAATAATATAAACTGATTAAATTTATAAAAAATAAAAAATAAAAAATAAAAAATAAAAATAAAAAATAAAAAATAAAAAATAAAACATAAAACATATTAAAAATAAATTAATGCTTAACTTTAATAAAAAATTTAAAACCATTTACTATGATTAAACACATTATATATGAAATGTATCATGTTATAATGAAATTCTAAAATGAATACTAAAATTTGAATAAATTATATAAATAATAGCTGTATGTGTTTCTATATAAGATTTCATTAATTACGTAGATATTTGTGTGTGTGCGTTTTATATAAAAATGCATTAATTATGTACATATGAAATCAATGTAACAAACATTTGATCAATGTTAAATTGAAAAATCAAACAACATTCAATTATATTCATTACTCGATACAATCAGTCAGTATTTTTAATTCATATTAATTTTCAATTATAAACCATTATTCACTAAATATATTACTATTTAATGTAAAGAATAAATATTTTTTATTATATAAATAATATTTATTTAAATTCATATATATATATATGTTTAATATATTCTATTTATTAAAATTATCAATAATTATTTAATTAATAAAATGTTTAATATTTTTCTCAATCTACTTATTTTTTATTTTTATTCATTTAATTTTAATTTTACATATATCTATATATTTAATATATAATATTTATTAGTATTTATAATTTATATATAATATAATCAATTTATTCATTTTTATCAATAATTATTTAATTAATAAAATTTTTAATATTTTTTTTAATAAAATCATTTTTATTTTTTATTTATTTATTTATTTCATTTTATTCAGACCTTTATCAGTGCTAAAAAGTGCTGATAAATGATCCTTTTATAGGAAATAAAAATAAATTAATGATAAAGGGTACACTTTATTAGCGCTAAAAAAGTATTGATAAAGATAACCTTTAACAGTGCTTTTTGCTAGCGCTGACAAAGGTCAGCGCTGTAAAAGGCCTGTTTTGTAGTAGTGTGGTCTAATGGGCCTAAATTGGCCTAAATAACATAATTGTCCTAAATGAACTAATTGGAATAAATGTATTAAATGACCTAATTGGTCTAAATGGCCTAAATGGTCTAAATTGGACTAAATGGATGAATTGGCCTAAATTGGCCAAATAAATGGCCTAATTAGTCTAAAAGGACTAATTGGCCTAAATGGACCAATTTTACTAAATAACCTAAATGAACTAATTTTCCTAATTTCCCAGAATAGACTAATTGGCCAAAATTCCAAAAGTCCAGGTGGTCAATTGGCTAAATGGCCAAATAACCAATTTACCAAACAACCTAACCTAAAAACTGAACCTAATGACTAAATGATCAAAATTAAAAAGTGATTGAATAACCATACATCGTAACACAAATATAATTATACTTAAATGAGCATACAATAGGAATCTATATCATACCTATGTTTAGAATTCTAATTAGTCTGTATTATTTATGTTATTCCACTAGTATTAAATTTATAATTAAATGTATATTTAGATGTTTCTTCATTTTATGTATTTTTTCAATTGATACAATTTTAATTTATTCTAGGTTTATCACTTTCATATTATTAAATAACATAGTATTATACTAATCAATTTCATTTTCAGCAAGTGACATTGGGCATCGAAGGCCGTGTTCCTCGAGAAAAATTATTTTTCTCGATTAGGAAGAAAAAGGATGGAAGTGCAGTAAATGAAAAAATGAAATAAAATTTTGTAAGTTTTTTATTGATATTTAAAATATTTATGCATAATTAATAATTAAATATCTTGTTTATATTTTCAAAAATGTTCCATGGATTACCTAGATGAGAAAGAAGATAAAAACTTTAGGCCAAATGATAATTTGAATTAGGTATTAAGTGAGGATCACCAGGGGAGAGTCTGATGTTGACCTAGAAAAAACATCATCCCCATTAGGTATTAGCCCTCATCGGGCACCTCTAAAACCTTTCACACCACCTAGTTAAAAAATTTTCATTCCAAAGAAATTGAGGTCAAAAAAATTTCTTTACAGGAGAGTGAAATAAGTAAATTGATCACTGAATGCTTCCTAAAATCTATGTCTTTTATAAGTACATCACTTCCATCAGAGTCTGCTGCTACTTTTGATTCATGTATGGAATCAATGTGTAATTTATATGATGACATATGTGATGTCAATGAGGTTCCTAGTGGCAGTCAAGCTGATGGTGGTGGTGGTGATGGCCGTGATGATGATGATGATGCTGGTTCTCCAAATGATGCTGTTAGTGATGAGGATGTTATTGATGGTGATGAGGATGAGGATGTTGGTGATGAGGGAGATATTAATCCCCTCCATTTTTGAGTTAGCAGTAAAGATACATGTTAATGTTGTTTAATGACTTGAATTGATTGTTTTTATGGATGTATATGTATGTTTTAGTATTTTAATTGTTTTAAAAATTATTAAAATCCATTAGTTGAATGATAAATATACAATATATATATTTCATTGAATGTGTACTTTGGTTTGTATTTTATTTACAGGTTCAAAATGGGATGAAAGGACTACTGATAAAAAATGGGGATAGGTATATATACCCACGGTTAAGTGAACCGTGGGTATATTTTTTTTCTGGGAAAAGCTATACCCATGGTTCTCCTAACCATGGGTATAGATATATACCCATGGTTTAACTAAAACCTTGGGTATGATAAAATATCCTAGGCTATACTCACAGTTTCTATAAAAACTGTGGGTATAGCTATATACTGATGGATCCATCATATACAGTTCATAAAACCATGGGTCTATCCTACACCCATGGTTTTATGGACTATACCCACACTTCTAAACTATGGGTATAAGCTATGTTTCCAGTAGTGTGGACTACCCCCTTCACGAAGCGATGTGACTCTCTTTTAATCACGACACCACATGGATGATATGTATAAGTATATTTAAATAAATAATATGGAATTTATGATATTATGATCATTATGTAAAGATAATAAATTACTTACCTCTTTTCCATAATGATCATTGAAAAATGGAAATGTTACTCATGCATACGTATGAATTATCATCTCTATGATTATAACATACTTCATTTCTCAAAAACCATCTTTGATGGTTGATCTTAAAATTATATTTGATGAATAAATATGATAATTATTTCAGGATAATTATTTTATATATTTTGGAAACATGATCAGAGTAATAGGACTAAAAATAAAAAATCAAAACATATAGGAAAAACAAAGCGGTTATTTCCTGAAACATGAATTTAACATGGAATTGCTATTAAATAGGTAATTAAATCAGATAAGTAATTCATAGATGGTATGATATATATAACTGTGTTCCTGTAATATATGTACAATAAAATTATATTTATTATGTAGGAGGTTTGAATGAGTATGAGGAAGTCAAGACTTATGGTAAGGGATTTCCATCTCAATGTTATTTTTTATATGATACAAGCCAAATTCAATAGGAGTTTCTTTTGTACGGTGTATATACTATACATGAATGTATTTTATGAAGATTATACTTAAAATTATTGGTATTTAGATATCTATTTTAGGATCTCTATTTTATAGGGTATATGGTTCAAAGGTTACCAAATCAGTAAGGTATTTTTGCCTCAATTTTCCTTCTTTGAGACATATAATTATGTTATACACCTATCTTATTATAGGAGGTGTATATACAATCACTTTGATATGTAATATCATGAATTTATTTATCATAATTATATTTTAGGTTTCATTTAATGATATTCCGTCATGTGTATTACGTTTCAAAGTTACCAAAGTGGTAAAGATTTTATGTTATAATCTTAGCATTTATCATGATTGTTTATTATTATGTTTTTGATGATAAAATATTATTACCCATATATCAAGAAACTCGTGGGTTTTCTTCTCCCATAGTTATGTCACAAGAATACATTTTTCCTTTATTTTCCTCTCTTTATGTACTCAAGATTCCAAAAAGATTTTTTTTAAGAAAAATCATATTTTTCAATCGATATCACTTTTTCTTCCAAAACCATGTTTTCTATTTTTTTTCAAAAATGTTTTAATTTTTTTTAAAATTATTTATTAAAGATATTTTTACCCATGTTTTAATTTTTTTAATATTTTTTTAAAAGCAATCTTCATTTTATTTTAAAAAACAATGCCCATTTTTCTTTTACTGAAAATCTGAAAGGAATTTTTGTGTATGACCTGAATGGAATTTACTATCATCATAAATATTATTTTCTTTGAAGATTACTTTATAAATTTTAAAGGTTATTTTCAAAGGAAATTATTTTAAAATTGTTCTATAATTTAAAAAGTGTTTTCAATTTAGAAAGGATATTTTCTTAAAGAAATGTTTTAAATGATTTTTAAATCTTCCTTTATATGTTTTCAAGTTTATTTTAAAATAAAAGGATTTCATAAATATTTTATGTCTTAAAAATTGATTTTCAATGACAATTTATCTTCTTCCAGAAATGTTCCAAGTGATTTATCTTTCAAAATCATTTTCATTATAATATGACATCCTTTGATGGAAATTATGCTTTATACAGGATATAAACAAAGAATACCATTATATTTTTTCATATAGATGGTTTATTATGACAAGATGTTTATGTAAACCATTTATATTCCACAGGTTATACCATGCAAAAATTCTTATGAATCCCATTTTTTTTCCATGGGTTATGGTTTGATGAGATGATGAAATGATTATGAAACCTATACCTTTTCCACATGCTCTGATATAATGAAATTTTTATTAAACCCATATATTTTCCATGGATTATGTTATGATGAAATGATAAAATTATTATGAAGTTTGTTTATTTTCCATGGGTTTATCTATGATGAAATGTTTTTTGAAACGAATTTATTTCCATGTGTTCTAATATGATGAATGTTATATGATCTTGTGGCACATAAATGTATGGATTTTTTAATGGGTGGGACTTATATCTCCTTCAAATTCATTGGGTAACGATTAATGTTATATGATCTCAAAGGGTACACAGGAGGTTATCCCAAGCCCCAAATAGGGTATACAGAAGATTATCCCATGTCTGAAAGAGGGCACACAAGAGGTCGTCCCAAGCTTGAAGCATGTACACGGGTGGTTATCCCAATCCTAGTATGTTATGAATATCTTGATTTTTAGCCTTAAGATAAGATTTTCTATTATTATGTGAATTAAAAATTTCTATATCTTATGCCAATGTTATGATTTCATGGATCATTTTATTTGATTTCCTTTTGATTCATATCTTATGAACTACTAATCATTAGGCCATGAATCAAGATTCTGATCTTTGATATACAGGGTATGGTTTTAATATGTTATGATCATGTTCTCATATGATTATGTTCATGTTATGATTATGTATCTCACTTATTTACCCTTATTGAGCATTCAAGATCACAATTTCTTATGTTTCTTTTCCCTAGGTTATGAAGAAAGGTTTTAAGTAGGGTATTTTTGTGAAGATTACTAAAAGTTAAGATCTTTATAGGAAATTTTTAAGATCTCTGACCAAATTAGAAGATTATGTACCTATTCTTCAAAGACACTAAACTGTTATGGTCCTCGATCATGTGTTTGTGTAATGTATTTAGTATTCATTAAAAAATATGTACTATCCATATATGAAAATCTTGGGTTTCTATTGTTGGTATTAGAGGAAAATTTTAGTTAACCTTTAAAAACCAAGATGATACAACTTTAGTGACATCCCTAGGAATATTTCTAAGGATATATCTAGGGATGTCTCTAAAGATAAGTCTAAGTATGAGTCAAAGTATAGGAAAATTTCCTAGAATTTTAGTAAATGATAGAGAAATTGGATTCCAATAAATTACATCTCTATATGGATACTAAAAGTGGATGTGGATTTAGAACAAATTAACTTAGGGGTAATAACTCATAAAAGGGTGCATTGAGATGGACTCTATCTTCACTTGGTTCATGATTATGAGCAATGCTGCACACCTGGTCTGACACTCCTAGGGGATATGATTTGGAAATTCAAAAACTCTTTACAAACCATTATGAAGTATTTAATTAGATAACGACTATTAATAACCTAGGATAAAACTATTGTTTCATAGATTAAAAATAAGGTTCCATGATTTAAACATCCTATGAATTATTTTTCATGATTATGTGTTTTTATATTGTGATTGCTGTTTCTCACACCATGCTTTCTAGTTTTAGTTAATGGCTAGAACCCAAAGGAATCATGTTACTATTGAGTGTGATGGACAATGTAATGATTTTCCTCACGAGCATCCAAATGTTATGGATTATGGAATGAAAAATCTCATTATTATTCTCACACAACATTCTCAAGCTATGAATCATGATGGAATTCCAAACAAACAAAATAGGGAACAAAATTCTATTAAGTCCTTCATGAGGCAACATCCAACTTATTTTAGTGGTTTTTCTGACCCAATAGTTGTTGAGAAATGGATTAGTAACATTGGATAGATATTTTCACTTATATAGTGTTTATAGTATGAAAAATTCATTTTGGTTGTCTATAATTTGGAAGGAGAAGCAAATCAATGGTGGAATCTTATCAATAATATGAGGCAACACGATGAAATTTACTCCATGGATTGGGAAAAGTTCAAGAAATTATTTTTCAATATGTACTTTCCTCATATTTTTAGTAAAAATATGAAAAATATGTTCATTGAGATAAATAAAAAATGATGAATCCATTGGTACCTATGATGTAAATTTTACAAGACTTACAAGGTACTCTTTTGGTATTATCATCCATCCTGAATGTAAGGTTGATTGATTCTTCAGTGGAATTAAACCAAGTCTCTGAATGGTGTTATCCACAAGATAATTCAATAGTTATGAAGAGATTTTTCTATGAGATATTAAGGTGGAGATGGAGGTTTTAGTTACCTATAAATCTCATGGTTTTGTTAAGAATACAAAAATGAAATTTAAAGTAAAATCTAAAAACCATGGAGAGAAGAAGATGAGATTTACTTTATGCTCAAAGTGTGGGAAGAAACATAGATGAAATTGTCTTAAGGGGTATAATAAATTTTTTAATGTGGAAGGTAAGTTCATTGTTCAGTATAATTTCAAAGTGATGGGAAGATGTTAGATAATAATCCAAATAGAGATAAAGATACATAGAATACACCACTTACAATCCAGTGTTTCAAATACGAGGAGTATGAGAATTATACAAATAAATTCCCCAATCCTAGTGATATTCAGTATGATAAGACACAAAAAACTTCATATACAATGAAAAAAGTTAAAGATGATGTAATCATGATGGTTTAAGTGAATCATGATAATTAGGGAACACTTATCCTCCACTCCCTAATAGGGAATTTCAAGTTTTATTTTGAATGAGTGATCCCTATGAAAATATTTTTTTTCATCATTTAGTGAAATTTCACATGATTTTAAGAATTTATTATCTCCATCTAAATGGATTATTAAATAATGAAATCAAATATGATATTCTATTATCACAAGGTTGAACCCAAGCTTCTAATGTAAATATTTTTGTATAAGATAAGATCTTAATTATGGAATAAAGGGTGACTTATCTTTGGAATCATATATGTCTCTAGGTAATATTAACTTAAGAGTTATGGATACCATCATGAGTTTTTGAGTTTAAGGTTGATCATAAGTTCAAAGTCATTGAAACCCATTTTGTGATGATATTTTATCAAGATTAAGGATATTTTAAGATAAATTTATATAAATACAAACCTTTGGTTTTGTATATGTTTTAGTGACAAATTTATTTAAGGAGGAATGTGTAAAGACCCGGACCCTAGTTTCTCAAAGTTAGTATCTTATATTAATACATTTTCATAATTACAAGAAATTCATATCCCAAAGTAACGAATAGTTTATTAGTTTTGGAAAACCAGATAAAAACATAAGTTCAAAATTACAACTTGAAATGAAATACATAAGAACAATTCCATGGGAAAAATATATGACTCGTAGATTATCCCTAAAAGTCATTAATAATATCCTTCTTCAAAACCCATGGAAAATAAAACATAAGAAATGGGTGAGCTCAGATGCTTAGTAAGGGTATTTAATACAATGGAGGTTATCATAAAAATAAACACTAGGCATGGTTAACAACTAAAAACGCATGCCTTTAAAAAAAATACTTGAGCATGATATGGAAGGAATGACAGATGATTAAATAAGGCCATATAAGTGAACATAAGAGAATGAAACATAACAATAGATATTATAATATTCAAATATTCACATGGTTTATCAATTTATAAAACCATAATGAGGGAATTTATAATGTCAGACATCTAAAACATATTGTCGAGGCCTCGACCAAGACGTCTAAAAATACTAGGGTAAGGCCTCGGACAAAACTCAATTATATTTTGTCTCATGATACCTAAAGATGAATTGAGGGGATATAGAAGTCCCCACCCATCGCTTTATAATTACAATGAAATTATCATATGAAATGGGCTAAACATAAATAGCATAAACATATGAAATAACTTTTCCCAATCTGTACACATAAACATTAACCAGCTGAGTAGTTTGTTGAATGGTATCAAGATAGTAAACCCACAATCAAACTGATCATAAACCATTTAATACAGTATGGTATATAATATAAATAATATATTAACCTCAATAATACATAAAATCAAATAGAGGTTTTGAAATAGATAAAAATACTCTAATAAAACCATTAAGGAATTTTTGAGAGAAATACACTTATAATTTGAAAAGAAGAGTTATTTTGGAAAAATATTTAAATAAAAATAGAAATTAACTAAGGTATTTTTTTCATGATTAAATTAGTGGTTTTATAAAAATAATTGTGGATTAAAAAATATTATAGAGTGCACTTGAAAATATTTAAGAATTTGAGAAGTTCCCTTGAATCGGGCTTGTTTATCGGGAAGAATTGAGAAGGATCTTTACAAAACATTTATCTCACCATAAAATAAAGGAGGATTCTGATTAGTAAGAATATATTGAACATTAAAAAATAATTTATGAGGAGTATATAAGAATAATTAATAATTTCATTGAGGTATGTAGAGAATAAGAGTAACCCGAAAGAAAATGGAGGTTCGGGTAGAAAACCTTTACCTTATGTCCGAATATATTCTGCACTTGACCTTAACATCCTGGATAATCAAATTAAATCCATTAATTAATTAATTAAGAAACACATATACATTTATTTGATTTATTATAATTTTATTAAGTTCATTTAAGTCTTTTTTAATGAGTTATAAGATACAAATTTATCACTCAGGAGCATTCGTTTCCTTGGTTTTCATGATCATTATACTTGTATATGAGTATGGAAGTTCATATGGAATTGGTGTAATTATCCAGAATTGAATTTATATGATACTAATGAACATAAATAATATTAAATGGTGGTATAATTCATTTTTTATCTGGTATGATGATGATTTATTAGATAGAACATTAGTGATAATAATTTATATTATTTTGGCGATATTTCGATTGTTACAAACTAGTTTTGTAATATGAATTAGTATTATGTATATATACTAGTTAAAAAACATTGAATAGGTTATAATAAATATATTATAGTCTTTTTGAACCATAAAAATGGTTTCATGACCATAATTTAAGGATAAATTGAAGAATGAAGGTTCATCATTCATGAAGATTGTAAATCGGCACCTCCCAGATGATGATTTAATTTTTAAAAGATAGAGAGAGAGAGATAGTAGTTTGAGGAAGGATATTACATTAACATGACATAATTAAAGTATATATATTATACTGGAGTTACCATGATCATTTTGACAGAGGAGGTAAGGAGATGATAATAAAATAAAATGAAAATAAAAAAATGGAAGAGGGTTTACCTCTTGAAATATCCTCCTTGAGAACCTCCTTAAGGGAAGGGGTTTTGGTATTTTGGAAAGAAAAAGAGATCATGGAATTAGGGAGAGACCAGGGAAGAGTATTTGGGTAGAAATTTGAGAATCTACAAGGCTTAGAGGAGTGAGGAGAAGAGAGAATGAGGGGTGGTTTTTATAGTGGAGGAGATGGGTGATTTTTGAATATCTTATTCATTATTTTATTATTTTGCTCAATACAACCAATAATGTTGATTATTGTGATAATAAATAGTAATAAGTTCTTTTTAATTCGAACCAAATGTTATTACCATAGTGATGACTCAAGGAATAGTGTATTTAGCTTCTAATGTATTTATATAGTAAATTATTGTATTTTACTATTTATAAAAAATTCAAGTATTTTAGAAAAATCACAAAAATTCACCATAACCATTATTTGATGTGTAGAATTTAAAAATAGAAATCATTTTATAATTTTTTTTCTAAATATGTTAGATTTAATTTTTAAATAAAATCATTATTTACTTGAAAAATACATATTTTAAATTCAAAACTGATTTTATAATACTTTCAAAAATCAACTAAGGTATCAAAAAATTATAAAAAAATCATAGGACAACAAAATATTTATTTAGGAATAAATTTTATAAAAATGAATATTATTTTAAATAAATTTATTAATTTAAAATTGTAATTAAATATTCACTACTCACAAAAATACCAACACTTAATTATTAATTTTTAAAATATTCACTCTAATTTATAAGATGACTAAATTTTATTTATGATTACTTGGGTGAGGTTAAGGGTAATATTAATATTCATAAGGGTACATTAATATTCACCAAAAATTTAATTTTATCCTATCAGACTCTAAATATCTTACTGATCACAACTGTGTATGTCTGTTTTTTGAAATTCAAATCATAGAAGCAGAAAATTTATTTTTAACGGATAGGTTATAACTGTATCCTATAACAAAGTATTTTTTTCACAAAGACTCAGTGTTGCATGAATTCTATATTAAATTTATTTGTAAATCATTGGGGTGTTATGTTCTTCCCTCTTATAAAAATTTCATCCTTGAAATTTCAAAAAATGTTACCTCATAAAAATATTTGGGCAGGTCTTCATCATAAGTTCCTCAAGCTCCCACATTGCCTCTTTAATTCTATAATTTTTTCAAAGTACCTTTACCAACCGAGTCTTATGATTCCTCAACACCTGTTATTTAGTGTATAGAATCTAGATAGTCTCTTTACAGTAAAATAAGTCAGGTTCCAATTCTATACCTTTAGAAGTGAGGACATGCGCTGAGTCTTGCATGTAATTTCTCAACAACAAGACATGCAATACATTCTGTACCTTATGAAGGCTAGGTGGCATCACCAAATGATAATCCACAGCTCCAACTCTCTCTATAATTTCTAAAAGACCAATGTACCTGGGGCTCAATTACATTTTCTTCCCAAATCTTATAACACCCTTCTATGGAGATAATTTCAAGAAAACACGATCTCCCACTTGAAATTCCTAATCCTTCCTTAGATTATAAGAATAAATATTTTTCCTACTTTGAGTTTCTTTGATATGGGTTTGAATAGTCTTTACCTTCACCGTTTCTTCATCCACAAGCTTTGGGCCCACAAGCTTCCTTTCACCAAAATCATCCCAACATGTTGGTGTATGAAATCTCTTTCCATACAATGCTTTATATGGTTCCATTTGAATACTTGAATGGAAACTATTATTATAGGAAAACTCCACCAAAGGTAAATAATAATCCAACATACCTTGTAAGTCAAGTGAAAATGATCTCAACATGTATTCTAAAGTTTGGATCGTCCTTTTTGATTGCCTGTCTGTTTGAGGGAGATAAGTAGTACTCAATAGAATATCAATATCCAAATCTTTCTGAATAATTTTCTAGATTTTTGATGTAAATCGTGGATCATGATCAGACACAATTGAGAGAGGTGCTCCATAAATTCTTACATCTTAATTGATATAGAGTATTTCAAGGCGCTATAGTGGAAAATCTTCCCTTATAGAGGGAAAATGTAAAAATTTGGTAAGTCAATCCATAATTACCCATATTACATCATTCCTTCTTAGAGTTTTTGGTAATACAGTGAAAAAATCCACGGTGATGTTATCCTATTTCCATGTAGTAATATGTAGAGGTTGCATGAAACCTCTAGGATATTGTATTTCAACCTTCACTTGTTGACAGACTAAACATCTTGATACATAATAAAAAATTTAACGCTTCATGTTGTCCCACCAAAAACGTTCTTTCAAATTAATATATATCTTAGTGCTTCTAGGGTGTATAGAGAAATTCAAAATATGGGCATCATCCAATAACTCCATTTTTAGCTCGGGTATAGAAGGAACACATAACCTTATGCCAATTTTTATAATTCCATCCCCACACATGAAATTTGGAAACTTCCCATCATTCATAGCTTTAATTTTCTTTTGAATATTGTCATCATCAGATTGAGAAATTTTAATTATTTCTAATAAAGATGGTTGAGAAACCAATCGAAAAAGTAATGATGCGTCACCTTCTTTGATAATTCCCATATCCAAACTTTTTAGATGAATGTACATAGGATCTTTCTCAATCCTAATTTTGTTAAGAACTTCATTATTATTCCTAATCAATGCATCTGCCACCTTATTTTCCTTCCCTAGATGCTAGTGTATAAAATAATCATAATCCTTGATCAGCTCAAGCCATCACCATTTCCTCATGTTGAGTTATTTTTGTGAGAAGATATATTTCAAGCTCTTGTGATCAGTATATATCTCACATATTTCACCATAGAGATAACATATTCATATCTTCAGAGAAAAGATTACAGCTGTTAACTCAAGATCATGAGTTGGATAATTCTATTCATGAATTTTTAACTACCTTTATGCATAGGCAATAACTCTATCATTATACATAAGGACACAACCAAATCCTTTCTTTAATGCATCATTATAAATCACAAATCCACTATTTCCCGATGTTAGAGTCAAGATTGGAGAATTCACTAACACCCTCTCCAATTATTCAAAAACATTCATCACATTTTTTATCCATATGAACTTAACCCCTTTACAAGTAAGCTTTGTTAATGGGTTAGTTAATTGAGAAAAGTTTTGAATGAAACTCTGATAATATCCTGCAAAACCAATAAAACTATATGCCTCGATTATGTTCATTCGAGTATTCCATTCCTGAACTGCCTTTTTCTTTGCATGATCAACTAAGATTCCATCCTTAGAGACAATATAGCCAATAAAAGAAACTATTTGAAGTTGGAATTCACACTTTATAAATTTTCCATGTAATTAATTCCTTCTAAGATTCTTAATAATAATGCGTAGGAGATTCTCATGATCTTTTTAGATTTTAGATTATACTAAGATATCATAAATAAATACCACAATGAAGTCATCAAGATATTCCTTAAAAACTCTATTCATTAGATCCATGAAAATAGAGGGTGCATTAGTTAGTCCAAAAGGCATTATTATAAACTCGTAATACCTATACCTAGTTCAAAATACTATATTTGGAATATCTTCCTTCCTCATATGAAACTGATGATATCTAGATCGAAGGTCAATATTCAAAAAATATTGGGATCCATGAAGTTGATTAAATAAATCATCAATCTGAGGCAAGGGATACTTATTCTTTATTGTAATATCATTGATTTCTATATAGTCAATAAAAAACTCATGGATCTATCTTTCTTCTTGATAAAGAGAATATGGTATCCCCATGGAGAAACACTTGTGAGGATAAATCCTTTATCACTCAATTACTCTAGTTGTTTCTCCATCTCTAATAATTCCACTATGGCCATTATATAAGGGGTATTTGAAATATTCCTTGCACCATTGATTAAATCAATAGAGAACTCAACTTCCCGCTCTGGAGGATGTCTAGGTAAATCCTTTCAAAATACACCAACATATTCTTTCACAATAGGTACATCCTCAATTTGAATATTTATTCTCTCATACATAGATATTTTGTTCTCTTACTCCCTAATAATTGAATTTAGTAGATCTACCGGGGATAGATCTAGATAAGAATCATATGGTGACATTTCTTCTCTAAAGATAATGGATTTTATAACTTCCTCACAAATCATAATTTCCTTTTTCTTGAAATATATTTTCACATCATATTTTGAAATCTAGCCCATTCCAAGGATTATGTCAAAGTTAACCATAGGTATGATGATAAAATCAGTAGATAAATCAAATTTATATGCCATGATGGGTACTGCCTGATACATTTTTGTTGCAATGAGACTTCCCTTAGGGGATTTTACTGAAAACTCCCTTATTAATGAGAATTGGAAATATCAAATTTTTAAAGAAAAATGGGAAGATATAAAGGAATTCTATGATCCAAAATCAAATAAAGCATTGGAAAAGTTTGAGGAAATGATTATCGTACATGCCACCATATCATTAGGAACTTCAACTTCAGCAGTTGTAATTGTATAAGCTTGGACTTTCTCCCTTATCCTTCTATGGGTAAGGTTTACTTGATTCTTAGGAAAATAATTGTAATAATACCATATCTTTACAATTGTAGCATTGAACATTGGTAGATTCTTTCCTTCCCTTGTAATCTCAATATTGGTGGCATCTTTCTACACATTTGTAACAAACTCCTTTTCATTTTAAGAAATCTTTGGGGTGTTTCTTTCCAAAAGTATCACATGTTGTAAAACTAACCTTTTTATTATTACCTTTATCCATTATTTCCCTCAATACCCTATTCTTATATTGATTTACTTTTAATTCATAATACTTAGAGAATTATTTCTCTATATTGATTTCACATGATACTATATCTTTGTATGATGAGAAATTTTGGGAAACTGGTGCCCTTCAAAGGAATGGTTTTAAACAAAAAAATAATCGATCAACCATTCTCCTCAAATTATGTATGTAGTCCGCAACATGACTTGGTAGCCTTGTAAAATTGACTTCATACTTTTCAATGTTTTCATCCTATTTTTATTTCAAACTCAATAATTTTCTTTCCATATCTGCTCACTATTATCAAAGAAAATATTTTTCTAAGAATATTTCCTTAAGGTCCCTTCATTATATTTCTTCTATTTATTCATCCTCCTTCATGTTTTGAATTAATGACCACCATTGATCCACATCTTCTGATAGAGGATAAACTACCATGACAACCTTATCCCTTTCATTACATCCTAAATTGAGAAGTATATTCTCTAAAGAACTTATCCACTGCTCCGCTACAAATGGGTTCATAGTACCATTGAATGATGGAGGTTGTTGTCGAATAAAGCGATCTATCAGTTCTCATCCATATTATGGATCATGATACTCTATATGGGTAAGGTTATAGTTCATAACATGAGTTATCTATCACAGTATAGTTATAAGTTTCTTATCACCTGTTGTAGCTTTAGAACCAACATCATTATTTTTCATATGTGGGAAATACATACAAGGGATTCGTGCGTTCATGTAGTTTCCATTCCTTACACTAGGATCCATTTCTAAATAATGGAATACAATAAATTAGGTTATGAATCATAATGTATAATGATGAATGATAAAAACATTTAACATAAATTGAAATTTTATACGTGTTGAATCTCATAATCATAAGCATGATTACTTTGAGGACATATTTACATTTAAATCCTTTATAATGGTTTATAAAGAAAATGTGAATTAACCAAGAATGTCTCATGGGAGTGTCAAACTATATGCGAAGTAAGGTCCATTTTCATGTACTGGGTTACCCTGAGTCAATCCAAAAATACCTTGTCGGAGTTGTTTCTCCTAGGTACATTTGTGCCAGAATCACGTCCACTTGTAGTATCCATACATGGATGTATTTTCTAGAAATATATACATAATATATACCATAAAAAACTTATTCTATGTTATTATATACTTATCCTCAAATTCTATCATATGGTTTTGTTCCCTAATCTATGTTTTCTAAGTCAATTTTCCAAGTTTTCTACTAAACTTCCTATGATACCAACTATAAAGACCCAGACCACAATTTTTCAGAGATGATGCCTTATATTAATACATTAGAATAATTAAAATAAATTCATATCCCTAAGGAATTAATATATTATTAATTTTTGAAAACAATATACAAACATAATTTCAATATTATAAATTGAAATGAAATACATAATATCAATTCCATTGGAAACATCTATGACTCTTAGATTATCCCTGCAAGTCATTATAATATTCATCTTCAAAACCTGGGGAAAATAAAACATAATAAAGGGGTGAGATCATATTCCCATTAATGGTAAGTAATACAGTGTAAGTTATCATAAAAATAAACACCCGACATGGTGAACAACAAAAAACACATGCCTTTAAAAATATACTTGAGCATGATATGGATGGAAGGAAAGATGATTAAATAAGGCCATATAATTGAACATAAGAGAATGAAACATAACCATATATATTATAATAGTCTAATAATCACATGGTTTATCAATTTCTAAAACCATAATGAGGGAATGCATAATGTTGGACATATAAAACATATTGTCAAGGCCTCGACCAAGTCTTCTGAAAATACTAGGGTAAGGCATCGGCCAAAACCCAATTTTGTTTTGTCTCATGAGACCTAATGATGCATAGAGGGGATATAAAAATCCCCACCCATCACTTTATAAGTCCAATTAATTCTACATATGAAAGGGGCTAAACATAAACAACATGAACATATGAAATAACTTTCCCCAATATGTACACATAAACACTAACCATTCTGAGTAGTTTGGTGAATGGTATCAAGATAGCACATACATAGTAAAACTGATCATAAACCATTTAATAAAATATTTTAGATGATAATAATAATCTATTAAACTCAATAATACATAAAATTAAATATAGGTGTTGAAATAGACAAAAATACTCTAATAAAATCATCGAGGAATTCTTGAGAGAAATACACTTTTACTTTGAAAAGAAGAGTTATTTTGGAAAAATCATTGCATAAAACCAGAAATGAACTAAGGTAGTTTTTACAGAATTAAATGAGTGGTTTTAGAAAAATAATTTTGGCTTAAAACAATTTATATAGTGAACTTGAAAATAGGTAAGAATTTGAGAAGTTCCCTTGAATCAGGCATGTTTATCAGGAAGAATTGAGAAAGATCTTTATAAATTTTTTATCGACCCATAGAATAAAGGATAATTATGATTGGTATAAATATATAAAAAATTAAAACAGAATTTATGAGGAGTATATAATAATAATTAAGAATTTAATTCAGTTATGTAGAAATAAGAGTAACTCAAAAGAAAATGGAGGTTCAGGTAGAAAACCCTTACCTTATGTCCGAATGTGTTCTGCACTTAACCTTAACATCCTAAATAATAAAATTAAATATATTAATTAATTAATTAATTAATAACATCATATATATTTATTTGATTTATTATAATTTTATTAAGTGAATTTTATGGCCTATTGTATGAGTTATAAGATACAAATTTATCGCTCGGGAGCATTTGTTTCCTTGGTTTTCATGATTAGTATACTTGTATATGAGTATAGAAG
The DNA here is from genome assembly GCA_963277665.1 of Viscum album. Lineage (NCBI taxonomy): Eukaryota > Viridiplantae > Streptophyta > Magnoliopsida > Santalales > Viscaceae > Viscum > Viscum album. The sequence goes on along the minus strand of OY728136.1, from coordinate 509,450,194 downwards.
TTCATATGGAATTGGTGTAATTATACAGAATTAAATTTATATGATACTAATGAACATACATAATAGTAAATGGTGATATAATTCATTTGGTTATTTTTTATGAGGATGAGTTATTAGATAGAACATTATTGATAATCATTTAGATTATTTTGGCGATATTTCAATTGTTACGAACTAGTTTTGTCATATGAATTAGTATTATGTATATATATTAGTTATAGAACATTGAATAGGTTATAATAAATATATTATAGTCTGTTTAAACCATAAAAATGGTTTCATGACCATCCTTGAAGGATAAATTTAATAACAAAGGTTCGTCGTCTATGAAGGTTGTAAATTATCACCTCCCGGACGATGATTTCGTTTTAAAGAGAGAGAGAGAGATGCTAGTTTGAGGAAGGATATTCCATTAACGAGATATAATTACATTATATATATTATACTGGAGTTATCATGATAATTTGTATAGAGTAGGTAAGGATATGACAAGAAAAGAAATGAAAATGAAAATGAAATTAAAAGAAAAAGGAAGAGGGTTTACCTATTGAAATATCCTCCTTGAGAACCATCTTAAGGGATGGGGTTTTGGTATATTGGTAAGAAAAAGAGATCCTGGATTTGGGTAGAGACTATTTAAGAGTATTTGGGTAGAACTTTGAGAAGCTTCAAGTCTTATAGGAGTGAGAAGAAGAGGGAGTGAGGGGTGGTTTTTATAGTGGAGGAGAGGGGTGATTTTTGAATATCTTATTCATTATTTTATTATTTTGCTTAAGACAACCAATAGTGTTGATTCTTGTGATAAAAAATAGTAATAAGTGTACGCTAAATCAAACCAAATATGATTAAATAAAATATGACTCAATTAATAGTGTAATTAGCTTCTAATGTATTTATACTGTAAATTACCGTATTTTACTATTCCCAAAAATTCAAGTATTTTAAAAAAATAAAAAAAATTCATCATAACCATTTTTTGAAACATAGAATTAAAACAAGGACTCCATTTTATAAAATTTATTTTCTAAATATTTTAAATTTAATTTTGAAATAAAATCATTATTTACATGAAAAATATATATTTTAAATTTAAAATTGATTTTATAATACTTTAAAAAATTAATTATGATCACATAAAATTATCTTAAAATCATAAGAAAACAAAATATTTATTTAGGAATACATTTTATGAAAATTAATTTTATTTTAAATCAATTTATTAATTTAAAATTTTAATTAAATATTCATTACTCACAAAAGTACCAACACTTAATTATTAATTTTTAAAATATTCACTCTCATTTATAGGGTGCATAAATTTTATTTATAATTATATGGGTGAGGTTATGGGTTATATTACTATTCATAAGGGTATATTACTATTCAAAAAAAAATGTAATTTGATCCTATAAGACTCTAAATATCTTACCTATCTCAATTGTGTATGTTCGTTTTTCAAAATTCAAAACATAGAAGTGGAAAAATTATGTTTAATGGCTAGGTTATAACTATCTCCTATAACAAAGTGTTTTTTCACAGAAACTTGGTGTTTCATGCATTATATATTAAATTTATTTGTAAATCCTTGGGGTGTTACAAAATGAATTTACTTTTTGGAAATATGATCAAATGTACTGGTAAAAATTAGGGTTTATCTTATCATTTATGTTGAGGTAATTATGGGTTTTAGTCGATCATCTTACAAAGTCAGCACGCTTCATCACTATCAGATAAGACTTATTTTCTTATCATCCTCCCAAGGTATACATTAAGAAAGTTTTAAGGTTAAATGGATTACCACATTCAATTTTATATGATTGGGATCCAAGGTTTACCTAATTTTTTTTGGAAAAGTCATCATCAATATCTTGATACAAAGTTGAGTTTTAGCATTATATATCATAATTAGAAGGATTTTCAGTCTAAGGGAATAATTCAAACCCTAGAGGATATGATAAGTTATTGTTATATGTATTTTAAAGGTGTTTGGGAACAAAAACCTCCTCAATTTTAGTTTTCTTGTAATAATACCTTTCACTCGAGTATTCAGATGCCTTCTTATAAAGCCCTTTATAAAAATAAGTATAGAAATCCAATGTACTGGGATAAAGTTTTAGAAAAAAAATATTGGGACCTAATCTAGCTAATGAAATTAAATATAAGGTTAGATCAATTTAGAAACACTTATAAGAAAAATTGATAAAAATATTATGTAGATAATCATCGAATTGATATATAATTTGAACTTAATGATAGGTATTTCTATGAATTTCTCTATGGAAGAAAGAATGGAGAAATACGAACTAAGAATATGAGTCCCTTTGAAATTGTTGATAATGTTGGGACCATATATTATCACTTGTAACTTCCATCTAATCTCTCCAAGGTTCGTGATGTGTTCCATGTATCTCTCCTGAGGAAGTACATACCTAATCCATTACATGTACTGAACTCAGTGGTTGTACCACTGGAGCATGAAATATTTATGAGGAATAACTGGCAGAGATTCTGGATCGAATAGAGAAAGCTCTACTAAATAAGACCACTCACTTGGTTAATGTTTTATGGCAAAACCACCATCTTGAGGAATATATATGGGAACTTGAGGATGTAACAAGGTAGAGGTAACCTTAATAGTTGGTTCAAAAGTGAAAAATTTCAAGGGGGAAATTCCTATTAAGGGGGTATAATGTAACACCCTGATATTTTTTGAAATATTTAAAAAAATAATAATTTAATATTTTTAATATTTTTTGTTACATGTAACACTGATTTTATCTTGAGTTATATAAAACACTGAGTTTAAAAGAAACTTTTCATGTTATTAAAATATTATTTTATGATAGTTATCACCTAGCCGTTGGAATGGAGGGTATGAATAAGTTCAAATAAATTATGAAAATATATTGTTTACACATGTATATATAATGAATTCCTTGGTGACTAATTAATTAGAAATGAAAATAAAAAATGATTGAAAATGAAGGGAATCTTTTTTCTGAAGAAAACAAATTTTATGTACAAAAACATGTTTTATCTCAATAAATTAAATAAATCACTTTTGGTGAGTGATTTTAATGAAATTTTTATAGTATATATTCTATCAACTTTTAAAAATTTATCTTATTTTTTTTTCTATAAAAGATAAAAGAATAAATCCATTTTACACTTAAAAACTGTATTTTTCTAAAAGTAGTCTCGTCGCCTTTTTATGCACTTATTTTAAAAACTAATTTTTGATAATTTTGAAAAAATAATTTGAAAAATTATAGTTTATTTTTGAAATCATCATATAAAAATTGTATTAGGGTGAATTTTGGGAATTTTTTGAAGAGATTATTTTTTCGATGAATAGTGAAAAATACTGATTTTTAATTGAAAAATGCATTTTTGTTTAAATTATTAATAAAGTTGAATTAAATTTTAAATTTATTTTATATTAAAATTTATTTTAAATTAATAATAGTTCAATTATATATCTATTAATTCAATTTTTTTCATTGGAATAATTTTCATATAGAATTTTGATATAAAGACCTTGTAAACTTTTGAACCTTTTCTATTTGAAAAACTACTTTCTTTTCACGTCTATAAGATTAATTTTAAATTAAAATTTTACAGTTTTATAAATATAATTTGAAAAAATGACTTCCATATTTTTAATAATAATAATTTAAATTATATAATAATTTAAAATTAATTTTTTACTATAATGAATAGTTAAAATTGTTAAAATTATTTTCTTGAGTTATGGTTAAAATGTGTTTACAGGAGATAAACTAAAAAGATAAGGGTTAAAATGACCTAAAACTTGTATAAAATATATTTTATAACAATATTTAGACCCTATAATGTATAATTATCTATAATAATTTATTTTGGAGCCTTTTTCATTAGAAAAATACAGGCACACCTTTTTCTTTTAAAAAACTTACAAGTGTTCCACTCACCTCACTTATAAAAGGACACCCCATATCCTCTCATATTAACTTTTTAAAACCCTTTTAGTTTAGAAAATACCTTCCCAAATCACTTCTAAAATTACCTACTCTCATAATTTAAGCCTTAGTTTAGGAAAAAATCCAAATTATGAAGGCTTTTGGTGCAAAACTAAGGAGGTTACCTGAAGAAGAAGTAATGTTCTTCAATGAGAATTTTTATTTTATTTATTAATCCTACTACATAAATTATTATTAAACCATGATTATATAATAAAATTTTCATATTAAATATACTTATATGTTTTTATTTTAATTTCATGACCTAAAAACATATCTACTTTCATCAATTAAAGTATATATATGATATTTATGATATAATTATACCTATTTATTTATTATATCATATTTAATTTTTTACTTACCATTCCATAGGGTATACGACGATGTCTCTCATGTGTATAGTGGAATACCGCCATATGAAGTGATGTGATTTGTTTTCGCTAAATATTTACCTGGAAGATAATAATGATAAATTTAATGAATATATGTGATATAAATTAAATAATTAATATATTAACAACATATTTGTCATTATTAAAATATAATATATCATTTTATTTCTTATATTTTCTCTCACTGAAAGATGTAACACCATTCGTGTAGGTATGGACTACCACCTTCACGAAGCGATGTGACTCTATTTTCATCACCACACCACATGGATGAAATGTATAAGTATATTTAAAGAAACAATATGGTATTTATGATATTATTATAACTCTGTAAAGATAATATATTAGTTACCTCCTTTTCATAATGATCATTGAAAAAATGGAACTGTTACTCATGCATATGTATGACCTACCGTCTCAATGACCATAATGTACTTCATTTCTCAAAAACATCTTTAATGATGATTATTAAAAGTATAATTGATGTATAAATATTATAATTATGTAATTATTATTATTATGAATATTATTTAACCATTATCAAAGTAACAGTACCAAAAATAAAAAATCAAAACATATATGAAAAGCAAAGCGTTTATTACCTGAAACGAAACTTTAACATGGAATTGTTAATAAACGAGTAATAAAATGACATAATTAAATAATATATGGTATTATATATGTAATTGTGATTCTTTAATATATGTATAAAAAAAATTATATTTATTATACATGAGGTTTGAACGAGTTCAAGGAAGAGACTTACGGTAATGGATTTCCATCTCACTTTTATTTTCTATGATACACATTCCATTTTCACCACGTGTTTCTTTTATGTGGTGTATATACTAAACATGAATGTATTTTATGATTATTATAATTAAAATTATTGGTACTTACATATCCATTTTATTATCTCTCTTTCATGGGGTTTACGGTTCAAAAGTTACCAAATTAGGAAGATATTTTTGTCTCAATTTTCCTTCTTTGAGACATATGATTCTGTTATGAACCTATATTATTTTATGAGGTGTATATGTAGCCTATTTGAAATGTAATATCATTAATTTATTTATCATAACTATAATTTATGTTTCATTTATTGATATTGCTTCATGGGGCTTACGTGTCAAAGTTACCAAAGTGGTAAAGATTTTATGTTACAATCTCATAGTTTATCAGGATTGTTTATGATTATGTTTTCGATGATATACTATCATGATACATCTCTAAATAAACTATTGAATTTTATTCTCCTTTGTTTATATCATGAGAATTAATTTTTCTCTTTATTTTCCTCTCTTTATGTACTTAATAGTTCAAAAATAATGTTTTGAATAAAAATCATCTTTTTTGTCGAAAACCCTTTTTCTTCCAAAACCATGTTTTCTAAAAATGCTTTCAAAAATGAATTTAAATTTTTTTAAAAATTAATTATCAAAGAAATTTATACCCATGTTTTTTTAAATAGTCTTTATTTATTTTTTAAAAATATTTCCCCTTTGGATTTTAGCAAAAATGTGAAAGGAATCTTTGTGTATGACATGACAAGAATTTCTCACTATCAAGACTATCATTTTATTTGAAGATTAATTTATAAATTTTCAAGGTTATTTTCAAAGGAAATAATTTTAAATTTTTTTTATGTTTTAAATAGCGTTTTAAAGTGGAAAAGATATTTTACTCAAAAAATTAAATAAATAATTTTTAAATCATCCTTTATTAGTTTTCAAGTTTATTTTAAATGAAAAGGATTTCCAAAATGTTTTATGTTTTAAAAAGTGATTTTCACAGAAAATTTATCTTCATCAAGAAATATTCCAAGTGATTTATCATTCAAAAATATTTTCCATATAAGATTACATCCTTTGATATAACTTATTATTTACTAGGGATATGAACCAAGATACCATTATTATTATTTATCAAAATGAATTATTATGAAAAGATTTTTATGAAACCCTTTCCTCTTCCACAAATTATAACATGATAAAATGATTTTGAAACCAATTTTTTCCATGGGTTATGCTTTGATGTGACAATTAAATGATTATGAAATATATCTATTTTTTATAGTTTATGGTATGATTAAATGGTTATGAAACCCATACATTTTTTATAGGTTATGTTATGATGAAATGATGAAATGATTATAAATCCTATTTTTTTTCACAGGTTATGCTATGAAGAAATGTTTTATGAAGACCATTTCATTTATTGGGTACTAATATGATAAATGTTATATGTTCTTTTGGAACATAAATGTATGGATTATGTGATGGGTGGGACCTATATCTACCTCTAATGCATTGGGTAATCATTAATGTTATATGAGCTTAAAGGGTATATAAGATGTTATCCCAACACTGAAAGAGGGTACACGAGAGTTTGTACTAAGCTCTAAAGAGGGTATATAAGAGGTCATCCCAAGACTGAAATAGGTACACATGTGGTTAGACCAATACTAACATGTTATGAGTGTCTTGATGGGTATCCTTAACATAAGATTTTCTATGTATATATGCATGCCAAAATTCCATGTCTTGTGATAATATTATTCTCACATGGATCATTTTATTTGATTTTATTATGATTCATATCTTATAAACTACTAATCTTTATTCCATGACTCCATATTCTTATCTTTAATATATAGGGTATGATTTTCATATTTTATACTCATGTTCTCATAAAATTATGTTCATGTTATACTTACATATCTCTTTATTTTACCTTACTGATCATTTGAGCTCACCCTTTCTTATGTTTCCTTTCCCCAGGTTATAAAGAAAGGTTTTAAGTAGGGTATGTTTGTGAAGAGTAATAAAAGATAACATCATTATGAGAAATATTTAATATCTTTCACCAAATTAGAATATTGTGTAACTAGTATCCAAATACACTAAACTATTATGGTCCTCAGACATGTTTTTGTGTAATTTATTAAATATTCATATAAAAATATGTAATATCCATGTATGAAAAGTCCAATTAGATATAAAGATGCTGAAAATTCTCACTGTAAAGGACACATATAGGAAAACATGAGATTCCATGAAGACTATATAGATGGGTGATGAGGGCGTGCATGAGGAAAAAGTGAAAAAAATTGTTCATGGAGTTTGAATCCATATAGTTAAAATATAGAGAGACAATTAAATATTTCTCCATGACCCTCATCAACCTCGTTAACAATATAAACATCTTCAGGGAAAAGATCAAGGATGAGTGGGTAGTAAAAAAATTCCCTTGCATTGTTCCTCATAGGTATAAATAGGTTTATATTTTCATTGATACTTGTCTGGTCTTAAGAAAATTACCATGGAGTAACTCATGGTTCAACAAAAATACATAGAGGAGCACTGAGAAGCCACCTTCTCCTGATTGAGGAGTGGCTTACTTTCTATAAGAGGAGAGAACATGGTAAGGGGATATTTGATGCTGATAGAAGAAATGATAACCATTATGGGAAATAAATTATGCTATTAGGAGAGGGTTGGGACATGATTAAGGTCAATTGATACAATTGAAACAATTTTGGGCACTATGTGAAAGATTTCTTTAAACCATGATGTGAATAAAGGGATGTAGTGAACTTGATGTAGGTATAAAATGAAGAACCTGCACTTTGAATAGATGAATAAAATAATATTATCCTATTAGTTTTGGATGCACTATATAAAATTTTCCTTAATTAGAATAATATATTATTGATGGATTATGGAAAGAACTTTTGGAACCTTTACACAGGTTCCAAGAACTATATGAATAAAATCAAAAAATTGTTTGCATCACTGGATGATTCGATAATAGGCTTGGTAAAATTCAGAGATTAATATACTTTGTAGATTTATGGAAAATTTTATTTTATTTTCTAGTGAAAAAATTAGTATCACAAAGTTTTCAATGAGTTATATTTTATACCTCAACTCCATAACAACATTGTTAGTTTGAGCCAGCTTGACAGGAGTGATTGCAAGGTTGTCATAGAGGATAGAGAAATATCTTTCTATGATTGAAATGAAAAGAAGTTTCATGTGAAAAAATATTAATAGTTTAAAGAGGAGAGTAAATATTATTGGGATTAAACTTCTATAGATCCTATTGGTTCCATCAGCACCTTTATTATGGATCCCACCATTGATCACTTAGATGGATCACCTGTAAATTACTTTGACAAATCTCTGATAATTTTTATAGGGCTAATGGTATAGAATGGGGTTTTTACACAAATGAGTTTTAAACTTTAAAATACTATACCTAAATAAATCAAGTGGGTGACACCACCAATTAATGCAATGCAAGATTCTAGTGATGCACTTTTAAGATACCAATTGGTGTAAAATATTGACGGCATGACAGACAAACAAGACACTGATTATAACAACCTTTGTTTCTTTACATTCATGGAATCTAAAAGCATTGATATATCCCTAATAGAATACAAAACATGAATATGTCTTAGGTTCCATTATTAAGGGGGTAATTATTGTCCATAATCATAGAAATCTCCTATAATTCCACTCCGTTAACTACTACTCCACTACCCACTTCCACTGTGCAAAAACTGCTATCCCATGTTATCCTCACTACAACTAGTACAAAATAAATTTAATATGACATATTTATAATGTTTTTTATTTATATATTTTTTATAAATGTTTTTGATATCATTTATTAAATAACCAAAATAAAAAATGTAAGAAATATCTTTTTGATGTAGGTTTTTTTAATAAAAGACATTAAAAATTAGGCTTTCCATGTTGGTTATTTTATAACCAATGTGAATAAATATTTTTTCATGTTAGTTGTGAAATAACCAACATATAAAAACTTTATTTTTTTTTATGAAATTTCAGGACGATACATTTTGTGTTCATTCTGTTGCATGGAAACCATTTGTTTTCTCTCACACAGTGAGCCCTAGCCCTTAATTCTTTAATATATATGCCTTAATTTTCTTTCAATTTTCATTAACTACTATCATCCACCCTTATCCACTGTCTTAATCTTCCATCTTTCTCTCTATACCATCTTCCCATTATTGTTACCTTCTCAATCATCCCCTTCTGATATCATTTTTCACTTTTTGTTTTTTGTTTTTATTTTCCATGCATCCAAGTATTTTCATTTTTATTGGAAGTTTTGATTTTCCATTCGATTTTCCATTATTTTTTCCTTATCTTTACTATTTTTATTTTAAGTTCTAATTATTCAAACATATAATGTATTTTTTAATTAATGAATTATTTTTTTGATATTAAGGTTTGGTTGAATGATTATTTGAGGAATTGATGTTTTAAATAATGCTACTTTACTAATGAATGTGTGTCTAAGGTATCTTTTTTGTTTACATTGTGAATGTATGTTTTGATGGTATAATGGATTATGAAGTTTAATATGGAGTATTGATAATATATATTTAGTTTATCATTCTGAATACATAATACTTTTTTGATTTTTTTATAAAATATTGATAATTAAATATGTTTAAAGAGATACTTTCGTTTATAAAATATGTTATCTTTATTTCATTTTTGAAATATTTTATGATATTTTTTTATTTTTATTTATAAAAGTAAATTTGAAATTAAATTTCAAAACATAATAAATTATTTTCAATTATTGATATTTTTTATAGATAATAATTATTTGAAGTTAGATTACTTTACTATGAAAAAGTGATGAATACGAGGAAGGTATTGATGATTTTTTTGGAATTTTCTAAACCAAATATTCTAAATAATGACCTATATTTATATCTATGCTTGAAATTTTTAAATATGAAGAAGTTTAAAAGTAGAGAAATCAAAGATCATTTAATTTTTTATGGTTTTAATCAGAGTTACAACCATTGGATTTCGTATGGGGAAACTGGAAAGAATTATATATATATTTCTTATGATGATTTTAAAGATGATAAGTTTGATCAAATTGAATAAATGATTCATAATATTGAAGTAGAATCAATTAGAAAATAACCAATAATTGAGCGTCTATATGGTGACACTGAAAAAACATTGTATCTAGGTTGTAAAGAATTTACAGTTTTATCAATGGTGATAAGATTGATTAAATTTGAGGCAAGAAATAGATAAAGTGATAATATTTTTATAAAGTTTATATAGTTGTTGAAAGACATACTTCCTTAAGACAATGATCTTATAGATTCATATTATAATGATAATAAAATATAATTCTTGATGTGTTTGGGTTATAATAAGATACATGTATACCCAAATGACTGTGTACTATATATTAAGAAATATAAAGGTTTTTCAGAGTATTCTAAATGTGGGAAATCACAGTATAATTTAAAATTAAAATCACAGGATGATTTACTAGTTACAGTGAATCCTGCCAAAGAAATTTGGTATCTTCCTATAATTCATCATTTGAAACATTTATTTGTAAATTAAAATGATGAATTTTTTTTAATATGGTATGTAGATGAGTGGATATCTGATGGAAAATTAAGTCTTCCAACTGATTGTCCATAATAGAAGAAAATTGATCAACAATTTCCTATATTAAAAATGAAGTTAGAAATATTTGACATGGACTGTTCATAGATGGAATGAATCCATATCGAATCCTTAATAGTAAACATAGTTAATAGCCTATTTTACTGGTAATTTACAACTTATATCCAAAATTTTGTCTGAATAAGAAATATATCATGTTGATTTTAATGATTTTTGGACTAAAAGAGCCTGGAAATGATATTGATGCGTTCTTATCACTATTAATTGATGATTTGAAACTTTTATGGGATAAAGGTATTAGAGTGTATGATTCTTATAAAATAGAAACATTTTAATCTAGATGAAATGATTATGTTCATATAAATGACCTCCCATTATATGGAAATTCGTCTGGATATAGTGTTAAAGGAAATAAATCTTGTACAATTTTTGAGAAACCGACTTCATATTAACAACTATAATATGGGATATAAATTGTATACATGATTCATCATATATTTTTTTCTATGGATAAATCTTATCAAAGATTAAAAAATACATTCAATGAATTACAAGAATTTTATATAGCTCCAAAAACTTTGTCCATTGATCAGTATTTTGAGAGGGTGAAAAACATTGATGTCACATTAAGAAAGACACAAAAATTTGGCAATGATATAAATATTTGGAAGAAGCAATCAATATTTTTTGAGATTCCATATTAGTGATATCATGAGGTTAAAAATAACATTTATTTCATTCATGTGGAGAAGAAAATCCATGAAATTTTTATTGTAACATTGCTAGATATTAAAGGAAATACTAAAGATGGGTTGAATGAAATATTGGACTTACTCTCAATGGAAATATGTTTGGAGTTATCTCCCACTCCTAATGGAAGATAAAAATACTTAGATACTATTTTTCATACATTATTCAAGAGGGATAAAATTATTATTTTTTTCAGTGTCTTCATGTTATCAAAGTGCAAAAAGGTTTTTTTAAAATGTAAAAAAAGTTGTGTCATTAAAAGATTTGAAGTTGATATGAATGAAATCTCATTATTTTCATGTCATGATGAAACAAATCCTACTAATTACATTGCATGGAATATTTAACATCCATGTCAAAATAAATGTCATGACAGTGTGTTAATTTTTCAATTCAATTTGTAATAAAGTGATTGATCTAAATTCATTCAAAAATTTAGAGAATGACGTAGTTTCTATACTTTGTAAAATTTAAATGTATTTTCCTCCATCTTTTTCTTCATATCATGATGAAATTAATGGTTTATTTGGTGTGATAAATAAATCTTTGTGGGCCTGTATATCTACTTTAGATATATAATTTTGAAAGGTATATGATGATATTGAATGGATATGTTAATAATCCATATCAACTTGAAGCCTCCATTATTTAGAAGTATATTTATAAGGAGGTTATAGATTTTTATACAAGATACTTGTCTATAGTAGAGCACATTAGTTTTCCTACATCTTTCCATGAATGAGTCAATTATGGGGGAAAATAGATCCATGTCTTGAAAGTAAAATCAGTGATAGGTGAACAGATAAAAAAGGTACATTTATACATCTTAAATAACATAGATGATGATCATACATATATAACATTGTATATTAATGTGTTAAAACAATGTTATCTAAATAAGAAAGATATGTGGATTTTGAATGAGTATAATTTTTTTTCCATGACTTAAAGAGATCGTTCATGGTTGATCGGATGCATCAAAAACATTATGATGGTTAATGGGCAGACCAATTTTAAAGTTGATAAAATGGTATAAGTATGAAATTAATGGATATACACTTTATTCAAAATATTAGGACAACAAAATTGTTGTTCAGAATAGTAATGTACCAGTGTTCACAAAAGTAATGATTTTTTTGAGTGCTAAAGAAAAAACAAAATCTTCACATTAAGTTCATATTGAATATTCATTAAAGATATATAAGAGGTTGATTACATTAAATTTCAAGTTCTAGTGTTTAACTGTAAATGGGTTATTAGTAAGAACAGTGTCAAACATGAAGAATTCGATATGACACTAGTTTATTTGAATATATTGGAATGCATAACTGGTCCTTTTATAATGAGTACACATGAATTTTTTTTCTATATTCTTGATACATCAAATATGAAGTGGTATGTAATTTTACAAGGAAAAGAATAACATATTAGTGATAAAAAATTACTGATGATTCTAATTTATATGAGATCCCTAAATATTTGGAAAGATTAAAAGAGAATATTAATGTTTACTTCATAAACATGGTTTGTACTATAAATAAAAATCATGATGAAGGAATATGGGAAAAAATTCTTTAGTAATTTCCTAATATTATAAGTAACATATATTTATTTATTATTTACCTTCTTAAAATACATAAAATGTTAGATATATTAGTGTTTTACTTAAAAAAATATTATAACTAATATATTAAATTATTTTCTTATATTAGTTTAATTTTTTTTATCATTTTTCAATTATTCAACTTTATATATAACTATTGGATTTATATTAATTTTTACTTAATATCTGTTTTTTTTTATTATTGTTATGTTTTGTTTGTATATTTTCAAAATTTTTATTCAAATTTGTATGTAACAGTTGAATTTTTTACCTTCATTTATGTCATTTAATCTCTCATTAATGTTTTCAATATTTTAGTTAAATACTTTAACAAATATAAAAAAAGTGTTTAGTTTAGTTTACTTTTTATTAGATCATTTTTTATTTTTTATTTAATTTTATATATAATAGCTGGTTTTTTATATTTATGTACTAATTGTTTGTCACTTTAATTTGTTGGATAATTTCATATCAAACATCAAAGTCACCTGGATATTCTAGGGAGGATCATACAAATAATTTTACAGATGATCCACATCATCCTTCAACACATGATCCATCTACTTCCATAGGGGAAGAGAAGACTTCCAATACTGGTAAACATGGATGCATACGTTTACCAAAATTATCAATTTAATATATCCAGAAATATAGGATATTAGTTTATTTTAATGATAATGATATTCATAGGGGTAAAAATTCAAAACAATTTAAGAATTTTATTTTAATGAAATCTTGGGATAAAGTTAGTATTTTGATTTGTGATTGGTAAAGTGTCGACAAAGTGATAATATATCCATTATGAGAGAAAATTTTGGTTAACAACTTTGCTGTTATTTTACTTATCATGATTTTTTTTACTATTATAGGTTTTTACCTTCTTATTAAATGAAATATGATATACATGACACTAGAGAAGTAAGGAATAATTTTTTAGTTGAGATGAAGGGATTTTAAATAAAGCCACTTAATAGATTTATTTTTTTGGGAAATAAAAAAAACCATGTGATATATATCCTTATATAGATGAAGATACATGGAAGTATTTTGTTGAAAGTAAACAAAAAGAATAATTTTTTCTATGTGCAATGTTATATTTTAGAAGTTTTTTTATATTAGTGATAATATTAATGATTTTTTATTCTTAATTTACATAAAATGTGGCTATTTCATTAGGAGATCCAATCCAAAAATTTATACCATCATAATTTATCTCATAGAGGGTATATTTTATTATAATAAATAATGATGGATAGAAAATTTTAGAAATTAAGAGCTGAGTCTCCTCATTCCCACAAATAGACATGAAAAATAGAAGAGGGTATAAATGAGAAAAAAGGTCCAATATCTTATGGAATATTTGAGGGATATAGATTGTAGGATTATATGATGTTATTTAATTTATTTATATTATTTATGTTAATTAAAATCTTGATATATTTTGATTCACTAATGAATTTTTTAAATACTATATTCAATAATCCCTTGAGGAGTAGAGAACACATGGGACCTTCACACATGAGGGAAGGAAGGATATTTTAGCTACTGTATTATAAAATCTTGAACACTTGAGTCGTGTATTAGGATACAATATTTGATCATTATAGAGATTCTTCAAAGGAGAATATATATATATATATATATATAAGGAAATTGGAATATTTAGAAGCTAAAGTTAAGGATATGAGTGAGAAAATGGAGGAAAATATTAGAGGTTCTGTATAGTTGATGTTTATAGACATATAAAAATAGTTTCATGCTAAATATCCCACTCCTCCACCTCATCTTGGAGATCCCACTCCACCTCCTCCTGTTAATCCAACTCCTACAACTCCTCCTCCAAAACTTCTCATTTATTGTGAGATATATATTAAGGATCCCAAATATCATATTTTTTTCATATGGTATTATATATTATATTGGGGATACCATTTATCATCAACAGATAAATATAGAGGAGATTAGGGTAATTGTGTACAATATTATAGATAGATTAGCAAGAGAACCATTTTCTAATGACGAGGTCACTATAGTTGGACAATGTATTGGAATTTTTTAGTTTTTACATATATACTTGTCTAAAAAATTATAATTTAGGTATGTATAAATTATATCCATTATTTAATGTTGGTGTTAAATTTGTTTTATCATTTTTAAATTTGTATATTTATCTATTTTTTATAGGAATACATTAAAGGTAAATACATACTGTATAGACAATAACAAGTATAAGTTATTATGACTTTAGATACTTATTATGGACTTCATTGATTAACAACATATTTATCTTTATTGTTGTAAAATATGAGATTCTAATTGATGCTAACATTTTTTGGGTGTGAACTGACTGAGATGATTTTAAAGAGAGATATCAAAGATATTGTAACTAGAGATTTGTTGGGAATCAATGTGATATAAGTATTTTCCATGAAAGTCAATTATCATATATCTTTGAGTAATTTTAATCCATTGAAAATTAATAATTATAATTTTTTTTGTATTAGGTAAATTTATACAATTTTTTTTCAGTACCATACGATATCAGTATATAAATTTTTTGACCCACAATGTATATCACTAATAGAGTGGAAAATGAATGATACATAAAGAATAGTATATATTGCTGAAAGGTTTCAAAATAATGAAATCCAGTGTTGGATGCTTCCTTATCTTAAAGGGCATGAAACATATATTTCTTAAATTGTTATTTCTCTTAACTAGAGTAGTACTATAGAAATTATTATAGTAGTTATTGTGTGGTACTATATTAGAAAGAACTATTCATCCAATTTGGGCCTTCATATCACTGGTTTGGGCCTATGGGTATCAGGGTATTTAGGACATCAAAGGCCTTTGGGCCACCATAGGCCATCAGGACACCATGCCTTTGAGAAAAAAAGAGAGCAGAAGTAGCTCAGGAAGATCACATAAGGTTAGGCCCCAAATGAGGATTCAGAGTAAGTAGTATAACAACCCTTCTCTTTATTACATATTTAAACATGATTTATTACATAAACTTGCACTTAAGACAATTCTGAAGATCAAGAGGTCTAGTGTCTTGGAAAATTAGTAACATTACATGATAATTTAAGACATAAAAAACAACATCTTTATTGAAAAATTCATTTATATAACCAAAAAATTCCTTCGTACTCAGCATTGCATGGGAGAACCTAATAACATGCATAAGAAAAGGGTGATCTATAAATCCCTGTAAGGGAGTGGACAAGGCATAACATGAATAATACAGTACATGTTAGGCAATAATAATATCAATGGAGCACAAGAGAAACATAGACAAAAAGGAATGATATAGAATTATTATCATAACATGGAAATGTGGAAAAAACATACAACATGATATTAGCATGAGCCAAGGCTCATTGCATATGCATGAGTAAACCCTCATGGCACTTTAATTAGCACGAGTAAACCCTCATTACACATGAATTAGCATGAGTAAACCCTAATTGCACATGAATTAGAATGAGTAAACCCTAATTGCATATGAATTAGCATGAGTAAACCCTAATTGCACATGGATTATCATGATACTAGAAATTACCCAATGCATCTGAGTGCTATCAGGGCACACCCTTTATAAACAATTTATTTCATTCATGCATAAGTGTGCCACATGGATCATACAACATGGAATCATTCAACATCATCATTTGTTCCACGATAAATAAATGTGGAATAAATACATGAAATTATATAATAAATAAGTATATATTCATAAATGGGAATACACTTGATAGAGAAATGGGGATGGTATTCACTACATGATGATTTTTGTATGGAAAATTGCAGTGCAATTTCGATAGCCTAACGACGTGGCATAAAAATTCCTAAAAATGGTTGATGAGAGAGAAAGGGGTGTATAATAATATGTACATGAAATGGAAAGTAAGGGGTTCATACATATACATTTACCAACACATGGAATTTGGAAATAGAAGGCGTAACATAATAAAGAAACTTTAAGAAATAGGAGAAATGGAATAACTCTTACGAAATTTCAGCACAGTAAAAGGCGTACATGGGAGGGATTAATGAGAGATAAAGAGGTATATTATCATTAAAAAATAAGTAGGGAAGTATGGTGGAGGTGAAAAATCATACCCCAACATTTTAAATTGAAAATAAAAGGTTATAAAAATATAAAGAAACTTGGAAAAAAATAAGAAAGGAAGAAATCCCGTACGAAAATTTGGCATGGTAACGAGTATACATAAGGGTTAATAATAGGGATAAATGAGATTGAAATGGTATATCATAATTTATAAATAAAATGGTAAGTAATGAGAATATTTAATAAAATATCCCAACATTGTAATAAAATATATTCAAATACATAACATGAAAATAATGCTTGATAAAAGAGGAGGGTGGAAAATCCATTACCGAATTTTGGCATAGTAACATATTAGGTAAGGGTAAAAATTAGGGAGTATAAAATAATACCTCATTAACATAATATCAAATGAAAATTAATATAATTATTATAAAATAATGAAATTATAACCATTCAAAATTACAAGAACTACTTTCGAATAAGATGCTTGAATTTGAAAGGAGGAGAGGAAAGTGAGGATCCCTTACTTGGAAGTGTGATCCCAAAGGATTGGGAGAGGCTTATTGGGTTATTGTGGGAACCTTTGGAGGACTCTACAGAGTATGGGGAAGAGTTTGGTTGATCGCAAAATGGTTTTAGTGAATAGTAATGGGGTGTTTGGAGGGTTTATATAGTAAATGAGAGGGAATTCCTTATTATTTAGGTTTTAGACATTACACATTAAACTAATAAAAAACAAAAACCATAACATGATTTTTACCCATGGTTTCTGCAAAAGGGGATTGGTATAGAATATTATATAAGGCCAAGGTCATAACATATTAAAATATTAGGCTTGATTATGTGGAGGCGAGTCACACTCTCAAGGAAATCATTTTAAAATGTTAAAATATTTTATAAGTATTGGAGGGTCCACTAAGGAAATATAAAATTAATCAAACAATTCTAAAATCAAAATATTTTAAAGCTAAAACATATATTTAGAGAATAAACCTTTTATATTAATTTATTACACCACTATTGGGTCATTATGATGTCATAAACCACATTATATATTTTTTTCAGTATATAATTTTTACCCAAAAATTTGAATGTCTTATAAAATTATGAAAAATTTACCATTGGATAATTTTAACATCCTGATTCCAAAATAATATTTATTTTATATAAATAATTTTCTAAATATGTTAATTTTCACTTTTAAAATAAAAACTGACATTTACTGAAAATTGATGGGTTTTGAAAAAAACAGTTTTTAACCTTAATAAAAATTACATTTGACTTCATAAAAATTATATACTCATTTATTATTCATAAAAGTAATTTTATAATAATATTTTATTAAAATATAAATTATTTTAAAAATTCATTAATTCATTAGAATAAATTCTTTAATTAAAAATATAATTTCTGTTTTATCATATAAAAATATAATTCTTATCAAACTGAATACTTAATCTTTTATAGAGTAAAAATAGTAAATATAATCATAATTTATAATTAAAATGGGTGTTATTATAACAATATTATAATAAAATTATTAATAAAAACTTAGTTCAATATAATAATTTATATATTTCTGAAAAGTACCATTTTACCTGAAAAGTCAATTTATCTAATTCATTATATTTTTAAGAAAAAATATTCCCATAAAGGAATTGATTGAAAAATAATTTTATTTATTAAAGGGATTACACAAAAAGTAACCAATACCTTGTTACATAGCCCCCTATAACACCCATATAAGACCTAAGGTTAAGGTGTGCGATTGTGACAGACTCTTGAGACGACTATAATAACATCACCCGAGTGGTAATCTCTATTAACTTAAACTTCTATCATAAGTGATTTCATTCAAGATTAAAGTATTGAAGTTCGGATTGTTCTTGGTCAAGAATGAAGCCTAGGGACACTACCTCCTTTCCAAGCTCCGACAAATGAGCTTCGTACAACCCGAGTCTACTGGATGAGGCCATCCTCTCCTTTTTATGTGTCAAAAGTATTATTTTTAAAAACCTTAAATTTATACCAGTCATGTGATCACTATTAAATGACTATATTATCAATGGTAATGATACACAATGGTCATTTAAACCCAATAAAAAAATAGTTCATGTGTTTTCTATATTCATAAGACATTTATTTAAATAAAAGAAAGGAAATTTTATTCATGAACATTCCAGTCATTACAACATTTTACCCTTCAGAAATTTCCCCCTCGAAATTTCTTTTTCCCACACTAAAACAGAAGTGGGTAACTCTACCTCATCACTTCCTCTAGATCCCACACTGCTTCTTCAAACTTGTGGTTTCTGCACAACATGTTGATGAGGGGAATTTTCTTATTTTGTATAAATTTTTCACTATGATCTAAGATCTTCACCAACTTCTATTCATAGGAGAGGTCATTCTCTAATTGTAACGCCTTTGGATTGAGTACTTGCAATGGGTCAGGTATGTACTTCCTCAAGAGTGATACATGGAATATATCTTGTACTTGAGATAGGTTTGGTGGGAGTGCTAGCTGATAGGCCACTACTCCAATGTGATCAAGGATCTCAAAAGGGACATTTTACCTTGGACTAAGATTAACCTTCTTCCCAAATCTCATAACTCTATTCCATGGTGATATACAGAGGAATACCATATCACCAAAATCAAACTCTAGGTATCATCGATGGTTGTCGGAAAAACTCTTTTGACAAATCTGAGTAGCTTTGATGTGCTTCTGGGTGGTCTTAACCTTCTCCACCATTTCTTCGACCATTTCTGTACCTAGATGTTTTTTATCCCCAAATTCATCCAAACGTTCCAGTGTTCTACACCTCTTCCCATAAAAGGATTTATAAGGATTCATTTGGATGTTTGAGTGGAAACTGTTATTGTAAGAGAACTCAACCAGAGGAAGATGTTGATCCCATCCTCCTTTGAAGTCCATTGATAATTATCTCAACATGTCCTCAAGTGTTTGGATAGTCCGCTCACATTGGCCAACTGTTTGAGGATGACAAGTCGTACTAAATTTCAGGTCAGTATTAAGAGTGTGTTGGAGACTCTTCCAGAACTTAGAGGTGAATATTAGATCTCGATCGGATATAATAGATAGTGGTACTCCATGAAGACTTACCACTTCTCTAATGTATATTTATGCCAGTTGATCTAATCAGAAATCCTTCCGAATTATAATAAAATGTGTAGTATTTGTAAGATGATCCACAACAACCAAGATAACATAGTTTCCTTTCGATGTCTTAAGAAGTCCAATGACAAACTCCATGGTGATGTTCTCCCATTTCTATGTTTTTATGGGTAATGGTTGCATTATCCCCATAGAATTATACCTCTCAACCTTCACTTACTAACATACCAAACACTTTGATGTATACTCAGTGATATCCTTCTTCATGTTATCCCACCAAAAATTATATTAGAGATCTCGATACATCTTTGCGATTCCTGGGTGAATGGAGAAATTCAAACTATGTGAATCATATAAATGTTCTTTATTTAACTCCATATTTTATGGAACACATAGTCTTGACCAAAATATCACAATTCCATCTTCATTAACATTGAACTCCAAGGGTTTCAATTTTTTTGATAGTTTCCAATTTATTATGAATTCCTATATCATCTTTTTGAGCATCCTTTAACCTATATAAAAGAGATGGCTGAGCAATAATTTGTGAAAGGATTGATGATGTTCCCTTATTTATGATTCCCATGTTCATCTTCATAAAATCTTGGAAGATTGGATAATTTTCAATTCTCATCAATGGTAGAATCGCAGGGTTCTTTCTACTTAGAGCATCCTCCACCTTGTTTTCTTTCCTAGAGTGGTAATGGATTGAGAAATTATAGTCTTTGATCAGCTCTAGCCATCTTTGTTGGTGCATATTCAACTCTTTCTATGTGAAAATATACTTGAGGATTTTGTGATCTATATATATTTCACACTTCTCCCCAAAGAGGTAATGTCGCCAAATTTTAAAAGCAAAGATTACTAAATCCAACTCCATATCATGCATTGGATAGTTTTTCTCATGAATTTTCAATTACCTTGAGGCGTATGTAATGACTTTGTCTTTTTTACTCAAATTAAATAAAAGTGATACTTATAGAATTTTCAAGAAGAAAATTTCCACAAACTTCAACATGTGATACAACACTTATAGAATTTTTCCCCTAATGATTTAATATCATTTCTGCTGGGGAATCAATGTTATTAGAAAACATAAAAGATATACTAATATAACATGAATTAAAATACTTTACAAAGTACACTAATTTTAAGTAGTGGTTACATGTAATTAATTCATCATTATCCATATTATCATAGGACTTCCCATGCTCCCTTGATCGTGTAGATTTTTGATGCTTATCATGCTTCTCAGCCCTTTCAATAGAAAACTGTCTTGGGTAATGCCTGACTTCTCTACATTTATAACATATAATAGTGTAAGATTACTTAGATTGAACTTTGTCTCCATCCATCAAATTGTCCATTCTTTCATGGCAATTGGATACTTTGTGCCCTTCCCTTCTACACATAAAACATATAGTACCTTTGATACATTTCCCTTGGTGAATCTTTCCACACTTGTTGCATGAAGGAAATTGGGTCTTCTTCCCCTTATAAACTTTATCAAATGTACTTTCATGATATTTCATCTTCCTCTTTCTTGATTTACTTGGGAATTCCACAAAGTGACAATTGTTAATCATGATTTTTGATAGCTGGTTTGGAATAATCACATTATTTCCTACTTGAGCTCCCATTTTATTGTGAATCTCATTGGGACATTCATCACGTTTCCCTTCGCATCGGTTGTTAGACATATTCCTCATATTATTGCCCATTGGCTAGAATAAAAGGAAAATTAGGGATGAGTATCTTAAAATTTTAACACATAAAGGGGAATCCAATGACATTAAAGGGATAACTTATAAATTAAATTTATTTCCTTAACATATGAATTTATAAGCTTCAATCTATGTTATCCATGATCTAATTACCAATATATATTATTAGGGGAATTTTTTATTCCATTAATAATGGTTCATACCAAGCTTATGAATTTAGCAAAGCATATCCCCTGAGAGTGTCGAACCAAGAGTGCAACAAGACCCATTGTTGTGAACCAGTTCCCGTTTGAGTCCAACTCAAAGTGGTGTTTTTGGATTTTAACCCTAGATATATCTATGCCAGATCCACCTCTACTTGTTCATATCTAGACCGGGATGTATTTTCTTGATAGACCACTTACTCTATACTCACCAAAATTTAGGGATGTTTTTCTTATACTTATTCTTATCCTTAAGTATTTCACTTGGGTTTCTAATCCTAATCCCAAAAATAACTAAACCTATCCTCTGATACCAAATATAATAACCCTGCTATTTATTACATATTTAAACAAGATTTATTATATAAACTTTCACTTAAGATAACTCAGAGGATCGAGAGGTCAAGTGTCTTGGAAAATTAGGAATATTACATGAAAATTTAAGACATAAAAATACTACATATTTATTGAAAACTTCATTTACATGACCACAACATTCCTTTGTACTTATCATTTCATGGGATAACCTGAGGACATACATGAGAAAAGGGTGAGCTATAAATCCTAGTAAGGGAGTAAACAAGGCATAACATGAAGAATGCATCACATGTTAAGAAATAGGCATATCAATGGAGCACAAGAGAGACATGAACATAGAGGCATGATATAGAATGATTATCATAACATGGAGATGTGGAAAAAACATACAACATGATATTATCATGATCCAAGGGTCATTGCACAAGGATTGACATGATTAAACCCTCATTGCACTTTAATTATCACGAGTAAACCCTCATTGCACATGAATTAGCATTATTAAACCCTAATTGCACATGAATTATCATGATTAAACCCTCATTGCACATGAATTAGCATGATTAAACCCTCAATGCACGTGTAGTATCATGATACTATACATTACCCAATGCATTGGAGCACTATTAGGGCACACCCTTTTTAAACATTTTATTTCATGCAAAGTGTGCCACATGGATCATACAACATGGAATCATTCAACATCACCATTTATTACACGATAAAGTAACGTGGAAGATATACATGAAATTATATAATCAATAAATATATGTTAATAAAGGTGAATACCCTTGATAGATAAATGGGTATGGTATTCACTACACGATGATTTTGGCATAGAAAATTGCGGTGCAATTTCAGTAGCCTAACGATGTGACATAACAATTCATAAAAATAGTTGATGAGAGAGAAAGGGGTATCTCATGATATTTAAATGAAATGGAAAGTAATAGGGTCATACAGATACATTTCCCAACACATGAAATTTTGAAATAGGAGTAACATAATAAAGAAACTTGAAGAAAGAGGAGAAATGGAATAACTCCTATGAAATTTTGGCATGGTAACGAGTGTAAATGGGAGGGATTAATGAAAGAGAAAGTGGTATATAATCATTAAAAAATAATGATGGAAGTATGGGAAAGGTTATAAGTTATACCCCAAAATTTTTAATTGAAAATAAAGTGGTATAACAACGTAAATAAACTTGGACAAAAATGAGAAAGGAATAAATCCCTTACGAAAATTCGACATGGTAACGAGTATACATAAGGGTTAATAAGATGGATAAATGAGAGCGAAAGGGGATATAATCATTTATAAATAAAATGGACAGTAAATAGTATATTTAATAACATATCCCAACATAGTAATTAAATAAATTCAATGACAAAACATGAAAATAATGTTTGATAAAAGAGGAGAGTGGAAAATCCCTTACCGAATTTTGGAAAAGTAACGTATTAGGTAAGGGTAAAAATGAGGGAGGATAAAATAATCAATAATTAAAATAAAATAAATTGGATATTAATATAACTATTTTAAAATAATGAAATTATAACCATTAAAAATTATAATAACTACTTTCAAATAAGATGCTTGAATTTGAACGGAGGAGAGGAAAGTGAGGATCCATTACTTGGAAGTGTGATCTCAAAGGCTTCGGAGAGACTTCTTGAGAGATTGGGGTTGCCTTTGGAGGACTCTAGGGAGTATGGGGAAGAGGTTTTTCAAGCTCAAAATGGTTTTAGTGAAGAGGAATGGGAGGTTGGGTGGGTTTATATAGGAAATGAGAGGGAATTATTTATTATTTATGTTTTGGACACTACACATTAAACTAATCAAAACCAGAAACCATACCATAATTTATTACAAAGGGGAGTGGTATAAAATATTATATAAATACAATTTCCAAACATATTAAAATATTAGGCTTTATTATGTGGAGGTGAGTCACACTCTCAAGAAAATCATTTTAAAATGTTAAAATATTTTGTATGTATTGGAGGGTCCACTAAGGCATTATAAAATTAATAAAACAATTATAAAATCACAATATTTTAAAAGTAAATCATATATTGGACGAATATACCTTTTATAGTATTTTATTAAATCACTATTGGGTCATTATGATGTCATAAAACACATTATATATTTATTTGGTATTTAATTTTTACCAAAAAATGCGATTATCTCAGAAAATTATGAAAAATTATCCGTTGGATAATTTAGATTCCCTAATTCCAAAAATAATATTTATTTTATCTAAATAATTTTCAAATTATGTGAATTTTCACTTTTAAAATAAAAACCAACATTTACTGAAAATTAATGGGTTTTGAAAAAACGGGTTTTAACCTTAATAAAAATTACATTTGACTTCATAAAAATTATATAATAATTTATTATTAATAAAAGTAATTAAAAAATAATATTTGATTAAAATATTAATTATTTCAAAAATTATTTAATTCCTCAAAGTAAATTCTCTAATTAAAAATATAATTTCTATTTTATCGTATAAAAATATAATTCATATCAACTAAATACTTAATATTTTATAGTGTAAAAAATAAATATAATCATAATTTATAATTAAAATGAGTTTTATTATAACACTATTATAATAAAATTGTTAACAAAAACTTATTTTAATATAATAATTTATATATTTCGGAAAATTACCATTTTACCTGAAAAGTCAATTTATCCAATCCATTATATTTTTAAGAAAAAATATTCTCATAAAATAATTGATGGAACAATAATTTTATTTATTAAAGGGATCACACAAAAAGTAACTAATACCTTGTTACATAACCCCTTATAACACCCACATAAGACCTAAGGGTAATGTGTGTGATTGTGACAGACTCTTGAGGCGTCTCGGATAACATCTCCCAGGTGGTAATCTCTATTAACTTAAACTTATCTCATAGGTGATTCCTTTCAAGATTAACTTATTGAAGCTCACATTGGGATTGGTCAAGAGAGAATCCCAATGATGTTACCTCCTTTCTGAGATCCAACAAATGAGCTTCATATGGACTAAGTCTACTGGATGAGGCCATCCTCTCCTCCGTCTATGTCGAAAGGATTATTTTTAAAAACCTTAAATTTATATCATTTGTGTGATCACTATTAAATGGATATATTATCAATGTTAATGATACTTAATGGTCCTTTAAACCCAATAATAACAAAAAAAGAGTGCATGTGTTTTCTATACCCATTAGTCATTTATTTATATAAAATAAGGGAAATTTTGTTCATGAATGTTTGGGTCATCACAACATTCCCACCTTCAAAAATTTCCTTTTCCCACACTAAAATAGATATGGGTAACTCTGCCTCATCACTTCCTCTGTTTCCCACATTACTTATTCAAACTTGTCGTTCCTCCACAACACTTTGAAGAGGGGCATTGTCTTATTTCATATAACTTTTTCCCTATGATATAAGATCTTCACCAAATTCTCTTCATAGAAGAGGTCATTCTATAATGGTAACACCTATGGATTGAGTACATGCGATGAGTCAGGTATGTACTTTCTCAAGAGTGATACATGGAATACATCTTGTACTTGAGATAGGTTCGGTGGGAGTGCTAGCTGATAGGCCACTGCTCCAATGCAATCAAGGATCTAAAAAGGGCCAATGTACCTTGGAATAAGCTTTCCCTTATTCCTAAATCTCATAACTCTCTTCCATAGTGATATATGAAGTAATACCATGTCTCCAAAATCAAACTCTAGGTCTCATCGACGGTTATTAGCATAGCTATTTTTTCGACTCTGAGTAGATTTGATGTGATTCTGGGTGGTCTTAACCTTATCCACCATTTCTTTGACCATTTCTGGACCTAGATGTTTTTGCTCCCCAACTTCATCCAAACATGCTGGTGTTCTGAACCTCTTCCCATAAAGGGATTTATAAGGAGTCATTTGTATGCTTGAGTGGAAATTGTTATTATAAGAGAACTCAACCATATAAAGATGTTGATCCCATACTCATTTTAAGTCCATTGAGAATGCTCTCAACATGTCCTTAAGTGTTTGGATAGTCCACTCAGATTAGCCATCAGTTTGAGGATGATAAGCTGTAATGAAGTTCATCTTAGTATTCAGAGTGTGTTGGAGACTCTTACAGAACTTAAAGGTGAATCTTAGATCTCGATCAGATACAATCAATAGTGGTACTCCATGAAGCCTTACCACTTTTCTGATGTATATCTATGCCAGTTGATCCAATGAGGAATCCACCCAAATTGCAATAAAGTGTGCAGTATTTATAAGACGGTCCAAAACAACCCAGGTAACATTGTTTCCTTTGGATGTCTTCGGAAGTCCAGTGACAAACTCCATTGTGATGTTCTCCCATTTCCATGTTGGTATGAGTAATGGTTTCATTATCCCCTTAGACTTCTGCCTCTCAACCTTCAATTGATAACATACTAGGAACTTTTATGCATACTCAACAATCTACTTCTTCATGTTATCCCACCAATAATTCTCTCAGATATCTCGATACATCTTTGTGATTCATGGGTGAATGGAGAAATTCAAACTATGTGCATAATCCAAATCTTCTTTATTTAACTCCAGATTTGATAGAACACATAGTCTTGACCAAAATACCACAATTCCTTATTCATTAACATTGAACTTAGAGGGTTTCCCTTTTCTAATAGTTTCCACTTTCTTTTGAATTCCCACATCATCCTTTTGAGCATCCTTCAACCTTTCCAAAAGAGACGTTTGAGCAATAATTTGTGAAAGTATTGTTGATTTTCCATTATTTATTATTCTCATGTCCATCTTTATCAAATATAAGAATATTGGATCCTTTTCAATTTTCATCAATGATAGAATCGCTGGGTCCTTTCTACTTAGAGCATCTGCCACCTTGTTCGCTTTCCCAAGGTGGTAATGGATTGATCATTTATAGTCTTTGATCAGCCCTAAACATCTTCATCGGTGCATATTCAACTCTTTCTATGTGAATATATACTTGAGGATTTTGTGATCTGTATATATTTCACACTTCTCCCTAAAGAGGTAATGTAACCAAAATTTTAAAGTGAAGATTACTACAACTAACTCCAGATCATGTTTTGGACAATTTTTCTCATGAATTTCCAACTGCCTTGAGGCATAGGCAATGAATTTTTATTTTTTACTCAAATTACATAAAAGGGAGACTTATAAAATTTTCAATAAGAACATTCCCACAAACTTCAACATGTGATACAACACTTATAGAAGTTTTACCCTAATGATTTAATATCATTTCTGATGGGGACTCAATGTTCTTAGAAAACATAAAAGATATACTAATAGGACATGAATTGAAATACATTATGACATAAACTTCTATGAATTAGTGGTTATATGTAATTTATTCATAATTATCTATCTTAGAATGGGACTTACCATTCTCCCTTGACCATGGAGATTGTTTATACTCATCATACTTATCAGCCCTTGCAATAGAGCATTGTCTTGGGTAATGCCCAACTTCTCCACATTTATAGCATAGAATATTTTAATATGCCTTAGATGGAACTTTGTTTCCATACATAACATTATCCATTATTTCATGGTTATTTGATACTTTGTGCCCTTTATTTACACACATTAAACATCTCTTACTCCCTTTGTTACATTTCCCTTGGTTCCTCTTTCTACACTTGTTACATGAAGGAAATTAGGTCTTCTTCCCCTTATCAACTTTATCAAATGTAATTTCATGATATTTCATCTTCCTATTTATTTATTTATTTAGGTATTCAACAAAGTTCCAATTTTTAATCATTATTTTTGATATCTATTTTGGAATAATCACGTTATGTCCTAATTGAGCTCCCATTTGATTGTGAATCTCACTGGGACATTCACCACGTTTCCCTTCGCATTGGTTTTTAGCCATATTTCTCATATTACCGGCCATTGTCTAGAATAAAAGGAAAATTATGGATGGGTATCTTAAACATATTAACACATAAAGGGGAATACAAAGACATTAATGGGATGAATTGTAAATTATATTTATTTCCTTAACATATGAATTTATAGGCTTCAATCTATGTTATCCATGATATACTTCCCAACATATATTCTTAGGGGCTTTTTTTATTCCCTTAATAATGGTTCATACTAAGCTTATGAATTTACCAAATAATATCCCCTAAGAGTGTCGAACCAAGAGTACAACAAAGACCGTTGTTGTGAACCAGTTCCCATTTGAGTCTAGATCAAAGCGGTGTTTTTGGGTTTTACCCGTAGATACATCTATGAAATATCCACCTCTACTTGTTAGTATCTATAATAGGATGTATTTTATTGATAAAACACTTACTCTATACTCACAAATATTTAGGGATGTTTTTCATATACTTAGTCTTATCCTTAAGGCATCCACTAGGGTTTCTAATCCTAATCCCAAAAATAACTAAACATATCCTATGATAACAACTATAACAACACTTCTCTTTATTACATATTTAAGCATGATTTATTATATAAACTTTCACTTAAGACAACTCTAAGGATCTATAGGCCTAGTGTCTTGGGAAATTAGAAACATTACATTACAATTTAAGACATAAAAATACAACATATTTGTTGAAAACTTTCTTTAAATGACCACAACATTCCTTCGTAATTATCATTTCATGGGATAACCTGAGGATATAAATAAGAAAAGGGTGAGCTATAAAGCCTAGTAAGGGAGTAAACAAGGCATAATATTAAGAATACAGTACATGTTATGCAATAGGCATATCAATGGAGCACAAGAGAAACATGAATATAAAGAAATGATATAAAATTATTATCATAACATGAAAATGTGGAAACAACATACAACATGATATTAGCATGATCCAAGGCTCATTTCACATGGATTAGCATGATTCAACCCTCATTTCACATGAATTATCATGGGTAAACCCTCATTGCACATGAATTAGCATGAGTACACCCTCATTTCACTTGAATTAGCATTATTAAACCCTCATTTCACATGAATTATCATGAGTAAACCCTCATTGCACATGGAGTATCATGATACTAGACATTACCCAATGCATTGGAGTGCTATCTGGGCACACCCTTTATAAACATTTTATTTCATGCATAAGTGTGCTATATGGACCATAAAACATGAAATCATTCAACATCATCATTTATTACATGATAAAGGAATGTAGAATATATACATGATATTCTATAATCAATAAGTATATGTTAATAAAGGTTAATACCCTTGATATAGAAATGGTCATGGTATTCATTACATGATGATTTTGGCATGGAAAATTGCGGTGCAATTTTGGTAGCCTAACGACGTGACATAAAAATTCATAAAAATAGTTTATGAGAGAGAAAGGGGTATCTCATAATATGTACATGAAATTTAAATTAAGGGGGTAATATAGATACATGTACCAACACATGTAATTTGGAAATAAATGGTGTAACATAATAAAGAAACTTGAAGAAAGAGGAGAAATGGAATAACTATTACAAAGTTTCAGCATGGTAACAGGTGTACATGGGAGGGATTAATGAGAGATAAATAGGTATCCCATAATTAAAAAATAAGGAGGGAAGTATGGGGAGGTTATAAATCATACCCAAACATTTTTAATTGAAAATAAAAGGATATAACAACGTAAAGAAACCTGGAAAAAAATGAGAAAGGAAGAAATCCCATACGAAAATTCAGTATGGTAACGAGTATACATAAGGGTTAATAGGAGGGATAAATGAGATTGAAAGGGGATATAATAATTTATACATAAAATGGGAAGTAAGGAGGATATTTAATAACATATACAAACATATTAATAAAATAAATTCTAAGACATAACATGAAAATAATGCTTGATAAAAGAGGAGGGTGGAAAATCCTTTACCGAATTTTGGCATGGTAACGGATTAGGTAAGGGTAAAAATGAGGGAGGATAAAATAATACCTAATTAAAATAACATAAAATGTATAATAATATAATTATTATAAAATAATGAAAATATAACCACTCAAAATTACAAGGACTACTTTCGAATAAGATGCTTGAATTTGAAATGAGGAGTGGAAAGTGAGGATCCCTTACTTGGAAGTGTGATCCCAAAGGATTGGGAGAGTCTTCTTAGGAGATTGGGGGTGCCTTTGGAAAACTATAGGGAGTGTGGATCAGATTTTGTTCGAGCAAAAATGGTTTTAGTGAAGAGTAATGAGAGGTTGGTGACTTTATATAGGAAATGAGAGGGAATTCTTTATTATTTAGGTTCTGGACACTACACATTAAACTAATAAAAAATACATAACATACCATGGTTTATTCCAAAGGGGGTGGTATAAAATATTATATAAGGAAAATGGCCGAAAATATTAAAATATTAGGCTTTCTCATGTGGTGGTGAGTCACACTCTCAAGGAAATCATTTTAAAATGTTAAAATATTTTATAAGTATTGGAGGGTCCACTAAGGAATTATAAAATTAATCAAAATATTCTAAAAGAAAATTATTTTAAAGGTAAAACATATATTGGATGAATATACCTTTTATTTAATTTTATTACATCACTATTGGGTCATTATGATGTCATAAAACAAATTATATATTTATTCGGTATTTAATTTTTACCCAAAAATTCAACGGTCTCAGAAAATTATGAAAAATTAACCCTTGGATAATTTTGATGTCCTGATTCAAAAAATAATATTTATTTTATCTAAATAATTTTCAAAATATTTTAATTTTTACTTTTTAAATAAAAACCAACATTTACTGAAAATTGATTGGTTTTGAAAAAAAAAACGGGTTTTAACCTTAATAAAAATTAGATTTGACTTCATAAAAATTATACAGTCATTTGTTATCAATAAAAGCAATTTGATAATAATATTTTATTAAAATATTATTTATTTAAAAATTCATTAATTCATCAAAATAAATTCTTTAATTAAAAATATAATTTCTATTTTATCTTATAAAAATATAATTCTTATCAAACTGAATACTTAATCTTTTATGGAGTAAAAACAATAAATATAATCATCATTTATAATTAAAAGGAGCATTATTATAACACTATTATAATAAAATTATTAATAAAAACTTATTTTAATATAATAATTTATATATTTCTAAAAAGTACCATTTTACCTAAAAAGTCAATTTATCTAATTCATTATATTTTTAAGAAAAAAATATTCTCATAAAGGAATTGATGGAATAATAATTTTATTTATAAAATTTATTACACAAAAATTAACTAATACCTTGTTAAATAACCCCTTATAACACCCTCATAATATCTAAGGGTAAGGTGTGTGATTGTGATCGACTCTTGGGGAGGCTTGGATAACATCGCTTGGGTGACAATCTATATTAACTTGAACTTCTACTGTATGGTATTCTGTTTAATCTTAACGTGTTGAAGCTTGGATTGGTCTTGGTCAAGAGTAAAGCCTAATGACACTACCTTCTTTTCGAGCTCTGAAAAATGAGCTTCGTATGGCCCGAGTCCACTAGATGAGGCTATACTCTCCTTTGTCTATGTCGAAAGGATTATTTTTAAAAACCTTAAATTTATATTAGTCATGTAATCACTGTTCAATAGAAAAATTATCAATGAAAATGATACTTAACTGTCATCTAAACGCAATAAAAAAATAGTGCATGTGTTTTCTATATCCATAAGACATTTATTTAAATAAAATATGGGAAATTATATTCATGAATGCTTGGGTCGTTACAACTAGCATCCACCAAAGCAGAGCTAATCAGATTTGAAGAACGAGAGGGTATAGAAATTTCTATTAGTTTTAGGAATCAATAAGCTCTACATGGGGTAATTATAGTCGATCATCCATGTGAGGTTGGGAGCTATATGCCTTTAATTATGTAGATGCTGGGGGGGGGGATTTTTTTTTTCAGATCTTAGGCCTTCAGGTCATGCATTAGGTATTTTTCCTTGGTAATTATAGTCAACTAAGGGGCCTTGTTCCACTGGTTCTATAGATCATGTAAGGTTTTCCCCTCATCCCATAAAATTGAGATTTTCCCAAAATAAATAAAATATCAAAGGCCTCCAGGATGGGTTGACCATTGGTTGTTGTGTGTTTTTTTCTATGGGAGAAGAAAACTTTTTCGTTATTCTCTATACATGGTGATGTGCAAGATTTTTTTTCAAAGTATTGAATATGTGAGTTTGATTATTTGAATACTTGTCTATTATATTGAATTTTAATTTTATTTCATACATATAATTTTCAAATAGGAAATGATATTATATTAGATATACAATAGGAAATAGGAGACCAAGATCAAATATGTAAAAGCAAATGTGATGACTTACTTATAATTACTACATTTTTGCTGCAAGTACTTAAAATGTTATTATGAATTGAAAACTTCTTTTGAAAAATAATTTTAATCATTAATAAAGACTAAAGTAATGTGGATATTATGTTTTATGATTTCTTTTGAAATAATTTCAGTTGGGACAACTAAAAATTCCACAAGGTTAGATTTTATTATAAGCTTTCCTTTAATTTATCTAATAATTATATTGAGAATACATGTTAAATTATTTATTTTTAATTTGTATCTTTTTAATGACCTAATCATTTATACTTCACAAGATATGAATCACTTACAAAGAGAATGGGTGGAATATTTCTTCGGTTTTATTGGGTTTTAGTTTATTTATAATATATATTGTAATTTAAATTTCAAATTGTATAGTTAAAATGATTTGAATTTGTGATACTATTTTTTGGTTTGTTTTCTACTGTTTTTTGTTTCATATTCTATTGTTATGATTTTTCAAGATAGTATTTTAATTTAATATAAAAAAATTATTTTTTACATCGGTTATAAAATAAATGATGTGAAAAATTTAAGAAACTTATTTTTCATGTCGGTTATTTCAAATAACCAACATGGAAAACCCTTCTATTTATATTGTTTTAGGTTGGTTTCTATAATGGTTTTTAGAAAAATGATGCAAAAAAATATTTATCATCTCAGTTAATAATAACTGAAGTGAAAAAAATATTTATAATGTCACTTACAACAATGTCACGAGGTAACCGATGTTAAAAAACAAAAAAAAACTACATAAAAAACAATGTTTTCATTAGGGTACCAATGATCCACACACTCTCATCTCCCTCACTTACGAACTATTTTTTTGGTTTTATGTTTGTTTTTTCAATTTTTTAAATTCATTTATGTAAAAATGAATTTTTCTTTATATTTCATGGTAATATAAGTTACCTTTTGTTGTCCTTATATTCCTACATTATATTGTGTTTATCATGTTTCTAGATTCTAAATATAAAATTGTTATTAGAGTTATGAAAATGTTCCTACCATGATGATGAAGTATGGATAAAATTATTCTTCAAAATCATCACCTGTACTAGATATCCATAGTTGTGGTAGTTTCATAAGTGATAATGACAACTGCAATGTTGATGTGAGATGGGTGGTGAAGGGTATGGGATGCACGATGGTTTAACCCATGTTGAAACATAAAAAATATGGTGATTAGGATATCTTGATGAGGGTCAATCTATAAGTGTAAGGGATATGGGAATTGTTTAGCCTTGAACAGGATGGTTATCAGGATGATCTAATTACACTTTCTATCATTATTCAATATATTCCACCTGAGATACTGACAACACTTTCCATAAAGGACCTGACCAAGTAAGCATGAGTTTCTATAAAGACCATGGAGATGTGTGTTGAGAATGTGTTTGAGGAAAAAGTGTAGACATTGTGTACAGATTTTGATTCCATCTGGTTGAAATATGGTGATACAATTTATGATTTTACCATGTGCCTCACTGGTCTTATTAATAATTTGAACATCTTGGGAGACTATATTTAGGATGAGTGGTTAGTCAAAAAATTATTTCACATTTTTCCTCTAATTTATACACAAGTTTCTATTTAAATTGAGAATTTGGTTGATCTTAAGACATTTTTTGTGGAGGAACTCATGGGTCGAATCAAATCCATAGAAGAGATCTACAAGCTTGAAAATGATGTTTATGTCATAGGAATCCACTATCTCTTGACTAGGGAGGATTGGAATGCACATCAGAATAGGAGAGAAAATAGTAAGGGCTTCCTTGACATTGAAAGAGGCAATAACAACCAAGATGGGAAAGATTTTGTAGCATTGGGAGGTGCATGTGACCTGAATAAGGCCAAGTGATACAATTTAAACAATTTTGGTAACTTCATGAAAGATTTCCTTAAACCACAATGCTACCGATGGGAAGTAGTGAACTAGATATAGGTAGAAGATGACAGACCTGCACTTTTAATAGCTAAAAACTATGATATTATCCCAATAGTTTTGGATGCATTGAAAATAATATTCCTCAATGAGAAGAAAGTATTCCTAATGTATGGTTGAAACAACGTTTGGAACCTTGAAACAGGTGAAAAAAAACCATATAACTAGAACCAATTAGATGTTTTCATCACTAGAATATTTAGTAAAAGGAATGGTAAAATTAAAAGATGGATATACTTTTTAGATTTTCAAAAATGGTGATGTTATTTTCTAGTTCAAAAATTATGATCATAGGATGTTCAATGAGGTATATTTTATACTTCAAAAGTGCAATAACATTGTTAGTTTGAGCCAGCTCAGTGAGAGAGGTTTCTAGTTTCCCATCAAGGATGGGGAAATATCGATCTACATTTCAAAGGAAAAGAAGTTTCACATGACATGAGACTTCAAGTTACAAGAGGAGAGTAAATGGGATTTAGATTAAAATTCTATATATCTCATCGGTGTAATTTACACCTTCATTGTGGATCCCAACACCAATAATGTAGATGGATCACTAGTAAATGAATTTGATATATCTTTGATAATTTTTACAGGACTGGTGGGACTGAAATGGGTTTTGCTATAAATGCTTTTGACAGCTTGTGATGTTACACTTAGAGACCTAAAGTGGGTGACAATGCCCACTATCATGATATGGGATTCTAGAAATGATCTTTTAAGATACCAATCAAGTTCAAATATGTAAAAATGAAAGAAAAACATGACTTCAATCATACTGAAATTTGTTTCTTTACAGTTAAGGAACCTGCAGACATCTAGCTATCAATGAAGGAAGGCATAACTTGACGTTGTTTTAGGTGCCATGATTAAGTGTATGATTATTGGACATAATCTTAGAAAACCCACAAAACCCCACTCTATTAAATACGGTTCCTCTACCCACCCCTACTATGAAACAACCACCATACCATGTCCCTCCACTACCACTACTCCATACACCCTCATCTCTTCCACTTGTGAATTATTTTTTATATTAAATAGGTGTATGTAGGGATGTATTTTTCTTTAAATAAAATGGTAATAAAAGTTTCCTTTTGTTGAATTTGTGTTTCTTCATTATACCATGTTTGGCATGTGTCTCAATTCTAAACCCACATTTGGTATTAGAGAACCATAAATGTTCCTACTACGATGATGTGGTATAAATCAAATGATTCTTTAAAATCCTCACCCAACCCAGATATATGTGGAGATGGTAGTAGAGTAAGTAGCAATGACTTCTGAAATGTTGATGTGTGGTGAGAATTTAAGGATATGGGATACATTATGGTTTACCCCATGTTGATATGTGAAAAATATGATGATTGGGATCTCCATATAAGTGTCAATCTATATCCATTAGGTCTCTAGGAAGTAATCGACACCAGAAATGATGATAACTAGGATGATCAAATGACATTGTATATCATTCTTCAAGTTTTTCCATATGAGATACTAGAAATGATCATCATAAAGAACATTATCAAGAAATAATGGGATATTGTAAAGACCATGAATATGGGTACTAAGCATGTGCATGAGGAAAAAGTACAGAAATTACACGTGGAGTTTGAATCCATCTAGGTAAAATATGGAAATACAATTGATTATTTTTTCAATCACCTCACCAAGATTTTTAACAATATGTATATCTTTAGAGACAATATCTAGGATGAGTAATTAGTCAAAAATTTCCTCTACATTATTCCTCTAAAGTATAAACATGTTTTTATTTACATCGAGACTTTGGTTATAACACCTTAACCCTAGAAGCCCATAGCTGATGCATTATTTTATTACATTGGCATGATTACAAGGAATTAAATTCAGAAAGACCGAACAATTTAGCAGTTTTGAAAAACCAAATTACATACAAGATACCCATATTACATTAGCAAAATAAAATAAAGAATAACATAAGTAAAAACTTAATATCTTAGAAACTCATTCAAAGGATTCCTCTTCACAACCAAGGGAAAGGAAATAATAATAGGTCTGAGCTCAAATTCTCAATAAGGGTAAGTATAGTGGAAGTAATAATGAATCAATGGGAATAAATCTATATGGAAATTTCAATAACTAAAAACACATGACATTAAAATAATTGGATAATGAATAATAAATATAGGAAGGTAAATAACTAAAAAACATTAAATTTAATTAATAAGATTAGAATGAAATGAAACCTTAGATAATTTCAAAGTAATAATCTAATGGATATTAATAATATTAATTGAATTCTCAATAGAGGAAATTCTTAATTACTGGACACCATGTTTTCTAGGTACATGGTACCTTTTTCGACAATACCTTTCACAATATGGTTTATCATATCGGGTAGAAAAACATCTGATTCATCTCATGATACTATCTATGCATTAGGGGGCTTACTTTAAAAGGTCCCCAACTTGTGTCGTACCAGTCCAAATCATTCTCCATATATCAAATAATCAATTTAAAATAAGATTTTAAATCAAAGTGTCTCATACCACTTTGAAACATTTTAATAAAATGAATAAAATTATATTTATGATATGATATATCAAATGGTAGTATACATACACCACAAATAAGAAAAAATTAGTATATAAGGCATGTGTCCCATAAAAAATAAAAGTGAGAAAAAAATCTATTACCTTGCATTTCCTTTTGGGTAAACATAATTTAACCTCCTGTATAATGGTTTTAAGAATAATATTAACTTATAAAATAACCATATTCATATTTATAATATCATAGATAAACTTCTTATAATATCTCATTACCCTTTTTCTAATAATCTTCCATTATTTTCACTAATTTGAGTGTTAATTACTTAGTTTTTCAAGTATGTTTTGACTTATTACTTGTTGTTCCTATTAATAAGATCATGATTTAATCATCTAAAACATAATTTAAATATTATATATATTCATTATAAATTTATTTATAATAATCCATAAAATTTGGATATAGGAAATGATATTTACTATTCATGGAGACGGTAGGTCGTACGTACGCATAAACACTACTTCCATTTCTCTATCATATTAAAAGAATGAAAAGTAAATGATATATTTTTATATTATAACTCAAGTATCATATTTATGTCATATATGTCACATATTTTTATTAAAATCATCTTTAATAAATTCCATGTATAGTGTGAATGAATAACATTGCTTTGATGAGGCGGTA
The DNA here is from genome assembly GCA_963277665.1 of Viscum album. NCBI lineage: Eukaryota > Viridiplantae > Streptophyta > Magnoliopsida > Santalales > Viscaceae > Viscum > Viscum album. Next base: position 509,411,958 of record OY728136.1, on the reverse strand, counting down.
GTCCACACATCCACACATCCACAAATAACGTTATCGTATCCCCACAATATGGAACACATGAAGGTATGTGTTATATAATAATTAAGGAATAATAAAGAAATTATAAATATTATATAACCCATATAGAAAATATAAATAAATCATTATTTATAACCTTTAAATGTGGTAATTGGAAGAATGAATGATATCGATTCGCGAGGTGATAGTTCGGCGTGCACAAAAATGATGATTGCATGTCCCATTTGACGGAAGTGTGTGAGAGTGTAGGTATAAAACCTCAAATAACAACATATAAGTATATTTATGATACTGAGGTTATTATATAAATATTAAATAAAAATATTTTAAGGGGTTTAAGGAATAAATAAAACAAAAATGTTTGCTGATGAACGTCACCTGTTCATTGGGTATCTCCTTTTGATTTGCATAAAATGACTTCTTTGGTTGGATTTATTCCCAAATTAAGGATTATATGATGAATATAAGGAATTTTAGAGCTTATTTGGGTAGGTTCTGGTTGATCTATAAGGATCAATGAGGTGTGAGTAAGTGAGGTAGGATGCACCCTTTTATAATTGAGGTAAGGGGCACTTTTGGAAACTCTCAAAATATTAAATTAATATAAATTAATTTTTAAATTAAAATAGATCAAAAGTGAGTTATTTAGAATATAATATGATTATGGGTAGAAATTATATCAACTAATAATTTTTATAAAAGTTTAGGTCACATTCACACCCTTATCTTTTGGCTTTAACCCTTAGCTAAACCCTTTAACTCTTACCGTGATAACTTGACTTTTTACTCTTTAAGGGATAATATAGTTACTATAAGATGACAAACAAACCATAAATGAGTCATGGATGATATTTTAAATCTTATACCAATCAGTTGGATTAATTTTATACTTTTATGAATTTTATATCATTTAATAAAATATTATTTATTTGAAAATATCATTAATGTCAATTTTGACACTATTCATTTATTGACTTTTTAAAAAATATAAATATACACAATAATTTATAATTTTTTTTAATACATCCCTAATATTTCTAGGTAATCTATAAAATTCATTAATTAAATTAATTACATCAAAATATATTTATTTTAATATTTTTAATAAAATTTATTTGATATGTCCATTAATTAAACAATTACTGCATCATCATTAGGAAAGCCTTTAATTTAATTATTTCTTCCGTAAAAAATAAAATAAAATAATTATGATGAAGATAAAAATTTTCTATTTCCAATTTATATTTAATGTATAACATATCCCCTATATAAACCCATATTAAAAATATTTAACTTGTTAAAAAAAGTATGACAAAATTGAATTTTGTTTGAATAAAATACTATAAATGGATTAAAGTCATCCATATGGCTCTAAGAGCTCATAAAATTGGCCCAATGATGATTTTGGTCAACAATAACTCATCCAATTAAATTAGGAAATTTTTTTGGATAGTTTTATAATATTATGTTTACCCTTAATTACCTGATTCACCCTTTACCGTGGTAATAAAATTACCAAAGTTTTCTATTCATATTTTGTCCAAAAATTAAAGGGATATAATTACTAAATTTTGAAATTTTGATTCCAAATATGGAATCCATTTTAAAAAATTCAAAACACATAAGTGGTTAAAATTAATTTAAAATTAATCTCATTGACGGAATGTGAAAACATTTTTTATGTGAAAACATTCAAAAGATTGAAATGTTTTCATATCATTATTCAATATGAAATTTATTCCCATTACCTAAATTTTGTTAAATGAAAAAAATTATCTAATTATACTTATAAAAAAATTAAGAATATAATTTAATACTATAAATTATTTAGATGAAAAAATTTGTTTTCAAATAAAATACAATATTTCATTACTATTCATCAAAACATGAAACTTATCCGAAAAATAAAAAAAAATTCAAACAAAGTAAAATTTTATATTACAATTTAAAAGTATAAGTTTATTTTTTAAAATAAAATATATAAAATTGTTAAAAATTGGATTTAAAATAGGTTCTTTATTAAAAGGTAGTAAAACTGCCTTTTGAAAAATATAAGTTTTTATGTATAAAATTAGGTTAGTTATTATATTATGACTATTAAATATATTGGATGAATGTCAAAAATATTTTATTAAAAATATTATTTATTTATTAAATTATTATCATTAAATATTTATATTTAATTTAATTTATTAGGATAAAATGACTTTGTGAGGATAAAAATAGTTTTTATTAAATCATCACTTTTATATTCATTTGGTTTATATATTCATTTATAATTAATTGTTAAAAAATAAATTCAAGTATATATTTTCATAAGTCATTTAATAATATTCACAACCACAAATTTAACATCTATGTTATATCTTATTAAATAATAATACTTTAATAATATATTTTTGTTCGGTAAAACTTGATTTTGCATGCAATGCAAACTATTGAACAAAGTTGTTATTGCGTGCAATGAAAGATAACTCAGTGTTGTGTGCAATAAAAGATATAAAATAAATTTATTTAAAATGTTAAATATTTTTTAAAGTATTAGGATGTTATATTTCTTTTTATTCTTGGTGTTGCGTGTCATACACGGTATTAGATATAATGTTCTTACATTAGAATTTTGTGGTGTTACATTGTCCCCATCTTAATTAAATTGCATCCTCACAATTTAAACTTGATCTTGGTAATCGAGGGTTTGATATTTTAAAATACTATTTTTGAAAAACCGACATCATAAATAGGGTTCATAATTCATCTTCTTAATAAAAAGGAAAGGGAAATGTGAAGGTCATAAAAAAACATTAGTAAAAATATAGATATGTAAGAGAAACCTAAATATCAAGTTATGATGGAAAGTGATAGAGAACATGTTCCTAATAATTTTGTTGACTACAAATCCATAAACCGTAGGTGTAAACAAAGGTTATTGATATTATCAAAAATGATGATAATAGGTCAATTTTTTTTGTTTCAAGACCCATTTTCCTAGAGTTGAGGGATTCTTTCACTCTCTATGAATATAAGTAAATATACTTACTTGATACATTTATGTAAGCAAAATATTATTCTTTGGTCGTGCATTGAACAATTTATACTTAATATCTTAACAAATGTTGCAAAATATGTTGAAGTAATACATAAATCTCTAAAACCACATCCAAATTTCAACTAAAAACATTTCATAAATGGTTAACCTTTCTAAATTATTATGATCCAAAAATTTAGAATAATTTACATGGTAGTTAGTAGTATACAATTTACTTTATCCATATAAATCATCTATTTATTCCAACATCATAATCTCAATATCAAAAACATATTAAGGGTTATCTTTCCCTAAACTATGTGTTTTCAAAAAATGTTCAAATTTATACTAAATAAATTTTATTGGTTATTGGTACCAATCAACACACACCAATAAATCATTGATGAAAAAGTGATGAAGTACAATCCTTATATATTTTATAATTCATACAATGAGTACATCATCAATAAAACACTTTTACAACATATTTATTAGATCCAAAAACATAATTACATTAGTTATTTTATTTTAGTTGTGTCAATAACATATAGTTGACCTTGATCACTTAACTTATTCTGAGGTATATTCTCTTTATGCTTGGGTAATTTATTTTCATAGTTTCCCATATTCTTGGAGTTGTAACACTGAATAACAATGTTTTCCTTATTCCCTTTTCATTATTTTTCCTAGTGACCCTTTTCTACACACTTATAAAAAACTTCCAATCCTTTCAATTATTTATCAGGGTGATTCTTTACATAGTTATCACATGTGATAAAATACTTATTTTCCTTCTTCCATTTATCTATTATTTTATTTTCCTTTAACTTCTTCTCTTACTTCCCTTTGAATCCATAGGACTCAGAGAATTATTTCTTTATCTTTATATCACAAAAAACTATTTCATCATATGAAAAAAAGGTTTGAGACACCAACACCCTTCAAATACTTGGATTAATCCCTTTGAATAAGTGATTAATATTGTACTCCATGTTGCATATGAAATTCATAGTATACCTTTCTAACCTTGTAAAGTTATATTCATACTCCACAATAATTTCTTGCTAATTTTACTTTAAACTAATGAAAATTTTCTTCATCTTAGTTTTTTTCTCATGAGGGAAATATTTTTCAAAGAATGTGTCCTTAAAACCTTCCATTCCATAAATATCTTCTCTAAATACTTAATTCATTACTTAGCTACCATTGGATCAGTTGTCCCAGTAAATGATGGGGGTCTCTATCACATAAAATGACCCAACATAGGATATTATCATTTTAGAAAAAGTTTCTCCATTTGGGCAAGGTTATTTTTCATAACTTGAATAAGCTTCCCAAATATATCCATAACATGCTTAGTTCCAATACCAACAATATTAGTTTCCTCAGTAGGGAAATCTCTATATTTTCCATGAGTATTGATACCATTCTTCCTTCCAGGTTCTATTTATAAATAATTTCATACACTAGATTATATCATATCATGTATAATCCCAAAGTTAATGAAATACATAACGTAAATTGAAAAAAATATGCATATTTAATATCATAATCATAAACGTGGTTTCTTTGGTATGTTCATCTATACTTATCCTCATAGCCTATCTTAGGGTTATGTTTCCTAATATAGCTTTTATAAATCTAGTTTCCAAGGTTATAGTAAAACACCCTTTGATACCAACTGTAATTCCCCGACCCCATAATCCTAGAGTCGGTACATTATTTTATTATATTGGAATGATTATAAGGAATCAAATTCCAAAGGAATAAATATTTTATATGTTTTGGAAAACTAGATTACATACATGATACATATATTAAAAGAAGAAAATAAACTAAATCATAACATATGTATAAGCTCAGAATCCTTAAAAACCATTCAAAGGATTCCTATTCATAACTTGGGGAATGTAAACACAATAAGGGTGATCTCAAATTCTTAGTAAAGATAAGTGTAGCAGAAGTAATAATAAATCAATTAGAATAAATCTATATAGAAATGTCAATAACTAAAAATATATTCCTTTAAAATTGCAATGTCCCAAAATTTCCATATATTTTTTTATTATATGGAATTATTTTGAGACCATGAAATTTGACGGCATGTAATTCCATGGCCCAGAGTGCCCAGAATGATCCATTGAAAAATGTTAATCTATAAATAGAATGAGTGGACACTTTTCCTAAAAAAGTGGAATAACTCTTAAACGGGTGCCCGTATCAGAAATATGAGGGAACCATTGCATTAAGTATGGCATTTTTACCCTAGGCCCGACTTAATTTTAGTCGGCGCAGACCTCTAGTGAGAAAACCTGAAAATTGAATAACTATAAATAAAATAATTAAATAAAATTATTTTATTTTTAAAATTCATTTAACTCAAGAAAGGTGACTCGGATTAAAAATCGGAGACCACCGTTGAACTCGTGAGGGTATGCTTTCCTTAGAAATACCCTAACATTGGCTGGCGTGGGCCAACAATGGAAGTTAGTTTTTGGTTGTAAATAAAATAATTAAGTAACAATTATTTTATTGATAAATAATTTAACTTCTAAACGGTAACTTAGATTGAAAATATGAGAGTACATTTGGATTCGTGGGGGCGTGTTTTCCTTAGGTGGAGCCTAACCTCGACCGACGCGAGTTGAGGGTGACTGTTAATAATTTTTGAACTTTTTTTAAGGTACGTTCAGTAAACATGCAAGCAGGATTTTCTATATTTTGAACCATTGCTCGAATAAAAAATCTGAGGGCATCGTTGAATTCAGAATTTTGGGATTCACCTAGAAATGACTTAACTTTGGCCAGCAAGGGCCGAGCGGAAAAGTTATTTGTCGGACTTTTCGAGAAAAATAATAAAATAATTTAAATAAATTATTTCATTTTCTTTCTCACCTTAGAGTGGCGGACAGAGATGCTGTGGGGAAGCGACAAGGTAGAGATTATGAAAATCAATGAGGCTCATTAATGTATCATTAAACTCACAGCGTAATGATACTTTAATGATGCGTAACAGCGACGTTGTTCCAACGTAACGATGTGACACCACATCATTATGGGGACGCTGCGACGTGCTCCTATTTATATTTCGATGTGCTGAAAAAATATAGATTAAATAAATTGGAGGATTCTTTGGAGAACCTATGATGGATTTCCACCCCAGTGAAGAATGATGAACGCCGGTGGAACTTATCCTTCTTCGACGCCTTTCGAATATCGGAACCGAGAAGCAACACCGACGTCTTACCCCCTCTAGGACGAACTTGCAGCAAAAAACTTCAAAGAAGTAGGGTTTGTTTGATTTTAAAGTTTCTTAGTTCTTATTTCTAAACGTAGAATAGGGATTAACCCCTGAATAGGTTAATCTGTGGACTGTGCGTTCTTGTAGGAGGGTGACTAATTTGGGGTTTCTTTATCTGGGATTTAATTATCTTTGTTGTTCAAATTAAAATCCCCGGACCTCCCCCAATTTTTGAACTTTTAATGCAGAGGGCCTGAGCCGACATGAACAAGGCCTGATCCTCTCCGATGTGGGTGTTCTTCATGGAAAAACTTTTAAATTGACAAAAAGGCAGTTTTGAGACCGTCACGGTGGAGAGGATGATACCCGGGAAATGCAGGTGCAAGTGACACGAAGAACGGACCACCGGTGTGGACCCAATGGTCCTCGAAAGAATCTGCCGGCGTGCTGATGCCGATGATTGCCCACGGAGGTGGCTGCGGGTAGGAGGAGGAATGCCACAATGATGCACCGGACGAAAGGTCGCTACCAGACCGGGCCGAGGCGCAGTAGGAGAAGCCGCCAGCCGAGCCAGTGACTGGAGGTGGCATGCACAGTAGCCTAACCGTGTCAGAGGGAAGTATACGCAGCACCGACCCGCATCCTACGTGACAGGACATGGTTGCTTGACCACGGAGGAGAAGGCGCCCCACGGAGACCTGCGGGGTGATGGCGGTGCACGGACGCGGCTCCCGTTCGCGCCCAGCAAGGCGGACCGGTCTGCCTCTAACAGACCGGATGGGGCGCGAACCCCCAGCGGTCCAGACCTACACTGCGGGCCGAACCCGAGCCCAGTGGGCTAGACTACACCGGTGGGCTAGACCCACACCCATAGGGTTGGACCCCCGCCAGCAGGCCGGACCCGCTCCCTCTTCGGGCTGGGCCAGACTCGACTGGGTCATCGGGCGACCCGGCGGGATGGACCCTCAGCCAACTGGGCTGGGTCCAGCGAGGCCTATTAGGCCTTGCCCACTGGCCAGGCTAGACCAGACCAACCTTGAACCGCACCACGTAGGTTTGAGTCCGTCTTAATGAACTGGGGTATGTGGGTCCCCCGAGCCGGGTTGGTTGGGTCAATCTGACCGGGTCAGACTGGGTCCCTTCAGAACTAACCCCTTGGTTACTAAGATGCCTATATCTTGCAAACTGTATGTCCTATTAACGGACCGTTTTTGGAGTTGGGACCCTCTAGACGAGATGGATATTTTGGAACTCTCTATGGTGACTTTAGTGGAAGTTGAGATGCTATTAAGGGCCTGATGAGCAGTTCTCCCAAGCGCTCTATGTACAAAACCCTGTGACTGGATGAGACCTGACGACTGCTGACTTTTAGCCCAGTGGGAAGCACCTATGTGTGATGTTTCAGGAACATGGTGGGAATCACCTATGTGTGACTTTACAAGCCCATGGTATGCGACTATTAGGATTACATCAGTAGGCCATGATTAGTGGGAAGCACCTCTGTGTAACTTTGCGGGCCCACAGTATGTGATGAGGGGGAGTACCTAAGCATTCTAAGGTTAGTTAGAAGAACCTCTGTGTGACTTGGCAGGCCCACTGTACTCGATAGAGGAGGAGTTCTCCAGTAGTTGAGGTGTTCAATGATTTGAATGATGATGCTACTGTTACTACCTTAGAATATACTTGGTGTGAGTTGTCTTGTGTTTCGTGCTTTACTTTGAGAATTGTTGTGTGTTCTTTCCCTTTTGTTTTGGGGTCCCTACTGAGTACTGTGTTACTCACCCCTGCATGGGCTTCACCCGCACGTGTTGTGTCTGGTGCAGGCGACTGACTTTTCGATGGGGGTTCTAAGAGAGACGGGATGGATGGACGTTACGGTGGTGGACTTGGTGGCCTAGGACTAGGCGGGTCCTCAGTAGGACCTAGAAGATAGGATGTACTACTTCGGCTTCCAGTAGCTTCACTACTCTCATGATCAGGTGGGGATTACGATAGCAGGCCATCAGAGAACTTTTTTTTTTTACTTTATAGTTTTCAGTACTTTTTCTTGGGTTTGTATTCTACCCCGCTTTCTTTCAGCTATACTTGCACTCAGTTTATTCAGTGGTATATTGTTTCCCTTTTGTGAGTTGGGACTTGGTTGGGTGTGTGTTTGTGTAAAGGTATCCAGACTAATGTTTCCCACTTGTAGGTTGGCACCTTCAGTGCTAGTTGCCATCCCCTGGCCTTCGGGAGGCGGGCTTGGGGTAGTCACGACATGGGCCCTGGGGGACGGGTTATGACAAAGTGGTATTAGAGGGTGGTTGGTTCCCCCTCAAAGACTGGGAGTATGATGTTTTGTTTTGGGGAAACAATTTTAAGTGTTGTGAGTTATACTTTCAGATTCAGGGAGTCTAGTGTTGGTGCGGAGGCCGACGTATCCATACAACAAGACCTTGAATTCTCTTTTCGGCTCAATACCTGAAAACACTAGTTGCATAAGTGTATCCTTATTTTGAATAAGAGTCAACTCACCAGGTATAACCTTATAACCATGGTACATCTTGATCTATCTTAGGATGCCTCCATGTAGATGACCATCCAGGATCCCGATATGAGGTCACTGAGGACTGGCTGGAGGCTATGACGCGAGTCTTTATCTTAGTGAGGACACCGCCTAACCAGATGGCGATATTTCCGGCAAGCCTTATGCAGGGATCAGCAGGGAGATGATGTATCTTGACCATCCAGACTCATGATGAGGCGACCCTCACTTGGGTTGACTTCGAGAGGCTTTTATGGGAGGATTTTTCCCTACGACCTTGTTGTGTGCATCCAGGAGCTACTTCACCTACAGTAGAACAACATGATGGTGGCTGAGTACTTGGTGAGGTTCACAGAGCTTTCCCGCTACTCCACAGACATGGTGAAAAACCCTTTATTCAGGTATCGATCCTTCGAGTAGGGACTCAGGTGGGATATTAGGGCTTCGGTGGTGTCTCTCAGCATCCCTACCCAAGACGGGGTGTTGGAGCGAGCCCTTCTGATGGGGAGATTCTTGGTGGAGAAGGAGCCCATAACTAGAGTTTCTAGAAGACCCCAAGAGACAGAGTCTTTGACAGGTAGTAGATAGTAGACACTTGGGCCCAAGTGGGATAGGTCTTTCAGAGGCCTACCCTAGGACTCAGGGTCGGCAGTGCGAGGCTCCCAGGCCAGAGGGAGTCAGACAGGGGGCTATAATTTGCTTTTTTGCGGTGAGTAGGGGAACATGGCACATGATTGCTTGACCTGCCGTACAGATGACCAACAGATACCCGAGATGCTACCGAGACAACAGTAGTTGTTCAAGCAAGGAGGTCCCTAGGGTGGAAGATGTGGCAGGGGAGCTGGCTGAGCGGTAGGCGGTAGGCGACAGTTCTAGGTGTTATCGCAACCTCCCCCAGATGGTCCAACCCGACCTCATGGAGCAGGTGGATAGGGGCGAGCTCAGCTTCATGCAACAAAGGCTTACGACCACAACTCTCCAGAGATGATTCAAGGTATGATCTGTGTCTTCTCCACCCTAACTACAATACTTATATACACATGTTCTAGTCACTTATTCCTTTCCATGGATCTCGTTCGGAGCTCAGAGATTCCGATGGAGCCGTTGGCTCAATCCTTACGGTTAGCGACTCCTACAGGATAAGATTCAAAAATTTCACGCTGGTGTCGGTAGTGTGAGCTTTCTTTAGGAGGAAAGAGATTCAACTAGGATCTCATAGTAGCAGAGTCGGGTACTTACAATGTCATCTTGGGTATGCACTGGTTATCCACAGTTCATGCTTAGATCGACTGTTTTAGGTGTACGGTGTGGTGTGTCCGCACAGATGGGACCAGGTTTTCCTTCACCGGTGAAAAATAAAGCCTTAAATCACATGATATACTCTCTCAGAGGAGGGTGCAACTGATCACTCACCAGTTGTCTAGCCACTCCCTCGGTGCAGTGGAGGAGAGGAGTCCAAGTTTTCCTATAGTGGTGGACGAGTACGAGGATGTTTTTCCTGATAAGGTTCCAGGGTTACCTCCCTGTATAGAGGTAGACTTCTATATCGACCTATACCCTAGGAAAACACATATATCCACATCATCATATCGAATGGATCCTGTATCTCTTCGCGAGCTGAGGGTACAGTTGGAGGACTTTCAGGATAAGGGGTTTGTAAGACCCAGCATTTCACCATGGGTAGCCCCGATGCTTTTTTCCAAGAAGGCAGATTGGAGTTTGAGGTTGTGTGTGGACTTACGACGCCTAAAACAGGAAACCATTAAGAATGATTACCCACTACCAAAGGGTCTATTGGAACCTCAATCAGTTAAAGGGGGTATCCTTTCGTGTGGATGGAAATGTGCCTGTGGGATTTTAAGTATTTGAGACAACGATGATGATTGGAGTTCCTCCAAGACTATGAATTTGAGATAGTCTATACTCCTAAAAAGGGGCACATGGTGGAAGACACACTCAACAGGATGTCTGGTTTACAGCTTCTGGGTGAGGTGATGAAGCATCTAGCCACAATGATGATATCCTTCGTAGATAGTGATAGAACTGCTTATTTCCAGTCTAATACTGCCACTCCCCCACTCCCTCAGTGAGTTCGGGAGGCACAACTTGGGTTGGTTGACTGCGAGTCCCGATGTGATCAGATATCCCCAGGACAGGCTTCTAATGGATTTTATATAGGTGGGGAGTACATCATCCCTTTTCAGAGGATGCGCCATGGTACCGGTGAAGTTACAAGAGGAGGTGTTGAGGGAATCCCATACATCCCCTTTGGTGATACATCCTAGTGTGGCGAATATGTACTAGTACATCCGACGTCAGTACTGGTTATCAGGGATGAAGGAAGCGGTGGTAGAGTTCATTTCATGATGCCTCACTTGCTTGAAAGTTAAATATTAGCATTAGATTCTAGAAATTTTGAGCACAAATTTTACCCCCATATAGATGGCTAGGTGAAGTGGACCATACAGACCTTGGAGGACATTATTAATGCTTGTGTCCTAGTTTTTGGTTAAGTTGGGAGGACAACCTACCACTGGTGGAGTTTGCGTACAATAATAGCTATCACTCCACCATTGGCATGACACCATTTGAGGCCATGTATGGGCTACAACTAAGAGGGTTAGAATCATCCAGGAGTGGATGAGGACTGCACAGAGCAGAAAAAATTCTTATGCTGATAGGAGATGGAGACCCATGTATTTTGAGGAGGGAGACCATGTTTTCCTACAGGTCTCACCCCGACAGGGATTGCAGAGTTTTGGCTGAAGCGGAAATCTATCTCCGAGGTTCATCGGGCCTTTTCAGTTTCTGAGTGGAGTTGGCAAGGTGGCATACCTCCTAGCTCTTCCCCCATAGATTCACTGGTTGCATGATGTTTTCCATGTGTCACAGTTGAGGAGGTACGTGCATGATACATCACACGTTATTGACTGTGGAGATATGGGGATTGTCGATGGGGTAACGTTTTCAGAGTTCCCCATGGAGATAGAGGATCCAAAGGAGTGGGTCCTTCATGGACGGTTGATTCCTCTGGTGCGCATTCAGTGGCATCACAGGAATATCCAGAAGAGCACAAGGGAGCAGGAGGCTAAGATTCATGCTCAGTACCCCCTTTTGTTTGTTTTTCCTTTGTTTTGGATTTTGGGGACGTAAATCCCCAAGGTTGGGAGAATGTAATGTCAAAAAATTTACGCATATTTTTATTATTATATGGAATTATTTCGAGACCTTGAAATTTGGCGAAATGTAATTATGAGGCCCAGAGTACCTGGAATAATCCATTGAAAAATGTTAATCTTTAAATAGCGTACGTGAGCATTTTTCCTAAAAAAGTGGAATAACTCTTAAACGGGTGCCCGGATCAGAAATCTGAAGGCACCGTTCCATTTAGGATGGCGGGTTTACCCTAGGTGCGACTTAAATTTATTCGACACATGCCTCTAGTGAGAAAACCAAAAAATGGAATAACCGTAAATAAAATAATTAAATAAAATTATTTTATTTTTCAAATGCTTATGACTCAATAACATTGACTTGAATAAAAAATCTGAGATCACCTCTGAACTCTTGAGGGTATGCTTTCCTTAGGCAGACCCTAACATTGGCCGACGTAGGCCAGCAGTGGAAGTTAGTTTTTGGCTGTAAGTAAAATAATTAAGTAAACATTATTTTATTGTTAAATCCTTTTATATATAAATAGTAACTAGGATTGAAAATCTAATAGTACCATTGGATTTGTGGGGGCATGTTTCCCTTAGGCGGAGCCTAACATCGACTGGCGCGGGTCCAGGGTGACTGCTAATAATTTTTAAACATTTTTTAAGGTACGTTCAGTAAACGTGCAAGAGGGATTTTCTATCTTTTGAACCATCACTCGGATCAAAAATCTGAGGGCACTATTGAATTCAGAACGCTATTATTTTCTTATAAATGACTTAAATTCGGCAATCAAGGACCGAGCAGAAAAGTTATTTTTTAGACTTTTCAAGAAAATTAATAAAATAATTTAAATAAATTTTTTTATTTTCTTTATCACCATGGAGTGGAGGACGACGACGCAATGGGGAAATGAAAAGGTAGAGACGATACACATCAATGAGGCTCATTAATGGCTCGTTAAACTCGCAGTATAACTACACTTTAATGACGCGTAACAGTGATGCTAGTCCAACGTAACAACGCGACGCCACATCATTATGGGGATGCTGTGAAACACTCCTATTTATATTTTGACGTGTTGGAAAAATATGGATTAAAGAAATTGGAGGATTCTCTAGAGAACCTCTAACAGATTTCCACCCCAGTGAAGAATGAAGAATGCTGGTGGAACTTCTCCTTTTTCGATGCCTTTCGAATATCGGAACCGAGAAGCGACACCAATGTCTTAACCCCTTGAGGAAGAACATGTGTAAACAAACTTCAAATAATTAGGGTTTGTTTTATTTTAAAGTTTCCCCATTCTTATTTATAAACGATGAACGTAGATTAACCCCCAAATAGGTTAATCCGCGGACCTTGCATTCTTCCGGGAGGGTGACTTATTTGGGGTTTATTTATCTAGGATTTAATTATCTTTGTTGTTCAAATTAAAATCCCTAGACCTCGTATGATTTGTAAACTTCTAATGCGGAGGGCCCAGGATGACATGAACAAGGACCGAGACCCTCCGCAATGGGTGTTCTTCATGGAAAAACTTTCGAATCGACGGAAAGGCAGTTTTGAGGCCATCGCGGTGGAGGGGATGATCCCCTGGAAACACAGGTGCGAGCGGTACGAAGAACGGACCACTGGTGTAGTCCTGGTGGTCCTCAGAAGAATTCACTGGTGGTGGCCATGGGTGGGAGGCGGCGCACCATGAAGGTGCACCAGATGAAAGGTCATGGCCGGATCGGGCCACAACGCAGTAGGAGAAGCCACTTGCCGAGCTGACGGTTAAAGGTGGCAGACGCAGTCGCCTGATCGCGTCGGAGGGCAGCGGATGCGGCACCGAGCCACGTCCTGCACGATAGGCCAAAGTAGCTTGACCGTGGCAGAGGAGGTGCCCCGCGGTGACCCACAGGGCGCTGGTGGGGCACAAATGCGGATTTCGGCCACATCTAGCGAGGAGGACTGGTCCGCCTCTTGCGGACCAGACAGGGCGTGAACCCCTAGCAGGTCGGACCCACACTATGAGATGGGAGTGGGCCGAACCCAAGCCCAGTGGGATGGACTACACCGGTATGACGAACCCGTACCCAATGGTCTAGACTCACTCCCTCTTCGGGCCGAGCCAAACTAGACCGGGTCGCCAGGCTAGACCCTCGGTCAACCAGGCCGGGTCCAGTGAGGCCTATTGTGCCTGGCCAACTGGCCAGGATGGACCAGATCGACCTCGACCCGCACCATGTAGGGTCGAGTCCATTTTAATGAACCATGGTATGTGGGACCCCCAGGTCGGGTTGGTCGGGTCGGTCAGACCGGGTCGGACCAGGTCCCTTCGTAACAGATCCCCTGGTTACTAAAACACCTGTATCTTGAAAACCGTACGTACAATTGATGAAACTTTTACGGCGTTGGGACCCTCTCAACGAGGTGAATCTTTTGGAACTATCCATGGAGACTTTTGTGGAAGTTGAGATGAGATGAAGGGCTTGAGGAGCGTTTCTACCAAGTGCACTACGAACAGAACCCTACGACTGGCTGAGACCTGAGGACTGTTGACTTTTGGACTAGTGGGAAGAACCTCTGTGTGACTTTGCAGGCCCATGGTGAGAAGCACCTATGTGTGACTTTGCAGGTCCATATTACTCCATGAGTAGGAGTACCTCGGTAGGCCATGATTAGTGAGAATCACCTATGTGTGACTTTGCAGGCCCATGATACGTGATGAGGAGGAATACTTAAGCAGTCTAAGGTTAGTGGGAAGCACCTCTGTGTTACTTGGCAGACCCACTGTACTTGATAGAGGAGGAGTTCTCCAGGAGCTGAGGTGTTCGACGATGTGATTGATTATGCTACTGTTAATACCCTAGAATATACCTGGTGTGAGCTGTCTTGTGTTTCGTTCTTTACTTTGAGGAATTGCTGTGTGTTTTTTCCATTTTGTTTTGGGGTCCCTACCGAGTATTGTGTTACTCAACCCTACAAGGGCTTCACCTACACATGTTTTGTCTGGTGCAGAGAACCGACGTTTTAATGGAGGTTCTCATAGAGACAGGATAGATAGACATTACAACGGTGGACTTGGTGGCCTATGACTAGGCACGACCCAGTAGGACTAAGCGGATAGGACGTACTACTTAAGCTTTCAGTAGATTCAATACTCTCACGATCAGTGGAGCTTACTGCAGTGGGACATCATATCACTTTTTTTACTTTACAGTTTTCAGTACTTTTTCTTGGGTTTGTATTCTAGACCTCTTTCTTTCAGTTGTATTTGCACTCTGTTTATTCAGTGGAATGTTGTTTACCTTTTGTGAGTTTGGACTTGGTTGGGTGTGTGTGTGCATAAAGGTATCCAGGACAGTGCCTCCCACTTTCAAGTTTATGCCTTCGGCGCTAGTCTCCAGCCCCTGGCCTTCGGGAGGTAGGCTTGGGGTAGTCATGAGACGAGCCCCAGGGGACGAGTTGTGACACAAATAATAGGATAATACATAATAAATATGGAAAGGTAAATAACTGAAACACAAGAAATTTAATAAATAATATGAGAATGAAATGAATCCATAGAAAATTTCAAAGTAATAATCTCATGGATAATAATAATATTAACTAAATTCTCAATAGAGTAAATTATTAATTATTGGATTCCATGTTTCCTTGGTACATGGTACCTTTACCGTCTAGACCTTTCACAAGATAGTTTATCATATCAGGTAGAAATCCATCTGATTTGGCCAAATTATTCATCTCACTATACTACCAATTCATCAAGGGTCTTATTTTAAATGGTCCCCAACCCATGTCGTACCATTCTAAAGCATTCTTCATATATCGAATAATCAATTTAAAAGAAGATTTTAAGTTAGAGTGTCCCATACCACATTTTAACATTTTAATAACATAAATAAAATGATATTTATGATATCATATATCAAAGGGTAGTATACATACACCACACACAATAAATAAGTAGTGTATAAGGCATGTTTCCCACATAAATAAAAGCGAGACAAAAATACCTTACCGTGTGTTTCCTTTTGGGTGAACATCTTTTAAACTCATGTATAATGGTTTTAAGAATCTTATTATCTTATAAAATAACCATAATAATATTTAAAATATCATATATTTACATCTTATGATATCTTATTACCCATTTTTTAACAATCTTCCATCATTTTCACTATTTTGGGTGTTAATTGCCTATTTTTTCGAGTATGTTTTGACTTGTTACTTGTTGTTACTATTAATTAGATAATGATTTAATTATCTAAAGAATGTAAAACATAATTTAAATATAATATGTGTTCATTATATATGTATTTATAATAATACATAAAATTTGGAGATAGGAAATGAAATTCACCATTCATGGAGATGGTAGGCCGTACGTATGCATGAATGCGACATCCATTTCTTTGTCATATTAAAAGAATGAAAATTAAATGATATATATGTATATTATAATGAAAATATTATATTTATTTCACATATATTTCACACATGTTTAATAAAATCATCCCTAATACATTCAATGTATAGCGTGAATGAATCACATCACTTTGAGGAGGCGGTCGTCCAAACGTCCACAAATGATGTTATCGTATCCCTAAAACATGGAACGCAAGAAGGTATGCGTTATATAAGAATTAAAGAATTATAAATAAATTTTAAATATCATATAAAACATATATAAACTATAAATCCATCATTATTTCAAACCTTTAAAGGTGGAAAATGGAAGAATGAATGACATCGGTTCGTGAGGCGGTAGTCTACCGTACACACAAACGATGATTCCATATTCCATTTGATGGTAGTGTGTGTGAGTGTTGGTAAAAACCATAATATAGAAAAATATTATTATATTTAGGATACTGAGGTTATTATATAAACATTAAATAAAAATAATTGAAGTGGTTTTAGGAAGAAATAAAACAAAAATGTTCATTGATGAATGTTACCTCTTCTTCGGGTATCTCTTTTTGATTTGCATAAAAGGACTTATTTGGTTAGATTTATGCAAAAATTAAGTCTTATATGATGAATATAGGGAATTTGGGAGCTTATTTGGGTTGGGTTTTTTAATCTATAAGGCTCAATGATGTGTAAAGAAGTGAGGGAAGATGTGCCCTTTTATAATTGAGGTAAGGGGCACTTTTGGTAACTCTCAAAATATTAAATTAATATAAATTAATTTTTAAATAAAAATAGATCCAAAGTGAGTTATTTAAAATTTTATATGTGGGTGGGTATAAATCCTATCAACCAATAATTTTTATACAAGTTTTGGTCACATTCAAACCTCTATCTTTTGGATTTAACATTTAGTTAAACCCTTTAACTCTTACCACGAAAACTTAGTTTTTTACTCTTTAAGGGATAATATAGCAATTATAATATTACAAAAGAACCATAAATGAGTAATGGATGTAATTTTTAACCTTATCCCAATAATTTGGACAAATTTTATATTTTTATTAATTTTATACCATTTAATAAAATATTATTTATTTTCAAATATCATTAATGTCAATTTTGACACTATTCATATCTTAAATTTTAGAAAAATATCAATACACAAGATAACTTATAAAAAACCTTTGATAAATACCTAATATTTCCATGTAATCTATGAAATTCATGGAGGGCATTAATTATATCGAATTATATTTATTTTAATATTGTTAAAAACAATTATTTGATATGTTCATTAATTAAACAACAACATCATCATTGTGCAAGCCTTTAATTTAATTATTTATTCCCTAATAATTAAAAATAAATTATCATGAGGAATATAAACATTTTATATTTCTATTTAATATTTATATTCTAACAGATCGCCTATATTACCCCATATTAAAAATATTTAACCTGTTAAAAACAAAAGTATGAAAAAATTGACTTTTCTTTGAATAAAATATTATAAATGGATTAAAGTAATACATGTGGCTCAAAGATCTCATAAAATCATCCCAAGGATGATTTTGGTACACAATAAATCATATAATGAAATTAGGACAAGTATTAGGATACTTTTATAATATTATTTTTACCCTTAATTACCCGATTTACCCTTAACCATCTTAATAAAAATTATCAAAGTTTATTATTCATATTTTGTCCAAAAATAAAAGGGACCTAATTACTAAATTTTTACCTCATTATTCCAAATATGAAATCCATTTTTCAAAATTCAAAACAAAAAATTGTATAAAATTAATTTAAAATTAAACTCGTTGGTGGAACGAGAAAATAATTTTTTTAAGTGAAAATGTTCAAAAGATTGAAATGTTTTTATATCCTTATTAAATGTGAAATTGATTCCAATGACATAAATTAAATTAAATGATAAAAAATTTATCTAATTATACTTTAAAACTAATTAATAATATAATTTAATAGTATAAATTATTTAGATAAAAAAAACTATTTTCAATTAAAATACAATATTTTATTACTATTCATAAAAACATGTTACTTATCAAAAAAATACAAAAAGTTCAACCAAAGTAAATTTTTATATTCAAATTTAAAAAAGAAGTTTATTTTTTCAAATAAAATATATAAAATTTTCAAAAATTATATTCAAAATAGGTTCTTTATTAAAATACGGTAAAACTGCCTTTATTAAAATATAGGTTTTTATGCGTAAAATTTGATTTGTTCTTATCTCATGCCTATTAAATATATTGGATGAATGTAAGAAATATTTTATTGAATATATAATATATATATTACATTAATATAATTCAATAATTGTATTTAATTTAATTTATTAGGATAAAATGACTTTGTGAGGATAAAAATAGTTTTTTTATTAAATCATCCCTTTTATTTTCATTTAGTTTCTATATTTATTTATAATTAACTGATAACCAATGAATTACACTATATATTTTCACAATTTATTTAATCATATTCATAACTTCTAATTTAATGGCTAGGTTATATCTTATTAAATAATAATATTTTAATAATATATTATTGTTTAGTAAAACTCAGTCTTGCGTGTAATGAAAACTATCGAACAAAGTCATTCTTTCATGTAATAAAAGATAACTTAGTGTTGTGTGTATTACAAGATATTTAACAGATTTATTTAAAATATTAAATATTTCATAAAGTATCAGGATTTTATATTCCTTTCGACACTTAGTGTTGTGTGTCATACACATTATTAGATACAATGTTCTTACATTAAAATTTCGAGGTGTTACACTGGTTGATATTAAGATACTTACAATGTAGCAACTCATGGGCCAACTCAAATCCATGTGGGGGCACTATCAGATCAAGAATGATGCTAATGGAATGAGAAGCCACCTGCTCCCACCCAAGGAGGATTGGCTTGCATGCTAGAATATGGGATAACATGGAAATGGACTATTTTATGTTGAGAGAGGAAAAAAAACCATAATGGGAAAGACATTGTGACATCAATAGGTGGTAAGGACATGAGTAAGGTCAATTGATTCAATTGAAACAATTTTGTGCAATAAAAAAAGTGTACAACAAACCATGACATGAACTAATAGAATCCATGAACTTATTGTGGGTAGAAGATGGAGAAAATATACTTTTATTGGTTGAACACTCTGAGATTATCCTAGTACTTATGGATGCACTGAAAATAGTTTTCCTCAATGAGAAGAATGTATTCTGAATGGATGATGAAAACAATATTTGTTACCTTGACGTTGGTTCCAGTATCCATATGAATGGAACCAAGAATATGTTTACATCACTGTATGATTTGGTAAAAGGAATTATAAAATTACGAGAGGGAACCACATTAGAGATTTATAGAAAAGATTATGTTATGTTTCAGTGAAAAAATGCGGAGCACATGGTGTAAATGAGGTATATTTTATCTGTTGACTCCATAGAAACATTGTTACTTTGAGCTATCTCGACAAGAGTGGTTGCAAGGTTATCATCGAAGATGAGAAAATATCTATCTATGGTCCAAAGGAAAATAAGTTTCATGTGACACGAGATGCCATGTTTCAAGAGGAGTGTTAATGGGATTGGTATTTGATTTTTATAGATATATTTGATGGAATCAACACCTTCATTATGGATCCCACCACTAATCACATAGATGGATCATCAGTAAATGAATTTCATGCATCTATGATAATTTTTGTAGGATTGGTGGGACTGAAGGGGTTTTCTCTAAAAATGATTTCAAAACTTTGTGATGCTACACATGACAACATCAATTGTGTGATACCACCCACTAGAATGACACATGATTATAGAAATGTCTTCTAAAATACAATTAGTATCAAATGTTTATTGAATAATAGAAAAACATGACACCGATCATAATAACATTTGTTTCATTGTTATCAAGGAACCTGAAGGCATCGAGCTATCAATGACAGATGGCATAACATGAAAATATACCAAGTTCCATGATTAAGGGGGGTAATTACTATCCATAATCATGAAAAACTCCCAAAATACCACTACATTAAATACCACACATATACCCAACTCCATTACACAATAACCATTATCACATATTCTACCTCAATACTACTACTCCAAGCACCCTCATCTCCCCCACCTCTGATTTTTTTATTTTATGTTAGTTTATTTTATTTTCTTTAAATAGGTGTACATGGGAATGTATTTTTCTTTAGACCACATGGTAATATAATTTCCTTTTTTTCCTTGTGTTGATGTATTATACTGTGTTTTGGAATCTATATTGATTCTAAACCAACATTTGGTATCAAAGTGATGATAATGTTCTTATTGTGATGATGAAGTATAGATAAAATGATTCTTAAAAATACTCACCTACACCAGATACCTGTAATTATGGTAGCATCAGAAGTGACAATGATAGATAAAATTCTAATTTGTGGTGGGTGGTGAAGGATATAGGATACATAATGGTATACCCCATATTAAAATTCACAAACTATGATGATTGGGATCTCCTAATGAGGGTCAATATATAAGCGCAAGGACTCTGAGAAGAGATCAACCCCATGCATTCTAATTATTGGGATGATAAAATGCCATTTTTGGTCATTCTTTGAGCCGTGCCATCCAATATTCTAGAAAACAATTTCATAAATGATATGACCAAGAAGGCATGGCATATCTTGAAGACCATGTGGATGGGTGTTGAGTGCGTGTTCATGGAAAAAGAAAAAAAAAATTCATTCAAAGTTTGAATCCATCCTGTTTAAACAAGGATAGTAAATTGATGAGTTCTCTATGTGTCTCACTAGTCTCATTAACAATTTGAAAATCATAGGAGAAAAGATTGATGACGTGAATGTAGTTAAAAAATTGCTTTTCATTATTCCTCCCATGTATATGCAAGTTTCTATTTCCATTGATATTTTGGTTGATCTCAAGACACTTACCGTGGAGGAACTGATGGGTAGAATCAAAGCTTTTGAGGAGTTATATGAGCTCGAAAATGATGCTGATGACATGGGTAGGGTTTTGGAGAGGGAGTGCGCTAATTTTAAAATAAAAATAAAAAATAGTATGACCAGAATTTAAAAATATGTTTAATTATTTCAAATTAAATTAATTATAAGAATAAAATTTAATATAAAAATAATAATAATTATTTTATTTATATTTTATAATATCATTATTTTTTTAATTGAAATAATGAGTTATATAGGTTAGAAATTATCAATTTAAAAGCAACCCTAATATTATTCATGTTAGATTTCTCAAACCAATTACAACTTGAACTCTTTTATACCTTATCCAAAGCTATTTAATCCATGTTGCATGGGGTTGGATTATCAATAATTCAAAATTAGAACCTCTAAATCCACTCACATTTTACATAATTTATAAAAGATAAAAACTATATTAAAAAATCATTAAATACTAAACACATTTATTAATTTTTACCTATAAATCATAAAAAACATAATATTTATATCATTTTAATTAAATTAATGATTTTAGTTTTTTTATTAGACGTTTAATTTATAAAAAATTATAAAAAAATTATTGTAAAGTGAATATATGGTGGAGCAGGATACAAAAAATATGGTTGGTCAAACTTATTTTGGGGAATATAGGATACAAAAAAATTGTTTTTAACTATAGTAAAAATGTTAAAACCTATATCTATTTTCCTCATCATGTCTTTCAATCTTACAAACTCCTCTCCTATTTTACAATGATTACCCTTGACTCCCCAATCCCTCATAGGCTCCCCAACACTCTCTCCCCCCATATATTCCTTCCCATAGATGGTATAAATATCTTAATGTCTCATATTTCCTCTCCCCCCCTTTGAAAAATCTTCCATAGTATATCTCTAATGGAACATCATGTGATGTACCTGATACGATTCACTCATAAGTAACTGAATTGGAGTTCCACGTGACCTCAAGTGCACCTCCCCATACACTATTGGATACTGAATAACAACAAAGGTCTAATGGTGGTACAATGGAGATAATATACCCTATGGGTCAATACTATGGATGAATAAATAAAAATAACTGCAAGTGGATAATAATATATAGACAACCCGAAAATTACCAAATAAAACCAACCATGCAAGAAGGTATGATGCGATGTGTTAAAGAAGTTAATGAATGAAGCAATTGATACACATACAACAGGTTTTGGAAAAAAATAAATAAACGAACAAGACAACCCAAATTCTATAGGTAGTCTGAGTACATGCTTGGTCCATAGCTCCTATGCCAAGTCCCAACCCAAGAATAGTGGAAACAAAGAGGAACCATCCAAATTCCTATACTAAACCCATGATATCTTCTAAAGAACCAAGTTGTTTAAAATCTAGTAGGCCATCACCAAAAACGTCAAATTCCTTTACATTTCATGATTATAAAACATAATGGCGTGAAATATATGAATAATAAAGCAGTAAAATGGAGATGGATCAAGTAATACTACCTAATTTGGAATAATCCATATGTCTCTGATCATGTGACCCAATAAGGGGTTATAGGACCCCTGAAATATATCCTAGGAATACAAGAACAAGTAATAAAATTTAATCCAGGGAGTGGTTCTTATCATTATTACACAACCAAACTATATGAATCCAAGGAAAACTATAAGTCATTTTAGGTGTAGAATATGCGATCCAACCCATGGTGATCAAGAAACAGTTTATATCTTGGGATTAGATTTAGAGGGATGAACCCATGAAATTACATTTTATAAAGGGGCTCTAACCAAACCCAAGGTGAAAGCCCTTGGTAATTTTAGGAAGGGGATTGATTGATATCCAAGGAGGTAATTCGAGGGATTCTATGTCTAAGGAAATTAAGCCAAATCTGGGAACTTATCTTAGGAATTCTAATGTTTTTGAAGTTTCTAGGTGAATCCATGATTCCAAGACAAGGTATTCATGAATATAATACATTTACTAGATCTAAGGTGGAAAAATCCATATAATTCACATCAAAGAATCTCTTGGAATTACTACTACAAAACTGGCCTTTAACAATGCTAGAATAGGCCTTTATTAGCACTAGAAAAAGTGTTGACTACATTAGTGTAATTAAAAGTCGATGGATTTTATTAGTGCTAAAAAGGCATTGATAAAGGGTAGATTTATCAGTGTAAATAAAAGCACTAATAAATCACAATTTTATTAGCACTTTTGAAAGTACTGATAAAATATCCCATTTATCAGCGCTTTTATTTAGCACTGATAAATATACGCTTTATCATCACTTTAAAAGAACTAATAAAAGTCTGATTTATTTATGTTTTTATATATACTGATTAAAGTATTATTTATCAGTACTTTTAAAAGCACTGATAAAGATAGACTTTATTAGTGCCTGTATAAGAACCGATAAAGGAGTCCTTTATGATCACTTTGTAAAGAGCTGAATAAGGGTAGCTTTAAAAGCACCTTTAAAAGTAATGATAAATCATAATTTTATTAGTACATTTATTAGTAATAATAAAGGTGAAAACTACAGTTTGATGCTGTAGCACATTGCATCACCAAAAACAGGTGTAGTGTACTACAATAACACACTGCATCAGCAAAAACAACAAAAAATTACCCAAATAAGATACAAATACCGAATTTAAATGAAATAAAATTTCTAACAAAACTACAAGAAAAAAACACTATTATAGAGTATTTACCTTGTTTTTACTGAAATGAATGTAAATTTTGAATAAAAAGTCTCACTTGGAGTCATACTGGTCACACTGTGAGTCTAATTGAGGTGTGACTGATTCTTACACATCACAAATGACTTATGGATTATTTTCCTAAAGTACCAAAATAATCATAATGCATTTTCTTAGTTTTGAATATGTCTGTTGTTTTTTTATTAAAATTAATGTCAGTTTTGAATAAAAAAACTCAATTGGAGTCATACTAGTCACACCATGCATCGGATTGAGGTTTGGATGATCCCTACATGTCACAAGTGATGTATGGATCATTGTACTAAAGTAAAAAAAACAACCCCAATGAGTTTTCTTAGTTTTTAGTATGCAAGTTGTTGTTTTTTCACTAAAATTAATGTCAATTTTGAATAAAAAGACACACTTGGAGTCATACAGGTCACACCGTGCATCGTATTGAGGCGCGACTGAATGATACATGTCCCAAATTAATCATGGATCATTTTCTTAAATCATAAAAATAATCATAATTCATTTCCTCAGTTTTGAGTATGCCGCATGTGTTTTTTACTAAAATGTCATTTTTAACAGGAAACACGCACTTTGAGCCATACAAGTGACATAATGTGTGGGTTTGACATGATAATGATTAATACATGTCACAAATGAATTATGAATCATTTTCCAAAATTATTAATAAAATCCAAGTGTGTTTTCTCAGTTTTCTGTGAGTGATATTTTTTGGTATTAAAACATCAATTTTAAACTAATAACGGACACTTGGAGTCATATCGATCACATCGTCTATTATATTGAGGTGATGCTGAATGATACATATAAAAATTGAATCATGGATCATTTTTCTAATGCATCAAAACAATCAGAATGTGTTTCCTTGGTTTTGAGTATGCCATATGTGTTTTTTACTAAAATGCCATTTTAAATTGGAAACACACACTTTGAGACATACATGTATCATTGTGCGTGAGTTTGAAATGATACTGATTCATACACATTAAAAATGAATTATGAATTGTTTTCCCAAATTATCAAGAAATCCAAGCATGTTTTCTTGGTTTTCAGTGAGTGACGGGTTTTTGTATTAAAATGTCAATTTTAAACTGATAACAGACACTTGGAGTCATACTGGTCACACCATGCATCAGATTAAGGTACAGATGATCCCTACATGTCACAAATTACGTATGGATCATTGTTATAAAGTACCAAAACAATTAGAATGTGTTTTCTTTATTTTGAGTATGCCACGTGTGTTTTTTTTACTAAAATGTCATTTTAAATTGGAAAGACGCACAATGGCTCTTATCTCAAGTGACAAGTGTTGTGTGCATTTTTAAACAATTTTCTCAAAAAATCATGGTATGATCCTTAGTTTACCTCATTGCCCAAAAAAATTATTTTTTTCAAGCAAACTCTTCTTATCCTCCTCCACCTCAGTCTCCACCTCGGTCTTTGCCTCTACCTCCTCCTCCACATCGGTCTCTGACTCTGACTCTGCCTCTGACTTCTCCTCCACCTCCGCCTATGCCTCTGTTTTCATGTTTTTCCAATAATTTTATTGTTTTTAGGTCATTGATTATAAACAAATTTATTTCATCTCTTACTATTCTCCTTGATAAAGATATCAAAAATAATATATAAGCATTATAACACTAATGCTTCACACCCCAAATATCTTTTGAAGGTCAAAACTCATACTAGATCACAAACATAGTA
This sequence comes from Viscum album, assembly GCA_963277665.1. Lineage (NCBI taxonomy): Eukaryota > Viridiplantae > Streptophyta > Magnoliopsida > Santalales > Viscaceae > Viscum > Viscum album. The sequence goes on along the minus strand of OY728136.1, from coordinate 509,386,146 downwards.
GGTAATCACCTAAATTTTTTATTAGTATACATTCTGAAAAAAAGTAAGCTTCCCACTCATCTCTAAAAAAATTGATTTCTTATTTTGAGTAACTCTTTTGTTGGAAATATTGATAGTACTAAGAAAATGTAGACAATCAAATGATAATGAAATATATTTAACGAAATTGTAATTAGCTTCAGAAATTACATGTTGGGGGATGATGGTCATTTCATGTTTTATGATTTATCTCATAAATTTACAAATAAAATATCCAAAATCTATTTCATTATCTTGTTTCGAACAATATAGAAACATCAACCAAAATATGTAAATTGTTTTGAATTTTTTTGATAGTTTAATATTTCAGTATATACCTTAATTTTTTTCCAGTTATAGTAATCCACATGATTTATCTTTTCATTCATAAACTTCATGCCATGATCTAGCCTATATTTAGTGACCTTCTTATCATTAAAAAATTCCCATTAAAACAGAAACTAAACATATAATTCAAATTTTATCTATAAAATGTTTATTTAAATGTATTACATATTCTCAATACACATCATGTGTGGTCAGTTGGTTGGAAATACATGCGTTGAATCCAAAAAATAAATATCTAGGGTGTCTATGTTGACTGATATCAGCATCCAATGCTTCCTAAAAAAATAAAAACAATTAAGTAATTAAAAAATTAAAAATATATTGTATGTGATTAGTTTTTAGAGTTTTACCTTTGCATTGTATGTATCAAAAAGATTCTGTCATCTGATGATTTTAAATTAAATGCTTTGAGTAACTAATATTTTTTTATTCTCTATTTCTTACTTATTCAAATTAATTTCTTGTATAGAAATGATACAGAGATTAATGAATCTAAATAATTCTTCGCACGATATTCCCTTTATATAATTGTAATATAAACACCTGTACAAAATATGAATAGTTATTAACTTTAATAAACATATTTATCTCCAAAATCCATATTTTTATTTTTCTAATGACACTTTTAAAGGGTAAGTGTGAACCAAAACAACTCCAAAACGGTTACAAGTTCAACCACCGCAAGACCCCCCCCCCCCCCACACACCAAATTCAAATTTCAGATTCGAATTTCAACAAAACGATTTTAAAACTTCCAAAATTAAAAATTTAAATGGATCAACACCATCATACTCAGACCACCATCCAACCCACATTAATAAACATATTTAGCTCACTATTTGGATAGGCATATTATTAAAATGTACCTTATGTATGTATTGACAACTGAGATGTCCATCCATTAATGCTTGAGAATCTCAATTAGAGTCTTGATACCAATTACGTATATAAAGGAAAATCTATATATGTCTTCTTTATATTTAATGTATGACATAGTTTTATCTTTAAATGTGGTCTCTGTATAAAGTTGTAATGATAATAAATATTGTTTTGGAGATGGATGGTAGAAGGTACTCTTAGAAGGACGTTTTTTTTCTTGGTCAATTCACTATATTTTCTTGATTCAACCTTTTGTTTCTCTACTGCTTTATTCATATGTAATATCATACCTCAGTTTAGACATTTTATCATCAACTATTACATGTTTTTCATATGATTTTTTTTAAATACATACCTCATGTATCTTTATAATATTAGATGTCCAGGTTATGAAATCTCCAATATCATCTTCGACCGTTGTAATATTCGGACCATCAAGTGGAATATGAAACCCAATAATCAGCTCATAAGCTACCTTAATCCCTACACTCATGTGATTTTTTGGGAGGGGTTGATTGTGTATCTAGTCTCTGAGGATATTATACATTTTACCCATCAAAAAACGTTGGTATATGGGCGTTGATAAATAAAAATCATATGCAAATGTACCATGTAGAATTTTAGTAATATAAAGTTATTGATAGTTGTTTGATTCACATTTAAGAGATGTATTAATGAAAAAATTTATTACCTCAGGTAAGGTATATTGTTGGATGGAATGAATAGCCTAAAATCTATTGGGATCATTTCGTTCATGTGCGAATATTTCCTCCACCACCGGTTCGCTTTGGTCCTTTATTACACATTGGTCTAACAAACTAGATCGCAAAATAATATCTTGCAGTGAGTATATTTGTGCCTAAATTAATCTCACCATATTATATATTCTTCATGTGGTTTTATATTCTCGAAATATGTTCGAGGAGAGACTCTGAAAAATAATCCTCTAATACGACCATATTGTTCATGCCACTTTAAAGCTACTGAAAGTCGCTTTTCTTCTGGTACGGTCGTTTCCTATTCTTATTTCTAAACCACATAAAAAATGTGAACATATTTATTTTTATGTAATATTGTTATAAATAAAAATGAATTACAATTATACCATACTTAAACATGCTTCCCATATTTATTTTGTATTTTAATCAACTAATATACCATCCTTATTTACACGATCCTCCTTCCATAACACATGACGTGGGATGGAAGTGGATTCAGATTTTGATTCATCAATCTTCATATAAAAAAGAACATATATTATTTAATATCACATAATTAAACTTTTATTGTTGATTTAAAATACAAACCAATTTATTCTCTAATGAAGCGTACCCCATCCTTCCTTTGTGATAGGGATACACTGGTTTTGATGCACATTCTTTATTTTCAGCACTATTTTTCTATTTCATAAATTAACAATTTTGAATCAATTTGGATAAAATAAATAATGTCAAATAACATATTATTGACTGCAATGCACCTAAAATGATTTCTCATTATGACGATTACAGAAAGCAATCCATGTCTCTTACTTTATAATGTTTACATAACTAAGTGGTGGGTGGGGCTTTATTTTTCCCTCAACATACCTAATATGTAACTTCTTAGGAAGAGTCTGAAAGCCTATATGGGATTTTCCAGTGGCCATTAAGACAAATTTCTTACAATAATATTATAAAATAAATGAATTATACAAGGAATAATAAAAACTAAATCAGCGTTTTGTTATATAATTTTCTATTAAAATAGAGAAAGTATATTGTAACATTACCATTATATCTTTCCAAAGGATTTACTTCATTACAAGTTAGATGTAATACCATGAGTGAATATCAATTGGCACATTCATCCTCGTTGTGACCCCAAGATAAATAATGAATTTTTACTTGTTAATGGTCAATAGGTTGGACTCATTGATTTCAACCAACCTCAAATTTTATACCCTGACTTCTTGACTTGATAATTTTATTCAAAACTGTGATGATGTGTTGTTCTTGTTTTTTTAATTTTCTTCATCAACATGTTGTTGATCCCCTAATAATTCTGCAGTTTCATCATCAACAGTCTATTATTGCTCAAGATTGGCAACATCATTATGTTGAGAAGATATTGTCGGTACGAGTAGTCAAACATTTAATTTGTCCTGAATAACAACAATTTATTACACTTCATGCATAAAAGTACACAATTGCATCCATATTTCAAAAAAATTGTTACTATCTTTAATAGAGATATAATACTTCAATACTAAAGTACAACTAACCTTCACTACATTTATTTAATCCTTCCTCAAACACTTGATTGCCTTCTGTATCTTGATAATGGGAGGAAGGCTAGTTTAAAAGAGGGAGTCCAATCCATAATCAAGAGATGGAAGACAATCAAGAGTTTAAGAATTAAAGTGTCCTAGGAACATACATTAATGGAATCACTCAAAAAGTATCCTCAATTGAAGAGGAATTGGAATACCTCCACTCTAATGGTCTTGAAGAAATAAATCTCACCCCACCAACATTGGACTTCACTTCTGTCTAGTCAAGGATTCCTCACCTTCCAATTTTTGATATTTTTAATCCACCATAAGATCCCTCCAATAACATACATCCCTTTAAAGGGTGATTTTTTCAACTTATGCTTAGTATTGATCTAGAATTTTTTTACTCTTATAAATGAAATGAATCTATTCAATGCAATCCTAAATTTATTATTATGATATATTACCATAAAATTTTAGAGGAACCATAGATACTTCCCTTCATTGGAAATTATACTACATATCTTGAATTACATCTACAATTAACTCAATTAATGTCATACTTTATGACTAATAATGATATTATCGGTTGTAAAATATAATATTGAAGAGAGGTATTCCCATAACCCAATCATATTATATGATGAAATTTTAATCATACACTATGACTGCTCTCACCAAATATTATATGAGATATCATATTTATTTTATCATATTTAACAATTGAGGTGATATTTTATTTGTTCTTTGATCCTCTATTTTCACAAAAACCATGGATAAATTCATATTTTATGATATCATAAATTGTATGATAAAACGTAGTTCAAATCCTTAGATTTTCTATATGTCATACCGTATGATATATAATACCCATATGCTATGGATGAACAAAGAAATACTTCATATCATAATATATAATATTGAAATAATACAATATGACATTTATTTATTCAAAAAAATAATAGATTAATACATTGTGTCCTTGGAGAACAAGTCTCTGATACCACTTATGAGTTTTAGGGTATCACCATTTGATAACTGAAGGAGTGATAGTGCCTTAAACTAGTGATAAACATTGATCAAAGAAGAAGAGAGGTTTGTATATGGAATGAAAAAGAGGGAAAATTACAATAGGGGGATCATATCTCTATTTTGTGAATTTTGGACATATATAAAAAATTACATCACTTATAGGACATAAAGATCCAAACCATAAAAATTATATTTTAATAAATTTTTGTTCTCTCTACAATTATTCACCATGTTAGATGGATTTTCAAATTATTTTTGTATCCTATAAATTAAGTATCTCTCTATTTTGATTAGTAAATATATTAATAAATCACATCTCATAGTTTTCTTAATCAACTATCCAACCATGGATAACTCATTTAATTTTGGGAAACACACTCTTTATATATTGTTGTGTATTTATAAGTTCATTTACCCAATTATTTCTCAACTCTATCCAATATATAAAATTTTAAAAACTTTATTGAGCATACTTTTCTCACCAAATAAATTCCTCATCACTCTTTGTAACCCATAGTTAAAGTTTAATAATAAGCTTGAATTAATTAAAAAAAACAAAACTCTCACAACATGCATAACTAAAATAATTTTTGGAACATGACTAATTAATTCAATATTTTTTTGAATTAAATAAAAAATTATTCATCAAAATCATAAATCTAAATAACCCAGTTCATGTTTTAACAATTTACATGAATAAAAAAAATCCAAGAAACATGTTTTAATGATTTTTACACTTACCTAGGTTCCTATATGTTTATCAACCATAAATGAGGGCCACAACTTGGTATCCCCTAATCCTTAAATACCCTCATAATTAAGCCTTTAGAATCTATAATCTAGTATATAAGATGAATTAAATTTGAGAAACTTCTTATATTTTGGAACCCTATATTATTCAAATGAAGAGAAAATTGAGGGGGGATGAGAGGTCTACTTGTTAATGTTGAGAGTAGAGTAAAACATCTATGTGTGTATCTAGGAAAAAATGGGTTGGACACTCAAATACATATGAATGGAGAAGAAGAAATAGAACCACACTCGTTGTATTTCAATAACGATGAGAAGATATGTAGGGTTCGTCATGTTTAAGAACAACATAAAAACGTAAAATTTGGAACCCAAAACATAAAACCATGATAGAGTAAGAGTAGAAAATAATATACATTGTATTTTAGCCTTGATTAATCCGAGGGAATGTAGAGGAGTCACTCATATAGCAGAGGAGTTCTTCAAGATCTTGAGAATCGTGAGCAACTGAGTCGTGGTCAGGATTTTTTTAAATAGATCGGGGACACTTCTAACAGTGCTTTCAGAAAAGCATTGATAAAGATACATTTTTCAGCGCTAAATTTATAAGTGCTTATAAAAAGAGTATTTATTAGTGCTTTTTTAGCGCTGATAAATCTCATGCTTTATTAGTGCTAAAAAAGAACTGATAAAAGATATATTTATCTGTGCTAGCATTTAAGCACGGATAAATATATCTTTTAACAATGATTTTTTTAGTAGTGATAACGATTGATCTTTCTCGACACTAAAAAAGTTCTGATAAAATTCTTATAATTATAATAATTTCAATAACATTATTATAATTTTATAATTATTTAAATAAATTTATGATAATTTTATAATTATTTAAAAATATATAATTAATTATTTATAATTATATAAATACTTATTTAGAAATTAATAATTATATATTTATAATAATTATGAATATATTAAATATGCATTTATATATTGATTTATTTATTTATTTATAAATATTTATTTAAAAATATATTTCTACCATTATTAATGAATATATAATCTTAAATACATGCATTTTAAAAATGAGTGAAATTGAATAATTCAAAATAAGTACAGTTTAAAAATATTAAAAAAATGGATAAGTCTTATTAATTAAATATAAGTTATTAAAAAAATATGGATATATTTATTTATTGAAGTGGATGAATACAAACTGAAAATACCAAAACATAGTAAATAAATAAATATAAATAAATAATAGAAAATGATAAAATTAAAAAATAAAAAACATTATAAATTAAATTGAAGTATTGAAAACAAATAAATAAAATTGACCGATTAAAATCATAATATATATTAAATGTATCATGTTATAATGAATTTTTAAAATATACTAAAATTTGAATAAATTACATAAATACTAGGTGTATGTGTTTCTATATATTGTGTAAATATACTTGTGTGTGTATTTATATACAAATACATTAACACACACACAGATATATATATATATACATGAAATAAATGAAACACACGATGTTTGATATAGGTTAAATTGAAAAATTAAACAACATAAAAAATGAATAAGACATTAATATGTATTTAACTAACATTTTATATATATTATACTTATTCATTTTATATATCTATATTTAATATATACTATTTATTAATATTTATAATCTATATATATGTATATTAGATTTATTCATTTTTATCAATAATTATTTAATTAATAAAATGTTTCATATTTTTTTTAACTTACTAATTTTATTTTTATTTGGTTAATTTTTCATTGTATTCTGTAACTTTATCAGCACTATAAAATCACTGGTAAAGGGAACATTTATTAGCACTCAAAAACACTGATAAAGGGTTCCCTTTATCAGTGCTTATTTTAGCGCTGATAAAGATGGTCTTTATTAGCCAATTTTTCTAGTGTTGGAACACTGTTAAAGGCATGTTTTGTAGTAGTGCATCCATTAGGTTCAATATTGGAATTCAAATCTATAATCCAAGGATTAAACATGGCATGCATCAAATTTAACCATAACAATCTTCATTATATTAACAAGGCTCATAAGGAATAATGTCCCTTTGGAGGAGAAAGAAAAACATAAATAAGAAAAAAGCATCATGACTCAAGGAATTTTATTTAAAGTGTACCCAAGAATTCCATTAGTTATTAAACTAATATATTTCATATTATCAATTCAAAAGTTATTTTATTTAATTAAATGAATCACAACTCACCAACACCATTTCCTTAATTTATAAACTTCAAGGCCTCTAAAAGGACCAGCCTCCCTTTGTAAAATTTATTACTCAAGTGAGACATTTTTCGAATGTAACATTTTATTAACTAGAATCCTATCAAACCCTAGATCCCAAGGGATGTAAGGTTATAAGGACCATGTTCTTGGTTGAGGTATCCGAATTCAATAAAGGTTTAAAATAATAAGTCATGTACCACATGGTTATCTCTTTACTTGCATGTTATTCACATGATAGGTTCAACAAATTAAATTGTTAGTTTATTAAAAAATGGGGTTTCAAAATCATGCAAATGACCCAAGTTATTTCTATGTTAATTGGTATAGTTCCCTTGTATATAGTTCTCTTAAAGTCACTAACTATTTTGGTTGGGAAAATTTACAAAGGGAACCTAATGGGAGATTCATTTAACGGGTCAAAACTCTTCCACAAACCTTACTTGGTCCATGGAATGAGTTGAATTAATTTCCTAACTATATCTAAAAGGAAACATTTAATGATTTCCATAAATTTTTACAACTATATGTTAATATATAATTATCCCATAGACCATTTCCAATCCATGGGTGGTTCACTAATCTATAGTTGTGATTAGTCTGGGTGATAAATTAAACTAAGGCCATGAATTAAGGTAAGAAAACATTAGAAATTAAAATACAATGCCAAAACTAGTTTCTATCTTGATACACTACCAGTATGTCTTATGAAATGTTAATAATTTAAGGTAAATCACTTAGACCAATTACCAAAATCTTAGGAAACTTCACTCATATGACAACGACCCTTGGTTTGATCTAGAATAGAACAAAATGGAGAAGCATACAAAAACCTTGAAAAAAGGGAATGTTAGCTAAAATAGTCAAAAATAAACTTGATATCCAAAGAAAACAAGACAAGGAGGAATAGGAGTCATTGATTCATTAATATCTCTTGATCATAAGTGATGAAATTTGATTCATCCAAGAAACAGAGAAGATATACCATGGAGGAAGGGATAATGGAGAGGGTTGATGCTCGAATGAGGGAGGGAAATTGGGGAAGAATAATTTAAGGGAAGAGGGAAAAATCATCAATTTTCCTCTTTTAATGAGGTGTATGGTTTGGCTCTATGTTTTGAGAAATAATGTGACAACCATGTAGACTCACTATCCAAAGTACACCCCACCTTGCATGGTTACTGAGCATGGTTTATAAACTATGTACCAAATGTACATATCCATATACAAAACTAAAAAAAATACAAAGTTATCTAGATCCCCTAACATGGTTTAAACAAATCATGCACCTAAACAAAAGAGGCCACATGGTTGGGGTGCGTGGTTAACACTAACTATGGGCTACCTGTATACCCCGAAACATTTCTCTAATAACTAAAATTTTGAACTATGAGGCTCCCAAGACTTATCCGATAACCCGAGAAACCTCTCAGGCCTCAAAACACATCCAAAAAAAAATCCTCTTAAGATCTCCAAATCTCATAATTGTATTATAAATCTTGTTTTAAAAATGAACAGATTATAAGTTTGAGAAATTAAACTCCTCACAAAAAATTCAAACTTATCCATACACACATTTGAACATGGGATTATATAACCCCCCATATTATAAAAACTCATCACCAATATATCCTAATGGTGACCCAAAAATATTCTCTGACCTACATTTTTCATCAGACCATCTTAATAACTGTGTTCCAATAAAAACATTTAACACACTTTTAGAGTGAAACATTAAATTTTCCAGTGATTAAACTATCGAACACAATACATCACTTTAATTTATAACCAAAACACTAATATGGAAGTTTCCCATGTACATACATTACAAGTCACTCATGGTGTTACCAAACCACCATATGTAATATTTGTGAAAACATTAGTCCAACATCGGTACCTATTATCGTTTTCAAGACCCAAGTAAGAGCATACATTCCCCATTATCCATTCACAACACAAGAATGTCAGTCGGTCCTTAAAAGTCCCCTGACCAATCCCCAAAACAATTCTTCCAGATCCAAAAGTATGTGATCAATCTGGTTTTCTACCGGTCACATCCAAATACCGATGGAAACTATAATAAAACCACCTATAGATGATTCTTCTCGAAAATTATTTTTTTCACCTACTAATGTATCATTACTACCCGATCATGATTTATTTAGCCTTGGAGGAATCCTATGATTGTTTATGAACGATCCTCAAGGACCATAACTAGTCCTTAATGAAATTTAATTATTGGAATCTCAACCTAATTTACCCTATAGTAACTTTATAAATTTTCATGCTACCCATCATAAAATTAAAAAAATATTAAACTAACCCTTTATTAACATAATAATTCTTCAATTTACCCTTTATAAAGGTGGGATACACTAGAATTAGGGTGTCCATTTATCAAAACTAACCCACGGTTGATCACAAGCTACCCAAAACCATTATTTTTTCCTAGCATAAGCACTAACTCAACACGAGCACTAGTCTCTCTCAGATCACCTTAAGTTATCTCAATACTACAGATGATGCTCAGACATCGATCGATACCATGCATGAGTCCATGCATAGAATTAATTGAGTAATATAGGTGTATTAATCTCCATATATTAATTGGCATCATGATTCCATAATGATTCTCCTACAATTGATCTCACGTATACTAGATCGTCATCACATGAGGGTTTCACATCTAAGATGTACATCCCACTCCACATCATAGGAACATCCATAAAATCAAACCACTAAACCATTTCTAATTCCAAATAACTAATCTCCATCCATCACAAAGATTTATATCTAAAATGGGCCATGATTTCCCGTCCCTAAGCATCAATTTGAAAGGAAACCATCATATGCACTCGGTTAAAAAAAACATCACCAAAATCCTTCACTAAAAAAACTACAGGTAACAAGATTCACACCATTAAAAGAAAAATAGAGTATCCCACACCATCTTTCTTTTCCATTACCACTTTACAATGGACTAACCCAAACATGTATCACCAAAACCACATTTTTGTTTCTTCTCCCGACCCATGCTTCCCCATCAAAATCATCAACCTATAATTCTTCCTTTGAGGATCCACTTGGACCAGTCGTGCCTTTGAACCTGATCTGTATATGTTCTTTTTCCACTCTTAGAAAATCTTGATTATTACCTAATATCCTCACACCAAATCACCCAAAATCCTCTCATTAAACCCACATCAGTTATTAGGCCACCCACAATTTCTTATACATCAAGCATTATGGGTGTATACTCTCATACCTCCCAACCATGAGTTAAATGGCCCTACATATCTTAAATTCACTCTTTCCTCCAAGATTCACTAAAACCCAATTGTTTTATTCTATAATGAAACCTAACAATAATTTCATTTCTTAATCTCTAATGATACTTGTCTCATTTGGACCAGTACCAAATGTCCAGGTCACTGGCCATTGGCCATGCCTTTCCTGTATGATAATTTCACCAAGCCTAGGGTACCCTCGGTGCATTTCAACGAACAAAGAATTTATCCAATCCAAACCAATTATGTTACCAATGAAACCCTTATTTTCATTACAAGATTCCTATGAGACTCCTTTATGCTCTCAATTTATTTCTAAATGTTCACTATAATTCGATAGGGCTTGGGACCTAAACCGGTCCTGTCCTCATAAACCACACATGCTTACAGACTAACACTTATTTCATTGGGAGTACTTATGAAAATGTGTGTTTCCTTGATATTACATCAACACAATGGGATTAACCATTTCATATGATCAACAAGCCCAATGACACCATGCATTCTTGATATGCTCTAACCTCCTCCAAAATAACAAAACAAAGAGCCGCATTATCCCACACGACCATTTGTAACCTAGATCGAAACTTCTTGAGTCAAAAATTACCAAATATAATCTCACAAAACTAATTAAATGTACTAAAACTCCCCTTCCATGTCATTATCATTAAACTCAAGCATCCATGATGCTCACACTGCTCAAAAAATCAAATTAATGCATGAACACTAACCAACCCAAGGAATTATTTCACAAAATTAAGAGTCCCACTAAAGCCTAAATAAAATAAAAACATCACTTACCATTACCAAAACTCAACATAATTATATATTGATGCTACTTATCCCCAAGGATGCTACCAATAATTGGATAACCCCTCACTTAATATAAGGCATCGACTCTATATCTAGGGTTTCACCTAAAAGGCCACTTGGATCTCCTTCCCAACATCCATGTCTAACATAAAAATTGAAAAGGTTCCAATTTATACTCATAGAGAATATCCAAATTCCAATATAAATCATCTATAAAGGAAACTATAAAACTAAACCCCACACTAGGGTCTTTTATAATAGTCTATCTGTAAGTTTTTATTTAATCATTTCATCAGTTCACATTTATTATGAACATTAAGGATGTTTCTTAAGGTACAAATCCAAAAAAAATTATAATAAAAATTGTTTAGTACTAATACAATAAATTATTCATTAGGTATTTATTTATATAAATAGAGTCGAATAACTCTGAATTATCCATATCAAGTAATTAAATTCATAAGATATGTCTAATTAGAATTCCACCAAGAATATATATAGGACAACTGTTGAGACCCAAACTTCTTGTATATAAATATTACATCATAATAGATGAATATTTATTATATAATATAATGATCCATTCCAAAATCATTTAGTTATAGTGATTTTGAAAACTTAGATACATAAACAACTGGTTTATAAGTGAAATACATCATCTCCTACTATGTTCTTGATAACTATCTCACTTCTTAGACATATCATACATAATACCATTATTTATAACATGGATAAAAAATATATAATAAAGGGTGATATTAGATTCATAGTAAGGGTAAATATGAGAGATATAAATATAACATGAGTATAAGGGTATTATAAAATGATAATAACATTTCAAAACCATGCCCTTCATATCATAGATCATAAACTTGAGTCATGGCATAAATCTTGGCAATTCATAAGACATGAATCATAAAGGAATATAAGAAAATAAGCCATGTAAGAATAAAATTGGCATAAGACATGGAATTGTGGAATAAAATAGTCATATAATATCATTTCCTTTTTATTCAAGGCTTACTACCAAGGCTATCATAGTAGAATGAGTTAACTCCCCAAACCTTCATAGTAATCAAGGTTCACTCCAAATAATTTCATAGTGAAAAATACCTTACTAAACTAGGTTAAATCCCCATTATAGTCCTATTTATATCATGAGATATCAATATTTACCTAATTAATTAGAGGTATATAGAGGTCCCACCCATATTTTCTTATAATGTAACCATCATCCACAGTTATAACGTAACCACTGTCCTTGGTTATAATGTAACCACCATCCTTGGTTACAATGTAAACATAGTCACATAATGAAAAACATCCATAGGTTTGAAAAAATATCATAAAAAATTCATTATATTATAAACCATGAAAATAAATGGGTTTCATAAAAATTTGATCATAGCATAACTTGTGAAAAAAAAACGATTTTCATAAATATTTTTTCATTTACTCATACCATAACCCATGGAAAAAGGGAATGGGTTTCATAAAAATATTTTCATAATAAACATAAAAAATCTATAGAAATAATAAGAATGATATAATTGGATAATATCCTTAATAAATCATAATTAACATTAAATGATGTCATCTTATATGGAAGATGATTTTGAAATATCAATTGTGAAATTTCTTGAGGAAAATAACCTTTTCAATTTGAAAATAACCCTTTTAAAACTAAAATTTCACAAAACATTGTGAAAATACTTTTATTTGAAAATAATATTTGAAAATTATAAATGAAAATTTAAAAAATTTATTGGTCATGATGATAGAAAATACTGATCATGTTGTACATGTTAAAATAAAGTTTCCTTTCACATTTTTGGTAAAAAAGTTAAAAGTACCTCGTTATGAAAATGAAAAGAAGATTCCTTTTAGGCCATTTAAAAAAAATTAAAAGTAGGGTAAAAATTTCTTTAATAAAATAATATATATTTGAAAAAAAAATTCTTTAAAACATTTTTAGAAAACATAAAAATAGACAAAAACAATATTTTCAACCGAAGAGAGAAATAAAGTCGATTTTCCTTAAAAGCATTATTTTGGAATATTTAGTACATAAAGAGAGTAAAATTAAAGGAAAAAAATTATTTTCATTAAATAACCATAGTATAATAAAATTCATGTTTTTATTGAGAGTTATATAATAAGATCTCATCATTGAAAGCATAATCATAAATGATCTTGATAAACAAGGAGATTGTAACATAAATCTGTTAACACTATGGTATCTGTTGAATCAAAATCCCCTTGAAAGAAATAAAATTATATGGATATTTATATACCATAATTTTCATTATAATAATCATAAAATACATTCATGGTAATTATATACACCACAAAAAATAAATAAGTGGTGTATAAGGCATATGTCCCACAGATTTAAAAGTGTGATGAAAATTCATTACCGCTTTGGTATCTTTTGAATCGTAAGATCCATTAAAGAAAAAAATAAAATGAAAATTTAAATATAATTAAAATAAGTATATTCATGATATAACATTACAAATATTTAGTATATACACCACACAAAATAAACTACTAGTGAATATGACATTTGTCTCCCAGAAATAAAAGAGAGACAAGAAATCCCTTACCTCAAGTATTGACTTTCTTCATACAAGTTCAAAATTACTTTATAATAAATATTATATTATTATAAATGTATTAAATTACCATAATCACATATATATATATTATACCATATATGATTTAATTATGACATTTTATACCCTTTTATTAACAATTCTTTATTAAAATTATGCTTTGAGTCATAACTGTATCATTTTTCATGTACATTTTGGTATGGTATTTTCAATAATTTTATTTTGATCATGTTTACATAATATATAGAATGTTAAAAATTATGTAAATATCATATATATTAATTATATATTTATTTATAGTAATCCATAAAATTTATTTATAGAAAATGAATTACACCATTCATAGAGAACGTAGGCGGTATGTACACATGAATGTTGTTTTGATTTTCTCAAAGGATGGAAAAAAATGAAGGTAAATGATATATAAAATTTATATATTAGTTATTATGAAATATATATCAAATATATTCATTATATTTATCCTTATTACCTTCCATTTAAATCATAAGTGAAAAATGAATCAAATCGCTTCATGAGGCCGTAGTTCGCAGTACCAATAAGTGACATTATCATATTCCCACAAAATGGAAAGTAATAAGGTATATATGATATTATAATTCCTGAATCATAATTATATTATTAATATAATGTATATAATTTAAATACATAATTATATCCACCTGTGAGAGGTGGTGATGGAAAAAAATTACACCGGTTAGCAAGGTGGTAGTCCTCCTTACACACGATCGACGATTTTGTTTCCTATTTGATGAAAGAGGAGATAAATGTAGGTTATTACATAAACATAATAAAATATAAGTATATGGTATATAAATATGATATTATATTGTAATTACTATGAAATGAATAGAGGTGGTAAGAGAACAAGTGGAAAGAAAGAGCTTAGTGAAGACAATTACCTTCACTTAGAACAACCTCATTTGGATCTCTTATTAAGGACCCTAGGGTTTGTATTTTAGGATGAACAGAAGATCTAAAATGAGAATAAGGATTATTTTGAGGTATTTTGGAAGGTTTTGTTAAAGAAAAATTGCTTAATATGTGAGAATAAATGAGGGAAGTAAGTTCCCCTTTATAATTGAGGAGTGACATTTTTGTAAATACCCAAAAATATTCAATAATGGGAAGTCACTCTCATGAAATGTCCCTAAAAATTTAATAAATAAAATATTTTAGGGATTATATGGTCTATCCAAACCTTCAAATAAAAAAATAGACATGTTTTAAATTGTTTTTCCTTAATGTCTAAATTTACCGACTTTTACCATTTTATTTTTCACCACAATAACTTGTCTATTTTTATTTACCTAGGTAATATATTCTTAAATAATAAAATTAAAATGATCCTTATTAGATAGTTTGGACCCATTTATTATAAATATTAAATCCAAATTATTAAATAAATATCCCATGTTTGTTGAAAATTAATTTTAATACATGCATATGTAACATGAAAAACCCCATTTTAACATTAACCACAATAATTAGTTTTTATCAATTTTACTAATAATTATGAAAAAAATTAATTTAAACTTATTATATAATATAAATTATTCTAATTAAAAAAAATTAATAATTTTTTTCAAATTAAATTCACAAAATTGGTAGAATTTAATTTAAAATAAGTCCCATAGACGTGATGAAAAAATAGTTTTCCAAAGTGAAAATTTTCATAAGTTTAGAAAGTTTTAATATCAAAATTCAATATGAAATTAATTGCAATAACATAAATTGGATTTATAAATACATAATTGAACTTATTTTTCTTTTAAAACCATATTAAAATAAAATTCATCCTATAAATTCTATAAATGAAACGTAATTCTATAAAAAAAGATGTATTTTTTTACAATTCATCAAAAAATTAATCATTATAGAAAATTATAAAAAATTCACTCAAAATATAATTTTGACATGTATATTTAAAAAATGAAGTTTATTTTTTCAAATTAATATTCTAAAATTGGAAAAAATTAATGTTTTTATTTTTTCACAAAAATAAATAAAAACATTTTTTGAGAAAATAGTATTTTTCAAACATATAGAGACTTTACTAAAAATTAAGTAATTTTTATAAATATGATTTCTTTATATAAAACAATTATAATTAATTTTTAAAATTTATTTATTCTTATTCGTGTTTACAAGTTTAATGACATGGTTATAATGGTCATGTTTAAATAATATTATTAATAGTATATTATGGTTTTTTAAAACTCGGTGTTGCATGTAACACAAGCTATCGATGAAATTTAATTTATTAAAAAAAATATGTAATAAAAACATAGGGTGTTTCATTATAAACCCCTTAAAATTAATTTCAATATTAAAATTCATCACCCTTATACAAACAAATTATGATACTTTTACCTCATCAAATCCTCAAGTTCTCATATAGCTTCTTCAAATTGGTGATTTTTCCCCAAACTTTGACCAGGTGATTGGTCTTCTTTCATAGAAATTTTTCTCTATGATCTAGAATCTCCATCAGTTTTTTTCCTCATAAGAAAGAAATTTATTTATTGGTATGACCTCTCAGTTCAGTACATGTGAAGGGTCAGGTATATACTTCCTCAGGAGATATACATGGAATGTATTGTGGACTTGGGAGAGGTTCAATGGAAGCACCAAGTGATAAGAAACTATCCCTACTCATTCAAGAATCTTGAAGGGGAAAATATACCCAAGGATAAAATTTCATTTCTTCCCAAATATCATAACCTTATTTCATGGAGAAATTCAAATAAAACCCTTCTCACTAACTTTAAACTCCAGATCATGTTGACAACTGTCAGCATAACATTTCTGTCATCTTTGTGCCACCATTATGTGTTGCTAACCAAATATAACCTTATATTCCATTTATTTATCTAGATCAGGTACCAATATATTTATTTATCTAAATTCATCCCATTAAATTGGATTTATACACTTATTTCAATATAGGTATTCCAAAGGACCCTTCTGAATGCTTGATAAATCTATTTTTGTAAGAAAACTAAACTAGAGGAAGGTGTTGATCCCTACTACCTTTGAAATCCATAGAAAAAGATCTCAACATATAATCTAGATTTCAAATTGTTCTCTTATACTAACCATGTATTTGAGGATGATACATAGTTTTGAAAATTAATCCTATATTAAGATCTTGTTGAAGGGTTCACCAGAACTTTAAGGTAAACCTCAGATCCTGATTTGATACAATAAAATGTGGTAATTCATGCAACCTTACCAATTCCTTAATGTTTATTATAGAAATTTGATATAGAGAGAAATATTATATGATAGCGATAAAGTGTGATGAATTTTTAAGGAAAACAACTACAACTCATACAAAATTATTCCCTTTAGACATTTTGGGGAGTCTGATGGAAAAATCCATGGCGATGTTTTCCCATTTTCATTCTAGTATGGGTAATGGTTGTAACATCCCCTTAGAATTTTATATCTAAATATTAACTTAATGAGATACCAAGCACTGGGATACAAACTCTACAATATCTATATTCATGACATTCCACTAGAAATATTCATTTAAATCTCTATACACCATTGTACTTCCTAGATTAATAGAGGATGAGTAACTATGACTTCCTGTAACATATCCTTCTTAAAATGAGGTATGGATGGGACATGTAACAACCCAAACTTTTATCAAATAAAAATTCACTTCTTATACATTTCACATACTATAATCCACATAAAATAACTTTGATAACACAATACAAGCTTTATAAATTATTAATTAATGAAATAAGAAGTATTTCTAGAAGTTAAGGAACCTATATGAATGAAATAGAAACTTGACCTTTGGAATAGTAAAGTGCACTTTTTAATAGTAAACCATACAATTGAAGAGTAACCTCACCAAGGATAGTATAAATAAAATTTATCCATATTATAAGTGGCAATATGATATAATTATATCATAGAATAAGTAAATAAATATTTTAAAAATTATTAATGAAGTGTTGGTAATTTTATAGGTCATAAATTTTTAATTACATTTTTTTGACTGATTTAATAATTTAAAAGAAAATTTATTTTCATAAAATGTATTCATAAATTAATATTTTGATGTATTATTATTATGAGATAATTTTATGAGACCTTAATTAATTTTTCAAAGTGTTAGAAAAGTAGTTTTAATTTTAAAATTTGTATCTTCTAAGAAAATGCTTATTTTAATCAAAAATTTTATTTATCATATTTAGAAAATTATTTTCATAAAATGGAGTTAATTTTTTAATTCTATATGTAAAAAAATGGTTAGGGTGAATTTTTTGTATTTTTTCTAAAATAATTGAATTTTTGGTGAATAGTAAAATACAGTAATTTATGATAGATGCTAAATACTTGAATTATGAAGTCATAGGTAATGTAGTGATTATGTAAGAACATTATCTCTAAATAACATGATCAAGTTTCTATATTTAGTCTCAATAATCAACACTATTGCTTTTCTTCAGAAAAATAATTAAATAATGATTAAAATATTTAAAAAACACCCCCTCCTCCACTATAAATAAAACCCCTCACCACCTCTTCTCGTCACACCTCTCAAGCCTTGATCCTTGTCCAAATTATACTCAAATATCCTCATAATCCCATATCCCACATCTCTAAGGTTTTTTTCTTAATAAAAGACCAAAACCAATCCCCTAAGGAGGTACTCAAGAAGATGGAATCAAGAGGTAAACCCCTCTTCCTTTTCTTTTAATTTCTTTTCATGTTCCTTTATTTTCTTTTTATCTCCTCACCTCCTCTCATAAAAATGGTATGATAACTAAATTACCTTAAATATAATGTAATTTTTTTATGATAATGGAATAATTCATCATCATCTCTCTTTCCCCTCCTTTTATACTAAAAATGAAATCATCGTCCATGATGTGTTAATTTATCACATTCAAGGGTGATGAAGTTTTCAATTTCCATTACCATATTAAAGGCTGGTCATGAAACCATTTTTTTAGTTGAAACATATTATAATATATTTATTATATCTTATTTAATGTTCTAGAATCATTTTTATGCATTATATTAATTTATAAAACAAAATGAGTTTGTTGTGATCGAAAACCACCAAAATAAACCTGAACGATTATCATTAACTATTTATCTAATGATTAATCCTAATTCCATAAAAAATGATATATAATACCAATTTAAACTATTTAATATCATTAATAACATATAATTTAAATTCTAGATAATCACCCCCACTTTATACGACCTTTCGTACATGTATATGAGTAAACCAATCATGGAAACCAAGGGAACTACTGCTCCCAAATGATGAAATTGAATCTATTAACCCAAAAAGATGAAATAAATGAACTTAATAAAGTTATAATAAATCAAATACATGTATATATGGTTTTTTAATTATTAATTAATAAATATAATTTTATTATCCAGGACATTAAGATCAAGTGAAGAACACCTTAAGACTTATGGTAAGGGATTCTACCTAAACCTCCATTATTCCTTTGGGTGACTCTTTCTCTCCTTTTACTCAAATTAAATTCTTTTTTATTTTTATGTAAATATTATAAATGCTGTTTATATATTCAAAACTCATTTATCAATATCCATTCATCCTTATTTTTCAGGGATATACATGTTTTTAAAAGGTTCCCTACTAAATTATTTCTAATAAGCAAGCCTGATTTAAGGGAAATTCTTGAATTCTTACCCATTTTTAAGTGTTCTCCATAATTTTTTTAAGCCATATTTTGTTTTAAAATAAATCATTTTATCATTAAAAACTACCTTGATTAAATTCTTATTTTATAAAAGTAGTTATGACTTTTCCATTTTAAATAATCTTGAAAGTTTTCCCTTAAACCGTACTAAAATGTTTTATTTCTAAAGTTTATTAAACACTCTTTTCACTTAAGTTTGATATCGATTATCTTGATATATGACAATATTCCCTTATTAATTTTCAATCATGATTTAAATTTATCCTATAATGGAAACCACTATGATATTCCATTTGATATGCCTTTTGATATAATTATGATACCCAATTCTTTCCACAGGTAACCCTTCTGTTTATGTTTGATTGCTTATGTATGATTATTTATGTGGAAACCATATTCATGAACATGTTATAATGGGTGTCACCAAATATTTATCCAATTAATTGGGTAATTTTTAGTTACATGAGACGTTATGTGCAGTGGTCCTGGTAGTTATCATTGACTCGTGCTCCTCGTGCAACTATCTTGGTGGTTAGCCTTGACTCGTGCTCCTCTATGTGCAACAAGCCTTGAATCGTTATCCTCTATGTGAAACGAGCCTTTAATGATGATAAATTCATGTTTTATATTCCTTAAAAATTACTATTATTCCATGATTATATGATCCCATGTTCTATATGTTATGATTCCATATATTTAATCATGTTCCATTCCTTTTTTATATTATTATGTTATGCGTAACCCATGTTCTAATATTTATTATTATGTTTATTCCCTTAATGGTTTTTAGATCATCCATTTTTTCATGTTATCCCTAGATTATCCTATACATATTTAAGATCTCAAAGGAATTTAGAAACTCATAATATATTATAAATAAAGATACATTTTTTTAGTCCCATGTTTTTAGTTTTATGTACCTAGTCTTCCAAGACACTAGAAATTACGATCCTTGGATTGTAATTTGATGTTTAATTATGCTTAAAATCAGGTAAATATATGTGTAAAAGGATAGGGTTGTTATAGGACACATACATGGTTCCTAAATCTTATCATTCTATCACAATAAATGTTAAAATCACGAACATTTCTCACTTTATTCTGCAACTCTATATCTTCCTTATGAGACTCTTTAATCTTTACTTGGATTGATGATTGAAAATTATTTGAGAACGATAATATTTTCTCTATTCCTTCAAAATTTATAAATCCATAATTTTCAAATCCAAAAATAATGGATCTTTTTAGATCCTCATTATAGATAATATAACACAATCCTTTCAACTCAAAGCATCATCCATCTTGTTCTCTTTTCTAGGGTGGTAATATATTGAGCAGTCATAATATTTATCCATCTCCCACCATATTCTATGGAACACTTTTAACTCTTTTTGTGTGAATATATACTTTAAAATTTTATGATTAATATATATATCACAATTCTTTCTATTAAGATAATACCTCCATATCTTTAATTGAAAAATTACCACAGCTAACTCCAAATCCTGAGTTAGATAATTTTTCTCATGAACCTGCAATTTTCATGAGGTATAATCTATCACTATATCATTTTTAAATCAAATTATTATCTCTATGATAAAACATGTGTTCCCAAAATCAACTTAATATTTATATATGACATCATCAAAAAATGTCATACTAACTAAGACATCACGTAGGTTAGTGGTAGGTATTTCAGCCTTACCTCCCTTTAGTTGTGGGTTCAAGCCTTACGTCCTTTCAAGATATAACATGTTTTTTTACTAAAACTATATTAACATAATTATTATAACATCCCCAAATTTTTTTGAATATCCTTAAAAACAACCTTAATAAACAAATTTCATATAAAACCTGAAGGTTATCAAAACCTATATACTTTTGAGAAGATCATTATTCCTCAAATAAAACATGATGTTGAACTTAAGAGTTATATATACCTTATTATAATAAAAATTATCCAAAAATGTCATTAACCACATTAAAATACAATAAATTATAACCTAAAAATGGGTTTCTAATACTTTGAACTTATTATAAACCTTAAACTCTTGAACTCACTATGGTATCTATAAATCGTAAGTTAATCTAACATAAAGACATATATGCTTCCAAAATTAACCACTAATAGAAATTGGAGCTATAACAATGGACCTATACCAATGGGTTTAATAAAATCATTGGTATAGGTACCTTATTAAAACCCTATACCAATAGTTTTGGAAAACAATTTGGTATAGGTGAAACCTATAGCCATGATTTTTCCAAAATTGTGGCTATAGGTTACTTATACAAAACCTATACCAATTATTTTGAAAAAACCATGGGTATATGTGACAACTATACCCACAGTTTTTTTAAAACCATGGGTATAAGTTTTTTATATAGAACCTATACCAACAGTTTTGAAATAACTATTGGTATAGGTCCCAAAAATGTGATAACCTATACCAATGGTTTTGAAAACCATTGGTATAGGTACCCAATTTTTTTATGAATAATTTTTTCAAATAAAATTAAATACATCAAAATTTAAAATATTTATATATATGTATATTTATCAAATTATATTCAAAAATAAATTTTACCTTAGTGGGTAGGTGTTTGAAATATAAGTGAGATGTTCTGGGTTTAAACCTTGTATCTCTCTTTTATTTTAAATTACATATACCAATGGTTTTTAAAACCTTTGGCATAGGTATTTCATATAATATATACCAATGGTTTTTAAAACTATTGGTATAGACCTATACAAAC
The DNA here is from genome assembly GCA_963277665.1 of Viscum album. NCBI lineage: Eukaryota > Viridiplantae > Streptophyta > Magnoliopsida > Santalales > Viscaceae > Viscum > Viscum album. The sequence continues at coordinate 509,363,391 of OY728136.1, read as the reverse complement.
AATAAAATTGCTAACAACCCCCAAACTATTGGTATAGCCAATACCAATAGTTTGGGGGGGCTATACCAACGGTTCCAAACTACTGGTACATGATATGTTTCTAGTTGTGAATATAATCCTCAAATATTTCATGAATCATATAACCAAAATACAATTGGTAAAAAAATAATTCTAAAAAATAATTCTTGAATCCCGATACATATACACTTCAATCCTTTTAATTCAATGGTTGGAATATCCTAGGTATTTACTTATTCTAGGGGATATCCCATAGTTTAAGATATTGACTTATATAATCCCCAAGTTAGTCACATATAAGACATCAAATCCCTTGTAAACTCATTTCTATATGACCTTAATTTACACATATAAAGAATATTCTCCTCTATTTGAGATATTCTTCAAGGTGTTTCTTCCCACCTTCATGACATATAGAAAGCCATGTATTCTTTCTTCTATGTTCGTTACTAAATGAACATTCATAAAATTCAATATTCCTTTTATTTGACGTGTTAGGAATCTCACTGAAGTAAATATTTTTAATCATATATCATGATAGATGATTAGGAATAATAAAAATATCTTTATCTCTAGTAATCATCCAATTTGGTATCTCATAATCAATGAATTTTCCATCACATTCTATGTTAACATAATTCATCCTAATTCCAGCCATTGAATAAAACCAAAAAGGATAGTATGAGAAACAATAATCATAGTAGGGAACTGCATAATCATGAAAAATAACCTATAATATGTCTAAATCATGAAACATTATTTTCAGTCCATGAAACCTTAGGCTTAACCTAGGTCATTGATGATCATTATTCAAATCCTTTATGATGGTTCGTAAAGACTTTGTGAATTTATAAAGCATATCACCTATTAGTGTCAAAATAGGTTCACATAAAGGCCCATTGACATGCATCAGGTGATGATAAATTCTATCTAAATAAATTATTTTAAGATTTATTACCCCTAGGTACAACTGTTCCAGATCCACATCCACTTGTAGTATCCAGGCTGGGATGTAATTTCTTAAAAACCACTCACTCTATCCTTCCCCAAAATTCTAGGATATTTTCATGTGCTATCACTTATCCTAAGAATTATACTTAGAGATATAATTAGGTATATCACTAAAGTTTTCTCATCCCATTTCCCAAAGGTTAACTAAACCTTTCTCTGATACCAACCGTAGAGACCCAAACTTCTCATACATAAATATAACATCTTAATAGATGAATATTCATTATATAGCATAAATATCCATGATAAAATCATTAGGTCTAGTGCCTTTGGAAACTTGTATTCATAAAAAATGGTTCATAAGTGGACTATATCATCTCTCACTAATTTCTTTATAACTAAAACCCTTTTTAGACAAATCATACATAATACATTTCTTCATAACATGGGGTAAGAAAACATAAGAAAGGGTGAGATCAGATTCCCAGTAAGGGTAAAAAAAGGGAGATATCAATATAACATGAGAATAAGGGTATGAGAACATGATAATAACATATGGAAAAAATAACTTGCATATCATAGATCATAAAATTTATCCATGACATAAAGCTTGGAAGTTCATAAGACATGAATACTAAAGGAATTAAAGAACATAAGCCATGGAAGCATAACATTAGAATAAGTCATGGAATTTTGGAATACACATAGGCATATAATATCAATTACTTAGTAGTAAAGTATTACTACCATGACTATCATAGTGGAATGAGTTCACTCCCCAAACCATTTTATTAGCCATGGTTCACTCCCAAGAATATCATAGTGGAAAAGTCCCTTACTAAATTTTGTTTAATCCCCATTCCAGTCCCGTTTTTCTCATGAGATATCAATATTTACCCAATGAATTAGATGGAGATACAGGTCCCAAACATTCTAGGTTATAACATGATCACCATCATCAGTTATAACATAACCACCATACTTGGTTATAATGTAACCCCTATCCTTGGTTATAACTTAACCATTACCACATAATGAAAACCATACATAGGTGTGAAAAAAGATCATAAAACATTCATCATATTAGAACCCAATAAAGGGAATGGGTTTCATAAAAATGTCATCATAAGATAACCTGTGGAAAATAAATGGGTTTTATAAACATTTCATCATTTAATCATTACATAACCCATGGAAAAAGGGAATGGGTTTTATAAAAATTGTATCATCATAAACACAAACAATATAGAGAAAGAATAATTATAAGGCCCCAGCCTTAAATATTACTTAACATTGAATTAAATGAATAATTCCCATTGAGGATCTTTTCAGGTTTAGATTTTTAGAGAATTAGATCTTATCTATTACATCTCAAAAGATTACAAAGTAGAAACTTCTACTAAGTTTCCATAAAATAAAAACTCTTAAAAAGAAACATGTCTAGTTCCATGTTTTATATAGCATGACTTTCCCTTGATCCCATCCTTGACACTCTTCCACATTAATTCCTGTGAAAAACATTTCCAAAAAAACTTGGGGTGAGCATAAAAAGCTCAGTAAGGGAAACACAAAGAATGAAAACTATTAGTTTTTTCAAAACAATAAGTAAACCATGTATACATTATCAAGGTAATACTTTTCACCTTTATGAAGTAGTAAAAACTCTTCACTAAATAAAAGATCAATACTTACCCTTTTGTAACCAAAATATTACCATAAAACCCATACAAAGAACACATAACATATAAAGGAAACTTGGGACATAAACATACTTAAATGGAATAACCATACGGTCGACTTCTACACATATCACTTAATGGAATAGCCATACGGCCGACTTCCATACCCAATGCATTGGAGGTTATAACATAACCACCCATCCTGGTATTCACGACACCACCCGTCATATGGTTTATCACGTAACCACCCGTCAAATGTCCAAGTACCATTATAAAGTCATATGACATAAAACAAATATAATGGAAAGAAAACATTTCCACACTTTGATCACATTATATCACTTAAATATATTGACATAACAAATCCATTATAAAAACCATTTTCAATACCAAAATACATAAAAGAGTATATGGTATTAATTTCATTTTAAAAACATTATGGCTTGTTGAGGAAGCCAATGACCAAATAATACTCATGGCGGTGGAAAAGGTCGTTGTCACCGTGTATGTTAAAAGAAACATTCCTTTTTGTCATTTAGTAAAATGCTTCGTAGAAAAAGATTACTTTTGTATAAAATTAAAAGTCAAAGGGGTTTATACACCGTATAAAATAAAGTTATGTATAAAACAAAATATTCCTCAATGAAATGAGATTGAGATGAAGTCCCTTACCTCGGGTCCGACTTGACTCGATCATTCTTTAACGTCCTTAAAATAGGGTAACTCTCTTTGGTTTGAACCAAAAGGGTTTCTTGAAGAGCTTCCTAACTAAGGTAAGGCTTCTAGGATGAGGAGAGGGATGTGGAGAGACAAAAAGATCAGAGCTTGGCCGAACCAAAGTCTTGAGAGGTGTGGGTAAGGAGGTAGAGGTGGGGGAGTTTTATAAGTGGAGAGGAGGGGCACTCTTGGAAAGTTAAGAAAAGATACTTTATTATAAACTGAGTTTCGGTTTTTAAAGGTCCCACAATTATATATTTCGAGGATAAGGTGATAAGGGTTCTAAATCCACCCATACAATAGGTTTTTGACAAGTGTAGGTCTTATATTTTACATTATCGTCTCATTTTATTTAAATCGTTAAATAATGAGGTAATCGCTGCATCATCATGGTGTCATAAATAATTTAATTTATTTAATGTCTAAAAATTATAAAAAAAATATCATGATATAGGAAATATTTTTATATTTATAATGATATATTTATAGTCAAAATTATGACTTGTATAACCCCATTTAATTTTTTTTAGTAAAACAACTCATGTTTGTGTCATTTTTTACTTTTACTTTAAATAAAAGGCATTAATGTCATTATCTTACCCAAGTGGCTCCATGGGGTACCAAAAATCGACCCATGGGTTTTCTTGGTCGGCCATGACACATCCAATAAGGGTAGTACATGTGTCAAGGTCATTTCATATTTTTAAAACATTATTTTTACCTTAAATTACACTAATTACCTCTAATTGCAATTAAAAACTTAAAAGTTACTATTCACCCAAAAAAATATTTTAATCCCATTGAACCAAATTTTACTTATTAATGAAAATAATTTATATTGTATTTTTGAAATTCAAATCACAAAAGTGGTAAAGTTCCATTTAAATGAAAAATCAGTTTTTGTAACTACCACTTTGTGGTTTCACTATTCATCAAAAATTAAGGTTTTTCAGAAAAATACCAAAACTTCACCCTAAGCTATATTTGATATTACAAATTAAAAAATGATGTCTATTTTAAAAAATTCAAAACATATAAGTTGCATTAATTAATTTAATAATTAATTCCCACTGTCAAAACAAATAGCGTGTTTTTATGAAACAATATGTATCAAAAGATTGACACTAGTTTAAGTCCAATTTCAAAGTGAAATCAATTCCAATGACCACCATTGGATTAAATGGTAAAAATATATTCTAATTGAACTTTAAAACCAATTCAAAAGATAATATAATCATATAAATAAATTAGATTAAAAAGAGGTTTAGAATTAAAATACAACATTTTTCACTATTCATTAAAAAATGATCTTTATCGAAAAAATACAAAAAAGTTTACACAAAGTAAATTTTGATGTCCTGATTAAAAGAAGAGTTTTATTTGGTCCAATATAATGTATAAGAGTGACCAAAACTATATTTAAAGAGGGTTCGCAATCAAAAGGCGATAGTTTGACCTTTTAGTGAAAATTAGAGTATATATGCCTAAAATTGAATTCTTTTCTTATTTTAAGACTTTATATTTTATTGGATAATTATAAAAACATTTAAAAAACATATATAATCATATTTTAGTTATTTCTATTCATTCCCACCAATACAACGGCTACGTGTTAACTACCATTTAAAATAATATTATTTTATTACTAGTGTGCAACGTAAGATTTCAAAGAAACTCTTTGTTGCGTATCAGGTACGCTATCGAACATAGAAACCCTTTTAAAGTAAAATTAATATTTAATTCATAAATATTAATAAATATGAAAATGTTTTATTATTTATTTACCTGGGATGTTACATCCTTCCCCCCTTTTTGGAATTGCGTCCTCACAATTTTATTCACTTATCAGAATAAGTGGGGGTATTTATCCCTCATAGCATTTTCAGATTCCCACGTTGCCTCTTCAACCATATCGTTTTTCCACAAAACCTTTACCTAGTGAATTACCTTATTTCACAACACTTGCTCTCTCCAGTCAAGAATCTGGACTGGTTGTTCTTCATAAGAGAGATTCTCTTCCAACTGAACTACCTCTGGGCTCAAAACATGAGATGGATCTGGCATATACTTTCTCAACATCGAAACATGAAAAACATTGTGTACCTGAGATAAACTCGGAGGTAAAGCCACTCGGTAAGCAACTGATCCAACTTTCTCTAGAATTTCATATGGTCCAATGAACCTTGGTCTCAGCTTTCCTTTCTTACCAAATTGCATCACACTTTTCCATGGTGACACTTTGAGAAAAAAATGATCACCTACCTCGAAAGATAGATCCTTCCTCCTGTTATCCGCATAACTCTTCTGCCTGCTCTGAGCTGTTCTCATGTGCTTCTGAATCAACTGAACTTTTTCTGCCATCTCTTCTACCAATTCTGGTCCCATCAGCTTCTTTTCACCCACTTCATCTCAAAAAGCTGGAGTTCGACACCGTTTACCATATAATGCCTCAAACGGAGCCATATTTATACTGGAATGAAAACTGTTATTATATGAAAATTCAACCAAAGAAAGATGTTGGTCCCAACTTCCTTGATAATCCATCGAACAAGCACATAGCATATCCTCCAAAGTCTTAATTGTTCGTTCTAACTACCCATCTGACTGAGGATGAAAAGATATACTAAAATTTAATTCAGTACCCAACGACTTATGAAGGCCCTTCTAAAAGTTAGAAGTAAACATGGGATCACGATCAGATAAAATGGATAGGGGAACTCCATGCAACCTCACTATATCTTTAAGATACAATCGAGAAAGTTTATCTAGAGAGAAAGTATCTCGAATAGGAAGGAAATGAGCAGATTTAGTCAATCGATCAACAATAACCCAGATCACATTATTACCTCTAGATTTATTCGGTAAACCCACAACAAAGTCCATGGATATATTTTCCCATTTCCACTCTTGCACTGGTAAAGGCTGAAGCATCCATTTCGGTAACTTCCGCTCTACTTTAACCTGCTGACAAGTCAAACACTTCACAGTAAAATCAGCAATATCTCTTTTCATTCCATCCCACCAGTAATACTCCCGCAGATCTCTGTACATATTAGTACTGCCAGGATGAACTGAAAACGGGTAACTATGAGCTTCACATAATGACTCTCTCTTCAACTGTGAATCACAAGGCACACATAATCTCTTCCCAAATCTCAAAACACAATCATTATCAATGCTGAATTCAGGCAACTTACCCTTCTTAACAAGCTCTACCTTTTCCTGCAACTCGCTGTCTTGCTTCTGTGCTTGCTTAATTCTGTCTAATAGAGAAGATTTCACTGATACCTGAAACAAAACAGAAGGACATCCTACACCAATAACTTCTATTCCAAAGTTCATCAAATCAAAAACCGAAGGATCTCGTTCCAAACGTATCATGGTTAATGAAGCATTACTTTTTCGACTCAAAGTGTCATCCACTTTATTTTCTTTTCCCGGATGGTAATGAATTGTTCAATCATAATCCTTGATTAATTCCAAACATCTCCTCTGTCTCATGTTCAATTATTTCTGAGTGAATATATACTTTAAACTTTTGTGATCAGTATATATTCCACACTTTACTCCATACAAATGATGCCTCCAAATTTTTAGAGAAAAAACAACAGCAGCTAATTCCAAATCATGTGTAGGGTAATTTACCTCATGTGTTTTCAACTGACGTGAAGCATATGCAATTACCTGATCATTCTGCATAAGGACACAGCCAAGTCCCTTCAACGAAGCATCACTGTATATAACAAACTCACCATTCCTAGAAGGAAGTTCCAAAACTGGAGAATTCACCAATCTTTTTTTCAACTCCTGAAAACAATCATCACATTCTTTTGTCCAGATAAACTTAACACCCTTCCAAGTTAGCTTAGTCATTGGACTAGATAACCGTGAAAATTTTTCAACAAACCTTCTGTAGTAACCTGCCAAACCAAGAAAACTATGGATCTCGGTTACATTTGTGGGTCTTTTCCATTCTTCAACAACCTTTGTTTTTGCAGGATCAACAGTTATCCCATCTTTAGAAACAATATGACCAAGGAAAGAAATTTTTTGCAACCAAAACTCACACTTTCTGAATTTCCCATACAGTTTCTTTTCTTTTAAGGTTTGCAAAATAACCCTTAAATTACTTTCATGCTCCTCTTTACTTTTAGAAAACACCAAAATATCATCAATGAAAACAACCAAAAACTTATCCAAGAACTCATGGAAAATTCTATTCATAAGGTACATGAATACAACAGGTGCATTGGTTAACCCAAAAGGCACAACTACAAATTCATAATGGCCATATCTAGTATGGAACACAGTCTTCGGAACGTCTGCTTCTTTTACTTTCAACTGATGGTACCCCAGCCTCAAGTCAATCTTTGAAAAATACTGAGCTCCCTGGAGCTGATCAAACAAATCATCGATATAAGGCAAAGGATACTTGTTCTTAATAGTAATTTTATTCAAGGCTCTATAATCAATGCAAAGTCTCATTAAACCATCTTTCTTTTTAACAAACAAGACAGGAGCACCCCATGGTGATGTGCTAGGTCGAATGAAACCTTTATCTAATAACTCCTGCAATTGTTTCTTTAAATCTAAAAGTTCAACTTGAGCCATTAGATAAGGGGGTTTTGAAATTGGCTTAGAATCAGGAACTAAGTCAACAGTAAATTCAACTTCCTGATAATGAATAATACCAGGAAACTCATCAGGAAAAACATCAAGATACTCATTTACCACTGGCACATCATTAATCTGAACAGTTTTCTTGTTTTCAACGACATGTGCAAGATAACATTCATTTCCATATTTTACTAGTTTCTCAACTTCCTGATATGTTATTAAAAACAAGGGTTCATTCTTGTACACAAACTGAAAATCATTCTGAAACGAAACCATTTTAGCTCTGAAGTCAATCTTAGCATGATAAACATAAATCCAATACATGCCCAAAATAACATCAAACTCTACTAGAGGGAAAACAATAAGGTTTTCTGGTAGATTCTTTCCGCACACAAGGATATGAAGGTTCTTATAATTTCTTTTTGTCTCAACATTCCCTCTGGGTGTTTTTACCATAAGTTCAGGATTCATATCTTGAGATGGAATTTCCAATTTACTAGAAAACTTCTTAGAAATGAAAGAATGTGTAGACCCTGAATCAAACAACACATTGGCATAATCTGAACAAACAAACATTGTACCTGATACTACTTCATTCGATGGCCCAACATCTGTTGAAGTAGTTGCTTTCCCCCAGTTGAGTTCTTTATTAGACACTCATTTGCATAATGACCCATTTCATTACACTTAAAACATCTTACCGCTAGCTTTTCATTGCCTGCTTGTTCATCTTCCTTACAGTTACGAGCAATATGAGCAGACTTACCACATCGAAAGAACTTTAAAGACTTTGATAAACATTCTCCAGGATGAATTTTACCACACTTCTCACAGGATGGATATTTGGTTTTCTTACCTCCTTGTTTCTTTGATGAATTCTTCCCCTTTGCCTGCCAACTGGACCTCTTATTCTGTTGTTTGTCAAAGATCACCTGATCATCGGCAAACTCCATTTCCACCTTCTCCGCACATCGAACAAGCTTTTCATAACTCTTGAACTCACAAGAAGCTAAAGCCCTTCGATATTTTGGCTTTAATCCTGAGTAAAAATGATTGATTTCACTATCAAGGTCTCGGATAAAATTTGGAGCATACCTTGCCAATCGAGTGAACCTCTCTTCATAAGCAGCCACTGAGTTGTCCTCTTGCCTCAATTCCAAGAATTTTTTTCCATCCTAAGTCGAACAGCCATAGGAAAATAATTCTCAAGAAACATACCTTTGAATTCATCCCAGTCGAGAGCATAAATCTCATCAGCATTCCTGATATTCTTAACCATCGACCACCACTGATCTGCTTCACCCTCCAAACAGTAAATAGAAATACTAACCTTTTGATTTTCTGAAGACCCCATGACATCAAAAATCTTCTCCAGTTCTTTAATCCACCCTTCAACTAGCACAAGGTCAGATGATCCTCTGAATGATGGAGGATGTTGCCTCATGAAATGTTCCACCACTGACATGTTCCTCTGTGGTTGATCTGGCTAATCTCATGCATGGATAACACCACCATTTATAGCCTAAGTCAACTATGCCATCACCGCAACAAACTATTCAGTTCCAATTCTGACCATCTCAGGTTACTAATTTGGAAGGTTGTCTTCCTCCTGATGTCGTCCCAACATAGCTACCTTGTTTCCTCTGCGGAAGACCATTCTGAACACATAAATATCTTAGGCGAAGCAACATGGTAATATTTAAATGCTATATCATTTCAGTCATACCATAAATTAATTTATAATTTAACAATTTTCTAACTCCTGAAGTTGTCTAAACCGACCTCTGATACCAACTATAAGGCCCCATCCTTAAACATTACTTAACATTGAATTAAATGAATAATTCCCATTGAGGATTTTTTCAGGTTTAGAGTTTTAGAGAATTAGATCTTAACTATTACATCTCAAAATATTACAAAGTAGACACTTCTACTAAGTTTCTATAAAATAAAAACTCTTAAAAAGAAACATGTCTAGTTCCATGTTTTATATAGCATGACTTTCCCTTGATCCCATCCTATACACTATTCCACATTAAGTCCTATAAAAAACATTTCAAAAAAACTTGGGGTGAGCATAAAAAGCTCAGTAAGGGAAACACAAAGAATGAAAACTGTTAGTTTTTTCAAAACAATAAGTAAACCATGTATACTTTATCAAGGTAATAGTTTTCACATTTATGAAGTAGTAAAAACTTTTCACTGAATAAAAGATCAATACTTACCCTTTTGTGACCAAAAGATCACCATAAAACCCATAAAAAGAACACATAACATATAAAGGTAACCTGGGACATAAACATACTTAAATGGAATAACCATACAGTCGACTTCCACACATATCACTTAATGGAATAACCATACGGCCGACTTCCATACCCAATGCATTGGAGGTTATAACATAACCACCCGTCCAGGTATTCACGGCACCACCCGTCATATGGTTTATCACGTAACCACCCATAAAATGTCTATGTACCATTATAAAATCATACGACATAAAACAAATATAATGGAAAGAAAAATTTCCACACTTTGATCACAATATATCACTTAAATATATTGACATAACAAATCCATTATAAAAACCATTTTCAATACCAAAATACATAAAAGAGTATATGATATTTATTTCATTTTAAAAACATTACGGCTTGTTGAGGAAGCCAATGACTAAATAATACTCGCGGCGGCGGAAAAGGTCGTTGCCACCGTGTACGTTAAAAGAAACATTCCTTTTTGTCATTTAGTAAAACGCTTCGTAGAAAATGATTCCTTTTGTATAAAATTAAAAGTAAAAGGGGTTTATACACCGTATAAAATAAAGTTGTGTATAAAACAAAATATTCCTCAATGAAATAAGATTGAGACGAAGTCCCTTACCTTGGGTCCGATTTGACTCGATCGTTCTTTAATGTCCTTAAAATCGGGTAAATCCCTTTGGTTTGAACCAAAAGGGTTTCTTGAGGAGCTTCCTACCTAAGGTAAGGCTTTTAGGATGAGGAGAGGGATGTGGAGAGATAAAATGATCAGATCTTGGCCGAACCAAAGGCTTTAGAGGTGTGGGTAAGGAGGTAGAGGTGGGGGCCTTTTATAAGAGGAGAGGAGGGGAACTCTTGGAAAGTTAAGAAAAGATACTTTATTATAAAATGAGTTTCGGTTTTTAAAGGTCCCAAAATTATATATTTCAAGGATAAGGTGATAAGGGTTCGAAATCCACCTATCCAACAGGTTTTTGACAAGTGTAGATCTTAGATTTTACATTATCGCCTCATTTTATTTAAATCGTTAAATAATGAGGTAATCGCTGCATCATCATGGTGTCATAAATAATTTAATTTATTTAATGTCTAAAAATTATAAAAAAATATCATGATGTAGGAAATATTTTTATCTTTCTAATGAATATTTATAGTCAAAATTATGACTTGTATAAACCCATTTAAATTTTTTTTAGTAAAACAACTCATGTTTGTGTCATTTTTACTTTTACTTTAAATAAAAGGCATTAATGTCATTATCTTACCCAAGTGACTCCATGGGGTCCCAAAAATCGACCCATGAGTTTTATTGGTCGGCCATGACACATCAAATAAGTTTAGGACATGTTTCAAGGTCATTTAATATTTTTAAAACATTATTTTTACCTTAAATTACATTAATTACCTCTAATCGCGATTAAAAACTTAAAAGTTACTATTCACCAAAAAAAATATTTTAATCTCATTGAACCACATTTTACTTATTAATTAAAATCATTTATATTGGATTTTTTAAATTCAAATCACAGAAGTGGTAAATTTCCATTTAAACGAAAAATCAGTTTTTGTAACTACCACTTTGTGGTTTCACTATTCATCAAAAATTAAGGTTTTTCAGAAAAATACCAAAACTTCACCCTAAGATATATTTGATATTATGAATTCAAAAATGATGTCAATTTTACAAAATTCAAAAAATATAAGTTGAATTAATTAATTTAATAATTAATTCCCATTGTCAAAACAAATAGCGTGTTTTTATGAAACAATATGTATCAAAATATTGACACTAGTTTAAGTCCAATTTCAAAGTGAAATCAATTCCAATGACCACAATTGGATTAAATGGTAAAAATATATTCTAATTTCACTTTAAAACCAATTAAAAAGATAATCTAATTATATAAATAAATTATATTAAAAAGAGGTTTTGAATTAAAATACAACATTTTTCACTATTCATTAAAAAATGATATTTATTGGAAAAATACCAAAAATTTACACAAAGTAAATTTTGATGTCCCAATTCCAAAGAAGAGTTTTATTTTTTCCAATAGAATGTATAAGAGTGACCAAAACTATATTTAAAGAGTGTTCTCCATCAAAAGGCGATAGTTCGATCTTTTAGTAAAAATTAGAGTATATATGCCTAAAATTGAATTCTTTTATTATTTTAATCCTTTATCTTTTATTGGATAAATATAAAAACATTTAAAAAACATATATAAACATATTTTAGTTATTTATATTCATTCCCGCCAATACAACGACTACGTGTTAACTACCATTTAAAATAATATTATTTTATTACTAGTGTGCAACGTAAGATTTCAAAGAAACTCTTTGTTGCGTATCGGGTACACTATCGAACATAGCAACCCCTTTAAAGTAAAATTAATATTTAATTCGTAAATATTAATAAATATGAAATTTTTTTATTCTTTATTTACCTAGGATTTTACAATAAGGATGCTATCCTTGGAATATATCTCCAGTAAATCTTATGTAACATCAAAGTATGTCATCTTAGATGGAAGATATTTTTTGAAATATCACTTGGAAATTTTGTTGAGGAAAATAACCTTTCCCCTTTGAAAACTACCATTTTAAAAATAAAATTTCACAAAAAATTATGAGAAATTTTTTATTTTAAAATAATATTTGAAACTTATAAATTAATATTTAAAACACTTAATGTTCATGATAATTTAAAATACGGTTCATATCCTACAAATTAAAACAAATATTCCTTTCACATTTTTGGTAAGAAGGTCCAAAAATACCTTGTTTAGAAAACAAAAATAAGATTCATTTTAAACCATTTTTTAAAAATTAAAAAATGAGTAAAAACTTCCATAATAAATCATTTTATATTATTAAAAATCTTCTTTAATTGTTTTTATAAAGAATGGGCATAGAAGAAAAAGGATTTTCAACTAAAGAGAGAAATACATTCTGTTTTCCATTAAAATATTATTTTGAAATATTAAGTGCATAAAGAGAAGAAAATAAAAGGAAAATAAGTATCTTAATAAAATAAAAATATTAGAAGAAAAATCATGTGTTTCTTGAGATGTAGATCATAATATATCATTTTTGAAGCATAATCATAAATAATCTTTATAAACAAAGAGATTGTAACATAAAGTTGTTACACTTTGGTATATTTTGAATTGTAATCTCTATAAAAGAAATAAAATTATATGGATATTTATATATCATAATTTTCATGATAATAATCATAAAATACACTCATTATCATTATATACACTAGAAAAATGAAATAAGTGGTGTGTAAGGCATGTGTCCAACAAAAATAAAAGTGAGATGAAAATCTCTTCCCGCTTTGGTATCTTTTGAATCATAAGAACAATTAAATAAAAAATAAAATAAACTTTAAATATAATTAAAATAATTATATTCATTATATACCATGTCAAAGGGGTAGTATATACACCACACAAAAGAAATAAGTGGTGAATTTGGAATATGTCTTCTAGAAATAAAATACATACTTGATATCCCTTACCTCAAGTATTGAATTTCTTCATTCATGTTAAAAATTACTATATAATAAATATATATTTATTATAAATATATGCTATAACCATAATAATATATATTTTACCATATATTATTTAATTTGACCTTTTATTATGGGTTTATTAACAATTCCTTGTTAAAATTTCACTCCAAGTAATAACGGATTCGTTTTTCATGTATGTTTTGGTTTATTAATTTCAGTCCTTTTTTTTGATCATTGTCCCATTATCTAAATAATTTTAAAAATTATATAAATATAATAAAAATTCCTTATATATTTATTTATATTAATATATAAAATTTATATATATAAAATTAATTACACCATTCATGGAGACGGTAGACCATATGTACACACGAATGCTATTTCTATTTTCTCAACAGATGGAATAAAAGGAAGGTAAATTACATATAAAATTTTTATATTAATTTTTATGTAATATATAACTCATATATTTATTAAATTTATCCTTATTACCTTACATGCAAATCATAAGTGAAAAATCAATCACATGGCTTCGCGAGGTGGTAGTTCGCCAAACACATGATCGACGTTATCATATTCCCACAAAATAGAGAGTAAGAAGGTATATATGAAATTATAATTCTAGATTTATAATTATGTTATTCATATAATATTTATAATTTAAATCCATTATTATATTCACCAATGAGAGGTGGTTCTGGAAAACAAAATACATCGGTTCAAGAGGTAGTAGTCCGCCGCACACACAATCAATAGTTTTGTTTCCCATTTGATGGAAGAGGAGATGATGTAGGTTATTCCGTAAAAATAATAACATATACGTATATGGTATATAATGATTTTAGGATATTTTAATTATTATGACTTGAAAAGAGGTGGTAAGAGAGTAAGTGAAAAGAAAGGTCTTAGTGAAGACAATGACCTTCTCTTAAAACAAGCTCCATTGAAATTCTTATTAAGTACCCTAGGGTTGGTATTTTTAGATAACCAAAAGATCTAGGACATGGGTAACGAAATTTGGGAGGTATTTTTCTATGATTTTATTGATTCAAATGTCTTAGGAGGTGTGAATAAGTTAGGGGAGGAAGTGTCATTTTATAATTGAGGAGGAGTGGAATTTTTATAAATACCAAAAAATATTCAATAATGGGAAGTCAATCACTTTCCATGTGCCTAAAATTTTGATAAATAAATGAGCGGAGGAATTATATGGTTTATACACACCTCCATAAAAAAAATTCATATTTTTTAAACATGTTTTCCTTTAATCTCTAAGATTACTCACTTTTACCATTTTATTTTTCACCACGGTAACTTGTCTCTTTTTATTTACATATGTAATTTATCCTTTAAGAATAAAATTAAAATGATAATTATTAGATGATCTAGGCCCAATAATTATAAATATTAAATCCAATTTATTAAATAAATATAATAACTATGTTGAAAATTAATGCTAACACATGGTATTTAATGCATAAAACCTCGTTTTAACCCTGACCACATTGATTAGTTTTTATTATTTTTACTAAAATTTATGGCCAAAAATTAATTTAAACTTAGTATATAAATAAATTTATTTATTAAAAATATTTAATCTATTTTATCAAATTTAATTCATATAATTTTCATAATTTAATTTAAAATAAAACCCACAGACAGGATGAAAAAATGAATTTGCAAGGAGACAATTTTCATAAGTATAGAAACTTTTAATATCAAAATTCTGTATGAAATTGATTTCAATAACCTAAATTGAATTAATAAATATTTAATTTAACTATTTTTACTTTTAAAACCATATTAAAATAAAATGGATCTTTTAAATTCTTTAAAAAATGAATTTTTTAATAAAAATAGATATTTTTACTATTCATCGAAAAATTATTCTTTGTAGAAAATTTTCAAAAAATCACTCAATGATAAATTTGAAATTTATATTTCATAACATTGTATTTATTATTTCAAATAAAATTTCTCAAAGTGGTAAATATTAATTTTATTATTTTTCACAAAAAGCAATAATTTGTTTTGAGAAAATAGTATTTTCGAAACATATAAAGAATTTACTAAAAATTAAGTACATTTTATAAATATTATTTTTTTATATAAAACCATTATACTTAATTTTTAATTTTTTTTATTTTATTCATGACACCAAGTTTAATGGATAGGTTATAATTATCATATTTAAATAATAGTATTAATAGTACACTATAGTTTGTTAAAACCCAGTGCTACGTGTAACGCAAGCTATCAAAGAAACTTAAATTACTCTAAATAAAATATTTCATACAAACTTAGGGTGTTACAAAAACACTATTTTGATTCTTCTGGAGATTTTGGGCAAGTGGTTTGGCGAACATCAGATTCCCAGGCACTACCAGCATGGACTCTTCCTACTTGGGTTCAATCCTAGTTTCCTCCTTTTCTTATTGGGTTTTGTTCATAGGGTTTCTTCCTCGGATGCCTAAACTTGATCTAAATTAGAATTACACTACTCCTCTCCAGGAAATATTTAGAGAGATGGATATAGAGGGGTTTTGGGCCTTGCGGTTTGGTGGTTGCAGAGTCCCCCTAGTTGGCCTTCTTTTGTTTTCTCTTGTTCAGATTTCATTCCCAATTGCCTCTTGATTCAGTTTCATTTAGGGATACTGCCCCCGTTTCGTTTATCTTCTGGTGTTCTTCCTGATGGTGGTTCGTGATCTACAGTGGTGGTTTTTTCTCTGGTGTTGTTCATTGGTGGCGTAAAGATGCGACAATGGTGATGGTGGCAACATCGGTTGGTGTCTCTTGACGGCGTTCTCTGTTCGACGGTGGTGTTTGGTGTCGTTTTGAGGTGGCAAATATAGTATTGCTTGTGATGTTGTGAAGTTAGTGACATGACGATGCTGAGTTCATTTGGTGATGAGGATGGTGGTGTAATGGTATATTGGATTTCTTCCTTCATCGATTGGCTAGTGTTTCTGTTCTTGTGGTAGTATACAGGCCGACGATTCCTCTGGCCTCTAGCCGACGATCAACAATGTTCATGATGACAACTCTTGGAGAGGGGATGATGGTAAAGGGACGATTCCTAAGGTGATGTGATGGTGGTGGTGACTATATGGATGTAACTCTATAGTCCTGTCCTCGGTCCACACAGTGGATCTAGTGGCCTTCAAGGTGATGATTTGGTTGGAATCGAGGATCTCTTTATTTTGAATTCATGAATCTTTTTTTATTTTAATCTTGAATTTTGAAACCAAAAATTTGAATTTTTTAATCCTAATGTACATTTACCACTAACCATAAAGTGGATTTTGAATTTTTTTTAAAAATAGTTATGAGATAGAATTTTATCATCAATATATATAGGAAAATGTTGTTTAGGTTAAGTAAAACACTTTATTTAACCAATTATATGCCAAAATTATAAAAATTAATGCAGTCACACAAGCAAGGAATAAAAGAAACAAAGAAATCATGATAATGACATTTGAATATTACATACCTAAATGATACATGAGCACATGACTTCAATCCATAATGGTGTATTAGTAAAAATCCCATAAATTAGTAACTAGAAGAATAAAAATCCATCAATTAAGGTGAAATGATAATCAATTATAATAGATAAAAACATAAAAAATAGTATCATCCTATAAAACTTGGTATTTCCCTTGTGTGTGGGTTGGATATTCCTAGACACAAGCTATGTTATAAGTTCCAAAACATCCCTAATCTCTTGTATACTAGACCAAATATTAAGGAAAAGGAAAAATTAAGCTCACCCATGACCTATTTCACTCATAAGTAACTAAATTGGAGGTCCAAATGGCCTCAAGCACACCTCCCTGTACACTTGAGGTTATTGACTAGTAGCAAGGGTCTAATAGTGATATAGTGGGGATACTATACCCTATGGATTGGTACTCAATATATTAAAATAATAAATAAAAATAATTATAGGTAGATAATAATAAACTAAAAACCTAAAAAATACCAAATAGAACCAACCATATAAGAAGGTATGATGATATGTGTTGAAGTAGTCAATTCATATAACAAGAGATACACATACAACAAGGCTAGGTGGAAATAAATAAATGAACAAGACAAACCAACTCCTAGAGGATGTATGAGTACATACTCGGTCCAAACATCCCATTCCGAGTCCCATCCTAAGACAAGTAATAGTAAATAGGCATTATCCAAAGACATATCCTTCATCCATGAGTCTTTCTTATGTACTAAGAGGCAACCTGAATAGGGTGTGGGTAAAACTTATTTTTCCACCACCAATGGTGTCTAATTAATTTCCAATATATGAGTATAAAACATAATGGTGTGCAATATATGAATAATTAATTATGAAAGTGGATATGGATCAAGGAATACCACTTGATTTGGACTAAGTTAGCTTTCCCAGATCATGTGACCCAATAAGGGGTCATAATACCCATGGAATATATCCCAGACATCCAAGAATAAGAAATAAAAATGAATCCATGGAGTGGTTCTAGGAATTCCCATGCAATAAAACCATAAAAATATAAGGAAAACTCTAATTCATTCTAGGTGTGGAATAGGAAATCCAACCCATGTTAATCAAGCCACGATGTCTAGATCTAGAGTAAAATATAAGGGATAAACCCTCGACATTCCACTTTCTAAAGGGGGTCTAACTAAACCTAAGGTGCAACCCCTTGGTAACATCAGGAAGGGTCTTGATTGGGATCTAAAAAGTTATTCTGAGTAATTTTGTGTCCAAGGACATCAAGGAAAATATGGGAACTTATCTCAGAAATTATAATGTTTTTGTAGTTTCTAAGTGAATCCATGATTCCAAGATAAGGAATTCATGAATATAAGACATTGACTATATCCAAGGTGTAAAAACCCCTGTCATTTTCATCAATGAATCACTTGGTGTCCATTAGGTTCAAGCTTTTCATTCAAATCTAGAATGAAATGATTACCCATGGCATGGATCACTTTAAACCATAACCATCTTCATTATATTAATAAGTCTCATAAGTAATAATTACACTTTTAAGAGGAAAGTAAAACATAAATAATAAAACATACATCATGGATCAAGGAATTTAATTTAAAGTGTACCCAAGGCTTTCATTAGTTATTACAGCAATAGATTTCTTATTCTCAATTCATAAGTTATCGTATTTAATAAAGGGAATCATAACCCACTAACACCATTGCCTTAATTTATAAAATTTAAGGAATATAAAAGGGAAAACCTCCCATTTTTAAATTTATTACATAAATGATGGTTTTTTAGAAGTTACAATTTTATTAACTAGACTCAAGTCACAACCTATATCTTAAGGTATATAAGGTTACTAGGTCCATGTTATGGTTTAAGGTACCCCAACTCAAGATAGGTTTAAAATAATAAATCAAGTACCACATGGTTATCCCATTACTTGAATGTTATTCACACACTTGGTTTAACTAATTAAATTGTGAGTTTATTAAAAAAATGGGATCAAAATCTTGGGAATTACCATAGTTATTTCTAGGTTTATTGGGGTTGTTCTCTAGGATGTATGCTCCTAGAATCAGTATCTATTTTGGAAGAGATAATTTACAAAGGAAGGGAGCCTCATGGGTGATTCATTTAACCGGTCTAAACTATTCCATAGACCTTGATTGGTCCATGGAATGAGTTTATTTTCTTAACTATACGTAGAATATAAACCATCATTATGGTCATAAATTACTTTAATTATTTTCTAGATTCTAGGTTAATCTATAATTCTTCCATGGACCAATTTCGGTCTATGGGTGGTTTCTAATCTATAGGTGTGATTAAGGGGATGATAAATTAACATAAGACCATGAATTAAGGAAAGAAAACATTAGAAATTAAAACAAAAGTCCATCACCAATTTTCATATTGACATGCTATTGGTATGTATTATGAAATGGTAAGACTTTAAGGGAAGCCACTCAGACCATCTACCTCAATCTTAGGAAGATTCAATCATCCGACAATGAACCTTGTTCATATCTATAATGGAAGAAAATAGAGAACCAAAAAACCCCAAAAATATAGGGAATATTATCTAAAATAATAGGAACTCAACTTGATATTGTAAGAAAACATGACAAGGAGGAAGATGAGTGATATAATCATTGAGTTCTCTTGATTGCATGCAATGAAGTTCGATTCAAGAAATAGAGATGATTTCCCAGGGAGGAAGGGAGAAAGGATAGGGTGAATGATAGAGAGGCCTCTGGATAAATGATCAAGGAAAAGGGTTAGAAGAATTTAAGGTAGTATGTATTTTTTTTCATTTTTCATCTTTTAATGAGGTGAACAACTTGACAAATTGAATAGAATCACTATTTTAAGTACACCCCAACACACATGGTTATTGATCATGATTTAAAAACCATGTTCCAACCATGTGGACCCCTATTAAAATTAAAAACAACAACACTATTATCTAGATATCCTTTCATGATTAAAACAAACCATTTTTCTGAACAAAATAGGTCACATGGTTGGGGTTTATGGTTAGGACTAACCGTATGGTACCCGCGAACCCCCGATTGTTTCTACAAAAACTAAAATTTCAAACATCGAGGCTCCAGAGACTTATCCAAGAACTTGGGATGCCTCTCATGCCTTAAACCACATAAAAAATATTCCCTTAATGTTATCCAACTCTCATAATTCTATTATGAATCTCGGTTTTAAAAATGACCTAACTACAAATTTATGAAATTGAACTCCTCTCAAAAATTCAAAATTATCCATACACATATATAGACATGGGGTTCTACACATCAGTCCATATTCACCTTTCCTTTCTTTATTCAAAGTCCCTCTCTCACTCCCTTTATATCTTAGTTTTTCATATCATGCCTTAGACACTCATATTCATGAATGAGTCTGTTATGCATTTCAATGACCGCTCACTTCAAATTTATTCTATGAGCATTTTTTTGTTTACATAATTTTTTTTATTCTTGATAATGTATTAATGTTTTAAAGTTCTATGGTATTTATTAAAAAAATATATAATGAATTTATATATTAAAGTATTAATTATTGAAGTTTATTATGAATTTTTTTATTTTTGAATTTGTTTAATTATAATTTTGTCTATAAATTTATTTGTATGAAGTATGAATTTGTTTATTTATATTATTTTTTATGAATTTTTACGCTTTTTAATTTTAATTTTTTATTTTTATTTGAATTTAGAGACAAGGAAACGTTTTTATTTTTCGGTTCATGTGATATAAATAGAGTATGAGTGTAGCTCCCCGATCTGGATGCCACTTAAAAAGGTGTTATGGGCTAGTTGGCCATTGGGCCTTAGGAACGACTCCCCATTCACGAAAGGATATAGACTTGTAGTGAGGGTTTAAAGAGGTAATAGAGGGAGACTATAACCTCGGGTGGTCATAATAATAATGGTCCGTATATAAATATAGAAGTAGAATAAAATACCAAATCAGTGAAAGAAATATAATAAAACACCTTGAAAACATAAATAAACAACAATAGTAATAAACAACCTAAAGGAATAATTCTATTTATATAAAAGCATAACAATTCATAAATTTTCATGAAAAATAGTAGGATAGAAGGGTTTATTGTGGTTAAAAATATCAGTACATACATATAAAGCATTCTAAAAATCAAAAGAAATCCAAAAAGTAACTCCAACTAATAAAGGTGAACCACTACGGTTCACTACCTCCATCCTATGAAAAAGGTCCAACTCAATCACTAAGGTATAACTCCTAAGCCTAGTCTCTTGCCTGATCTCAAATACATAAAGTTTACATGTATCTCGAAGGGACCATGTAGGGAGTGAGAATAATCTTAGTAAGCCACCAACAACGTGCGCCTATCTAACATCCATTATTATGGTGTATGATAAATAGAAATAAAAAGTCAATTCATACCCATGTAATAAATAACCCACTTCCCTTGTGTTCCATAACCTCAAGGAAGTGTTACCTACTTCGGCCAACATCGGAATCTCTGATCATGTTCCCTCAATTATATATATGGAATACAACACATGTATGCATATATATATGATTTTAGTGGCGAGAATCCATGGATTAAATCCCAAGGAATCCCTGGATGAATATCATACCAGGTGAATCCTCATATTCCACCTATAAAATTATCACTGACACCTCATTCCATAAATCATGTAACCCGACATCCCAATAGTATTCCCAACCAAGTCCTTGGTCCCTCAGATCACAACTCAGAAAAATCACCATCCACTTGAATCCCGACATCCTGATGAATAGATATATCCATCCTCAAATATATAAATGTTGTCGAATTAACAACCGATATACTGAGGCATGCAAAAATACATCCTCATATAGTCCCGACACCTTGTCCTCAAATATAAAAAAAATCCTCATCCCAGAACCAATGGTATCAACACCATAAACTAATGGTACATCACTATCCACTTGGATTTCTAGGGTGAGAACCCCTAGCTTATCCAATGGTCAACATCATCAGGGGGCCTCCACCCACAATGAGTGGTCAACACCACCTCAATCGAGTCCTATCTATTTGTACACGACTCCAATAGTGAACCGACCAAAAAATGGTGAGAAGCAATCACCAAACAACCTAAGCCACATCATTTGGCACCTTGTACCCCTGTGACCATTCTGTTAAATCCTAATGGTCAACACCATCTTAAGTAACATGGGGCAAGCCCTCATCCCAACGACCTCATTGACTTAAGTCCTGACAACCATGATGCCTCAACTTAGGGATCCTCATCACCCCATATGACTTGGTCCATGCCCAACTTGATGAACTACATCACATCAGTCTAGGTGATCAATATCACCTCAATCCTT
This sequence comes from Viscum album, assembly GCA_963277665.1. NCBI lineage: Eukaryota > Viridiplantae > Streptophyta > Magnoliopsida > Santalales > Viscaceae > Viscum > Viscum album. The sequence continues at coordinate 509,340,760 of OY728136.1, read as the reverse complement.
AGTCCTAGACCATCACGCTCCCAAGGAACTTAAGCAATCAATATCCACAATTCATTTAATTTAAATTCATACACCCATCCTAAACCTCCAAAGTGGTCCAAACCCCATTAACAGGCTTAACAATTTGTAGTGAAGAAAAACAATTCCCATAGGCATCTCATATCATCAATTTCACAATTTAAAAGCAATCATTTAAATAGTTAGGGGTCTCTCTCAGGCTACCCATATGGTGTATATAGAATGCACCCCCAAAACATCCAAAAAATCAAGGATAAATCTTGGAACCATCTACCATATACTCGTAGGTGATCTCTTGTCCGATATTGACCTCTAACTTGATCCAAAACAAGATAAATCATAGATTTATAAAAACAACCTAAAAATAGAAAAAAAATAGCTTATACAGATTTATCATTCCTTATGGTGAGATAGAAGAGAAAAAAGAGAAAATGGACCGAAGGACTTAACTCTATGCTTTCAATATGATATATGGAGCTCAAATCAAAGCTCAGATATAGAGGAATAAAAGTAACCTAGATATTGGAGAGGGAGGCACTGCGGGACCCCTGGCTTCTCCTACCTCTATTTATGGAGGAAAAAAAATAAGAAATGGGGAGTAAGACCCTAAACTTCTCTGTAGATGTCTCAAGGTTTTTTTTGGTATTATTTTTCATTTTTTTGAGTATAACTTGTTTGAGTTTTACCTTGGAGACTTTTGCGTTGAAATTGGATTAAATTGGGAGGTGGAGAGGTGGTTCATGATTGGTGTATGATTTTCCCAAACCATGCACCCATCCCAACAAACCTTCCAAACCCAAACAGAGGGAATTTTCATGTTTGGAACATGGTTTTTCAAACCATGAACCCTCTTAGGAGGAATCCTTCCCCCAGCCCCACAAAATAAGTGCATGGTTGAGGTTCATGTTTTGTAAAACTGTGCACCCCTGATCAAGAAACCATGCATGTGGTTTTAATTATCCCTAAAATTAGATTAAAAATACTTTAACCCCCAGTATTAAACCCAAATAGACCGTATCTAAATCCCAATAATTTTATCTCATTTTGGAGACTCCTAGATTGATTACAATCCCTTATAACCTCCATTATTGATGATTCAAATCCCATATTGAAGATATGTACCTCTCCCGATAAGAGAATCTCATCCTATGTAGCTTCCTCCTACTCCCATCATTCTCTCATTCTTTAAAGGGAAATTCTACTCTACTTTTTTATATATATAGATATAGGTTTTGGTAGATCTATTCTGTCTGATTTTGGATTTAGGTTTTAGAACTAGATCTCTTTCTTTGTCATAATATTTATTGATGTACTCAATTTGGGGATTTCTGTTGGCATGTTTTCATCGTCAAACATGGGGTAGGTGGTCTATTATTCAAATACCAAAGTCTTAATTTTTATTACGTGTAGTTAATTTTATAATTTATATTGAATATTTAAAAATTAAATTTATTAAACTGAATTAATTAATTTGTTGAATTAATTAACTAAAAATTTTGATTGTGTAATTGGATTAATTAATTGGTGAATTAATTAATGGGATATTGGGATTGTTGAATTGGATTAATTGAATAGTGAATTAATTAATGGATTGTTATTATTGTTGAATTGAATTAATTAATTGGTGAATTAATTAATAGATCATGTAATTGGTAAATTAATATGATATGAATTAATTGACAATTAGGTATTATGATATGGTTGATTTTATCTTCATGGATTAATGGGTTATTTGATTTAAATGTTGTAAAATGGTTTAATGATGAATTTTTCATATTATTCCATGTGATTAAATTATTGATCAATATTTTTTTTTGATAATTGAATTGGCATGTCTTGATGTGAAATGTGATAAGAGGGTTAATATTAATTAACCTTGAATGATATGATATATTTGATTTATCTATGATTATGATATTCACGTGTGGGACATGGTCTACTGTATCACAATCCCATAATGATAAAAATGTGTGTGGGACATGGTCTACTGTATCACAATCCCATAATGATAAAAACGTGTGTGGGACATGGTCTACTGCATTAAAATCCCATAACGATAAATGAGTTTGGGACATTGATTAATGATTCAAAATACCACTTGTGTGACTGTTTGATAAATGAGTTGTGGGTCACAGAATTTTGTTTCAAATACCCATGGGGTCCTCGGCATGGCGATCTAGGCCCAATGTATTGGCATTGGACTGTGGATCCAATTGGTCTTAATATAAATTGAAATGAAATGGATAATGGAATCCCATGAGTTATAAAGAATTATTAATTGAAAATATGATATGGTTCAGACTCCGTCATGGGAAGAAGTAGGCATTGAGAGTTCAGGTGTCCTTAAAAACCTAAGATTTATGTGGTTAAATAAAGAGTAATTGAATAAATGTAAACTTTTTACTTTATTGCTTGTATTTTATTCTTTATACAATTGTATATGATGTTATTGACTAGATATTTTTTAAACATTATTTTTAGTGGCCTACCGATTTGTACTCACACCCTACTCAGGCTCCCAGATCAGTGCACGAATAGACATCATGTTTGTAGGAAATGATAAGGGAGAGATTCCAATGTTAGTGGTTTGAGTTGGGATAAAGTACGGATGAGGGAACCAGATGTGATTTGAGAACCTCTTGGTAGATATCAGTGTATTTTTTATTTTGGGATTTTCATATTGATACCTGACATGTATTCATCATGACATATCTATTGTTTATTTTTGGATATTGTATTTCTTATTTTGGTCATCTTGTGATATTGGTATTATTATGATTATGGCTATATCATTTGGTTATTTTTATTTATTTCTATTATTTTGATTATTTGATAAAGAGGGTATAGTCTCCCTATGATCGATATTAGACCCTTGTTGCGAATCGAACACCTATGGAATATGGGGAGGCATGATCGAGGTCATATAACTGACCAACTTGGGGTATTGTTATGTGGAACCTAGGTCGGGATGTTACAAAGTGGTATCAAATGAGTTTTATTTTCTTTTCTGTTTCCTTACTATTTGGGAAAGGTAAGAAGGATAATAGGATGAGTTGAGCCTTTGTTAAGAGCTCATGCATGGGAGTATCTAACCCATGTATGAGGGTACAATCTAAGTACCCAGGGTGTGATTATTGTTATTGATGTGTGTTGTTATAGTTAATCTTATTTCACCTTGAGTGATGTACTTTTTGTGTGATGTGATTATTATTAATGAGTTTTTATGAGATTTGGATCACGGTTTGGAATGGAATGAGAGTTGATTATGTATGCATCATTCTAGGCACTCAAGATTATTTTGTGACATGCATCATTTTAGGAATGAGAAAGAAAATAGGTTTTGGGTAGGTTTTTGAAATTAAAATATTTTTTCTTTCTTGTATAATTGAAATGAAAAGGGTTCCTAATATGAATTAGAAATTCAAAAGTTATATAAGAAGAGAATAAATGGGTGTATAATGAGACTTGAACAATGAGAATGAGTTACCCTTTTTTAACCATTACCTAGAAGTAGGATGGTTAAGGGTAATTATAACACCTTAATCTTGACCACATGGAAGGTTTTGGGGGAATGAATTGTTATGGATAATTGTAATACCTATTAAGTAAATATCTTAAAGTTGTGTTATGTAACCTAATATACATGTTTTTAATTGTATATATATGCATCCAAGAATACACTTTTTGAGAGGACAATAGGAGGATATGGCTAGAAATGATCCTACAGTGGTGGAACCTGAGGCACTGATAGTGTCAGGTCAGGAAGTCAGAGATTAGTTCTGAGATAAATTTTCCTGGTTTATACAATTCATAGAAAGATACCCAGGGTGGGTTGGGAAAAGAATGTCTAATCTGACATAGAAGTTCCATTTATAGCACCCTACGACGTTTACTTAAGAGGGTGGACTTGAGGTAGATGATTTATGGATTGAGTCTATCAAGACCATACATGAAAACTTAGATATTCATGCTGATAAAGAGTAAAATTAACTAATTACATGTTATGTGGTCAATAGAAGCAATGGTGGGACATCCAGATTTGGGATGGACAACTGGTGACTTTGTAGTGGAAGGAATTTCAGGAGAATTTCTTGGAGAAATTTTATCCAGATATTCTCAGGAATGAGAGAGAAACTAAGTTTATGAGGTTAAGCTAGGAAAGAATGTCTATGATGGACTATGCTAATCACTTTATAGATTTTTAATACTTTAGTCCAGCATTGGTAGGAGATGAGGCTACTATGAAAAAATGGCTTTAGGATGGGATTAAATGTGAAATTAAGACCCAGGTAAATATCTTCAGGAAGAAGAAGTTTTCAAAAGTGGTGAATCAGGATTTCATATATGAGGGGAACCTGAATGAGGATTCATGTGGAGGGAAGGTAGTTTCTACTATATGGGAAGGAGGTACGGATCTTGAGAGAAGGAAACATAGCTATGACAATGTTAGACAGGGTGGTAGAAAGAAGAGTATCTAGGGGGGAGGGTCATTTACACAAGGCCTTTCTTGAGTGATCTTTCACCATTGCGGTAGGTTAGGACACTTCCATAGACAGTTCCCCAAAACAATAGTAGAGTTTTGAGGCTATAATAGGATGGGAAATATACAGAGGTTTTGTATTAACTCATGATAGATGGGTATTTATAGAGTATCTAGGAAAAACTAGAGTGTGGAAATGGGATCTTATACACTTTATCAGTATGGTACCTGGATTTATACTAGACATGGTAGTATAGGTAGTGGATGTGGTGATTATGGGAAAGAGAACATGTATCCGTAGAGTGGTGCAGCTCAGGGGACTCAGACTGTATCATAGAGAAGAGGGGCTGGACAGTTACATTCCATTCAGCCTGCACTTGTGAATAATGAGGCTAGACATTCAATAGTAAGAGGTACTATTCTTATAGATTCTATTCTTTCTAGTGCCTTATTTGATACTGATTCCTCTCATTATTTTAAATCTTCACAAATTTTGAATGGGTTGAGTCTAGCAGTGGAGTTTGTGAGTGGAGTAATGATGATCAATACAGTATTGGGAGTATGATTGAGATACACCTTCTTGTGAAAAGGGTGTTCTCTTGAGGTTTGTGAGTATAATTTTCTATGGGATCTTTATATTCTTGAAATGTTAGGATTTGACCTAATTTTGGTTATAGAATAGTTAGTAGAATACCGATCCCACATAGATTGTTACCATAAGAGGGTAAATTGTATGTATCTCCTAAGGGTGAAAAATATATTCACTGAAGAGAGTAGGATATTAAGGGAGTAAGTGCAGGGCTAGTTTATTAGCATATGGGTGATCTTACTACCTAGGTTTCTAGTCTTTTACTGGATGAAGGAGGTGTAAAATAGGATGTATTTCAACCCATAGTGGATAGGTTCCAGGATGTGTTTATTGAGGAATTATTAGGGCTACCACCTAATTTAGATATGGAATTCATGATTGAGCTCATTACAAGGTTTGATTTAATTTCTATTCCATCTTACAGAATGTCACCAAAAAAGCTCCAAGAGATCAAGTCTCAGCTAGAAGATTTGATAAATAAGGGGTTTATCTGACCAAGTATCTCTCCTTGGGGTTCTCCATTTTTGTTTGCTAAGAAGGCCGATGAGACTTTGTTCATATGTTTTGACTACCATAAGTTGAACCAGATGACTGTGAAAAAATGTTATCCACTTCTTTGTATAGATGATATATTTGACAAGTTGAGAGGATCTTGTATCTTTTCTAAGATCGAATTGAGATCATGGTATCATCAGTTGAGAGTTCGGCCTTCTTATATACTAAGGACTACTTTTATAAGTAGGTATGGCCTATATGAGTTCATCATAATGTCATTCGGGTTGAAAAATGCATCAGTAGTGTTTATGGACTTGATGAATAGAATCTTCCACATATACTTGGATCAGTTTGTGGTTGTATTTGCAGATGAAATTTAGGTGTACTCAAAGGCTCATGAAGATCATTACCAATATATTGACATCATTCTAAGTAAACTGAGAAAGCACCGACTATATGAAAAGCTATATAAGTGTCAGTTTTGGATTGATCGAGTACAATTATTGGGTCACATAATCTTAGAGGAAGGTGTGTTAGTGGACTCCTGGAAAGTTTAGGTAGTTTTTTATTAGGAGTATCCTAAGAATGTATTAAACATCTATAGTTTTTTGGGGATAGTGTCCTATTACCGGAGGTTCATTCAAGATTTCTCCCATTTATCATCACTACTTTTGGGATTGAATAAAAAGAGAGTAAAGTTTTAATGGTTTGGACCATGTGATAATGCCCTCAAGGAATTGAAGAATCACTTGAAAACAACAACAATCTTGATTCTAATTGATCCATGTTATGATTATACAGTGTTTTGTGATGCTTCTTGGGTGGGGATTGGAGCAATGTTGATGCAGGGAGATCGAGTTGTGGCATATGGGTCTTAGCATTTGAGGCCACATGAATGAAACTGCCCTACAAATGACCTATAATTAGCTAAAATAGTTTATTATTTTGAAGTGGTTGAATCATTATCTGCTAGGTGAAAATTTTACTATGTATACAGATCAGAAGAGTTTAAAGTATATCTTTTCACAACAAGATTTGAATCTTCGTCAGTAGAGGTGGGTTGATTATATGAATTCATTTGATTTTGAGATAGCATATACACCAAAAAAGGGAAACAGTGTTGATAACAATTTAAGAAGGAAAAATCAAAATCAAGCAGTTCAGTAGTCTAGTGTTGAGTGGAAGACGATGAATTTACTAGATGAGATGTGTGTTGTGGTATAGGAGAGTTAGGAGAAGATGAATATCATTTTAGTTTTAGAGGAGTCTACAATATTGATCCAAATTAGAGACAAGAAATATGAGGATCCAGAATGTTTGGGCTTGAGAGAAATCCTTGAAGGTGTGGAGTCACATTCATATTAGAGCATAGATGAAGATGATATTATCTATGTAAGAATCCATTTTTTACTCAGGTATGGATCCTTTAAATTTCATTCTAAATTATTAAATTGGACCTAATATGGATTCATGATGAGTTATAAAAGTTCTCAGGAGTGTTCAAGGAAAGTTCGGAACTTGAAACCCATCTTTTGGGGAAAACATGACATATCACATGGTCAGTGCATGGTTGTAACATGGTTTATGTAACTGTGTAGATAAAAATTTTCAGATAGAACCATATATCATGGTTTGCACATTTCCGTGTAGCCTAACTATACAAGTTTTCCTTCTTCCCAGGTAACCATGTGGACAAACCATACAGAGGCTATTTTTTGGGTTAAATTTTCCTTTTTTTCCCTTAATGATATAATTAGATCCCTCCTTCCCTAATCAGAGAACCAGTGGGATTAACCAATTTCTCTCTTAATTTATAGCTTCTTGAAGACCTAAGGTAGAAATAAATATATATCCTACATCTAGGATCTATTTGTACTTCCATTTATCACGTTGGATGCGCAACGGTAAGTACTTGAGTTCGTTTAAGCCTTTCCTCTTCTCTCTTTCTCTTGACCTAGTTATCATGCTATGAGTGTTTTTCCTATTTTCTAATATCTACTCCAATATGAGACAAATTAAGGGCCAATATCTGAGGAGGAGAGTTGTACAAGACTAAGGTTGGTGGTCTATAACTTTTCTCTCAAGTTTTTTGATTTTGGAATAGTTGTGTGGGGCCCACCGATTTCATCGGGTGTTGTTAATAGAATTTATATTCCATGCTTATAATAATTTGAACCATATGAATATTCTATTTCCATATATGTGATTAATTTTTGGTGGTTACCACCACAACTCCATCCATCCCATGTAGGATGTTATGCTATAATTTGGTTTTGAGTATTTGACATGTTTGAGCCACCGTTCAAGTGTGAGTTTTCTTGAACCTCAAAAGGGTAATATTTTCCATATTAAATGGCTTGATTTATATTGTGAATTGCATAATGGAAATTATCATGTATGTTCAACACTTGACCTACCTAAGGTAATTGCTTAAATTGATAATTAAATTTGAAATTGAAATTGGAAAGTACACTAATTATACAAATTGATCGGATTAATTGTGAATGATTAATTGGTTTCATGTCCATAGAACCCCTTACCACATTACTGGAAGGTAGTGAAATTAACCTTAATTATTTAATATGATTTAAATGGAATTAATAAAGTCTTCATGCTACTTGGAATTGTCACACTAATAAAAGGCATGACTTGGACCAAATAGACTTATTGATTAATTGTGACCTGTTTAAAAGGTTTTATGATACTTGAACTCATCACACTAATGAAAGTAAAGTATTGAACCAAATTAAATATCACATGACATAATAATTAAACAAGAGTGGCCTAACTCAATCTCAACTTGGATTCTTATTGAGGAATGCCTTGAGCACTCAAGAACCCCATTCCGATTCAAGGATACAGCTTGCATAGGGTGAGACCCACCTAGATCCTGATCCTTTTCTATTATTGGATGCTCGGTATGACACCATAGGATCCCTCATATATTATTAAAGGATTCTTTTTATACAATCCTTGGATCCAACATTAACAACTAGGCTCTATGGTTATAGCCCATAGGGCCCTATATCTACTTATCCCCATTTTACCTTGGACGATCACCTTGGATTCAGTAGGCATCTTATTGTGGAATTACTTGGATTATAATATTTGGATTACAATATTACCCTTAGATAGGCTATAATTATTACTGAGTTGGAGACCCTTGAGGTCTATATTTCCTTGTTTATTACCTTGGAACTTCATTATTAAATGTCATTACAGGTTTCCTTGTTACAACTTTGAAACTTTGCATTGGTTAACATGTGACTTATTTAAAAATTATTAATAATTAAATAATTAAGTGTTTACATGTCCATAAACCAATTGAGGGATGAATCAGGTTCTTGTGTATTTAGTTACATTATACTGGTTTACTTTATATATGCATGCTTGCACACTATTACATTTTCATTGAATGGGAAAGATGTTACAGACACCATTGGTGGTGGACTATTGAGGTTTATATCACACCCTATCCGGAATCCGTTTGGTACGCAGAGTAGATTACATGGTTTCAGGTGTTGAAAAAAAGGAGCATATAGCTTCAAACACTTGATTGCTTACTATTTAGAATGGATCTTGATATCAGATGATCGTGCTGGAGCTCATGATGCTTGGGATAATATTTTGAATCCTTTATACTTTTGTGTAACATGTTATTCATACTATCTTGTATCCATGTTTTCTAGTTTCTAGTGACATGTCATATCATCATCAGTTATTATAATATTAGATGTTATTCCAGTTATTTCATTTATTGATACTATTTTCTTTATTTTCCATGATGCCTTCGGTTTAATTATATTTCTTCCTCTATTTAACAATGTTCACATTCATCTGTTGTGCTACACTTTGGTAATGAGGGAATAGTCTCCCCATAAACACACCCTAGTCCTTTCCTTCTAGTCAGAAGCCTCTGACATTTAGGGAGATGTGCATGAGGTTATGCGGCCCACTCAGCTCGGGGCACCCATTAAGTGGCATCTGGGTCCAAGACGTCACAATGTGGTATCAAAGGAGTTTCCTTTATTTATTTACTATTTTGAGACAATATATTGGAGATTATGAATTCTTGGGACTTGTTCATAAGTCATTCTTGGGTGTCATGAACCCATTTTGGGGTAAAAACCAAGTTTCCTAATTTTTTATTTCCTTTGGCCTATTACATTTGATATTATTTCACCATTGGGTGACACACTTTCTATGTGGAGTTGTGGATTATTGATTTTATTGAGGGTTTTCTTTCATTATTGGTCTGATGATATGAGGGCAAGTAGCGTTGTTACATACATCATATTAGGCACCTAGATTTCACATGTCATGCATATTTCCATGCCATATAGGTGCATTTCACTACTTTTCATTGATTGATATACTTGTGATTGCTAAGTGATGTTGTGATAGTTATCTTATTCTTGTATTACTCTTGGATGTGATTGAGTGATTTCCTATCTCAATTCATGAGGTGTATGGTCCCTCAAGGGTTTAAATGAGTAATTTATCAAGTTGAGCCATTATACTATAAATAAATGGATGTCGTTTCTAGTGACATGAGTATGGGAACTGATTTAAAGGAAATGGATATCCATTATAAAGTGAATCATGAAATCTAAAATGAATTGGTTACACATCCTTATCCTGACTTCTCATGTTTATGAAAGGTAAAGGAGTGAACCTGGTAATTAAATATAAAATGAAATGAAACTTATACTTGAGAAATTACTGATACCTAGCCGTCTAAGTGGGTAGCTGGGGTAGTATTCCTTGGGTAGTGAGTTTTCTTACATTAAGATTCCACTATTTATGCTATCTTTCTGCTTAAGCTTGTTTTGAGGCATGTTCTTGGAATTTGTGGACCAATGTCATTAAGAATTCTTCCCATCGTACGCTAAGAGGGTGGTGACGACCATGCTCCAAATATGGTGGGCTTTGATCTACTAGTATTACCTCCAGGAATTCCACTTGAGGCACCACATACCGTATCTAATTTGGGTATTGATTCCCAAGTTCATGATAGTTTCCTATGTCTGATTCAATCCATGCATGGTACTCCACAGATTGCACCTATGATGGCTAATCTGACTCATGAGTTCCAGCAGCATCATCCTCCTACCTTTTCAGGGGATGTGGGTCCACAAGCTACTGAGTCTTGGCTAGAATCCACCCTATCTATCTTTGAGTATCTGGATATGCCTCTATAGTGGAGGTTCAAGCTTGAAACATACATGCTTCAGGATTCATCCAAACATTAGTGGGATGGGATTACCCAGGTCGGTCGTCATCAGGGCATGTTATGGGTTGATTTCCAAACATACTTCTATAATTACTTCTTTCCTCATATGCTGAGAGCTAATAGATCTAGAGAGTTCATGAATATATAGAAGGGTTCTATGTCATTTGTGGAGTAGTTATCATGTTTCATAGAGTTTCATCGCTTTTATCCACTTCTAGACGGTGATGAGATTTTGCGTGCTAGATGTTGCGAGGATGGGCTCTAGTATGACATCTATATGAATGTGAAGTTATATACCCTTCTTAAATTTTCTTCAATAGTCAATTAGACTCTTATCAATGAGTAAAACCTGAGAGACGTCAATAGTACCAGGCATAGAGGACCAGTTCCGCATCAGGCCAACAGTTCTTCCGGTGGTAGGAAACGTTCTCTTGAGGTTTCTCATCAAGGTAGTGACAACCAAAGTGCATGTTTTGATAGATCCAAAGTGTTTCATTAGTGTGGATTATAGGGGTACCTAAAGCCTCATTGTGATATAGACACACTGGAGTACTAAGCTTATGGATGTATGCAGAATCTTTAACATTTATGTAGGAACTTTCCACCAACTTCGAGTGGAAAAGTATCCACACCAGCTCCACCTTTAGGAGCGAGTTCTTTTATGCCATGTCAGGTAGGGAGTTTGAATAGAACTGGTACGTCTATCTAAGGAGGAGGTCATGGACGTGGTTTCTAGACCCCTGATCACCAACTGCACCAGCAGAGCAGTTATGTTCTTGGTAGTCCATTTGTTGCATAGGGTCATAGATTAGGCCAATTGGATATCTGCAATGAGGTTAACTATTCTAATGCCTCATTCAGTATCTGTAAACTCGATCTTCTACTGAGAGCATCCACCACTATGTTCCCCTTCCCCGGAGTATAGATATTCTCAAAGTCATAGTTCTATTGGAACTCTATCCATCACCTATATATCAAGTTCAAATCCTTCTGAGAGAATATAAACTTGAGACTCTTGTGGTCAGAGTAGATGATAAATCACTCGCCCATAACGTAGTGTCACCACATCTTCAAGGAGAAGACTACCACTTCCAACTCAAGGTCATTGGTCACATAGTTCTGCTCATGTGGTCTCAACTGTCATGAACCATAGGCAATCAACACATTCACCTATATCAGGACACAACCAAGAATGGTCCCTGATTCATCACAGAACACCACGTACTCAACACCCTCCTCTGGAAATATCAATATGGGAGTGCTCATCAATATATACCTCATCTGCTAAAAACTCTCTTGGAACTTCTCCATCCACACGAAAGGTTTCCCATTTCACATAAAAGATTTCAAGGATGAAGATACTCTATAAAATTCAGGAAAAACCCTCTAATAGTACCCAACCAACCCAAGTAAACTCCACACCTCGGTAACACTCTTGGGTGGATCCCAAGAAAGCACCACCTCAATCTTTGCTGGATCCACTGTAACTCCAGCCTCTAAAATGAAGTGTCCAAGAAAGTGGACCTCTCAAATATAGAACTGAAACTTAGAGAGTTTCCCATAAATCTAGTTCTCTTAGAGTGTGTTTAGAACCATCCTCAGGTTTATCACATGCTTCTCCTCGAATGCCGAGTACACCAAGATGACATCAATAAAGACCATAACAAACCGGTCTAAGTAAGGCTAGAAGATCATATTCATGAGTCTCATAAACACTATTGGGGAATTATTCATTCCGAATATTATCACCAAGTAATCTTAGTGGTAGTACTAACATCTGAAATCCGTCTTTAGGATGTCCTCATCCTGTACTTAAAGCCGGTGATATCCAGATATGAGGTATATCTTCGAGAACCACCTCGACCCCTTCAGCTGATCAAAGAGGTCATCAATCCTCGGTAGTGGATACTTATTATTGATAGTCACCTGGTTCAGGTACTATAATTCCACAAATAATATCATGATCATTTATTCCTTATTGGTAAAAAAATATTGGGGCCACCCAGTATGAAACACTAGGCCCCACGAAGCCCTTCGTTTGAAAGTCCTCTAACTGTACCCTCAACTCACAAAGATCTGTAGGAGTCATATGATATGTAGGTGTAGATATTGGAGCTATCTCTAAGTGTAGTTAAATGAATAATTAAACCTCCCTATCGGGAGGTAATCTAGGGACATCCTCATGAAATAATTCCTCATACTCTTCCACCATTACAGGAAACTGATGACTCCTATCATCCACTGCACCAAGGGTGAGACTAGCCAACTGATGAGTAATAGACTGCACCCTCCTATGCATGATTCCATCTTGAACTTCATGTGCTTATTTTTTTCTGAAAAAATAAAACCTAGTCCCATCATTGTGGACACACTGCACTATGAGACTAAAATAGTCAATATGGGCATGAACTGCAGATAACCAGTCCATATTAAGAATGACGTTGCAAGGCCTCGACGTCACCACCATGAGATCCCAATTAAAACTCTTTCCCCTTATAGAAAGGTAACAATGTCATCAATAGTTTGTGATCATCGAATCTACCCCTGTAGGAGTATCTAATCATAGGGATCAAGTCAGCAGTTCCACTGGAATCTCCGAGTCTTGAACAAGGGTTGTGGAAAGAAAATAATTATTGGGACTTGTTTCTATAAAAACTATGTCTAAGTTAGAAAATAAACATATCATACCTCTTGTCTTCCAAGGAGCCTTATGTTCATAAGACTCCATTACCTAAATATGTCTTTGTCCCTATCCACTAGCTCCTTGAGCCCGTGGTGGACCACCTAGGGGTGGTTTTGGTAGTACCTCAAACCTATACCCACCTCCTACTACCTGAATTTATCCTCTTCTATGCCCACCACCCTATAGACCACCCTACACCTGTCTCCTCCTCTACCTCAACGGTTCCTCGACCGTATCTTGATCGTCTGTATGGTGATTTGGAAAATCTCTAGCCAGATGTCCCCAACCACCTCACAAATAACACAACATGTCCTTTAGCTGAATCACTATTCCCTAGGATCCCCACACCACTTATAACATGTCCTGGGGTCATACCCTAGAGTGATTGACCTTCTTGGGTCCATGCATCTGCTATCGGCTACCTACCGTCGAAGACTCAGCTGCCTGGTGCCTGCTGGTAGCCCCCACTACTAGTTTCTTCTCTGACAGAAATATCTCCATAGGCAGATCTAGCTTCAGTACCCTGGAATAAGTCAGAATTCTAAGGGATATCATCAATTCCCTAATATCTCAGCATATCCCTAGCATGAAGGTCCGAGCCCTAAAGAATGGGTCTCGCGCCATATCTGTGGAGTAGCGAGAAAGATTCGTAAATCTCACCTAGTACTCTGATACTATCTGACTACCCTACTACAGATTTAGGAGCTCTTTTATGCGCACTGAGTGTATCATCTCTGGAAAGAAACCCTCCCTTAATAGGTTCTCAAAGTCTTTCCAAGGGAGAGTAGTCTTTTCATGCATCTGGACCACTAAGTTCCACTATCACCCCACTGATCCCTGAAGAAGGATCTTGGATAGAAATACCATTTGGTCATAAGGAATCCTCATAAGACCAAGGAAATGTGGGATTTTCTCCAACCAATCCTTAGCTACCTATGGGTCAGTCTCACCCCGAAACCTAGGATTTTTTTACCTTTGGAACTCATGAAACACAGTCAATCTATGTGCATACTCTATAATAGCGCTGGTAGTAACTATTGCTTGATGGGTGGTGGTATCACTGGTGCACTACCCGGAGGTGCTATCTCTAATATTGGTCCATATAACGATGCCTCGTCACTAGGTGGATCATCCTCATGATCACGCAAAAAAAAAATCCTAGCTGGATATCTGTGTGGATGCATCCTAAAAAAAATCAATATGAACCATGGTCAATAGAGTATACCTGGTGAACTGACTCAAGAAGGACATGAGAACACACCCAAATACTATATGATGCATGTACCATTAATTTCCCCACAACTAGTGTTTTCATGTATTGAGTCGAAAAGAAGGTGTCCAGATTCCTGGTGTATCGATACGTCGGTCGCCGCACCAACACAGGATTATGTGACCTAAAAGATAAACTTGAAATACTTAACACTATTTTACTAAACCAATCTTACAGTCTCTGTTATTTAGGTATAAATGATCTCCTTTGATACCACTCATCCATGACTTTTCCTAGAGGGGCACATGCCACGAATACCCCAAACTCACCTCCAATAGCCCAGGGTTTGGTGACTAACACTAAGTAGGTATATCCCACAAATGAGAGGCATTTTCCTAAGTACATGTACACATGTACACATCTCCAAGACCAAAATGTTGAAATGTAGAACACTAATTAAATAAGCATGAAAACCACTAAGACACTGACAACAACGTGCGATAGTATGAAATTGAAATTAAATAGGGCCAGAATATAATCTAACCAAAATAATGAGTCTTCCAAAGTGAATTCAAAAGTTCTTGAAACTCATCCAGCAAAAATAATACCTAAAGGGAAGGTTTAGGAAAAATTCCTGAAGTTGTAGGAGCACACCTCGTCTATATGGTCACTCTAAGCACCACCGAGTCCTAGTGCACCTACAACTCCTTCAAAGTGTCGATCATCTACACAAGACACGACATGTGTGGGAATATCCCATGTAGGGGTGAGTAAAAAATACTCATTTGGAAACCCCAAAACCTACAAGTAATACCACTACAAAATACCACAAAGTAAACACACGAATTACAGTAATCTCACACATGTATAAGTCTAAAGCACAAAATCAGGATTATCAGTCGTAGTCCATAGAACACCCAGAGTCGATAACACATGGATTATTGATAACACACAGAGTTTCGTTGACATGTGGAGTGTCAATAACACATGGAGTGTTGAAAAGTCAGGTATCCCCAAGTCATACAGTCACCAATTCACATAGTCACCAAGTCACATAGTCACCAAGACACATCCAGCTATAGGATTCTGCACTTAGAACGCTTGTCCTAAGATAATCTACTCCTCAAGCCCTTATATCATATTCCAACTTCTATAAAAACACAATTAGAGTATCCCAAAAGTTTTGTATCATTTTAAGTGTACCAATTCCAAAAACAAATCATCAAACAGACACACAGTTTTAATGATATAACCATTTTTCTAAAACAGTCTGATCTGGGTCCGACCCGACCTGCTGGACCTGATCTCACCCAATCTGGCCAACCCGGCATAGTCTGGTCCGGTCTAGCCTGACCTGTTGGGTTGTTGGGTCCAGACCGTTGGGCCGCTAGAGTGGCCCGACCACCCTAGTCCGGCCCGCATGCAGCGGGTCAGTTTTCTCCATCAGATATGGCCCACCCTAGTCCATGTGGTCTTCCCTGACTGCATGGCTCCCCCCATGTCACCGGTCAATGCGGCACTATTTCGTGTTTCACCCAGCTGGCCCGCCACCTCTGCATGCCCCACAGCTTGCCTCTGTGGGTTCCTCCGACATCGCTTCAATTCATTTCCCAGCTCACTTTTGTGGCCTTCTATTATGGCCCCCAGTCAACGCGGCTAGCCACATTACACAGTTGCCACCTCCCTCTCCAATGCAGCTCTACCGAGCTGCATTCTAGCCCCACCGACCGCTTTTGGCGGGCCACCTATTCACCTTTGGTACTCCATTTCTCAAACCAAAGGCACTCATGTAATACTTGGGTCGTGTACTTCATCAATATCCACTTTTATTCACCTTTCCATGAATTCAGAGGTCTAATCATGTACGAAACCTATCAGAAACTCTAACCGTGGCCATGGGAGTCTAGTAGTGAAGAACGATAAGAACTGGGGAGGGATAAAGAACAAGAACACATGGAGGAATGAACCTTGACCTTTGTTTTTTTCAGCCTAGATCTATTCCCATTAGAACGAAGAACGAATATAATGATAATCACAAAGATACATCTCCCCATAATCCCCGCAATGATTAACCATCCTGTAAGAACGAACGAACCATATATCAAAATGTTCATTGTTTAGTCCACATTCATCACTGAATCTAAGAACAAGGAAGAAAATCATGAAAAGATTAAATGCCCTACCTTGTGGTTAGGTCAGTCATTGATGAATAATGGAGGTCCATGTCATCATCGATCCTAGATCCTCCAGTGTTCGTCATCATTCGTCGGTGAGGTTTCTTTCTCTAAGATTTCCCTAGAGATTCTTCAGCATTCCCAGGGTTATGAAAATAACCCTGGGATTTATGCATAAGGATTATTGTAAAGGAAATCATCACTGCTTCAATAAAATAATTTATCTTTAAATTATTTAATGACAATTATGTCCTTTTTTGATTTTTCCCCAGAAGACTCATGCCGATTAAAGTTAAGTCACACCTAGGGAAAACACCACATTACAAACTCAACAGTAGCCTTGTATTTCCAATCTGGTTCTCCATTCATGAGTTTTTAGGATTTGAAAATAAAATAATTTTTATTTTATTATTTTATTTATAGTTACGTCCAAAAACAATCTTTTATAGTCGGCCTGTGAAGACCAATGTTAGGCCTCACCTAAGGTAAATCCACTATTCTAAACACAACCGTACCATCAGATTTCTGATCTGGCACCTATTTGGGAGTTATTCCACTATTTATAGAAAACCACATGTGTGTGCTATTAAAAACATAACATTTTTCAATGAACTATTTCAAGCACACCGGGCCTCAGAATAACACGCTGTCTCAGCGCCTGGTCTCAAAATTTTCACAAATAATTTCTAAAAATAAATTCAGGAAAATCTAAGTCATTACAATTTTTATCCAATAATCATTAATCCCAACATTATATATTTCAGTTTTATACATAATTTAGGAGATAAGTTGAAATTTACAAAAAAAAATGGACATGGAATATGTTTTCTACTAAGATTTAGATATGGATTTATTTAATCTATCTAAAAACCAATTATGATATTTCTATCATCATTCCCAGATTTATAAAATTATCGATCAATTTTCTTCTATTATGGTTTATCATATAGATTATGTAATTTTATATCATATATTATTTTATATCTATGTCATCTTAACATTTTTTTCATCATTTGAATTTTCAAATAAACACTTTAGATAAGGAATTGTAGAAACATACCAAATTATCATAGTGGTAGTCATAGTACTTGGAATAATAGATAATTCAAAATCTGATTTTTATTTTATCTTGTATCGTGATGTCCCAAATTTATGACACTTTGAAAGAATTTTTTATTATGTCTAATATAGCACACCATAATTGAAGAAGTAATATATCTTCTTATACCCCAATCCTATTAGTCATGATATTTTCTTTTCATTATAATTTAAATTTGGAAGATAATTGTCTTCAAGAAGTATGTTTTTCAATAGTTGTAGTAATTATATAAAATTATTATTACTCCATCAATTCCTATATTTCTAGTTCACTAATCCTAAAAATGTTGGTAAAAATGTGAATTTCATACAACCAATGGTTTTTCAACATCACCATATAAGCACTCAATAATTTGTGTTTTCTCAATTACTTACACTTTAATATCAGAAATCATTTCTTCAATTTGATCAGAACTATAATTTTGAAAATCTATATCATCATTAGATCTTTATTTCTACTCAATTTCAATATTCCAAATACAAGGAATATAAATCATATTGAAACTAATTTAAATTAAATGATCTTTACTTTCTCATATTTAAACATTTCAAGCACGGATAGAAAAACATGTCATTATTTGGAATATTTCATTTTGAAAATTCTAAAAAATCATTAACCCATTCCTCATATTCATCATGTGTTTAATGTTCATAAATCCAACTATGATTCATTATCACCAATAAGAAATTTCAACTATTAAATACAACTAACCATCTTTTAAAATTTAAATTTAAATTTACTTTATAAATAATAATACAGAATAAATTTCTTTAAAGATAACAATAATAATAATACAATTTCAAAACACATTACAAATATTAAATATAATACATCACTTTATTGATACACATTGATTATTGAAAATTGTTACTGAAAACATGCTAATAAAAAACAAAACTATTTTTTATAGATGTTCCTAAATGTATAAAAATGAAAATTTTTATTTTTACAAAACAATAATTCAATGAATGGAAACTATATTTTTCATATTGAAAGTGTTATTTTGTATAAAATACTCATGTGAAGAAATATATTAAAATCATTTTATAATTTTAAAAAATAGTGGTTTTTATACAATGATTTCATATTATAAAACACAGGTTGTACATAAATTATAATATGTGTTAATATAATAAAACTTAGATTATTTATAAATGTAGATTATAAAAAAAAATTATAAAAAATTATACATAGGTTATATACATATTATGACCTAGATCATCATTATTAATATAAATTGGTTTACAAAATAGTAATCTTAGACACAAAGATTCAAAATTATAATACATACACATATTACAAAATATAACATACAAATAGATTCCAAAAGCACACTAAATTTAAAGATTTAGTAAAGTAAAAAATAAAAAAAATTCCGCACAAAATATTTATGTAATATCCAATTTTTTCCGGCCACGTAAATTTCTGAGTTTTTCATTAAACCTCTTTTGTTCAGGTTTCCTTGACTTTAAACCTTGTTGGTTGAGTCTCGTTTGCAAATAGAGAGCCTTTGTTGAGTAAATGACCTAAATTTTGGGGGTGTATGTTTTTATGAATGAATAAAGTCCAGGTGTAAATGTGTTTACTGGGTTTATGAGGGGTTTTCCATGATTTATAGGGATTTATAGGTGGTTCAGGATCTTCTGTAGAATTTTGGGCTTAAAAAATGCATGTAGGAAATTTAATTTCCATGCAACTATCATTAGGATGATTTTGTGAAAGGGTTAAAGTCTGTGAACTATTTCGTGGAGTGAACTGGTTACATGAAATGAATCTGCATTACATGACATGAAATATCTTTGTAGGGTTAAATTCACCTGAGGTGACGCAAATTTTGGAATAACTCTCAAATATAAAGTACACGACATGAACGGGGGTTGTATGCCGTATTTGTCTCAGTCTGGGAGGTTTTATGGACATAATGCATATGTTTTATTCATTTATTTTGCATGAAAAATTACTATATCAAGATCTAGATGATTAACATGTGATTTTATAGCATCTTCCTTCATTCCAAATATCTCATTCAAGCAATCGATCTCTGGTGAGTTGTTTTGTTTAGGTTTTTCCTTATCTTCCTTTGTTCTCTAGTTGTGGTGGTGGAATATCTTGACCATAGTTGGTTTGGGTGTTAACCTAGATCATGTTTGATCTAGGTTTCCTCTTATGATCTTATGTTCCATCGTTATTGTTGGTTTTACCTATTTAAATATTTGTTTTGATCATCATTTAAAGGTAGGTGGTCTAAAACCTAACCTTATGGTATGTTTAATTATCAAGTATATGAAATATTATGATTACTCTAACATAATATGTGAATTAATTAATTTAATGATGAATAATGATAAATCATGGATTGTATTATTCCTTGGATCCATTTGGATTCAATGCTGTTACAACATAGCTTGTGGCTACCCGTTGGGTGAGAAAACTTTTGAAAAATATTAAATTGGCTAAAGTATTTAAGCGTATTTATCATGATATGAGAACTCTGGTGATTTACTGATATAGAATCACTTAGTATTGGATTTCATTTTTTGAAATAGTTGGAAATAATTCGATAAATAAATGAATGTGAAATTTAAAGGCAAATAGTGATTTTCATAATTAACCATTAAGACTTATGATATGATATTGTGATATTCTTGTTGTTATGAATTGTGTTGAGTTTTATGTTATTATGATTTTATAGTGCGATTGGACCAATTTGATGTTGTAATTATTATATAGTGTTCTTGGACTAGTTTGATGTTGTAATGCTTCGATAGTGGGCTTGGCTGAGTTTTATACTGAAATGATTATATAGAGAGAAATGTCTGGATGCTAAAATTATTATATAGAAGGCTATTCCTAGATGTTGAAATGCTTATATAGAGGGCTATGATTGGATATTGAAAATATTATACAGAGTAATTTTCCCAGTTATTTTATTATTTCATGGTTATGTGATTATTATTGACATGGTTTTTCTACATGCTCTGATACATTTTGGCATGTCACCAAAGCATGTTGATTATTGAATTATATTAAGTTGATTAATTAATACACCTGGTTATCACTTTTTGAAATCACTTATTATCTAAATGTTTTTTTAGAAAAAGTGGTGTTGATCTACTACGTTTTACTCAAAACCTATTCAGGCCTCCATTTGGTACCCGAGTAGTTTACATGGATGCGGGTTTGGACAAGGAAAATGGACCTTGATATTGATTATTTTTTACTGGATGGGATGGAGTTTGGACACTGGACTAACATGAGGTTCAAGAATTGGATTTTTTGAGATTATTTTTATCATTGTTTTTAATTTTATAGCTTTTAGTTTGAAATTTAGAAACATTTCATGCTATTATTACATAGATCACTATTATTGGGTTATTGGTTCCTCGTTTTACTTCCCAATTGTAATATATATTATTACTTATATTTTCATTACTCTGATATTTATTTATATTTTATTTATTTATTCTATGTTGTAACTCTGTACTATGGGGTATAATCTCACCACTATACTCATCACACCCCTATTTCTTGTCGAAAGCCTCTTGCATTAGGGTAGGTGCACTTGAGGTCCCTTAACCAACTTGATTTGGCCATGTGAGAGAGTTATGGATTGGGGGGACATTACAAAGTGATATCAAAGGGAAATTTTCCTTTTTTGTTTCTTTAATATTTGGTAAAGGTATAAAGGAGACTAGGACATGTAAGACTTGGTCATGATCTTGTTCATTGGAGTAGCTAACCCATGTATGGGGGGAAATCCGAGTGCCTAGGGATGGGATTGATGTTCAAGATATTCATTGTTATGGTTCGATTTTATTTCACCCAGGGTGATTCACATATTGTGTGATGTTATTATTTCTTGATATTTGACCTCATGGCCTAGTATATAATGATATGAGTCTGCATACATCATGATAGGCACATAGGGATATATCTTGACATGAATTATTCATGATAGGGATATATTTATTGTATGAGTTATATACTTTCCTATATGAACTATCATATCAGTTACCTATTATATCTAATGAATGAAAATTAGAATAAATGAACTATTAAGTCATGCTAAAACACTTGTAATCCATGTTTAGAGAGACCATGAGTCATTGGTTATTTGTAGTTTTCACCTATTTGATATTAAACTTGTTTTTAACCAGTTTTATAAAGAGATTGTTTATATTTTAGGGAAAATGTCTCCTTTTCATCTTCAAGTCGAGTGCCAAGAGAGTGGAAATAAACAATATTTTAATGCAGTTGAACTGGAACTTCCTATAGCTCATGATGATCATATGGATGTTTAGCTTCAAAATAGATTCATGAGGGTTATTCATTCCATGGAAATGGATACTGTTCACATCATTCCTTTGATGTATGGGATGATGAGGGAGTTTAATCTATAGCATTATCCTATGTTCATTAGGGAGGGAGGCCCCCAGAAGCTGGGTTCTAGATTGATTCAGTCTAGAAAATAATCAATTTCCTTGATAAACCTTCATATGGGAGAGTAAATCTTATTGTGTACATGATTTATGGACTTACCAAGCATTGGTGGGGCATTCTAGAGAGATATGGGAAGGATTTATCATGGGAGGACTTTGAGGTGAAGTTCCTGAGCCACTTTTATCCTAAGATGTTAAAGGATAAGAATGATTAAGAATTCATTCACTTGATGTGGGATGGAATCTCAGTGATGGAATACACTAGACTCTTCACCGATTTACAATTCTTTGTTCCATTTTTATCTACTAATGATATCTCCCATGTGATACATTTTCAGGATAGGCTTTGCTATGAGATTTGGTCATAGGTGAACATCTTTATCTTGAGTATATTTTTTTATGTGATGAACCAAACACTATTCATAAAAGGAAATCTAAGAGAGGCACCGATTAACGGCTATACTATTTTAGTAGAGAAAACTGGGCGCTATTATTTTTTTGATAAGAGTGCTACTATGACATTTATCACCAAGGTATAAGTGGGCAGAGAATTTATGGAAGTGGGTGACCATCTTAAGATTGTGTTCCATTGTAGTTCTATCAGTATGGTAAGTTAGGAGACAAGATGCCTCATTGTCCATACCATGCTTTAGAGTGTCATGACTGTGGTTATTTGGGTCATCTAAATAAGTGTTGTAGGAACTTATCACATTAGAGTAGTGTAAGGGTATCAAGATAGGTAACAGAGTCTGGGAAGGACTCAGCTACTCCTCAGCAGATAGGTAGCTAGAGTTCCACTGGATGTTCATGACGAGGTAGGAGATGTGGTACCCCAGTTTAGGAGTGACAGTACTATGTGGAGGGAATAGTGAAAGGAAGTAAGATTGGAGCATAAGGAAGAGGTAATTTTAGCTACATGTAATATAGACTGCTTTGACTAGTGTGGATATAGGACCTTATACCGTTAGAGGTATGATTCTTGTATCATCTACCCTTTCTTGTGTTTTTTTGATATAGGATAATCACATTCCTTTTTATTTTCCCTTTTTCAAAAGTTTTGGTATTTATTTTGAAAAAATTGTATGGTGTTTTGACCATCAATACATTGTTGGGAGTTAATTAAGAGAATATTAAACATTTCAAGGTGTGTTCTCTAGAGATTGGTGGTTACCATTTCTTTTTTGGAACCATTTTTTCTAAAAATGATAGGTTTCAATTATATTCCTAATAAATATTGGTTTGTTCTATACTAGTCTCATATCAACTTTTATCATAGAATATTTACCTTTTTATCTTCAAAAGGAGACATCTATTATCACTAGGGTGAGTGGGATCATTAGGCTAGTTGGGTTAGACTAATTCAGTGTAGATTGGATTGTATCATGGCTTAGATCGTAGGTATTTCTCTAGATGATGTTGGAATATAGTAGGATAATTTCACTTTAGTTGTATACTATTTTTATAATGTATTTTTTGATGAGTTATATGGATTACATACCAAGAATGAGATCAATTTCATGATCAAGTTGGTGTCGGGAGAAGATCTAGTTTCTATATTTCCTTACAGGATGGAACCAGTAAAGCTTTGGGAGTTGAATGTTTAGTTATAAGATATGGAAGCTAAAGTTTTCATATATCCTAGTACCTATTCATGGGGTTATTCAATTATTTTATCCAAGAAGTCTGATGGGACTTTTCACTTATTTGTGGATTATAAGAGATTGAACTAGATGATGTTCAATAATTGGTATCCCCTTCAAGGTGTTGACATTCTTTTTTATCAGTTGAGATGTGCCAAGATTTTCTCCAAAATCAATTTTAGATATAAATACCACCAGTTGAGGGTGATACAATAAAAAATACACCATACTTATTTTATGAGAAGGAGTAACTTGTATGAGTTTATAGTAATGTAATTTTTTTTAATGAATTCTCCGGCAGTATTCATGGTCTTCATGAATTGAATCATGTATCCTTTTTTGGACCAGTTTATAGTGGTTTTTTTCAATGATATCTTAGTGTACTCCCAGAATAAGGATGATCATTCCCAACATCTTGATATCATCTTGAGTACATTGAGAGAGCATCATCTTTATTTCAAGCTAACCAAATGCAGTTTCTAGATTGATAAAGTGAACTTCTTAGGTCATACCATCTTAGAGGCTAGAGTTTTAGTAGACCCATAAAAAGTTACAGTCATGGTATCTTGGGATCCACCTAAGAATGTATTTTAGATTTAGAGTTTTCAAGGTTTAGAAAGTTATTATTAGAACTTTATCCAGGGCTTCACCCGTTTTGGATCACCGATGTTAGGATTTACCAAGAAGGGAGTTAAGTTTGTTTGGTTGGATGCTTGCAAGATAATTTTCAATAGTTGAAAGGTAGGTTGACTTCAACACCTATTCTCACTTTAACCATGCCGGGTGAAGTATATACTGTGTACTATGACAGATCCCGAGTTGGACTCGGAGTAGTTCTAATGTAGGAGGATAGATTAGTTGCTTATGGTTTTAGACAACTAGGGCCGCATGAGAGTAATTATCTTACTCATGATCTAGAGTTATCTATGGCATTGCATTCCGTGAGATTCTAGAGATACTATATTTTGGTAAATAGGTTTATGGTGTACATGGACTGCAAGATCCTCAGGTACATATTTTCTTAGTAATACCTAAACCATTAGCATAGAGGTGGGTTGATTATTTGTAGTCTTTAGACTTTGAGATGGATTATACACTAGGAAAGATAAATTTATTTATCGTTTCCAAGAGTTGGAAGATGAAAAAAATGTAGTGCGGGAGTCTTGTGATGGGTGAGGGATGATGGCACTCTTTACAGAAAAGAATCTAGATGTTCAGTAATCCCAAGGATGAGTAGCTATGACTTCAACATAAGTTATACCAATACTTTTGGACCACATTAAGATATATAAATTATCTAATCTAAAGAGATTAGTTCTAAGAGATAGATTATATAGTGGGGAGAAACCATCAAGATGATCTCTTATAAGTGAAAATTATCTTCTTTTCTATAGTCGAGTATGGGTTCCTACGGGATTACATGAGGTGCTGATGAGAGAGTTTTATACTTCTAGATGGGTGGTACATTATAGTTCGACAAAGATGTATTATGATCTCTATAAAAAATAAAGGTGGTTGAGAATGAATAAAGAGGTATCAGGATTTTTATTGAGATGTTTCACCTACCAGCAGGTGAAATCCTAGCATCAAAGGCCTATTAGGCTGTCACGGCCTCTTCCCATTCCAGAGTGGAAATGAGTGATGTCACTATGGATTTTGTGACAGGATTACTCAAGGCACCTCATAAGGATGATGTAGTATGGGTAATTGTAGATTGATTAATGAAGGTATCCCACCTTTTTTCTATTAGTTAAACCTTCACCATTTATGATCTAGGTAGTCTTTACATGTGTGAGATAGTACTATTGCATAGTGTTACTATAACACCCCAAGACTTTACAATATTTTCATTTCTGAATAAATTTAATTTTTTTCTTGCTTTAACTTAACACAACACCATGTTAACCTTACTATACACACAATAATTAGTTGTATTGAGTTACACGCAAGGGCCAGTTCTACCGAACAATAATATATTAATAAAATATTATTATTTAATATAATATATAAACAATATGTTAAATTAGTGGTTATGAATAGTATTAACAAAATTTTTAATTTTATATATTATATATAACTTTAAAATTCATCTTATGAATTTTCTAGACATTATATAAGAAAATATTTCATTTTTCAATAAAAGAAGTATTTTTCAAAAAATACAGTTTTGCCACCTTTTGATGGAACACCCATTTTAAATATGGTTTTTGAAACATTTATATATTATATTTAACAAAATAAAATTCTTATTATAAATTGGGATATAAAAATTTACATTGGATTAATTTATTATATATTTTTGATAAGTTTTATGTTTTGATGAATAGTAAAATTATACTAAATTTTAATTGAGAACAATTTTTTTCATAAAAATAATTTATGTTGATAAATTATATTACTAAATGGTTTTAAGGTAAAAATAGAATATATTTTTATCATTTAATATAATGTTAGTCATTAACATTAATTTTACCATGATTTTTTATGTAAAAACATTTCAATCTTTTGTAATGTTTTAACTTTTAGAAACCCGTTTTTCATTACGACAACATGATTAATTTTAAATTAATTACTGAAACTTATGTGTTTGGAATTTTGAAAAATGTATTTTATATTTGGAATAAGTGGATCCAAATCATGTAAATAGGTTTCTTTTATTTTTGGGCATTATAAATAGTAACTTTAGTAATTTTTCTATTACCGCGATTTAGGGTAAATTGGGTAATTTAAGTTAAAAAGAATATTATAATTTCCCTAAAACTTGTCCTAATTTCATCGGTAAAGTGTTTTTCAACCAAAATAATCCTTGGGTTGATTTTGAGACCACTTAAAGAAACTAGGATGAATTTAATAAATTTATAATATTATATTTAAAGAAAATCCAATTTTGTTATACTTTTGTTTTTAAACAAGTAAAATATTTTTAATATGTGGTTGTATGAGTGATATGGTAAACTATAAATAGTCATTATAAATAAAAAAAATTATCTAAATTATGGTAATTTATTTATAATTTTATAAAATAAATAATTAAATTAAATGGCAACACAATGATTATGTAGTAAATGATTTATTAAAGTAAGAATAGATTAAATGATATAAATAATATTAAAATAAATATACTTTGAAACATTTTATTCCATAAAAGAATTTTTTGGATCAAATTGACATATTAGGGATGAGATAATGTAGTTTTTTAGGGACTAATTTTTTTTTATGATTTTATAAGAAGTCAAATAATAAATAGTTTCAAAATTGACAGAAATGATATTTTAAAATAAATAATAATTTAATAAATGAAATAAAATTCATAAAAATATATAATTTGTAAAAATTACTAGGATAATCTTAAATATATCATAATGAATTATTTTTAATCATTTAATGGATACTTGTCCATTAAAATGACATAGATATTATTAAAATTAAAGAATGTGACAAAGTGTCACACTCTCATTTCTTATAAGTTCAATAAATTTAATATAGGGATAACCTAGATATAAATTCAATAATTAATAGTCTCTGGAAATATAAAATCATTATATACATCATAGTAATTTATTTAAAAAAATTAGAGACTAAATAATAACCATAAATAATGAAACAATAGTAAAGAAATGATTATTTTATTAATAAAAATATCAAATAAAGGATTTTAAAAATATTAAGATAAATATAATTAGACATAATTGAAGTTATCCAAGAATTTTATAGTTTATTATGATATTTTAGGAGTGTATTAAATGGTTTTGTTCAATTTTATCTTTCTGTTTGGATTTTATTTAATGTCAAATTAATGAATAGTGTCAAAATTGAAAGTATTGATATTTTATAAAAATAACATTTTATTAAATTATTTAAATATTATAAAAATTTTGATAATTACAAAGTGATGATTATAAGGTCTAAAATATCATTAATATTCCATTTATTGTCAATTTACAACGTATAAGTAAATATTTATAACCATTTAATATTTATAATATTATTACCATAGTTAAAATTAAATAGATTAAATAAGGATAAATCAAATGATAATATTTAAAATAAAATAAAAACATATATAAATTTTATTTTTTGAGATTATTTTAACCCATACTCATATTATCTTCGAAATAATTAACTTTGGATCTATTTAGAGTTAAAAATTAATTTATATTAATTTAATATTTTGATAATTTCCTAAAGTTCCCCTTTCCTCTCTTATAAAAGGGCACCTATCCTCTTTAATTCACACCTCTGAATCCATTTTTATCAGTAAAAAACTATCCAATTATCCTCACAACATCCCTAACATCATTCTAGAGGTCTTGATTTGGTCATAAATCTAACCTAAGGAGTCCTTTTGTTCAAATCAAAAGGAGATACCTCAAAACGAGGTAATTGTTTTAACAACTCTTTAAAAGTTATTTTCTTCTTCTACTTATTCTTCCTATGATGTTTACATTAAAAAGTAATAAATCCATTATTATATACATTATAATATGTTATTATAATTATGGTACAACCATATTCCTCCATTTATCCATCATATGAATAACAATATCACTATGCGTGCATATGTATGGCTTACCGTCTCCACGTCATGGTGTAATTTGTTATTCAACACTAATTTATTTGGATGAGTATAATGATGAGTATAATATATATAACTAATTAATATAATATGATAGTGATTCTGTATAATTAATATACCACTGAATTTCATACTATTTAACCATCAACGGAATGATATCGTCGCTCGTGCGTACGTACGACCCACCGTCTCCACGATGCAGTGAGATGAATTCTCCACATTAATTATTAAATAATGATTATAAAATTTATATTATTAGTAAAAATAATATTTATTAACTTAATATCATTATTTATATGAATAAAATACATCTTATTCATAACAAACATGACTTACACAACAAACACACATAGGAAAACGAAGCAGCTAACACCCGAAACAATGGTAATGCTGAAATATTATTAACAAAATGATATAAGAGGATAATATATGATATCATAAATATGGATATAGTCCTAGTATAGTTTAATAACATGTTTTAACCATTATTCAGTATGTTAATTCTCCCTTGACTAAAGGAAAGTATAAGGTAAGGGTTAATTTCACAATGTCATTATTATCTGAGGTTGTTTATACGTAAGTATCTACTGGTACATCTTTATCATCCATGTCCATGATTCTTAAAATGTATTTAAAAATAATATTTAATATTTTTTAAATTTATTTTTACCCATGTTTTACTTTTTATAAAATGTTTTAAAAGGAATCTTTCAATTGTTTTCTAAACGATGTACTTTATAACCTTTTTGACAAATTAACGAAAGAATTTTTTTTAACTTATACGGTACGAGTGGTTGTTTTCCATCATTATGACGCATTAACATTTTGAATATTCCCTTACAATATTACAAGATTATTTTCAGAAGAAATTTTTTCTTTTATAATTACATGGATTTTAAATTATTTCAAAGTAAAAAATGGACATTTCTCTCAAAGAGCTTTAATGAACTTATTAGATTATTTTCATCTATGTCAACATATTTTATTTGATTTTATACTTAATTGAATTTGATTTATTACTATACAATTTTCCATATTGTAGTAAAGGGTTTATGATATATTTTACTGTGCATATGTTATTTTGATATCATTCATGGTGAATGGTTAAATTATTAACATTTCGTAAGCTGGTTTTAATATGAATGTTCTTGTTATGTTTTACCCCTTTCATAATAGGAATGCATTGGACTTAGTAAGAAATGAGTGGGGAACACTATATCCCCTCGGTGTATCATTATGTATCATGATACAAACTAGTGTCTTGGCATGAGGCCTTGATGGTATGGTTATGTATGGTCTTGGCACAAGGTCTTGACAGTATGGTTATGATGTCCGACATTATGAAATCCCTCAGTATGATATTACTTATTGATATTACATGTGATTATTATACTCCTATAATATCCATGTAAATGTTTAAATGGAATATTTTTATGTATTCTTTCCATATTATGTTCAAGTTTATGTTTAAAAAGTCTTGTGTTTTAGTTTTATACTTTCTTTAAAGTTTATGGTTATTTATGAAAGCTTCTAATGTATTGTTTAACCTTAATAAGAATATGAGCTCACTACTTTATTATGTTTTATTTTCCCATGATTCCAAGAAGTGTATTATGGTTGATATGTAATGTTACACTAAGAGAATAGCAGCATTATCAAGGAATTATCTATGTTGCATATTATATTTTTAATTGTATTGTAAATTTCATGTATGTAATCTATTTTCCAAGATTGCTAAACTGACCGGTCCTTCGGGATTTTATTCCTTGTAATCATGCCAATTTATTAAAATAATACACAGACTTTGGGATTCTAGGGTCAGGTCATTTCATTTGGTATCCGAGGAAGTTTAGCAACAACCTTGGAAATTAGATTTAGAAAACTTATATTAGTGATCGTAACACTAAGATAGACTTTGAGGATAAGTACAGAGGAACATCCTAAAAGTTTGGTAATGTATAGATTATGGGGGTATTTCTAGAAAATATATCCATGTTTGTATATGATAAGTTGTCTTGGTTCTGTGACATATGTACCTAGGAGTAATAAATCCAACAAGGTGTTCCGAGATTGACTTAGGGTAACCTAGTACACAACAATGGGCCTTACTGCGCACCTGTTTTGACACTCTTGTGGGATATTATTAGGATAATTCACATTTTATTTACCTACCATTATAAATGATTTAAAAGTAAAGATTATCCAAAGTAACCAAAGTTTATGATTCTATGGTTTAGGATGCATAAATTTATGTTATGTGTTATACCATATTTAGAGTTATACAAAGTATATAAACTTATAAGCTAATCCAGTATATTCCATCTTATATAAATGGTGCCTAGAAGAAGGAATGAGAACTCCAAGAGTGCACATTATCCAAAGAGTAATAAGGATCATATCGTTTATGGTATTAATCCAAAATTTCAAAGGGAAACAGTCTCCTATGTATTCTCATCATATGAGGAAATAGTATCATGTGTTAATAAGATAAGTAAATAAATATCTAAGTCCTATGTCTTTGAAGGGAATCAAGAGAAGAAGAGGATGGAAGAGAAAAATATAGATGAAGGGAAGAAGGTAAAGAAGGATTTTCCCACATGTGATTACTTTAGAAAGAATCACCCTGGTAAATGCTCGTAGGGAATGGGAGTTTTTCATAAGCATGGAGAAAAATGAAACCAAGTTCATGATTGAAAGAGTAAGAAAAAGGTTTCTAATGTACAATGCTTTAACTAAAAGGATATGGGACACTACGATAATCAATGTTCCAATCTTAAAAGGAATATATCCTAGATAATTCTATCTGATAATGATCAAGTTATGACACTACCGAAGATGAACTAGAATGATTAATATGCCTATTCAAGAATTATTTTATTTGAATATTTTAATATCAATGTACTAGTTATAAGAATTATGAAGTATATAAGGATTATATTGTAGTAATATTTCATTAAGGATTTGAGATTTTATGGTACCGATTAAAGTGAAAATGTTTCAAGTTAAACCTTTTTGGAAAATATATAGTGGAGAGAAAAATAAACCTTAATATGTTTCTGATACTCAGATAATGATGTTGGAATAAAGAGATGATTTATTTGGATAAATTAAATAGGATATTATTGACTACCTTGGAACTGATTAATGGTTTGTTTATTCCATCATTGTTGGAGTTTACAATATTTTTGGATTTAATGAGTATACCCAATATTCTATGTTTTACTTAATAAATAAGGAAGCATGAACGTATTCAATAAGGTTTTATGGTAATTTAGGTTATTACTATATTTTAAGAGAATACATGATGAAGGCATTCACATGTTTGGTATGTGAGAAAAAAGGATATCCATTATGTTATGTTGATTTTAGAAATTTAGTGACCTTCCTTATAAATTTTTGGACAATGAGTTTGGAAAGAAGTGTTTTGGATAAGTCTAAATGTTGGATTGGATTAAGTTAAAATTTATATGGTATTATTTAAGGTTAACAAAATTTTAAGGTTATTTTTGGAATTTTATAATAATATAGTTTTAATAAAAGGACAACCTATAGGTCTAGTGACAACCCATCACATCAGACAAGGTTGTGGGAATCAAACCCACAACTGAAGTGCGATAAGGATTTATTACATACCACTAGACTTTAGAAAGTCCCTAGTTAGTAGAACATTATTTTCTTTATTTAAATGGAATAAGTTCATTTTCAAAACCTTATATTATTAGGATAAATATAATAGTTTTGAATTTTATTATCTTTTGAAGAGAAAGATGAGTTTGTGGTAGAAATTAGTTAAAATCTAAAAATCTACTTGTCAAGTAGGTATGATTCCTTATGTTATTAGTCTATGAAGTAAATTAACTCTTCAAATATAAGGTAAAGGATCATAAAACAAAAAATTATATCCTAGTAATTTTTCTAATGAATCAAATGGTCCCTTAGATCATCACTGACTACTATCTTTGTGATTTTTCACTTTCTCCTAATCATATTATCTATCCCTCTCCATCAGAACATGATGGTTAGATTTTTCTTTCATATCCATGTTTTCCTACATGGAAGCCTAGTATGTGTTATATCTGGAAACCTTCTTACTTCCCTTTATTTATTTTAAAGTGGATGTTTTATCGACCCTTTTTACAATTTGGTATTGTAATAAAGGAATTTTTAATAATCAATATTAGTTACCAAACCAAAATTCAAAAATTGTGAGGACGGAATTTATTGGAGGACGGGAGAATGTAACACCCCAAGACTTTACAATATTTTTTTCTAAATAATTTTTTTCTTGTTTTATCTTTATGCAACACCATGTTAAGCTTACTCTACACATAATAATGAGTTGACTTGCATTACACACAAGGACCAATTCTACTGAACAACAATATATTAATAAAATATTATTATTTAATATAATATATAACCTAGACGTTAAATTAGCATTTATGAATAGTATTAAACATATTTTTAATTTTATATATTCCATGTAATTTTAACATTCATATTATGTATTTTATAGACATGATATAATAAAATATTCCATTTTTTGGATAAAAGAAGTATTTTTCAAAAAATATAGTTTACCGCCTTTTGATGGCACACCCATTTTAAATAAAGTTTTTGAAACTTTTATATATTATATTTTAAAAAATAAAATTATTCTTTGTAATTTAGATGTAAAAATTTACTTTGGATAAATTTTTGATATTTGTTTGATAAGTTTTAAGTTTTGATGAATAGTAAAAATATACTAAATTTTTATTGAGAACAACTTTTTTCATTGAAATAATTTATGTGGGTAAATTATATTATTTAATAGTTTTAAAGTAAAAATAGAATATATTTTTATCTATTAATATAATTTTGTTCATTGGCATTAATTTTACAATGAATTTTGATGTAAAACATTTCAATCTTTCTCAATGTTTTAGCTTTTAAAAACCTGTTTTTCATTCCGACAACGGGATTAATTTTAAATCAATTATTGGAACTTATATATTTTTAATTATTAAAAATAAATTCCATATTTGTAATCAATGGGTAAAAATTATGTAAATATGTTCCTTTTATTTTTGGACATTATGAATAATAACTTTAATAATTTTTTATTACCACGGTTATGGGTAAATCAGGTAATTGAATTTAAAAATAATATTATAATTACCCTAAAAGTTGTCCTAATTTCATTAGGTAAGTGTGTTTCGACTAAAATAATTCTTGTTTGAATTTTGGGACCCCTTGGAGCCACTTGGATGAATTTAATATATTTATAATATTATATTTAAATAAAATCCAATTTTGTTATACTTTTGTTTTTGAACAAGTAGAATATATTTAATATGAGGTTATATGAGTGATATGGTTGACTATAAATAGTCATTATAAATAAATAAAATTATATACATTATGGTAGTTTATTTATAATTTTAGAAAACAAATAATTAAATTAAATGATGGCACAATGATTATGTAGTAACTGATTTATTAAAGAAAGAATCAATTAAATGATATTAATAATATTAAAATAAATATAATTTGAAACATTTTATGCCATAAACAATTTTTTTGGAGGACATTGAAATATTAGGGATGATTTAATGTAGTTTTTTTTGAAGGAATCAAGTTGTTGTGATTTTATAAAAAGTTAAATAAAAAACAGCGCCAAAATTGACAAAAATGAGATTTTAAAATAAATAATAATTTATTAAATAATATAAAATTAATAAAAATATATAATTTGTAAACATTACTAGTATAATTTTAAATATATCATAATGATTTATTTTTAATCATTTAATGGATACTTTTCCATTAAAATGGTATATATATTATTAAAATTAAAGAATGTGACAAAGTGTCACACTCTCATTTCTTATAAGTTCAATAATTTTAATATATTGATAAACTGAAGATAAATTTTATCATGAATAGTATATGGAAAGATAAAAGAATTATCTACATCATAGTAAATTATTTATAATTTTTAGAGACTGAATAATAACCATAAATAATGACACAATAGTAAACAAGTAATTATTTTATTAATAGAAATATCAAATAAAGGATTTTAAAAATATTTGAATAAATATCTTACACATAATTGAAGTTATCCACAAATGTTATAGGTGAATATTATATTCTAAGAGTTTATTAAATAGTTTGGTTCAAAGTTATCTTTCTGTTTGGATTTTATTTAAAGTCAAAGTAATTAATATTGTTAAAAGTGACACTATTGATATTTTATAAAAATAACATTTTATTAAATTATTTAAAATTCATAAAAATCGTTAAAAATTACAAATTTTTAATTATATGGTCTAAAATTTTATAAAATTTCCATTTATCGTCAATTAAAAAAATATAATTAAATATTTATAACCATTAAATATTAGAATATTATTACCACAATTAAAATTAAATAGATTAAATAAGGATAAATCAAAATGATAATGTTTAAAATAAAATCAAAACATGTCTAAATTTTATTAGTTGAGATAAATTATACCCATTATAATCTAATATTCTAAATAATTAACTTTGGATCCATTTAGAGTTGAAAATTAATTTATATTAATTTTATATTTTGATAATTTCCTAAAGTGCCCATTACCTCTCTTATAAAAGGGCACCTCTCCTTATCTTTTATTCACATCTGTAAATCCCTTTGTCTCAGACAAACCCTACCCAATTCTCCTCCAAAATTCCCTCAAATCATTCTAGAGGCCTTGGGTCCTTTTGTTCAAATCAAAAGAAGATACCCAAAAAAGAGGAAATTTTTTATCAACTCTTTCAAAGTTATTTTCTTATTCTACTTCCTCTTCCTATGTTGTTTCCATAACAAAGTAATAACTACAGTATAATATACATTATTAGATTTTATTATATTTATAGGACAACCATATTCCTCCTTTTATCCATCCTATTAATAACAATATCACCATGCCTGTGTACGTACGACTTACCGTCTCCACATCGTGGTATAATTTGTTATTCAAAAGTACTTTATTTGGATGAGTATAATGATGAGTATAATGAATATAAATAACTAATATAACATTATAATTATTATTTATAATTAATATATCATCCAATTCTATACCATTTAACCATCAAGGGAATGATACCGTCGGTCATGCGTACGTACGACCTACCGTCTCCACAACGCCAGGAGATTCATTCTCCATGTTAACAATTCAAGAATGATTATAAAATTTATATGATGAGTAAAAATAATATTTATTAACTTAATGTCATTCTGTATATGAATAAAATACATCCTATTCATAATAAACATCACTTACGCAACAAACATGCATAGGAAAATGATGTAGTTAACACCCAAAATAATAGTAATACAGAAATATTATTAACAAATGATATAAGAGGATCATATATGATATCATAAATATGAATATGGTCCTGTTATAATTTAATAACATGTTTTAACTATTATATAGGAGGTAAATTCACCCTCTAATAAAGGAAAGTTTAAGGTAAGGGTTAATTTTACAATCTCATTATTATCCAAGGTTGTTTATAAGTAAGTATATAATGGGAAATTTTATCATCCATGTCCATGTTTCTTAAAATGTATTTCAAAATAATATCAAAAATTATTTAAAGTAATTTTTACCCATGTTTTACTTTTTATAAAACATTTTGAAAGGAATCTTTCCGTCGTTTTCCAAATGAGGTACTTTATGACCTTTTTGATAAATTAAGGAAATAATTTTTTTAACTTATATGATGTGAGTGGATATTTTATACCATTATGACGTCTTAACATTTTGATTCTTTCCTTATAATATTACAAGGTTATTTGATAAATAAATTTTTTCTTTTATAATTGTGTGGCTTTTAAATTATTTTAACGTAAAAATAGATATTTCTCTCAAAGAGTTTTAATGACCTTATTAGATTATTTTCATCAATTTCAACATATTTTGTTGGATTTCATGTTTAATTAAAGTTGATTTATTATGATACAATATTCCATACCGTATTTAAGGTTTTATGATATGTTTGACTATGGATGTGTTATTTTGATACCATTCATGGTTTATGGTTAAATTATTAACATTTAATATGCTAGTTTTAATATGAATGTTTATATTATGTTTTACTCATTTCATAAGAGGAATACATTGGACTCCGTGAGTGATAGGTGGGGCCCTCTATATCCCCTCAATGAATTGGTAGGTCACATGATACAAACTAGTTTCTTGGTACAATTTCTCGACAGTATGGTTATTTATGGTCTTGGCATGAGGCCTTAATGGTATGGTTATGATGTCCAACATCATGTATTCCCTCAGTATGATATTATTTATTGATATTAGATGTGATTATTCGACTAGTAGAATATCCATGTGAATGTTTAAATGAAATTATTTGATTTATTCTTTCCATATTATATTCAACTTTATGTTTAAAAATTATTGTGTTTTAGTTTTATACTTTCCTTAAAGTTTATGGTTATTTATGAAAGCTTATGATGTATTTTTTAACCTTATTGAGCATCTGAACTCACCCCTTTCTTATGTTTTATTTTCCCAGAATTCCAAGAAGTGTATTATGATTGAAATTAAGGGTTAATCTAAGAGAATAATGGAATTATCAAAGAATTATCTATGTTGTATATTATGTTTTGAATTTTAATGTAAAGTTCATGTATGTAATCAATTTTCCAAGACAGTTAAACTGACCGGTCCTTCAGGATTTCATTCCTTATAATCATGTCAAGGTATTAAAATAATGCATTGAATTTAGGATTCTGGGGTTAGGGCATTACAGTTTTGAGGAGTATCATTTCTAATAAAGATCCTAATTTCACATCGTAATTCTATCATGGTATTTAGAAGGCTCTGGGACCATAATATCTTCTGATAAGAAACTATTATCTTTAGATTGACGGTCAATTTGAGTAGAAAATTCAAAGTTTGTAGGATATGTTATGAGCCTGTGTTTTGGATTTTGGTGGTTCATGGGAGAATCATATGGAACTAATGTGGTTTTCATATAATAATAGCTTCCAGGTATCGATCCTTATGGAAATTTTTGGGGATTTATTTGGAAATATATGTTATTCACCTCCTTGTTGGTTGGAAGTAGGTTAGTCAGTGCTTATTGGACCTAGTCTCAGGCATGAGACTTCTATGTAGGTTCAATTAATTAGGTGGAAATTGGTGACTATAAAGAGTGGGCAGAAATCTTATGCTGGACATTGTAGATGATCTCTGGAGTTTTAGGTTGGTCGTCATGTTTTTCTTTAAGTGTCTCATAGTTGAGGTAATATCATATGAGGAAACAAAGAAAACTAGTGACCTTGTTTTTTGGTCTGTTTGAGATAGTGGATAGGGTCAGTATATGTTCATACCTATTATCCCTTCCATAATGTTATAGTTCCATGCATGATGTGTTTTACATGTCACAGCTTCAGAGATATCATCATGAACCTTATCATGTATTATATGTCAAGAACGTCAAGATTTTTGTAGATGCATCCTTTGAGGATCATCCAATACAGATTATGGACCATAGTGAGAAGTATATTTGGGGTAGGACCATACTACTAGTTCGAGTGTAGTGGAAGCATAAACATGTTTAGGAGGAGACCTACGAGAGGGAGTCTGATGTGTAATCATAATGGCCAAACTTATTCAAAGAGACCCCATAGTGATTCTTGAAGCAAATCAGGGGTGAACTATTATATGGTGGGAGGTTGTAAGATCCCATCTTTTTCTAGGTATATCTCTCCATCAGTTTTTTATTAAACCTCTTTTTTGGGGTTTCCATATCTTTAAACATTGTTGGTTGAGTCTCATTTGGAGATAGAGCACCTTTGTTGGAAAAAATGATCTAATTCTATGAATGTTTTTTTAAAATTAATGGAGTCCAGTTACAAATGTTTTTAATGATTTTATGAAGGTTTTCCATGATTTATAAGTATTTAAAGGTGGTTCGGGATCTTTTAAATAATTTTGGGCTTCAAAACTACCTGCATGACATTTACATGTCGTGTAACTATCACCTAGTAGATTTTGTGAAGGGGTTATTGGCTGTGAACTAGTTCATGGTGGGAACTTTTTATATGCTGTGAATCTATATTACACAATGTTTAATGTTTGAGTAGGGTTAAATTCTCCTAAGGTGACATGAATTTTAATATAACTCTTAAATAGAAAATACAAAATGTGAAAAGGGGTTTCATGCTGTGTATTTCTCAGTTTGGGAAGTTTTAAGTCCATTATGTGTATGTTTTGTTCAGTTGTTTTCCATAAATCCCTCCTCTCTCAATACCTAGGTTATTTAAAATCAATTTTTAAGTGTATTCCTCCATTCCAAACGTCCTTTTCAAGAAATCAATTTGGTGAGTTGTTTTTTAGGTATTCCCTTATCTTCCTTTGTTCTCCAATTATGGAAGTGGAATCTCTTATACGTGGTTAGTTTGTGTGTTAACCTGGATCTTGTTTGATCTAGGTTTATTATTGTGATATTTTATGCCTTCATTCTAATTGGAGTTTCTTGTTGTAAGTGTTCAGTTTATTGATGGTTAAAGGTAGGTGGTCTAAAACCTAACCCTATAGCCCATTTAATTATCAAGTATGTGCAATATTGTGATTTTTCTAACACAATGTGAAAATTGATTAATTGAATGATGAATAATGATAAATCAGGGATTGGATTATTCCTCAAATCCCTTTGGATTTAATGTTGATGTGGAATGGATTGTGGATACGTATTGGGTGAGGTAACCTTTCAAAAAAATTGGCTAAAGTATTTAAGTGTGTTTATCATGATATAATAACCCAGGTGATTGCTTGATATAGAATCAATTGGTAATGTATTTTTTAATGTATACCAATAATTTTATAATTAAATGAACGTGAAATTTAATGAAAATTTCTATTTTTTATAATTAACCATTGAGGCATATGATATGATATTGTGATATCCTTATTGTTATGACTTTTGTTGATTTTGATATTGTAAAGATTATATAGAGGGTTTGAAAAAATTTGATGTTATAATTATTATATAGAGAGATTGGCCCAGTATGATGTTATAATTATTATATAGAATTCTGGGCCCAACTTAATATTGTAATTCTTATGTATTGGGCTTGGCCCAGTTTTATGCTAAAATACTTATATATAGGGCTATGAATGGATGTTAAAATGCTTAAATAAATGGTTATGATCAAATGATAAAATTCTTATATATGGGGGTTATGACCATATACTGAAATTATTATACAGATGGATTTTCCTGACTATTTGATTATGCCATGGTTATGTGGTTCTGGTTGGAATGGTTATGCTATATGCTAAAAGAAATTCTATTATGGCACTGAAGAAGGTTGATTATTGTATTATATTTAGTTGATTAATTAATACACATGGTTATCAGTTATTTCATGAATTTATTATTAGATTGGTTTTATTTAGACATAGTGTTTTTTACCTACTGAGTTTTACTCACACCCTATTCAGGCATCCGTTTGGAACCCGAGAAAATTACACAGATGTAGGTATAGAAAAGGTAAAGGGACTATGTTGCTGATTTTCACTTATTGGATGAGCTAGATTTTGGAGACGGGATAGACATGGGGTTTGGTACCATGGTATTTTGAGTTTATTTGTATCATATTATTCTTTAATTTTAATATCTTTTAGTTTTAAATTTAGATACATTTTAGCCTATCATGACATGGTTCACTATTATTGGTTTATTGATTCCTCCTTTTACTTCCCATTGGTATGATATATTATTTCTAAAATTTCTATTACTCTGATATTTATTTATATTTGTTTATTTTAATTGTGTTTTAACTTTGTACCATGGGTTATAACCTTCTCACTATACTCATCACACCCCCACTACTAGTTTCCAGCCTCTGGCGTACATGGAGGCATGCTTAAGGTCCTGTAACCATCTTGATTTTTCCATGTGAGAGAGTTCCAAATCTGGGGGATGTTACATTATAAATTATAAAAAATTAAATCCTAAGTAATTTTTTTTTTACATTTTATTACTGTTATTCCAAATTCAATACAATAATTCCATATTATAATTTTTTATCATGTATTACATGATAATAGAATGATTATAATACAAATATTAAATAACAATATTCCATATTATAATAAAAAAACACAATTTCTTAAATAATACATAATATTTCACAAATATATTATCAAAGTTATGAAACACAAATTTCAGGATATATATAGATTAATATAGACACAAATTACATATTACAAAATAAATTAAAATACATAAGTGGTGGAGGATGAAAAAATAGAGGTTCAAAAAAAGGCACAGATATCATGAAGGCGGAGAATGAGGGAGTCTAAAGGAGATTTTAGGATACAAAATTGAATAAATATGGGTTAGGGTTCATTTCTGAGAGAAACTCAACTAGGGTCACATGAATAAAACAAAAAAAATGATAGGTTATAAGGCCCCAGCCTTAAAAATTACTTATTCTTGAGTTATTTCAAGAATACACATTGAGGACCTTTTTAGGTTTAGAGTTTTATAGAATTAGATCATAAATCATTCCTTACATTCCACATTTAAACAAGGTGGTTACATCAATGACAATATTCATTTTTTCCATCAAAGGAAACATATTTAAAGTAAAACACGGATTCTTTCTTAACACTTCCTCGACACTATCATCACATCATGTAACTTTCCCTTGACCTGTGAAAAACATTTCAAAAACTTGGGATGAGCATTAAAATCTCAGTAATGGATACACAAATAAGGAAAACTGTTAGTTTTTCAAAACAACAAGCAAACCATGATGAATACTTTATCATAAGTAATACTTTTCACCTTTATGAAGTGGTAAATACTATTCACTAAATAAAAGATAATTGCTTACCTTTTTGTAACCAAAAGATTAACATAAAACCCATATAAAGAACACATATAATATAAAGGTATCTTGGGACATAAACATACTTAAATGGAATAACCATACGGTCGTCTTACACACAAGTCACTAAATGGAATAGCCATACGGTCTACTTCCATACCCAATGCATTGGAGGTTATAACATAACCACCCATCCTGGTTTTCATGGAACCACCTGTCATTTGGTTTATCACTTAACCACCTGTCAAATGTCCAAGTACCATAATAAAATCATAACACATAAAACCAATATAAAGGAATGATAATATTTCAACATTTCAATCACAATATATCATTTAAATATATTGACATAAAATAATCCTTTATCAAAACCATTTTCAATACCAAAATACAAAAAAGAGTATATGGTATTTATTTTATTTTAAAACATTATGGCTTGTTGAGGAAGCCAAAGATCAAATAATACTCGCGGCGGCGGAAAGGTCATTGTCACCACATACGTTAAGAAAACATAATTTTTTTTGTTTAGTAAAATGCTCCGTAGATGAAAGATTCCTTTTGAATAAAAGTCAAAGTCAAATGGGTTTATACACTGTATAAAAGAAAGTTGTGTATAAAACAAAATATTCTTCAATGGAAGGATATTGGTACAAAGTCCCTTATAAAGACGATATCCTTTGATTAAGGATAAATCAATGACATAATTATGTGTGACAAATATAAATACACCTAATATAATCGGATATTAAGTGTAAAAAAACATAGGTCATTCACACATATTCATATCACAACATAATCAAGAAGTAGAGGTTTAACCCAAATAATTGAAATTGGGTTAAGAAGTCCCCTTACAGAAATTCGACAGCCTAACGACGTCACTTTAAAATTCATAAATTGAGTTGATGAGAGATAAAAAGGGTATCCCATCACTTGGAAATAAAATTTACAGAAATAAGGATATATATAAGATAATATCCCCACATAAGAATATGTAAATTAAAATACCTAACAAAAAGAATTCTTTTAAAAAAAAGAGGAGGGTGAAA
Organism: Viscum album; assembly: GCA_963277665.1. NCBI lineage: Eukaryota > Viridiplantae > Streptophyta > Magnoliopsida > Santalales > Viscaceae > Viscum > Viscum album. The sequence goes on along the minus strand of OY728136.1, from coordinate 509,298,195 downwards.
GGTTCCCTTACCGATTTGGGTAACTTTCGAAACGTACACCCCATGACAGAAGGATCATAAAATGAAGATGTAAATACCCATAAATTAAAGTATATTACACAAATAATACAACTATGGCCAGTACATACACCACACAAAAGGAAATAGTGGAAAATGTTGCATGAATCTCACGGGAATAAAAAGTGAGATAAAAACCCCTTACCTCATTTTAATCAATCGAGTCATATGACCATAGGATAATAACCACCAAATGAATTAAAAAACACCATGAATATAAATAGAATCATGATAATATATATCAATTGTCAGTAAACAATACACCGTATTCCATAAACAAGTGGCGACCGATGGAAATCTCACAGAATTAAAAGTGAGATAAGAAATAACTTACGAAAATTCGGCAGCCTAACAACGCCACTTAAAACTTCCAAAAATGGAATGATGAGATAAAATAGGGTCTATCATAATTTGAACATAAAAATTACAGTAAGAGGAATATAATATAACATCCCCCAACATAATAAAGAATATCTTGAAAGAAATGACATAAAAGAGAGTACTTAAAAAGAAAGAGAGAGGTAGGATCCCTTACCTCAAGTCTGACTTGTCTTGTTTGTTTATTTATATTACTGAATAATAAACTTTTGTCAATTTATAATTTCTTAATAAAATAACTTAAATTTTATTATTAAATTCATATAACATATTATCATGTTATAATAATTAGATTATTATGTTAGTTCATATCAGACGTTTTTTTCGATGTTCGGTACATGAGTCAAAAATGAACTTGTTTGAAAATAATTGTCCATGTAGTTATAATTAAATCATCTCCAGAATAGTATTAATGATTTAAATATCATATAAATCCTTTATATTTCATTTTATACTATTCCATAACATTTGGAGATAAAAAAATGAAATGCATCGTTCATGGAGACGGTAGGTCGTACGTACGCATGAACGCTACTTTCATTTCTTTGTCATATTAATGGAATTAAAACTAAATGTGAGATATATATATATTATAATTAAATTATAATATATATGTTATATAGGTCACATAAGTTCATTAATTTCATTATTTATACATTCCATGTATTGCACGAACGAGTCATATCACTTGAGGGGGCGGTCGTCCACACTTCCTCAAATGAAATTATCGTAATTACATGACATGAAAAGCATAATGATATGATTTAAAAATAAAATACAGAATCATATAGAGAAAATAAATACCATATATATCATATATAAATATATTTAAATCATAATGGCCACCATGAAAGGTGTTAAGAGAAGATTGAACAATCATTGTTTCGTGAGGTAGTAATTCGCCACCCACAGAAACAGTATGTTCTTTAACCATAAAATGAAGGTGTTTTTAAGTGTAAATAAAATACTTATCATAAAAAAATCCTAGTATATTGAGGATACTTTTTTTTATGGAATAAAATAATAATAATGTTATGGGGAGTGAATAAGGAAAATACAACAAAGGATTTTGAGAGATGGCGTTACCTCTAAATCGGGTAACTCTTTTTGATTTGAGCCAAAGGCTTCCTTGGGAAGACTTCTACCCCAAGTGAGGCTTCTAGGAGTAATATATGGATTTTTAGAGATAATATGAGCATAGGTTGGATGATCCAAGGGCTTGAGAGGTGTGGGTAAGGGGGTAGAGGTGGGGGCCTTTTATAAGAGGGAGGAGGGACACTCTTGGAAAGTCATGAAATATTAATTTATTATAAAATGTTTTTCAAATTAGAATGGTTACAAAATGACATATTTCGTGTATTAGAGGATAATTAGTAGAAATAAACTCAAACAATAATATTTATACAATTTTAGGTCATAGAATTCAACTTATCTTTTCATTTTAACCCTTAGTTAAAATTAATAATTCTTACCATGTCTTTTATTTATTTTCAAGCTATAAGGTCATAATAATTACATTAAAATACCAATAGTCCCATAATTTCATCAATAATGATATTATTAATATATTATATGTCATTTTTAAGAATATTAGACTTTTTTTACTTTTATACCATTTAATAAAATAACATTTGTTTTAAAAACTCATTTATGCCAATTTCAACACCATTTGGTAGTTGACTTTTGATAAAGGCATAAAAGATTTATTCATTAGAAATAAAAGCATTACCATATATATTAAAATTCATAAGTTTCTGTAAAATTCTTGGATATCATTCCAAGTTTCAAAACAAAATTATTTTAACACTTATAATATCATATATTTAAATCTTTCATTAATGAGGTAATAACTGCATAATCACTGTGTCATAAATAAATTTATTTATTTAATTTCTAAAATTTATAAATAAAATAACATGGTGTAGGAAATATTTTTATCTTTCCAGTGACTATTTATAGTCAAAGAGATCATTTATATAAACAAAATTAAAATTGTTTTACTTAGGTATTACATACATTTATTATATTTCCCTTTCTTTAAAAATAATATGATAAAAGGTTATTATCACACTAAAGTGATTCCATGGGTCCCAAAGTTGGCACAAGGGATCCCATGGTCGGCAATGACACCACCAATAGAATTAGGACACATTTTGAGATCATTTTGTATTTTTATAATATTATTTTATTACCCTTAACTACCCGATTACTAATTAATCACGATAATTAAAGATAATTACCGTCTTTACTATTCATAATGTCCAAAAAAAAGAGTCTTAATTACATAATTTGGACCTTATGATTCTAAATATGGAATCCATTTTACCAAATTAAAAATAGATAAATTTTAGTAATTAATTTAAAAATAATTCCCGTTGTCAAAACCAAAGACGGGTTTTTAAGAAGTAAAATTTATCAAAAGATTGACTTGTTTTTACATCCAATTGAAAAGTGAAATTTCATCCATTGAAAAAAATTGTATTAAATGATAAAAAAATAATTCAATTACACTTTAAAACAAATTAAAATGACAATATAATTATATAAATAAATTTGATGAAGATGCAGTTTTGAATTAAAATGCTGTATTTTTCACTATTCATTAAAAAAATGAACATTATCAGAAAAATACAAAAAATTCACCCAAATATATATTTGATATTACAAATTCAAAAATTATGTCCATTTTACCAAATTCAAAACATATAAGTTTCATTAATTAATTTTATAATTAATTCTCGCTGTCAAAACAAATAGCATGTATTTAAGAAACAATATCTATCAAAAGATTGACACTTTTTTATGTCCAATTTCAATGTGAAATTTATTTCAATGACCACCATTGGATTAAATGATAAAAATATATTTTAACTATAGTTTAAACCCAATTAAAAATATAATCTAACCTTATAAATAAATTAGATTAAAAAGCACTTTTGAAATAAAATACAATATTTTTCACTATTTATTAAAAATGAATTTTATCAGAAAAATACCAAAAAATTACGCAAAGTATATTTTGATGATACGGATCTAAAGAATAATTTTATTTTGTCAAAATGAACATATTAAAGAGACCAAAACTACATTTAAATAGGGTTCGCCATCAAAAGGCGATAAATTGGCCTTTTAATATAAATTATGCTTAAAATTAGATTCATTTACATTTTCAGCCTCTAACTTTTATTGTATAAAAGTAAATATATTTAAAAAAAATCTATATTCATATTGTAGTTAGTTGTATTCATTCCCTCCAATACAACTGCTAGGTGTTAACTACCATTCAAAATAATAATATTATTAGTGTGCAACGTAAGATTTCAATGAAACCTATTGTTGCGTATCAGGTAATCCATCGAACATAGCAACCCCTTTAAAGTAAAATTAATATTTAATTCACAAATATTAATAAATATGAAAATATCATATATCTTTATTTACCTAGGATGTTACATAGGTTCCTAAGATTTCAATAATTTTTAAAGTTTTTTCATGTTAGTTATTATATAAATGACATAGAATACTTCATCTTTGAGTTTTTTACATCATTTGTAATATAACCTAACTAAATCCCATTTATAACATTGGTTATAAATAACTGATGTTATAAATGCATCATTTTAAATAGTTTTATACTACCAGCCTCCAGGTAAGTGGGAAGTCTGATCCAAATCCCCTCAACTTAGGGATATTTCTGTAACAATCATCACTATATTGAGGTGTAAAAATGTTTAATTTTTTTCAAATATTCATTTATTTTACTTAATTATAAATTTTTGAGGTTTTGGTGGGGAATTTAGGGTTTATTTCTAGGAATTTACTTAGGAGATAGGGCTGAAAACTATATCAATTGGGTGGAGACTACTGCAGAGGGACTATCATGACATTATGGGTAGGTTTCATGCCATGATATATGTCTATGTTTATTTTTTTAAGTTTGTATTAGTTTATGTTGTGACCAGTGAGTGTCATGATGTGGTGTGTTTTCATAGGATATTTCTCTAAGGGAAAATCCTTATATATGGGGTGTCTCATTGTGGTGACGGGCATCATGTTGTGATGATGATCCTTCCATATATAACCCCCAATGTTTTTATTTCTAGAATTTCCTGAGGAATTTTGGTCATTCTATAGTGGTGGTAGTCATGTTGTGGTGATGAATTTTACAAATTATTTTAAAAAAACTCTTGTATTTCCTTTAAAAAAATCATAGGGAATAAGTGGCAATGTCATGAGCAGTGGGTCATGTCATAGAGGATAGAGAGGGTGTACATCGGAAGGTGAGGACAAGACATTAAGGATTTTCTATGAGTTATTAAGTTTATCTTTGAGTTAGGGTGCCATTCCATGACCATATGATTCATACCGTAAAATATAAGGAAGTTATATTTAATATTTACACCTCGAAGAGGTGTTTCGTTCCATAGCTAGAGAATACTACACCATATAGAGGGAGCTGGTCATTTGTTACACCATGAATAGTGTGGTCATGTAATGATTTTTTAATTAGGTAGTTTTAAAATTAAATTAATTAAATAAATTAGATTTAGATTTAGAGAAATTAAACAGGGGCTCCTTCTCCACTCTAGTAATCGGAATCTATCCCCGACCCTCCTGATCCATTATTCTTTCAAGATAGATCTTCCTTTTTCTTCAACGAATTCATGTACCATTTATTACACTGGGCATCCACTTTCTATTTTAACACTCCCCTTTTATCCTTTCTTAGATTCTTTCAATTTTTAGTGGTCTTACACTGGTTATGGTCTTTTATTCCCTATTTATAGTTTTTTTCCTGATTCTTTGATTTCTACCAATTAAGCTCAAATTAGAAGCTAATATTCAATAAGTAAATTCCTATGATCTCAAGGTAGGTGTTTCCTAATTTAAAACCAAGTAATAACCTTTTTATATGTGTATAAGATGTGTGTTTGTGTCAAAATAATGAGTGCTTAATAACAAACTTGATTAAATGATTTATGCCTTGTTTTAAATGGAAATCACCTTATTCTGGTTGTAGGTAGTACACTAATTAATGTTGAGACAAAAAAATATATTCAAAATGATGAATGTCCTAATATAGTGAGATGGTAAAATGGGAGACAATCAAAGGGGTTCCCTAAATGTTTTATATAGATATACCAGGTGGGGTGTGCATCCCCTTGATGACTTATTCTATATGATAGATATACCAAGTGGTGAATGTATCCTCTTAATGATGTTATATGGAGATATACCAAGTGGGTCACTTTACCATGATATTTATGAATTGTTTCCTTCCTTTAGTATGGGTGCTTATCTGACCCTTGGTTTGGTTAGATAACCTGTTTAGAGACAACTAACATTGGTTAAAATAGGTATGGTCAATTCCGGGTGTCACCAAAGAACCCAAGGATTGATATTTATTTATTTATTTATAATTACAGTTATTATTATTATAACACATTAACATACACCCAATTCAAATTGAATATATTTAGAGACACCATTGGTGGTTTACTAACACCCTTCTTGGGTCGTTGTGGGTACCTGAGCAAAATTCATAGTTGATAGTCTGGATAAAGGCAAGGGGCCCATAATTGATGGTTGATTAAGGTAATTTATGTGGACCATGAAATATGGGACCAGGCTAGGACATTGGACTATTTTTATAGATTCTTCTATTTTTGTTAATTTTTGGTTCATTTTTAATTTGATGTATCTGATCTTACTATAAGGGATCTTGTGTATGTTTGTGTGACTTATATGAAATGTAAAACTTTTATTTTTTGTTATAGAATGGGTTTTATATTGTTTATTTTCATTTGGATATTATTTTCATCATTTTTACTTATTGTTTGATTTTTATTATTGTTTATTATATTTTTATTTCGGATTGTTTGATCATGGTGGGTATAGTCTCCCCACAATATTATAATACCCTCTCAAACATCCCGTAACTCACTTTCAGGTAATTCTATTAATTTTTTGTCATTTCTCGCTTTATTTGGGTGCATGTTGGGACTCTCAGGGATGGAGAGTATTTATTAGGTAAAATAACAAAAAGTTTAGGGATTTATGTTTGTTAGAATTAATGGATTTTGGTATAAAAATGTTAAATGATTTGTGGGTTATCTTTGAGTTCGGACAATGTCAGAGTTGTTTTGAGGATTTTAAGCCGGAACTAGGATTTTTGTGGTCTTCAAGAGAAATACACACTATGTAAAGGCATTAAATGTCATGTATTGGTCACCAAGAATAAGCCATGAACCGATGAAGGGCATGATAAGTTTATATTCCATGAATATACATTACATATCTTGTAATGGTAAAATTGGGTTTCTAATAAAAATTTGAGGAGTTTTTCAGCATACTTGGGATTCATGGAATAAAATATGTGAAAATGGGTTTAGACCATGTAAGTCTCATGAATTTTTATTTTAGGGTTCTTTATGAGTGATGATTCTCTCATTCGCTTACATCCATCTCCCCTCATGACCTAGAGGCTCTTAGGGTTGATTTTAGAGAACTCCAGCCCTTACGAATCATTTCGTTTAGTGATTAATCATCATTTTGGTTATGTTGAATTTATCTAGGTTAGTATTCATCAAATTTATTCTTATTCTTTGATCATAGTATCCTTGTTTCAATATGAGTATATATAAATTGGTCTCTTATATTCATTATTCTTATTTCCTTCTAGATCCATTATGAGATCTTCCTCAAGAGGCTGACCCTTGTGTTGGTTGTGGTGCAGAGTATAAGTTTCCTTGAGGTATGTTGTGATCTATCCTCTTCACCTCCACTTTTTCAAAATTAAATCAAATTTTAGATTTTTGGATTGATTCTAGGGCCTCTGTTATCATCGTTGTGTTCTTCCTTTTTGGTGGATCTCGTTGCAGTCATGTGCGACCCAAGTTTTAGGTAGGTGGTTTCATCACTTTCCTATATTGTATGAACTATATTTCTTTAGTTTTATAAATTGTTTTATAAATGAAATGGAATAATTTTTTGATTTATTTATGTGTGTGTGGAAATTGGTTTTTGATAAAAGATGGGTTTCCCTTTGCTTTGATAAAAGGAAAAGGTATTTTCAAATCATCGTGAAATGGATTTCTTAAATGTTTTTAAAATAATTTTTTTATTAAATGGTTTGAAAAATTGAGAAAGTGGGAAGTATTGGGTACTTAGGTGGTAGTTTTAGTAATAGGAATTTTCCATTGATATTGTCATGGGGTTCACTCATGGGGTGTTCCTATGCTCACTAAGTCTTTTTCTCTAGGGACATGGTATAATTATTGGGAGGTTTACATTCTAGGGTATTAATTTTCTCTCTAGATTCTATTCATATATATAGATTCGTGTTATTTAATTTTGTATATGTATTATGTATGAGGTCCCTATCTATCCTAACCTATAGTAATCCTTAGAGATATGTTACCTATGATTTTTCCTTGTATAGTTTTGGCATGTAATTCCATGGATTTGATATTATATGTGATGTATAATTTGGTTTTATTTTACTGATTTGATGTCTATGAAATTATTTGAAACTATTTTACCTATATTATTTTGGAAATTTGAAAAAATAGAAAATTAAAATTTTCCATGCTCTTGATATAAAAACTATAATTTTTTATCATGCCTTGTTTTTATTAAACTTGAGCATGTTCATATTACTATACAGAGAATTTTTATGGAACACCTGGGTGGGATCCTACTAAGCCTATTATCTCAAACTTTATAAACCCCTACAACGGTGCATAGACCTTTATATGTATTTTGATAAAGGGAAAGTAAAATCACCATAGTGATTCGGTGAGGTTTTCTATCGACTGTGTTTGGGTAGTTGTTGGTGAGATGGTTGGAGTTTTCTATGATATCAAATTGAGTAGTCAGCTTTTGTTTTATTTTAACTTTGATGTTATACCTTTACTTAAGGATTTTTTGACTACTTATAGTTGTATTGTTTCTTCGATCCTCTTTCACTTATGGAATATGTTTATATCGTCCACTATTTCTCTTTTTTATATATGTATTCCATGTTTTTTCTTCAGGTTGGGAAAAATATTTCCTTTTGATTGTTGTTTGATGACTAGTTGATAGTCTCTAGACCATAGGGATCGGGAACACCCTTTGGGTATGTAGAAATTATGGTCGGGTACCAGTTCAAGAGGGTATCTGGTTTGGGTTCATCGTAGTTTGGTATCATAGGAGGTCTGTCCCCAAGAGTCTTTTTCCTAGGATGTTTGGTAAACTAGAGATGCGATTTGTGGGACTTGAGAGGTATGATGTAGTGAGTTATTGGCCAAAGTTTTCCATGATGATACTCAAGTTACCATGGGATGTTGTGATGTGTGTCTCCTATTTTGAGTTTGTGATCTTAATCTCAGTTTTTGCCTATGGTTTTCTATTTTGAACTGAGGTTATTGTATTTTCTAACCGCTTCTTCTATTTTGGTGTACAAAAGTATACCTTCGAGATGCGTTCTGTGGGTTCCTTTAGAGGATGAAATATATGATCCCCAAGAGAATCCTCCTCTAGATCATAATCTTGTCGAGTTTATCATGCAGGCAGTTCATGCGGTGGACCAGAATGTAATGAAAGTCCATAACACAGTTTTGGATGTACAACCAGAAGTTATAGGAGAAAGGGATCGACCATGGGAGTTCTTATTTGAGAATACACCATCCTTTACGGGTATGAATAAACCTCAAGAGGTAGAGGACTATCCTAAAATGATCAATTAGATATTTTAATTTTAGGATATAGTTTAGATTATCAAGGTGAGGTGTGTGGCATTCAGACTTTAGGGTACCAGAAAGTGATAGTGGGATTCCATGGTACAAGAAGATAGACATGTGGGATTAGATTGGAAGGGTTTCAATCCTCAGTTTTATATAGATTCATTAATGATATAAAATTTTATGGAGTTCCTCTATTTACTATAGGGAGGTAATTCAGTGTCAATGTACACCAATAAGTTTGTTGAGATAGTTTTTTTTCTCTTGAGGTAGTAAAGAATGACTAGATGAAGGCTTAGATGTACCTACAGGGTTTGAGATCAGATGTCATATTGCAGATATTTATAGTGAAGATTTAGACCTAAGTGGAGATATTAGACAAGAAAACGATGAAACATATTAATATGATGGGAAAGGTTGGGTATTATTCCCCTTATCTTCCACCTAGTGGCATATTCAGTGGTGTAAAAGGTAAAAAGAGGAATTGGAAGGATAATCACTAGAGTGGTGGAGATGGTTCTCAGCGGAAATTTTCTTTTCACCTTCAATTATAGCTAGTAGTATGCCTTTGACTTACAATTAGTGTGGAAATATTAAACACACCTATAATTAATTTCTTTCACCTAAAAAGTGTGAAAAAATTTTGAATTTTATTTTCATATTCAGTGTTTCTATTAGGATATGTCTACACCCCTATATGGTCAAGGATCTTCAACTCTAAAGGCTACTGTAGTGTAGTCAGATGCTTCAATGATTATAGGGATCCATCCATAGGCCTTGGGATGGAAGAAGCTTCTTGTTTTAGATGAGTTTATAGTAGAGGAAAACATGGGTCTAGTAATAGTAAGAGGTACCATATTTATTACATCATCTATAGAAATTTATTTATTTGATACTAGTTCTTCTCGTTTATTTATACATGGTTGTTTTTTTTATAATATTAAAGCTCCAAAAAATATCATGTACTTTTTATGGAGTTTTTAACACTTCTAGGGAAGAGGAAAGAGTATGGGTTTCATTTACCATCTTGTTCACTGTCTATAGATGATGTAGAGTTAGTTTGGGATTTCCTTGTTCTTGATTTGATATATTTTAAATCATGTTTGGGATGGATTTTATTGTTTATCATTGTGATGAGGTTTTATTGTTATCATTGGAGTTTCTAGTTTCTTTAAACTAATGGTATCTCTCAAGTGTTTTAGGGAGAGTGGTATCTGAGGTCTTCTCATGCAAGATCTTCCCACCCAGATCTCGAGAGTTTGTTGTCTGTTGTAGCGATTGCGGATGAAGTCATTTATTCTATTTTTTATCTTCCCATTGTGTTTTGAATTTTCTTGATGTTTTACAAGATTATTTCTCTGGTCTTCCTCCAGATAGGGAGGTAGAGTTTACGATTCACCCAGCTCCCTAATGTTTCACCTTGGGCGGCCTCTATGCTCTTTGCCAAGAAGGCATATGGTTCACTTTGATTATGTGTGGAATATCAAAAATTAAACTAGGTAATGGTTAATAAAAAGTATCATTTGACTCATGTGGATGAATTTTTTGATCATTTAAAGGGATGTAAGTGGTTTTTAAAGATTAATATTCAATCAGGTTATCATCATCTTAGATTTATGGATTCAAATATATTAGAGATGGATTTTAGAAGAAGTTTTGGCCATTGTGAATATCCTATGATGTCATTTGGTATGAATAACACTCCATTAATTTTTATATATTTTATTAATCGTGTATTCCTTAGGTATCTTGAAACTTTTTTAGTAGTTTTCATGGATGATATTTTGGTTTATCTAGGATCAGAGAATGATCTGAGCACCATTTGATTTTGGTTCAAGAGATCATGAGGGTTCATCATCTATATATAATCTTCCGAAATGTAGTTTTTATATCCCAGAAATAAAGTTCCTAGGGAATTTTATTTCTGATCATGGATTATTAGATGATCTTGAGAAGGTGGAGTCTATCTTGTCATGGGAAAAGCCACAGAATTTATTTGAGATTCATAGATTCCTTGGTCTTTCTATATATTGTTGATGGTAATTCAAGGATTTATCAAATTTGGTGTTACATTTTAATTATATTAATAGGAAGGAGGTAAAATTAATATGGGATGAAAAGTGTCAATCTTCATTTTAAGAGATAAAAAACTTCTGACATCGGCTCATATTCTGATCTTACATGAGCCCGATAAGGGGTATGTGGTGTTATATGATGATTTTAGCACTGGTTTGGGTTTAATTATTATACAGGATGATCGTGTGATGGATTATGGTTCTTGTTTTCTCTGGAATCCTTAGAAGAATTACCCCACTCATGATTTAGAGACTTTTTCTTTTATGTATGTGCTTAAATATTGGTAGAACTATCTTTTGGGGGAGAGGTTAACAGTCTTTTCTGACCATAAGAGTCTGAGCTATATCTTCTCCCAATAAAACGTGAATCATAGATAAAGTTGGTGGGTGGAATACCTTTATATGTTTGAATTCGACAATGCTTATACCCCAAGTAAGGGTAACGTCATTTAAGATTCTCTTAGTAAGAAAGTGTCATCATAGGTTGTTTTGGAATCAAAAGAAGAGTGGAACCTTATTAGAATATATTCTAATTTTCACCTGTATTTTTAGGAGGATTATTTAGGTATGGTAATGGTCAATGTTCAGTTACCATCATCTCTCATTGAGTTTTTTCTATAGAGTCATCAATTGGATGATGAATTCATAGGAATTCAAGAAACCCAATATAGTAGGGAGACCATTTCTGGTTGGTCTCTCTCTTGGGTATTCTTCATTTTGGGGATTAGTTTGTTATCCCAACATCTATGAGAAGATTAGTTTTGTTTAATATTCATACTTCTCCATGGTCCACTCATTTGGGCACTATAAAGATGAATTATGAAATGAGATAGTGTTTTGGTGGATGGGTATGAAGTGTGACATTATTGATTATATGTCCCACTGTTACACCTTCCAACAGATAAAGGCATAGCATTTGAAACCTTCTGGTTTACTTCAACCTCTTTTGGTTCCAGTTTATAAATGGGACAAGTTATCCATAGAATTTTTTGTTGGATTATGATGGACTCCCTAAGAGAGGAATTCTATTTGGGTGGTGACTAATCAGTTGAATAATAGCTCACTTCATTCTGATTAGGGACACTACTAAAGTTGAAGATTTGGGTAAGTTGTATGTGTAGGATATTGTGAGGTTACATGGGGTTACTTCTTATATGGTTTCAAACTAGGATCCTAGGTTTAATTAGAGGTTCTATAGGAGTCTCCAAGATGTGATGGGGATCTAGGTCAGGTTGAGTACAATTTATCATCCATATATAGATGGTCAGATGGATCATTCTATTCAAATACTGGAGGATATGATCCACAACTATTTCTTGTATTTTGGTGGATCTTATTATAACCATCTTGGAATGGTTGGGTTTTATTATAAAAAAAATTATCATTCGTCGATAAGAATGGCTCCCTTTAAGTATTTATATGGTTGTCTGTGCAGGACTCTTCATTTTTGGGTAGAGGTGGGTGAAGCATCTTTGGTGGGATTGAGAATCATTTAGGAGACATCAAAGAGGATTCAGGATATATGTTAGTTTATAGTTACATCCTAGAGTTGACATAAATATTATACATATCAATGGTTTCATCCTTTTGAGTTTTCCATAAGTGATTGGGTTTTCTTGAAAGTTTATCCTCAGTTGGGTCACAATCAGCTTTGAAAGTAGGGGAAGTTAGCTTCAAGATATGTTGAACTGTTTGAAGTTACCAAATGGATTGATAGGATTTATTTTCAGCTAGAATTTCCATTTTAGTTTATAGGAATTCATGATGTTTTCCACATATTGTTGGTCAAGAAATACCATCCTGACCCCTCTCACATTTTGAGTTGGGAAGGTATTGAGTTAGAGCCAGACATTTCTATTGTGGATCATCCAATAGAGATCGTTGTCTCCAAGATGAATTTCTTGTATGAGAAGTTGATTAAATTGGTCAAAATGTTATGGAAACAAAAATTGTATTCTCATTAGACTTGGTATATTCAGTCATTGATGAGAGAGAAATGTCGTCACCTCTTTCTTAGACATTTTTATTATTCATGAATTACCAGGGATGAAAAATTTTATGGTGGGGAGTTTGCAACATCCTATTACCCACTTTCAAGTAAGTATATTATCTCTTATTATTTCCCTCTTTATTTGGGTGCATTTTAGGACTCCCGATAATGGATATCATTTTCTAGGGAAAATAACATAAAGTTATGGGGATATATGTTTGTATGAATTAACAGAGTTCATTTATAAATGTGTTAAAGCCTTTTTAGGGTTCTCCTCTAGTTTAGAGAATTCTAGAGTTATTTTGAGGATTTTATTATGAAACAAGGCTTTTATGGTTGGAAGGAGAAATGAATGCCATATAATAGTATTACACACCATGTATTTGTTTCTAGGAAGAATATGTGAAGCAATGGAGGGTGTGAAAAATATATATGTTGTGAATTTACTTTACATGCCATGGAATGGTAAAATCATGTTTTTAATAAAAATGTGGTTTTTTTTCGACATACTTGGGTTTCATGGAATACACAACATGAAAAGGGGTTTTACACTATGTATGTCTTGCGATTTTTTCTTTTAGGTCACCATACGAGTAATGATTCTCTCATTTTCTTATATCCATATTCCCTCTTGACCTAGAAGCTCTTAGGAGAGATTTTGGAGACCTCAAACCATTCAGAATCATTTCGTTCATCAATTGATAATCATTGTGGTTGTGGTGTGTTTATCTGAGTTATTACTCCTCATTTTTGTTATTTTTCTATGATCATGGTAGCCCTATTATGCTATGAGTGTAGATCTGTTTGTTTGTGATATCAATTCTTCTTGTTTCTGTCAAGATCCATTGTGAGATCTTCTTCTAGAGGCTAACCCTTATGTTTTTTGTAGTGTAGCATGTTAGTTTTCTTGAGTTATTCTATGATATTTCCACATCAATAACCCTTTTTCTAAATTGAATCAATTCTAAGATGTGTGGATTGATTCTAGGTCCTCCATTCTCAACATTTTGTTGTTCCTTATTAGTGGAACCCATTGTGGGCATGTGTTACCCGAGTTTAAGGTAGGTGGTTCTATCTCTAGCCTGTGTTGTATAAAATACAATACTCTACATTTATAAACTATTTTATAAATGGAATGGAATTATTTATTTAACGATTTGTGTGTGTGTGGAAATGGGTTTTTAATAAGAGATTTTTTCCCTTGTTTTGATAAAAGGAAAAGTTATTTTCAAAGTATTGTGAAATGGATTTATTAAATGGTTTTAAAAGAATGTTTTTAATGAAATGGTTTGGAAAATTGAGAACATGGTAATCCTTGGGTACTTAGGTGGAAGGTGTAGCAATAAGCCTCATCTATTGATACTGTTGGGGGGTTCACTTAAGGGTTAATCCTCTTCTCCCTAGTCCTTTTATTCTATGAACTTGGTAGACTTGTTAGGAGGTTCACTTTCTGGGGTGTTCCTCTAATCTCTATATTTGATTCATATATATAAAGGCTTAATGCACACTATTTTCTATGTCTTGGGTATGAGTTTCCTAGCTATCCTGACTTGTAGTGATCCTTGGCGTGATATTACTTATGATTTTGGATTGTACTATTTTAGCTTATACATATATGGATTTGATATAATAAGTGATGCATGATTTGTTTTGGTTTTAATGATTTTATTTAAATGAAATACTTTGAAATTTTTTACCTGAACTATTCTTTTAATATGGAAAAAGAAAAATTAAATGTTTTTACATACTCTTGATATAAAAACTATAAATTGTTTACCATTCATTGTTTTATTTAATGTTGATCATGTTTAGATTATTATATAGAGACTTGTAATAGAACACCTAGGTGGGATCCTATTGATCTTGTTATCTCACACCCTGCAGACCCCTTTAGCAATGTGTAGACCTTTGTATGGATTTTGATGTACAAGAAGACATGGCACCACAGTGAGGTGGAAACTTTTCCTGTCAGTTATGTCTGGGTAGTTGGTGGTGAGATGGTGGGATTTTTTCTATGCTATCACATGGAGTAGTCAGTTTCTTTTTTATTTGTCTTTTGATTTTGGACCTATACTTTAGGATTTTTTGACTACTTAGAATTGTATAGTTTCCACTTTCTTCTTTCAGTTATAGAATATGTTTATATCTTTTGTTGTTTCTATTTGTTATATATGTATTCCATGTTGTTACTTCAAGTTGGGAGAAATCATTACCTCTGGTTTTTTTTAAAGCTCATGTGATAGTTTCCATCCTATGGGGATCGGGAACTCCCTTCAAGTATGCGTAAATTTGGGTTGGGTACTTGTTTGAGAGGGTATCTGGGTCGAGTTCATCACACCCTCACTTCTAGTTAGAAGACTTTGGAATATGGGGTGGTTTTCTTGAGATCTCATGGATCTCTGATCTAGTAACTATAGAGTGAGTTGGTTTGGGGCATAAAAAAGTGATATCAAATCTTTGTTTTCTTTTTTATTACTATTTAGGGAAAGGTAGACAAGAGATATAATGTTTTTAGATATTGGTATGGATCTTATGTCGAAGAGTAACTAACCCACATATGAGGGAAGTCTAAAATATTAGGAATGATAAGTTACTCTTGGTTTCCATTTATTATATTTGAGTTACATCACCTAGTTTGATGCACCTTGATTTTGGATTTATGATTTATGATATTTATCTCTCTGTCTAGAATGGTAGGAGAGTGTGAATCCATGCATCATATCAGGCGTGTTGTCAAGAACCAGATCTGGTATCCATCAAAACCAGCACCCAACCCGGCCCATGGAAATGCCCCAAGGGCGTTCCTGATCCCCACAGGCTGACATAAGTGCATGAGTATCAAAAAATGGAATTTGGGAATGATTTAACCTAGTTTATAAACATAAAACAACAAAGAAATCCAATATAACAAATCTGTATTTTTCAAAACAAACCATATTTTAAAAAATTCAGAATTGAATTACATAATTTAAAACAATTCTCAAAGACTATAACAAATGAAGAAACCCAAAATAGACATCCCAAGAACCACCTCATGGCAAGGGGAACCTCCCTCAAGCCATCTCCATGACACTGCGCCAAGAAGGACCGCTAGAAACTTGAACCACTAGCACTAAAAGCTTTACCCAAACCTACGACAAAATAACCAAGTATACTTACTCACAAGGGTGTAAGTACTGTGTGATCGAAATCCCAGTAGGATTACACCACTAAAATATTACATGTTATAAACATTCAAGGATGAAAAGATTTCAAGTTTTCATAAACATGAAACGCTAATAATAATTTTAAAGAGATGCAACTTTAAATAAAAACAGTTTTCAAGTGGGCTACATTAAAGAATCAACACTTTTAAATAAAATGCCAAAGATACTGAATTTTCCAGCCAAACATACCATATTATGATGGTAAGCATAAAGTATCTAATGATTACAAGCAACAGGAAATTACCCATAGGTACTAGCTCACTGTGGGTCCCAGGTACCTCGTATCTCAGTGAAAGTAACCATACAAATACTTGTTCTCATGCACACGAGACACTAGTAGGTATCATAGCCATAACCTAGTGTTCCTACAACATCATTATCATCATAATCATAGTTTATTTAGTGTTTTCATCATCAAACTTTCTACTTGAAACTGGGGCCAAACCCCCTGAGATCAATAGCATACTAGTACACATCCACCCACCAAGATACTCAGGTTTTCCCTCTTGATCTCAAACAAGTTCCACAAGACATGAAATACAATTTGTACATGAAAATACCATTTCCAAGTCACATAAACACCAAATACCCCACACAAATGTCACATAATACTCCTTTTACAAAAAAAATAATTTTTCACATTATACTCACACAAAACATCCCACAAACGCATTTCACATCTTTTTTGCAATTTGATAAATCATTTCAGAAATTTATAAAACATTATAAATTTTTTTTACATCTTAAATCACCACTTTACCTTTCAAAAACCCATATTAAGTGAATACACTCACCAAAATAGTACATGTACATCCTTTTCCCACTTTTTTAACTCAATGAATCACTTACAATTTTCATAAAACAATCCCAAGGGGTATAACCATGTTTTTCACACAAAACCCATTTCAAAACCCTATTTCAAGGACAAAATCACCCCAATACCAATAAAAAACAGAGTTTTCATCCCTATAAAAATTTATTAAACCACTTTCAAATGTTATAAAATTACCTCAAATGATACAACAAAAGATACACATGGAAAACACACATTTTCACACAAATATGTGACTTTGAAACTAAATGTTTAATCAATACTACCAAAAAATGGTTCCCACACCAAACATAATGTAAGAGGAGCATGATAAAAATATTAATTAAGAAAATCTAACTCATCTTAGGATGCTTACACATATAACCACCTACCTTTTGTGTAAAAACACCAAATCGTTGTGCGAAACTTCAACCGCACCACCGCTGCACCACGAGGGAGTAAAATCCAACCTAAACCCCCCAGATTTGACCTAAAAGACACCAAATCAAACCATAGTTATGAACCCTAACTTCTTTAAATTTATTAACTTCATGAAAGAGGGAGAAACCCCTAAGGATAAGGAAGGAAATGAAGAGAGAAACACTTACTTGAAGAAATCTTGAATAAAACGACCCAAATACACTAGTAGCTGAATTTCCAAACATCCAAAATTAAAAGTGAGGTTCAAATAAGGTTGAAGAGTTCATGTAGGAACTGGAATGGGGGAAAAGAGTAAAATTTAATGAGTTATGAAAAAAATAATTTACCTCTTCAAATCTGAATGATTTGAGAAATCTAGAGAAGTTTCGCCCATATTTTTGATGAATATGAGCTCCAAAGAGGGTAAGGATGGAATGGGGGTGTGCCTTGGGTAAGTGTTCTTGGGTGAGAGTTTGAATCACCAAAAAACCTTAAAAATTTAATGATATATTAATGAATTAAAAAAAACTTTAAAGTAGTAAATGGGCTTTTGGGCTGGCCCAATACCTTAATAAAACACCCAAATCCATCATGATTATGGATTCCTATGAGGTCCAAATGGATATGGTGGTTTTAATATATCAGGGTATACCAATTGGGAAGTTTAATGAGTGTAAAATTTTGAAAAATGAAAGATTTATAAAAGAAAAAAATTGGTTTTTAAATCTGGTAATGGGCTCACGGTTTGGCCCAAATCATGAAAACTCGCCATTTCCTCCAAAAATGTATGGGAAACCCCAAAAACAAAGAAAGAATGGAAATTAAATGAAAAAATACCTTTAAAATAAGTCATGTATGTGACAATTCTCCCCAACATAAATCTTTCCACCCTTGGAAAGATACAATAAGGCCAAAAGAAAAAAATCAAACCCAACGGAAAGGCCCAAAATTGACTCTTTTGCCAAGTTTCACCCCCAAAGGCCAGAACACCTCCAGTGATCAATTAAGAATGGAATACTATCAAAAAAAACTTACACCAATTCACTAAAACAAACAAGCACAATCAGACTTTATCCCAAAAGAAAACTCCTCAAAAACTATCCGAACAAGACTCAAGCAATTTACCCAAACGAACAAAAACATCGAACAAGGTTACACTTACCTTACTTTAACTAAACCGGTGGGCACTCTCTAATCCCAAAGTTTAATCAAGGAATATGTCGGTAGTTATATATCTTTGAAAAATACTACCTAACTCCAATCCAAGACCAAGGAAAAATCTGAGTTACAAGTACAGGGGGACACAAATGGGCTCCCCAACATAAAAGACAACCTAAATTTTTTCCGAGACAGAATCAGGACACTAACTAGGGGAGGCCCAAATGGAATCCCTAGTACAAGGGATATAATTACATTATACCTTTCCAAAATAACTTACATAAGACTCATAGTGGGTCTCCCCACCATAATAACCAACCATATTAACCGACTAGCATTTGCCGACACAAAACGACCCCAAAATTTAAAGAGTTGGGACAGTCGCACAGTTACTCCGTACAGTTTGGTAAATCATGTGCTAACCATGGGGATTCTTCTATCTATATGGTTTTATAGGGCATGGTTTCTACTAACTGTGTGCTCAACCTATCTATCCAAATATCAAACCTTTCCCCAAAAACTCAATGGAAAGCAAAGGGGGAAGGAATGACATTGGGCGATAACATGGACACGAGTTCCTCCCACCTCTTCCCATCAAATGAGAACAACAAAAGCAAGATGATGACACCATAGGTTTAAACTATTCCCATATTTCATACTGAGTATAGGAATTTGTACAAGGGTTTGAACGACCCTGGGATTTCCCCTAACTATGCGCCAGCTTCACTCTGGGACCTATGGCTGGATCTCAAATGATTAAAGCATCTTTGGCCTAATATTTAGGATTTGGAAACCCCCAAACATAATTTCTCAATTTGGTTCAATGAAAACTATACTGTGATCCCAGATGGGTTCACCAAGACATAACACATTCCAAAACCACTTTACCCTAACCCAACATTTCACTAAAACAAGTGCTTTGAAGATGCACACACATCACCCCTTGTTTCTTCGGATGAGAAACGGAAAGAGGAAAAGATATAGAAACACCTTCCTATAAACATATGATGTTGGGATTTTCTGAAGGGAGAAAAACTTCCTACAAAATAGAGACTCTTAGATGATTGTGCAACCTTCACCTTTACAATCAAATGATCACACAACATCAAAAGGCATCACCGAACATGACCATTGTGACTGATAGAAACAATAGATGGAGAGGGACATTATGAAACATCACACAATTCCATAAAGTGGCCACAACATCCTCTTAGGACCAGATTTCCCACACTGGTGGTTTAACATGAACCCCTAATTCGAAGATACTACGAAGGACCTAGAGGCCTTCTTAGACACCATCCAAACTAACAACCTCATACTACTTTCACCTTTGATGAATCTGGTAACTTTAGAAACTAAGGTCTCTTTCAACCATCCATGGGTACTCTCCCGCTGCAAGAGGATCCACAAATCCAAGAGAGGAAAGGGTGTATACTCAATCTACAAATTTCAAGGAAAATATTCCTTATATTGATCAACTAGGGGATTTTCCAATGGCGAAACAATCTGGGATGCACTTTAGTCATGTATTAACTCTTACTGGGGGCATACCTTATTCAACAAGATAACCCAAAGACCCAACCAAGCTAGTCCATTGGTCAAAATGTTCCACAAAATAGAACCGAACAGATGAGGGGAACCACCATAAAGGATTCCCGAACTTTTCTCATAAGAGACCACTAACCATCCCTTTAACCCAGCTTACCGACCAAACACAAACCCAAAACACCGTTCAAACAAGAGGGTTTATTGAACACAAAACATCCCAAAATGATAACATTTCCAAAAAACACATAAGACACAATATCCCAGACCAGTCATCAATAAATCATGTTTTCCTTTAAAATCATATATTTGAAAATAAACGGTTCAGCGATTAGTGTATCCACCAATGGTACCCCATGGGCCTCACACAAGCATATTTCCATGCCACACTGGGCACCTTCTTCATATCCATCCTGGAACTCATCTATCCATTCCATTAACCATCCATCATCCCATGTAACTCCATTCATGTGGTATCCCATGGAAATACCAAAGGTTAAAACAAAAATTCTTTCCACTTTTCAAAACAAAAATAGTCAACCAATACTTACTTTTTTCTCAAGACTACTAACAACGAAATCAAAATCACAATTTACAGCTTAAAAACTTTTTAGAAAATCACAATCATTCAAATGGAAACTTACTTTCAAGCTTTTCACATCAATTTCAAAACATATCATCCCATTTCAAAACACTCCCGGTTTTATGAAAACTCCCTTTAATCAACCACCATTTCTTTAAAAACTCATCTCTTCTTATTTAAAACAAGGTTCCAAAACTTCATAAAACTTTTCAAATTATCTCTAGTTACCAAATCAAGACCCATTTACAAACTCTACACATGACCTCCAAAACATTCCATCCCATGAAAACACTTTTCATTAGTTTAGAAAACTCTACAGGAAACACTTTTTCAAAACCAACTTTAATATAGTTTCTGATTTCAAAGGAGGTGTAAACACACCATTTTCCATTTCAAAACAATTATGAAAATTCAGTTCCACCATTTAAAAAATCAAAAAACTTCCTCTTTATTATAAAATCATTTCACAAAAACTTTACTCTTCTTAAAACCAGGTCATTTTTTCTTTAAAACCATACTTCCAAGATCCCAAAACTAAAGGACACAAGACAATGCAATAGAAAACTAGTTTCAGTGGGTGACTTGGACACATGGTTGGCGGCCATATTACAATAACTTCACCATCATGGAGAGTGTTATAGGGAAATATCGTTGTCTTCACATGGATTTATAGGACCTATGAGCTCACTGATTCCATTAACTGAACTCTCTTTTCATTTCCCATAATCATGATCAAACCAAGAAAACCAAAGAACTCAGATAATTCCCAACTTCCCTTGGAAACTTGAATCTCTTCATGAGGTGTGCTGGCCAGGAACACTACCCATAACTTGAATGTAAAGTCCTAAAAATCCTAGATCCAGTATATCCCAACTCTTCCCCAAATAACATGACCCAAAGAGTTAACTTGAACCTCCTCTAAAACCATTTTTTCACAAAACCAGATCTGGTCTCCATCAAAACCAGCACCCGACCCAGGTCGTGGCAAGGCCCAAAGGTTGTTCCTGATCACCACAAGCTGGAACAAGTGTCCGGGTATCACAAAATAGAATTTGGGAATGATTTACCTGAGTTTATAAACATAAAACAACAAACAAATCCAATATAACAAATCTGGATTTTTCAAAACAAACTATCTTTACAAAAAATAAAAATTGAATTACATAATTTAAAACAATTCTCAAAGACTCTAAAAATTTAAGAAACTCAAAATGTACATCCCAAGAACCTCCTCATGGAAAGGGGCACCACCCTCAAGCCATATTCATGACACTTCGCTAAGAAGGACCGCTAGAAACCCGAACAACTGGCACTAAAAGCATTACCCAAATCTGCGACAAAATAACCAAGTCTACTAACAACCAAGGGTGCAAGTATGGTGTGAACAAAATCCCAGTAGTATGACACCACTAAAATAATTCATGTGATAAACATTCAAGGACTAAAATCTTGTAAGTTTTCATAAATATTAAATGCTAATAAGAATTTTAAAGAGATGCAACGTTAAATAAAAACAGTTTTCAAGTGGGATAATTTTAAGAATAAAAACTTTTAAATAGAATAAAAAAGCTAATGAATTTTCCATCCAAACATACCGTATTCCAATGGTAAGCATAAATTATCTAATGTTTATAAACAATGGGAAATAACCCCTAGGAACTAGCTCATTGTGGGTCCCAGGTACCTCGTATCTCGGTGAAAGTAACCATAAAAATATATGTTCTTGTGCACATGAGCCACTAGTAGGGATCATACTCATAACCTAGTGGTCCCCCAACATAATCAACAACATCATCATAGTTTAGTTAGTTTTTTCATCGTCAAACTTTCTATGTGAAACTGGGGCCAAACCCCACGGGATCACTAGCATACTAGTACACGTCCACCCACCTAGATACCCAGGTTTTCCCTCTTGTGCTCAAACAAGTTCCACAAGCAATAAAATATAATTTTCACATGAATATACCAGTTCCAAGTCACACACACACCAAAAAACCTACATGCATGTCACATAATACTACTTTCACAAACAAATATTCATTTTTCACATCATACTCACACAAAACAGCCTACAAACATGTTCCGCGCCTTTCTTGCAATTTGATAAATCATTTCAAAAATTTATAAAACATTATAAAAATGTTTTACATCTTAAATCACCACTTTACCCTTAAAAATCCCATTTTAAGTGAAAAGACTCACCAAAATAGTACAAGTACACTCTTTTCCCACTTTTTTTAACTCAATAAATCACTTATAATTTTCATAAAACAATCCCAAGGGGTATAACCATGTTTTTCACACAAAATCCTTTTCAAAACCCTCTTTTAAGGCCAAAATTAACCCAATACCAATACAAAATAGAGTTGGAAGCCCTATAAAAATTTATTAAACCACTTTCAAATGTTACCAAATTACCTCAAATGATACAACAAAAGATACACATTGAAAACACACATTTTCAATCAAATATGAAACTTTGAAACTAAGCACTTAATCAATACTACAAAAAAATGGTTTTAGAACCAAACATAATGTAATAGGAGCATGATAAAAATATTAATTAATCAAAGATAACTCATCTTAGGATGCTTACACATGGAACCACCTACCTTTTGTGTCAAAACACCAATTCGTTGTACGAAACTTCAACCACACCACCGCTACAACATTAGGGAGTGAAATACAACCTAAAACCCCAATATTTGACCAAAAAGACACCAAATAAATCCATAGGTACGAACCCTACCATTTTTTCCATTTTATAACTTCATTGAAGAGGGAGGAAACCCTAAGGAGAAGGAAGGAAATGAAGAAAGAAACACTTACTTGAAGAAATCATGAATAAAATGATCCAAATACACTAGTAAATGAATTTACAAACATCCAAAAATGAAAGCGAGGTTATAATAATGATGAGGAGGTAATGTATGAATGGGAATTGGGGGAAAAGAGTAAAAAATGAAGGATTTATGAAAGAAACAATTTACCTATTCAGATCTGGGAGATTTTATAAATCCAGATACTTTTCGCCCAAATTCATGATGAATATGAGCTCCAAAGTGGGGGGAGAGTGTGGGGGAGAGCCTTGGGTAACTGGTCTTGGGTGAGAGTTGGAATCCCCGAAAAACCCTAAAAATTTATTGAGATATTAAAGAATTAATAACCAATTTAAAGTAGGAAATTCGCTTTCGGGATGTCTCAATACCTTAATAAAAAAACCAAATCCTTCATGATTATGGATTTCTATGAGGTCCAAATGGATATGGTGGTTTTAATATACCAGGGTATGCCAATTGTGAAGTGAAATGGGTGTAAAATGTTGAAAAATGAAAGAGTTAAAAAAGAAACAAAATTTGTTTTTAAATATGGAAATTGGCTCACGATTTGGCCCAAATCATGAAAACTCGCCATTTCCCCCAAAAATGAATGGGAGACCCCCACAACAAAAAAATAATGGATATTAAATGAAAAAATAACTTTAAAACAAGTCATTTATGTGACACTTGTAGGATTCACATGTCATTAACATGCTTTCTTATAATTGGTTACTTGATTATGATATATGGGTCAATTATTTAAAATTTTAAAAGAAACTTATATGGTGTTTTCTTATACAACTTGGTGGTGGAATATTATCTAACCAATCCTTTATATTTATTTATTTTTTAATGGTCATTAATGTCTTGTTTTTGAATGGTGGAAATTA
Organism: Viscum album; assembly: GCA_963277665.1. Taxonomy (NCBI): domain Eukaryota; kingdom Viridiplantae; phylum Streptophyta; class Magnoliopsida; order Santalales; family Viscaceae; genus Viscum; species Viscum album. The sequence continues at coordinate 509,273,540 of OY728136.1, read as the reverse complement.
AATAAAATTCAAATAGTAACTTATAATATATTTTCCATTGTATCTTGTGAATGAAATTTCATTTAACCAAACCAGAAGTGTGATATTAATATTAAAAGAAAAATGGAAATGTAAATTATGTGGATCCTGTATGAAATTATTTATGATAATGATTATGGGTAGATTAGTCTATGGAGGGTTTCCAAATTTCTAAACCTTGTGATATGGGGTTGTATAGGATAACTAGATGTTATGCCTGTTACTACTTTTTATAACTGTGATATTGATAATGATGATAGAAGTGTGTTCTGAGGAGTGTATTTGGAATTGTAGATATATTCCACCATAATGACCAAATGTAGAGTTACATGAGGGTATGTATGAGAACGACCTACATGTGATTAGGCCAAATAACCCTGTAGTGCTGATACCAAAGTTGGACGATCACCTCCATGAGATCTTACTATGGTTCATGTAGTCTATAGAGAGTAAGATTCTTCATGTTGTAGCCTCCATGTTGGAGATGAATGAGGAGTTATAGATATAACACCCACTATTTTTTATAGGTTTGGGTGGCCCCTAGGATGTTGAGATCCTATTGTAGTACATTTATACTAAATTTTACCACTATGAGGCGCCCTTATAATGATCTTGAAGTTGGTGGTATATATGCATCTAGGCCAATAAAGAGCTAGTGGGATATTCTAGACCAAATAGAACATCCCATCCAGTTATCATGGAGGGACTTCTAGAAATATTTATATGTGAACTTCATTCCAAAGAATTTTAGGGAAAATAAGGATTGATATTTCAAGCATATCATATAAGGTGGGATATCAATGATGGAGTATGCAACACTCTTTACTAAGATATAATGATTTCCCCTATGTTGGATAGGGATGGGATAATTAGAGTAATATGTTTTAAGGATGCTATTAGGTATGAAATATAGTTATAGGTAAATATTTTTCACCTTCCATATTTTTTATAGGTTATGTATTAGTCTCTAATTATAGAGAGTAACTTAGATAAGGGTGGAGGATCAGGTAATGTGGATTTTATTAGGGTTTGATAATGGTTCCTCAAGTAGTAGAAAGTGATAATTTGAGGGTTCTTTCCTAGGCAACTATAGATAAAGTAGTTAGGGATATGGTCCATATTTTCCACCTCGAGGAGGATGTTCGTTGGAGTGTCATAAGTGTGCCAGATCTTATCAAATGCATCATTGGTGTACCAGAACACCATTTTAGTACTGATTATGTGGGGGGGGGCTGGGGAACTTTTAGTGGTATTATAGGAGTGATCAGTGGTTACCTAGAGACAAATGATCTAGGTAGGTGTAGGTATTAGGAGTCGGAGTGGGTATGCAACAAAAATCTAGTAGCCAGTGTCCCATTGAAAATTCGGTTTAGGGTGGAGGACATGGTACCCAAGGGTAGGTACAAAAAAGACAAAAGGGGGTGTAATTACAGGGATCTAGGAAGGGGTTCAAGGCTAAGGTTCTAGAAAATTACAATATTTGGATCATGCACTTACTGATCATGTTGTCGAACCATCTATAATTCATGGTATTATTTTAATGACTTACACTTTATCATTTTCTTTATTTAATATATTAGAATTGCATTACTTTATACCTACTTAGTTCATTGATGTATTAATACTGTCCATATAGTATCTATATTGGGTTATTTTAATCTATATTCCATTGGGGTGTGATATGAGGGTATTCTTAGATGTGGAAATTGTGACATAATGATTGGTGGATATATATTATTTTAGTAATTCTTCATGATAGACATGGGAAGTTTTCATGTAATCCTCGAAATATATTGGATAATTTAGTATCAATCCCATAACAATTTTTATAATCAATGAGTTTTATTTACATTTTATAAGGGATAGTTATGATTATATTTAAGTAAAGGATATGAAGTAAGGTTATATAGGGATTGAACACAAAAAAAACTAGAACAGATAACAACCTAGTTTTACAGTGTTGTTTTGGATGATGGGGTGACACATCATGTGTAATTTTCTCCTATGGTTGATTAGTTTTAGGATCTTTTTTCCAATGGATTTATCAAGGTTTCTGCCCAAGCATGAGATTGAGTTTATAATTGAGCTCTTATTAGGTACATAGCCTATATCTATTAAACCTTATAGGATAGTTCCTACATAGCTTTTATAGATGAAGAATTAGTTGGAATACTTAGAGGTGAAGAGGGTTATACAATCGAGTACATCTCCTCAGGGTGCTTCAATCCTTTTCACCAAGAAAGAAGATGGTTCTTTAAGGTTATGTGTAGATAATTGAAGTTTGATCCTAGTTACAACTAAGAACTGATATCCACTCCCTCATATTCATGATTTTTTTTATCAATATAGAGGAGTTATATTTTTCTATAACATTGATTTGATATCATGATATCATTAATTGAGGGTGAGGCCTTATGAAATAACTCATACTATATTTAGGATAAAGTATGGTTTATAAAAGTATCTGGTGATGTTGTTCATCTTAGAGAACATGATATTAGTGTTCATAGACCCAATAAAATGTGTCTTCAATCCTTATTTGGATTAATTCATGGTCATATTATTTTATTATATTCTTATGTACTCTTATATGGGGTATGAGAATGATCAAAAAATAGATATTTCATTGAGTACACATAGAGAGAGTTATCTATATACCAATCTCTGAAAGTTTTAGTTTTGGATAGATTAGGTGAAATTATTTGGTCACATGATTTCAGATGTTGGTATATCATTAGAACCTAAGAAGTTTGGGGTAGTGGTTTCTTAGGAGAGTAACATTAATATTTTTGAGATATGTAGTTTACTGGGATTATTTACATAGTTTTATAAATGAATTTTATTTCATGGAAGCATAGATGATGGAATCGACTTAGAAAGGGGTAAGGTTTCTTTAGTCTAATGATTGTGAGGGATCTTTTAAAGTTATGAAAAGAATATTAATAGTTGTTCCAATCTTGAACCAACTCAATCCGATAAAGTTGTATACTCTACATTATGATTCATCAGGATTTAACCATTATGAGGTTCTGGTATAGGAGGATTGTGTATTTTATTATGGTTATAGGTAGCTGAGTTCGTATGGTAAAACTTAATTGACTCATAATATTGGGTAAGTTGTAGTGTTTTATTCCCTAAGGTATTGGAATAACTATCTTTTGGGTAAGAGATTTATGGTATACACTGAATACAATCACTTGAAATGTTTTTTATTGGATCTTGAGTTGAACCTTTGACAACAAAGGTGGGTCAAGTACCTTTAGTCCCTAAATTTTGATTTATCATATACCTCCAATAATGGGAACATAATTACTAACCCATTTAACAAGAATATTTAGGAATAAGTGATATAGGGTTTGAGCAATGAGTAGAATATAATAGCCCTTTTCATTGATACATGACTTGATGTTCATGAGTATCAGTACTGAGTGACCCTTATGTCTATGTCTATCACTTCCTCACTTATCATTAGAGTTAAGATAATACAATTATCAGAATATAATTTTATGGTGATGGGGAATATTATTTATGATGGGGATCCTCCATCATATTGGTTTGTTAACAATGATGAGTTTTTTATTTCTAAGGATGTACTGTGGTTCCTAAAAGAATGCTTGAGGAGTTTATGGGGTAATCACACACCTATAGGTTGTCCATAAATATAGGTTTGACCAAGATGTATCATGATATATGCATGAAGTATTGGTGTCCTAGGATGAAGAGGGGTATTTCAAATTATTTTACATTTTACTATATTTGATCAGTAGGTGGAGGAAAAACTTCAGCAGCCTCTGGTCTTCTTCAGCCACAACCCATTCTACAGTGGAAGTGGAATGATGTGAATATGAATTTTTTGATATGGTTTCTAAGAACACCCTGAGGTATTGATACAAATTGGGATAATTTAGACTATATTACCAAGTTTTCAAATTCTATTCTGATTTTTGAGACATTATTCATAGATGAGTTGGGAAAGTTCTATGTGCAGAAGATAATACGATTGTATGGGGTACCTTAGAGTATCTTATTATATTAGTATGAATCTTTACTTAATGATTCTAGAGAGGGATACAAAATTTAGTTGATATGTAGGTTCTTTTGAGCACTATATATCAACCACATACATACATGCATTCAAAGTTTACTATCTAGATAATGGAGGATATGTTGTGAGAATATTTATTGGATTTTAAAAGTTCACGAGAGACCCATTTAACACTTATGATGTTTTACTATAAGAATAGTTACCTGGTATCGATTCATATGGTTCCATTTGAGGCTATATATGGAAGGCCTTATGATTCACCTCTATATTAGCTAGAGACCAAAGAGTGAGTGATTACTCTATCAAGTCTCATATAGGATACATTTATATCTAGTTGATTAATAAGTAAATAGAGAATGATCAAAGAAGATAGATGTTTTAAACTGGCTAATGATATTATCCTATCAATTTTTAGGTGGTAAACTTGGTATTATTATGATTTTCACCTAAATTAGGGAACCATCATATTTAGAGAGATGGGAAATTGGAACCCAGATATGCTGGGACATTCAAGATTATGGATATAATCGACTCAATGTCATACCAATTGGATATTTCATAGTGTTTTGGTAATATACATGATGCATTTAACATTTCATAGCATCAATGGTTCTATCTTGATCAATATCACATGATCTATTCTGGTGATGTTGGGCTAGAGGCTGACACATCATTTGAGGAACATCTAGTTCATATAGAGGATCAAAGTGAGAATACTATACATGGGAATATGGTTACTCTAGTATAAGTGTAGTGGTATCATGATCATATCTAAGAGGAGATATAGGAGTGGGATTCTAACATTTGGGATCAAGATTTGAAGTTGTTCATTAATGAGGCCGGATGACACTCAGGAGAATAGATTGAGGATGACAAGCTATATAGTGGGGATCTTATAACACCCCCGACTATGTCGAGGTATGAACCTATTTAATTTTTTTCCCAAACCTTGTATATTTTACTATTTTTATAATTTTATGAGGTTTTCGAGGTGAATTATGGAGTTATTTCGAGGAGTTCGATCAGAAGATGAGGCTGAAAACTATAGTTTGTGGCTAGATACTACTGTAGAGAGACATTCATTCCATAATAGGTAGGTGTCACACCATGATGGGAATCTATATTTATTTATCTAAGTATGGATCATGTCACTCCATGGATAATTAGTATCATGTCATGGTGTATTTTCATGGGAGATTTATTGAATGGAAATTCTTTATATATGGGGTGTCACGATGTAGTGAAGGGAATAACATTGTAATGATGGTCCTTACATATATAACCCCATATGTTTTTCATTTTGGGAATTTCATGAAGAAGATTAATTAATTTTTGGAGAAGGGATTCATGATGTGGTGATTAATTTTATGTATTATTTTAGAAAATCTTACATATTACCTTTGTAAAATTTAAATGGAAAAGGTTGTCACATTGTGCCCAGTGCGTCATGTTATGAAGGTTTTTGAGGGTGTAGGTTTCAAGGGGAGTCCAAGACATGAAGGTCTGGTTGTGAGATCTCAAGTTCAACCTAAAGGTAGGGCACTACACCATGACTAGAGGGGTCATTCCATGATGGATAAGGAATTCAGATTTAGTGGTTCTTCCTTAGAGTGGTGTGATATTCCATGTCTAGGGAAGACCATGCTATGGGGAGGGACCTAGAGGGATTTCATGATATGACCATTGTGGTCAAGATATAATATTTTAATTAAGGAAGTTTTTAAATTAAATTAATTAAAAATGATATTTAGATTAAAATAAATTAAATGAGGACTTATACTCCACTTCAGTAACACACATCCTTACCATACACCCCCTCTCGACCCATCATTCTTCAAAATATATCTTCCCCATTCTCAATGGATTAACATTGTTTTCATTCCATTGGGTCAAATCTAGTGATTATAACAATCCTCTTTTACCATTTCTTGGATTATCTTTCCATTTGGTGGTCTTATACTAGTTATGATTGTTCGTTCCCTATTTTTGGGTTTTCACTTGATTATTTGATTTCTACTGATTGAGCTTATATTGGCAACTGATATTGAATGAGTATATTCCTATGACCTCAAGTTAGTTGATTTTTAACTTATCCAAAAGTTTAAACCTTCTTATACATGCGTATGATGTATGTTCATGCCAACCTAAATTGTGCTTGACCAAAAAATTAATTAAATGAATTGTGCCTTGTTTCAAATGGAAATAACCTTATATAAGATGTGAGTAGTACATTAATTAATTTAGATCTAGTAATTTTATCCACTAAAGGAGGCATTCCCTAATCTAATTAAAAGGGAATCATGGGAGGAAACCCGATGAGTGACCTAAATGTTATATAGAGATATATTGGGTGGGGCACATGTCCCCTAAATGACTTTTGTTATATAATAGATATACCATGTAGGTAATATATCACCCAGGTGATTTTATATAGATATGTACTGGAAATGTATCTTCACCCTGATTTTTATGAATTATTGATGATATTTAGGGAATGTTCTTATCTGATCTTCGGTTTAGCTAGGTGGATTATCTAGAGAAATCTGACACTATCTGAATCAGGTGTGCTTAACCTCGAGTGTCACCATATAACATGAGGATCAATGATGATTTATTTATTTAAACGTTCATTTGTTATTATTTTTACACATTATCATACACCTTATTCTAGCTAGTTATATTTAGGGATATTGTTGGTAGTTTCCCACCAAGTTGTACTCACACATTTCTTAGGTCATTATGAGTATCTGAGCATACTTCATGGTTGTAGGATAGGATAAGGGAAGGGTCCCTATGATTGATGGTTGATCAAGGTAATTGATGTGATGCATGATAGATTGGTATAAGATATGAATTAGAACTAGTTTTGAGGCTTCTCCCATTTTTTTCAGTTTGTCTTTATTTTTGATTTTATGTACATGATCCTCTCCTAGGGGATGTTGTGTATATTTTGGTAAATTGTATTATATGTAAAATATTCATTTTTTTATATCATGGGTTGTATACTGTTTATTTGTATTCTACTATGACATTGGTTATTTTGGATTATTACTTAACTGTTATTATTATTACTTTCACTATTATTTTTTGTTTTATTATCTAGGGTTATAGTATCCCCAGGTTATTATGAAACCCTAATTGATATTTGGTAGTATATGGAATACTTGAAGGTATTATTGTGGTCATGTGTCTCTCTGATATAGTTACTATAGAGTGAGTTAGGTTGGGGCATTATAACTTTAATCAAGAGAGGTTATAATTCATCATAAATATAACATCTAATATGTATAAACTATATTCAATAACTAAATTTGAGCTAATAAATTTAATTACAAACTAAAGTCAATGCTGATGCAAAACTAAATCAATACCATACCCAACATTTAACTCCTTATATGAAAGTATTTTAATCTCTATAATTACTTCAACATTTAAACTAAAGTATACACATGTTCACTATATAAAAAAATTACAATTATGACAAAAGTAAGGGAATAAATTTTAAATAAATGAAAATTCCACATATTTAAAAATGAGATAAGTATTAATTAACAATTCATAAACAAACTCTAATTATAAACACTTTATAGGTTAACTATTCATTATGGACATTCCATAATTTTGAATATAAAGACTTCATATTCATTTCATAATATAAAATTTTCATATTATTAATTATATATAATTTCATTTAAATATATTATATTTTATTAATTAAAAGAATTTTTTAATTCAATTTCTATTATGTAAAAACTTTACATAGTCTAAATATCAAATACTTAAAATTATTTAAACCTTGATCAAATAAATCATAAAAAATATTTTGATATTGTTTAAATAATATTCCAAATAAGGGTCTTAATTTGAATATTTATAATTAAGTATTATAAATAATTCATAATTTTAAAATATAAAAAAAATTATATTTTTGTAATACCCTTATATTTTATGATATATTTCCTTTCAAATACATTTAATTTCTTCGATATCTTATGATACACACAACCTTGAGTATAAATGAACAATAATATAATATACTATTATAACCTATCCATTAAATTTTATGAGTGAATATTAATAACCGCATTTTAAAAATATAAAATATTTAGATAAATCAAATATATAATTACTCATTTTTTCAAAAAGTCATTATATTCATAGAAAATAAATTTTCCTCAAAAATAGTTTTTATTACATTTTATGAGAAAATAATATAATTAATTTCTGACCATTTTAGAAAAATTATTTGAAAAATGAAATTCATTTTTTATTAAGATTTATAAATTTATCTTAGAGTGAATTTGTGAGATTTTTATAAAAATATTTTTTTATAAATAGTGAAAATACTTATTTTTATTGAAAACGGTCTTTTTGTGTTAAGAATTTACAAAGTTACATTTTTTTTCAAAGTAAAATTAGTTTATTTATATTATTAGTAATCTAATTATGGTCATTGAAATTAACTTTATGTTGTATTTTGTTATAAAAACTCTTAAAACTTCAGAAAACATTTTTTTGGAAAATTACTTTTCGTTGCATTTTGCAGGTTTAATTTTAAATTAATTTTTTTTTCTTATTTTAATTTAATTTTGAAATCTGGATTCAATATTTGGAATTAGGATGATCAAATTATGTAAATATTTCTCTTTCAGTTTGATCATTATGAATAGCAGCGGTGGGAAATTTGTGTCACACTTGTAAGGGTAAAATGGGTAAAACATAGTTAAAACCATGAGATAAGGTCTCAAAATCAACCCAAAACTAGAATTAATTTCATTATATGGTATAAATATTACAATATACATCCAAATATCTAATATATTTTATTTTTACTCTATTTTCCCTTGATAATGACTTTTATATTATTTTAAGTAAAGAAAATTCCAAAATGTCAATCTCTTAAATTTAATATCTCTAAATTTCTTACATAAGGATAAAACAAGGATAATTTCAATTATATATATTTACATAAAATATTAATTAATTTTTTTATCATATTAATTTATTTTTAATTTTTAATGATGAAATAATTACATTAAATGCTTATACTACACCAACACTGTGATTGTGCAAGCAGTAGAAAAATCATGTAAATGGTTTTCAAAACACTAAAAGTAATATTTTTTGGGTGATTTATAGTTACCCACTAATTTAATAGATTAATAAAACATATTAGGGATTTTTGAGATGTTTATATTAAAATTATATAGATATCTTGATGTCATTAAAGTCAAATTAAGTGAATATTGTCAAAAATGACATTAATGTTATTTTATGAGAAATTATATTTTATTAAATTATTTAAAAATAATAAAATATTGAAAGAATAAAATTAGGATGATAAATGGTATAAAATTTCATCCCTTTTACATTTATAATCCAATTTTTACCTTATAACTAAAATTATAACCCATTAAGATTGAAAAATCAATTACTGCAATTAAGGTCAAAATCAGTTAATGGAGGGGTTAAACCAAAAGATAAGGTTTAAAATGACACCAAAACCTATAAAAAGATAATTGGATGATTATATTTTGACTATATAATATTTTTTTCGAATTTAGGGCTATTTTGAAGCATTATACATGAGAAATACTTTAATTATATTTAAATATTTTAAGAAATTCTAAGAGTTCCCTTCCCTCGCTTATAAAAGGACACTCATTACATCTTTTTGTTACACAACTTTGAGAAAAATAGATTGACCAAAAACTATCCAATTATCTTTAAAGACTAAATATACAATAATAATAGGTACTTTTATTCTTAAAATACCATTCTAAGGGTCCTTAAGAAGGGATCTAAAGGAGGTCTATCAAAGAAGAGGCAGTCTTCATACATCACCTGTTTCAATTTATTTATTCCTATACCTCCTCTAAATCTATGGTATTTATCATAAAAAATATTAAGTATCAATAAAATAGTAAAATATTATTATAATTATATAAATACCATTATGAAACCTCTTTTCTATCAAATGGGAAGTTAATATATCGCTTGTTTATACGTATTGACTACCACCTCCACGTAACAAAACAATTAATTTTACATCACTATATTTTATGGATGGTTATTATGATTGGTTTAATTTTTATAAAATATATTTATGAAATATTTAATATTTTGGAATTATAATATCATATCTTTTTTCTTACCTTCCAATCCATTGTAAAATGTTAACATCGCTCATGCGTACATGTAGACTACCACCTTCACAAAATGATGTGATTCATTTTTCATTTTTATTTTATATGGATGGTAATAAGGATGTATTTGAGGAATATATATGATATATATGATATAATTATTATTATTTAAATTTTAATTATTATTTACCTTTCTTTTATTCCATCTGTTAAAAGGTGAAAACAATGTTCATGCGTACGAACGACCTAGCATTTTCATAAACAGTGTAATTCATTTTTTTATCTCTATCCTTTATGGATGAATCTATCTATATATATATATAATGAATATATTTGATATTTATATCAAAATTAAAATTATCTATATGATATAACCATGATCAAAGTACAAGGATAAGAACTAGAAAACCAAAATTCTTATGAAAACTGAAGTAGTTAACACCTAGAAATGATGATTTTAATAAGGATTTATTAATAAATATACATTTAAATGTTATAAGTGGGTATTATATGATATTATAAGGGTTTAAATGATCTTAGTATAGAATTATAATAAATATAAATTTATTATATATGATTTTATGGTGCTTTCAAAGAAAGTGGAACATTAGGTAAGGGTTTATATTACAATCACATTCCATACCAACATTGTTTACGATTAAGTTTACAAAGATGAAATTTCATATTGTACCTCTAAATAATCTCATTAATTTTATTATCATATGGTTATTTTTTTTATGTTACATGTTTTACTTCCATTTTTCTCTCTTTAAGTACTAAATATACTAAATAATATTTTTAAGAAAATATGACTTTATTTTTATCTTTGGTTGAAAATCGTGGTCTTCCATGTATATGTTTTATAAAAAATATTTTAATGAATGTTATAATATTATAATATAAATTTTTAAATTAATTTTTAACAATTATTTAATTTTTTAAAAATGGTTTAAAATAAATATTCTTGTTATTTTCATAATGAGGTACTTTTTACTTTTTTACCAAAAAAGTATAAGGAATATTTATTTTAACCTAAATGACATGAATGAAATTACCTACCATCATTAACACTCAATTATTTAAAGATTCATTTAAAATTTAACAAGTTTATTTTCAAATAAAATTTTTTCCTTAATATTTGGGAAAATTTTATATTTTAAAGAAGTTATTTCAAAATGAAATGGGTATTTTCCTCAAGAAATATTCTAGACATATTTTAATTCCATTTTCATCTATGATAATATCCCTTGATATTTCTTATTATTTACTAGTAATATGATCAAATGACACCATCCACTTTAATTATTTGGATGAATTATTATGATGATAATTTAAGGATGATTCTATGAAACCCATTTCTTTCCCATGGGTTATTTAAGTTATAAAACCTGTTTCTTATCCATGGGTTATATTATGATAAAATTATAAAATGTTTATTAAACTAATTTTCATTTCATGGGTTATAATACGATTAATTTCTTATGATATTATGGATAAAATATTTATGATTTTCATTATCTGGTGGGTGGGCCCATAATTATATATCCCTCCAATTCATTAGGTAAATATGGACATCTCATAAGATAATAAGGTCTGGAATGGGGAGTGGACCCAATTAAGTATGGAGATTTGTACACTATGATAGTCTTGGGAGTGAACCTTGATTAAGTATATGATGTTTTGGGGAGTAATACCAATTCACTGTGATGGTATTGGTCATGATCCTTTACTATTGGGGAAATGATTTTTTATACTTATGTATATTCCAAAAACTTATGCCTTATGCCAAGGTTATGCTCTCATGGATCATGTCCTTTTATTCTTTTATGATTCATGTCTTATGAACTAAAAATATTTATTCCATGATCCTTTATTATGATATATAATGTGTTGGGTATGGATTTAAAATGTTGAGATCTTGTTCTCATACTCTTATGATCATGTTATTCTTATGTGATCATTGATATCTCCCTTGTTTACCCTTACTGAGCATTTTTATCACCCTTTATTATGTTTCCTTTCCCCAAGTTATGAAGAAAGGTTATAATTAGGGTATGTATATAAAGAGTACTATGTGGGAATATCTTTATGGGATATGTTAATGATCCTTCATGAAATAAAAATATTGTGTAACCAGTATCCAAAGACACTAAACCTTTATGGTACTTGAAAATATATTTGTAAAATTTATTGAATATTAATCTATTAAGATATAATATCTATGTATGAAAAGTATGGGTTTCTATAGTTGGCATCATAGGAAAGGTTTATTCAATATTTAGATATTAGGGTTAGAAAACATTGGTGAAAAACTTAGGGATAAGTCTAAGGTTTAGGATAATGTCCAAATATTTTGGTAATGAACATGGATAACCAAGTTTAAACCAAAGGTTTCATAGATTATAAATATATTGTCATGATTTAGATATACTACAAATTATTTTTCATGGTTATGTTGTTTCCACTATGATTATTTTTTCTCACACTATGATTTTTGGTTTTAGTCAATGGTTGGAACCTGAAGGAACCGTGTTATTGCTGAATGTGATGGAAAATGAAATGATTTTTCTCCTAAGTAACTAAATGTTATGGGAGCTCAAATTAAATACCAAATTTATATTATTAATATACTTTATAAATAAATGAATCATACTGAGATTCTGAATGATCAAAGGATGGGATTATGTTTTTTTAGTCCTTCATGAGGCAAAATATGCCTTCTTTTAGTGGGCTTGTTGATCCACTAGTTTCTGAGAAACGGATCAGTACCACTGAAAAGATATTTTCTATTCTCCAATGATTGGAACATGAAAATTTTATTTTGACTATTTATCATATATAAGGTGAAGTAGATCAATGTTAGACTCCTATCAAGAACACAATGTAACAACAATAAATTAACTCCATGGAGTGGGATCAGTTTAAGAGCTTAATCTTCAATAAGTACTTTCCTCATATTATTTTTACGAAAATGAAGAAGGAATTACTTGAGATTAAGTTGAAGGATGATGAATCCTTTAGTAACTATGAGGAAAATTTTATAATAATTTTTTGGTATGATTCTGGTATTATCATCCAACCTAAAAGTAAGGTTGATCATTTCTTTAATTTATTAAAACTAAGTCTTCAAATGGAATTATATATAAGAGAAAATGAAAACTTTGAAGAAATCATGTGATATTGTATCAAGGTGTAAATAGAGATTGGAGTTACCTATCAATATCATGGTTAGATAAGAAAATAAATATAAAATTCAAAGGGAATTATAAAAAACATAGAGATAATAAGATGATAATTCTTTTATTCTCTAAGTATGGAAGGAAACATAAGTAAATTTTATTAAGGGTATTGTTAAATGTTTTAAGTGTTAAAAATAAGTTCATCAGTCAATTGAATTCCAAAGTGATGGGAATAAAAAGTTAGCTAATGATGGAGATAAATCACCAAAAAATAAACCACTCACACTCTAGTGTTTCAAATATAAGGATTATGTAAATTATACTAACCAATGCTCAAATATAAAGTTTAATAATAATGATCTACACCAATAACATCTTAATCCTATAGACAAAGGGAAATCTCACATGATCACTATTTTTGATGTGGGGTACAATAATGAAGTTATGAAAGGTACACCTACCATCCACTCCAGAACTTGAAATGAATTATTTGATTCTAGATTTACCTATTCTTTAAAATCTAAATAATTTTATAAGTGTATCAAAATACAAACTCAATGATTAGATGTTGAATTAGTAGTGAAAATTACAAATGGTATGATGATCGCATATCAAGTATATAATTCTTATCCAATTGAATTTTTTGTTAATGTGCCTCCTCGAAATCTCATTATTATCCCTCTAGTTACATATAATTTTATTTTGGGAATGGAATATATTTTTGTACATAAATCCCATATCCATTTTTTGAGTAAGAGAAGTTACAATTTATATTCCAAACAACCTACAATCTTATATTAGTGGGATGATAAATATGAACTTACAATAGAGATTAAATCCATTTTATGTATCTTTATTCCAATAAAAAGTGTATTTATCTTAGATTTTAGGTGAAAAACTGAATATTGAAGATATGTCTATTGTTCGGCGGGAGTTTGTTGATGAATTTCTAGAATAATTGCTCAGTATTCCTCTAAATCGTGAATTTGAGTCTTAAATAGAACTAATACCTGGTGTTACACCTATTTCAAAGACTCCATATATAATGTTTATTATTGAGTTGTAGGAATTGACAAAGCGGCTCCAAGAGAATCTTGACAAGGTTTTCAATCGGCTAGGTGTGTCACGTTGGGGTGCACCTGTTCTTTTTGTTAAGAATAAATATTGATTAATGTGACCCTATATTTAATATTATGAGATTAACAAGATCAGAATCAAGAATAAGTATTATATACCCCATATTGATTCTTTTTTCAATCAATTATGAGAATCTAAATATTTTTCCAAGATTGAACTTTATTTTTTATATCAATAATTGAGAGTTAATAAGGAGGATATAACCAAGACATATTTCCATAAAATTTATGTACATTATGAATTTATAGTAATTTTATTTATACTTACTAATACCCCTACTATCATTATGGATTTTATTAATAGATTATTTAGAGATTACCTTGATCAATTTTTGGTATCCTTTATTGATGATATTATTATATATTGAAAGATCAAGGAAGAGAATGAAGATCACTTGATAATTGTGATGAAGACCCGGATGAAGGATAATGTGTAATAAAATTTTACCAAGTATGAATTTTGGCTTTATAAAATTTCATTCTTGGTTCATATAATCTCAAGTGAGGGAATATCAGTGGATCTTTTAAAGATGGAAGTTATTGAGCATTGTCATATACCAACCACTATGATTAATATCCATAGTTGTCTTGGTTTAGCTGGATATTATCAATCATTTGTAAAGAATTTATCAAAGTTTTTTGATCCACTAAACAAGATAAATAAAAAAGGAGTCAAGTTACTTTGGATAGATAGATGTGAGGAAAATTTAAAGGAACTTAAGGGATGGTTATTCAATGCACCTGTGATTACACTACCCTGTAGTGGTGAAGGGATTTTTATATTTAGTGATGCATCGAAGAAGGGAATAGGGCGCATTCTCATACATAATGATATGGTTATAGATTATGTCTCAAAAAAATTAATAGTTCATAAAAAAAGTTACCCAACTCGTGATTTTGAGTTAGTTTTGGTAATTTTTGAATTAAATATATGGAAGAATATGCATCATAGAAAATGGTTGGAATTGATTAAATATTATGACTGTTCAATACATTACCATTATGGAAAGGTGAACAATGTGGTTGATGCTCTGAGTTTAAAAGACCATGATATTGTTTCATGATGAGGATTGAAATATATCCAATACTTATAGATTTTTAGAATATTAGACTTGAAATTCCAAGGAAAGGGGATAAATATTATCTTCCTCAAATGATTGTTCAACCATATATCCAAGTAAATATTAAAGAGACACAAAGTGAAGACGTATAGCTATATAAGAAGGTTATAAATTATCCTAAGTTCAAACTTTATTTTCATGTAATGATAAATTTCTAGAACCATTTATGTGTTCTATCCATACTAGATTTGAAGAAGATATTAGATGAATCTCATTTCTCATCATTCTATACTCATCTTAAAAGTATAAAGATATATAGAGATCTAAAAGAGTATTTATAGTGGGATAACATAAAGAAAAATATTGTAGAGTATGTATCACAATAATTGGTATGTAATAAAGTTAAGGATGATATATAGAAGTATAAGGAGATGTTATAACCATTACCCATACCTAGATGGAAATGGGAAAACATCACCATAGATTTTTTTGTTTTAATTGACAAAACATTTGAAGGCTATAATAATTTTTGGGTTATAGTAAACCACATCAATAAGTAATAATAATTAATTAATATCATTAAATATTTCTCTATTAATCATCTAAACATAATATATACTATGAAATTGGTAAGGTTTCATGAAGTACCACATTCAGTTATATCTGATTGGAATCTGAGGTTTACCTTGAAGTTTTAGAAAAGTATTCAACAAGCTATGGATTCAGAGTTGTGTTTTAGTACTTGTTATCATCCTCAAGAATATGGTCATTCTAAAATAACCATTAAAATACAAGATTATATACTGAGGTATTTTTCTATGGATTTTTAAATGTGGTTGGGATCAACACCTTCCTCTAATCAAGTTTTATTACAATAAAACAAATAATTTGAGAATTCATATACCTCATTATAAATACCTCTATGGAAAAGTGAAGAATTAAAATGTTCGAGGTTTAATTTTGAGAAGAAAACTATTGGGAAATAATCTAGATGAGGAAATAGAAGAAAAAGTTAGAGTCATCCAGTAACACATCAAGACAGCTTAGAGTTGACAGAAAAGTTATGCAGACAATAATTGGAGAAATTTTGAATTTGAAGTTGGTGAGAAGGTATTTCAATTAATTTCTCCATATAAGGGGATTATGAGATTCAAAAAGAAATAAAATATAAACCCTAGGTATATTATCCACTTTGGGATTCTTGATCGAGTAGGGATGATAGCTTATCGCTTTGTACTTCCACCAAATCTCTCAAAATTTCATTATGTGTTCCATGTATCTTTCCTAAGTAAGTACATACCTAATACTTCACATGTACTAAACTCAATGGTTTTATTATTGTATCATGATCTTTTATATGAAGAACAATTGGTATAAATTATGGATTATATATATAAATTACTACAAAATAAGACTACTCACCTGGTTAAAGATCTATAGAGGATTCATATATTAGAATAAGCTACTTAAGAACCCAAGGATGTGATGAGAAAGAGATATAATCATTTTTATATATCCAAGTGATATAATTTTTAGGTAATTATTCATTTTAATGGGGTTATAATATAGCACCTAGAGATTTTATGATATATTTCTCCTCAAATAAATTTAATATCATTGATATCTTATAATACAAGTAACCTCAAGTCTAAATGAAAAATAATATAGTATACCATTATATACTATCTATTAAATTAGATGACTAAATAGTAGTATCTAAATTTTAAGAATATAAAACTTTTTAAAAAATAAAATATATAAGCACTCATTTTTTTTATAAAATTCATTATATACTTCAAAAATAAATTTTCCTCTGAAGCATTTATTTATTTTTATGAGAAAATAATATAATTAATTTCTGTAAATTTTAGAAAAATTATATGAAAAAATTAAATCTGTTTTTTAAATCAGAATTTCAAAATATTTTTAGAGTGAATTTTTAAAAAAAAATTCGAGAATATTGATTTTTCGATGAAAAGTGAAAAATAATTATTTTCATTGAAAACTATCTTTTGATGTCAAGAATTTATAAAGTTAAAAAAAATTAAAAGTAAAATAGATAATTTATAACATTAGTAATAAAATTAAGGTTATTATAATTAGTTTTATGTTATATTTTGGAATAAAACTTTTTTATACTTCAGAAAACAATTTAGAAAATTTATTTTTGTCACATTTTCTGAGATTAATTTTAAATTAAATTATACCAATTTGATGAATTGAATTGTGAAAATTTTATTTAATATTTTTAATAATAAGGATCAATTTTTTTAAATAATTCCATTTTAGTTTGGTTATTATGAATAGTATTGATGGTAAATATTTGTCACCCCGATAAGGGTAAAATGAGTAAAATAAGGTTAAAACCATGACATAAGGTCTCAAAATCAACCCAACACTTTCCTTAATTTAATTTTATGGGAGAAATTATACTATATACATCCAATTTTTTAATTTATTTCATTTTGGTTCCATTTTACCTTGTTAATGAATTTTATATCATTTTCTATAAAGAAAATTCCAAAATGTCATTCTTTTGACTTTAATATCTCTAAATTTTTTACATAAGGATAAAAAATTATAGTTTTGGTTATAAATTTTTATTTAAATGAATAATTTTTTATCATATTAATTTATTTTTAATTTTTAGTGATCAAATAATTACCTTAAATATTGACACATTACTGACACAATGTTTGTTCAAGAAGTAGAAAAATTATGTAAATGATTTTAAGAACATTAAAAGTAATATTTTTTTGGTGATTTATAGTTACCTATTAATTTTATAGATGAATAAAATATATTTGGTATATGTGAAAGGTTTATATTCTAATTATATTTCTATCTTGATGTATTTAAATTAAAATTAATTTAATAGTATCAAAAATTACATTAATGATATTTCATGAAAAATAATATTTTATTAAAGTATTTGAAATTCATAAAAATATTAAAAGATGAAAATTAGGATTTTAAATTGTATAATATTTAATTCCTTGGTCATTTATGATCCAATTTTTACCATATAATTAAAATTAAAACACATTAATATTGAAAAAATTATTACCACTGTTAAAGTTAAAATTGGTTAATGAAGGGGTTAAACTAAAATATAAGGTTTAAAATAACACAAAAATATGTCTGAATTTAATTTTATGATGATATTTAGACCATATCCTATTTTTTTAATTAATGGATTTTTGGAATCATTATACATAAGAAAAACATTAATTATATTTAAATCTTTTAAGAAATTCAAAGAGTTCCCTTGGCCTCACTTATAAAAACACACTCATTCTATATATTTTCAAACCACAGTGAGAAATCAAGATTGAAAAACCCTATACAATTATATTTTAAAAATTCCCTTTACATGAATTAAAGGTGATGGTATTCTTAAAATTCCAATCCAAGGGTCCTTAAGAAGGGGTCTAAAGGAGGCCTACTAAAGAAGAGGTAATCTTTTTACCTTGCCTCTTTAAAATTATTTCTTATTATACCTCCTATAAATATTGTGGTTGTTATCCAACACCCACACAAAAATTATTTTATTTTTATGAAAATATCATGGAAGGGTATTTATTTGAAACCCTATTATTTCCACTAACCCATAAAAATAAAATAACCGACAAAATGATATTTTAATTAAATATATTTATTTCAACTCCATTGATTATGTGAAATTTTATAGGGTAATGTAATGATATGGATTTTTCCGGTATTTTTTTTTAATATTGTATGGATTAATTTAGATAATAGGCACTGAGATGAAATTAATTTTACATCACAATATTTTAAAATTATAATACAATATCTACCTTATTACCTTCTAATCCATTGGAAAACAATAACATTGCTTGTAAATACATGTGGACTACCATCTCCAAGAAGTGATGTGATTCATTTTTCATTTCCATTTTACTTGGATGATAATAAGGATGTATTTATTGAATATATATGATATATATGATATAATAATAATTCTATAAAGGTGAATTATTGTTTACATTAATTTTTTTCCATTTTTCAAAAAGTGAAAACAATATTTATGCGTACGTACGACCTACCATCTCCAAGAACAATGTAATTAATTTTTTTTATCTCTATTATTTTTGGATGACTCTATATATATAATGAATATATATTATATTTATATCATGATTAAAATTCTGGAGATGATGGAACTATAGTCAAATTACAAGGAATAGAACTACATAATTAAAACAGTCATGAAAAAAAAAATAGTTAACACCTAAAAATGACAATATTAAAAAGGAATTATTAATAAATGGGTGTTCAAATGTTATAAGTAGGTCATATAGGATATTATAAGTGTGTAAATTATTATGTTATATAAGTATAATAACATTAGATTTATTATATATGGGGTTGGATTACTTTTAAAGTAAGTAGAACTTTTGGTTAGGGTTTTATGTTACAATCTCATTTTTTATAGAGATTTTTTATGATTAAGTTTCCAATAATGAAATTTCATGATATACCTATCAATAATATCATTAATATTTTATCTAATATTTATTTCTAGATATTACATGTTTCAGTTTAATTTTCCACTTAATAGTTCGAAATAATATTTTTAAGGAAATCCGCCTTTATTTATCTATTCGGTCGAAAATCCTTTTTATCCCATTTCCATGTTTTATAAAACTAATTTAAAGAATGTTTTACTATTATACTATTATTTTTTAAATTAATTTCTACCCTTGATTTAATTTTTTTAAAATAGTTAACAATTAATCTTATTTTAATTTACATAATGAGGTACTTTTAACTTTTTATTAATAATGTAAAATGAATCTTTTTATTAAAGTACATGGAATGAATAGAATTTCTCACCATCATGATAATTAAATGATTTAAAGATTCATTTAAATGTTTAAAAGGTTATTTTCAAAGAAAATTCTCTCTTTAATATTTGGTAAATTTTGATATTTTAAAGAAGTGAGTTCAAAATGAAAAGGGTATTTTCCTCAAGAAAAATTCTAGATATCTTTTAAAGTATTTTTTTCATCTATGATAACATCCCTTGATGTTACTTATGCTTTAATTGGTATATTATCCATTGATACCATCTGATTTCATTCATTGGATGTCTTATGATGATGATGATTTAAGGATGATTTTATGAATCCTTTTTCATTCCCATGAGTTATTTGAATTATGAAACTTGTTTATTTTCTACAGGTTATTATATGGTGAAATGATGAAATGTTTATGAAACCTATTGATTTTTTAAAAGTTATGATATGATGAATGTTTTATAATCTTTTGGAACACATATTTTTTATTTTAATTATGTTTTATATGGGTCTAGAATTATATAGACCTCGAATTCATTGGGTAAATATAGATATCCCATGAGATAATAAGGACTGAAATAGGGAGTGAACTTGATTCAGTAAGGGACTCTATCCAATATGATAATATTTGGAGTTAACCTTGGATAAGGATGTGATTGTTTGGTAAGTGAACCTAATCCACTATGATAGTCTTGGTAGTGAGTCATGACTACTATGGAAATGATTTTCTATGCTTATGTGTATTCCACAAACTAATGTATTATTCCAATATTATTCTCACATGGTTTATGTTATTTGATTCATTTATGATTCATGTCTTATAAACTTCCAATATTTATGCCATGATTCAATATTATATTCTATGATATGATGGGTATGGTTTTAGATGCTAAGCTCATGTTCACATGCCCTTATTCTCATGTTATTCTTATGTGATCATTTATTTCTACCTTGTTTACCCTTAGTAAGAATTTGAGCTCACCCTTTCTTATATTTCATTTTCCTAGGATATGAAGAAAATGTATAAGTAGGGTATGTTTATAAAGAGTACAATGTGGGAATATCTTTATGGGAGATGTTGAAGATCTTTAATGAAATAATAAAATTGTGTATCTAATATCTAAAGACACTAAACCTTTATAATCCCTGGAAATGTATTTGTAAAATATAATCAATATTCATATATTTCGATGGGATCTAATAACACTTATTATAGGTTTTTAAAAGGATTAATAAACCCAAACCAATATCACTAGGCAAGAATAAATAAAATCGTGTGATATTTTAAATGAAGAAATTTTATGCATGTATACCTTACACTAAAGTTTTCACTGCATAATTATTTTATGCTTGATAATGATCCCCAAGAAAAAATAAAAAATATTATTCCCTTTATAGTGTATACATGGGTTGAAACCAAATCAATTATCATATGAGTAGGCTCACCCTTCGTCTATGGTATTCTAGTACCTCATTGTGTAATATATAAAGGTTAAATAGAGTTTTGAGATGAGG
This sequence comes from Viscum album, assembly GCA_963277665.1. NCBI lineage: Eukaryota > Viridiplantae > Streptophyta > Magnoliopsida > Santalales > Viscaceae > Viscum > Viscum album. The sequence continues at coordinate 509,251,620 of OY728136.1, read as the reverse complement.
GAGATTCAAATGATAGCTTGGGTAAGATTGTATATTATCATACATCTCCATAAAATAGGTTATTACTTACTTTATATAAATCCCTTTAGGATTCTCCTTAAGTGCTGCCACATTTACTCAAGTGTTATAACACATGAGTAAATGTTACAGGAAACTCATGTAACTATGGCATGAATAATGAACTCCCATGTGTTAAATATTATGCAACAACTCTTTCTTAATGATGGACAATATGGGAATGATTCTCTCAAATGTTAACAATTAATATTCTTATTCCATTTCAATTATAGATAGTATGATTATATCATACCTTACAATTATACTCAAACTCTTTAATATGATATGATTCAGTCATATAATATGATTAAGAAGGTATTATCATGGTTTATATAAACCATGTCTTAAGATATACATATATAGTAGAATATGATATAACCCTTTTATATCATATGTATTTTAGGATTTATGGTATATATCCTTCACTTTTAAATGTTTCTTCCACTACCAAGATCATGTTATGATCCTCCAAAATCCATTAGAGGTATTAAATCGATTTTCATAAATGAATCAACGTGTTCTTTTAATAATTTCATGAAGAACATGTTTATTATAATATGTTAGAGGCTATATCGTAGCATGCTTTATGGAATTATTGAGTGTCAATTATTGGACAATCCTACTTGGATTTTTGATATAGGATATTATAATTTGCAGTTCTATTTTTCTTTTTTATAGGGAATGAAAGATACATAGATTAAGTTATGATGCATTTAAAACCCATGGTTTTGATCTATACCATAATCTATGATATAGGTGATATCATGGGCTACGATAAAAAACAATGTTTGCATAAAAAACATGGCATCTTGTCCTAATGAAGATATAGTGTATATAGTCAAATAAAACCCAATGTAAAAGGGTTACACGACTGGATCCCATACATAAGGCTTTTTCCTTTTCATGATATTCTCTTATATATGTATTACTCCATATATAAGGGTCATTTCATTCACTGTAAAAATGAAATATAAGAGAAATATCCCATTCTCATCATGACTTACAATAGATAATGCCTCTTATCTATCTTAAAATATGACATAATCCTAAAATGATTAAATTTAATATTTTTTCTTATTTACTTATATTTTATAATATAAAAGTTTCTGTAATTACAAATATAATATTTACATGCCAAAAATAAATATGAGTTGTGAATATTTATATTTCATGTTTGGAAAATTAATAAAATATTTATTTATTTTTATATTTCTTTTAAATATTCAGAAATATGAATGTGATTTGAATATTTTGTATATATTAATTTAATAGATATGATAATACTTATTGATTTTTAATTATACATAGAGGAATAAAACATGAGATCATAAATATTTCCTAAGATGGAATAATTATGGATTTGAAATGAATATAATGTATATTAAATTGTTGATACTTATATGACATGACTTATAGTTTAAATATAAATTGTTTATATTTAAATTATAATTGTGATTTATAAAGTCTTATAAATTACTAAATAAGGCCAAATATAAAAGACTTTATATTTAAAATTATGAATTGTCCATACTTATTTATTTTAGTTGTTCATAATTATTAATTTGAATTGTTCAATTTAAAGGCACTATCTAAGGAAACTATTTAAATGAAATCAAAATTAGTTTTTGATGATTCATTTGATCAAGGATTAAATAATAATAAATATGTGATTTTTGATTATGTGAATATCTTACACAACATAAATTAAAATATAAAATGTTTACATTTCATCTAATATCAAATATTTAAAGTTATCACCATGTAAGAAATAATATGAAAGTGTTGATATTAGGAAATGGATGAAAAAAAATTATATTCAAAATTATATAATTTCCATTAAGTTAACTAAATTATAATGTGTTTATTTTATCTTTATTTATGAATTATTAATAAATTTTTATCTCATGTTTAAATTTGTGAAGTAATAATTTAGTTAAAAGTTATTTTCCACCTTATTAATAGATATAAATTTTTTATATTATGAATATGTGTGTTTTATAGTTTAATGTTGTCAAATTGTTTCTAATATTATTATACATGAATTTATGGAGTTACATGATAGGTGTGATAATAGATTTAGTTTTCGTCTACCTTGACCTCAGTATGTAATTAAAGTTACTAACTTGAATTTATTTATTTAATATAGTTAATACATATTAGTTATTAGAGTTATGATGAATTGGAATATCTATTGAGTAAAGTATACCTCGGTAGAGGGACTCTGGATCAGAATTCCCACAAGCCTGGAGGCTTATTTATTATTCTAAAAAGATATAAGTTGACTATTTTTGGAACTAAGATTACTTATATGGTGACTACTAATTTTATATAATTTCAAACAATTACACGAAAATTTCATATACCTTTTCCATAGGATGCATTTGGATATATGTAAATATATTAGGCTTTTATTTTTGGGTATGTAACATAAACATTGAATTTTGTAAAGAGTTACACATTACTATGGTTTGAACATATTGGTTTAACGAAAGGAATAGGGTTCCATACTAAATCACTAAAATCATGAATATATGTAATGGGAATAACATAATATAATATTTTGATATTAAATACAGTTAAAAAACTAAGTATTTCATTCCTTCTAAAGTAACGCATGCCAAGTTCTCGATCATTCAACCATGTAGGTTCTACCAAAGTAGACTGCCTATAGATTTTCTTGTGTAAGGAATGGAGGAAATAGATAACCCTAAGAGTTTGGTATCCAAATCCCATTGTGATACTTGGTTTATACTTACTTGTTAAACCCTAAGAGTTGGGATATAGAAGTAATAGAGTTTGGTTTATCCATATAATGGTTTTAAGAAAATGATTTTCTACTTAAATATCCAAGAATTATATCTAATATGATTGAAATTATTCCCAACCTAAATAACTAATTATTAACAGGAATACCAAAGAGGGATCATTACTTAGTGAAATATAGATATTGGACCACTAATGTATATAATTAATTAAAAAGTTCTCATCATTTTAGTGGGATAAAATTTAATAAAATTCCCAGTTAATGGTTTTTAAAACATGATACTCAATCGATAAAATATTATATTGTAGATATATAACATCATCAATATCCAACTTAAATTTGAGATAAAACATTTATAAAGAGAATATTAATATAATAAACTCCTGATATTGGTAACTTAATAAAGGTTCTTAAGTAAGAAAAATTAAATGTGTTGAAGTAAACCCTCCCTGAGTAACTAACTATTGATATAGTTAAACAAATGAATCTAGATACTTATGAGAAGAATAGATGGATTCACCTAAGTTTTAAAAGGAAGTAGATGAAAATATATGAAAGTAATCTTAGTATCTACTCATATACTCAATATTATTGAGTATGTTAATGACTCATAGTTACTAAAAATATCTATTAAGGCTTGTTATAGTTAAGGAACTCATTCCGTTTTCATCGATATAAATGTTCTGAAAATTTGAATGAGTTTCAAAACAATTTACTCAATATTATAAAATTATTGAAGATAGATGAACTAGTAATATGATTTCTAGGTTATAGTGTTTTATAAATAGTATAATTAGGTAAATTTTCAAATGAGAAGAAGAAAACATTGTTTGAAAGTCCAGTAATGTTTCCTCTAGATGCTAGAATAGGTCATTGAAACCTAAATATGTTATTATAAAGGATTTTTGATGATTCCATATTATGTATTATATAACACCCTAATATTTTAAAAGAAGAACATTATGTTATATAGTGTAATTGAAACATAAAATCATTCTTAAATGACCTGAAAAATATATGACCATTATATATATATAAATATATATATATATTATGTGTTTGGGGGTACAATTACATCTAACACACACACACACACATTGCACACACACAGGCCTGAAAGGTAGGTCATATACCTTAAGGGAAAACCCACCCAACCAACAATTTTATTACATCATATATATTTGGATTGAAGGCCTAATGGGCATGTATCCCATTATATGGCCCATAGGCTTGAAATTTTTATCCCAAGGCCCATTCTGTGAATATTAATGCTATAGTACCTTGCTTTCTAAAGTACATGTCGGTGCTATAGTACCCACTACTACATCTACAATGCCCACCATCGCTACAGTGTCATCTTTTCTACAATAATCTACACCCAATGGGTTTTAAACCACCATTTTTCGTGTAGGATTACAGGGTTCTTACCACTAAGCTAAACCCCAACTACAATATATGACCATTATAAAATAGTCATTAAATTGGATATATGAATAGGATTAAATAATTTATGAAATATGTATAAATTTCAGACTCAATATAACTTTCTTATAAATTATTAGAAAATAATTACTTAATTTTTAGTAAAGTGGTTGTATTCATCAAAAACAATTCTTCAAAAAGGATTTCTTATTTCTTTTTATGAGAAAATAATATAATTAATTTTTATAAATTTTATAAAATGGATTTTATAATATGAAATTAATTTTTTAAATCAGAATATAAAAATTAAATTAGGGTGAAAGTTTGGTATTTTTCAGAAAATATTGATTTTTTTGTGAATAGTGAAAATAATAATTTTTTGTTAAATATTCATTTATTTTCAATAAATTAAGTAATTTAAAAGTCCCATTATATTTTAAATATGATTTAATGTAACATAAGACTTATTTATTTATATTTAATTAACTTAACTACATTTTAATCATATTAATATTGGATTATAGTACACATTTATTTTTGGGTTTAAAATGGATTTTTTCTGAAAATTATTTTCAATTGCATAAGGTTTCTCCATTTTAATTAATTAAAATAATAACTAATGAAGATTTATTTAAATTTAAATTATATATTATATATAAAAATATATTAAATAAAATTCATATAATTGCTATTACTTCTCAGAGAGTTAATATAAAATTATATTTTTCTTGAAAAACAAACTTCTTGAAAACCCACTTCTTTATCACATCTGCGGGTTTAATTTTAAATTAAATTATTCCCTTTATATGAATTTAATTTGGTAAAATAGATTAAATATTTTTAATAATAATTATTTATATTATATATTAAGTTAAAATTATTTTCCTGTCATAATAAATAGTGAAAACAGTAAAAATATTTTACCACGGTTAAGGTGAAAACAGGTTTCTATGGGGTTAAACTAAAAATATAAGTGTTAAAAGATCCAAAAAATTTGTATAAATTCAATATGATGGAAATATTTCAAAATTATATGATATAATTATCTATAATGGTGAATTTTGGATCATTTTTACCAAGAAAATGACATGTAATTATTGAGAAACATTAAAAATTATAAGTGTTCCACTCACCCCACTTATAAAAGGTCACCCCATCTTTTCTCCTCTTAACACATTCAGAGACTTTTGGTTTGGCCTATAAATACAAAAATAACTTCCTTAATTCCATACCCATGACTTATATCCCCTTATTTGATCATAAATACATTATTATAAGGATTTTGATGATAACATAAGGAGGTTGTCTGAAGAATGGGTTTCATACTTAAATGAGCATTTTTATTTTATTTCTTATTCCATCTCATTAAAATATTCATAAAAAATGATGATATAATAAAATAAATATATAAAATATACTGATATGTTATTATTTTAATTTCATAATGTAAATATATCTCCCATTACATTAATTAGAAAATAAATCCATCATTTGTGTGTACGACGGACTACCATATCACAAACCAATTAATTCATTTTTCATCACAGCCTCTCATGGATTCTATAATGATGGATTTAAAGTATATATATTATATTTTTAATATAATTATACTTATTTAATTAGGATATCATATATACCTTCTTACTTTCCATTCTCTAGAATATATGATAACATCGCACGTGTGTACAACGGACTATCACCTCATGAAGTGATGTGATTCTTTTTTCACTAATGCTTTACATGGAAGGTAATAAGAATAGATTTAAAGATTATATGTGATATAAATGAATTAATTATTATATTAATAAAATATCTATCATTATAAAAAATATATATCATTTTATTTCCTATAGTGAAAAATGATAATGTTGTTCGTGTGTATGTGTAAATTACAGCCTCCATGAAGCGATGTGATTCTTTTTTTCATCATTAAATCACATAAATGATATATATACACATATAATTATATTTAAATAAATAATATGGAATTTATAATATTATTATAGTTATTTAAAGATAAAATATTACTTACTTTCTTTCCATAATGATTGTTGAAAAATGGAAATGTTACTCATGAGTACGTACGAAATACCATCTCCATTATTATAATGTAGTTCATCTTTCATAATCATAATTCATGACTGGTTTTAAAATTATAATTTATGTATATAAATTATAATTATTTAGTTATTATTATCCTATATTATTTTAAATAATTATCTCTTTGTCCATAGACATCCTATCAAATTTATTTTGGACATATAATCGAAATATCATCAAAAAATTTGACATAAACTTAATTGATTAATTAATTTTATATAACATGGTAATAAGTTAAATGAAAGGAAAAATAAACTTGAAAATGTTATTAATAAATTAAATAATTAAAATAATTATATTATTTAGAAAGATAAAGAGCATACATGATAAATCGGTCACAAGGTAAGGAACCCTTTTAATTAAAACCTCATTTTAAAAAGTTTTAAAGATTTAATTTCTAAAAACAATTCTTTGTGTTCTTATAAATATTTCAAAAAAATATTATTTATGTTTAAATAGATTTAAAATTTTAATTTTTTTACCATATTTTAATTTATTTAAAAAAATTAAAAAGAAGGAATCTTTTTATGGTTTTACGTGAGGGGAACTTTAATATAAAAACCATGTTTTCTAATGTTTTAAATATTTATTTTCTAAGTAATTTTATTTAATATCCATATTATTACAATTATTTTATGGGTTTATTTATATGGATATTAAAATAATTGTAAAGGAAATTTTATGACTCTTTTTATATTATTTAAAAGGTGTTCAAAAGGAATATTTTTACTTGTTTTGTATGAAATGTTTTGACAAAAAGACAAATGGAATGTTATATTTTAACATAAAAGGAAATAAAACTTTTCCCACCACCATAACCATTTTTTTAGATTACATTAAAATATTTCATGTTTTCTTTAAATAAAAACCCTCTTTCCCTTTTTCTAGGTATTTTGGTATTGAAATGGGTTTTTAAATGGGATGAATATTTTAATATCTGGAAATGTTTTATTATGTGTGAAAATAATATTTTATGAGTGTAATGTTGAAAAATTAAAATCTTTAATGTGTATGATTATGGTATGGTTCTTGGAAATTATTTAATATAATGGGTGGTTCTTTTATAAACTAATGATGGTTGGTAACGTTATTAACCAAGGATTGGTGGTTACATTATAAACCAAGGATAGTTGGCAATGTTATAAGAGAAGAGAAGGTGGTTCTGTGATATTCCTTCTAATACATTGGGTATATAAGTTGTCCTTATGGTTATCAAATTTTTAAGAGTGATATAGAAAATTATTTCCCGTGATAACTATATGTTTTATCTATTATTTTATGGGTTTTTATGGTAATCATATGATTAAGGTAAGAAATGATATTTTTTTCAAAATAAAGTATTTAATACTTATTAAGGGGGAAAATTAAAAATTTGTGAAAAAGTTTTTATGAGTTTATAATGTTTTAAAATAAACCTTTTATGAGTTTTATTTTTCCATCAATTTTTATTATAAAATTGTTTATGAAAATCTATGGGTAGGGAAGGTGATTTATTTGGTAATAAAATATTTATTTTGAGCCTAAAGATTACTCTAAAAAGGATAAACTTTATAAGTATTCATGGACTAATGGGTTTCTTTCTTTTATTTTATGTCCCTTGATAATATTTTTTCACTCATCCCATATTTTAAAATGTTTTTATCAGGTTTAAGTATGATTAGGTTAAAGGATGACATCATGTTTAAATTTGTTAATGTTTTTCAAGAAAAGAAATCATGTATTATTTTAAAAGTTTTACATTATGGGAAAAATGGATATTGATTAAAAGTTTCCACTTTCTAAATATATTTCTTTGTTAAGTATGATTTATGAACTAATTATCTAAAACTATAAAACTAAAATATATTTATGAAAACAAATTTAATTCTAGTTTAAATACACTAGAATATCTAATGTTTAATGTTGGTCCTTATAGTTGGTATCATAGAAAATGTTTAGAAAACTTTATAGGTTGGAATTTTATTTGATATTAAGGTAAAAATCATGTATAACCACAAAGGTTAGTATAAAAAGGATAATTATAGTTATTTTAGACAAATAGAAAGATTTTAATAGATTATAGAATGGTATTTATCCTCCATTTGAGATGGTTTATTGTAGTTTATTCGATATACTTACACTAACTTTCTTTATTAAATGTACAGATCCAGCAGGAACAAAATTAATAATGGATGTGAAGGAAAATGTGGTGGTCGTCTAAAATATCAACCAAATGTAATGGGAGATATATTAAAAACTCTTATAGTTATTATTAACTAGTTATCAGGAGTTATGATTGAGATTTTGGGCCTATATAAGTTTTATAATGCATTGAACAAGAGACAAATAAACTTCTAATGAAGTTCAGGTGATAATGATCACAAAGGTAAAATGATTCAATGACCTATTTGTCAAGAATATGGGAATAAGAACCCAAGAAAATGTATTAATATAATCATAAGATGTTCTTTATGTTGTAAAGGGGGCATAAAACAATAATCATACAAGGAAAAAGGAAGCGTTTAGTTAATTCCATTAAGGGGAGTAAAATTCTTCCCAATGTGTCAATAGAATATTTTAAATGTTGGGAGTTTTTTCAATAAGAAAATCAATGTATTATGGGTAAATCTCATTAATGGAATCAATTAGATGGTATAGATAAATTCCAATAAATTCCTAATTTCATTATAGTTTAAGGCAAGGAAACTGAAGATGAAATATGAAAGGTATGGATTATATCCAAGATTATGTTTTCAAATTATTTAATCTTATAATATGATCCATATTTTTGTTTTGGGGAAGGAAGTATTAAGGAATAATATGAAAAATAATGGTTAATGTATTATAAAGAACAATGACTGATTAAGGTGTCTGCATCAAAGGATTGAAGAGTTTAAATGTATTGTTAGATTTTCAGATGATCATAAGTTTAAATTAATTAATACTCTTTTGATTTTTTATGTTATGGGAGTGATTTTGGATAAATTTATTGAGTTTTTATTTATTTTTATATTATATTTAACCCTAAGTTTAACGTCTTAAAATAATATTTGAGGGATAATTCCATTTTCTTTTTGTGGACATAAGTTTAAAGGTATTAAAACTTATAGGGTTTATATGATCTTTTGTGATTAAGATTATTTTTTAGGAAATTTAAAATATTTATAGGAATGTTAGAAGAATTATATTAGTATAGTTTTTGAAAATGGAAAACATTTCACATCTGGTATGTTCGCGGGGCTTGAACCCACTCCCAAAGGGTGACAAGGGTGCAATGCCAACCACTAGCCTATATGATGTCCTAGTTATTATGATATCATTTTTTTCACTCAAAAAGTTTGACAAATAATGATTAAGTTTATTTTAGGGGAATAATTTTTATCATGTAGATAACCATGGAATTTAAAATTGAATTGACGATTAGTTTATTAATATTATTTCAGAATAATTTTATGATATTGGGGTCCTTATATGATTGAGGTGAATATAACATTATGGGATTTTATTTGAGGAATAAAGGTTTAATTGTCTTTTTACAATGGATTTGTGGTAATTCAATTTATTTATAGAAATAATTAGTATATCTTGGAGATTATATGATTAAGGCATATATATTTTTGTTATGACACTTTAAAAATGCTTGGTGTCATTTAGAGATAAATGTTAAATAAATATCATAAGAATATGTGATCCAACCCTTCTGATTTTTGGGTTTCAATCTTAGTCGGGAATATTTTGGATAATTTTAAATATATTAATTTATCAAATGATATAATCTAAACTTTGGGTGTTATTGCTGAGGCCATGGAGATAAATGTTCTATTTCATCATGTGAAGGTTTATTCATTTTGGGAATTATCTTACCTTATGCTAACCATTTTGAGTTTTTTAATTTTAAAAGATAGTAATGATATCTTATTATCCCTGTATGGTTATGTAATCCTTTAAATTTTTATTTTATTGATTGAGGTTATAAAAATTGAGCTTGAATACTCATCATTTGTAGTAAAAGATGATATTATGGTGGAAATTGAGTAAACGATGAAATTAAAATTATAAAGTAAGTTTATTTCCTTATGTTCATAGTCTATATGGTAAGGAATTCTTTAACCCTAGTAAAAGGATCTTGAAAATGAAAATTTTATACTATTATATTTATTTCTGATGAAACATCGGTCTTTTTCACACATCGTTGGTTTATAGTTTTGTGGATGTTGACATTCTCATGGTCATTAACTTTCTTATGATCAATGATAACTATCACTCTACATCATTATTTTGGTATTAAACTTTTCTTACATGTCTAAATATTCACATCCCTCCAATTTTCTCCTATTTGTAAGCCTGATATGTTTTATTCCAAATAACCTGTGAACTTCCTTTTCTCTCTTATCAAGAGGAAATTTTATTAACCCTTTTTATGATGTAGGACTTAAAAAAAGGTATTTTAAAATGTAAAACCTTTTATTATCAAGATAAAGTTAAAATTTATAGGATTTAATTTATTTATTTGGGGAGTATGTAACACTCTGAGATTTTAAAAGAAGAAAATTATGTTCGATATCATATTCAACACGCAACACAAATCTTAAACGACCCATGAAATATATTATTTTTATCACCTATTCATTAAATTAGAGGTATGGATAAGATTAAATAATTTATGAAATGTATTTATAAATATCCAACTAAATATAAATGTTTTTATAAATTCTTATTAAATAATTACTCGATTTTTATTAAAGTCGTTTTATTCATCAAAAATATGTTTTCTTCATAAATGATTTTTATTGCTTCTTGTGAGAAAATATTATAATTAATTTTTAGAACTTTTATAAAATTTATTTGATAAAGTGAAATTAATTTTTTAAATCATCATATTAAATTTAAATTAGGTTGAAATTTTTGGATTTTTCAGAAAATATTTATTTATTGGTGAATAGTCAAAAATACTGATTTTTTTGTAAAAAAACATTTCTTTTCAATAAACTAAGTATTTTAAAAATAAAATTATTTTATAAATATTGTTTCAAGTATAATAATTATTATTTATTTTTATTCAATATAATTAATTAAATTTTGAATCATCTTCATATTGGATTTTAGTATAAGTTAATTTTTGGGGTTAAAAACAAGTTTTTTCTTAAAACTGTTTTAAAGTGCATAATGTTTCTCCATTTTAATTAATTAAAATAATACCTAATGAGAAATTTTTGAAATTAATTTTATATTAAACATATATATATATTTATTTATTTAAATTCATATAATTATTATTTCTAGTCATAGAGTTAATATAAAATCATCTTTTTTCTTGAAAAATACACTTCTTAAAAAAGTCCTTTTGGTCGCGACTATGAGTTTAATTTTAAATCAAATTATACCAATTCTATTAATTGAATTTGGTAAAATAGATTCCATATTTTTAATAATAATAATTTATATTATATAATAATTTCAACTTAATTTTTGGTCATAATGAGTAGTGAAAATAGTAAAAAACTTTTATCATGGTTAAGGTAAAAATGGGTTTACTGGTGCTTAAACTAAACATATAAGGGTTTAAATGACCTGAAAACTAGTATAAATTATATTTTATGGAAATATTTTGACCTTATCTAATATAATTCTTATTAATGGTATATTTTTTAAAAATTTTACTAAGAAAGTGACATGGAATTTTTGAGAAACTTTAAAAAAATTACAAGTGTGCCACTCACCCCACTTATAAAAGACCACCCGTTCTTCTCTCCTCTTCACACCTTAAAAGACGTTTTTTATGTAAATTAACTAAAAAAATCACTTAATTAAATATCCATTCCTTATATCTATTTATTTTAAAATAAATCCATTCTAACAAGGGTTTAGGTGCTAACCTAAGGAGGTTGTGCGAAGAGGAGATGTCATGCGTAATTGAGTATTTCTATTTTATTTCTTATTCCACATATTTCAACTATTATTAAATTATGATGATAAAATAACATCATTATATAAAATATAATTATATTTTATTATGATAATTTCATATCCTAAATCCATCTCCTCTTTCATAAAATTGGAAAAGATACCATTATTTGTGTGTACGGCGGACTACCACCTCACGAACTGATGTAATTCATTTTTCATAAACACCTATCATTGATTATTTTAATGATGTATTTAAAGTACATATATTATATTTTTAAAATTATTATGCTTATATAATTATTATATCACATATACCTTATTATTTTTGATTCTTTGGGGGATACGATAACGTCGCTCATGTGTATGATGGGCTACTGCCTCACGAAGCGATGTGATTCATTTTTCACGGACACTTTACATGGAAGGTAATAATTATAAAGATATTAAATTTATGTGATATACATGAAATAATTATTATATTAATTTAATATATATATTTATTAAAATATAATATTTCATTTTATTCCTTACACTGAAAAATGATATCGTCGTTCATGCATACGTGTAGACTACTGTCTCCACGAAAAAATGTGATTCTTTTTTGCATCACCAAATATCATGGATGATATATATAAGTACATTTAAAGATATAATATTATATTTTTTATATTAATATCTTTATGTAAATATAAAATATTACTTAACTTCTTTTTATAATGATCATTGAAAATTGGAAACGTTTCTCATGCATACGTATGACCTCATTTCTCCATGATCATAATGTATTATATTTTTCATAACCATAATTCATAATTGGTTTCAAAATTATAATTTAAATATAAAAATTATAATTATTTCAGAATATTTACTATTTATATTTTTATATAATTACCCCTTTCATCATATTCATCCCACCGAAGTCATTTTGGACATATAAGCCAAATATAATCAAAACATCCAATATAAACTTAATTGATTAAGTAATTGTATATAACATGTTAATAAGTGAAATAAAAGGGATAATAAACTTTAAAAATTTTCTTAAACAATTAAATAATTAAAATAAGTTTATTATTCATTAAGATAAATAACATATGTGATTAATCAGACTCGAGGTAAGCGACCGATTTACTTAAAACCTCATTTTAAAAAGTTTTAAAGATTTAATTTCTAAATATTTTTTTCTATATTCTTATAAATGTTAAAAGAAAATTATAATTTATGTTTCAATGTACAATAAGGTAATTTTTTACCATATTTTACTTTATTTAAAAAAATAAAAAAATAAGGAATCTTTTTAAGGTTTTATAGGAGGGACGCTTTACTTTAAAAACCTTGTTTTAAAATGTTTTAAATATTTATTTTCTAAGTAGTTTTCTAACATATCCATTTTATTGAAATTATTTATGGGTTTATTTATATGGATATAAAATAATTATAAAGTACATTTTTATCATTTTTTACTTTCTTTCAAATTTTTTCAAAAATAATAATTTTACATATTTTGTACTGAATATTTTGACTAAAACAACAAATATATGTTCTATTTTAACATATATGATGAAAAAAAATTTACAACACCATGACCATTATTTTATTTCTATATTACTTTATAATATTTAATTTTTTTCTTTAAATAAGAACTCTATTTACATTTTTATGGTTATTTTGGTATTGGAAATGGTTTTTTAAATAGGATGAATATTTTAATATCCAGAAATGTTTTCTTATGGGTGAGAAAAATATTTTTTGAGTATAATATTGAAAACTTACAATATTTTATGTGTTATGATTGTGTTATGGTTCTTGAAAATTATTTATGATGATGGGTGGTTCCATTATAAACTAATAATGGGTAGTTATGTTATTAACCAAGGAGAGGTGGTTATGTTATAAACCAATGACAGGTGGTTACATTATAAACCAATAATGGGTGGGTCTATGATATCTCTCTAATGAATTGGGTATAAAGTCGACCATATAGTTATTCTATTTGTAAGTGTGATATGAAAAATTATGTCCTAATTATTTTTATGGGGTTTTATGGTAATCCTATGATTTATAAAAAGTTAATCTATGAAATTATTTTTACAAGTAAGTATTTACTACTTCTTAAGGGAGAAAATTATAACTTTGTGAAAAAAATCGTGAGTTTATAATGATTTTAATGAAACCTTTATGAATTTTATTTGTCCTTTAATTTTTCTTATGAAATATATAATGAAAATATTTGTGCAGAGATGGTTATTTATTAGGTAAGAAAATGTTTATTGTGAGCCCAAAGGTTACTTTGAAAAGGAAATTTTCTATAAGTATTAATGGACTAACAAGTTTCTCTCTTTTTTTTTATGTCCCTTAATAAAATTATTGTGCTTCTACCATGTTTTAAATTGTTTTTCATGGGATTTAAGGATGTTTAAGGGAAAGGATGATGTAAAGTTCAAAGTCATGAACATTTTTCATGTAAAGAAATCATGTATTATTTTAAAAGTTTTTCATTTTGGGGAAAATGGATACCGATCGAAAGTGTCCAATTTGTAAATATATAGTTTTGATATGTATGTGTTATGAACTGATTATCTAAAAATATAAACCCAAAATATCATTAGGAAAATAAATCAAATTCTAGTCTAAAGACACTAGAATATGTAATGTTAAAGTTTGGGTCCTTACAAATTAGTCTAGAATACCTAAAGTAGTTTGAGAAACTCCATGGAATGTTCATGTCAGATATCATCACTATAGTAATTAATTATTCAATTTTTAAGGGTATGAGATACCAAATATATACTTTACAAATATTTTGAGTACATAAGAGTTTAAAATAAAGGTAAAAATTAATATATTTTTTAGTTTTAATTCAAGTGACTAATCCAAGAGTTTTTACATCAAATATTTGAATATAAATTTTTTTATCAATATCAAATTTATTTTTTATAAATAATGTGTCTATTTATCTCAATTATCATATATGATAAGATAATTTTTTAATTAAAATAAGTCTTCATGCATAATATGTGATAATATTTTTAATACACATAGTTTATGATTCATCAAATGTTATAATATTTTTAAAAAATGCATGGATAAAAATTATTTCTCCTGGATAAAAGAGTTTATATAGATTTTTGTTAAAATAAAAGGGAAGGTGTTATCATAATTCATTAATGATATATTTTAAATAATAAAGTCTTCCTTTCAGAATAAAATACTCTAAACACATAAAATATCATATATGTTATGGAAACAATGGTTTATGACATAAATATTTATACTAAAAGGAAATAAGAGTTATTTCCTAAACAAAAAAGAGTATATATATTTTGGAAAGATATTTTAAAGAGAATATAGTGTCTAATAGGCTAGTGGGAGTGTGTTCGGACTAAGAGAAGTTCAAAATTAAAAAAATAAAATATTAATTTAGTCGGAATACAAAGTGAATGTCATGTTATATCCTAAAAGGTTTAGGGTATATTGGTATAATATTAATGTAAATAATTACATTAGTTACCAAAATATTTTATTTAATTTTTTTTGGTAATGATTCCATGATTGATGATAATGGACTTAGAATGAGTTTAAATTAGTCAACATAAATTATTATCATTATCACATTTGATGTTTTAGAGCTAATAAGTTTGAATATGTTCAAGGAATTAAACATTAGGAATATGATTCATAAATTTCACCATTATTAAAACTGTATTTCTTCATAAATTTTTCTCACTAAATAGTTTAGTTAGAGGTTTTTATCAGGTTGTAAAATAGAGATATGGTAAGAATTATAGAGATTAAAATAGTTTAACAAAATCCCTAAAATTTCAGTAAACATAAGGTTGGTCAGGTAGTATGTCATATATGATATGTTAGGTAGGAACTTATGTATGTGTTTTTTAAGAATTATTCAATGAATTTAAGAATATAAATTAATCCTATTATATATAATCAAATCTCTACTTTATCATTATTTCACATTTCCTACATATTTTTTATGAGGTGAAATGATAATTATCCCCTAAATGCATTACTTTGAGTTGTCCCGATTTGATGATTATCATGAAGTATTGTGGATCGTGATGATATATTAATTTTAGCATGAGTAAAATATTTTACATGATACAAAGATTTGTATACGTTATATTAAAAATACTCATGAGATAAAAAGTTGAGACTTATTGTCTATAATAACCCACCAAAGTATATCATAAGGAATTTCATATATTCATTGATATACTTAGGGGTGAATGATTATTATAAATCCATATTACCTTAGGTTAGTGAGATATCTATCATGATAACCGTTAGACATTGATACCTTTATTACACAAGCCTTGAGTCTTATCTAATAAAGGTGTTGTTGAGTATGTTATTGATCATATTATCATTTAGAGATTAAATAATATAGGATTTGTCTACTCGTATAAAGAGTTAAATACATATGATCCCTTGATTGAATTAAATTGAGTAAATTCAGGGTCATGGTTAGTTGAGTGACATATAATGTGCTTAGCTACTTGGATGAATTTCATGTGATGTATTCATTCAAATTGTTATGTCTATTTTATAGAATCGTAAATGTATGAGTTATCCTATACTTGATCTATATATTACATGTAATGTGGTCACTCGATGTTATGGAAAAGTAGATTATATAAGTATAAATATGATGTATATTATATATTGAGGTTTATATGCTCATATGGAGATATGAGTATGTTTGATTGAGATTACACCAGACCCCTTTGTAGCTTGAGTAGCAACACTAATGTTTTACAAGAGGCCACTATTTTATTACATCTATGAAATCCAGATTTTATATTTGTTTTTAATGCTAAAAATACCTAGAGGATCACATTGTTAGGAATTGGAATAAGGATTAAATTTTGAACAAAGATTTTTTCTAGACTTAAGAGTATGGTAAACTATATGCAAAAGGTTATGGATGGATTCATAAAGAGTTGTTTATATTTAAATAAATTCTTTATGTGATTTTAGTGAAAGTGTGAGATTTTTGGATATTCACTCAAACGTGGATATAAAATTATAGAATATCCATTGAATAATATCTTATGATATACATGTGATTCATATCACAAGTTATAATGTCTTAAAATCATTTAAGGCATGATGTTCCTCTATCATAACATAAAATAAGATTAATATATTTATTTCATAGCTAATTCCACATATCCTATGCAGTTTACCATTATTTATGAATCAAAAGGTTTATTAATTTATGGCTACACATAATTATTTTAAATATTCAAATGATTATAATATAACAACATCCTTGTGTTAAGGGTAATGCATGATGACTTCTATACAATGGTAGTTGATCCTTGAATCCCTTCATAGAATGAAGGGAGATTATATAAAGGATACGATCCTTCTATTAGTGTGTGTGTGTGTGTAATGTTGTGAAAATAATTATCCATAACCAAAATTTTATTTATCCAAGTTTACCATCCATATTCACAAATAAAGTTCCAAAAAACCTTTGGTGTTTTAGGTTCTTCTTGTTATAAAAATGGATTCTAGTGGTCAGTGTACAACTTTTGGAGGAAAGATTCCAATGATTATTGCTAGTTTATTCCCATTAAGAAAGAACCATTGAAGAACTATAGAGATAAATCTCACTAATTTTGATTATGACTTATTATATTTATGTTATTAATATTTCATATTGAGTTTGTGATGACAAATCAGACACTTTTATGGGTTTATTCCATTACTAAAATGTGACGATCCATTAAAACCCATCAATCCAAACACATTATGTACCTTATTCTCTTAGGGAATGACTATTTAGGATGTAATATATGATGATTTACCTCCTAAAATAACCTATAAGGAGGTTATTTAGAACCTTATATGCCTTCTTAGTGGTGTAGGGGTGTCTTGGGTTCACTTATATTGGTAGTTTACCTTTTGGTGGCATGGGTGGAGTTATTGGTTATCTCAAATTTTTTCTAGTTCAAGATTTATGTTTTGGTATTATCATCATTCCTCCTCATATTTATTTGGATACATTTAGATATGCATTTATATTTCATTCATGACACTAAAAATTATATACATGGTTAAATTGTAGTAAAAGGTTTAGTGTCATATGGTAACTTCCTACTGGGTATTCAATACTCATACCTCGTATGTGAACCTTAACACACATATATGTTTAATTAATAGGTATATCTAAGGTTATTTTCAAATATTCATGGATGTTAAGTGGGTTGAGTTTTAATGGAGATTAAGGCATTAATTATAGTTCAATTTTCCTTATTCATTCATTTAATTAATTTTATTAATTACCCATTTTTTAGTTCTCCCTTATACCTCATTAGGGGTTATAAGAGTTGTAACATCCAAGGTAAATAAAGAATATGAAATTTTTATATTTATTAATATTTATGAATTAAATATTAATTTTAATTTAAAGGGGATGTTATGTTGGATGGCGTAACCGACATAGAACAATGATTTTCTAAGAAATATCATATTGCACACAAGGCTGAGTCATACTAAAAAATAATAATATAATATTATTATTTTAAATGGTAGTTAACACAAAGACATTATATTAGTAGGAATGAACAGAACTAACTAAAATATGATTATACGTGTTTGTGAATTTTTTTTACATTTATCCAATAAAATTTAGAGGCTTAAAATGAGAATGAATCCAATTTTAAGCATGAAAAATTCTAATATTTTTTAAAAGGTAGTTTTACCACCTTTTGATGGTGAACCATTTTTAAATATATTTTTTTGTCACTTTTATATGTTATATTTGAAAAATAAACTTCTTCTTTAAAATTGGGACATCAAAATTTACTTTGGGTAAATTTTTGGTATTTTTCTGAAAAAGTTCGTTTTTTTAATGAATAGTGGAAAATACTGCATTTTAAGTCAAAAATGACTTTTCATCTAATTTATTTATATGGTTAGATCATATTTTTAATTGGTTTTAAATTTTAATTAGATTATTTTTTTACCATTCAATCCAATTTTGGTCATTTTAAGTAATTTTACTTTGAAATTGGACATAAACACAAGTTAATCTTTATGTAGTTTTTACATCTTAAAAACAAGCTTTTTGGTTTTGACAACGGGAATTATTTTTAAATTAATTTTTGCAACTTATATATTTTGAATTTGGAAAAATTTATTCCATATTTATAATTATGAGTTCCAAATTTTGTAAATAGGTACCTTTTATTTTTAGACATTATAAATAATAACTACAGTAAATATTTTATTTACTTCAGTTAAAGGGTAAATCCAGTAAATAATGGTAACAAATAATGTTATAATATTATTAAATTACCCTAAAACATGTCCTAACCCTATTTTATGAGATATGTCCGGCCATTGGCATCCTTGGGTCGATTTTAGGACCCCATGGAGCCACTTGTGTGTGAAAATGACATTTAATTACTTTTAATTTAAAGTTAAGTAAAATATAAACTAAACATATATCTTTTAGTAAAACAATTTTTATATGGGGTTATATAAGTGATCTCTTAGAATATAAATATTCATTTTAAAGATAAAAATATTTCATACATCATGGTATTTTATTTATAATTTTTTAGACATTGAATAAATAAATTTAATTGTGACACAATGGTGATGCAGTGACTGCTTTATTAATAAAGGATTCAAATAAATGTTATTATAAATGTTAAAATAAATGTAATTTTGTTATTTTGATGTCATCCACAAATATATTGGATGATATTTAGATGTTATATTTATATTAATGAATTTTTTTCGAATTAATCAAGTTTTTATAGATTTTTAAAAAAGTCATGATATGAATAGTGTCAAAATTGACATAATTCAAATTTTAAAATATAAAATATTTTATTAAATATTATAAAATTCAAAAAATATAAGATTCATATAAAACGTTATCAAAAGTATAAAATTTTATTATTTACTCTTTAATTGGATATTTGTCAAGTTTTGGTAATAATTTTTATTCTTAGTGTTTTAAATGCTTGATAAAATGGTAAGATTAAAAAAGGGTTAAATAAAAATGATAAGGATTAAAAAATATCCAAAACATGTCTAGTTATTATTGGATGATTTTATTTCTACTTATATTTATTTTATCTTTGAACTAAATGGATTTGGACTCATTTATAATAGAAATAGAATTTATAATAAAATAATATTTTAAGATAGTTCTTAAGTGCCCCTCCTCCCTCTTATAAAAGATCATCACCTATAACCCTTACTCAAACCTCTCAATCACCCTTGGATCATCCAAAATCTACCCAAATAAGCTCCCAACATCCATATATTCCTCCTAGAATCCTTCCCCTAGGAAGAAGGAAATTCAAGAGATCCCTTTGTCTCAAATCAAAAGAAGTTACCTGATTTGAGGAAGAACAAGGAACATACGAGACAAGTCAGCCCAAAGGTAAGGGACTTCATCTCAATATCCTTTCATTAAGGCATATTCTTATAATATACACCTCATTATTTTATACTATTTATAATAAACCCCTTTGAATTTTAATTTCATTCAAATGGAATATTTTATCTACGAAGCGTTTTACAAAATGACAAAAGGAATGTTTTTAACGTTTACGGTGACAATGACCTCTTTGCCGATTTAATCATTATTTGGAATCCTCTATAAGAATTAATGTTTTTTAAAAGGAAAAAAGAAATAACTTATTCCCTTTTTGGTTGTTTTGGTATTGAAAATAGTTTTTGAAACGGATCGAGTATTTTAATATCTTGAAATTATTTCTTATGACTGAAAATTAAATTTTATTAGTGAAATGTTGATATTTGCAATATTTTATGTGTTATGATTATATAACGGAAATTTTACAGGTGGTTATGTGATAAACAAAATGATGGGTGGTTCCTTGATAAACCAAGTACTGGTGGTTATGTTGTAACCTCTAATGAATTAGTTATAGAATTCGGCCATATGGCTATTACATTTAGTGATATGTGTGGAAGTCGACCATATGGTTATTCTATTAAAGTATGTTTATGTCCCAAGTTACCTTTATATGCTATACGTTGCTTTATATAGGTTTTATGGTAATATTTTGGTTACAAAAAAAAGGTAAGCAATGATCTTATATTCAATGAAGTGTTTTTGCTACTTATTTAAGGTGAAAAGTATTACTTTATGATAAAGTATTCATTGTTTACATATTGTTTTAAAAACTAACAGTTTTCCTAATTTATGTGTCCCTTACTGAACTTTTTATGTTCATCCCAAGTTTTTGAAATATTTTTACAAGACTTAAAGTTTAATAGGGTCAAGGATGGGATCAAGGAAAAGTTATGCTTTTAAAAAGATGGAACTAAACATGTTTCATTATTTTTAAGAGTTTTTATTTTATGAAAAAAAATTGATACTGAGTAGAAGTTTCTATATGTAATATTCAAGTTGTTATGTATAAGTTATGACCTAATTCCCTAAATCTCTAAACCTGAAAATATCCTCAATGTGAATTATTAACTTAATTCAAGATTATGTAATGTTAAAGTCCAGTTCCTTATTGTTGGTATCAGAGGTCAGTTTAGATAACTTTTTGAGTTAGAATTTTATTAATAGAATATCCATAAATGATTTTCAAATTATGGTCAAATTGAAATGATATAGAATTTGAATATTACCATGTTGATTCATCTAAGATATGTTTTTTAGAATGTTTTTCTATAGAGGAAACATGGCAGTAGTGATGGGAATGCATATAGAGGATAATAACCTTCCAAATCAGCATCCCGAGATGGTTGGAATCAGAACTAAATAGTTTGTTGCAGTAATGGCGCATTTGACTTAGGATATAAATGGTGGTGCTATCCATGCATGATATCAACCAGATAAACCCCAGAGGAACATGTCTATAATGGAGCATTTCATGAGGTGACATCCCCCATCATTCAAAGGATCATCTGACCTTGTTCAAGCTGAAGGGTGGATCAAAGCACTTGAAAATATTTTCAATGTCATGGGTTGTATAGATAATCAAAATTTTAGTCTTTCTGTTTATTGTTTTGAAGGAGAAGTAGATCAGTGGAGGTCAATGGAAAAAAAATATCAGGAAATGTGAGGAGATTTATGCTCTTGGTTGGGATGAATTCAAAGGTATGTTTCTTGAGAAATATTTTCCTAAGGCAGTTTGACTTAGTATGGAAAAATAATTCTTATAATTGAGTCACGAGGATGCCTCAGTGGATTCTTACAAATAAAATTTCACTCAACTGGAAAGGTATGCTCCAAATTTCATCTAAGATATTTATAGTAAGATAAATCAGTTTTACTCAGGATTGAAGCCATGATATCAAAATACATTAGCCTCTCGTGAATCAAAATCTATGATAAAATTTTAAGATGTGATGAGAAAGTATAAATGGAGTTTTCTAATGATCAGGTATTCATCAAAGAAGTCTGGAGGTAATAAAATTAAATTTCCATCTTGTGATAATTGTGGTAAAAAGCATCCTGGAGAACGTCTCTCCAAATATGGAAAGTGCTTCCGGTGTGGTAAGACTAGTCATATTGCTTGTAACAGTAAGGAAGATGGTCGAGAAGGAAATTAAAATCCAGCGGTAAGATGTTTTAGTTGCAATAAGTTTGTGAATTATGCCAAAGTGTGTCCAAAGTTGAGTACCCATGGTGGAAACCAGACAGATCAAAAGCATAAGGGTGTGGAGAAATATTTTTCTAATACTACGGTTGATGTGGGACCATAAAATGAAGTGGTATCAGGTACTTTTTTTTTGTTTTGTCAGATTATGAAAATGTGTTTTTTTATTTAGGATCTACACATTCTTTCATTTCTGAGAAATTTTCTAGTAAATTTGGAATTCTAAATCAAGATATGAATCTTGAACTTGTGGTAAAAATGCCTATAGGATATGTTGAGACAAAAGAAATTATAAGAACCTTCATATCCTTGTGTGCGAAAAGAATATACCTGAAAATATTATTGTTTTGCCTCTAGTAGAGTTTGATGTTATTTTGGGTATGGATTGGATTTCTGTTTATCATGCAAAGATTGACTACAAAGTTAAAGAGGTTTCTTTTCAGAAATAATTTCAGTTTGTGTAAAATAATGAACCCTTACTTTTGATAACATATCACGAAGATGAGAAACTAGTAAAAGATGGAAATGAATGTTACCCTACACATATTGTTGAGAACAAAGGAAATGTCCATATTAATGATTTGCTAGTAGTAAATGGGTATCTTTATGTTTTTCTTGATGATTTACCTGGTATTATACCTGATCGAGAATTTGAATTTACTGTTGACTTATTTCCGGATGCTAATACAATTTCAAAACCCCCTTATAGAATGAATCAAATTGAACTTTTAGAGTTAAATAAGCAATTGTAGGAGTTATTAGATAAAGGTTTCATTCAAACTAGAACATCACCATGGGGTGCTCTAGTCTTGTTTGTTAAAAAGAAATATGGTTAAACGAGACTTTTCATTGATTATAGATCCTTGAATAATATCACTATTAAGAACAAGTATAATTATCCTCATATCGATGATTTGTTTGATCAGCTCCAGGGAGCTCAGTATTTTTTTAATATTAACTTTAGGTCGGGGTACCATTAGTTGAAAGTAAAGTAAGTAGATATTATGAAGACCGCGTTTCATTCTAGATATGGCCATTATGAATTTGTAGTTATGCCTTTTGGGTTAACCAATGCACCTGCTGTATTCATGGATCTTATGAATAGAATTTTCCATGATTTCTTAGATAAATTTTTGGTTGTGTTTATTTATGACATTTTTGTATATTCCAAAAGTAAAGAGGAACATGAAAGTCATTTAAGGGTTGTCTTGTAAATCTTAAAAGAAAAGAAATTGTATGGTAAATTCAGCAAGTGTGAGTTTTTGTTACAAAAAGTTTTAATCCTTGGTCATATTGTTTCTAAAGAAGGCATAATTGTTGACCCTTATAAAACAAAAGTTATTGAAGAGTGTCCAATACCTACCAATATCATAAATATCCATAGTTTTCTTGGTTTGGCAGGATATTACCAAAAGTTTGTTGAAAATTTTTCACGGTTATCTGGCCCACTGACTAAGTTAACTCGAAAAGGTATTAAATTTATCTGGACAAAAAAATGTGATGATTTTTTTCAGGAATTGAAAAGAAGATTAGTGAATGCTCCAGTTTTGGCCTTGTCTTCCAGAAATAGTGAATTTTTTATCTATAGTGATTTTTTGTTTAAAGGACTTGGTTGTGTCCTAATGCAGAATGATCAGGTCATTTCTTATGTTTCACATCATTTGAAAACTCATGAGTTAAATTACCCTACACATGATTTGGAACTAGATGCTATTTTTTTACTTTAAAAATTTGGTGGTATCATTTGTATGGAGTAAAATGTGAAATATATATTAACCGAGAAATTGTAAAGTATATATTCACTTAAGAAGAATTAAACATAAGATAGAGGAGATGGATGGAATTAATCAAGGATTATGAATGCATGATTCATTACCATCCAGGAAAAGAAAATAAAGTGGTCGATGCTTTGAGTTGAAAAATTAATACTGCATTAACCATGATACATTTGGAATGTGATCCTTTGGTTTTTGATTTGATGAATTTTGAATTAGAAGTTGTTGGTGTGGGAGATTCCTTTGTTTTGTTTCGGATGGTAGTGAAATCATCTCTAGTAGACAGAATAAAGCAAGCGCAAAAGGAAGAAAATGAGTTACAGAAAAATGTAGAATTGGTTTGGAAGGGTAAGTTACCTAAATTTAATGTTGATAAAGATTTTGTTTTGTTGTTTGGAAAGAGTTTGTGTTTGCCTTTTGATTCGTAGTTGAATAAATAGTTGTTATGTGAAACTCATAGTTCTCTATTTTCAGTTCATACTGGCAGTACTGAGATGTACAAAGATCTTCGAGAGTATTACTGGTGGGATGGAATGAAAAGAGATATTACTGACTGTACTCTAAAGTGTTTGACTTTTCAACAGGATAAAGAAAAACGAAAGTTACTGAAAGGTATGCTTCAGCCTTTACTGGTGCCATAGTGGAAATGGGAATATATATCCATGGACTTCATTATGGGATTACCAAAGAGATCTTTAGGTAATAATGAAATTTGGGTTATTTTTGATTGATCGACTAAATCTTCTCATTTCCTTCCTATTCGAGATACTTTGTCTCTATATCAACTTTCTCGATTGTATATTAAATATATAGTAAGGTTACATGGAGTTCCCCTCTCTATTGTATCTGATCATGATCCCAAGTTCACTTCTATCTTTTGGAAAGGCCTTCAGAAGTCATTGGGTACTGAATTAAATTTCAGTACAAATTTTCATCCTCAATCAGATGGGCAGTCAGAATGAAAAATTTAGACATTAGAAGATGTTATATGTTCTTCTTTAATGGATTACCAGGGAAGTTGGGACCAACATATTTATTTGGTTGAGTTTTCATATAATAACATTTTTCTTTCCAGTATATAGATGGCTTCATTTGAGGCATTATATGGAAGGTGGTGTCGAACTCTAGCTTTTTGGGATGATGTAGGTGAAAGGAAGTTGATGGGGCCAGAATTGGTATAAGAGATGGTAGAAAAATTTCAGTTGATTCAGAAGCACATGAGAGAAGATCAGAGCAGGTAGAAAAGTTATATAGATAACCGGAGGAAGGATCTTTCTTTAAAGGTAGGTGATCATATCTTTCTGAAAGTTTCTCCATGGAAAAGTGTGATGCGTTTTGATAAGAAGGGAAAGCTGAGTCCAAGGTTTATTGGACCCAATGAAATCCTGGAGAAAGTTAGATCAGTATCCTATAGAGTGTCTTTACCCCCAATTTTATCCTAGGTACACAATTTTTTTCATGTTTCAATATTGATAAAGTATATGTTGGATTCATCTCATGTTTTGAGTCCAGAGTTAGCTCAGTTGGAAGAGAATCTTTCTTATGAGGAATAACCGGTCCAGATTTTTGACTGAAGAGAGAAAGTGTTGTGGAATAAGGTAATTCATCAGGTAAAGGTTTTGTGGAAAATCCATATGGTTTAAGAGGCAACATGGGAATCTAAAAATTCTATGAGGGATAAATACCCCCACTTATATGATAAGTAAATATAATTGTAGGGATGCAGTTCCCAAAAGGGGTGAAGCATGTAGCATCCCAGGTAAATAAAGAATATAAAATTTTCATATTTATTAATATTTTTGAATTAAATATTAATTTTACTTTAAAGTGGATGCTATTTTTGATGGTATACCTGACATGAAATAATGAGTTTATCTGAAATCTCATATTGCACACAAGTTTGAGTCATATGAAAAAATAATAATATAATATTATTATTTTAAATGGTAGTTAACGTAGAGTCGTTATATTGGAAAGAATAAACATAACTAACTAAAATATGATTATACATTTTTTTTTAAATGTTTTTACATTTATCCAACAAATTTTAGAGGCTTAAAATGAGAATGAATCCAATTTTAATCATGAAAAACTCTAATATTTTTTTAAAAGTAGTTTTACCACCTTTTGATGGAGAACCCTTTTTAAATATAGTTTTTTTCAATTTTATATGTTCTATTTGAAAAAATAAAATTATTATTTAGAATAGGAACATGATAATTTACTTTTGGTAAATTTTTGGTATTTTTCAGATAAAGTTCATTTTTTAATGAATAGTGAAAAATACAACACTTTAAGTCAAAACTGTCTTTTCATCTAATTTATTTATATGGTTAGATTATCTTTTTAATTGGTTTTAAACTGTAATTATATTATGTTTTTACCATTGAATCTAATTTTGGTCATTGGAAGTAATTTCACTTTGAAATTGGACATAAACACATGTCAATCTTTTGGTAGTGTTTACTTCTGAAAAACACGCTTTTTGGTTTTGACAATGGGAATTAATTTTAAATTAATTTCTGCAGCTTCTGTGTTTTGAATTTGGAAAAATGGATTCCATATTTGGAATCATGAGTTCTAAATTGTGTAAATAGTTACCTTTTATTTTTAAACCTTATGAATAGTAACTTTAATAAATATTTTATTTACCACGGTTAAAGGGTAAATCATGTAAATAAGTGTAGAAAAAAATATTATAATAATATTAAATTACCATAACACATGTACTATCCCTATTGGATGAGATATGTCCGACCATGGTCATCCTTGGGTCAATTTTAGGACCCCATGGAGCCACTTGTGTGTGAAAATTACATTTAATTACTTTTAATTTAAAGTTAAGGAAAATATAACCTAAACATATATCTTTTAGTAAAAAAAATTATATGGAGTTATATAAGTTATCTCTTAAACATAAATATTTATTTAAAATATAAAAATATTTCCTATATCATGGTATTTTATTTATAATTTTTAGACATTAAATAAATAAATTTAATTATGACACAATGGTGATGCAGTGATTGCTTCATTAATAAAGGATTCAAATAAATGATATTATAAATGTTAAAATAAATGTAATTTTGTTATTTTTATATCATCCACAAATTTTTTAGATTATAGTAACATGTTATATTTGTATTAAGGAATTTTTTTTCTAAGTAATCAAGTTATGGATTTTTTAAAAAGTCATGATATGAATAGTTTCAAAATTGACATAATTAATATTTTAAAATATAAAATATTTTATTAAATATTATAAAATTAAAAAAATCTAAGATTCATCCAAAAATTTATCATAAGTGTAAAATTTTATTATTGACTCTTTAATTGGATATTTTTCATGTTTTGGTAACTATTTTGATTCTCAAAGTTTTAAATGCTTGATAAAACGGTAAGAGTAAAAAAGGGTTAAATAAAAAAGATAATGATTAAAAAATATCTAAAACCTGTCTAATTATTATTGGATTATTTTATTTCGACTTATATTCATCTTATCTTAGAACTAAATGAATTTTAACTCATTTATAATCTAAATAGAATTTATAATAAAATAATATTTCAATATATTCCTTAAGTGCCCCTCCTCTCTCTTATAAAAGGCCACCACCTATCACTCTTACTCACACCTCTTAATCACCCTTGGATCATCCAAACTCTACCCAAATAATCTCCCAACATCCCTCTCTTCCTCCTAGAATCCTTCCTCTAGGAAGAAGTAAATTCAAGAGAGCCCTTTGGCTCAAATCAAAAGAAGTTACCTGATTTGAGGAAGAACAAGGAACATACGAGACAAGTCGGACCTGAGGTAAGGGACTTCATCTCAATATCCTTTAATTGAGGCATATTATGATAATATAAACCTAATTATTTTATATTATTTATAATAAACCCCTTTTAATTTTAATTTCATTCAAATGGAATCATTTATCTACGAAGCGTTTTACAAAATGACAAAAGGAATGTTTTTAACGTTTGTGGTGACAATGACCTCTTTGCCGATGTAATCATTATTTGGATTCCTATATAAGCCTTAATGTTTTTTAAAAGTAAAAAAGAAATAACTTATTATTTTTTTGGTTGTTTTGGTATTGAAAATGGTTTTTGAAATGGATTGAGTATTTTAATATCTTGAAATTATTTCTTGTGATTGAAAATTAAATTTTATTATTGAAATGTTGATGTTTGTAATATTTTATGTGTTATGATTATATAATGGTGCTTGGAAATTTTATAGGTGGTTATGTGATAAACAAAATTATGGGTGGTTCCTTGATAAACCAAGGATAGGTGGTTACGTTATAACCTCTAATGCATTGGTTATGGAAGTCAGCCATATGGTTATTCCATTTAGTGATATGTGTGGAAGTCGACCATATGGTTATTCCATTTAAGTATGTTTATGTACCAAGTTACCTTCATATTATATATGTTGCTTTATATGGGTTTTATGGTAATCTTTTGGTTACAAAAAAAGGTAAGCAATGAGCTTATATTCAGTGAAGTGTTTTTGCTACTTATTTAAGGTGAAAAGTATTACTTTATGATACGGTATTCAAGGTTTTCATGTTGTTTTGAAAACTAAGAGTTTTCCTTCTTTATGTATCCCTTAATGATATTTTTATGCTCATCCCAAGTTTTTGAAATGTTTTTCATAGGACTTAAATTGAAATAGGGTTTTGGATGGGATCAAAGAAAATTCATGCTGTTTAAAACATGGAACTAAGCATGTTTCATTGTTTTTAAGTTTTTTTATTTTATGAAAAAAAATATAATGATTAGAACTATCTACATGTAATATTCAAGTTGTTATGTATAAGTTATGACCTAATTATCTAAAGCTTTAAATCTGAAAATACCCTCAATGTGAATTATTAACTTAATTCAAGATTATGTAATGTTTAAGGTCGGATCCTTATACGACCCATATTTGGATTTTATTTTTGGATCTTATGTCATATTGTATGACATGTATTCATTCATAGAGAGGCCAATTATTTTTTGGGTTGTTATAAAAACTCATTTATGTTAGTATTTTTATTTATTTATTTATTTATATGTTATTTTTTTTATTTTTTTTATTCGTTAGATGAGGGTAAATTGACCCCCATTGTTATAATGTATACACACAATTCCATTCATAGACCTTTTTTTATTGGGGGACACATATGAGGCCTTATGGTGGACCTTATTAGGGAATTATATATCCACCCCTAGATAGGTCGTTAAAAAATGATTTAAAATCATGATTTGAGTTTTCTTGTTTAGTGGTTGAAATAAGAATTGTTTGAGACTACAAAGGTAAACTATAAAAATGGTTAATCAATATATTTATAGAGAGACTAAAGCTACCAAGGTGGTTCAATAAATTGAGAAATGTTTGAGGTATTTTCCCCTCTATTTAATTTATATTTATTTAATATTATTTTATCTCTTGAATAGTTGTATGGTAAAGAGTATCATGGGATTCATATATCATGTATGGTCATATAGGGACATTAACAGACATTACCTTTTGTGTGATTTATATTATTCTAGTGAAAAATTGATTTTAAAATAAGTTGAGAAAGTGGAAAATGTTCATATTAATTAAAAGTCACTATTAAATCATTAACTTTTTTAAAAAGTAGTTATTATTGTGTACTTGATTTATAATATTATGTAAAAATTTTAAATTGATGTGTTTATTAGTTTTGATCAAAAAAATTAAAGAGGTGATTGATTAGATTATTGATCAATAATAATGTCATTATGATGTTGAAATGAATTCATGTGATGAGTTTTTATGCTAGTATTCAATTATATGTTTAGTAAATAAATTAAATGGAATTCATTTTTAATTTCTATAATGATATATGAAAAAATTATAAATAAATAAAATTAGGTAAAAGATGGCATTTTATGAGGCCCTTTTATGAGACAAAACTCTATTTTTGTATTTTTCAAATACGAACCACTTTGGGAACCTTATAGTATCATGGTATAGGCTTAAAAACATCAAATAGTACTAATACCAATCACCAAAACTCTAAAAATGTTTCATATCACCTAGGGGAGATAACACTATCATTGAGGGACCACTGTGTTGAAGGATCACATCAATGAAAAAGGGGGAAATCACAAAGAGAAACTAAATAATATAAATTACTACACATTCCATCACTAATAAACAAATTATATTCCATATACACACTCACTTAAGGTCACACAATGCCATACATAACACATATGACCACCGTTGAAACCAAATGATAGGGTAACACCACTGAAGGGTTAGAAGATCTCCAAGGAATATAGAAAGAACCATTGAAGTCATACGTCTAGATTTATATGATAGTGATCTAATAAAATCAAGAAAAAATTCTCATAGAGAGTCATGCAATGAGGAAAAATGAAAAAAAAAAGAAGTTTATATAAACTATGGGGTTAGAAAAGGAACCAAAACAAAGAGGGAGAAATCCCGAAAACACCAGAAAAGAATATATATGGACAAAACTCATGGACTAAACAAAAAAATTAAGGAATTATTATCGATTCTTAAACTAAGTGCAAGGATAATGAGGAAGGAATAATAGGAATGGGTTTTACATGGTCTGAAAATGGGGAAGAAACACCGATCAGCTAAAGTGAGAGGAAGTCTGGGAAAAAAGGATGATTGTAACAAAAACTTGGATTGAAGAGGAAATGAGATCACCTAGGGAAGAATAATCCTTGGATAGGATCTCCAAAATATGATATGTCTCCCAACATAGGAGTGTTGTAGAAAAATTGGGATTAATAATGTTGAATGATTCCTTAAATAACAATAAAACGGAGAAAAAAAGAATTAGATTAAGATCTAAGACTTGAGGATTTATGTGGTCCATGAATAATCCTTCTGTTTATGTAGAGGTAGTATAATTTCACTAATTTAGAAGAATAATTACACGGATATTTCATATATTATCACACACAAAGAAACCATAGCTCAAATAATTTCATAAATTAGGCATTGAAAATGTTCTATCGACCACATAATAAGTCCAATGTGTTATAGTGATCATTGGATAAAAGTCCATGGTGCTACAGTATGGTTATGTCTAAATTAAAAGATTCTACAGTAACTATATCAAAGTCCACACCACTATAGTAACATATTAGTTTCATTGGTTAACTCTTCTATAGTTTAGTCAGATTTACTACAGTGACTAAAATTTGGGTCGGGGGCCTTCAACCCCCAGACCCATAAACAAGAGTGTGCTACCCCCTGAAACCCCCATATTCCTCACCATGGAGGTAAAACCATGTAAGTTTCAACCTAGTGTGTAGTATGGTGTGCTAGTAAATATCCCAACTTTATCCAAGGATTTGGATTCACTATTCTAATAATGAGTCTACTCTACATGGAAACCCTTATTGAGGTATTTCTAGGGAGGGTAGGGTTTGTAATTTTATGAGAATTTTGGTAAATTAATTTCCATAATGTGTTTAAAAGTATATATTAATGGAAAATTATAAGTAATATGAATATGGGGTCATTTATTAAAATGAAAAATTAAGGTAATATTTTGGTCGAGAAAATATTTTTTTGGATGTTGAAATCTGAGGTTTATTTTATAGATGATTGTAAATTTTTTAAATTGTCTAAAGGTATAGTGGGTGAAGATTTGGTTTAATTATTACTAGGTTAAAATATATATCATTTATTTATTATTTTATTATGTGATGAGTGTTTATATGATATGAATTGTTAATTTCATGGTTTATATACAATATTATAATGATATTATAATAGGGCATGTTCAAAATCAATTATAAGTTTATTATTAAAATTTAGTTATAAATTTTAAAGGATGATTTATATTGTGTTAATTGGTTGGAACCTAGGGGTACATTTTATTATGTTAGGTATATTGAGAAAAATATTTTTGATATATTGGATGTGAATTTTTGATAAGGGGTAATGAGTTAAATTGATTGATGAAAATGACAATGGTGTTTGAAATGGTAGTGTTAAGTAAAAAATTGATGAACATGCCTTTTAGTGCTTGTTTACATTCATTTAATAAGGATGGGGAACATTTAATTGGACTAGTGATAGCTCTAGTGAAAATTTTGAATGGTGCATAAATTTTAAGTTGTTATATTAAGGGAGATTTATATAATAAATGATTAAGATTGTTTTGAATTTTATTTCATGAGATGAAAATATTGGGTAAACATCATGGTTTGGGTAGTGGTTATTAAATGGAAGGTGATCCATGGATCAAGGGATGAGTCAATTTGTTTTCTTTGTGAATCAAGGTGATTCATTTAATAATTTTTTAAACAATTTTTAATGGTTTTTCATCCGAAACAATGTCATTAAAAATTGGAAATCAAGTTATGTTGGAGGAATATATCAGATGATGTTTCTTCTAAGGAAACATGGAAGACTTGAAATAAATATAAATCCTTTAATGGGTATGGTTATTTTTTGAATTAATCCCATTTGATAAAAAATCCTTCGTGTTTAGTTGAATTCAATATTTTTTATAACAAAATTTCCTACAAGAACAAAGAAAAGAAACTCTATAGAAGACCAGGAGGTGTGGTATATTAAACTGAGTTATAAGAAAAATTATGTATGAGTAAATTTTATCAAGTTTGGATAAAACAAAACAATTGATAATATTGATGTGGAATGGTATATAAAGGGTATAATGAAAATTTACTATGGAATGACTTCTATAGGGTTTATGTTAATAGTATTATATGAAGTATTTCACATGGTGTATGTTGGGAGTTCTTGAAACTCTTGTGGGATAGTTTATGGTATGGATATTATTATTAATGCTATGTTCAGTGTTAGAACTAATTAATGGTGAGTCATTGAGGATTTATAAATATGTAATATGGATGATATTTATGGGAATCATGGAATGGTGTTAGTTATATGGTGGATGATTTTTCATGAACTCTGTTGTGTGAAACCATCCTTTTAGGTTTTTCTAGGAGGTCTAAAAATCTACTGGATTTATACAACATGTCATGGAATGGTATTAATTATGTAGTGGATGAATTTTTAAGAATTTTTTTTCATTTACCCATATTTTTAGGATGTTTCAAAAGGTATTCCAATTATCTGAAGGTTTGTAAAATGATTTATGAATTTTATAGATGGTCTTACACTTTTATGTGGTGGAGTTAAGAAAAATTATTCAATAAGTTATTTTTGTTGTAATGAGATAGATCTTCTAATAAGATCCAATATTTTATGAATCCTATTTAGTAAACTAAAGGAATTCATTTGATGGTGTGGATTTCATAAAAGTGTATTAAATGATTTTTTTTAATGAGATAATTTTTTAGAAAGAATTGATACAATTCAGTAATGTTTCTCATAGACTAGTGTAGGTATTGTGAAACATCATTGGTAGTTAACTTTTTATGGAAAAAATTATGTTGATGTGACATTTATTTTTTGAGTAAGACTCAATATTTTAATTCAATAATGTGTGGTAGGATGACGGGACAAACCTATGAGGCTTGACATGGAATTAAGTTATTTGGTTTGTTATAGTTTATTGAGTTTTAAACATATATAGAAATACCATGATGATGTGGATCATCACAAGGGTTTTATATTGACAGTGGTATATAGACCATCGATAATTCTAGGAATCAAATGCAACATCCCAGAAATTATTGGCTTGTTACATTTCATCTTTTGGGTGTTAGGGTTTTAGAAAAATATTGGAGGAAGATAGGTGTTGCTAAATATGATATTTTAGCTAGAATAGGTGTGTATTAATATGATTATGGGTGTTCTGGAATATATTATTGGCTGGAATAGAGGTCGGATATGTGGTCTGGTGTGTCATGTTATGAAGGGTTGAGCCATGGCATTATTATTGTGGTGCAGCGTGAGGTGTAGGCTATAAGAGTTTAGTAATTCACTATATTAGGGATGAATTTTGATTATGGCATGATGGATTTTGGTAGTATATTGGTGTATTAGAGGTATTTTTTCACAAAGTATAAAATATTATGTATTGTAATAATGATACATAAGGATTTTGAGGTTTTGGGTTACCTTTATATATGAGTTCCTCTTAATGTGGGGGATTTAGTGGTGGCGTGGAAGGGGATTGGGGAGTTTTTTCAATTTTCCATGAGTTTCCATCACTATGTGGTCACAACTATCACAATGTAAATCCCTAAGTGATTAATTTCATGTTTATTTCTTTTTGGGTACCATTGTGTTGTGGTTATTTTGTTCTGTCATGGATTGATTTGGGGTCCTTGTCATGATTTGTGGGAATTTAAATGTTTCATCATGGTGATAGTAATAATGACATAACCTACCTCAATTATATCTAATTAAGAGGGTTGAAAGAGTTTTAAAAGGGTAGAAATAAGGGATATCGTAATGTGATTTTTTGAGAAGTTATCAACTTATCCTCATCATGGTATAACCATGACCTTTCATGTTGTGACTCCTTAAGATTCTAGTTTTAATATAAATTCAAAATACCATTAATATTATTCTATAATCCTTCATTTTTTCCAAAACACATATTATAAAAACAGAATATTTTGAGCTATTTGAGTCTTATTTGGAGAATTTTGATTCTTGGATTTATGAGATCAGGAATATTTTATTTGAGTCTAGTTTCTCTTCTATTATATGGTGTTATATCCTGATACTTATTATCAGAGAGGATGTAATAGTGGATAAACTTTGGTTTTATTGGACTTGGGTCATAGATTTGATAGATGATGATTTGATCTATGTTTTTGGGGTTTTCCTTTCATGATATGGGTATTGAGGTCATCTACCTTCCTTGTTCTTGAATAAAGATTGTTGAATATTTGGTTGAGGTGGGGGATTCTATAATTCTCTTTTAATTATGTTAAATTGTGGAATTATCATTCTTCTATTTCTCATTGGTTGAATGGTATAGATTAACATAAGAAATATTATAACCAGAATAATGAAATTGAAGGGAATGAATGTGTGGATTTATTGATCATTATTTTATTGCATGTTAATGATATTTTTTTATGATTCTTGACAGATGTTACTACTGTGTAAACTATTTTATATTGATGAAGTGAATGTTAAACTTTCATAAAAGTTAATCAATCAAATATGGTAATGATTTAGTTTTTTTAAACCTGAATATTATATGATTATTCTCTTGTAAGTGATGTCGAATTAATATTAAGGCATGTTTAAAAAGGGGAATTATTGAAGTGTTTTACTGTTAAAAATGGGTTTTTTTCTATTGGTATGTTTTCTTGATTTTTTTTATTAATTTATTCTTGGTAGTGTTTTATGGTTGTAATTTATGTGTGTATGTGGTGAGTCTATGGTGGTGGATATTTAAGGGATGTTGCATCATTGTGGTGGATGGATTTATTGGATAAATCTGGAATGAGGTGAATGGGTGTTGTGGTTGTCAGTTTGTGATTTTGTGGTGGAAATTGGATTTGTCTTACATGGTGATTATTATGGTGATTGGTTGGTTATTTTGGTGCTATGTTATAAATTCCTGGTAGTATGTAATATGGTTGGTAAAAGTAAAAATGATAAAGGTTAATGAGTTTGAATTTAATAAACAGTGGGTTATTTATGAACTATTAATGATTGAGATGAAAGTTTAATGATTGAGAATGAATTAAGGTGATGGATAATGATTAGTTTTACATTAAATATAGATAAATTAATGGAATAATGAATACACTATGGTTGGTAAAATGATAAATCTGGAAATGGAAAATGATATGTTAAATGGAAAAATTGTGAATATTGTTATAATTGATTTGTGTATAAGGTGGGGATGGTTGTGCTGTAGATATTGTAGTATTTGATAGTGAATGGTGGTGACAATGAGGTGATTTTTATAGGCACTATAAGTAATATATTGGTATGTACCCTTAAGTTGGTCTTGTGGATACAATATATATGTTTTATTTTATTATGATTTCTTACACACCTCACTAGAGTTGGATAACCTTACTAATGCCCAAATGTTTTGGGTTCCATGAATTTTTCCAATATCTAGGTTGGTGAAAGAACAAATAACTGACTACTCACTTTTCCCTCTTCTTCCTTCCAATTAAAGTATGAGTTGTGATGGATCATAGTAGGTATATTCATACATTCTATTATGGACTAAGGTTTTAAGTATGAAATATATTGGTTGAATTAGTTATGTAATTGTGATGATGATATATGGTGGTTTTCATGTATGGTTGGAGGAGGGCACAAAGTTTGTGTTCTTCCTGTTCATAATACCCTACTCTAATGGGAATTTGATATGTGGTTTGAATATATATATTCATTACATGGATGTGGATATGTTCTTGTGGTCATAGAATGTGGTTGTGATATGAGATATTATGTGTGATGGGATTATTATGGAAGAGATGGGAGCACCGAGCCATTTATATTTGGGGAGTGTGAGCATTAAACCAATGTGTAAGTGATTTCAAGGTACATTATTTCTATATTATTTCAATAATTATTCATTATAATTAGATTGAATATTGAGTGAGTAATTATTACTGATATTTTATGAGTAGCCACCTAGATTAAGTTCATATTGGTTCTTTTATTTATTCACCAAGGAATTAGTATGCTTCTTTTACATTTTCACGAGAGGTCTTAAGATGTATCCTAGTGATCCATTATATATATATATATATATATATATATATATATATAACTATTTTTCAGGTTTCTAGGATGGGTTCAATGACCGAGAAGGGCATTACTAGCTCAAGGTTTGGATCTATCATTGGAGTCACTTCCATAGGATTTTATTTTTAATATTCCATTTTTAAAGATTTAATTCTATATTAAATTAGATTTATTATGGAATATTGGATTTAATTATATATCATAAAGTTTATTGATGGATTTTATTATATTTTCTTGGGATTATGAGGGTAATGGATCCCATTTGTGTGATTTTTACCTTTGGTGCTATTCTCTAACCCATGGCCTATTGGAGGTGGGATTGTAGGGTTACACTCATCTTCACTACCAGCCTAGGAAGGGTTCCAAATGAGGAAAGATAATGAAAAAGTTTTATCAAATATATGGATGAGTGTTAGGATGAGGACTTAAGTTTTAAATTTGTGAGGATTATATGGGTTTGGTTTGGAAACAATGTTATTCAAATCTATTGTGCGATATAGCAAGGGATATTGGTTCGGAAATAGGCAATGAGGTCCCCCTATGATTCAATGTAAAGACCTTAATATTTTTGAACACCCTAATGGATGCAATGATTATTATGGGGTAGATACCTAAGAGAGGTACATGAATTTTGTTTTTTTTTATTTTGGTTGAATTTGAGTGATTTTGGTAAGTTAAAATGAATATAATTAAATAAACCATTATAAATTCCTTGTTTATGGGATTATAAGTCTTCTATTTTTTACTTCCATAGATGGATCTTGATCATCATTTACATGTGGTTCAAATTGGTGAGGTATAATATGATGGTCTAGTTTACCATATGAGGGTTGACCCAACTAAGGAGGATGAGTCTTGGAGGAGGAGGATTCATGTGTTTTAGTGTCAAGTTTTAGAAAAATATGAGGGGTGTGTCTCTAATTTTGAGACAAAGTACTAGTTGGAGGAATTAGATATTTGTTTCTACTTTATCCATTCTATGATCAAACACTATATCTCATTCATATTTAGTAATATTAGAGGGGTTATATGCATTTTGTGGATTCTGTTTCTCAAATTTAATAAGGAGTCAAAGATTTCATGTGATGATTTCTAGAAGAATTTTCATATATAATTCTTCTCATCATTGATTGATTTAAAATAGATATATGAGTTTATATCCCTCCAGTAAAAGATCTGGAGTGTGGGGGAGATCAGGATTTGAGCTAAGGACCTTATCAACTTTTACCCTGATCATTTTCTAGATGGAGAGGCCAAATAATGGAGTTTTTAGGAGGTTCTACATCTAACTATTTCATATTTGGTTACCCTATTTATGTTGTCTACATATCTCAAGGTGTTTAAGTGGGTGTAGGTGATCAAGAGGATTCATGTGTAGTCCAGATCACCATTATAGGGAATTTATTAAATCTTCATTAGGATAAGAAAAACTTTTGAAAGGTCTCTAATTTTGGGGCAGTTGAGTTTCTAACTGGAAGGGAGTCTGTCTCAACAGTCTTTCTCGTGTTTTTATAAAGCTTTTAGTTCTTGTATATCCACCAAAATCTCTATTCCAATGTGATTCGCCTATGGAGATGATAGTAACCATTGGTTCTAGTGCCTAATTTTTCTTGGTGGATAGCAAGATGTTGATAACTAGTTCTCATTTCAGACTCAAAAAAAGTTTCCTCAAAGACCTTATTAGAATAGGATTAGTAGTATTATTTCATAAAATTTGGAGATATAACAAGAAGAGGATAACATTGTGATGTTCCTTGTCCTGGAACATGATCCTCAACGTGTTCATGGAGTTGGTCATCCACTAGGTAAGGGATGTAGAATAGTGAGGCATGTCTAGTCGCACACCATATAGATTCTAGCACCTGATAGGTCAAAGATCATATGAGGTTCTGTATATTTATATTCTACCATGTATTTAAATTTATTTTATTTCAAAGAATCATATTCCTTCATTTCACCAACCTTGGCCCATTTCATGGGACTCAAGGTGGATAGGATTCCAGTTCCCCTTAAATTGACTACATTAGTTAGAGGCTAGTCTAGTTTACTTTATGTGTGTAAAGGTTTTTAGTTAATGATGGGTCACCATAAGTGGTTGGAATATTTCTTTGTTATTATTGATATAACCATACAATGTCATTATTGTCATAGATTAGTATTATTTCATATATACAGTCATTGATTTCTTTTAGAGGCGAGTCACATTCTTTGATGTGGAAGGTCGGTACATGGTGTTAGTTGGAGAGATGGATTATAGGAATTCAGAGCCTCTATTTTATTTGATAGCATAGTATCTATGGGGTTTAATGGAGGTATAAAATGTGGTGTTCTCCAGAGTTATCAAGTATTATCTGGTTGTTTTTTCTAAATAGGTTGCGACACTACCCCCCCAATGTGATATAAAGTTTGGGATAGAATTATAGCACAGTGATTCCCTAATTTTGATGGATCCTAATCATATGAAACCATTTCAACCATGAGATTTAATTATTCTGATTAGTGATTTGATGAAAATGGGTTTCATCCATCCCAATGTGTCATCATGGGGATTCTCCAATGTTGTTTTCCAAGAAGGTGGACGGTGGTCTTAGGTTTTTCATTGAATATAAGTGGTTGAATCAGGTGATGTTCAATAACTTTTATCCCCTTATGAGGATAGATTATTTGTTAAATCAGTTAAGGGAGAAATATAGTTTTCAAAGACCGATCTATAAACCAGGTATCATCATATGATGGTAAGGGAAGAGGATATCCTGAATACTACTTTCATGTGTCTTTATAGGCATTTTAAGTTTCTAATTATACCATTTGGTATAATGAACACCCAAACTATTTTCATGGGATTCATGAAATCCAAGTTTTATGAGTTCCTAGATCAATTTTTGGTATTTCTCATAGATGAAATTTTCATGTACTCAAAGCCATAGGTGAAAATTCTACTTTTTGTATGGATTGTATTTATTGTCAACTGATTGTAAATAGTGTTAAATGAGATAAGAAGATCTCATTGTGGTCTATATGATTAAGTAGTTCTAAAGTTAATGGATCTTGGATGAAGTCCTCAAGTCTTAATAATCTAAGAAATGTCTTTTGGAGAGTTTTTATGGACTTTTATTTTCAAGGTGATTCCTATAGAATTGTTATGGATTAATTTGATGAAATTGGATGTCATGGTTGAATAATTCTCCTAGTAAAATAAGAATAATCATTTCTAGATTTTATTTCAAAAATATCGAAAGTTGTTTGGAGAACTTGTGATGCAAGACTTATGAAGGAAAGGGGGATAAAATTTGTTGCCAATCAAATTTAGGTTCGATTGGAAAGAAAGATATTGAGGGAAGACATAAAAGTTACAATACTTTCCTTTAAAAATATGACAATGCTAAATTTGATCGATCAAATGATATATATCATGATAGAAGTAGTTTTTGATGAATTCAATGACCACAAATTAGTTTTTTTGGAGTTTATAAAGAATATTTTAAGGTGGTTTCATTTTCCAACATTTTTCAAATTTTTGGGCCCCAAAATTGGAAGTTTGTTTTATAAAAAAATAAGGATTTTCACAAAGGAGTACATAGTTTGTGGACCACAAATCGTAGTTTTAGGACCATAGAGGAGGTATGCATAGTATAGAAGGAAATCAGTAGGAAGGATTTCCATATAGTATCACTATACGGACCGCAAATCACACTATGCATACCATATAGGGAAAATAGTTCACGGGAGGCTCGCAGTTTGCGGGAGGCTTGAAGAAAAAAAGAGGCTCGTTGTTTGCAAAATGGAGATGGTGATTTGTGAAGTTGTAAATGATTTTAGTCGGTAGAATATTTTGGTCCCTGTAAAGGAGAAATACACTATGTGGACTACATAGAAAGTTTCGGTGAAGTTCATCCCGTATCAAAGTTTTGGGTAAATTAGATAAATGGGATTTATGGATTTATTTTCCAATATAAAGAACTTTAATCACATCATTAATTAGTGAAAAAATTATAAGAAAATATCATCACTACAGGAAGAATTAGGTGAAGTTTGAAGTAGTTTGTGGGGGATAATTCCATAAAAGACAAGATTTCTCAGGGAACCAATTCCCCGAAGGATAAGAGTCCATGAGGGAGGATTCCATAGAGAAGGAAGTAGTGCATGGAGGATAATTTCCACGAAGGAGATAGTCCACAGAGAGAGTTTTCAGAAGTAATTTGTGGGGATTGGTAACCCAAAAATGAAAAGGGTCCATGTTGTATTGGCAGCCCACAAAGAAAAGTTTGTTCATGTAGTAGGAGAAGTCTGTGGAAGAATAGGTGGTCTGTGAAGGAAAGGTGTTCGTGAAGCACTCATGCCACGCAATGAAATGAAATAAATGGTGGACTCAATAAAGTTTGTGGAGGATACCCGACAGTTCACAAAGGATAAATAATACGTACATGAGATAGTTTTTTACACCATCACTGTGCTTCATGAAGAAGATGATTTGTGCACACTCGACACATGTTGAACTCACATGCTTGTAGTGATTCTAGAAGAATGGTTTTGTGAACTAGTTATTGAGTATAATAACCCCACTATGTTTCATAAAGTAAACCCTTATGTGTACTCGGTTCATACAAAATGGAAAGATAAGGGGAAACATGAATAGTTTGTTTGTGTGAAGAAGAACCAAATGTTCACCTAAGTTCATATTTGCAAGAATGGAAGAAGGTGATTCAGTGCAGTAGGTTTTTCACTAAATAAGAAAGAGAGATCAAGACATTATTGCACTATTCTATATTATTGTGTGTCAAAGAATAAGAAGATAGTGGCCAGTCTATATTCATTTATTCAGGCCATATCAATTTTAATTATGCCAATTTGAGATGATATTCATTGATTTAATAATCATAAAGGAATTTTGTGATTCCAAAAAGAAGAAGAAGAAGAGGTATAAATGTAGTTGGTCTTACACTGAAGAAGAAAGATAAAAGAAGAGAAGAAGATCTTGTGAACAAATTTATATCAGTTCATTATAATTTGGGTTAGAGAAAGTCTAGTGTTCATCATTTCATAACACATTCATATTATTCTGACTGATAGAAGAAGAATATTGTGCAGCTATCAAGTTTTCTACTGGGAAGAGGTAAGAAGTGTTACTTTCATGATTATAAGAAATTAACAACTAAAGAGTGGAAGATCAAAGTAGAAATATGAATTCAGATAGGACCCAACTGGTGGAGGACTTTATTGGTGTTACAAACCCTCATCAACAATTTGAATTCTGTCTTGGGAGGTAGAATAAAGATCCAGCCAAGTGTAATAAAACACGCACTATTGGATTGTTTTCAAAGTGATACACAAACGCACTATTAGATTGTTTACATAGTTCTATATGAGTGTAAATTCATATCCTACTCATTGTATTCCACACAAAAGGATTATTTTCTAGTGGATTGTGTGGTATTGTATTGTTTCTAAACTATACCAAGGATGTAGCTACTCTTGCTAAGTAGTAAGCCTTGTAATAATATCGAATTCTATATTTACTGCTTTAATATACTTGCATGTGACAAGGAAAAGAGAATAAGATAATAAAAATCCTAATAGGTCTAAGTGGTACAGGGATAAAAAGTTACAATTGGTTTAAAAAGTCCCCAACACTGATTCACCCCCCCCCCCTCTCAGTGTTAGGCATATCCTAAACCGGTCCTTACAATAGGAGGATTATGATTAGAATATTAGGATTATTTTTCAATTAATTAGACATAATTAGCTCTTTGAGAAGTTTTCCAAGTGTAATTTTTGGACGATTTATGCATATTTTATCAGTTATGTGGTGTCTTATTAGGGAGCAGTTGTTAATCCTTCAAATATCAAGGTGGTTGTTTCTTGGGAAGCATATAAGAACATTTTATAGGTTCATAGTTTCCTTGGACTCATAGGTTATTTTCATAGGTTCATATTTGATTTATCTCAAATTTAAACCCCTTTTATATACTTGATTAGAAAGCACCAAGAATTCATATGGACTGATTTTTGTTAGGTAACATTCAATTTCTTAAAGGAGAGGTTAATCATTGCTCAAGTACTTCAGCTACCAAAGGAAGTAATTTTGGTTAAGGTTTTCTATAACATGTCTCATATCAATTTTTGTTGAGTATTAATGTATTAGAGGGTGGTGATCTCATATGGGTCCAGGAAGTTATTTCCTCATGAGGGAAACTATGCCAATATTACCTCAAGTTGTAAGAAGTAGTGTTTGGTCTGA
Source organism: Viscum album (assembly GCA_963277665.1). NCBI lineage: Eukaryota > Viridiplantae > Streptophyta > Magnoliopsida > Santalales > Viscaceae > Viscum > Viscum album. Next base: position 509,208,086 of record OY728136.1, on the reverse strand, counting down.
ATTGTTTGTGTAACTAACTCATTGATGTGTGATTGGTGTTCTTCAAAAATCACAAGAGCTTAAATTATATATTCTCTTACTGAGATTTGAATCTACATTTGTGAAGGTGGATGGATTTCTTATTGGGGTTTGATTTTGATATATCTTATATCCTAAGGAAAGGGAATGTAGTGACGAGTGCACTGAGTATGAAGTTACAAAGAGATGTTGGTTGGAAGTATAAAGATACTTTTAGAATTTTGGAGAATTTTTTCAATGATGAATCTTGATATATAGGAGGATTGTGGTAGAGATTTTTGGTATCATATGATAGTGTAATATTCATTACTATAGAAGGTAGATAAGTTTCAGTGTGGATACTTAGATATAGAGGTGATGGGAGATCACATATTTTATGGTCATGGGTTTTTGGTATTTTCAGGAAATTATCAATATAAGATATTGTTTCAAGGGACATTATTTGTCCCTCGGTGATGTGTGAGTTGGTTCTTCATGAGTTTTATAAATCAACCTTGGTAGTGAATCCTAGTATATTCATGGTATATAATTCCTTGATAATTCAATTATGGTTTCCAGGGATGACACGATCTATAAAAGATCGTTTACTATGATGTTTGGTCTATCAATAGGTCAAGGAAGAGAAAAGGGTATTTGGTAGGTTATTTTAGCCATAGGATATCCTAGAGTGAAAGTGGGAGGACATCTTGATGGATTTCATCATTAGTTTTCCTTACACTCAAGGGGGTGTGATACTATTTGGTTGATTATAGATTGGTTAGAAAATTTATCTCACTTCACAGTGATTAAGGAGTTGAGTGTCATGGATTTCTAAGTGAGATAGTATGCAGATAAGATACTAAAACTTAATTTTATACCAAATAAAATCACCGCTAATCAAAATCATTTATTTCCTCATGAGTTTGGGGATGTATTTATCATGATTTTTTCCCTCAAATATACCTCAACACTACCTTCTATCCTCATAAGGATGGTCAAATAGAGAATATTATTTAGACATTGGAAGAGATTTTCCATGCATGAATCCTAGATTTTGGTGGATCATGGGTAAATCAACTTCACTCATTTTATTTTTCTTAAAATAATATATATTAATATTCTATTATAATGTTTTTATTCAATTAATTTTATAGGAATCCTTATATATCTCTATTTTATCATATCAAGGGTGAAGTGTCTATAGTCCTTGAACCAGATTTCGTGAAGAGAATGACTGAGAAGGTGAAGATAATTGAAGAGTGTATACAGGGTTTGAAGGACCATTAAAATTATTATTTTTATTAGAGTACACCTATATAGTTCATAATTATATATCATGTGTTCTCAAGGGTTTCCCCACATCTTAGATATTATATTTTTTCCAAAAGAGTAAGTTTTCTTTCTAGTTTATTGAACCCTTTGAGGTTTTGGAGTATATCAGAAAGGTGGCATATTGATTGGAGCTTCACCCATAGATGGATAGGATTCAATATGTTTTCAATGTATCACATATTTATTAATATATTTATGATGACTCCCATGTCATTTATTGGAAAAAATTGGAGGTAGAGGATGCAGCGATATTTATGGAGTGGATGATTGAGATTCAACATTGTTGGGAGAAGGTGTTATAGGGAAATGTCATTATATTTGTTTTTGTTTTTTATAGGTATGGTGGGTTGAATAAATGTACTTTTGAATATGAATCACAAATTCATACTTAGTATCTAGATCTATTTTGAACCTTGTTTTTATTTGATGATGAGATTTTTGAATTTGTGTTAATTTATTTGATGTTTTTTATTTATGTTGATTCATTATGATTTAGTGATGATGTTTTCTCTATTTGAGACATATATCATAAGGGGTTTTTGGTTTTGGTAGTTATTATTTTATTTGATGGGTGAGTTTTGATTCTTTAGGATGATAATTGTTTGAGATGTAACAAATATATTGACTGAAACCTTCTAGAACTGTTATTTGCATATTTTGAGTGTTAGAGGTTTTGGGAGAAGGTTGGAGGAAGTGAGGTGTTCCTAAAGCTGGGGTTTTAGTTGGAAAGTGTGAATCATGGTGTGTAAATGGGTTTTGTGGTCTGAAGGGTTGGATAGAAGAGAGGGAAGTTTTAATATCTAGTGTGGCACACTATAAAGGGTTAAACCAAAATGTAGTTCTTATGTTGTATAATTGGGAATAGTCCATTATATTTTTTCATCATATTACCTATGGGAGGAAGTTTAGTTGTAGCATGATGGTTATTGGTTGTGGTGTGGGGGGTTACATGTATTTTTTTCACAATGTTGAAAATATTACATATTTGAATAATGATACATAAGGATTTTGGGGACTTGGGTTTCCCTTAAATATGATTTCCATATGAAATGAAGGTATTTTTTCATATTATAAATGGGAATTGGAGATGTTTTTCAATTTTCCGTGATTTTTCATCATGGAATGGTCAAAGTTTTCATGACATGAAGCCCTGGGTGGATGATTTCATGGTTCTTTGTTTTTTGGTATCATTATTTCATGGTGGTTCGATTTAACCATGGTTTGGTTTGAGGTCATTCTCGTGGTTTTTAAGAATTTAGATGTCACAAAATGGTGATATTAATCACATTGTGACCTACCTCAATTGTATCAAATTAATAGGGATTACTAATTTTTAAATGGTTGAAAAATAAGGGATATCATGATCAGATTTATGGAGGTGTGGTTTACTTACCAATCATGGCATGACTATGACCTATCAAACCATGACTCAATAAAATTATAGAATCAATATAAATGCTAAAAAACATTCAGATTCTTATAGATTACTTTATTTTCCCCCAAATCCTTGAAAATAATAGAAACATATTTGGAGATATTTGATCCCTCTTTGGAAGCTTTTGATTATTTTCATTGTGAGATTATAAATTTTCTATTAAATTTGAGTTTTTATTCCATTATTTTTCTCTCTCTCCCTACAATTATTCTTGTAGAGGCTATGAAAATGGATCTTCTTTGTTTTTTATGTCCTTGGGCCATGGATTTGGTATAGGATTATGTGGTTTAGGTTATTTGGGTTTTCCTCTCATGATCTTTACCTTGTGATCATCTCTCACTCCTTTTTCTTATACGTAGATTGTTAAAGCTTCACTGTTGGTAGGGGATTTTTGAATTCTCATTTAATTATGTGAAATTATGGAATTATTATGCTTTTAATTCTAATTGGGTGGATGGTAAGTATTATCCTAAGAAATATAATCACTTGACTAATGAAATTGACAGGCAGGAAAATGTGGATTTCTTAAGCATTATTTTATTTCATGTTATTGGTATATTTTTATGATTATTGATTTTTGTTATTATTTTGTAAACTATTTTCTATTTTTGAATATATAACAACTAAGTTTTTTTTCATATAACACTTTGGATTATTTTAAAGAAAGTTTTTTGGAGTTAGGTTCTGAATCGGCATGGGATTCTAGGGCATGTGGAGCCTTGGTGTTGATATATTAAAAATATTAAATATAATATATAATACACACATAGTTTTTCTTAAATAGTATAATATATCATGGATGTAGTTTTATATGGTAAAACCAAGACCGTAATTAAATTTAGAATATAGTTTTTACCCTAGGTATGATATAATCTTTATGCACATCGGGTGTTTTGTGTAAGAGTAGTTATGAAAAAATAATAAACAAATAAATTAATTGAATAATTTATTGTCTATTAATTAGTTGTGACCTAATATTATTCTATTTAATTGTAGATATGGCCGTATCCTATGGTTATCCATATAACCCTAGAGATTGTATAAGAACGTGGAGGGGAAAATTAGCAGATAACAATGAGATTGTGGATCGTTGATCGGTTTTCCAAGTAGTTTGTCATCATCACTGGAGTTCTTGGATCTTGCCTATGAAAATGATGCAGAAATAGTTATTTATTTGATATCAAACCGATTTTGAGGTAGGCCTTTTTTTATTGGATAAATAACTATGTTTTATTCTTCTATGACAAATTTGAATTAATTATTTTATAAATTTAATTCATGGAATGTTGTTGAATTATAGTTGAGTTGTTTTTATTCATGGAATTAGGAATTGTTAAATGATTTGTTAATTCTTGATTATTATTCTACATTCATAATTTTCTCCATTAATGGGTTAAGTCTAACCCAAAAAATGGCTATCATTTATTTCCTCACTTTTGTGATTCACACTTTTCTCCCCTTATTCTTTGAATTTTTATCGTCGGTATATCATTTGGTTGACGGTTCAAAAATACCCAAGAAATCATCATTTCATAATCTATATTTGGAAAAATGGATCATTACCACATTTTAAAATTCAGGATTTAAGGCATGATTGAGGTGTGATGATTTTGATATAATATCAGGGTTTAATTTATGGTTTTTTTCTCGTGGGTTAGAGTTTTGATGATGTTGGGTGATGATAGATGACTTCCTAGTGGATGGATGGTAGTAATATGACCAATAATGATGGATCAAGCTCAGTCAACCCTATATTTGTGTTTTATGAGTGTGATTTTTGGTTAAAGTTTAGGATGAGGTGAAGAGGGTGGATACTCATATAGACTGTGGGATTTAGGAAAATACCAATATACACAACATGTAGTTTGGAAGAACACATGCCATGTGGACTCCCTTATACGGTGGATAGGGTTACACAAAGAGATAAATATCACATGTTGTGTGACTTTTCTATGATCATGTGAGATGAATCTAGGTACTCGAAGTGTGCCCCTGGGTATATGGTTTTGGACATAGTAGGGGTACATGAGAATGACTAGTGTATATGGGAATGAATAGGGCATACATGCACAACTAGTGTACATAGGCATGACTAGAGTACACATGCATGGGATAAAGTTCATGTACATAGACTCGAGGATTAGAAGGATGCACCATGTATTTCTTATACATGTCATGTACCACTTTTGGGGAGGGTTGAATCCCCCATTCTATTTAATATAGTAGAGTATCAACAGGGTATGTTTCTGTGGTCTATACCTATGAGGGTATAGTGAGGCATCTAGTCTTGAGCATAGACGAGTGACCCCCTCTACAGGTTAGTTCTAGATAGAGTCAGTTATCCCTATATGTTTCCCAAGTTGTGATCATATATCCTTCTTCCCTAGGTTGGGTTAGGTATCCTATTACCGAATTTCAGGGTGTGGTATCCTCATCATAGTGGTTTATTCTGAATATGGTTACATATCCCATATATCCCCTAGGGGTGACCCCCACCTATGTATCAACATATTTTGAGTTATAGTGTGTATATATTCATGTTCAGGTCGATGAGAATGACCTCTCATATGAATTCCTTTAGTGTTACCAAGACACAAGGAGTGAGCTATCTTGAATGAGAGTTACCTTGGAACCTCAAGTGGAAACCTAGGATGGCAGTGAGGATATGACCTTACTTTGAGACTTTGTGTCTATATTTAAACATATCTAGTTTGTTATCATCCTTTATTTTGAGCTAAATCTCTTTGATGCTTATATTTGGGGATTTAGGGGTGTCTTACTCGGTATGTTTATAATCACCCCTATATGGGATCTACCTGTACATGTTTTGTCTTAAAAAGATGACAAGCCTTTTGACGGAATCCTAGAAGGACCAGGAGTAGGTTATCTTCATTAGTCCAGAAAAATTAATGATAATTCAAGTATTTACATCTTTAAAACAATACCCTTTTTACTAGAATGTTGGAATTTTTTTAGTTTTGTTGGGCTTGTATTTGTATGTTTTTCTTTCCCATACTTGTTTCATACTTTGATGAGGGATATTTTGTATGAATTCATACTTGGTATCATTTACTTATTTCCTTAATTAATTATATTGGTGTTTAGATATGTGTGTACGTGTAAAGGTACCTTAGTCTAAGTCCTCCCATATTCTTGATATGCATACTCGATGCCAGTACTAAAAAATAAACACTTCTTAGAAGTGGTTTATTAGTGGTGATTTTAGTAACTGTCGTGAAATAAATCCAGTTAAAAATATATAATATAGTGATGGTTTAATCAATCTGACGCTATATTTTTTTTATTTTAACGATTATAGGTGGTTCAATTGAAATCATATCTAAATGACATAAAAAATACCTAATTCCTTTCCATCCCCCATCCCTCTACATGACCTCGACCTCAAATCATATCCCCCCTCCCCCAACCTCCTCTTCTCCACTCCCCGACAGTGACCCCAACCCGCCACCTCGTCAATGACCTTTATTCCCCACAGCCCTATGACTTACCTCCATCCTCGGTGGTGACCCAAACCACCACAACCCCCCCCCCCCTCTCAGTTCCTCTCCTCGGTGGCGATGTAGACCCCCCCCCCTCCAACCTCCCTCTCCCTGGCAATATTCCACTCCTCAATGGTGATGTGGACCCCGTCCCCCACCCCTCCAACCTCCCACTCCCCATCTCAGATCCCCTTCTCGATGGCAATGTAGACCCACCCCCCTTAAAGGTTGCATCATCCTCCCCATAATCACTTTAAATCTATTTTTCCTCAAGGGGTTATTTTCTTGTAATTTATCTCTGCATTTTTAATTTTATGTATACATTGTATTAGATTACACTTTATTGGTTAGTGAATAGGTAATTTTAGTTGTTTCCTTTTGTGGTTTCTCCTAGAAAACTCCCTCACATAGTGTTTATTTATATAAAAAATAGATTAGGGGTTAAAGGTTCTATGGGTAAGGATTTTGTTATCAAAATTATAAGTTATTCATTCCCTGGATTAATCGGATGGATATCATTTGATATATGCTTCCATAAAAGAGAGAAAAAGTTTGATTATACAACAACAGTATTAATAAATTGGGAATATTTTAGGGCCAATATAATTTTCCCATTTCTCATCAATTACAAATTATAATTATTTCATTATAATTCTCTTGGAGTTGACTGATTTTATTACAATCAAGTTAGAGGGTTTCTTCACCTCACACCCAGATACTGAAATCAAAGACTTAGCATGGAAGTACTGGGTTGATCCGAAAAGCCTATCTAGTGAGGTATGGTATTCTTTTTGTTTTTTTTGTTGTATCTTTATATATTTTTGTTTCAATTTTTTAAGGTTTTATGGTTTTCCCTAAAGTGTTCTTTCCTGAAAAATGAAATAAAAATTTTCTTTTCTAAAAATCATGCAAGCTTTAAAATTGTAAATAAAAACACTACATATAGCCTAAATAGATTTTGATCTCTAAGGTGAATCCTCTATAGTGGTATAAGGGGGTGTGTTATATTTTAAATCCATGGTAGACATATATAGTTGAATATTTTCGCTATGCATGACATATCATGAGCCCATATAGAGTTGAATATTTTTGTAACAATAATTTTTCGGAAAAAACACATTTCATTATATATATATTATTATTATAAAGATTATTAATTTTAAAATTATAAAATAAGCATAATTTCTTTATTCTAACATGTAAATATTATCTTATAACTAATTTTTCATAATTTTCATAAATAATTGTTTTGTAGTGAAATAGTGAAAAAATACCAATTTTTCTAAAACATTTACTTTCATTAGATTGCTACAATGGAAGAATGGATTAATTTTTTAAGACTTTTAATATTATAAAAATATATATATAATAAATTAAAAAATTTAATTTTATTTATAAAACAATTTCATATATTTTTTCAAACATATGTAATATTTTAATCAAAATACTGATTTGGTCGATTAAATTAAAAAATTAGTTTTATTCACCTATTGAAATTATATCCATAAAATCTACATTTTATTTTAGATAAATATTATCATATTATGTAATAATTATAGTGTATTTTTTATGAGTAAATGTATAATTACTATGATTAATCTTGAAGACCATGATAATGATAAAAATATCATTTTTGATGAATTATTTTAATAAAGTTTTGTAACATTTAACTAATAAATTTGATTGGTCTATTTAAAATAAAAAAACTATAATTATGTTTACAAACATATATTATTATATTAATAGAAACTTTATTGGTAATCAATGCATTATAATATTAAGAAAAAATAATAGTAAAAATATCATTTTCTACAGAAAATAGTTTTCCAATATATAAATTTTTTTATTTTAAATGTCTGTTTTATCATGAATACAAATTGCATTACATTAAATATATAAAAATAAAGGATGAACACATTAAAATTTATTTGGAGGTGTTATTTTATATTTTTAGTAAAACTTAACTTATATAGGTAAAAACATGTTACCACAATAAAAAAAGTAACAAGTAAATATATAAGAAAAAATAATTTTATCTTTACCAAGAAAGAAACTTCATCTTCTAACTCAAAATTTAGGAAGACATATTTGATATATTTTAGAACATTCATAGGTTTCCTTTTCTCTAAAATGTATTTTTTCATATTTATGTTTAATTTATTTCTTTTCGGTATTACTCATATAATATTTTTTTCTTATACAGGTGGATTATTTTGTTCAAGTTGAGGTGGTTTGTTCAAAGATATACATGATCATGAGAGATTTAACTTTAATCCTACAATTTAGATAATGAAAATCAGTAAATTTTTTAATAATGCATACAACCATCATGAAAAGGTGAATTAATACTACTTATTTAGTTAATTTTTTCATCATTTTATCTATTATTTGTATGTTAATTTCCTTATCATTTTTATCTAATAATTATTTATTTTTTTTCATAGATCTTTTGGGAAGTCATATTTTTCTTTCAAATGTCTATAATGAGGAAATAAAAAAGAGATAAAATTATTCTTTCTTCCAATGTTACCATGGTTTCTATTTTTATTTCCCTTCTTTTTCGAACTGTCAACACTGCATATTGAGTAGGTTTTCTTAGCTGAAAAACCATTCTTGTTGTTGAAAGGAAGAAGAGTAGAATAATATTATTTGCCCACTATGGTGAATTATCATGATATAATAGGCACATGAACATCCTCTACTCTTTTAGATTTCAAAAATGAGAAATGTTTTTCGACTAAGAATATCACATTAATATGCAGTGTTGGAAGTTTGGAAAATAAAGTCAATGTAAATCTTGGTAACATTATCAGTTAGATTTTTTTGAGATTTTTGGTATGTGTAAGAATTATACACACCTTAATCCAACACACGGTGTGACTGGTATGGCTTCAAGTGATTATTTTTATTTAAAATTGACACAAATTATAATAAAAAAGACAACTGACATAATCAAAACCAAGAAAAAAAATTCTGATTGTTTGATACTTTAAGAAAAAAATATAAAATTTATTTTTGAGGTGTAGGAATCATTTTCACCTCAATTAGATACACAATGTTCCTGGTATGACTCAATGTGTCCATTATCAGTTTAAAATTGACATTTTAGTTCAAAAAACATTACTCATTGAAAACCTAGAAAACATTCTCAGATTTTCTTGATAATTTAGGAAGTCAATTCATAAATAATATTTTATGTGTATGAATTTGTCTCACATTAAACTAATACATGATGTGATCTGTATGAGTCAAAGTGCATGTTTCCAGTTTAAAATGAATCTTTAGTAAAAAATACAAGTGACATACTCAAAACTAAGGAAACTCATTTATGCTGTTTTTAAACATTAAGAAAATAATCCACAAGTCATTTGAAAAATGTAGGAATCATCCTCACCTCAATCTGATGTACGGTGTGACCGATATGACCTCAAGTGCATATTTTTATTTAAAATTGATTCCAATTTTAGTAAAAAGAACAAATGACCTACAAAAAACTTATAAAACATATTCTGATTATTTTGATAATTTATTAAAATAGTCCATAAGTCATTTTTGACATGTTGGAATCAACCGAACATAAATCTGATACACAGTGTGCCTTGTATGACTCCAAGTGAATCTTTTTATTTAAAATTGACATCCATTTTAGTAAAAATGAAAACTGACCTGCTCAAAACTGAGCAAACACTTTCGTATTGTTTTTATACATTAGGAAAACGATCCATAATTCATTTTTGATGTGTAGGAAACATGATTAACTCAATCTGAAACACTATGTTCCTGGTATGACTCAATATGTCCGTTATTAGTTTAAAATTGATATTTTAGTTCAAAAAGTTCCACTCATTGAAAACCAAGAAAACATGCTCATATTTTCTTGATAATTTAGGAAATAGATTCATAATTCATTCATTATGTGTTGGATTTTTTCTCACATAAAACTGATACGTGATGTGGTCAGTATGATTCAAAGTGCATGCTTCCAGTTTAAATGACAATCTAGTAAAAAAAGATAAGTGACATACTCAAAACTGAGAAAAAGAATTTTTATTGTTTTAATATTTTATAAAAAAGATCCATAAGTCATTTTAGATGTGTAGGAATTATCTGAACCTTAATTTGATACACAATGTGACCAATATGACTCCAAGTGTGCCTTTTTCTTTAAAATTGACATTTATTTTAGTAAAAAAGACAAATGACCTACTGAAAACTGATAAAATTCATTTTTATTATTTTTATACTTTAGTTAAATTATCCATAAGTCATTGTTTATATTTAGTAATAATATTCACCTCAATACGATACATGATGTTCCCAATATGTCTTTAAGTGCATCTTTTTATTTAAAATTAATATCTATTTTTAGTAAAAATAAAAATTGGCCTACTCAAAACAAATAAAAATCATTCATATTATTTTTATACTTTATTAAATGATATATTAGTCATTTATTATGTGTAGGAATCAACCTCACCTCAATCTAATACACGATGTGCCCGGTATGACTCAATGTGTCTGTTATCAGTTTAAAATTGAAATTTTAGTTCAAAACATTTCACTAACTAAAAACATAGAAAACATGATTTTATTTTATTTATAATTTAGGAAATAAATTCATAAGTCATTTTTGATGTATAGGAATCAGTCACATGTCAAACTGATATATGATGCGATCGGTATTAGTCAAAGTGCATGTTTCCAGTTTAAAATGACATTTTAGTAAAAAAAAGTGACAAACTCAAAACCAAGTAAACACATTTATATTGTTTTTATACTTTATTAAAGTGATCCATAAGTCATTTTAGACATGTAAGAATCAGCCTCACCTCAAACTAATTCATAGTGTGACCAGTATGACTCCAAGTGCATCTTTTTATTTAAAATTGGCATTGATTTTACTAAAAAGGAAAAAAAATAACCTACACAAAACCAAGAAAATACATTCAGATTGTTTTGATAATTTTGTAAAATGATACATAATTCATTTTTGGCATGTAAAAATGAACTTCATCTTAATCTGATACATGATGTGCCTGATATGACTAAAAGTGCGTCTTTTTATTTAAAATTGACATCCATTTTAGTAAAAAGGAAAAATGACCTACTCAAAACTAAGAAAACGCATTCATATTACTTTTATAGTTTAGAAAAATGATTGATAAGTCATTTTTTACATGTATGAATCAACCTCACCTCAATATAATATGTGATGTTACCAGAATGACTCAATGTGTCCGTTATTAGTTTAAAACTGACATTTTAGTTCAAAAATTATCACTCAATGAAAAATGAGCAAACACACTCATATTTTCTTGATAATTTCGGAAATATATTAATAATTCATTTTTTATGTGTAGGAATTTTTCCCACACCAAACCAATTCATGATGTGATCAGTACAATTCAAAGTGTGTGTTTCTACTTTAAAATGACATTTTAGTAAAAAAAGAAAAGTTACGTACTCAAAACCAATTAAACAATTTCAAATTATTTTTATAATTTAAGAAAATGATCCATAAGTCATTTAAGACATGTAGGAATCATTCGTACCTCAATCCAATGCACGGTGTGCCCGGTATGACTCTAAGTGCATTTTTATTTAAAATTAACATCAATTTCAGTAAAAAGGACAATTGACCTACTCAAAATGAGAAAATGTGTTCAGATTGTTTTGATACTTTATAAAAATAATACATAAGTTATTAATGATGTGTAAGAATCAAACACACATCATTATGAATTATGGTTTTTCCTAGATGGCCATAAACATATTTTTATTGTTTTAAAACACTAAATTGTGCATGGAATGATCAAAACCATATAAAACGACCTCAAATTGATGTGAAATTATGGGAAAACCACCACAGAATTTTTTTTGACATGTACTCATAGAAAACACATCAATATGACATGCAGTGTGTTCGGAATTACTCAGTAAACACTTATTATAGGTAAAAAAATCCTTTAAAACAAGTTTCGGGGGGTCAAAACCTCAAAAACAACATTGTATTGCCATGAAATTAGAGGAAATAAACCATAGATTTAATTTTGAAATTTAGGAACTAACAGAACATGATTCCAAATTACAGTTTTCTTAGGATGTCCATAAACATGTTTTTAATGTTTTAAAACACTAAAATGTGTGTGGAACAGTCAAAACCATATCAAATGACCTCATATTGATTTTAAATCATGTTAGAACCATCACTAAGTTGTTTTTGACATGTATATGCAAAAAACACATAAATATGATGTGTGGTGTGGTCGAAATTACTTGGTAAACACTTATTAACGGTAAAAAATCCTTTAAAACAAGTGTTGAGGGGTCAAAACTAGTAAAACAATGTTGGATTCTCCTAAAATCATGGGAAAATGACCATAGATTGAATTGTGAAATCTAGGAATAGACAACACATCATTTTGAATTTCAGTTTTCCCATGATGATCATAAACATTTTTTTAGTATTTTTAAACATTAAAACGTGCATGGAATGGTCAAAACCATAGAAAACGACCTTAGGTTTATGTGAAACCATTGGAAACCCACCATCAAGCTTTTTTAAATATAAGACATGATGTGATATCAAAGTATTTAAAATTTGTTTATTAATTCAAGTTCAAGAAAACTAAAAGTCACTTTAAAAATAAATTTGAATATTTACTTATTCCTTTCCAGTTCCAAGTGTTGAATATTATCTTAAATAGGTAGGTTTATGTTTTCAGAGTGTTTTTAATTATATATTATTTGTTTTATGTTAAAAATTATTCTCTTTGATTAACAAAATAAATAAATTTTATGTACATAATTATGAATATATTATATATTTTTTTCATCCTCATTTATTTTCTTAAATGTTCTCGTTATCATTATAATTTGAAAATGTTGGTAGTAGGTTGTAGGTTAACTATTCCAATCCATAACATTATTCTGGTTTTCTTTTGTAATTCTGATTTATTATTTTTAGTTTTAATTTTTTGTTTTCTTTTTTGTTATAGTTGATGAGATGAGATGGTCGAATTCATTTGATGAGTTGATGTGGATACAAATAGATGCAGTAGAGCTCGTGACGTGGATGCATATTGGGAATGAGTTATTGTTGGACATATTATATATATATATATATATATATATATATATATATATTGATGACTGAGGTATTCATTGATAGATGTATGGGTTGACTAAGACTGAGGTTATAATGATTGTGGATGTATGACGTATATATGATTGGTTTATCACATATTCATGTTTTATTTTATTTCATGTTAGCTGTTTTATATTTATAGTTTTTTATTAAATAATTTTAGAAAAAATCTTATTTAGAAGAGGTTTTTGGTAACCGTCTCTAAATACATAAAATAAAATGTTTTTTTAGCATTGTTTATAATTAACCAACGCTAAAAAAAATCTTTGCTAATATGTTTAGTGATAGTTAGTTGCATTTCATTTATATTTACCATATATATTTTTCTAAATAAAACAACTGTCACTAAATAAACATGAAACTTCTGCTAAATTATCCAAAAAAAGGAATGTGATAAAACCACAATGAAATTAAAAAAACCACCACTAAATGACTAGTGATCGTGCAATACACGGTGGTTTTATTAACCATTGTTAATATACAAAACAACCATCACTAATGACCTTTTTTGTAGTGTAGTCATCATCCCTTGTCCCATTAGAGGTTGACTTGGGGTGTCAAACTTGTCTTGTTTCTGTCTAGAAGGGACCTGATGGGTTGGATCATAACAAAGTGTCATAATATCATTAGTTTTCTTAGGACTAGATCATGGATATAATCTAGCTATGACTATTGGTATGAGAACTAGGGATACAGTGTTAAGGTGTCTCAAGTTTATCTCTTAAGATAGGGAACCCAATGGTGGTACATATACTAACATATCCATTCATTGGGACTCTGATAACATACTTGTTGACTTAGTATAATGTGTCATTGGTTGTAGGGAAAACATTAGTATATGCATCATATAGGAAAGATTTGTGGTTTCCATGTCATTATTGAGTCAGTTACCCATATATTCTATTTGACCATAGTTTATCTTAACTTTTGTATTATTCTTACATGATGATAGCCATATAGGATTCTATAGCGGGGTTGTGATGATGATCTTATTTTCTATGAGGCTTCAGTTTAGGGGCCTATGTTGGAGGTGGTACCTCCTTGTGGTTTACCGATTTTACCTTCACCCATTAAGTAGTTGATTGGAACATCAGTACTGGAAGATGAAATGCACATGTTGTGTGAATTATAAAATTTATAGAGGTAGATAGCCCTCATCTTTTGAGGTAAGATATACCCCCATGTAGTAGAGGATTATCTTGAGGTAGTTGGACAATTTTTATTCCTTGTTAGAACCCCTCCTGGTCAGATGGTGTTCCTAACTATGAGACTTGGTGATGGTGGAACTTAGTGACATAGATGCATAGTGAGGTGAATCTCACTTAGACATAGTTCAATAAACTATTCAAAGAGGAGTTTTACCCAGCAATTTTTTAGAAAGTACATATCTAGGAGCTTTTGGAGCTCCAGCAGGGTAGCATGTCAGTCACAGAGTATGAATCAAACTCCACTAACCTGTCATGGTACTCCATGGACATTTTTCATGATGAATACTTTCAACCATGAAACTTTGAGTGTGTCCTTATCCAATATATATTGTATAAAGTGGTATATATTTGTATACCTTCTTATGTTGAGGTGTAGGAGAATGCCTTGGTGGTGGAGATATTTCTTGTTAATAAATTTTTCATAGTTAGTTCTAGCAGTGGGAACCCTAGATCTGAGACTTTGGTAGATGGTAGTCGATGATAGACTCATGGATCCAAGTGAATGAGGTATTTTCAAATACAATGTCAGGATATACGGTCTTATGTCTAGGTATCTCATGATGGCTCCAGTCAGCTAATGGAAATTCCACACTTGTGATGGGTGAGGTCACATCACAATGGATTTTCAAACCCTCCATGTAGTAGAAATAGAGACATTTGATGGAATTACTATGTATATGAACCTTCTTGATAAGGGAGGTATGCAATGTAGTTTATGTGGCAGAGGAGATGGTGTAGAATTGGGATGTGGCTGATGTTTTGATCTATTACCACAACCACACCCAGGTGGTCCACACCAGACTCAAAGAGCCGGTGGTTAGGGATGTGAGTAGCTGCATGTAGTGGAGTCTTATAACCTAGAAGCTATAGGGATTATTTAAGGTATTATATTAGTCTTATATACTTTATCTACATTATTTATAGACACAGGCAGAAGCCACTTTTCCTTTCCATATCCCTTTTTCAATATCTGGATATTCCAATGGAGCCTTTGGCTCAACCCTTTCATTTAGAGACTCCTATCAGGGGATATTTAGTGATCACACACTTCTACTAATAGTGTGACCTAGATCTTCGAGGAGAGATATTTTTATAGAATCTTATCAGGGTCACAATGAGGCTTTACAACATCATTCTAGGTATATACTATCTTTCTGCAATTCATGCACAGATTGATTGTTTTAATTAGAGGATGTGGTGCATCTAAGATGATGGGATGAGGTTTTCCTTTTTTAAAAAGAAGGAAATATAGTTAGAGTATGATGGGATTGTATTCAGGAGGATACAATCAATTACTCATCAGTTGGATAGTACCACCCATGGATCATCAGATGTTATGACATTTTAGTTTCCTACTATAGTGGTGGAGTATAATGATGTCTTCCATGAGGATGTGTTAGGATTACTTCCCCACTGAGATATTCAATTTTTCCATATACATTCACCCAATTTATACCTTAACATCTACTCCCACATATCATATTCTCCCAAACAATATTCAAGATATGAAGGTGAAGTTGGAGGATTTATAGAGAAAGGGGTTTTTCAGACCCAGTGTGTCCCCCTGGGCAGCCCCAGTGTTGTTTGATAAGAAGGTGGATGGGAGCTTAAGTTTATGTTTGGATTATTGTCACCTAAATTAGGTGATCATCAAGAATAAGTATCCCCTAATGAGAATCGATAATTTCTTTGACCAGCTAAAAGGGACAAGGTGGTTCTTGAAGATTTAACTTAGGTCAGGCAATCACCAGCTCAGAGTTAGAGAGAATGATATAATGAAGACGGAATTTTTATATTATTATGATTAATATTATTATTTAGTGATTACCTTCAGTATAAATAACTCAATGGTAGTGTTCATGGGACTTATAAACTAGATATTTTAACCATTCTTGGATTATTCCATGGTAGTCTTTATCAATGAAATCCTTGTATACTGAGTGTAAGAGGAGTAACATACGAGACATTTGAGGATAGTAATGGCCATACTCTAAGAGTGATAGATTTATAGGAAGTGCTTTATGTGTCAGTTCTGGATTCAATATTTCCACTTCCTGGTACATGTTATCTTATAAGAGGGAGTAATAGTAGACCCTGTAAAGGTTGAGGTAGTCCTAGATTGGGAGCCACTCAAGAGAATGACTGAGGTGCAGAGCTTCCTTGGGTTGGCAGGTTATTATCAGAGACTCATACCCTATTTTTATAGGATCAAAGTGCCTCTAAATTCTTTAACCCAAAGGGAAAATCTTTATTATAAAAATAGAGATTCTAGAAGGCTTTTAGGAGTTGTGATAGAGGTTGATGAGCACCCTTGTCTAGATATTTCTAGAGGAGGGTGATGAGTATGTGGTGTTCTAAGATTCCTTTGGGACTGGTCATAGATTAATTCTGATGTAGAGGTGGGTGGTTATTTCTTATGGGTCATAATGACTAAGACCCCATAATCAGAACTATGTGACTCATAATCTAGAGCTGGTAGTAGTGGTTTTTTTCCCGAAATATGTGGTGAAACTACCTTATGGGAGATTGATTTATCATCTATTATGACCACACAAGCATCAAGTATATATTTTTATAGAAATATATTAACTTTAGGTAGAGATGATGACCAAAATTCCTATAGGATTATAACTTTGATATAATCTATACTATAAGAAAAGGGAATGTGGTGGAAGATGCTCTTAGTAGAAGATCATATTCACAATTGGTGAGGGATGTGTCAAAGAAGTTGGGCTCATATTAGTTGTCCTTAGTGGATAAGTATGGTGAATCTTAACTCTAGTTTTTGGTTGTTACCCCTTCACTTCTTCAGTGTGTTATAGAGGCTCATCTTGGAAATATCAATTTCAAGGCCTTGTGTATCCATATATTCATTTTACGTGCTCCTGATGGATTTTTCTGAACATGAGGAGCATTTAATCCCTTTTTAAGGATACATGATGGTACCAGTCACACAATGAGTAGAGTTAATGATGGATTTTTATACACCCCCCTTAGTAGTATATCATGGATTATAAAATATATACCAGGACCTTTGGCATCAGTTATGGTGACCAAGGATGAGGAGTTATGCAGTTGATTTCATCACTTGATTCCAGCAGGTTAAGGTTAAACACTAATTTAAAATGGGTTTGGATCAACCCCTTTTGGGTATAGAGTGAAAGTGGTATGGTATCTCCATGAAATTCATGAAAAGAATATCAAGATCAGTTAGTAGTCATAGTGTTATCTAAGTGATCATAGACTAACTCACTTAGTCAGGCCACATCAACGCCCTTAGAGAGTAGATTTCAATGGAGATATTGAGATACCATTATGGGTAAGAGATAGTAAAACTTCATGGAGTTCCCTTGATGATTATCTCAGACCATGATTCTCACTTCTATTAATATTAGAGAGAGGGTTATATGAGGCCTTTAGGAATTAGTTTCCATTGAACACAACATCTCACCCTTAGACACAAATCTAGATAGAGCAGACCATTTAGGTTCTGAAGGTCATGCTTTAGGCTTTCATGTTATAATTTGTTCATAATGGGTAGGATTACCTACCCTTGGCGGATATTTCATACAACAACAGTTACCACTCCACCATATGTATGGAACCATTCAAGGACTTATACAGGAGACCATGTAGGTCACCGATGTGTAGGATAGAGCTAGGGGAGATATTGCTTATGATCCCCAAGTTAGTGCGAGTGGTGATATAGAATGTATAGATCATCTAGTAGTGGATGAAGAATACCCAAAGCTATTAAAAGTTTTATGTATACTGATGACATAGGCCTTTGGAGTTTGATAAGGGAGACCATGTGTTCTTGAAGGTCTCACCTCAGTGAGGATTGTATAAAATTGGATGGGGTCTAAAGTTATCCCCATGATTAATTGTCCCTTTCCATATACTCCCTAGGTTTATAATTGTGTAATACTACTTATTCCTGCCTCCACATTTATACAGAGTGCACAATGTCTTCCACATGCTGCGGCTAAGGAGACATGTGCATGATCATCACACATTATCGATTGGGGAAATCTATACATCATGGATAGAGCTATATTTATAGAATAACCAGTATATATCAAGGATTGGAAGGAGAAGGTCCTCTATGGGTTGGTAAATCCTTTAGTACACATTCAGTGGCATCATAGGGACCTCCTAAATAGATCTTGTGAGTGGGTGAACAAGATGAGAGCTCAGTATCCTCACTTGTTTGTAATGATTTTTTATTATTCAACATAGAAATCACTGAGGTGGGGAAAATTTAATAGATCAGTTTTTTTTCATTTAATTATTTTGAATATTTTAATAAATATATTTGGAGTTAGGTGCGGATTCCTCATGGAATTCCAGGGTCTGTGGAGCCTCAGTGTTAATATATTAAAAAATATTAAATATAATATATCTCACATATAAAAATTTTATAAAATAATATAATATCTCTCAAATGGTGTTTCGTATGGGAAAATATATACTACTATTAAATCCAGAATATGGGTTTTACCCTAGGTGAAACATAATATCTGTGCGTGTATGGAGTTTTTTTTAAGAGAAATCATGGGTGAAATAATAAAAAAATAAATTAATTTATTAATTTTGTATCTATTAATTAGATGTGACTTAATCCTCTTCTATTTAATCACTTCTATTTACATATCATAACGTTATCTTCCTAACCCTATAGATTAGAGAGGATTTTTTAAGAGAGATTTGGCAGAAGATAATGGGATCATGGATAGACAATCAATTTTCCAAGGAGTTTTTCATCATCAATGGAGTTCTTGGATATCACAAACACCAATGGTGTGAAAATAATTATTCAATAGTGATTGATATGATATTTAGGTAGGAATTTCATTTTATTGAATTAATCCCTTTTTTTATTCTTCTATAAGGAACATGAATTAATTATTTTAGAAAATTAATTTATAGAAAGTTGTTAAATTACAGTTGAGGGATTTTTATTCATGTAATTAAGAATTGAAAAATGATTTGCTAATTCTTGATTATTCTTTGACATTCATAATTTTCACCATCAATGGATTAAGGTAAACCCAAACAATGGATGATGTTCATTTCCTCAATTTTGTGTTTCATGCTTTTCTCCCCTCATTCTTCAAATGTTCATCATCGCTATTTTTTTGGATAATGGTTTGACTCTATCTGGAAACCAATCATTTCACAATTGATATTTGGAATATTATATTATTACTATATATTCAAATTCAATATTTAATGCATGATATAGGTTTGGTGATAATGACAGAAGATTGGGGTTGGATCGAGAGTTTTCATCATATGGTTTGGCATTTTGGTAATTTGGTGTGATGGGAGATGATTTTCGAGTAGATGGATGGCTAAAAGCTTTCCAATGGTGATGGATCAAGAACATTAAACCCTAGATTCTATTTTTACAGTTTTGATTTATGGTTGGAGTGGGGGATGAGGTGACATTGTAAAATATGCATGAAGGCTATGGGATTATAGAAAATCAAGACATACACGATTTGTATTTTATAAGAACACACACCATGTGGAACTCCTTATGTGGTGGATAGGGTTACATTTAGAGATAAATATCACGTGTCATGTAACTTTTCAAAATTCATGTGACCCAATGATGGTGACATGTCATGTAACACTGGGTACATAATCATGGACAAGGATAGGGTAAAAATGGATGAACAGTGTACATAGTCATGACCACGGTACACGGGCATAATCTATGTGTATAGAAATGACCATAGTACACAATAATAGGATGAAGTATATGAACGGAGACACAAGTCTCAGTGATACATGCAATTTATTTCTTATACACACCATGTACCCCTTCTAGGATTAGTTGTAACTCTCGTTCTCTTTAGTTTAGTCGAGTATCAATCGGCTATGTTCCCTTAGTCCATACCTATGAGGGTACGATAAAGAATACCATCCTAAACATAGGATGATTAATTCACTCTATGTTTTAGTTATTGTGAGAGTCAGGTATCCCACCATGTGTCTTGGGGTGTGATCCTCTATCATTCTTCCCTATTTTGGGTCATGTTTCTCATTATTTAATTTCAGGGCATGCCATCACCATCCTAGTGGGTTATTCTAGATAGGCTTAGGTATCTCCAATAGGCCTTGGGTGTGATCCCCTACCTATGTATTTACATCTTTTGAGTTTTTATGTGTACCTCTTCATGGAGAGGTAGGTGAGAATGACCTCTTTGATGAGCACCTTTAGTGTTAACAAGATCTATGGAGTAAGTTCTCTTGGATGAGCATTACCTTGGAGCCTCAAGTTGAATCCTAGGATGGAAATGAGGATGTGACCTTACTTTAAGAATTGATGTATATCTTTAAGTATATCTAGGTTGTTATCATCTTTTAATTTGAAATGAATCTATATGATTCTTTTATTTGGTGAATTCAAGGTTTTCTACTAGGTATATTTATACTCACCCCTATATGGTATCTTCTTACACGTGGCATGTCTTATGCAGATGATAGGCATTTTGACTGGGTCTTAGGAGGAACTGGATTAGGTGGGGATTAGTTTCACTAGACAGAACTCATATGGTTCTAGAAGTTACATCTTGATAGCATTCCCCTTTTTACTAGCTGGTTGGATTTTTTTTAGTTTTGGTGGGCTTGTACTTGGCCCTTTTTCTTTCATGTGCTTGTATTTTACTCTAATACATGCATATTTGGTATCAGTTGTTTTGTTCCTTTATGCATCACATTAGTGTTTAGATATGTGTTCATGTGTATATGTATCTTAGGCTAAAGACTCTCATGCATGTGATATTCCTACTCAGTGCTAGTTGTTATCCCCTGGCCTATTGGAGGCAGTCTAGGGGTGTCACACATGGATTGCAGCCGACCAAGTGGGCCTTGGTGGGTCGGGTCATGGAAGAATTGAATGGATCACCTATCATGAAAGCTTAATCACTTAAATATGGTAATGAATAATTTGTTTGAAACAAAAATCTAAGGTGATGTTGCACTAGTAAGAGATATTGAATTAATATGAAGGAATATTTAAAAAGGAAAATTATTTAAGTGTTTTTAATGGTTTTTTTTATTGTTAGTATGATTTTTTTTAATTATTTTGATTACTATGTTTTTGGTATTTTGTTATGGATAGAATTGGGGTATTGATGTGGTGAGGCTATGGTGGTGTAAATTAAAAGGGTAGTGTTTCATAATAGTGGTGGATTTCTTTAACAAATTGATTGGAATGAGGTGAATGAGTGATATGATTTTTGGTTTGGGATAATATAGTAGTTATTTTATTTGGTTCGTATGTAAATTATTAGAATGATTAATTAATTTTTGTGAGGTTGTGTAATATATTCCTAGAAGTATAGAATATAGTTAGTAAAAAAGAAAATGATAAACGGAAGTGGGCTGTAATTTAATAAAAATGGGATGCTAATAAACTCTTAATGATTGGAATAAATGGTTGATAACTAAGAAAAAAAGTGGATGATGGAGAATGACTGGTTTAACATTAAATATGGATAAATTAATGGCATAATGAATTTAATGTGTCTGGTAAAGTGGTAAATTATGAAATGGATAATTATATGTTGAATTGGAAATGAAGAATGTTGTTTTGGATGTTTTTCATGGAAGGTGGGGAAGGTTTTGTTATGGATATAGTGACAGTTCCTAGTGAATAGTGGTGGTGATGCAGTGATGATTATGGGATTTAGTATGTATTTATTTGTATGAACCCTTAATTTGGTAATGTTTGTTGATATGATATATATGTTTTTATATTCTTATGATTTTCTTATACACCCCACCCAAGTTGGATAACTATACTAGTGCCCAATTTTTTTGGGTTTTAGGTGTTTTCCCCAAAATCCAAGTTGGTGAGGGAATAGATGGACAATTACTCACTTTTCCTTGCTCTCCCTACTAAGTATAGTATGGGTTGTGGTATATCACAATTGGTATATGAATTTGGGTTGTAATGGATTAAAGTTTCCACCATAAAATCTATTATATGACTTTCTTATGTGATTGTGATGATGATACATGGTGGGGTTCATGCATGGTAGGAGAAAAGAATGTGTTTTATGTCCTCAATGTTCATGATGCCCTATTGTGATGGGAAATGTGATATGAGGTCTTTATATGGATTTGTGGTACGTGGCTATAGAAATGTGATTATGGTTGTGGCATGTGATATGTGGTTGTGATATATGATATGATGTTCAATGTAATGGATATAAAAGAGATGAGAGAACTAAGCCATTTTCAATTGGGGAGTGAGAGTAACAAACCATTGGGTAAGTGATTATGGGGTACCTTATTTCTATATTCTTTCAAATCTATGTTATTATACTTGGATGTGATGTTGGGTGATGGATACATGGTGAGGTTGGGTGATAGTTGACTTGGCTTAGGTGCATGTTGGTTTTTTTGTTTATTCACTAAGACATTAGTATAATTATTTTACATTTTCACTAGAGTTGTTAAGGAGGGTCCTACAAATTCTACATGTATGCTTGCCTATATATATATAATAGTTTTTCTGGTTTTTAGGAGGGGCTCGATGAATTGGACATTATTTTCTCAAGATTTGGAGTTGTTGTTGGAGTTACTTCCAGAGGATTTTATTTTTGGTGTTTCGTTTTTAGATAATTTATTATATATAACATTACATTTATTATGGGATATTGGGTTTTATTTTATATTATGGAGTTAATAGGAATTTATATATTTTCTATGGATTATTTAGTTAATGCCTCGCATTTATGTGATTTATACCCTCAGTGCTAGTCACCAACTTGTGTGCTATTGGAGGTGCGCTTCAAGGGTCATACTTATCTTCATTTCCAGTCTAGGAGGGTTTCATAGTAGGGATGAGTCATGATATAAAATGATTCAAGTCATGGTAAAGGAATAAAATTAATGTGAAGCTTGATTAAAAAGGGTGACATGGTTTCAAAATTTGATCCCCTGTGATAATTCTAAAGAAGTTTTTAATGTAATTTTATATTAGTATGGTTGAGCACCATAAATATCATGTATATGGTCTGATTTAAATGTTGGAGTTGAAAAAAATTGATAAAAGAAATGTTTTGATCAGTGAAACTTTTATGAACTGAGAAGGGTTTCATATTCAAGAGAAATATATCAATCCTTATTTTGGGATGTGAATGAATTTAACACATTTTTTATGTACTATTACAGTATTGAAATCATGATATTGAATATTATTTGTTATAAAATCTAATATCTATTGAAAAAAAATCATTTTTTGGATAGAGGATATAAGTCAACTGACCGAGGTTTATGTCTATTCAAGGAATAAAATTTATAAAAAAAACAACATACTGAGCTAAGAATAGTTTTGATTAAGGAAAATTTGACGATGTGGATATTGAAATGACCTTGATTTTTCATATTATTCAAAATTTAATTTTTTTTCTTTTTCATCTTGTTTTTGTAGGTTTAGGCTTATAAAGGATAATGGAGGTAGTCTAGATGTGTCTGAGTAAAATATATAAATAAAAGGATTTTAGTTACATCAACATAATCCCACTAGAAGGTTGTTGGGGGATTGTTGGAAGCCCAATGAGCTAAGGTCGTGGCAGAGATAATGCTTGTTAACACTAAATATTTTGTGGTTTTTTATTAGGAATCAAGATTCTACCATGAGTCTAGTGGTGTTCCATAGATATCCTAGTGGGGTAACCCAAAATTAATTTTAAGTATGGGTATATGATTAATTCCTAAGGGTGTATTTAAAAAAACATGGAGGGTGCCTCCAATTGGTTGGAAGAGTAGGTGTGATATACCCCTCAAAATTTTTATTCTCCCTCTATTATCCCTTTGATTTTAGATTTTTTTCTAGTGACCAATTTTTGATTTATCTAAAATGGTATGCTTGTTAGGGTATAAATAAGGTAAAACCTGAGTTTATTATAGTTTCCTTTTCTATTTTCTCAGTCTAAGTTGTTAAATGGTAGATTTTGGGTGGTTTTGCTAGGTTTTTTTTCATAATTCAAGATATTATAAGGTTTCATTAGATGATAATTATCAAGAATATTTATTAATCATTTAATTTAGGTGATCATGACCCCTTATCAAGATTTATTGTAGGTTTTATTATGTTAGTGCATGATTTGGGTGTGAACTAGGTGTATATAACCCAATCAGAAATCCAATGCACTTGGAGATGAGAAAAGAATGGGTAAATGTTTATTTAAACATAGTGATGGTATTATGAAGATGTCATAATTTATTTTTAAATCTCAAGAATATATTAATGGACAATAAATGAAAATAAATTATAAAGTGGGTTTTTTAGCATACTTTTTTTGGTTATTTTACATTAGTTTTTATTAATCAACTATAATGAATTATGGCATTGGATGGAATGAGTTGATTAATTTATTATATTATTATTAAAATATTAATGTTTTAATACATATGTTATATGATTTTGTATATTTTTATATTGTATATCCTTGTGTGAAATATTGGTAGCTTGAATATAATTTCCAAGCCTTATATGTTGTGTGCATTAATCAAGAAATATAATGAGGCATTTTAAATGGAATAAATTATAGAAACATCACATTAATATTATGATATTTAATACATATTCCATTGAATTTATGATCTTGATTGTCTATTGTTATAATGATCATTTTAATTTATATAAATGTGAATGTCTATTGTTAATATATGATTATGTGATTTCTTGAAAGCCTTTGTGTGCCATTATTGTAATTCCCATGTGTACGATATGGAATAATATGTGAAAATTGATTATGTGACATGATATTTTAAGAATTTTTGGTAAGGGAAAAGATATTGTATAGCATGTCCAACAACATAATCAGTCCTTTCCCTCTTAGAATGACTCTCATGGAGGTTATTATAACACATGAGGCACATTTTCTCTTAGGTAATGAATGACCTTTTACTTCATGGTATGAACCTCGATGAGTTTACCCTGATTATTAGGGAACCTTATTTCCTTATTATATAACTATAAAGGAGGTTATTTGTGGTCTTTTTCCTCTTGTAATAACCCACAAGGAGGTTATTCATATTTTTTAGGTGCATTTTCACTTTGGGTATGACCAATGAGGATTCCTTATTGATGTGGTGTTTTCTGAGCATGCATTGAGGTTTGTATGGGCCATTACATTGATGATAGGGCTATATAGGATATTTTTTATTGATAATTCACCTATTTGATGTATTATATAAGTTATTGGTTATATTATAAGTGATTTACTATCAGATTTATATCATGGATCTATCATCAAACCACCTCAAGTTTATTAAGGGTGCATTGGGATATGAAATTTCATGTAGTTCACAACACTAACACTTATATACATGGTTACATTATGGTAAAGGTTTGAATTTAGGCATTAACTTCTTACTAGGTATTATGTGGTGACACCTATAATTTTTAGAGTTGAATACATTCATATCTTATTAGAATATAGGTATAGGGTTACTTTATGTGTGGTTTGGATATCAAATGACTCGAGGTCCAGTAGAGATTAAAGAATGAAGCATGTCTCAGTCTAGTATAGCCATTTAATTAATTAATTACTCATTTTCCAATTATACCTCAAAACTTTTTATGGGTTTTGAAATATATAACCACTTTTTATTTATGGGACTTATGTAAATTTGTATAATGTTTTTTGCATTTATAGAGAGGAAAATAAGGCCTCATGGTATTATGCATATTCATTATTTTAGTGGTTTCTTTATTTATTTATTTGATTATTTATTATTTAATTATTTATTTAATTATATTTTCTTACTTTAGGGTAAACCACCTCCATGATTCTTCAATGTATACCCTCATTGCTAGTCAAATGTCTCTGGAGATTTAAATATGTTCGTGTTGTCCTATGAAGACCTTTCTAGTGAAATTATATACCTACCCCTAGGAAAGTATTTGAAAAATATTATTGGAGTATGGTTTTTTTCAATATTTTTTTCTAGTGTTAGAGATAGGGAGTGTTTGGGACTCAAGGCATAAACTGTAAATATTCATTATCAATATCTTTATAGTAATATTTGAGTTTCTAGGGTGGTCCGAGAAAGAAAAGAAGGCCTAAAACATTTTTTTTCTTTATTTTATTTTAGATTTATTTTGTGTATCTTTATCACTCAACCTTAATAATGGATGAGAGTTTTGGGGGACCCATTCATTTTTTATTGGAACATAAGGACATTGGAACAGGTTTTTTGATATGTGATTGATTTTATTATAGTTAAAATTTGATTTTATGATAAACTCTAATGGTTACAAAATTTCTTGGATAATTAAACATCACTGTTAAATATTTAATGCTTTCTTAAATAGTAATTAGTTTCAATTTAATTATAAAAAACAGGTTTATATTTTAATATTGATGTGTTTCTTGTTTTGTATTAAAAAAAAGAGGTTATTGATTACATGACTATTTGATAATCATACTATTGTGATTTTAAAATGATGTATTGTAATGAGTGACTATACCCATATTCAAACATTTTGAATTATCGTTTTGATAAATATAATCCATCTCATGAATTTTATGAGATGTCATGAGTATTAGTAAATTAAATAAAACCATACTGATTGGAATTTTTATTTTTGAATTTTTATGAAATGTTATGTCTTTAGTGTTATTTATTAAGACTATACTAGAATATAAGGTGGTTTTATTAAAGCGGATTCATTTTGAATGAATAAAAGGAAATATAAAAAATTAAAGAAAAAACTTTTTTCATTAAGTTTTCCATTTTATAATACTATTATTAAATTAATTTTTTGAAATTAAAAGGTTGAATTTGAATAATGTGTTTAAAAGTCTATATTAATGGAATATTTCAAGTATTTTGAAATTGGGTTAATTAAAAAAAGAAATTAAGTTCATTATTTGGTTTAGAAAATGATATTTTGAATTTTGGGATTTTTGAATTTTGAGTGATTTTTTTATAATATTTTGGAATTGTTATTTTTTTTAAATAATTTTGGGTCAAAATTTGATGTAATTATTATTTTTTATATGAATTCCATTATGTTTTTGGGTTATCATGTGATGAGTGGTTATATGATCTGAAATAGTTAATTTTATAGTTTATTTATAATGTGATAATGATATTAGAATTGGATATATTTAGAAACAATTAAAATTCAATTATTAAAATTTAATGATGAATTAAAATCATAATATAATAAAATTTAATTTTTTAGAACCCAGGGGATCTATTTGATAATGTTGGGTATGTTGAAAAAAATTAAAATGTTGTAATATAATGGTATAGGAATTTGTGAAAAGGGTAATGTGATAAATTTGTTGATGTGAAATGATATTTTATATGAAATGGAAATGGAAAGTTTAAATTTGATGGAAATAGCTATTTATAGTGATTTTTATTAATTAAATAGTGACAATAAATGATTAATTAGGTTAATTATGTGTTTTATGAAAATTATGAAAGATTTATAAATTTTTAGACAGTAAATTTAGGTATATTTTATATAATAAAGGATAAAATTTATTTTAATTTTTTTTAAAGAAATTCAAGCAAGAATTAGAGTTTTATTGGAGGATTGTATCATCTCATTCTCTATCCATGGGATTGTAAAATATTTTTAGTCAATGGAGAGATTTCCATGGATATGCCATGTTGGATGATCAATCATATTTTGAATAAATTCCTTAGTGGTTGGTTGAATTCAATATTTTTGAAAATAGAATTTCTAGCCTAAGAGAGGAAATGTATAATTTTGGGAGACATGGGATATTGAACTAAAATATACATGCATTAGAGTAACTTATGTAAATAATGAAAATTATAGTGGTTTGTTTTATATTTAGTGTCTATTTTGACCGTCACTACATTATTTTATGATGGTTTATAAAAACTCTCATGAATTGGTACATTGATATTCATTTCATGGAGATTTTAATTTTTTATTAATGTTTTTTTTATGATTTTTAGGTACCACCTTTTGGATTAAATTTAACTTTATTAGTATTAGTTGTGGAAACTAACTTTAAATAGAAATTCAATTCATGGTGGTATTTATATCACATATTTAGTTGCATTTTCAATGTTTTTAGTGATGGTTATCAAATCATACCTACAAAGTATCAGTTTGTTTATAAACCTATAACTAATTAAGGTTTTATATATTGGTATACTCTATAGTTACTAGTGGTTAAAACCACTATATAAAAATTTTCTTCAGTAAAAAAATATGCTACAAATCTACCACAATTAATTCTATTATATACAATAAAAAAATACAAATCCAACACATATAAAATATATTAGTCTAGTATAATGTAATAATAATTAGTTTTAACTATAAAAATACACGAAAAAAATATGTATAGAATTACTATATAATATTTTGATTTATAAAATGTGCACAGTTAAGGTTTTCATTAATATAAGTCCAAAAATGTCAATAAAAAAATAAAATTCTCAACTGTAATGCATCCCCTTTGTTATCCCATGTTGGATTTTGTTTGTTTTCTATTTTCTTCCCACTTCAAAACTTTGGAACCTATGTTTACAATAATTAAATTCACCTTAGTAAAGAACATATTCAAAAAAAATTAAATGAAGCTTAGTTAATTGTGAAATAGATACTAGCGCCATTATAACATCATTATCATCAATATTGTTCTATGAAAATGATACTTGAATTTAAAACCAAACCAAGATATAGAATATCGATTTATTTTAGACAAGAATATAATACTACCAATATAAATAATATTTTCAATTTAATATTTATACTAATTAAAAAATATCAATATAATTATATACAAAAACTATATTCCATAGTGATTTAAAGTAGTTTATATTAATTTTTGTTTGAACACATATCTCCATGTTATGTGTTTGTTTATGTGTTTAGTGAACATGGTTGTATTTATAACCAAAATTTAATGTATAAAATTCAGAATATAAGTATGAATTTATGGAATTTACTAAATCTAAATTCCCTATCACTATAGATATTTATTGGTCAATTCTACCTTTAATCCTCTATATAAGGAATACTATTAGATGAAATCATACTAGGATAACTCAAAATAGAATCAAAAGAGATGTGTAAGCTATGTAATGAAGTGTTTCATTTGGTGTAATAATATAATGAATATCCACTACTAATGATGTACTCTATGTAGCAAGAGTAAGATGACTATCATGTACTATCAGTATTCCTTTAAAAATATCTAGGAAATAAGTAATTCAATTTAATATTCATTTCAATAATAAGTCATTAAATTTATATTAATCAATTAAATTGAAAAAATAACTCACATTTACTATTATAATAAATTCAGTCTCCATATCATATTCATTTTATATAAAACAACACACAATAGTTATAAGTATTTTCTTTTATATTTATGAAATTAAACCTTAAAAAAGATTTTATATATATTTTAATAATTTTATTCTTCATTGTCCATATTGTTATTTATTTCCATCATTAACATCACCATTTATTCTTATTCTTCAACCTCCCTTACAAGACTGACATTTTCAATATGATCATAGAAAAAAATTAATTGTGTTTTGTTGATGGGGTTTATAATCATAAATTTCTTCTCCTTCATCACTCATATCAAACATGTCCCTCAGTTTCATGTTGAAGATAACACTCCACCCATCCTCAACTATATCATCGATGTTATAGACCATTTTTTTCTAAGATAACCAAAATATATGGATCATGTTTTTCACACTCACTAGTATCAATCAACTGAGAGTTGTTGATATAAGTAAATTGAGATGAATCTTTCCTTATACCTCATTTAATATTTACCCAATTACATTTGAATGTCATAATTGAAAATATTCCATGATAATTTAACTCGACAATATCAACTAACTTTCCATTTAAACCCAATCTAAAATTGAAAATATATTTTTGTTCTTTATTTCCTTTAGTGTTCTTTTAGAAGACCCATAATGAAATACTTGAATATGTTTTCCTATTTTCATGTCATCATTGGAAATGTTATCATCATACCTTTAGACTTATTCCACTCTTCCTTGAATTGTTGGAATACCAAGTAACATGTTGTATATACAATAATAATTTTGTTAATATTATCACACTCTAAGATCTCTCAAAGATCTTTGTACATCTTTGTGATTGTAGAGTGAAGAGTGAAATATGAGTTATGTGGATCCTCCAATAACATTTTCCTTATCTATAACAATTATAACACATATAATTATTACCAAAATCTTATAAATACCTATATAGTTATGCTTAATTATTAAATATTCTATTTCTTTACTATATCCACCATATTTTTTAACTCCAAATCATCCTATTATACCACCTTCACCTTGTCCAAGATGGATGGTTGAACAGTAATTTGAGATATTTAGGTATTTATCCCTTCCTTTATGATTTCCTTGTCCATATTTTTAATTTACATGAATATCTAACCTATTTCAATATTTATCATAGATAAAGTGGTAGGATCCTTTTTTACTTAGATAATATGTCACTTTGTTCACATTTATAGGTTGGTAATGAATTAAGTAGTTATAATACTTAATAATTATAACCATACTCATTGGATCATATTCAAATAATTCTATATGAATTTATATTTTAATTTTTTATTGATATATATATATATATCATACTTATCAAAATATAAATAATGAGTCTAAATATTTAATGAAAATATTACCACCACTGACTCTATGTCATGTGTTGGGTAAATTTTCCCATGTATTTTTAATTAATATGAGACATATATTATCACCATATTATTTTTCATGATTAAATTATATAATCCCTTATTTAAAGTATTATTTTTCATCAAAACCTATTTTTAATCCCATTTAATATTTATTTACATTATTTTATCCATAGACTCTTTACTCCATTATAGGATTTCTTGGTCAATGGGTTAGAAAATATGGAGTAATTTCTCACAAAGTAATAATAATACACAACTATTATGAGAAAAGTATTTATATCTAGTATATTAGTTTCTCTAGTTCATTATTTAATCACCTTAGGTTTTTAAGGATCTATAAATATTTCCTTTATTGTGATTACATACCCCAAGACTGTTACTTTCTCCATCCAAAAGTCATATTTTCTATATTTTGTGAATAAATTTTCCTTCCTCAAAATACTCAATATAATCTATAAATGTTTTTCATTTTCATTTCGGATTTTAGAATATATGAGAATATCATATCTATAGACTATAAACAATTTTATGAAAATAATATCTAAGATTCTATCAATCAATTCCATAAATATTCTCGGTCCATTAATGAGCCCTAATGGCGAATCTAAGAACTCATTATGCCCATATTTTGTGTGAAGGGATATATATGGTATATATTCAATTTTTCCATTAAGTTAATGATATTTTAATCATAAATGTACCTTTTATAAGTAATGATCACCATTAATTTGATTTAATAATTCATATCTCCATGGTAGGGGATTCTTTTTGTTATCATTCTCTTATTTAGATTTTTAAAATTAATGAAATTTTACATTGATCCATACTTATTGTTGATTAAGAGGACCAAAATTCCACAAGGTTATGAACTTGGTTTATAAACCCTTTTTAATTCACCTAGGCTATTAGATAAGGGCTATTAAATATAGGCATTATACTAGGATAAGTTTTATTGAGAACTCAACAACATAATCATAAG
Organism: Viscum album; assembly: GCA_963277665.1. Classification (NCBI taxonomy): domain Eukaryota; kingdom Viridiplantae; phylum Streptophyta; class Magnoliopsida; order Santalales; family Viscaceae; genus Viscum; species Viscum album. Next base: position 509,175,773 of record OY728136.1, on the reverse strand, counting down.
GAAGATAAAAAACTCTCATAGGATTATACAAACATATTACCTAATAATAGTTATGAATATAAAGTTAAACTTGTCCTTTATCTATTGGGTTTTGAAATTTTAAACATCAATTATCATCAAAGACCCTTGATTAAGGGCATCTAATTTGAAATGAATATGTTATTTATAGATGAATAATTGTATCATGGGTGGTGAATTAAGTGAAACCTCTATTTCGTATATCTTATTAAGTGGCCTCTTCATATACCTTATAAAATCTTTATATTCGTTATATTTTTTCACATACTTGAAATATTTCCTAGTACCTTTGAGGTAGTTTCCAGGATTATTCTTCCCATATTTTTAGTATATGGGAAACATTACCTTCATTACACTATGACCCTTATTAGTTGAAATATAGGAATAAAACTCTATTATTATTTCCAAATCCCCATGTTATCGATAAAATTGATATTATCTAATATCCATATAAACTTTTAAAGAATATAAAACTATTCCTTAATAGCTATTAAATTATATAATTTCTCACTCTATTTAAAAACTTTTATTTAATACACTAAAGGATTGATTAGTATTGATTTTAGTGCGAATTAAAATGATAGAGGTGTACCATGAATATCTCTTGAAGTTTTATTTATAAGACCCAATTGATCTATCCAAATTTTTCTTTGGTTCATGTAATTATCTATAACATCCTGACTTGTATCACCACTAAGATGGTGGTCGGACCAGTCGCCACATGACCTCAAGCGTGCTTCCCCATATGCCAGAGGCTCCAACTTGCAGTGAGGGTGTAAGGATAGTCAGTGGGGAGACTATACCCTCTTATCAAAGTTGAGCAGTGGTATAACAGAGCAAATAACAATCAACAATGAAAGCAGTAATACATAATTGAAAAAGAAGCAGAAGATAGATTTCATATGATTAAACAAAAGTGGCCAACACCAGTTTATACAATAGATGAATTCATGTCATGATATTGATACATGGCGGAAATCAGTAAATAGTGCAACATGCTCTTCAATACAGTATAAAATAATGAAAGGACATCAAATCCCCATGGGAAATATCCTTAATCATCTCGAGCTACAGCTCGGTCCTTTTCTCCTAGTCCATGTACAAGAAATACATCAACAAATAAGGTCCAAGGCCATGCAAACAAGAAAGGTTTACTCGGGTACCCCAGTGCAATGGTGGCCCGAGTAGGGTGTAAGATATAAATCTCAGTAGTTCGGCACCACTGGTGTCTAAACCAATCTCAAAAGTATAATATAATTTAAACAAGGGCGCAAGAATGGAACCTACTTGTCAATGTCATACCCAAGGAGTGTATCCAAGGCATCATGTGAGTAAGTCTCCTACCGAGTCCAAGGAGTTTCCTCCAAGGTAAAACAGGGCTAAGCAATGACCGGTCAAAATGGTATTTAACCATGGAACCTACTTGTAAATGTTGTACCCAAGGAGTGTATCCAAGGAATCATGTGATAGTATAAGTAGTGAAGGTTCCAAGATGTAACAAGGCAGCCTGGAAAAGATATCTAGTGAGGGAGCTTCACGGTAAAAACCAAGGTAACGTTAACTCATGGAAAGCTAACTCAGTAGTATTTGAGTCTAGCTAAGGGGTAAGAGTGTAATCCAAGGAGCGTAATCCAAGTAATTCCATAATAAGTCGCCTATCGATTCCAAGGTGATCGACCAAGTTAAAATGGGGCTAAGCAAAGATAGGGCTCGATGGGCTTTAACCATGGTGCCTACTATTCAATGATGGATCTAAGGAGTGTATTTGAGGTATCCTGTAAGAATAAGAGACCCAAAGGTAGTATACTGGGCATCTAAGAATAGACAAGAACTTGAGTCTAGGTGGGTATCAACCTAAGCAAACTGTATCCTTGAATCGAAATGGGGTTCCTGAGACCTAAGGTATTCTCCTCTCAGAATCCAAGGTGAGCTTGAGTCAGTCCATTACTATTTGAAAAATAAGTCATGTAATGATTAATCTGGTTCAATTATTTCCTTACATTAGTGTGGATATGTTAATTAGAGTTGAAACCATTATTTATTAGTTCAATACTTGCCTTCCATTAGTGTATAAAGGTCAAGTATCATTGCAACCATTTATTGATTGGTTCAATACTTGCCTTCCATTAGTGTGGATAGGTCAAGTAGAATTGAAACCATTATTTATTGGTTCAATCCTTTCCTTCCATTAGTTTGGAAAGTTCAAGTAGCATTGCAACCATTTATTGAAAACCATTAATGAATTTTCAAAGGGAAAAGTCCACACCGCTACCTTCCCTTAGCATGGTAAGAGTTTCCACAGACGTGGAACCAATCCTTGTCTCATGAGCCCGAGTCCATCCATGGAAATTACTACATAGGAATCTATGTATCTCCCAAGGTATGAGTATGAAAACCCATTTATCCCATCATTTCATTCCTACTTGGCAACCCACATGTCACCCAAGGTTTTATTAGTATTAAAAACATTTGAAAAACAATTTAGTAACTTGTTTTGAGGGTCAATAATTATTAATTAACCATTCATTTAACTCAACTCATTCCCTTTACCAAAACATGTCAATTTCATTTAAAAATGGCTCCAAGTATCCATGCAAAGGGAAATTACCTACATGGTTAATTCCAATCCAAAACTCAACCAAAAACTTAGACGGTGCTTTGGTCCTTTAATTATTTACAAAAAGGGAACTCTGTGTTTCTAATGTGATTAAGTCCATGTCCTAATCATGACATATTTCAACACAACATCATGGAATAATAATTATAAATACAACAAGTCAAGCAAGAAAGGTCTAAACACTACTTTTTAGCTTGAAGGCAGCACACCACCATTGGAGGGGTTTTATTATTAAAACATGATATTGTTAATCAACAAATCATTTAATACCTTTAGCATTCAAATCATGAACATGCTAAAATTCACATTTAAGAGGCATTGATCATAATACTTCATTGCATGAATTTAATTATAAAAAAGTGAAGTAAGAAACTTAATTAATGTATTTATAAAGATTTAGGACTTGGAAAGGGACCCTAAATCAATGTGGAACCTATCCGTCTACATCGGCGATGAACCAAAATGAATCCAAACCACATGGGGAATCTCAACGCACTACAAGAAACAAGACAGGGACTCATAAACACCAAAAGCCCCAAATTTATCACATGAAAAACAAAACAGGAGGTGAAAACCTTACCCAGAAATGAATCTGACGGAACGAAACCATCTGAACCGCCTCGCCTTTGGCGGCGATTTCCAGAACGTGCAACCTTGGGTCCCAAAAGACCTTACGAACTAATCTAGACCGAATGAAAACCGAAAATATGATCACCCCACAATCCTAGGGTTTGATCGATTCTCATCGAGTACCGATTAGGTCGAAGAGAAACCGGAAACAAGTAGGAGAAGGGAAGAGATGACTCGCCATGATGGATTTTCCAAGAAAAATGAAGAAATTCAGCCAAAAACTGAAGGAGGAAGAGGAGGCTGAGAGAGGAGGTTCATGCATTAAAATGGAGATCCCCTTGGGCTGGTACGTCGTGTATGAGAGGGGAGAGGGAGTGTTTAGTTTAGGTTTTAAATTTAATTTAATTTTAAAATAATTAAAAACCCAAAACAGGGTGTCATGCATGGTTAATCAGAACGGTCTGGAAAATCATGCGCCAACTGTACGATAACCCACTTCTTAAGAAACCCCATCTACACGGTTTTACCCGCATAACTTTCCAAACCATGCGTAAACTGTGCGGAGTATACTGCCTCTAATACACACCCTACACAGGCTAGGCGCATATTTTAGGAAACCATGCACAGGTCGTGCGCAATCCACTGTACATTTTAAAACAGGTTCACACGGTTACCTACAGTGGGCCACACGGTTTAACAGGTCATGCGCAAACTGTGTTCCCTCGGCTTTCTTTAAAAACATGAAGTTTCTCAGGTCCGGCACCCCCAAAACTTCTCGATCCACTTGGAAAAATTCTTAGTCCATCTCCCATTCCCAAAAACATCACTTAAGAGTGATCCAACTCTTAGAATTGAGTTTCAAATATCGATTTTAAAAATGGCCGGTTTAGTAAACGAAAAAGTTCAAAAACTTCCATACTTTTGTCCGGTTCAAAAAAAAACAGGATTCTACATTCTACCCACCTTAAAAACTTTTCATCTCCAAGAAGCCTTCGGGAACAAAGTAAAAATCACCCGACCTACAAGGTTCGTGAAGTTTTGTTCAAACGGTCTCCTAGCTTTATTAACACCCAAAGCACCTTAAGCATTTCTAATGCACTCACACTTTGGCCTTTACAACCTGATCCAACACTCAAAGTTCAACTTAACCATATAAACGGAGCTTACATGAGCATGTTTAGATAGAGAGTCAAACACACCAATATATCGATAGACACTTGACTGATGGTTCTTACCACCACAGGTCCTGACTTAAGAAGGGGACAATTCCAAGCCACGGTTCCTCCACCATTGGAATTATTGTTTATGTCATAACTCTAAGTGCTCTTACGACACCCCTGACATAATTTTGTAAAAAGGAAACGGTCTAATTTTGATCTATGTAATAGAAACTGGTCGTGAAAGCTTTCTCTTAGAAGACACTACCGCCCTTGAGACCACACATTCCTTCACTTGGAAATGTGATTTAAAACAGCCTCTTATAACCGTAAACATTTAACTAAAGGAAGAGAGAATGATTCGAGCCACTTGGCTGACGTATCTCGTAGAAGTCTGGCTTAGGCGGTCGGAGAAATTAAAAAGAAACGGCTGGAGTCCATGTGTCTGAACAAGGCATTCCTACTTGGGAACCCAGGAACACTCAGGACTTACCAAGCCTTTATGAGAACAATGCTTTAGCATGTAACACTAGAAAAGATCATCCAACAAGCTCAACAACTTTTAAGATTTAGCATGGCGTAAGACCGACACTCTCTTAGTTCATCAAGGAAGATTTCAATATATAGTACATGCTCGTCTCTTAAGAAGATTACACTAAAAGGATTTAAGGCAGGGGTTTTAGTTAAACACACCATAAGCTGGAAGGTAACACAGTCGAACCAAAACAAGGTCGTGCTAGCAAGCAAGCACTGACACTATATAAGACTTGCAAACCTCTAGGGAAAACAAGCAATAACCAACCATTTACTAATGGTTCTCTGAGGTGTTCCTTCTACTTGGAAGGGAACATTAATGGACTCAACAGGACACTACCCACCTTAGAAGTGTCCTAGTCTAAATGGAAAAAAACTAGCCACTCTTAAGCGCGGTAGATTATAACAACGAGATCGGTGTGTCAAAACACCCAAGTATTTCGAAAACCATTCCGAGTATTGGAATGAAACTGATTATTTAACGCTCAAGCCACTATACTTGGAGATGACCCAATACCGTAATCAACAGTACAAGAGGATTTATTATGGAGTCATATTGCCTCATATGACCACCATCTTGGATGATTCCATAACCACTCATCCCTTAATTAAGAAAAAGAGAGGGTCAAATGACCTAAGAAGTAGCCGACCATGCCTGATGCACGTCTAACCAGCTGAAAAGATAATTACTCGATGCTCGAGTCTATAACAAGGTTAATAAAAACATGACCACCCATCCGAACAAGGGTGTCACTTTAAAACTGAAATTCCTACTAGGGACAACAGAACCCAACGACACCAAGAGTAAGAAAAGTTGTTGCACTAACAAGGAATTTAAGTTATGAGGGTGCTACCTACCATGGGTTATCCCCTTACGAAGAAAAGGTTTCAACCCTGACACCGGTTCATGTCAAAAAAAATTCACTAGGCTCAAAAGTCAATCACAAAGCCATTGCTATGGAAAATAATGCCTACAGAAAGTACTCATGCTTCTATTCCAAGGCAACTCAAAGAGAAGTCCAAACCACCCTTACACGAGGGTTTCTAAATAGTGGATACCACTACAGGTTCCATTTCTAAGCCTCTTATATTTAATCACATTTAATATTTATTCATCAAAAGATCTAATCAAAACATCAAAGTACCATTTTCAAAACAATACAAGGTACTTGATTTTAACCAACACCCTAAGGGAAAAATAGGAAAGTTTTATAAAACATCCTTTTTAAAACATTTCTCATTATTTGACATCCCGTCATTTTCAAGAAACATTTCAAAATAAATTCCTTTTAATCAGACAAGGTGACCTATGAGGGTCCCATTTTAACCAACCTGGGTTCTCTATAAAGCAACCCAATATCAAAAACACAATTATTAAAATTTAAACACCCAAATGGGTCATCTCATAAGAACATTATACAACTGAACTACTTGGGTCTAGTTACATTTTTAAAGTTATCCATTTGATTTCAGATCAACATTAAACATATTTAACACTTATAATCATTTCACAAATCATCGTGCCATTTCATTTAACATGGGTTTCCATTTCCCAATTCATGAAGTGCCCATATACTCCATGGATTGACAATTAGCTCCCATTAATCGGTACCAAAGTCAATTTAGAATTTAACATGATAAACATAATAGTCCAAATTATATGGGTGGCCATCTAACAACCTGAAAAGCGCCCATACACTTTACAGTTTGGCATTTTTCTCCCTTTAGTCGAACCCAACTTCATTTAACAATTGAATTTATCAGTCTTTTTACAATGGTTCAATTACACGAGTTAACTTTTTCCAGCTATAAGGCGCACATACACCTTACAATTGAAAACTGGCTCCCATAATAACCACAACAAATAAGTTATCCCAGGTAACATTTACATATATTAAATTAAGATAGCATGTCACTACAAGCAGCTAACACGAAGAAAAAATCTATAATCATACAATCATGGAATTTAAATCATAGAAATATGCTATAACAAGCAGTAAGAATAGAAGGAATGATAATTTATTACCTAAATAAGTATAAATCTAACCATGTCATATCAATAAGCCACTGAATCATACATAGCAGGCAGCCTACTAATGCAACTACATGGCATGGAATATATGCATAGCATGTGAATTTCTAAGTGCCTAATATGATGCATGGATGTTTCATCCTTACCATAACAGGCCAAGGTAATGTTTATAGTTCCATAAATCATAAGCAAAAGAATGTACACCAATCACTCTAGGTTAAATCATATTAACTGTAATAGCGAATAGCATAAATAGCAATCCCAACCCTGGCCACTTAGTCATTCCCCGTAAGTGGGGTGATCAGTCCCAAGAACAGCTATTAACCATGCGCCAACACTTTCCTAGTCTCCTATCTACCAACCCAAAATAGTAATAAAAAAGGAAAAACCACCTCTGATACCACTTTGTAACGTCCCAACCCGGCTCACCACTAAGACGGTGGCCAAACCGGTCGCCACATGATCTCAAGCATGCCTCCCCATATGCCAGAGGCTATCGACTAGTAGTGAGGGTGTAAGGATAGTCAGTGGGGAGACTATACCCTCTTATCAGAGTTGCGCAGTAGTATAATATAGCAAATAGCAATCAATAGTGGAAGCAGTAATACATAATTGACAAAGTAGTGGAAGACACCTTTCATATGACTGAACAAAAGTGTCCAATGCCAGTTTATACAATAGATGAATGCATGACATAATATTGATACCTAACAGAAAGCAGTAAATAGTGAAACATGATTTTCAATATAGTAAAAAATAAGGAAAGGACAGAAAAGCCCCATGGGAAATCTCCTTGAGCATTCCGAGCTCTAGCTCGGTCCTTTTCTCCTACTCTAAGTAAAAGAAATACAACAACAAACAAGGTACAAGGCCTTGCGAACAAGAAATGTCTACTCGGGTACCCTAGTACAATGGTGTCCCAAGTAGGGTGTGAGATATAAATATTAGCAGGTCGGAAACACCAGTGTCTAACCAAATCCCGATAGTATAATATAAATTAAATAGGGTGAAAGTAAGCATAAATAAAGTAATTAGTACAATGTAACTAAATACCCAAGTACCTGCTTCAGCTCTCAGCTGGTGTCTGAACATGTAACCAGTTCATTAATTGAGTATTACCATTTTATTTATAATTAATATGTGATTAAGTCACCTATTGAGTCCAAGGAGTTTCCTCCAAGGTAAAATGGGGCTAAGCAATGACTGGGCCCGATGTGATTTAACCATGGAACCTACTTGTCAATGTCGGAACCAAGGAGTGTATTTAAGTCATCCTGTGGTAGTATAAGTAGTGAAGGTTCCAAGACATAACAAGGCAATCTGGAAAAGATATCCGGTGAGGGATTTTGTGGGTAAAAACTATGGTAACATAAACTAATGGAAAGCTAACTCATTAGTATCTGAGTTTATCAAAGGGGTAAGAGTGTAATCCAAGGAGTGTAATCTAAGTCATTCCACAACATGTCACCTACCGAGTCCAAGGTGATTGACTAAGGTAAAATGGGGATAAGCAAAGACAGGGCCTGATGGGCTTTAACCATGGAACCTACTAGTCAATGCTAGATCTAAGGAGTGTATATGAGGTATCCTATAAGAATAAGGGACCGAACAGTAGTATACCGGGCATCCAAGAATAGAAAAGAACCGGAGTCTAGGTGGGTATCATCCTAAGAAAACTGTATCCTTGAATTGGAATGGGGTTCCCAAGAACCAAGGTATTATCCTCTAATAATCCAATGTGATCTCATGTCAGTCCATTCCTATTTGATAAAGAATTCATGTAATGATTCATCTGGTTCAAGTCTTGCCTTTCATTAGTGTGGATAGGTAAAGTAGAGTTGAAACCATTATTTATTGGTTCAATCCTTGCCTTTTATTAGTGTGGAAAGTTCAAGTAGCATTTTAACCATTTATTTATTGGTTTAAGCCTTACCTTCTATTAGGGTGGATAGGTCAAGTAGAGTTGAAACCATTATTTATTGGTTCAAGCCTTGCCTTACATTAGTGTGGAAAGTTCAAGTAGCATTGCAACCATTTATTAAAAACCATTAAGTCATTTTCAAAGGGCAAGGTCCACACCGCTACCTTCCCTTAGCATGGTAAGAGTTTCCATGGATATGGAACCAATCCTTGTCTCATGAACCCGGGTCCATCTATGGAAATTACTACATGGGAGATGAGTATGAAAACCCATTGATTCCATCATATCATTCCTAATTGGGAACCCATATGTCACCCAAGGTTTTATTAGTATTCAAAACATTTGAAAAGAAATTTAGTAACTTGTTTTGAGGGTCAATAATTAATCATTAACCATTCATTTAACTCAACTCATTCCCTTTACCAAAACATGTCAATTACATTTAAAAAGGGAACCAAGTATCCATGAAAATGAAAATTACCTACATGGGTAATTCCAATCCAAAACTTGACCAAACACTTAGATGGTGCTTTGGTCCTTTAATTATTTACAAAAAGGGAACTCGGTGTTTCTAATGTCATTAAGTCCATGTCCTAAGCATTCCATATTTCAGCACAACATCAAGGCATAATAATTATAAATACAATAAGTCTAGAAAGCAAGGTGTAACCACTACTTTTAAGCTTGAAGATAGCACACCTCCGTTGGAGGGAATTTATTATAAAAAATGATATTTTTAATCAACAAATCATTTAATAATTTAGCATTCAAATCATGAACATGCTAGAAATCAAATTTAAGAGGCATTGAGCATAATACTTCATTATATGACTTTAATTATAACAAAAGTGCAGTAAGCAACTTAATTAATGTATTTATAAAGATTGAGGACATGGAAAGGGACCCTACCTCAAGGTGGAACCAAGTTTTCCATAACGAAGACAATCCAAAATGAATCCAAACCACATGTTGAAGCTCAACGCACTATAAGCAACAAGAAGGGGACTCATAAACACCAAAATCCCCAAATTTAGCACATGCGAAACAAAACATGAGGTGAAAACCTTACCCTGAAACCAATCCGACATACCGAAACCATTCGAACCACCTCGCCTTCGGCAATAGTTTCCATAACATGCACCCTCGGGTCCCCAAAGACCTTCCGCACCAATCCAGACCGAAATTAAACCGAAAATCGGATCACCCCACAATCCTAGGGTTCAGCCGATTCTCACCGGGCACTGATTAGGTCAAAGATAAATTGAAAAAAAGGAGTATAAGGGAGTATAGAACTCACCATGATGGATTTTCCAAGAAAAATGAAGAAATTCGGCCAAAAACTGAAGGCGGAAGAGTAGGATGAGAGAGGAGATTCGTGCGTTGAAATGGAGAGACCCTTGGGCGGGTGGGTTGTGTATGAGAGGGGAGAGGGAGTGTTTAGTTTAGGTTTTAAATTTAATTGAATTTTAAAATAATTAAAAACCCAAAATAGGGTGTCTCACATGGTTAAGCCACATGGTCTGGAAAACTGTGCGCCAACCGTGCAGTAACCCACTGCTTAAGAAACCCTATCTGCACGGTTTGACCCGCATGGCTTGCCAAACCGTATGAAAACCGTGCGGAGTCTACTTCCTATAAGACACACCTCGCATGGTATAGGTGCATGGTTTAGGAAACCATGCACAGGTTGTGTGCACGCCACTTCCCCTTTTAAAATAGGGTCGCACGGTTACCTACAGTGGGCCACACGGTTTAGCAGGCCATGCACAAATCGTGTGCCCTCTACTGTCTTTAAAAACTTGAATTTTCTCGAGTATGTCACCCCTGAAACTTCTTGATCCACATGGAAAACTTCCCAGGCCATCTACCATACCCAAAAACGTCACTTAGGAGTGATCCAACTCTCAGAATTGAGTTCTGAAACTCGGTTTTAAAAACGACCGGTTTAGTAAATGAAAAAGTTCAAAAACTTATGTACCTTTGTCTGGTTCAAAGAAATGGGATTATACATTATCTATCTATTTCAAGGTAAAAAGTGATATGAGAATATTTTTGGAAATATATTTTCTTGAATTACTTCTATTCTATTGAGTTAATTTCATATTTAGCTTATTGTCTGTGATTTGTGTTGAAAACTAATTATATTATCTTTCTAGATGGTAGATATCCAAGATTAACTTTTCTTTATTAGAAAATTAGAGCATAATAATATATTCTTTATGGAATTTACCCATTATCCCATCATTAATAGATAATAATATCCATTAAAAGATTATATTCATTGCTACAAAAGGGAATTAACATGGAGTTATTCCATATTTGGATAAGTTGTCCATTTCATATGATTTAAATTATTAATCATATCCTGGGTGAATTGAGTTAATTTCACCATTGATTTTTTTGACTTTAGATCCCATAATATTCAACATCTAATTTGGAAAATAATTTGTTTATCCTTCATATTATCAATTTTTGTAACGTCTCGTATTTTTCTAAAAGTAAGGACCATTTTTTGTTTAAATTCCTCTTTTTGGCCCTAATAAAGTTTTATAAGGTAGTCAAGGAGGTTTCGAAGGAGTTTGGGGCTTGTTCGAAGACTGGATACTCAAAAAAAGAGGCAGAATGGGCTTGATGATTTGTAGGAACTGTGTGGACCAGCACGCACGGTTTCCCTAAACCATGTGGCCAAGCACGCATAGTTTCCCTAAACCGTGTGGTTGAAGATAGTGGGGTGTTGGGGGCTGAATGATTTGTCTAAATCCATGCGATACCAAGTGCACATGTGTGTGGTGATATAAAGTCTTATTACATATCTATTTTCCATTGTTTGAACACTATTAAACAAATCGTGTGCCTAACCATGTAGGGTTCCCCTTTGAAGCAGAACTTGGCACATGGTTGGTGCATGGTTTGGCCAAGTGTGTACCCTTGTTTTTAAATGTGTATTTACCTTTTTCCTCATCTTAAATGATTTAAACATTTATTTATTTCTTGTATCCTTCTTCTCTAGGGGGATATCTTCCCCCATACGCATGAGCTCCTCCTCCTTCAAGACCTAGGGATCAAGCCACCTCTCTCATTTCTCATCCATTTTTATTATTGTCAGATCCATTGGAAATATCTCGATAATATATTCAATCCACTCCATTATATTTCAATTTATTCATCCCATATTTTATGTTATCTTAGTGAAATCTCATTTTCCTCATTTTCAGTTCATTTGATGATCTCTTATATTTCTTTCGATCTAGCTCTAATCAAAGGTCGATGATGGATGAGGGAATATTTATGATTATAAGGTAGGTGGTCTAGGATATTTCCCCTTATTTAGTTTCATCTTATAAATTGTACCATTTTCCTATGAGCCAAACCATTCTAGTGTCGCCTCTAATTTATTAAACTAAATTAAATTGAAATCATTATCATGCCTTTGGCGGCCCGAGCTAGTGGCGACTCGACCCCTTGGGTTGATCGCCTTGAAATATTTCACCCAAATGGGTGTGCTACATCTTAGAGTCATATCATACCCTTTGTTCTAAATTGTGATAACACCCCTTGTGGTGTGTTATCATGTAATAAATTCCTTGATTTTTTAATTTAATTGAATTGGGTAATGAGACATGTGTTAGGCCTCTATCCTCATCCCATAAATGAAGAGGTTGAGTTAAATGAATTGTAAAAGTGCTTAATTCTTCATACCTCATGCCATGAGTAGACCATTAAAATGGAAATACCTTAACCAATATGACTACTAAGATATTAAGGTTTTAAATAATGAAATGGAACCTTTTTCTAGACATGTTGTATGTGTACCTTGCTTTTTTAATGATTCCACCTTAGTGTCAAGGGTGAAATAAGGGGTTCCAACTTAAGGACCCCTTGGACAGACTCTCATTCCCTCTTGTTAGAATTATTAATGCTTTTTAGACATGTCAGGGGAGACACCCATTATTCCTGAGATGGTTTCACTGTTCATTTTTTGTTTTACCTCCAGATGAGTGACACTTATTCCCTAGAAGATACCCTTTAGATGGGATCGATGGCACGATGGTTGTACCATGACATGAGAGAAACTTAGGCTCCTTTGTGCGATACTAGGTATAGAATTAGAGGTTAGTTTTTCTGTTACCACACCATGTTAGGAGTGATACATGGGACTTTATACTTGGGTCACTTTGGACAGACTCCATGGAATTTAACTTTTACCGTGCCCCTCGAGCAATACTTCGAAATTCCTACTGAGTTTCCATGGATGGGCTCAGGGTGAATCTTAATATTTTATAAAGTGGTTTTCAATTGAATTGAAAAGTAAGTGAATATTTTCAAATGATAAATGATCCTTTGGTTTTAGAAACATAGATATGTTTCCTCCAAGCCCAATCATAATCTTGGGGATAGCCCACCTTCTAACATTTTAACCACTCACATTACCTTTATAGGATCCAATGGTTCAGAATCACTATATTAGGATAAAGTGGGTAAATTTCATGGGTGTCCAAGAGGAACTCAGTACTATTTATTTATTTATTTATTTATGTTTTCATTTATTAATTATTACACACTTTTTATTTTATATAACATGAATGGATTTATCAATAAACCATTGGTGGGGCCTACTGAGAATGTATATCACACCCTACATGGTCCATCTTTGGTACTGGAATAGACTTTGTGGTTGTAGGTACTGAAAAAGGGAAGTGGAAGGATTCCAATATTTTATGTACAACCTTCAGATATATTTGGGGGAAGAGGACATAACCTATGCTTCAGATTCTAGTTGTAACAGTTTTTGGATTTTTGTATATTTTGTTAGCATGTAGTATATTCCTATATCCCCTACTTCTCACATATTCATTCTTTTATATCTATATCACCATGATCATCATCATCCTATAAATTATTTATTACTATTATTCATCTTCCATTTATTATATTTCATTAGATTTCAAAATTATGTATTTGGTTTCTGTTGATGTCTTCTGGTTATTACTGCTTCTTTTGTTTCTCATTTCTTATTCTATATATGTTTTTCTGCTACACTCGGACCGATGAGGGAATAGTATCCCCATGGACATACCATATTCCCTCGCTACTAGTCAGCAGCCTTTGGCATTAAGGTAGGCATGCTTGAGGTCATGTGGCCCACCACCACGGGGTATTGTTAAGTGTCATTTAGGGCGGGATGCTGTAATTTTCCTGATTTATCTTTTTTCTAGCCATTTTATAAAATATTAAAGGTTGATATAAAAATTTACATCAATAATATAATTAAATAAACATTGATAAAGAATCTTATACACTCAAAATATTTTATTTATAAATTTCTAGCATACCTTTAGTTATTAAACCTTATGTTTGACCTGGATTGTTTTTATTGTATTTCCTAATATATTATCTAACCTAAACCTTCATGTGATACCAAATATAAAAAATAATAAATAATAAACAATTATTTTATAATATTTCCACCTATAAAATTATAATATATATAAACTACACATCCCAAAACCTAAAGGTATAGTGTCTTTGAAAATTAGGTACATAGTAAAAACATTTCAGCATTAATAAATCTAAATTAATTTAATTATTCATAATAGCCTGCCTATAATCTATAAAACTCTTATCATAAATTTTAATTCCTTGAGGAAATACATAAAAATAAAGTTTGATATAAAATCTTAGTAAGGGAATAATAAAAAATAAAACATGAGAAAATAATAAATAGGGGTGTTGATAGAAGATTAAGTACAAAATGGAATCATAATAAAGAAGAAACATAATTTATACAATATAAACTTAGTATAAAGATGTGAATATCATAGTATTGTAGAATAAATATAAAACATGTTATCATAATTATAAGTCAAGAATCACTAGTTAGACACTATAACAAAGTGCATTAGGTTCCTTTCCCATGAACCATACATAATATCTCATGATCTATAAGAATTAACCAATCAATTAAGGGGATTTATAATTCAAATACCACCCCTAATATCATAAAATATACAGTAATTTGTATTCCATGTGAAGTTAAATGAGAGTTGAGTGATCATAATCAAACATGAAGACATAACAAGATTACACATGGGAAATAAATGGGTTACATCTCAAGATTGTGAATCATAGATCATAAAAAACATGTAAGTCCCAAAAATAATAATTTAATGAAGATGAAGATATAATGAAGGATTGATATAAATAAATAATATCTAATATAAATGGAGTTATAAGAGTAATTATGACACACACTGATTCACTAGTATGTATTTATTTTATTTTTTTACTTTTATTTCATTTATTCTTGAGCTTTTTGGAGTCATAGGTCAAAAATGTGATTTTTTTGGAAAATAGGATAGGTGTATGGTTATGATAATCATTAAGCATGTCATGTGAGAGGGGTGTGGTATTTCAGTTCCATTTTTAATGGTTAGTTCATAGGTTGTCTAACCATAAAAGATATTCTAAGTAATAGTGCAACTTGTTTTTTTAAAGGTGGAGTGACTAGAATGATTGGTGCACACAATTCCTAATTTTGTTTCCAAAGTATAAAATCTACCCATAATTCTTAAAAATTTTGAAATTTTCCTTTTCCCCTTTATGAATTTAAATTGTCTTCCTCCCCTCTTCATTACAGTGGTGTTCCTAAGCCCCTAAAACTGTGGATCTATCTTCTCCATTTATTCCTTATAGTTTTCCCATCATTTTTGTGGTTTTTGTTAAGTTAAATCTAGATTTATCTTGGTTTCTTCCTCTCCGATTTCCTTCCATTTTTCTTCATATTATATGGATTTTTGGAACTCTAGAAGTCCTTGGGGAATGAATATAGGGTTTGGGATGGGGTATTTATGAATTTTATTGGTATTTTAGGTTCTTGAGGATCTATATCTTCCTTTTCTAGTGTTTTTAGACAAAGGAGATTAGGTTTCATCATATTTGAGGTAGGTGTCTCTACCTAATGGTTCTTTCCCAGGGAACACCTTATGTTATTGGATTTTATTTGGTTTAATTTGATTAAATATGATGGATATAAGTTATTAACGGCTATTGTGTTATTATTTTATGTGATTATTGTCCTATGTTGGTTCCAAAGGGGGTTTTAAAATGATATTCTTAAAAAATAAATTTTATATATAAAAATTATTTAATAAAATTTTCTGATAGATTTTTTTTAGTTTCAAAAGAATTAAAAAGGTTATTTCAAAGGGGTTTAATTTGTATTTTATGTTTTCTTGATCATGGAAACCCTTGATTATGTGGTTATTCTTATATTTTCATTGGTCCTGATGGTTTGTTTTCTTGTGGGAGACCATGGGTGAGTGGGTGAACTAGACTAAAGCATCCCTAGTTTACTTTTCATGTTACCTTGGGAATCTTTCCCAGTTAGACCATGTGATCTAATAGGATGGATTTTATTACCCAGTGGTGATGAATTAAATGGATCAACTAGAATAAGAGAGCTACTGATATAGAAATAATTCCATGTATATTGGCTAGTGTTCCTATAGTATGTCAAAATTTCCTTAGAACCATTGGTTTGATCCCATGATGCATATATGATTTTGGATTAGAATGTATTGTTATTTATTTCACATTTAATTATTAGATTATATTTTATGCGTATATTCTATTTTTCTGTTAGTTAATTCATGTTTCCTTGATCATTATTATTTTTATAACCTGTCTTCTTTAAAAAAACAAATGATTTTTTATAGAACTATTTTAAATAAAATTGATTTCAATTTTTTTTCAAACTACAACTAATGTTTTTCATGGTGAAATATATTATATAGATTTATGGTAGTATCCTGATAGGATTTTCATCACACACTTTATATACACATGAGGAATACACAAAATTATTTTTTAAGGATACATGTAAAGGAAAGGGTGTCATGCAGTTTAGTGCATCAGACTTATAGATGGGTTATATCATAATTATATAATGAATCAATGTGGTGGTTATTTGGATTTTTGATGTTGAATCCATTCCCAAATGGTCGTATCTTGATACCTTGTTTCTTGTCTCTAACCCATGGAGATTTAGATTATTCTTCCAGCCTTATGGAGAGTTGGATTAAGTGACATGTCAGATCGACCTGGGATAGTTTGTTATAAAATGGTATTAAATCTCTCTTTTTATTGAGATGGTAAAATTAGAATATAGATAGGACTACTGGATCTTGAGAAGAAGGTGCATAGGAAGTACATGGATATCTTTTCTTCATGTCAAAACTTGATTTTTCAAGGTTGGTTGATGGTTATGTCTTGAATTTGATCTCTAATTTGAGTTTTTTTATGATATTTTATATTATTTACCATTAATTTTTGGTTTAGGGAAGAAACCATGTGTCTATTTAGAAAATTTTATTTTTGGGGGTGAAATAGTTAAGGAGACTAGAGATGTATGGTTTAGGTGTGTGGTTAGGATAAACCATGTTATACCAATGTGAACAGATATATAAATATTTCATGTGTCACTTGAATGGTTGGATCATGGTTCACTTAACAATTCCCCCAAACCATGCACAATGATTAAATTTTTTAATTATTGATGTTTTCACTCCTATAGTGTTTGGAATTGTTGTGATTTATGTTATTATTTTCTTAAGAGTAATTGAATGGTTTTTTTATTAAATTGAATTATTTAGAATTATTATTTTTTATTTATTTATTTATACCTTTTATTTTATAGATCACTCCTCCAATAAAGGCCCATATGAACTAAATAGAGGGAACTATAGAGAAATTCTTGTAGGAAATTCCTCTTAGAGTCCCTACAATCATTGAATCATTTATCCATGCCATCTAATCTTTAGTATAGGAGAGTGAAATATGGAAAATATTAATGGTATGTTCAAGAGTTTACTAAGTATAACCCACTAGGTTTTTAGGGTGATAAAGGAATTTAGAATCCCAAATAGTGGGTGGAAAGAATTAAGCATGTCTTTAATTTTCTTAATAAATAAAAGTCTTCTACAGTTGACTTAACCAACTATGTGTTGGATGGACACAGTAAAAATTGGTGGGGTTCTATAGTGTAAGATAAGTTACATGAGGTTCTAACATGGTCCATGTTAATAAATATGTTTAATAAATATTTTTATCCAAATAAACCATGGGTTGAAAAGTATATTGAGTTCATAGCCTTATATTAGTGGATGCATTCATTAATAGAGTTTACAACTTGTTTTTCTAATTTGGTTCATATTTATCTGTATCTCATCATAAATTACTATCTCAAGGATAGATTATTTGAAATGGGATTAAAGCCTAAGATTTGATTAAGGCTTATTCTTTCTTTCTTCCAACCTATGAAAATATAGTTGAGAATAAAATTATGTTAAAGAATGATTTAGTGGGTTTTAATAGGCTCATTGGTTCCTCTTTAGTGGTAGTAGGTAGTTAGAGTTCTTATTTAGGATAGAAGAGGAAGTGATAAGAGTTCTATTAATGATGTGATGAGGGCACTCTTCGTTCATTTGATCTTACACTAGTGGATTCTTCAAGGTGTAAGGATGTTACTTACTTTCAATGTGGAAAATCAAGACACCTTGATCCATAGTGATAAGAGGCATATAATTATTTCCACCAGTGTAAGAATCCAAATCATCATTAACGTTTCTACATTGGACCTCCTTAGGTGATTAGAGACAGATCTTATTTCATCCAAAACTCTTAGGTTTGATTTAATTCATCAAAGGGTGTGGTAACTCACTCTTAAACAAAAGGGGATTCTCACCTAACTATAAATACATAATGTGGATTTTAATCTGAGCATCCATATACAGTTGAGCATGTTCTGAAGTTCTCTGATGCTAGTCCAATTTCCATGAGAAGTATGGTAATTATTTTTTATTACATGTATTTGGTGTTATTTGATATAGGAATACCCCATTAACTTATTTCTTTAATGTTGATTGATTATTTGTGTTTTAATTCTGAGATTATTTTGTTTGGAATAGATATTTCAACTCTGTTGGGAATTAAGAAGGAACAAATATTCAAGTGTCCATAGTGTCATGTTGTGATTTTTTATTTTGATATTGTGTGGTATTTCATGGTCCTTGAATTGAAAGTTTTTTATCTCATTATTGGCATGGGATGGGTGATTTTATTTAAATAAAAAAGAAATTTTTATTAGAATTGGGATTAATTTTCATCTCATGATCAGATCACCCATGAATTTTAGTGTGAGTGGGACCCAAATTCAAGGAGGACAGGACCTGTTTTTTTAGATATTAGATTAATCTCATGTCAGTTAACTAGTTTTCTATTTGATGTGGTTGAGTAGATTTTAGTTGTTCAGCTCCCAACTATTGTAGACATGTATCTTGAGGTATTTTTGGATGATTTTTCTAGGTTACTTCTCCATATAGAGGTGGATTTATCTATTGAATTACTTCCTAGGGTGAGAGATATCTCTTTGGAATCTTATTGAATGGATATTAGAAACCTAAAGGAGTTAAAATTCTAGCTATAGGATCTCAAAGGTAAGGAATTTATTCCATAGAGTGTTTCATCATGGGAATCACCAATTTTATTTTCAATGAGGTGGATAGAGGCCTCAAACTTTTCATCAATTGTTAGAAACTCAACTGGGTGAATATCAAGAATAAATACTTATTATCCCAATTTGATGATCTCTTTGATTAGATCATGGGATCTACATGGTTTTCAAAAAAAAATTGAGATCAGGATATCATCTGTTGAGGGTTTGGTAAATAAATGTTCTTAATACCTCTTAAGAGTGGGTATGATAACTATGTGTAATTTGTTATATCATTTAGTCTTACTAATTTCCTTATGATTTTCATGAATTTGATGGACCATCTTCTCCATCTTTATCTAGATTTATTTTTTGGTGATGTTTTTTAATGACATCTTAGTGGACTCAAATTTTTATTGGGAATATAAGGACTATATATTATTTGTTTGGGAGACCTTGAAAGAGAACAACATGTATGTTAAACATCTAAATGTCAGTTTTGGATTGAAAAAGTATGTTTCTTAGGCCATTTAATATCTTAAAAAATATGTCTCAGTGTATCCTAAGAATATCCAAGTAGTGATTTCTTGGTAGAAACCTAAGAATGTGGTTGATATTAGGATTTTCATGGGTTTAACTAGATAATACATGTTATTCATTCAAGACTCTTCTTGGTTGGATTTTCCCTTATTATATTTGACCTAAAATGGAGTGATGTTTTACTAGGATGAGAAGTGTCATAGATATTTTGAGGAGATGAAAGTGAGGTTAACTTTATCTTCAGTTTTGATTCTTTTTTATTTTGGTAAGGGTTATGTCATGTATTATAATGATTTGGGATTAGGATTGGGGTGTGTGTTGATGAATATTGATCATGTGGTGGAATATTCCTCTCACTAGTTACACCCTGATGAGAATAATTACCCCACTCATGACCTCAAGTTAGCAGCAGTGAGGCATAACTTAGAGATTCGGCACCCCTATATTTTTTCAGAGCAGTTTACAATGTATTCAAATCACAAAATCTTAATGTATATCTTCAGCCAGGTATACCTAAATATTTATTGGTGGCATTGGGTGGAATATCTTTGGACTTTTTATTTTGACATTGATTATACCTCTAGAAAAGGGAATGTGGTAACTAAGACCTTGAGTGGGAAACTAGTGACCTAGATAGTGATGGAATCCATATATTAATGGTTCATGATAGGGTTTCTTATGAATTTATAGTCGGATGTAGACAAGTAAAATGAGTAGGTGTTCTTAAATTGTGTGCAATTCACATCTTCCATGGATGATCATATTCAACTTGAGTAGGCAGAGAACCCCAATTTTTAGATGGTTAGTAGAGTTATAAATAGTGGGGATACCTTTTGTGATTGGTATCAGCCTTTGTATTAAACCATCCTATTTCATAAGAGTGTTTTCATTCACTTTCCCTTGAGGTAGGAGGTGATAGAGGGTGGATACCAATCCAGTTAGGTTGTTCACCCTAAGGTCACCAAATATGTTTTACAACATGAAACATTGGTATTGGTAGCCTGAAATGAGGAGGTCAGTTATTTTTTTTCACAGTTCCTTACCTATTAGAGGATAATTGATGGGAATTAGAGTCCTATCAGTCTATTACATCCCCTTATCATTCCATTATTGAAGTGGGAAGATATTTCCATGGATTTAATGACCATATTTCCTTAGACTATGAGTGTGAATAGTATTTAGAAGTTGATGGGATACCTTTATCCGTGATTTATGATCAAGATCCTCACTCCACTTTTCAATTTTGGAATATTATTTAGAAATTTATGGGTTCTTAGATGAATTCAAGCATGATGTATCACTCTCATATGTATGGTTAGGATGAGTGGTCCATATAGATCATCAATGATATGTTTTGAGTGTGTTTTATTGACTTTAGAGATTCTTGTGAGAAGAATATATTATTGGTTGAATTTTATTATAATAATATCTAGAAATATTCAATCAATATGGATACCTTCATGGATATGTATAGGAAACTATGTTGGTCTCCTCTATGTTGGATGAAATTGGGTGATTACTCCTTGTTGGGTATGAGCATCATTCAGGAGACAATATAGAAGGTACAGTTGATCTAGAAGAGGTCAATGATAACTTATAATGATTAGAAATATTATACCAATCATTGACAGCATCCATTATAGTTTTAGTTCAATGATATGGTGTTTCTAAAAGTTTCTCCTTGGTTGGGACACTATCGGTTGGGAAGAGAGGGTAAGTTGGTGTCACGTTATGTTGGGACATTCAAAATCGTGGAGCATCTCAAGACTATGGCACATAAATTGGAATTACCACCTTGTATGATACACATTAATAATGAGTTTTTTGTATCATAGATGAAAAAATAATATCTAGATTGGTCCCATGTGATTGAGTGGGTGGATTTGGAATTGTATCCCAATAGTTCATTTTTTGAGAAGCATGTTCGTATCATGGATTATTTGAAAAAATTATTGCATGGTAATTCTATTCCCTTATTCTATGTACTATGTTAATGTATCTAGGATATCTAGGATACTTGTGAGAGTAAGTAAATGTTGAGTAATTAGTGGCATTACCTTTTCTCAAATTCAAAATCTTAATGACTTTATGGGGAATAAAGTTTCATAGTGGGGAGAATTATGAAACTCGTCGGGTCACTAGTATGTATTTATTTCAGTTTTTTACATTTATTTCATTTATTCTGAATTTTAGGGAGTCATGGGTCAAAATGTGTTTTGGAAAATATGATAGGGTTCACGATTAATTCATGGTTAGTGCTAATCGTGATCCCAACCATGTGAGATAGATTGAGGGATTCTAGAGCCATTTCTCATAGTTACTTCATGGTTTTTCTAATCACACATGATCTTCCAAGTAACCATGCAGATCATTTTTTAAAGGGGAGTTACCCATGTGATTGGTGCATGTTTTTTCTAAAAGTTCATACTAACCATGAAATCTTCAAAAAATTCATAAAAATGTAGAAATAAACCTTTTCCCCTTTATGAATTTAACTCCTCTTCATCCCTTATTCCTCACAGTCATGCACCTCATCACTTAGAATCCATGAATTAATATTCTCCCTTGATTCCTTAGATACCACCCTTCATTTTTGGTGGTTTCTCTTGAGGTAATTTTTTATTCATCTTGGTTATTCCTCTATTATTCATCCCTTCCCTTGTTCTTCATTTTCTATGGAGTTTTAGAACCCTAGAAGTCCATGGGGTCAAAACCTAGGTTTATGGATGGGGTTTTATGAATTTTGTTAGTTTTTTAGGTTATTAAGGATCCCTCTTTTCCTTTTATAATGGTTTTAGAGGAAATTTTTGAGGTTTCATCAGATTTTAGGTTGGTGAATCTACCTAATGGGTCATTTCCATGGTACTCCTTAGGATATTAGATTTAATTTTTATTAATTTGACTAAATATGATTGATATAAGTTTTTTAGGTTTGTTTTATGATTATTTGATATGATTATTATCATGTTTTTGTTTCAAAGGGGGATTTCAAATAGTTATCTTCAAAAATAGGTTTTATGCCTAAAAAGTGTTGAATAAAATGTTTTGAAGGATATTTTTAGTTTGAAATGAATTTTTAAGGATAATTCAAATTAGTTTTCTTTTTTGATGTTATCTTGATTATGGAAACCCTTGATTGTGTGTTTTTTTTATGCTAGAATTGGTCTTGATAGTTTATTTTCACATGGGAAACATTGGGTGAGTAGGTGAACTAGACTAAAGCATCCCAATTGTAGATTATGTATTAGATAGAGAATGTCACCTAGTTAGACTGAGTGTGATAATGGGATGGATTATATTTCCTTATTGAAATTAATTATGTGTCTTGAATATCCTAAGATGGATACTATAATGGTAAAAAGTTCATTTATGAAAGCTAATATTCTTATAGTGAGTCATAATTTCCTTATACTCATGGGTTTGAGCCTGTTATGCATATATGATTTGGTATTGTGATGTATTATTGTTTATTTACCATGTCATTATTGAAATTTATACTATGTATTTATCCCATGCTTCCCTCAGTTCATTCATATATCCTTGATCATTTTTATTTTTATAACTCGGTTTATTTTAAAGAAACCAAAGGATTTTTGATAAAATTTATATAAATTAAATGGATTTAAAATTGGGTTTCAAACTAGAACTAACCATTTTCATATTAAAATACATTATATAGATTCATGGTGGTATTCTACTAGGATTAACCTCACACCCTAGATATACCCATGGTGTATATGTAGACTTGGTTTTACAGTATATAGGTAAAGGAAAGGGAACATGAAAATTGGGTTACTCTTACAAATTCTCAATTTCCTTCTTCGATGTAGTGGTGGTGGTGAACATGGATCACAAGTAGTTTGGGATCATGTGGATAATTTTAGGATCCTCAGTAATGTTGGGTTATTTTGTATCAGCCTCTCCGAACTTAACCATATTATCATATCTTTTTTATATAGTTGTTTTTTATAATTTTTTTATGTTCATAATCTAATTTTAATTAGTTATTGGTTGTTATTATCATGTTATGATATTTTTATTTTTATTTTTATTTTTTCATGGGTGTTTAACTTATTAATGGGTAATTCAAGAATCGAAGGAGAAATCTATGTGGTGGTTATTTGGATTCTGAGGGTGAAACCATTCCCAAATGGTTGTATTTCGATACCTTAGTGATTATTTACATCATTTGGTGATCAAGAATGTGATTTTGGACTTGTAGTCAGCTATATTTGGTGACATATTAGGCCAAACCAAGTTTATTCGTTGAAAAAATAACAATAGTGAAAGAATCGCGAAGAAGTTTATAAGAAATCCTTATTCAAACATCATAAGGTATATGATAAACATTGATTAACCAGATAAATATAAAGAGAATTATAAATATCATAAAATATAAATAGAATGGAATAATAGATATTTAAAAAATTATAATAAAAAACTATACAATAAGATATACAATAGAGAAATATTTCATGGAAAAGAGAGGATATTGAGAAGAGTTCCCCTTACCATGATCCCCAAATCGCTCTATAAGTACCTCTAACCTCCTATAGAGTCAACTTTTATTCATTAAAATATCATTAAAGGATGTTATTATTGTTTATTTCATTTTTTATTATTAATATATTTTAAATTTTTTATTCAATTATTTAAATCATGTAGTTCAAGTACATTATCCAGAGATATTCATTCCATGGTTCCAAAGTTTCATTAGTCTAATAGCATCAATTATAGTTATTTTCACAAGAGTATGAAAAATATAAAATTTAAAATTTAAAATATCTATATGGTTTTATAATTTCAAGAGTTTTATATGTGTTTCCTAACATGTACAATTAAATTTCATAAAATAAGACAGTTTCATAATATGTTCATTTAGATGATTTTACTGATTATGATGACATACTTTAATATATTTATTATGATATTAATCATACCATTACATAAAATTAATAATTAAATACATTTATAATTATTCTTATATTTGACCATAAAATAATAGTTATAAATATCCATGAGATAAGATGATAAAAATAAAAAAAAATCACCCATGTATATGTTATGAACCAACCATGGAATGAATGATATTTTAAAGCATTTAAAGTTGAAAAAAGGATTCATATTTGATATTTATAATTTAATTAAATAATAATTTTAAACTTGTTATTATTTTATTATAATTAGAAATTATATTTATAATAGTTTAGAAATTAATGAAAACAGAAGTTCTTGGAAAAGACCACGTTACATCTTCTTTGATACCCCTCCTTTACTATGTGACTTTTCCTTCAGTGGCTTGTGTTATACTGAAAATAGAAGCTCCAAAACATAGATAAGAAACATAGAATAAGTATTTGGATTAATTTTACACAAAATCATAGTTTTTTAAATTGGTTATAAATGAGTGATGAAGTGTAATATTCATCGGTGAATGGGAGGTTATTTTTAAATAAAAATAAATAAACTAAAGTGACCGGGTTTGATGATATCATTGAGAGGGGGAGGGGTGAATAAGTGATGACCTTATTTTAATATTTTATTATTGTTAAATCAACATATATTATTGTTTAATATATCAATCCTCTCAATATTTTTATCACATCCTTACCCAAATGCTAGAAGAACTAAATAACACAAGAAACAAATGATTTGTAAGTTTAAACCCATCCATGGAAAGTATAATCCTTATTGTGATCAGTTATTCACACCAATTAGATATTTACCACTATAAAAGAAAGTGGTTACATTCATAAGGAATCACTCTAGACCCTACAATGCATCACATAGTATGTATATCCTCACACCATTCTTATATGACATCTCACTGTGTGTTCAAAATTTACACTGTAAGATCTTTATACTGCATCTCACGATCTTCAATCCATACAACTGGCACAACCTCCAACTAATTTAGAATACCTATCATAGTATTTTAATGTATCATATCAAATAACTGATGAGTATGACTTTAAAAGATTCTATCTACATGGTATATTAGCATGTTAACCTTTCTCTTTTTATCAAATCGCTTGAACAAATTTCTCAGTCTTGACATAACAATAGTGGTGTTTATATATATCTCTTATCAATATCCATATATGATATTGATATATTATATACATATTCTTATATTTCTTATTCAATGTATGGGTTATTCTCTTGGATGTAATTGTATTATCCTTAAATACTCAGTTAATCTCTATCGTAGTAATAGTATTTGGGTCTCTCTATTTTTTCTTCTCATTATCCTACAATTTTATATTCACATTATCTCTTGAATATTATTTTCCATATGTGTAATATTGAAACTATATGGGCTTATTTTTTCTTGATCTCTTTATTTGTGCTTTTGGTGATTGGTGGTTTCAAGGAAGGATGAAGGAGAAGAAGTGAAACTGGAGCTAGAAATTCAGTTAGAGGAGAGGAAGTATGGAATGGTTGATTATATTTTGGTGTGGTGTAGTTTTGAGGAGTTTGATGGATTTAATATGATATAAATTCATGGTGTGGACATGGAATTTTTTCATAGAGTCTTGGGTGGTTTTTTTAGTGGTTCTTTCATTTTAGAGACCACTACTCCATGATTACTAAGTTGCACTGTGGAGCCTTGGGTGGTTGTTTTAGTGGATCCTTTATTTTAGGGTTTCTATGGAATGAATCATTAGTTTCATTATAGATCCATGGGGGTCAGGTTCCTGGATTTTCCATTTTCAGTACCATTGTGGAATGGTGTCTCAGTTATGACACAATGCTCCATCAGTTTTATCAAATCAAGGTTTGAATGAGAATTCAATTGGGGAGATATTGGGGTTTTTTCTAATATTTCTAAATGAAGGTTGTAGTTGAACTGATTATGGCGTGTCCACCCTTGTTGAACCATGATTTTAGTTTATCGTGGCTAGATTGGTTGTGTTGTGGTTCCATTAAAACTCAAGTATGTCTGAATTTGGAAGTCCTCTCAAATTCCTCTTATTTCTTCCCTCTTCCTTCAAACACTAGCTGACCATAGGATCTATTTTAGAGACTCTTGAACCACTTTTCAAGGATTTATCCACCATCTTCTATAGATCGATTTGGGGGCGATCTAAGGTGAAGTTCCTTCTTCCTCATTGGTTCTTGTTTTCTCTCATTCCTTCATTCCATGATATGGAAGGATAGTTTCCTTTGGTTTCTATGGTTTTTAATTTTTTATTGATGTTATATTCTTAGTGGAATGATACCCTTAGGAATATTGGGTTTCTCTTGGGAGAGGTGATTGGAAATATGTGTTTATCCTCCCATCTTTTTCAGATAACATTAAAATATTTTCATTGAGGTAGGGGATTTATGACTTCTTCTTAATTTATGTATTGATACAGGATTAATATGATTTTTTTAAGTGGGTAGATAATTTTTATTAACCTTAATAAATATAATAATCCAGAATTTAATAATCGAATGGTATTGGAAGGGTGTTGTGATCATATAAAATTATGTGTTACTTATTATTGGTGGATGCCTCTTTATATTTTCTAGATATTGTAAAAATTGGTTTACTATGATTATTGTTGTGCCTTCACATGATTGATATTATTGAAATTGTTTAAACAATGTAAATCTGATAAAATGAAGTGGATAATTAATGAGGCATATGAATATGAAGGGTGTTTTTTCATTTGAGGATTTTAGATATTGTTATAAATCTCTTGGTTATTGAAATATGATCATAATTAATCTATTAATTCAAGATGGTAATGGTTGATTATTAGTACTAAATTTAAGTGTTTGGGTATATTCCATATCCCAAACTAGATTTCTTTAGCCTGTTTTCTTGGTGTGATGGACTTAGTTTACCCCTTAATTTTTTGTTCTAAAAATATGTTTTGTTTCCATGTTTATGACTTAAGATGGTATATCCATAACTGTGAAATATTTTGAAACTTGGTGTGGTTGGTATATTATGTGAGGGATGGTATGGTTTCCTTGATATTGGTAGCACTTCAATGTGGATAATTTTGGGATAGATGAAACATGTTGAAAGACGGGCTTTACTATTTCTAGATGGTTGTGTTGGGGTTGATGATTGGTTAGTTAGAATGAGTTGAGTACTATAATTTCTCATTTAGTTTATTTCTTAGTGGTTATTTTTCTTGATAATTTTTTGTTGTGATTTCCAACTACCTATTGTAGTTAGATTAATACACTACAAGTGAATCTCCCTTGTGGTAGCTCAAATTGAGTCATAGAATGATCAGACATGGAATTATAATGAATTATAATTGAAACCAATGAAATGAGTGTTCAGGTTGGTAATGAAATAATAAATGGAAACCATGGGATAGTTGGTACAAATTATCTAAGGGCATGGGATATAAATATGAAATTTAAATGATTTTAAATGGATCCCCTTGGCTTGGATGAATAAATGTAAATGGATAAACAAAATTTGTGATGGGGTTAATAAAGTAATGGTAATGGTTAAATTGCTAAATAGTTAATGGTGATGAATATTTATGCTTGTGTTATTAGTTGATCTAGCTTTCTAGTCCTAGGAATAGAAGTCGATTTTTTATAAAGGGTGTTAGTTATAGTTGAGTCAAGAGTATGATAATTTCCCTTAGACTGGTTTTGTGATATACTATCATTATATTCTATGATTTTATTATAATCCTCCACTAGAGTCAATAGGATAGTAGACACCCATATATCCTTGAGTTCTATGTGTTTTCCCCAATATCTAGGGTTTCGAGGATATGGATGGTTGATTACTCTCCCACCCTGATCTATCTTTGATGCATAATAGAGTATCTAGGAATATTTTTACTATATTGGATTAAGTTATATAGAGAATGTTCTCATATAGGCTATGATGGATCTCAGTTTTACCATGCTTGTATGTGTAAGTTTTATAGAATTTAGGTTATAAAATATACATGTATTTAGGTTGTAGAAGTTGCAGTTACTATAGTTTTACATGCACTATATGTAATGGCTTAAGGAATAGTGAATGATACATGGGTTGTGACAACTTGAAAATATACTATGTGGTTATGGGATGTGATGGGATGTGGTTATGATGGGATTCATGGGGTGTTGGATGATATGATGATATAACTATGGTATAGTTTTTCCTAAGGGAGTGGGATGAATTATGAAGGTAATGTGAGCACTAAGATGCAAGATGTTGAGGTTAGGGTTACTAGTTCAATGTGGAAGTGAATATGAGATACTTTTCATATATATATATATATATATATATATTTGTGTGATTTTGATATTATGTTTCTTAATTATATGTGTTACTTGGTGAGAGATCCTTGGTGAGGTTCTGATGCAGTTCACCTAATTTAGGTAACAATTTGATTTTATTTGTTTATTCACTAGGATTTAGCATGCTTCTTTTATATTTTCATGAGGGGTTTCACGGAGGATCCCATTTATTATACTTGTATTCTCACCCATATATATATAAACTATTCTTTAGGTTTACAATAGTTGGTTGGTGATCTATCTAGGTATTACTATCTTGCATTGGTTGTTCAAAAGCTAATAGTGTTTGTGGTTGTTTCATATATGTTGTTCTTGGTATTTATTTTTTTAATCATTGTATGAAATTTATTGTATTGGGATTGGTTATTTATTTATTTTATGAAGTTTATTGTTGTATTTTTATCATCTCCTAGGATATACTAAGGGTAGTTCCACCCATTTATGCATTTTCATATGCTCGGTTCTAGTCATCAACCAATGGCCTATTGGAGGTAGGTTTCATGGGTCACTCCTCTCTTCACTACCATCTCAAGAGGTGTACCAGTGAGGGGTCATGATATAGTGGTATTATATATTTTGGTAGAGAGAGGGTATGGAGTTTAGAGATAGGAAACAATGAGTATTTCATGGCTTGGTATGGAAATAATATCTGTTTAAATTAGTACATGATATAATCAATGGATACTAGCTAGGACATGGGATTATATCCCCCCATGATCCAGTATGAGGACCTTAAGTTTACTAAATGTACTAAGTTAAGTGGTTCTAATTGTAGGGTAGAGACTAAGGTGGTGATCATGCATTATAATATTTTGTCCCTATGATTGAATTAGATAGATAGAGGGAATTGGGATGAACCTTAATTAATGAATCATAAATATTCTATATTCTACATTTAGGGAGTCCTGGGCTGATTTAAATTGTTTGGGTATGGATCTAGGTCGATGTCCTAATCAGGTTCACATTGATGATGTCCAATAAGATTAATCATAAGATCACTACATAGTTGAGATTGAGGACAACAATGATTCTTGGAGGAAGATGTTCTCATAGTTTTAGCACCAAAACCTATATAAGTATGAGAGTTTTGTTTTATATTAGGATATTAAGTCTTGGTTGTAAGAGTTGGATATTTCCTTCACCTTAATCTGTGTTCGAAGGGAGAACTAGATCTTGTTGGTTATCATCATTCTATGTGGAGTTTCTTGAAAGTAGTGGGTTTTATTACTTGAGTATCATAAGTAATTGGCTATTTCATAGAAAAAATCTCATTATTAGTTACATATTGAGTTCCTTTCATTAACCACGAAGGTTATTTTTTGGTAGAATATTCTTAATCTCTATTAGGGGAGCTCCAGTGTGTGAGATTTTGGTTTCCAGTATAAGAACATCTCTCATTACACTAAATACCTTCTTACATACAAGGAGTCTAGAGAGAGGCATTTAAAGGTGGATTTTCATCTAGATATCCAGTTTCATAATACCTCATTCATGTTACTAATGTATCTTTAGGAGTTGGAAAAGGTGAAGGTCTTCAAGAGGGTGATGTATAGGACTAGATCATCATAATAGGCGATTCTCCATAGAGAAGAGTTGTGAAAAAAGGTTCTTATTTTCCTAGTTAAATGGTGTCTCAGACAATAGGAAGTTTGTTTTAACATTATTCATCTTATTTCACTAAATCTATTACTTCTTAGGTCCTTGCTAACGGATTGAGCGTGGATTTTTTTCATGAAAAAATTGTGCACATAATAATCTTGAGTGATCAACCTTCCTATATAGTTAGTGTAGGGTCTATGGCCTTCTTTGGGCGCATCTATTGCAGTAGTATCCTTCAAATAAGAAGCAGCAGGGTGATCCATGTTTTTTACTAGAAAATAGGAGACAGGGTAGGAAGAGTATAACTCTTTGATTCCCCTTGATATCAAGGAATCAGAGTAGGGAATGACTATAGAGGTGGTCACCATCAGGGTTAGAGAGGTCGTAGATAAGTACATGGTTAGATATATGATTTGGAGTTTCCATATCCAAGAAATCCAAATATTGTGTGAGGTATTATCTACCTATATTCTACCTAGGTGTGTGCTTTATTTTATTCATGAGCTACACACTACTTCATTGCACCCACCCTAGTTTATGCTCTAGGAATTTAGGTGGATATGATTCTAGAGCCCTTGGAATTAACTATGCTAGTTAGATGTTGATCTATCATATGTGATGTTTGAAGTGATGGTGAGATAATGTTATAGTAACATTTCTCTTGGGATGATTTTCTATGTTTACGGATATATCCATATGACATCATCCTCAACATGAAATAACTACATTTTATATTGGTTATTGTTGATTACTTTTGGAGGTGAGTTATATTCTATGATGCTGGTGGAGATCATTTCATCTTTTTTGGTGAGAGATATCATCATATTGGTGAGAGGCATGTTCATTCCCTCTCTTCTTAGATGGTCAGGATTATATTGAGTTTAGTGTAGGATTAGTTGATGGTGTTTACCATGGTTGTATAAGAGTACCCTAATGTATTTTCTAAAGAGGTTATAATGCTACCCCCTCGACGTGATATCAAGTTTTGGATAAAGTAACAACCTGGTGTCACTCTAATATCGATGTCTCCATATATTATGATGCTTTCAAATATTTTGGAGGTTTATAGTCATATTTATGACCTTTATTTTCAAGGTTTAATTTGGTCATGTGTATTACCTTAGGTTTCTCTAGTCTTTTTTATGATGAATTAAAATGGTAGTTTGTATTTTAGTATCAATTATCATCGCTTAATCAGATAAAATTTAAGAACCACTAACCCCTTCTATAGATTGACATACTATTTGATTAGCTGAGGGATTCAGTTAGTTTTTAGAGATCGATTTACAATTAGGATATCATCAAATGTGAGTGAAATATGAGGATATTCAAAATACTTACTTATGATTTAGTTATGGACATTAGGAGTTTGTGAAAATTCCCTTCAATGTCACAAAATCTCTAGCTATGTTCATGAGAATAAAAATTTCTATGCTTTTTAAATTTCTAGATCAGTTTTTGGTGGTATTTATTGATGATATATTTGTGTATTCTGAGTCAGAAGGGGATTATACAGAGTATTAGTGAGCAATTTTGGGATTTATTTAGCATAATTGTCTATTTGGGAAGCTTTTGAAGTGTAATTTTTCTCTCAAGATGTTTCTTTATTGGGACATGTTGTGTCTCGGTGAGAGTAGTCATGAATCCTTTGATTATTGGGGAAATTATTTCTTGGATATCCCCTAATAATTTTGTAGATATTTGAATTTTCCTCAGTATTTCTGGCTATTAAAAAAGGTTCATACCTGACTTCTCTCAGAATAAAACTCCTAAGATACCTTTGATGAAAAGGTATCATACATTCACATGGACTGACCAGTGCCATGATACTTTTGAGTATTTAAATTAGAATCTATTTATTGATTATTTCCTTTGTTTTTCAGAGGAGGGTGTTCAGTTTTAGGTTTATTGAGATATTTCGTGTCTTGTATTGGTTTGTGTTAAGATATAGTTGAGAGAAGTTGCCTCCTATGAGTCACAATAATTATTTCCTCATGAATGTAACTATGATCTCCATGATCTTGATCTTATTTCGTTGGTGTTTGTATTAAATTTTTGGTGGCATTACCTAATTTATGAACACTTTTTGGTCTTCATAGATCATAATAGGTAGAAGTAAATATTCAAAAAATCTGATCTAAACTTTTGGAAGCATTAGTGAATAAAATTATAACAATATTATGACTTTAATATATCTTGTACACCAGGGAAAGGGAAGTTCATTACTGATGCACTGAGGAAGAACTCATACGGTGATATTGTTTGTGATTTGGGTGATGCTTGGAGAGTGATAGAGGATCTATATATGATACACCTTGATATGGGAGAAATTGATGGTAGAGGGTCTTTATCAAATGATGGTGTAGACATATTTGGAGTACTATGTGGATAGGTCCCGTATGGGGGGGCTTTGAGGTGGAGGTTTGGTGAGATCGAGATGTTTTTTGTGATACTATCTTGACCCAACCCACTATGGCCTATCTGGTCAATGGTAAGCCAGGTGTGACACCTCAAGATTTCCATTAATAGGCTAGGGGTTAGTGACCATTGCTGAGTAGGCATATCACACACATGGTAGGCCTTGGACTAAGGTAATTTTATGCACGAACACATCTCCAAATACCTATACAATTCTAAGATGTAAAATATAAATGATACCAAGAATGAATTCATACATCTATATACCACAAGCAGATTATGAAACAGGTATTTGAAAGTATAAGTCCCAAATACAATCCCACCAAAATGATAAAAAATAGTCCAACTTGATAATAAGTAGGGGAATGATGTTAAATAAAACACTAGGTATAAATCATTGTCTGTCTAGATCGGTTATGCTCCGCCTGCTCCTGTTCAAACTAGGACTTCGTCAAAAGTCATGTCATCTTCATAATAAATGACACCTATAAACAAATCACATACATGGGTGAGTATAACAATACTTAATATGGAATCCCAAAATCACAAAACATAGATCATCAAGAGGGTAGTCATCTCATCATCATAAAGGCATGTTAATCAAAATATGTGACATAGAAATAATAATCTAGATATACTCAAGTCTCAAAGTAAGGTCACAACTGAACTACCAGCATAGGATTCTTACTCAATATTTCAAGGTAATTATCACTCAGGATAACTCAATCCATAATTCTAATAAAAATAATGGTGTTCATATAGAGGTTGTGCTAATCAGGCCTCTCCATCAAGAAGTACACACTAGAACTCAAAATTTAATGATACATAGATAGGGGATCTCTCCCAAGGCCTATGGGGTATACCATATTCTATATGTAATAACCCTCTATGTAGTGGATCTAATTCCCAAGTATATTTATCATGAAAATTATTGAAAACTATTCATAGGGAAGAAGTTGATGATAGAGGCTCACACCTCATGACACACAGAGGGATTCCTGAACTCTATTTGAGGCTAATATTGTAGAGGGGATAAAATCTTATTCTTAGGATGTGATGAATCACTATAAACTCATTATGATGGACCAAGGGTATGTACCCTAGTGATACTAGTCTAAAATGAAGATAATGAGGGAATAAAATTTCCTTAAAAAAGTGAATGATGTTTATAGGGTATACACTACTTGTCTCTACTACCACGGGTCTTCCCATGTATTATGTCCCGTGTTCATGTATTTTGGGTTGTGCCCGTGTACTCTGGCCATGCCTTTGCACCTATCCATGTCTAGTAACTTGGTTTTGTCTGATTACTAGGTCATGCTAGTGTACTCTAGACATGTCCATATACCAATCCATGTCTAGGTACCTAACTATGTCTGAGTATCATTCCATGCCCATGTACTCTGGTTGTACCTGTGTACCCAGTCACTTATATACTCATGTACCCCTAGGGTACACACCGAGCCACCAATAACGGGTCAAATGGTGTGTGTTTGGCCCCATATGGTGTGTGATATTTTTCTATCCATGTAAATCCTAGACACTATAGAGAAGATACTACATGGAATGTGTTCTTTAGACTATATGTCGTGTGTGTCGAGATTTTGCAGAAACTCTAAGAAAATTCATGTGTCTCTCCCATGCTACCACTAACTTTAATTACACTACCAAATCTGCTAATAAACACAAATATATGATTCATCCAACCTTAACATCATTGGTGGAAGGATTCTGGCCTCTTAATCCACTCAGGTGTCATCTATCATCACTCTACGTAGCTAAAACACCAATCCCGCAGAACGGCCTCATCTGATCCATCAATAGATAATCCTTCATTGTTTTTGTACCTTGATTTCACCGATGATCCCAAAACCAAACCTATGATAATGATCCATTTTTTCAAATAATTATATCACAATGATCATTCACTGGGTATTTTTCAAACCACCGACCAAAAGTGGTTATCGATGATGAACATGGGAAGATAAGGAGAAGAAATCCTCAAAATAAAAAAATTGAGGAACAAACCATGTCTGTTATTTGGGATTTCCTCAATCTATTTCCATGAAAATGATGAAAAAATATGAATAATAAAAATCACATCAATTTCTATTTCTAGGAAGATAAATCCATGCCTATAAAACATGATCGACCCACGAATAAATATGTTAGTGGAATTGATTCGTGTTCTCCATGGAATAAACAAATGAGGATTAAACCGACACTAAAAAATACCTAACTCAATTTTGGATCGATCATTGATGAATAATGTTTGATTTTTTTTGTTTAAAAGATTCATGAAATCCATTTTCATAGACAATCCTTGCAAAATCGGTCTCTGATCCTCGATCCCACTTTCGTCTAGAAAACTCTCCTCTACAACCCTATCAAGAATGATAAGGTTATGCGGCTAACCCTAAGGTTTGGAAATAATTTGTATTTTATAGATGAATATTAGGTCATGACTATTAAATGGGAAAATAAATTATTTAATTTATTTATTTATTTATTTATTATCTTCCTACAACTAATCTTTAACAGAACACCTAATACCAAAAAAATATTATGTCGCACTTAGAGTAAAACCCATATTCCAAATTTATTAGATGTATAAAATTTTCCATCCAAGACTCCATTTTGGATTTATTAAATTATTTAATAAAAAATACATGTTCATGATATTATATATTTAATATTTTTATCATATAAATAACTGGAAACATCGAGCCCTAAAATCCTACATTGACTTAGTGCATATCCTTGAAAATATTATTTTAAATATTTAAAAGTTTTATTAGGAAAAAACAGATTTGTTACATTCTTCCCACCTTAGGTATTTTCTTCCCGAAAATAAAATCACCTACTAAAAAAGATGAGGTTATTATTCCCACATCTGGTTCTCCCACTCCCATTTTCTCTTCTAAATATTCTTTTACTGCCACCAGACATGCACCAAGGGAATCACTCACCCATGAAGAATCTTCTCCTGCTGATCCTCAATCTCAATTGGGTACTTACGGAAGGTAGCTCCATCCTCAATGTTTATCTCTCCACAATCGATAACATGTGATGGTTCATGCACATACATCCTCAACTGTGACACAAAGAAGACATCGTTTACTCAGTCTAACTGTGGTGGTAGGGATAAGTGGTACTCCACCTCTTCAGCCCTACACAATATCAGGAAAGGGCCAATAAACCATAGATATAACTTACCTCCCTATCTAAATACCTGAAATCCTCATCTAGTTGAGACCTTTAAGAACACATGTTCTCCCTTTTCGAACTCCAAAGGCCTTCATTGTTAGTCCACATAATAATTTTGATGGATCTGAACAGTCTTCATCCACTCATGGATGATCTACAAATTATTTGGTATAGCACGCACCAACTCTGGTATGATGAGTATTGAATCTCCTAGATCATTATAGCATAGTGGTTACTTGAAGGGTCTCTCGTATAAGGCCTCTAATAGTTCTATACCGATAATGGAGTGATAATTTTTATTATATGAAAACTACACCAAGGGTAGGTGATCCTCCCAACTGTGGCCAAAGTTCAATATGAAATCTTGAAGCATGTCCTCCATGACCTGAATAGTCTACTCAGTCTATCTATCTATCTGGGGGTGAAATTCCATGCACTCATATGAAATTGAGTCCCAAATTCCTCCTATAATTATCACCATAATCACAACATTAAGTGAGCATCACATCCTGGAATGATTGTTGATGGAACTTCATGAATCTGAACTATCTTATGCATGTAAAGAAATCTCAAGATCTATACTGAACTCTAATATCAAATGGATAGTAAGTGGGTTGAATTGGGAGTTGGCCTACATACACCCAGATAAGATCATTTCCTCTAGATGATCATTGAAGTCTATTCATGAATTTGATAGAGACACCACCCAACTTACACTTTGGAACCTCAAGGGGTTGAGCCAAACCCACTGGAACCTAATGCTCATCCTTCACTTGCAGACAAGTGAGGTATTAAGAGACAAACTAGACTACACAGTTCTTCATTATCGACCACTAGAACTAACACTGAAGGTCATGATATATATTCTCCACACCTAGATGTACTACCAAGGGAGATATATGAAACTCCCTCAAAACCTTCTCCCGAAAAATAGCTAGTATCATGGACCATCCTCAAAAAAGGATAATGTGCTCCCCACCTTCATAAAATCCATTAGTATCATATCCAATAGACATATGACTATGAAAGGTCTCATAGTCAGTATCTCCAAACTGGGATACCCTAACATGTCATAGAAACAGAGGGGTAAAAACCATCGATTATATGTAAGTCGCACCATCCTTATCCACTAAGTAAAATTACAACAAGAAAATTTATCTGATGCCTTGCTTAACAACTGTAAATAATATCTCCTTATGAGAGGATCTACTACCATGTTCCCATTCCCAAGAGTATAGACTATCTTGAAGTCATAATCCTAGAGGAACTCTAGTCACCACCTCTACCTTAGGTTGGTATCCTTCTATGAAAAGATATACTTTAGACTCTTTTGGTTATAATAGATGATAAAACACTCACCCATAAGATAGTTTCAGCACATCTTCATGGTTAATACCATTGTTTCCATCTCTAGAATGTGGGTTGTGTAGTTCTTCTCATGTGTTCTCAACTGCCAAGACCCATAAGAAATTACTACCTACCACTACATCAGAACACATCCAAGCCCATTTCTATAGGCATCATAGAACAATACATACTCAACACCTCCTTTGGTAGTCTCAGTATGGGGGTGCTCTTTAACCTCTACTGCAACTCCAAAAAAGTATGTCGGCACCTCTCCATCCACATGAAAGGCTTCCCCTTTCGAGTAAAAGAAGTCAAGGTTGATGCGATCCTAGAGAAATTTAGTATAAATCTTTGATAGTATCCACCCAACCTAAGGAGTCGTTATACCTTCAGTCACACTCTTGGGTGGTTCCCAAGCTATCACTACCTCAAACTTCATCGAGTCCACTTCTACTCCCTCTTTTGAAATGACATGTCTCAAAAAGTGGACCTCTCAAATTTAAAACTAACACTTTGAGAGATTCTCATAAATATGGTTCTCTTGGAGTATGTCCAAGACCATTCTCAAGTGTCTCACATACTTTTCTTCTGATCCTGAGGACACCAGGATGTCATCGATGAAGACTACCACGAACTGATCTAATAAGGGATGGCTTAGGAGTCCTATAAACACTTCTGGGATGTTTATCACACCGAAGGGAATCACTAAGTACTCATAGTGATCATAGAAACATGTAAATGATGTATTCATTATATCCTTGTCTTTAACTTAAATCTAGTGATAACCTAACCTAAGGTCAATATTTAAGAACCATTTATCCCCTTTAAAATGATTAAAGATGCCATTTATTATCAATAGTGGATACTTATTCTTGAAATTCACCTGGTTCAGGTGAACGTAATCCACACATAACCTTAAGCGCTCACTTGCATTCTTGGTTAACAGCACTAGGTCTACCTAAGGTGGCACACTCTATCTAAAAAATACCGTCATCTGAAAATCATCCAATTGTACCTTCATCTCATGAAGCTCTGTGAGAGTCATTTGATATACTAGTAAAGATATAAGGGAAATAACTAGGTGAAATTATATGAAAAAATATATCTCATGTTAGGTTGTTAATCCTGACACATCCTCGTGAAAGATGTCCTCATACTCCGCCACCACTACAGGAAACGAAAATCTCATAGCATCTAATTATCCAAGGATAATACTATCCAACTAATGAGTAATCAATTGTATCATACTTTTTATGAGCCTACCCTACTATGTGTAGGTTTCCTTCTCTCTGAAGAAGGAAAAACTCATCCTATCAATGTGGATGAACCACATCCTCTACTTGAAATAGTCAATCTTTGTATGAACTATAGATAGTCATTCCATACCTAAGATGACATCATAAGGCCTAATCGTTGCTATAAAGATATCCAACAAGAAGATCTCTCCTCCAAGAGTCAAATAACACTATCAACAAAAGTGTGTGATCAATGAATATCCCCTGATAAGAGTCTTCAACTACAAAAGTTGAGCCAATGGATCTATTGTTATCTATAGATCTCAAAAAATGGATGGAGAATGAAAGGAATGGATCATACCTATTTCTATCAAAACTATAACTAAGGTATAATAGACACAGATTATACCTCTAATCACAGCTTGAGCCTCTAGGTCATAATCCTCAACTACTTACAGTTGTCCTCATACATTACCACCAGGTCCCTAAGCCTAGTATAGACCACCTAGGTGTGGTGAAAGAAACTGATTAACTAATCGACCACCTCCTTCTACTCTTCCTGCTCCTCTATCACTTCTGCCACCCTATAGACCTCCCTTCTCTAGCTGTTGTCTCTACTTGTGTGTTCCATCAACTGTATCTATATCATCTATATGGAAGGTTGGATAATCTCACACAATATGTATGTGACCATTGAAATAGTAGAACCACATCTCCCTTGGATGGATGGATCTCTCTAGAGAGCCCAGAACTATATACCCTCTATTCTGAGACTGTCTTTGGAAATTCATAGCCCACCTAAAGCCTTGAATCTGACATGGGCTACCAGCTGCCGAAGTCTCAACTCCATGGTTCCCACTACTAGAACCAATTTTCAGTTAATACTTCACTAAGAACCACTAAAGATCGCTTGATCACTCCATTATAAGTAGGAACGCAAAGAGATATCACAAAAACCTAGATATCTATGTAGAGACCACTCTTGAAGGTTCATGATTGAAAAAATTCATCTTAAACCAAATAAATTGAGTATTTTGATAGGTTAGTGAACCTCAATTAATACTCTACCATAATCATACTACCCTACTAAAGTTACAGAAGCTCCTAGATATTCAATGTTTTCAAGATAGATGGATAGAACTCCTCTTTGAACAAATGCTCAAACTCTATCCATGAAAGAGTTTCAATGTCATACTTTAGATTCACTAATCTCCACCATACCCCTATAGATCCTTGAATAAATCTCTCACTAGGACCACCATCAAATCTGGAGGTTTTATAACAATGTGTAAACTCATTTAACTTTCTCAATCCAGTCCTCAAATTTCTGGGGGTCTAACTTTCCATGAAACCTGAGGGATCACTACCTCTGAAACTCACAAATTTTTCTCATCCTATGTGCCTCATCTTATGGTACTTCTGGTGAAACCCACTACTCAATGGGTGCTGGTAATATTGGAAAACCACCTAGAGGTACCATCTCTAGGACATGTACCTATATCAAAGCCTCATCACTAGTTAGATCATCCTCAAGATCCTAATGTGGGATCCTATATGGAAACAACCATAGAGGCATCCTTAAATAGACAAGATATACCGTATTCAATAGTATATTTGGGAAAATGAATCAAGAAGGACATGGAAACCAAAACTCATTCCAATATGATGCATGTACTAGTGGAAAAAACATTTAACACATCGTAATTTATCACGATGGATCTATATAACCGACGTGAAAAGATTTAATGATCAATATATCACGTTGGTTATTTTATAACCGAAGTGGTATATCGATCAAGATCCATTTTTTACGTCGGTTATTTTATAACCGACGTAAAATATACGGAGATTATCTTTTTTATTTCGGTTATTGTATAAATGACATGAAAATCGAATCTGGTGTGATTTATCACACCGGTTATTTTATAACCGACGTGATAAAGGAAAGCTTGGTGCTTTATCATGCCGGTTATAAAAAAACCGACGTGATAAAGCTAATCTTAGCAATTTATCACATCGGTATAAAGTGACATATATCTTGTTGGTTATTTTATAAACAATGTGATAAATTTTTTTCTACGTCGGTTATTAAATAACCAATGTTATAAACATTAAAAAAAATAGTTTACCATGTTGGTTATTAAATAACTGACGTAATAAATCTTTTAAATGATTTATCGCACCCTGTATTCAGTCATTCTGTTTTCTTTGATCGGGTGACCTATGACTCGTCTCTCTCACGCGGAAAACCTAGAAACGATTCGTCAAAGTTGTGCCCTCTAGACTCATTTTTCCAACATCATTCTTCATATTTATTATCATCAGATCTATCAGGTTGACTCACAAAACTCACATAATCCTCACACGACTCCTTTTTAGTTTTTTTTCCGCGATGCCCTAAACTAATTTTTTGAGATGTTCTTTTTCTTTGTTCTTTCTATCATGGTAAGTTTTATAGTGTTCATCTATACCATGCTAAAAAAATTTCTGGTAAAATAAACCTGTGGAAGTGATATCATGCAAGTTTACGATTTTTGTGTGTTCTATCATGTGTGTGTGCGCGTACAGGGGGTTTCTAAGGGGGTGGGGTTGTGCAAGTGGGTGGGGTGTCAAGGGGGATTGGGTGGGATGTCTAGTGGGGTGGGGGTGTCCAGGGATGTCAAAGGGGGCGGGGGTGGTGTCTAGGGGGTGCGGGGGCTGTCCAAGGGGGTTGGGGTGTCCAAGGGGGTGCGGGGGATGTCAAAGGGGGTGGGGGTGGTGTCCAGGGGGGTGTGGGGGCTGTCCAAGGGGGTTGGGGGTGTCTAAGGGTTTGGGGGATGTCCAGAGGGTTCGTGGGGATATCCAGATGGTTGGGGGGTGTCCAGGGTGTCCATGGAG
The DNA here is from genome assembly GCA_963277665.1 of Viscum album. Taxonomy (NCBI): domain Eukaryota; kingdom Viridiplantae; phylum Streptophyta; class Magnoliopsida; order Santalales; family Viscaceae; genus Viscum; species Viscum album. The sequence continues at coordinate 509,133,960 of OY728136.1, read as the reverse complement.
GTGGGGGGGGAGGGTAGTCCAGGGGTGTGGGGGGGGTCCAAGGGGGTGGGGTGTCGAAGTGGGTGGGGGGCTGTCCAAGGGGTTGGGTGGGTGGGGGCTGTCCAAGGGGGTGGGGCCTGTCCAGAGGATTTGGGGGGTTGTCCAGAGGGTTGGGGGTGTCCAGGGGGGGTGTCCAAGGGGGTAGGTGGTGGGGGTGGTGTCCAGGAGGGGTGGGGGTGTCCAAGGGGGTGGGGGCTGTCTAGAGGGGTGGGGGCTATACAGGGGGTGGGGGGCTGTCCAGAGGGGTGGGGGCTGTCCAAGGGGGTGGTGGTGTCCAGGGGGTGTCTAAGGGGGTGGGGGTGGTGTCCATGGGGGTGGGGGGCTGTCCAAGGGGGTGTTGGTGTCCAGGGGGTGTCCAAGGGGGCGGGGGGTGGTGTCCAAGGGGTGGGGGATAAGTGTCAGTTGGGATTGACTATTGCATCGTGGTTTGTGAGATTATGACATGATGATTGTATTTGTTTCATGTATATTAGGCTATCATTTATTAGTGTTGTTTAAGGGGGTGGGGGTGGTGTCCAAGGGGGTCGATACAATCTATGTTTGAGGTTTCCACTATGATTTTTAGGGATTCAAGCATTATGAAAAGATGAATGGTGTTGCAATATGATTTTATTTGGTTATATAAATTTTTACCAGTCATTGACTATGAGAAAATTATGGGTTATGGGGGAGACCATGTCATGGATTTCAAAGATGTGCAGTTATACTGACCCCATTGTGCCATGATGATAGGCTTTACACTGTGATTTTCTCCATCTGAGTTTTTATTTTAAATTTGATTTGATTATTAGGTTTACTCCACTTTCTCCAATTTTCTATCAACCATTGGAGGCCCCATGGTTTTCTTGGATTCCATGGAATTTCCTTAAATAAGATACTTATTCCCTGTTCTTCTTCCATTCTTCTTTGTTTCTTTTCTTCTTCTTCGTCCACTTCTTCTTCTTCTTAATTCCTTCTATTATTAGGGATGTTTGGTCATTTTTAAATTGATGGTTTTATAGTAATCGATGTGTTCTAGGGTTATTCGGATGGGTGGTGGTGTCCAAGGGGGTGGGGGCTGTCTAGAGGGGTGGGGGGTGTCCAGGGGTGGGGGTTGTCCAGAGGGGTAGGGGGTTGTCCAAGGGGGTGGTGGTGTCCAGGGGTATACAAGGGGGTATGGGTGGTGTCTAAGGGGGTGGGGGTGTCTAGGGGGTTGGGGGTGTCTAGGGGGGTGTCCAAGGGGGTAGGGGGTGGGGGTGGTGTCCAGGAGCGGTGGGGGTGTCCAAGGGGGTGGGGGTGGTGTCCAGGGGGTGGGGGTTGTCCAAGGGGGTGGTGGTATCCAGGGGGTGTCCAAGGGGGTGGGGGTGGTGTCCAAGGGGGTGGGGGTGGTTTCTAAGGGGGTGGGGGGCTGTCCAGAGGTTTCAAATCGTTAGGATCTATGTAATTTTCAGTAGTGAATGTATACATATTTTAATATTTATACTTCATATTTCTTTTTTACAGAAGGGTGAATTTGGAATCCAGTTGCACCAGGATGTATTCTTTGAGAACCTTAAGAAGAAAGGATCCAAGATGAATTTAAAACTATTATATATAACTATATTTTCTTTTTAAAATCATTTTCATGCATATTTTTTTAAATACTCATAGATTTGTTTTATATTTCAAAATTGTTTTACATTCAAATTATGATATTTTTCATATAAACATATATTTGTATTATCTTAATGAGATGTATAATTTTGATGTTTGTTATAGGTAATAATGAGTCAAAGTTGGATTACGACACATCGAATGAGAAATGAATATTAGGAAGGTGTTGATGCCTTTTTGGAATTTGCTAAACAAAATGTTCCAAGTAGTGACATTTTTTTCTGTCCATGCCTAAAATGTTTGAATATGAAGAAGTTGAAAAGTAAATAGATAAAATATCAGCTGATTTGTCATGGTTTTAATCCGAGTTTCAGCCCTTGGATTTGGAATGGTGAAACTGGATGGAATGTCAGATCTATTGATGATGATGATTCGTAAGATGGTAACTTCGATGGAATTGAAGAAATGATTCATGATATTGCAGCAGAACAAATTGAGATAGAACCGACAGTTGCGCGTCTATATGGTGATGCTGAAAACCCATTGTATCCTGTTTGTACATATTTTACGGTTTTTTCAACGGTGTTAAGATTGATTAACCTGAAGGCAAAACATGGATGTAGTAAAAGAATTTTTATAGGGTTGCTATAATTGATGAAAGACATTCTTCCAAAAGATAACGATCTTCTATATTCACATTATAAGGCCAAGAAAATATTATGCCCAATGGGATTGGGATACAAGAAAATACAAGCCTGCCTGAATGACTGTATGCTATATAGGAAGGAATATGAATTTCTATTAGAGTGGCCCAAATGTGGGACATCATGGTATAAGGTGAAAGAAAAATCACAGGCTGATGTAGAGATTAGAAAGATCCCTTGAAATGTATTTTGGTATCTTCCTATAATTCATCGTTTCAAATGTTTATTTGCTAATTCACATGATGTAAAAAGGTTAAGATGGAATACTTATGAGAGGATATGTGATAGAAAAATATTTCATACAGCTAATTGTCCATAATGGAAGAAAATTGATGAGCAGTATCCTACATTTGGAAATGAAATTAGAAATCTCATACTAGGGTTGTGCACAGATAGAATGAATTCATACTGAACCCTTAGTAGCACACATAGTTCATGGCCTATTTTATTGGTAATTTACAACCTCTCTTCTGAAGTTTGTATGAAGTGAAAATATGTCATGTTGAGTATAATGATCTCTGGTCCGAAGAAACTTGGCAATGATATTGATGTTTTCTTGTCACCATTGATTGATGATTTGAAACTTTTATGGGAGGATGGTATTAGGGTGTATGATTCTTATAAAATGAAATATTTTCAACTGCATGCAATGCTTATGTTCACTATAAATGACTTACCAGCATATGGAAATTTGTCTGGATATAGTGTTAAAGGGCATAAAGCATGTCCAATTTGTGAACAACAAACTTCATATTGTTAATTGCATCATGGGAGTAAAAAAGTGCACATGGATCATTGAAAGTTTTTGCCTATGGATCACTCTTATAGAAGACTAAAAAAGGCATTCAATGGATCAAAAGAATTTGATAATGATCCAAAACCTTTATACCCTGATCTATATTTTGAGAGGGTGGAAAACCTTGATGTGACATTGGGAAAGACACAGAAATCTGGTAATGATAGACATATTTGGAAGAAAAGGTCAATATTTTTTGAGTTACCATATTGGAGATATCATGAAGTTAAACATAATATTGATGTCATGCACATGGAGAAGAATATATGTGATAGTTTGATTGGAACATTGTTAGATATTAAAGGAAAGACAAAAGATGGGTTGAATGCAAGATTAGACTTACTATCAATGGGAATACGTTTGGAGTTAGCTCCCACTCCTAATGGAAGATGAACATTTCTTCCCTTGGCTTGTCATACATTATCCAAGAGGGAGAAAATTAGCTTTTGTCAGTGTCTTCATGATATCAAAGTGCCTCAAGGTTATTCTTCAAATTTAAAAAATTTTGTCTAATTGAAGGACTTGAAGTTGAAAGGTATGAAATCTCATGATTGTCACGTCATGATGCAACAACTTCTACCAGTTTCATTGCATGGAATATTGCCCATCCATGTCAGAAAGACTAAAATGAAGTTGTGTTATTTTTTCAATTCAATTTGTAATAAGGTGATTGATGTGAATGCTTTGAACATTTTGGAAAAGTGTAAAATTTGTATACTTTGTCAATTGGAAATGTATTTTCCTCCAACTTTTTTTGATATACTGATGCATTTAATGATTCATCTGGTTCGAGAAATAAAGCTTTATAGACCTATATATCTTCATTGGATGTATCCTTTTTAAAGGTATATAAAAATATTGAAGGGGTATTCTAAGAATCCATATCAACCTGAAGCCTCCATTATTGAAATGTATATTTCTAAAGAGGTTGCAGAGTTTTGTACGAGCTACTTGGTTGTGGTGTAGCACATAGGTTTGCCTCCATCTCACCATGAATGAGTTAATAATGAGGGAAAGGGGATTCGTGGCTTGAAATCCAAATCGTTCTCAACTGAACATATGAAGAAGTTATAATTATACATCTTGAATAACATAGTTGATGCTCAACTGTATATCACATTGCATATTAATGAGTTGAAACAATGTCATCCAAAGAAGAAATAAATGTGGATTTTGAATGAGCACAACAAAACATTTTTTTCATGGTTTAAAAAGACCTTGCTTGGTAGATCAGATGTATCAGAGACATTAAAATGGGTAGTGGGTGGTCCATGTTTAAATGTGATAACATGGTTCGGTTATGAAATTAATGGCTATAAATTTCATATGAAAGTTCAGGACAACAAAAGTGCAGTTCAGAATAGTGGTGTATTGGTGTTTGCAGAAGCAATGCAGTTTTCAAGTGCTAAAGACAAAAACTCAATTTCTGCATCAAGTTCATATTATGGGGTGATTGAAGAAATATGGGAGGTTGATTACTTTAAAATTAAAGTTCCTATTTTTAATTGTAAATGGTTTATCAGTAACAACAGTGTCAGACACGATGAATTCAGAATGACAGTTGTTAATCTGAATAGATTATAAGACACAACTGATTCTTTTATAATGGAAACACATGAAAAACAAATTTTCTATGTTGTAGATAAATCAGATATGCAGTGGGCTGTTGTTTTACAAGGGAAAAAACAATATGTTGGTGAGGATGAACTTGATGAAGATGTTGATTTATGTGAGATACCTAATTCCATGGAAATATTAACAGAACATAATGATGAACATGTTGAAGACATGGTTTGTGCCATAAAGAATGATCACGATGAAGGAATTTGGGAAAACAATCCATTTGTACATTCCTAAAATTACAGGTAACATTTCTTTATTTCTTGTTTACATTTATTATTTTCATAAAATTTTAGATATTTTAAGTTTTTTCTTTATTAAAAAATGTATTAAAACAAAAAATTATAAGTTTTTGTTTGTTTTAATTTTGTTTAGTTTGCTTTATCATGTTTACCATTACATAAATTATATATCTATTATTTTTGTTCAATTAAAATTAATTTACCATGTTTACCATGTTTACTAGGTTTACCATGTTTACATACCATCTTTAACATCATTACCATATTTACCATCTTTACCATTGTTTAACATGATTTCCATATTAACCATGTTTACTATTACGTAACTTAGTACAATTTTCTATTTTCTATTTACATTAGTATTGTAATATTTGAATTTGTATATTTTTGAACTAATTTTTTTTTGTTTTTGATTTTAAGGATAATGACAGATCAATCAGTTGATCAACCACATGATTCTGGAGATGAGCATATTGGTCATACCTCTAGGGAGGAACATTCACATGCTCCTCTTGATGTTCCCCAATCTTCCTCATGTGCTCCCATTACGACAAAGAGTTCAAGAGTTGGTAAACGTGGGTGCACACATTTACCAAAATTATCACTTGCCCGTATGCAGGATCATAGGATACTCATTGAGTTTGATGAGTATGATATTCCTAGAGGTCCAAATGAAAAATATTTTAAGAGTTTTGTATCAAATCAGGGTAAGAGAAAAGTAAGAATTTTGTATGATGACTAGAGAAGTGTGGAAAAAGCGATAATCTCTCAGTTGTGGGAGATTATTTTGGTAAGATCTTTTGCTATTGTTTTCCTATTCTTTAAATTTTTCTAGTATATATAATATGTTTAACCTCTTCTTTATCAGATGACATTTTATATTCCTGACACTAGAGGAGTCAAGAAGAAATACTTATCGATGGCTTCTAGGAGATGGAGGGATTTCAAATCAACCCTCTCATATGATTTCATTTTTGGTCATAGGAGTCACGACAATCCATGTCGTATATATCCTTTCAAATATAAAGACACATGGAGACAGTTTGTTGAAATTAGAAGAAAAGATTCATTTTTGGTAAGGGCAATGTAAACTTTTATAATTTTTCTTATATAAATGATCTTATTAATGTTTTTTTAATGATTTCTTATTCTTAATTTACATAAAAAAAAGGAAATCTCATCAGGAGATCCAATCTAAAAATGTATACCCTCATAGTTTATCTCCGGGAGGGTATACATTATTGGAAGAACAAATGATGGAAGAAAAATTACAAAAACTAAGAGTTGAGTCTTCAAGCTCTGGAGAGGTGGTCCCTCTATCCCCTCCATCTAGACATGAAAAATAGAAGAGATATCGGATGGGGAAAAAAGGGAAATATCTTTCGGAATATTTGAGAATCGTAGCTGAGAGGATTCTAAGATATCTATTTTATTTATTTAAGTTAACTATTTTCTTCATATAATTTCAATCATTACAGAAATATTCAATTAATTAATACAGGATTCTCTTGAGGAGCAGAGCTCACAGGGGGTATTTACAGCTGCTGGGAGGCAAGATATTTTATCTGCAGCATTGAGAAATCCCAAACATCTTGGTTCTGTATGAGGATATTCAGCAGGTGTATCGATAAGAAAATTTTTGTCACGTATGGCATCCCACCTTTTTATTACAAAACTTTTCATTACATTTTACAAATAGAGGATCTTTAAAGTATAGTGTCTTGGAAATCAGGAACATAATACATGAAAAACAACATAAAAAATTCTTCTAATCCACTTGTACAGCTTCATCATAAGTTCATCCTAAGTACAATTACTGCATCTCATAACCTGGAGACATACATTTAAAGGAAAGGGTGAGCTGATGACCCACTAAGGGTAAACAAGGGAATCAGTTTACTTGTGACATCAATAAGAACTTGAATAAAAACATAAGGACATAAGAAATGGAAGTATAGGCATATCAAAATGAAAATAACTTGAATCATAACTTGAATATGTGGCTACACCATTTCATTTAGACATTCATGAACATATCACCAAGGTCCATCCCCAAGGTGTCATAAAAATTACCAAGGTTATTCACCAAGGTATCGTGAAACTTGTCATCTCTAGAGATTAATTATTTACCCAATGCATTGGAGCACTATCAAGGCGCCCCCTTAATATTTCTTTACTTTCATGTGTGCCACATATATCATAATCAAACATTTCATAAATAACCCATATAGAATAAAAGAAATGGGTTTCATTTCAAAATCGTGACGTTTTAAAAGTTCTTAAAAATAAGATCATTATTTCATTTATAACCCATGGAAAGGGAGTGAGGGTTATATATATGTCCATTACAGAATAAAATATATCCTTTTTATATATTTATGAACACCCATAAAAATTAAATGGGTATGGGTATTCACATAAATAAACGAGATAATTTCTTGAGAGAAAGAGATAGAAATTTTGAGACGAAATTTCTGCAGCATAACGGCTATATAACATGGTTTTAGAAACTAATATAATAAGATAGGACAAGGATATCACATAAATAAATGGATCATTTTATATTAGAGGTATAGAATAAAAATAAATAAGATCATGGTGTGGAAAATTGAATGAAATGCCACAAGAAAGGGAAACTTTCAAGGAAAGAGAAGATGTTATTTCTTTTACGAGAAATTCGGCAGCCTAACGGTGTCACTTAAAAATTCAGAAAACAAATTAATGAGAGAAGAAAGGGTATCTCATAATTTGGACATGAAATGGACAGTAATAAGAACATATAATAACATAACCTCAACATAAAGATATGGAAACTAGAAGACACGACATAAAGGAATTCATGACTTAAAAGAGGAGGGTGAAAGGATCTCTTACCTTGAAGAGTAGCTTCGAAAGATTGAAGTTTGGGACCTTGGGAGGCTTGAGGGCACCTTGGGAGGACTCCTTGGGAGGTAAGGAGACTAGAACTTCATTGAAGATGATTTTGGAATGAAATGAATGAGGTAAATGTCTTGGGATTTATAGGGAAAGTGAGTGAATAAATTATTAATTTCCAAGGGACACCTCATCAGTGGTATTGGAAAAACCATGGGCTTTCCCAAGTTATTTTCCCATGCTATTGGACAATTAGGACACCTAATATCATATATCACTATTCCCAAGTCTACCAGAAAGCTTACGTCATTATTCCATCATTAATGATGTCAGTAAACACCCGAAACTCAAAAACTGCATTTTTACTATTCACCAAAAATTCAACTGTTTCAGAAAAAACCCAAAAATTCACCCTAACCTAATATCAATGATCTGAAATAAAAAATGAATTAAATTTTAGGAAAATAATTTTCTAAATATTTTTAATTTAATTTTTAAATAAAATCATTATTTATTCAAAAAAAGAACATTAAAACTATAACTCATTTTGTAACACCTTAAAAAAGTAATCAAGGTCCCATAAAATTATCATATAACCATAAGACAATAAAGTAACAATTTATGATTAAATTTTATGAAAATACATTTCCATTTTAAATTATTAAATTAATTATAAAATTGGAAATAAAATATTTATGGAAAACAAAAATACCAAAACTCAAACTATGATCATTTTTCACTTTTAAGATGTCTAAAATGTATTTATACATTCATGGGTAAAGTTAATATTTTTTTGGTCAATTTACTATTCATTACTATTCATATGGCTATGTTACTATTCATACTTTACTATTCACTAAAAACCATGTTGATCTTATCAAACTCTAAATTTCACATTGATCACAACTGTAGAAGACCATTTTATAAAAATCATTTCACATTATTAGTTATTTAATGAATACAGAAAATATTTTAAAATACCCTTTTTTTCAAAATTTATCAATAATACACATCCTATATTTATCCAGATATTTTAAATTCACAAACTTTTCCATAATAAGAAATAACAATTTTATTTATATAAAAGGATTACACAAAGAAGCTAAGGTCTCGTTACATAGCCCCTTATTACACCAGCATGGGACCTAAGAGTTAAGTGTGCTATGGTGATAGAATCTTGGGGTGGCTCAGCCAACAATGCCCGAGTGGTGATTTCTATCAGCTTGAACTTCTCCCTTAGGTGATTTCGTTCAAGCTTAATATGTTCAAGTTCAGATTTGGATTGGTCCAGAGCAAAGCCCAGTGATGTTACCTCCTTCCCAAGCTCCAACAGATGGGCTTCATATGGCTCGAGTCTATTGGATGAGGCCATTCAATCTTCTTTCTGTATTAATTAACCAAGATAACTGTATTTATAAAAATACAATGTTAAGATTATAGTTTTCAACGGTCATATTGACCAACGGTCATATAATAGTTTAAACCCAACAGTCTCATTTTAGTTATACCCACTTAATTAATTAAAGGATATAGTTTTGTTGAGTATAAAATAAAAGAACACACAAAATTATGAAACAAATATAATTAAAAAGTTTGGGTCGTTACATTATTCCCCCCTTAAGAAATTTCGTCCCCGAAATTTTATCTCGTACCCTCTGATGGGAAAAGGTGTGGGTACTTCTATCTCATGGACTCCTCCAGTTCCCACGTGGATTCTTTAAATTTTTGGTTCCTCCAAAACACCTTGACAAGGTGGGTAGTCTTGTTGCGTATAACCATGTCTCTATAATCCAAGATCTCCACTGGCTTCTCCTCATAAGAGAGGTCATTTTCCAATTGTACCACCTCTAGATTTAGTACATGTAAAGGGTCAGGTGTGTACTTCCTCAAGAGGGATACGTGGAAGACATCATGAACTTGTGATAGATTTGGAGGAAGTGCAATCTGATAGGCCACTGATCCCACATGATCAAGGATTTCATAGGGGCCAATGTACCTAGGGCTGAGCTTCCCTTTCTTCCCAAACCTCATGACTCTCATCCAAGGTGAAATCCGAAGAAAGACTTTGTCACCCACATCAAACTCCAAGTCCCTTCGACGATTTTCGACATAGCTCTTTTGCCAACTCTGAGCAGCCTTAATGTGTTGTTGGATGGCATGGACCTTTTCTGTTATCTCTTGCACAAGATCAGGACCAAGAATATTTCTCTCACCAGCTTCATCCCAATAAGTAGGACTTATACATCGCTTCCCATATAGAGATTTATAGGGTGCCATTTGAATGCTCGACTAGAAGTTGTTGTTGTAAGAGAACTCAACTAAAGGGAGATGTTGATTCCATCCACCCTTAAATTCCATTGAGAAAGTTCTCATCATGTTTTCGAGTGTTTGAATAGTCCTTTCAGATTATCCATCAATTTGGGGGTGATAGGCCATACTGAAATTCAATTCAGTGCTCAGAGCTTGTTGAAGACTTCTCAAGAATTTTGATGTGAACCTTGGATCACGATCAAATACGATAGAAAGTGGAACTCCATGCAGCCTTACCACTTCCTTCACATAAATCTTGGCAAGTTAATCAAGACATAAATCTTCCCAAATGGAGATAAAATGGGAAATCTTGGTGAGACGGTCCACAATAACCCATATCACATTATTTCCTTTTGAAGTTCTCAGGAGACCAATGATGAAGTCCATAGTGATATTGTCCTGCTTACATGCCGGTATGGGTAGTGGTTGCAATACCCCTTTAGGAAGTTGTCGCTCTGCCTTCACTTGCTGACATACTAGACACCTTGAAGTGTAGTCAGCAATCTTCCTTTTCATATTATCCCACAAATAATGATCACGAAGGTCCCTATACATTTTTGTGCTTCCAGGATGTGTAGATAAAGTAGAGCTATGAGCTTCATCCATTAGTTCATTCTTTATTTCTGGAATAGATGGAACACATAGTCTTGTATGAAATTTTAGTACACCTTATTGATCATTATTTAACTCAGGAAACTTCCCATCCTTTATAGCCTCAAAATTCTTCTGTAACAAAGGATCTTATTTTTTATCTTTCTTGATATTATCTAGTAATGACGGTTGATAAATCATTTGGGTTAGGGTTGATGATTTCCCTTCACTTATAATTCTCATTCCTAGCTTTACTAGGTCATTGATCAAAGGATATTTTTGAATCCTTATCATGGAAAGAAAAACTGGGTCTTTCCTGCTTAATGCATCAGCGACTTTGTTTGCTCTTCCAGGATGATAATGAATTGAACAATTATAGTCTTTAAGGAGTTCCAACCATCTCCTTTGTCTCATGTTCAATTCCTTTTGTGTGAAAATATACTTCAAACTTTGATGGTTTGTGTATATATCACATTTCTCACCATAAAGATATTGCCTCCATATCTTCAGAGAAAAAATGACCGCAGCCAGCTCCAGATCATGCGTAGGATAATTTTTCTCATGAGTCTTCAACTGTCGATATGAATAAGCAATGACCTTGTCATTTTTCATGTGAACGCACCCAATCCCTTTTAGAGATTCATTGATAAAAATAACGAATCCTTCTCCACTTGAGGGCAGAGTTAATACGGGTGCAGTAACCAATCTCTTCTTCAGATCTTGAAAACTTTCCTCACACTCCTTTGTCCAGATGAACTTGACCCCTTTTTGAGTAAACTTAGTTAATGTATTATAAAGTCATGAAAAGTTTTTCACAAACCTCCTATAATATCCTGTTAATCCAATGAAACTACGAATCTCAGTTATTGTTGTAGGATGAGGCCACTCCTCTACAACTTTTGTCTTTGCAGGTTCAACTGTGATTCCTTCATTGGTAACAATGTGCCCCAAGAAAGAAACTTGTTGCAACCAGAATTCACATTTACTGAACTTTCCAAAAAGTCTCTCCTTCTATAGAGTTTTCAAAATAACCCTTAGATGATCCTCATGCTCCTCATGAATTTTAGAATATATCAGAATATCATCAATAAAAACTACCACAAAGTTATCAAGGTAGTATTTAAAGACCCCATTCATCAAATCCATAAAAAGAGAAGGTGCATTCGTCAGTCCAAAAGGCATAACAACAAACTCATAATGCCCATATCTTGATCGGAAGGCATTTTTTGGAATATCTTCTTTCTTCACCCTCAATTGATGATAACCAGATCGAAGATCAATCATAGAGAAGAATTGAGCCTCACGAAGCTGGTCAAATAAGTCATCAATTATTAGAAGAGGGTATTTGTTCTTTATTGTGATATCGTTAAGTTATCTATAATCAATCCATAGCCGCATCGATCCATCCTTCTTCTTCACAAAGATAACAGGTGCTCCCCAAGGAGACACACTAGGTTGAATAAACCCCTTCTCCAAAAGATCTTGGAGTTGTTTCTTTAATTCCTCCAGCTCCACATATTCCATTCTATATAGGTTCTTTGATATTAGATGAGATCTAGGTATGAGTTCAATGGATAACTCTACCTCTCTTTCTGGGGGAGGTCCAAGCAACTCCTCAGAAAATACGTCAATGTATTCATGGACGATGGGTACATTTTATATCCTCAAACTCTCATTTCCTTATTCTTCTTCACCGATCAATTCCATAAAGAAGGATATAGGAGGTTCTTCTAGACAAATATCAGGTTGAGATATCTCTCCTTGGAAGATAACTGTAGGTTTTCCATTCAAGACTACTGAGATTTCCTTACTTTTGCATTTGATCTTAGCATTATACTTTGAGAGCCAGTCTATCCCTAGTATAATGTCGAATTCTTTCATGGGAATGACTACTAGATTTGCAATAAGATTTTGATCACCAAAGTAAATACTAGATTTTCTAAACACTAATGATTCTTGGATAATCCCACAAGGAGTCTTGACTGATAACTCTACTTTTAGCAAGTTGGGGGTTGATTCTAAATTCTTTGCAAACTTAGAGGAAAAAAGGAATGCATAGAACCAGAATCAAACAAATTACTTGCTAGCTTTGAGAGAACAACAAGAGTACATGTTGCCACATCATTTGGAGATTCAACTTCTGTTGTCATGGTAGCAAAATAATGACCTTGATCCCTTGGCCTTTGCTGAGGTTGATGGTGGTTCCCCTCAACTGTCCTTGGATTTGGATAGTAATTGGAAAAGTGCCCAAGTTGTCCACACTTAAAGCACTGGACTTCAGGTAGGGCTTGTACCATCTTTCCCTTGTCATTAGTGTTTGGAAGTTGAGGTTTCACCTCACTATGACAATTCCTCGCAATATGGTCATCTCTTCCACACTTGTAGCATTTCCCACTCCTGAGAAGGCAGTTCCCCGAATGCTTCTTAACACATTTATTACATGTGGGATGTTTCACTTGCTTGCCCCCTATTCCCTAATCAAAGGTCCTCCCTAGGCTGGCCTCCATTTATCTCTTTTTGTCACTTGATTTATGAGACTGTTGTGTCTCACCAAACTCCAATTCGACTTTCATTGCACTTTGTACGATCTCCTTGTAACTATCATAGTCTCAGTTGGCTAGATTCTTCTGCAAATGAGGTCTCAGTCCACCGAAGAATCTATAAACCTTACCATTTGGATCCATGACAAAGCTAGAGGTATATCGTGAAATTAGGGTGAAGTTCATCTCATATCTTCTGAAAGATTCATTCTCCTTCTACTTTAGCTCGAGAAACTCCTTATCCATTCTTGTTCTCATGGATTGAGGGAAATACTTACTGAAGAAAATCCATCTGAACTCTTCCCAGTCCATAGATTCAACATCCACTCTTTGCCTTGTGTTTTTAATCAACTCCCACCACTAATCAACTTCTCCTTCCAAGCGATAGAAAACTAGGGTGACCTTTTCTTGCTCTGAACAACAGAGCACAGAAAAGATCTTCTCGATGGAGATGATCTACTGCTCAGCAATCAATGGGTCAGTTGATCCACTGAAGGTTAGTGGTCATTGATGAATAAAGGACTTAGCATAATTTTGTTCCCTTCATGGTGAGACCAGTCTCTCAACTTGATTCAAGTTATTTCCCATAACTTGAGTCAGTTGGTTCATCATTCTCATGAATGTTTCCATTCCAGCTTCCATCGGAGGGTCATCAGCACATGGTCCATTGCGGTCACCATTTGCATGGTTCCTCCTATTCCCCACCATTTTCTAAAAGAATAAAACCGTAATGAGAAACTTATTTCATTTACAAATCTTTTATCTATAAAGGATTTATGTCTTAAAACTTCATGCTTAAACAATTACATTTCTCTATAATTCCTTCATAATGATTTATAAAAAGATTGGGATTAACCAAACATATCCCCCAGGAGTGTCGTAACAAAGAGTACAGTAAGGCCCATTGTCATGCACCAGTTCCCATTCGAGTCTAGCTCAAAGCGGTGTTTTTAGGTTTTACCCCTATGTACATCTATACCAGAGCCGCCTCTACCTACTCATATCCAGACAGGGATGTATTTGTTTGATAAACCACTTACTCAATATTCACCAAAATACCAGGAAGTTTTCCTATATTTAAACTTTTCTATAGAATTATTCCTAAATATTTCATAGCCTAATTTCCATAAATAACTAAACTATCCTTTGATACCAACTATGGAATCCCGCCTTTTTATTACATAACTTTTCATTACATTTTACAAACAGAGGATCTTTAAAGTCTAGTGTCTTGGAAATCAGGAACATAATACATGAAAAACAACATAAAACATTCTTCTAATCCACTTGTACAACTTCATCATAAGTTCATCCTAAGTAAAATTGCTGCATCTCATGACCTGGAGACATACATTAAAAGGAAAGTGTGATCATAAGGCCCACTAAGGGTAAACAAGAGAATCAGTTTACATGTGACATAAATAAGAACTTGAATAAAAACATAAGGACACAAGCAATGGAAGTATAGGAAAATCATAATGAAAATAACATGAATCATAACTTGAATATGTGACTACAGAATTTCATTTAGACATTCATGAACATATCACAAAGGTCCATCCCCAAGGTGTCATAAAAATTACCAAGGTTATTCACCAAGGTATCGTGAAACTTTTCATCTCTAGAGATTAACTATTTACCCAATGCATTGGAGTGATATCAAGGCGCACCCTTAATATGTCTTTACATTCATGTGTGCCACATAGATCATAATCAAACATTTCATAAATAACCCATATAGAATAAAAGAAATGGGTTTCATTTCAAAATCGTGACGTTTTAAAAGTTATTAAAAATAAGATCATTATTTCATTTATAACACATGGAAAGGGAGTGAGGGTTATATGTATGTCCATTACAGAATAAAATATATCCTTTTTATATATTTATGAACACCCATAGAAACGAAATGGGTCTGGGAATTCACATAAATAAACGAGATAATTTCTTGATAGAAAGAGATATAAATTTTGAGACGAAATTTCGGCAGCATAACGACTATATAACATGGTTTTAGAAAATAATATAAAGAGAGGAAAAGGGTCTCCCATAAATAAATGAATCATTTTACAGTAGAGGTACAGAATAAAAATAAATAAGATCATGGTGTGGACAATTGAATGAAACACCACAAGAAAAGGAAACTTGCAAGGAAAGAGAAGATGTGATTTCTTTTACGAGAAATTCGGCAGCCTAACGACGTCACTTAAAAATTAAGAAAACAAATTGATGAGAGAAGAAAGGGTCTCTCATCATTTTTACATGAAATGGACAGTAATAAGAACATATAAGAACATACCCTCAACATAAATATCTGGAAACTAGAAGACACGATATAAAGAAAATCATGACTTAAAAGAGGAGGGTGAAAGGATCCCTTACCTTGAAGAGTACCTTCGAAAACTTGAAGGTCGGGACCTTGGGAGGATTGAGGGCACCTTGGGAGGACTCCTTGGGAGGTAAGGAGACCATAAATTCGTTGAGTATGATTTTGGAATGAAATGAATGAGGTAAATGGATTGGTATTTATAAGGAAAGTGATTGAATAAATTATTAATTTCCAAGGGACACCTCATCAGTGGTATTGGCAAAACCATGGGCTTACCCATGGTATTTTCCCATGGTATTGGCCACATGGGACACCTCATAGTATATCTCACTATTAATAAGTCTACCAGAAATCATACATCATTATTACATCATTAATGATGTCATTAAACACCCAAAACTCAAAACTGCATTTTTACTATTCACCAAAAATTCAATTATTTCAGAAAAAACCCAAAAAATCACCCAAACCTAATATCGATTCTCTGAAATAAAAAATAAATTCCATTTCATGAGAATAATTTTAAAAATATTTTTAATTTAATTTTTAAATAAAATCATTATTTATTCAAAAAAACAACATTAAAACTATAACTCATTTTGTAACACCTTAAAAAAGTAATCAAGGTCCCTTAAAATTATCATATAACCATAAGCCAATAAAGTAACAATTTATGATTAAATTTTATGTAAATAAATTTCCATTTTAAATTATTAAATTAATTATAAAATTGTAAATAAAATATTTATGGCATACAAAAATACCAAAACTCAAACTATGATCGTTTTTTCACTTTTAAGATGTCTAAAATGTATTTATACATTCATGGGTGAAGTTACTATTTTTTTGTTCAATTTACTATTCATACTATTAATATGTGTATGTTACAATTCATACTTTATTATTCACTAAAAACCAAGTTGATCTTATCAGACTCTAAATTTCACACTGATCACAACTGTAGAAGATCATTTTCTGAAAATCATTTCACATTATTAGTTATTTAATGAATACAAAAAATATTTTAAAATACCCTTTTTTCTAAATTTATCAATAATACACATCCTATATTTATCTGGATATTTGAAATTCACAAACTTTTCCATAATAAGAAATAACAATTTTATTTATATAAAAGGATTACACAAAGCATCTAAGGTCTCGTTATATAGACCCTTATTACACCAGGATAGGACCTAAGTGTTAGGTGTGCTATGGTGATGAAATCTTGGGGTGCCTCAGACAACAATGCCTGAGTGGTGATTTCTATCAGCTTGAAATTCTCCCTTATTCGATTCTGTTCAAGCTTCATACGTTGAAGTTCGGCTTGGGATTGGTCCAGAGAAAAGCCCAGAGATGCTACCTCCTTCCCAAGCTCCGACAGATGGGCTTCATATGGCTCGAGTCTACTGGATGAGGCCATTCAATCTTCTTTCTGTATTAATTAACCAAGATAATTGTATTTATAAAAATAAAACGTTATGATTATAGTTTCCAATGGTTATATTGACCAACGGTCATATTGACCAATGGTCATATAATAGTCGAAACCCAATGGTCTCATTTTAATTATACCCACTTCATTAATTAAAGGATATAGTTTTGTTGAGTATAAAATAAAAGAACACACAAAATTAGGGAAAAAATATAATTAAAAAGTTTAGTTCATTACATTCTTCCCCCCTTAAAAAATTCCATCCCCAAAATTTTATCTCATACCCTCTGATGGGAAAAGGTGTGGGTACTTATGTCTCATGAACTCCTCTGGTTCCCACGTGGCTTCTTCAAATTTGTGGTTCCTCCACAACACCATGACAAGGTGGGTAGTCTTGTTGCGTAGAACCTTGTCTCTACGATCCAAGATCTCTACTGACTGCTCTTCATAAGAGAGGAGATGTTCCAATTGTACCACCTCTAGATTTAGTACATGTAAAGGGTCAGGTATGTACTTCCTCAAGAGGGATACGTGGAAGACATCCTGAACTTGTTCTAGATTTGGAGGAAGTGCAAGTCGATAGGCCACCACTCCCACATGATCAAGGATTTCATAGGGGCCAATGTACCTATGGATGAGCTTCCCTTTCTTCCCAAATCTCATGAATCTCTTCCAAGGTGAAATCCAAAGAAAGACTTTATCACCAACATCAAACTCTAAGTCCCTTCGATGGTTGTCGTCATAGCTATTTTGTCGACTCTGAGCAGCCTTAATTTTCTATTGGATGGAATGGGCCTTTTCTCTCATCTCTTGCACAAGATCAGGCCCTAGAAGCTCTCTCTCACCAGCTTCATCCCAACAAGTTGGAGTTCTACATCGCTTCCCATATAGAGCTTCATAGGGTTCCATTTGAATGCTCGAGTGGAATTTGTTGTTGTAAGAGAACTCAACTAAAGGGATATGTTGATCCCATCCACCCTTAAATTCCATTAAGCAAGTTATCAACATGTCATCGAGTGTTTGAATAGTCATTTTAGATTGGCCATTAGTTTGGGGGTGATAGGACTTACTGAAATTCAATTCAGTGCTCAGAGATTGTTGAAGACTTCTCCAGAATTTTGATGTGAACCTTGGATCATGATCAGATATGATATAAAGTGGAACTCCATGCAACCTTTCCACTTCCTTCACATAAATCCTGGAAATTTTATCAATAGATAAATCTTCCCAAATGGAGATAAAATGGGCAGTCTTGGTGAGACGGTCCACAATAACCAATATCACATTATTTCCTTTTGAAGTTCTCGGGAGACCAGTGACAAAGTATATAGTGATATTATCCCACTTCCATGCTGGTATGGGTAGTGGTTGCAATACCCCTTTAGGAAGTTGTTGCTTTGCCTTCACTTGCTGACATACTGGTCACTTTGAAGTGTAGTCAGCAATCTCCTTTTTCATATTATCCCACCAATAATGATCACAAAGGTCCCTATACATTTTTGTGCTTCCAGTATGTATAGAGAAAGTAGAGCTATGAGCTACATCCATTATATCCTTTATTCCTGGAATAGACGGAACACATAGTCTTGTATGAAATTTCAGTACACCTTCTTGATCAGTATTGAACTACGGAAACTTCCCATCCTTTATAGACTCAAACTTCTTCTATAACAAAGGATCTTATTTCTGAGCTTTCTTGACCTTCTCTAGTAATGACGGTTGAGAAATCATTTAGTTTATGGTTGATGATGTCCCTTCCCTTATAATTCCCATGTCCATCTTTACTAGGTCATTGATCAAAGGATATTTTTGAATACTTATCATGGAAAGAACAACTGGGTCTTTCCTACTTAATGAATCAGCGACTTTGTTTGCTCTTCCAGGATGATAATGAATTGAACAATAATAGTATTTAAGGAGTTACAACCATCTCCTTTGTCTCATGTTCAATTCCTGTTGTGTGAAAATATACTTCAAACTTTTATGGTCTGTGTATATATCACATTTCTCCCCATAAAGATAGTTCCTCCATATCTTTAGAGCAAAAACAACCGCAGCCAGCTCCAGATCATGCATAGGATAATTTTTCTCATGAGTCTTCAACTGTCGAGATTCATAATCAATGACCTTGTTACTTTTCATGAGTACGCACCCAAGACCTTTTAGATATGCATCGCTAAAAATAATGAATCCTTCTTCACTTGGGGGCAGAGTTAACATGGGTGTAGTAACCAATCTCTTCTTCATCTCTTGGAAACTTTCCTCACACTCCTTTGTCCAGATAAACTTGACCCATTTTCGTGTTAACTTAGTTAATGGATTAGAAAGTTGTGAAAAGTTTTTTTACAAACCTCCTATAATATCCCGCTAATGAAAGGAAACTTTGAATCTCAGTTATTGTTGTAGGCTGAGGCCACTCCTCTACAAATTTTGTCTTTTGAGGGTTAACTCTGATTCCTTCATTGGTAAAAATGTGCCCCAAGAAAGCAACATGTTGTAACCAGAACTCACATTTACTGAACTTTCCAAAAATTCTCTCCTTTTGTAGAGTTTTCAAAATAACTCTTAGATGATCCTCATAATCCTCACGACTTTTGGAATATATCAGAATATCATCAATAAAAACTACCAGAAAGTTATCAAGGTAGTCTTTAGAGACTCTATTCATCAAATCCATAAAAATATTAGGTGCATTAGTCAGTCTAAAAGGCATAACAACAAACTCATAATGCCCATATCTTGATTGGAAGACAGTTTTTGGAATATCTTCTTTCTTAACCCTCAATTGATGATAACCAGATCGAAGATCAATCTTAGAGAAGAATTGAGCCCCACGAAGTTGGTCAAATAATTCATAAATTCTTGGAAGAGGGTATTTGTTCTTTACTGTGATCTCCTTCAGTTCTCTATAATCAATGCATAGTCGCATCGATCCATCCTTCTTCTTCACAAAGAGAGCAGGTGCTCCCCAAGGAGACACACTCGGTTAGATAAAACCCTTCTCCAAAAGATCTTGGAGTTGTTTATTTAATTCCTCTAGATCCACATTTTCCATACTATATGGGGTATTTGATATTGGATGAGATCCAGGTATGAGTTCAATGGAGAACTCTACCTCTCTTTATAGGGGAGGTCCAGGAAACTCCTCAGGAAATACGTCAATGTATTCCTGGATGATGGGTACATTTTCTATCCCCAAACTCTCATTTCCTTCTTCTTCTACACTGATCAATTATATAAAGAATGATATAGGAGTTTATTCTAGACAAAGATCAGGTTGAGATATCTCTCCTTGGAAGATAACTGTAGGTTTTCCATTCAAGACTACTGAGATTTCCTTACTTCTGCATTTGATCTTAGAATTATTCTTTGAGAGCCAGTTCATCCCTAGTATAATGCTGAATTCCTTCATGGGAATGACTACTAGATTTTTTATAAGATTTTGCTCACCAAAGTAAATACTAGAGTTTATAAACACTGATGATTCTTGGATAATACCACCAGGAGTCTTGACTGATAACTCTACTTTTAGAAAGTCAGGGGTTGATTCTAAATTCTTTGCAAACTTGGAGAAAATAAAGGAATGCGTAGAACCAGAATCAAACAAAGTACTTGCTATATTTGAGAGAACAACAAGAGTACCTGCTACCACATCATTTGTAGCTTCAACTTCTGCTATTGTGATAGCAAAATCATGACCTTTCTCCCTTGGCCTTTGCTGAGGCTGATGGTGGTTCTCCTCCACTACCCTCGGATTTGGATAGTGATTGGTAAAGTTCCCAAGTTGTCCACACTTAAAGCACTGGACATCAGGTAGGGTCTGCACCATCTTCCCCTTATCATTAGTGTCTGGAAGTTGAGGTTTCACCTCACTACGAAAATTCCTCTCAATATGGCCATCTCTTCCACACTTTTAGCATTTCCCTCTCTCGAGCAGGCAGTTCCCCGAATGCTTCTTCCCATATTTATTACACATGTTATGTTGCACTTGATTCCTCCTATGCCTTGATCAAAGGTCCTACCTAAGCTGGGCTCCATCGATCTCTTTTTTTATCTTGATTTATGATACCATTGCGTCTCACCAAACTCCAGTTCGACTTTCATCACACTCTGCACGATCTCCTCGTAGCTATCATAGTCTTGGTTGGATAGATTCTTCCGTAAATGAGGTCTCAGTCCACCGAAGAATCTTTCAACCTTACCATTTGGATCCATGAAAAAGCTAGAGGTATATCATGAAATTCGGGTGAAGTTCATCTCATATCTTCTGACAGATTCATTCTCCTTCTGCTTTAGCTCAAGAAACTCCTTCTCTATTCTTGTTCTCATGGATCGAGGTAAATACTTACTGAAGAAAATCCCTCTGAACTCTTACCACTCCATTGATTTAACTTCCACTCTTTACATCATGTTCTTAATCATCTCCCACCACTGATCAGCTCCTCCTTCTAATCAATAGACAGCTAGGGTGAGCTTCTATTGCCTTGAACAATGGAGCACAGAAAAGATCTTCTCGATGGAGCTGATCCACTGCTCAGCAATCAATGGGTCAGTCGATCCACTGAAGGTTGGGGGTCGCTGATGCATAAAGGACTTAACAGAATTTTTTTTCCTTCATGGTGAGATCGGTCTCTCATCTTGATTCAAGTTATTTCCCATAACTTGAGTCAGTTGGTTCATCATTCGCATGAATGTTTCCATTTCAGATTCCATCAGAGGGTCGTCAGCACATGATCCATTGCGGTCACCATTTGCACGGTTCCTTCTATTACCCGCCATTTCCTAAAAGAATAAAACCTTAATGAGAAACTTATTTCATTTATGAATCTTTTAACTATAAAGGATTTATGTCTTAAAACTTCATGCTTAAACAATTACATTTCTCTATAATTCCTTCATAATGACTTATAAAAATCTTGTGATTAACCCAACATATCCCCCAGAAGTGTCCTAACAAAGAGTGTGGCAAGGCCCATTGTCGTGCACCATTTCTCATTCGAGTCTATCTCAAATTGGTGTTTTTGGGTCTTACCCCTATATACATCTCTGCCAGAGCCGTCTCTATCTGCTTGTATCCAGACATGGATCTATTTGTTTGATAAACCACTTACTCAATATTCACCAAAATACCATGAAGTTTTCCTATATTTAAACTTTTCTATAGGATTATTCCTAAATATTTCATATCCTAATTTCCATAAATAACTAAACTATCCTTTGATACCAACTATGGCATCCCGCCTTTTTATTAAAAAACTTTTCATTACATTTTACAAACAGAGGATCTTTAATGTATAGTGTCTTGTAAATCAGGAACATAATACATGAAAAACAACATAAAACATTCTTCTAATCAACTTGTAAAAATTCTTCATAAGTTCATCCTAAGTACAATTACTGCATCTCATGACCTAGAGACATACATTTAAAGGAAAGGGTGAGCAGAAGGCCCAGTAAGGGTAAACAAGGGAATCAGTTTACTTGTGACATCAATAAGAACTTGAATAAAAACATAAGGACACAAGCAATAAAAGTATAGGAATATCATAATGAAAATAACTTGAATCATAACTTGAATATGTGGCTACAGTATTTCATTTAGACATTCATGAACATATCACCAAGGTCCATCCCCAAGGTGTCCTAAAAATTACCAAGGTTATTCACCAAGGTATCGTGAAACTTGTCATCTCTAGAGATTAATTATTTACCCAATGCATTGGAGCGCTATCAGGGTGCACCCTTAATATGTCTTTAATTTCATGTGTTCCACATAGATCATAATCAAACATTTCATAAATAACCCATATAGAATAAAAGAAATGTGTTTCATTTCAAAATCGTGACGTTTTAAAAGTTCTTAAAAATAAGATCATTATTTCATTTATAACCCATGGAAAGGGAGTGAGGGTTATATGTATGTACATTACACAATAAAATATATCATTTTTATATATTTATGAACACCCATAGAAACGAAATTGGTCTGGGTATTCACATAAATAAACGAGATAATTTCTTGAGAGAAAGAGATAGAAATTTTGAGACGAAATTTCTGCAGCATAACGGCTATATAACATGGTTTTAGAAAATAATATAAAGAGAGAGGAAAATGGTATCCCATAAATAAATGAATCATTTTAAAGTATAGGTACAGAATATAAATAAATAAGATCATGGTGTGGACAATTGAATGAAACACCACAAGAAAAGGAAACTTGCAAGGAAAGAGAAGATGTGATTTCTTTTACGAGAAATTCGGCAGCCTGACGACGTCACTTAAAAATTCAGAAAACAAATTGATGAGAGAAGAAAGGGTATCTCATTATTTGGACATGAAATCGATAGTAATAAGAACATATAAGAACATACCCTCAATATAAATATATGGAAACTAGAAGACACGACATAAATGAATTCATGACTTAAAAGAAGAGGGTGAAAGGATCCCTTACCTTGAAGAGTAGATTCGAAAGCTTGAAGATCGGGACCTTGGGAGGATTGAGGGAACCTTGGTAGGACTCCTTGAGAGGTAAGGAGACCTGAACTTTTTTTAGGATGATTTTGGAATGAAATGAATGAGGGAAATGGCTTGGTATTTATAGGGAAATTTAGTGAATAAATTATTAATTTCCAACGGACACCTCATCGGTGGTATTGGAAAAAACATGGGATTACCCATGGTATTTGCCCATGGTATTGGACACTTGGGACACCTCATAGCATATATCACTATTCATAAGTCTACCAGAAATCTTACATCATTAATGATGTCATTAAACACTCGAAACTCAAAACTGCATTTTTACTATTCACCAAAAATTCAACTGTTTCAGAAAAAACACAAAAAATCACCCTAACCTAATATCGATGCTTTGAAAAAAAAAATTAATTCCATTTCATGAAAATAATTTTCTAAGTATTTTTAATTTTATTTTTAAATAAAATCATTATTTATTCAAAAAAACAACATTAAAAATATAACTCATTTTGTAACACTTTAAAAAAGTAATCAAGGTCCCATAAAATTATCATATAACCATAAGACAATAAAGTAAAAATTTATGATTAAATTTTATGAAAATAAATTTCCATTTTAAATTATTAAATAAATTATAAAATTGTAAATAAAATATTTATGGCATACAAAAATACCAAAACTCAAACTATGATCGTTTTTTCACTTTTAAGATGTCTAAAATGTATTTATACATTCATGGGTGAAGTTACTATTTTTTTGGTCAATTTACTATTCATTACTATTCATATGGGTATGTTACTATTCATACTTTACTATTCACTAAAAACCAAGTCGATCTTATCAGACTCTAAATTTTACACTCATCACAACTGTTGAAGACCATTTTCTGAAAATCATTTCACATTATTAGTTATTTAATGAATAGAGAAAATATTTTAAAATACCCTTTTTTTTAATTTATCAATAATACACATCCTATATTTATCCAGATATTTAAAATTCACAAACTTTTCCATAATAAGAAATAACAATTTTATTTTTATAAAAGGATTACACAAAGCAGCTAAGGTCTCGTTACATGGCCTCATATTACACCAGCATAGGACCTAAGTGTTAGGTGTGCTATGGTGATAGAATCTTGGGGTGGCTCGGACTACAATGCCCGAGTGGTGATTTATATCAGCTCGAACTTCTCCCTTAGGCGATTTTGTTCAAGCTTCATATGTTGAAGTTCAGCTTGGGCTTGGTCCAGAGCAAAGCCCAATGATGCTACCTCCTTCCCAAGCTCCGACAGATGGGCTTCATATGGCTCGAGTCTACTGGATGAGGCCATTCAATCTTCTTTCTGTATTAATTAACCAAGATAACCGTATTTATAAAAATACAAAATTAAGATTATAGTTTCCAATGGTCATATTGACCAACGGTCATATAATAGTTGAAACCCAACGGTCTCATTTTAATTATACCCACTTCATTAATTAAAGGATATAGTTTTTTTGAGTATAAAATAAAAGAACACACAAAATTAGGAAACAAATATAATTAAAAAGTTCAGGTCTTTACACCACATTCTTTAACTTCTTACATTAGGGGTGTTTATAAAAAAATAGAATCCTTGGAGGCTGAATTTCATAATATTAATGCGACGATTGAGGAAAATATTAGAGTATCGGTACAGTCTATGTTTGCAGACATACAAAGACAATTTCAGACAGCAGCTCCCACTCCTCCACCTCCCCCTACAGACCCCATTATTTATCCTCCACCTCTTCTAGTAGCTCTCACTCCCCCACCTCAGCCTGTGGAACCCATTTTTTATCCTACTCCTCTGCCGTAGCTTCCTACTTATTGTGAGTTGTATGTTGATGATCCTCAACATCATATAGTTGCATATGGGTTAGTATATTGTATAAGAGATACAGTTCATCATCAACAATTAGAGGTATAGAATCACAGGGTCACTGTACAGGATATTATTGATAGATCATCTTGAGTACCATCACCTACAGATGAGGTGATGATAGTTGGACATAGTATCAACCATTTTTTAATTTGGCTATCCAGAATTTTTAGACTCATTACCATAGAGGTATGTATGTTATATATTCTATTTTTTTATTAAAGTTGTTTTATCATTTGAAAACTAATATTTTTTTCTATTTATTTTTACAAGAATACTTCAAAGGTAAAGAAATATTGTATAGACAACAACAAAGACAAATGGATATGACATCAGATATAGATTCTAGTAGTCTTGACAAATTGTCAAGATATTCAAATTTTTTGGCAGATCATTATGAGTTTCCAATGGAAGCTCATGTTTGTGGACGTGCAATAACTGTGGGGATTGTGAAAACTGATATCATGGAGCTTGTTAATGGAGATAAGTTGGGCATCAACGTGGTGTAAACTTTTTCCATGTAAGTTTTAACACCTTTTCCTTGTGTTATATTTATTAAAAATGTATACTTATGTTTGTTTTGTATTAGGTATATTTATAACATTTGTGAGAAGAATGAGCGGACAAATGTATATGGATTCATAGACCCACATTTGATTTCCCCTGAAGCATGTGCATTGGATGAGGAACAAAGAATGCTTTATATTGCTGAAAGACTTGAACAGAATATAGTAACACAATGTTGGATGATGCCTTTTTATGAGAGGTATGAAACACATCTCTTTGAAAGAGTTCATTATCTTTTAACATAAAAAACCACTAACCTTAAATTTTCTTTTATCAGTGATCATTGGATGTTAGGGGTTTTTTGCCCAAGGGAGAAAACACTTTATTGGATATGCTCTGTCCATGGAGATGTGTGGGAAAGTTTTAAGAAAATGTTGGAAAAGTAAGTTTCAATTTCTCAATAGTTTTATATATTATAATGAATTTTAAATTTATCCCATTCGTATTATTTTCTAATGGGGAATGGGTATACTTTAGAAAAAACAAAAAGAAAAGCAGTGCGAATATCAAATATGTAAATGTAAAGGTAAATATCCATGTATAATTTGTACTTTTTGATTTATTACATAAAAATAATATATTGAATTTACACTCATTCAAATAGAATTTTCATGAACAACAAGGCGTCATCGAATGTGAATATTATATTTTAAGATTTATGTATGAAATAATAACAACTGGAAAAGTTGTGAACTTTTACCTGGTAAGATTTACTTTTAAACTTTTCCATATTATTTCATGTGATTTATTCATTATACACGTTAACTAATATCATTTTAATTTGTAGCTATTTGATGACCCTAAACCCTATAGTGCTCAAGACGTCAAACACTTACAAGTGGAATTGTCAAATTATTTTACAGGTTTGATTGAATTTTAGTTGTTTGTAGTGTAAAATGTAATTTTTAATATTGTCATTGTAATTGTGTATTTGGTAGTCGTTTAGGTTGGATTTAGTTTTTTTTAAGTTGACATTGTAAGTTTTGAATGTTATATATGTGAATGTTTAATTTTTCTCTACTTATTATTTTGGTCTACTTATGATGGTTTTTTTGGTATGAATTCTGGTCTGGGGGGGAGGGGTTCCAAGGGTGTGGGGTATTCAGGGGTGTGGGAGGGTTGTCTGGTGGGGTGGGGGTGTCCTAGGTGTCCATGAGAGTGGGGGCAGTCCAGGGGGTGGGAGTGTTTCCAGGAGGGTGGGAGGGCTGTTCAGGGGAGTGGGGGTTGTCCAGGGGGTGTCCAGGGGTGTGGGGGTGTCCTGTGAGGTGAGGGGGGGTTCAGGGGTGTGGGAGGGTTGTCCAATGGGGTGGGGGTGTCTAGGGTGTCCATGGGTATGGGGGGGAAGTCCAGGGGGTGGTAGAGGAGGCGTTGCCATCCCTCAGGGGGCTGAATGCCGCTGGAATGTACTCATAACTCTCACATGTGAAGCTTGAGATCTCAAAATGGTTCACCAGTGCTTTCTTCTCCTGTAAACATCATTCATTATACCACTTTGATACTAGTATAACTAGGTGGAAACGCTGTCATGTGTGACTAAACCCTGTTTCCCCTTGGTTATACTGGCATCAAAGTGATAGAATAAATGAATTTTACAGGGGAATAAATCATTGGTGAAATATTTTGAGAGCTCAAGATTTGCATGTGAGAGTGATGAGTACCTTTTAGCGGTGTTTAGCCCCCCGAGGGATGACAGTGCCTCCTCTCCCAACACCAGCTGTCCAGGGGATGTCCAGGGGTGGGGGCAGTCCAGGGATGTGGGGGTGTCCAGGGGTGTGGTAAGGGCTATCCAGTGGGGTGGGGGGGTTCTGGTCTGGTTTTGGTCGAGTTTTGGTCTGTTTTTGGTATGGGAGTGTCCAATGAGGTGGGTGTGTCCAAGGGTGTGGTGGGGGCTATCCAGTGGGGTGGAAGGGTGTCTAGGAGGGTGGGAGGGATGTCCAGGTGAGTGGGGGGATTTCCAGGGGGTGTCCATAGGTGTGGGGGGAAGTCCAGTGGGGTGGGGGGGTTCTAGGGGTGTGGGAGGGCTGTCCAGGGGAGTTCTATCTAGTGGGGTGGGGGTGTCCAGGAGGGTGGGGGGTTTCTATGGGTGTGGGAGGGCTGTCCAGGGGTGTGGGAGTGTTGTCTAGGGGGTGGGGGTGTCCAAGAGAGTGGGGGTTGTCCAGGGGTGTGGGGGGTTGTCCCGGGGGTGGGGGAAGTCCAAGGGTGGTGGGGGTTTCCAGGGGTGTGGTGGGGACTATCCAGTGGGGGGGGTTCTGTTTTTGTTTAGGTCGGGTTTTGGTCTGTTTTTGGTCTGGGGGTGTCTAGTGAGGTGGGGGTGTCCAGGGGTGTAGTGGGGGATTTCCAGTGGGGTGGGAGGGTGGGAGGGATAGCCAGATTATGGGGGGATGTACAGAGGTGTCTAGGGGTGTGGGGGTCAGTCCAGTGCGGTGGGGGTTTCTAGGGGTGTGGGAGGGATATCCAGGGGAGTGTTGTCCAGTGGGGTGGGGGTGTCCAGGAGGGTGGAGGTTGTCTAGGGGTGTGGGGTGTCCAAGGATTGGGGGGAATTCCAGGGGTGTGGGGGTGTCTAGGGGTGTGGTGGGGGCTATCCAGTGGGGAGGGGGGTGGTTCTGGTCTGGTTTTGGTCGGTTTTTTGTCTGTTTTTGGTCTAGGGTGTCTAGTGAGGTGGGGACAGTCCAGGGGTGTGGGGGTGTCCAGGGGTGTGGTTGGGGCTATCTAGGGGGGTCTGGTCGGGTTTTGGTTTGTTTTTTGTCTGGGGGTGTCCAGTGGGGTGGGTATCCAGGGGTGTGGGAGTGTTGTCTAGGGGGTGGGGTGTCTAGGATGGTTGGGGGTTGTCCATGGGTGTGGGGGGCTTTCCAGGGGGTGGGGGCTGTCCAGGGGTGTGGGGGTGTCCAGGAGGGTGGGGGGTTGTCCAGGGGTGTGGGGGTTGTCCAGTGGGGTGGGGTGTCCAGGAGGGTGTGGGTTTCTAGGGGTGTCGGAGGGCTGTCCAGGGGTGGGGGAGTGTTGTCCAGGGGTGGGGGTGTCCAGGAGGGTGGGGGGTTGTCTAGGGGTGTGGGGGATGTCCCGGGGGTGGGGGTAGTCCAGGGGTGTGGGGGTGTCCAGGGGTGTGGTGGGAGCTGTCCAGGGGGGTTCTGGTCTGTTTTGGTCTGTTTTTGGTAACTTTTTGGTCTATTTCAGGTATTTTGGCTGGGCATAGTAGTGGTTGATCGGTTTTATTTAAAAAAATTGTTTTTTACCTCGGTTATTTCATAACCTACGTAAAAAATGCATTGAGATTAGTTTTAACGTCGGTTATTTGGAAACCAACGTAATAAATTCATGGGAAATGGTTTTTACGTTGGTTATTTCATAACCAACGTAATAAATGGAAATGGATAGTTTTTTACGTCGGTTATTTTATAACAGATGTCGTAGATATGTTTTCACATCGGTTATTATATAACTGACGTTGGAAATCGCTTGGAAGACAGGTTTATCACATCGGTTATAAAAATAACCGATGTGATAAACGCTTCAGAGAAGTGATTCATGAGGTTGGTTATATAATAACTGATGTGAAAGGGTATATACCACATCCATTATTAAATAACTGATGTAATAAACCATGACTCTGAATCATTTTCTACATCGAGTTTTTATCAACCGACGTGAAAAATGCTTCGGATTTGTGTTTTTTACATCGGTTGTAAAATAACTGACGTAAAAAAATGTTTATAACGTATCCTGTAATAACGTCTGCCAAAAGCCGACATAAAAAATAAAAAATAACCACCATAAATTTTTTTTTTGCACTAGTAATGTACCAATTATTTCTCTAAAACCAATGCCTACATGTACTAAGTAAACAAACAAGTTATCAGAGTCTTGGTGGATGGATACATTGTCCACCGCACTAAAAATAGATTCTATAGCCTTAGATCCAAACTTGAATCACATTAACAGTATTTCCATATTTCCCAAACCAAACCTCATAACTAAAAAATATCCAAACATCGATCCTAATACAACGGCTTTGATACCACTCTTTCATGACCTGACTCACCGGGACCCACTTGGATGGCAGTAAGCTGAGTGTGACACCCCAATCTAGCATCCAATAGGCCAAGGGCTGGAGACCAGTATTGAGTGGACATATTACACACATGAGAGGCCTTAGAATAAGGTAATTGTACACATGTACACATCTCCAAATACCCATACAATTTTGAAAGGTAAAGTAAAACTGATACCAAGAATGCATGAATACATATGTATCTAACAATCAGAGTACGCTACATGTACTGGAAATCATAAGAGAAAAATACATGCCCACCAAA
Organism: Viscum album; assembly: GCA_963277665.1. Lineage (NCBI taxonomy): Eukaryota > Viridiplantae > Streptophyta > Magnoliopsida > Santalales > Viscaceae > Viscum > Viscum album. Next base: position 509,103,647 of record OY728136.1, on the reverse strand, counting down.
ATTGTAAAAAGAGTCCAACCTATATGGAATGAGGGGACTAATTTCAAATGTAACACCTAGTACAAACCATGGTCTATCTAGCTCAATATTTCTCCACCTTATCCTAATATACCTAATACTCTTTCAAAAGGAATTTTTTCTGCATAAGACATAAAACATGCAGGAAGAACCCATGCAGGGGTGAGTAGAACAATACCCAGTAGGACACCCTAATATCACTAAGAATAAAGCATCAAGAGAGTAGTCATCCCATCATTAGAGTGGAATTTTAATCAGAATAAGATACATAATAATAATTCAGATATACTAAAATTTCAAAATACGGTCACAACTGCAGTACAAGCTTAGGATTCCTGCTAAAGGTTTCAAGGTAATGTTCACTTGGGAGAAATCACTCCATGAGTCTGACAACACTTATGGCTCTCATCCAAGAGTTCGTACATGTATGGACTCACCATTAATAAGTACATGTTGTAACTCGGAATATATTGATATAGTGATATGGGATCTCTCCCATATCCTACGGGGTATACCAGACCATATCTCTAATAACCCACTAAGTAGGGGATCGAATGCCCAAGTATGTTGGTCATAACAATTCTTGAAAACCCCACCTAGAGAATAAGTTGATGATAGAGGATCACACATCAGGACACATGGAAGGATTCCTAAACTCTATCTAAGATGGATCCCGTATAGGGGATCACATCCTATGCTCAGGATGCGATGCCTCACTATTCGATCATAGGGATAGACTGAGGGGACATTACCTGGAGTACTAGTCTACACTAAAGATAATAAGGGCCTCAAACTACCCTAAAAAAAGTAAATGATATGTGTAGGGTATAAATGGTTTCTATCCTCTACTCTGGTTCTACCTATGTACTCTGGACCATGCCCATTTTCTTTTAGTTGTTCATGTATACTCTGGTTGTGCCCATGTACCTGACTGTGTCCGGGTACCTGGCCATGTCTGAGTACCAGGTCATTCCCATATACTTTGTTCGTGTTTGTGTACCTGGATATCACACCTTGACCTTTTTAAATTATTTATTTTATTATTTCTTGGATTCAGTTAGCCTCAACAAGGTGCGGGTTGAGCACAAGTTTAAATTTTTTTAAGTTTAATCATTTTGATGGGTTTTGGATGGGTGTGCAGGCATTGCACGGTTGGCAGTGACCGCGTTGTCAGCCCAGGTGTATGTACAGTTATCTAATATTTAAAATAAATAAAATTTTATAAAAAAAATGGGTTAAAAATTTGTGCCATAATAATAATAATAATATCGTATATGTATTATTATTATTATTATTATTATTATTGGAGTGTTATTATTATCATTGATATTTTTAATATTAAATGGTTGTTAAAAGTGTTCTTAATATTTTTATGATTAAATTATTATTAATGTTGTGATTATTTAAAATGAGTTATCATTATTATTATTAATAATAAAATTATTAATGTTGTATTATTATTAATGACGTTAATATTTGAAAAAAATGAAATGAATAAAATTATCATTTCTATTCTTATTATTATTTTTATTATTGTTATAATTGTGTTATTATGAATCTTAACATCATCATCATCATCATCATCATTATTATTATTATTATTGTTAATTTATTTAATAAATTTTTTTCATGAACCAGCCTGGGTCAACCCTGAACCGGTCACCCTAGTCGGTCCGTGGCAAGTCTCGAGGGGTATTCACGATCCCCTCGTGACTTGCCGCAGACCGACTCGGGTGAGTGGTTTATGGTCGACCTGGGATGGTTTGTGACAAAATGGTTTCATAGGAGGATCTTTCTATTTTGGGTTTCTGGTAGAAGGAGATTAGGACTGTCGGGACACATGAGGTAGGTGCAGGAAGAGCGTCGCAAACACTTTCTCACACTGATCCTTGAGTAGCCAGGGGTAGTCCTGGATTTTTAAGTCTTTTGTCTTGGGTTGTTTTGGATTGAGGGATGATGATGGAGGTGAATCGGGATATGTTGTGGCCTCACATGGGGTGGTGACCCATGTGGAGTCCAAGTTCCCAGTTCAAGGTCCTTTTAGTGTCATTCCTTGGGGCATGGATCACCACCATGTCACTGGGATATGTATAGGCACTAGTTCCTCATTCTGATGGTTTGTTGTTGGTTCAGTTGATGTGAGTGTGTGTTAAAAATGAAAGTGGTTTCAAAATGAAAAAAAGGGTTTCTTTCAAATTGTTTTTGAAATTGGTAAAGTGTGTTTTTAAAGAGAAAGTGTTTCAGTTTGGAAAATTTGGTATGTGTTTGGATTTGACTAAGAAAAGAGATGTTTGGACCTTGGTATTCTTTACGGAGGGTTACATTTGTGTGGGTATGTATGGAGAATGTGTCGGGGCACATTTCTATGGATGATGTAAGCAGGATTGGATGAATTCACATGTGACGGTTCATAAGATACCAAAGGCGAGGTTTGAATTTTAAAGGAGAATGGTGGTTATAAAAAGGGAAACGAAATTTTGGGAATTGAATTTGGTTTAAAAAGAGTCACTAGAAAGTGTTCCCATTTTGAAAATTTATATTAAATGGTATTCTTAAAAGGATTTTTTTGTTGTGCTTGAGTTTTTTTGGCTTCTGAGCTAGTTGTTTTGAGCTTAGGGTGTTTCTTTTAATTGAGTTTTGGCTTGATGCCAGTTTTGATTGTGTTTTTCATGATGTTCTAAATACACTGCCCAGAAAGTCTCCAAAATTTGTTAATGAACTATTCCCAGTTCTTTTCATTTTTTTCCTATTTATCGAGGTAATCGAAGTCTGTTAAAGGCGGTTTTGTGGTTTAGGGAGATAGAGTGTGTCTTTGGGTTGTGGGGAACTCCTGAGGGTGTTAAGGTTTGTACCATCTCAGGTTTATTTGAGGGTCCAATTCTGGACTAGTAAATATTGGATGCCCCACCATCATTGAAGTTTGGGTGTGGTTAATGGTGGTCGGATCTCGCTAAGGTTTACCATATAGAAAATAGTGCATGTTGGTGGAACCTGTTTCCAAGAATCCATCTTCATTGGTGCTCGCTTCTAGTTTTTCAGACTGTTCTCTTTTGTGCCACCAGTGTGTCCAGTTTGGGAATTCTAAGTCATCATGTTGCATCAATTTGAAAACGTACCACCATTTTGGTTATTTGAATCATCAAGAGGAAGAAGGAGTTAGGGACTGGACGATGCAAATTCCTAACTGTGAGGCTGGAGATGCTTCAACCATCAGGGCCTTAGCCACAAGTCTTGGGGTGAAGCTCGTGTATAGTCAGGGGTTTCCTAGGGGGTGTGGAACCTCGTTCTAAATCATGTTTTCAGTTTTGAGATGGAAATATCCAAAGTTTCCTTGTTCTATTATTATCTCCATCATAAGCTCATCCTTGTTGTGGTGGTGTGATGATCTCGTTCTACCATAATCCAAGTTGCCTTATCTACTCTTAGTGTGGCTTTCAAGTCATTCATTATCCATAAATGTTGTTGGGGATGTGAGTAAATGGACCCGTTCTAATTTTTTGTTTGGTATTATATGTGTTCGTTAGGGGGGTGTTTGGTTTCGTGAAATTGGTGGGAAGTGTTGAGTCAATTACTCATCATCAGGTTGCTGGGTCATTTCATAGAAATATTTCTGTTTAAGTCTCTAGGATGTTGTTCATTCCATGTGGATAAATTAAGTGAGTTCAGGTTGGGAGTTCCCGTGTTGGCCCCCGGAGGTGGTTTGCTCAACATTTAGGGCCTCTATGTTAGTGGAATTATTATGGTGCGGAGAACCCTCTCGTGTTACCCCCTCATTCTTCTATTATGGTTTCTTCTTGAATTGGTTGGGTGTGACGTGTGTTGGGAATGGTCACCCCAAGGCTCTTGGTTTCCATTGGTTTTTTCTGGGCATGAACTCAAGTTGTGTCAATTGTTAGCCTGGTGACTTTCTGGGGTAGAAATTTTTTTGGTGGGGAGAATTGACACACCCTGACCTTTTTAAATTATTTATTTATTATTTCTTGGCTTTGGTTTTCCTTTCCAAGGTGTGGGTTGAGCACTGATCTAAAAATTTTAACATTTAATTATTTTGATGGGTTTCAGACTGGTGTGTGGGCACCGCATGGTTGGCAGTGACCGCGCGGTCGGCCCAAGTGTCCATGCAGTTATATAATGTTTAAAATAAATAAAATTTTATAAAAATAAAATGGGTTAAATATTTTCACCATAATAATAATAATAATAATAATAATAATATTGTGTAGATATTATTATTATTATTATTATTTTTCGAATTATTATTATTGTCATTAATATTTTTAATATTAAATGGTTTTTAAAAGTGTTCTTAATATTTTTATGATTAAATTATTATTAATTTTATCATTATTTAAAATGATTTGTCATTATTATTATTAATAAAATTATTAATGTTATATTATTATTAATTTCGTTAGTATTTGAAAAAAATGAAATGAATAAAATTATCATTTTTATTCTTCTTCTTATTTTTATTATTATTATAATTATGTTATTATGAATCTTAAAATTATTATTATTATTATTATTGTTGTTATTATTATTATTATTGTTAATTTATTTAATAAAAAAACTCAAACCCTGGCGATGTCCCTCCCCCCCCCTTGGCCACTCGCCCTATAGTGAACCAAGCCTGGCCTCTTCCCTGTTTCCTGCGCACGGCACACCCGGACCCCCCTTTTCCCCTGGTTCCCACAGCGCAGCGCACCCAGCCAACTCCGGTGTTACCCCCTTCCCCTTCGCATCAACCTGTGCCCAAACCCATCATTGCTCTCACCTTGCTCCAGCGAACCCGACTCCCAGCTCTGGCCCCCCGTCCAGCTTGCTCCAGCAACCACTTCTCCCTGCTTCGGCACCCCTCCCCTCCTCTCCAGAGGTCTTCGCTCCATCTGCACCTCCCTCGCCGGTAACCTATTCCTCTGACAATTTTTCTTTTGAAAATTTTGGGGGTTTTCTTTTCAATTTTTACAAACCCTAATAATAGGGTTTTTTGTTGTGTTTTTCACAGTTTTGGGGTGTGTGAAGGGACCGCAAAACTCGGTTATTCCTTCCGTTGAAGGGGTGTCAAGTTCGCACGCCTTTGAGATAGGTGTTTCCAAGTTTTACTTTCCAAAGGTACCTCTATTGACACTTATCATTTTAAATAATTTTATAAACTTGATTTTCACCTGTATCACACCCTTGTTTACAAATTGATTTAAATTATGAAAGTTTCCTAAGTGTTTTAGAATAGTTTACCAAAAGTTCCCTAGTTGTGAAGTGTATTTTGGGAAACTAAAATGCTTTGGTTAAATATTTTGTTTAAAACCTAATTTTAAGGCCCATTTGGTACTTTTTAAGTGTTTTGTGTGCTTTTAACCTAGAATTGTAAATGGATTTGTGAAGTGAATTTGGTTTGGAATATTTTTATGATATATTGGAATGATGGTATTAAAGGCCAGGTTGTCACCTTGTTTGATATGACGTGTACATGTTTATATATATATATATATATATATACCTAGTGGGAACTTCTATAGGAGGTATATCCCTTTATGGGTTATCGTATAGGGTGTCCGTGTTTGGGGTGGACAATTGTGGTGATGACAGGTAAGGTGATTCACGCGTGCGAGGGTCTCATACTTACACAACGTTACTACTACCACCATGGGTTCCTGGGAGTATTTTAGAGGGTTGAGTGATGTTTTCTGATCAACCCCAATTAGAAGGGTTGGTAACCCCCTATATTTTTTGTTATGCCAGGCGAGATGTGCCACTAGTGAAGCTAGGTTAGGGTAGCTAGTTGGTTATTGACTTAGGGGATTCACCATACGCTGGTAGGTGGTTCCAAACTGAGTACGTCTGGAGGCCCTCTAGGGATGTTTAGGAAGTTCCCATGGTTGAATACTTATATGTTCATGCTTTATTTTATGGAACTTTTGGTTATTTGATCTCATGACACTTTTACTATGATTTTTATAATAAAGAACATATTCTGGAACTATTTGGATTTTAAAATAATTCATTACAGTGACTTATATTCTTTGGTAATTGATTTAGAATAATGAAATGAAAAAAGGGTTTTTCTTAAAAGTAAAATCTTGTTACTTTTTTTTGTTAAAGTAGTGGAAATTCATTTTTTTATATATCATATTTTCAAATTAGCAAGAAAGGATTTCATTTTAGAGGTGGATAATCAGGCGTGGTTTGTTTTGGAATTCCTACTGAGCATCTCGGTGCTCATGCCTACTCTATCTTTTCAGTTTTAGGTTCTCCCAATTTCACATATCTCCTGGAGTGAGCTTGGTCTTGAGTTGGTTGGTGACCTATGAGGTCACACGGAGGTATGTGTAGTTTAATTTCTTTCTACTTCTAGTTTTCATTTTTACTGACAGTATTTATTTATTTACTCGTTTTTTTGTGGTCCAAATTGTTCCTGCTTATATGTTTTTGTGTCCGGCACTAGTTGACATCCTAGGGGGGTCGAGAATGCCTCTAGGGACTTTCTGCTGGCCGGCTCAGGTGACCGGTTCAGGGTCGACCTAGGCTGGTTTGTGAAACTGGCCATGTTCATGTACCTGACTATGTCTGAGCACCAGTTTGTACCCATGTACTATGGTCGTTCCCATATACCTGGCCATGTCTGTGACCATTTACCACTAGGATATATATCAATCCATAATTAACATGTCACACAACATATGGTTGGGCCCACACAACATGTGATATTTTTCTCTATATATAAACCCTAGCAGTTGTGGAGAAGATACTACACGATGTGTGTTCTTCAAACTACATGTTTTGTATGTTGGTATTTTATATAAACTCTAAAAAATCTCCACACTCCTCATATTTGTTACTTATTCCTTCTATTCTACCATCAAATCCACTGATAAACATTAATCTAGGCTTGACCAAGCCTTATCTTTACCGGTGGCCAGATTTTGGCTACCCAATATACTTGGGAATAATCCGTCATTTCTCTACGTCCCCAAAACACCAATCTTGTGGACCAGCCTCCTCTAATACATCATCAGATCTTCTGTCTTTATCATCATACCTTGATCATGTTGATGATCCTAAACTAGAACCTATGGTGATGATCCATTTCACCAAATAATGATTGAACAATGATCGTTCACCAGGTATTTGTCAAACACCTAACCAAAAGGGGGTTCCAACGATGAACACATGAAGAACAAGGGAAAAACTCCTCAAAACAGAAAAGTGATGAATGAACATTTTCCACTGTTCAATTTTGACTCAATCCATTTTCATGAGAATGATGACTGAATAATAATAATCAAAATCATATCAATTCCTATTTCAAGAAAGATAAATCCACGCCCACAAAACATGATCAGCTTGTGAATAAATATATTAGTGGAATTGATTCATGATCAGAATTTAATAAATAAACAAGGATTGAACCAACACTAAAAAAATATCCTACCTTGAGTTTGGATAAATTCCAAATGAATAATGGTTGATTTCGTTGTTGGCGAGATCTAGGAACTCTGTTAGTTTAGAGTATCCTCGAAAAATCAGTCTCTAATCCTCAATCCCACTATAATTCACTAAACTATCCTCAAAAAACCTCTCAAGAATAATAGGGTTATGCATATATCCTAGGGTTTATCTATAACTAGGATTTTATAGAGGGATATCAGGTTACAATTATTAAATGGACAAATAAATTATTTAATTAATCTATTTATTCATTATCCACTTGTGGATGCTCTTTAAATAAACACTCGATGTCGACAAATATTATAACACGCCTAGCGTAAAACCCATATTATGAATTTAATGTCGGCCTCAAATTTTCCATTCAAGACTCTGTTTGGGATTTATTCTATTATTTAAAAAAAATTATGTGTGCATGATATAATATATTTAATATTTTTATTATATCAATATCGGGCCTCCTTGGTCCTTGATATCCCACGATAACTCAATTCCTAGCCTCAAAATATATTCTATTAAATAGTTCAAAGATTTACAAGGAATAAAAAGAGTTTTCACAGATAATCGTAAGGTATGGTTTGAGGATAATCAACATAGATCATCATTCCAAGGGAGTATCTTTATTCCTTTGGTGATGTGAGAGGTGGATTTGTATGAGTTATAGAGCTCATCTTTGGTGGTACATCCTAATGTGGCTAAGATTTATTATTCCTTAAGAGTTTAGTTTTTTTTCTAGGATGAATAGATGTGTTTCAGAGTTCATATCTCGGTATTTATTCTTACATCATGTTCTTGGTGGTTTACTTCAGCCACTTGATGTTCCCAATTTGAAGTGGGAGGAAATCTTCATAAACTTTATTGTTATCTTACCATGATATTAGGGAGGATATGCTTCTATATGGGTGATTGAAAAACTTTTTATAAACTAAACTCGCTTCTTAGTGATTAGGGAGTTGAGTGAGGTAGATGTTTTATCGACGCAGTATCTAGAGGAGGTGGTGAGGATTTATGGGATTCCAAAGATGATTATATCTTATCATGATCATTTTTTCACCTTCAGATTGTGGATATGTCTCCAATGTGATTTTATCTCACATTTATGCCTTATCACAACTTCTCATCTGTATAAATATGGTCAATTTAAGTAGAATATCCAAACTTTGGAAGACATGTTGTCCGCATGAGTTTTTTATGTTGAATGTTTTTGGGTGAGGTACCTACCATTAAAATAGTTTTATTATAACAGTTGTTATCACTCCCCTATTGGTATGTATTCACTCAAATCATTGTATGAACAACCTTTCTAATCTCCATTATGTTGTAATGAGGTTGAGGAGTTGGAAATTCTTGGGTTGGAATTGGTAGAAAGCACAATAGAGAAGTTGTAGGTGATTTATGAGCATATGAAGAGAGATTGGGATCATCATAATTCATATACTAATCATAGGAGGAGGACTCTAGAGTATTAATTTGGATGTAATGTTACAGGAAACAAAATTTGGGACAGAGACGAAGCCCAAAGAAGGCCCCATTGACAGCCTCACGAAGCCACTTCGCGGCGGCCCCTCCCAGCACTGCGGCCGCCGCGAAGCAAGGAGGCGGGCCGCTCCACGAACACATTTGACGTTTGCGAGCCCACCGCGAAGCAAGGAGGTAGGCTGCTCCGTGAACGCATTTGACATTCCCAAGCCTGCAGCGGAGCAACGACGCCCCTCTTTGAGCCGCGTAAGATCCGCTTCGTGGCGCCTCTTGCCTATAAATACTGGGCTCCCCCTGAGCCCAAAGGACAGACAATCGGACCTTTCGACTTCCCAACTCCCGAATCGCGAAGAATACTTCTGCTCTATGAATGATGAGTTGTGCGAGGTACTTCTGCTCTGCGAAGTACCTCCCCCTTGTCTCATTTTGATCCCCTCTTCCGAGAGGGATGCCTTTCGCTAAGCCTAAGGGCTTTCGCAGAGGAAGGGGATCCCCAAGGGGACCCGGGTCATTGCAGAGCGTTTATGCTTTTCAAAACACCCTTCATGTACACAATATCCCCATGCTAAGGTAGATTCACTGTACTTTGCGAAGCACATTGCATCACGACACCTTGCTTCACGAGGCACCTTTTCTACGCGAGGCAGAGCTTCGCAAATTCCTTTCCACTTCGCAAATCACCTCTCATATGCATCTCTTCCATATGCTTAGGCTAAGGTACCCCACTTCGTGAAGCACACCCCTTCTCAAGTGCCCTCCGCCTCACAGAACAATAGAGATTCACAAGGCCCCTACCTATGAACTCCTCTATTTGGAAATCCCTTTTCCCGTGTGACCCTCCAGGTTTGCACAATGTGATTTCAGAGTCCCCTGGACAACACCACCCATTGCGTTTCTTCGCCTCATGCTTCTTCGCATAGGCACGCTAATGGCTATTGCTTCTTCGCATAACCACGCTAACGTAGGCCCCTAGATGGTTCGCTCCGTGACCCCCCTTCACCATGGATTTTCTTGTCCCCTCTCTGCACCAAGGAGAAGAGGGTACCGGTTATGTAAGTCCTAGGGGTGCGGAGCAAACCCACTTCGTCCGAGCTGCAGGACGTTAAACTGCCAAGCACCCTCGTCCTCAGCACATGACGTTAAACTGTGACCTTGCCCCGTGCTTTGCACGCAGGGTACCCCCACCTTGGACATTCTCCACGCCCACTCATCTCCACGGAGATGGGATCACACCTCATAGGGGATGATATCCTCTTTATCGGAGTGGAATTTTTCCACGGGGAAAAGGCAACCACCTTGGCATAAGCCCCTATCTTTTCTTGCCAGAGACAACATCTCTACTCCTCCTTTCATCTTCGGTCCCCACAGCCAGCGAAGGGTGTGGTGGGAAACAGTGATTTTCCTTTCTTCGGTACCAAACTCCTCTCCTGCTGCGCTTTGTAGCCATTGGGACTCCATCCTGGAGTAAGTCCCAATATTTTTGTCCCTAGGCCGCTCCACGCGTAATCCCCACTCCACATCCCATGGATGCACCTTTCACGACGTGATCGTCAGCTCTCTGCTACCTCTTGTTTCTCACATAGAGCACGACTCACGTGGGATTAGAGTAAGCACCGACCCTGACACTAACACCTTGGGCATCCTAGAGTGTAATCCCCACACCGCCTACCCGAACTACGAGGACATTGATCCATGTCAAGGCATGGTACGTAGGAAGCATTCCTGAGGTTCAATCCCACCACCACCCGGTCGTTCTGACCCCATTCACGTCGGTTAACCAACACCTTGGGTATCCTAGAGTGTAAGCCCCATGCCCCCTACCCGAACTACGTGGTATTTGATCCTTTCCAAGGCAGGGTACGTAGGAATCCTCCATGAGGTTCAAGCCCAACACCCATCGGACCCCAGGTCCATCTTCACGTCGGTTTGCCGACACTCCCCTACCAGAACTACGAGGACTTTGATCCATGTCAAGGCATCGTATGTAGGAAGCCTCCACGAGGTTCAAGCCCAACACCCAGTGGTTCCGACCCCCTTTACGTCGGTTCACCATCGTCCCGCATGACGTTAAACTATGGACCTCCATTCAGCGGTAAGTCGTTGTTACTCCATTCAGCGGTAAGCCGTTTTCATTACAGTGACAAGCCATTGCAACCTCATCCAACGATAAGCCGTTGAAAACCCCAATCGACAGTAATCTGTAATCAGATGAACTACGTGGACTTTGATTCCCTACCACGGGGATACGTTGGAAGTTTTTTCAAGGCTCAAGCCCAAAACCATCATCATCCTCATGATAGTGGCATCCCATTCACCATCCCTTCCACGGAACCTTCCACCAGCCATCACGATTCTTACCCGGGCCACCACATCCCAGTGAGATCTTGCCACCCCATTCCCCATTCCAACTAATAGTATTCAGGAGGCCACCCATGCGATGGCCCCAATGGAGGTGTTCCCTTCAAGGGGTTCCTTTATCTGCTCCACTCTAGTCAGTGTTCTGATCAGCCCGATCTGTCTCCGATGGATATTAAACTTTCGGCATACCCTGTGTTAAACATAGGAAGCTAAGGAAAACCTCAGATACATGCCCATGGCATACAATTCCCCGAGTTTGATGTGGGATGACTCGGGTTTTCGCGCCCTCGAGAAGCCCTATAATAAGGTACATAAGATAGACACACCAATCCCCAGCGTCCAGACACGCCAGTGATGCCCAGCATGACTACTCCCCTGACCGAAGGTTGCTGCCCTGACCAAACCCCTTGGAATGTCCTAAAAGAAACAGCGTAATTAATTGGTGTCCATGAAGATATGGCGTCGGGAAGAGTTTCACGAACAACGTCTTAAGTCTATGAGGGAGACCCAGACTAGGTGACATGTTCCGAGGAGAAATCCATGAAAGGAAGAACTGAAATCCCATTATCCTGTTTCGATCAAGGAGCAGACATCCCTGAATAAGGATTGGATGTCGCCTGCCTTTGGAAAGCGGGAATGCGGGGCAACCAAAAAAGCTGCGTCTCTCGTCCCTGAACAAGACGGACGCGCGCGCCCTGACGAAAGCATTGGAAATAGAAATGGTGAACCCGACGTGAATTTCTTCTCCTCAATATGGAGATTAGTAGTGCTCGGGGCATCAATGGATTGACATGTCACCAGATCCAGCTATCTGGTGCTGGGTCCCGCCAAGAAAATATCGGGCCTGGCGTGAAGCTCACCAGAAGTTGGGGAAGTAGAATGTTGGACATTCCGTTCTGCGACGTTGTTAGCGTGGATCCCTCTTAAATTTCATGGAAGAGGGGATGACGCCGGAGCATTGGTCGTTGATTCCTTTTTCTTTCAGCACTAACGAGTTCATCTCCCTACTTCTCAAGAATCAGGTTGCTGCCACAGGAATGCGATCACCGCCCGCCCTTCTACGTAGGGGCAGGGACAACGCCAGAACAGCCGCTCCTCGTGACTTCACTACTTCCGCGATGGCCTCTGCGTCCATGACCGTGGGGCGCCCACGCCCCGTCTCCCCATCAGAAGTGATCCAACGAGGGGTAATTAACGACCTCGTGTGTCGTTACAAGGAGGAGGGAATAATCCCAACATGGGATATGGCCCGCCTAGATTTGGAGGCGTATGCGCCTCGCCGTCAACACCGCCCCCAAGGGCCGCGCAGGGATCCATTGCTCCCCACCCCGACATACAACCGCTTCAGGAGCCTGTCCCTGGAGTGCTTTGATGACTCCCTGCCTTACGCTGATGAGGTAGGTGACGTCCGGCCTAGCCCGGTCAGAGTCCCAATCCAGGGGCTCCCAACAAAGGCTCCCACTCGGCCGCGTCAGTTCCGCCGCCCGGTCTTGCTAGAGGAGGAGCAGTTAAGCTATGCACCTGCGCCACCAACCCTGACACGTCTGACCCAACACCAGCGTTGGGCACGAGCTGAGGAGGACGCCTGCCAAGGGGCATCAATGTCGACGGCTATTGTATCCTGAGCCACCGTCGATGCATATCATTAGGTATATGCACACATTTATCATGAGCGCTTATATGCCTGACCAGGATCGAGGCCCCAACCACCCCATGGGAAGGCTGGGTCGGCTCTCCTGGTCACAAGCACAAGCAGTGGTCATCGCGAACCAACCCGCAGTGATGCCACCCCATACGGAGGTCCTCCCCATACCACTTCCACACAGAGTGTGGACCTGCCCCACTTCGAGGCTCGGCATGGAGGTCTACCCCGTGCTACCCCCAATCTGAATGAAGGTCTGCCCCGCGGCAGTGATGCTCAGCACAGAATCCTCTCTCATTCCCATTACACTTGATATGGAGTCGTTCCTCCTTCTTCTGACCATCGATGCAGGGAAATTTCCCATCCGCTCTCTTTTCAATGTGGGGATCTTCCCTAAATCCTCTCCATAGATGGTGAAGGTCCTCCTCACCCCAGAAATCATAGGGGTGAAGGCCAGCCTCACTCCACCCGCACCAAGCATGGAGGCCCTCCCCATGCTTTTATCGGTCCCAGCGGAGGTTTTTCCTGCTCTGGAATTATTAATGGAGGTCCTCCCCATGTCCCCTTCAACATTTTTCTCGGTGCTCCTCGCACCCCGGTTTTCTCAGGTGGAAACCCTTTCCGCCCCAGCATCAGTGCGGCCGAAGGACCCCATGTTAGGAATTAGCCCTGTCCCAAGGAGCCACCCAAGGGCAGGAAGAAGGGTCGCTGTCACCACAAGAAGAATCCTGGGAAGGTCCGAATGGAGATCAAACTAGTCTACTTCTCAGAGCCTGAAGCAGAGTACGACTCAGCTCCGGAACCCTCCCCTCGCTCATCCGAGTCAAGGGTCGGGGCAGGAACAAGGTGCATCAGCCTAGTGCTCCCAGAAAGTGAGGTTTACAGGATTCCCGCCTCCCTCCATAGGTTTATCCAGGAGGATGAAAATCTAGTGACCCCACAGGTTACGGTCGTGCAATCACCACCATCATTGTCGGAAGTGCTCTCTACCTCCACAAGAGATCACGAAGAGCTATTCTGGGGACCAATGGCAGATGAGCAGTAGCACAACCCACCACCAGCAGCCCTGGCCCCTGAGCCAGGAACATTGGCCGTCATCCCCTCCGACCGCGACGTAATGTCCTGGTTGTTGCACTCTTCGGAGTACAGCCCGAGAATCAGCGGCCAGTCAACACGTTCGTCATATTCTCCACCGCCCAACCTATTGTCCTAGTGGTCTTCTTCAGTACCTCTTCCAGTTCCTCATCCAACCCTAGTTGGCGAGTGGGGAAATCAAGGTCCAGTCCCTGAATTTGAGCCGAGGAGCTTCTGGATCATCCTTGCGGCAGTCCACTTCCCCAAGAAGTTCTGTCCCATGGTAGTGCAGGATTTCTGCATACCGGAGTCCCTCACCCCAGAAGAAGTTTAGTGTTTCATCTACACCCTCTGGGTGATGCATTTCAGTCTCTTTCATCATCGCGTGGTTTATCCAAGGATCCAAGCACATTTATAAGACATCAGTGAGCAGTGCCCTCTAGTCGATTTGGTCGCCCTCCCTGTGGCCTAGCTCCCCGAGTCACCAGGTCACCGTGAGGCCCTCCAGCAGCAATGCATTCAGAGTATCAAGGTACTCCGCAAAATCATCATGGAGGCTACCCCCCATGTGAAAATCAATGCTGGGGGTAGTATGTTGTCTTCCTCTTTAGTCCTATCCGGTGGCAGCCCGACTCGCTATGCGATATTGAGGACATGCCCCTAGGAAGGGTCACTATCCACATGGCCGACATAGTGGAAAAGGAGGACGAGATGGAGTTTCTCAAGGGAGACTTACCCCCTGAGGGTGTTCCACCACTATTAGACCCATCAGGGAGGATTACTCATCAGCAGAGAAACCTCCTATGTCTCCATGCGCCCACTGAGGTGTTGGTACTCAGTCGGAATTCCGGTAAGGGAAAAGAGCACATCGGAACTATCAAGCACTCTGACCCGTCCTCCTCAGTGCAGAAGACAGAGGAAGACTTCGAGAATGCCACATTGCGCCAACAACTTGCTGAGCAGAATAAGTTGGTCGACGAACTCTTGGCTGAACGCATTGTAGAGCGACGACCCGACTATGGTGATCCTAGGTCAGGGCAGCAGGGGCAGGAACAACTACCCCTCGACGAGATGCCCCTCAGACAACCCTGATCATACCTCTCATGAGAACATAGTTGAAGCCAGAGCTCATGACAAGAGGGTGTGGTATGTCTCACCAAACCCTCCTGAATGGCACGACAATCCAAGGAACCCCACTAGGGCTCCCTCGGCAGCCCCAAGGGCCGCTCCACCAGCCACTCCACGAGCCGCTGAGCCTGTCTACTGTGTTGAAGATCCCAAAAACACGCTCGTGGTTAGGGATCCCCATCAAGACAAGGACCCCCACTCAGATGATCCTATGGTGACGCTCATAGCTCGCCTTGAGGCATTGGAAACAAGGCAGGTGGAAATCCCACCAGATGAAAATTCATACCCGGCATGAGTGGATGATATGCCGACACCTCCGGGTTTCGAGAATCCCACCTTCTCTCCCTTTAATGGGACAGGGGAACCACCACAGCACCTAGCCCACTTCAACTCAAGGTGTGGGCCCATGTTAGGAAATCCAGCACAGTAAGAGGCTGTCAAGCTCCTCTGTTTTGTTCAAACACTGGAGGGGCCAATATTCGTCTGCTACATCCAGCTCCCCGTCGGATCCGTGACCATTTGGGAGGACCTTCTTAGGCATTTCCTCTACCAGTTCAGCTCTACCACCTGGAAAACGAGCATCGTAGACTTCTTCAAGTGCAAGAAAAGGCCTGATGAGTGAGTCGCAGACTTTATCGCCCGGTGGAAGGGGCTTAAATATTCCTTTCACATGCCACTAACTCATGAGCAATTCCTGACAATGTGTGTAGGGAACGTCAAGACGGAACTGGTTCCTTCTATAATCAACCATAACTACCATAGAAGATTCCAAGACTTCTCTGACAAGGCCCAGTGCCTTGAGGAATCCCTACAATAGGCTAGCCAAGCACGTCTGTTTCCCCTGTAATTCCAGCAAGGAGAGCTTCCAGAGTCGATCACGTCGTGGTGGCCCAAATAGAAGACACAAGACAAATGGAGTTACTACCTGTGGCACCAGACCCGAAGCCTCGCAGAGGTCCTCCTCCTTAGGTGCAGCCTCTGGCACAGCAGCGTCCTCAGAATCGGAAAGTGCCCCCGCGTAATGCGCCGCCACCGCCCAGGTGGGACAATCAGGGTCCACCTCCTCGACAGGCCCCTCCGGACCCTCGTCAGGGCCAGGCTCCAGAGCCCCCTTTCTGGAAAGAAGAATTTGGACTTACTCATTCAGCGAGAATCAGGTCCTCAGTTACTTCCGTAGCACCCTTGAATAGGGGATTGTACGCTTTCCTGAGTGTAGAAGGCTGGAAGAGGCAAATCTTACTGATCGCCCCAAATACTGCTCTTATCATTGGATTATAGGGAACACCCTCAAGCAGTGTTATGTGTTTAAAGACTGGCTCCAAGACTAGGTTGATAACAACTTAGTCAGGCTGGGCCCGGGCCCGGCATAATTGGCGGGTATCTTTGTAAGGCCAGACAATGGTAGAAACGACGAAGGCGAGTGGGAACAGGTTTCCAACTGTGGGTCCCAGAAGTACGATGACTGGATGGCTCTCAAGATGATTTCTCGCGCCCATGGCATAATTAGGGCACACCTACATCAGCCGGAGCCTTCAGAAGCTACGGCCACCACTTCGGCATCATCATCTCAGCCGACCTCTTCTCAGAAGAGCAAGCATCGGCGGCGCAAGAAAAAGCAACGCGCCCCGCCAATGTCGTCGTCGTCCCTCACTCTCAGTGACTTAATTCCCCCTGAGATGGGGTCCCCTCTTAGAATCCACCCAGTATTGGATGACTCTTAAAGTGACAGTCAAGGGTACGTTTCAGTTAATACCGTTGAGATGGTAAACCCCTATATGACTTTCGACGAGGGGGAGCGCCAGGCGAACCTCCCCAATGTCCCCAGTCGACACCAACGTTGGCAGAGCCGTGACCATATGGTTCATCGAGGCGCGTCATTTGGCACCTCCGGCCAGTCCGTGCATGCCACCGAGACTAGACAGCAGGCCCAACGCAGAGCTCGGCACTCGCAGCCTCTTCATCTGGTGTCGTTAGGACCGCATCCACCACCGTTTGTGCTATTGGATCAGGTAGAGATACCTCGTCCAGGCCGCGACCAACCTCGCCTGGCTACAGGTTGATCTCAGTCGTCCTATCCTCATCCGAAAACAACTCTTTGGGCTTCAACTAGTGAACAGCGGGACATGCCTAGCACCATCCATCCGCCGGTCCAGCCAACGGGGCCCACCGTGCCTCCAATCATAGAGCGGCCTCCTATAAGCAGAAGTTCACGCCTGGAACAAAAGTACGATGTTCTCAAGAACCTCGTCGGCATCCCAGTGAGGCTTTCCATCCTTGAATCCCTTCTCCTGTCGTCAGATATGTGCGAGGCCCTCGCTAAGGCTTTAAGAAGCCCTCTCCAGTTTGAAGCGAAGGTAGAAGTTGCAGAATCCTTTCATACTGAAGCAGTCGAGAATGTCGAATGTCAGGCCATCATTTCGTTCTCAGGAGAGGATGAAGGCTCTCCCATACAGAGGCACATCCGCCTGTTGTACATCACCGGCCAATTTAACGACGTGGAGTTTCACCGCTGTCTCGTTGACACCGGCTCTGGGATCAACCTTATCCCGACATCAACATTGCGGAAGATGGGGTTATCTGGGGATGACCTGAATCCCTCCGATTTAAGGATCCAGGGATATGACAGGATAGGGCAGACCCCGGTCAGCAAGATCTGTCTGAAGACCCAGTTCGGTGACCTAGTTGCTAGTACTGAATTTATGATCATCTCCCAAGACACCGCATACAATGAATTGATGGGCAGACCATGGCTCTATCTGCACGTGGCGGTCCCCTCGTCATATCACCAGTGCCTCAAGTACTCCCTAAATGGTCAAGTAGGCATACTCCAAGGTGATGTATCTCATTTCGCCTCTTTTGAATCCTGTTATCTGGACGCTTACTATTACAAGAGCAAGGATAAGCAGATTCTAGAAAGTGAGGTTGGGCCCGCCATGGTCACAACTGACCCCTGGGTAGGTATGGATGACGCCTACATCTTCTCAATCAATCGATTGGATTCCACGACCCCTAACATGGGGAAATTCTTTTTTGTATCTGGTACAAGAGGAATGTATATTCCCAAGTCCAAGAGACGATGGAAAATCACCTCGTACTTCTACCCAAACCAGGATATGGTGATCCCAGAACCTCCTACCCCCGTACGGTATCGGGATGTCCGCCCCATAGCCACAGCAGTACATCATACGTGTTTGTTTCGCTGAGTTGGGATTAACCGGCTCAAGCCAACGCACCATTATTGCTTTGATATCATCAAGCGTGGCCCCTTGGGCCGAAGACCAGATGAGATAGGATCGACTGCCTTCGTCACTATGGTCTCAACAACGCGTGAATCCCCTGATACGCTGTCCACTGTTGTCCAGGATGGTACCAGCCTCCCGTCAGGATCTGCCAACCCAGAGGAAGCTCCTCCCGTAGGGAATCTCTCCTCCGCAAGAGAATAATAGGATTTGGAGAACTCTCCCCCCGCTTTTGAAGAAGGCATCTCTGCCACGATTGATGAACTAGTACAGGTGAACCTTGGTAGCGAGGCAGATCTGAGACCCACTTTGATCAGTGTCGCCATGTCCCTCGAGGAGCAATAGCGGTACGTGGATTTCCTGAAGCAGCACTATGATGTGTTCTCCTAGAGTTACGACGAGATGCAAGGACTATATCCTCAAGTAGTCGTCCACCGCCTCAGTCTTCCGGAAAATCATCGCGGGTTCAAGAAGCCTCCCAGAAAGATGCACCCTTATCATGGTGCCATGGTCGAGGCTGAAGTTGACAAACTCATCAGAGCCAACTTCATCATGGAGGTCCAATATCCCCAGTGGCAAGCCAACATTGTGCCAGTTAGGAAGAATAATGGACAGATCAGAGTCTGCATCGACTTCTGAGATCTCAACCATCACTGTCTGAAGGATGATTTTCCCGTTTCAGTGACAGAATAGCTGATTGATGCTACAACTGGATTCCAAGCCCTCTCCTTCATGGATGGTTACTCCGGGTATAATCAGATCTGGATGTCCCCCGAGGACGAGGAGACCACCGCTTTAAGGGCGCCCCAAGGTACTTTCTGTTACCAGGTTATGCCCTTCGACCTAAAGAATGCAGGTTCCACCTATCAGCGGGCCATGCACCGCATATTCAAGCCAATACTTGGGGACATTGGTGGAATACTATGTGGATGATCTGGTGGTCAAATCTCGCCAGCGCCATAACCATCTCAAGGACCTTGAGAAAGTGTTCGGCTTCCTCCGTTCTCGCCATCTAAAGATGAACCTGCTGAAATGTGCCTTTGGGGTCACCTCCAAGAAGTTTCTTGGCTTTTTTGTCAGGTACCGATGCATCGAGATCGACCCAGAGAAGATCAAGGCCATCAGTCAGATTCCTCCCCTGAGCAATATTCAGGAGCTTCGAGGTTTCCAAGGACACTTATACTACATACACCGATTCATTGCGAATCTGGATGACAAGTGTAAGACCTTTTCCCAGCTTATGAAGAAAGGCTCTGCCTACGAATGGGACGAAGAGTTCCAAACCACGTTCAAGGAAATTAAGAAATATTTTCTCCAGCCTCCGGTCTTGATGCCACCCATCCCAGGAAAGCCACTAATCCTGTACATGACTATCCTGGAACGATCTCTCGGTTCCCTTCTCACCTAAAAGAACAATGAGGGGATGGAAAATAGTATCTACTACCTCAGTCATATGCTCATCAATACGGAGACCAGATACTCCCCCATCGAGAAGCGCTTCCTTGCACTGGTATTCATAGTACAGAAGTTGCGACACTACCTGCAGCACCATGAGGTACAGTTGGTGTCCCAGGTAGACCCGCTGAAGTACATTCTGAACCACCCCATGTTGACCGGTCGTCTAGCGCGATGGGCGGTAATCCTCCAGCAGTTCGGCATCAGGTTCCTCCCTCATAAAGCTATCAAGGGACAGGCATTGGAAGACTTTCTAGCTGCCCATCCAACCTCCGCGGACCAGCCCATGAACTTGGATTTTCCTGATGAGGAAATATTATCGGTAGATCCTACCATCCCATGTTGGTAGATGCACTTTGATGGAACCTCCTGGAGCCCCACCGGCAGGAGACTCAATGATCCTAGGCTCAATAGAGTGGGACTGAGTATTGTATTTATTACCCCGGTGCAAGCCATTCTTCCATATTCATTCTTGTTGTCAGAAGGCTGCACCAACAACGAGGCAGAGTATCAGGCTCTTATCACTAGCCTTGAGTTGGATCTCGAGATTGATGTACCCCATTTTCATGTGAAATGGGATTTCGAACTAGTCATCAAGCAAGTCAATGGTGGCTATGTTGTCAGAAATCCAGAGCTCATACCATTGTTGGAGCGCACCCTCCATCTAATGGCCCGGTTTCCATTCCGGCCGGAAGTTACTCATGTACCTCGATCTCAGAATGGTCGAGATGATGCCCTGGTCGGCCTGGCTACATCACTTGTAGAACCCGAGCAAGATGATCTGATTATATACATGGAACACTGGAGAGTCATTGCCCCCGTCACCCCAGAGGATGACGACAGCCTGCGAGTAAGACATCTTACCACCGAGTCCTCCACGTCAGGACCCCCAGGTTATCCAGATGCAGTGGCTAAAGCGACTCTCGACTGGAGAGCCCCTTTTGTCTAGTACCTCTAAAATGGTTTCCTTCCAGCTAATCGAGCCAAGAGCGAGCGAATCCGACTCTGCGCACTGCATTTTACCCTCCAGAGTGGTCCCAGTCTTGAGTAGATCATCTACAAGAGTGGGTTTGATAGTTTTCTCGTCCATTTCATCCAAGGATTCGAGATTTATTAGGTCATGTACGAGGTTCATGCCGATTCCTGTGGGACTCACCAGGCGGGGTCGAAGCCGTCCCATCAAATCCAAAAACTAGGGTACTTCTGGCCCTCTATGATCCATGATTGTATTGTGTTTTCCAAGAGATTTCATGCATTCCAAGTTCATTCTAGCTTCCTGCATCGGCCTCCAGAACCTCTCCACTCCACCAATTACTCTTGGCCATTTGTGGTGTGGGGACTCGATGTCATGGGACCATACCCACTGGTGACAACTCGCCAGTGAAGGTTCATCCTAACCGCCACATATTTCTTTTCCAAGTGGGAAGAAGTAGTTCCACTCAACGAGGTCAAGGCCCATTACATCTTTGACTTCTTGATCTCCAACATAATCCACTGGTTTGGAGTCCCTCACGTCGTCCTCACAGATAACGACACCAACTTTCGAGCAACCGAGCTGAAGAAATTTTACGCCAAGTACAACATCCGTTCGAACCATACCTCCCGCTATCACGCACAAGAAAATGGGAAGATCGAGGCATTAAAAAAACCCTCTCTAACATTCTGCAGAAAATGGTTGGTCAGAACAAGAAGAGTTGGCCGGACAAGCTCCCCAACATCCTATGGGCCTATCGGACGACGAATCGTAATTCCACCCAGGTGACCTTGTATTCCCTGGTGTACGGAGCTGAGGTCGTCCTGCCCATCGAGATCCAACTGCCCTTGTTATGCACAACGGTCTATGACCAGTAGGCGCCAGATAGGGTAGCCAAAATTCATCTGGCTGAATTGGAAGCGCTTGATGAGAATAGGCTTTGTGTCCTGCATGATCTGGAAAGACATCAGAACAATATGGCTAGAGCCTTCACTCTTTTCTACAAGGAGACTTGGTATTGGACCTCAAGGCACCAATGATCCCCGACAGGAAACCACCCAAGTTTGAGCCCAAATGGGAAGGACCTTACATAGTCCACAAGGTTTTCCCCAATGGAGCATACTCCCTAGTGACCATGGATGGTGATCGTATAACTCCTCCCAGCAATGCTAAGTTCCTCAAGAAATGCTTTGCCTGAGCCTACTGGTCCGTTATGAAATTAAACTGTTCGGTCCCTCATGACCCTAAACTACACGCTAGTCCCGCATGACCTTAAACTGTTCAGTCCCGCATGACCCTAAACTGCACGCCGGTCCCGCATGACCCTAAACTACACGCCGGTCCCGCATGACCTTAAATTGTTCGGTCCTACACGACTTTAAACTGTGCATCGTCCTGCGTGATGTTAAACTGCATCTTGAGAACTACGTATGGCTTGATTCCCATCCTTATGGGATACATAGGAACTCTTAGACACCTCGTCTTGATCCCAGCCCCATACTCTTCTTCTTGACTATCCCCCCTGGGTATAGTTCTCTCGGAGGATCCTCACATGATATGGTGTAGGCTTCCTCAGCCCCACTCATACCAGGATAGTAATGGTCGCACTATGTGCCCACCCCCCGTTCTTCTATCCTCTCACATCCTCACTGCATGACGTTAAACTGCATGGCCTTCAAGAACTACATATGGCTTGATTACCATCCTTATAGGATACGTAGAAACGCCCGAACATTTCGTCTGTTGGCCCAGCCCAAACGCCAGAATCTTCCCCTCAGGTCAAGACATATGGTAGGGGTGCAAACTTTTTCCCCATTCACGTCAAGCTAACCTCGGTCTGGCTGTACGCCCCTCTCCCTAGAGACGTTCACCTCTTTCAGAGATGGGTACAATTATGCTTCACCCACTCCTTTGATTGGGACTCCATCATCTTCCCCATCTAGAAGGGCCCCTGAATGGTATGGATGCTAGGCCTAAGGGCTCTCTTACCAATTTGGGCCAATGCCCTTGAGGATGTTGAGCAACAAGACGATACAAATCCCGCGTTGCGAATATGGTCAGTAGTCGATGCTCATTTGTTGCTCCCATTTCAGGTTAATATAGGGACACGGTGTTTTGAATATGGTCAACAGTTGTCCTGTGACATTGGAACCACCCCAAGATGTCCCAAACATTGAGTCCAGTGGTTCATTTTGCCCCATTGTATCTCCAAGCAATGAACTCCCTTTGGGAAAATCTAGGTTTTAGTCCCCCATATGACGGGGAGAGCTGATACCGGCTCCTTGTTTCCCACACAGAGCACTGCTCACATGGGCTTAGGAGCTTTGATGAGGCGGTAACTGTACAAGAGGGCATATGGCCTTCCATCTGAGGCCCAGCCTCAGGCCCCTTGGCCTTTTTGGGCCCTCGGCCCAGGTTCTCTCTTATGGGATTATACGTTGTGGTATGATATTATGTACTCATTCACGTCGGGTTTCTCACCATGTCATACATATCCCCAGATGAGACACCTCATCCTCTCTTTCGTCCTCACGACAAGACGTTAAACTGCAGACTGGTCAGGCCCTTCCTGACCAAGGATTAGCCTCAGTCCCCTTGTCCTTTTTGGGCCTACAGCCCAGGTTCTCTCTTATGGGATTGTACGGTGTGGTATGGGATTGTTTCCCCATTCACGTCGGGTTATTCGTCGTTCTGTACACCTCCCTTGTGTGGGTTATCTTACTCCTCTCTTCGTCCTCACTGCAAGACGTTAAACTGCAGACTGGTCAGGCCCTTCCTGTCTGAGGCCTAGCCTCAGGCCCCTTGGCCTTTTCGGGCCCCCGACCCACGTTCCTGTTTAGAGTTGTACAGTGTGGTTTGGGATTATATCCTCATTCACGTCGGGTTACTCGACATGCCATACACCCCCCTCATTAGGGTATCTTACCCCGTGTTCCTTCAAAAACTATGTGTGGCTTGATTCCCATCCTCATGGGATACGTAGGACTGCCCGAATGTCTAGACTTCGGGTCCAGCCCCATTTCCCAGAAATCTCCCTTTCACCTTGGCCCCTTGGCCCCTTGGCCTACCCTTCCCCGGGGAGGGGAGTATATGGCGTGGCATAAGATTATGTCCTCATTCACGTCAGGATTGTAACAACCACGCCATGTACCTCTCCCTCCTTGGAATTCTCTATCCCCTTAATCTATACTCATCCCTTCAAATTGGTTACTCTCAAGTTGGACACCCTCGTCGACCCTCTTCGGTGGTTCACCAATGTGCTTAAGGGTACTCTGGTTTAGTACCTGGAATGTCGAACTCTGATTGGACATGCTTCCACCCATTTTTCAGGCTTTGTGTTCCCCTTCATCAGGGCTTCCATCACCTTTCATACCCAAAGGGACCCCCAAGTGGCATGGATGCTAGGCCTAAGGTCTCTCTTACCATTACAGGCCAACGTCCTCGAGGGTCGCAGACAACAAACCGATACAAATCCCACGTTGTGAATATGGTCAGTGGTCGATGCTCATTTGTTGTTTCCGTTTGAGGCTAACACAATATGGATACTGTGTTTTGAACACGGTCAACAGTTATCCTCCATCGTCATGCCAACCCCATTAAGCCCAAAATGTCGGTTACATGATTCACATCCTCCTCCACCTCATGATTTCCAAGTAGGACTTCGAAACTCTTGGTACTATTCCTCAATGTGCATTCGCATGTTAGGAGGACAAAATCCACAATAAGGGCATCATTCGGGGCTCCGCACCGATTTTCCTTCGGTGTGCATTCTTGGTATTGCAATAAACATCTTCCTCCCTTGTTTCCCACATCGAGTTCGACTCACATGGGATTAGGGATCAGGTTGAGGTATGCACTTACTTGGAGGGTTTTCGCTCATCCATGGTCCGAGATCTAAGACCGTAAACTAAGATCTCATCCAGAACTACGTACGGCTTGATTCTCATCCTCATGAGATACGTAGAACCGCCCGAGCATCTCGTCTTCGGGTCCAGAACCAGGAATCTGAAATCCTACCCCCCCTATTTAGGCCCCTCAACCCGAACTCTCCAAGAAACATGTGGTATAGCGAGTATCTCATGGGTCCTCACCCACGTTGGGTTTTGAAAGGACCGCACCATGTGTCTCCCATGTCTTCTCTCATCCATGGTCTTAGTTCTAAGACCATAAACTAATATCTCGTTCAGAACTATGTGTGGCTTGATTCCCATCCTTATGAGATATGTAGGAACACCCAGACGTCTTGTTTTCGGGTCCAGCTTAGTTGGGAGCTAGTTTCTCATGCCCCTTACCCTCTTACCTCTATTTAGGCCCCTTGGCCTGCAGCTCCTTTCTCGGAATTGTGTACGATGTGGTGTGGGATTATGTTCTCATTCATATCAGGTATGCTGTATCACATCGTGCGCATTCCTTCATGTCCAAGCCATACGACTTTAAACTATGCCACCTGGTCCTATCACATGACCCTAAACTGTGACATTATCGTCCTGGCCGCATGATGAAAAACGGCACTGCATCGTGATGTCCTCACTCAAGGGGACACCATGTTTGGTATTGGTCACATGCCATGCCATTTTTCAACGCCTGCTACTGCTTGATTCTTTTGGAGATTCCAGGGCCTGCTACCCTAGGCATGTCGCTTCACAAAAAAACCACTCACCTTAAAGGACAAACAAGATTTATCAAATACCGCTTCTTTTGGTGCGAGGGCCACGCCCGCACACCCCTTTTAACCTTGGCACTGCTACCTTACCGTGATACCTCTTAGAACTATGTGCAGCTTGATCCCCATCCTCATGGGGTACGTAGGAACGTCCGTGCACCTTTCCTTGGGCCCATCTCAACTCTCTTTTTCGGTCCCTTGACCTAAAACCTCTCCAAGGAACACATGGTGGTCGGAACCCCCGGTTCCCATTCATGTCGGGTTTTTTTAATTACCCCACCATGTGTCTCTCGTGTTTCCTACCATCCATGGTCTGAGTTATACAACCCTAAACTAAGATCTCCCTATGGTAAGGGACTCGACTCCCTCTATCTAATATGTCTCGTTTCCGTATTCAGATGCATTTTGACAATGAGCCTGAAGTGTGGAATTTTCATGGGGAAATTCCCCTTGTTCCATGTCCAAGTTTCATGAGCTCACTATTTGGATCCTCATCCTCTTCCACATCTGAGGGGACCCCCTAACGGCCTGGTCCCATGCCACATCGGCTCACCTACCATCCTAGGACAACATACCTAAAGATCTTGGATGACATTTGTGACAGGTCCCGTGTTTCGAACATGGTCAACGGTCGACCCTCATTTGTCTCTCCCCATTCTAGGATAACGCGATGTGGATGTTGCATTTCCACCATGGTCAATAGTTATCCTCCATCTTCAAGTCACCGTCATTGTGATCTAGATTTCGAGCATCATGATTCACACATTTCCATCTCCTCATGTTCAAGTGGAATTCTGACATACTCGGCTTTACCTCTTCGCGCATCTAGGTGCGCTACATTGATGAGTTAGCATCATTGGGACAACATTCACCGAGTGTCCCTTCGCCCTAACATGTTCCTTCCTATGTCAGGAAATTCCCACCACTACCTCTTTTTTCCCACATCGATCATGACTCACGTGGGCTTAGTAGTTTTGGTAGGATGTGCACCAATGCAACTAGGCTTCTCATCGTCCCCCATGATGTTAAACTATGCTTCCAAAACTACGTATGTCTTGATTCCCATACTCATGGGATACGTAGGGACACCCAAACATTTCACCTTAGGACCATCCCCAGGAATCATAAATCCTTTTCCTCCCCATTTCCGGCCCCCTGGCCTGACCCCTCGTGGGAAACCATGTAACTGCAATTTTTCCCCGAACAAGTTTGGGATGCCCCACGATGACATTGGGAAGCGACAACCCCCCTCACCGGAGAGGCCCAATCTGAAAGAAGGAATGATACATGATCAAACTGATGTGTCTATCTAATGTGATTCCACCATGATGGCCTAATTTCAAGAGTGTTGGATTCTGTTCGAACAAACCATCACTCTACATTCCACGCTTTGTGTGCCCCTTATCCGTACCCTCGTCCTCTTTCATGTCTAAGGGAACCCCCTAACAGTATGGATGCTTGGCCTATGGCTCGCCTATTTTCTTGGGCTAATGTTTCATAAGACTAATGGATGACATTTTGAGTCAGACCCCGTGTTTCGAACATGGCCAGTGGTCGGCCCTCATTTTCTATCCCCACTCCAGGCTAATACAATAATAATACCATGTTTCGAATGCGATCAACAGTTATTATTTATTGTCACACCACCCCCCACAATGTTCTGAATCCTTAGTATCGTGATCCACACCTCCCATTTCTATCTTTTCAGATTAATTTCAGCGCCCCTGGCATTACCCCATTCGTGCATAAGAGCGTGCTAGGAAAACAGTAATTTGACTGTTCTGAGAGCTTCATTCTCTAGTCAGGTCTCTCCCATTTCCTCCTGGAAATATGGACTAGTTGTTCAAACCCCGGATGCCTGAAGCTTGGTTTTCACTCCTACATTTGGATGGGGTGATAAGGTGGTCATCCCTTGTTTCTCACATCAGGCCCGACCCACCCGAGCTTAGGGAATGATCTCTGGACGCTCCGCGAACATCACAAGGATGCAATAAACCAATGTAAATAACAGAACTCATGCATGATACAACATTAAAGAATCAAAGAATGAAAATATGTTTAAGATTTTGTAATCATTACAGTACCTGGGGGTCGACTCCCCCCATGGATGGATTGACCTTGTCAAAGGAACGTTGCAGCTCCTCCACCCTTTGGCTGGTGGTGTCCAGAAGTTGCTGCCGCCTGTTTACCTCCCACTCCTCCTCAACAGCGAGAGGGCGCAGTTCTCCGACCGTGACTCGAGCCCGCTCCACACCGGTATAGATAACGACCATCTCCTCAAAGGCTCGCTTCATGCCCTCTTCGGCCTCTGCTAGCTGGGCTTTCAGCCGCGAGACGAGCTCTGATTGCGCATCGAGAGAAGCAGAATGCTCATCTGCCCGGGCCTGCAACCGTTCAACCTCCTTTTTGGTCTCCCGGAGCCTCTTGATGTTCACCGCATTCCTCCGATTCCAGCCCACACTAAGGCCACGGTCATACTCCCGAATCTTTTCCTCTATAAGATCTCGGATGAGCGTGTGAGGGCACTGGGCATCCACTCCCCCGACACACAGTTCGCGAAATCGCGAGCGAAGTCTATCCATCTCATCCAACCATAGTGATTTGGGGTTTCATTGATGAAGCACATGATCAGCTTCCATGATCGGCAATGGACTATTTTGTTTTCCACCTCTTCAGAATCCGTCTCATCCCAGTTGGCATGATTGGTAGGCTCGTATGCAGGGAATGCCCCCAGGAACTCCTCAGCCGGGTCCATGTCTAGTGTCAAATCAGGTGTGGCGGGGCCTGAACTTTCTGGTTGATCCTCATCATCGAATACCACCTTAATAACCTCAGGCACAGTCCCATTGGCATCCCCTCCAGTGATCGGGAGCACTGCAGTTTGGTCAGGCTGGATGTCCACCTCCACGACCATTGGCATCCCCTGGAAAGGGAGCTACCAGAAGTCCTGATCAACTTCGCCGCAGCGGCCCAGGACAATTGAAGGACTATACACGCCAAAGAGGGGACATGAATGTTATTTAACGTGGTCAGGGGATGACAGTTGTAAATTCTGTAGAGAAGACTTACAGAGGTCAAACCCCTGGTCTCGTTCTTAGGCCGATGTCGTCGGAACCCCAAGACGTGGCCCCCTATATATGGTTGGTAGGTCTGGAGACTCCGGGGGAGCTGCCTTGAGTGTCACAGCCTCTCCATACAAGGGAGTTGATCCAACCATGGGCGTGGATCCCAAAGGTCCCACGTCGGCACCCACTGAGGGGCGAGAACGAGGTCTATACACAAGGTCCTCTTGTATAGTGCAGATGCTGATGAGGAATCCAGAGTAACCTAAGAGCAGACCCTGAAGAAGGAACTTGTGATATTACCTCGAGGGCCTCTGCGGAGTCTTATAGATCTGAGGACTGATCACTGACTTCACTCTCCTCTAATAGACTCCCTCTATCGGCTTCATCTCCCCATTAGGATTTGTTCGATTCTTCCGGCAGAGGGAAGTGCTCCCTTAGTTCAGCAGCTGACAGTTGCGGTGGGACCATACGATCCAACAACACCCTGAACCGGTCTTTCATTGGGTGCAGGGCTCCCTGGGAGTGGATAAAGTCTTCTAGTTCAGTCAGGTATTATTCCTCCTCCGCTTGGGATACTGCAAAACCATCTCTAATAGGGCCAATCCCCGGCAAGTCCATCCTGAGGTGGTTAAGGTGCGACCATAACTCAGATGGGTCGAGGAATTGTCGGTTGACTTCCCAGATGTCCCAAGCCTCCGGAAAGACAGCGTTCTCCGACATGTCAATATGGCGTAGACATTTCCCCGGGGCCTGAGTATAAATCCTGCGGAATCCTCTCGGTGGCCGCCCCTCTGGATGAATCTGTTCTCCTGGGACCACCGGGTCCGCTGTCGCTGCCGGATCCGCCACCACTGTGTCCCCCTCAACTGGTGCGGGCGTCGCCACTACAGCATCCCCACCACTGTAGGATGCCCTTTCCACCTTCTGGCCTCGACCCCGATGTTGGGGAGGCTCACCATCACCGACTAGAGTGGTTGGCCGCTTCAGCGTCTCCCCCGGGTAGGCCGCCTCCCAGCTCTGGGCATATTCCTTTATCATCCCGAGGACGGAAGTCGGCGAAGTCAGTTCATTCCGCATCTTCCCATCTTCCTGTGTGAACATGAGCCACATCTTCTTCATCACACATGGGTGCTCCTCGTAATTCACCTCTAGGTAGACCTGTGAGGTTAGTCGCTGCAGGCACCGGAATTGCCTTGCCAAACCGGTGTGGGGTGTATGGCTCGCAGAGGTGCTCGCAGCCCACCCTGGACACCAAGACTCCACCTCGAAAGGCCAGAATGTAGTCCTGATGCTCTTCCATCCCCCGACCATCATCCGTAAAGGCCCCCGTTGACAACAGAAATGGGTGAAAATTGAATTCCTCCACCCTCCACACCCGGTTCAGAACCGATGGTGCGGTCAGCTTGGTCGGAAATCTCCCCGTGGAATTCAAGATCTATGGGCGGAAGTTCGACCCTGGAGGCGATATGGAGTTCAGATACTCATAGATCCTTATGATGTGCGCCGCTATCCACCCGTACAGGAGATGGAATGACCCACATACTCTATGTGACCTCTTCCCCTCACTGATGTGCCACGACATCTTATACAACTTGGCGAGCATCAGGATCCCTAGTTTGACCCACCCACCTGTCTCCAATGTGGAATCCATGATGAAAGTACTTGGTAGCACTCCAATGTTGGTATCCCTCACCGGAAGGATCCAACCACAGATGAGAGCTGTGATGAAGGCCACCAGCCTGACTATTGGTTGTTGCTCAGTGCTGACACTGAACCCCCAGGTCTTCCACTAGCTATTCTCTAATAGCTGCCAGTACGAGCGTTACTTACTCCGGGCCCCTTTTGGTCAAGTTCGAGGTCTTGTCGGGAACTGACGGTCTACCGAGAAGTTCAGAAACTTTTTGAATCAATTCTTGAAGTGGACATCCCTCACTTCCTCCTTATCCTCCCCTGTCATGAGCTCCATCAATGTCATTGCCAGACACGACATCTGCTATGGATCCTCCCATGCACCCATCACAGGGAGGAATTCGTCGTACATCGCCCCCAGTATCGGGACCCCCGAGATCTGATGCACATCCCATAAGCTGATGCCAAGCTCCCCGTGATGTAGGTGGAAGGTATTGGTCCTCAGTGACCACTAACTCAACAACTCTGGTATTAGCTACTTGGGCTGGTAGATGTGGAACTGGGAAGCCCAAGCTGCCTCATATAGGCCCACTCTTCTCAGCTCCGCCTTGAACTCCTCACACAAGGCGCCTACCCAGTAGGCCCAGGCCCAATCATCTGTGAAGTTGCTGCCCTGACACAGGTCCCATTACTCATACCACCCCTTCTTCGGGTTCCCCAGCGCCGCCTTGAGGATAGTTCGGTATAGAGGAGACGTCTCCGGCTGCAATGTCTTCCCGTCGACATTGTTCAAATGGTTTTATAAGCAGTTGGCAACGACGGGCATGAAATCCTGTCGGGCATGGCCATCAGCCGCCATGAACCATCAGCGCTGAAACAGCGTGCTCCTAAACCAGTAAGTTGGCTCATCCCTACTTGCTTCAGGGATGAAGACGTCATCCCTCAGCCCAAAGCTATATAAGGTAAAACTTCTACACAATGGGTAGTTATTCTGGCTCTCTGATAGCAGCTCCACCAGTGAACTATGGTCCAAGTTGCTACAGACCAACTCTCCTATCCCCAGACTATTCTCCATCTCATTTCTTCAGGTGGAATCCACAAGCACCCCCTGCGCAGATTCTTGGTGGTCCATTCAGGTCCGGAACTTGGAAGATTTTATGGCTGGTTCGCGAAGCTCGTTCGCAGATTGCGATCACGAATACTCTTCATGAAGACTATTCACAGAGCGCTACCTAGGCGCTCAAGTACCGGTTCATGGAGCGAAAATGTGGAGTCGAGGACTCGTTGTGCGCCGCGAAGACTCGATTCATAGAGAACACTCGCGGAGTACGCGGAGCTTCACGAATCGAGATCACAAAAGGAAAAATTCATGGAGAAGGGAAAGGACAAAAGAGATGACCTCCCCCCTATTTATAGTCGACGACCTTCGGAGCATCGCGGCATGTCCAGTGCACACTGGTCTTCACGGCGCGCTCGGCCCGCGCATCCCCTATCCACCTTGCGAGCCCTCTTCGCGAGCTGGCATCGCGAATGGCTGAGTATTTTGGCAGTTACCCTTATAATTCGACCCTTGATCTCTCCACGGCTCCAAGTATGAGGGGGCATTTTTTGGCGAAAAAATTCAGGACAGAGACGAAGCCCAAAGAAGGCCCCATTGACTTCCTCACGAAGCCACTTCATGGAGGCCCCCCAGCACCACGGCCACCGCGAAGCAAGGAGGTGGGCCTCTCCACGAATGCATTTGACGTTCGCGAGACTGCCACAAAGCAAGGAGGCGGGCCGCTCTGCGAACGCATTTGACGTTCGCGAGCCCGCCGCGAAGCAAGGAGGTGGGCCGCTCCGTGAACGCATTTTACGTTCACGAGACCACCGCGAAGCAACGACGCCACTCTTCACGTCACATAAGCTCCGCTTCGCAGCTCCTCTTGCATATAAATATTGCCCCCCCCCCCCTGAGCCCAAAGGATGGAAAATCGGATCTTTCAACTTCCGAGCTCCTGAATCACGAAGCATCCTTCTGCTTCACTAATGATGAGTTGTGCTAGGTACTTCTGATCCGCGAAGTGCCTACCCCCTGTCTCGTTTTGATCCCCTCTTCCGAGAGGGATGCCTTTCGCGAATCCTAAGAGATTTCACGAAGGAAGGGGATCCCCAAGGGGACCCAGGTCCTCATGGAGCATTTATGCTCCACGAAACACCCTTCATGTACACAAGATCCCCGTACTAAGGCAGGATCACTGTACTTCATGAAGCACATTGCTTCACGACACCTTGCTTCGCGAGGCACCTTTTCTCTGTGAGGTAGAGCTCTGCAAATGCCTTTCCACTTCGCGAAGCACCTCTCATATGCACCTCTTCCCTATTCTTAGGCTAAGTTACCCCAATTCATGAAGCACACCCCTTCGCAAGTGCCCTTCGCCACGCAGAGCAACAGAGCTTCACAAGTCCCCTGCCTATGAACTCCTATGCTTGGTAATCCCTTTTCCCGTGCGACCCTCCAGGTTTGCATGATGTGATTTCAGAGTCCCCTAGGCGACACCACCTATTTCTTTGCTTTGCCTCATGCTTCTTCGCATAGGCACGCTAATGGATATTGCTTCTTCACATAACCATGCTAACGTGGACCCCTCGATGGTTCGCTCCATAACCCCCCTCACCATGGCTTTGCCTATCCCCTCTCTGCACCAAGGAGCAGAGGGTACCAGTTATGTAAGTCCTAGGGGTGTGGAGCAAACCCACTTCGTCCAAGCTGCAATACGTTAAACTGTCAAACACCCTTATCCTCAGCACATGACGTTAAACTGTGACCCCGCCCCGTGCTTCACACGTGGGGTACCCCCACCTTGGACATTCTCCACGCCCACTCGTCTCCACGGAGATGGGATCACCCCTCACAGGGGATGATATCCTCCTTATCGGATTGGCATTTGTATGCGGGGAAAGGGCAGCCACCTTGGCATAAGCCCCTAGCTTTTCTTGCCGGAGGTAGCATCCCTGCTCCTCCTTTCATCTTCGGTCCCCAGGGCCAGCGAAGGGCGTGGTGGGAAATAGTGCTTCTCCTTTCTTCGGTACTAAATTCCTCTCCCATTGTGATTTTTAGCCATTGGGCCTCCATCCTGGAGTAAGTCACAATCTTTCTCTCCCTGGGACACTCCATGAGTAAGCCCCACTCCACATCCCACATACGCACCTTTCGCGACGTGATCGTTAGGTCTCTACTGCCTCTTGTTTCTCACACCGAGCACGACTCACATGGGCTTAGAGTAAGCACCAACCCTGACACTAACACCTTGGGCAGCCTAGAGTGTAAGACCCAAACCGCCTACCTGAACTACGAGGACTTTGATCCATGTCAAGGCATGGTACATAGGAAGCCTCCCTAAGGTTAAATCCCACCACCACCCGGTCGTTCCAACACCATTCACATCGGTTCACCAACACCCTGGGAAACCTAGAGTGTACGCCCCACACCAACCACCCAAACTACGAGTACTTTGATCCATATCAAGACATGATACGTAGGAATCCTCCCTGAGGTTCAATCCCACCCCCACCCGGTCGTTCTGACCCCATTCACATCGGTTCACCAACACCCTGGGCAGCCTAGTGTGTAAGCCCCACGCCCCCTACCTGAACTACGTGGACTTCGATCCTTACCAAGGCAGGGTACGTAGGAAGCCTCCATGAGGTTCAAGCCCAGCACCCATCAGACCCCAGGTCTATCTTCACATCGGTTCACCGACATGCCCCTACCCAAACTATAAGGACTTTGATCCATGTCAAGGCATGGTACGTAGGAAGCCTCCACGAGGTTTAAGCCCAACACCCAGTGGTTCCGACCCCCTTTACATCGGTTCACTCCCATCCCGCACGGTGTTAAACTGTGGACCTCCATTCAGCAGTAAGATGTTGTCACTCCATTCAGCGGTAAAGCCATTTTCATTGCAGTGGCAAGCCATTGCGACCTCATCTAGAGGTAAGTCGTTGAAAACCCCAATTGACTGTAAGCCGTCATCAGATGAACTATGTGGACTTTAATTCCCTACCACGAGGATACATAGGAATCCTTTTCAAATCTCAATCCCAAAACCATCATCATCCTCATGACAGTGTCATCCCATTCACCATCCCTTCCATGGAACCTTCCACCAGTCATCATGATTCTTACCCGGGCCGCCACATCCCGGTGGGATCTTGCCACCCCATTCCCCGTTCCAACTAACAGCATTCGGGAGGCCACCCACACGATGGCCCTAATGGCGGTGTTCCCTCCAGGGGTTTCCTCCATCTGCTCCACTCTAGTTAGTGTTCTGATTAGCCCGATCCGTCTCCACTGGATGTTAAACTGGCGGCATACCCTGTGTTAAACATAGGAAGCTGAGGAAAACCTCAGATACATGCCCATGGCATACAATTCCCCGAGTTTGATGTGGGATGCCTCGGGCTTCTGCGCCCTCGAGAATCCCTATAATAAGGGACAAAATACAGACACACCAATCCCCAATGTCCAGACATGCTAGTGATGCCCAGCATGACTACTCCCCTGACCGAAGGTTGCTGCCCTGACCAGACCCCTTGGAATGTTCTGAAAGAAGTAGCGTAATTAACTGGTGTCCCTGAAGATATGGCGCCAGGAAGAGTTTCACGAACAACGTCTTAAGTCTATGAGGGAGACCCAGACTAGGTGACATGTTCTGAGGAGAAATTCACAGAAGGAAGAACCGACATCCCATCATCCTATTTAGATCAAGGAGCAGACGTCCCTGAATAAGAAGAAGATGCCACCCGCCTTTGGAAAGTGGGAATGCGGGGCAACCAAAAAAGCCGCGTCTCTCGTCCCTGAACAAGATGGACACGCGCGCCCCGGTAAAAGTGTCAGAAACAGAAATGGTGAACCCGAAGTGAATTTATTCTACTCAATATGGAGATTAGTAGCGCTCGGGGAATCAATGGATTGACGTGTCACCGGATCTAGCTATCCGGCACCGGGTCCCGCTAAGAAAATATCGGGCCTGGTGTGAAACTCACCAGAAGTTGGGGTAGTAGAACGTTGGAAATTCCGTTCTGCGACGTTGTTAGCATGGATCCCTCTTACCGGTCACGGAAGAGGGGACGGCGCTGGGGCATTAGTCGTCGATTCCTTTTTCTTTCAGCACTAACGAGTTCATATCTCTGCTTCTCAGGAATCAGGTTGCTGCCACAGGAACGCGATCACCGCCCGCCCGTCTACGCAGGGGCTGGGACAACGCCAGCACAGCCGCTCCGCGTGACTTCACTGATTCCGCGACGGCCTCTGCGTCCACGATCGTGGGGCTCCCACGCCCTATCTCCCCATTAGAAGTTATCCAACGAGGGGTAATTAACGACCTCGCACGTCGTTACGAGGAGGAGGGCATAATACCAACCTGGGATATGGCCCGCCTAGATTTGGAGGCATCTGTGCCTCGCCGTCAACACCGCCCCCAAGGGCCGC
Organism: Viscum album; assembly: GCA_963277665.1. NCBI lineage: Eukaryota > Viridiplantae > Streptophyta > Magnoliopsida > Santalales > Viscaceae > Viscum > Viscum album. The sequence goes on along the minus strand of OY728136.1, from coordinate 509,068,008 downwards.
GCAGGGAGCCATTTCTCCCCACCCTGACATACAATCGCTTCGGGAGCCTGTCCCCGGAGTTCTTTAATGACTCCCTGCCTTACGCTGATGAGGTAGGTGACATCCGGCCTAGCCCGGTCAGAGTCCCAATCTAAGGGATCCCAATAAAGGCTGCCACTCGGTCGCGTCAGTGCCACCGCCCGGTCTTTCCAGGGGAGGAGCAGGTAAGCTATGCACTTGCGCCACCAGCCCCGACTCGTCTGACCCGACGCCAGCGTTGGGCACGAGCTGAGGAAGACGCCCTCCAAGGGGCATCAATGTCGACGGCTATTGTGGCACAAGACACCATCGACGCATATCATTAGGTCCCTGCACACATTGAGCATGAGCGCTTATATGTCCGACCAGGATCGAGGCCTCAACCGCCCCACGGGCAGGCTGGGTCGACTCTCCTGGTCGCAGGTACGAGCAGTGGTCGTCGCGAACCAACCCACAGCAATGCCACCCCATACGGAGGTCCTCCCCGTACCACTACCACACAGAGTGTGGGCCTGCCCCACTTCGAGGATCGACATGGAGTTCTGCCCCGTGCTACCCCTAATCCGAATGAAGGTCTGCCCCGCGGCAGTGATGCTCAACACAGAAGCCTCTCATGTGACCATTACACTGGATAGGGAGTCATTCCTCCTGTTCCTAACTGTCGGTGTAGGGAAATTTCCCATCCGCTCTCTTTTCAATGTGGGGATCCTCCCGACGTCCTCTCCGCAGCTGGTGAAGGTCCTCCTCACCCCGACAACCAGAGGGGTGAAGGCCAGCCTCGCTCCACCCGCACCAAGCATGGAGGCCCTCCCCATGATCCTGCCGGTCCCAGCGGAGGTTTTTCCTTCTCTAGAATTATTCATGGAGGTCCTCCCCATGTTCCCTTCAACATTTGTCTCGGTGCTCCTCGCACCCCGGTTTTCTCGGGTGGAAACCCTTTCCGCCCCAGCATCACTGCGGCCGAAGGACCCCATGTCAGGAATCAGCCCTATCCCGAGGAGCCACCCAGGGGCAGAAAGGTGGGTCGTCGCCGCCACAAGAAGAATCTTAGGAAGGCCCGAATGGAGATCAAACCAGTCTGCTTCTCAGACTCTGAAGTGGAGTACGACTCAACTCGGGAACCCTCCCCTCACTCATCCGAGTCAAGGGTCGGGGCAGGAAAAATTTGCATCATCCTGGTGCTCCCGAAATGTGAGGATTACAAGATTCCCACCTCCCTATGTAGGTTTATCTAGGAGGATGAAAATCCGGTGACCCCACAGGTTACAGTCGTGAAATCACCACCATCTTCACCAGAAGCGCTCTCTACCTCCACAAGAGATCATGAAGAGCTATTCTAGGGACCAATGGCGGGCGAGAAGTAGCATAACCCACCACCAGCAGCCCTGGCCCCTAAGCCAGAAACATCGGCCGTCAGCCCCTCCTACCGCGACGTAATGGCCAAGTCGCTGCACTCTTCGGAGGACAACCCGAGAATCGGCAGCCAGTCAGCACGTTCGCCGTATTCTCCACCGGACAACCTGTTATCTCAGCGGTCTGCCTCAGTACCCCTACCAGTTCCTTAGCCACCCCCAATTGGTGAGTGGGGAAATCAAGGGCCAGACCCTGAATTTGAGTCGAGGAGCTTCTGGAGCATCCTTGCGGCGGACCACTTCCCCGAGAAGTTCTGGCCCATGGTAGTGTAGGATTTCTGCATACCGGAGTCCCTCACCCCAGAGGAAGTTGAGTGTTTCCGCTACACCCTCTAGGCGACACATTTCAGTCTCTGTCATCAGGGTGTGGTTTATCCAAGGATCCAAACACATTTCGAAGACATCAGCGAGAAGTATCGTCTAGTCTATCTGGTCGCGCTCCTTGTGGCCCATCTCCCCGAGTCACCAGGTCGCTGTGAGGCCCTCCAGCTTTAATACGTTCAGAGTATCAAGGTACTCCGAAAAATCATCATGGAGGAAACCCCCCATGTGAAAATCCGTGGCTGGGGGTAGTATGTTGTCTTCCTCTTCAGTACTATCCGGTGGAAGCCCGACTCGCTATGCGATATTGAGGACATTCCCCTAGTAAGGGTCACTGTCCACATGGCCGAAATAGTGGACAAGGAGGACGAGCTGGAGTTTCTCGATGGAGACTTACCCCCTGAGGGTGTTCCACCACTATTAGACCCATCAGGGAGGATTACTCGTTAGGAGAGGAACCTCCTAGGTCTCCCTGCGCCCACTGAGGCGTTGGTACTCAGCTGGAATGCCGGTAAGGGAAAAGAGAACGTCAAAACTATCAAGCACTCTGACCCGTCTGCCTCAGTGCAGAAGACAGAGGAAGACTTCGAGAAGGGCACGTTGCGCCAAAAAATTGATGAGTAGAAGAAGTTGGTTGACGAACTCATGGCTGAACGCATTGTAGAGAAATGACCCAACTATGATGATCCTAGGTTAGGGAAGTAAGGGCAGGAACAACTACCCCTCGACGAGATGCCCCTCAGACAACCCTGATCATACCGCTCATGTGAACAGATTTGAAGCCGGAGTTCATGGCAAGAGGGCGGGGTATGTCTCACCAAACCCTCCTGAATGGAGTGACAATCCAAGGAACCCCACTAGGGCTCCCCCGGCAGCCCCAAGGGCCGCTCCACCAGCCGTTCCACGAGCCGCTGAGCCTATCTACTGTGTTGAAGAGCCCAACAACACGCTTGTGGTTAGGGATCCCCATCAAGACAGGGACCCCCACTCAGATGATCCTATGGCAGCGATCATAGCTCACCTTGAGGCATTGGAAACACGGCAGGTGGAAATCCCACCAGATGGAAATCCATATTCGACATGGGTGGATGATATGCCGGCACCTCCGGGTTTCGGGAATCCCACCTTCTCCCACTTTAATGGGACGGGGGACCCACCACAACACCTGGACCACTTCAACTCAAGGTGTGGTCCCATGTTAGGCAATCATGCGCAGAAAGAGGCTGTCAAGATCCACTGTTTTGTTCAAACACTGGAGGGGTCAATATTCGTCTGGTACATCCAGCTCCCTGTCGGATCCGTGACCATTTGGGAGCACCTTCGTAGGCATTTCCTCTACTAGTTCAGCTCTACCACCCATAAAACAAGCATCATAGACCTCTTCAAGTGCAAGAAAAGTCCTGATGAGTGAGTCACGGACTTTATCGCCCAGTGGAAGGGGCTTACATATTCCCTTGACATGCCACTGACTCAGGAGAAATTACTAACAATGTGCGTAGGGAACGTCAAGATGGAACTGGTTCCTTCTATAATCACCCAGAACTACCCTCGAGGATTCCAAGACTTCTTTGTCAAGGCCCAGTGCCTTGAGAAATCCCTGCAATAGGCCAGCCAGGCACGTCTGTTGCCCCTGTGATTCCAGCAAGGAGAGCTGACAAAGTCGAGCCCGTCGTGGTGGCCCAAATAGAAGCCCCCAGACAACTAGAGTTACTACCTGTGGCACCATCCCCACAGCCTCGCAGAGGTCATCCTCCTCAGGTGCAGCCTCCAGCTCAGCAGCGTCCTCGGAATCAGAAAGCACCCTCGTGTAATGCGCTGCCACCGCCCAGGCAGGACAATCAGGGTCCACCTTCTCGACAGGCCCCTCCTGCCCCTCGTCAGGGCCAGGCTCCAAGATCCCCCTTTCTGGAAAGAATAATCTATACTTACTCATTCAGTGAGAATTAGGTCCCCGGTTACTTCCGTAGCACCCTAGAATAGGGGATTGTACACTTTCCTGATTGCAGAAGGCCGGAAGAGGCAAATCTTACTGATCACCCCAACTACTGCTCTTATCATTGGATTCTGGGGCACACCCTCAAGCAGTGCTATGTGTTTAAAGACTGGATCCAAGACTAGGTCGATAACAACATAGTCAGGCTGGGCCCATTCCCAGCATAAGTGGCGGGTATCTTGATTTTTAGGTGATCTGAGGAGACCTTCCTTCTTCCCCATTGGTTCTTGTTATCTCACATTCCTTCATTACAAGCTATCACAACCTAGTTTCCTTTAATTTAAATGGTTTTATATTAGCAATTAATGGAATATTATTAGTGGAATGATATCTTTTGGAATTGTGGGTTCTTCACGGGAGAGGTGATTGGAGGTCTGTGTATATCCTTCCATTATTGTTTGAATAATGTTGAAAGATTCATATTGAGGTAGGGGTTTATGAATTATCTTTAATTTATGTACTGTTGTGGGATTAACATGATTTATCTTCAATGGGTAGATGGATAAAATTGAACATAATGAAGACAATAGTCCATAATTTAAGAATTGAAGGGTATTGGAAGGGTGTTGTGATCATATATAGTTATGATTTACTTATGATTGGTGGATTCCTCTCAACCCAATTAAAAAAGATAAATTATCCAAAATAATAATAAAAATATAATTCCTTCGGTCTTGGAGGAACATAAAGCTGGTAAAATAAGGAAAATAATGAACGAGGTATATGAATATGAAGGGTTTTGTTTCCATTATCTAATGTTTTTTGTTGTAGTTTTTGTTTTAGATTTCTTGGTTATTAAAACTCTCATAATTAATCGGTAAATTCAAGAAAGTGATGGGTAATGATGATTGTTGAAATTAATTGCATCGTGTTGTTTCATAACCCATCCTATATTTCTTTAGCATGTTTTCTTGATGTGATGACCATAGTTGATGCTAAAAAAATTCTATTGAAAATATGTTATGTTTCCATGTTTATGACTTAGGATAGTAGATCTCTCATTGTCAACTGTTTTGAAACCTAGTATGGTTGGGATATTAGGTGAGGGATGGGCTAGTTTCCTTAGTGGTGGAGGAGGTTCATTATGGATAACGTTAGGATAGATGGAACATGCCGATAGTTGGGCTTACCTATTGTTGGGTGTTTATGTTGAGGCGGTTGTTTGGTTGTTTGGAACAGGTTAAGGGCTCCTGCTTGGCATCCAAGAGACCCAGGTTCAATACTGGGTGGAGGTGAATTTCCGGGTTACTGTAGAATTACTATAGCAGTCATTATTCGGTACTGTAGTAGCCGGAACTATTCAACCGTTTTGGGCCTTCGGGCCACCGGTTTGGGCCTACGGGTCTCCAGGGCCTTCGGGTCATCAAAGGCCTTCGGGCCACAGGGCCTTCGAGTCACGTAGACCATGGAGTAACCCAGTTCACATAGAACAGGCCCCAAAAGAGGATCAGAGAAATAGGAGTAGCAGCCACCAGATGCAGAGCTAACCGGATTGGAAGAATGAGAGGGTATGACAGCCGCCATCGGGACCAGGCACCATGCAACTTTGTACGGGGCAATGCTAGCCGATCAGAAATGCAAGGTGGGGATCTAAGGAGATCAATGATGCAAGACGTTGGGGAGGGGCAGTTCTAGTGGGCTGGGCCTACAGGTCATGTAATGGGCATGGTATGCCTCTGGGCCTTCGGGTCATGTATTGTGGGTCATGTTGAGCCTTGTGCCTTAGGCCTACGGGTCATGTACGAGTTCCCCTTCAACCCTTAAAAGGGGGATTATCTATAATAAAATAAAAAAAGACGGCCTTCGGGCCATTCAAGATATCTATTGGAGGATTTTTTCTTCATGATTGGTTTTTGTGATTTTAAACTTCTTAGAATAGTTATCTTAATGAAATACAAGTGTATCTCCCTCATGGTATCTCAAGTTATATCTAGGAATACCCATACATGGGATGATAAGGAATTATAATCAAACCCATGGGATTGGGTTTTGAGGTTGGTAATGTAATATTAAATGGAAACCATGGGAATGTTGGGGAAAATACTCTAAGAGCATGGGATAGAAATCTGTAATTTAAATGATGAAAAAGGAAGACTCTTAACTTTGATGAATAAATATGAATGGATAACTAGAATTTATGTTTTATGATTTTCTTACGCTCCACCACCAAGTCGAAAGGGCAGCTAACACCCATATGGATTTGGGTTCTAAGTGTTTTCCCCAACATCTAAGGTGTTGAAGATACAGATGGATCAATACTCTCCCACCCTACTATCTCTTCCATATGTGAAATAGCATGTAGGATATGGGATGTAATGGATTAAGGTATATAGGGTATGTGATCATATAAGTTGTGATGGATTTTATTTTTTCCATACATGTATTTGTGGGACGTAGTGGCTTGAGGTTATAGTATATACATGTATTTTGACTGTAGGGTCTACAATTACTACAAGTGTACATGCACATGCTATAATGGATTGAGGTATAGATCATGATACATGATTTTTGATGGATTTCAGACTTATTATGTAGTTATGAGATATGATGGGATGTGGTTATGATAGTCTGTATGAGTTATAGGGTAAGATGTTGATATGGACATGACATAGTTTCACTCGAGGGGTGGAGATGATGACTTATAAAGGGGATGAGAGAACCAAGACGTAAGATGTTGGGGTGAGGGTGAATAGTTCAGTGGGGAAGTGGATGAAAAGTATCTTTGATATGTATGTATGCATGCATGCATGCATGTATGGATGTATGTGTAACGTCCCTGACCCGGAAGCCACTAAACTGATGCCCCGAGCGGAGTTACCACATGACCTCAAGTGTTCCTCCTCGTATGCCAAAGGTTTCTGACTATCGGCGAGGGTCTAATGAGTCACATAGGGAGACTATACCCTCTTTACCATAGTAAGACCCAACATAACCAAGTATAATTAGCAGAATAATATGAAAAACTAATAAGAATAAAATTCAAACATCTCTCAACTGGGTACAAACCATAATTCAACATTAATAACTTCATGAAATACTAGTAGTTCCAAGTGAACAAAGCTCAAAATAAGACAAACGGCCAAATCCCCAAATGGGTCCCGACTCTAAGTTAAGATCCTTCTCTATGTACATTCTGATCCGAACTTAGCATCCTAGGGTAGGTCCTTTCCCCTTGTCCTAACCTTCAACCAAAAAATCTTCTCAGGTACCCAACGATGGCCCGAGTAGGGTCTGAGTACAAAACTCAATATGCCACCACCAACGGTGTCTAAAAAATTTCCAGTCTAATAGATAGTTCATGCAAGTAAAAAATAAATGGTAAGTAAACAAGGGAAAGTTCTGGTGCCATTGGTTAACAAGGTTCATTTAATGCATTACTATCATTTATCCCCATTCCATTTCTTTACCATTTTTACTACATAATCCATTTTAAAACAGGTTCTTTGGATTAGGGACATACATCTTCTCTACATGGGTCTAAGGCAATAAATCATTATTCATAGGGTAAATAAGTCAAGTCCTTATCTCTCCAGGGCTACACATATCACATCAACACATTATCCTCACCTTTATGCCTCAGTCCGGGTGGAATTCAACCATTATAGGAATAGAGCCTCTCTCCCCTTCCCTAACCCATGCATTCATGGGGTAGATTTTAGATCCTCAGTCTAACTCGACCCATGGATGTAAAACCTTATGTCAATACCCCACTCTACCAAGTCATGTGCACATGCTTATTTATCCAGTTACCACAATCATACCATAACACAACCAAGCATAACAATTCCATTTTATATCACAATACATAAAAAATAACATGGAAATCAATACTATTCCATAACTCATTAATACATTTACCAATTACAATTCATAGCCATTTATCCAAATTCCCATTCTCATGACTTAACCCTTTAAGTGTATTCAACAACCCCTATAACTTAGCCAATATTCATCAATGACCATACATTAACCCATTTAACCCATTTTTTATTCCACAATCATTTACCCACTTTTGCATTTCAAGTACATTCCTCATATCTCGTAACACAACCACTTATTACATTCAACCATTATGTGTACCACAATTCCCATGTATTAACCCATTAAAAATATTCATCCATTCCCTTATTATATAAAATTAACATACTCCCCATTTCCCATCCCATCATCCAATTTTAAGTCCACCATTTAAGATACACTAATCCTCTTAGTCATTTCTAACCAAATTTCATTAAACAATTGACATAATCCCATTCAACCTAATTCACCAGTTTTCATGTTATGCCAAACAACCCCTTATTCCCTTAACACCTAATTAAAAACTATCATAATTCCATTTACAAATTAATAAACTATTAAAACATGTTCTTCATGGGTTCCACGTTATTACCCAACAACCATTCACTTAACCCTACCCCTTTCTAGGTCCAGAAATTTGGGCGCACCCCATGGGTGGCCCCAAAATGGTCAATTCATTCTTTATTCATCCCATGGGGATCGTGAGGGTTTCAATTGGTCACTTAGAAACCATTTTATATAAAACACTCCAATGGAACCAAGAACACAATTAGGGAAAAATAAGAACACAATATTCCATGCACAAATCTAAAAAAACTATGAGATAATACTTGTAGACCACCTACCTTGAATCCAACGATGAAAGAACTCTTAATTGTGGCCTTGGATCCGGATTCAAACACCCATTGAATCCACAACCTAGGTTTCATTGGAAAAGGTGAGTTTTAGGTATTCAGAAGGATATGGAATAACTACAAACCCTAATCTGAAAAAGAGAACCAAAAGGATCGTTAGACTTACCCGGGGCTTCGATCTGCAACCAACGGTGCTCCAAATGGCCAAGAATAAAAAGAGAACCACCCTTGGGAATCTTGGTTCATACAATATTGTCACTGGGGTTGTATAGGGTGTAATAGAGGAGAATCTCAATCTTGGGTTTAAAATTCTAAGATGTAATTTCTTTAATTTTCTCAAAAATATTGGGCTGCACGGTTTACTCGCACGGTTTTCCAAACCGTGTGCAAAATGTGTGTGAGCTACTGTCTAAAAAACACCCCTTTTCATGGTTTCTTGGGGATTCTGCATGGTTTTATTAACTATGCCCCAACCATGCATAAGCCTTTGTCCATGGCTGCACAGTTACCTGAGATTCCAAAACGGTTTTCACTAATCATGTGCAAACCATGAAACATGCCCAGGAACTCCCTTTTCTTCCTCTTTCATGTCCCAAACCCCCAGAACACCCCTGATCCTTCAAATAAACATGGGGAAACACTTATCTATCCAAAAATAAGATTCCAAAACCAAAACATAAACAAAAACATACCTTAACAAAATCTGGTATCTTACAACCTCCCCAACTTATAATGGATCGTCCTTGAGCCGCTCTTCCAAACATCACTAAGCTTCCATAACTAGAGGTCATTCCACTAGTCCCACCTATACATTCCCACCTTGAAAGTTTCTGGTTTCATAACATAATGCCCACCAAACATGGATCAAGGGCACAAACTTTCCCCACAAGACTTCCTCACCAAAACCACAACACGAATCGAAAACTCCTCAAGGATGACTCAACTTAAACCATACCCAACCACTAGAACTTCATCAAGAAAACTTAGAAAATAGTTCCTAACTCACTACACATGGAAACTTTTCACACAACAACACATCTTCGTGGAGGAACCAATCGGCACCCCCTCGGTCCAATCCTATACACAACTCATGGCCCAAATCACTTGGCATCATTATCCTCCATTTTTTCCCAACTCTAATGGAGACCAAACTCAATGTATCCCAATGGAGAATTCATGGCCCTTTTAACCCCATTTCCCAACTTACGTTGATTCACCACTATCGAGGAAAGATCACCTGAATCTCAACTCAACATTCACATCACTTGATGTGTTCCAACTCACCATGAATGAACATCCATAGGGGAATTACCCTACATTGGAATCCAGCCGCACCATCAAAACCATTCAGGTGGACATTCCTACACTATCTATTCAAGGACTAAGATAAACTTGAACTCACTCAGGTACAACTTCATTTCCAGAAAGGCACTTGCCTCCATAACATGAACCTGGAGGTGGGTCACTCTCACCACACCCATTTAAGTTTACCATCACAGGTAGGACCATACCAGATTGGTTTGTCCCAGAACACCCACCTTCCATTGATGGTACGCTACCCCTTTCTCACCGTACCAAGGTGATTTCTAACTTAAATCCTATCATTATCATCCCATGAACCTACTGAATTTGTTCTCTGAATTCCAGTATAATTTCATCATCATGGCATTACCGCCCTCTAGACCGTCATCGGGCTTCACCCTTAGCATGACACCACATCACATGAACAAGGTTCCCTCAACTTCAAGATGTTCTAAAACCACCCAAGGATAAATTATCTGAGTCTAACCCCAATCTTCATTAGAGTTATAGAACCCTACTTCTTTGGACACAACCTGTTTTCATATCCAACCAAACCCTTCTACGACTTTAGCACATACATCACAAGGTTCACATGAAACCACCCTGAGCTTGAAGTCAACACTTGGCTCATTAGTCACCACATCCAAGTCCCACATTTCCTCTCTGAGGAACCTAACATTCACCTCACAGGTTCCTCATTTTCATCCTAGTTCAATTATAATAACTTGATGTTATCCTCTCCACATTCAGGATTGACTTATCACTCCTCACCTTAGAAGTCTCACCACCATTTCTCTCCATGAAGGATTCCAACCACCGCATCTTACACTCGATCACAAGACGAACCCCAAAACTTAGACATGGTGTTGATGTCGGATTTTTGGAAAGTCCATGAAGGCTCATTGTTAAGAAAACCCAAGGCATATTTTGATTCAGCAGACAATCCTAAGAATCCCAAGGGAGGCGCACACAAGATTTAACAGTCGCGCGCAAGATTGACAATTACACACAAGATCTTGTGCGCCCAATGCGAAATCAAAAGGAATATTCCATGTCAACCTTCCAAAAACCATCCAAGTCAATGACGCGAAGGAAAATTTGTCAGTGTGTAATATTGGAACCTTGCGTGCACAATGTGACGTCAAAATACCCCTTGGGCACCTCTTCTTGTGCGCAGACACTAATGTTTTCAACTATAAATAGAAATGTACCTCATCACTTCAAGGGATAGTTACAGAAGATGAATCGATAATCTACTGAGTGAAAGACAATCCTTCCATGACAACGCAAAAGATATGGCCTCAAGGTACTCGATCTTGTGCGACAGGTCTCCCAGGGGTCCAGCTTCGGGTGGGCCCACTAGGGATTGATCCTCTCCCATTTCCTTTTACTCTAAGGCATTTGTGTGCAAAATATTCCTCTTTCATGAAAGTTTTCCATTATGTCATTCCAATATTGCACACAAGGTCTCCCCTTGCACACATCCACTCGTTTTATGTGCAAGCACCCAATCTTGTGTGTATCCCCTCATCTTGTGGGAACCCATTCAATCTTTTGTGTGCCGCTCCTTGTGCACTCCATGTATTGTCCTTAACCTAAGGCACCATGTCTCATCCCTTGTTACATGCAATATCCTTGTCTTGTGCATACTTCTCCCATATGGCTCTACATGTTTGTACGAAGCGATTTCAAGGTCCCTTGGGCAGTGCTTTATGTTGCATTGCTTTGCCTCATGCTTCTTCACATAGGCACACTACTGGATATTGCTTCTTTACATATGCATGCTAACATGAGCCCTTCAATGGATCACTCCACAACCCCATCCCCATACGACATTACTGATGCCTTCCCTTCACCAAGGGTTGAAATTCACTGGTTATGTAAGTCCTAGGGATGAGGAGTGGATCCTCATTGTCTGAGCTGCAGGATGTTAAACTACCAACCACCTTCATCCTTGACACAATACGTTAAACTATGATGGTCACATGTGTGGTAGGTTAAAGAGGATCAGAGATAGGATGAGAATGGGTTCACTCCCACTCTCTCTTTCTCTCTGAGCTTTGTCTCCATGAACACCTTGGGCAGTCTCCACATAAGCCTTGGCACCCCTTGATGGGATGATTCAGGTATGATGAACATATCCTCCTTGTACGTATTGACATCCTCCTTTATCTTTGGGCCTCCATCTCAAAGTAAGTACCAATATCCATCTCCCTAGGCCGCTAACCACGCATAAGCCCCACTCTATTTTTCACCGATGCACCTTTTCACCATGATCATCAGGTCTATTTTTTCCTCCTGTTTCTCACACCGAGAATGACTCATGTGATCTTAGAGTAAATAGTGACCATGACATCCTATATGGGCCTCCTTTAGTGTGTAATACCCATGCCCATTTATACCAAACTATGTGGACTTTGATCCTTGTACCTTTCCAAGAAAGGTATGTAGGAAGCCTCCCTGAGGTTCAAGCCCACCCCCCATTAGTCCCGACCATTTCATGTCATTTTACCCTCGTTCTGCATGATGTTAAACTATATTCATTCGAACTACGTGGTTTTTGATCTTTGTCTCCTAGGATAGGGTATGTAGGAAGACTCCACGAGGTTTAACCCCAAACACTGGTAAACTTCGGTGTCCCCTTTTTTGGCATACACTCCCTTAGTCCACCCTTTAGTGGTGTTAGACCATTTATCAGGAAGCTAACCATGCTTAATCCCCAACCTTAATCCATACACTTCCAACCAATAGTATCCCTCTTGTGATGGGCTACTAACCACGTGTAAGCCCCAATATGTCGTCGGGTCACTGTCCTTTGTGTACACCTCGACCCCATCCTCCATAACTGAACTACGTGGACTTTGATTCCCTGCCACATGGATACATAGGAAGCCTCCTTAATATTCAAGCTTGTCTCTCATGTCCCATCCTGGTCTCTCCCTCAAGCCTTTGTGTTTCGGTAAGATCATTCCCCATCCTAGAGATTCTACTCCCTCCAAGTCCCATCCATGCGTTCATTCTCACGAGTCGCCTCCTCAGGTCACTCATCGCCCCACCGAACTATGTGGAATTTGATTCCCACCCATTGGGATACGTAGGAAGCCTTCCTAAGGTTCAATACCAACATCACCATCATCTTTAGGAAGGTTCATGTTAGTTCCATTCCATTATTCTCATTCACGTCATCAAATCATTCATTATACATCATGATTCCACCCAGGCTGCCACATCCTAGTGAGATCATTTCATCCACTACCTCACTGCTCCTAGCAGTACCTAGGCTGTTAACCACATGTATGCCCCATCATGTCTTCAGGTTGTTTTCCATTGTGTACACCTCGATCCCATGATTCACCCTCTCAAACTACATGGGTTTTGATCCCTATCTTCTATACAGGGTATGTAGGAGGCCTCCACGAGGTTCAATCCCAGCCAATGGTAAACCTTGGTGTACTCTTTATCAGGACACAATCATCCTAGGATCTGTCCTCATTGGGAGTTTTGATCCACCCATATAGTAAGCCTCCCAAGTGCTCCCTCCTAGGGATGTATCCATCTGATCCACTCTCATAAGTGTTCTGATCAGTCTGATCTGTCTTCGCTAGACATTAAACTCATGGCATACCTTTTTTTAAACACAGGAAGCTGAGAAAAACCTCAGGGACATGCCTATGGAATATAATTTCCCTCACTCAATGTGTGATGCCTTGATCTTTCATTCCCTTGAGAAGCCCTATCATAATGGGAAGGAAATCCCAGTGTACCAGTGTTCCAGCACCCAGACATTCCAGCGATGCTCAATGTGACTACTCCCCTGACTGAAGGTTGCTTTCCTGACTTGACCCCATGGAATTTCCTGATATAAGTAGTGTAATTAATTGGCATCCACAAAGAGTTTTCACTGAGAATATTTTCACGAACAATGTATTAATATTTAAGGGAGACCCAAACTAGGTGATGAATTCCGAGGAGGAATCCATAGAAGGAGAGAATGGCATACCATCATCCTGTTTTGATCAAGGAGAAAACATCCGTGAATAAGAAATGAATTCCACCTGCCTTTGGAAAGCGATAATGTGGGGAAACAACAAGCGCGTCGCAACATGACGACGAGCACCCTGGTGAAAGCGTTGGAAACAGAAATGGTGAACCCAACATGAAACTTCTTCTCGATATTGAGATTAGTAGCGTTCGAGACATCAGCAGATAAGCATGTCACCAGATCTAGTTATCTGGTGCCAGGTCCCACCAAGAAAATAGTGGTCCTAGCATGAAACTCACCAAATTTTGGGGTAGTTAATCATTGGGCGTTTCGATCTACAACGTTGTCAGCGTGGATCTTTCTATCCTGCCATAGAAGACTGAACGGTGTTGGGTCACTATGCATCGCTTTCTTATTTTCTGTACTAATGAGTAAATTTTCCTGCTTTGCAGGATCCAAGCTCAAGCTACAGGAAATCAATCATATCCCTCTCGTGGATTTATGGGTAGGGGCAGTAAAAATGATGAAATTCCCCACAAATTCACCTCCTCTATGATTGCTCCCATGCTCGTGGATACTGGGCACTCACACCCCCTCTCACCCTCTGAATTTATTCATAGGAGGGTGATTGATACTCTTGTTCAATGATATGGATAGAAAGGGGTCATCCCGACAAGGGACATGGCCCGCCAAGACATGGAGGCCTCAGTTCTACATCAATTCCGCCCCTCCAAGGGCCGCATAGGGATCCACTGCTCCCCACTCTGACCTTCAACATCTCTGGGAGCATGTCCCCAGAGTGATCCTACGACTCACTCCCTTATGCTGATGAAGTAAGGGATGTCCGAGTCCACCCATCCAAGACTTCAATTAGGGAACCACCGAGGAGGGATCCCACCCGGCCACGTCAGCGCCACCAGCTGGTCCTATAGACCGAAGAGCAGGCGATCCATCCCCCTACACAGCCGGCTCTAGTTCAGCTAACTCGGTTCCAACACCAGGTGCAAGCTCAGAAGTATGCCCACCAGGGGGCATCATAGTCCATGACTTCAGTGGACCAAGCCACCACCAACGTGATCTATCAGCCCCTGTCATCATTGGGTAGGGGAACTTCCTAGTTACAGAGCAAGGTCACTTCCAAGTGAGGCTAAAGTTGAAGCACCAATCACCCTATGAGCAGGCTTAACTAGATCCCCTGGTTACTGGGACAAGCAGTAGCCATCGCAGGATAGCCCGTGATAGTGGCATTCAGTGTGGAGGTCCTCCCCATACCACTATCATTATCCCAAGTAGAGGCCCTCCCTATCTTTCTAACACTCGACACGAAGTTCTTCCTCGTGCCTTCGATCACATGTATGGAAATTTTCCTCACATACCATGTTCTCAACACAAGGCTCTTTCTTACCCAGTCTCCCAACAACATGGAGGCTCTCCCCGTGTGCTCATCGATTCCGGCAGAGGTTCTCCCCATGCCAAAAATCACCAAAGAGGAGGCCCTCCCCACTTCATCAATGGTGAACACATAGGTCCTTCTCGTTTCTAGTATAATCAGTACGAACCCTCTTCGTACCATTGCTACTAGGGCCAGCCAACGCGAAGGTCCTCCCCATGTGTTTACCAGATCCACCATAGGCCATCCCTTCTCCATCACTATCTAACACAAAGTTCCTCCTTGTGTTCCATTCGAAAATTTTCTAGGTCCCCCTCGCACCCCATCTCATCAGAGCGGAGGTCCTCCCCATGTCTGCAATAGCCGATATAAAGACCCTCCTCATATACCATCAAGTTCGGGTGGAGGCCCTACCAACTCTATCACCAACCTACATGAAGGACCACCCCGTGTCAAAAACCTACCCTGTCCTGAAGAACCATCTTGAGGCAGGAGGGCAGGTCGCCGCCTCAAAAGGAAGAGTCCTGAGAATCATCAAACTGCAATCAAACTCATCTGCTTTTCAGATTTTGAGGCAGAGTGTGATTAAGTGATGAAACCCTTATCTCGATCTTCTATTTCAGGTTCTGGGGTAGGAAAAATACATATAAGCCTCATCCTTCTAGAAAGTGAGGTCCACCGGATCCCTGCATCCCTCCGAAGATACATATAGGGGGAGGAATATTTGGTCCCTTTCTAGGGTCTGGCTGTGAAATCCTTCTTATCATTAATGGGATCATTCTCCACCTCAACAAGTGATCATGGAGAGTTGTTCAGGGGACCAATAGAGGATGAGAAACAGTGTGACCCATCTCCAATGACTGCAGCCCCTGTGAGGGTGATCGCATTGTCAAGTGTGTCAAATTAGTTGTTTAATTTTGATTAGAATTTCTGCAGTATAGCAACAACTCTAGGTCATCTCTCGACGGAGCATTATATCATTAATTCAAAAATATGGTTCTGATTAAGAAAGTAAAAAAATGAAATGGGGTTTTATAATACTTGGGTTTTATGATTAAATATGACAATAGAAAATGAAAGCGATAAAACAAAGTATAAGTAAACAAGATTAATTAAACGTGATCAACCCGGGGTACTCTCATGATGCTCATCCTTCATCGCTTCATGAGATAGAGTTATGATATTTTAATCCCTGGTTTATAACACCTAGAACCATAATTTTACTGAGTTTATACTAGGATACCTCCTAGGGTTCAGTCGAAAACACACAATGATTCACCGGACACCGCCGATGATTGGGTGATTTGTGTTCGACTTCATAACTGAAACTCACCAAGAAACACACGAAGAACTCGATGTGTTGTACAAGTTTGTATGTTATTTAATTTTGATACCATGACATAAATGTACATGGTCTTGACAGTGCTTATGTGAGTTTAATTGACCAATATGAACCACACAAACACCGCAATTGAAAGAGGGAAAAGGAAGTGGTGAATGGTGTGTGAAACATCACATGAATGGGTACCCTCAAACATGATCATATGAGTTGAGCATGACATAACAGTACATAACTCAATAAAATAAGAATATAGGATGATGAAAAACAACATAAAAACCTGGAATTAAAAAGATCATTCAAATATTACAAACATGAAGCTTGGGATTTACATCACGTTCATCCCCGGGTGATCACAAGGGGTTTAGAAATCCATGAGAGGGGAGGAGGAAGAAGATGTTGAAGTAGAACTTCCCATATCCTCATGAACTTATATGGATGATGAGAATACACCTTTGAGACTCTAAAATGGCATCACCTTTCCTCCTGTCCGAACTCTCAAATGGGGATCCCAAGGTTCCATTTTATAGAAAAATTGGAAGGTGGTTTTAGGCACACAGATTTCTTCAATCCACTTGTACCACGCGTTTCGGCCAATAGACAACCGAATCTCCCTTTTGACAAAACTGAAAAAATTTAGCACCACTTCCTGAATATCTCCACTGAAATTTTGGCATCAATTGGAAAATTGGATCTAGAGATATGGACAAATTACAGAATGCCACTTTTGACTTCGCACAAATTCTGTGTTCTGGACAGATCATGTCGGTTGGGCCCCTTGATGGAATAATTGGGCTTGGGTTCCTTCATAAGAGTTGTATCCCATTATATTTTGTACCATAAAAAAATATGATCCCATTTGGATGCACATAATTTTCTAAACAGGAACAACAGTGGACAGATCTTCATGGATCCATGCAATTTTGGTCCATTTTTCTTCCACTTCATCATGGGCCCTCCAAATCATCTCCTCCTACATTGAAATCATAAAAACAAGTAACATTGACCATTTTAATAGTGATAAACACAAAATAATGGAATCAAACATAAAGTTCAATTTTTTATTATTTTTATAATTTTCAATACAAAACAAGTTTAGCACAGTGGTGTAAAGGTGAAAATGAAACAGTGAATCGTGGTACGATCACACCCCCACACCTAAACATTTGCACTCCTGGGAAAATACACATATAAAAAAATTATTCATGTATATATTCCCAACATCATGAAGATTTAACATTTCAGTATATTTAAATTCATTAAAGTAATGTGATCAATGCACAAACCAGACCAAGGAGTTCTTCCTAGTGAAAATGGAAAAAGATGTCTCATAAATCATATCACAATGAAATTCAAAGAGATTAATGATACCAAATTGGGAAAGGAATTAAAAATTAAACCATGCCACTAACTCTACATGTGTGTGTGTGAAAACCATTACATTCTATTATTTACACTTTTTATCCAATAAATATAGGTTATTTTAACATTATTCATCTTAATCATATTTCAAGACCCACTCACTTAATCATTCCTGGAAGTCAAACCATAAATTCCTGACCTTGATATCCCCATATGTTTCACATTTCATCACTCCCCTCATTTATTATTATTATTATTATTATTATTAGAAGTTTCATTTGGAGAAAATCTCACACTCATCTCTCAACCCTTGTTTGATCTCCTCACGACACTAATTGTAATAGTTATAACAAGATCAAAGGTTGAGGAGGAGTGGTTTTTGACCTGCCCAAGACACAACCCAAAAAAAAATTAGGGCGTGCAATAGTCGGATATCAGGTACACACACATAGGTCAATCCGGTAAAGTAATGAAACATATCGGATAAGAAACGAACGTCTTTAAATATCATTTTAAGCTGAAAAATGTTAACCTAACTTATATTTACCTTCTGGTAAGTAAGAAATATTCACACTTTGTGGTTTGGTGCAAAAATGTGTGGAAATATTAGTGACAAAGTTTTTCCAAAAACTACTCAGACAAGGGGAATCAATCATCTCAAATGTTTCACATAGATACAACCATTTATATCATTTACAGAAAACCAATTCACTAAAAATCACTCCCTGATGTTAAATTCATACAAATATTCTTTTTCGCCTTCATTATGGTATTTTTACTCCCCCCCCCCCTTATGGTCACCAAATCATGGAACTTTGAAATTTTTTATGGGAAAAATGAAAATACCATAAAGAAGGTGAAAAGGAGAAGAAAAAAGAAAGACAATGAAAATACTAATGAACCCAGGAATGTATCCACCCCAACACCTAGAATGTGTAGTGTCCTCATTGAAATAATTGAGAATGTGAGAAGGAAGGATAAAACCTGGTGTGTTTTACTGGTATGATGCATCTAGAAGGTGGATTTCATCCACCATATTCTTTGGAAAATCCTCATATAAGTGTTTAAGTCACTGCCCATTGACGGTAAGACTTCGTCCACTCTGCTCATGCAAAATTTGTATTGCATCAAAAGGGTAAACATTAGTAACAGTATAAGGACAGATCCATCGAGAACGAAGCTTACCTGGGTGGAGGTTTAGCTTGGAATTGTACATGAGGATCTTCTCAACAATATGGAACTTCCACTGATGAATTATGCTATCGTGGATATCATTTGTATTCTCTTTATAGATCCAGGAGTTCTCATATGCATCATGTCTAATTTCTTCCAACTCTTGAATCTGCAGCTTTCTATGCTCACCTGCATATGAAAAGTTAATATTACATTGTTTAACAGCCCAATATGCATGATGTTCTACCTACACCGGGAGGTGACAAGCCTTTCCAAGCACAATTCTATATGGTGACATTTTGATTGGGGTTTTAAAAGTTGTACGATATGTACAAAGTGCCATCATCCAAGCACAAAGTCCAATCTTTCCTATTAGGTTGTATCGTTTTTTCCAAGATTCGTTTAACTTCCTGATTTGAGATTTTTGCTTGTCTGTTAGTTTAGGGGTGATATGAATTGGAGACTTTATGATCAACCCCATACTTACGAAGCAAATTTTGCATGTTGCGATTGAAAAAATGTGAACCCTGGTCACTAATGATGAATCTCGGTAAACTAAACCTACTAAAAATTTGAGACCTAACAAAAATCAACAACCACACGAGAGTCATCGGTCCTGGTGGAATTTGCTTCCACCCATTTAGATACATAGTCAATATCCAATAGGATGTATAAAAATCCAAATGAATTTGGAAAAGGCCTCATTAAGTCAATTCCCCATGCATCAAAAATTTCACAGAATAACATGGGTTGTTGGGGAATTTCATTCCTCTTGGCGATATTCCCTGTGAATTGAAAACGACTACATGACTTGAAAAATATATGGGCATCCCTATACTATGAC
The DNA here is from genome assembly GCA_963277665.1 of Viscum album. Taxonomy (NCBI): domain Eukaryota; kingdom Viridiplantae; phylum Streptophyta; class Magnoliopsida; order Santalales; family Viscaceae; genus Viscum; species Viscum album. Next base: position 509,048,220 of record OY728136.1, on the reverse strand, counting down.
AACCGACTCCTGGTGACAGCACAGACACCCCCCCTTAACATGACTGTCGGGTCCTAGTCTACCAGGTACCACCAGTTGCCTTGCAGACACGTGTGGCCCACCCCAGGGTCCACCCACATGCCTGAAAGGGTCATCTAACTAATGATTGTTCCCACATGGGAACACATGTCTTTTCCAGTGTGATTTTTCCTCACTCACACACACCCTAAGAAACTTCCCAGAAGGTCACTCATCATGATCACTACTCTAGGCTAAGCATGCTTAACTCTGGAGTTCTAATCAGGAAGGCTCCCAAAAAGGAAGGTGCACCTTATTGACATGAGTCATATCATTTAGCCATTTAACGCTTTATCATTCAGGGGTGTTACAATCACACCCCCTTTAGAGCACAACGCCCTTGTTGTGGGCCCTAAATCTCAACCCAGGCAGTGCACCGCACTTAAGGCTGGGTTTCTCATCTGATACCAAATGTGACAACCAGGTCCCGGTGACAGCACATACACCCAATCTTAACATGACCTTCGGGTCCTGGCCTACCAAGTACCACCAGTTGCCTCACAGACATGTGGGGCCCACCCCAGGGTCCACCCAAATGCCTGAAAGGGTCATCTAACTAAAAATATGAGACCTCACAAAATCAACAACCACACGAGAGTCATCAGTCCTGGTGGCCTTTGCTTCCACCCATTTAGATACATAGTCAATAGCCAATAGGATGTATAAAAAGCCAAATGAATTTGGAAAAGGCCTCATGAAGTCAATGCCCCATGCATCAAAAATTTCACAGAATAACATGGGTTGTTGGGGAATTTCATTCCTCTTGGCGATATTCCCTATGAATTGACAATGACTACATGACTTGAAAAATCTATGGGCATCCCTATACTGTGACAATTGGGTCCCGATGATAGCACATATACCCCGCCTTAACATGACCGTCAGGCCCTGGCCTACCAGGTACCACCAGTTGCCTCGCAGACATGTGGGGCCCACCCCAAGGTCCACCCACATTCCTGAAAAGGTCATCTAACTAATGATTGTTCCCACAGGCTAACACATGTCTTTTCTAGTGTTCTTTGTCCCAGAAGGTCACCCATCTTGATCACTACTCCAGGCCAATCACGCTTAACTCTGGAGTTCTAATCAGGCATGCTCCCGAAAAGGAAGGTGCACCTTATTGACATGAGTCATATCATTTAGCCATTTAACGCTTTATCATCCGGGGGTGTTAAAATCACCCCCCCCCCTTTAGAGCACAACGCCCTTGTTGTGGGCCCTAAATCTCAACCCAGGCAGTGCACCGCACTTAAGGCTGGGTTCCTCCTCTGATACCAAATGTGACAACCGGGTCCCGGTGACAACACAGACACCCCGCCTTAACATGATCATCGGGTCCTGGCCTACCAAGTACCACCAGTTGCCTCGCAGACATGTGGGGCCCACCCCAGGGTCCACCCACATGCCTAAAAGGGTCTAACTAATGATTGTTCCCATAGGCCAACACATGTCTTTTCCAGTGTGCTTTGTCCCAGAAGGTCACCCATCTTGATCACTACTCCAGGCCAAGCACGCTTAACTCTGGAGTTCTAATCAGGCATGCTCTTGAAAAGGAAGGTGCACCTTATTGACATGAGTCGTATCATTTATCCATTTAATGCTTTATCATCCTGGGGTGTTACAATCACCCCCCCCCCCCCTTTAGAGCACAACGCCCTCATTGTGGGCCCTAAATCTCAACCCAGGCAGTGCACCACACTTAAGGCTGGGTTCCTCCTCTGATACCAAATGTGACAACCGGGTCCCGGTGACAGCACAGACACCCCGCCTTAACATGATCGTCGGGTCCTGGCCTACCTAGTACCACCAGTTGCCTCGCAGACACGTGGGGCCCACCCCAGGGTCCGCCCACATGCCCGAAAGGGTCATCTAACTAATGATTGTTCCCACATGCCAACACATTTCCTTTCCAGTGTGCTTTGTCCTTACTCACACACACCCTGAGAAACTTCCCAGAAGGTCACTCATCCTGATCACTACTCCAGGTCAAGCACGCTTAACTGTGGAGTTCTAATCAGGCAGACTCCCAAAAAGGAAGGTGCACCTTATTGACATGAGTCATATCATTTAGCCATTTAACCCTTTATCATTCAGGGGTGTTACATATACAATGTTGGCCAATAAATTCTTGATTCAAGGACCTTTCGATCTGTACGTTGAGAGCCAAAGTGGACCCCACAGGCCAAAGTGTGGAAGAAGGTCAAAACAGAGGTGAACTCATGGTCAGGGACACACCGATGAACTACTTGGTCACCAAAAATTCTCCACAAATATGGGTCATCCCAAATGTACCACCGAGAATCATGATTAAATCTATGGGATTGTCAAGTGCTGAAATCAGTGGGGACCCTAGACGTTGCTATAAAATTCACAATGTTCGCATACCAGGGGGTAAGGTCCACAACATCACAAAGGTTCTCATGATGGAAGAATTCTCCAATGGGGAGGGGTGATTCAACATGATGGTCCAATGGTGGAGAAATCTTACTAATGTGGTCAGCTACCACATTTTTCACTCCTCTCTTATATCTAATCTCAAGTTTAAACTCTTGGAGGAGGAGCATCCACTGTATGAGATGAGGTTTAGCTTCAGGTTTCTTTAAGAGAAATCTAAGGGCAACATGGTCAGAAAACACAATCACTTTTGACCCAAGAAGATATGAACGAAATTTTTCCAAGGAAAACACAATAGAAAGGAGTTCTTTTTCAGTGGTTCTGTAGTTTACCTGGGCAGGGTCAAGGGTACGTGAGGCATACGCAATGACATGAGGAGCCTTCTCAACCCTTTGTGATAAAATTGCCCCAACTGAAAAGTTAGAGGCATCACACATAAGTACGAAGGAGAGATCCCACCTTGGTGGTTGGATGATGTGAGGTGATGTGAGACTCCTTTTTTAGTGAATTGAATGTATCCTCACAATTTTTATCAAACAAAAAATCAGAATCTTTTTGTAATAACTGAGACAATGGAATTGCTATCTTACTAAAGTCTTTAATGAATCGGTAGTAAAAACCAGCATGAACCAAGAAAGATCGCACCTCACGAACACAATTTGGATATGAAAGGGATGAAATTAATTCAATTTTAGATTTATAAACTTGAATTACCTTATTTGAAATGACATTCCCAAGAACTATCCCCCACTCAACCATGAAATGACATTTCTCATAATTTAAAACAAGATCTTTTTCAATGTAGCGGGAGAGGACAGAACCTAGGTGTTCCAAACAATCATCAAAAGAAGAACCATATACTATGAAATCATCCATAAATACTTCCATACAACTCTCAAGGTACTCAGAAAAAATACTCAACATACATTGCTGAAAAGTATCAAGATAATTACATAGACTGAATGGAATCCTTCTATATGAAAATGTGTCGAGTGGACAGGTAAATTCGGTCTTTTCTTGATCCTAGGGGGCTATATGGATTTGAAAATAACCTGAATATCCATCAAGTAAACAATAATGGGACTAACCAGCCAATTGTTCTAACATTTGGTCAATTAAAGGTAAAGGAAAGTGGTCCTTCCGCATGGCTTGATTCAGTCGATGGTAGTCAATACAGACTCGCCAACTGTTTTGGCCACGTGTTGGAACCAATTCATTCCTTTCATTTGACACAACTATTTTCCCTATTTTTTAGGCACAATTTGCACTAGTCTAACCCATTTACTATTAGATATAGGATAAATGATCCCCGCAACAAGTAATTTACTGACTTCCCATTTTACCACTTCAAGGAGAGTGGGATTCAACCGGCGTTGAGATTGTCTTATGGGCTTATCCTCATCATCCAAAAGTATATGGTGCATACAAATAGATGGGATAATCCCAAAAATATCAGTAAATGTCCATCCTATTTCCTTTTTACACTCTCTCAAAAGGTTGATCATTTTTTATTCCTGTTATGGAGAGAGTTTATTGGCAATAATGACGGTCAATTGGTTAATAACCTCAAGATATGCATATTTTAAATTAGAAGGAAGTTGTTTAAGTTCCAATACCAGTGGTTTCTGGATTGAGGGAGGGGATTTAGGGGGGGTGAGGTCCATTAAACTATTTATCTACTCATGTTTATTATCTAAAGATAGAGAATCTATTGAAATTATATTTACAGAATCATCGACAGTCATGGGTACCTCATAATGAACACCCTCATAAATTAAAGCACAAAATTTACACATTTCAGAACCCACACAACACTAAAAACATGAATCAAAACTCAAATAATCCAAGGGTGAAGAAAAGGAAAATGAATTAGAGTTTGGGTTGAGGATAGAATTGTGTGTGTGTGCATCGTTTGAGAGCACTTCCATTGAATAGATAGGAAGAGTGAAGTGCTCTTCAACAGGGTGTTTCATAGCCTCAAGGATGTTAAAACTGACCTTTTCTCCTCTGAACTCCATTGACAACATACCATTGTGAACGTTGATGATTGTATTTGTTGTTTTGAGGAATGACCTCCAAAGTATGAGAGGAGCATGTCTTTGGGTTTGGGTATCTTCCATCTCAAGAATGTAGAAATCAGCGGGGAAGATGAGATTCTTCACTCGTACAAGGACATTCTCAATCACTCCTATTGGATGTGTTGTAATCCGGTTGGAAAGTTGCATGAAAATTCCTGTTGGTTGAAGCTCTCCAACCTACAGAGAAGTATACACAGAGTGAGACATTACATTAATGGAAGCACCTAAATCTATCATAGCATCCGAAAAGAAAGTCTCCCCTATGGTACATGGTATTGTGAATGTTCATGGATCCTTGCATTTGGTTGGAATTTCTGGTTGAATCAAGGCCGAGACATTCCTTCCCATGTTGAATCTCTCATTCCCCTTCATCCTTCATATATGGGTACAAAGTTCTTTAATAAATTTTTCATAACGGGGAATTTGCTTGACTGCATCCAACAATGGAATATTAACTTGAACTTTTTTAAATGTATCCATTATTTCATTTCCAATCTCATTATCAAAGTTTTTCTTAGATTTAGAGAGTCTTTGAGGGAAACGAAGAGGAATGGATTGTTTATGGGAATCCTTAATGATAATTTTATTTCCATTTTTATTTTTATTTTTCTTCATTGGAATATTTTATGGGTGGAGAAAGAGTGTTTTCAAGAGGGGGACATACCTATTGCGTAGAATTAGTAGAAGGAGAAACTTCTTTACCACTATGAAGTGTAATTTCACATACATTACCTTTTTTCCTTCAGATTGGAAATGGGTTGGGATGATAGTTGTCTAGAACCTTTCATTTTAAGCTCACCGATGGTGTTCTCCAATTTTCCCACTTGAGTTCATAGGTCTTGAATTACTGATTGTGTGGTCTGTTAGAACTGGAGGTTCTGGGTTTCCATTTTCTTCACCATATCCTCGAGGCTTGGTTCGGATTTGGGAGGAGGAGGATGATTGTTTTGAGAAGTTTAAGGATAAGAAGACTGCATACCTTCGCCTTGTTGATACCAATTCTACTTGGGGTAGCTAGAGTTTCCTCCTTGTCGGTACTGGGGTTGTGCTTGCCACCCGATATTTGGATTTGGCCTGAATTGTTCTTTCTTGAAGGGAGGTGCTTATTGGAATGGACGCCCTGGGAACATGGCTGCACAAGACTCAGGTGAATCTTGAAGTTATGGGAACTGGTCAAAAAAATGAGTGTTATCAGAACAAATACCACAATATAATGGAATAGAAGTAGAGTGCAATTTACCTTGTGCTTGAGCTAATTAACTTAGAAGGTTATGCATCTCATCAAGTTTAGTATCTATCTTTTGTTCTAGGGATGAATGACTTACCTCGTGAACTCCTCGGGTTGGTGCAAGTGCTCATGTACTAAGTTGTTGTGCATTTTGAGCCATGTTGGCTATTAAGTCACGAGTAGAAGAAGTAGTTTTATCAACCAGGGCACCACCAGCTGCAACATCTATCATTCCACGATCCATGGGGACAAGTCCCTCATAGAAGTATTGAATTAGAAATTGTTCACTAATTTGGTGGTGGGGGAAACTTGAGCAAAGTATTTTGAATCTCTCCCAATATTCATGAAGGGTCTCACCTTGTGATTGCCTAATGCAAAAAATTTCTTTCATAATAGATGCAGTTCGGGAGGCAGGGAAGAACTTCTCTATAAAGAGTCTCTATACCCCAATTGTGGTAGGCAAATAGTATACTCAATCTTTGGCTATGCCATCAATGGAGAAAGGGAAGTCCCTAAACTTAATTAGGTCCTCAGAGACATTTTGGGGTTTCATGGTGGAGCACACTATGTGAAAATATTTGAGATGTTTGTGAGGGTCCTCACTAGGAAGACCATGGAATTTGGGAGTTAGGTGGATGAGGCCTGATCTCAGCTCAAAGTTGGATGCTTCCTCGGGATATTGGATGTACGCAGGTTGGTACTTCACATCCGGGGTGGTCTGTTATTTTAAGGTTCTATTATTTGAAGCCATGTTTTATTGGATTTGATTGGTTTATGAACACTTGAGGTTCCAAAAGTGGTTCCTTAGTGTTACTTGATTGACCTTCTTTAGATTCCTTGATTTGTGTGTGAAGTGTCTTTTCAATTTCCGGGTCAAATTCAAGCAGTTTTTCTTTTTCTGATCGGGTCATGAAAATAAGTTGTGAAGTTTTTTTTATTGAATATGGATAAAATAATTTAATAAGGGTGAAAAGAGAATATAATGTTATAATATAGAATTATAGAGAGGGAGATGGAGAATAATAATAGAGAGAGAGAGAGGAAGAACACACAAAAACAACAAAAAATAAAGACAAAAAATCAAAACAAAAACAATCAAATGGGGGTGGGGTATTTAAAGGTGTACTAATTAAGAAGTAAAATAAATAAATAAAAGAAAATAAATGAAAACAAATGATCTTGGATCCCCAGAAATGGCGCCAAAAATTGATCGCGTTGTCGAGCGCGTCAAAATAGTTATTTATTTTTTACTAGAATTTCTGCAGTATAGCAGCAACACTAGGTCATCTCTCGACGGAGCCTTATATCATTAATTCTAAAATGTGGTTCTGATTAAGAAAGTAAAAAAAAGGATATGGGGTTTTATAATACTTGGGTTTGATGATTAAATATGACAATAGAAAATGAAAGCTATAAAACAAATTATAAGTAAACAAGATTAATTAAACATGATCAACCTAGGGTACTCTCATGATGATCATCATTCATCGATTCATGAGATAGAGTTATGATCTTTTAATAACTGGTTTGTAACACCTAGAACCATAATTTTATTGATTTTATACTAGTATACCTCCTAATGTTCAGTCAAAAACACACAATGATTCACCGGACACTGCTGATGATTGGGTGATTTGTGTTCGACTTCATGACTGAAACTCATCAAGCAACACACAAAGAACTCGATGTGTTTTTCAGGTTTGTATTTTATTTCATTGTGATACCATGACATAAATGTAAATGTCCTTGACAGTTCTTATGTGATTTCAATTGACCAATATGAACCACACAAACACCGCAATTGAAAGGGGAAAAGGAAGTGGTGAACGGTGTGTGAAACATCACATGAATGGGTACCCCAAACATTATCATATGATTTGAGCATGACATAATAGTACATAACTCAATAAAATAAGAATATAGGATGATAAAAAACAACATAAAAACCTGGAATTAAAAAGATAATTCAAATATTACAAACATGAAGCTTGAGATTTACATCACGTTCCTCCCCAGGTGATCACAAGGGGTTTAGAAATCCATGGGAGGGGAGGAAGAAGAAGATGTTGAAGTAGCACTTCCCATAGCTTTTAGAACTTATAGGGATGATGATAAGACACCTTTGAGACTCAAAAATGGAAGAACATTTCCTCCTGGAAGAACTCCCAAATGAGGAGCCCAATGTGCCATTTTACAGGAAAATTAGAAGGTTCTTTTAGGCACAAAGATTTCTTCAATACATTTGTACCATTCGTTTCAGCCAATAGACAACTAAATCTCCCTTTTGACAAAACTGGAAAGTTGTAGCCCCACTTTCTGAATATCTCCATCAAAAGTTTGGAATCAATTGGACAAGTGGATCCAGAGATATGGACAGATTACATAACACCACTTTTGACTTCGCACAAATTAGGTGTTCTGGACAGATCAGGTCAGTTGGGCCCCTTGATGGAAGAATTGGGCTTGGGTTCCTTCATAAGAGTTTTATACCATTATATTTTGTACCAAAAAACAAAATATGAGCCCATTTGGATGCACATAATTTTCTAAACAGGCACAATAGTGGACAGTTCTTCATGGATCCATGCAATTTTGGCCCATTTTTCTTCCACTTCATCATGTTCCCTCCAAATCGTCTGCTCCTACATTGAAATAATAAAAACAAGTAACATTTACCATTTTAATAGTGATAAAAACAAAATAATGGAATCAAACATGAAGTTCAATTTGTTATTATTTTTATAATTTTCAATACAAAACAAGTTTAGCACAGTGGTGTAAGGGTGAAAATGAAACAGTGAATCATGGTACGATCGCGGGAAGTAGTGGTCGTTAGTCCATCTTACAGGGATGTGATGGAGCAATCAGTGTATTCTTCAGAAGATAGCCCAAAATGTGGCGGCTTTTCAGCACACGCATCGTACTCTCCACTGGCCAGTCTACCATCTCATCGGTCTTCTTTAGTGATGTTACTAGTTCCCCAAATGCCCCCAATCGATGAATGGGGTAACCAAGGGACAAATCCTGATTCTGAGCTGAGAAGTTTGTAGAACCTGCTCTCCATGGATCATCTCCCTGAGATGTTCTAGCCCGTTGCAATAGCAGGTTTCAGCATTTCAGAATCTCTCACCTAGGAGGAGGTTGTGTGCTTCCACCAAACTCTATGGGATACACACTTCCATCTCCATCTTCGATGGGTAGCTTACCCCAAGAGCCATAAACTCTTCAACGAAATCGGCCAGCAATGTTGCATGGTCGACTTGGCTGTGCTCCCCTTGGCTTAGCAACTTGATTTTCCCGGTCATCATCAAACCCTCCAGCAATGATGTGTCTTGAGATTTATAGTGCTCTGTAGAATTATTAAGGAGGCTCCCCCCCCCACATTCAAATTTTCGGTTGGGGGAAGTATGTTGCCCTTCATTTGAGTCCTATCCGGATCCAGCCCGACTTTCCAGGTGATATTGAGAATGTGCCTCTAGGTACATTCACAGTTAACATGGACGACCTATAAAAGGAAGAAAACAAGCTAGGACTCATTGAAGAGAACCTAACCCCTGGGGTGCTGCTGCACTTGTTTGATCCTTTGGATAGGGTTACTCACTAGTAGATAAATTTATTGGGGCTTCCTGCACCTTCTGAGTCATTATCCTTCATTCGGGACCCCAATAAGGGTAAAGATCATGTTGGGACCATCAAATACTCTGACCCGTCTGGCTTAGTGAAAAATATGGAATATGACCCTGAAAAGGTTGTATTGCATCGACAGCTCGTAGAACATAAAAATATGGTCGATGACCTTCTTGCTAAATGTGCTACGGAACGATGACCAGATTACAGTAACCCTCGATCAGGGTAGCAGGGGTCGGTACAGCGTCCCCTGGCGAGTTGCCTCCTAGAGACCTTGACCACCCTACTCATATAGAAAGTATAGAGGCCGGAGTTTATGGAAATCTGGCACAATATGCATCACTAAATCCACCCGAGTTGCGTGATAACCCTCCTTAGGACCCATCTCAGGTTACCCCAGTCACTCCACAGGTCCTTCCCCTGACAGTCCTGCGAGTCATCCCACCAGCCACTCCATGAGCCGCTAGGCCTACTTACCATATTGAATAACCTACCAATGCACTGGTGGTCAGAGATCCTCATCAATATAGGAATCCCCGCCAAGATGATCTGATGGCAGCACTTATTGCTCACCTTAAGGCCCTAGAAACTCAATAGTTGGCAATCCCTCATGATGGTAAGACATATCCGGCATGGGTGGATGATATGCCAGCACCCCTGGGTTTCAGGAATCCCACTTTATCCCCCTTTAATGGGATGGACGATCCGTTGCAACATCTAGTCCACTTTATTTCAAGGTGTGGGCCCATGTTGGGAACTCCAGTGCAATAGAAGGCCGCCAAGCTCCAGTGTTTCATACAGACACTGTAAGGGCCCGTATTTTCTTGGTATATCCACTTACCTATTGGTTCAATAGCTGTTTGGGAGGACCTTCATTGGCATTTTCTCTACCAATTCAATTCCACCACCTAGAAGACAAGCATTTCTGACATCTTCAAGTGCAAGCAGAGACCTGACGAGCATGTCGAAGACTTTGTTTCCAGGTGGAAGGGCCTCACATATTCCCTTGATATTCCACTAACCTAGGAGAAGATGTTGATGATGTGTGTGGGGAATGTGAAGAACAAACTGGTCCCTTCTCTCACCACTCATAACTACCCATGGGTTTTTTGGATTTCTCTGATAAAGCTCAGTGTCTAGAGGAAGCCTTACAGCAAGCCAATCAGACATGTCCATTGCCTCCTGCTCTTCCCATAAGAAGAGCCTCCAAGGTCGAGACCACTGCGGTAGAAAAAATAGAGGCCCCCGAGCAGCTGTAATTGTTACCGGCAGAGCCACCTCCATAGCTTCGCTAAGGTACACCACCTTAGGTGCAGCCTCAGGCTCAACAACACCTGCCTCAGAATTGGCAGGCACCCCCACATAACGTGCCACTGCCACCTAGGCGAGAAAATCAGGTCCCTCCTCGTCAGGCTCCTCCAGTGCCTCATTAGGGCCAGGCTCCCAAATCCCCTTCCCAGATAGAAGGAACCGAACCTACTCATTTAATAAGGATCAACTTCCCAGTTACTTCGGAATTGACTTGGATCCGGGAATCTTGTGGTTGCCGGAATGCAAGAGGCCCGAAGAGGCGAAACTCATTAATTTCCCCAATTACTGCCCCTATCACAGGATCCTTGGGAACACCCTCAAATAGTGATATGTGTTTAAAGACTACCTACAAAACTATGTCGATAACAATATATTTAGGTTGGTTCTATCCCTGACATAGGTATAAATTGTATTCATAAATCCTGACAGCGACAACAAAGGTGAATGAAAGCAGGTTTCTAACCGCGGGTCTCAAAAATACGATGATAAGATGGCTCGCAAGGTATTTACATGTGCCCATGGTATTATCCATGCATGTTTTAATTGACCTGATCCTTCAGAAGTTTCTGTATTACCTATATCCACTCCTTCTGCATCAACATCTCAGCCTTCCTCTTCCTAGAAGGGAAAGCATCAACGACACAAGGGAAAGAAAATTCCCCCAATGATGTCATTGTTATCCCATACTCTCAGTAATTTCCTGCCCCTGAGGATGGATATTTCCCCTAGAATCCTTCCAATGATGGAGGATTCTTCAAATGGAGATCAAGGGTACACGTCAGTCAATACCGTCGAGCTGTTAAACCCTTACATGGTTCTTAATGATGAAGATCACCAAGCGGACCCTCCCAACGCCAGCATCGATAGATCTATGGGTATGTGAATCGCCAAAATTCATTGGTCGGTTCTCCCAGCCAAGTTGTGCATGCCACCGAGACCAGATAGCAGGCCCAATGAAGAGCTCAGTACGTGCAGCCTTCTCATCTCGTTTCATCATATCCCCTTCCACCGCTGTTTGTGTTACTTGATCAGGCAGATCCACAACATCCATGCTATGTTCAATCATGTTCTATCATGGATATACCTCAATCATTTGTCCCTCAACTGGTAGTCACTCTACGCGATTTGAATAGTGAGAAATGGGACATTCCTAGTACCATCCAAAAATCCGTTGGTTCAACCTGTAACGCCTGCCATGCCTTCGGTCACATAGCGACCTCTTTTTAGCATAAGTGTACGCCTGGCATAGAAGTATGATATCCTCAAGAATATTTCCCGCATTCATGTGAATATCTCTATCCTCGAATCCCTCCTCATATTAGAAAATATGTGTAAATCCCTTTTATATGATTTAAGAATCCCCCTCTAGTTTGAGATAGAGGTAGCCACTGCAGAAGCCTTCCATGATGAGATAGTCGAGCATGTAGAATGTCAGGACATCATCTCTTTCTCTGGATAAGATGAAGGTTCTCCTATATAGGGGAACATCTTCCCACTGTACTTCACTGGCCATTTCAACAGCATGGAGGTCCTCCATTTTCTTGTTGACACGGGCTCTGGGATCAACCTTATCCCGACCTAGACACTCCGAAATATGGGACTATTTGAAGCAGATTTGAGTCCCTCTAACCTGAAAATTCAAGGTTATGATAGGATGGAGTATAAACCGGTTGGAAAATTTTTCATAAAGACCCAGTTTGGTGGCCTAGTTTCCAGCACCGAGTTGATGTTTGTCTCACAAGACATTGCTTACAACGCGTTGATGGGTAGGCCACATCTCCACCTACATGCGGCAGTCCCTTCCTCATATCACCAATTCCTTAAGTACTCCCTTAATGGTTGAGTAGGAGTAATCCAAGGTGATGCACCTCCCTTTTCCTCCTATGAATCCCGCTACTTGGATGCCGACTATTACAAGAGAAAGGAAAAGAAGATTCATGCTAATGAGGTTGATCATGCTATGACTGTGACTGATCCATGGACAGACCTGCATGATGCCTATGTTTTCTCAATTCATAGATTGGAGGCCACAACCCCAGATTTGGAAAAATGTTTTGTTGTATCTAGAACGAGGGGGAAGAGCTTTCCCAAGTATAAGGAATTCCATGAGATCACCTCTTATTCCTACACAAATCAGGCTTGGGTGATCCCAGATCCCCCTACTCCTATAAGGTATCGAGATGTCCACCCCATGACAATAGCAATACATCATACTTTCTTGTTTCACTGGGTTGTGATAAACCAACTCAAGATGATGTATCACTATTTCTTTGATATCATCAAATGTGTCCCCTTGGGTCTAAGGCTATATGGGATTGGTTCGACGGCTTTCGTCACCATGGTTTCAGTAATGCAGGAGTCCCCCGATGAGGTGTCAACCGCCACTCAGGCTGGCACTAGTGTCCCGTCAGGATCTAACGACTTGAAGGAGTTGCCTCCTTCCAATGATATTATAACTGTGGATGATGAAGATGATTTATAAGACTCCCCTACTACATTAAAATATGGAATCTCCACTATGGTCAATGAATTGGTACAGGTGAACCTCGGTACCGAGACGAATCTGAAACCAACACTGATCAGTGCCTCTATGCCTCCAGAAGAGAAATAGTGATACATGGATTTCCTGAAGTAGCATCGTGATGTATTCACCTAGAGTTATAATGAGATTCCAGGGCTAGATCTTCATGTTTTTTTCCCCCATCCCGGTCTTCTAGAAAATCATCGTGGGTTCAAATAGCCTCTCAGAAAGATGTACCCTTCTCACGGTTCCATGGTTGAGGCTGAGGTTGATAAGATAATTGAAGCCAACTTTATCAAGTAATTCTAGTACCCCCAATAGTTAGCTAACATTGTGCATGTCAGGAAGAAGAACAGACATATCAGAGTCTGCATCGACTTATGGGATCTCAACCATCATTGTCTAAAGGATGATTTTCCCCTTCTTGTGATAGAACTGTTGATCGACGCCACTACTGGGTTTCATGATCTCTCCTTCATGGATGGGTATTCTTGATATAATAAAATCTAAATAGCCTCCAAGGATAAAGACTCTACTGCCTTCAAGGCACCACAAGGCACTTTCTCTTACCAGGTAATGCCTTTCGGCCTAAAGAATATAGGTACCACCTACTAACGTGTCATGCACTGCATATTCAAGTTGATCCTTAGGACATTGGTGGAATGCTATGTGGATGACCTGGTAGTTAAATCCCACCAGTGTCAAGATCATCTCATAGATATTGAGAAAGTTTTTAGATTCCTCTGTTCCTGCCATCTAAAGATAAACCCTTGGAAGTGTGCCTTTGGGGTAACCTCTGAAAAGTTTCTCAGCTTCGTTGTCAGATAAAGAGGCATTGAAATCGATCTGTAAAAGATCAAGGTCATCAGTGAAATGTCTCCCTGAGTAACATTCAGGAGATCTGAGGCTTTCAAGTCCATTTATCCTATATACGCTAATTCATCGCAAATCTGGCTGGAAAGTGTAGGCACTTTTCCCAAACCATGAAGAAAGGTGCTGATTATTAGTGAGATGAGGAGTTTCAGACCACTTTTTAGGAAATCAAGTAGTACCTGATACAACCTCTGGTTCTAACGCCGTCCATTTTTGGACATATGCTGGTTCTCTTTGTGACCGCTCTAGAATGATCCCTTGGTTCCCTTCTCTCCCATAATAACAATGAGGGAACATATAATATTTTATACTATCTCAGTTGCATGCTCCTCGATAAAGAGACCAAATATTTCTCTATCGACAGGAGCTGCCTTGAACTGGTATTCACAGTGCAGAAATTGCAACATTACTTGCAGCACCATGAGATACAGCTAGTTTCCTGAGTGGATCTGCTGAAGTACATTCTGAACTTCCCCATGTTGACAGGCCATCTAGATCGGTGTGCAGTGATCCTTCAATAGTTCTACATCAAGTTCTTCCCCCAAAAGGCTATAAATGGACATGCATTGGAAAATTTTCTTTCCACCCATCCATCCCCTGGAGAACAGTCTCTGGATATAGATTTTCCAGATGAGGCAATCCTCTCAGGGGATCAAGCCATTCCATGTTGGAAAACGCACTTTGATGGTGCTTCCCAAAGCCCTACCAGTAGAAGACTCAATGATACCGGGCTCAACAGAGTAGGTCTGGGTATCGTCTTTATCATGCCTGCTCAAGCTGTCCCACCCTACTCATTCCTGTTGTCAGAAGGTTGTACCAACAATGAGGCAGAGTACCAGACTCTTATCACTAGTCTCGAGCTGGCTCTCGAGATTGACGTTCCCCACCTGCATGTGAAAGGGAACTCCGAACTGGTCATCAAGAAGATCAATGGTGACTACGTTGTCAGTAATTCGGAGCTTGTACCTCTGTTAGAGCATACTCTCTAGATGATGGCCCAGTTCCCTTCTTGGTCATAAGTTACTCATGTACCTCAATCATAGAATGGTTGAGCTGATGCCTTGGCTAGCCTTGCCGCATATCTTGTAAAGATTGACTAGGATGATTTGATTATCCATGTATCGCATCAAAGATTCATCACTCTCATCACTCCCATCACTCTGAACAATGATGACATCCCACAGGTAAGCCACCTTACCACCGGTGCCTCCACGTTGGGACCTCCATTCCCCCTGTTGTGGTGTTGGAAGGTACCCCTAACTGGATAACTCCCTTTATCGAGTATCTTCGGCATGGTAATCTCCTGACAGATTGAGCTGAACATGATCAAGTTCATCGATGCACAGTGTATTTTGCCCTCTAGAGTGGTCCCAGTCTTGATAAGGTACTCTACAGATGTGGGATTGATGAGATTCTCCTCTATTACATTCAAGGAAGTTATATTTCTCAGTTCATGAGGGAAGTTCATGTCGGTTCCCATGGGTCTCATCAAATAGGGAGGAAACTCTCTCATCAGATCCAAAGATTGGGGTATTTTTAACCCACCATGATCTGTGACTGTATTGAGTTTTCCAAGAGGTTACATTCATGCCATATCCATGCTAATTTTATGCATTGGTCTCCATAGACTCTCCATACTACCAAGTATTCATGTCTCTTTTCGGTCTAGGGACTCGATGTCGTAGGACCATATCCACTGGCCATAGCTTGTCAGTACAGGTTCATCCTAGCTACTACGGATTTATTTTACAAGTGGGAAGAGGAAATTCTATTCAAGGAAGTCAAGGCACGTTCTATCGTTGGGTCCGTGAGCTCCAATATCATCTACTGATTCGGAGTCCCTTACGCCATCCTCACTGATAATGGAACCAACTTCTGAGTAGTTGAACTGAAGAAATTGTACTCCAAGTACAACATCAATTCTAATCATAACTCTCGCTATCATGTGAAAGTAAATGGGCTGATCGAATGGTTCAACAAAACCCTCTTTAACATCTTGTAGAAGATGGTTGGTCAGAACAAGAAGAGTTTTCCATACAAACTCCCCAATGATCTCTAGGCTTACCGGACGACGACTCGTAATTCCACTTAGGTGACTCCATATTCTCTGGTGTATGGAACAAAGGTATTCCTACCCATTGAAATTTAGTTACCCTCATTACGCACAGCCATCTACGATTAGCAGGCACTAGAAAAAGTAGCCTAAATCCATTTGGTTGAACTGGAAGTGCTTAACAAGAATAGGCTTTGTGTCTTGCACAATCTAAAGAGCCATTAGAACAAGATATATATGGATTTTAATAAGAAATCCTGCCTCTTCTATTTCTTACAAGGTGACATGGTGTTGGCCTTGAGAATGTTAATGATACCTAGTAGGAAGCCACCAAGGATGGAGCCCAAAATGGGAGAGACCTTATATCATTCAGAAGGTTTACCCAAATGGTTCATACTCTCTGGTCACTATGGATGGTGAGCATATTACTCCTCCCACCAATTCCAAATTACCCAATCAGTACTTTTCATGAGGGAACCTTTTGTCCCGCATGACGTTAAACTGTATTACTATCCTGGAGGATGTTAAACTGCACATCCTCGTCCTGCAAGACGTTAAACTGTAAACGGTCCGATCTCTATGACCTTAAACTAAGATCTTTCTTTGTTCTTACCACATGAAGTTAAATTGCACGGCATTTATATAAATACATGTGGCTTGATTACCATCCTTATGGGATATATAGGAATGCCCAGATCTTTCATCTGTAGCCCAACCTCAGGTCCCTCGACCTTACTGGCCCCTTGGACCAAGTTCTCACTTAGGATTGTGTGGTGTGGTATGGGTTCTATGTCCTCATTCATGTAGGGATATTTTTTTGTCATGTCACACACATCCCTTTGAGACACTCCTCCTATCTCTGTTCTTACCACATGATGTTAAACTGCATGGAATTTTCTAGAACTACATATGGCTTGATTCCCATCCTCATGGGATACGTAGGAATGATTAGACATTTTGTCTTCAGTTCTATCCCAACAAATATCTTCTCCCCCTGTGGGTTTAGTTCTAGTAAAGGGTTACATATGGTGTGATGTGGACTTATTTATGTTCCCATTCATGTCGGGTTTACAATGGTCACACCATGTGCCCCTCCTTCCAAAATGTCCTTCATCTCCATCTCTATACTTACTACATTATATTAAATGGCACGAAATTTTCAAGAACTATGTATGGCTTGATTCACATTCACATGAGATACGTAGGAATGTCTGAACATTTCATCTTAGGGTCCAACCTTGTTTTTTTAAAAACCTTCTTTTCCTTCTATCCCTATGGCCTAGGTTCTCCCAGTGGTATGTGGTGTGATATGTGGACTTATGTCTTCATTCATGTCGGGTTTGCAATAACCACGTCGCACACCTATCTCTTAGGATCTCTCAATCCCCCTTTTTCCTCCACTCATCTCCTCAAGTCATCTTCTCTCAATTGGTCCCATAGACCCTTTTTGGGCGATTCACCAACGTGCTCAGATGCATTGTGGTTTAGGACCCAGAGTGTTGGATTCTTAATAAACATAATTTTATCAGTTTCCACGCTTCACGTCCCCCATTATTTTGGTTTCCATCATCTTCAACATCCTAAAGGACCCCCAGACGATACGGATGCTCAGCCTTATGACTCGCCTACTTATCTGGACCAACATCTCAGAGGACTTTGAATGAAGTTATGTGACAGGTTCCATGTTTCGAATATAGTCAACAGTCAACCCTCATTTTTTGTTCCCATTTTAGGTTACACTTTGTGGATGCTGTGTTTCGAACATGGTCAGCAGTTATCCTCCATCGTGGTTCCACCCCCATTGAACCCTAAATATTGGTCTTGTTATTCACATACCTTTCCATTCCATCATGTTCAAGTGGAATTTCGTCACCCTTGGTGCTATCCCTATGTGCACATTTATGCGTTAAGAGGATGAATCAATGTCGTGGTGTCATCCTTGACTTCACATCGTTTCCTCTGTTTCTGTATTCCATGTGTTGCGAAGATCTTCTCTGCCCTTGTTTCCCACATTGAGCGTAGCTCACATGGGCTTAGGGACTTTGTCCAGGTTTACACCCGCTTATAGGAATCTCACTTCTTTAGGTCTGATCTCTATGACCTTAAACTAAGACCCCCCTCATACTTACCGCATGGCGTTAAACTGCATGAATTTCGAGAACTATGTATGGATTGATTCCTATCCTTATGAGATACGTAGGAATTCCCAGACATTTCATATTCAGGTCCATCCCCATGTCCTTTGATATTTTCTGGCCCCTTGGCCTGAGGTCCCCTCCCCCTGGGATTGTGTGTGGTGTGGCATGGATTGATGTCCTCATTCACATCAGGTATACTTTATCACGCCATGTACATTTCCTTTAGAACCTAATTATTATGTATGCATCCAATCCATTTGATGTTAAACTATGTTTTCTGGTCCCACGTGACTTTAAACAGTTGCTCCTTTTCCGCACGGCATTAAAACGCATGGGTTGGTTCTATCATACGACCTTAAACTGTGACACTATCATCCTGGTTTCACAAAGAAAAATGGCACCACATTGTGTTTTCCTCGCTTGAGGAGACATCATGTTTGGTATCAGCCATCCACCATTCCATTTTTCAAGGCCTAAATATGGCTTGATTCCTGCGGTGACACCCAAATTCTCAGTTCTGGATTTTTTTCTTCCAAAAAAACACACCCACACTAAAGAACAAACAAGATCCATCAAATGCCTCTTCTTTTAGTGCATGGGACAGACCTTCATGACAGTATTTCCCCTGCCATTGGTACCCTACCATGTCGTCTTCAAGAACTATGTGTGTATTGATTCCCACCCTCATGGGATACGTAGGAACACTTGGACATTTCGTCTTCGGGTCTAGCCCCAGGTACCTCAAATCCAACCTTCTTTCTAACCCCCTTGGCCCGAACTCTGTCGGAAGCATGTGGTGTGGTGAGGACCTATTGGGTCCTCATTCACGTCATGTTTATAATAGCCATGCCATATACTTCCCTTAAGGGATCTTCCTTCCATTATCCTTACGTTCCTATCGCACGACGATAAACTACATGACATTTTCAATAACTATGTATGGCTTGATTCCCATCCTCATGGGATACGTAGGAACACCTGAACATTTCATCCTCATGTCTATCCCTAGGTTTATCAACCCATTTTTTCCCTTCTTGTCTGGAATTATAGACCTATATTATGCCTCACCAACATTC
The DNA here is from genome assembly GCA_963277665.1 of Viscum album. Lineage (NCBI taxonomy): Eukaryota > Viridiplantae > Streptophyta > Magnoliopsida > Santalales > Viscaceae > Viscum > Viscum album. The sequence goes on along the minus strand of OY728136.1, from coordinate 509,028,864 downwards.
TCAAATGAATTGTGGTTTAGAATTTATAGTGTTGGATTCCGCGTGGGCATGCTTTCATTTGTTTCCATGCTTCACATCTCCCTTTATTTGGGTTTCCATCATCTTTAACATCTGAAAGGTCCCCCAGAAGGTATGTATGATCATCCTTATGGATCACCTACTACTCTGGGCCAATGTCTCGGAAGATTTTGAATGACGTTATGTGATAGGTTCCATATTTCAAATATGATCAGTGGTCAATCCTCGTTTTTTGTTCCTATTTCAAGTCACACAATATGGATTCTATGTTTCAAAAATGGTCAACAGTTATCCTCCATCATTACGCCACCCCTATTAATCCTTAAATATTGGTCACATGATTCACATCCCTTTCCACTCCATCATGTTAATGTGTAATTTTGACACCCTTGGTGTTATCCCTCCATGCGCCTATGCATGTTAAAGAGGGTGAATCAACATTAAGAGGGTCATCTTTGACTCCACACTACCTCCTCCATCTACGTATTCCATGTGTTGCAAAGATATTCTCCGACCTTGTTTCCCACATTGAGCATAGCTCACATGGGATTAGGGATATGGGTAAGGTTTGTGCATACATGGAAGAACCCCACTTCTTTTGGTTCAAACTCTATAACCTTAAACTAGGATCTTCGTTCCCTTATTCTAGGCATCATGACTTTAAACTGTGTGCAATCTTATGAAAATTTGTGGTGTGGTGCAGACTAATTTTTCCTCATTCACATCAGGTTGCTTTATGGCACCACGTCACATATTTCCTCTTCGGGAATATTCCCATTTTTTGTACAAGCTCTATGACCATAAACTAAGTTCTATTACGTCTTTATCGTATGATGTTAAACTACGTCTGCCCAGCCAGACTGTGTAATAATAAATTACCTAGCCATTTTATGTCTTCACTCAAGAAGAAATTTCCCCTTTTGGTATTGGTTGTCTGTCGTACCACCTCTAAGAACTATGTGTGGCTTGATTCTCATCCTTATGGGATATGTAGTGATGCCCAGACATTTTTCCACAGGCCCAGCCCCAGGTTCTCCATATTGAGGAGAACCATTTCATGTCTAGTTCTTTTCCCTTAATTATGGTCCAAACTTTGTGACTCTAAACTAAGAGTCCCCAGTCTATATAACATGTCTTTAAACTATTGGGCAGGGTCTAGGCGGTACGACCTTAAACTGTGTGCAACATCCTAATTATACAATGTTAAACTATTTCATGCATCATCCTCGCCATATGATGATAAACTACATTCTTATCATCCCCATTTACATGACATAAAACTATAGACCATTTTAGGTCCTTGCCAGCAAGGTCCCTCTAGAAAATAGGCTTGATCGATTTAAACCGATACACTCACCCAATGTACTTTCATCACGGTAGCATAATTTTAAGAGTGTTGAACTCTATTCAGACATCCCATCATTCCATCACCATGCTTTGAGTGCCCTCAATTTCAGATCCTCATTCCCTTTCATGTCTGAAAGAACCCCCTAGTGGTTAGGAAACCAGAACTTAGGGACCGCCTACCATCTTGGGCCAATGTTCCGGAGGACATCGGATGACACTTCAAGTTTGGCCCCATGTTTTCGAATGTGGTCTGCGGCTGGCCCTCATTTGTCTGTTCCCATTTCAGGATAACGCTATACAGATTCTTTGTTTTGAATCTGGTCAATAGCTATCCTCTGTCATCATGCCCACTTCACTGTGTTCCGAATTTTGGGTATCATAATTCACATTCTTCATTCCCCTTTGTTTGGATTTATTCCCAAACCCCTGTCATCGTCCCCCCATCGTGCACTAGAGTATGTGGGAAATAGCATTTTGGCTATTCTGAGGACCCTATTCTCCATTCAAGACCCCTATCTTGTTTAAAAAAAACTCTCGGTGGTCATCCAAACCCTAAGTTTTCAAAAGTTTATCCAGTTCTCTCATACATAAAGTGAATAATTATATAGTCTTCTCTTGTTTCTCATGTCGGGTATGACCCAAGTGATCTTAGAGATTGATTGCTAATTACTTCATAGTTACAGTTAGAATGTACTAAAATAAGCAAGCAATTAAATAATAAGTCCATACACACAATTCGTAATAGGAAATAAAAAGGAGAGATATGTTTATGAGTTCATCCAAAACACAGCCTTTATTGATCAGCTCCTTTAATGGATTTCTCCAGTGCTTCCACCTTCTGGATCGTAGCCTCCAAGGTTGTTTCTCGCTCATTGAGGTCCCTCTCTTCATTAGTAGTTATAGAGTGGAACTCATTATCTTTGGTTTTCATTCGCACCTGCTCAGCTTGGAGCTCAATCATTTGATGTATTTCTTGCACTACATTATCCCAGGCATCCACCAGTTGGGCCTTCAACTATTCAATGATCTTAGAATGACTCACGATAAATGTAGATCTTTCATTTTCTTACTCTTCAAGTCATTGGACTTCTTTCTCAGCTTTAAGTAACTTTTGTGTATTATTTGATTCCTTTCGATATTGGGAAATATTGAAGCACTGGCTACTATCTCGTATCTTCTCAGCCATATAATCATGGATTATTATATGAAGACTTTGATCATCCACCCCTCCATCATAGAGAAAGCATAGCCATGTGTGAAGTGATGCCATTAGGCTTATCCATTCTGCATGTGGTTCACTAAGTAAGTGTTTGATGCACTTCCACACCTTGTGTCGCTTCATATGACTCTCCTCAGCCGCGTTGGGTCAGATTCGTCCATCTCCTTAGGATCTGCAGGCCTGTACTTAGGAAAAATAGTCAGGAGTTCAGTGGTAGGGTCCTCTTATGGCACTCTTTTCTCTTCAATGACCTCACCCATGCTAGCCTGGAGCTCAACCCTAGCAGTAATAGTACCCATGATTGCATCTTGTTTCTCATCGGGTGCTAGGATGGGACCATCTTGAATAGATGGCTCTGCGAGAGCTGATGTAATCACTAGTAGAGCTCCCATAGATGTTCCAGACTCAGTAGTTTTCTGAGTCTCTAGCCTTCCAATCACTGTATTGAGAAGCAATATGTTGGTCAGATGAGTCCTCTAATAAAATATGTGAGCCTAAAAAGAAAGAAACTTACAATATCCAAGAGCATTGGTGTCCAATGCCTGAGTTACAGTAGGATCTTCCACCACAAGAGATCCCTCAGTGCTTGATTATTCAATAATTTGCACTGACTCCTTCTAGATGACCATAATAGCTTAAGACTCTGAGGTTTCCATTTTAGTCCTTCCTTCTGGTTCATCACCTCCCACTTCAATCGTGGCTAGTCCTTCGACTTCTTTAACCATGGTAGGTTCCCTGCCCTACTCGATCCCAAATGCAGACTCAAGAGGATGTTCTTTCACATCCATGGGTACATATTTGTCCCCTGCAGGGAAGTATTCCTGGCTATCACCATCGATGTGTTCCTAAACATGGCAGAGATTGGTCAGTGGATTCAAATTATGAAAAGAGAAAGTCCATTAGAGATAAGAGTTAAGACTCACCTCGAGTTGTTCGGCCAGTTCCGTGTCAGAGCCTGCGATCTCACCACTCTCACGTGGGATTCCCTGGCAGATGACTATTTCCTGAGGTCTCCCACCTCTAGGACCTTAACCCCCAACCTCCTCTTCTCTCTCATTTTATTCTCTCTATTCTATCTCTTCCTCTTCTTCCTCCTCCTCTTCCTCCCATTTTTCTTCTTCTTCCTCATCATTTTCATCCTCAGAAGTTAGATTTTCTGGATCATTCTCCTGTCCAAGAATCACTTTCACTAGGAAATTTGGTTCTTCATACCACCCTCGTTGGCATGCGTACAGATCCATGGCTATCATGTACGCATGTAGGCGATGAAATTTTACCCTCTCCTCCATCTGAATGTTCCCTATGTGTGGTAAGTCAAGCCCAGTGCACACCAGTCCCCGCCATAGATCTTTGGTGGACATGGATTATCGTAGTGTCCTCCAGGCAGACCATAGAGATGGAAATATGGCATCGGCGTTCATCTTTAGAAGATGCCTTAGTTGCTACCTAAGGAGTTCATTGACTGGGCCATGAGGCCACCCATGAGACTACCCCTCTTCAGAAAGAGAAGGCGCATTCTCGCCATGCGACACTCCTTCCAACAAAGTTCCAACCTCTGACATTCCAACTGTCTGGATTATTCCTTGTATCACCTCCCTAGTTGTACCCTACCTACTTCCTTGCTGTCCCAACCCCACTTTGGCCGTCTTGATTTTCCAAATGAATTTTTGCAGAATCGCCTCTAGGTATGTTGCTATCCAATGGGTCACATACTCCATTGATAGGCCAGCATTGACATCAGTAGGGGGAAGGGTGGTGACTTCCCCAGAACCTACAGTCGTGAACATGATCCACTGTTGGAAAATAATGAAAGTATGTCGCTCTTCCCGAACCTCTATATATAATTTATTTGGAATATGTTGTATGCACTTGAATTTCCTGGCAAACCTCATCGACACATACGGTTCACAGAAGATTTTTCCATCAATCTAGGATACCAACACACTACTCCTGATGCTTTTCAATTACTCCCTCTGCTCCAATGGGCCTCACCCATCATCTACCATCTGGACAGTTGGGGTCTGAAACAGATGAAAGTTGAAGTTTGTATGGTTGTTGGTCTTGAGTTTGATGCCTTCCTCTTTAAGCGTCAACGGGTGGATTCCAGTAATATTCAGTAAGGATGGCCGCAGAACGTCACCTGGAGTGAGAATGATGTTTGGGGATTCATACCCACTGCAATGAGTTGCAACCCAGTCATGAAGAATACAGAACGGTCCGCATATCCTCCTAGGCATGATTCCTCTAGAAATGCATCCCAGAATGTTGTACAACCTAGCCAATATGGGCACCCCCAGATTCACCTTGTTCTTGGCTGCCATGATTTTAGCCATCACTAGAATTCCTGGATAAACCCACATCCTCATATCCCTCACTGGCAGCAACCATCCGCTCAGAAATGCAGTAAAGAACCCATCATATTGTACATTTGGGTCATGGATTTAATTTAGACTGAAGCCCCATGATCGGTACTCGCCTGCTTCCAAGACCATCCGGTATGATCCCACCTTCCCCCTCTGTGATGTTTTCGGGCACTGCTTCCCTCATCCTGGCATTTTCACCACCTTGTCCTGCATCAAAAATAGACTGATCCATCCCAAATAGGATATATTCTTTAGGATGTGCTTGATTTGAAGTTTCTCCTTAGCCAGCTCCAACAGATGCCATGTTAGAATAGGGTTGCGTGTCCTATCCCCCCAAACGTTCTCTATTGGAAGGAACTCATCGTATTGGTACCCTTCCAGAGGAATTCCCCCAATGCAATGAACGTCCCACAGACTGATGCCTACCTCCCCGTGGTGGATGTGGAAGGTATTCGTGTCGGGAGACCGCTGAGTAAACAACTCCGATACCATGTCTTGCTGATGGTAGAAGTGAAATTGCGATGTCCACGTAGCTTCAAAAATCCCGATAGACCACAGCTCTGCCCCAAAATCCTTACATGTTCAGCATACCCAGTACGCCCATTCCCATTCACTCATGAAATTTTTCCCAGACCTAGAGTCCCATTCTTTCCATCCTTTTGTCTAAATAGTAATTCTGCTTCTGAATGTGTTTACATAGTGAGTTGGAGATTCCTCAAGAGCTGGATCACTCCCTACAACAGTCCTAGTCTTCGGATTCAAGACGTAAATGACCATGTTATTTGTTTCCCTAGTAGGGTGATGGTTGCTCAAAATGTTGAACTTTGGAAGGATATCCTCACATGTTATCCATGACCGTAGTGTATCGGTCTCAAATCCTGGCATCAACACCTCTTCCAAAATATTGAAGTTCCATATCAGTATACTATCACTCAGAACATAATTTTTTTGAGCTTGCTTCAGCATACCAAAAATCATATGATTACCATAAACGACTCTTCTCACATGAATAATCTGAGGGTTTATGATCATCTGATCCCTTCTTACAGCAGTGGTAGCTTCAATCTCAGCATCAATTGGTTGATCAGTCATTTATGTCAGGCCCTAAATTCACAAAGGGGATTGTGTGGAAGAATGGGTTTTCAGCGTGGAAGATAGCCTGTTACATGCAAGATAAGCCTAGGTTGTATAAAAATACCACTAAGCCGGGTGCGGGTAATAATGGATAGTCGTGTGAAAGAGTCCACAGGTGTGCGGAAAAATCAGAAAAATGTGAGGTATTTCATGAATAAATGAATATCTTTCACATATGATAGAAAAAAACTTAGGTCCCCCTTCAGCTTTGATTTTAAGGGGGGAATTTTTTGATGCTGAATTTTAGGTAAGGCCATGAAGTAACATTGTTAAGAAAACCCAAGGCATAATTTGAATCAGCGGACAATCCCGAGAAACCCAAGGGAGGTGTGCACAAGATTTAAGGACTGCGCGCAAGATTGATAATTGTGCGCAAGATCTTGAACACCCAATACGACGTTAAATGGAATATTCCGCATCAACTTTCCGAAAACCAGCCAAGTTAGTGGCGCGAAGTAAAATTTCTCAGCACATAATATTGGAACTTTTCATGCAAGATCTTGTGTGCCCAATGCGACGTCAAAATGCCCCTTGTGTGTACCTCTGCTTGCACACTACTGCCCAAGTTTCCGGCTATAAATAGAAATGTACCCCTGCACATCAGAGGATGGTTATAGAAGACAAAAAAATGCTCTGTTGTGCAAAATATATCCCTCTCACGACCGCATGAAAGACATGGCCTCAAGGTATTGGATCTTGCGCGATAGGTCTCCCATGGGTCCAGCTTTGGTCGGGCCCACTAGGTCTTGATCTTTACCCACTTCCTTTTACTCCAAGTAATTTTCACGTAAAAGATTCATTTTGGGTGTAAGTGTTCCCTTATGTCATTCCAATCTTGCGAGCAGGATCTCTCCTTGTGCACAACCACTCATTTTGCGCGCAACCGCCCAATATTGTGTGCAGCCCCTCATCTTGTGTGCCCCCTTTCAATCTTGTGTGTGCCCATCCTTGTGATCTCCATGTATCATACTTAACCTAAGGCACCATGTTTGATCCCCTCTAACACGCAACACCCTTATCTTGTGCATACTTCTCTCATACATCCCTCCATGTTTGTACAAAGTGATTTCAAGGTCCCTTGGATGGTGCTTCATGTTGCATCACTTAGCCTCATGCTTCTTCACATAGGAATGCTAATAGCTATTTCTTTTTCACATAGCCATGCTAACATGATCCCTTCAATGGATCACTCCACAACCCCATCTCCATATAGCATTGTTGGTGCATTCCCTTCACCAAAGGTTGAAGTGTGCCGGTTATGTAAGTCCTAGGGGTGAGGAGTGGATCCTCATTGTTTGAGTTGTAGGACATTAAACTACCAATCACCCGCATCCTCAACACAAGACATTAAACTTTGATGGATGCATGTGTGGTAGGTCTAAGAGGATCAAAGAGGGGATGGGCACAGCTTCCCTCCTACTCTCTCTTTCCCTCGGATCTTTGTCTCCATGCGCGCCTTGGGCAGTCTCCACATAAGCCTTGGTACCCCTTGATGGGATGATTCGTGTACAATGACTATATAATCATCGTACTCCTGGACACCCTCCTTTCTATTTGGGCCTCCCTCCCAGATTAAGTCCTAATATCCATCTCCCTAGGCTACTAACCATGTGTAAGCCCCACTACATTCCTCGTCAATGCACCTTTGTGTCATGATCGTTAGGTATGTTGTTTCCTCTTTTTTCTTACACCGAGCATGACTCACATGAGATTAGAGTAAACAGTGACCATGACATTCTCTATGGTCTTCCTTTAGTTTGTAATCCCCATGCCCCTTTATACCGAACTATGTGGACTTTGATCCTTTTCCCTTTCCAACCAATGTGCGTAGGAAGCCTCCCTGAGGTTCAAGCCCACCACCCATTGGTCCTAACCACTTCATGTCGATTTACCCTCATCCCGCATGATGATAAACTATATGCTTTATAACTACGTGGGTTTTGATCCTTGTCTCCTGGGACAGGGTATGTAGGAAGTCTCCCTGAGGTTCAACCCCAAACACTAGTAAAAGTTTTTGTCCCCTTTGTTGGGATCCACACCCTTGGTCTACCCTTTAGTGGTGTCAGACCAGTTCTCAGGAAACTAACCATGCATAAGCCCCACCCTTAATCCATAATCCTCCAACCAAGAGTATCCCTCTTGTGATGGGATTCTAACCACACGTAAGCCCCGACATGTCGTCAGGTCGTTGTCCTTTGTGTACACCCCAACCCCATCCCTCACAACTGAACTATGTAGACTTTGATTCCCTACCATAGGTATATATAGGAAGCATCCTTGAAGTTCAAGCCCATATATCATGTCTCATCCTGGTATCTCCCTCGAGCCTTTGTGTTTTGGGAAGATCATTCCCCAACCCAAAGGTTCTACTCCCTCCAGGTCCCATCCATGTGTCCATTCTCATGATCTGCCTCATTGGGTGACTCATCACCCCACCGAACTATATGGACTTTGATTCCCACCCACTGGGATACATAGGAAGTATTCTTGAGGTTCAATCCCAACACCACTATCATCTTCACAATGGTTCATGTCGGTTCCATCCCATTCATCTCATTCACATCATCAAATCATTCATTATTCATCTTGATTCCACCCGGGCCGCCACATCCCAGTGAGATCATATCATCCACTTCCTCACTGCTCTTAGTAGTACCCGAGACACTAACCACACATAAGCCCCATCATGTCTTCAGGTTTTCATCAATTGTATACACCCCGATCCTATGATTCACCCTCTCAAACTATGTGGGTTTTGATCCCTGTCTTGTATATAGGGTACGTAGGAGGCCTCCACAAGGTTCAATCCCATCTAAAGGTAAACCTTGGTGTCCCCTTTATCGGGACCCAGTCATCCTCAGATTCGTCCTCATTGGAAGTTTTGATCCACCCATCTAGTAATCCTCCCATGTGCTCCCACCTAGGGATGTACCCATATGATCCACTCTCATCAGTGTTCTGATCAGTATGATCTGTCTCCGCTAGATGTTAAACTTGAGAAATACCCCATGTTAAACATAGGAAGATGAGGAAAACCTCAGGGAAATGCCTATATCATATAATTATCCTCACTTGACATGGGATGCCTCAGGCTTCCAAGCTCTCAAGAATCCCTATCACAAGGGGAAGAAAATCTTGGTGTACCAGTGTTCCGGTGCCCAGAAACGCCAGTGATGCTCAACGTGACTACTCCCTTGACTGAAGGTTGCTGACCTAACTTGACCCCATGGAATATCCTGATAGAAGAAATGTAATTAACCGACATCCACGAAGAGGCGACACCAAGAAGAGTTTCATGAACAACATATTAATCTTTAAGGAAGACCCGGACTAGGCGACGAATTCTGAGGAGGAATCCACAGAAGAAGAGACCAACATCCCATCATCTCATTTCAATCAAGGAGCAAACGTCCGTGAATAAGCGACAGATGCCACCCACCTTTGGAAAGAGGGAATGTGGGGTAACAACCAGCACGTCGCAACACGACAAAGAGCGCCCTGGTGAAAGCATTGGAAACACATGGCCATCTATCTTTTTCCCAAAACAAGAAAATGAAATTCACCCAGTGCCCATTCCTAGATTCTGTGAATGGCACCCATGGAGTTTGTCAACACTTGGTCCATCCTGAGGATCTCACCCAAATCCATCAGGAGTGTACATCCCATCATCAAGCTCCACACATACCATTTCCATGTGCATAAACTCCATGATGTCCCTTATCCAACCAAACACCTTCAAGTCTCTTGGCATAAATCCAAAGCTTCTAAACATACCTAGGATGGTATTAAGATATTGTACAGGATCGTCACTAGCTGAGGTACACTATGAAGTTGTCTAAGAACACCACCACAAACTTATCCATTGCTGATGTCGAACTATGGGACATGATGACCTATCAAGAATATTAGGCTCCCTTACCAAACGCATCTCATAAACACTTAACCACCACTTCTTAGGTGTGATTTCCAACAAAGTCTCACCACTACTCCATGAACAAATCACAAGGTAGTCATGAACCAACGTTTAAAGTTTCACTACTTCCACCACACCGCTCTAATTCTTCTGATGTGTCCCTAACAGCTAACAGCTGAAGCACAACGGTCTACCACACCAATAAAACCAACGGTCTCTTACAAATAAACCTTTATCTATGTGTATCCCATCACCCTCTTACTTACCTAACCATGTATCTTGGTTAGTTAGCCTTATCAGCCCTGAGGCGGCCTATGCATCTCACCCAACAATCAAACCATTCATACAAACAAGTTCAGCCACGTGACCACCCTCACATTGGGTGTCACCATCAAGTGAAATCATATAACCACACTTCATCCACCCTTGTCTCTTCACTCGAAAACTACTTCAGGTCCTCCGTTAATATTCATCCAAACAGGTGAGTCGGGTATCCATACGATACAACCCTCCAAAACAAACCTTACATCCTATCACAAACTCTAGGGTTCCCTTATGAAATAACCATGCACAATTACACAATTTACTAAAACATAGTGGTACTTAGTATGCATTGAGACCAACTCTAAAGCATCTCTCATGCTTCATATTCCAAGGTACTTACACCGCTGGGCTAACCTCCCATGAGGTCACCCTTGATTTTCCAAAACTATCATCATGTAACCACAACTCGAGTAGCACCACCAACCATCAACCTTCCCACTTAGCTCTCTAGGCCAAACCCGCACCATACAATAGTCTGAGTTCCACTATCAAAGTCTAAAACATCTACATGTGCAACACACACCAAAAGCATTATGAACCCTATCCAACCTCTCTCATAGGTCACCTTGAAGGTTTAATGATACCAGCACCCTAGACTAGAGTCACAACCAGGAAAAGTCATTGGCCCTCTCTCCAAACCATACATATCATGACACAAACAAAGCAATGATCGTGCATGGAACTCTCACCCCAGTTCTGATGCACACTATGCCTAGCGCACTAAACAATAATTTACTCTAGGTTTTGTACCAAAGGTGTACACATTCATCGACACTACGATCAAAACACCATCTCTAGAATTCAAAATGAAACTCACAATGTATCTACTCACAAGGTCACTAAGACTCAGGCACCATCCATAGGGTCCAGCATGCACTCCGTACAGTCAAGAACCATGAGAGTTTCCACACTCGCATTATCGAACAATGACTCGCAACCCAATGGCCACAAAACTACCAAGGGTTCCCTAAACACACCACCTAGGCCATATCATAACTGGAAAGGCCTCACAATCCAAATCCAAAGTCTCATGCTAGGGAACTCTCACTGCCCCAACCCACACATACAAGGGTCAAACTGACAACACAAAGGATACCCACCTTTGAACTCAATTATTCTCATTTTAATCTTATCATTCACCCAACGCTTCGAAGAATGACTGACAGGATTTAATCACCAATGGAAAATATCTCACGCTATCAAGTTTAAACAAACCATTCTTCATACCCTATCCCAATAGTCATCATCACACTTAGAACACTACCCTCTACCATACCTACTGTGGGTCATGGTCAACATGGGGTAACCAATTTAATTAATCACAAGTATTTCGTCAACACCTCTTCAAACCAATTCTTCTTTACAACATGATCCTTTAATCTTAGGCACATTTCACATTTCACAACTTGTTACAATCATTTTAACTCATTTACACCTTTTATTAGGAAAAATTTATTAACAATTTTACCGTCATTATGCAATATTTTTCTTTTAGACACTGAATCAAACCTTTATAATTTATCACAACCCAAAATGTTAACCCAGTCATAACATTTCTTTATACACAATATTCCTTAACTATTCATTTGCATTCTTTTCATTCACCCACTTAAATTTCCATTATTAGGCATCATTTTCTTTAGATTTATCAAGGAGGTATAATGAATTCTACCCTCTATGCCCTGAACACCTATCCCGTGTGTGTGCCTATAATGATGCATGCCACCTATATCCTTAGGTACCTAAAATGATGCATGAATACACAACCTCATGTTATTCCAAAAATGAGAAAAATATCATAAATCAGTCAAATCACACAACATGTTCATCACCAAATAGTGAAATATAATTCAACTGTAACAACACACATCAATAACAACAATTCCCATCCAGGGTGACTTGGGTTTTCCTTCATACATGGGTTAGCTACTCCTAAGAACAAGCTCATTACCAAGGCCGGACACGTCCTAATCTCCTGTATATCATCCCCAAATAGTAATAAAGAGAAAAGAACTCCTCTAATACCACTTGGTAACATCCCAAACCCAGAATCCACTAAACCGATGCCCCGAGCCGAGTCTTCACATGATCTCAAGAACGCATCCCCGTACATCAGAGGTTTTTGAATAGAGAGGAGGGTCTAATGAGTCATGTGGGAAGACTATATCCTTTTTACCATAGTAATACACAAAACAACACAATATAATTAGCAGAATAATATGAAAAATTGATAAACATACAAGTCAAACAAATCCCAACTGGGTACAAGACATAATTCAACATTAACAGTGTCATGACATACTAGCAGTGCCAAGTGAACAATACTCAAAATAACTTCCAAATCCCCAAATGGGTCCCGACTCTAAGTCTGGAACCTTCTCTATGTATATTCTGATCCTAATTCAACATCCTAGGGTAGGGACTTTTTCCTTGTCCTAACCTACAACCAAGAAATTTTCTCGGGTACCCAACAACGGTCCAAGCAGGGTGTGAGTACAAAACTCAATAGGCCACCACCAATAGTGTCTACAAAATGTCCAGTCTAATAGATAGTGCATACAAGTACAAAATAAATGGAAAGTAAACAAGGGATAGTTCGGGTGTCATTGGTTAACAAGGTTCATTTAATTCATGATTAACATTTATCCCAATTCCATTTCTTTACCATTTTTACTATATAATCCATTTTAACACATCTTCTTTGGGTTAGGCATATACATCATCTCTACATGGTTATAAGGAAATCATTCATTATGAATAGGTGAAATAAGTCAAGTCCATATCTAACTAGGGCTACACATATCACATCAACACATTATCCTCACCTCGAGGCCTCAATCCGGGTATAATGCAACCATTAGAGGAATAGAGCCTTCATCCCCTTCCCTAACCCATGCATTTACGGGGTGGAGTTTAGAGCCCTACTATAACTCAACCTGTGGGTGTAGAACCTCATTTTAATACCTCACTCTACCAAGCCATGTGCACATGCTTATTTATCCAGTCACCGCAACCATACCATAACACATCCAAGCATAACAATGCCATTGGAGATCACAATATATAACAAACAACATGGAAATCAATACTATGCCATAACCCATTAATATATTTACCGATTACAATTCATATCCATTTAGCCAAATTATCATTCTTGTGACTTAACCCTTTAAGTGTATTCAACAACCCCTATGCCTTAGCCAATATTCATTAATGACCATATAATAACCCATTTAGCCCATTTATTATTCCACAAGAATTTACTCACTTATGCATTTCAAGTACATTTCTCATATGTCATAACACAACCACTTATTACGATGTACCATAATTATCATCTATTAAACCATTCAACATATTCATATATTCCCTTATTATATCCAATTAATATACTCCCCATTTCCCATTCCATTATCCAATTATAAGTCTGCCATTTAAGATGCACTAATCTTCTTGGGAATTTCTAACCAAATTTCGTTAAACAATTGACATAATCCCATTTGCCCCAATTTGCCCATTTTCATGTTATGAAAAACAATTCCTTATTCCCTTAACACCCAAGTAAAAGCTATCATCATTCCATTTAAAACTTAATCAACTATTAAAACATGTTATTCATGGATTCCACATTATTATCTAGCAACCCTTCACTTAACCCTACCCCTTTCTAGGTCTGGAAATGTCGGCGCACCCCATGGGTGGCCCCAAAATGGTCAAGTCATCCTCTACGCATTCCATGGGGATTGTGAGGGTTTCAATTGGTCACTTAGACACTCTTTTTTATCAAACACTCCAATGGAACCAAGGATACAATTAGGGAAAAATAATAACACAATCTTTCATGCACAAATCTAAAATAAAACTATGGGATAATACTTATTGACCACTTACCTCGAATCTGATGATGAGAGCACTCTTAATCATGGCCTTGGATCTAGATTCAAACACCCCTTGAATACCCAACCTAGGTTTCACCAGAAAATAAGGGTTTTAGTTCTTCATAAGGATATGGAAGAAATTACAAATCCTAATATGTAAAAGAGAAGTAAGAGGAGTGTTAGACTTACCCAGGTCTTCGATCTGCAACCAGCGGTGCTCCAAACTGCTAAGAATCAAAGGAGAATCACCCTTGGGAAGATTGGTTCGTCCAAGCTCGTCACTAGGGTTGCAGGGGGTGTAATGAAGACGAATTCCAAGTTGGGGTTTAAAATCCTAAGATTGCATTTTTGTAATTTTCTCAATAATAATGGGTTGCACGGTTTACCCGCATGGTTTTCCAAACCGTGCACAAACTTTGTGTGAGTCACTATCTGAAAAACACCCCTTCACATGGTTTCCTTGGGATTCCAGACAGTTTTCTTAACTATGCATCAATTGTGCGTAAGTCTCTTCCCATGGTTGCACGGTTACCTGGGATTCCGGCACGGTTTTCACTAACCGTGCGCAAACCGTGCAACATGCCCAGGAACTCCCTTTTCTTCCTCTTTTGTGTCCCAAACCCCCGGAACACCCCCAAGCCTTCACATAAACATGGGGAAACACTTATCTAGCCAAAAATAATAGGCCAAACAAAAACTTAAACAAAAACATACCTTAAGAAAATCTGATATCTTACAATATGCATGTATGGATGGATGGATTCATGCATGGATGGAATCATGTGTACATGCATGCACACGTGCATGCACATTCACGCATCTGTGCCCGTGCATGTGTGAATTCATGCATGTGTGAGTGTGTGTGTGCGTTCGTGTATGCATGCATGCATTCATGTGTGTCAGTGTGTGTGTGTGTGTACGTGCACTTTTGATATTACATTACCTAATGTTGTGTGACACTTAGTTAGTGAGACTTGGTGAGGTTGGGATGTAGTTCACTTGATTTGGGTAATGAGTTGATTTCCTATGTTTATTCACTGGGGTTTAACACCCTTCATTCACATTTGCACAAGATGTTTTAAGGATGATCCTGCTCAGTATACTTATACGCTTACCCCTATATATATATATATATATACTTTTTTTAGGTTTGTTGGAGATGGTTAGTGATTGAGCTAGGCATTACTAGCTCATAGTGGTTGTTAAAGAGTTCTTGTTCATGTTTGTTGCCTAAGAATTATTATTGGTATTTAATTTTTTTTCTGTGCTACATAACATTTCATGTATTGAGATTGGTTCTTTATTTATTCTATGGATTTGATTGATGTATGTTTATCATCTCTTGGGATATATTGAGGGTAATACCCCTAATTTATGCATTTTCATACCTTAAGTGCATGTATCCAAATCATTCCCTATTGGAGGAGGGGTACGGGGGTTACTTATCTCTTCACTGTAGGTCCAGAAGGGGTACCAGTGGGGGTCATGATAGAAACTCTTTTCAGTGATAGGAAATAATTTTATTCAAGATGATAGATATATTCCTGTTTAAATTATCATTTAAATCCTTCTTTAATCCTCTGTCAATATCTCTATTTAAATCTTCATGAGATTAGGATTTTCATAATGTAATATTTTAATTATCGTAGCTTCTTTTCCTACACAAAATCTATTGCCTTAATTTCATTCCATGTTTGTGAGCATGAATAGATTTGTGACATAAAAAACTCCTTTGCAATGTGGGTAGATCACAAACTCTAGACCCTTCCTCATTTGGTCCTCCAATATCATTTACAATCACAACTCATTTATTATGATGTTTATTTCCATGAATATCATCACATAACATCATCTGATTTAATTTCCTTCAGAATACTCAATTCTTTAAGTCCTTGATATTTTGGGTAGTAACTGATTTTCTCATAAGACTTAGTGAGTGTTATGAAGTCCCTATGAGTTCCTTATGACTTTTCCATTTTCTTCAGAAAATAACTAATTTTCTTGAGAAATTTAAGTCTTATAGAGTACCTATGAAAGTCTTGTGATTTTTATATGACTTTTTCAACCAGTAATGATATTTTGTATGACTTATGCCTTTGTAAATTTCTAGAAAACTGAAATTCCATATGAGTTGGTAAGTCTCATGGGCTCTCTGTAATTTTTATACCTTTTACAATTTCTAGAAAACTAAAAAAATTTATGTGATTTGTCATTGTATTATGATCATCTCATAAACTTTTATGAAAAGACATAAATTCTTATAAAATCCTCATCCATTTTCTATTACCATCCTTAAACTTGAAGTCTTATGAAATCTCTAAAAGACTTACTAAGTCCCACCAAAGTATTACAAAATATATGAATTATTATCAAATAATAGGAACTTAGAAATTCTTTTTTCCTTAATCCACAAAATTATTACAAGATCTCAAAGTCTAATGAAATACATGAACACAAAATTTCTATACATATTCATATCGGTTCATAATAATTTTGATTTGACTCGAGGCTTTCTCAAACACTTCAAACCAACTCAAAACATCATCCAAATGATCTCCTTCACATGATATAATAGTTTATATACTTGGTTCTCAATGTATGGTTCCTCTTCAATTCAGAAATCTTTTATTCCTTTATAATAGTTCTTTATTTTTAACACCCTAATATTTTTGTGAAATATTTCTATTTAAATAATTTGATTTCTTCGATAGCTTTCACTGCACACAACATCAAGTTTAAAAAAACCCTGTAGAATTATTAAAATATTATGGATGGATAGTAATAACTAAATTATTAAAAATATATTTTCTATAAATTTATAAAATAAATTCATGATTAGAATTAAAAAACCCCAAAAAATATTTTAAAATAAAAGTGACGTTTTCAGAAGAAAAAATGTTTTATCCATACAATGAATTTTATATTAATATATTTAATTAATCCCTATTAGTGAATGGTTTTAATGGAGTTTATATATTATTTAATTGATAAAAAATTTCATACATATAACAAATATTTTTCTAAGCATAGGATAATAATAAATCCAGTTTTATACTTAAAAATGTATTTTTCTTAAAAAGCAGTTTTTGTCACATTTTGCGCACTTAATTTAAAATTAATTTATTCCATTTATAGGTATTTAATTAGATAAAATTAATTGCATATTTAGAATCATGAGATTCAAATTTTATAATTAGGATCCTTTTATTTTTTTTCAATATGAATTGGAACTGTGGTAAAATTTATCATATCGGTAAAGGGTAAGACGAGTAAGATTGGATTAAAAATAAGCGATAAGACCATGATTTTTCACCTTAATTTTTATTGGATTAATTTAATTTGACCCTTGACACCTGATATTCTAAATTTACTTATTTAATGGACATTTTTCCATGAAAATGACATATATTATTAAAATCAAAAAAAGTTACAAAATATCACTTTGTTTTTAATCTCTTATGTACCCCCATAGGAAAAAAATGTATGATATGAATGAATATAAGTGTCTATAATAATATTAATAAAATTAATTTCATGATAGAATTTTATTTTTAATTTTTATTAACTATATAATTCTTTTAATTTCTTATGTAACACTGATGATGTATTTCTCCATTTAATAAAAAACATAATAAATGATTTTAAAAAAATATAAAAATTGATATAATTTGAATGATTTAATGTGACCCATGAATTTTATATATTTATATGACATATTAGGGTGGTGTTAAAGCATTATATTTGAATTTACCCTTTGGATTGATGCATTTAAAGTTAAATTAAATGAATAGTGTCAAAATTGACAATAATGGTATTTTATCAAAAACAATTGTATGAAATTATTTAAAAATAATAAAAATCTTTAAATAATAAAAATTGATTATGATATGGTATTAAGTTTCATAAAATGTTCGTTTATGGTCTAATTTTTACCATATAAGTAAAAATTAAAATTTTTTTAATATTGAAAAATTTGTCACCGTAATTAAAATTAAAATAGGTTAACTAAGGGTTAATCAAAATGATAAGATTGAAAATCAAACCAAAAAATGTCTAAAATATATTTTTTATGGGCTTACAAAACTATCCCATCTTATCTTCTAATTCATTTCCATTTTTAGGTATTTTTCTAGAGAATGAGTTTATTATAATTTAATCTTTCAAGACATTCCAAAATTGTTCTTCACCTCAATTATAAAAGAGAACTTTCTACTTCACTTCATTATACTACTTTGAGCCTTCTAAATAGACCATACTCTACCAAATTATCTTTTGAACTTCCCTAGACACATTATAGAGGTTCTGGTCTTCTCAAAAGAGAAACTCTAGAGTCCTTAAGAGGATATATAAAGGAGTTCTTTCCAAGAAGTGGTAATCACCTTAAAATGATCACTTTATTTTATACTATTCTTTACCACCTCTAAATCTATGATATTTATCATAAAATAATAACTTCAGTATCCTAAATATTTTTAAATTTTATTATGATTATTAAAAAACTGTTATACACCCTCTTTCCCATCAAAACATAAGTGAAAGTATCGCTCGTGCGTACATACAGTTTACCGTCTCCATATTGAAATACAATTTATTTTTTACCACCATCTTTTTATGTGTGGGTATTATTATGGGTTTGAAATTTATATATGATATTTATGAAAAAATTATACTTAATTAATGGTAATATTATGTTTACCTTCTTATCATCCAATCTTTTGGGAAATGATAATGTCGCTCGTGTGTTGGTATGGACTACCATCTCCACGATGTGAAGTGATTTTTTTCATTTATATTTCACATGGATGGTAATAAGGATTAATTTGATGAATATATATGATATATATGATATAATAATGATTCTAAAAATGTTAATTATTATTTAACTTTATTTCATTCAATCATTCAAATAATAGAAACATCGTGAATGTGTGCTTACGGTCTACCATCTCCATGAACAGTGTAATTTATTTTTCTATATCTACTTTTTATGAATGATTATAAATATTTATATAATGAATATATATGATTTTTATACCAATATTAGTATTCTAAAAATTATGGTAGTGTGATCAAATTATAAGGACCGAAACTATCGAACTGAAACATGCTTAGAAAACAAAGCTATTATGACCCAAAATAGTGATTTTAATAAAAAATTATTAAAAAATGGGTGATAATATGTTATAAATAAATCATAAATGGTATGATAAATTTGAATATGGATATAGAATACATTTATAATAAATCTATATTTATTATATAATAGGTTTGAATGTGAATGAAGAAATATGAGACTTGAGATAAGAGTTTATTTCACAATCTCTTCACTATTCAGGATTGTTTATGTTTAAGTTTTTGCTGGGGGAATATTTCTCTTATGTTTCCATGTTTTATAAAAATGGTTTAAAAAAGGTTTTTACTATTCTCCAACAATTTTTTAAAATCATTTTTACCTATGTTTTCTTTTTTTTAAATGGTTTTAAAGAAATCTATTTTTTGTTTTCTAAATGAGGTTCTTTGTGACTTTTCCAACAAAAATATAAAAGGAGTCTTTTTTTATTTATATAAAATGAGTGAATTTTCACACCGTCATGACACCTTAATGATTTTAATATTACTTTACAAGTTTACATGTTTAGTTCAAATAATTTTTTCTTTTAAAATCGTACAATTTTTTAATGTGAAGTGATTTTAAAATGGAAAAGTTATTTTCCTCGTGAATTTTTCCAAGTGATCTTTCAAAATCATTTTCCATCTAAAATGACATCCTTTTATGTTACTTGTACTTTATCAGGGATATTATTCAATGATGTTATCATTATTATTTCTATGTATGATTTATGTTTATAATGAAAAGAACTAATATTTATGAAACTCATTTCTTTTCCATGGGTTATGCTATAATGAAATGTTTATGAAACCCATTTCTTTTAATGAGTTCTAATATGATGAATGTTTTATGATCTTATGACACACATATGTATGGTTTTCATTATGTGATGGTTGGTATATATATCTCCCTCCAATTAATTGGGTAAATATTGATATCTCATGATATAAACAGGACCCGAATGGGGATTGAACCCGGTTCAGTGAGGAACATTATCTTCTATGATAGCCTTGAGAGTGGAACTTGACTTCTATGATGGTTTGGGGAGTGAACTCATTCCACTATGATAGTCTAGGAAATTATCCTTGACTATTAAGGAAATAATTTTTTATTATTATGTGTATGTCATAATTTCATGTCTTATGCAAATGTAATTCACTCATAGCTCATGTTCCTTTATGATTCATATCTTATGAACTACCAAGATTTATTCCATGACACAAGATTGTTATTTTTGATATGCAGGGTATAATTTTCAAATTTTATTCTCTTATGATCATGTTATGCTTATATAATCATTGATATCTCCCTTATTTACCCTTACTGAGCATCTGAGCTCACCATTTTCCTATGTTTCCTTTCACCAGGATATGAAGAAAGGTATTAAGTATGATACATCTAAAAGGGTTCTAGTTATGAATAAATAAATGGGAGATGATGTAGATATTTTATGAACCGATTTTTTATGTTTCCAAGTATCCAAATGCATTATACCTTTACGATCCTCAGGTGTGTGCTTGTGTAATGTAATGAATATTCATCTAAAAAGATACAATATATATGTATGAAAATATTGGGTCGTTATAGTTGGTATCAGTGTATGGGTTTAGTTAACCTTCAGAAAATAGGATGAGAAAAACTTTAAGTATAAGTCTAAGTATTGGATAAAATCCTAAAAAAACTAATGATCATGAATGACCCATGTTAAACCTAAGGTGTCATGTGTTGTGATTTAGATATCCTATAAAAAATCATGATTATGTGGTTTTCCACTGTGATTATTGTTTCTCATATTATGATTTTTGATTTTAGTCAATGAATATAACCCAAATTAATCATGTTAATGTTGAATTATATGGAAAATGAAATGATTGTCCCCCTGAGAAACTAAATGTTATGGGAGCTGGAATGAAAAATCTTACTATTATTCTCACACAACTTTCTTGGGCTATGAATCATGATGAGTTTCCAAAAGATCAAAGGAGGGAACAATGTACTATTTAATCATTCATGAGGAAACATCCACCTTCTTTTATTGGATCTTCTAATACACTAGTGTCTGAGCGATGGATCAACACCATTGAGAAAATATTTTTTGTTCTTTAATGCTCGGGGCATGAAAAAAAATTCATAGTTGTTTATCATCTGGAAGGAAAACCTTATCAATAATTGAATCTTATCAAGAATACAAGGCAAGAAGAAGAAATTTAATCCATGTAATGATATGAGTTTAATGGGATATTAATAAGAAAGTAATTCCCTCATAATATACATACAAATATGGATAAATAATTTCTTAAGCTGAAGAGAAAGGATGAAAAATCCATTGGTACCTATGAGGAAAATTGTACAAGACTTTCAAGGTATGCCTCTGGTTTAATTATCATCACTGAAAGTAAAATTGATCGATTCTTTGGTGGATTAAAACCAAGTCTCCAAAATTAATTAGCTATAAGAGACTTTAGTACCTATGAATAAATTGTTCGATGTTATCTCAAGGTGGAGATATATAATAGAGTTACCCATCAATCTCATGGTTTTGATAAGAAAAGAAAAATGGAATTCAAAGGTAATTCTAAAAAACATGGGGAAAAGAAGATGAGATTTCCTTTATTCTAGAAGTGTGGAAGGAAACATGGGGGGGTTGTATTAAGGGGACTGGTAAATGTTTTAAGTGTGGAAATGAAGTTCATCAGGCAATCGAATACTGAAGCAATGAGAAGAAGTTAGCTAATGATGCGAATAGAGAAAAAGCTCCATAGAATGACCTACCCACACTACAATTCATCAAATGAAAGGAGTATGGGAATTATTCCAATCAGTGCACAAATCTGAAGGTTTTTGATGATCAGTATCAACAACCTCTTAATCCCAAAGATAGAGGGAAATCTCATCCGTTCACAACTACTGAAGTGGGTTATGATAAGGATATGGAAAAAGGTACACATATCATACGCTCTAGAACAAATAATGTATTATTTCATTCTAGATCCACCCACTCCTTTATTTATAAATAATTTTCTAAGGGTATCATTGTATCACCTCAAAATTAGATGTTGAGTTTCTTGTGAAAACTCTTAATGGCACAACGGTCACATATCAAGTTTATAGTTCTTCTGCGATTGAAGTTTGTGAGAAATTTCTTCCTTAAAATCTTGTGGTTCTCCCTTTAGTTTAATTAGTTGTGATTCTTGGCATGGATTGAATTTCTCTATATGGATCCCATAATAATTTTGAATTAGTGGAAGTCACATTTCATATTCCAAACAAACCTATAATCATTTATCGATGCAAGTATGAATATGAACTTCTAATGGAAATTGCTTCTATCTTGTGGGTCTTAATTACTATAAATGAAGGTTTTCTATCTCAAATAGTTGGGGAGAAACTCAGCATTAAGGATAAACCTATTGTATAGGAGTTTGTTGATGTATTTCCTGAAGAATTTCTAGGTCTTCCACCAAATCGTAAAGTTGAGTTTTCAATAGAACTCATACATGAAATTATGCCTATTTCAAATACACCTTATAGAATGACCCTAATTGAGTTGTAGGAATTGAAGAAGAAACTCTAGGAGAATCTTGATAAGGGATTCATACACCCTAGTGCATCGCTATGCGGCACACCTGTTATATTTATTAAGAAGAAAGATGGTTCAATGCATCTTTTCGTTGATTATCGGGAGCTTAAAAAATATCAATCAAGAAAAAGTATCATCTTCCCCATATTGATGAATTATTTGATCAACTATGTGGAGCTCAAAAATTTTCTAATATTGATCTTCATTTTGGATATCAATAATTTTGGATCAAGAAGGAGATTATACCCAAGAAGACATTCTGTATAAGGTATGTACACTATGAATTTATAGAGATACCTTTTGGTCTTACTAATTCCCCCTTTATATTCATGGAATTAATTAATAGAGTATTTAGAGACTATCTTGATCAGTTTTTGGAAATATTTATAGATGATTTTCTTGTATATTTAAAGAGAAAGGAAGATCATGAAGATCACTTGAGGATTGTTCTCAAGATCCTGATGAAGGAGAAGCTTTATTCAAAATTTACTGAGTGTGAATTTTGGCTTCAATCATTTTTGGGTCATATAATCTCAAGTGAGGGTATATACATAGATCCTTCAAAGACTGAAGTTATAGAGAAATGTCCTAGACTAACCAAGGTGACTAAAATTTGTAGTTTTCTTGGATTGGCTAGATATTATCAATGTTTTGTGAAAGATTTCTCATGATTATCTTATCCACTCACCAAGTTGACTTGAAAACGAGTTTAGTTCATATGGATGGAATATGTGAAGATAATTTCAAGGAGCTGAAAAGAAGGTTGGTCTATGCACCTATGCTCACACTACCCTGTAGTGGAGAAAGGTTTTTGATCTATAGTGATGCATTAAAGAATGGACTAAGATGTGTTCTCGTGAAAAATGATATGGTGATAGTTTATGAATCACACCAATTGAAGGTCCACGAGAAAAATTGTCCAAATCATGATTTGGAGTTAGTTGCGGTAATTTTTGCATTAAAGATATGGATAAATTGTCTATATAGAGAAAGGTGTGACATATATAATGATAAAAAAAATTAAATTATATTTTCACTCAAAAAAGAGTTGAACATACACCAAATAAGATGGTTGGAGCTCATTAAATATTATAATTTCTCAATAAATTACCACCTTGGAAAAGCAAAAAAGGTGCAAGATGCTTTGAGTTGAAAGGATCATGCTAGCTTATCTATGATGAAGATCGCAAAAGATCCAATATTTATGAATTTACAAAGTATGGATATGGAAATCTTAATGGAAGGGGAGAAATATTATATGGGTCAAATGAATGTTTAACCATCTAAGTGAAGATTAAATAGGTGCAAAATGAAGATGTAGAGCTACAAAAGAAGGTGAGAAATGTTCTTGAGTTTCACCTTGATTGTGGTGGAATAATAAGATTCAAGAACCATGTATATGTCCCGCCCATACCAGATTTGAAGGAGATGTTGGATGAGCCTTATGGTTCATCATTCTCTATTCATCCTGGAAGTACAGAGATGTATAGAGACCTGAAAGAGTATTTTCTAGTGGGATGGTATGAAGAGAGATATTGCAGAGTACGTTTCTTGGTGCTTGGTTTGTTAGCTAGTTAAGGCCGAGAGATATAAGTATAAGGGGATGTTACAACCATTAACCATACCTAAATGGAAATGAGAAAATGTCACCATGGATTTTATCATCGGACTCCCCAAAACATCTAAAGGTCATAATGCTATATGGTTTATAGTCGATCATCTTACGAAGTTGGCACACTTCATTTTTATTAGATAAGATTTATCTCTTGATCAGCTTTCCAAAATATATATTAAGGGAGTGGTAAGATTTCATGGAGTACCACTTTCCATTAAATCTAATCGAGATCTGAGATTTACCTCGAAGTTCTGGAAAAGTTTTCAACATGATCTGGATACAGAGTTAAGTTTCAACACTACTTATCATCTTCAGATAGATGGTCAGTCTGAAAGGACCATTCACACTCTAGAAGATATGTTGAGATCTTTCTCTATGGCTTTCAAATGTGGTTTGGATCAACATCCTCTCCTTTGGTATAATTTTCTTATAACAATAGCTTTCACTCCAGCATTCAGATGGATCCTTATGAATCCCTCTATGGTAAGAAGTGCAGAACTCCAACATGCTGGTATGAAGTTAGAGAAATAAAGCTATTGGGACCTAATCTAACTTAGGAAATGGTAGAGAATATTAGATCCATTCAACAACATATAAGAGAATCTTAGAGTCAACAGAAAAGTTATGCTGAAAATTGTCCGAAAGATCTAGAGTTTAATATGGGTGATAAGGTATTCCTATGAATATATCCCTGAAAGAGAGTGATGAGATTGAAAAGAAGGGAAATCTAAGACCTAAGTATACCAACCCTTTTAAAATTCTTGATCGTACCGGGATGGTAGCTTATCGATTGACACTTCCACCGAATCTCTCTCAAGTTCATGTTGTCTTCCATATATCTCTCATGAGGAAGTACATATGTAATCCTTCACATGTACTAAACTCATAATTCATGCCTCTAGAGAAAGATATTTCTTATGAAGAACAACTGATATAGATTATGTATTGTAGAGATAAAGTTCTATGAAACAAGACCACTCATCTAGTTAAAGTTTTGTGGTGAAACCACCAATTTGAGGAAGTTACGTGGGAACCTGAGAATGTGATGAGGAAGAGGTATCCTCATATATTTGTATCAGAGTGCTGAATTTCGAGGGAGAAATTCATTTTAAGGGGGTATAATTTAATACCCAGATATTTTTGTGAAATGTTTCTCTTTAAATAATTTGATTCATTGTATAGGTTGTGTTGCACACAACAACGAGTTTAAACGAACCGTGTAACATTATTAAAATATTATGTATAAATAGTGATAACTAAATTATGATAAATATATTGTCTATAAATTTATAAAATAAATTAATTATTATAAATAAAAAAAACAAAAAATATATTTTAAAATAAAAGTGATGTTTTTCTAAAAAAAATGTTTTATGCGTATAATGAATTTTATATCAAAATATTTAATTAATCCCTATTGGTGAATGATTTTAATAAAATTTATATATTATTTAATTGATAAAAAAATTATACATTCAACAAATATTTTTCTAAGAATAGGATAAAAATAAATCCAGTTTTATACTTACAAATGTATTTTTTTTAAAAGCAGTTTTGTCACATTTTGTGAACTTACATTAAAATTAATTTATTCCATTTATAGGTATTGAATTATATAAAATTAATTGCATATTTATAATCAAGAGGTTCAAATTTGGTCCATAATTTTTAATCTTAATTCTTATTAGATTAAGTTAATTCGACCCTTAACACCAAAGGTTCAAAATTGAGTTATTTAATAGACACTTATTAATGAAAATGACATATATTATTAAAATCAACAAAAGTTATGAAATTCCACTCTCTTTGTTTTTAATATCTCTTATATGTCTACATGGGGATAAAAGTATGATATGAATAAATCTAAGAGTCTATTTTGATCTTAATAAAATTATTTTCATGGGAGAAATTTATTTTTAAATTTTATTAACTATATAATGGCCTTAATTGCTTATGAAACACCGATATTGTATTTCTACATTTAATAAAAATATAATATATGATTTTAAAAAGTATTAAATGTGATAATTTGAATGAGTTAATGTGACCCATGAATTTTCTAGATCTATATGACATATTAGGGAGGTGTGAAATCATTAGATTCAAATTTTCCCTTTGTATTGATGTATATAAAGATAAATAAATGAAGTGTTAAAATTAATAATAATGATATTTTATCAAGATAATATTTTATTAAATTATTTAAAAATCATAAAAATCATGAAATAATATGTAACGTCCTGGTTCTGGGTGCTGCCTAAGGGTGCCCCGTACCTGGTTGGTCACATGACCTCAAGCGCATTTCCCCAAATGCCAAAGGTTTCCGACTAGCAGCGAGGACCAAGGTCTGATAGTGGAGAAACTATGCCCTCATTGGCGGAGTATACACAGTGGAATAACAAATAGTAAGCAATAGCGGAAGTAGTAATACCATACAACAAAGTAAACAGTGGAAGACTGATAGTAATGTAACAACTGGAGAATATATATAAATGATGCATGTCATATGTGTCTAGGAAAACAGTCAAACAAGTCACAATGCTGAAAATACAATACTAAAACCAAAGTTATGAAAAGTAAGTAAACTCCAACAGCATCGCAAGTCTCAGCTTGGTCTCATGCTCTCCAGCTCCAACAACAATCAAGTATCTGGTGAAGAAGGACGTTTTCCCTTATCTATACCTGTAATCATATAATCTATTTGGGTCCAAAAGCATGACTCAAACAGGGTGAGAGGAATCCCAGTGGACAACCACCAAAAGATCTGTGTCTAACTGTCAGTGAATTTATATAGCAGGAAATATGCAGAAATGAAGCAATAAACTAGGAAGTACTCAAAAGTAAACAATCCTACAGTTTCAATTACATTCATTTATATTTATTATCCAACCTTTTCAACATGTAAACTCAGGACTAGCTTAATCTCTATATCCCCCCTGGTTAATAATACCAAAATAGACGTCTTAGGAGACCATCTAAACAAACAAGTAAGACTGAGTCTAAACTTGTGCTTTGGCTTGGCAGACTCGACACAATCATTCAATCATTCAAACAACACTCTAGGAAATCTATCATGGTCTAACCTCATTGGTTCAACATAGCATTACACAATTATAAACGACCACCTGGGCATCTCTCACGGTCAAAACCCCTGGGTCCACATGAAATCCATAACTTATAAACGACCTTCGGGTAGCTCTCACGGTCAATACCACTTGGGTCAACATAGTATAAATAATCATAAACGACCTCCTGGGTAGCTCTCACAGTTAATACACCTGGGTCAAAGTCTACACCAAGGCTCTCACGATCCTATGTAAATAAACATGAAAACCCCCACAGTTTTCTTGGTCCAAGGCTCTCACGTTCCATTAGAAGATCAGTGCGCATTTCATAACAA
This sequence comes from Viscum album, assembly GCA_963277665.1. Classification (NCBI taxonomy): domain Eukaryota; kingdom Viridiplantae; phylum Streptophyta; class Magnoliopsida; order Santalales; family Viscaceae; genus Viscum; species Viscum album. The sequence continues at coordinate 509,000,963 of OY728136.1, read as the reverse complement.
GGTAGCACATGTAATCTATAACCACTACATGGCTAACAGTCACAAGAATAACACAAGAAATTCATATAATCAATCAAACTCCATCCTAAACAACTTGAGGCATGAAAAACAAGGTACGACTCATAGGCAACCTAGGCTAAACGACCATAAATAGTCAATCAAGGGGACGCACCCATAGGGTGTCCCATAACAAGGTTTCTAACCTTACGCATAAGCAATAACCCCTTCTCAATCAAACACACCATAGTAGGTATTAAACAGATTTAAATTTCCAAAACGTGCAATACCCCAAACATGGGTATTCAACACTTTAAGCATATATAATACAAAAACAATCAAAGAAAGGCACAAACCACCTACCTTGATATTGTACGATAAACACTCTTGAATGGCGGCCCTTGAATAGGCCTAGAACGACGTAGATCTACAAAAAGGTTAAAAACGATGTGTTCATTTAATGTACATGTTGTGTACTAGGCTCAATCGGCTCCTGCTTTAGGCGATTTTCCAGGTCACCTACACGGCCATGTACTCGGCCGTTACACGACTAATACACAGTTACACGCGGAAAATGGGTACATGGCGTGTACTTAAAAGTACACGGTGTGTACTAAGAAAATTTATCATTTCTTCCTCTTTCCTCAAAAATAACCCGAAACAAAGATTCATACTTGAAATTAAGATCTGGGTTCTTACAAACTTCCCCCTTTAAAGCAATTCGTCCCCGAATTGTCCTTCCAAGGGTGGTGAAGAAGAATTTTCAAACAACTCTGGCCACGGTGATCATATGTCGACCTCCCTCTCCCAAGCCTCGTCATGTACTCGTCTATGTTTCCATAACACCCGTACTAGAGGAACAGACCGGCCACGGAGAACCATCGTATTACGATCCACAATCCGAATAGGGTGCTCCTCAAAGAATGCATCCACCTCCAACTCAACCTCCTCGGGTTGAAAAACATGAGACAAGTTTGAGAAGTAATGTCGTAGCTGAGAAACATGAAAGACGTCATGCATAACCCAGTACCTCTAAGGTAACTGCAACTGATAGGAAACCGGTCTGACGCTCTCCAATACCTCAAATGGCCCGACGTATCTCGATGAAAGTTTTCCCTGTCTCCTAATCCTCACGTGTCCCAACCTCAGTGTGACACGTAAGAAAACCTGATCTCCGACCTCAAACTCCAGAGGTCATCTCCGTCGATCAACATAAGATTTCTGTCGAGACTGTTCAGTAGTCATTCTCTTCTGAATCAACTCCACCTGCTCAGTGGTCTCCTAGACAAGACGAGGTCCCAGCATGCCTTCCCAGCCTTCAGCCAACATAGGGGTGATCGACATGGCCTACCGTACAAAGCCTCATACGGTGTCATCTGAATCGTCGCATGAAAACTGTTATTGTAGGAAAACTCCGCTAGAGATATGTGTCTCTCCCAAGAGCCCCCAAAATCCAGGATGCATGCTTGTAGCATGACCTCTAAAACCTGAATTGTGCGCTCAGACTAGCCATCTGTTTGGGGATTATAAGTTGTACTCAGAAGTACCTGTGTACCCAAAGCCCTCTGTAGTCTCTGCCAAACATGAGAAGTAAACCGGGCATCCCTGGCTGAAACGGTAGAGTGCAGAACCCCATGCAAAGATACAATCTCTCAGATGTACAACCTTCCAAACTCATCAACACTGAAGGTTTCCTTGATCGGTAAGAAATGTGAAACCTTTGTGATTCTGTCAACAACAACCCAAACTGCATCATTCCCTTAGGGAGATCTTGGTAAACCCGTCACGAAATCCATCATGACATCATTCCACTTCCACTCGGGAATGGGTAACTTCTATAAAAGCTTTGTCAATCGTTGATGTTTCGCCTTCACCTGATGATAGGCTGAACACCTCTTGACAAAACCAGCAACATTCTTCTTCATGTCTGACCACCAATACAGACGATGTAGATCTCGATACATCTTGGTGACACCAGGATGAACTGCTCAGATTGAGGAATGAAAATGTCGCAACAGCTCCTCATGTATATCTACTGACATCCATACACGCCCATGAAAATGAAAGACCTCATCCTCGCCTAAGGTCCACCCAGGAGTATGGTCCTCACCTGACACACTCTCTCGTAGGACTAGGCCTTCGGAATCTGATAGCTTCATCATTCGCACTCGATCTAGTAGAGTAGAGGTGACAGCTATAGAAGAAAGAAACGTCTACCCTTACCCGTCGTGCACCTACAAATGCATGTAAGAGAAAAAAGCTATATGATGTCACTCATTGTTGGCCTCCTGAACTGTCTGTATCTGAGTCCTCCTGCTCAATCCATCAGCCACTGCGTTGTCTTTCCCAGGCATGTAGGCAAGCTCTAAGTAAAAAAACTAAAGGTACTCAATCCACCTTCATTGTCTCAAATTCAGGTCTCGCTGAGTAAAGATATACTTGAGGCTCTTATGGTCAATGTATACCACAAAATGTTCTCCCAAAAGATAATATCTTTAACAGTGCAAAGCATGAACAACTGCGGCTAACTCAAGATCATGTGTCGGGTAGTTCCTCTCATGTGACCTCAACTGCCGAGACTCGTATGCAAAAACTCATTCCCCCTTCATAAGCACTGCTTCCAGCCTGATACCTAATGGATCGCAGTAAACAGAGTAACTCTTGCCCGACTCTGGTAAAATTAGTATCGGTGCTGAAGTCAATCTCCCCTTCAGCTCTTGAAAGGCTGAATCGCAGGAATATGTCCACAAGTACTTTACACCCTTCTTAATTAGGCATGTCAGTGGCACTGCTAAGCATGAAAAGTCTTGTATAAAGTGTCTGTAGTAACCAGCCAGCCCTAGAGAACTCCATACCTCAAAGACGTTCTTCGGATGCTCCCAGGAAACTACCACTCTCACTTTCTCTAGGTCTTATGATACTCCTGTCTCTGAGATAACATGACCCAAGAAGTGAATCTGCTCCATCCAAAAGTGGCATTTTGAGAGCTTAACATATAATTGATGCTATATTAGTGTACTCAATACGATCTCAATATGGGTAGCATGGTCATGTCGAGTGTGAGAGTACACCAAGATATCATCCACGAAGACTATCACAAAAGAATCCAAGTACGGATCGAACACTCAGTTCATCAGTTCCATGAAAACTGTTGGCGCGTTCGTGAGACCAAATGACATAACCAAATACTCGTATAGACCATACCTGCTCTAAAAGGCTGTAAAAGATATATCTGATGGTCTAACGCACAACTGATGATAAAGGAATCTCAATTCAATCTTCGAGAACACTCGGTCTCCTCAAAACTGATCAAAGAGATCATTAATTCTCAGAAAGGGATATTGGTTTTTGAACGTCAACTAGTTCAGCTTCCAATAATCCACATAAAGTCTGAGGGTATCGTCTTCCTTCTTCACAAAAAGGATAGACGAACCCCAAGGAGAAGTACTAGTTCAGATGAAACCTTTTGCCTGTAACTCCACAAACTGCTTCTTGAGCTCCTATAACTTTGGTGTAGTCATCCTATAAGGAGGAATGGACACTGGTGCCGCTCTTGCCACAAGATCAATAGAGAAATCTACCTCTCACTCCGGAGGTAAACCTGAAAAGTCATCTGGAAAGACATCCCTAAAACGATCCACCACTAGAGGAAAGTCCATCTATGAAGTCCCTTGTTCATCCAGATATAAACCAGCAATCTGGGCTGTAATTCCACCTAACCCATGATGCTTGGATCCAGCTCTGCTCGCCTGGACATCCCATTCGCCCTTGTATAGAAAAGAAATGCCCTCTGGTGACGTGAAACTCACCCGACGGCGATAACAGTCAACAAAATCCTAGAAAGAGACCAACCAGTCCATTCTGAGAATGACGCAAAGCCTATAATCTCTAAGACATAGAGGTCCCATAAGAAGTGACACCCACCAATCTCAAGAGGGCACTCCTTGCATTGACGTACACTAGTCGTCATAATTCCTAACAGAGTGTCTAGCGTCATAACATCCACAGAAGTGAATATATAGAGCCCAAGGCTCTCCACAACAGCAACAAATATAAAACTATGGGAAGCCCCTGTATCAAAAAGAACAAAAGCTAAAACTGAGGCAACTAGAATCGTACCTCTAATTGAAGAGGGTCTGGGATCCTGCTCCTGTTGGGTCTGCTCCACTGCAAAAGTCTGACCTGCACCACGGCCCTGCGACCTTGTCTGACTACCCTGAGTTGATCCACCTTATTGTCTCTGAAAACCTATAGTCTGACTACCATGACCACGACCACCTCCTTGACCTGAATGGTCTGACGAACTCTAGTTCCCTAACTAAGGAGAAACTAGTGGTCCTGCTCCTGAGCATAGAGTCATAACAAAACCTCACTCACCAGCTGCTGGTGAGAAAAACCGGAAAAAATGTTGAAGATGACCCATCTTGGCACAAGATCGGCACTCAACTAGGTCTCTCAGGCACTGGGGTCTCGTGTGCCCACTCTTTCCGCACTGGTAGCACCTCACCTGGCTACATGTAGATACATTCCTGCTACTGGAATCACCGCATGAAGGCTCCCTGCGACGCCTCCTGCTATCAAACAAAGGAGTACTAGCCCTGGATGCTAAACCGCCCTAGCTCGCAGCTCACAAATCCCTTAGATTGTGCTCGGTAATCAGTGTCTAGTTCACTAGAGTCGTCACCAAAGTCAACCTAAAGACATTCACCTGTGATCAGATGTCATAACTAAGACCATCCTCAAATTGTCTATTCAAAGATAACTCGTCACCTCCCAGAACAGGTGTGAAGCGATGAAGCTCTCTAAAACAAGAAGAGCACTTCATCACTGAAAGAGTTCACTGCTCCAAATGCCTGAACTCTCGGGCTCGATCGTCCCTCAATGTCTCGGGGTAAAAGTAGTCATAGAAGGTCCTCTGAAACTCTTCCAAAGTCATAGCCCGATGACTTCCCGCCTGTGAGATAACATCTTACCATCTCTTAGCGGAATCACATAGCATGTACGTCGCGAGCTTCACCCTCCTCTTTGGAGGCATCTCCAGATGCTCGAAGATAGCAAGCATGGCCTCCAACCATGACTCTGCAGCCTGTGGTCCTTCATCCCCTGTAAAAGTGGGAGGATACTGCTACTGGAACACCCTTGTCAACTCTACCATAGTAGGGGAAGGATGTGATGCTCCCTGTAAAGTCTGCATCATCCTCATAAAGCCTTCACGGAACTGTGCATCAGCACCTATGTCCGGTATAACAGTTGGTGCCAAGACAGGTACGACGGGAGGATCTGCTGGTAGTCCATGATCTACCATTTTCGGTGTCTGATCATCACCATGTACCTGGTGTACAACCAGAGGACTTCTTGGCGGCATGACTCTGCAAGTTCAAGCGCACACCTCAGTTCAAGATTATCAAGGAAAACAACTTAGAAGTGAAATAACAGAACAGAAGAAGGAAAACATTCAAGTTTTACAAAACATGGTTACACGACGTGTATAAACGCTACACGACGTGTTCCCTTAAGCTTTTAACATGGTGTGTTCCTCTGCCAATCCTGGTTGTGTAACACCCTTACACACAGCGTGTTCCTGCTGAGACACGCCGTGTACTTGAAATTTTCCTCTTGTCCAGGTTCTTCTACACTACTAGAACTAGACGGTTCTCTCCTGAATAACACTACACGGCGTTCATACACTAGACACGACGTGTGAAACCTAAGTTTCATCCACCCATGTCATTAGTCACATGGCCGGAAACACGTTCATTATGACACGACATGTACTCCCAGTACACAGCGTGTTCTACCAAACATTTATCAACCTCGTGTCTCTACTCACACAGTCAGTCACACGGTCAAGAACTAGACAGCGTGTACTCCCAGTACACAGTGTGTACTTAAGAAAAGTTGTTTCTTCCAGAACAGAAGAACACATGGCGTGTGTTCATAACATCACACGCCGTGTTGTCTAGGTTTTCAAACAGTAGGCATCTGAAACTTCTCTGGAACCCTTAAAAACTTAAAATTTTGTCCAAGGCATGACAAATTCCGACCCGTGGGAGCCCATACTCCCTGTGAATCAAAGTTTGGCATCCTTTTTCACATCATAACTTGACAAAATTCAATTTAAGTTCAACATGATCCACCAAATTCTGATCCAAGAGGGCTCATAACACCCCAGGGACCAAAGCTTGGCGCCCATCCAAATGAAACTTTACAATTACCAATACCCTATCAAAATAACAGGTATTGTATCGCGACATCTACCACAACAACATGCATATCTAGCCCAATATCTATCACAACAACATGCAATCAGTAATGCATCCTAAATGGCATGATAAGAATGCATGACATGCGATCTCTAACATGTTCTTATATGATGCATGAGATGACATACCCTCATCTCATCGGGTTGCAATAGAAATAGAACCACAATGATATCAATAGTAACAACACAAAACAAGTGTGTCACCCAATGGTGAAATCAAATCAACTGTGACAATTGCAAAACCAGGAAAAAAAATTGCAATATTCGAGTTAAACTGGCTTTTCCCTGTACACGGGTCAGAACTCTCAGGTACAACTTATTACCAACTACATATTCCTTATTATCTATGTCTATAGTCTTCAAACAGTAATACAAAGCAGAAAAGAAACTCCTCTAATATCACTTTGTAACATCCCGGTTCTGGGTGCCGCCCAAGGGTGCCCTGTACCCGGTTGGTCACATGACCTCAAGCACATTTATCCAAACGCCAGAGGTTGTCGGATAGCAGCGAGGGTCAAGGTCTGATAGTGGGGAAATTATGCCCTCATTGACAGATTATACACAGTAGAATAACAAATAGTAAGCAATAGCGAAAGCAGTAATACCATACAATAAAGTAAACATCGGAAGACTGATAGTAATATAACAACTGGAGCATATATATAAATGATGCATGTCACATGTGTCTAGGAAAGCAGTCAAACAAGTCACACATCTGAAAATACAATACGAAAACCAAAGTACTGAAAAGTAATTAAACTCCAACAGCATTGCAAGACTCAGCTTGGTCTCATGCTCTCCAACTCCAACAGCAATCAAGTACCTAATGAAGAAGGGTGTTTGCCTTTATCTATACCTACAATAATATAATCTGTTTGGGTCCAAAAGAATGACCCAAATAGGGTTTGAGACGAATCCCAATAGGCAACCACCAAAAGATCTGTGTCTAACTATTAGTGAATATATATAGCAGACAATATGCATAAACGAAGCAATAAACTAGGAAGTAATCAAAAGTAAACAATCTTACAGTTTCAATTACATTCATTTATATTTATTATCCTACTTTTTCAAGAGGTAAACTCGGGATCTAGCCGAAGCTCTATATCCCTCGAGTAATAGTACCAAAACAGACGTCTTAGGAGACCATCTAAACAAACAGGTAAGACCGAGTCCAAGCTTGTGCTTTGGCTTGGTAGAATCATCACAATCATTCAATCATTCAAACAACCCTCTAGGAAAGTTCTCACTGTCTAACCTCATTGGTTCAACAAAGCACTATGCAATTACAAATGAGCATCTGGGTAGCTCTCACGATCAATATCCCTGGGTCCACATGGCATCAATAACTTATAAACGACCTCTAGGTAGCTCTCACGGTCAATACCACATGGTTCAATATAGCATAAATAATCATAAACGACCTCCTGGGTAGCTCTCACGATTAATACCCCTGGGTCAAAGTCTACACCAAGGCTCTCACAGTCCTGTGTAAATAAACATGAAAACCCCTACAGTTTTCCTGGTCCAAGGCTCTCACGATCCATTGGAAGATCAGCGCGCATTTCATAACAAGGCAGCACATGTAATTTATAACCACTGCATGGCTAACAGACACAAGCATAAAACAAGCAATTCATATAATCAATCAAACTTCATCCTAAACAACTCAAGACATGGAAAACAAGGTACGCCTCATTGGAAACCTAGGCCAAACGACCATAAACAGTCAATCAAGAGGACACACCCATAGGGTGTCTCATAACAAGGTTTCTAACCTTACACATAAGCAATAACCCCTTCTCAATCAAACACACCATAGCAGGTATTAAACAGGGTTAAATTTCCAAAACACACAATACACCAAACATGGGTATTCGGCACTTTAAGCATATATAATCCAAAGACAGTTAAAGAAATGCACAAACCACCTACCTTGATGTTGTACAATGAACACTCTTGAACGTCGGCCCTTGAATTGGCCTAGAACGACGTAGATCTACAAAAAGGGTAAAAACAATCATCCTTCTAAATCTCACGAGAGAGGAAGGATCGGGAAGAAAGGCTCTAGGGAAAGAGAGAATTCACTGGTGGGAATCCAACACACCTGATGGCGTCTCAATCAGAGGTCGAACGAAGAATTGGGAGAAGCTCGAAGTTCTTTGGTCTTTTGTCGCTCTCATGTACAAAATGAGGGGAGGAGAAATGTGTTCTGGAGATGAGACGCAACCCCACTCTGATTCATCAAATAAAAAGAAAAGTACACGGCGTGTTCATTTAATGCACACATTGTGTACTAGCCTCAAACGGCTTCTGCTTTAGGCGGTCTGTCATGTCACCTACACGGTCATGTACTCGACCGTTACACAGCCAGTACACTGCTACATGCAGCAACCGGGTACACGGCGTGTACTTAAAAGTACACGGCATGTACTTAGAAAATTTCTCATTTCTTCCTTTTTCCTCAAAAAAACCCCGAAACAAAGATCCATACTTGAAATGAAGATATGGGTTATTACATAATACAAAGTGATTATGATATGGTTGAAAATGTCATAAATTATACATTTATGGTCCAATTGTCACCTTATAAGTAAAAATTGCAACCTTTTTAATATTGAAAAGTTGTTACCTTAGTTAAAATTAAAATAGGTTAACAAATGGTTAATCAAAATGATAAGGTTGAAAATTACACCAAAACTTGTCTAAAATATATTGGTTGATGGGATTAAAACCCTATCCCACCTTATCTTACAATTATTTTCCATTTGGAGGTATTTGTATTGAGAATGGATTTATTATAATTTAATCTTTTGAGAGATTTCAAAAGTTTCTCTCACCTCAATTATAAAAGGGAACTTCCTCCTTCACTTCATTACACTACTTTGAGCCTTCTAGATCGATCATCCTTTGCCAAATTCTCTTCTACACATCCCTAGCCACATTCTAGAGGTTCTGGTCTTCTCAAAAGACAAACTCCGGAGTCCTTAAGATGAGATTTAAAGGAGTTCTTTCCAAGAAGAGGTAATCGCCTTAAAACGATTACTTTCTCTTATAATATTATTTACCTCCTCTATATTATGATATTTATCATAAAATAATAACTTTAGTATCCTCAATATGCTGAAAAGTTATTATGATTATGAAAAAATTGTTATACACCCTCTTTTCCATCAAACCATAAGTGAAAGTATCGCTTGTGTGTACGTATAGCTTAACGACTCTGCGTAATGATACAATTCATTTTTCACAGCCATATTTTTTTATATGGGTATTATTATGGGTTTGATATTTATATATTATATTTATGACACAATTATACTTTTAAAATGGTAATATTATGTCTACTTTCTTCTCATCCAATCTTTTGGGAAACGATAATGTCTTTCATGTGTATGTATAGACTACCATCTCCACGATGTTACACGATTCTTTTTTCATTTATATTTCACGTGGTTGGTAATAAAGTTGAATTTGATGAATATATATGATATATATGATATAATAATGATTTTAGAAAGGTGAATTATTATTTACCTTTTCTTTCATTCAGTCAGTCAAAAAATGGAAACAACATTCATGCTTACGTACAGTCTACCGTCCCCATGAATGGTGTAATTCATTTCTCTATCTCTACTTTTTATGAATGATTATAAATATGTATATAATGAATATATATGATGTTTATACCATGATTAACATTTTGGAAATGATGGGACCATGATCAAAGTGTAAGGACCAAAACTGTCGAATCGAAACATGCTTGGAAAATTAAACTGTTATCATCCAGAACTGTGATTTTAATAACAAGTTATTAAAAAATGGGTGATAAGATGTTACAAATAAATCATACATGGTATGATAAATATGAATATGGTTATGGAATACATGCATAATAAATCAATATTTATTATACATGAGGTTTGAATGTGAATGAAGAAAGGCAAGACTTGATGTAAGGATTTATTTCACAATCTCATCATTATTTGAGATTGTTTATGTTTAAGTTTTTGTTGGGGATTATTTCTCTTACGTATCCATGTTTAAAAAATATATTTTTAAAAAGGTTTTTATTGTTCTTCTACAATTGTTTAAAATCATTTTTACCTATATTTGACTTTTTACAAAACAATTTGAAAGGAATATTTTTTTTGTTCTTTATACAAAAATACAGAAGAAATGTTTTTTTTAACTTATACAACATAAGCGACTTTTCTCAACGTCATGACATCTTAATGCTTTGAAGCTTCCTTTACAATTTTACAGGTTTACTTTCAAAGAAAATGTTTTCATTTAAAAGTGCATAATTTTTTTTAAAGAGAAGTGATTTTAAAATGGAAAAGTTATTTTTCTCAAGAAATTTACCAAGTGATCTTTCAAAATTATTTTTCATCTATGATGACATCATTTGATGTTACTTATACTTTACCGGGGATATGATTCAAAGATATCATCCTTATTATTTATTTGGATGATTTATGTTTATGATGAAAATAAGAAATGTTTATGAAACTCATTTCTTTTCCATGAGTTATCTTATGGTGAAATGTTTATGAAACTCATTTCTTTTCATGAGTTATGATATGATGAATGTTTTATGATCCTATGACACACATATATATAGTTTTCATTATATGACAGGTGAAACCTATATCTCCCTCTAATGCATTGGATAAAGATTGATATCTTATTAGATAATCAGGACTAGAATGAGTAAACACAGTTCAGTAAAATAAATTGTCAACTATGATAGCCTTGGAAGTAAACTTTGACTACTGCGATGATTTGGGAAGTGAACTTGTTCCACTGTGATAGTCTAGGCAAAGAGTCTTGACTACTAAGGAAATGATTTTTTATGTTTATGTGTATACCACAATTCCATGTTTATGCCAATGTTATTCTCTCATGCCTCATGTTCTTTTATGAATCATGTCTTATGAAATGCCAAGATTTATTTCATGACTCAAGATAGTGATTTTTTATATGCAGGGTATAATTTTCAAATGTTATGTCCTTATGATCATGTTATGCTTTTGTAATCATTGATATATCACTTGTTTAGTCTTACTAAGCATATGATCTCACACTTTTCTTATGTTTCCTTTCCCAAAAATATGAAGAGAGGTATTAAGAATAATATGTCAAAAAAGATGATAGATGTGATGAAATAAATGAGAGATGATGTAAATATTTTATGAACCAGTTGTTTATGTTTCCAAATTTTCAAAACCACCATACCTTTACAATCCTCACGCTTGTGTTTGTGTAATGTAATGAATATTCATCTAAAAAGATGTAATATCTATGTATGAAAAGCTTGGGTGGTCATATCAATATCTCCTTTATCCATCTTCATTCAAAACTCAATCTAGATTATTGTAGTCAGTGCATTCACCTTTCATAAGAACTTAACATTGAATCATTCTGAACCACCTCACCAATCATGACTTCCAAGGGCTCCTATCATAGAACATGTCCAGTCGGATGTTCCAAGCAGCAACATCAAGTTCCTTTGCTTGATTATGCATAGGTAGTAGCTTCATTCATCATCCGTTGACTATATTTCTCCCAATACATTGACAACAAATACGACACTCATCTTCAACATTCTTTAATATCCATTTGGGCACTTCACAAATAAGTACTTTTACTCAAAACTATGAATACAATGACAATAACAAACAAGCTTTAAACTTAATTAAATAGGAATGACTAAATGGATCAAACGTCGCCAATTAACTCTATTGAAGACCATATTTTCATTAAAACTCTTTAGAACAAGATCGTTTTGAATGATTTGTTTAAGGGTCTTTTTAGGTCTATCTCTACCGCTTTTAATAAGTGGATTAGTCATTAAGTTTGCTCTATTAATAGGTGCATCCCTAGGTCTTCTTCTAACATATCTAAATCTTCTTAATTTAATCTCAGTCATAATCTTATCAATTAGAGTCACTCCAATTTTCTCTTAGAATACATTCATCTAATCTTATCCATCTTAATATCTTTGCATGTCCATCTTAACATTTTTATTTTTGTTACCCTTATTTTTTGTTTAAGATGTCTCGTTAAAGGCCAATATCCACTACAATATAGAATAGTTGGTTTAATAACAATCCTATAAAATTTATCCTTTAATTTCAAAGTAATTTTACGATCACAAAGCACCTCAAAACTCTTTCTCCATTTTATCCATTCAGTTTAAATCCTATGAGAGACATTTACATTAATATCTCGATCACATTGCATAAATGAGCCTAAATATCGAAAATGACCAACCTTGGAAATAACGTGGTCTCTCAGTCTGACATCCATAATATTACTAAACAAGCTTTTGCTAAAATGACACTTATATATTTTGTCTTATCCTTGTTAAGAAGAAAACCTTTCGATTTTAAAGTCTATCTCCAAAACTCTAACTTTAAATTGATAGTCTCTTTGCATTCTGCAACGAGAACTATATCATTTGCAAAAAAACACGCAATTAGATGTATCATCATGAATATGTTGTGTAATTTCATCTAAAATCAAAGCAAAAAGGTTTGAGTTTAAATTCGATATTTGATGTTGTCATATCAAAACAGGGAAGTCTTTAGTACCCACCCACTGATGTTTTAGCTCGAGTCAAACACTCTCCATACATGTCTTGTATGGGTTTAATATACGTCACATGAACCTCTTATTTCAAGAGGTTTTTAGAAAACCTCTCTAAACTTTATCATGTGTCTTTTCCAAATCAATAAAAACCATATAAACCCTTGACTATGACTAATATATATTATTATAAGTAATAATAGTATTTTTTTAAACAAATTATCTTTTCTTGAAATAAAAATTTGGGTACAACCGCGAAAGCGGCATACACACAAGGAAGAAAATTACATGTAAATCGCAAGTCCGGGGACTTGACCCCGCGACCTGCCCCTCACCCCCCCCCAAGCCCTTACCACCCCACCACCAACGGTGGGGCTAAATGTGTTGGTCGGCTAAATTATTAAGCCTTTTTTATATCAAAACGAGGTAGTAAATCATACAATATACACAAACTTTATTTTACTATTCACCAAAAAATTCAAATTTTCCAAAAAAAAAACATGTTTTAAAGATAATTTTTTATTAAAAATCACTAATTATGGTTCAGGCAAACCATTATTATAACACCAAGAAGACAACCATAATATAGAAAACAACCAAAAGGATAAAAGACCTACTCCCTGAAATTGTCACACTTGCACTGTTATTCTAGAAAATAACCAACAATGCCTCATATTAAAAGTTGAGGCCGAAGCCTCAGTTGATTCGGGGAAGAAGCTACAGTACCAAGAAAAGCATGCAACAAGCAGTACAGGAATGAACTCAACAAGACTCGAACTCGAGACATCGCTAAGACCCACGGAATCAACAACCAACTGAGCAACACCCTGGAGGCGAAAATGCCTCATATTAATTACCACGTGAAACATGACTTTCTAAGTGATTTTCCAACAACTTCCCGACCTGGAGAAATTCTTCTAGATTAATTTTATGTTTTCCAAAACCTCAAAATAATCTCTCGAGAATCGTATCAGTTTTCTAACTCTATTGGAAGATCGGATTTTAACATCCAAGCATTAATTTCCTTGTGAGATTCATCCGAAGACCTAAACTAAACTCCCTCACTGAAATCAACGACCCTGTTTTGAGACGAGCCAGTTTCCCTACCGATCGAGAAGATTTCGCTTGATGAGCTGTGGCAGCGCAGGAGGCATTGCAGAATGACCAGATGCTTGCCCCTCTACTCGGGAATTTTGATATCTGTAATCGCATTCACTATGACCTTTAAAATAACAACCATGGATTCATAAACAATTTTCTACTTAAACGTGAGCTCATCACCAACTTCAATCTAGAAAAAATTAGGAAGCGACCAGGACAGATAAACTTCAATGCATGACGTGCATCTAAAGGAAATTTACCTATCAACGTGAGCTGATCCAGACAAAAGAAACATTCGATTTCATTACCTTGGATCGTAACCTAAACTGCGGAAGAAGATGAGTCTTCACGGAGGTGATTCTCAAAGGACCACTGATACAGGGTTAGGGAAAGATGTGCAGAAGCATTAGCTAATTGAGGAACTCTCGGCCGCAGCTTGATCCCAGGAATCTATGCTGGATCAGATCTCCCCAGCTACAATCGAACCATAAGATTGAGAAGGATTAATGATCGAGACAGGAGGAGGTAGTGGGAACGAGACCCCCCCGGCGACGGAGAAGAAAACCTAGAAGCGGCAGAGAGCCAATTTTTTAAGATCGAAAGACTAATTTAAATACCATGGTTCCAAATTTTTAATCTATTTTATCAAAATAAATTTTTTAATGAGTTAAATTCAATGTTTAAATTGAATATAAAAATACCAGGATTTCATAAATAAAGGAAAAACGCATTACCGTAAATAATTAATTATGTCATTAAAATTTATTTGAGTTAGATGAATAAGAAAATTCCATAATTGGTTTAAATATTAATTTATGGTATTTTTTTATTCATATATTCCAATTATATTAATGGAATTTATTTACTAATATAGTTATTTTAATGGTTATCTCAACCCACCACTATTATCCCAACAATTAGGTCACTATTCTAATAATCATATTTCTAATGAATACTTTACTAATTAAATCAGTCATCCACTGAATCCTAAACATTTCATCTACTTAGTTTTATTTCAAGGTTCTCTATATTTCTTTTACAAAATGTTTAACTTATTTCTAATATTTTTCTTTCTTAGTACACTGTTTCCCACAACTACAACATTTCTGGGAGATCATGAGCCATCATATTTTCAACTTCAAGTTATATTTTTTTACTACTTAACTTTATTTTACCAATTTACTTATATTTATCATGTGGAATGTATTCATCCTTGGTTTGAAATGTTATATTATGAAATAATAAAATAATGGTCATTTCATTATGTATTTCAAATGATTTATTTATGGAATGACACACTTATGTTTAATGAAGAAATTTTAATATAAAGACATCAGATATCAAATTGAGAGTGAGGGTAGCTTCCAAAATGACTTATGGATTAATATGATATTATTGTCCAGAGTTTCATGGACATTGTCAAGGCTTGGTTAAAACTCAAGGAAGGGGTCCGACCCCTAGTGCACATATAGTTACACTTGACTTGACTTAATCCACTGACAAATACTTCGTATACTTAGTTTATCTGTCACGATCCGACCCATGTCGGAGCTCGAGCCGCAACTATGCCAAGCCCGCCTCCGTAGGCCCAAGGATGGCGACAAGCGCCGAAGACACAACTAAACTCGAGGAGGCCTTTGCCTAAGTACATGTACGCACGCACACAATCAACTCAATGCAAAAATACAAAGGGAAAGGGAAAAAGGTGCAACACTGCTATAAAATAAACTAGGAATGCATGAACCTCTACACAAATACAAAAGTACGGTAGTGTAAACTGAAAGTAAAGGGGCAAATACACGCCCAACCAGAAAATATGTCTCAACCTGACAAAACTGGAAAATAGTAGATAGCTAAGAGAGCTCAACTCTTGTATCCCAAGCTACGACCACCGTACGCGGTCCAATCATTCAGTATCCCTAAGCTCCTCTAAAGTCACGGTCGACCTGTCTGTCATCTGCAAAAGACACGACACATGTGAACAAAGCCCATGCAAGGGAGAGTATATACATACCCAGTAGAACGTCCCGAAGGGGCGAAGGGGGAGCAGTAAAAGATACAACTAAAGATAGGAGTAGTAGATAAAACAAGGTATAATGAGAGAGTACAACTCAACCCAACAATAGAATGAAAGTAAGCCCGTCCAAGCACAATGGGCTAAACATGATGAGTAGATGAACTACCAGTCAAGCCTTCGCCACCTATAGCAGGAGAGTAGACTCATCCAACCACGAGAAACTAAACACGGAAAGCACGTGACATGCCCCACGTGTTTTCGCCTCTCCCGGAAGAAGAGTATCCAAAGACAAAGTGTGAATCCATAAAAAGAATATGTATACATGCTCAGTCAAAGAATCCCAAACAATAGAGTAAGGGGATCTCCATATCATAGCTCAGCCTATAAAGAAGTGTCACGACCCGTCTTCACTAAGATGATGGAAGGGACAACAAACTGCCAGATCCTTCCTTCTTCAAGTTGAAGGAGAGATAATGACCTCCTGAGTCCCACCTTCAATAGGCCCCAGAGTGGCGACTAGTACCAAGGGTATAAAATCATATGTGATACGAAAGGCATTACCCTTTTTATTTAGTAGGATAGGGAGATAAGATGGTAAATCCCAAACAACATCAAAACTGGAAGTAAAAGTAAAGAAAAAAACAACCCATTCCCATATGCATGTTCCAATATAAAGTGCTAAACGTACAAGAAAACTCTAAAGGGAAGTACCAAAAGAAAAGAAAAACAACAACATTAACGGTCCCAGCATCCGAGCTATTATGGTCCCGCACGGTCCCCAAATTCCTCCTATAAACCTGAAAACAATTTTATATACATAGGGTAAGTATACATGTATACACAGTAGGGAAGACCAAAATCTCTCGTGCACAAGTGGGAAGACATTCTAATACCCCGTGAGAAAAGGAGATAACCAAAGCACCTAGCAAGGAAACTATCCACCCAAACCTCACCAAGGTACACTCCCCAAATAACGCAAGTCAAGTAAAGTAATAGTAATAACACATCGATGTTTGGGTACCCCGCACCACTTTCCCACTAGTTATTGAAGACATCCTAAGCGTTAGACCTCCCCCGCCATTTTCACTACAGTCTCACTACCGCCCCAACAACAACCTTTTGGGCCACCACAACCATGCATCCCGCCCGCAGACACATGGGCCATAACAACCACACACATCCCCATCCGTAGACACCTGGGCCACAACAACTACTGCCACGCCTGAAGACACCTGGGCCAGAACAACTACCTCCACGCCCGAAGACACCTGAGCCTCATCCCAAAGACACTTGGGAAACAAACTGCCCGCACACACCTGCACCAACCACCACAACTACCCTAACCAAATAATCTTGGTCTATAATGGACCTCAGGCCATAACAGCCTGCCTGAAGAGTCTTGGACTACTCGAGAAATGGAGCAGAAAAGGAGCTAATAACCAGCCATTCATAGGAGTGTTGAGAAAAACACCCTCCCCCATGAAATGAGGGTGTTCGTCACAAAGTGCTCAACTTAGGTGGGGAACGAATAAGGAACATAAGAGCTAAATTATACGTACAGGCAAACAAGCGCTCATCCCAACATAGGGGTTCCAAAACCAGCTCATACACAAACACCCTCATTACTATTCATTCATAAAAAGCACAAAAACCACAACCAAGTCACAACTCATTCTCAGAAAACAATTCCCCATTGAACCCGTTCTTGTTATCACATTCAAGTGGTTCCATTTAAATAATTCTTCACTACCGAGCAACTAACAGACATAGCCACAAGCCAAGGAAGGAAAAATAGCCAAGCAAAAAATTAAGCATTCACACCCGGTTCTCTTGTAAAGTTACAACAACAAAAAGGGTCCGTGAGATCCCTCGAAGTACTGGAACCAAACCAAGCCCCAACATACGGCTCCACACGGCCCCAAATCTATAAACTAACAACTGCACAACAGGGGACCCCATCCCCATCCATGTCATCTCACAAACATCAAGCAGAACAACCATACACATCACCAGAACAGAGCAAGGGAGTTTTCAGATTTAAACACACCATTCCTTTAGTTCTTTCTTTTCATTTGGTTAACCGGTGTGACCACAGAAGGATTCTTATTCATTGGGAATCCATTTAATTAACTGAGTTCACGTGGTTAAATAGTTTTCATGTTACGGCCATTCAATCACAAAATTATCCCGAAAACAGAGGTTCATTAGTGTGCAATAAAGGACCACCAATGACCATGATTTTTAGTGGACATAAGCCCATAAAATTCACAACATATAATCAAGGGTAAAATATTACAGTAGCATCATCAAACACACCCCTTCATTATTTAAAAACCATTTATTATCTTTGTTAAGGTTTGGTTTTATCCATCCCCATAGGAACATTATCATACCCACCCTGCATGATACATAGTAAAGAGAGATGAAGGAAAAAACCCTACTTGGATGATCAATGATCGAAGTTTTTATCCACACACCAAGAACTGGGGATGCACGAATTGCAGGGGAGGAACTCTGAGGACTCCAAGAGTGAGCAGGAAAGGCTTCATCATAGGCACACCACTAGCCTCGGGAAGGGGGACTCTAAATGCACCTATGAAAAGGAAAGGGACCAGCCAAGAAGAGGAAAGAATCCCCATGCGATAAAAGGTGAGATCCTGGAGTTATGGGATATGAATTTTTGAACATCTTTAAAGGCATATCGTTTTTTCTCCACATGGTTGGGTGGTTACACATGATGAAATTAATTTTCATTTAATAATTCTCATAAGAGAGGTGGCCATAATGACTGTGAGTTAAAGGGGTTTCCTTTAAATAGAGGAAAACATGTAAGAGTGGGGGGGGGGACTGGAAAGTACGAGATAAGGGTGTGACACCAAGGAAAAATCCACACGTTTTGGTAAGTCAATGGTTGCCTGACTCTTGGGGGATTTTAGATATCATTTATGAGCTTTTAATGGATTTGAAATGGGTATTAAAACACTTTTACGTCAAAAGATATGTTGCGGGGTTGGAACTGGAAAAAAAAGGGTGGGACACCATTTGGTGAGATGCCGTAATGGTTCCACTTTCACGGTGCCACCGTTTTGGTGTGATACCGTGATGGTGCAACCACTAAGATGCCACTGGTTCGATGGAACACCGTAAGCGGTGCCACCGTAATTGTGCTATCGGTTCAGTGGAACACTATAAGCGATGCCACCGTTTAGGTGTGTAACCGTGACAGGTGCCACCATTTCGGTGGAACCGTTTGATGGAACCGAGATTTTGGAAAACTCCTTAATGAGACACTGTCTAATCCATTACATTAGCTACCTATCAAACTATTCTCTCCCTAGAGAATCGAAACTAGACCTGAAAAATAGAGAGGGGTCCGAACAACCACCTCGAAAGATACTTCTCAGGGTAAACCTCCTCGACATCTAGGAACACCTCTCCCTCATCTATCTTATGAACAACCGCGGATACACTACCGATCCTCTCCCCCAAGTAACCAAACAAACATGTAAAGGTCATACCGTCCATTCATATGGATTAGGGAGTCCCTTCCTCGATGTCAAGATACTATCTGCTTTGGGCGGAACTGACTCGCCCGCACGAGTTTAACCACATCCACTTTAATGCGTCTTGATTAGGGATCATGTCCCCCCATCCCCACAATCAGGACTCTTCACACACATCCAAAGAATAAGGGAAACAATCCATTTCATAGTTAACAAGTTCAAGCACTACATCACAAACAAGTGCAAAACAAAATAGAACAAAACTCAAAACAGCTCTGGGTATTGGGCGTGCATCTGTGCCTCCCATTCCTAGGTACTCTCCTCGAGGTCACCATGCCTCCATAACACATGAACCAAGAGGATGGTTCATCAACGAAGCACATTCTCCTCACGATCCTCGATCATCACTGATCACTCTACAAACATCGTGTCATCCTTGATATCCATATCCCCCCAGTCGAGGATGTGTGAATCATCATGTATATACCGACGGAGTTAAGACACATAGAAGACGTCATGCACCCTCAGTAGCGGTGGTGGTAGCGCCAGTTTATAAGCCACTTCGCTGACCTACCACAACACCTCGAAGGGTCCGACAAACCTAGGAGAGAGCTTACTTCCCCTACCAAACCTCTGTTTCCCATGCCGAGGGGAGACCTTCAAGAACACGTGGTCCCCGACCTAGAACTCCAAGGGTCTCCTCCTATGATCGGCATACGACTTCTTCCGGTCCTGAGCTGCCTTAATCCTCTTCTGTATAAGATTAACCTTCTCTGTCGTGCTCTGAACTAACTCCAGGCCAAGAACATCTGCTTCCCCGACCTCTGATCAGCACACAGGTGAGAAACACGACCTCCCATAAAAGGATTTGAACGGAGCCATTCCAATGGTATAGTGATAACTATTGTTGTAGGAAAACTCTACCAAAGGCAAGTGTCATACCCATGATACCCAAAGTCCAAAACACATGCTTGTAGAATATCCTCCAATATCTGGATGGTCTGCTATGTATGCCCATCTCTCTGGGGGTGGAAAGAAGTGCTGAGGCATAGCTGGGTGCCAAAAGCATGTTAAAATCCTTTCTAGACCCGTGAGGTAAACCGGTTATCCCAATCCTAGACTATGGACCTTGGAACTCCATGCAACTGCACCACCTCGTCTATGTACCTCTATGCTAAGGCATCCACCGCACTCGACTCCTTGATTGCCAGTAAGCGAGTTGATTTCCTCAGCCAGTCCACCACTAACCAAATAACATCACAACCCCCTTGAACTCTGGGTATTCCTGTTAAGAAATCCATCGAGATGTCATCCCATTTCCACTTGGGGACATCTAAAGGTTATAACAGACTTCCTGGGATGTGGTGTTCATCCTTCACCTGCAGACACATGAGGCACTTTTCCACAAACTCTGCCACTGCCTGCTTCACCCTGGGCCACCAAAACCGATCCCTCAAACCCCAGTACATCTTTGAAACTTCTGGGTGTACCGCCAAGGGTGAGTTTTGGAAATTACCAAGAACCCTCTTGTTCATTTCCACTAAGATAAAAAACTTTCCAAGAAAAATCATCTGATTCTACCCGTATTCCGACCATCCTCTTGGAGCATCAACCTGGCTAACACGATCACGCATCACTTCATCCTCTAAGTCCCCCCACTGAGACACCTCCACCTACTGCAATAGAGAGGACCGCACTATCATATGGAAAAGACAACCTCTTCCATCCTCCACCCTTGTATCCAGGTGTAGGGCAGCCAACTCCTCCATCACCTTCTAAACATCAGCTGATTCTCGAACCACATCCTTCTGTGACTTCCTGCTCAAGGCATCAGCCACCACGTTCCCCTTTCTTGAGGTGTAAGAATTTTCGAAGTCGTGGTCCTGAAGAAACTCCATCTACCTCTGTTGCCGCAAGTTTAGGACCCACTAGGAGAAGATATATCTCAAGATCTTGTGATCCGTGAAGACCACGAAGCGCTCCCCGATGAGGTAATGCCACCACAACTTTAGTGCGAACACAACCGCTGCAAGTTCCAGATCATGGGTGAAATAGTTACGCTCATGGGGATGTAACTTCCTAGACCCATAAGAGATCAACCCTATTGTTGCATCAGCACACACCCCAATCCTTGTCCTGAAGCATCATAGAACACCTCAAACATCACTCCTTCTTCTGGAAACCGCAGCACTGGGGCACTAACCGACCCCCCTTCAGATAACTGAAGGTTTCCTGGCACTTCTCAATCCATAAAAAGCCTGGTATTTCATGGTCAAGGCTTTCAAAGGTGATGCAAATCGAGAGAATTTGGGCATGAATATCCGGTAATAACCCGCTAGACCTAGTAAACTACGAACCTTTGCCACGTTATTGGGTGCTTCCCAAGAAACAACCGCCTTGACCTTTGACGGGTTCACTGCTATTCCCTGCTCAGACACCACATGTCCAAGGAAGTGCACTTCTCGGGTCCAGAAATTTCACATGGACAACTTCCCATAGAGATGGTGTTGCCGAAGGACCTCTAAAACTATCCTCAGATGCTCAACATGATCCTACCATGATCTTGAGTAGATCAAGATGTCGTTAATAAACAAGACTACGAATCAGTCCATATATTCCCAGAAGATGGAGTTTATGAGCCCTATGAACATGGATAGCGTGTTGGTAATGCCGAATGGCATGACCATGAACTCAAAGTGCCCATATCTGCACCCGAAGGTAGTCTTTGAGATGTCACCCTCCTTCACCCTCAACTGGAGATATCCTAACCGCAAGTCGATCTTGGAGAACCATCCTATCCCATTTAACTGATCAAAAAGTTCGTCGATCCTCAGGAAGGGGTAACGGTTCTTCACCGTCACCTGGTCAGCCTTCAGTAGTCTATATATATCCTCAGACCACCGTTCGCCTTCTTTGAGAACAAGATTGTAGCACCCCATGGTGATGCGCTTGGTCGAACAAAACCCTTCTTCATCAGTTCGTCAATATGAATTCATAACTCCCATAACTCAGAAGGCGCCATCTGATAGGTAGCCATCGAAATCGGATGGGCACCGTGTTGTAAGTATATCCCAAACTCAAAATCACATCGAGGGGGTAAATTCACCTCCTCCCTAGGGAAGACGTCCATGAACTCATTGATGATCCCCGAGACTTCCACCATCTTTGTATCTGCTGACTCCACTGACAGCTTAGGTAATAAGGAATGAAGGGGCTCCACTCACCGGCTGCCTTTTTGGCAACCCTGATTGCCGACAGAAGTCACACATCGTCCACCCATATCTGAAAAAATGACCCTTCTTTAGAAGCATTCGATAATGTCACACATAGAGAATAGCTAGTCAATGCCTAGAATGACATCATATGGATACATCTGCAGCAAAAGAAGGTCCCCACTAAACTAATGTGGTCCCAATATCAGTCTACATCCCCGACAAACATGAGACACGCTGGTCTGACCTCAGACTAGAATACTCAAAACCAGGGGCATGGGAAGTCTCTCTACATCTAGACCCAAAGCGTGGGCTAGACTGGGTAAAAAAAAGGAGTCCAAAGCTCCTGAATCAAACAAGGTGCATGCAAGAGTGATAAACAAGCTGATCATACCTCAAACGACCTCTGTCCCCATTGGAACCACTGCCTCTATGGCGTGTAACTTCCCACACCCATCTCCTCTGACCCTCGGCTGTCGGCCACCTCCCCTACCACTCCCTGGTCAAGGTCCCTGAGGAGCACCTTGAGGTCGGCCTCCTCCTACAACGTTTTCTCTTGGAAGAGTGGGAGCTCGTTGTCCCTGCTGCTGCTGCTGCTAAAAATGCTTGACTAGAAATTTTTGCTACTGAGGTGGGTGCTGAAACTTCCCACCCCCACTATACTGAACTCGGTTTGGGAACTGATTCCAAATGTTCCCATGACTTTCATAGATGAAGCATCTCGGTCATGGGCCCACAAATAAGGGGTGAGGACCGGGAGATCGAAACTGGAACTGCTGGGGCCTGCTCCCCACTGGTCGAAACCTAGAAGGCCCTACCACTGGAGGCCTAATGCTGAAGACCTTCCCCTTTGACGAGCCCGACTGGCTCCCCTCTCACGGTACACCTCCTAGTGTGTGAATTCTCTCCACCACTTCATCCTTCTTTTGAACCTCCAAGTACATCAGTAGGGTGAAGGGACTAACATCATACTAAAGAGAAGGTTAGAGTGCCTCCTCTAAACGTCTTGCCTGAGACTCCTCATCCAGAAAGAGGTTTGGAGAAAAATGAAGGAGATCCTTGAACTTGATCCCCAGCTACCTCATTGACATACTCCCCTGCTGAAGGGAGAGTAGCTCCTGCCTCTTTTCAGACTTCATCATGGAAGAGAGGAATTATGCCTGGAACTCCCTCTCGTAGTCATTCCATGAAACCTCAGCCTCCCTCTTCTCCCCAAGATAGCATGTACACCACTGACGCGCCGCTTCCCGCATCTAGCTTACAGCCAACAGAACCCAGTACTCTGTCGGAGCCCAGATCAAGCTGAAAGCTATCACTAGCTCCTCGAACCATCTCTCTGTCTCCATGTCCGAGACGCTGCCCTCGTACTTCTTGAGGTTCTGCCACTGAAAGGCATGAAGCATCTTCTCCCACTGGTTGTCCTCCTCCTCTCAACCATCCCTCTTTTGATCAGCCAAATCAGCCTCCTGGGCCCCGATCGCCCGCACTACCCGTGGTCGCCTCCCTAGCCTATTTCATGCACCAAGATTGCCTAACATTGTTACCCTACCATCCCATGAAATCCTTACTATTCCTAACCCCGGACTCCATCCTATCTCTCAACCATCTCCTTTGATACCATTCTGTCATGACCCGCCTTCACTAAGATGAAGGAAGGGACAAAAAATTGTCGGACCCTTCCTTCTTCAAGTTGAAGGAGAGATAATGACCCCCAAGTCCCACCTTCAATAGGCCCCAGAGTGGTGACTAGAACCAAGGGTATAAAATCATACGTGATACGGAAGGAATTACCCTTTTTATTTAGTAGGATCGATAGATAAGATGGTAAATCCCAAACAACACCAAAACTGGAAGTAAAAGTAAAGACAAAAACAACCCATTCCCATATGCATGTTCCAATATAAAGTGCTAAAATTACAAGAAAACTACAAAGGGAAGTACCAAAAGAAAATAAAAACAACAACACTAACGGTCCCAACATCCAAGCTATTATGGTCCCGCACGGTCCTCGAATTCCTCCTAGAAACCTGAAAATAGTTTTATATACATAGGGTGAGTATATAGGTATACTCAGCAGGGAATACCAAAATATCTCGTGCACAAGTGGGGAGGCATTCTAATTCCCCGTGAGAAAAGGAGATAACCAAAGCACCTAGCAAGGAAAATATCCACCCAAACCTCACTAAGGCACACTCCCCAAATAATTCAAGTCAAGTAAAGTAATAATAATAACACATCGATGTTTGGGTACCCTGTACCACTTTCCCACTGGTTATTAAAGACATCCTACATGTCAGACCTCCCACACCATTTTACTACAATCTCACTACCACCCCAACAACCACCTTTTGGTCCACCACAACCACACATCCCACCCGCAGACACCTGGGCCACAACAAATACCACCACACCCAAAGACACCTGGGCTAGAACAACTACCGCCACACCCGAAGACACATGGGCCTCATCCCAAAGACACTTGGGAAACAAAATTCCCGCACACACCTGGTCCAACCAACACAACTACCCTGACCAAAGAATCTTGGGCTATAATAGACCTCAGGCCATCACATCCTGACCGAAGAGTCTTGGGATACTTAAGAAAGGGAGCAAAAAAGGAGATAATAACCATCCACTCATAAGAGTGTTGGGAAAACACCACCCCCATGAAATGGGGGTGTTCAGCACAAAGTGCTCAACTTGGGTGGGGAATCAATAAGAAACATAAGAAATAAATTATACATATAGGTAAAAAATAACTCATCCCAACCCAGGGGTTCCAAAACTAGCCCATACACAAACACCCTCATTACTATTCATTCATAAAAAGCACAAAAGCCACAACCAAGTCACACCTCATTCCTGAAAAACAATTCCCCATTGAACTTGTTATTGTTATCACATTCAAGTGGTTCCATTTAAATATTTCTTTACTACTGGGAAACTAATAGGAATAGCCATAATTCAAGGAAGGAAAAATATCCAAGCAGCAAATTAAGCATTCACACTCGGTTCTCTTGTAAAGTCACAACAAAAAAGGGATCCGTGAGATCCCTCGAAGTACTGGAACCAAACCAAGCCCCAACATATGGCCCCACACAGACCCAAATCTAAAAACTAACAACTGAACAATAGGGGATCCCATCCCCATCCATGTCACCCCCCCGAGCCCTTGGACAGCCCCAAACACCCCTTGGACACCCCTCCCATATCCCTTGGACACCCCCCCACCCCTTGGACACCCCCACCCCTTGGACAGCCCCCCCACCCTCATTTACACCCAACCGGCCCCTTGGACAGAACTCCCAGACACCTTGGACACCACTCCCATATCCCTTGGACTCCCCTCCCATATCCCTTGGACACCCCCACCCCTTCGACAGCCCCCCCACCCTCATTTACACCCCCTGAACACTAGGACAACCCCAAACACCCCTTGGACACCCCTCCCATATCCCTTGGACACCCCCACCCCTTGGACACCCCCCGCCCCTTGGACAGCCCCCCCACCCCCTGGACACCCCCCCGACCCCTTGGAAACCCCCCCCCCCCCCCCGACCCCTTGGAAACCCCCCCATCCCCTTGGACAGCCCCAAACACCCCTTGGACACCCCCCCACCCCTTGGACATCCCCTCCCCCACCCTCATTTACACCCAACCGACCCCTTGGACAGCCCCAAACACACCTTGGACACCCCTCCCATATCCCTTGGACACCCCCCACCCTCATTTACACCCCCGACCCCTAGGACAGCCCCAAACACACCTTGGACACCCCTCCCATATCCCTTGGACACCCCTTGGACACCCCCCACCCTCATTTACACCCCCCCGACCCCTAGGACAGCCCCAAACACACCTTGGACACCCCTCCCATATCCCTTGGACACCCCCAAAACACCCACCCACCCCCTTGGAACCTCTCCCCCCATACCAAAATCCAGACCAGAAAAACCATCAACAGTAGACCAAAACAAGAAGTAGAGAAAAATTAAACATTCACTTATATAACATTCAAAACTTACACTGTCAACTTCAAAAAAAACTACATCCAACCTAAACGACTACGAAATACACAATTACATTGACAATATTCAAAATTACATTTTACATTACAAACAACTAAAAGTCAATCAAACCTGTAAAATAATTTGACCACTCCACTTGTAAGTGTTTGATATCTTCAGCAGTAAAGGGTTGAGGGTCATCAAAAAGCTATAAAGGAAAAGGATAGTAGTCAACGTGTATAATGAATAAATCAAATTGAAATATTATGAGAAAGAGGAAATCTTACCAGGTCAAAACCCTGAACTGTCCAAGTTGTTATTATTTCATACATAAATCTTAACATGTAATATCCGCATTCGATGATGCCTTGTTGCTCATGACATTTCTGTTTGAATGAGTGTAAATTCAATATATTATTTTAATGTAATAAATCAAAATGTACAAATTATAAATGGATATTTACCTTCGCATGTACATATTTGATCTTGAAATTTCTTTTCTTTGCGCTTTTTCGAAAGTGGACCCATGCCCTGTTAGAAAATAATACGAATGGGGTAAATTTAAAATTCATTATAATATATAAAACTATTGTGAAATTGAAACTTACGTTTCCAATATATTCTTAAAACTTTCTCGCACATCATCATGGAGAGAGCATATCCAATAAAGTGCTTTCTCCCTAGGGCAAAAAACCCCTAACATCCAATGATCCCTGATAAAAGGAAATTTAACGTTAGTGGTTTTTTATGTTAAAAGATAATTAACTCTTTGAGAGGGATGTGTTTCATACCTCTCACAAAAAGGCATCATCCAACACTGTGTGATTACATTCTTTTCAAATCTATCAGCAATATAAATCATTCTTTGTTCCTCATCCAATGCACATGCTTCAGGGGAAATCAATTGTGGGTCCACGAATCCATATACATCTGTCACCTCATTCCTCTCACAAATTTTATACAGATACCTAATAAAAAGCAGACATAAGTATACATTTTTAATAAATATAACGCAAGGAAAAGGTGTTAAGACTTACATGATAAAAATTTGCACCACGTTGATGCCCAACTTATCTCCAGTGACAAACTCCATGATATCAGTTTTCATAATCCCCACACATAGTTCACGTCCACAGACATGAGATTCCATTGTAAAGTCATAATGATCCGCCAACAAATTTGAATATCTTGACAATTTGTCAAGACTGCTAGTATCTGCATCTGATGTCATAGCTATCTGTCTTTGTTGTTGTCTATACAGTATTTCTTTACCTTTGAAGTATTCCTGTAAAAATAAATTGAAAAATATATTAGTTTTCAAATGATAAAACATTAATAAAAATATATAATAAAAGATATAACATCCATACCTCTATGGTAATGAGCCGAAGAAGTCTAGATGGCCAAAGTAAAAAATGGCCGATACTATGTCCAACTGTCGTCACCTCATCTGTAGGTAATGGTATCTGAGCTGATCTATCTATAATATCCTGTACAGTGACCCTCTGATTCTCTACCTCTAACTGTTGATGATGAACTGTATCTCCTATACAATATACCATCCCATATGCAACTATATGATGTTGAGGATCATCAACATACAACTCACAATAAGTAGGTAGCTGCGGCGGAGGAGGAGGATCAAAAATGGGGTCCGCAGGCTGAGGTGGGGGAGTGGGAGCTACTGGGAGAGGTGGAGTGGGAGCTGCACCCTGAAATTGTCTTTGCAAGTCTGCAAACATAAACTGCACCGATGCTCTAATCTTGTCCTCCATTGTCGCATTAATATTATGGACTTCAGCCTCCAAGGATTCTATTTTTTTTTATAAACTTCCTCAACGTTAGAAGTTGAGGAACGTGGCAACACTTTTCTTACCGATACACCTGCCGGATATCCTCTTACACGACCAGGATGTTCGGGCTTTCCCAATGCCACAGATAAAATATCTTCCCTCCCAGATGGTGTAAATGTCCCCTGTGAACTCTGCTCCTCAAGAGAGTCCTGTAATAATTAATTGAACATTTCTATAATGATTGGAAATATATGACGAAAATAGTAAACTTAAATAAATAAAATAGATATCTTACAATCCTCTCAACTATGAGTCTAGATTCTTCCGAAAGATATTGTCCTTTTTTGCCCTTCCGAGCTCTTTTCCATTTCTCATGTCTAGATGGAGGGGATGGAGGGGCCACCTCTCCAGAGCTTGAAGACTCAGCTCTTAGTTGTTGAAATTTTTCTGCCATCATTTGTTCTTCCAATAATGCATACCCTCCCCGAGATAAACTATGAGGGTATACATTTTTATATTGGATCTCTTTATGAGCTTTCCTTATTTGCTGTAAATTAAGAATAAGTAATCATTAACAAAACAATAATAAGATCATTTATATAAGAAATATTATAAAAGTTTACATTGCCCTTACCAAAAATGATTCTTTTCTTCTACTTTCAAAAAATTGTCTCCATGTGTCTTCATTTATAAAAGGATATATACGACATGGATTCTCACGACTCCTATGACCATAAATGAAATCAGATGAGAGGGTTGATTTGAAATCCCTCCATCTCCTAGCAGCCAACGATAAGCATTTCTTCCTGACTCCTCCAGTGTCAGGAATATCAAATGTCATCTGATAAAAAAGAGGTTAAAAATATTATATATACTAGAAACATTTAAAGAATAGTCAAACAATAGCAAAAGATCTTACCAAAATGGTCTCCCACAGCTGAGAAATTATCGCCTTATCCATACTTCTCCAATCATCATAGAGAATGCTTACTTTGCTCTTAGCCTGAGTTGCTACAAAACCCTTAAAATCTTTAGCATTTGGACCTCTAGGAAGATCATCATCATCAAACTCCACGACTATCCTCTCCTCCTTCGTACGGGCAAGTGATAATTTTGGTAAACGTGTGCACCCACGCTTACCAACCTTTGAACTCTTTTTCGTAATAGGAGCATGTGAATGTTCCTCCCCAGATGTATGACCAATATGCTCATCTCCAGAATCATGTGGCTGATCAACTGATTGATCTTTCATTTTCCTTCAAATCAAAAAAACAAACATTAGTTCACAAATATAAAAATTCAAATATTGTAATACTACTTAATCAGAAAATAGAAAAGTGTACTAAATTACATAATAGTAAACATTGGTAATATGGTAAGCATGTTAAACAATGATAAACATGGTAAACACAGTCTGTTGTACCCCTCTCTCTTGGATTTTAATGATCACAGTCACTCTTATTAGGTTCTAACTTGTTTTCAAGTGTTTTTTGTTGATAGGAAAAAGGTTGCCAAGGAGTTGGCCCAAGAAAGCTGAAAAGTGGACTCACTTAGTCCACCGGTCAGCCGGTGTGAGATCACCGGCCAGCCGGAGGACCCAGGCCGTAGACTTGCCCACTGCCTGGTGTCACCGGCCGACCGGCCGGTGGACCAGACAGAGCCTTCCTATCTGGACCACCGGCCGGCCGCTGGATCACCACCGGCCGGCCGGTGGACCAGACAGAGCTTTGCTGTCTGGACCACCGGCCAGCCAGTGCGCCCAGGACTTCTCCTCTTTACAGTTTTTATTGTTTTATCATTTTGGTTTGATACATGTTTTAATAAGTAAAAAATTTACAATATCTAACATTATATGAAAAAACTAAATGTAAACAAGAAATAAACATGTGTTACCTGTAATTTTAGGAATGTACAGTTGTATTGTTTTCCCAAATTCCTTCGTCGTGATCGTTCCTTATGGCACAAACCATGTCTTCAACATACTCATCATTATGTTCTGTTAATCTTTCCATGGAAGTAGGGATCTCACATAAATCAGCATCTTCATCAAATTCATCCTCACCAACATATTGTTTTTTCCCTTGTAAAACAACAGCCCACTGCATATCTGATTGATCTACTACATAGAAAATTTGTTTGGCATGTGTTGCCATTATAAAAGAATCAGTTGTGTCTTCCAATCTATTCAGATTAACAAGTGTCATTCCAAATTCATCATGTCTGACACTGTTGTTACCGATAAACCATTTACAGTTAAAAACAGGAACTTTAATTTTAAAGTAATCAGCCTCCCATATGTCTTCAATCACTCCATAATATGCACTTGATGCCGAAATTGGGTTTCTGTCCTTAGCACTCGAAAAATGCATTGCTTCTGCAAACACCAATACACCACTATTCTGAACTGCACTTCTGTTGTCCTGAGCTTTCGTATGAAATGTATAGCCATTAATGTCATAAGCGGACCATGTTATCACATTTAAAGATGGACCACCCACTATCAATTTTAATGTCTCTGATACATCTGATCTACCAAGCAAGGTCTTTTTAAACCATGGCAAAAAAGTTTTGTTGTGCTCATTCAAAATCCACATTTCTTTCTTCTTTGGATGACATTGTTTCAACTCATTAATATGCAATGTGATATACGGTTGAACATCAGCTATGTTATTCAAGATGTATGATTCTAACTTCTTCATCTGTTCAGCTGACAGTGATTTGACTTTCAAGCCACGAATCCCCTTTCCCTCATTATTAACCCGTTCATGGCGAGATGGAGGCAAACCTATGTGTTGCACCATAGCCAAGTAGCTCGTACAAAACTCTGCTACCTCCTCAGAAATATACTTTTCAATAATGGAGGCTTCAGGTCGATATGGATTTTTAACATATCCCTTTAATATTTTCATATACCTTTCAAAAGGATACATCCAACGAAGATATACAGGTCCACAAAGCTTTATTTCTAGAACCAGATGAATCATTAAATGCACCATCATATCAAAAAAAGTTGGAGGAAAATACATTTCCAAATGACAAAGTATAAAAATTGCATCCTTTTCCAAAATGTTCAAAGCATTCACATCAATAGCCTTGTTACAAATTGAATTGAAAAAATAACACAACCTCATTATAGTCTTTCTGACACGGATGGGCAATATTCCACGCAGTGCAACTGGTAGAATTTGTTGCATCATGACGTGACAATCATGTGATTTCATACCTATCAACTTCAAGTCTTTCAATGAGACAAAATTTTTTACATTTGAAGAATAACCTTGAGGCACTTTGATATCATGAAGACACTGACAGAAGCTACTTTTCTCCCTCTTCGATAATGTATGACAAGCCGGGGGAAGAAATGTTCGTCTTCCTTTAGGAGTGGGAGCTAACTCCAAACGTATTCCCATTGATAGTAGGTCTAACCTTGAATTCAACCCATCTTTTGTCTTTCCTTTAATATCTATCAATGTTATGATCAAAGAATCACAGATATTCTTCTCCACGTGCATGACATCAATATTATGTTTGACTTCATGATACCTCCAATATGGTAGCTCAAAAAATATTGACCTTTTCTTCCAAATATGTCTATCATTACCAGATTTCTGTGTCTTTCCCAATGTCACATCAAGGTTTTTCACCCTCTCAAAATACAAATCTGGGGATAAAGGTTTTGGAGCAGTATCAAATTCTTGTGAGCCATTGAATGCCTTTTTTAGTCTTCTATAAGGGTGATCCATAGGCAAAAACTTTCGATGACCCATGTACACTGTTTTCCTCCCATGATGCAATTGACAATATGACGTCTGTTGTTCGCAAATTGGACATGCTTTATGCCCTTTAACACTGTATCCAGACAAATTTCCATATGCTGGGAAGTCATTTATAGTGAATAGAAGCACTGCATGCAGTTGAAAATATTCCATTTTATAAGAATCATACACCCTAATACCATCAGCCCATAACAGTTTCAAATCATCAATCAGCGGTGACAAGTATACATCAATATCATTGCCGGGTTGCTTTGGACCAGAGATCATGATACTCAACATGACATATTTGCGTTTCATACAAACTTCAGGAGAGAGGTTGTAAATTACCAATAAAACAGGCCATGAACTATGTGTGCTACTGAGGGTTCGGTATGGATTCATTCCATCTGTGCACAAGCCTAGTCTCAGATTTCTAATTTCATTTCCAAATGTAGGGTACTGGGCATCAATTTTCTTCCATTGTGGAAAATCAGCTGGATGACGTATTTTTCCATCACATACCCGCTCATCAGCATGCCATCTTAACCTTTTTGCATCATGTGAATTAGCAAATAAATGTTTGAAACGAGGAATTATAGAAAGATACCAAAATACCTTTGAAGGGAGCTTTGTAATCTCTACATCAGCTTGTGATTTTTCTTTCACCTTATACCGTGATGTCCCACATTTAGGACACTCTTTCAGAAATTCATATTCCTTCCTATATATAATGCAGTCATTCGGACAGGCATGTATTTTCCTGTATCCCAATCCCATCGGGCATAATATTTTTTTGGCCTTATAATGTGAATCTGGAAGATCGTTATCTTTTGGAAGAATGTCTTTCATCAATTGTAGCAGCTCTGTAAAACTTCTGTCACTCCATCCATGTTTCGCCTTCATGTTAATCAATCTTAACACTGCCGACAAAACTGTAAAATCTGTACAACCAGGATATAATGGTTTTTCGGCATCACCATATAGACGTGCAACTGTCGGTTCTATCTCAATTTGTTCTGCTACAATATCGCGAATCATTTCTTCAATTCCATCGGAGTTACCATCTTGCGATTCATTATCATCAGTGACATTCTGTCCAGTTTCGCCATGCCAAATCCAAGGGTTGTAACTCGGATTGAAACCAAGACAAATCAGATGATCTTTTATCTCTCTACTTTTCAACTTCTTCATATTCAGACATTTCAGGCATGGACAGAAAAAAATGTCACTACTTGGAACATTTCGTTTAGAAAATTCCAAAAAGGCATCAACACCTTCCTCATATTCATTGCTCATTCGATGTGCCGTAATCCAACTTCGACTCATTATTACCTATAACAAATAGCAAAAATATATATATTTTTTAGAGAAGACAAATATATGTTTATATGAAAAAAATCATAATTTGAATGTAAACAATTTTGAAATATAAAACAAATCGATCTGTATTTAAAAAAATATGCTTGAATATTATTTTTTAAACAAAATATAGTAAGATATAACACCCCCCCTGGACACCCCCCGACCCCTCTGGACAGCCCCCCGCCCCTCCTGGACACCACCCCCCACCCCCTACCCCCTTGGACACCCCCCTGGACATCCCCCAACCCTCTGGACAGCCCCCCACCCACCCGGACAACCCCAAATACCCTCTGGAGAGGCCGCCACCCACTTGGACAGCCCCCCACACCCATCCAACCCCTTGGACACCCCCCTGGACACCAAACCAACCCCTCTGGACAGGCCGCCACCCCCTTGGACAGCCCCCCACACCCACCCATCCCCTTGGACACCACCCTGGACACCCCCCGACCCCTCTGGACAGCCCCCGACCCCTCTAGAAAGCACCCCCACCCCTCCTGGACACAACCCCCCACCCCCGACCTGCTTGGACACCCCCCTGGACACCCCCCAACTCTCTGGACAGCCCCCCACCCCTCCTAAACACCACCCCCACCCCCTACCCCCTTGGACACCCCCCTAGACACCCCCAACACCCACCCACGCCCTTGGACAGCCCCCCACACCCACCCACCCCCTTGTAAACCCCCCTGGACCCCCCCGACCCCTCTGGACAGCCCCCCGCCCCTCCTGGACACCACCCCCCACCCCCTACCCCCTTGGACACCCCCTGGACATCCCCCAACCCTCTGGACAGCCCCCCACCCACCCGGACAACCCCAAATACCCTCTGGAGAGGCCGCCACCCACTTGGACAGCCCCCCACACCCATCCAACCCCTTGGACACCCCCCTGGACACCAAACCGACCCCTCTGGACATGCCGCCACCCCCTTGGACAACCCCCCACACCCACCCATCCCCTTGGACACCACCCTGGACACCCCCCGACCCCTATGTACAGCCCCCGACCCCTCTAGAAAGCACCCCCACCCCTCCTGGACACAACCCCCCACCCCCGACCTGCTTGGACACCCCCCTGGACACCCCCCAACCCTCTGGACAGCCCCCCACCCCTCCTAAACACCACCCCCACCCCCTACCCCCTTGGACACCCCCCTGGACACCCCCCAACACCCACCCACACCCTTGGACAGCCCCCCACACCCACCCACCCCCTTGTAAACCCCCCTGGACACCCCCCGACCCCTCTGGAAAGCCCCCCACCCCTCCTGGACACCACCCCCCACCCCCTACCCCCTTGGACACCCCCCTGGACATCACCCAACCCTCTGGACAGCCCCCCCACCCACCCGGACAACCCCAAATACCCTCTGGAGAGGCCGCCACCCACTTGGACAGCCCCCCACACCCATCCAACCCCTTGGACACCCCCCTGGACACCAAACCGACCCCTCTGGACAGGCCGCCATCCCCTTGGACAGCCCCCCACACCCACCCATCCCCTTGGACACCACCCTGGACACCCCCCGACCCCTCTGGACAGCCCCCGACCCCTCTAGAAAGCACCACCACCCCTCCTGGACACAACCCCCCACCCCCGACCTGCTTGGACACCCCCCTGGACACCCTCCAACCCTCTGGACAGCCCCCCCACCCCTCCTAAACACCACCCCCACCCCCTACCCCCTTGGACACCCCCCTGGACACCCCCCAACACCCACCCACACCCTTAGACAGCCCCCCACACCCACCCACCCCCTTGTAAACCCCCCTGGACACCCCCGACCCCTCTGGACAGCCCCCCACCCCTCCTGGACACCACCCCCACCCCCTACCCCCTTGGACACCCCCTGGACACGCCCCAACCCTCTCGGGATTTATAGAAAACGATGAAAAATTAGTGAAATCATAAAATTAGTCAATATTGCAAGTCGAAATAATAGATCTAGGGATGATAAATAAGATTATGGTGCCAAAACGAGTTAAAAGGGTTCGCAATCGAAGAATCTTAGCTAGTTTCAACAAAAAAAATCACAACACATATATATATACTATCCGCGAAAAAAAATGAACGAGTGGGAGGATTACCTGAGTGCTGTGAGTTTAGATGATTGATCCGAGGAGATTAAATATGAGAAACGATGATCGCAAAACGAATCTAAACCAACGAAATGGACGAGCCGATTCGGGTTTACGCGCGAGAGAGACGAGTCGCGACTGTCGAAGGTAAACTCGCGAATGACAATCCACGGGTCTGGGTAAATTTTTAAATGAGTTATCACGTCGGTTATTCAATAACCGATGTTATATGTTTTTTAAAAACATTTATAACGTCGGTTATTGAATAACCGACGTAAAAAACTTCCTCTGATTCTTTTTTTACGTCGGTTATTGTATAACCGACGTTATAAAGGGCTCAAAATCTGCGTTTTTTTACGTCGGTTATTCTATAACCGACGTCAAAAAAATCTGCGGATTCTTTTTTTATGTCGGTTATAAAATAACCGACATAAAAAGGCCTTCAAAAACCGCGTTTTTTATGTCGGTTATTAAATAACCAACATAATAACGCGTACATATGTCGATTTATTACGTCGGTTATTGAATAACCGACGTAACAAACACCCCCCGCTTCTGTTTTTTACGGCGGTTAATGTATAACCGACGTAAAAAACGAAGCCGCGCGATTAATAACATCGGTTATAAAAATAACCGACGTTAAAGGTGTACTAAACACAGGTTTTTACGTCGGTTATTTAATAACCGATGTAACAAACCTCGTTTTACATATTATGATGTCGGTTTTATATAACCGACGTAAAAAATGGTGACGTAAAAAACGTTTTCTGCACTAGTGTCCCTATTGAGAAAAAAATCAACACATATCCAAAGGAACACAATGATTTTCAAGGTTAATTATTTAATAAGAATAGCTATATCCTTGGTATGGTTTGGAAATGATCTAATACCATACAATCCACTAGAAATAAATACTTGGATTACAATGAGTAGGATGTACCCTTTCACTCATGTAGCACTGTGAAACAATCCCACTAGTGCTTGTGCACCCTCTTATCATAATAGGTTAATACAATTGTTTTGTAAAAACTCATGTTACCTATGCTTCTTTTCAATTCAACAAATGTATTCAAATTGTAATACAATTCATCAATTCCTTACCCATAAGAAAGGTAAGAATCACCTGGACTTTGTTATGAAACACTGAGTCAAATATTTTCTGTGTCCGATTCCTCTGAGTCCAATTCTTACAAAACAATACTCCCAATATGATTTTATGATAGAATACAATATATTAGAATCAACACCACTTCAATTCCCAAATACAATTGTCAAAACGAATAGAATATGAATGAATTGGAACCACCCGAAAATAATTTTCAGGCCGAATAGAATTAATCTCTTCTTCTCTCTAGAAACATGAAGCTTCTCTCTCTTCTACAGTGAATAATGCAAGCATCAAAAATTACAAAGTACTTTCACCTTTTATAGGTGACCCAAAACAGGTTTAGGAGGGAATCCCAAAACATTTTACCGATCACCTAAATTCACCCAAAATTTCATTTCCCCTGAAATCTTGGAATAAATTTTGACTTCTTTAATGATTCTCAATTCTTCTCAAAACTTCCACAATATTCACCTATTCTTATCTAGTTTCCCATTTCAATTTTTGAGACTGATTTCAATTGTTAGGAATACATGAGTCTGATCTACTAAGTCTGATTCCTCATGTTGATTTATGAATACAAT
Source organism: Viscum album (assembly GCA_963277665.1). Lineage (NCBI taxonomy): Eukaryota > Viridiplantae > Streptophyta > Magnoliopsida > Santalales > Viscaceae > Viscum > Viscum album. Next base: position 508,963,593 of record OY728136.1, on the reverse strand, counting down.
TCTCACAATTGATTTGAATCAAAATCTTATATTTTGAAAGTTCAGCTCCCCCTCAACAAATCATTCAAAAATATTCTTCTGTTTTGTTTTCTCTTTAACCACTTAAGAAAAAATACTTCATTCAAAAACTAGTTCTTGAATCATGACTACCTTTATGACATTGAATTCATTGAGGATCATCTTTAGCATCGTCTGACTTAAATTGGAAAGTATTGTAACTTTCCATTCATTCCTTCTTCTTTCTTTTCATATCAACCCAAGAATGATATTTTCTGAAAACAAATGGTATGGATACAATAATCTTGAATATGATCATTCTAGACACGATCATTCTGGATACGATCATTTCTGTTTATGATCATTCTAGTTATGATCATTCTGGTTAGGATCATTCTGGATATGAACGTTAGTTATGATTGCTGGGTATGATCAAATACAATCTAAAAACAATGATCTGACCGGATATGATAAAATAAAATCTGAAAATTTTGATCTTCCCAGATACGATACAATCTAAAAATGATGATCTTTGATCGGTACCATGTCTATTCTTTCACTTTTACCCAGATACGATCATTTTGAAAAACAATCAGAACCACCTTTCATCAACACCACTTTTCATCAGCACCACTTTTCATCAGCACCACTTTTCATTGGTACCACTTTTCATCGAAACCACTTTTCATCGGCACCAATTCTTTTAATTTCATCCATAATCTAATTTTTTTGATAGACAATCAATATTGTCTCTTTCTATTCTTATCAGCATGGCTTCTTCAATCAAGATATGATTGTTTTGAAAAAAATTTGGTACCACTTCTTTCTCTCTGCCATCCGGATATGATAAACCTGAATGATATTCTTTTCCAATTGGAAATAGCTCTTTCACACCCCCTTTCCTCTATCAAGCTTACATCACATGTTCTCACATCAACTAATTATTTAAATGAAATACGAATCGGCAAATCATCATCACAATTACATTAGAAAGTATCATAACTTTCCATTCACTCAAGTTTCTTTCTTTCCTTTGTATTCTCATCCTAAGAACAAACTTTCTGAATAAATGAGTCTAATTGTTTGAAAACATGGGTCTGATTATTTTCAAAACAAACACAAAAAGATTGTTTCCACAAAACAAATTAAAGTGATTTCCTTTCTTCAAAACTTACCTTGACAACAAAAGATAAAACTTGAATACAAAACACCTTCATAATCAACTTGTTCCTAACAATTCTGATCTTGGGGTCTCAACTACCTCGACCCATATGTGATAACTACCTGTTGCTACATCAACATGCAACCAAACCCATCTCCAGAGGAATCATATTACACAATGAACTCCACACCCTTATTTGGTAGTCTCAACACTAGAGAACTTATCAGCCTCTACCTCAACTCCTCAAAGTCCCTCTGGCACTACTCGAACTAGGTAAATGGATGACCTTTTCACATTAGAGTGGTCAAAGGGGTTGCGATTCTAGAGAAGTCTACTAAAACCTCCTATAATACCCTGCCAATCCAAGGAAGCTCCGTACCTCTGACACATTCTTAGGTGGATCCCAAGCAAGGCCTACTTTGATATTTGTTAGATTCAGGGATAAAACTTGTTTAGAAATAAAATTACCTTGAAATTGAACCTCATGTATCTAGAATTTAAACTTTGAGAGATTTATGTAAAGATGGTGCTCTCGAAGAAAATATAGGACCATCCTCAAGTGCTCTGCAAGCTCCTCCTCTATTGAACAGTAGACAAGTATATCGTCGATGGAGACAACAAAAAACTGGTCTAAATATGGATTGAAGACCTGGTTTATCAAATCCATAAATACAACAGAGAAATTCATCACACTAAAGGGAATCACTAAAAACTCATAGTTTTTGTAGTGAAATTGGAATGATAACTTTGGAATTTCAGCCTTATGAACCCTCAACTAGTGGTATTTGGATATGAGATTGATCTTCGAGAACCATCTCATGACTTTCAACTAATCAAAGAGGTTATCAATTATTGGAAAGGGGTAATTTTTATTTTTCATGGACTAGTTTATGTGATGATAATCCACACAAATCCATAAGATCCCATCCAATTTTTTCATAAAAAACACTGGAGCTGCCTAGGGGGACACACCGAGTCTGTTGAAACCTTTATCACGAAGGTCCTACAACTACAACCATAGATCCTAGAGCTCATTAGGTTCCATCTAATATACCTTAGAATATATCAAGGCATTCATAGGATGCAAGTCAACAAAAAAATCTATCTCCCACCTCAGAGGTAGTCTCAAAACGTCTTCGGGGAAGACACCTATATAATCCTATACAACTGAAGGAACCTAGATGCCTGAAGATCCTACTAAACCAATGAATATAATTTACAACTAATGGGTGATGGTATGTATCCTAATCCTCTCTGAACATACTTTCCCTACCATGATATCTCTTTCACCATAGAAGGATAATCTCATCCCATTAGTGCGTAGGAATCTGACTTGTCTATGGTGATAATCAAACTGGGCTCGAACAATGGAAATACAATCCATACCCAATATGTAATCATAGGGTTCCATTTTTCTGACCAAAAGTTACCATGTGAACCTCTATTCTCCATGTGATATCTTTCACTATCAACAGATGAATGATACAGAAGAATCAGTCCTAGTTGTAACCTCAAGTCGAAGCTGTTGTGCTAGCACCTAAACTGGGAACTCCAGCTTCTGCAACAGGATTATCAAGATAAATTATAAGGACCTGGCCTTATTACATACATGATCTTGAATTTAGTCAAGAAAACACTTATTTTTATATTGAGGATCTTTTCAAGTTTAAATATTTAGAGATTTAGGACAATACATTCATAACATTGCACATTATTACAGAGTGGATACCATAAAAACAGTTTCCATTTTTTTTCAAAATATAAAACATTAAAACTTAAAACAAGACTCCTTGAAAATTATTCAACATTAACATGGATTCCTTCCTTGTCTTACACATACATTAACCTGTGAAAATCATTTCAAAACTTGGGATAAGCACAAAATCTCAGTAAGGGATGGAAAATAAGGAAAGAGCACATTAGTCCATAAATTCTCGTAACATATGAAAACTTTTTCAAAAGACATGCTTGTCACCCATATATAATTACTTAGTGTAACATGAGATTATAGAGGATCCACAAAAAACATGAGAACTTAAATATAATCATAGAGTTATCTTGGGGAATTACTTACATAATCTTGTAACCATTCTTGGCTACCTTATAATCTGTAACCCTCACAGCTACCTTACTTTGTGTAACCATCATAGTTACACTTGGAGTAACCATACGACAAACCTCAAACTTACTCATACCCAATGAATTGGAGGGAGATATTGGTCCCACCATTCATCATAAATAATTCCCAAGAACCAAAACATAATCATACAACATGAATAATTCCATAAAAACATTACTTTGGAATTTCGTAAAACTGAATTTAAAAAGAGGATTTTTAAAGAAAATCCCCTTATAAATATCATACAATTGAAGAGAGACTTAATAGAGTGAATGGAGTATTTATATATACTGTAAATACACATAATATAACATAATATAAACATAAACCATCACACAAAAAATTTAAATAGCATATAAATAATGAAGTAGAAGGTTAACCCGAAGAATGGAAATCGGGTTAAGAATTCCATTACATCGGGTTTGTCTTACTTAAAACTTGTTTAAATTTAATGTATAATGGTTAAAAGAGTGTTATTAGTATTTTAAAGAAAAATTTTCATGTTTATAACATATTATATTATCATTTCATAACATCATTTCCCCCTTTAATTGTTAGTATTTTTCCCCTTGCACTGTTTTTGGGTGAGTTCTTTACATGATTTCCAAGATTGGTTCATGATGGATGTTCTTGTTGATTGGAAGTGAAGCTCCAGAATTGGAATGGATTAGTATTTACATATATCCAGTAAAATAAATTATACGATTTATCATTTTGAATTATTACATAAGGATGATTCATAAGTTAAAACATTAATGATGTTCGTTTATATCATTTTAGTGGTTCTTTGATAATAACGACCTCATTTTGTTTTATAAATTAAAACTATGAGTAAGAAAGAATTACAGAACCATGGATGAGTCATAATACCTTTATTATAACATGTTTCAACCATAGAAATGGTTTCATGACCATAATTTAATGAATTAATGGAAATGGTAATCACATCATCCACGATGTCGGTAATTCGACACATCATAGACAATGTTTTTTATTACTTGAATAAGTGGGAGAGGAGAAGAATAATGATGAGTAATTTTACATAAAAATGATATCATCTATAATATACATTATTTATGGAGATTTCATGCCTATTGGGTAAGGAGATATGAAGAAATAATAAGGAATGAACTCAAAATAAAAGAATAAGTGAGAAATCTCTTACAAACATTCGGCAGCCCAACGACTATGTGACAGGGTTTTAGAAAACATTAAGAAGATAGGGTAAAAGGGTCACCCATATATAAATGAATCATAATATATAATAGATCAAGAATAATAAGTAAATAAGAACATGTTATGGAAACTTGAATGTTATACCACATAAAAGAGAACTTGAATGGAAAAAGAAAGAAATTGAGAATTTTCTTACCTTATAGAGTAACCCTTAGAACTTGAAGGTTGGGACCTTGGGGGCTTGAGAAAACCTTGGGAGGACTACTATGAAGGTAAGGAGTCCAGATCTTCGTTGAGGAAGAATTGAGAATGAAGTTAATGAAGGAATGAGTTGGTATTTATAGGAAAAGTTAGGGAATATTTTAATAATTTTCAAGGGACACCTCATGAGTGATATTTGCAAAACTATGGGCTTGCAAATGGTATTTTCCCATGGTATAAGACACTTGGGACACCTCACATATTATTTAACTATACACAAGTTGACCAGATTTATGACATCATTATTACATCATTAATGATATCATTAACACACCGAAACTAAAAACTGTATTTTTTACTATTCACTGAAAAATCAACTGTTTCAGAAAAATTCCCAAAATTCACCCTAACTATTTATCAACGTGTAAAATTAAAAAATGAAGTCCATTTTTTGAAAATAATTTTCTAAATATTATTAATTTAAATTTTAAATAAAATCATACTTAATTCAGAAATTAACAATTCTAATTCTATAACTACTTCTATATCACGATGAAAAATTAACCAAGATGTTATTATCTTAAATCCTTAAGAAAATAAAATAATAATAAAATTTACTATTCATCAGGGTCATGTTACTATTCATATTACTATTCATAAGGGTATGTTACTATTCACTAAAAAAATAAGTTGGTTCCAATAAACTCCAAATAACATACTGAACACAATTGTAGATGATAGTTTCTTGAAATTAAAAACATAGAAGTGGAAAAGTTATGTTTTAAAGGATACTTAAAAATATATAATTTAAAAAAAAGTTCCATGAATTTCTATTTATTTTTTTTAAGAAAAACTTGGGGTTTTACATTATCCCCACCTTCTAGAAATTGCATCCTCGCAATTTTATTTACTTATTAAACAACTGAGGGTACTTTTCCCTCATAGCATTTTCAGACTCCCATGTTGCTTCTTCAACCATGTGGTTTCTTGACAAAACCTTTACCTAGTGGATTACCTTATTTCGCAATACCTGTTCCCTTCGATCAAGAATATGAACTGGTTTATTTTCATAAGAAAGGTTCTCTTCCAACTGAACTACTTCTGGGCTCAAGACATGTGATGAATCTGGCACATACTTTCTCAACATCAAAACATGAAAACCATTGTGTACCTGAAACAAACTCGAAGGCAAAGCTACGTGGTATTCCACTATTCCAACTTTCTCCAGGATTTCAAAAGGACCAATGAATAGTGGACTTAGCTTCCCTTTCTTACCGAAACACATCACACTTTTCCAAGGAGAGATTTTAAGGAAAACATGGTCACTTATCTCGAAAGAGAAGTCTTTCCTTCTGTTATCTGCATAAATTTTCTGCCTGCTCTGAGCTGTCCTCGTGTGCTGCTGGATCATCCTCACTTTCTTAGACACTTATTCTAATAATTCTGGCCCCATCAAATTTCTTTCACTGACTTCATCCCAAAACTCTAGAGTCCGACATCTCTTCCCATATAAGGCCTCAAAAGGTGCCATCTGAATACTGGAATGAAAACTGTTATTATAAGAAAACTCAACTAAAGAAAGATGTTGATCCAAACTTCCCTAATAGTCCATTGAACAAGATCGAAGAATATCCTCCAAATTTTGAATCATTCTCTCTGACTGCCCATCTGATTGAGGATGAAAAGATGTACTGATATTTAACTATATGTCCAACGACTTCTGAAGTCCCTTCCAAAAGTTAGAAGTGAACCTGGGATCTCTGTCAGATATAATGGAAAGAGGAACTCCATATAACCTAAAAATCTTCTTGAGGTACAATCGAGAAATCTGATCCAAAGTCATTGTATCCCAAATAGAAAGAAAATGTGCAGACTTTGTTAGCCGATCAACAATAACCCAAATCACATTGTTACCTAGAGAAGTCTTTGGTAGTCCCACCACAAAGTCCATGGATACATTCTCCCATTTCCACTCTGGCACTGGAAAATGCTGAAGCATCCCCTTCATTAACTGTCGCTCTGCTTTAACCTGTTGACACATCAAACATTTCATGGTAAAATCATCAATATCTCTTTTCATTCCATCCCACCAATAAGACTCTTGAAGGTCTCTGTACATCTTAGTACTACTAGGATGAACATAAAATGGAGAACTATGAGCTTCACACAACAAATATTTCTTCAAATGAGAATCACTAGGCACACACAAACTTTTTCCAAATCTTAAAACACAATCTTTATCAAGATTAAATTCTGGAAACTTACTCATTTTAACCAATTCTACCTTTTTCTGTAGCTCACGGTCTTCCTTCTGCGCTTGCTTAATTCTGTTTGACAACAAAGACTGCACTGAAACCTAAAACAAAATAGATGTATTCCATGCACCAACAACTTCTAAGCCAAAATTCATCAAATTATTAATCAAGGGATCATGTTCCAAATGTAACATGGTTAATGATGCCTGATGTTTCCGACTCAAGGCATCCTCTACTTTGTTTGATTTTCCAGGATGGTAATTGATCGTGCAGTCATAATACTTTAACAGTTCAAGCCATCTTCTCTGCCTCATGTTTAATTCCTTCTCAGTGAATATATATACTTCAAACTTTTATAGTCAGTATATATTTGGCATTTGGTTCCGTATAAATGATGCCTCCATATTTTCAAATTTAAAACCACAACTGCCAATTCCAAATCATGTGTGGGATAATTTATCTCATGAGGTTTACATTGTCTCGAAGCATAAGAAATTACCTGATCATTTTACATCAAAACACAACCAAGTCCCTTCAAAGAAGCATCACTGTAGACGCAAAACTCACCATTTCGGGAAGGTAAGGCCAAAACTGGAGCATTCACCAATCTCTTCTTTAGTTCCTGAAAACAAACATCACATTCCTCTATCCAAACAAATTTAACCCCTTTTTGTGTTAACTTAATTATCGGGCTAGATAACCGTGCAAAGTTCTTAACAAACCATATGTAATAACCTGCTAACCCAAGATAACTACGAATCTATGTGACATTTGTGGGTCTTGTCCATTCATCAAATACTTTTGTTTTGGAAGGATCAAATGTTATTCCATAATTATTTACAATGTTCCCAAGAAAAGAAATATGTTGCAAACAAAAATCACACTTGCTGAATTTTCCATATAGTTTCTTTTCTTTTAAAGTTTTCAAAACAACCCTTAGATGTTTTTCATGCTCCTCTTTATTTTTAGAAAATATCAGAATGTCATCAATAAATACAACCACAAACTTATCCAAGAACTCATGAAATACTCTATTCATAAGATTCATGAATACAGCAGGTGAATTAGTTAATCCAAACGGCATAACAACAAATTCATAATGCCCATATCTAGTATGAAAGGCTGCTTTTGGGATGTCATCCTACTTCACCTTAAGCTGATGGTATCCGGATCTCAAGTCAATCTTGGAAAAGTACTAATCTCCCTAGCGCTAATAAAAAAAGTCATCGATATGAGGCAAATGATACTTTTTTTTAACAGTGATGTTATTCAAAGCTCTATAATCAATGCAAATTCTCATGGAACCATCCTTATTTTTAACAAACAAAACAGGGGATCCCCATGGTGAAGTGCTAGGATGAATTAATCCTTTGTCAAGAAAATCCTGCAACTGATTTTTCAATTCAAGAAGTTCTATTGGAGGCATACAATATGGGGATTTTAAAATTGGATTAGCATCAGAAACTAAGTCAATTGTGAATTCGAATTCTCGATCAGGTATGAAACTAGGTAACTCATTTAAAAAAACATCAAGGTATTCATTTACCACTGGCATATCATTAATTTGAATATTTCCCCTGTTTTCAAAAATATGAGCAAGATAAATTTCATTTCCATATTTCAATAGTTTCTCAGCTTCCTGATATGTTATCAATTGTATGGGTTCATTCTTGTATACAAACTGAAACTCTTTATGAAAAACAACTTCTTTAGCTCTATAGTCAATCTTAGCATGATAATCAGAAAGCCAGTCCGTCCCTAGAATAACATCAAACTCAACTAAGGGCAAAACAACAAGGTTTTCAGGTAAATTCCATCCACATACCACAATAGAAATATTCTTATAATTTCTCTTTGAAATAATATTTTCCCCCTGGTGTTTTAATAACAAGTTTCATGTGTCATTTGTTGAGGTGATATTTCCAATTTACCAGAAAAATTTTCAGAGATGAAGGAATGTGTAGACCCTGTATCAAACAAAAATTTAGAAAAATCTGAGTGAATAAACAAATTACCTGATACAACTTCATTGTATGACCCGACATCTACCAACGTAGTCTCAAAGGATCTCACTACACCTTTCTTCTTGTAGTCTGGCTTCTTTGCATCATTCAGATCTCTCTTTGGGTAGACATTTGCATAATGACCCATCTCACCACATTTAAAACACTTTACAGTCTGCTTTTCAGGATTAGTCTTAGGATCATTTTCATTGCAATCTCGAGCCATATGTCCAAACTTACCACATTTAAAACACTTCCCAGTTTTTCTAAGACATTCCCCAGGGTGTTTCTTGCCACACTTTTCACAAACTGGAAATTGGATTTTCTTACCACCAGATTTCTTTGGTTGATTCTTATCCATCGCTTGGAAACTAGACCTCTTCTTCTACTTATTTACAAAATGCACATGATCATCAGGAAACTCCATCTCTACCCTCTCATCACATCGGAAAAGTTTCTCATAACTTTTGAATTCAATGGATTCCAACGACCTTCGATAACTTGGCTTCAATACTGAGTAAAAATGGTTGATTTTGCTATCAAGATCCTGAATAAGATTTGGGGCATACCTCGCCAGTCGGGTGAAGTTCGCTTCATACACAGCCACTGAATCTTCCTCCTTCTGTTTCAATTCAAGGAATTTCTTCTCCATTCTAAGTCGCACCACCCTAGGAAAATATTTTTCAAGGAAAATACTTTTAAATTAATCCCACTCTAAGGAATCAAAATCCTCTCTACCCATGATATTCCGTACCATTGACCACCACTGATCAGCTTCCCCTTCAAAATAATGAATGGAAAGACTTACCTTTTGATTGTCTGAACATCCCATAACATCGAATATCTTTTCAAGGGATTTGATCCATTCTTCAGCTGCTACTGGGTCAGAAGATCTATTGAATGCAGGAGGATGTTGTCTCATAAAATGTTCCACTACTGTCATGTTCCGTTGTGGTACCTCTATTAGTTCTCTTGCATGGATTCCACCACCATTTATTGCATGTGTTAGTTGATCCATTACTATCACAAACTGCTCGGTTCCAATCCCTACCATTCCAGGCTGTAGTTTCGGAAGGATGTCATTCTGTCGGTGCCTCTCCTCTTCAGCATCCCTGTTCCTTCTGCGGACAACCATTATGAAAAAACATGTCTTAAATGAAGAAACATGGTAATCTTTAAATGCTATAACATTCTAAATTAAACATAGAGTAAAAATCTTTTATGGTATTCTATTAACATCACCCTAACCCCTAAGGTTATCTAAACCATCCTCTGATACCAACTATAAGGACCCGAACTTATTACATACATAATATTGAATTTAGTCAAGAAAACAATTCCTTTTACATTGAGGATAATTTCATGTTTAGAGATTTATATATTTGGGAAAATACATAAATAACACTACACATTATTACAGAGTGGATACCATAAAAACAGTTTCCATTTTTTTTTCAAAATATAAAACATTAAAACTTAAAACAAGACTCCTTGAAAATTATTCAACATTAACATAGATTCCTTCCTTGTATTACACATCCATTAACCTGTTAAAATCATTTAAAAACTTGGGATAATCACAAAATCTCAGTAAGGGATGGAAAATAAGGAAAGAGCACATTAGTCCATGAATACTTGTAAAGTATGAAAACTTTTTCAAAAGACATGCTTGTCACCCACATATACTTACTTCGTGTAACATGAGATTACACAGGATCCAAAAAAAACATGATAACTTAAATATAATCATAGAGGTATCTTAAGGCATTACTTACATAATCTTGTAACCATTATTGTCTACCTTATAATCTATAACCCTCACGACTACCATACTTTGTGTAACAATCACAGTTACACTTGGAGTAACCATACAGCCAACCTCAAACTTACTCATACCCAATGAATTGGAGGGAGATATAGTTCCCACCATTCATCATAAATAATTCCCAAGAACCAAAACATAATCATACAACATGAATAATTCCATAAAAACATTACTTTGGAATTTCGTAAAACTGAATTTAAAAAGAGGATTTTTAAAGAAAATCCCCTTATAAATATCATACAATTGAAGAGAGACTTAGTAGAGTGTATGGAGTATGTATATATACTATAAATACACATAATATAACATAATATAAATATAACCCATCACATAAACAATTTAAATAGCACATAAATAATGAAGTAGAAGGTTAACCCAAAGAATGGAAATTGGGTTAAGAATTCCCTTACCTCAGGTTTGTCTTACTGCAAACATGTTTAAACTTACTGTATAATGGTTAAAAGAGTGTTATTATTATTTTACAGAAACATGTTCATGTTCATAACATCTTATATGATCATTTCATAACATCATTTCCTTCTTTAAATGTTAGTATTTTGCCCCTTGCACTGTTTTTGGGTGAGTTCTTTACATGATTTTCAAGATTGGTTCATGATGGATGTTCTTGTTGATTGGAAGTGAAATCCTGAATTGGAATGGAGTATTATTTAAATATATGCAGTAACATAAATTATACCATTTATTATTTTGAATTCTTACATAAGGATGATTCATAAGTTAAAACATTAATGATGTTCGTTTATATCATTTTAGTCGTTCTTTGATAATAATGACCTCATTTTGTTTTATAAATTAAAACCATGAGTAAAAAATAATTCCAAAACCATGTATGAGTCATAAAACCTTTATTATAACCTGGTTCAACCATAGAAATGGTTTCATGACCAGACTTTAATGAATTAATAGAAATGGAAATCACATCGTCCATGATGTCGGTAATTCGACACATCACGGACAATGTTTTTTATTCCTTGAATAAGTGGGAGAGGAGAAGAATAATGATGAGGAATTTTCCATAAACATGATATCATCTAGAATATACATGATCTCTTATGATTTCATGCCTCTTGGGTAAGGAGATATGAAGAAATAATAAGGAAGGAACTCAAAATAAAAGAATAAGTGAGAAATATCTTACAAACATTCGACACCCCAACGACTGTGCGACAAGGTTTTAGAAAACATTAAGAAGAGAGGGGACAAGGGTCACCCATCCAGAAATGAATCATAATAAAAAATAGATCAATAATAATAAGGAAATAAGAACATGGTATGGAAACTTGAATGTTATACCACATAAAAGAGAACTTGAATGGAAAAAGAAAGAAATTGAGAATTTTCTTACCTTGTAGAGTAACCCTTAGAAATTGAAGGTTGGGACCTTAGGGGCTTGAGGAAACCTTGGTAGGACTACTATTAAGGTAAGGATTCCAGAGATTCATTGAGGAGGAATTGGGAATGAAGTTAATGAAGGAATGGGTTGATATTTATCAGAAAAGTAAGGGAATATTTTAATAATTTTCAAGGGACACCTCATGAGTGGTATTTGCAAAATCATGGGCTTGCCCATGGTATTTGCCCATAGTATAAGACACTTGGGACACCTCACATCTTATTTAAATATATACAAGTCTACCAGATTTATGACATCATTATTACATCGTTAATGATGCCATTAACACACCGAAACTAAAAACTGTATTTTTTACTATTCACTGAAAAATCAATTGTTTTAGAAAAATCCCCAAAATTCACCCTAACCATTTATCAACGTGTAGAATTCAAAAATGAAGTCCATTTTTTGAGAATAATTTTCTAAATATTATTAATTTAATTTTTAAATAAAATCATACTTAATTCAAAAATTAACAATTCTAATTCTATAACTACTTCTATATCACAATGAAAAATTAACCAAGATGTTGTTATCTTAAATCCTTAAGAAAATAAAATAATAATAAAATTTACTATTCATTAGGGTCATGTTACTATTCATATTACTATTCGTAAGGGTATGTTACTATTCACCAAAAAAACAATTTGGTTCCAATAGACTCCAAATAACATACTGAACACAATTATAGATGACCGTTTCTTGAAATTCAAAACATAGAAGTGGAAAAGTTATGTTTTAAAGGCTAGTTAAAAATATATACTTTAAAAAAAAGTTCCATGAATTTCTATTTATTTTTTTTAGAAAAACTTGGGGTGTTACATAAATTAATGATTGGAACCTATGTTTACTAATATTGAGTCAAGATTAAAAAAACAGAGGTCATATCTTTGATCATCTCATGCACTGTGGTATCACAAACATCCAAAGCATGCAGTTGTTTGTGGCCCTGACCGCCAGCTCCCTGAGCCTGACATGGGCCGCCTAGTGGTGGTGGTGGAAGGACCTAATATTTTTTTCCTCCACCTGTAGCTCCTCCTGCTCCTCTTCCAGCTCCACCTCCTTAGGGACCTCCCTATCCATGCCTGGGAGATCGCTGATCATGGCACTGCCTCAGTCGTGGTGGTCCATCAGCTATATGTCTGAGCTGTTCAGCCCATATGGTCAGTTGGTCTTGTGCCATGTGACCCTACCTATCACAATCATAGTACCATCCTTCCTCGGGATGCCCTGGTTCTCTACACTACCCCTTCATTGTATGACCACGTCCCTAATCCCACTTAGGAAAGGGTCTCCTGTGCCGAGATCCCATCGATTGATTCCTGCTAGCAGATGCAGAAGACTTAGATCTATGATGCCCACTACAATATGTAGTTTTGTGGTATCCCTATAATAGAAATATATCTATCACCGGTTCTCTATCTAGCACTCTGACCTAAGTGGGGATGTACAATGGCACTATAATAGCACAAATATCTAAGCAGAGTCCTTAATCAAACTATTGTGATCAGAAGTAGCCATCTTTGATCATGTCAAGAGAGTAGCATGTAAGGTCTATGAACCTCACCGTGTACTCATCCACTACCATCCCTACTTTCTGAAATTCCATAATCTCTTGGATCCGAATTGAGCATAAGAAGGAGGGGTATTACTCATCAAAAAATAGCTACTGGAAGTTATACCATGAGAGTGTAGACTCATCATGCATCTATGTAACTAGGCTCCACCAATGTCCAACTACTTTGTAGAAAAGGATGGCTTCCAAAGCCACCATATGATCCATCGAGGTCCAAACAAGCTTGAATATGCAGACCACTGAATCTATACAATCCTCTACTACCTAAGGATTTGGATATCCATGGAACCTAAGTGGGATCTAATGCTATAACTCACGGAGCACGTTAATCCTGCATGTATCCTTGGCATAATCTACTGGGATGATCTGCTGCACAATAGGTGGAGGTGCTGCTACCTACCCACCTGGAGGAAGGGGATCACATGATGGAACCTGAACTGAGGCCTCGTCACTTATAGGGTCGTTTTCATGAACCAGAGATGGTATCCTGGATTTTTGTCATCATAGAGGCATCCTGAAAGTTATCAAGGAGTACTATAGTCAGATGAGAATATATATATATATATATAAAATAATGGGGAGATGACTCAATAAGAAAAGTAAAAGAATCAATCTTATAAGATGCATGTACCATTAATCCCTTCAACAAATGTCTCGACATGCTGATTCAACAAGAAGTTAGTCAGGGTCCTAGTGAATAGATATGTCGGCCGCCCGTACCATCACTAGACTCCCTGGTCTGAGAGCCGCACTCGAGACACTTTGCCACTATTTCCCTAAACCCAACCAATCCTATTTAAAGGGATACATCCAAACAACCTCCCAAGGAATGAACTTGCTATGATACCAATCTATCATGACCCGACCCATGCTAGGGCTCGAGCCACAAATACCCCAAGCTCACCTCCACATGCCAAGTGGTGGAGAAATGTGATGAAGGCACAACTAAACTCAAGGAGGCCTTTGCCTAAGTAACTATTTGCACACACATATCCAAATAAATGAAAAATTGTATAGGGAAAGGGGAAAAGATGAAGCATTGGTATAAAATAAACTAGGCATGTATGAACCTCTAGACAGTACAGAAGTACAGTAGTGTAAACTAAAAGTAAAGGGGAAAATAAATTCCCAACCAGAAATATGTACCAACCTGACAAAACTGGAAAATAGTAAAAAAACGAGAGGGAAAATCTTCTGTATCCAAAACTACAACCACCATACGTGTTCCAAGCACCCAGTATCCCTAATATTCTCTAAAGTCATGGTCGACCTGTCCATTGTCTTCAAAAGACACAACATGTGTGGGAAAAGACTATGTAGGGGTGAGTATATATATACCCAGTAGAACTCTCCAAAAGGGGTTAAAGGGGGATCAATAAGAGATATAAATAAATAGGGAAGTAGTAGATAGAACAAGATATAGTGAAAGAGTACAACTCAACCCAATAAGAGAGTGAAAGTAATATTTTCCAAGAACAAGGGGATAAACATGGTGAGTAGATGAACTACCTATCAATACTTTTCCACCTATAATAGAATAGTATAATAATCCAACCACAAGAAGATATAAACAAAAATTACCTGACATACCCCACGTGTCTTCGCATCTCATGAAAAGAGAGTATCCAAATCCAAAGTGTTAATCCCGAAGAAATAATATATATATATATATATATATATATATATGCTTAGTCAAAGAATCCCAAATGAGAGAGTAAGGGGATCTCCATCTCAAAGCTCAGTCCAAGAAGAAGAGTCACCAACAGTTCCAAAATAAGTCAATCAATAATGTCCAATATCTCATTCATCTACCCCAAACACACAAGTTTAATGGAATAAATCACCACACCTTGATACTATCCAATTTGGGTGGACCTAACTCACTCGTACAGTTTTAGTCCACGTCACAAGAATGTGTCTCAGTGGGGAAATCATACCTCTTATGTGTGAGTCTAAATAAACATCAAACCACATATCGTCATTATGCCTCACAATAGAGGCCCCACAAATTATAGGTAAGGATCCCATGCCTTGGTATGACAGGAGGGTAATACTATGATAGTCATTGAGGAACTCCACTGTCCAGTCCTACTGGAGGGTACCACTCAGTAAAGTCATTAGAGAACTCCACCACCCAATCTTACTGGAGGGTAAGCCTGATAAGGTCTTCAGGGAACTCCACTGCCCAGCCCTGCTGGAGGGTAAGCCTGGAATATTGAGGAAGTCCACTGCCTAGACCTACTAGAGGGTAACCTGGAAAGATTATCAGGGAGTGCCACTAACCAACCCTACTAAAGGGTAATCCTGGAACGTCTAGGAACTCCACTACCCAGACCTACTGTAGGGTAACTTGGAAAGAACATCGGGGAACTCCACTTCCTAACCCTACTAGAGTGTAACACCTAGAAATCTCTAGTGATACTGCATGATTGCTACCATCATCAGGTTTTTCCTCACTGAATCATGATCAAAATGTCTTAAATCGTATCTCAAAATCCATAACGGAGGGCACCATCGTGTTCTATGGATAAAATCACTCGAGACAAATTATTCACTTTCCTCAATTGGACACTTGGTGAAAAATTCGAATTTCACCGTATCATGCTCGAATGACATCTCATGGGTCCAATCTATGAGTCCAAATTAAATACTTGATATTGGTATTAATACTTCCACCTAAATTTCAAGGCTGTAGTGTCATAGATAGTTCATCATTTCGACACCATATGAGGGAGATATGTTAGATACAAGATTCCACAATAATAATAAATTTATTATTATCTTGTGTTTCATTGACCCGAACAACATCGATCTTAAAATGATCATATCAATTATAGGAACACATTTTCGCTGACAGTTCGTCAAACAAACGTCTCAGTTAAAATACATGAATGGTATAAGATTATTTAACCAAGATTTATATTTCATATCTTGTATCTTATATCTTATATCTTATATCTTATATCTTATATCTTGTATCTTATATCTTATATTTGATATGTCACATCTCATTTCTTATATCTTATATCTCACATCTCATATCTTATATCTTATATATCATGTCTCAAACCAATATATTGAGCATCCCTGTACCGCAACGATTCCAGATCTATGCTTCACTCACCAAACCATTGTCGCATCATCGATCCACCATGAATCTGGGGGCCCGATCAAGCTCAGTGCTACTTGGTAATGTCGATCTAGGACCGCGAGGATCCAACCGATGAAGAACGTGAAGAATTGAGTGAGAAAATCACCATAAAACAAAGTTTTAAACATCACTGGCCAAGAGTTATTGGCTAACAATCAGGAACGGGGCACTAGGGTTAGAACATTGATTTAATAATATGAAATCCGATACTTAGTCTCATGCAAAGGCCACAACAAGATGCATATCAACGAAGGAATAATTATATACACAATATTTTAATCCAAAGGAATAAAAAAACCAAAAGATGAGTCCTACCTCTATTTTGGATCAATTGTTGGTGAAGAATGCATCCACGCAACAATTGGAAGAAGCTGATGCGTTTGTTGTGTCCTAATCTAATACGATCTGATGTTCCATCGTCATTCATCTCGATTCGCCAAATGGAGGGAGGAGCTCTCACCGACGAATTCTAGAAATTATGAGGTGAACCCTAGAAAATTTATTTTAATGATATATTCATATACATCATTTTAGTTCAAATGAATTTATTTAATTAAATAAATCCACCTAATTCACCGCCAATGGGCGAAGAGTGCGAACATCCCGAGCTGACTCATTTTATGTCGTGCCTAGGAAAAACACCACGTTCTGGACCCAATCATGGTCTCAAATTTATGATTAGATCAACTGTTTAAGAGTTATCCTATTTTATTTAACTAAAAACATGTACACAATATAAAATATATTTTATTTTTTTATAAAATTAATTTTGGGTACACCGGGCCACATAATCGCACGCCGTCTCAGCGATTAGCTCTGGAAATATATATAGAAATATTTAAAAGTATTGTAATGAAAAAAGGGTCTCTAAATTATCATTTAACAGCTTATATTACAATATGGAAGTCAAGGGAGGTGTTTCCCCCTCACATATATGTCTCAATATAATTTCTAGGAGATGCATTGTGTATTGGAAGATGTGATTAAGGGATGAGATTTCCCTTATAATTGTGGTGTTATAAGTTTAATTTGATATATATTTCATTATTTTAAATATATTTATGTATATAAACCCCATATATATTAAGATATGATGTTAATATTACACTGTGAAGTGAAGTATCAATGATCATGAGTTGAGATGGGAAGTAGAATCCTTGGACTCAAATATCGAATCAAGATAATGAAAAAGATGTTTGGAGGACGTAGTGAGATATTTTGATCAACCATACCACTATAGGGTGCATGATAATTTATGTGAAAATGGATTGAGATCCCCTATTTGACCTTACAACTTGATAGTGCATGATCCTCTATATAATGGTACGATGTAAGACCTCCCACAAATCACAATGGATCTAATTATTTGTGGTCAGTAGGGCGTGTAAGTAAGAGATAAAATGACAAGAGGGGGGGGGATGAATTTACTTTTAAAACCAAATTTAAAAGTAATGATATATAATAAAAGTGAGTATTATACAAGCATTTGACTTAAGAATAAAATCATTATAGTAAAGAAAGCATAGTAAAAAATAAATTTCATAAATTAAAAATGCACACTTTGATAAAGTTGTTTGACAATAGCTCAAGAATGATCCCCTGTGTATCCTACCCTATAAAAGGATTGATATTGTTTTATTGATACCATGGTTTTAATGGAAACTAAGAACCAATTAATAAAGGAAATAATCCATTGGTTTTAAAGGAAACCAAGAACCAAAAGATGGCCCTAGGTTTTAATGGAAACCAAGAACCAAGAACCCTCACTTTAACAATGGTGAGCACTGAAAGAAGAATATGAAGAAGATATAGGTTTTTTTAAAACCCTTTTCATATCACTCAACACTCTTTTAGAGGATTTAAAATAAAATGAAATATTAAGAGAGAGATAGAGATAGATATATATATAGAGAGAGAATGAGAGAAGGTAGAGGAGGAAGATATTTTATGAAATCAAAAGAAGGGAGCAATATTTTTTTTTAATAAGATAGGTAAAAAATAAATTGGATTTTATCCATTAAATCGTGGTTTTCCTTTGGAGAATTGGAAGTTTCTTGGAGATCTCTTACAAAAGCATTTCATGGATAAATCAAGAATCATTCAGTGGAAATTAGTTATTGTAGAGGTTTGTAGATAAGATCCAAGCCTCACTTGATGTATATTTATATACTTAATAGGATATGGAGGTGTCTTGGGTCTATCCAATGATTTAATGATCCAAGAAAAGGCATTTAAGACCTTTATTTAGTACGCTTTGACAAATTTGGATCGAAGCCACCAGGTAGCTAGTCTGATGCCACCGGCTAGCTGGTACCATTACTATAGCTTCCTGGGCTGCTATAGATCTCATCAGGTATCTAATGAAACAATTGTAATAAATATATATTTTTTAATTCCACAAGGTAGCTGGTGAAATTCCAATAGGCAGTCGATGGTACTCCTTGAGGTATAGTGGTTCTTTCCATTACCACCAACTAGCTGATGGCCTCTTAATGGGTGGATGATGCATCCTAATAGTGAGGAACTTTGAAAGGGTCCTCCAAGCTCCTCTTTAATCCTTCTCTTGGTCCAATTATTCATCAGGAAAAATTTCAAATACTATAACCAAGAAAAATTCAAACACAATGGTTAGAAACACTTTAACTGATTGTAATAATAAAAACAAATTAGAGGTTCCATAATCTCTCCCACTTTTGATGATCACAAACACTCATTTAAGATTAGAA
This sequence comes from Viscum album, assembly GCA_963277665.1. NCBI lineage: Eukaryota > Viridiplantae > Streptophyta > Magnoliopsida > Santalales > Viscaceae > Viscum > Viscum album. The sequence goes on along the minus strand of OY728136.1, from coordinate 508,943,988 downwards.
TAAAGAATAAAAGAAAATAATGAGTTAAAGAAGTGGAGAAAAAGGATAAAATATATAGAAATACCATTTTTATGAAAGCATAAGTCTCCCCCTTGAAACAAGATCCTTCTCTTAGAGATCTTCCTACTTTTTGAAACTTTTATACTTTTCACCCCTTAATATTAATCATTTCTACTTCATAAATTTTGTATCCCATAATAATCATTTAAATCTTTACCTTACCCCATTTTTGATTACCAAAAATATTTATAGAGAAAAAGGGTTAGAAAAATAAGAGATAAAAAGTGAATAATATAATCAAAGTGATCATAGAAACATGATTTTGAAAATATGAACAAGATTTTCTTAAACAAGAAAAATATTTTAAAAAACAATCAATATTAGAAAAAGAATTATAATAATTCCATTACTAAATATCTTTTAATATAAATAAAATGATCTAAATCAAATGGTTTTGTGAATATATAAACTAATTGATGATATGTGCTAATATATTCGAACATGATATATTCTTTTTGTAAGTGGTCTCTCAAAAATTGATATTGATTATCAATGTACTTAGTGAATGCTTGTTGAATTTTTTTAGAGATGCTTATGAAACTATAACTATCACACATAATGGGAATATGAATAAATGTTATCCCATAATTTGGGCGCAATAACTCCACACGACTATATATACTTATTCAGTTGTAGAAAGAGAAACTAAATTTTGATTTTTTTTAACTTTTACAAGAGATTAAGAAATGTATAAGAAGGTGAAAAGCCCCACTTTTACCTTTCCTATGTAGTTGACATCCCCCAAAATTAGTATAAAAAAAATGTGAAAGATTAAAATAGGTTCAAGTAGGATAAAATGAACCATGATTTTTGGAACATTTCAAAAAGGAAAAGATATTTTTAAGATATTTTAAATGAAAATATTTGTTTTTGACTTGAAAATGACCACAAATAAAAACACTAAACATAATGTCCAACCGAGTCATAGTAAGGTAAAGAAGGCTCCCAATCATACTTATATAAAGATTTTTTTCAACTGATTTATCGACTTTATCAAAGGTTATCTTACAAGGAATACTTATAGGTATACTTATTTCCTTAGCATGATCCATGACAAAAAATTATTTCACTATGACAAAATGCGGATTTAGCTGCGGTTTAAACTGCCGCTAAATCGATTGGCGGCGGTTTTGAAAAACCGCAGCTAAATTTTGTGCTGGGAAACTATTCGCGACGGTTTTCAAAACCGTCGTAGAATATTTCGCGACGGTTTTTTTATTTTTTATTATTTCTTTTTTTTTTATTTTTTTTTATTTTATTATTTTTATTTTATTTATTTTTTTTAAATTATTTTATTTATTTTATTTATTTTATTTATTTTATTTATTTTGTATTTATTTTATTTATTTCATTTAATTTCATTACTTTATTTACTTTATCCATGCATGCATGATCATGCCCATGCACATGCCCATGCCCATGCCCATGCACATGCCCATGCACATGCCCATGCCCATGCCCATGCACATGCCCAAGCAATATAAAGAAATACTGTGTTTGGTAAGATTTGAACCCCTAAAGCTCGTCATGTGGTTAATAAACATGATTTAATATACTTATATATACTAATTGAAAAAACAAATAATACATAACCAATAGATATAAACTCAATAATAAATAATAAATAATAAATAATAAATAATAAATAATAAATAATAAAAAATAAAAAATAAAAAATAAAAAATAAAAAATAAATAATAAAGAATAAAGAATAAAGAATAAAGAATAAATAATAAAGAATAAATAATACATAATAAATAATAAATAATAAATAATAAATAATAAATAATAAATAATAAATAATAAATAATAAATAATAAATAATAATAATAATAAATAATAATAAATAATAATAAATAATAAATAACAAACAATAAATAATAATAAATAACAAATAATAAATAATAATAAATAACAAATAATAAATAATAATAAATAATAAATAATAAATAATAAATAATAAATAATAAATAATAAATAATAAATAATAAATAATAAACAATAAATAATAATAAATAACAAATAACAAATAACAAATAATAAATAATAAATAATAAAGAATACAGAATACAGAATAAATAATAAATAACAAATATTTAATAATAAATAATAAATAATAAATAATAAATAATAAATAATAAATAGTAAATAATAAATAATAAATAATAAATAATAAATAATAAATAATAAATAATAAATAATAAATAATAAATAATAAATAATAAATAAGAATAATAATAAATAACACATAATTAATAATTATAATTAAAAAAATAACAAATAACAAATAATAAATAATAAATAATAAAAAACAATTAATAATAGATAATAATACATATACAATAAATAATAAATAATAAATAATAAATAATAAATAATAAATAATAATAATAAAAAATAAATAATAAATAATAACTAATAAATAATAAATAATAAAAATAAACAATAAATAATAAATAATAATAATAATAATAAATAACACATAATTAATAATTATAAATAAATAAACAATAAATAATAAATAATAAATAATAAATAATAAAAAATAAATAATAAACAATAAATAATAATAAATAAATAATAAATAATAAATAATAATATATAATATATAATATATAATATATAATATATAATATATAATATATAATATATAATATATAATATATAATATATAATATATAATATATAATATGTAATATATAATATACAATATATAATATCTAATATATAATAAATAAAATAATAATAATAATAATAATAAATAATAAATAATAATAATAAATAATAAATAATAAATAATAAACAATAAATAATAAACAATAAATAATAAAAAATAAAAAATAAAAAATAAAAAATAAAAAATAAAAAATAAAAAATAAAAAATAAAAAATAAAAAATAAACAATACATAATAATAAATAAATAATAATATATAATATATAATATATAATATATAATATATAATATATAATATATAATATATAATATATAATATATAATATATAATATATAATATATAATATATAATATATAATAAATAAAATATTAATAATAATAATAATAAATAAAATATAATAAATAATAAATAATAAATAATAAATAATAAATAATAAATAATAAATAATAAATAATAAATAATAAATAATAAATAATAAATAATAAATAATAAATAATAAATAATAAATAATAAATAATAAATAAAATATAAAATATAATAAATAAATATAAATAATAAATAACAAATAAAAAATAAAAAATAAAAAATAAATATAAATGAAAAATAAAAATAAATAATAAATAATAAATAATAAATAATAAATAAATATAAATAATAAATGAATATAAATAATAAATAATAAATAATAAATAATAAATAATAAATAGTAAATAATAAATAATAAATAATAAATAATAAATAATAAATAATAAATAAATATAAATAATAAATAAATATAAATAATAAATAAATATAAATAATAAATAATTAATAATTAATAATAAATAAATATAAATATATAATAAATAATAAATAATAAATAATAAATAATAAATGATAAATAATAAATAATAAATAATAAATAATAAATAATAAATGATAAATAATAAATAATAAATAATAAATAATAAATAATAAATAATCAATAACAAATAAATTTAAATAATAAATAAATATAAATAATAAATATAAATAATAAATAATAAATAATAAATAATAAATAATAAATAATAAATAAATATAAATAATAAATAAATATAAATAATAAATAATAAATAATAAATAATAAATAACCAGTAATAAATAATAGATAATAAATAAATTAAAGTATATTATAAATAATAAATAATAAATAATAAATTAAACACATGAAAAAGTACAAAAAGGCGTGATAAGGGATGAAAAATTATGAAAATGCATGAAAATAGATGGAGAAGCATGAAGAAGGAAGCATTAGAAAGCATGAGAACGCCTGAAAACTCATAAGAACTCTGGAAAACCCCTTAAGAATTCAACATAATCATCATAATAACCCACAAAAAACCATTGATAAAGATAACAAGTCATGGAAACCCAAATAAACAGTAAAAATTGGAGCAACCGTTAAAACCCGTCAAAACGATCATAAAGTGACAAAAACATTATACTAACATTAACTGAGATAACTTATGATCAGAGAGTCCGTTCTAGATCTGTGACCAGTCAAATCAAAGATCCTAAAATGATCTTCGAGCTGATAGGTGAAAGAGACCGAATGGACTGGTGGATCGGAAGTTACGACCATTTAAAAAAAACTGACGGGGAATGGGTGCTAAAAACGAGGCATCGAAAAACATAACAAACCCGATACCCACTAAAAATGCCATAACTTATGATCCAGGAGTCCATGTGGGCGCCACGACCAGTCAAACTGAAGATCATGGAATGAACTACGATCTGACAGGTGGAGTCTGAACTGACACACAGATCGAAAGTTAGGTCCGTTTGAAGACAAGTTCGACGGGACACCGGTGACAGAAATGGGGTTTTAGAGGCCTTAGGACGGGTTTTTCGGGTCTAAAAACATGACAAAAGCTTGCTTCTCCCTAATTAGTGTGTAGCTCTCTTCGCTGGCTTCGATTTGATATGTGGTAGAGCCCAAACGGACACCCAGAGCGAAAGTTATGATCGTTTGAAGTTGGAGAACTTTTTTCAACATTCTTATAACTCTCATATCTTCCACACCTTAGCCTGTCTCATGGTTTTGATTATACATTCCTCTAGATCTCTTCATGAGCTTCTATTTTACTGGTCGTGGTGCTCCAATGGACACCCGAATCAAAAGTTATGGTCATTTTAGTGGTTTCGGGGATTCTTATGTTTTTTTTTATTTTTTTCCTTTCATTTCATGGCGGTTTTACCCAAACCATCGCTATTTCGTGGTAGTTTTTTAAAAAACCGCTGTTAATCCTCTAAAAGATTAAAAAAAAAATAAAAAAAAAATAAAAAAAAAATAAAAAAAAACTAATCCATTTCACGGCGGTTTTTAAACCGCCGCGAAAAAACCGCCACGAAATAGCGGCCCGAAAACCATTTAGCGGCGGTTTTTAAAACTGCCTGCCAAAAAACCGCTGCGAAACGACCGTTTTCCTGTAGTGTTTAGTACTTCATTAGTGTATTTTAGTTGGATAATAAAAGTTCCATCGTCATTTTGAGATATTTTAAAAATAAGAAAGAATTTTAACTCGACAATAAAACTCATTTCACATTCTTCTCTCATAATATTTGAAAATTCATTATAAAGAGATTCATTTTTTGATCCAAAAATTACGTCATCAATATAGATTTGAATAATTAAAATATAATTTTAAACATTTTTTATAAATAATTTTGAATATGATTTTCCCATTTTGAAATCATTCGATAAAAGAAAACTCATTAACCTTTCATATAGAGCTTGAAGGGATTTTATTAAACCATATAAAGACTTGGTTAACTTGAAAATGGAAATGGGAAACTTTGAATTTTTAAAATAAGAAGGTTGATTAAAAAAACATTTTCAAAAATAAAAACATTTAAAAATTAGTTTTAACATCCATTTAAAAATGTTTGAAATTTAGATGGGCGGATAATGCTAACAATATTCCAATGGATTATAGCTAAGAAATGGGTGCAAAATTTTCACCATAATCAATGAATTATTCTTTATTATAACCTTTTTCTATGAGTCTAGATTTGTTACATGTGATGTTACCTTGATCCTCTAATTTATTTCCAAAAACCCACTTTGTAACAATAACGAGATGATCGTTAACTCTTTCAATAAGAGTCCAAAACATTATTTTGCTGGAATTTTATTATCTCTTCTTTCATAGAAAAAACCCAAATTTCATTATTAATAGAATGATAAAAGTTTTTAGGTTTTATAAAAGAAATAAAAGAACAATATCAACTTCATTTAAGACAAAAATTCTAGTATGAGTACCATCTTGCAAATCACTGATAATATTTTCCAAGGGATGGTCTTTGGATTTTTTCAAAGATTTAGGTAAAGGATTAAAGGATATTAATCTTTGATAGAATATTTAGTGTAAGGTGGATAATTAAAAGTTAAAGGTTCAAGGTTATTCACATCTTTGAATTGGGATGAAGGTTTAGGGATATTTTCATAGTATTTGATATGATTGGATCCTTAAATGATTTTGGTTTTTTATTGAAGACCTAGAAGGATTTACTTGAGTTTTATTACTTAATAAATATTCATACATTGGATTTTGGATCAAATATCCCTAAGTTATCTTTAGTGTTAAGAATATAACATTTACATCCAAACACTTTGAAAAATAAAATTTTAGAATTTAATTTTCCAAAGTTATAAGGGGTATTTTTAAGGAAGGGTCTTATGATAACACAATATATGATAAAACAAGTGGTATTGACCATTTTGGATCAAAATTATCAAGGGATTTGAAAACAATTCAAGAGATATAATGAGATTTTATGAAAAGTATTATTCCATCTTTTAACTACCCCATTTTGTTGAGGTGTTCTAGGGGAAAAAAGCATGATTATAACCTTGTGAAGCACAAAGTTCATCAAAATATTTGTTATCAAAATCTCCCCATGATAACTTCTAATGGAAATGATTTTTCCCTTTTTTATTTTCGACCTTCTTGGTAAATCTTACGAAGACTTTATAAGACTAATTATTGTGAGCCAAGAAAAATACCCAAGTGAATCTTGTATAATCATCAAAAATAAAAAAAGAGTATGATTTTATTCCAATATATCTGACTTGAGTTGGTCCAAAAAGATCAAGGTGAAAAAGAAAAAGGGATTTATAGGTTTATACTTATTTTTTAGGGTTAAAATAATTTTTATGTTACTTACCAAGTTGGAAAGGTTCACAAACAACATTATCTTTGAAGTTCAATTTTGGTAAATATCATACTATTTGATGTAATTTGATATTGATGAGTGTGTGCATGATACTATGACCATGAAGTTTATTCCAAAGAAAAAAATCATTATCTATAAAACTCAAACATTCAACACTTTGAGAATAAATATATTTTAAATCAATAATATAAACATTTTGAAAAAAATAGTGAATAAAAGTTATCCTTTGAGATTAAAGGCTTTTAAAAAGTAATTTTAAAAATAAATTTCAAAACCATTGTTTCACAATTGGTCAATGCTTAGAGAATTGTGTTTAAAACCATCAGTGAATAAATCATATTTTATAAGAATCGAATTAAGAGAAGCAATTTTACATATAATGATGTTTTTATTTCTTGAATTGTCATTGAAATTAATGTATCCTCCATAAAGTTTTTAAAGTTGATTAAATTTGGATGGGTCACCACATATGTGTCAAAAGAATCTACTATCAATGTACCCTGTTTCTTTTTTAGAATTAACCATTATAAATGTTTCCTATAAAATTAAGAAATGATTCCTTTTGGTACGTAGATTTTGGGTCCACATATGTTAGGTAAAGAGGATTTTGGTACCCTATTTTTTTTGAATATGTTTTTTGAGATGAGATATTAGATGAAATATGGATACTTTTTGGTCTACCATATCTATAATTTTTTGAATTCCATTCATGAATTAAATGCCCAGTTTTTATATAAGAATTAAAAAACATGTTTTGTGAAATTCCTTTTAAAAAAGTAATCTTTTTAGAAGAACTAACATTATTCAAAAAACCAAAAACCAAAATGTTTATTTACAAGATGATAAAAAAAATTATTTATAGTTTCTTCAACTTGGTTGAATTTCATGACAGAATTTTTGAGATCATCAATAGTTGATTATAACTCATAAAAATTTGGTTGATCATTTAATTTTGTTTACAGTTCATCTTTTTTTATTGAAAGTTGATATTTTTCTTTAATATATTGATTATACTTATTTATAAGTTCATTTTAAATTAAATTTATTTCATAAAAACCATATTCAAGTTTATCATAAGAATATTTTAGATCTTTGTATATTATGTGATTGGAAGAATAAGAGGAAGAAGAGGAATTTGAGGTGGAAGAAGAAGATGAGTTTGAGTTTACTTCATTACTAACCTCAAATTCATCCATGAGACACTTGACATTTTCATCACTTAACTCACATGAGGTGATAGAGTCATCACTTTCACTCCATGTTGAAACCTTTAAGTCTTTATTTCTTTTATTCCTCTTCTCCATGATCTTATTTTTGATGAAGGGGAATTCTATCATTATATTCCCCTTCTTTTTTCATTCAAATCATGACACTTCTTGTTCACTTTGATCATATTAATTTTTGGAATATTGGTAGGAATTATTTATTTTGAATAATTTTTTTATCTTCTTGGGTAGATGATCCATTTCATTTTCATTATAATAGTTGTTATTAATTTCTTTGAAAGAATCTATCATTTTCTCATTGACTTATGTGGCTTCCTTATTGGCTTGTCACTTTATTGTGATTTCATAGGTCATGAGAGATCCGATTAGGTCCACAAATTACATGTTATTTATGTTCTCATCTTCTTGAATTTCTATCAATTTAGTTCTCAATTGTTTTGTAAAACCTAAATAATTTTCTTAAAAAATGTTTCCACAACAAGACTATTACTAAGAGACTTTCTATCATTTCCTATGTTAGTAAAGTACATCAACATTTTAGTAATAGATTCATTTGAATACATACTAAATCCTTAAAAATATTTCCTATACATATAAATCCTAGTATCTTTAACTTTATTTTTTCCTTCATGAGTAACTTATAAGAGTTTCTAGATTTCATTATCATTTTTTCAAGTAGAAATATAATTAAATTTATTTTGGTCTAATCCATAATTCAAGAAATTCATAGATTTACCAACTAATTTAAATGAATAAATATCACTAAGTGATTATTTTTCCTCTTTTTTAACTATTAAGAATATAACCATTCATAAAAAATTTTCTATATAGGATAAATAATAGATCTAATTAAGATTAACATACATCTCTTCTAGTAACTATAGTCAGTGCTATCAAAATAAGGTGCCCGACCCATATATTTCCCTTCAGAAGCACCATGGGTGTTTTAAAAATATTCCATTTAAAAATATTGAACTTTGAAATTGGTTAATAATTATAAAAAAAATAAATTTTGAAAAAAAGGATATTTTTAGAAAAATAAAAAGATTACATTGATACTAGATATAGGTCAGAGATAAAATGGAAAGTGTGTGTACATGTGTGTTTTTTTGGGGGGGGGGTGAATTTCCTTTTATTTATTTTAAATTATTCTATATAATAAAATATATTATCATGGAATCATTTGATTTAAGAACAAAACAATCAATGTATAGATATCATAATATAAATTAAAACATTAAGCATATGAGAAAATAAATTGCAGAAATTTAAAAGGTAAAATTTGATAAAAGAATTCCAAAATAGATTAGGAATGAGTCCCTATGTATCCTCCCTTAAATAATTATTTAGTGGTTTATATTTATCCATTAGTTTAAATAGAAATTAAGAACCAATGAATAATGGAAATAATCACAAGGTTTTAAAGGAAAATAAGAACCAAAAGAAGATCCTTGGTTTTAATGAAAAAAAGAACTAAGAACCTTCACATTAATAGTGGTAAAAACATAAATAATAATATAAATATGATATAGTTTTGTTTTTATAAACCCTTTTTAAACCAATAACTATATCTTATAGGAATTAGAAGATGATGAAATATTAATAGAGGGGGAGAGAGAGGGTGGTAGAGGAAGAAGTTCCTTTAAGAAATTTCAACAAGGGAGTAAGTAAATGGATTAAGAAGAGAGAAAAAAGAAATTTTATTGTATCTATTGAAGCCTTATTTTCCTTTTGATAATTGTAATTTTTTGGAGATCTCTTTCAAAAGCACATCGTGGATCGATCAAGAATCGTTTGGTGGAAAGTAGTTGTCATAGAGGTTTATTGATGAGATCTAAGCCTCCCTTGATGTATATTTATATCCTTAATATGAGTTGGCAGGGTATTGGGTTGATCTAAGGATTTAATGATCCAATTAATGTAATTTAAGACCATCATTTAATGTACTTTTACATATTTGGATCAAAGAAATTGGGTATCTGGTGCTATTATTGCAGCTTCCTAGGCTACTGCAGATCCCACAGAGTAGCCGGTGTTCTCCATCTAGTACCTGGTGAACCATATAGAAAAAATATGATTTTTTATGTGCCACCGGGTAACTGGTGACATTCTACTAGGTACCCTATGATAATCATAAAGGTGTGATGGTTTTTTCCATCACCACCAGTAATCTATTGGCCTCATATTGGGTAGTCGGTGCAGCCTGGTAGTGAGGACCTTAGAAATGGTCCTTAAAGATCCTATTAAAGCCTTTTATTGTTTCAATTATTACTTAGGGAAAATTCCAAATATTATAACTAAGAAAAACTCTAACAAAAAGTTAAAAAAACTTTCAGTGATTATGATCATAAAAACACATTTTAGGTTCAACATGGTGTGATCCTTTTTATGTTAGTATCTTGATTGGACATGATTATATATTTTCTTGATAATTATTAATTATCATATCTAAGAGTGTGTTTATTGATATTTTTTTATTATTTTTGGGTTATACCACTATTATATTTTTAATTTGGGGAGATTTTTTATATTAAAATGAGATATGGGGATAGATTAGGTAGCTCTGAGAATTAAAAGAAGAATTTTTGTGAGGAAGATGAACATGTATTTCTCTCACATGATTCACTACATGCACACAATATTTTATTAAACATATTTTAGTATCAAGGATAACAATACTAGGTAGTTTTACTCACCCCTACATGGGAACTTGTGTGTTAATGTACTTATGCCCATAAAAATATTCACAAAAGACCTTTTCAAGATAAAAACCATAATGAATACATTTATGTTATTAGTAGAAGTGTTTGAATTTAGGTTTAAGGAGTCAAATTTCATAGTAATTAATTATAGGTATAACTTTATTTTTTATTCAGTTATTTAGGATTAGTCCCATATTGGGATTTTATTACATGTATTGTAAATTGTATTTCATGTTACATTGAAAATTGATCATGTATGTTGTATTATTGATGGATTCTAGTATACTTCAATATTTTAATATTATATATGTAGTATGATAGATGTGTAACTTAGGAAACATTTCTCCAATTACATGTGATTTCCCTCTTTAACATTAGTCTTCAACCATTGGCTTATTGGCTATAGGATTTGAGATACTCTCTCTATCTAGATTTATATGCACTATTATAAGGATTAGGATTGTACTTAGGGAAGTTTTACATTGAGAACTGAGGTGGAACCTATTTTTCCATTGAAACCAACAAAATGTTATAGATGACCATCACGATCCTATGAAAAGGCCTTTATTTCCTACACTATATATTATACTATAGAATTAATATTCTATTTTCTTAGTATATTTTTATAGGTTTTATACATTTGGTAGTATCATGAACATTCATGATATCTATGCGTTCCTATATGATTACAAGACTATATTTGGGTACACATATAGAAATTTATAGTTCTTAGGTATCACATAACATTGTATTAATTAATAATAATATGTTTATAATAATTAATTCCATGATGAATTTTGAGAGCGAAGTTAGAATATTATGAGAGTAGGGAGGAGTTTGTGATTTAGTATTCTTTGACTCTTTGGTATAAGAACTAAATTTTTATTGATATAGGGAAAGGTAAGAAGTACATACCTCATATTTTTTTTGATTTAGATAGTAGATCTATGTGCATTAAGTAACACATATTGTCCTTTAAGTGTTTTTTGTGTTACTCATCATAGGATTTTGTTGTTATGAATCCTAGAGGCTTTTTGTTGTAGTAGGATGGTAGATTTTATAATATCAATGGTAAATAAAAAGTTATAATAGTAGAAACAATTAATGATTGACTTCAAGGAGCTAGGGAGACATGACTAAAAGTTCCAAACATCATTTTTGATACCATATGTATATATTTCTCCCTCATATCACACTTGTTTATTTTTATATTATGGTTATAAATTTAATAATCATGATATTTATGGTTTGAGTGTTTATTCTTAATATAAGAGTTCTTTTCCCAATATGGACCATGGTTTTTCAATAATTAAATCCTTGATGAATTTTTGACCATCAAATGTGCTTTTTGATCATGATTAAGAAAATTTATCGGCATTTGGATCTCTTCATCATGGAAATGAGACTATTTAATATTATTTTAACAATGAGTTTATTATTAGTTATGTATAAGTATATTTAATATTATAGGAATGAGATATTTTCCATCTTTTATAGAAAAATTATATCTATCATTGTTAAAGAGTGATATTTAAATGTCAGTTATGTGTGTGAAAAACATGAAAACAATTATCTAAAAACCCAATCCTCACATTTTAGGTAGAGCGAGACAAGTTTATGATATATTGGTAATGTATCAAAATTTGGTCTTGGTTGTGACTTGGAGAAGGAGTATGTTTTTAGGTTATTTATATACATGTAAAGAATAATGTCATTTATGTTGAAATATAAAAGAATACCTAGAATATAGCTATCCTAAGTAGTGTATTATGATGGATTTTATAGTATCATCTTATGTACAACACAATGGAACAAACCCATTAAATAGTCCAATCTATCATCACCAAATAAAAATGTAAATGAAGATCATAATATAAAATAGATGTACTTTATTTCTAGTGTACTCTATCTCTGATGATCTCAATGGATTATGTTTGATGGGGATCACCAAGAAACATCTAAAGGAATATTTCCTCTACAAGTACTACACCAGCCACCATAATCCTCATATACTATGAGAGGACCCCTAGAACTCCAAAGGTGTTTTGTCAACTTCCCCTCAAAGATAATCAGAATTCAAAAAAGAAATATTTCTTTGAATTGTCTTGAAAATGCCACACACACCCACTCCAATAGAAGGATAAAACCCTTTATATAATATTCTTTCATTGGTGTAATTTAAACATTGGATTCCAATGTTTGGTATCTGAAATACATTACCTAAAACATATTCCCATTGGAATATAATCTTTTAAAATTTTCAAATGATTAGAATATGTTTTTAATTTTATAAATGAATCATCTGTATGATTCAAAACTGAAGAAAAATTATTTGGAAGATATAAAAGTCGCTCATATACCTAATTATATATCCTATGATGCATCATATATTATGTTATAAGCATCAAATACCTATATTGATATTTATATATTGTTTCCCATGACATACATCATATGCATATCACAAATTATGACCCAATTTATATTGTATTATATGATATACCTATTTTAGTGCATCTTAAACAATATAAAACTTTCACTAAAATACCCTAACAACATTAAGAAAAACTTTAAAAATATTTATAAATCCATCACAACACCTTTGGATATTAATTTATCAAATTCTCTTCATTTTGAAACATACACTTTTCCCAAAGTTTTATCCTTATTATAATGCCTCACTATGTGAGCCCTATAGGCCTTTATAACATTTATATCAAATATGAATGACCTAATTCATATATGTAATCATAAATAAGTCTTTAGAAAATAATCAATGCCACTCAAGCTACAAATGGGTTTGGTGTGATCTCGACCAAGAACACTCAAATATTCATACAAATATTTTCAGCATAATATGTATCATATTCATCACATGTGTACTTATATAGTCAATTTTTGAATGAAATTGTATGATCACTAGACATATAACATGTCAATATTCACTACTACAAAATAAGGCTATAGCCACGGTTTGGAACCGTGGCTATAGGCCCAAAAACCGTGGCTATAGGTTATAGCTATGGTTTCATAAACCGTGGCTGGTATTGGCGTGGCTATAGGTCAAAACCTATAGCCACAGTTTAAAATCGTGGCTATAGCCCTATAGCCACAGTTTTGAACCATGGCTATATACCTATAGCGACGGTTTGAACCATGGCTATATACCTATAGCGACAGTTTGAACCATGGCAACACCCTATAGCCACGGTTTTCAAACCGTGGCAGAATCCTAAGTCAGGAAATATATATAGCCAATGTTTAAAACCATGGCTAATAGGCCTTTTTCCACGTTTTTAAACCTTGGTTATATTCTTATATCCACGCTTTAAAACCATGGCTATATGTCCCCTCATTCCATAAAAAACAGCCCCCCCGTGCCCCCTTCCCCCAGCACTGCCCCCAACACTCCCCCCCCTGCCCACTGCACTTCCCCCACAACCCAATGCACACACCCCTTCCCCTGCCCACTGCACCTCCCCCCCAGCCCACTGCACCCCCCCTGCACACACACCCTGCCCCCAGCACACCCCCCTGCCCCCCTTCCCCAGCACTGCCCACTACACTTCCCCCACAACCCACTGCATACACCCCTTCCCCTGCCCACTGCACCCCCCCAGCCCACTACACCCCCCTGCACACACACCCTGCCCCCATCACACCCCCTACCCCCTGCACTTCCCCCCCTGCCCCACTGCACTTCCCCCCCAGCCCACTGCAAACCCCCTGACCCCAGCAAACCACCCCTGCCCCCTCACCCTGTCCCCTGCACACACACCCCTGCCCACTGCACTTCCCCCATCCCACCGCAATTCCCCCCAGCCCACTGCACTTCCCCCCTTGCCCATTGCCCCCCATGCACCCCTCCCCCCTTCCCTAGCACACCCCCCTGCCCCCTGCACTGCCCCCCCAGCACACCCCCTGCCCACTGCACACCCCTTGCCCCCAGAAAACCACCCATTCCCCTCACCCTGTCCCCCTTGCCCCCTACCCCCTCCCCCAGCAAGCCACCCCTGCCCCCTCACCCTGTCCCCTGCACACCCTCTACCCCCTTCCCCTGCCCCCCCTGCACACATACCCTGCCCACTACACTTCCCCCCCAGCCCACTGCACTTCCCCCTACCCCCTCACCCCTGCCCCTTCCCCCCTGCACACACCCACTGCACCCCCCAGCCCACTGCATACCCCCTGCCCCCCTGCACTTCCCCTCTCTCCCATCCCACTGCACTCCCCCCCATCCCACTGCACTTCCCCCCTGCCCCCTGAACATACCCACTGAACATACCCACTGCACCCCCCAGCCCACTGCACCCCCAGCACACCCCCCCTGCACCCTACCCCCTTCCCCTTGAAAAAGAACCCATCACACCCCTACCCCCTACCCCCTTGGAACCTGGTTAAAAGCCTTTTGAAGAACAATAACACATTATGATCATGTACGCTAATTGGAGGATGGATGATTCTAATGACCATGAATCAATTGATTTTTCACCATTAGTTACCATATCATCTCATATAGGCTAGGGGAAGGTTAGTATATAATTTAACCCTGTGTTTAATGTGATTCAGAAACAACTAGAAAGTGGTAAACTGACACTTGAGTGTTCACTGTTTGACGATGACGTGTTACAATTTTATAAGAGTTATAGTCCTTGAATCATTTGGTGAATAGTTGATGAGAGACTGTCATACCTCTGTGGTTTCTGAATCCCAGAGAGACAAATATGGGTGATAAATTCAAGTGTCTGTTTTGGTGGCCATGGACCTAGTAGAAAACATAGGAATGTTTTATATCTGTGAAGACTAATACTATCATGAAGTTCCCTTAATAATTATATCAGAGAGAGATGCACATATTATGCCATGATTTTTGGAAGGGTTTAATACGACCTTAGGGAATAATCTAATATCGAGCACAACGTACCATTAATATATAGACAGACACTAAGAGTAGATGATACATATATTGGAGGATATACTTCAAGATTGTGTTCAATACATCGATGGATCTTGGGTTTAATATGACCTTAGGGAATCATCTAATATTGATTGAGATATTAAATAGCACACCAGTGGGTGAAACCAAGAAATTTCAGGAAAATTCATCTAGAGGAGAACGGACTGGTGTTTTTCATGGGGTTGGATGCAGTGAGCTGAAAACCACTCTGAGATCATTTTTCAAAATCTAATTACCAGGTTGATAGACCGTTGGAAGATCATTCTCAGTTGAAAATTCATATGGTTAGGAGCACCATTATGTTTAGTTGAGGGGTGAACCCCCTATCTAGAACACTTCCGGCTGTGAACCTCAGTTCAAGCCATGAAATTCCCAGGGGTAGGGATTCATGGTGTGAAACCCCTGGTCACACCGTGAATCATGACTAGGTAGATTTATTTTAATAGGTTACAATTCTATCTTTTTCTGGGTCAAGTGTTTCACAATGATGATACTGAAGAAAGTATCAAGTTTTCAAAGCCGGTTGTTTGTGTTTGATGAAATGAAAAAAAAGATTTTATTTAAGTTTTATATTTTTATGAGAATGATCGGTTGATGTTTTTCTCAAAATGAGGACACTGTCATCTCTAAAGTGAAGGAAATTTCATTTTCTACTATTGAGTTGGATGAAACTTTCTACTAGTCCACATTGAAGGCTTAGGGAAATCATGTAAAATAGGTGAAAATATCATTATAAAGAGACACAACCAATTTGAATAGTATATACACATTATATAATAATGAAAACAAGTTTTTAAAATACTCTAAAAATTATAGAATTCAAATTAAAAGTTTAGGCAGAGGAAACTTACCTCAACCTTAAGGTGCTGCTTTTGACGACAACTCGAATCTTCCTTTTTTTTCCGCTTTCATGCATATGCAACTTCACATATATATATAGGACACCTAGCCCCTATGTACATATTTTCATGGCCAAATATGCACAAGGGGGTCCTTAGATATATGTTTATACTTGCATATACCCCCTTTACACTTACACATGTATGCATTTTTCATATCTATATATAAGCACACCTAGCCCCAATATATATATTCATACTACCATGAGTGAATATATATAAAGGGGGAACTTATATATTTATATTACTAACCTATGCATACACATGTAAGCCTTCGTCAACGATAACTCAAATCCACCTGCACCCCCACTGCCCCCCAGCCAGCACCAGCTCCCCTGCACCAGTCCCCCCCCACCTCCCCACCCCAAAACACCCCCACCCCACTGCCCCGACTAACCAGCACCAGTCCCCCTGCACCACTCCCCCTAGACCCCCAGCCCCCCAGCACCCCCCCACTCCCCCCTGCACCACTCCCCCTCCACTCCCCCCCTACACACCCCCACCCCACCCCACCACTCCCCCACCCTCACCCCAAAACACCCCACCCCCACTACACCACTCCCCCCAACCCCTCCCCAGCCCTCAGCCCCCCCACCCACCCACCTGTACCCCCACTTCCCCCCATCCCCCCCACCTACACTCCCACAACCCTCCCCAGCACCACTCCCCCCCACCTGCACCCCCCAGCCCCCACCCCCCCCTCCTGCACCAGTATTACTCTTCTTATTCTAGGATATCTTTGGTATTATTTAGAGTACCATTATTTAGAAGTCAGTATTACTCTTATTCTTCTAGGATATATTTAATTAAATTAATTCTACGATTCCTTTCCCGAATTTATTCCATTTGTTACTTTAGCTCACTTCCATCGGTCATGACGTTAATGGCCAATTTTCAATGGTCCATGATGTGAACTATTCTTCCATAGTGTAGGCAGTTCATCTCTATTTCAACATCCTCTTCACTTCCATCATTAATGACGTTATTATGCCAACATTCACTATACTTCTATCCAAATGTCTAGTATCACTATTATTGACAAATAAATCACCTTCTCTTTCTATTGTATGTAGTATATCTAGTTTTTCTTGTTTTCTATTTTTGGAAAACAACAATATGATATTGAGATTTATTTAGAGATCCAAGTATTGTATTCATGATCATAGCCAAATTGGATGATATGGATGGATTCTCATTATTTAATCACACCCATATTTGTACAATTTTTTTTAAACCATGGGTAACAGATATATATGCATGAGTAACAACAGATTTATTAGGATAGTCTGTCACATTCCTCCACGAGCTTACAGTGAAAAAAAATAGTGGATCAATTAAAGTTATTTTGACACAATTATGAGTCTTTTTATTAGTAATATTATCATCATTAGTTTGTGTGGTAGCTACTCTTATTTTCCTAAAAACATGTAATGATTCAACTTGGGTGACTTCTTGATTTAAGATCGCTATTGTATTTTAATTGAGTGTGGTCACTAGAATGGAGCATGCTCATCTAAGAATGTGTTAAAAACAAATGGATAATGAAGACCACCGATGATGAAAAATGGAAGAAAACTTCCTTTGGAAAATTTTAAAAAAATGAAGTTGGAAACACTATTCACAAGAAGTTTTTAAATAAGGCAAATCATACATCCTTGGGTAATAAACCTAAGAAGTCTAAGCCAAGTGCTAAATATAAAAGGATCAGTTCTTCTATCATGGAAGAAGGATAAAAACTTAGATTAATTCCAACAATCCTTGCTTTTATGTAAAAATAGAGGCAAGAAATAGCATAATGGATGATTTGTCCAAGGAGAATAAAAATGAAGGTGGAAGGGGGCTGGTGTGGGCTGGATGTGGCTGGAGTAGGGCCAAATCATGACATTACCACGACGTGATTGCGACGTGACCGTGGCATGACGGCGGCGTGACCGCGGAGTGACCACGGCGTGACCGCAACGTGACCGCGGCGTGACCGCAGCGTGATCGCAGCTTGACCGCGGCGTGACCGCGGCATGACCACGACGTGTTGGCCCGGTCCAGCGACATCCGCAGGGCATCATCTTTCATCCAGGAGTGAAGGGAGTGGGAGGAGGCTGGAATACTGGTGGAAGGGGGATGGCTGCAGGTGCTGGGGGGATGGTGCGGGCTGATTCAAAGGTGGCAGGGGGGGGGGGGGGGCTATTGCAGGCTGGAATGTTGGTGGCAACAGGCTGAAATGAAGGTGGAAGGGGGGTGGTGTGGGTTGGATGTGGCTGGAGTAGGGCCAAATCACGACATTACCACGGCGTGACCACAGCGTGACCACGACGTGTTGGCCCGGTCCAACGACATCTGCGGGGCAGCATCTTCCGGCCAGGAGCGAAGGTAGCGGGAGGAGGCTGGAATGCTGGTGGAAGGGGGCTGGTTTCAGGTGCTGGGGGGATGGTGTGGGATGATTCAAAGGTGGCAGGGGGGATGTTGTGGGATGAAATTTTGGTGGCAGCAGACTGAAATGAAGGTGGAAGGGGGGTGGTGTGGGCTGGATGTGGATGGAGTAGGGCCAAATCACGACATTACCACAGTGTGACCACGGCGTGACAGCGGCATGACCGTAGTGTGACCGCGACGTGTTGGCCTGGTCCATCGACATCCGCGGGGCAACATCTTCTGACCAGGAGAGAAGGGAGCGGGAGGAGGCTGGAATGATGGTGGAAGGGGGATGGTTGCAGGTGCTGGGGGGATGGTGCCGGCTGATTCAAAGGTGGTAGGGGGGTTGTTGCAGGTTGGAATGTTGGTGGCAGCGGGCTGAAATAAAGGTGGAAGGGGGGTGGTGTGGGCTGGATGTGGCTGGAACAGGGCCAAATCACAGCATTACCACGGCAAACACCTCACCCCCCTGCCTGGACAACACCCCCTCCCTCTTGGACACCTCTCCCCCCTGCCTGGATAACACCACCCCTACTGGACACCCCTCCCCCTTGCCTGGACAGCACCACCCCTGTTGGACACCCCCCGCCTGGATAGCCCCCCCTGCTGGATACCCCTCCCCCCTGCCTATACAACACCACCACTGCTAGACACCCCCTGCCTGGACACCCCCCCTGCCTGGACAATACCCCCCCTACCTGGACAACCCCCTCCCCCTGGACACCTCTCCCCCTTCCTGTACACCCCCTACTGGACAGCCCCCCTTGCGTGGACATCCCCCCCTCCCAGACACCTCTCCCCCCTGCCTGGACAACACCCCCCCTGATAGGGTGTTGGGGGTCTTTTGTGTCGTGGAGTGTGGTTTATATGTGGGGTATGACTAGTAAATTCATGAGGGAAAAATTGTAATTGTAGTAGGAAGTTGTTAGCTGAGATTTTGGAGTTGTTGAGAATATTAATAGGGGATGGTGGGGAGTAGCTGGGGGAGATCAGGAAATATTATTTTGTTTGGATTTCCTACACAGCAGGATTGAGGAGGCCCTACCTCGGCCTTGGCTTCGAGCAGCGCTTCAGAGAGATTCTCATCCCTTCTTACTTCTTCTTCTTCTTTTTCTTTTTGTTTTCTGCTGTAATCCTTTTGTTGATAATAGAAGTCTACCAAATTATCATTGTTATCACCTAGGAACCTACCATTCAGTGCTTTTATTGATTGAAACTTTGAGAGTTCAAGTGACTTGAGGATCGTAGAAGGATGCCAGAGGTTCAAATGACTATGATGGAAGCAATTGACACTTCCCTGCGTGAGGTATGTGTGCTGAAGAAATTTTTTCAGGAAGAATCTACTTCGAAAAAATCACTCACTGAACTGGAGAGACATGAAACCGAATCTAAACAACAGAAGATTCTGCTGGCGACTCGTGCTGTAGTGGCGCAGCAAGTTACTGGTCTAGAACATGGAGTCGAGAATTCTCCTTGGCGGGAGGAAGAACATGACAATTCAAATCCAGCTCGATCAAAAGAGCACGAGCAACAACTGAAAGAGAAGCAGTGGACCGTTTAGTATGAGGTGAAAATTGTGCAGCAAGAACTAACGTCGCCCCCCGCTGTCATATCAGAACATCTGACGAAGACGCATTAGTCTGCGCAGATGCAAATATCGGCTGAATCTTTCAATCAACATGTACCTTTATATTCTTCGATGCCTTGGTCTATGAAGGATACGTGACTGAGAGTTCTTCCCTATGCTCTTGGTTTTAATGTCACTCTCTCTTCTCCTGGAGTTTCGTGTCCTGTGCATGTGGCATTCAACTCAAAGCAACAGTGTGAGATTCTAGTTGTGTTGCAGGATCCACGGGAAATGATGCAGATTTCACCGAGTCTTTGCGATTGTAGCATGATGAGATCAGTCCCTGACCAAGGCTCTCGACTTGCGAAAGATAATAGTGAGGTGACCAGTCCTAGATGTTTCGTTCCTCAGTCTTGTCTTGTATTTCTAAAATTCAAACATGATGTGGTTGGTCTGGAATGCCCTAATATGGTGGGGAGGTATGGTCTTAGCTCGAACATAGCCAAAATAGAAACTGTTGGTGCAGTTATAGAGAAACTGGTAGAATCTGTCTCCACAACTTCAGTGTTGTCTACCAAAATGGTAGGCGCTGAAGTTCACGAGCCTCCACATCGAAAGGAGCAACGTCATGTGGAAGAAGTGCAGGCTGCTGGTGCTAACGTTGGAAAAAAGATAGAAGCGCCTGCAAGCAGCACTCTCTCTTGCTTCCAAGCAAGTGTTTATGAATATTTGCATAAGGAGAATTAGAAAATTGGAAAGTGGGAATACCTACCAAGATTGAGACGAATTTCTTCACTTTCCAAGGCTAACTTTGGAGATTCAACTACTAGGAATGATCTTTCTACTACTTCTCTTGCTGGGGTTGTGAAGAGTCTCAAAAGCACAAGGGAGTTTGCACTGCCACTAAATCCACCCATGGCATTCAAGGCTGCTAATTTTGGATATTTACAAAGAGATCGCACCTTTATTTGTATTTTCTTGAGAGATTTTGGGGTTATTTATTTTGATACAAGTAGTATTCCTAGACAACCTCTGGTTAGAACTATATGGAAACAGGTAAGTCATGTTGTAGCTTTGAAAAGTAGAAATGCTGGAGAGGATTTGTTCACCACTATCATGGTGGAAAGTGTGGTCCAGACTTTAGCTATCGGGGGCTATAAAGCAGATATAAGAGTACAATAACCACATCATCAGAAGGTGTTTCATCATATTCCAAAATATTTTTCTGTGGAAGAAGTGTCGACAGTTATTGCCATCGAGGGGGACAAGAACATAGCAACTGGCAACAACTTTGGGGTTGACCACTGTTTGACAGTCACCAAGGATGGAGATGTGCTAAGCTGGGGGGGGGGATCAAAATGGTCCAGCTGGTGGTGGTGGATTCAGAACTGGTTACACGAGAGACCTTATTTTTGCAAGACTTCTGGCTCAGAGAAGGAAAACTGCAGGGAATCTGGGGACTGACGACTTCTTTAAGAAACACAACGTTCAGCAAAATATTGCTATCACTTTTGATGAAACGAATAGGGGGAAAAAATACAGCAGATTACAACCATGTAGAACAAGAGTTTCCAGTGGACGAGCTGGCCAGATCGTCTTCTTGGATTCATCTTGAGGACAAGGTGTTTTTTAAGAGGGTGGGAATGATAAGGTGTTGGGGGCCTGTTTTGTCATGGAGTGTGGTTTATATGTGGGGTATGACTAATAAATGCATGAGGGAAGAATTGTAACTGCAATAGGAAGTTGTTAGCTGAGCTGTTGGAGTTGTTGAGAATATTAATAGGGGCTGGTGGAGAGATCGGGAAATATTATTTTGTTTGGCTTTCCTGCACAGCAGGATTGAGGAGGCCCTACATTAGCCTTGGCTTCAAGCAGCGCTTCAGAGATATTCTCATCCCTTCTTACTTCTTCTTCTTCTTTTTCTTTTTGTTTTCTAATTTAATCCTTTTGTTTATAATAGAATTCTACCAAATTATCATTGTTAGCACCTAGGAACCTATCACCCCCTGCTGGACACCCCTACCCCTTGCTAGAAAATTATTGAGACAACTGTTCTTATTCCTGAAGAAAGGCCAATTGTGAAGGAAGATCTAAACTAGAGGTGGAGCGGATCCAATTATCCTTGGATCACTTGCTGATGAAGATCTAACTAATGACGTGGTTATGAAAACTTTTGAACATTCTCATACACCACCTATACCATCACCACCTCCTATTGTGCATGTGAAATCACCCTCTACTAGTAAGATCTCATAAAGTTATAAAATGTAATATTTTTCCTCTGATATTCTAAATGAGTTTGATAATATTTGAGGAGATTATAATGACCTGAAAGAGAAGTTAAAATAAACTAATGATGAGATTAGAGAACTTAATATGTCCTCTATTCCCAAGGTTTATTTTGACAAGTTGGTTGGGTTAACGACTACCCAAAAAAAGTTGATTAAGAATCTCCAATCATTCCCTCATATTCAAAAAGTTGTTTCTAAAGTAAGTTTCAAAGAGCTTAAGGATGTGAATGGTCTAGTTATATATTTGAAGGATGTTTATACTACCAAGTCTGAGTTCAATGATCTTGGTGAATGGATGTATCTCAAAGGTACATGTTCCAAAATATTTCAATGGTGCAATTAGACATGTCTAAAGATGTTCTTGATGAGGTTAAGTCTTTCGGGACTGAAATTAAGGGAATCCTACACACTTTATAAAGTGTTGTATTAAGCTAGTTTGAGTTCATCAAAAGGTTTCAACCCTATATAACTTCCACCTTAGAACCTTTAGTTCCAACATTTTAGAGTGTAGTTGATCAATTTATCCCAAAATTGAATTATGTATCCTTACAAATTCAGTCCCTATAGTGTGATATGTTCACACCATTCCTTATGCAAGATTTCAAGAGGAATATTATGAGTGAGTTCCATGATACTAGAGAAGATGTCAGGAATCTTGGTATTTGAACTAATAGATCCCTAAAATTAAGTAGTGGTATTTTATGATGAATTTGATGGGAAGTTGAATGAAATCATGAATGTCTCTAAGGATGATCAATGTATGGTTTTTAGATCTCTCATTCTAGTATCTAGAAACTACTAGCATTTGTTAATATCTTTGAACAAGGCCTATAAATAAGTTCAAGGGATATATTCATATTCTTCCTTGACAAAGCTAGTGGTTATTAGAAAACCATTTTTTAAAACAATAAAGAAATTATGAAAACAAGTTTTTAAAACAATCAAACAATTATAGAATTCAAATTAAAGGTTTAGGCAAAGGGAACCTACCTCAACCTCAAGGCACGTTGCTTTTGACGATGACAACTCGAATATTTCTTTTTTCTGCTTGCACGCATATGCAACTTCACATATATATAAGGACACCTAGCCCCTATGTACATATTTTCATGGCCAAATATGCACAAGGGGGTCCTTAGATATATGTTTATACTTGCATATACCCCTTTACACTTACACATGTATGCATTTTTTATATCTATATATAAGCACACCTAGCCCCAATATATATATTCATACTGCCATGAGTGAATATATATAAAGGGGGAACTTATATATGTATATGCCTACCTATTCATACACATGTAAGCCTTCGTCAATGGAGACTCGAATCCACCTCAACGAAATCCAAAACGCACTACAAAAATATGAAAAACCCAAAAAATCAAAAATTCCCTAATTAAAATTGGGCCAAAGAATAAAAACGGAATAAACCTTACCCAAATCCGATATTGAATTCACTGTCATCGATGGTGGTGGATAGTACCGACCTCGTCATAAGAAACCACCTATAAGAAAATAGTGGTAGAAAATGAGATATAACGACTTCTTATATATATGTGATCAGTGTGTCAACTGTACATGATAAATGATACATGAATATATAACTAACAATGAACAAATAATATTCAGATTGATATGTATATCCCAATACTGAATAACATGATTATTAATAAACCTCTTTATTTTTCAAACATCTCCTTCAATTGCCTATTCAAAAATCAAAAATCACCAAAATATGGGAATAAAGTAAACTTCCATCAGCACTTATAAACCTCTTTATTTTACAAAACTATGTCTTATTTATCAAATGAAACAATTATCTTAACTAACACTTATTCAAGAATTGATATTTTATAAACAAGCAGAATTAAGAAGGAAGCTAAATTCAATTTAAAACATTCTTGAATTAAAGAGGCTGAGAGAGGGACCCTACCTCAAAGTAGCCAAGCCACACTTGGAAGATGACATAACATATCATATGTTAATGTGATATAAATTAAACTAATATATGTCTATGTGAGAAAATATCTATGTAGAAAACAAGAAAGATTAATCTAGACATTAATGTTATACATAAAAAATGAAACATGTGATACCAACTCAGAAATATGCATTCAAGTGTTTTTCAAAAGATATTCAAATTATCTCATCCTTAATGACACCTTAGACCGTAAAAAATTTTAACATCTGAAATCTCATCACCTAGATATTCAAATTATCTAACCCTCTTCCCTGCACCTTGCACCCCACCTGCACCCTCCCCCTTGCACCCTTCCCCTTGCACCCCACCTGCACCCTACCCCTGCACCTTGCACCCCACCTACACCCTCCCCCTTGCACCCCACCTACTCCCTCACCCCCCACCTGTACCCCCCCCCCACTGCACACACACCCCACCAAAACAGGGCATGTTGACACCCTCCTGCACCTACACCCCCCCACACACCTTCACCAGCCCTCCTGCACACAACCCTCCTGTACCAGCCCCCCATACATTTAGCTGGTATACAAGTTTCAATTCATAACCTCCTCTACCATGTCCTATAATACCCACATATATAATATACAATAATACCACTACTCTATATGTATAATCATGAAATAACAATCATTAATATTGTATGGTATCCTATAATCATGGAATAACTAGAAATAAAAATACGTGACAACATGTAACATGATATAATAACCCAAGAAGGTCCATGTAATGGGTTAGAATACCCATTCACATCAAATTTATTAAAAATAAAGTGGAGATAAAATAAATAGAATTTAGAGATATGTGTAGACATCACCCTTTACATTAGAGTGATAATGGCGAAGAAATTCACCATTGAGATAAAAAACCAAAATAAAGTCCCATTCTCTAAAAAATTCTTAAATAGTGCATTGAACACTATATTAGTCTCCCTACATATGTGAGATTCCATGAAGTGTATCTTATCTCAATAACAATAATAATCCATCCATTCCTTGTAGAACTGCAGCGGGAACAATGTAGATTTACAACTGAGTATGTTGACCACCAACAAGAAGTCAATTTCAATCCATAAATTATTCCATCCATAATGCTTACATATTTAACTGCATGAATTACCGCCCAAAGTTAAACTTCAAGAGTAATAAATCTGCCAACCAATTGTTATAATCATTTCTTAATGAAGCCTCTACTTGTTTTGAAAATTCCACCACAACTTGAGGGACTAGGTTATCCTAATGCATCACTATCAACATTGATTTTCATTCATGATGGGATTAGAGGAATCCATTTCATGAATTTAGTTTAAGAAGGATTTCTAATCATACCAATGAACCTAAGAAGTTTGGTAATGATGAGGTCTCCATATTGTTATTTATGTATCCCACTCACAGTTTAGATTTCACTTTTATGTCTACCATAATACCTGAAATAATGTTTTTAATGGGGAGCGTATTCCCTTTAAATATGATACTATTTCTTGATTTTTATATATAGTGAAAAGTAACAACAATAAAAGTACAGATAAATTTATTTAGCTGAAAACTCACATCCAAACTTATCAGGTAGCTCATGAATGAATCCAATTTTTTTTTTTCAGTTTTTAACTTATAATGAAATATAGACTCAAAGCGATTCCATATCTTTTTATTAGACACAAATTCCAATAAAATATGGTGAAAACTCTCACAACTATTAAGATAGGGCAAGCAGTAGGATCCCACCTATAATCCAACCATTTGAATCATATCATCTGTTAGAATCCTATTGATCAACACATTCCAAATAAATAGTTTCCAAGTGGTAGGGTCAAAGGATTTCCTAAAGAACTACATCCACCGGGCGGGCCGTCATCAACACCACACTGATAATGATAGTGTAGCTTTATGTTGAGAGTGCCTAGTATAGATGGGATTCATAAGGCCTTATCCTACTCAAAAAAAAATGAAAGAAGCAATTTTCTATTTGATACCAGTGCGGAGGAGATAATTCATCTACTCAAGATGTTCGGGTTCCTCGTAAATGGAGATTCTATTTAGGCTAGAGGGCAGATAATTTTTTTAAAAAATTGGATAACTATTCCTATTGGAGTTCCAAAAATTTAGAGAACATATACTTCCAAAGTGTGTGCATCATTATCTTAGTATACTCATCTCTTATGGGTGGCCAAACTGAGAAGCCCAAGTAAAATTGTTTACCCCTATGCAAACAAATCTATTATTTTCCTAATGAATTTAGTTGAATCTTGGTTTGAATTTAACAAATTCTGGATATAGATATCCACAAGGGACTTATTTACATGAGTATGACTTGTGATAAGATAAATCAAAAGATATATTGAGATATGAGGCACTCAACATAGAAGATAGAACCCTAAATACCTTTGTGGGTAAGCGAATTCAGGAGCTGTGACCGGTCGAGATCCGCAAGAAGGAGGAGGATCACCAAGAGGGGGGGTGGCTGCATTGGAGGCGCACTGGAGGCGCGCCAGAGGAGGAGGTGGGGTGAAAACCTAGGAGCAGCGTCGGCAGGGGGAGGTGAGGTGTTTGCATTCAATGGCAGCGTCCGGGAAGGAGGGTCGGAGATGAGAGCTCACGGTGGGGTTTCAGTGAGGGGAAGCATCACGAGGGCAGCGTCGCGAGGGTCACGTCGCGTTCGGTGGCAGCGCCCGGGGAGGAGGGTTGGAGATGAGATTTCGCAGTGGGGTTGCAGCGAGGGGCAGCATCGCGAGGGCACTGTTGGGGGAGGAGGGTCGGGGGAGAAGAGAGCTTGCGAGGGGCACCGTCGGGGGAGGAGGGCTGCGCAGAGGTGAGGGTAATGTGATGGGGTTGCACAGAGAAGAGGAAATGCCCAAATATCAAACCTTAATTGCCACGGATTTTAAGTTAGGTGTGGAAATAAATTAACCTATAGCCACAGACTTATAAAATTGTGGCTATAGGTCCATCGCTATAGGTCATTTTTCTAGTAGTGATTGTATAATATATCTCATATATTCATGTTTTTTCAAAACAAATTGAATAGTTTGAATGAATACATAACATTTCATTAATCCAAATAGCTAATAACATCACATGTCACTCAACTAATAAGGTCTATGCATTTCCTTATCATAATTTAGTCATGGGCCTATATGTATTTTCTTATTATACAGGTGAAAAAATACCATTTTGATTGAACTCAACTGGTGACATGATTAGGAATATACCCAACTATTCCTTGATTATCTCATCTTCAAATATAGCATAATAAAGGTATCTAAGTATAAAGGTTCACATGATAAGTATCTTTCCACCTTCAGGTAATGGAAATTCATAATAAGTATACACCCTAAGCATATCAATGATTGTATAATATTCCATGTGATATAATTTTAGGGGAAATTCTAGATAATAAGTCTGGACTTATTATATCATGAGTCTATTATTTATACTATATATTACTCTTTGTATTGAATACAATATTTTACTCATGTTAACTTAACATATCCTCATAACCCATAATATACCATGATGATCAATAATTAAGTACAACTAAAATTTATAATCTGAGGGGATATTATCATTTTATTATTCATATAATATATGTAATACACATTAATTAATGATAAATGGATATTACCTTTATTATAATACCATGATATATTTTACAACCATTAAATCCAATCTATCTTGTATCTAATACTAAGAGATTAAACATATCTCTTATGATTTTTCTATGCTAATGGTTTTTTCAATGGGCCTACAACATTTTAATTTGTATTGAACCAATAGATATTTAAATCACCCCATCAATGATATATAGAATGAGATGATATTTGTGAAGGATGTGTTTGGTCCTTGGCGAGAACAATTTTCCCTAAATTGAGAAATATCTCCACTATTGTCACAATAAAGTTTGATTTCTCCCTCAATCTTAAGAACCACCTCAAGTTTAGTGATGAAATTATTGATACAAAAAACTTCCTTCAAAATATCTAATGTAATGATGTATTTTGTCTCTATTGTTGAGTCCACTATGGTAGCTTATTTAGAACTCTTCAAACTGATAGCTCTACTATTTAGAAAAAACATAAATCTAGAATGAGATCTCTGATTGGAAACTAGTGTTAGTGCAACCCTTTACAATTCGACCATCCTCTCCTCTAAATACCAATAACTTATCCTTACTTATTCTCAAGTACTTAAGGAAATTATTAATGGAAATATAGTGACTCTAAATAGGATTGGATTGGTATTTACTTATTATGCTCAAAGCATAAGTGAAATTAGGCCGAGTACATAACATGACATACATGATATATCCTATGATAGATACATAAGAAATCCTATGTATACCTTATAAATCATTAGAATGAAATTTAATCTTCTTAAGATTCATGCCATGATACACTATTTAAGGCCTATTATTTGATATTTCCATGCTAAAATACTTTTATAGTTTACCGATATATGTGTTTTGACTTAGTCCAAGTAACCTCTTCAATCTATCTATATAGATATTCATACCCGACATGTAGGTTTTTTAACCCATTTCTTTCATCAAGAAGCATTTACCCAACTAAACCATTATAAAATATAATTCCTTTATATCATTTATGTTAAATATTATTTCATCTACATACAATATCAGAAACACCATAACACCCCCAATAATATTCTTGTATACACAAGAATAATTTTCACTTTTTATGAAAAAAAAACTCTTAGATTATATCATAAAACTAAATTTTTTAACTATGAGAAACCTGTATCAATATATAAATAGACCACTGCAACTTAAAAAGATTATCATACTCATTTGGTACTTTAAAACCTTTGGGTGGTATCATATACATGTATTTAACTAAATTCCTATTTAAGAAAGTGGTTTTAAAACCCATTTGATATATCTCATAATCATAATGGGATGCTTGGGAAAGTAATACCAGAATGGAATTTAACATAAAAATGATAGAAAAGGTTTATTTATAGCCAATTCTATGATTTTTTTGTAACCCTTCACCACCAGGCATATTTTATAGGTAGACACTCTACTATCCATGTTAGTTTTTTTGAAAAATCCACTTGAAAACTATGGGTATCACCCCTTTAGATTAACCCACCAAGTTCCAAACTTGATTAGTGTATAAGGATTATATTTCAAATTTCATTTCATTTAGCCATTTCTTGGAATAAGAAATCTAAATGGCCTCTTAGTAGGCCAAGGTTCATATTTTATAAACATTACTTCATCAAAATTTTCTATAATAAATCGATTTATCTTAGGATCATGATGAATCCTACTAGAACTTTGAGGTTCTTAAGTAACAATATCTGGTTCTTATTTTAAAACTAACTAGAATTGGCTTAACTTACATCTTAGGAACATTTTTTTTGTTGATTCTAAACTTATCAAAGTTCGTACATCCTCCCATTGAATCATCAAACAAAGTGATTCTTATCAAGGAATGTAACACCTCGAACCTAGTTACCTAGAGTCAGTGCATTATTACATAACATTGGCATGATCACAAGAGATAAATTCTCAAAATACCGATTAGATTAGTAGCCTTGGAAGTACTAGATACATACATAAGTTTTACATTACATCATGAAATAAAAAACAACAACAACAATGCGTCCCCTTTGATCACACTCATATACTTTGGCCTATCCATGAAGGTTAATCATAATACACTTCTTCACATCTTAGGAAAAATAAAACATATAAAGGGGTGAGCTCATATTCTCAGTAAGGATAACAATATAGCAGAAACATTCATAAATAAGCATAAACATTCAAGGCAATATATAAGAGTAAAACACAAGCCTTTTAAACTTAAAATTCAGCATAACATGGAAAATATAAATCAAATAATGCGATTTAGTTATTCACATGGATATTATACTAGTCGAATAATCACATGTAATATCAATAGCTAATTTCATAATGATGTAATGCATAATTCCAGACATCATAACCATATAGTCAAGGCATCATTCCAAGACTACAAATAAGATTTTGTCAAGGCCTTATGCCAAGACACTAGTTTGTCTCATGAGACCTACTGATGCATCGATGAGCTATAGCAGGCTCCACTCGTCACTTACTAAGTCCAATTCATTCCTCATATGAAAATTTTGAAACATAACTTAAACATTTGTTTTAAAACTGGCATAAGAAATATCAATACTTTATCCATAAACCATGAATGGTATAAAAATAGCACATCCACAGTAAAAAATAACTCATTCAATACAATATGGAATTTTTTATTATAATAAATCAACCTCCATCAATAATAATGAATGATATTGATATAGATGAAAATAATCAGTAAAACTATTTGAGAGAAATATCCCCCTTTTCTTGAAAACATTTAAAAGTCTCACTATTTATCAAGAAGCTGTTAAAAATAGATTTTTGAATCAAAGTGTCCCATACCACTTTGAAACTTTTAAAATGAATTTTAATTTTAAAACATCTGTGTCATATAAATAAATCCTTAAAACCATTTTTAAAACATGGACATTAATGAGAAATATTTAGAAGAAAATATTTAAAACATTTAAATGTTATTTTAGTTAGAGTTCCTAACCAAATGAGAGACGTTTGAAAACAAATAATTGAGGTAATAAAAACTTTATAATATAATGAGAATAAAGGTATTCATGATATACTATGTCAAAGTACAATATATACACCATATAAAAGTGAATTGGTGCATAACAACAAATAAGTCTCAATAGAATGTAAATTGAGATGAAATCCCTTATAAAGACCATATCCTTAGGTTAAGGATAAATCAATGACATAATTATGTGTGGAAAATATAAATTCACTCAATATTATTGGATATTAAATGTAAATAAATCATAGGACATTCACACATATTCTTGTAACAACAACACTAATGACTTGTATTTTTAACTCAATGAATTGAAATTGAGTTAAGAATATTCTTATCAAGTTCATATAAAGGACTTGAGAATTAATCAATGGAGTGATTATGTGTATCAAAAGTATATCCACACAAATGGGAGTGTAAATTACTAAATAAATAAATAAATAGTTATTTCACACATAATCATGGAGTAAAATAATCAATGAAGTTTGTGTAAAACCCAATGAGTGGAAATCGAAATTAGAAATTCCCCTACCAATTTGGTAACTTACGAAACATACACCCCATGAAATAATGATCATACAATGAAGATGTAAATTCCCATAAATTAAAGTATATTACACAAGGAATACAATTATGGGTAGTACATACACCACACAAAAGGAAATAATGGTAATATAACATGAATCTCACAGGAATAAGAAGTGAGATGAAAACCCCTTACCTTGTACTTTTCCTTAGTAGAGGGTAGGTTAACTTCCTGTATATTGGTGAAATAATTATTATTAAATTATAAAAGAACCACATACATAAATATGATATCATATATTATCATCTAATATTTCTTTGTTGATGATATTTTAGTAGCATCATTGGTTTGGTTGTTAACTAATTCATTTTCCTTTATAAGTTTTCTTACATAAGTCATGTATATTATGAATAGGATGTATTTGATCCATATACATAATGATATTAGGTTCTTAAAAAAATTATTTTTAATCATCAAATGAAAATTATTCTTGAATGGATACGATGGGGAACAAAATCTCATCGTGTTGCAGAGACGGTAAGCCGTACATACACACGAGCGACAATATCAATCTATTGGTGGTGAAATAGTATGTAATTGGATGATATATTATATATAAAGAATCTTTAACATGTATACTTATTATTTATATTAGTTATACTCATTATTATACCCATCCAAATAATTAAGTGTTGAATAACAAACTACACCACGACGCGGAGACGGTAAGCCATACGCATGCATGTATGGTGACTTCATCATTCATAGGATGGATAGAATAGTGAATATGGTTGTACCATATTTATAATAAAATCACATTATGAAGAAGGTACTGGAGTTATTATTTTGGTATGGAAACAAGAAAGAAAGAGAAATTGGAAGAAGAAAACAAATTTTAAAGAGGTGATGAAATTATTACCTCTTCTTCGGGTGCTTCCTTTTGATTTGAACAAAAGGGATCCTTATGTTAGATTTATGATCAAAGTAAGGCCTATAGATAGTATGTAACACCCCAAGATTTCACAGTGTGTTATTTCTTCAAAATAATTCAATAACTTGCACTACACGCAACACTGAGTTCAATTGCACCATGACTTACCAAAAAAAAAGGCATTAAAAGAGGTCATGAATAGTATTAACTAAATTTTAAACTTTATATAATCCTTATAATTTTAGAATCCATATTATAAGTTTCTTAGTCATAATGCAAGAACAGATTCATTTTCAGTATTGCACTTTTATCAACTTTTGATAGTGAAACCTTTTTAAATACAATATTTTAAACTTTTTGACTAAATGGAGACATCAAAAAATTTAAAATGAAACATCCCAAGCTTCCACGGTACGCTTTCCTTTGAATAAAACAGTAGCGTGTGTTGTACGCAACTTCGAGTTCTAACACACCGTAACCAATCAAACTAGCTGTTATGAATAGTAATACCTAATTTTTGAAGTTATATATATTTTATATTTTAAAATGGACTTCATTTTTGGATTGGGAATATCAAATTTAGCCTAAGGTGAAATTTTGGTACTTTTTGGATAACTTTCATATTTTGATGAATAGTGAAAATTACTAAATTTTAATTAAAAACAACTTTTTTAATCAAAATAATTAACAGTGATAAATTATGAATTTGAGTGGTTTTAAAGTATATTTAGAATATATTTTTACTATTTAATATAATGTTGGTCATTGGACATAATTTTACAATTAAACCGAACATAAACAAGTGTCAATATTTTGATAGTTATTATCTCTTAAAAACACGCTTTTTGTTTTGACAGCGGGAATTAATTTTAAATTAATTTCTGCCACTTCTGTGTTTAGAATTTAGGAAAATGGATTCCATATTTGGAATCAGGATGTTCAAATTGTGTAAATAGGTAACTTTTATTTTTAGACATTTTGAATAATTACTGCGGTAAATATTTTATTTACCATGGTTAAGGGTAAATCCGGTAAATAAGGGTTAAAAAAATAATATTATAATAATCCTAAATTACCCTAAAACGTGTCTTAACCCTATTGGTTGATAAATGGTCGACCATGGGCATCTTTGTGTTAATTTTGGGACCCCATGGATCCACTTGTAAGTGATAATGACACTTTATTTTAATTAAGTCAAAATGAATACAAAAATGACACAAGCATATATCTTTTAGAAAAGCAATTTTTACATAGAGTTATATAAGTTGGATTTTATATTATAAATATTCATTGGAAAGATAAAAAGATTTCCTACATAATTATATTTTATTTATAATTTTTAGACATTAAATAATTTATTTTATTTACGACACAATGATGATGCAGTAATTACTATAATAGTGCAAAATTAAAATAATTGATATTATAAATACCCAAAAAAATATAATATGAAACTTTTAATGAATTAAACTAATTTTCTAGGATAATATGATATATTAGGATTGATTTAATTGACTTTTTTCGAAGTAATAAATCTGTTATGAGTTTCACAAAAATCAACTATTGAATAGTGTCAAAATTGACATAAAAGAGTTCTTAAAACAAATATTATATTATTAATTGATATTAAATTCCTAAAAATATAAGGTTCGTCCAAGAGACTTATATCAGGATAGTTTCATCATTAATGGACCACTTGGGGGTCTCTTGGATGTTTATAGTAAGTTTATTAACCATATTATATAAAAATACAAAGAGACATTGTAAAAGTGAAACTAATTAACTTAGAGTTAATACTTAAAGATAAGGTTAATATAAGTATCCAAACCTGTCTAAATTCTATTGGTTGAGTGGTTTTAGACCTATCCCCACCTTAACCTTTGAATAATCAACTTTGGAGCCTTTAGAAACCGAATATGAATTTAATATAAATTAATATTTCTAGCTTTTCCAAAGGTGCCCCTCACCCCTCTTATAAAAGGGCACTCCTCCTTCTCATTTCTTCACACCTTCAAAGCCTTTTGGTTCGGCCAAACTCTGCCCAAATACTCTCCCAACATCCCTCACTACAACCTAGAGGCCTTAGTTTGATCATAAAGCCAATCTAAGGAGCCCTTTTGATCAAATCAAAAGGAAGAACCCGAAGAAGAGGTAATGATTTCACCACCCTTTTCTAAGTTCCTTTCTTCTTCCACTTCTTCTTCCTTTGTTCTTACCATCCTAAAATAATAACTCCAGTATCTCACATATACTGTGATGTTATTATAAATATGGTACAACCATATTCAGTATTCTATCCACCCTTTGAATAACATGTCACCATACGTGCGTACGTACGGCTTACCGTCTCCACGTCGTGGTGTAATTGTTATTCAATATATTATTATGTGGATGGGTATAATAATGATCTGCAACTCATGTAAATAATAAATATAACATGTTAATGATTCTGTATATATGATATACCATCCATTTATATATTATTTTAATATCAAAAGAATGATATTGTCGCTCGTGCGTACGTACGGACTACCGTCTCCACGAACGCGATGAGATTCATTCTCCATCGTATCCATTCAAGTATAATTATCATTTTATGATTTAAAAATGATGTTTAAGGACTTGATATCATTTTGGATATGAATAAAATACAACCTATCCTTTACAAACATGTCTTACGTAACAAAACATATAAAAGAAAACAAGTAAGTTAACACCCGAAACGACGATAATTCTAAGATATTATTAACAAATCAATGTTAAAAGATCATATATGATATCATATTAATATATATGATTCTTGTATAATTTAATAACAATTATTTCACCATTATACAGGAGGTTAACCTACCCCAACCAAGGAAAAGTACAAGGTAAGGGTTATTTCACAATCTCTTCATTATCCGAGGTTGTTTATACGTAATAATCTACTGGGATCTCTTTATCATCCACATCCGTGTTTTTTCGAAATGTATTTCAAAACATTTTTACTATTTACAAGAATATGGGTTAAAGTCATTTATACCCTTGATTGACTTTTTATAAGAGGAATCTTTCCGTCGTTTTCAAAACAAGGTCCTTTTTAACCTTTTAGACAGAATTAAGGTAAGAATGTTTTCAAGAAAATGTTTTATTTTATATGGCTCTTAAATGATTTCAAAAATAGAAAGAGATATTTCTCTAAAAAGTGTTTTGATTTCATCTATGTCAACATCCTTTAATGGATTTTACGCTTATTTGAAGTTGATTTATTATAATACAAAACTTCTATATTGTATTGAAGGTTTCGTGATATGTTTGACTGTGGATGTGCTATTTTATACCATTCATAGTTTATGGTGAAACTATTGACATTTCGTATGCTAGTTTTAATCCGAATGTTTATGTTATATTTCAAACTTTTCTTCAGATGAATGTGCTAAACAAGTATGTTCCGGGTTGGGGACCGGTAAAAGTAATCCCTCCAGGTTGGGGACTGGTAAAAGTAAGCCCTCCAGGTTGGGGACTGGTTAAAGTAAGCCCTCCAGGTTAGGGACTGGTAAAAGTATGCCCTCCGGGTTGGTGTCCGGTTATTAGAGGCACTCCGGGTTGGTGTCCGGTTATTAGAGGCACTCCGGGTTGGTGTCCGGTTATTAGAGGCACTCCGGGTTGGGTTCCGGTTAGAAGTAACCCCTAGGTCTTGGGATGAGGCCTAGACAAAGAAATTAACGTTTAGCATTATGCATTCCAACATTATGAAAGTGGTTATTGATTTTTTTGCATGTGATTATTCGATTAGTAGAATAACCATGTGAATAAGTAAATGGCATTATTTCATTTTATTTATGCCATACC
This sequence comes from Viscum album, assembly GCA_963277665.1. Lineage (NCBI taxonomy): Eukaryota > Viridiplantae > Streptophyta > Magnoliopsida > Santalales > Viscaceae > Viscum > Viscum album. The sequence continues at coordinate 508,907,122 of OY728136.1, read as the reverse complement.
ATGTTGAAAGTTCATATTTAAAAGGATTTTGTTTTAGTTATACATTGCCTTAAATGTTTATTCTTATTTATGAATGTTTCCGCTATATTGTTATCCTTACTGGGCATTTGAGCTCACCCCTTTTCTATGTTTTATTTTTCCCAGGAAGTGAAGAAGTAAATTATGAATGACCTGCAGGGATATTATATGGGGATATGAGTGTGGATTATGGAGACATTATGTTGTTGTAGTAGTTTTTCATTTTATAATGTAATGTAAAACTTATGAATATATCTGGCATTTTCCAAGGCTACTAAACCAATCGGTCTTTCGAGATTTGATCTTTCTTGTGATCATGCCAATGTTATGTAATAAGGCACCGACTCTAGGCAACTAGGGTCGGGGCGTTACATAGTAGTTAGGGTAGTTGGTAGGATATTTTTATAGGGTTTGGCCGAGCCAAATGGCTTTGTATATGTGATTTTGAGAGAAGTGGAAGTACCCTTTTATAAAAGAGGTGAGGGTCACTTTAGGAAAAGGTAGAAATATTATTTTATTATAAAATAATTTTCTATTTATAATGGATCCAAATGGATTTATTTAGAGGATACAGTAGGTATGAGTCTAAATACTCTCAACCAATAGGTTTTATACAAGTTTAGATTACCATATTAACCTTATCTTTTAGATTTAACTCTTAGTTAAATAGTTTAACTTTTACCATGTCTTCTTATATTATTATAATAAATGGTTAATAAACTTACTATAAAAATCCAAGAGAACCCCAAGTGGTTAATTATTGATATATATAACCTTATATAAGTCCTTTATCCTAAAATTATATTTTTAGGAATATTTTATCATTTAATAATATAGTATTTGTTTTAAAAACTCATTTATATCAATTTTGACACTATTTGGAATTTTGTTTTTGTGAAAGTCATAAAAACTTTATCACTTAGAAACAATTTATCTAATCAACACTAAAATGTCATATTAACCTATAAATTAGTGGAATTCATCAAAATTCTCAATTTAAATTTATTTGGATGTTTATAATATCAATTATTTTAATCTTTCATTAATAAGGTAATTACTGCATCATCATTGTGTCATAAATAAATTTAATTATTTAATGCCTAAAAATTATAAAGAAAATACCATTATGTAGAAAATATTTTTATATTTCTAATTAATATTTATATTCGAATTCATATTATGTAAAACCATATATTAAAAATGGTTTAGTTTTAAACTTTGAATTTAACAATTTTAACTCTTCTTTAAATAAAATAATAATAAATGTACTAATCTAATAAAAGTGGACCAAAAGGATCATATTTTATTCCTAAGGTTGATTTTGGTCAAAAAAACTTATCCAACAGAATTAGGATATGTGTTAGGGTAATTATAATACCATTTTTACCTTGAATTACCCTATTTACTTTTAACCGTGGTAAATAAAATTCAAAAGTTACTATTCAATAAAATTATTTTCATCTTATTGAACCACATTTCAATTATTGATGTCAACCACATCTCTAAATTTTTTGAAATTCAATTCACAGAAGCGGTAAAATTATGTTTTATGAAAATTTGCAAATGTGCCTAGAAGGTGGGTAAAAGACGTAAAAAAGTTCAATAAAACTTTATATATCTAATATTATTATAAAATGACTCCAATAAATTATATTGGACTAATATAGGTATTTTTTTCTCCTATTTTTACTTTAAAATAAATTTAAATAAAAATAATAATTTTTTAAGGAAAAGTTGGTTTTAAACAATAATGCAGTATTTTTCATTATTCATCAAAAATTGAAAGTTTTCAGAAAAATACCTAAAATTCACCCTAAGATAAATTTGATATTAAAAATACAAAAATAAATTATATTTTACCAAATTCAAAACATATAATTTGAATTAATTAATTTAAAATTAATTCCCGTTTTCAAAACCAGAAAGCGGGTTTTTAAAAAAGTAAAAACCATCAAAAGATTGACATGTATTTATGTCCAATTTAAATGAAAAATTACTTATAATGAACTAAGTTATATTAAATGATAAAAATATAATCTAATTATAATTTAAAACCACTCAAATGAATAATTTAACAGTAAAAATTATTTCAATTAGAAAAAACAATTTCGATTAAAATTTAGTATTTTTCACTATTCATCAAAATTTGAAAGTTATCAGAAAAATACCAAGAATTTATCCAAAATAAATTTTTATGTCCTTATTCTAAGGAAGAAGTTTATTTTTTCAAATTTAATATATAAAAGTGTCAAATATTGGATTAAAAAAAAGTTTTTCCATTAAAAGGCGGTAAAATTGCATTTTTTGAAAGACAATTCTTTTATCTGAAAAATTGAATTTGTCCATATATTATGTCTAAGAAACACAAAAGACGAATGTTAAAATTATATAGGATATATGTAAAATTAAAAATGTGGTTAATACTATTCATAACCTCTTTTTAAATGGATAGTTTGATAGGTCGTGATGCGCTTGAACTCGGTGTTGCGTGTAGCGCAAGCTATTGAATTACTTTAAAGAGATAACATACTATGAAATCTTGGGTGTTACATTCTCCCCTACATCAATAAATTGCGTCCTCAAAATTTGAAATTTCTTTTCGAAAATAAATGTTTGAAAAGAGAAAATACCTTTGTGGATAACCCACATCGGAAATAGGGTTACTAAAATTTAGTCTTAATAAGAGGGAAAGGGAAATGAAAAGGTCACCACCAAATTAGGGTTTTGAATATGAGAACATTTGTGGAAATTATAGACACATAATTGGAGGAAAAACGTAAATATTCATAGGGAGTGATTGAGGTCATTAATCACAAACAAGTGTAAAATTGAGGGCCTCAAAGCCATCAATCTATGATGATTTAAAATATCATCGGTTCAAAAAAAACATAAGGTATTAGGATAACACATTTTTGGTTTTAAGATCCATTCCCTAAATTTTAAGAACTAATTTCTTTATATAATAATAGAATAAAAATATACTTGACAAGTCAAGTTTTATCCTTCAACTAATTTCTACCACAAACTCATATTTTCTCCAAACGATGAGTATTCAATATGACTCGGTCACACCTAAAGTGCTAGAATAAACTTCTAGAGAATCACATAATCCACAAAAGATGAACTATATATTTCCCTTATCTTTAAACATTAACCAAAACCAAAATGGTTAGTACAAGATCAGATGATCCCCCAAAAGGATAATCCTTTATAAAAATAAATACTAATCCTAATATCCAAAATTAAACAAAAAATACCCAAAGTTTAACAAAGACCATTCAAAAACAATTTTCCTTAAAATTCTTCAAAATAATCTAAACTAAGCTTGAAACCCAAAATTCAGAAGGATTTTATCACATCGTCTTCCACGATAAATATTAACATTTATCTCCAAATAACATCGACTACTCTTAAAGTAACATTCTTAAAAGTAATTAACCTAATAATATTTTCTCTATGATAGGTTAATAATTTCCATAAATAACCCAAATCGCTATAAGTCCACAATAAAAACATATATTCTTCCAAAATAGAAAAAACCACCAATACTCCTCAAATGAAATCCCATAGTATTCAATTTTCGTTAGGCATATAATGTTCCCCAAAAGAGTGAACGTCTTCCAAAATAACATTTACCACTTAATCACCAAATCATTTTCCTATACTAAGGATAAATCATAAGTTCCCAAAAACAATATATTCTTGATCCATAAAATTATTTTACTAAAAAGAATTAGTCATACTAACCAGGGACTTCACGTAGTCCAGTGGTAGGCTATAAATCCCAATCGCACTTTGGTTGTGGGTTCGATTCCCGTAGCTTTGTTCGATGCGACGAGTTATCACACGGTCTGCATGTTTTCCTTTTTCAAAAACTATATAATTTTGTATCATTTCAAAAAATGAGATAAATTCCTAAAAAATAACCACAAATGTAACACCCCAAGATTTCATAGTGTGTTATTTTTCTTCAAAATAATTCAATAACATGCACTACACGCAACACTGAGTTCAAGCGCACCATGACTCACCAAACAAGCCGTTCAAAAAAGGTTATGAATAGTATTAACTAAATTTTAAACTTTATATAATCCTTATAATTTTATAATCCATATTATTATTTTCTTAGACATAATGTAAGAACAAATTCATCTTCAGTATTGTAGTTTTACCAACTTTAAATAGTGAACCCTTTTTAAATAAATTATTTCAAACTTTTTGACTAAATGGGGACATCAAAAAAATTTAAAATGAAACATCCCAAGCTTACACGGTACGCTTTCCTTTGAATAAAATAGTAGCGTGTGTTGTACGCAACTTCGAGTTTTAACACACACCACAACCGATCAAACTAACCGTTATGGATAGTAATAACTAAATTTTGAAATTATGTATATTTTATATTTTAAAATGGACTTCATTTTTGGATTCGGAATATCGAATTTAGCCTAAGGTGAAATTTTGGTACTTTTCGAATAACTTTCATATTTTGATGAATAGTGAAAATTACTAAATTTTAATTAAAAACAACTTTTTTAATCAAAATAATTAATAGTGATAAATTATGAATTTGAGTGGTTTTAAAGTATATTTAGAATATATTTTTACCATTTAATATAATGTTGGTCATTGGACATAATTTTACAATTAAACCGAACATAAACAAGTGTCAATCTTTTGATAGTTATTATCTCTTAAAAACACGCTTTTTGTTTTGACAGCGGGAATTAATTTTAAATTAATTTCTGCCACTTCTGTGTTTTGAATTTAGGAAAATGGATTCCATATTTGGAATCAGGATGTTCAAATTTTGTAAATAGGTAACTTTTATTTTTAGACATTTTGAATAGTTACTGTGGTAAATATTTTATTTACCATGGTTAAAGGGTAAATCCGGTAAATAAGGGTTAAAAAATAATATTATAATAATACAAAATTACCCTAAAACGTGTCCTAACCTTATTGGTGGACACATACCCGACCATGGGCATCCTTGGGTCAATTTGGGGACCCCTTGGAGCCACTTGTATGTGGTAGGGACACATTATATTAATAAAGTTAAAATAAAAATAAAAATGGAATAAGCTTACATCTTTTAGAAGAACTATTTTTACATAGGGTTATACATGTTGGATTTTCGATTATAAATATTCATTCTAAAGCTAAAAATATTTCCTACATGATGATATTTTATTTATAATTTTTAGACATTAAATAATTTATTTTATTTATGACACAATGATGATGCAGTAATTACTATAATAGTGAAAAATTAAAATAATTGATATTATAAATACCCAAAAAAATATAATATGAAACTTTTAATGAATTAAACTAATTTTCTAGGATAATATGATATATTAGGATTGATTTAATTGACTTTGTTCGAAGTAATCAATCTGTTATGAGTTTCACAAAAATCAACTATTGAATAGTGTCAAAATTGACATAAAAGAGTTCTTAAAACAAATATTATATTATTAATTGATATTAAATTTCTAAAAATCTAAGGTTCGGCCAAAAGACTTATATCAGGATAGGTTCATCATTAATGGACCACTTGTGGGTCGCTTGGATGTATATAGTAAGTTTATTAACCATATTATATAAAAATACAAAGAGACATTGTAAAAGTGAAACTAATTAACTTAGAGTTAATACTTAAAGATAAGATTACTATAAGTACCCAAACCTGTCTAAATTCTATTGGTTGAGTGGTTTTCGACCTATCCCCACCTTAGCCTTTGAATAATCAACTTTGGAGCCATTGGAAACCGAATATGAATTTATTATAAATTAATATTTCTAGCTTTTCCAAAGGTTCCCCTCACCCCTCTTATAAAAGGGCACTCCTCCTTCTCATTTCTTCACACCTCTCAAGCCACTTGGCTCGTCCAAACTCTGCCCAACTAAGCTCCCCACATCCCTATCCTACTCCTTGAAGCTTCCCCTTAGGCAGAAAGCATTTCAACAAGTCCTTTGGTTCCAACCAAAGTGAGTTACCTAAATTAAAGGTAACGTTTTCTCTTAAATTATTTTCATTTATTTTCCTTCTCCAACCCCCAAACTCTTTTTATTTCCTTTATTTTGTAACAACACCAGTATCCTAAATATACTAGGATGTTGTTATAAGAATGATTCAAACTACACATACACACAACTCCATCTAATGGATGATGAACATAATGTTTCTGTGGATGGCAAACTAACGCCTCACGAAACGATGATTGTTCAAATACATCTTACCGCCTCTCATGGTGGCCATTATGATGGCACTGTAATTAAATATGATGTTAATTATATATATTTTATATATAAGCTTCTGTAATTCCATTTTATTTCATACCATTATTCGTTTCATGTTGTATATACATACGATAATTTCATTTGAGGAAGTGCGGACTACCGCCCCCTTAAAATGATATGACTCGTTCATACCACACATGGAACGTATAAAGGATGGTGTTAATGAAATTAAGTAACATATATAAAATATTATATTATACTGGAATAGTAATATACCTATGTATCATTTGGATTCGATTCTTTTAAAATAAAAATTAAATGGAAGTAGCGTTCGTGCGTACGTACGGACTACCGTCTCCACGAACGCGATGAGATTCATTCTCCATCGTATACATTCAAGTATAATTATCATTTGATGATTTAAAAATGATGTTTAAGAACTTTATACCATTCTGGATATGAATAATATACATCCCATTAATAACGAATATGGCTCACATAACAAAGAATATAAAGTAAAATGAACCCGTTAACACCCGAAATGACGATAATTCTAAGATATTATTAACAAATCAATGATAAAAGATCATATATGATATCATATTAAAGTAAATTATTCTTTTATTATTCAATAACAATTATTTCACCATTATACAGGAGGTAAACCTACCATCGACCAAGGAAAAAGTACAATGTAAGGGATTCTCTTATCTCACTTTCAATTCCGTGAGATTTCCATTGTTCGCTACTAAATTATTGAAAGTGGTGTATTGTGTACTTCCATTTGATATATATTATCATGATTCACTTTATATTCATGTTATTCTGTAAATCATTTGGTGGTTATTAACTTTTGGCCATGCGACTTAGTTGATTAACGTGGTAAGGGGTTTCTTGTCTCACTTTTAATTCCGTGAGAATTGCATTGATCACCACTTAATTATTGCATGTGGTGTATGTGTACTACCCATGATTGTATTCATTGTATAATATAATTTATTTTATGGGTATTTACATCATCATGATATGATCTTTCTTTCATGGGTGTTTGTTTCTTAAGTTACCTAATCAATAAGGGAATTTGAGATTTCAATTTCCACTCATTTGGCTTTACACATATTTCATTGATTATATTACCCCAAGATTATGTGTGGAATCACTATTCATTTGATTATGTCATAATTTCCACTCCCCTTCCTGTGGATATAAGTTTGATACACATAATCACTCCATTGATAATTCTCAATTCATTGATATGAATTTGATAAGAGTAATTTTAACTCATTCTCCATTTGTTGAGTTAAACATCCAATTCGTTGGTATTGTTTTTACAAGAATATGTGTGAATATCCTTTGATTGATTTACAATGAATATCCAATCATATTTAGTGTATTTATATTTGTCACACATAATTATGTCGTTGATTTATCCTTAACCTAAGGATACAACCTTTATGAGAGATTTCATCTCAACTTACATTCCATTGAGACTTCTTTGTTGATATACACCAAATCACTTTTATGTGGTGTATATAATGTACTTTGACATAGTATATCATGAATTCCCTTTATTCTCATGATATTACAAAGTTTTGATTACCTCAATTATTTTCATTCAAGTGTCTCTCTTTTGGTTAGAATCTCTAACTAAAATACCATTTTTTAAAATGTTTTAAATACTTATTCATCTAAATCTTTCTCATTAATGTCCATGTTTTAAAAATGGTTTTAAGGATTTATTTATATGGACATTAAAGTTTAGAAATTAAAAATCCTTTTAAAAGGTTTCAAAGTGGTATGGGACACTTTGATTCAAAAATCTACTTTTAAATGGATTCTTGACAAATAGTGTGACTTTTAAATGTTTTCAAGAAAAGGGGGATAATTCTCTCAAATAGTTATAATGATTATTTTCATCTATGTCAACATCCTACATTATTCATGATTGAGGTTAATGTGATACAATACAATCTTCCATATTGTATCAAATGAGTTATGTTTGACTGTGGATGTTCTATTTTTATACCATTCATGGTTTGTGGTTAAAGTATTGACATTTCGTATGCTAGTTTTAATACGAATGTTTATCTTATACTTAAACCTATTCATATGAGGAATGCATTGGACTTAATAAGTGATGGGTGGAGCCCGCTATAGCTCCTCGATGCATCGGTAGGTCTCATGAGACAAACTAGTGTCTTGGCACAAGGCCTTGGCAAAATCTTATTTGTAGTCTTGGCACGAGGCCTTGGCTATGTGGTTATGATAGTCTGGCATTATGCATTCCATCATTATGAAAGTGGTTATTGATATTGCATGTGATCATTCGACTATTAGAATATCCATGTGAGTAAGTAAATGGCATTATTTCATTTTACTTTTGCCATACTATGTTGAAGTTCAAGTTTAAAAGGCTTTTGTTTTAGTTATAAATTGCCTTAAGTGTTTATGCTTATTTATGAAAGCTTCTGCTATAATGTTATCCTTACTGAGCATCCGAGCTCACCCCTTTCAATGTTTTTTTTTTCAGGATTATGAAGAAGTAATTTATGAATGACCTGCAGGGATAGTATGAGGGGATATGAAGACAAGATGTTTTTTTTATGATGTAATGTAAAAAATGTATGGATGTATCTAGTTATTCCAAGGCTACTAAACTAATCGGTCTTTCGAGACTTGATCTTTCTCATGATCATGCCAATGTTATGTAATAATGCACTGACTCTGGGTAACTAGGGTCGGGGCGTTACAGTTGGTATCAGAGGAAGTTTAGTACAAACCTTGGTAGCTAGATTTAGATAAAATCTGATTAGAGCACGTAGACCTAAGATGAACTTTGAGGATTAGTATAAAAGAACTTCCTAGAATTTTGGTATTGTAGAGATTTTGTGAGTTTTCTGAGCAATACATCCCTGTCTGGATACGAGCAGGTAGAGGCGGCTCTGGCACAGATGTACCTAGGGGTAAAACCCGAAAACACCGCTTTGAGCTAGACTCGAACGGGAACTGGTGCACGACAACGGGCCTTGCTGCACTCTTGGTTACGACACTCCCGGGGGATATGCTTAAGATAATTTAAATTTTCTTTACAAACCGATTTAAGTAATATATACATAAGATGAGAGTAAATGACCTTGGTTAATCCTAATATGTTTCAAATTGAGAATATGGTGACATTTTAATCTCTAAATGATTTTACGACTACTATTACTCACACAATGCTTTCTGGTTTTAGTCAATGGCTGGATTCCAAGGAAGTCATAGTGACTTTGAGAATGATGTACAAATTGGGAACAGTGGTGGCAATGAGCAACAAAATGGAATGTTGATAGGCGTAAAAGATATCGTCTTTATGCCAAATCAGTTTTCCAAAAATATGATCAACAACATATATATTAACCAACTCCCAGACTCAACAAGGAAGAGAAAGGTGATAAATGATAAGATCTCCAGCAATGGAGACCATGGAGAAAAGAAACCTCAATTTTCATCATGCAGGAATTGTGGAAAGAGACACCCAGGAAAGTGTCTCAATGGGACAACGAAATGTTTTACGTGCGGGAAGGAAGGACATAAAGTGAAGAATTGCCGAAGAAAAATGAAGAGTACTATGGAAGAAGATAAAAATGGTCCCAAGAGTCCATTTACAGTCATTTATCGTAAATGTAGGGGACCTGGCCATTACCCGAGTGAATGTCCCATTCTATAGGATATTTTCTTGGTCAAAGAAGAAGCTATGTGGAAATAAATGGTTGGAGAAAAATTTAAAAAGTATTAGCACTCCTTGTTGATGGGTTTACTTTGGAATAATTTTCTCTTGTATTTGTAACCCCGCAGTTTGCCATGTGAGAATGATATTTGAGGAAGAATTGTCTCTTCTCTTGTGGATATAGATATAAATAACCATTTGGTTTTATATGATCATTGGGGTTTGAGAAAATGATAAGTTATTATAATTTGGGATGAAAATGCAAAGTATGATATAACATTTGTGGTTAAATTATGTTATTTTGAGGAATTTATCTCATTTTGGTAATATTATAGAATATAGTTTTTGAAAAAGGACAACACGTAGACCGTGTGACAACCCGTCGCGTCGGACAAAGCTGTGGGAATCGAACCCACAACCAAAGTGCGATTGGGATTTATCGCCTACCACTGGACTACGTGAAGTCCCTGGTTAGTGTGACTATTTTTTTTTTGTTAAATGATTTTATTGATCAATAATAAGATGATTTGGGTTCTTATGTCTTATCAAATGAATACCCTTGATATAGGAAAATGATTTGGTGATTAAGTGATAAATGTTATTTTGGAAGATGTTCGTTTTGTTAGGAACACTATATGCCCAAGGAAAATAGAATACAATGAGGTTTCATTTGTAGAGTAATGGTGGATTTTTATCTACATTTTTATTGTTGATTTATAGTGATTTGGGTTATTTATGGAAATGATTAACCTATAACAGGGAATATGTGATGATGTTGATTACTTTTAAGTATGTGACTTTAAGAGTATTTGATGTAATTTGGAGATACAATGTAACATGGGAGACTACATAATCAAATTCTTCTATGTTTTGGGTTTCAATATTAGTTTGGATTATATTAAAGGATTTTAAGGACAATTGGTTATTGAATGGTATCTATTTAACTTTGTGGTATTGTTGGTTTAATTTTAGAAATTAAGATTAGTGCATATTTATCTCAATGAATATCCTTTTGGGGGATCATTAGATCATTCACTAACCATTTTGGTTTTGATTAATCCTCAAAGACAATGTAAATATATGGTTTATCCTGCATGGATCATGTGATTCTATAGAAGTTTATTCTAGCTCTTCCAGTGTGACCAAGTCTTCTTGAATACTCATCGTTTAAAAAAAATTGAGTTAGTGGTGGAAATTTATTAAAGAATGAAAATCTACTTAAAATTTAAGTATATCTCATAATGTTCTTAGTCAATATCAGAATTGAATTCCTCTTCCTTATGTAATGTAACTTTAAAAAAAAAAATGTTGTCCTAGATGGTACCTTAAATCATCACTGATTTATGGCTTTGGGATTGTTGGCCTTTTCATAGCCATGTTCTCTACCACTCTCCATCAGATAATTGATGGTTAGATTTCTCCTCCATATCCATATTTTCCTACATGGAACCCTAGTATGTGTTATTTTCGGTAATCTTCATACTTTCCACTCTTTATTTTAAATAGAGGCCTCATTAATTCATTTTTCGATGTGGGATTTCAACTAAGATATTTTGAAATGTCAAAAATGTGTGATCCCAATACCCTATATTTTGTTGAACCGATGGTACTTCAAATCATCATAGATTGATGAGTTTAAGGACCTCAATTTTATACTTGTTTGTGATTGATGACCTCAACCACTACCTATAAATATTTACGTTTTTCCTCCAATTATATGTCTCTAATTGCCACCAATGTTCTCCTAATCGAGATCATAATTTGGTGGTGACCCTTTCATTTCTCTTTTCCTCATATTAAGACTAAATTTTAGTAAACCAATTTCCGATGTGGGTTTTCCCACAAATATATTTTCTATTTTCAACCTTTTATTTTCGAAGAAAAATTTCAAATTGTGAGGACGCAATTTATTGAAGGAGGGGAGAATGTAACACCCCAAGATTTCATAGTGTGTTATTTTTCTTCAAAATAATTCAATAACATGCACTACACGCAACACTGAGTTCAAGCGCACCATGACTCACCAAACAAGCCGTTCAAAAAAGGTTATGAATAGTATTAACTAAATTTTAAACTTTATATAATCCTTATAATTTTAGAATCCATATTATGAGTTTCTTAGACATAATGTAAGAACAAATTCATCTTCAGTATTGTAGTTTTACCAACTTTTAATAGTGAAACCTTTTTAAATAAATTATTTCAAACTTTTTGACTAAATGGGGACATCAAAAAAATTTAAAATGAAACATCCCAAGCTTACACGGTACGCTTTCCTTTGAATAAAACAGTAGCGTGTGTTGTACGCAACTTTGAGTTTTAACACACACCACAACCGATCAAACTAACCGTTATGGATAGTAATACCTAAATTTTGAAATTATGTATATTTTATATTTTAAAATGGACTTCATTTTTGGATTTGTAATATCGAATTTAGCCTAAGGTGAAATTTTGGTACTTTTCGGATAACTTTCATATTTTGATGAATAGTGAAAATTACTAAATTTTAATTAAAAACAACTTTTTTAATCAAAATAATTAATAGTGATAAATTATGAATTTGAGTGGTTTTAAAGTATATTTAGAATATATTTTTACCATTTAATATAATGTTGGTCATTGGACATAATTTTATAATTAAACCGAACATAAACAAGTGTCAATCTTTTGATAGTTATTATCTCTTAAAAACACGCTTTTTGTTTTGACAGCGGGAATTAATTTTAAATTAATTTCTGCCACTTCTGTGTTTTGAATTTAGGAAAATGGATTCCATATTTGGAATCAGGATGTTCAAATTGTGTAAATAGGTAACTTTTATTTTTAGACATTTTGAATAGTTACTGTGGTAAATATTTTATTTACCATGGTTAAAGGGTAAATCCGGTAAATAAGGGTTAAAAAATAATATTATAATAATACAAAATTACCCTAAAACGTGTCCTAACCTTATTGGTGGACACATACCCGACCATGGGCATCCTTGGGTCAATTTGGGGACCCCTTAGAGCCACTTGTATGTGGTAGGGACACATTATATTAATAAAGTTAAAATAAAAATAAAAATGGAATAAGCTTACATCTTTTAGAAGAACTATTTTTACATAGGGTTATACATGTTGGATTTTCGATTATAAATATTCATTCGAAAGCTAAAAATATTTCCTACATGATGATATTTTATTTATAATTTTTAGACATTAAATAATTTATTTTATTTATGACACAATGATGATGCAGTAATTACTATAATAGTGAAAAATTAAAATAATTGATATTATAAATACCCAAAAAAATATAATATGAAACTTTTAATGAATTAAACTAATTTTCTAGGATAATATGATATATTAGGATTGATTTAATTGACTTTGTTCGAAGTAATCAATCTGTTATGAGTTTCACAAAAATCAACTATTGAATAGTGTCAAAATTGACATAAAAGAGTTCTTAAAACAAATATTATATTATTAATTGATATTAAATTCATAAAAATCTAAGGTTCTACCAAAAGACTTATATCAGGATAGGTTCATAATTAATTGACCACTTTTGGGTCTCTTGGATGTATATAGTAAGTTTATTAACCATATTATATAAAAATACAAAGAGACATTGTAAAAGTGAAACTAATTAACTTAGAGTTAATACTTAAAGATAAGATTAATATAAGTACCCAAACCTGTCTAAATTCTATTGGTTGAGTGGTTTTCGACCTATACCCACCTTAGCCTTTGAATAATCAACTTTGGAGCCATTGGAAACCGAATATGAATTTATTATAAATTAATATTTCTAGCTTTTCCAAAGGTGCCCCTCACCCCTCTTATAAAAGGGCACTCCTCCTTCTCATTTCTTCACACCTCTCAAGCCACTTGGATCGTCCAAAATCTGCCCAACTAAGCTCCCCACATCCCTATCCTCCTCCTTGAAGCTTCCCCTTAGGCAGAAAGCATTTCAACAAGTCCTTTGGTTCCAACCAAAGTGAGTTACCTAAATTAAAGGTAACGTTTTCTCTTAAATTATTTTCATTTATTTTCCTTCTCCAACCCCCAAACTCTTTTTATTTCCTTTCTTTTGTAACAACAACAGTATCCTCAATATACTAGGATGTTGTTATAAGAATGATTCAAACTACACATACACACAACTCCATCTAATGGATGATGAACATAATGTTTCTGTGGATGACAAACTAACGCCTCACGAAACGATGATTGTTCAAATACATCTTACCGCCTCTCATGGTGGCCATTATGATGGAACTGTAATTAAATATGATGTTAATGATATATATTTTATATATAAGCTTCTTTAATTCCATTTTATTTCATACCATTATTCGTTTCATGTTGTATATACATACGATAATTTCATTTGAGGAAGTGCGGACTACCGCCCCCTTAAAATGATATGACTCGTTCATACCACACATGGAACGTATAAAGGATGGTGTTAATGAAATTAAGTAACATATATAAAATATTATATTATACTGGAATAGTAATATACCTATGTATCATTTGGATTCGATTCTTTTAAAATAAAAATTAAATGGAAGTAGCGTTCGTGCGTACGTACGGACTACCGTCTCCACGAACGCGATGAGATTCATTCTCCATCGTATCCATTCAAGTATAATTATAATTTGATGATTTAAAAATGATGTTTAAGAACTTGATACCATTCTGGATATGAATAATATACATCCCATTAATAACGAATATGGCTCACATAACAAAGAATATAAAGTAAAATGAACCCGTTAACACCCGAAATGACGATAATTCTAAGATATTATTAACAAATCAATGATAAAAGATCATATATGATATCATATTAAAGTAAATGATTCTTTTATTATTCAATAACAATTATTTCACCATTATACAGGAGGTAAACTTACCATCGACCAAGGAAAAAGTACAATGTAAGGGATTCTCTTATCTCACTTTCAATTCCGTGAGATTTCCATTGTTCGCTACTAAATTATTGAAAGTGGTGTATTGTGTACTTCCATTTGATATATATTATCATGATTCACTTTATATTCATGTTATTCTGTAAATCATTTGGTGGTTATTAACTTTTGGCCATGCGACTCAGTTGATTAACGTGGTAAGGGGTTTCTTGTCTCACTTTTAATTCCGTGAGAATTCCATTGATCACCACTTAATTATTGCATGTGGTGTATGTGTACTACCCATGATTGTATTCATTGTGTAATATACTTTATTTTATGGGTATTTACATCATCATGGTATGATCTTTCTTTCATGGGTGTTTGTTTCTTAAGTTACCTAATCAATAAGGGAATTTGAGATTTCAATTTCCACTCATTTGGCTTTACGCATATTTAATTGATTATATTACCCCAAGATTATGTGTGGAATCACTATTCATTTGATTATGTCATAATTTACACTCCCCTTCCTGTGGATATAAGTTTGATACACATAATCACTCCATTGATAATTCTGAATTCATTGATATGAATTTGATAAGAGTAATTTTAACTCATTCTCCATTTGTTGAGTTAAACATCCAATTCGTTGGTATTGTTTTTACAAGAATATGTGTGAATATCCTTTGATTTATTTACACTGAATATCCAATCATATTTAGTGTATTTATATTTGTCACACATAATTATGTCGTTGATTTATCCTTAACCTAAGGATACAACCTTTATGAGATATTTCATCTCAACTTACATTCCATTGAGACTTCTTTGTTGATATACACCAAATCACTTTTATGTGGTGTATATAATGTACTTTGACATAGTATATCATGAATTCCCTTTATTCTCATGATATTACAAAGTTTTGATTACCTCAATTATTTTCATTCAAGTGTCTCTCTTTTGGTTAGAATCTCTAACTAAAATACCATTTTTTAAAATGTTTTAAAGACTTATTCATCTAAATCTTTCTCATTAATGTCCATGTTTTAAAAATGGTTTTAAGGATTTATTTATATGGACATTAAAGTTTAGAAATTAAAAATCCTTTTAAAAGGTTTCAAAGTGGTATGGGACACTTTGATTCAAAAATCTACTTTTAAATGGATTCTTGACAAATAGTGTGACTTTTAAATGTTTTCAAGAAAAGGGGGATAATTCTCTCAAATAGTTATAATGATTATTTTCATCTATGTCAACATCCTACATTATTCATGATTGAGGTTAATGTGATACAATACAATCTTCCATATTGTATCAAATGAGTTATGTTTGACTGTGGATGTTCTATTTTTATACCATTCATGGTTTGTGGTTAAAGTATTGACATTTCGTATGCTAGTTTTAATACGAATGTTTATTTTATACTTAAACCTATTCATATGAGGAATGCATTGGACTTAATAAGTGACGGGTGGAGCCCGATATAGCTCCTTGATGCATCGGTAGGTCTCATGAGACAAACTAGTGTCTTGGAACAAGGCCTTGGCAAAATCTTATTTGTAGTCTTGGCACGAGGCCTTGGATATGTGGTTATGATAGTCTGGAATTATGCATTCCATCATTATGAAAGTGGTTATTGATATTGCATGTGATCATTCGACTATTATAATATCCATGTGAGTAAGTAAATGACATTATTTCATTTTACTTTTGCCATACTATGTTGAAGTTCAAGTTTAAAAGGCTTTTGTTTTAGTTATAAATTGCCTTAAGTGTTTATGCTTATTTATGAAAGCTTCTGCTATAATGTTATCCTTACAGAGCATCCGAGCTCACCCCTTTCAATGTTTTATTTTTTTTTCAGGATTATGAAGAAGTAATTTATGAATGACCTGCAGGGATAGTATGAGGGGATATTAAGACAAGATGTTTTTTTTATGATGTAATGTAAAAAATTTATGGATGTATCTAGTTATTCCAAGGCTACTAAACTAATCGGTCTTTCGAGACTTGATCTTTCTCATGATCATGCCAATGTTATGTAATAATGCACCGACTCTGGGTAACTAGGGTCGGGGCGTTACAACAAAATATTTTGACCACAAATTTTTTCTCATACCTTGAATTTTCTTCCCAAAAAGTAATAACCTATAATTGACTCAAATTCAAGGATCATATAAACCTAAATGGTTCTTTATAACTATATCCACAAAAGAAAAGATAATTCTTCCTCAAATATCATTTTCACATAACAAACTGCAGGGTTACACATACAAGAGAAAAGTCTTCCAAAGTAATCCCATAAAAAAAGAGCATTAATAATTTTAAACATTTCTCCATCCATTTATTTCCACATAGGTTCTTCCTTGACCTATTAGTTATCCTATAGAATAGGGTACTGACTCGGGTAATGCTTAGGTCCCCTATATTTATGGAAAATGACTGTAAATGGATTCTTAGGATAATTTTATTTTATTTCATAGTAATCTTCATTTTTCTTCGGCAATTCTTTACTTTATGTACTTCTTTCCCACACATGAATAATTTCTTTGTTTCATTGAGACACTTTCTTGGGCATCACCTTCAACATTTCCAGTATGATTGAAATTGAGATTTCTTTTCTCCATGATATCCATTGATGGAGCTCTTATCATTCTCTGCCTTTCTCTTCTTTGTTGAGTTTGGGATTTGGTTAATGTATATATTGTTGATCATATTTTTAGAAACCTGCTTCAGCATGAACACGATATCTTTTACTTCTATCAATATTCCATTTATTTTCTCATTTCCACCATTATTCCCACTTTGTATATAATGTTCAATGTTACTATGAATTCCTTGGAATCTAGCCATTAACTAAAACCAGAAATCATGGTGTTAGTAACAATAGTCATAAAATCATTTAGAGAATATCATGACACCTTATTTTCAATCTAAAACACCTTATGATTAACCAAGGTTATTTATTCTCATCTTATATTAAAATAATTCCGATTAGTTTGTAAAGAAAATGTAAATTATCATAAGCATATCCCCCAGGAGTGTCGTAACCAAGAGTGCAACAAGCCCCATTGTCGTGTACCAGTTCCCATTCGAGTTTAGCTCAAAGCAACATTTTCGGGGTTTTCCCCTAGGTACATCTGTGCCAAAGATGCATCTACCTACTCGTATCCAGACATAGATGTATTTCTTGGAAAACCCACATAATATTTACATTACCAATTTTTTTGGATGTTCTTCTATACTAATCCTAGTCTATCTCAGGGTAGTGTTTTCTAATAATAGTTTTTCTAAATCTAGCTTCCAAGGTTTGTACTGAACTTCCTCTGATACCAAATGTAATGTCCCAAACCTAGTTACATAGATTTAGTGCATTATTACATAACATTGGAATGATCAAGAAATATCAAGTCTCGAAATACTGATTAGTTTAGTAGCCTTAGAAGTACGAGATACATAAGTAAGTTTTACATTAAATCATGAAATAAAAAAAACAACAACATTGTGTACCCTTTGATCACACTCATATCCTTTGGCCTATCCCTGCAGGTTAATCATAATACACTTCTTCACATCCTGGAAAAAATAAAACATATAAAGGGGTGAGCTCAGATGCTCAGTAAGGATAAAAATATAGCAAAAAATTTCATAAATAATCATAAACATTTAAGGCAATGTATAAGACTAAAACATAAGCCTTTTAAACTTAAAATTCAGTATAACATGGAAAATATAAATCAAATAATTCCATTTACTTATTCACATGGATATTCTACTATTTGAATAATCACATGTAATATCAATATCTAATTTCATAATGATGGAATTCATAATGCCGAACATCATGACCACATAGTCAAGGCCTCATGCCAAGAGTACAAATAAGATTTTGTCAAGGCTTTATGCCAAGATATTAGTTTGTATCATGAGACCTATTGATTCATCGAGGAGCTATAGCGGGCTCCACCCATCACTTACTAAGTCCAATGCATTCCTCATATGAAAATGTTGAAACATAACATAAACATTCGTATTAAAACTAGCATATGAAATGTCAATACTTTAACCATAAACCATGAATGATATAAAAATAAAAAATCCACAGTCAAACATAACTCATTCAATACAATATGGAATTTTTTATTATAATAAATCAACCTCAATCAAGAATAATGAAGGATATTGACATAGATGAAAACAATCAGTAAACCTATTTGAGATAAATATCCCCTTTTTTCTTGAAAACATTTAAAAGTCTCACTATTTATCAAGAAGCTATTAAAAATAGATTTTTGAATCAAAGTTTCCCATACCAATTTGAAACTTTTAAAAGGAATTTTAATTTTGAAACATTCATGTACATATAAATAAATCCTTAAAACCATTTTTAAAACACGAACATTAATGAGAAATATTTATAAGAATAAATCTTTAAAACATTTAAAATGTTATTTTAGTTTGAGTTCCTAACCAAATGAGAGACGTTTGAATATAAATAATTGAGGTAAAAAAAACTTTATAATTTCATGAGAATAAAGGGATTCATGATATACTATGTCAAAGTACATTATATATACCATATAAAAGTGAATTGGTGCATAACAATAAAGAAGTCTCAATAGAGTGTAAATTGAGATGAAATCCCTTATAAAGACCATATCCTTAGGTTAATGATAAATCAATGAAATAATTATGTGTGAAAAATATAAATACACTCAATATTATTGGATATTAAATGTAAATCAATCAGAGGACATTCACACATATTCTTTTAATAACAACACCAATAACTTGTATGCTTAACTCAATGAATGGAAATTGAGTTAAGATTACTCTTGTCAAGTTCATATCGATGACTTGAGAATTTATCAATGGAGAGATTATGTGTATCAAAAGTATATCCACAAAAAGTGGATTGTAAATTACTAAATAAATAAATAAATAGTTATTTCACACATAATCTTGGAGTAAAATAATCAAAGAAGTTTGCGTAAAACCCAATGAGTGGAAATCAAAATTAGAAATTCCCTTACCGATTTGGTAACTTACGAAACATACACCCCATTAAAGAAGGATCATAAAATGAATATGTGAATGCCTATAAATTAAAGTATATTACAAAAGGAATACAATCATGGGTAGTACATACACCACACAAAAGGAAATAGTGGCAATATAGCATGAATCTCACAGGAATAAGAAGTGAGATGAAAACCCCTTACCTTGTACTTTTCCTTAGTGGAGGGTAGTTTAACCTCCTGTATAATGGTAAAGTAATTATTATTAAATTATACAATAACTAAATACATAAATTTGATATCATATATTCTCTTCTAATATTTCTTTGTTAATGATATTTCAGTAGTATCATTGTTTTGGGTGTTAACTAATTTGTTTTCCTTTATAAGTTTTGTTACCTAATTCATGTTTTTTATGAATATGATGTATTTGATTTATATAAATAATGATATTAAGTTCTTAAAAACATTATTTTTAATCATAAAATGAAAATTATTCTTGAATGGATATGATGGGGAATGAAATCTCATCGCGTCGTGGAGATGGCAAGCCGTACGTACGCACAAGCGATAATATCATTCTATTAGTGGTGAAATCATATGTAATTAGTTGGTATATTATATATAAATAATAGTTAACGTGTTATATTTATTATTTAAATCATTTATACTCATTATTATACCCATCCAAATAATGAAGTGTTGAATAACAAACTACACCACGACGTGGAGATGGTAAGCCGTACGTACGCACGTATAGTGACTTTGTCATTCATAGGATGAATAGAATAATGAATAAGATTGTAACATATTTATAATAAAATAAAATTATGTATAAGGTACTTGATATATTATTTTGTTATGGAAACAATAAAGAAAGAGGAAGTGGAATAAGAAAATAACTTTTAAAGAGGTGGGGAAATTATTACCTCTTCTTCGGGTGCTTCCTTTTGATTTGAAAAAAAGGGATCATTAGGTTGGATTTATGATCAAAGTAAGGCTTCTAGGTTTAAGTGAGGGTAATTGGGAGGAAATTTGATCATGGGTTGGCCGAGACAAATGGATTTGGAGGTGTGATTTTGAGAGAAGTAGAAGTACCCTTTTATAAGAGAGGTGAGGGTCACTTTAGGAAAATGATGAAATATTATTTTATTATAAAATCATTTTCAATTTATAATGGATAAAAATGGATTTATTTCGAGTATAAGGTAGGTATGGATATAAATACTATCAAACAATAGGTTTTAGATATGTTTAGGTTACCATATTAACCTTATCTTTTAGATTTAACTCTTAGTTAAATAGTTTAACTTTTACCGTGTCTTCATGTATTATTATAATAAATGGTTAATAAACTTACTATAAAAAGACAAGAAAACCTAAAGTGGTTAAGTATTGATATATATAACCTTATATAAGTCCTTTGGACGAACCTTATATTTTTAGGAATGTTATATCATTTAATAATATAGTATTTATTTTTAAAACTCATTTATGTCAATTTTGACACTATTTGGTATTTTGTTTTTTTAAAAGTCATAACAACTTTATCACTTAAAAAAAAAATCTAATAAACCCTAACATTTAATATTAACCTATAAAATTAGTTTAATTCATTAAAAGTCTCATTTTAAATTTATTTGGATGTTTATAATATCAATTATTTTAATCTTTCATTAATAAGGTAATTACTTCATAGTCATTGTGTCATAAATAATTTTAATTATTTAATTTCTAAAAATTATAAATAAAATACCATTATGTAGGAAATATTTTTATCTTTATAATTAATATTTATAGTCTAATTTATCGTATGTATAACCCTATATTAAAAATGGTTTAGTTTTTAAAATTTTAATAAAATAATTTTAACTCTTCTTTAAATGAAATAATAATAAATGCACTAATCTAATACAAGTGGACCAAAAGGATAATATTTTATTCCTAAGGTTTATTTTGGTCGAAAAAAACTTATCCAATAGAATTAGGACATGTGTTAGGGTAATTATAATATCATTTTTATCTTTAATTACCCTATTTACTTTTAACCGTGGTAAATAAAATTCAAAAGTTACTGTTAAAAAAAATTATTTTCATCTTATTGAACCAAATTTTACTTACTTATGTTAACCGAGTCTCTATAATTTTTTAAATTCAATTCACGGAAGTGGTAAAATTACGTTTTATGAAAATTTGCAAATGTTCCTAGAAGTTGGGTAAAAGACGTTAACAGGTTAAATAAAATTTTATATATCGAATCTTATTATAAAATGACTCTAATAAATTAAATTAAAATAATATAGGTACTATGTATCTATTTTTACTTTAAAATAAATTTAAATAAAAATAATACTTATTTAAATAAAAGTCGGTTTTAAACAATAATGCAGTGTTTTTTCACTATTCATCAAAAATTGAATGTTTTCAGAAAAATACCTAAAATTCACCCTAATATAATTTTGATATTACGAATCCAAAAATGAAGTCCATTTTACCAAATTCAAAACATATAAGTTGCATTAATTAATTTAAAATTAATTCATGTTGTCAAAACAAAAAAGTGGGTTTTTAAAAAGTAAAAACCATCAAAAGATTGACATGTGTTTATGTTCAATTTAAATGTGAAATTACTTATAATGACCTGAATTATATTAAATGATAAAAATATAATCTAATTATACTTTAAAACCCATCAAATTAATAATTTAACTGTAAAATTATTTCGATTAAAAAAGTTGTTTTCAATTAAAATTTAGTTTTTTTCACTATTCATCAAAATATGAAAGTTATCAAAAAAATACAAAAAATATATCCAAAGTAATTTTTTATGTCCTTCTTCTAAAGAAAAAGTTTATTTTTTCAAATTTAATATATAAAAGTTTCAAATATTGGATTAAAAAAAGGGTTTTCCATTAAAAGGTGGTAAAATTGCATTTTTTTAAAGACACTTATTTTATTTGAAAAATTGAATTTGTCCATATATTATTTCTAAAAAACACAAAAGATGAATGTTAAAATTATATAGGATATATATAAAATTAAAAATGTGGTTAATACTATTCATAACCTCTCTTTAAATGGCTAGTTTGATAGGTCGTGATGTGTTTGAACTCGTTGTTGCGTGTAACGCAAGCTATTGAATTACTTTAAAGAGATAATGTACTATGAAATACTGGGGTGTTACAAGGAAAACACCATGTTAGAAAAAAAACAATTTTCTTCAGTAGCATTATAGATATAATATCCCATAATATCTTTTTGATAAGAAATAAAAATATATTTATCTAATTTAGGGCTAAGTTTATTAGAAGTGGGACATTATACACATTCTTCATAACTACAAATATTGATAAAATAAAATTGGGATATTTACCATACAAAATATTATATGGTGTCTTTATGAATAACTTAGATAGAATATAAATAAGTTTAAATGTGGCAGTTTCTAGATCATATCCTCAAAATGATATTGGAAAGTCACACCAAATCATCATTGACCGAACCATGTCCAATGGGGTACAATTACTCCTCTCAAAAAAACCATTATATCATGGTATTTGTAACACCTTGTATCTAGTAACCCAAATTCCATGGTTATTTTATTACATTAGTATAGAATAAATGAAATCACATTACACATGATCCAATAGTTTAATAGTCTTAAGAGACTAGATACATACATGATCCTTATATTATATTTCATAACTTAAAATACATCATAAAAAATTCAATAATAATTTATTATTCCTCCTAGAATATTCTTGGATCATTCATAGTAAACTTATTAGTTCCCTAGGGAAAAGGGAAACACAATAAAGGGGTGAAATTAGATAATTTGTAAGGGGTTTCACATAATGAAAGATATTAGGGAATAAACAAGGCATAAATAATATATAAGGAATAGATAATAATCAAATAATGAAATATAACTAATCATATGAGTTTGAAATATATCCATTGATAACATAAAAATATAAAAAATATCATGGATAATAGTAAATGATTTCATAGTGATGAAATTCATAATGTCAGAAATCATCAACATATTATCAAAGCCTCATATCAAGACATCATACATAAATAGTTAATGAATATAACAAATACCCAAACTAGTTTGTATAATTAGACTAACCAATATATCTATGGAATATATAATTCCAATCCCCACCGATCACATAATAAGTCCAATGCATCTATCATATGAAAGAGTTGGGCTGAAAATTCATATCATAATGTTCTAGAAGAAACAATTCACATACACATGTCTTAGTAACCAATACTTGTATAGAATTAATCAGTACATGGATTGTCAAAATTCACCCATTAAATTGAATTAAAAGGTTATCTAGGTGAATATAAATCAATATAGTAGGAATTATATGATATTTAAAATGAAATGGGAAGTATACACGATGATGGTTTAGTAAATTGGGATAATTTCGCTGTATAGATGCATTATTAAAAATTATTCAAATTAATTACATGTTTGGAGACTAAATAATAATATCAAAACCCCATTTATAGTATTACAATATGTATTTTTTTCATTATAATGGTTTATAGGGGTAGTATAATAATAGGTAATGATAATTTATCAATATAATCACAGATTTTTAATAATGAAACATAACATAATTATATAAGGAATTTTATAGGAATTCAATGACTTTTGAAATATAAATGAAGATAAAGGTATCGAAACCATTACATTTCTATTTGCCTTACAAAATACTAATAATTAACTCCTTTTATACTTATAGTTAAGGATCTTGAAAAAGAAATGCAAATAAGGGTTTTGGGAACCATTAACTCCCTAAGGATCTTATGAAAAACTCTTAAGACCAGCTTTGAGAGAGAAATAGAGATATTTTTAAACCTTTATCCACTTAAGTCTCTTCTCAAATAATATTGAGGGTGAAAATGAGAGATAAACCATGCTAAATGGTTTTGGATTTGTAATGTATTATCCTAGGTCAACCTGACCCGTCACCCAACCTGACTTTCCACAAATCCCAAAGAGTGTTTCCAATACCTATGGGTTAGATTCAAGCATATAGTTATCAAAATATAACCATTGGGAATAACTTCAACCTTATAGTAGAAAAAACCACACCATAGGCTCCAATCAAAAATATGATATGGCTATCCCATATATTGGATTCCTATGCATAATATAAAAAATTTGGGTATAAATGAAACAACCAATCAGATTAATACATAATGAGAATTATCTAAATAACTCATAAACCACATCAATGATAAACTATACAAAAACATGATGATCAACACCACATATACATAATGAACCAAAGGTAAGGTCAATGTAACAATCCAAACTATGGTAACCCAAAGATTGTGTATTCATTATTACATTGGAACTAGATACAAGTGATCACATCCTAAAGGACAAAATAGTTTGATAGTTTTGGTAAACTAGATACATAATTTAATCTCACATTACATTTGAAAACATAAAATGTAACTCAATATTTTCTTTTATAACATCATTATTCTCATTAGAATATCCATATATACCATTCATAGTAAACATCCAGAGATCCTATGGAAAATTAAACATAAAAAAGGGTGATATCATGTTCTTAGTAATGGAATACATACATCTGAAACTATCTTGATTAAATAAGGTATCATAAATATTTCAAGATAAATTATTGAAAAACACATTCCATTTAATCAATAACTTGATC
The DNA here is from genome assembly GCA_963277665.1 of Viscum album. Lineage (NCBI taxonomy): Eukaryota > Viridiplantae > Streptophyta > Magnoliopsida > Santalales > Viscaceae > Viscum > Viscum album. The sequence continues at coordinate 508,881,514 of OY728136.1, read as the reverse complement.
TTGAATTCATACATGAATAAAATTAATGTAATAATTTCATAGAAAATAATAACTTAATTATCAATAAAGGAAATTATTAATATTGGATTTCATGATATCATACATAATGATATATTTACCATTAAAGCCTTGTTTTAAGATAGTTTAATTGATGGGTATGTATACACCAAAAACCCATTTAATAAGGCCACCTAACTATTTTTTCTCATGATACTTGTCGATGCATTGAGGGGATATCTATAACTAGGACCCACCCATCACTACATGTCCAAAGCATTAATCATATATTTAATGATAAATTTAATACTTTAACAATATTACTCATTAATAAATATCTGTATTGAGTAAATAATATAGAATATTTATATTTCCCAATCAATCAAATAACTACTATAGTAAAACACCATAAGTAGAAATGGTATACAATTTAGAAAATAAGCATATATATGAAATGAATAATATGGATATGTAATAGAAATTTAATGTACAATGAAAAATGATCATAATAAATTGAATGTTTCAATATAAATTTAATTACTACAAAATTAATAAGAGATAAAAGATGACTATAAATTCATCAGAAATATATGTTCTGTAATAAAATATTGTCCTTTGGAGAGCTAAATAGAATGGAATATAACCATTAAAATATTCTTTCATTAAATATTTTTCTTTTTAAAACCATTAAAAACTTGTAGAAGAAGCTGAATTATTTTAAACCAGTTATGGAATTGGGAAAATTCATTAACACCATATACATTAAAAAGAAACATTCCTTTTTTAATTTTGTAAAGAAATTCAAAAATGAACCTATTGGAAAATTTTATAAATATTAATTTCAAACCTTATAAAAAGTCAAGGATAATATAAAATTTCCTTAACAAATCATTTGATTAAATAAAAATGAATTTTATAAACTAATTTATTAAAAATTTGGATATGGAATAAAAATATAATCGATTAAAAAGAAATAAAATCAAATTTAATTCTAAACATGTATTTTATTGATTAAATTTAAAAATAAATGAAAATTTGATAGAAAATAAATAATTTCTTCAAATATCCATATTATAAGCAAATATATGGATTTTATGAAAGATAGATTATAAAATTCCTTCAAAAAAATATAATCAATAAAAAAAATGAGATTGTAAAATAAATTATTACCTATTTGTTAACTCTTAAATTGAATCCCTTTGAAAGAGTAAACATAATTTGAAACATTAATAAATATAAATAAATATATATTAATGTTAAATAAAAAAAGTGGTAGTATATACACCACATAAAATTAAATAGGTGTATAATACAAAATATTTCCCAATGGAGTGGAAACCGAGATGAAATATCTTACGATGATTATAACGTTCGAGTGAGAATTAGTCAATGAAGTTATTATACATATCAAATGTAAATACAAATAAAAAAAGTGGAAATAAAACATAAAATAATGAAAGGTCTTTGAATATATAATCTTAGCATATCAAATACAATGAAGAAGTAATATAACCCAATGAAAAGAAATTGAGTTATGAAATCCCTTACCTTACACTTCCACTTAGTTGAATATGATTTAACCTCATGTATAATAAATTTAAATTTATTATAATTCTATAATAAAACCACATAAATAATTATAATATCATATATTATCCACTTATAACATTTCAATAACAGTTTATTAATAATTATTTATTAAATTCATCATCTTAGAGTGTTAACTGGCTTGTTTTTCATGTAAGTTTTAGTTAGGTAGTTTTGATCATGGCATATTGTTTAGGGTTAAATCATATATATAATTATATTAATGATATAAATATCATATATGTTCAATATATATATATATATAGTCATCTATAAAATATATATATATATATAAATAAATCACACCGTTCATAAAGATGGTAGGCCACACGTACACATGGATGTTTTTTTCACTTTTCAAAGGATGGAATGAAATAAAGTTAAATAATAATTAAAATTTCCCAAAACATAATAATATCATAGATATCATATATATATTTTTTAATTCCATCATCATAACCACTAATGTGAAGTGTTGATGAAAAATAAAACACATCGCTTCGTGGACATGGTAGTCCAGACATACACACGAGCGATGTTTTCTTTTTAAAATATGATAGAAAGGAGGTGGATAATGGATGCTACATTATCATAACAGTAATTTATAATATTTTAGATATTTAATTAATTATTTTATTTTTAATACCATGGATTTAGTGGAGATAGAAGAACAAATAAAATTTAAAATTAGTTAAGAGTTATGCCTCTTTGTTGAGAAACCTATTTTAGATTGCACTTAATACTTGAAAGGATGGACTTTTTGAAACATTAAAAGATATGGGATGCAGTGAAAGAAACTATCATGATATTAGGTTAGGGTTTGGCTGATATATAAGGCTCAAACATAATGAATAATGAAGGAGAGGAGGTTCCCTTTTATAAGTGAGGGGAGGGGCTCCCTTGTAATTTCTTAAAGCACTAAATTAATATAATTTAATTTTTACAATCAAGTGGCTCCAAATTGATATATTTTAAAAATAGGGTGATTATAATTCTAAATAATCACATAAAATAATTTTTAATTTTTTTGGTTATGTTTTTATCCTTATCTCTTATTTTAACCCCTTGTTAACCCTTTTGATGATTACTGCGATATAATAGTTTTTTACTCGTTAGGGGCCAATAAAGTTACTATAAAAGGAAAAGTGTCCCATAAATGGAATATGGTTCATATTATCAACCATATTCCATTTAATTATCTAAATATATATTTTTTAATTTTAAATCATTTAATAAAATACTGTTTGTTATAAAATATCAATAATTTCATTTTTTAGAAATAAATGAAATATTATAATATAATATGTGTATAACTCATGTCAAATTATTATAAAATAAAATGGATTCTAATATAAGTAATAAATGGTCTTAATATAATCATTTAATAAAATTTTCATAGGTTTAGATATCATTTTAAACCATATATTTTGGTTTAACCCCTTAGTTAACCAATTATAACCTTAACTATGGTAATGACTTTTTTAATATTAAAGGTTTATAATTTTACTTATAAGGTGACAATTGTCTCATAAATGAAAAAGGGATGAAATTGTTGAAAATTTATTATAATAATTGTCCTATTTAAATATTTTTGTGTTTTTAAATAATTTAATAATATATATTTAACCTAAAATACTATTAATATCATTTTAAGAACTATTCACATAATTTGACTTTGAAAATAACATGACAATAATGAAATTCAAATATAAACCTTTCAAATATCTCTAATATTTTATATTTACCTTCAAAACTAATGTATATCCATAAAAAACATCAATAATACTTTATATTTAATAAAAAAGATGAGAAAATACTTCTTCCTTAAATATTATCTTTAAGACACCAAAATTGACCTTTTTAGTGCTGCACAAGCACTGTGTTGGCACTGAAAATGATTTTCATATTTATCATGAAATAAAATATAATTTATATGTTTTGAATTTTTATGGTATTTTTATTATATTATAATAAATTTTTCATTCCATAAGTGTAATAAATTTTTATATCATATTTATATCTTGGTGATATCATAAAAGAAAATGTATTTCATAAAAACTATATTTTTTATTATTCACCAAAAATTTATTTTTTTCCAAAAAAATATAAAAAATTCATACTAGGATAAATTTAACTTTAAAAATCCTTCAATTAATTCAATTTCATAAAATTCAATTTCTATAAGTGGTATAAATCAATTTTAATATAAATTCATAAAACTCAACGAAAAGCAATTTTTGGGAAAAATGTGTTTTAAGCATAAAAATTAACTTATATAAAAATCATGAATATTTTGGATTCAAATAGAATTACTTAGATTATTATAAATAAAATTGATCATATGTAACTTTAATAAAAAATCCAAAATACAATGACACCTTTAAATTTATTTATTTAATGAAGAGAAATGAGAGTCTTTTAAAAAATGGTATTTTTCACTATTAACTGAAAATTCAATCATTTTAGAAAAATAAAAAAATTTCTACCCAATATAATTTCACTATTATAATTTTAAAAAATAATTTCATTTTATAAAATAAAATTCATAAAATTTTTATAAATTAATTATAATTTTTATATATAAAATTCAATAAACCAATTTTTAAAGAAAATGCATTTTTTGAAGCATAAAACGATTTCTCTAAAAATTGAGTTGTAATTTAAAAATAATTAATCAATATATTTGTATTGAGTAATTATATTATAGATATATTTCATAATTTGGTTGCTGATATTCATACCTTCCAATTTAACGGTTAGGTTATAACAGTCACATTTAAATAATAATATTTTTATAATATATCTCAATTTGCTTAAATCTCGGTGTTGCGTGTTAAAAAACCTATAAATATTATTATTATTTTAAAATAAAATTTTAAGGTGTTAGATTTTACCCCCTTAAATAAATTACGCCCTCACAATTTTGTCTTGGTCATTAATAGTTCAATATTTAAAAATACCATTATTGTAAACCCACATCATATAAAGGGATAATAAAACCTCCTTTGAAAAGTTGAAGTGAGAAAGAAAATGGTTTCCAAAAATATCACATATTCGTGTTCCCATATAATTATAACTTTGGTGGGAAGTTAAAATATTAACATGGAGGAGAAAACTAACATCCCAGGACTATAGAGAGTTAAAGAGGATATGGTCATGTGAAAGTTAATGACCACAAAACCATAAATTAATGAGTGGTTAAAAGTCCATAAATTCATTAAAAATGAAGGTAAAATGATAACAGTTTTATTTCAATATCCTTTTCCTAAATTTTATTGATTCTTTTACTATCAAGATAGAGAATAAGAGAAAATGAACTTACTTGATTTATTTCCATTTCATAAGTACAATTTCATCCTTTGACTGTTCTTTGATTAATTATACTTTATTTATTACTCCAAGAAATGAATATTCAAGATAATTTGTTCATTCCTGAAGCACTAAAATTAAATTTTAATGGATCATAATATCTATAAAAAATGACAAGTCATTCCCTCTTTCTTTAAAAACTTACCCAAACCAAAATAGTTATCACAAGTTATCTAATATGGTTAAATATAATATATTAATATCTAAAACCTCAACAATAACCCCTAAAGTTGAATAGAATCCATTATATAAATATTCAACCTTAAGAATCCCCCAAAATATGTCTAACCAAATTCAAAACCCAAAAATCCAAAAGATTTGATCACATTTTTTTAAGATCAACTTTAAAAAAACATAATCTAGCTCATAATACCAGATACCAAACATGTAAATACCTTGATCATATATTATCTTAAAACATAATAATAACCTGAATCACTATAAAACCTTAATAGAATCATAAATGATTCTAAAAATTAACTCAATCATTATTTCTTAAATAAAATCACAGACTATTCAATATATTTCTTAAATCAAAAATATAACAAACCACTTTGTCATCTAATCACTAATAAATTCCAAGGTCATCAATACAATACAAATTATTTTTATTAATCTAAACCATCTCTTTATACAAAATAAAAATCATTAATTTAATATTAGGCACATATTAAGGTTTATCTTTCCCTTAATCATTTGTTCTCCAAAAATATCACTTTACCTCTATTTTTTCTTAATTATCAGTAAAATTCAACATATTCTTTGAAATCCTTAAAAAATACTATGGAAGAATCCTTAAACGATTCATGATTATAACTACCAAAATATCATTGATATAAAAATTATACAACCTAATTCTAAAATCATAATACATAAACACTTCAATCATTTCACTTCAATGGTATAACATAAGTCCTTCCATGGTCTAAGAGTTAACCCTTGGATTAGGGAATTGACTCAAATAATGACTATTCCCCCCAAACATGAAACATTGAACTATAAATGGTACCTTAATATGAAATTCATATCCATCCATTAAACTATTCATTTTTCCTTGGTAATTAATTTCTATATGACCTTCTTTTCCACTTATAAAACATTTTATTATTCCTTTGAGACATTTCCATAAGTTCTTCTTCCCACATACTTGACATGTAGGAAACTGGATCTTCTTCCCTCCATAGTCTTCATTAAACTCCATTTTTCTCTTATTAGGTGTGTTATGAAACTCACCCAAGTTTTGACCATTAATAATATAGTGAGATAACTGATTAGGAATAACCACAAAGATTCACCTTCCAGCTCCCATTTCATTTATTTTCTCATGAGGATAGTCATTCCATTGTCCCTCACATTCAGTATTAACATGGTTCCTTCTAGTTCTAGACATTTACTGAAACAAAAAATCATATCTTGAGAAATAATCATCATAGTGAGAAATCATGAAAAATCATTCACATGATTTCTAAATCATGACACCTTCTTTTCAATCTATGACACGTTAAGTTTAACCTAGGTCATTCAAGGTCATTCAAGGTCATAATCTACTCAAATATTTCATAATACTTCATAAATAAAATATGATTTTACCCAATAATATCCACCAGGAGTGTTAAACCATGAAAAATGTAATATAATAGTCACCATGAACTAGAATCATGGTTATGATATACTCGAATAACTCTTTTCAGGGTTATTAAACCTATATGTATATGTGGAAAAACCACATACACTTATAGTATCTAGGAAGGGATGCATTGCTAGAAAAACCAAATAATCTCTACCTTAACAAAACATTATGATATTATTCTACAATTAGTTATATCTTCAAGGTCTATCAAAGGTTTATGTCCCCAATCTATGTTTCCCTAAATCTAGTTTCCAAGGTTTCCACTAAACCTGGATCTGATACCAACTAAAAAAATCTAAAATCTAGTAACCCAAAGATGGTTTCTTATTTATTACATTGACACTAGATATAATATATTTCATCCTGAAGGACCAAATAATTTAGTAGTATTGATAATACATACATGAATCCCACATTACATTTGGAAACATAAAATAAAATATAGTATTTTATTTGAGAACATCATTATTCTCTATATCATATCCTTGCATATCATTCATAGTACAAATCCTTGGATCTTAGGGAAAACTAAAAATAAGAAAAGGGTGATCTCAGATACCAAGTAAGGGAATGCACATAGTGTAATCTATCATGAGTAAATAAGGCATAATCAATATTGAAAAGACAATAATTAAAAAACATATTTGATTTAATCAATAACTTGAGTGTGAAATGAATCCATGGATAACATCAATGTAATAATATCATGGATAATAATAACTAAATTCTCAATGAAAAAATTATTAATGTTATATTTCATGATCTCAGAAATCATGATAACTTTACCATAAAATCAATGTGTTAAGAAAGTTTAATCGATGGGTAGGTATACACCAAAAACTCATTTAATAGTACTTTCCAATTGATTTTTTTCATGAGACCTATTTATGCATTGAGAGGATATCTATAACCAATACCAAACCATAATTGAATTTCTAATACACTCATCATATATTAAATGATAAATTTAATTCATAAAAAATATTCCTTATCAACAAATATATGTATTGAGTAAAAAAATGGAATATTATGATTTATCCAGTCAATCAAATAACTTCCATAGTAAAAAATTTTATATAGAAAAGGTATACAATTTAGGTAATAAACATATCCATGAAACAAAGAATATGGACATGTGTATAGAATCAAGTATGACCTGTAAGACTTTGGAATATTCCAAAGAATATTTACGAAACCAGGGACTAAGTTGGCTTGGAGTTCTGGGGCTCAAAGATCCTCGATGTGGAGATAATAAAAATATTAAATATATTTTATCATGCATGTAAAATTTCTCTTGATATGACGAATAAATCCAGCGAGAATTCTCAAATCATGTTTATGAGACCATGGTGGAGTTCAAAACACCGTGTTTGCCCTAAGGGTGACATAAAATTTATCGGCCTCGGGTGTTCGGTTGGATGCGAGTTGGTGGGGGGTATGTTGGCTGGGAGTTAAATGAGAGGATTTATTTAATAAAAATTAAATCCATTCCCCTAACCCTTCCCCTTTGGTTCACATGATAGTATCCCCCTCCCCTCTCCCCCTTCAAGCGATGGATTACCCGAGGACTAAATCAAGGAAATGATGCGCCGTCAATCTTTTATCTTCACGGTGATTGCTCCCAAATCATGCAACAATAGCTTTCGAGTGACGATTTGACCTTGAAACTTTGATGTTTCACCCTGAGGTATAAGGTTTGAGTTTTAAGTTTTTATCCCATTTTTATGCATTGTTTTAAGTCTATAGATCCCTTAGACACTTGCTAGGCCCTCCTTGAGGGATGATTTGTGTGTTTCGGGGGAAACATGGGTGATCTGGGCTACTCACAGGGAATTTCTAATGGATTTTCCCATATACATGATGCGTATACTAGAGGGACATGCCATATGTTCTTCCTATTCAGGGAAGATGAGTTTTGGGGACTACATACCGTGTAACAGAGTTACATTCTGTGTAGTGATCCTATGTTGTGTGGCCAGAGGGCATAGTCAGGGAAGCCGTGTGCACATACACAACCGTATAAAAGTACACGTCCAGAGTAATCATGCATGGGGTGCCAGACACAGACATGGTAATGAGACACAGCCAAGGGTCCACGTAGCTGGGATACACAGTGTACCCTATGGTATATGTCGAGTGTGAGACATGGCTGGATAAGTTATGTGAAGATAATACACGACTGAGGCCTGAGTGAGGTGAGAAATGCCATGTATAGCCAGTACACACTGTGTAGTCCCTCATGCCCAGCTAAGATGTGTAGTCATAGGACACAACCAGGTGTTTAGGCTAGGGAAAACACCTTTTATAACCCCTTACATTCCATGTATTCTCATATTGGAGGAGTTTTTTCCTTTCGTATCTCCTCCTTCAGGGCTCATATTTAAGCCTACGAGTAGCCTATCATAAGTAGTTTTCCTCATATAATGCAATGGTGGACACAATTTAGGATTAGAAGATGCAAGGTGAGGTGATGTTGTGGATCAATTTGATTAGTGATGTTTGGTACCCCAATATTTGAGTGATATCCCTTGGTTCATCCCTATAAGGGTTTGTGAGGTATTAAGTCCTCAGTGTAGGATTGTAATCCCCTTAATAAGGTGATGTTGGATATAGTTCTAGCATACCTTCAGAGAGGTCAAGGTGGGATCCTCTATAATTTTGTTAGAGTTTTTGTATCTATCTAGATAGGATGGGGTGATATCCTATAGCATGTCATTTCTCTAGACTGGGTTTTGGGAATCGCTGTGACCAACACTACATGAGCGATGATCCCCTATCTAGTAGGATATCCATGCAGGGTTTGTGATATTTTCAGGAGTATGATCCCCTATATAGAGGGTAGTTTCAGTAGGTTTGAGGAATCATCGATTATACGATCCCCTACTTAGTAGACTCTTTATGTAGGATTTATGGTATCATTGGGAGTATGACCCCCTACTGTGTAGATTATACTAGATGACGTATTTGGAATCATCGTGACAAACACTACATGGGAAACAATCCTCTATCCGAGTGTTATGATCTCTATGATGTCATATTGGATTGTGGTATACCCCAACATATCCTAGGATTGGTCCCCTCTCTAAGAGAGATCACTATGATACCAAATTGGGTTGGTGGTAACCCATAGCGGATCCTAGGAGTGATCCCCTATCTGAGGAGTTATGGTTTATGGTTTTTCAGACCGGGTTCATAGTGTCCCCCAATAGTTCCTAGGAGGGATCCTCTTTCATAAGTTTGAGACCTTGCGTGGTTCCAATATGGTTTGTAGTTCCCCCATCTAGGATGAGGGAGATCCCCTGACTTCCAGAATAACATTCTTAGTGGTGAGATCTGATGAGTGTGTTCTTTTAGATTCATGATTTTAGGATGGAGGCATTGTTCCATCATCTTTGTGATACCCGATTGAATGGTATCTATTTGAGGTGCCATCAATGATGGTTGGTTTTTACCCTATGGAGTGTTATCTATTGTATGAGTTTCATCTGGGATGAAAGGGTTCATGGAATGTGTGCTCCTAGACAAGTGTTTACCTTCGAGCCTCGAGTTGAACCTGTCACTAGCTATGAGGTTGGAAACACACGAGACTTTGTGTTTGAGGTGAATATATTTGGGTGTATTTTTGGGTTTAATTTTAGTTCTGTCACATCTTGGATAACACGCTATGTGGTATGAGCTGACTAATCGTGTGTAGCTAAGGATGGTCTTGAGATGGAGTTTCTCTCTCGTTTGGGTTCCCTCTGGCTGGTTCAAGCAGACTGTTGCCTTTTAGTTTCTCCTTTTTCTTTTGTGTTTTTGTGAAGACTAATGATTATCTTTATACTCATACCTGCATGGTATTTTCCTATAGATTTTGTGTCTTGTACAAACCACATTCCTTTCAACAGAGTCCCAGGAGGACCTAGAGTAGGTGGAGTTTAGTGAACTAGACCAACTGGGGTGTTTACTAGAGCTTGTCTGAAGATAATTCTAGTAGGTTCATTGGATAGCTATCCCCTCCATCTGAGCAGGTTGGATAATTTTATAGTTTTCTTTTTTTGGGTATATATTTTTTTATTTTTTTATTTTTTTTGTACACTATTTTGGGATAGATTTATGCATGCATTTTATTTTTAGTTTATATATCTATGATCTATTGTATGGAGGTGTATGTGGGTGCGCGCATATATGTACCTTATGATAAGGAATCTCATGTGTGTGATATCCTACTTGGTGCTGGATGCTAGCCACGTTCCAATGGAGGTGGGCTTGGGGAGTGGAGGCTCGAGCCCTGTCAGGTCGGGTCGTGATAGAGTGATATTAGAGGGAGGTTCCACATTGGGATTCCAATATTGTGATCTTGGTCTAGGATGCATAGCTATAGTGTTAGGATGTTTCGAGTTTGGATTTTTGACTAGGGAATCTAGTATTGGTGCATCAGATGACATATCCATTCATCAGGACTCTGATAACCCTCTTCTCAACTCGGTAAATTTGGACACTAGTCATAGGGAAATAAATGGTACATTCATTATATAGGATTGGGTTTTGAGTTTTTCCTATCCTTCTTGAGTTAGATCCCCAGGTATACTCATTTACCATGGTGTGTCTTGATTGTATTTTAGGATTCCTCTACGAAGAAATCTAGATATGGTTCCATGATAGGATTTTGGTGATGAATCGCCCCAAGTTGAGGCTTCAGTGTAGGGAACTAGTTCTGTGGTTGGACCTCCAGATGGTCTTCCAGTTGATCCAACACCCATCGAGTAATAGGTTATTCCAGCAGTGAAGGATGAGGATGAGCATAGGTTGAGTGCACTTCACAAGTTCTAGAGGCAGTGAACTATGAGGTTCTAGGGTGGTCTAGACCACCAGGCAGCTGATGATTGGCTCGAGGCAGTCACATATGTTTTCCGCCTTATGAGGACACCTCTTGATCAGATGGTGGTCCAATTCGCAAGATTTTTTTCACAGTTTTTCCAGGGAATGGTGAATTATTGTGACATAAACCCACGATGAGGTGATTCTCTCTTGGGTAGAGTTTGAGTACCTTTCATGGAGGAGTTCTATCTGACCACATTGAGGTCAGTGCAAATCCATGAGCTTCTGCAGTTGTGGATGGATAGTCTGTCCATGGAAGAGTAATCGATGATGTTAATAGACCTATCACATTATTCCTTGGATATAGTCAAGATTATTGTTAGGACCAATAGGGGCCTATATACCCTGAGAGGGGGGGTGAATCAGGGTATGGATATTTTTTTCAAAATTCTTCCTACCCCACTGGATCTTGACCACTTTATTACAAGGGTCACTTTGTTTTCACTTGTGTGGTTAATATGATCACTTATTTACTTCTTTATCTTATGATGATGCTTTAAATGAAATGCAGGGAAGTAAGCAGGAAGACACATAGATTTTTACTTGGTTCACCCTCACTGGGCTACGTCCAAGGAGTATACGCCGACAAGTTTCCGGTCGTACCAAATTCCACTATTCTTCACTAGATGTGGATACAATGGTTCGGGAATAGTCACTCTGTCCCAGGCTCACTACCTTTGTAAGGTTTAGGGTCAGCTCACTGCTTTCCCAAGGGTCACTCCCTATTTCTCTCTCTCTAGCTCACTGCCGGTGGAGAGGATCAACTTCTTCCTCTTCCTAAGGTCACTGCTCTGGAAGGTAATCCACTCACAGTTTATAGACATGTAGGTCTCTTCATTTTGATGAATAAATTCATCCTCAACTATTGATATATTCTCTGTTGAAGTTCAAAGTTCATCCACTGATGAATACCCCTTTGCCTCTTAAACACTGGGCAAACCCTTTGGAAACACCTTCGCAAAGCACCCTACTTCGTGAGGCTCCCAATTTCACGAAGCTCAAACAAGCCTTCGTGAAGCTCATTCCTTTTTGTGAAGCTCACAATTTCGCGGAGCTCAGACCATCGCAAAGCTCAAGCCTTCGCAATACTTAGGCCCTTGTGAAGCACAATTCATCACAGAGCAACTTCCCTCATGAAGCTCACTGAGCCAACACGGAGTACACGACTTTAGCGGAGCTAGAATAGCCGCCGCGAAGCTCCTCTTTCGCAAAGCACAATGCCTTCACGAACTTCCTTCACGAACCGAGAGCAAAGTATTTTCTCTGAAAATTCTCTCTTCTTCTCTCAAGGGGGTCGACCTCTATTTATAGGCAATTCCACTGACCCTCGACCCTTCCGCATGAAGTCAATGCCACGTCATCTCAAATCATGAAGCTCCGAAGTTTCCACCGGAATTCTGTCTAAATCACGAAGCACCACGGAAATTTTCCGATCGCGGAGCTCGTCATAATCGCGGAGCATCACCGTCAACATTCCTTCGCGCCTTCGCCGAGAAGCTCCCTCGCAAAGCCCTTCACCGCCATGATGCGCTTCAACTCTGCCGTTCGCGAAGCGTTGACGTAATCTTGAAGCATCACCGACTCCATTTTTCTGGTCTTTCTGAAATCCAATCCATGCATCCCATATTCGCGAAACTCATGCCTTTGACATATAAAAATATGATCTTCATGGAAATCCTATTTTCGCGATGCTCACCAAACTCCAAATTTTGGACCCCAAAAATCTGGGAAACACTGGGAAACGACGCCACCTTGTACTGATCTTTTGTACTGCCCCCAGATCTTCCTTTCCTTTGTCATAGTTATTTGTCAACATGGATTGTCAACAACTTCTTGGGAACTCGAAAATTCTCCATGGAAACCTGCTTTTTCAATAAACACAATCAACCCAAAAATACTACAATGTTACCTTGAGGGATTTTTGCCCAACAATTTTTTCTTCAGATCATAGACCTTTGAGAAGGGCTTGTGCCAAGAGATCAATGTGTTAGTGGTGCCTCTGTCCATTACCACCTATGATGGAGTGTTAAAGCGGGCCTTGGTGGTGGAGATCTTTCTGACTGAGTATACTTCGACCGTTAGTGCTGGGCATGTAAGATCTGAGACCTTAGTAGCTAGTTCAGCAGCTGGTATCTAATGATAGGGTCAGTTATTCGGGTATTTGAGATGTTATAGGAGGAGATATTAGGATAGAGGGTGTGAGGATCAAGGATTCCAGTCTAGTTTTGGTTAGCTGTAGGAGAGGTTGTGCTGCACTTGAAACATATGAGGATATCTTGTTAGAGATTTCCTACCCGTCGTGCTATTGAGAGGGATCCCATCGATGGACTACCTTGGTAGAGGTAACATTTTGATCACGGAGTTCCATAGGGTGGTGGATGTGGTGTAGGAGCGGGTGGAGTAGAAGGAGGTGTAAGATGGTACGAGTTGCCACCACCAACCCTAGGTGGTCCACGTTAGGCTCAGGGAGCTAAAAAAATAGGGAAAGGGAATATATAGGCCTTAGAGTTTTTTTACCCATAGGTTTCGATGGACAGAGGTACACTTTGTGTCCTTTATACTTTCTGTAGTAGTATTAATAGACACTGTTGTGAGGTACTTTTTCTTTCCATTTCTTGATTAAGATTTGTTTTGGGTGACTTAGGGTATCGATAAGTCCCTGTGTTGGTGTTATTCGACGTAGCTTCAAAATCACGAGGAAGAGGGATCGTTCCCCCACTGAGACATATTTTTGGGACACGGGAAAAACTGTGAGGGAAATTTAGTGCCACACAAAGAAGATAATGTTGAGGTTTTGTGGATGAGTCCTTCTGACTTGAGCATTTGGTGTTGGGTTTTATATTGGAGTTTTTACGTGAGAGACTGGTAATACCTAGTGTGTGTGCTTGGGAAACCCTATTAATTTTTTGGTACCCTCACATGTTCAGAATCATATTTTTATGTGAGATTCCTAAGGATGGCGTGGTTCGGTTTTTTGGGTCTTTAGACTCATGGGGATGAGGGATGATTTACCCATTAAGAAATGTTCTTGATACATGATCCAAAACCATGCAGGCAAATCATTTCCACACAAAGCAGATAGTATCGAGGTGTGGTTAATGAGTTCCTTTGAATTGTGTGTTTGGAGTAGGGTTTCATTGGTCTCTATGTCAGGTTAGTGAGGGGGTTCCTCTAGACCCTATAATTATAGATGGACTAGGTGCTTGGTATTTTCAACCTATCATACCTGAGGAGACATGTTCCTACTAGTTGCATGATGTCAACCTGGATTAGTTGGATGTGTTCATGGTGGACCTTGTAGTTCCCATGAGTACATGCTTTTTGGCAACACAAGAATCCTTGGTGGCCTTTGTGGTGGTCTTGGTGAGCTCACTGGTGTGGAAGTCCCAATTGAGAGCTTATTTTCTTCCCTCATGCCTAGGATTTCTCTTTTCGGGGATGAAAATACCAATGTTTGTGAGGATTTAGTGACTTGGGTTTAACCTGTAAGAATTTGGAATATTACTAAGAATATTTTTGAATCTAGGTTCTGAGTCGGTGTGGAGTTCTAGGGCCCATAGATCCTCAACGCAGAGATAATAAAAATATTAAAAATATTTTATCATGCAAAAAAAGTTTCTATTGAGATTTAAAATAACTCCTGAGAGGAGTCTCAGATCAGATTTTAGAGACCGAAGTTGAGTTCATAACGTTGTTTTTACCCTAGGTGCGACATAATCTTTGTTATCACCAAGTGTTCGGTCGAAGGTGTGTTAGTGGGGCATGTGTTGGTGGGGAGTTAAATAAGAGGATTGATTTAATACAAATTAAATAAATCCCCTCCCCCTTCCCTTTGGTTTTCACGGTAGGACCCCCTACCATATTCCCCTTTGATCAATGGATGACCTAAGGACCAAATCGAGGAAACGAGGAACCGTCGATCTCCTATATTGACAGCGATCATTCCTAAATCGTTCAATAACAGCTTCTGAGTGCTGATTCGACCTTAAAGATTTTACATTTTTCCTTAAGGTATATTTTTTGTGTTTTAAGTCTCAATACCCTTGTTTATGCGTTGTTTTATGGTTTCATAGCCCTTATATGCTTTCTAGGGACCCCTTGAGGGTCGATCTGTGTGTTTCAGGGGAAATGGGGGTGATTCGCCCAGCTCGTAGGGAATTTCCAATAGATTTTTCTATCTTCACAGTGTGTAGACTAGTGGGACACGCCATTTATTATTCCAATTTTTTAAAGATGAGTATTGGGGACTACACACCATGTAGTAAAGTTACACACTGTATAGTGAACCCATGTTGTGTGGATAGAGGGAATGGCCAGGGAAGCCATGTGCATGTACATGGGCATGTAAGAGTACATATCCAGAGTACTTGGGCATGAGGTTCCATACATAGACACAGGAAAGAGACATATCCAAGGTACCATATAGCTAGGACATAGTATATGCCTGATGGTACACACCATGTATGAGACACAGTTAGCTAAGCCATGTGAAGGGAATACATAGCCAGGACCCAAGTGAGGTTAGACATGTTGGTTATAGATAGTACACATTGTGTAATCCCTCATGCCCAACCAAGATGTGTAGTAAGAGGACATGACATGATGTTTAGGTGGGGTCACACACTGTGTATACCCCTTACACACCATATAGTCTCCTATTAGAGGAGTTTATGCCTTATATATCTCCTTCTTCAGGGATCGGATTTAGTCCTACAATTAGCCTATCCTGAGCATTTTTCTGTGTAAAATACAACGGTGGCTATGATTTGGGCCTAATAGATACGAGGTGAGGGGATGTTGTGGATCAGTTGGGTTAGTGATGTTTGGACCAATATCATTTGAGTGAGCTCCCTTGGTTCATCCATATGAGGATTTGTGTGGTATTACATCCTCGATGCATGATTGTAATCCCCTCGATAGGGTGAGATTGGATAGAGTTGTAGAATCCCTCCATAGAGTCTGAGGCATGATCCTATATCATTTTGTTAGAGTTTTATATCCCTAAATAGAGGATGGGGTGGGATCCTATAGCATATCATTTCCCTAGATCATATTCTCAGAATCTCTATGACCAGAACTACATGGGAGGTGATCCCCCATCTAGCAGGATAGTCCTGTAGGGTTTGTGGTATCATCAGGAGTATGATACACTATACAACTAGTAGTTTCAGTAGGGTTGCAACATCATCGGTTATATTATCCCATACATGACAGACATTTTATGTAGGGTTTGTGTCATCATCAAGAGTATGATCCTCTACTGTGTGTATTTACCAGATGGGGTTTGTAGAATCATCATAACTAATAGTACTCGGGTGATGATCCTCTATCTGAGTGTTATGATCTCTAGGACATTAGATTGGGTTACAGTATCCCCTAGTGGATTCTAGGAGTGGTTCCATCTTTGAGTGAGATCATTATGATACTGTATTGGGTTGGTGGAATCCCCTATCAGATCCTAGTAGTGATCCCATATCCGAGGATTTTGGGTTTATGGTTTTCCAGATTGGGTTCATAGTGTCCCACAATAGTTCCTAGGAGGTATACACTTTATGAGGTTTGAGACCTTACGTGATTTTAGTATGGTTTTTAGCATCCCTCATATGAGATCGGTGAGATCCCCTATATGAGTATCGAGATCCGCTGAGTTCCAGTATGATATTCTTAGTGGTGAGATCTGATAAGTGTGTTCTCTCGTATGCATTCCCTTGGGATGATGGTGTTGTGCCATCGACTTTGTGATACCTAATTGAGTGCTATATCTCATAGGTGCCATCAGGGATGGATGGGTTGTACTTGATGGAGTGTTATCTCTCGTATGAGTGTCATTTGAGATAATAGGGCTTGGGGAGCATGTGCTCCTGGATGAGTGTTTACCTTCGTGCCTTGAGTCAAACCCATCGTTGGCTATGAGGTCATAACCTCACGAGACTTGGTGTGTGAGGTGAGTATATTTGGGTGTATTTCTAGGATTCCTTGTGGCATTGCCACATCTTGGATGACACACTATGTGGTATGAGATAACTAGTTATGTGTAGCCAAGGATGGTCTTGAGATGGAGTTTCTCTCTCGTTTGGGTTCCCTCTGGCTGGTTTGAGTAGATTGTTTCCTTTCAGTTTATCCCTTTTCTTTTGGGTTTTTGGGGATCCAACTGAGTATCTTTATACTTAGTCCTACATGGGATTTTACCACACATTTTGTGTCTTGTGTAGACCATAGGCCTTCCGACGAAGTCCTAGGAGGACCCAAAATAGGAAGAGCTTAGTGAGCTATACTGACCGAGGTGTTTACTGGAACTTGTTCAAGGATCTTTTTGATGGTCACATTAGATATCAATCCCCTCCATCTGAGTAGATTGGATTCTTTTACATTTTTTTATAGGCGTGTATTTTTTCCTTTTTTCACCTATTCTATACTCTGGTTTGTGATAAATGTATGCATGAATTTTCTTTTTAGTTTATATATCTCTTCTCTATTACATGGAGGTGTATGTGGGTAAGTGCATACAGGTACCATAATCTTAGGCCTCCCATGTGTGTGATAGCCTACTCATCATAGGACTCCAGCCCCAGGCGTATGGAGGTGGGCTTGGGGAGTTCCATCTCGAGCCCCATTGGGTTGGGTTATGAAAATATTAGAGAGAAATGAAATTTCTAATGAAAAATTATTACAGGAAAGTGATTATTTCAAGAGAAAGTTAATGATAGAAAAATTAATAAGTGATAAAATATGACATCAATTCATCAAAAATATATAAATTTTTAATAAAATAATATCCTTTAGAGAAATAAAGAAAATGGAAGAGAAACATTAAAATAAGCTTTCATTAAAGAGTTTTCTTTATTAACCATTGAAAACCTATATTAGAAGATAAATAAGGTAAAATGGTTATGGTGGTGGGAAAATCCTTTAATGCTGTATATGTTTAAAAGAAACATTCCTTTTGACTTTTTTAAATAATGTTGAAAATGAACCTTTTAGAAAATTTTAGAAATATTCCTTTAAAACCTTGTTAAAATTCAAGGATAATATAAAATTTAATTCATAAATCATTTGAGTAAATTAAAATTACTTTTTCAAAGAAATTTTTAAAAAATACGTACATGGAAGAAAAATACACCCGATTAAAAATAAATAAGACTATATTTTATTTTATAAATTTATTTGCAAGATTTAATTAAAAATAAAGTAAAATTAGGAATAAAATATGGAAACTCATTAAATATCCAAATTATAATAAAATAGATGGAGTTTATGAAGGATATAAAATAATATTCCTTTAATAAAAAATATAAGTAATCCTAGAAAAATGAGATTGTAAAGAAATTTTTACCTCTTTGGTAACTCTTAAATTTTAACCCCTTGAAAGTGTAAACTTCAATTGAAACATTAATAATAATTAATAAATATATATTCATGTTAAATAAATCAAAAGGAAATTATATAAACCACATAAAATTAAATAGGCACATAATATCCAATATGTCTCAATGGAGAGGAAATTGAGACGAAATCCCTTATAATGATTATAACATTGAAGTGAAGATTAATCAATGAAGTTATTATGTGTTTAAAATGTATATAAAAATGAAAAAAATTTAAGTAAAACATAAAATAATCAAAGGTAATTATACACATAATCTTATCATATCAAATAAAATGAATAAGTAATATAACCTAATGAAAATAAATTGAGTTAAGAAATCCCTTACCTCATGCTTTCAATTAGTTGAACATGATTTAAACTCATTTATAATAAATTTAAATCGATTATAATTATCTAAAACAACCATATATATACTTATAATATCATATATGATTCACTTATAACATTTCACTACCTTTTTATTAACAATTCTTTATTAAAATCATCATTTTAGACTGTTAATCGTCTCGTTTTTCATGAAAGTTTCGGTTTTTTAGTTTTGGTACTTATATATTTATCATGGTTAAATCATATACAGAGATTTATTAATGATATAAATATCATATATATTAAATATATAGATATTTAGAGTCATACATAAAATATTGATACAAAAAAATGAATAACACCATTCATGGAGAATATATACCATACGTACACATGAACACTGTTTTCAATTTTAGAAGGATAGAATGAAATAATGGTGAATAATAATTAATCTTTACAAAAATATAATAATATCATAGATATTATATATATTTATTAATTCCATAATCATAACCATCAATGTTAAGCGGTGATGAAAAATGAAATTCATTGCTTTATGGAGGCATTGGTCCACATGTATGCACATGCGATGTTTTCTTTTCCTATGTAATGGAAAGAAGGTGGATAATGGGTATTCCATTATAATAAAACAATTAATAATATTTAATATACTAAATTAATTATTTTATAATGGATAAAATGGATTTATAATAGGTATAAAAATAAATAAAATTGAAAACAATCAGTTGATAGTTATACCTCTGTTGAGAAACCACCTTTGTATTAGTCCTTAATCCTTGAAACGATTGTATTTTGGAAAAAAATAAGCTATAAGATTTGGTGAAGGAATATAGGGTGATATTAAGTCATTTTTTGGATGAGATAGAAGGATCAAACATTATGAATAATGAAGGAGAGGAGGTGACCTTTTATAAGTAAGGGGACGGGAACCCTTGGAATTACTTAAAGTATTAAATTAATATAAATTAATTTTAATAATCAAGTGGAACCAAATTGATATATTTAAAATATAGAGTTATTATAAATATAAATACTCTCATACAATAATATTTTAAAAATTTATGGTTATGTTTTACCCTTATCTCTTAATTTTAATCCTCACTAACCCTTTTGATGTTTACCATTATATCATAGTTTTTTACTCTTTAGTGGCCAAAGAAGTTACTATAAAAGTAAAAGTGATCCATAAATGGACTATGATTGATATTATAAAACATAACCCATTCAATCAACTGAATATAATATTTCTATAAATTTTAAATCATTTAATAAAATATTATTCGTTATAAAATATCACTAATTTTATTCTTAGAAATACATGAAATATTATCCAAAATATATTTTTTATTGATTTTTGAGATAGCTACTTTTAAAGGATGAGCGATAACCAAAAAACACCAAGTGGGAATCCAAAAACATCATATCCAAATTCAAAGTTCAAAGTTCAAAAATTAAATAGTAAATAAACACCGGACCTGAGGAGATCTCAAGCATGATCGCATGTGTCAGCCAAGGTCACTTCACTAGACAACCTCATCATGAGAAAACCATCGATGTCACCAGAGAAGTCCAACCCCATTGGAGCTGGAGATGCAACATGAACCACCATTTCAGAAAAAAGACTTCAAAATATAATAAGTGTCTAACTCATGTTAAATGGTCCCAAAATGACCTAGATTTAATGATAAGGAAGACATGGTCCTAATATAACCATATAATTTTTTATAGGTTTAGATACCTTTTTAAACCTTATATTTTGGATCAACCCCTTGGTTAACAAATTTTAATCTTAACTATGATGATGACCTTTTCATTATTAATGGTTTATAATTTTACTTATAAGGTGATAATTGGATCATAAATGGACAAGGTATGAAAATTTTGACCAATTATTATACTATTTTTCATATTTCAATATTTTTTATTATTTTTAAATAATTTAATAATATATATTTAAAAAAATACTATTAATTTCATTTTAAGAACTATTCTCATAATTTGACTTTGAAAACAACCTAATAATGGAATTCAAATATAAACCTTTCAAAAATATCTAATATGTTATATTTATCTTCAAAATTCATTTATATCCATAAAAATCATCAATAAAAATTTATATTTAACAACCTAGTAGAGAAAATACTTCCTACTTCTCAAATATTATCTTTAAGATACTAAATTTAACTTTTCCATTACTGTACAAGCACTACATTGACACTGAAAATGATTTTCATATTTATCAAGAAATAAATTATAATTTATATACTTTGAATTATTTTTATATTATATTTTTATTATATTATAATGCATGATTCATTCCATAAGTTTAATAAATTTTGATATCATATTTATATCTTTCCGATATCAAAAAATACACCGTATTTCATAAAAATTTTATTTTTTATTATTCAGTAAAAATTTATTTTTTTCATAAAAATAAAAAAATAATATTAGGATAAATTTGACTTGATGAATACAAAAAATTAATTATATTTAATCAAATTAAATTCCTATAAGTGCAATAAATCAATTTTTATATAAATACGTAAAACATAATGAAAAACAATTTTTTATAAAAATGAGTTTTAAGCATAAAAACTAACTTATATCAAAATTTTGAATATTACTAATTAAAATAGAATCAATTATATTATAATAATTAAAAGATATAATATATCAATTTAATACCAAATCCTAAATGGAAAGAGGATTTTAAATTACTTGGTTTAATGAAAAGAAATGAGAGTACTTGAAAAATTAGTATTTTTTACCTTTCACTGAAAAATCAATAATTTTAGAAAAAACCCAAAATTTCACCCTAAGATAATTTTAATATAATAATTTAAAAAATGAAGTTCATTTTTTAAAATAAAATTTATAAAAGTGATATAAATTAATTATAATTTTCACGCACAAAATGAAATAAAGTCTTTTTTTAAGAAAATGCATTTTTAAAGAATAAAAAGACTTCACTAAAAATTGAGTGATTATTTCCTAAGAATTATTAAATAATTTTTTATTGAGTATGTACATTATAACTATGTTTTATAATTTAGTTACACATATTTATACATTCCAATTCAATGGCTAGGTTATAATAGTTTCATTTAAATAATAATATTTTTATAATATATCTCAATTTGATTAAATCTCACTGTTGCGTGTTAAGAAATATATCAAGATTATTATTATTCGAAAATAAATTTTCATGGTGTACCAATAAAGTTCAACATGAAAAACAAAAAATATCCCAAAATGAAAGAAAAAATCTAAAAACTACCCACAATCTCCTCAAGACCCACGATCACTCACCACATCTCACAACACCCCTCTTTAGACCAACCTAAACATAAAATGAGGAACAAGAAGATATCCTGGGTCTTTAAATAAAACATGAGTGCCACATACACCCATTGGTGTATGTAGAGTGTGAGTAAAATTGATCCCAATAGGATACCACTAAAGAGTTTTTGAAATTCCTTTCAAAATACATTTAATTAATGGTAGTTTGAAATATAAATAAAAATAGGTTTCTCCTTAATGGGTGTAAAGAAATCATTCTATAAAATATTTTATTAAACATACACCCTTTTAATTTTTTTTTCAAACTAAATAAAAGGGTATTTTAAATTTACAATGAACAAAACTACACCCTTTACCTCCTTTCCTAAAAATTTCCTTTAAACCAACCCTTCTAACTAAATATCACCCTTTTTCTTTAAGAACCCACTTTCCAAAACTTTTTTTATTTATTTTGATTAAAAAACAAAAACAAAACTAAAATGAAATGTAAAATTGATTATAATCCATGATATCAATGGTTAAAATTAAAATAAAAGGAAATAATTAAATAAATGGTTATGTATAACCAAATTAAGGTCTTGGGGATAAAAAAACGAATAATGGAATCCTCCAAATAATATTAAATTAAATATAGTTATCATGGGTAACTAACTTTAATATAACAAGAATTATATCAAACCTAGTTCATCAAATAACTCATTGTTACCCTATATGAATATAAAACATCCCATTCATCTTTCCCTTTCAAGTATCACATAGTATAAAAAAACCCCTAGAAGAGATTTACTATCCTAGGGAACTAGCCAGCTAGTGCACACTAAGCTAGTGTAATATGCATCTATACCTTCCATTAACCACTTATGATCCCATAATAATTCAATCTAGTGGAGGTGAGAAACTAAATGAATCATAAGATGATCATAAGAATCAATAATAAAACATAATAAATAAACCTCATATCACCTCCAATGTATTTATGCAAAATAACACCTTTCACATCAACCATGTCAAAAATAAAACACAACACTCCCATCAAGAGAAACAATCCACATTGAACATAATTAAAAAAGGGAAACAACCGTGGGTTTTTCACTCGTCGTGAGAATATCTTTTTTAAAGTTTGAAACATGACTTTTTGAAAACTGAATTATCATGCCAAGTCATTTAAACCAATTAAAAATGCACTTTAATAAATCCTTTAAAACCAATCCATGTAAAACCACACCTAAAATCATTTGAATAACCAAATCCATATTTTACTCAAATCAGTTGAGAGTCCACCACACTACTTTACATTCAAAAAATTATTTGAAAATACACACCTTTACCCATTCCAAGACCCAGATGGAGTAAAATGAGTTTTATTATAAATATTTACTTGAAATAATCCATATAGAAATTTTCAAACTCTGTTGGCATTCAAAAAATACTTTATAAATTTGAAAAAAAACATCCATCATGCAGACTATAGAAAACATTTAAAGCACTTTTGAAATATTCTATATCTATATCAGTATAAATTTAATTAGATAATATAAATATTTAGAATAAATCAAGAACAAAATGACAGGTAAATTAAAGAATATACTAAATTTTTTTACCTCAATCATAAAGAGATCAAGTCTCAATGAGCTTCCTTCGAAGGAGATTCTCAAACAAGAAATAAGAAATCCTTTACAAGACCTAAGAACTAAAATCCCTAAATTAGAACTACCCTGTACCATAATCTTGTCCAATGAAATGCCTAGGGTTTATGGGAGATGATAAAACTAAGAGATAATGAAAATAGAAGAGATAATATGAGAATAACAAGTGAAAAAAATATCTTACCTCAATATTCCACTTAAAATCCAAAGATAGGAAGCAAAAATTTAAGATGGAGGGAGGAAGAGACTCCCTTGGTCATGCTTCACATCATCTAGATGAAAATAAGGGATAAAGGGAGGGTAAATAAAATAATTTTAATAGGGGTGGAATATAAATTTCACCAAATTAAAAATTTAGGTAGAAAATATTCATAGCGTGGCCCTTGCATGATGGCATGGTACCCCTATCTAGACACCCACCATGCTACAACCCACTTGGCATGTGTTTTGATTCCCCTCTTCACATGCCCACTATGGTGTATCCCTAAGAACTATGGAATGGTGCACCTTAAACAGGAAGATCCAAAACTCATGTGTACCTAACCACCATGGTGTGTCCCTCTTTGTTGCATCATGGATCCCTTCACTAGACATCATCTATAGAGTATCCCCTGACCTACATCATGGAGAAACATTATTGAGTAGAACCAAGGACCTTAAGGCTAGCCACTCTGATGTGGCCTCCTCTTCCATGGAACAAATTTCCCCCTTCAGGAATAACCAAGGTTATCCCATTTAAGAACCCTCCATGGTGTAACCTAAGATCCATGACATGGTTCTTCACTCATAGACACTACCAAAACACTATCCCTACTCCATAGTACAACCACTCCCTTTGCATAAATTTTTTTGTGAAGGTAAAGAGTGGGTTGTGGCATGGCCTCACTAGGCTACAACATGGTCCACTACAACACAAGACTGCATCTCTTTAATACTACCCAAAACAATATAAAAATAAAGAAAAATCCCATAAAACTTAAAATAAACTATTTTTTAATAAATAGGACACTAGTGACACATAGGTGTCACCGTTTTCTCTACCTAACACTTTCTACTCCAAGAAAGAGTTTTTTCAAAATATAGGGAAGCATATGAAAATAAAAAATCACACATCATGACAAGTGGTGGGTCAGTGGGGAATAAAATAGAAAAATCCTAAGAAATAGAAACATCAATCACATTACACCCCCTCAAAACTAACCAAGAAACCCATGAATATTATAAAACATCTATAAACAACACCCAATTCATAAACATATATCACTGATCTATACAGAATCATAGAACTAACATAGGTCTCCCCATCATTTAAAATTAATCTAAAAAAGTAAAATAATAAAGTGACATATCCAAAAGAAATGAATATACAAAAATAAACACATTTAAAAAAATTACCCAAATAAAAAATATATTTCCACCAACCAAAACAACCGTTAAAAAAACTAGTTTAATTACCCAAACTTTTGATCAATATTTGTTTCCTTATTTTGTGTGTTATTTTATACTCAACAAAACTATATCCATTAATTAATGAAGTGAGTATAATTAAAATGAGACCGTTGGGTTTTGACTATTATATGATTGTTGGTCAATATGACTATTAGAAACTATAATCTTAACGTTATGATTATTGTTTATAAATACAAGTGATCATGGTTAATTAATACAGAAAGTAGAGTCAATGGCCTCATCTAGTAGACTCAGTCCATATGAAGCCCATCTATCAGATATTGGGAAGGAGGAATCATCACTGGGCTTTGCTCTGGACCAATCCCAAGCCAAACTCCAACATGTTAAGCTTGAACAGAATCGCTTAAGGTAGAAGTTTAAGCTAATAGAAATCACCACTCGGGCAATGTTGTCCAAGCTGCCCCAAGATTATATAACCATTACACACCTTACACTTAGGTCCTATATAGGTGTTATAAGGGGCTATGTAACGAGGCCTTAGTTACTTTGTGTAATCCTTTTGTATAAATAAATTTTTATTTCTTATTATGGTAAAATTTGTGAATTTAAAATGTTAAAATAAATATAGGATGAATTTATAGAAGTTCCATATTTTTGGTGAATTTTGGAAAAAGGGTATTTTAAAATATTTTTATATACTTTAAATAATTAATAATGTGAAATTATTTTCAAAAAATGGTCTTCTACAGTTGTGATCAGTAATAAATTTAGAGTCTAATAAGATCAACTTAATTTTTTTGATGAATAGTAAATTATGAATATTAATATTTCCATTATGAATAGAAATGTTACCAATGATATAGTAACCTCACTTAAGAAAGTATAAATATAATTTATGCATCTTGAATGGTAATGTGATATAATAGCATAAGTAAATAACTGTTTCAGAAATTATTAGTTATGTATTAGTATTTTTTCATGTAAATAGTGTTTTTACCTAAAAATTAAAAATCTCATAATTAGAAAATTATTTTTCATAAAATGGAGTTAATTTTTGAATTTATAAAATCAATATTAGGTTAGGTTGAATTTATTAAATTTTTATAAAATGCTTTGTTTTCTAGTGAATAGTTAAAATACAGTTTTGAGTTTTGGTGTGACTTTCTCTGGTTGAATGCATTCTATTTCAATGGCTAGCCATGGACGTCAGAGATCCCAACAATGAGGATGGGGGTGTAATGGGGTTGCGGCTCTATCTGGTGTCGAGTTGATTTGCAGGACTCTCCCAGTGCGATGGTGGTTGTTCCCGGCAATGGTTGGTGTGGGGGTTCTGGCCCCTAGTGATGGTCTATTCGTGATCACGTGGGTTCGTGGTGTGTTTTGGATGGGTCAGTCCTGAACCGGGTTACCTGACTGGCCCGTCAATGCTTACTGCTTTTGGGTGCTGTGTTAGGGTTTTTGGGTGGGTCTAGTCGTGGACTGGGTGTCTTTCCAGGCTCCCCTGTTCGTGTGCGGTGTTTTATGGTTCTCACTTTTCCTTAAAGTGATTTTTATAAAATAAAAAAAATGTTATTTTGCCTAGTTGTCCCAAGTGGCCAATAACATGGGAAAATACCATGTTCAAGCCCATGGTTTTGCAAATACCACTGATGAGGTGTCCCTTGAAAATTAATAAAATATCCCCTACTTGGGCTATAAATACCAACCCATTCCTTCACTCCTTTCATTCCAAATTCCTCCTTAATGAATCTATAGTCTATTTACCTCCCAAGGAGTCCTCCCAAGGTTCCCTAAATCCCCCCAAGGTCCCAACCTTCGAGCTTTTGAAGTTACTCTTCAAGGTAAGGGAACCTTTCACCCTCCTCTTTTGGTCATAACTTCCTTTATGTTATGTATTCTAGTTTCCATTTTATTTTATAGGGGTATGTTATTCTATATCATTATTGATGTCCAATTTATTTCCAAATGATTAGAGAACCTTTTTGTTCTCATCAAATGATTTCCTGAATTTTTAAGTGACGTCGTTAGGCTATTGAATTTTCGTAAAAGAAATCACATCTTCTCTTTTATTTCATGTTTCCTTTTCACATGGTATGTCATTAAAACATTCATAAAATGATATTATTTATATTTTATTCTGTCCCTACACTTTATTATGAGTTATTTATGAGTGGGTGACCCTTGTCACCTCTCTTTTCATTTTTTTCTAAAACCATGTGATATAGCCGTTATGCTGTAGAAATTTTGTCTCAAAATCTCTCTATATTTTTCTCAAGAAATTATCTTATTTTATTTATATAAATACCCAAAAATATTTTGTTTATAGGGGTATTCATAAAGTAATAAAAATTATATATTTTATTTTTTAATTGACATACATGAAACCCTCATTCCTTTTCCATGGGTTATAAATGACATAACGATCAAGTTTTTAAAAACTTTTAAAATGTTACGATTTTGAAATAAAACCCATTTATTTTATTATTTTTGGGTTATTTAAGAATTTTTTTTATGATATATGTGTCTCAGATGAAAATAAATACATATTAAGGGTTATCCCTGTTATAAATCCAATTCATTGGGTAAATAATTTAATCTCTAGAGATGACAAGTTTTACGATACCTTGGTGAATAACCATGGTAATTTTTATAACACCTTGGGGATGATCCTTGGTGATATGTTCATGAATGTATAAAATAAATGTTTTAGAAACATATTCAAGTTATGATTCATGTTATTTTCATTATTATATTCATCTTTTTCTATTTCTAATGTCTTTATGTAAATCATCAAGTTCTTATTGATATCACAAGTAAGCTATTACCCTTGTTTACCCTTACTGGGCCTTCTGCTCACCCTTTCCTTTGATATATATCACTAGGTTATGAGATGAAGTAATTATACTTAGGATGAACCTATTATTAATCATTAAAAGTGTATTAGAATAATGTTTTATGTTTTTATGTATATTATTCCTAATTTCCAAGATATTAGACTTTAAAGATCATCTGCTTGTAAAATGTAATGAAATGTTATGTATTTAAAAAGGAGGAATTCCATAGTTGGTATAAAAGGATAGTTTATTTATTTGTGGAAATTATGCTATTAAACCTTTAGGAAGAACCCTATAAAAAAGTTTAAATATTTGAATTTTTTTTGGTATTTTGGTGAAATATTAAGTAAGTGGTTTCCCAACAAATAAATCCCTCTCTGGATATAAACAAGTGGATGTGGCTCTGGTACAGATATACCTAGGAGTGAAAACTCTGAAAAGTATTTTTAGGCTTGACCTAAGGTATCCTGGTCCACAAAAATGGGCCTTGATTCACTCCTGGTTTGACACTCCCGGGGGATAAGTTTGGTTAATCACAAGCTTCTTATGAATCATTATGAAGGATTTATAGAGAAATGTAATTGTTGTTAAAGAATACTATGTTTAAGCATAAAATTTTAAGACATAAAAATCCTGTATATTTAGAAGATTCATAAATGAAATAAGCTTCTAACTAAGGTTTTATTATTTTAGAAAATGGTGGGAAATATGAGGAACCGTGAAAATGGTGACCGCAATGGACCATGTGCTGACGACCCTTCGATAGAAGACATAATGGAAACTTTCATGAGAATAATTAACCAATTGACTCAAGTTATGGAAAATAACTCGAATCAATCTAGGAGACTGATCTCACCGAGAAGGGAAAAAAATTATGTTGAGTAATTTATGTACCAATGACCACAAACATTAAGTGGATCTACCAACCCATTTATTTCTGAACAGTGGATCAGCTCTATCGAGAAGATCTTTTCTGTTCTCCACTATTCATAACAAGATATAGTCACCCTAGCTATTTATCGCTTAGAGGGAGAATCTGATCAGTGGTGGGAGCTGATTAAAAACACAATTCTAAGAGTGGAGGTTGAAGCTATGGAGTGGGAAGAGTTAATAGGGATCTTATTCAATAAGTATTTCCCTCGTTCTATGAGAACAAAAATGGAGATGGAGTTTCTTGAGCTGAATTAGAAGAAGAATGAATCTATGGGAAGCTACGAGATTAACTTCAAAAGGCTTTCACATTACACCTCTAGATTTTTCATGGATCCAAATGGGATGGTTGATAGATTATTTGGTGGACTAAGACCTCTTCTAAAGAAGAATATATTCAATCAAGACTATGAAAGCTATGAGGATATCGTACGAAGTGAAATTAAAGTCAAACTGGAGTTTGGTGAGATGTAGTGGTCTCATAAATCCAATGGCAAGAAAAGATCAATGAAGCCCAGCTTAGGTAGGACCTTTGATCAGGGAAGAGGAGGCAATAAAGTTAAATGCCCCATATGTAATAAATGTGGGAAGAAAAATTTGGGGAACTACTTACTCGGGAGAGGGAAGTGCTACAAGTGTGGAAGTGATGGCCATATTGCATGGAATTGTTATAGTGATGGGAAGCCTAAAATTCCCAACACTAATGAAAGGGGGAAGATAGTGCATGCCCTACCTGATGTCCAATGCTATATGTGTGGACAACTTGGGAACTTTTACAATCACTGTCCAAATCTGAGGGTAGTAGAGGGGAACCACCATCAGCCTTAGCAAAGGCCAAGGGATCAAGGTTGTGCTTTTTCTATCACGATAGCTGATGTTGGGATTATCGAAGCATAGTCAGTGTTTAGAAACTCTAGTATTTACTTTAGTGATCACAATGTTATTGAAAATCTAGTAGTCATTACCATTTTAGAATTATACATTATACTAGGGATGGAATGACTCTGAAAGTTTAATGCTAATATCAAATGCAGAAGCAAGGAAATCTCAATAGTCTTGAATAGAAAACCTACAGTTATCTTCTAAGGAGATATATCTCAACCAGATCTTTGCTTATAAAAACCTCATATATCATTATTTATGGAGTTGATAGGTAAATTAGAAAAATTAAATGAGAGTATAAGAATAGAAAATGTCCCCATCATCCAGGAATACATTGATGTATTTCCTGAGGAGTTACCCAGACCTCCCCCCAAAATAGAGGCAGAGTTATCCATTAAACTCATACCTTGATCTCATCCGATTTCAAAGACCCCATATAATATGGAAAATGTGTAGCTTGAGTAAATAAATAAAAAAATCTAAGATCTTTTGGAGAAGGGGTTTATCTGACCGAGTGTGTCTCCTTGGGGAGAAACTGTTCTCTTTGTGAATAAGTAGGATGAATCAATGCAGCTATACATTGAATATAGAGAACTGAATGAGATCACAGTAAAAAAAATACCCTCTTCAAAGAATTGATGATTTATTTGACCAAATTCATGGGGATCAATTCTTCTCTAAGACTTATCTTCAATATGGTTATCATCAATTGAGGATGAAGAAAGAATATATTCCAAAAACTGCCTTCTGAACAAGATATGGGCATTATGAGTTTTTTTGTTATGACCTTCGGACTGGCTAATTCACTTTATATTTTTATGGATTTGATTAATAGAGTATTTAAGGAATACCTTGATAACTTTTTGGTAGTTTTTATTGATGATATTCTGATATATTCCAAAAGTCGTGAGGAGTATGAGGATCATCTAAGGGTTATTTTTCAAAATCTATGGAAGGAGAAGCTTTTTGGAAAGTTCGGAAAATGTGATTTTTGGTTACAAAAAGTTGCTTTATTGGGGAACATTGTAACCAATGAAGGAATCATAGTTGACCCTACAAAGAAAAAGTTTGTAGAGGAGTGGCTTCAGCCTACAATAATAACTTAGATTCGTAGTTTCCTTGGATTAGTGAGATATTATAGGAGGTTTGTGAAAAACTTTTCACAACTTTCTAATCCTTTAACCAAGTTAACTCGAAGAGGGTTTAAGTTCATCTAGAAAAAAGGATTGTGAGGAATGTTTCCAAGAGTTAAAGAAGATATTGGTTACTGCACCCGTGTTAACTCTTCCCTCAAGTGGAGAGGGATTCATTATTTTTACCGTTGCATCTCTGAAAGGGCTTGGGTGTGTCCTCAAGAAAAATGAAAAACTCATTGCTTATGAATATTGATAGTTGAAGACTCATGAACAGAAATATCCTATGCATGATATGGAGCTGGAAGAGTTTTTTTGCTCTAAAGATATGGAGGCACTATCTTTATGGGGAGAAATGTGACATATACACAGACCATCAAAGTTTGAAGTATATTTTCACACAAAAAGGAATTGAATATGAGAAAAAGGAGATGGTTGGAACTTCTTAAAGACTATGATTGTTCAATTTATTATCATCATAGAAGAGAAAAAAATGTCACTAATTCATTAAGTAGGAAAGACCCAATTGTTCTATCCATGATGAGGATTAAAAGAGATCCTTTGATCAATGACCTAGTAAATCTAGACATGGGAATTATAAGGGAAGGGACATCACCAAACCTAACCCTAATAATTTCTCAACCATCATTACTAGAGAAGATCAAGAAATATCTTAAAGAAGATCATTTTTTATAGAATAAGTTTAAGGCTGTGAAGGATGGGAAGTTTCCTGAGTTCAATATTGATCAAGAAGGTGTACTGAAATTTTGTACAAGACTATGTGTTCCATCTATTCTGGAAATAAAGAAGAAGCTGACGGATGAAGATGATAGCTCTAATTTCTCTATAAATCTGGGAAGCTTGAAAATGTATAGGGAACTTCGTGATCATTATTGGTGGGATAATATGAAAAGGGATATTTCTGACTACACTTCAAGGTTCCTGGTATGTCAGCAAGTGAAGGCAGAGTGACAAACTACTAAAGGGGTACTACAACCACTACCCATACCAGCATGGAAGTGGGACAATATCACTATGGAATTTGTCACTAGTCTCCTGAGAACTTTTAAAGGAAACAATGCGATATAGGTTATTGTGGACCGTCTCACTAAGACTTCCCATTTTATATATATTTTGGAAGACTTATATCTTGATAAAATTTCCAGGATTTACGTGAAGGAAGTTGTAAAGCTGCATGGAGTTCCACTTTCTATTGTATCTGATTGTGATCCAAGGTTCACATCAAAATTTTGGAGAAGTCTTTAACATGCTTTGAGTACCGAATTGAATTTCAGTACGGCCTATCACCACCAAATTGATGGTAAATCTGAAAGGAGTATTCAAACACTCAAGGAAATGCTGAGAGCATGCTCAATGGGATTTAAAGGTGTATGAGATCAACATCTCCCATTAGTTGAGTTCTCTTACAACAACAGATTCCACTCGAGTATTCAAATGGAACCCTATGAAGCTCTATATGGAAAGTTATGTAGAACTCCTACTTGTTGGGATGAAGCTGGTGAGAGAAAGCTTCTTGGGCCTGATCTTGTGCAAGAGATGACAGAAAAAGTTCATGCCATCCAACAACACATTAAGGCTGCTTTG
The DNA here is from genome assembly GCA_963277665.1 of Viscum album. Lineage (NCBI taxonomy): Eukaryota > Viridiplantae > Streptophyta > Magnoliopsida > Santalales > Viscaceae > Viscum > Viscum album. The sequence goes on along the minus strand of OY728136.1, from coordinate 508,848,614 downwards.
AGTTGTAAAAAGAGATATGATAATAATCATCGAAGGTACTTGGAGTTTTATGTTGGTGACAAATTCTTTATTTGAATTTCACCTTGGAAGAGATTATTGAGGTTTGGTAAGAAAGGAAAGCTTATCCCTAGGTAAATTATCCCCTATGAAATCCTTGATCGCGTAGGAGCAGTGGCCTATCAGCTTGCACTTCCTCCAAATCTAGCAAAAGTTCATAATGTATTGCACGTATCCCTCTTAAGAAAGTACATACCTAAACCTTCACATGTACTAAATCTAGAGGAGTTACAACTGAAAAATGACCTCTCTTATGAGGAGAAGCCGGTGAAGATCTTAGATCGCAGGGAAAAGGTTCTACGGAACAAGACTACCCACCTTGTTAAGGTGTTGTGGAGGAACAAAAAATGCGAAGAAGCCACATGGGAACCAGAAGAGTATATGAGGCAGAAGTACCGCCACCTTTTCTCTTCAGAGGGTATGAGTTAAAATTTCGGGGATGAAATTTATTAATGGGGAAGAATGTAACGACCTGAACTTTTGATTAATATTTGTTTCCTGATTTTGTGTGTTATTTTATACCCAACAAAACTATATCCTTTAATTAATGAATTGAGTATAATTAAAACGAGACCGTTGAGTTTCGACTATTATATGACCGTTGGTCAATATGGCCATTGGAAACTATAATCTTAATGTTATGATTATTGTTTATAAATATAAGTGATCATGGTTAATTAATTTAAAAACAAGAGTCGATGATCTCATCCAGTAGATTCAGGCCATACGAACCCCATCTGTCAGAGCTTGGGAAGGAGGTAGCATCACTAGGCTTTTCTCTGGACCAATCCTAAGCCGAACACCAACATGTTAAGCTTGAACGGAATCGATTAAGGGAGAAGTTCAAGATGATAAAAATCACCCCTCAGGAAATGTTGTCTGAGCTGCCCAAAGATTCTATCACCATTGCACACCTTACACGTTGGTCCTATGCAGGTGTTATAAGGGTCTATGTAACAAGGCCTTATTTACTTTGTGCAATTCTTTTTATAAATAATTTTTTACTTCTTATTATGGTAAAATTTGTGAATTTCAAATGTTAAAATAAATATAGTATGAATTTATAGAAGTTCTATATTTTTGTTGAATTTTAGAAAAAAATCTATTTTAAAATATTTTTTGTATACTTTAAATAATTAATAATGTGAAATGATTTTCAAAAAATGGTCTTCTACAGTTGTGATCAATAAGAAATTTAGAGTCTAATAAGATCAAATTATTTTTTAATGAATAGTAAATTATGAATAGTAATATTACCCTTATGAATAGTAATGCGGCCAATGGAATAGTAACCTCACTTAAGCAAGTATAAATATAATTTAGGCATCTTGAATGGTAATGTGATATAATAGCATAAGTAAATAAGTGTTTCAGAAATTATTAGTTAAGTATTAATATTTTTTCGGGTAAATAGTGTTTTTACTTAAAAATTAAATATCTTATAATTAGAAAATTATTTTCATAAAATGGAGTTAATTTTTGAATTCAAAACATCGATATTAGGTTAGGGTGAATTTATGATATTTTTATAAAATGCTTTGTTTTTCGGTTAATAGTAAAAATACAGTTTCGAGTTTCAGTGCGTTTAGTGACATCATTAATGATTTAAAAATGATGTAATAATTCTGGTCGACTTGTGAATAGTAATATATATTATGAGGTGTCCCAAGTGGTCAATACCATGGGAAAATATCATGGTCAAGCCCATGGTTTTGCAAATACCACTGATGAGGTGTCCCTTGGAAAATAATAAAATATTCCCTCACTTTGGCTATAAATACCAACCCATTACTTCATTCCTTTCATTACAAATTCCTACTCAATGAAGCTATGGTCTTTTTACCTCCCAAGGAGTCCTCCCAAGGTGCCCTCAATCCCCCCAAGGTCCCAACCATTGAGCTTTTGAAGTTACTCTTCAAGGTAAGGGAACCTTTCACCCTCCACTTTTAGTCAAAAAATCCTTTATGTTATGTCTTCTAGTTTCCATTTTATTATGTGGGGGTATGTTATTATATATCCCTATTTCTGTCCATTTCATGCCCAAATTATGAGATACCCTTTCTTCTCTCATCAATTTATTTTCTGAATTTTTAAGTGATGCCGTTAGGCTGCCGAATTTTCGTAAAAGAAATCACATCTTCTCTTTTCTTTCAAGTTTTATTTTCATGTGGTATGTCATTAAAACATCCATAAAATGATCTTATTTAAATTTAATTCTATCCCTATAATTTATTATGATTTATTTATGAGTGTGTGACCCTTTTCCCCTCTCTTTTTAATTTTTTCTAAAACCATGTTATATAGCCGTTATGCTGCAGAAATTTCATCTCAAAATCTCTCTATTTTTCTCAAGAAATTATCTTATTTTATTTATATGAATACCCAAAAATATTTAATTTATAGGGGTATTAATAAAGGAATAAAAATTATATATTTGATTATGGAATTTACATACATGAAACCCTCATTCATTTTCCATGTGTTATAAATGACATAAGGATCAAGTTTATAAGAACTTTTAAAAAGTCACGATTTTGAAATGAAACCCATTTATTTTATATGTTTTGGGTTATTTATGAAATGTTTGTTTATGATATATGTGGATCACATGAAAATATAGACATATTAATGGTGTGACTTGATAGCACTCCAATGCATTGGGTAAAGAATTTAATCTCTAGAGATGACAAGTTTTACGATACCTTAGTGAATAACCTTGGTAATTTTTATGACACCTTGGGGATGGTACTTGGTGATATGTTCTTGAATGTCTAAAATAAAATTTTCATCCACATATTCAAGTTATGATTCATTTTCTTTTTATTATGATATGCCTCTTTTTCCATTGATCAGGTCTTTATGTAAATCATCAAGTTCTTATTGATATCACAAGTAAACTGTTAACCTTGTTTACCCTTACTAGGACCTATGCTCACCCTTTCCTTTGATACATGTAACTAGGTTATGAGATGTAGTAACTATACTTAGGATGCACCTATGATGAATCCTTATAAGTGTATTAGAATAATGTTTTATGTTTTCATGTATATTATTCCTGATTTCCAAGACACTAAACTTTAAAGATCCTCTTCTTGTAAAATGTAATGAAAAGTTATGTATTTAAAAAGGCAGGATTCCATAACTAGACCTAAATACCAAAGGAAAATCATGACTATAATAATATACACATGTCTATAAATAAATCCCATATAAAGTCCCATAAATAACCTTCAACCGAAAACAAAATAACACATTCCAAACAAGCCTCCTTAGGAACAACATGATCTCTAACCTTGGGTCATAATAATCAATGAGGGTAAACTAGGAACTCAATCATTAAATACCATATCATAATTATGCCAAAAAATAAATCTAGTACTATAAAGTTCTCAAATTCATGAATACAACTCTATTCCTAGTTACCCAAAGATAGGATTGAAGGTTTACCAAGATAAAATCCTCTAAATCAAAGCCCATACCATGGAAAACATCACATGTTGACCCTATATGAATAAAAATATAATGATTCATGAGAAAAATAATGAATAATCAACACCTCTATAAATAATATGGAGGGAAAAAAAACACTAATCCCAAAATAATTTTCAAAATCACTATCGGTTTTATACCCAATAAGCATAAACATAAAAATATATCCATATCCAAATTACACCCAAGAATTATCCTCACAAGACGTAATAAAACTGAAGGAGAACTAAAAATCATCCTTCCAACTTTAAAACTTAGGATCAAATCAATTATAACCAAGTTTTACCATCGAAAAACCCTTCAATATCTCCATAATAAAAAATTAACATAGCTTTCTACCTATTTATTTCAATAATAAAGGCTCAAAACTCAATTTATTAAAAATTAAAAATTAAAAAAATCAAGGATTCAAAGAGTTCAGTAACAATTAAGAACTTGACTCCCCCAATTTATTTGTAGAATTAACAGAGTTAGAAATTAGAAGAGATACACCAAAAAATGAGAGGAATCACCTTAAGGATCATCCTGAGAGACACAATTCTACTTTCATTAAAGATATTTTGATAGAAATAATTTAAATATCATAAAGAATGAGTTTAAAACATACATGCATTATACCTCTAAAAATAAAAATCCTATATAAAATCAAGGGTGTAAACTGAAAGCACTAAAACTAGATCACATTGTAAAAATCTTTTTTTTTTAAATCACCACATTTAAAAGGAAGTCTAAAAACTTATTTCAAAAAGAATAATTTCCTTTAAATTATTTCAATGACCAAAGAAAACCCTAGAAAATCCATTTCACAATTTTAAATCCCAACTTCCATATTATAAAATTTTCAAACATTCACACCATCTTTGAAAACCATCTACTTATTTAAAACATGAAGTCTATCAAAGATTTAAAAAATTTTCATTTATTTTCAAAAGACTTTATGAATTTATTTCAAAAAATAAAAAACTTCCATGAAACTAATTTTAATTTTGAACCATTTCTATAAAAAACCACTTTTTTTTCAAAATATTTTCCAAAACACTTCTTTATTTCCACTTTAAAACTAAACACTTCTGAAAACACACTTCAAGAGATTCAAAATTCCTTAAAATAAATCACAAAAATATTTTTTAAACAAAAAAATCCTATTTATTTGATAATCTACCACTTCTAATTTTATTTCATTAAAATAAAATTAATTTTATAAACAATCCTTAATGCCTCATTTTAAACCATTTTATTCCATGAAATCCCCCTTTTACATAGAATTAAAATTTCACAGCAACCACATAAGCAAAGTAGCACCACATAAATCAACCAAAAATCTAACACAATAGCGTCAACACATCACAATAGATTCTTTTATTCATTTACCATCATGAGAAATAAATCAAATATCAAGAGATGTAAATAAAAAAAATCCAATGGGTTGGCAAACTATGCTTTACTTGGTTGTTTGGTTTGATAGGCTTTGCAGAAATCATGAAAAAGTCTATGAAAAGTCTCTAAAACCATGTTCATGGTCGCTGTATAGTTTATTAGGCCATTCAAGATAACCATGTATAATTTATTCTTTCTCCCCTTTCATCCAAAAAATCCAATGAAACCCCCACAAAAACTCTTATAATGCCAATGAGGATAAAAAAATTATTATCTCAAACCAAAATCCATCAAGAATAATCGAATCTAAATCTAAATCCCCAAAACCCATTGAAACTCAAGTTTCATCCGAAAATGTGTTGATAAAGAACCTAATAATGATCTAACCATTGTGTTCTAGTGATGATCCTATATCCTTTCCACCAATACATTCCCAAATAATAATAGGGATCTTTGATACCATTTTGAAAAAAACTGGCATATTTCTACCAGACCAGTCACAAGAATTGGCTCACCATAAGGCCTTAAGATCATTTCCAATCACCAAGGGCTATAGACAAGCACTGAAGTATCAAATATGACCATTGGTAATGATTTCACCCTTAGAGTTCAAACAACTACACCACAGGAACCACCTGGAAATATGGCATGGTTAATCCGTATATCATACACCCATGTATAATATAATATGTTTCAATATAAATAAAACAAAAAAATGAAGTAATATGTATCTGGAATAATCAAAATAAATCATAAACCACATCATCAAAAAACTAAATACAAACATGATAATCAACAACATATATATATAATAAACCAATGGTAAGATCCAAGATTTCAAGGTCAATACAAAACATCCCAAAATAAAATCCAAACTCAATAAATTAACTATAATATCCTCATTACACATGGCCACTAAACACATTTCAAAAATACCCTCATCAAATAAACTAAAACATCAAGTGAGGGAAGATAAAATAGTCCACGCTCTTGAAAAAAACATGAGTGTTTCATACACCCATTGGTGTATCTAAGGAACGATTGAACCCAATACTAATAGGATAACACTAAATATTCTTTGAAATTATTTTAAAAATACATTTCATTATTGGTAGTTTAAAATATAAAAAGAATATAGATTTTCCATAATCTATTGTAAAGAAAACAAGTAACACTACTGGAAATCCAGCATTTACCAACGGTTTAGAACTGTTGGGAAAGGCTGCAGAACCGTTGGTATATGTTATACCAACGGTTCTTCAAACCGTATGGAAGTAAGCCGTTGGAAAAGGCTTTTCCCAACGGTTTACAGAGAACCGTTGGGATAGGTTAGAAAAAATCAACCTATCCCAACGGTTCTGCCAAACCGTTGGGAAAGGCCTTTCCCAACGGTTTGGCCCGTTGGGAAATCATCAGAGAATTTTCTTTGCCAACGGTTCTATGAACCGTTGGTAAAAACAACCATACAACAGGATATCCCAACAGTTTGAAACCGTTGGGATAAGGTGTTTTTACCAACGGTTCCTTGAACCGTTGGTAAAAACAGCTACATAGAGCCTATGCCAACGGTTTGAAACCGTTGGCATAGGATTTGCTGTGCAAATTGCACAGCAGCCTGCAATTTGCACAGCAGGTCTGGTTTTTGGGCATTCACCCTCGGTTTCAATTTAATTTTCAATCCAATTATGCCCTCATTTTCAATTCATTTTTCTATCCAATTATTGTACCTGTAACACATATAATGCATACATATAGAGAACAAACCAACACATACAAATAATGCAAACCAACCAACCAACACATATAATGCATCCTGAAAATATACACATCCATAATTAAAGTAGAATTCATAACATAATTATAAACATACATAATTCATTTAGAGTTCATTTTAAAATTTAGATGACAATCATATGTGGAATCCGGAATTCAATTCATAATTTGATTGGTTTTTCATATACCATATATTTTTAATAGAAATGATATCCATTTTAAACAAAATACATAAATCTGGAATGATACCGGTCACACCGTGCCTCAGATTGAGGCGAGGTTAACTCGTACACGTCACAAATGACTCATTGATCATTGTCCTAAAGTATCAACATATTCCGAAATCGTTTGGTCGGTTTTCTGTATGTCAGTTGTTGTTTTCACTTAAAATGAAGTGTTTTTTAAATAAAAGAGAGACACTTTGAATGGTGTCGGCCACACTGCACCTCGTATTGAGGCAGGGTTAACTCGTACACATCACAAATGACCCATGGATTGTTGTGCTAAAATATAAACACAATCAGAATGCGTTTGGTTGGTTTTCCGTATGAATTTAAAATGTAGTCCATTTTAAAGAAAAGAGATACACTTAGAGTGGTCTCGGCCAAACCGTGACTCAGATTGAGGCGTGGTTGACTCTTACATGTAACATATGACCCATGAATCGTTGTCCGAAATTTTCAATAGATTCTGAATGCGTTTGGTCAGTTTTTCATATGTTAGTTGTTTATTTCACTTATAATCTTGTCCATTTTAAACAAAAGAGACACAGTCAGAGTGGTACCGGCCACACCACGTCTCGGATTTAGATGGGGTTGACTCTTACACGTCACATATGACCCATGGATTGTTGGGATAAATTATCAACAGATTCGGAATGCATTTGGTCGGTTTTCCGTATGTCAGTTGATGCTTTTCACTTAAAATGACATCCTTTTGAAACAAAAGACGGACACTTTGAGTGGTGCCAGCCACACCACGTCTCCGGATTGAGCTGAAACCACCGTGCAACATTCTAATTATTATTCGTGACGTGTACGCATAGACGTCACGTCAATCGGATGTGCGGTTTGCGCGGTACGACTCAATATTCGTGTTTTAAGTGATGCGCGCGCTTCGTAAACGCGCGTGAGGGGGGTCCAAACGGGCCGAACGAAATCGGAATGGCCTGAAATCAGACGACAAATACGGGAGAGTGATTTATGAAATGTTCGAGCAGACGGAAAATCAATCGGATGTTCCGTGTGCCCGCGGTGACCGACAACGCAGTTCTGGTGTCATAAACGGCCAAAACGGGTGTCCAACGGTCAAATTCATAGTGGACGACCTCAGATTGAGCTGAAACCACCGTTCAACATTATAATTATTATTCGTGATGTGTACGCGCAGACGACACGTCAATCGGACTTGCAGTTTGCGCGGTACGGCTCAATATTCGTATTTTAAGTGATGCGCGCGCTTCGTAAACGCGCGTGAGGGGGGTCCAAACGGGCCGAACGAAGTCGGAATGGCCTGAAATCAGAGGAAAAATACGGGTGAGTGATTTCTGAAGTGGTCGAGCAGACGACACGTCAATCGAACGTGCCGTGTGCCCGCGGTGACCGACAACGCAGTTCTGGTGTCATAAACGGCCAAAACGGGCGTCCAACGGTCAAATTCATAGCGTACGACCTCGGATTGACCTGAAACCACCGTGAAAAATTCTAATTATTATTCGTGACATGTACATGCAGACAACACGTCAATCGGACGTGCGGTTTGCGCGGTACGGCTCAATATTCGTGTTTTAAGTGATGCGCGCGCTTCGTAAACGCACGTGAGGGTGGTCCAAATGGGCCGAACGATTTCGTAATGGCCTGAAATCAGACGAAAAATACGGGTGAGTGATTTATGAAGTGTTCGAGTAGACGGCACGTCAATCAGACGTGCCGTGTGCCCGCGGTGACCGACAACGCAGTTCTGGTGTCATAAACGGCCAAAACGGGCGTCCAACGGTCAAATTCATAGCGGACGACCTCGGATTGACCTGAAACCACTTTGCAAAATTCTAATTATTATTCGTGATGTGTACGCGCAGACGGCACGTCAATCGGACGTGCGGTTAGTGTGGTACGACTCAATATTCGTATTTTAAGTGATGCGCGCGCTTCGTAAACGCGCGTGAGGGTGGTCCAAATGGGCCGAACGATTTCAGAATGGCCTAAATTCAGACAAAAAATACGGGTGAGTGATTTATGAAGTGTTCGAGCAGACGACACGTCAATCGGAGGTGCCGTGTGCCCGCGGTGACTGTCAACGCAGTTCTGGTGTCATAAACGGCCAAAACGGGCGTCAAACGGTCAAATTCATAGCGGACGACCTCGGATTGACCTGAAACCACCGTGAAACATTATAATTATTATTCTTGACGTGTAAGCGTAGACGGCACGTCAATCAGACATGCGGTTTGCACGGTATGGCTCAATATTCATGTTTTAAGTGATGCGCGCGCTTCGTAAACGCACGTGAGGGTGGTCCAAACGGGCCGAACGATTTCTGAATGGCCTGAAATCAGACGACAAATACGGGTGAGTGATTTATGAAGTGGTCGAGCAGACGACACGTCAATCGGATGTGCCGTGTGCCCGCGGTGACCGACAACGCAGTTCTGGTGTCATAAACGGCCAAAACGGGCGTCAAACAGTCAAATTCATAGCGGACGACCTCGGATTGACCTGAAACCACCGTTCAACATTCTAATTATTATTCTTGACGTGTACGCGCAGACGGCACGCCAATCGGACGTGTGGTTTGCGCGGTACGGCTCAATATTCGTGTTTTAAGTGATGCGCGCGCTTCGTAAACGCGCGTGAGGGGGGTCCAAACGGGCCGAACGAAGTCGGAATGGCCTGAAATCAGACAAAAAATACGGGACAGTTATTTATGAAGTGGTCGAGGAGACGGAACATCAATCGGACGTGCCGTGTGCCCGCGGTGACCGACAACGCAGTTCTGATATCATAAACGGCCAAAACGGGCGTCCAACGGTCAAATTCATAGCGTACGACCTCAGATTGAGCTGAAACCACCGTGAAACATTCTAATTATTATTCTTGATGTGTACGCGCAGACGACACGTCAATCGGACGTGCGGTTTGCGTGGTACGGCTCAATATTCGTATTTTAAGTGATGCACGCGCTTCTTAAACGCGCTTGAGGGGGGTCCAAACGGGCCGAACGAAGTCGGAATGTCCTGAAATCAGATGAAAAATACGGGTGAGTGATTTCTGAAGTGGTCGAGCAGACGACACGTCAATCAGACGTGCCGTGTGCCCGAGTGACCGACAACGCAGTTCTGGTGTCATAAACGGCCAAAACGGGCGTCCAATGGTCAAATTCATAGCGGACGACCTCGGATTGACCTAAAACCACTGTACAACATTCTAATTATTATTCGTGACGTGTACGCGTAGACGACACGTCAATCGGACGTGCGGTTTACACGGTACGACTCAATATTCGTGTTTTAAGTGATGCGCGCGCTTCGTAAACGCGCGTGAGGGTGGTCCAAATGGGCCGAACGATTTCAGAATGGCCTGAAATCAGACGACAAATACGGGTGAGTGATTTATGAAGTGGTCGAGCAGAGGGCACGTCAATCGGACGTGCCGTGTGCCCGCGGTGACCGACAACGCAGTTCTAGTGTCATAAACGGCCAAAACGGGCGTCCAATGGTCAAATTCATAGCAGACGACCTCGGATTGACCTGAAACCACCGTGAAACATTCTAATTATTATTCGTGACATGTACGCGCAGACGACACGTCAATCGGACGTGCGGTTTGCGCGGTACGGCTCAATATTCGTGTTTTAAGTGATGCGCGCGCTTCGTAAACGCGCGTGAGGGTGGTCCAAATGCGCCAAACGATTTTGGAATGGCCTGAAATCAGACGACAAATACGGGTGAGTGATTTATGAAGTGGTCGAGCAGACGACACGTCAATCGGACGTGTCGTGTGCCCGCGGTGACCGACAACGCAGTTTTGGTGTCATAAACGGACAAAACGGGCGTCAAACGGTCAAATTCATAGCGGACGACCTCGGATTGACCTGAAACCACCGTGCAACATTCTAATTATTATTCGTGACATATACGCGTAGACGACATGTCAATTGGACGTGCGGTTTGCGCGGTACGACCCAATATTCGTCTTTTAAGTGATGCGCGCGCTTCGTAAACGCGCGTGAGGGTGGTCCAAACGGGCCGAACAATTTCAGAATGTCCTGAAATCAAACGAAAAATACGTGTGAGTGATTTATGAAGTGGTCGAGCAGACGACACGTCAATCGGACGTGCTGTGTACCCGCGGTGACTGACAACGCAGTTCTGGTGTCATAAACGGCCAAAACGGGCGTCAAACGGTCAAATTCATAGCGGAAGACCTCGGATTGACCTGAAACCACCGTGCGACATTCTAATTATTATTCTTGACGTGTACGCGCAGACGGCACATCAATCGGACGTGCGGTTTGCGCGGTACGGCTCAATATTCGTATTTTAAGTGATGCACGCGCTTCGTAAACGCGCGTGAGGGGGGTCCAAATGGGCCGAACGAAGTCAGAATGCCCTGAAATCAGATGACAAATACGGGTGTGTGATTTATGAAGTGGTCGAGCAGACGACATGTCAATCGGACGTGCCGTGTGCCCACGGTGACCGACAACGCAGTTCTGGTGTCATAAACGGCCAAAACGGGCGTCAAACGGTCAAATTCATAGCGGACGACCTCGGATTGACCTGAAACCACCGTGCAACATTCTAATTATTATTCGTGATGTGTATGCGTAGACAGTACGCCAAAAGGACGTTCCATGTGCCCGCGGTGACCGACAACGCAGTTCTGGTGTCATAAACGGCCAAAATACTGTCCATTTTAAACAAAATAGAGACACTTTGAGTGGTGTCGGCCACAACAGGCCTTTTATTGAGGTGGTGTTGACTCGTACACATCACATATGACCCATGGATTGTTCTCCTAAAGTTTCAATAGAAACCGAATGCGTTTGGTCGGTTTTCCGTATGTCATTTTTTGTTTTCACTAAAAATGAAGTCCATTTTAAACAAAATAGAGACACTTTGAGTGGTGTCGGCCACACCGCGCCTCGGATTGAGATGGCGTTGACTCGTACATGTCACATATGACCCATGGATCGTTCTCCTAAAGTTTCAACAGAAACCGAATGCGTTTGGTCGGTTTTCCATATGTACTTCAAATACTGTCCATTTTAAACAAAAGAAAGCCACTTAGAGTGGTCCCGACCACACCGCATCTCGGATTTAGGTGGGGTTGACTCATACACGTCTCAAATGACCCATGGATCGTTGTCTTAAAGTATCAACACAATTCGAATGCGTTTGGCTGGTTTTCCGTCTGCCAGTTGATGTTTTTCACTTAAAATGATGTCCTTTTGAAACAAAAGACATACACTTTGAGTTGTTCCGACCACACCGCGCCTCAGATTGAGGCGGGGTTGATTCGTACACGTCACATATGACCCATGTATCGTTGTCCTAAAGCATCAACACATTTCGAATGCGTTTGGTCAGTTTTTCGTATGTCACTTTTTGTTTTCACTTAAATTCTTATGGAAATTCATATAGAATATTTTTATATCATATTTAGTATAGATTAGATTTTAGTTGATCGTGCTATGAAACATTTTAGAGCTAATGAAATTAAGGAAGGTGGAGGGGCTGTCCAGGGGGCTGTCCGGGGGGGCTGTCCGGTGGGTGTCCGGGGGGCTGTCCGGGGACCAAGGAGGAGGGTGGGGGGGCTGTGCGGGGTCTGTCCGGGGGGTGTTTGGGGGTTGTTCAGGGGGTTGTCCGGGGTTGTTCAGGGGGCTGTCCGGGGGCTGTTCATGTGGTTGTTCAGGGGTTGTTCAGGGGTTGTTCAGGGGTTGTTCAGGGGGTTGTCCGGGGTTGTTCAGGGGGCTGTCCGGGGGGTGTTTGGGGGGTTGTCCGGGGTCCAAGGGGGAGGGTGGGGGGGTTGTCTGGGGGGTTGTCCAGGGGGCTATCTGGGGTCCAAGGTGGAGGGTTGGGGGCTGTATGGGGGGCTGTCCAGGGGGCTGTCCGTGGGGGCTGTCCGGGGGGGCTGTCCGGGGGGGCTGTCCGGTGGGTGTCCGGGGGGCTGTCCGGGGACCAAGGAGTAGGGTGGGGGGGCTGTGCGGGGTCTGTCCGGGGGGTGTTTGGGGGTTGTTTAGGGGGTTGTCTGGGGTTGTTCAGGGGGCTGTCCGGGGGTTGTTCAGGGGGTTGTTCAGGGGTTGTTCAGGGGTTGTTCAGGGGTTGTTCAGGGGGTTGTCCAGGGTTGTTCAGGGGGTTGTCCGGGGGGTGTTTGGGGGGTTGTCCGGGGTCCAAGGGGGAGGGTGGGGGGTTGTCCGGGGGGCTATCTGGGGTCCAGGGTGGAGGGTTGGGGGCTGTACGGGGGGCTGTCCAGGGGGCTTTCCGCAGGGCTGTCCGGGGGGTGTTTGGGGGGTGTTCGGGGTCCAAGGGGGAGGGGGGGTTGTCCACGGTCCAAGAATGAGGGGGGGTTGTCCAGGGAGTTCTCAAACACACAACCACTAAAAGACAACAACATCCATAAAAACAGAAAATATATAAAAATAACTCAACTCCAATACTATACTACGAGTCTAGATAAAACCAACAACTAGAATAGATTAAACATCAAATCTCATTAATATAAGTCAAAAATGTAACAGATCAATATGTCCCACATCAGCATCACCATCACCATCATCATCATCATAATCACCCTCGTCATCATCCTCCTCATCATCCTCACCCTCCACAGCGCCTTCCTCCTCGCCTTCGCCCTCCTCCTCGCCCTCCTCATCTCCCTCCTCTTCCGCATCAGACTCCTCGCCATCATCATCTTCAAGCTGGACATCAGCCTGACCACCACTGGAACTGCCACCTGGTGCACCATATATAGAATGTATCGATAACATGTATTCATCAATCGCTGGGCTGGCTTCTGCTGGAAGTGTTGGACGTAGAACTTCAATAAATTTCATAAATGCACTGTTTTCCCTAGCAGACTATTCTGTCGTCTCTGTGGCCCTTTTCTCAACCTGTTCTGCCTATGCCCTAACTTGCTGCAGCTCGGTGGCACTACAACTCGTACCTGAGGCAGACCAATACCTCGTCGGGGCTATCCTAGGTCGGTAGCCTCACATTACGCACGTCAGCTGCAAAATCAGGATGTCGAGCATCAAATCTATGCCATGAAAATCCATCTGCAGGATGAACCAACTCATCATTAGTCTTCTTTCTCTCGGTATCATGCCATCTCATTTTTTTTGATATGTCATCAGACATAAAAATATTCTAGAGTCTGGGATCAATGGAAAGTGCCACATTACTTTCTGTGGAACGCGGGATGGTGTTCCATCAGATTTTGAATTCCAGCGGGATGTGTCACATTTTATACATTCATTTCGTTCAGCGGTTTCTTCCCAGAATAAACTGTAATCTTTCGGGCAAGCATGAATTTTGTTTCTGGAAAATCCAAGTTCTTCAACTAAATTCCATGACATATAGTGGTTTGAGGGAATATCTGCATCATCTGGAAGTAAATCCTTCAAGAGGGAAAGAATGTAATCGATTGCTGTATTAGAAATCCCATACATAGTTTTTCCATGAAACAATTGGATTGAAAATTCCAGCTTTTTCATTTTATCGCATTGTCGATATACTGGAGTCGTGGCAGCATCATTCAATTTTTTCACCCTATCAATATCATCATTTTCACTAGATGCATCAGTTGTCCTCATATCGACGTCTTCTTGAGTCGAAATCCTTTCTTTTTCATGATGACGAATAAACGGAAACCGATCATCTAACAAATTCTCCATTCCAGTCCTTTCATTTCGATCATCATCAATTTGAGATTTCATTTTCTCCCCATTGTGATACCACACAAAGTAGTTTGCTTGAAAACCATTTTTGGTTATGTGGTAGCTGAATTCTTCACGACTCAACCAAGGTCTACCAACACAATTGGAAAATGGGCAGTGTATGCGACCACTATCTGAAGCATTGTGAAATGAAAAATCTATAAAGCTCTCCAAATTGTTTTGAAAATCACTTGAGATACGATCGGTTTCATACATCCAACTTCTGTCCATTCTGTAAAAATAATTCATATAAGTCATTTTGTCATAAACAATTCAATAGGATTGAACTTTAATAGAAAAGACATTTAAGTAAACGATAAAGGAAGAAAATAATCATGGTATCAACTACACATGTGAAAAAAACATACTAATGTGTTATTGAAAAAATGTAAAACCAACAAGAACTTAATGTGTTATCACATCAGAGCATGCCTCATCCCATAACCATATTAGTAGGGTATCCTCATATGCGATTTACCTTTTTGAATTAATATTCACTTCCTCACCAGGTACCTGAGTAGATTTCATAGATATAATCATCTCACATCCTGTAAGGCTTCCATTATGTATGATCTGCAGAATAATTTGATTGATCATGAATCATGCATGGGATCTTCCCAGGATCACTATAGATTATGAGAAGGAATTATAATAGGTCACGTGAAGAACATCAAACACATATTTTAGATAATTTGAGACATAATATAATAAAATAATGTATAAATCTATGGAATTTGGGATAAAAGGTGGGTTGTCCACGGGGGTCGATGATGTTCGGACGGGGGGTTCGCGAGAGCACGGCCACCCCCTATGGCCAGCCCACCCACCACCCCTGGACAGCCCACCCACCCCTCCTTGACAGCCCGACCACCCCTGTGGACAGCCCGTCCACCCTTGTGGAGAGCCAGCCCACCCCCGTACCCCCTTGGACACCCCGTACCCCCCTGGGATAGCCCCGCCCACCCTCCCAAACAGCCAACACCCCCTCCCCTGCAACCCCACCACCACCACCTAGACATACCAACCCCCCTGGACACCCCACACACCCCTCCCCACCAAGACACCCCACCCAGACCCCCAGGACATCCCACACCCCCCCTGGACAGCCCCTCCCACCCCCGTGGACAGCCTTTCCCACCCCCGTGGATAGCCCCGCCCACCCCCGTGGACAACCCACCCACCCCCGTGGACGCCCCCTACCCCCTAGACAGCCCAACCACCCCCGTGGACAGCCCACCCACCCCCCTCGACACCCCTTCTCCCTATGGACAGCCCCCACCCCCTTGGATAGCCCGCCCACCCCCCTGGACACCCCTACCCCCTGTGGCCAGCCCACCCACCCCCCCTGGACAGCCCGCCCACCCCTCCTTGACAGCCCGACCACCCCCGTGGACAGCCGGTCCACCCTTGTGGACAGCCCGCCCACCCCCGTACCCCCCTGGACACCCCGTACCCCCCCGGGATAGCCCCGCCCACCCTCCCAAACAGCCCACACCCCCTCCCCTGCAACCCCACCACCACCACCTAGACATGCCACCCCCCCTGGACACCCCACACACCCCTCCCCCACCAGGACACCCCACCCAGACCCCCAGGATAGCCCACACCCCCTGGACAGCCCCGCCCACCCCCGTGGACAGCCTTTCCCACCCCCGTGGACAGCCCCGCCCACCCCCGTGGACAACCCACCCACCCCCGTGGACGCCCCCTACCCCCTAGACAGCCCAACCACCCCCGTGGACAGCCCACCCACCCCCCTCGACACCCCTTCTCCCTATGGACAGCCCCCCACCCCCTTGGATAGCCCGCCCACCCCCCTGGACACCCCTACCCCCTGTGGCTAGCCCACCCACCCCCCCTGGACAGCCCGCCCACCCCTCCTTGACAGCCCGACCACCCCCCTGGACAGCCCGTCCACCCTTGTGGACAACCCGCCCACCCCCGTACCCCCCTGGACACCCCGTACCCCCCCTGGATAGCCCCGCCCACCCTCCCAAACAGCCCACACCCCCTCCCCTGCAACCCCACCACCACCACCTAGACATACCACCCCCCCTGGACACCCCACACACCCCTCCCCCACCAGGACACCCCACCCAGACCCCCAGGACAGCCCACACCCCCTCGAAAGCCCCGCCCACCCCCGTGGACAGCCTTTCCCACCCCCGTGAACACCCCCGCCCACCCCCGTGGACAACCCACCCACCCCCGTGGACACCCCCTACCCCCACAATCAATTATCCAAAACATATCAAATTGGTTTGAACACAATCCATAATTCCCACAATCCATTATCCAAAACATGTAAACGTTCACGATAGCCTCCCCCAACTCTAATTTACATGTTTTGAACACTCTCCTTCCAAACATAGAATACAAAAACATTAAAGAATTCTTCACAAACACAAACAATATCCTATTTAGATATTAATTTCAATAATCAATTAAACCACCAACACCTGGGAAAAATATATTCATTAAAACAACTACAACAATATGGTTGAGATCAAATTTTACCTATTCGTATGGGGGTGTACCTGTTGGGATGGGGGGTGCTGGTGTTCGGATTCGCGAGAGAAGTGGAGTCGGATGGGGTTCGGGAGAGCAGCAGAGCGAATAGATTAGGGCTCTGTCCGAATGGGGCGAGGAGATCCCGATCTGGAATTTGGGGGAAACATTTTCCAACGGTTTATAAAAACCGTTGGCAAAGGCACACATTTCCCAACGGTTCCAGTGAACCGTTGGGAAATGTGTGAGTTTAGCACCCCTTTCCCAACGGTTCCAGTGAACCGTTGGGAAAGGTGTGAGTTTTCCCAACGGTTCCAGTGAACCGTTGGGAAAGGTGTGAGTATAGTACCCCTTTACCAATGGTTCCAGTGAACCATTGGGAAAGGGTCCACCGAAATTCCCTTTGCCAATGGTTTTGTTAAACCGTTGGCAAAGGCTCACTATACCAACAGTTTAAGTAAACCGTTGGTATACTACCGTTGGGAAAAGCCTAAATTCCAGTAGTGTAACATGACCTAACTTATTTTATAAAACATCCAATCTTTCACTTAAAAAACAGTTTAAAATTAGGGAAAAAGATATTTTAAATTTATAAATAATCAACTTTATAAACTATTTTTCTTTTTAGTTTGAATTCAAACAAAAAAACTTAAATTAATTTTAAACTTGAGAAGGGACCATGATATCAATGGGGTAAGATGAAAATAAAAGGAAAAAACTATAGAAATAGTTTTGTACAGACAAATCAAGGGATATGTGATAAAAAAAAGTAATAATGAGATCCCATAAATAATCCTAAATGGGATCTTGGAATCACGGGTAACTAACTAAGCTTTAACATGAATAATATTGGACCTAGTTCATTAGATCAATCACTGGGAGCCTATGTGAAACTATAAAATCCCATTCAGATTACCCTTTAGGGTTTCACCAAGTATAATTAAATCCTTATTAAGGTTCCAATATCTTAGGGTACTATTAATCTAGTCCACACTAATATAGTATAACACACATACAAACCTTACATTAGCCAAACAGGTTCCCATGATAAATCAATCTAGTGGAGGTGAGAAACCAAAAAAATTATATAAAGATAATAATAATCAATAATCAAACATAAAAAATAATTCTCATCTCATTTCCAATTCCTTCATAAGAAAAAACCCTTTTCACATCAACCATATTATAGATAAAATAAAAAATCCCCCACAAGGGCCATAATCCACATCAACCATAATCAAAACAAGGGTCATAACTGAGGGTCTCATACTCATAATGTAATAATTTTCTCTAAATTACCAAACATGCCTGTTCAGAAACCAAATTATCACACCAAGTCATTTACATCATTTAAAAAAACACTTTAGCACTTCCTTTAAAACCAATCCTTATAAAAACACACTTAAAATCATTTGAATAACTAACTACCCTTTTTACTCAAATCATTTGAGAGTCCACCACACTAATTTAATTTCAAAAAAATCATTTAAAAACCACACCTTTACCCATTCTAACATAAAAACAAGATAAAATTCCTTTTGTCATAAAAAATCTCTTGAAAACATCCATATAGGAATTTTAAAAAATTCTTGGCATTCAAATAACACTTTAAAAATTAGAAAACAATTAAAATATATATTATAAAATTTAAATAAAGTATTTTGAACATTTATGAAATCCACCATGACTATATCAATATATATTTACTTTGATAAGACAAAGTTTTATAAAAAATCAACCACACAATGAAATTTTAATTAAAGGATATGAAAAAAAACTACCGCAATAAAGCATAGATCAAGTCACAATGATTCTCCTTCAATGGTGAATCTCAACCATGTCATAAGACACCCTTCATAATCCCTAAACACCCAAATCCATAAATTAGAAGTATTATATACCCTAATCTCAGCAAATATTTTGCATAGTGTTTATGGAAGAATACCAAAGTATGAGAGAATGTATGTAGAAGATATGATAGGAGAATAAAAAGAGGAAAAGAGGAATTTACCTTAATATTCAACTTAAAATATGAAGAGATACGACTAAAATTAAAGAGGGATGAAGGAAGAGGTTCCCTAGGTTATACTTCATGTCAGACCAATGAAAATAAGGGATAAAGGGATTAGAAAACAAATAAGTCAAGTGGGTATATAATATGAATTTTACCTAGTTAAAAGTATTTTTAGGATACCTCCATGACATGGAACATGCACCATGGTATGGTACCCCTTTCTAGACACCCACCATGATATTGTTTACCTAGCCTCTAATGTGGTTCTCCAATTCACCCACCCACCATGTCACAAACCTAAGTGTTGAAATGTGATGCACCTTGAATAAGAAGAAACCCAACTCCCTTGCACCCAACTACCATAGTTTGGCCCTCTATTCTCCCAATCCTTGGCATGGAGAACTCTAATCTGGTAGAACCAAGGACCCTGAGGCTATCCATTGTAGTGAGACCTTCTCTTACATGTTGTAGAGAGTCCCATATGAGAATAACTAGAGTTCTTATATCTAAGAACCCTCCATAGTGCATCCAAGATGTTGTGGTGTGATTACCTCAATGTAGAAACTTCTACAACACATCCCTTGATCCATGGTGAAACTACCCTTTTTTCCTAAATTTTTTCAAAAGGTAAAGCATGGGTTGTGGAATATACTCTATAGGTTACAACATAGTCCACTGAAACACAATCCTGTAGCCTCTCAAGACTACTCAAACCACTCTAAAAGAATAAAAATCCTAAAAAACATAAAACAAACCAAAATAATTTAATAAATAAGACAAAAATTAAATAAGGGTGCCATAGAAGTAAGGAGGAATGGGATGATGGGTTTGTATTCATTGAAAATGAGGTGTAATTTTTTTATTAATTTATAAACATAGGCCTAAGAGTTTAGGTAGTGTAAAAATTAAAAACTATTGGCCTTACCATGGTTCTAAATAATAGTATTTGACATTTAGGGACTAGTTTTTGAATTTTATAATCTTAAGAATATAAATTCCTTAAATTATATTATTTTGGACATGGAAAAATTTTTTATACATAAGGAATATTTTTTATAATCTTAAAACATATTTTAGGAATTAGAAACATCCTTATAGGTTTGGAAAAATAATTTTATTATTTTAAAATACATAATTTTATTGAATAAACATATTTTTGGTCATGATATAATATATATTATTTACTAATTCAATTTTAGATCATTATGATGTTATAAAATTTACCATATATTCAAACTGTATTTTACCACTCACCAAAAAATTCGGTTGTCTCAAAAATTATGGAAAATTCACCATTGGATAATTTCAATGTGATGATTAAAAATTTAAATTCCCTTTTTAAGAAAATAATTTTTTATACATGATCAATTTAATTTTTAAATAAAAACACTTTTTAATTTCAAAATCATGCATTTCACATAAAAAAATTGAAAAATAATTTATAAGGCATATGAATATAGTTACATTGTTATTAATGCATATAAATTATTAATAATAAATGATTACCAACTGATTTTATGTTTTTATTAGACACTTATTTATACAAGGGTAACATTACTATTAGAACGATCATATAAGGAAGTTAATATTCAAATGGTCTAATTCCCAATGGTTAGATTACAACAGTCACCTTACCCTTCCATCAATTATGTTATCCCTTATATATACACTTCATTCCAATATCCTAAATCATTCATATCCTTCTATTATTTCCTATACCACGTCTATTCCATTTCTTATTATTTTATCCATAATAGAAATGCATCCTGTACACTTTTCATTTTTTTAGATTTTGGTCCTATAAAGTTCAAGATTATGGTGGTTCCCTATATTGTTATGTATTTAGTATTATTATCTATGGGAATTATTATGAATGTATTATTTTAGTTTTCTATCATGATACCATGTGTTGTACAATTGAATATATGGGGTGAGGGTGGCCTACTATCAGCTTCAGCCGAGAGATTTCCGCTTCTTGTAGGGTTTTATCCCATGGATTTCTTTAGTTCCTTGGTGGTGAATCTTAGTGGTGTGGTGTCTTTAGTGTATCTTTCTTGGAGGCCCAAATTGGTGTTACAGGTGGCATGTGTTGGTCCTTTACATTCTCTCATTGGTGGCTTCAGGCTCAGACTCAGGTAGTGGCAGTCATCCTAGACGGTGTAGGTCATTTCAGATCTGGTCTAGATCTAGTTTCAGACCAGAGCTGGTTGGAATGGGTATTTTTGTGGCCTTTAGTCAACATTGGTGTCCCTAGGGGGTTCTAGAGATGCGATGAAGCACATGGAAGTATGCGGAGGGTATCGTGGATGGCGAAGGATCAACTTGCATCAGTCTCTTGGTGACGGTCGACTATGGTGCTCTAGTGATGGTGGTGGTGTATTTTGTCAATGGCAGTGATGTGGACCGATGGGTCAAAGACTCCAAGAGTCAGGGGTGGATTCTCAGCTTAGGGAGAACATGATAGCAGTGCGAAAGTGGAGAAATTGGCGGAGCTCGTGCAGTAATGGCATGGTGGTGGATTGCGGCAGTGTTCAGTGACCATAGTTTCTTCCGGGCTCTCGGTGTTTTGGATTTTGGCCCAGTTTGGTTCCATTATTGTTGTAATGAGTCAATGGACCATGGGATTTGTAATGGGTTTTGTACCAATGGGCTCTCGGGCTACTAAATTTTGGCCTTCTGGCTACTTGGCCTCCGATACATGATGAATCCTTTTGATGTTTGGTTTGGGGTTCTTGGCCATGTAATGGGTTCCCTCCCAGTTAAAATGGGCTTTTATTTTCCATTTTTATTAAATAGGGATCTTCCCTAAGCTTTCCAGTACTATGTGTTGCACTTTTATGAATAAATAATAGAATGTGCATTGTAAAATAGTTTTTGTGATGAATTATTTATCCACTATAGTAAACTCTTAGGTCATACAATCACCCACCTTAAAAAAATTGTCCTATAAATTTTAGGTATACATAAATCCATAAATAAATGTGGTTAATTATTTATCATTGCTTCCTTAGGCTCCCATATTACTTCCTATAACCTGTGAATCCTTTTAAGTAATTTCACCATCGAAGTCATCTGATTCAGAAACACTTACTCTTTAGTATTAATAATATGGATATTATATTCATTATAATACAATTCAAGATCTAATTATATTTCATTAGTGGGGAATATATGTGTTGGGTTAGGTATATACTTACTTAATAGAAAGTCATGAAAAATTTCATATACACAGAGTGGTTGGGTGACATAACTAAATGGTAAGCTACAACTCTAATTATCTCAAAAATTTTAAAAGGATTAATGTACCTTGGATTTATATTCCCCTTCTTACCAAACCTAATAACCCCATTTAATGGTTTTAATTTCAAGAAGATATGATCCCCTAATTAAATTCAAATTCTTCCTCTGATTATGTACATATATCTTTTGTCTTCTTAGAGAAATCATGATATGATTCTGAATAGCTTGAACATTCTCAATTTTCTTCTCAATAAGATCTTGAATAACTAGTTTTATTTCTCCAACTTCATCCCAAAAATCTGGAGTATTTCAGCTTTTCCCATACAATACTTCATACGGTTCCATTTGAATGCTTGAATTAGATCGATTATTGAATGAAAATACCACCAAAGGCAAATATTGGTCCCATATTCCTTTTAATTCGAGTGATCATGACCATACAATTTCCAATAGTGTTTAGATATTCCTTCTAGACTTCCCATTATTTTAAGGATGATAATGGGTGCTCAAATGTATCTCTATGTTCTGAGGCTCCTAAATAATCCTACATAATTTCAATATAAAATAAGAGTTACAATTAGATACAATTGATAGAGGTTCACTAGGAAGTCTTACAACGTTATTAATATAGTTCTGCTAAAGACACTCAAGGGGTAGATCCTCCCTTATTTCTAGGAAATGTGAAAACTTTGTAAGATTATCCTTAATAACCCATATTAAATTTATTTTTATTAGATGTCTTGAGGAGTATGTTAACTAATTCCATTACAATATTATCCCACTTCCACATTGGTATAAGGAGAGGGTTTATGACACCCTTTGAGAGTTATCACTCACTATTTAGTTTCTAGAACACCTATACTATTGAATCATAGTTAGAAAATTTCCACTTCACATTTCCCCACTATAAATGTTCACTAAAATTTCTATTCATGTTAGTGATACTAGGGTGTATATAGAAATTTTAACTATGAGACTCATATAGAAACCTCCTCTTTAGATTAGGTACTGATGGAGTACATAACCTCTTTATAAACTTCAACACCCCATCATTATAGATAAAGTCCATCGATTTCCCATCCTTTAACTTTAATTTTATTTTTTCAACCGTTATCATCATGTTAATACTTTGTTATTTTCTAAAGTAAATATAGTTGGGAAATCACTTAGAGAAGGAATAATTTTCTAGCTCCCTAAATAATTTCCATATCTAACTTTACTAAATCCATGAATATTGGGTCATTTTATATCCTAATCATGGACAAAAATATATGATCCTTCCTACTGAATTCAACAACCACATTTTTTCTTTCCGAGGGTGGAAGTGTACTGTGTATTCATAGTCCTTGAGTAGTTACATCTGCCTCATTTGTCTCATGTTGAGTTCTTTCTATGCGAATATATATTTAAATCTCCTTTGATTCATATATATGTCACATATTTCACTATAGATATAGTGTCTCCACATCTTCAAGGAAAATATTACTACTTCCAAATAAAGATCATGAGTTAGTTAATTTTTTCTTGGTTTTTTAATTTCTAAGATACATAAGCAACAACTCTATCATTTCTCATAAGGACACACCCCGTTCCTTTCATTCATGCATCACTATATATTAAAAATCCATCATTCCATGATAGTGAAGTCAATAATACTACATTTTACTATATATTAATCATTTACTCAATAATTTCTTTACATTACTTTGTCCATGTGAATTTTAACACTTTATGTGTCAACTTGGTTAATGGATTGGATAATGAAGAAAAATTATAAATAAATTTCTGATAGCAACCTGGTAAACCAATGAATTATTTATATTTATTATATTCAATGGTGTTAGAGACTAATTAACTTACTTGGTCTTTTATGGGTGAATATTTATTCTATCCTTAGAGTTAATATATCCAAGAAATGAAACTTTTTGAAGCCAAAATCCACACTTATGAATTCACTATATAACTCATTTCCTATAAGAGAATCAAGAATAATTCACAAATAGTTCTCATTATATTATAAAATTTTATATTATATCAAGATATCATCAACAAATACCCCTACAAATTTATCAATATAAACTTGAAAACATTATTCACCAAATCTATAAATATTAAGGGTGTATTAGTTAATATAAAGGGAATTAATATAAATTAATAATTACCATACCATCTATAAAATTTAATATTAGGTATATCATACTTATCCACTCTTAATTGATAATAACTAGAATGGATATAAATCTTTGAGAAGTATTGACCACTTTTAATCTAGTCAAAACAATTCATAAATACACATTAAATGATATATGTTATAGTACTCTCATTGATTTCTCTATAATAAATGTATAACTGCATATACCCATCATTTTTTATAAATAATAACTATAATCCTTAATGTGATACACTAGGGTGTATGAATCCCTTATCAAATAACATCTGTAGTTGTTTCTTCAGCTCTAAAATTCTACTAGGTCCATTCCATGGGGAGGCTTAAATATGAGTTTTTCATTAGGGATGAGTTTAATGAAAAACTCAACTTTATGATATGGGGGATGTATATGTAATTCATTATTAAATAATTCAATGTATTTTTGCACAATAGGTACATCCTAAATTATTAGGATATCCTTCCCATCCATAGATTTTATTTTTTTCTTCTTAATCTCTCAGAATTTCATTAAGATGAGCTATAGTAGGTGGTTCTAGACAATACTTAGATAAATAATTTTATCCTTAAAAAACAAGGTATTATATTCCTTGTTCACAATTTGTACTCTTATTCTCTCAATATTGAATTATTATATTATGATTTGAGAGACAATACATCAAAATGATTATGTCAAAGTCAATCATAGGTATAACAATCAAGTTTAAAACTAGATAATCTCAATGAATCTTAATAGATTCTACTCAGTATATCCTCATTGAAATAAAATTTTTATTAGGAGTTTTAATTTAAAACTCATTCCTTAATGTGTTAGAAGATGATTTTATTTTTTAGAAAACATTAAAGATATAAAAGTGTATAAATATCTAGAATCAAATAAGGCATTAAATTTTTTTATGTTTGTGATCAAAGTACCTTCTTTCACATCATTTGGGACTTCAAATTCTGTTGTTGTAATTGCATAATCCCAACCTTTCCCCCTTGACCTAATTTTTGCTAGATTACATTGATTCATGAAGCATTGAATAGAATAGTGTTCCATATACTTATAATTGAAGCATTAGACATTAGTGACTTATCTTTTCTCCTTTTCATTCATAAGCTCAATGTATTTTATTATAGAAAACTCCCACCCCCTTCAAGAAATTCCCAGGGTGTTTCTTCCCATAGTTATTACATATTTGAAATTCCAATCTTCCTTTATTCTTCTTTGTTAAATTTATCTATACATGCCTCTTAACTATCCTATTACTCTATTGATTTACTTTGAAATTATTATACTTGGAAAAAACTTTCTTGGTCTTGATAACACTTATAACTATCTACTCATATGAAGAAAATGTCTGTGAGACAAATTCACATTAAATGATTAAATTTAATTCACCAAACAAGTTATTGATTGTACTTTCAAGATTGTGTATATAATTCAAAAAATGTATTGATAACCTTATAAATTTATCCTCATACTCAAAAAAAACTTCCTAAACCTTTTTTATTAAATTTAGAAATTGACTTTCCATGTAAGTCCTTTGTTCTTGAGGAAAATACTTTTCAAGGAATATCACCATTAAAGTTTTCCATTCCATACTGTATATTTCTTCATCATTAGTATTTTGAATCAATAAATACCATTGATCAAAATCTCCCTTATATTATATAATTTCATTTTATCCTTTTACTTTTCAATATATCCCGAAGGGAGGAATATGTTTTTAGAGATTTGATACATTGTTCAGCTACTAAGAAATTAATGACTCCATTAAAGGATGGTGGTTGATACCGCATGATGTGGTAAAACAGTGTTACACCATGTTATGGAGTAAGAAGTTATTCCATATGGTTAAGGTTATTAGTCATAAAAATATTCAACTATCCTAATATTTTGATAATAAACTCATCTCTAACACCAACCTCATTAACTTTCTTAGGATGAAAATCCCTATATTGTTTATGAGTATTGACATGATTTCCATTCATTACATTATATGCCATTTGTAAACAATTACATACACTTAATTGGTTCATGAATAAAAATATCACAATACACAATTACTATGAATTTATTACCAATGAATGTAAATTAATATAATAAAATTTCTAGAATATCCTAAGGGTTAATGTTGTGATGTCTAATTATGTCATTCTTAATGTAGTTCCCATGGTTTTTACTAAACATTCTTTGATACGAACTATAACACCCTAAATCTTGTAACCCAAATTCGATGGTCATTTTATTACATTGGTATAATATAAAAGAGATCACATCAAACCTAATCTAATAGTTTAGTAGTACTAGAAGATTAGATACATACCTGATCCTTACATTACATTTTAATACATCATAAAATTCAATGAAAATTTATTTTTCCTTCTAGAATATCCTTGGATCATTCATAGTAATTTTTTTGGTTTCCTAGGGAAAAGGTAAAAAAATAAAGGGGAAAGATAAAAAACTAAGTAAGGGGTAGAATATAATGAAATATATAATAGAATAAATAAGGAATAAATAATATATTAATAATAATTAATAATTAAATTATTCCATATAACTAATAACATGAGCATGGAATATATCCATGGAAAACGTAACAAAATAAATTGCCACATGGATAATAATAAATGATTTCATAGTGATGTAATGCATAAAACTAAAAATTATAAACATTCCATCAATGACTTATTCTATGAAATCATACATAAATGGGTAAGGCCTACACCAAATATACAAAATTGTTTGTCTGACGAGACCTGCTGATGCATCATGTGGCTAGATAATTCCAATCCCACCCTTCAAAAAATAAGTACAATTCATTCATCATTTAAAAGAATTGATCTAACAATTCATATTATAATGTTCCAAAAGGAACTGTTCACTTATGCATGAATTAATAATCAATAGTTATTAGTACATAAGTAATGGGTATATAAATTATCAAAATCTCCCTAGTGAATTGGATTACATGGATATATAGGTGACCATACACAAATATAGTTGGAATTATAGGATATTCAAAATTCAATGGAAAGTATCCTTGTGGATGGTGTATTAGAATGGGATACCTTCATCACACATGGGTATTATTAGGAATCTGTAAAATGAATTCAATTATATCACCCTAATACTTTACCCTATTTTCTTTTTTAGAATAAATTTAATTTTTGTTGATAACTTACAATGCATGGAACACCGAGTTCGAGTGCACCATGATCTATAAACCTATCCATTTAAATAGTGGTTATGAATATTATTAACCATATTAATAAATTTATACATATTATATATAATTATTTTTAGACAATTATATAAGAACAAATTTGATTTTACGCATAAAAACTATATTTTTAAAAAAAGGGAATTTTACCACCTTTTAACGGCGCACCTATTTTAAAACTAAATTTTATAAATATTATAAAATTTTATTTTTCAAAATAGACTTAATTTTTGAATTAAGAATATAAAAATTATCTTAGGGCGAATTTTTGGTATTTTTCTGAGAGGTTTCATTTTTTTAATGAATAGTGAACAATACTACATTATAGTTAAAAACTGACTTTTTGTTTAAAATTATATTAAATTGATTTTTAAACTCATAAAAGATAAAAGATAAATATATTAATACAATTTATTTTATTTTAATCATTTTTATATTAAAATTAGATATAAAAAATCATTGAACTTTTGAAAGTCTCTTTTACCCGCATTCTCACCACATCTATGGGATTAGTGTTAAACTTAATTTATCCACTTATGTGAATTAAATTAAAAAAATGGGAATAAAAGGTTGTAATAAATATTATATTTATATTTTAATAAGATCAACTTAATTTTTGGATTAAATTAATAATAACTTTAGTAATTTTTTTATTTACCATAATCAAGGGAAAATCGAGTAATTAAAGGTAAAAACAATATTATTACATTATAAAATTACCCTAAAACTTGTCACAATTTCATTGGATAATTTTATATTGAAAAAATAAACCTTATTCGAAAAATATAATATTTTTAAGCCACTTTGGTTTGAATATGACATCTATAATATTTTATTTAAAGATAAGTTAAAATTGGCATACTCATGTTTTGTAATATGTATTATTTTTTAATACATGATTATACAAAAGATAAATTATAATATAACTAGTCATTTGAAATAAAATAAATTTATATTCATTATGATAATTTATTTTTAATTATTATAGAAGAAATAATTTAATTAAATGTATTCATAATAATGAAGTAGTAATTGTTTAATTAATAGAAATATCAAATAAATAATATTAAAAATATTAAAATAAATATAATTTTACATAATTAACGATATAAAAAAAGTTATAGATAAATTATACATGTTAGTGATATATTAGAAGTTTTTTCTAAGTTATAATATTTTTATAATATTTTTAAAAATAAAAATAAAAAATAGTTTCAAAATTGACATAAATAATTCTTTAAAAAATAATATTTTTTAATTGAATTAAAATTCATAAAAATATAAAATTCCATAAAATTACTATAATAAGGTTAAATATTTCATCAATGATCCATTTTGGATTATTTTGGTACTTTATAGTAACTATATTAACCCTAAAGTGTAAAAATCCAAGTTGTCACGGTAAGAGTTAAAAGGTTTAACTAAGGTTTAAATAAAAAATATAAGGTTAATATTGTGACCTAAACATGTATAAAAATAATTGGTTGAGAGTATTTAGACCCATACTAATATTATATTCTAAATAAATTACTTTTTCACTATTTTAAATCAAAAATCATTTTATATTAATTTAATATTTTAAAGGATTCCAAGAGTGCCCCTCATCTCTCTTATAAAAAGGAACCTCCTGCCTCACTTACTCAAACTAATTTGAGCCTTATTACTCAACAATAACCCATGAATTTCCATCATAAACTTTCCTGTAAACATCCTATAGGTTCTTGTGTTCTCAAAAGACCAACCATAGTGTCCCTAAGAGGATATCCAAAGGAGGATCGCTAAAGAAGAGGTAATCATCTTTACTGACTCTTTCCAAATTATTTATTCTTCTACTTCCTATTCATGTGTTGTTTACATTCTAAAATAATAAATCTATTATCATATATACGTGTATATATTATTATGATTATGGGAAACCATATTCCCCCTTTTATTCATCTCACATAAAACAATATCACCATGCGTGCGTACGTACGACTTACCATCTCCACACTGTGGTGTAATTTAATTTTCATCACCAGTTTATTTTGATGGGTATAAGTATGAATATAATGGATATAAATAATAAATATGAAATGATATCTATTATTTATAATTAATATACAATCCAATTCCTTACCACTTTACCATTACGGGAATGATACCGTCACTAGTGCGTATGTATAACCTACCATCTCCACAATGCGATGAGATTCATTATCCATGTTTACCATTCAATAATGATTATAAAAATATATTAAATGAGTGAGTATAATATTTGTGAACTTAATATAATTCTGTATATGATGAAAATATATCCTATTCATAATAAACAAGATTTATACGAAAAAAACATAAGAAAACGAAATAGTTAACACCCGAAACAATGGAAATAATGAAATATTATTAACAAAATGATATAATATGACATTATTTGATGTTATAAATATATATATGGTTCTGTTATAATTTAATAACATTTTTAACCATTATACATGAGGTTAACTCACCCTTAACTAAATGAAAGTACAAGGTAATTTTTAATTTCGCAACCTCCTTATGATCCAAGATTTTTTATATGTAATTATTTACTGGGACATATTTATCATTCATGTTCATGTTTCTTAAAAATTTATTTCAAAATATTCTTAAAATTATTATAATTTTTTTAAATTCATTTTTACCAGTGTTTTAATTTTTATAAAACGTTTTGAAAGGAATCTTTTGTCCTTTCCCAAATGAGGTACTTTATGAATTTTTTGATGGAAGGAATGTTTTTTTAACTTATGAGCCATGAGTGGATTTTTACACCATCATGACACCTTAATATTTTGAAGATTCCCTTACAATATTACAAGGTTATTTTTAAATGAAATTTTTTCTTTTGTAACTGAACGAATTTTAAATAAATGATTTCAAAGTAAAAAGGGGTATTTCTCTCAAGATGTTTTTAATGATTTTATTAGAGTATTTTCATCTATGTAAACATCCTTTGTTGGATATTATACTTGATTGAGGTTGATATCTTATGATATCATTTACCATATTTCATTGAATGGTTTATGATTTAGTTTGACTTTGGATGTGATATTTTGATACCATTCATGGATTATGGTTTAATTATTAGGATTTCATATGCTAGATTTAATATGAATGTTTATGTTGATTATATATTATTAAAACTTTCATATGAGGAATGCATTGGACTTAGTAAGCAATGGAAGACGCTTACTATAGACCCTTGATACATTGGTAGATCTCATGAGACAAAATAGTTTTTGTATTGGATAACGTCTTACCCATTTATGTGTGATGTCTTGACTGAATCCTTGACTTTAACGTCCCAGTTCAGGGTGCCTCCCAGAGGTTCCCTGTACTCGGTTGGTCACATGGAATCAAGCGCATTTCCCCAAACTCCAGAGGCTTCCGACTAGCAGCGAGGGTCTTGGGTGTGATAGTGGGGAAACTGTGACCTCATTGGTAGAGTAACACATCAGAATAACAATAATATACAATAGAAAAAAGCAGTAATACCATACAATAATCAAAAAATGGAAGATTGAATGTAATAAACAACTGGTGCACATATTTAAATGATGCATGTCACATATGTCTAGCAGCATCGCAAGACTCAGCTTGGTCCCGTGCTCTCCATCTCCACGACAATCAAGTACCTGAAGTCGAAGGACGTTTTCCCTTATCTATACCTGCAACAATATAATCTGTTTGGGACCAAAACATTCCCCAAACATGGTGTGAGATGAATCCTAGTAGGCAAACACCCAAATATCTGTGCCTAACAGTCAGTGAATATATATATGGTAGGCAATAAGTAAAATGAAGCAATAAAAAAATAATTACTCAAAATTAAATAGTCCTACAGTTTCAGTTACTTCATTTACATTTAACGATTTAATCAACCAAACACAAATACAAGAAAACCTCTAGGAAAGTTCTCACAACCTAACCCCTCTAGTTCAAAATGAAATAAGGATAAAATAAAGATTCTCTGAGGAAGCACTCACCGTCAATTCCCCCCTATAGTCTCATGTAATAAAAGACTCTCTGACGAAGCACTCACCATCAATTCCCCCTATAGTCATTTTACGGTAAACTACAAACACTCTGAGGAAGCACTCAATGTCAATTCCTCCTATGGTATCATAACGTATCTATAGAAACTCTAAGGGAGCACTCAACATCAATCCCCCCTATGGTCTCGCAGCGTGATAATTATAACAAACACTTTGGGAAAGCCCTCAACGTCAATTTCCCCTATGGTCTCACTACACTAGGTTTCCACATCCTCATGTAAGTAGTTGTACACAAATAATAATCAGCAGCCAAAGTAACCTCAAAGTACTACTTGGATAATTATCTCAAGGTATAGAATAACATATCAGATAAAAAATCATTCCATCCTAACAACACTAGGAATGGAAAAGGAAATAGCCTAACATGAAAAGCTAGACCAAACGTTCAAAATCAAACAAGCATGAAAAAACACATCCATAGCATGGAAATTAACCCTATTCACAATCAAACAACCTCTATTAAAACATACAAGGAATATCAGGAATTAACAGGGTTAAAATCCCTAAACATGTAATACCCCGAACAATGGTATTGGGCACGTTTTCACATATAACTCAAAGACTAACTGCATAAAGGAACAAACCACCTACCTTGTCATTTTACGAATGATATACATGAACCTCAGGCCTTGAATCTCCCTAGAATTCCATAGATCTACAAAAACACTAAAAAAGTTCAACCAAGGATATCTCATGAAAGAGGAGAAATCAGAAAATAAGGCTCTATAAGAAGGAAGATCTTACTGTGGTGATTCCAATGCAATTGACAGTGGTCGATTTAGAGAATGGATGGAGAGTCAGGGGCTCAGAGAAGAATTGTTGGCTACAAACACCCCTAGATGAAAAGAGCGGAGAAGAAGATAAAATTGTGAACGAGACGCGACCCTGGTCCGTTTAATGAAATAAAAAGAAAAGTACATAGTGTGTTATTTTAATGTACACAGCGTGTACATGACTTAACCGGCCTCTGCTTTAGGTGGTCCTTAGGTCACCCCACATGGCCATGTACTCAGTCGTTACACGGCCAGTACAAGGTCACCCATGTCAACTGAGTACCCGACGTGTGCTTATAAGTACATGGCGTGTACTCCTAAAATTTCCAAAATTTCCTGTTTTCTAAAATTCAACCAGAAATGAAAGACATACCTAGAAGGATGATACAGGTTCATAGAAACTTTCCCCTTTAAATAAATTCATCCCCAAATTTCCCTAGTAAGGCAGCATAGAAGAAGAATCCTAGAATAGCTTCAACCACTACTATTGTACATCAGCCTCCCTCTCGCAAGTCTCGTATTGTACTCACCCGTGCTTCCATAACACTCATACCATAGGAATAGACCAGCCACATAGAACATTTGCACTATGATCAACATTCTAGATAATACACTTCTTGAATGATGTGTCCACCACTAACTCAACCTCTTCGGGTTGAAAAACATGAGACATGTCTGAGAAGTAACGTCGAAGTTGAGAAACGTGGAAGACGTCATGCATAGACCGGTACCTCTGAGGTAACTACAACCAATAGGAAACCGACCTGACCTTTTCCAAAACCTCAAACGGCCCGACGTACCTCGGAGAAATCTTACCCTGTCTCCTATCCTTATATGTCCCAAACTCAGTGTGACACGCAAGAAAACTTGATCTCTGACCTCGAAATCTAGAGGTCGCCTCCATCGATCAGCATAAGACTTCTATTGTGACTGTGCAATATCCATTCTCTTTCGAATCAACTCTATTTTCTCTGTGGTTTCCTGGACAAGACGAGGTCCCATCATAGCTGCCTCTCCTACCTCCATCCAACATAGGGGTGATCGGCATGGTCTGCCGTAAAAATACTCATAAGGTTCCATCTTAATAGTTTCTTAAAAACTATTATTTTAGGAAAGCTAAATAAGATGAATGTGTTTCTCCCAAGATCCTCGAAAATTCAGGATACATGCTCGAAGAAAGTACTCTAGCACCTGAATCATTTGCTCGGACTGACCATCTGTCTGGGTATGGTAAGCTGTACTCAGAAGTACCTGTATACCCGAAGCCCTCTGTAGTCCCTTATAGACTCGAGAAGTAAAAAAAACATCCCTATCTGAAAAAATGGAGTGTGGAACCCCATGTAGACGTATAATCTCTCAGATGTACATCCTTCCAAGATCATCAACACTAAAGGTCTCCTTGATAGGAAAGAAGTGAGAAACCTTTGTGAGTCTGTCAATGACAACCCAAAATGCATGATTCTTTCAAGGAAGCCTCGGTAATCCTATCATCAAGTCCATCACGAAATCATTCCACTTCCACTCAAGAATGGGTAAATGCTACAAAATCCCTACTGGTCACTGATGCTCCACCTTCACCTACTGATAGGTGGACCATCTTATCACAAAACCATCACCATCTCTCTTCATACCGGGTCACCAATACTGATAGTACAGATCTTAATACATCTTGGTGACACCAGGATGAACTGCCCAAATTGAGGAATGAAAGTCCCACATTAGCTCCTCGCATATGTCTGCTAAAACCCATACGCGCCCATGAAAACGCAAGATCTTATCCTTGCTTATGGTCCATCTAGGAATAGAGTCCTCCCTTGACACACTTTCCCATAGGACTAGGCATTCAGAATATGATAGCTGCCTCATTAACACTCGTTCAAGAAGAGTAGAGGTAAAAACTACAGAAGAAAGAAATGTCTTCCCCTGTCTGTCATGCACCTTCAAATGCATCTAAGAGAATAGAGCCAAAAGCTTCCACTTGTTGATGGCCTCCTGAACTACCTATACTTGAGTCCTCCCGCTCAGCATATCAGCCACTGCGTTTCCTTTCCCAAGCATGTAGGCAAGCTCAAAATCAAAGGACTGAATGTATTAAACCCACCTTCACTGCCTCAAATTCAAATCATGCTTAGTAAATATGTACTTGAGACTTTTGTGGTCGGTGAAAACCAAAAAATGTTCTCCCAATAGGTAATGTCTCCAACAACGTAAATCATGAACAACTACTACCAACTCGATATCATGCATTGGGTAATTCCTCTCATGTGGCCTCAACTATTGAGACCCGTACACAACGACTCCTTCTCCCTACATAGGCACTGCTCCCAACCCGATACCTGATGCATCACAGTACATAGTATAGCTCTTTCCCGGATTTGTAAATACTAGTATTGGTGCCGAGGTCAACCTAACTTTCAACTCCTAAAAGGCTGACTCACAAGAATCTGACCACATTTACTTTGCACCATTCTTAGTGAGCCCCGTCAGTGGAGCTAGTAAGTGTGAAAAGTCTTATATGAAACTTCTGTAGTATCCATCTATCCCTATAAAACTTCATACCTCAAATAAGTTCTTCAGATTCTCCTAGGAAACTACTGATCTCACTTTATCCGGGTCTACTGATACTACTATCTTTGAGATAACATGACTTAAGAAGTGAATCTGGTCCATCCAAAAGTGGCATTTAGAGAGCTTAACATATAACTGATGCTCTCTCAGTATACTTAAAACAATCTCAATATGGGTAGCATGGTCATGTCTTGTGTGAGAGTACACCAAGATATCATCCATGAAGACTACCATGAAAGAATCTAGGTATAGATGGAACACACGGTTCATCGGTGCAATGAAAACTGCAGGCATGTTCATGAGACCAAACAACATAACCACGTACTCATATAGACCATACCTGCTCCGAAAGGCTTTAAGATGTATATCAGATGCTCTAACGTGAAAATAATGATAACCGAATCTCAATTCAATCTTCTAGAACACTTGGGATCCTCGAAGCTGATCAAAGAGATCATCAATCCTTGACAAGGGATATCAGTTCTTGACCGTCAACTAGTTCAGCTTTTGATAATCCACACAAAGTTTGAGGGTACCGTTTGTCTTCTTCGCAAACAAGAAAGGCGAACCCTAAGGAGACGTAATGGGTTGGATGGAACCCTTATCTTGTAACTCCTATAACTACTTCTTGATCTCATGTTACTATAGTGTAGCCATCCTATAAGGAGGAATGAACATCGATGCCGCTCTTGGTACAAGCTCCATAGAAAATTCTACCTCTCAATTCAGAGGAAAACCTGAGAATTATTCTAGAAAGAAATCCCTAAAATGACCCAATACTAGAGGAAAGTACATCTTTGAAGTCCCCTGGTCATCCAGATATAGACTAGAAATCTGGGCTATAACTCCTCCCAACCCAGGATGCTTGGGTCCCACTCTGCTCACCTAGACATCCCATTCGCCCTTATAATGAAACGATACTCCCTATGGTGATGTGAAAATCACCCTACAGTGATAGAAATCGACAATAGCCTAGAAGGGAACTAACCAGTTCATTCCAAGGATGACATCATAGCCTATCATCTCTAAGACAGAGAGGTCCCAAAAGAAGTGACACCCACTAACCTCGAGAGGGAACTCCTTACACTAATGTACACTTGCCGTTCTTGTCCCCAACAGAGTGTCCAACGTCATGAAATCATAATAAGTAAAGATACAGAGTCGAAGGCTCTCCACGTCAGTAAAAGATTTGAAAATATTGGAAGCCCTTGTATAGAAAAGTGCAGAAGCTAAAACTGAGGCAACTAGAATCATACCTCAAACAATAGAGGGTTCGGGATCCTGCTTCTGCTGGGTCTGCTCCACTACAAAATTTTGTCCTGTACCACGACCATGTGACCCCGCCCGACCACCCTGAGCTGATCCACCCTATTTGCACTAAAATCTTATTGACTCGCTACCACGACCATGACCTCTACCTCAGCCTGATTGTCCAGAAGAACTCTAGTTCCCCAACTAGTGAGAAACTAGTGGTGCTTCTCCTGAACGCGGAGTCATAGAGGAACCCCTGTCACCAGCTGCTGGTGAGAAGAACTGACAGAAGCACTGAAGATGTCCCATCTTGCCGCATGATCAGCACTCCACTGGGTCTCTCGGGCAATGTAGCCTCGTATGCCCGACCTTCCCACACCGGTAACATACCACCTAGATACCTGAAGGTGCATCTCGCCTACTCGGATCCCCATGCGTAGATTCCCTATGGTTCTTCCTGCTATCAGCTAGAGGATCACTAACTCTGGATGTTGAACCACCCTGGACCATAGCTCCAGAATCCCTCAGGTTTCACTCCATGATCAGTGCCTGATTAACAACAGAATATATAGAAGTCAACCTGAAGATGTTCACCTGAGATTTTATGTCATGCCTAAGACCATCCTCAAACTTCCTTACTAAGAATAACTCATCACCCCCTTGAATGGGTGTGAAACACTACAGGTCTGTGAAGAGAGAAGAGTACTCCATGACTGAAAGAGTACCCTGCTCCAGACTCATGAACTCTCAGCTCAATTGGTACTCAAAGTCTCCGGGTATAATTAATCATAGAAGGTACGCTGAAACCCATCCCAATCCATACCCTTCTAGCGTCCACCTGTGAGATCACATCCCACCATCTCTTAGAGGAATCCCGAAGAATATACGTAGAGAGCTTGAACATCCTCTTCAGAGGCGTCTCCAGATGCTCAAAGATTGTCTGCATGGCTTTTAGCCATGACTCTGTAGCCTAGGGTCCTCCATCCCATAAGAAAGTGGGAGGATGCTGCTGCTAAAAGATTCGCATCAATTCTTCCATCGATGGGGCAGGAGGCGGTGCTCCCTGTAAGGTCTGCATCATCCTAATAAACCCCTCTCGAAACTATACATCAGCACCTGTATCCGGTATAATGGATGGTGCCAAGATGGACATGACTGGAGGATCTTCTGGTGGTCCCTGATCAGCCATGTCTGGTGTCTGATCACTACCCTGTAACCGGCGTAAAATCAGAGGATGTATCGGTGGAATGAATATTCAAGGTCAAGAGCACACCTTAGATCAAGATTATCAAGGACTGAAACTTATAAGTGCAAGAAAGGAACATAAGAAGTAAAACATTAAAATTTTTCAAAACATGGGTACACGACATGTATGAATCCTACATGACGTGTTCCTTTAAGCTTTCACATGGGCGTGTACTCCTTCCAACCCTAGTCGTTTAACAACCCATACACACATCGTTTTTTCTTAAAACAAGACATGTACTTGGATCATATTCCCCTACCCGAGTTCTTATACCTGATTTAACCCACACGGATCTCCTAGAGCAAGACTACATGGCATGTTTGTGCCAAACATGAAGTGTACTAGAATGAACTTCACCAACCCATGTTGTTAGTCACATGGACGGTTACACGGATGACTCTACATGGCATGTTTGTGCCTGACATAGCATGTAATAGCTACCTATAATCCACCCGTGTTGTTAGCCACATGACAGAACACATGGTATGAACACACGACATGTACATCTGGTACACAATGTGTTCCACAAATGATTTCCCAACAACATGTCTCTACCCATACCACCAGTGAGACAGTTAGAGACTACACGGCGTGTACATATCGTACACATCATGTACTTTAATAAAAATAGTTCCTTCCCAAATAGAATGACGTATGGCGTGTATTTATCCTTACACACCATGTATTCTGGGTTTTTCCGGATAGTAAGCCTTAGAAACTATTCAAGAACCTAGAAAAACACTGAAACAAACATTAAAGTTATAAATTATGATCTGTGAGGGCTCATACTCCCCACGAATCAAATCTTGGAATCTTATATATGCCATATACAAGAATAACAATGCTACGATCCACCAAATTCCGATCCATGAGGGCCCATAACACCTCAAGAACCAAATTTTGGCCTTCATTCAACTAATCCTTACACAATTCAATATCCAATCAAATATAAGGTATTCTATCAAGGAATCTATCACTACAACATTCATATCTAGAAAAACATCTATCACAATAACATGAAATCAGTAATGCACCCTAAATGACATGGAAAGAATGCATGACATGTGATTTCTAGGAAGTGCCTATATGATGCATGAGATGGAACACACTCATCTCATTGGGTTTCAATAGAAATAGAACCTCAATATTATCAATGTTAGTAGCACAAATCATGTGAATCACCCAATAGTGAAATCAAATCAATTGTAATAATATCAAAACTAGAAAAAATTGTAATACTCGAGGTAAATTAGCTTTTCCCTGTACAAAAATTAGCTACTATCAGGAATAACTTATTAAAAACTACCTTTTCCATCTTATCCCTGGATATAATCTCTAAATAGTAAGTTAAGAAGAAAATAATTCCTTTCATACCACTTCATAACGTCCCGGTTCCGGGTGTTGCACAAAGGTACCCCATACCCAGTTGGTCACATGGCCACAAGCACATTTCCCCAAATTCTAGAGGCTGCCAACTAGAAGCAAGGGCCTTGGGTGTGATAGTGGGGAATATATGACCTCATTGGAAAATTAACACAATGGAATATTAATAATATAAAATATAAGAAGTAGTAATACCATACAATAAGCAAACAATGGAAGACTGAAAGTAATAAACAACTATAACACATATATAAGTGATGCATGTCACATATGTCAAGGAAAGCATCCAAAAAAATCACAATGCTGGAATACAGTACTAAACCAAAGTATAAAAGAAAAAAAATAAACTCTAGTAGCATCGCAAGCCTCATCTTGGTCCCATGCTCTCAAGATCCACGGAAATCAAGTACCTAAAGTAGAATGGTGCTTTCACTTATCTATACCTGAAACAATATAATCAGTTTGGGCCCAAAACATGACCCAAATAGGGTGTGATATGAATATCAGTAGGTAACCACCCAAATATCTGTGCATAATAGTCAGTGTATATATATATGGCAGGAAATAAGTAAAATAAAGTAATAAACAAGGAATTAATCAAAATTAAATAATACTATAGTTTTAGTTGCATAATTTACATTTAACAATTTAATCAACCAAACACAAATACAA
Source organism: Viscum album (assembly GCA_963277665.1). NCBI lineage: Eukaryota > Viridiplantae > Streptophyta > Magnoliopsida > Santalales > Viscaceae > Viscum > Viscum album. Next base: position 508,808,876 of record OY728136.1, on the reverse strand, counting down.
GAAACCCTCTAGGAAATTTATCATATCCTAACCCCTCTAGTTCAATATGCAATAAGGATATAACAAAGACTCTCTGAGGAATCACTCACTATCAATTCCCCCTATAGTATCATGTAATCAATGACTCTCTGAGGAAGCACTCACCATCAATTCCCCCAATAGTCATTTTACAGTAAACCAAAGACACTCTGAGGAAGCACTCAACATCAATTACTCTTGTGGCCTCGTAACATATCTATAGACACTCTGAGGAAGCACTCAAAGTCAATCTCCCATATGGTCTCACAGTGTGATTATTATAACTAACACTTTGGGAAATCCCTCAACATTAATTTACCCTATGGTCTCACTACACCAAGTTTTCGCAACCCCATGTAAGAAATTGTACACAAACGATAATCAGCATCCAAAGTAACCTCAAATTACTACTTGGATAATTAGCTACAAGTAATAGCACAATATATCAGTTTAATAATCATTCCATCCTAACAACACTAGAAATGGAAAAGCAAATATCCTAACAGGAAAAGCTAGAACAAATTGTCAAAATCAAACAAGCATGGGAAAACACATCCATAACATGGAAATTAAACCTATTCACAACCAAACAACCTTTATTCAAACATACAAGGAATATCAGGCATTAACAGGGTTAAAATCCCTAAAAACACAATACCCCGAATGAGGGTATTGGGAACGTTTTCACATATAACTGAAATAATAACCCCAGAAAGGAAAGAACGACCTACCTCAGCATTGTAGGAATGATATATGTGAACCTCATGCCTTAAATCACCGTAGAATGCCGTAGATCTACAAAAACTCTAAAAACGTTCAATTGAGGATATCTCATGAAAGATAAGAAATCAAGAATGAGTCTATAAAGAAGTAAGATCTTACCGTGGAGATTATAACTCAATCAAAAGTGGTCGATTCAGAGAACGGATGGCAAGTTGGGGGCTCAATGAAGAATCACTGGATACAGACGCTCCTAGACAAAATGAGTGGAGAAGAAGATAAAATTGTGAATGAGACGTGACCCTGATCCGTTTAATGAAATAAAAATAAAAGTACACGGTGTGTTATTTTAATGTACATGATGTGTACATGCCTTAACTGACCTCCACTTTAGGCGGTCTCCAGGTCTCCCCACACAACCATGTACTCAGTCGTTACACAGTCAGTACATAGTCACCCATGGAAACCGAGTATATGGCATGTGCTTATAAGTACAACGTGTACTCCTGAAATTTCCAGAATTTCCTATTTTTCTCAAAAACTACCAGAAATGAAAGACATACCTGAAAGGAAGATCTAGGTTCTTACATTGAAAATATGTTTATGATGTCTGGAATTATGCATTACCTCATTATGAGATTATTTATTGATATTAATGTGATTATTCGATTAGTAGAATGACCATGTGAATATTTATATGGAATTATTTGATTTATTCTTACCATATTATGCTCAATATTATATTTAAAAGCCTTATTTTTTAGTTTTACACCTTTCCATAAAAGTTTATGCTTATTTATAATAGCTTACACTGTATTATTTACCCTTACTAGGAATTTAAGCCCACCAATTTCTTATATTTTATTTCCCAAGAGGAGAAGATGTATATTATGAATGATATGGACGGTTAATCTAGGAGAATCATGTTTTTCAAAGGATTATCTATGTTGTAGTTTAGATTTTTTAATTGTAATGTATGGTTCATGTATGTAATCTATTTTCCAAAACTGCTAAACTAATTAGTTATTTGGGATTAGAATCATGCATCTATGCCAATGTAATAAAGTGAGGCACTGGCTCTAGGTTACTGGGGTTGGGGTCATTATAGTTGGAATCAAAGAATGTTTATTTTAGACCCTAGAAACTAGATTTAGAAAACATAGATTAGGGAACATAACCCTAGTATAGTGTTTTAGGATAAGTATAGAAATACATCCTATAATTTTGTTAAGATAGAGATTATGTAGGTATTCATAGCAATACATACTTATCTAGATACTATAAGTGGATGTGGTTTTGGCACAAATGTACCTCAGAGTAACAAATCTAACAAGGTGCATTGGGCCTGACTCGGTGTAACCAGGTACACAATAATGAGCCTTATTGTGCACATGGTTTGACACTCTCAAGGGATATGCTTTGGATAATTCATATTTTCTTTACAATACATTATGAAGGATTGAAAATAAATATTTCCCCAAAGAAACCATATTTATGATAATGATATTAGATAGACATAATTTTTTTTTAATTTATGTTATGGATTTTACTAGTTTAGAATTATGTATTATGATTCATAACCTAATATAGTGTATTCTATTGTTTAGAAATTCTTCCCAGTGGAAGGAATGAAAAACGTATTAATGAACATAATTTATCTAGGGATTTACCTCCTATGGAAAATAATGATGTTGGAGATGGAGCTGCAACTGGTACCGAGAAACTTATAACTATACTGGGATAGTTGATCTAGGTTATGAATAATAACCTTACCTGTATAGAGCATCCTGATCCACCACATGGTGTAACAATGTTATATTGCTTCATGATATAACAACCTATAACATACAATGATAATACAAATCCATTTGTAGCTAAGAAATAGATAAGTTCCTTAGAGAATATATTTCTTTCTTTGGGAAGCAACTAAAGGGATAAAGTTATAATATAAATTTATCACCTCTTAGGAGATGCGGATCAATGGTGGTCACTAATTCAAAATTATAAAGAAGATGAAGAAATTAAAAACATGGAATGAAGGTAATTTAAAGATATTTTCTTAGAAAAATACTTTCCTCGTGAACAATGAGAGGATATGGATAAGAAATTTCCAAGTCTTATGAGAAAGGAGGATTAGAATGTTGCAAAGTATGAAGCTAACTTTAGAAGGTTAACAGGGCATGATTTGGACTATGTATGGAATATAAAGAGAAATATTGATAGATTTATTGATGGGTTAAAACTATTCCTCTGAAGGGCACTATTATCCCAAAAATTCTTGTCATATGAAAATATAGTATCATGTGCTGTAAAGATAGAAAATGAATTTTCTAAGTCTTATGACTATAAAGTAAATAAATATAAGACGAAGGTTGTTGAATAAAATAAAAAAGAAAATAAGGAAAATGGTATGAATAGAAAATTTGACTTTCCATCCTATAATAATTGTGGGAAGAAACACCTTGGTACTTACCTGAAGGGAATGTGAGTTTGTTACAAATGTGGAGAAAAAGGCCACTAAGATCATGATTTCAAGGGAAAGAAAGAAGATACCAATGTTAAGTTCTATAATTGTAATGAATTTTTACATTATACAAATGATTGTACCAAGTGTTAAGGAAATTTTCCCCAAAGAAGGCCAATGGGTAAAGGGCAAGCTTATGCAATCACAAATGCTGAGGTTGAATTTCCTAATGACATGGTGGAAGGTACTTTAATAATTTACTCAAAATTAGACAATGATTTATTTGATTCTATATTATCAGATTCTTTTATATATTCTCAGTTTTCCAAGAAAATCAGATATTTACCTTTTTATTTAACAAATGATTATTCAGTCAAAACTCCTAAGGGAAGTCTCATTGCAACAATATATGTATGGAAATCCACTTAGGACACATAAACATACTTTAGTTTCTGAAATTTTCATTATCCCTATGATTCAATTTGATATAATCCTTAGTTTGGATTGGATATCAAAATATGAAGTGAAAATTTATTGCAAGAAGAAGGGAATTATGATTTCTGAGGAAGAAGAAGAATCCATCATCTTTAAATTAGAAACTTCATCACCTAATTCTTATCAAGATCCACCTAATTAGCTTTACTGAATGAAATTCATTGGGAGGAATAGAAAAAAAATCTATGGATGAAGAAAACAATCATCAAATTGAGGATGTACCCATTGTAAAGGAATACATAGATTTATTTCTTGAGGAATTACTAGGACACCCCCTAGAGTGTGAAGTTTAGTATTCTATTGATTTAATCCCTGATGCAATACCAATATCAAAGAATACCTATAGAATGGATAAAGTGGAATTAGTAGAGTTGAATAAAAAACTTGAAGAGTTAGGTAAAAAGGGATTTATTCTCCCTAGTGTTTCTCCAGGGGGATCCCCTATTCTCTTTGTTAATATGAAATATGGATCCATGAGGATATGTGTTGATTATAGGGAAATCAATGATATTATAATAAATAACAAGTATCCTATGCCTTTTATCGATCATTTATTTGATCAACTTTATGGATATCAATTCTTTTTGAAGATTGAACTTCATTATGGATATCATAAATTGCGATTAAAGAAGGAAGATATTCTAAAGACAAATTTTTTGATGAGGTATGGACATTACTAATTTACAGTAATTCCATTTGGATCAAATAATGAACCCTCATTTTTTATTGATATAATGAACATAGTATTCAAGGAATATCTTGATGATTTTTTGTGGTATTTATTTATGATATTATGGTGTATTCTAAGAGTTATGGAGACTATGAGAATCACTTACGTATCATCCTTGAGATATTATAAGTGAATAGTTATATTGTAAATTTAGAAAGTGTGAATTATAGATTCAATAAATTTATTTTCTTAGAAATATTATCTCCAAGGATAGAATCTCCATTAATCCTGAAAAGGAAAAGGAAATCAAAGAATGGCCTTCACCAACAAGAATAACCAAGGTATGAAATCTTATTGGTTTAGCAGGTTACTATTGGCATTTCGTTCGAAATTTTTCCCTATTGGCTAGCCCGTTAACCAAGTTCACCCATAAAGAGGTTAAATTTATATGTATAAAAGAATGTGAAGAATGTTTTGAATAATTGAAGAGACAATTAGTCAATTCCCTTATCATTACTATACTATATGTAAATAATTGATTTTTGATTTATAGTGATGGATCAAGGAAAGGAATTGGTTGTGTCCTTAAACATAATTATAGAGTTATTTCATATGCATCAAGGTAATTAAAAACTCATAAACAGAACTATCCAACTAATAATCTTGAGTTAGCAACTGCAATATTTTATTAAAAGATAATGAGACACTATATCTATGGTGAAAGATGTGAGATATATATGGATCATAAAATCCTGATATACATCTTCTCATAGAAAGTTATCAATGTGAGACATATGAAATGGATAAAACTACTCAAGGATTATGATTGCTCAATACATTACTACCCATGGAAAGAAAATAATGTAGCATATGCGTTGAGTAGGAAGGACTATGGATTTTTATCCCAAATGAGCATTGTGAGGGATCCAATGTTTATAGACCTAGTAAATATGGATATGGTAATTTCAAAGGAAGGTGATACATCAATATAATTTCAAATGATTGAAAAACCATATTTATTAGAGAAGATAAATAATTCTCAATTTGATGATTAGGAATTTTACAAGAAGATTAAAAGTGTGAATTGAAAAAAATTAGCAGAATTTGTTTGTGAATATGGTGGTCTAAAATTTGGAAAGAGGCTATGTGTTCCATCTATACCTGATCTAAAAATATAATTGTTAGATGATCCTTATATCTCAAATTTCTATACACACCCTGGTAGCATAAAGATGCATATGGACTTAAAGGAATAATTATAGTGGGATAACATGAAGCCAAAAATTACTGATTATGTGTCTAGATGTTTGGTTTTTCAACAAGTTAAATATATGAGGTAGCATCATAAAGGATTCCTACAACCTCTTCCTATTCCTATATGAAAATGGGATGAAATTACTATGGAATTTGTCACAGGACTACCAAATATTCCCAATAATAATGATGAAATATTGGTTATTATTGATCGCCTAACCAAATATGCTCATTTCTTTACTATAAGATAAGATCTTCCTATTGAATGCCTCATAAGTCCCTATATTAACGAAGTTGTAATAATTCATGGTGCACCTCTATCAATTTTTTATGATCGAGATCCATGTTTTACATCAAAATTCTATAAATTTATTTAGAAGGATCTTGACAATGATCTTCATTTGAGCACTACTTACCATCCTCTAACTGATTGATAGTCTAAAAGAACAATTCAATCAATGTAAGACATGTTGTGGTCACACTCACATAACTTTAAAGGTATATGTGATCATTACTTACCTTTAGTAGAGTTTGATTACAATAATAGTTTACATTCAAGTATTGAAATGGCACCATATGAAGCATTATATAGAAAGAGATGTTGTAATACAACTTGTTTGGATTTAGTTAGTGAAAGGAAACTTGTAGGAGAAGAACTTGTTAAAGAAACAAAAACAAAGGTAAAGGCTATTCAGGATCACATTAAAGCAACTCAAAGTATGCAGAAGAGTTATGATGACAATCTAGGGAATGATTTAGAGTTCCACATGGGATACCATGTTTTCTTGAAAGTATCTCCATGGAAAGGTGTTATAAAGTTTGGTAAGAAATGAAAACTAAATCTTGGGTATATTTGGTCCTTTTAAATTATTGAAAGGGTTGGAGTTGTTTCTTAACATTTGGAAATGACGCAAAATCTATCAAAAGTGCATGATGTGTTTCATATATATATATATATCTAATAAGTAATTACATGCCTAAACCAATGCATTTTCTCACATATTATTAAATAGAGTTACAACTTGACCTTTCTTATGATGAATAACCCATCTAGATTCTTGATACTAGAGAGAAAGTGTTGAGAAATGGAACAACTCGGATGGTAAAGGTACTATGGAGAAATAAAAAAATGGAATAACCAGTGTGGGGACTAGAGGAATCTATGAAGGAGAACTACCCACATCATTTTTTAGAAGGTAACACCCCTAAAAATTCGAGGACAAAAGTTTTTTAGGAGGGAATAATATATCACCCCAAGACATTACCATATTTTCTTTTTAGAAAAAATTTAATTATTGTTGATAGCTTACAATACAAAAAAAACCAAGTTTGAGTGCACCAAGAACTATTAACCTATCCGTTTAAATAGTATTTATGAATAATATTAACCATATTATGAAATTTATGCATATTCCATATAATTCTTTTTAGACAATTATATAAGCAGAAATTTGATTTTCTACATAAAAGCTATTTTTTAAAAGGAAATTTTACCACCTTTTAATGGAACACATATTTTAAAAATAAATTTTGGAAATATTATAAATTTTATTTTCCAAAATATGCTTTATTTTTTAATTTGGAATATCACAATTAGTTTAGGGTTAATTATTTTCTCAGAGGTTTCATTTTTTGATGAATAATGAAAAATACTGCATTATAGTTAAAAACTAACTTCTCATTTAAAATTATTTTAAAATTATTTTTAAAGTCAAAATAGATAAATAATACATATATTAATACAATTTAGGTCATTGGAATGATTTTTATATTAAAATTATATATAAAAACTCATTGAACTTTTGAACATCTCTTTTACCCGCCTTCTCGTCACATATACGGGATTAGTGTTAAACTTAATTTAGCCACTTATGTGAATTGAATTTAGACAAACAGGAATAAAAAATTATAATAAGTATGATATTTAGAGTCTAATAGGATCAATTTAATTTTTTTATATTATGAATAGTAACTTTAGTAAGTTTTTTATTTACCACGGTTAAGGGTAAATAAGGTATTTAATTGAAAAAATAATACTATAATATTATAAAATTACCCTAACACTTGTCCCAATTCCATTGGATGAGTGTAATTTGACAAAAATCAACCTTAGTCTTAAATTATTAGCTTTTTATTCCACTTGGGTATGAATATGACATATATAATATTTTATTTAAAGATAAGTTAAAATTGGAATACTCATGTTTTTAAATAACTATTACATTTTTAATATATGGCTATAAGAAAGATAAATTTGAATATAAGTTTCTTTGAAATATAATAATTTTATATTCATCATGATAATTTTTTTTTTATTTTTTAGAGAGGAAATAATTTAATTAATGGCTTTCATAATAATGAAGCAGTAATTGTTTAATTAATGGAAATATCAAATAAATGATATTAAAAATATTAAAATAAATTTAATTTGATATAATTATTGATATCCATGAATTTTAAAGATAACTTAGACATGATATTTATATATTATAAGTTTTTGTTTGAAGTTATCATATTGTTTGGATATTTTTAAAAAGACAAATATAGAATAGTATCAAAATTGATAGAAATGATACTTTAAAATAAATAATATTTTATTAAATGATATAAAATAATAAAAATATAATTTTTTTCCAAATAACTAGAATAATTTTAAATATATCACCAATGATCCTATTTGTGTTCGTTTGAAATTTCATAGTAAATATATTAACCCTGAAGAGTAAAAATCCAAGTTGTCACATTAAGAGTTAAATGGTTTAACTAAGGGTTAAATCTAAAATATAAGGTTAATATTATGGCATAAACATGTATAAAAATAATTTTTTGTGAGTATTTGTACTCATAAACATCTTATATTATAAATAAATCACTTTGGATCTATTTGAAATTGAAAATAAATTTATATTAATTTAATATATTAAAGGATTACAAGAGTGTCCCTCCTATCTCTTATAAAAAGGCACCTCATCCCTCACTTACTCACACCACATTGAGGCTTCTTTATTGACAAAAAAGTTCCCATTTCCCTTATAAACTTTCCTTCACACATTCTATAAGTTTATTATTCTCAAAAGACCAACCCTAGTGTCCCTAAGAGGGGATCCAAATGAGGTTTGATAAAGAAGAGGTAATCGTCTTTATCAACTCCTTCAAAATTATTTCTTCTTCAGCTTTGTCGTCACATGTTGTTTCCATTATAAAATACTAAATATATTATCATATATATTCTGATATTTTATTATGATTATGAGAAAATCATATTCCTCCTTTTATCCATCCTACGAAAAAAATATCACCATGCATGCATACGTACAACTTACCATCTCCATGCTGTGGTGTAATTTGTTTTTAATTACCACTTTATTTTGATGGGTATAATGATGAATATTATGGATATAAATAATAAATATTATATTATATTTATTCTTTATAATTAATATAAAATCCAATTCCATACCACTTTACTATTAAGGGAATGATATCGTCGCTCGTGCGTACGTACGACCTACCATATCCATGATGTGATGAGATTCATTCTCTATGTTAAACATTAAAAAATGATTATAAAAATGTATAGGATGAGTTAATATAATATTTATTAACTTAACATAATTCTGTATATGATGAAAATATGTTCTATGCTTAAGAAACAAGACTTACATGACAATAAAAACATAATAAAATGAAGAAGTTAACACCCAAAATAATGGTAATAATGAAATATTATTTACAAAATGATATAAGAGGGTCATAACCTGATATCATAAATATGGATATGGTTCTATTATAATTTAATAAAATTATTTAACCAATATACAGGAGTTTAAATCACCCTCAACTGAAGGAAAGTATGATGTAACAGTTAATTTCACAATCTCATTATGATATGTGATTGTTTATACGTAAGTATTTACTATGAAATATTTATCACCCACATACATATTTCTTAAAAATATATTTCAATATATTATTACTATTCTTCTACAATTTTTTAAAGTCATTTTACCCATTTTTGACTTTTTATAAAACATTTTTAAAAGAATATTTTTATCATTTTCCAAATGAGGTACTTTATAACCATTTTTTAAAAATACGGAAGGAATGTTATTTTTGTAACTTATATAGAATGAGAAAATACTCCTTTACAATATTAAAATATTCTTTTCACTAAATTTTTTTCTTTTTAAATTTCTCACCCCTTTTAAAATAATTTCAATATAAAAGGGGTATTTCTCTCTAGAAAATTTTAATGATTTTATTAGAGTATTTTCATCTATGTCAACATCCTTTGTTATATTTTATGCTTAATTGAGGTTTCTATCTTAAGATACCATATAACATATTTTATTTAAATTGTTTATGATATGTTTTACTATGGATGTACAATTTTGATACAATTAAAGGTTTATAGTAAATGTATTAACATTTTGTATGCTATTTTTAATAAGAATGTTTATGCTAGTTATGTTTCAACCTTTTAATATGATGAATGCATTAGACTTTTTAAGTGATGAGTGAGACCCTCTATATTACCTTAATGTATTAGTAGGTATCATGAGACAAACTAGTTTGGGTTTATACCTGTTTATGTATGATGTCTTGGCCGAATCCTTGATGGTATGTTTGTGATGTCTGAAATTATCCATTCCCTCATTATGAGAGTAGTTATTGATATTACATATGATTATTCAACTAGTAGAATGTTCATGTGAATGTTTATATGGAATTATTTGATTTATTATTTCCATATTATGCTCAATATTTTATTCAAAAGGTTTGTGTTTCAGTTATACACATTACTCTACAAGTTTATGATTATTTATGATAGATTGTGATATATTATTTACCCTTACCGATCTTCTAAGATCACCCCTTTATTATGTTTTATTTTCCCAGAATGAAAATATGTATATTATGATTGATATTTAGTGTTAAGATATGAGAATCATGATGTTCAAAGGATTCTATATATTGTAGTTTATATTTTTTAATTGTAATATTAGGTTCATGTATGTAATCTATTTTCTAAAACTTCTAAACTAATCGGTTCTTTGGGATTCAAATCATGTATCTATACCAATATAATAAAGTGAGGCATCAGATCTAGGTTACTAGGGCCAGGGTCATTATAGAAAACCACTATTAATCAATCCAAAAACTCCCTAAACACTGCATTCATAAACCCCATGAACACAACTAGTGTTTTCATCACACCAAACGACATCAAAAAAACTTGTAATGTCCACTAAGACAATGAAACAAAGTATTTAGAATATTCTAATCCTTCACCTATATCTAATAATATCTTGACCGAAAATCGATTTTCTAGAACCAACTTGCTCACTTTAGTAGATGAAATCAATCATCAATCCATAGAATATGATAGAGGTTCTTCACTATCACCTAATTCAAGTGATGATAGTTGATATAAATCCTAAAAAATCCATCGAACGTCTTTATGAACAAAAGTGGTGCACCCCAATGTGACACACTCAGTTGAAATAAGCCTCATTACAATATACCATCAAACTATACTCACATATCTCTCAACTCAGATGTTGAAATCCTATACAGAGACATCGAGAAAGGAGACACACCTAGTTGTAGCTTAATACCAAACATGAACATCTATCAAGGGGGTAAAACCAAAACCTATTTAGGAATTAAATAAGGGTAATCTTATATAACCCTAGGAATCACCATAAACTATAACTCTGATAAACTCAACATCTTCTTGACTATAAAATCTGACAAGGATAAAATGCACCTATGACCCATCTGAGGGTCTCTCTCACTAAAAAACACTACTAGGTCTACATAAAAATCATAGAACACAACCTACCTCATGAATAAATACATAATATCCAACATAAAATACAACCAATACATTCTGATGATGATGTCATATGGATTTATTTTTAAACATAGGAAGTCTCCCCAAGAGTTGTGTTATCCTAGAATTTGTTCATAGTCTCTACAAACATCATACAAGTCAGCTTGACCATAAAATATCACATTCAATACCAAGGGAATTGAAGTAATCTCCACCTCATGTACCAAATAATGGAAAATGTTAGGTGATATGAAGGATATAATTGCACCTGAATCAATAATAACATACACCCATTTAGATATCCAGAAAAGGGTACCTCATATGATGTTTTCTTTGCCCAGTACTAGTAGTGCTAAAGCAGGAAGCTAACTTTGATCCACTATACAACTTCAATAACCCTATTGATGACCACCTCCATGGCCTCAATATACTCTTTTAGGATGAGGAGTATCTTGAGGGTATCCTCTACCCACCCCATATCCTATATGTTGATCCCAATCTAGAGAAACCTGATGCTACTGCTGCCTCAGCTAAAAATTCCTCAACAGAGAAACCTGATGTGGAAATCCTTGAACACAGTGATTTACCATAATGTTCGAGCATTATAATTATTTATGATGATGATTTATATAATAAAAACACACATATGATCCTTTGGAATAATTTAGAGAGCCCCACCTATATAAATGAGAGGATGATAGATAGGACCTACCACTAGCTAAATGAAAACTCTTGTATCTAGAAAAATGGGAACCCGAGACCACATATCAGCTTCATGAGGAATCCTAAAAACTGCCCTCTCCTAATGTTCTAGTTCAGACCAACATCCTCTGAATAACCTCTAATCTCTCAGTTACCTTAAGATATGTCTTCAACATAAATGGGGTGACATGGAGTTGGATCTATGGACACAAATACTCCTTGAAATGCCTCGCCTTGGCCTCCTCATTTATAAATAGGTATAAAATATATTATAGAAGGGTCATAAAATAGATATTGAACTCATGAAAATTGGAGCTCCCCTGTTGAAGGGTAAGACACGCCTAGATACTGTCCTTATTCACGGTTGAAGAAAAAAACTCTTCTTAGAACTAGTACCTAAAATTCTCCCAGAAGACCACCGACTCTTCACAATCCTCAAGGAACATGAAGCACCACTATATAGTTTCTCCATGTAGCATCATAATATCCAATGAAAACCATTTCTACTTTTGAGCATGGATCAAAATGAAATCTATCTCAACCTCCTCCAACTAGTCTTTTATGATTGAAACTAAAATGGATCCCTCATACTTCTACAGACTATGTAACTAAAACTAACTAAGTGTCATCCACCAAGTTTCATCATTTTTAACCACTAATATGTAGCATTATACTGGAATATACTACTAAACATATTCAGTATGAACCTGACAAGGATGTTGACCTGGAACCATGCTGGAAAAAATAACAAATGGTTAGACTCCTAAACCGGGAATATGGAATATTTAACATTAATAAATTAATTATTTTATTCTTTCAATAGACTTGGTAAATGTAAAGGTATATGAATCGGATCACAGGGGGACCAAAATACCCTTGTCTCATCAGGTATCCTATGTTTACATTACTCAATAAACATAAATACACTATTTCCTTACCAACCCATGCAATCTCATATGTACCTAACTTAAAAATCCATCATATCCCTCAACCTAAAACTTTGATACAACTCTGTCATAACCCCCCCAAAGAGTATCCCTCATGGGATGGAAATGAGAGAAAGAAGATGGTGACCACTCGAGTATTCCCTCCAATTGGCCTCAGGTTGTAGAATAAAACTGAGGGTATAATAAACATACAATGAGAGGAATTAACCTCTAAGAGAACATGTGTAAGGGAGATACAAGACTGGTACCCCAATCAACACCTTCTCAAACATATATATCAAATGTATCCCATGTGCATATATTCAATGTTATACAGTACTAAAACAACTGAAATGAAAACTACAAGTACCTAAAAGGTAAAATTAGTAGTGAATACAAATCCCAATAATCTTCTACAAACCATGAGCTAGTAATAGATATCCTGGTCTCCAACCTTATCTTACTGACCTAAAAATAGTTTATATATATGGGGTGAGGATAACAGTATACTAAATAGGATCTCCCCGGAGCCTCTTGTGCAAAAATAGTGAAACTAACTTGTCACCTAAATAGGAACACTATGTTCGCCACCTCACTATGGAATACTCTCAGAAAGTATCTCATAAAAGAGAGAATAAAATATAGTAATGAAACATCTATGTTACCCCTCTTCTACTTCCCCACTGGATTTTGGCTCTGCCCCAACATTGCGTGTCCTGACCCATCTCTCTCCAAAATAAGTTATCCCATAGACACATGGTCTATGTATCAGAACATGAACTATGTTCATCACAACATCACATCAACCAAACTCACATATCCATATAGAAACTAGGTAGTTTATAGGATCCACCACAACAAGTATGATGTGTATCTTACATTTGGGTATTATACCTCAAGCCATAATATCCCATACACTGAGTAAGGTACCCAAATCCATATCAAACCATACGTTTCATATATATAATAATCATTTGGATAATAAATTTGAAGATAAATGTGTTTGAAATAACCAAAATCCTTCATAAACCTCTACACACAGATATGGGAAAACTAAACACTATTCACACCCACACATATTACTACCAAGAGAAGAGAGTGGGGCGAGATGGGGTATTTATCCATCCATCCTCCTACCTGGATGTTGGGGAAAACGCCATCCTAGAGTCCAATGAGTGTTAGTAACCCTAACCAAAAAGGGTGGGGTAGCATATGGAATCAAAAAATATACAAGATATAATATATTTCACAACCAAACAATGGAAATAAAATAATAATATGCTCAACTACAACCATCATCACTCGGTCACCCAGTTTCCACTAATAGGAACTATATATCCTATAATCACACAAGCATTTTAAAGAGATACTATAAATTCATCATTTTATTTCACTAGTTATCCTTTATTTAGTTAATTCGTTATATATTAATTAACCATCAACATTATTCCACATTAAACATTATTATCTATAAAATAAAATCCATTTCCTCTAGGTATAATCCAAACTAAGTCCATGGTTTCTTAAGAGTAACATCTCATTTTAATTCCAATAATAACCAACACCATCGGTGAAAAATTTATTATTCAATATTAGAATCATTATATAATTCACGATACTCTAGGAAAACATCCTAAGCTACCATATAGAGATGTAACCAATTACATATGATTGCCTTAATCTGTGGGTAATGGAATGTAGATAAAACAATAAACCCGACCATCAACCATTTAATAGATTCATAATAAGTAAGCATATATATATATATTAATCACATAAATAGGTAATCCTAGTTTTAACCCATTCTATCATCTCATGTTCCATCCTCAACACCCATATGCGTATCCCGATGCATCTCACCATCACATACCTCAACTGCTGACACATCATCTGGGCCTCCCCACGCATATCATATCATCCATCCCAAGCTCATACATCTTAGGATCATATCACATCACAAGATCATATCTAGAGTATATCATATTAGCATCATGAAACAAACATTGTTAATAGGTAAATTGGGCCCTAAAATCAAGACATTTAGCCTTAACATGCAACTGATCTCCCATGGTTCCAAACTCATGGAAATTCATCCTTAAAAAATGAGAAACATAGGCCCTAATAATTATTTGTATCAAAAAACCAGTTTTTATTCCATTGGGAATCTACTGATTCATTATGAAGAGGTAACAACTATATACAACCTAAGTAATAAAGCTATAATAAGCTATTACAAGTTCAACATTCTCTTAGTATCAATTCTAGTTTCAATATACTTAGATAAGTATCATTCTCATTTAACATGACTTTTAGTATTATCCTTAATAATAATTATCATGATTCAAATTTTCTATAAATTCCATTATCACATGGAAGATCTTATTCAATTAATCATACAATTAGTATCAATTTTAATTACCATACAATTATAAGAACCACCAGATTATAAATATTGATCTTCTTAAATTTTTAACGCAATTAATCAATTAATATTTTATTTATTTTCTTTACCATTTTCCATCAAGAAGAACATGCTAATATATAACATAACAAAACATGCTAACAAGTATAGAATACATAGCACACTATCTATAAAATCAAGAGGTAAACTGTTATCATGGTATAAAACAACAACATCGACATGCAATCAATATCCAAATTATTTATTAATCTACTTTAATATTTATTAGGATAATTTAATTTCCATCCAAAGGTCTACGTATTTATATCTTTACGATTGCACATAAATAAAAGTGAAGCAATGAATCCCTTACCTCAAAGGTGTCAATGTTATTCACACAAGAATGAACCAACATTATAGATCATGATCACAACTATCAAAATAAATGCATCCCTCAAAGGATTTTTCACCAAAAACTAACCAACAAAAAATGAAGAAAACTACATTAATATGATAGAGATAAACCTCTATCGCATACGAAAAATAACCGAGGGGACCTAGATCAAAGAACCATGAGATAAAATTGTAAAATGTATGTTTGATTACCACTAATCGAAGAAATAAAGTGGGGATTGATACCCTTTGAAGGTATCCAAAAATGTATAAATAAAACTAAAGTTTTCTCCTAGAGCTTTGGGAGAAGGGTTGGGGTTTGATTAGATATGAGCAGTGATACATGCTATAAATGCACTGCCAATGGCATATTATAGTTTAAACCCATCGTTAACATCTTAAATACATTTAAAATTAAGTTACATAAAAAATGTTTCATCTAAAACCACAAGGCCTATATTTAACTTACACTATAAATGTGAATTTTAAAAAGTAAATTCTAGGGTCTTGGCCCCACATTCTACAAAACCCCTTTAGGATATAAAACTAATTTATGCCAAAAAACCTTCCTTTATGCTATAAATTCTCCATGATTCTAGATTTTATCATCAAAACACATGTGTATCCCCAAAAATCGTAGTTCATGCACCACATGCTTCAAAAAAATGAAAAGTTTTTTTTTCAACGTAGATCTGATCCCTTCTATCAATGGTAAAAGAATTCTTCAAATTCAAGTAATCGGAAGATAAATCTAGTGAGTTATATTTGGAGAATATCTCTTTGTTATCAAGGTATTCTTTTTGAAACCTATTCACAATTATGAGTTTTATAATACATAATTTTTTTAATTTTTTTTTGAAATGATATGTTTATTAGCCTTAATATAGAAATTAAATCCCTTTTGATAATAAATTTAATATATTTAGATTAAAAGGTATTTATTTACACATAGGTATATTTATCATTCAATCATGGAATTGATTTTGAAAATATTTGAAATTATTTTTCATCAAACATTAGTTAAACATTATGAGGGTTTAATTTCATTAAGATGGTAGAATGTTAGAACCCAATATTTTAGATTATATTTCAATTAAATATGTTATATTTTTTAATATATTTTTATACACACTACACCGAGCATAAATGAACTGTGATATACTATAGAAATACTATTTAAATATTACTGTTATGAATTAACCATTTTTTTATGGGTATGAATAGGAATAATTTTTTTAGAAATATATTTATGATTTTTTTCATAATAAAATTAGTAATCGATCAATAATTTATTATCATTTGGTTGGAAATTAGGATAAAATATTTTAAATGTAAAAGAGATATTTTCCAAAAAAACTATTTTATTGTGTGAAATGTATTTCTATATTAATAAATACAATTAATCACTATTGATAAATTATTATATTTAAATAAGTAGATTATATATCCAATTTAATGAATTAAAATTAATTTAATTATTTTAATTATACAATTAATGAGAATAAATTTAATTTTTGCTTCAAAAATAATTTTTATTAAAAAATGTATTTTACTACAATTTGTGGGGGAATATTATAATTACTTTCTATAACTTTTATAATTTTTTTAAGAAAAAATGTATATAATTTTTGAAATCATCATGTCATTATATTCTTTGGTTTAATTTTTGGGATTTTTCTGAAAATATTATTTTTTAGTGAATTGTGAAAATTACCGATTTTTTCAAAACTATCATTTATTTTCATTAAATAAAGTAATTAAAATGTCCCATTATGTTTTGTATTTGGTCTCAAAATAACTTAATAATAATTTAATTATAAATAATCTAATTAATTACAAAATATTTAACATTATATTTAATTTTTTTATAAGCTAATTTTGAGGTTTAAAAATTAATTTTTCTAAAAAACCATTTTCATTATATTTTATGATATTATATTTATATTGATTTCTGAAAAATATATAAATTTAATCATAAAAAATTTATTCCATATTTGGAATCATGAAGTCAAAATTAGGAAAATATTTATCTTTTACTTTTGGTCCTTACGAACAGTAACCTTTGTAAAAATGTTGTCACTATGTCCAGGGAGAAAGTGGTAAAACATGGTTAACACAATAAGTCAATGCCTAAAAATATCCATAAAATTGTATTTATTTTATTATATGAGTTTTATTCGATCATAACCATCCATGATTCCAAAAATATGGAAATTTCATTCTACCTTCCTTTGATTAACAACATTATATTATTTTAAGTCAAGGAAAATTGAAAAAATATCACTCTATGGATTTAAATTTATATTATATGTTTTCATTGAAATAAAAATATTATATTAATGAATATAAAAGATTATTTTCAACTTAAATAAGTTATTTTTTTGATGGTAATTTAATTTTAATTTTTAGTGATGCTATAATTACCTTAAACGCTTACACAATGCTGGAATCGTGCTTGAGAATGCAGTAAAAACATCAAAGTAAACGTCTCTAAAAATATTAAAAGTACTATTTTTGGATGAATTATGATTTTTATTAATGTTTATGGTTAATAATAATAATTTAAAATTTATTTTTAAAGTGACTATATTCGAAATTATTTGTTATATTTAAGTCTTTAAAGTCAAATTTAGTGAATAGTCCCAAAAAAGACTTTAATGGTATTTTATTTTAAATAATATTTTATTAATTGATTTAAAAATAAAAAAATAATTAAATAGGACTTATAGTATGAACAATGGTAAAAAAATCATCCATTAAGCTTTTGTGAGTTTCTTTCCACCTTAAAAGTAAATATATAACCCTTAATGACTGAATAAGTTGTTATCTTGACTAATGTTAAAAAGGGATAATGGGGGGTGTTAATCCAAATGATAAGTATTAAAATGACACTTAAACTTGTAAAATTTTAATTCATTATATGTATTTTGATATTTAGCTATACTATATTCAAAATTCTATCTATTTGGTTACACTTTACATGATTTTTTTTTACATTTTAATGTTATTAAATATTACAAGTGTTTCCTTTCCACATCTTATAAAATGGAACCACCTATCTTTACTTAATCACACATTTTGGGAACACTATTTTAGGAAATAACTAAAAACATACATTCATAAGTTATCTCAAAACATATTAGAATCTATGGCCTCACTATAAGACCAACCATTTAAGTCTTAATGTGTAATCCATGGGAGGTTTCCCAAATTAGAGGTATAACTCATAACCGAGTGTTTTCATTAGGATTCATGGGATATGTTGGACAAGGGGATCTGGGATGGCAATATCAATCTCCGGAGTGTCAGGGAGTAGATTCAGATCATGCAAGAGAGGATTTCATGGGTACTTTTGTAAAACAAATCTATGTGGGCCAGATTTATGTATAACAGGCATGTAAAACAAATGGAAAGAGGAAGGGAGGCCACTTATTAGCTTTAGATCTCGATTTATTATCATGTTATTTCTCTTTGAAATCAGTCTAAAATAGATTGTGTGGTGAAGAAAGATTAGTTTCTGGTATAACAATTGGGCTGGATCAGTGCTTGGTTTCCTTAGTTGCCTGACTCTTGAGATCACCTTTTCGTAAGCCAGTTGTTTCACGACCTTCATTCAATACATCCTCAACTGACAATAGCTAAAGTTTTTTGACAACATCACTATGAATGATGAACTAAACAAGCTCATTTTCACTGGATTTTTTTAGGTGTGTTCTCAACAAAAGGATATCGTGTGATGGCTAAAGTGTGGGGTGTTCAGAGTTAGTGGAATGAAACCTTGTGGCGTAATGACATCCCCAAGAAATATAACTTTCTAGTGTGGCATCTCTAGAACCAATCCAACTGATGGACATTTAAGTGAGGGAAAAAGGAATTGTAATGGAATATCAGGGTCTATGTTGTAGGAATCACAAGGAGGAAACCATCAAGCATATCTTCTTAGAGGGAGATTAGGAGGCAGCCATTTGGAATGATCTGGATAAAACCTTTGAGATGGGATATCAGGGCACCAATATTACCTACTTTCTCCAGGCTAGGTTTTTAGGTACTGAGAATAAGGCTCTTGAAAGGAAAATAGGGGAGGTCCTTTTTGCAGCAGGCTGTTGAAGCATTTTGAGTGCGAGAAACCAAAGCCACCATGGGGGCATGTCACGATCATTCATGGGCATAGTGGCCCGAACCAGATTCATCATGGCTGACCTTTTCCCACTGGTCAAATGGTGGGAGGAATCTTCATTACTAAGACATATCATGTCCAGTACTTCTACATCTTACACTTCCTAGCTTGGACAAGCTAATTAGGTGAGATGGAACCCACCGACCAGAAGATTCAAACTCAACGTGGATGGATCATGCTAGTCGGGGGTCATGTGGGGAGGATGGTTTATTCAGAATCATCAAGGGGAAATGATCATAGCCTTCAATGCTAGCTTTGGGGAGGGGGATTCCCTCATGGTAGAGGCTTGTGTGATGCTGAAGGGTATTGAACTGTGCAACTCTTATAAAATCATGCTGGAGTCGGTGGAGATGGACTCATCTATCATTCATAACTCGTTATAAGGGACAATCCAAATTCTGTGGTCCATTACATATATCATCTAAAAATGAGAAAGTCTTCTAGAATAATAGGTTTACATCCATCATACTTCGTGTGAGGGGAACAAGGTTGCAGACTTCTTAGCCTCTGAGGTAGCTGATAGAGATCACAATGTCTTATTTTCTAGGTTAGGGTCTCTCCCTCAAAAATGTTGTAATTTTTCTAGGGTGTATGCACTATATCTTCATTATTTTATACTACCTTAATCTTGTTATAAACTAGTAACAACCCTTTTTTTAAATAAAAATTATAACATTGGATGGATGGATAATATTATTTAAGTGTTCATGTGGACTACCAACTCCACAAAACAATGTGACTTGTTTTTCATATCTTAATTACATGGATGGTAATAAGGATACATTTAATAAATATATATTATATTTATTAAATAATTATCATTCTATATTGGTTAATTATTATCTTCCTTTCTTTCATTCCATCCATCAAAAAGTAGAAACATCACCCATGTGTACATACATACTGCCATCTCTATGAAGTGATGTAATTGATTTTTCATCACCACCTTATATGGATGATTATAAAAGTGGTTACAATGGAAAAATATAATTGTTCTGAAATTATTATGATTATAGATATGATTAAACCTTGAAAAATGTCCATGGATTATAACTATTAAACTTAAACATGTTTGGAAAACAGACCAGTTTTCACCCGAATAATTATTTTAATGAATAATTATTAATAAAAGGATAATTTGAAATTATAACGGAATGATATATATATATATATATTAATATGGTTTTATAATTTATGTATAATAAATATTTTTATATTATTCATGATGTTTGAATTCTTATGAAGGAATACATGACTGAGGTAAGGGTTTCTCACCTCACTTTTATTTTAATGAGACATATTCCATATTAACCACTTGTTTCTTTTGTGTGGTATATATAATTCCCTTGAATGTATTTTATACTTATTATCATAAAAATTATAGTTATTTAAAAATTCATATAAGGTTCTATATTTCATGAGGTTTTGATTCATAGATTAACAAAGCAGTAAGGTTTTATGTTACAATCTCATTTATTTTCGGGATTTTTAATGACAAATATCCATTGGGGGAAATTATATCGATCCTATAATTTAAAAAAAATATTTTATTCTATTATATATTTTATTAAATTATATATATATTATTAACATTTACCCTTTTTAGTACTTAAAATATCAAGAAAACGTTATTAAGAAAAACTGACCTTATTTCCTCTTTGGTTAAAGAATTTTTATTCCATGTCCATGTTCATTAAAATGTTTTTAACAATTTTATTTTATATGAAAACATGATTTTTTTAATTCATTATTAGAAATATTTCAATTTCCATTAAAATTTAGTTAAAAGTAATTTTTATAATTTTTTTTGAAGAGGTTATTTATGACTTTTTATAAAAAGTGGGAAATGAATATTTGTAATAATAGTTAACACATAAAAAGGATTTTTCTACCATTATGAATATTATGTTCCATTAATATTCCTTTATAATTTTTAATAGTTATTTTTAAAAGAAATTATTTTCATAAAATTTTATGGAATTTTTATTTTTAAATAGTTATATAAAGGAAAAGGATGTTTTGAATTT
This sequence comes from Viscum album, assembly GCA_963277665.1. NCBI lineage: Eukaryota > Viridiplantae > Streptophyta > Magnoliopsida > Santalales > Viscaceae > Viscum > Viscum album. The sequence goes on along the minus strand of OY728136.1, from coordinate 508,786,793 downwards.
ATTTTCGAAGCATATTTTAAAATATTTTATAAAAGAGATTTTTCATCTATATCAATATAATTTATGGATTGTTATGCTTCACCGGGGATATGAAATTATGATGCCATCCACTTTTCTATTTGACTTATAATAATGATGATCATTATATGATTTCATTAAACCTGTTTCTTTCTCAAATGTTAATTAATAAATATTGAGATAATGAATGATCTTATGATACCATAAAATTCCTTTCTCTCATTTGATTTTTATTATGGGATGATGAGACATTTATGAAACCCATTTATTTTTCATGGATCATTATATGATGAAATGATGAATTCTTTATTTTCATGTAGCACATATATTTATGGTTTTTATTATGTGATAGGTGGCCCTAGAATTATATAGCCCTCTAATGTTTAGGGTAATGATGACAGAGTTAAGAAACTATAAAGAGATGATGATGTTAAGAAATTCCTAAGAGTTGACAAATTTAAAAAACTCATAAGATATTACGGAGTTAATAATATCTGAATAGATGATAGACTAAACTTTATATAATTTTCACCTAAGAGAATATTATAATTAACCTTTTAGGTAATTCGATTATGAATGTATGATTCCCAATATATTAATATGACAGTCTATACTTATGTTTGTGATAAAAAATTGTTATAACATGTTCTGATTCTTATGATATTATCTAATGGATCATGATTAATTAATGATGATTCCTCACTCTTATGACTCATGTAATTTGATATACTAAAGATTTATTCCATGACTCATGATTTATGATCTAAGAGTTATTGGGTGTGAAAATCATAAGTTATAATCATGATCTCATACCCATATGATTATCTTATTCATGAAAATGATCATCAGTTTATATATCTCATGTTTACCCTTACTAAGAATATTATTTCACCCTCCATTATGCTTCAATTTTCCCAATAATATAAATAATATTATTAAGTAAGAATGGTCTAGAAGGGTATCACATGTGGGTAATTTTATGGGAGATGTTGAAATCGTCTTATGAAATAAGAGAATATAGGAATAACGGAAAAAAATTTCGATTTGAGGAGAAAGAAATGAGTTTTATTACATTAAGGGTTATTCCTAATTCTCTAAAATTATAAACCTAAAATTTCTTGGGTATGAAAATGACTCAATGTTGGCAATTGATATTGTAATTATGGATGGTTAAAGATAGGTCACATCAATTGGTGTCAAATCCAGTATATAAATATTTTGTTTTAACAAAAAATTCAAGTGAATGGAACTTGGGATATTATAATGACATTCATAGAGATTAGCTAATATTATTGAGTCCCAGAACCTCCTAATAGGTCCTTCTAGCATATAGTTGGTTAAACCAATCATGACTGTTTCTAGAGTATGACTTAATAAGAAGATATATTCAATATTTTCTAAATATTTTTCTATTTCCATAGACCATAGATTAACTTATAATTATGGTGGATCCTACTTCATAAGATATTGGTAATGTTACATTTTCTATGCTTGAACAATATCACCACCTATCTAAAGTGAATGAATGGTTTAGATAACTGATTGAATGAGATGGGAGTACATGGGTGGATTGGCCTATGGTTTATTCTTCACAGATTCATCTACCTAATTCATATGGGTTCTTCTAAGAGGATTCGTAAATATAAAACAATGCATAAAGTGAAATAAATACAAAATTAAAATTCTAAAATCATCAAATTAATCATAAAAACTCATTCAATTACTTTTAAACAAGTAATAATAACCATATTGGAAATTATAAATACTAAAGGTGTGAGAACATTGAAAATTTATGAATATTTCTAATGTTCCTATTTTGGATGTATAGTTTGAAAAAACATAATACAACCCCAAAAAATGGTACTATAAGGGTTGTAAAGCTTGTCCCATGAGTTCTACATAGTTTCTACAAACCATGTTCCTCTATTTTCCTCCCCTATTTCACCCTAACACTCAAAATATCTCAAAATGAAACATGTTTTCTTCCTGCAACCATTAACCAATAATAAAAAAAATATAATGTCATAAAAAACCAAGAACTATGTTCAAATTACAAACACAACTCCCAAACACCCTAGGTACCTCAAGGTTTGACACGAAGAAGAGATGGACAGGCACCCCCCCATAACCACCTCTTATGACCTAATAGTAATATAACCATACTACCTTTACACCCCCAATAAAAGATGAATTTGATACCATTTTGTAATGAATGAATCTCGGTCAACCTGACCCTCCACCTAAAATAACCCACAAAAAGCCATGAAATGAATTCTTGATTGCCATGGGATGTAAATAAGAACTAGAATATCAGAATGTAACCTTTGGGAATACTCTCACCCTTATAATTTAATTAAAAAATATATATTCCTCTCAAAATTCCAATATAATCCATCCAAAAATTGTGCATCCCTGCCAACAAATAAAAAAATTTTCAAATATAAATAGAAAAATAAGGAGTATAAGAAGCATTAGTAAAAACCCAATGACTCTTAAATATAATATGTTAGGCATAATAAGAATTATAAAAAAAATCATATAAAATAATAATAAAAATTTATAGTCAAGGATAGATAGTTCGATGCAAAATAACCAAAACACTATGGATCCCAAAACTCTATACATGATCCAAAATCCTTAAAACCCATAGTCACCACTACCAAAACAAGCCTAGGAAGGATGAATAACACCAGGATGAGTCATTATACTACATAAAACTCTCCCCATTACCCATTTATTGAAAAACCTAGTTCATATAAGCCTAATAGAATATGCAGGGTGTAAGGAAAATCTTAGTATGAAAACACCATAAATATAAGTAACACATTTCATAATGAAAACCATTATTCTAGGTTTGAAATCCATTTGAAATATATTTCCATTTTTTAAAACATTTTCATTTGAAAACACTTGGTTTAATTAAAAAATAAAAGTTCAAAAAGAAGAAAATACAAACAAGGAAATAGAAAGAAAATAAAGTGGAATAGGGAGTAAAAAACATAATTATAAATAGAATTAATGTGTGAATAAATAACATGAACCATCTCCATCATAACAAATAAAAAATAAGAATATATCAGACCTATATTTTACAAAGACAACTAGGACTCACTCATGGAACACTAGTCGACCTATGTTATCATAAACAAGTATGGTGGCTTCCGGACTTTTGAGGCCTCACCAAAAAATACCCCCAACTAGTTTAAAACTAATGATAGGGAATCACCCATATGATCAACCACCTACCTAAGGTCTCCCATGTTCCAACATAATCAATACTCATACCATGTCAATGTCCAGGATGAAAAAATACCCCATAATAAAAAATATAGGTTGAAACCATATTTACTTAAAGAAAACTCTTTGAAAACTCATTTAATAATAATAAATCACGTTAAAACATAGTAATAAACACCATGACGGAAAAAATTATTTTCTATCGAAAACCATAAGAAACAACCATTTAGGTCAATAAAAACTGATATAAAAACAAAAAACACACACATATTAGCCCTCAATAATTAATTATAAACACAATTCACCAATAAAAAAAGTAAATCTCAGGAACATTAGGTTTTCCACTTTAAAATTATAGTTATGTAGGTATACCGACCTTAGATTCAATGGAAACTCATATCCTTCACAAAATAAAACCATGGATGAAGTGAAGGGATAATAAAAAATTAGAAACCTAATAAATTCCATAAAAAACCCACCATGAACACTAAATTAATCCCTCTATATCCTTTAGGGTTATAGTTCCTTAAATAATTGTGAAGAATATTTAATTAGAAGAATAATATAGATACAAATCAAAATTGAATAGGTTTTACCTCAATAGAAACCACCAAATCCAAGGAAGAGATCACCAAAAAAGGAGAGAGGGAGATACATATATAGAGAGGACCTATGTTTTTTAGGGGATGAGAAATCAGGGGAGGATATTTTTAAATTTTATATCATCAAAATATTAAATTCACATTTTTATATTTCCCATATAAACCACATGGTTTTCCAATTCATGCGCCAACCGTGAATGTCACCTCCACTTAATAAAATTTGTTGGAAGTTATCCCTAGAGAGCCTGCACGATTAAGAAAATAGTGTGGTAATAGTGAAAAATGTATCCATACCACCAAACACTCTCTCTCATGGTTAAGTTCATGTATTCTACGAACCATGCGCTAACTATGCATGCTATACTACTTCACCCAAAATCCATATTTTCCAAACCCAACTCCTAAAACTCCAAAATTATTTAAATGAACATGATAACATAAAATAAAACATATTAGGGACCTGGTGGGTATCACAACATTGAAGCATCAATGCAGGGTTTGGGTTTTGTACTCATGAAAATGATAAGTAATAAACTTTTCCTATATATAGTTGAATGTACATGATAAAAATTACCCAATACATGATCTAGAGTTGGGTATAGTAATATTCTCCTTGAAGATTTGAAGGAACTATATATATGGAGATAAGTGTGATATATATATATATAAAGATCAAAAGAACCTAATATATATATTCACACAGAAGGATCGTAACATGATCTAACATACATTGTTAGAGATGATCATGGGCTTTTATTTATCTATCAAAAATCACACAAGTATGGTGAATAAATTGGAATATTCTCTAACTAGATAAGATTATTAAACCTTATCCATGATGTGTATTGAGATGGATCTAATATATTTATAAATGAAAATGAAGGACTTCAGAATCATAATGGAACAACATGATACCCTTCAAAAATGATTTCTCAAATATCCATTTTAGACAATATTAAGAATGATCAGTGGAAGGATATAGAGATTAAAAATAAGGTAGAGTATATATAAAACGGGAAATACTTATAATTAAACATTATTAAAGAATTATTTATGAAATTTAGGACATGAATATTTATACCATTAGAGCCTAATATAAATATTGAGCAGTTGAATGATGCTCATATCTCAATATTATCTATCATCCTAGGGAGCATAAAGATGAATATAGGTCTCTAAGGGAACTTCATGTGGGATAATATATAGAAGGATATTATTTCATATATGTGTAATTGTTTTATATGCTAACAACTAAATATAGAAAGTAAAAATTACATAAGTATGATGATAAAATTACCCATATTAACATGGAAATTATAGAACATCTCCTTTTATTTTTTCACGGGTCTTATAAATACACCCAAAAGAAAAAATTCGGTATGGTTTTTAGTGGATAATCTTATAAAGACTTCTCACGCCATTTACATTAATCATGACTACTAACTTGATCGACTTGTAAGGATATACATCAAATAATTCATGATAATACATGGAACACCACTATAAATTGTATCTAATCGATATTAAATATTATGGAAAAGTCTTCAACACTTATTGAAAATATAATGGTACTTAATTATATCCTATCAGCTTATATTTATTTCCAATTTTAATCAACTATCTGGACACTCAAGTATCTATTGAATATTTCTCTATAAACTTTAGAATATGCTAGGATCTATATCTTTCTCTAGTTGAGTTCTCATACAACAATATATTCCACTCAAGCATTCAAATGGATCCATGAAAATCCTTATATGGGAATGAGTGTATAAATCCAACATGTTGGGATAAAGTTAGAGAATAAAATCTATTAGTTTCTGAACTTGTTAACGAAATGAATGATAAGGTCATATGTGTTACAACAACACCTCAAAGTAGCATAAATTCAATAGAACATCAATTCTAACAATCATTTACATGACCTAAAATTCAAAGTTATAGATAAAATGTTCCTTCACATATCTCCATTGAAGAGAGTCATGTGGTTTGGGAAGAATAGAAAGCTATGTCTGAGATAGGTTGACCCCTTTGATATTCTTAAATGCATTGGAGTTGTAGACTATCAATTAGTATTCCCACAAAAATTTTCTCAAGTGAATGATGTGTTCAATATATCTTCTTAAAGAAGTATATACTTGATCCCTAAAATTTAATAAATCCAAATGTGGTATAGTTAGAGAATGATATCTATTTTTAGGAGTAGTCTGATGATCTTGGACTGTAGAGACAATGTTATACGCAATAAGACAATCTACCTTATCAAATTACATTGGAGGAACAATAAGTATTAATAGGAATGATTTGAGAATGATTAAGGAATTAAATATAATTACCCACATATGTTTTCACCATAATTTATGAAATAAAATTTTGATATTGAAATTTATAAAGGATTAAAGAATGTAATGAACACGAATTTTATAAAATCTTCCATCTAAACTTGTTTTAGATTTAGTAATTTATTATAGTATAAAAACAATGAAAAACATATTAAAAAACAATGATAATTTATTTATAATATTTCATTTGGAGGATACATATACCCAATAAAATTAATAATAAAAAAATGGGACAATTAATGGGAAAAAAATTAAAATTACTAGAATATGAAAATTTGGACAACATTATTCTCCAAGAATAATCACACTCACAAAAAACATAATAATAATGAAACCAAACATTACTAATGTAATAAAAAAAATTGAAAATGAAGAATATAACATAGAGAAAAGTAGAAAATAATGATGAGTGAAGTAAATATGAGATATTTATATAAGGTATAAAACCTATATGTCTCTATGAAATATGACTATTGGAATAGTAACCTAACCAAAGGAATGGTAACCTAACCATTAAAATAATAACTGGACTATTGGAATAATAAGTAAACATTTGAGTGTCCTACAAAATAAAAGCATAATTAATTTATATAATAATATAATTAAATAAAAGTGTTAATGATAAGAAAATGAATATATTATATAAAGAAACCAAAATTGTGTTTTTGAAAAAACATATGGTTTTATTTTTGTTATTATACATTTTTATGATAAAATTATGAATTTTAAATAATGGTTTATTTTTCTAATTTTTTTTATAAAATTATTATTATTTGTATATAAATAATAATTTAATTTTATGAAATCATAAGTAATATTTCTAATGGTTGGAAATTTGATCGGGTCCTAAATTTAAACACTTTTCAATAAATAAATAATTTATTCAAAATTTAAATTTATAATATATAGAAAAATATTTTGATAAAATGGATTTTTTATTTGGAATTATTATATCAATATTATACAAGGGGATATATTTTTAACTTTTTGGAAAAAATAGTAAAATACAGTAAAAAATGGAGAAATACAATGACATGCCGTAAATATGACATCACATATATGTAATCATGACTAAAAATATCAAAGTTAGTTATCATTGCTTAATTTTTGAACTAAACGTTACACTAAATAATTAAGGGTGGTAATTTTTCACTATTGGGATTAATAGAGAACTGTAGATAACAAAAAAAATAAGATACTTAATATTTTATTCCATGAACTTCCAATCACCTACCTTATAAATTCCACCCTCCTCCACCCCTTTCTATTCACATTAAAAACAAATTTCTTTACCTATATAGTACTAAAATACCTCCAGAACTATATTATCCACACTATAGAAGTTTTAGTCCCACCAAAAGGCCAAATCTAAGAAGGATTATGGAAAATTCTAAAGGAGACACATCAAAGTTACAATGTAAGTGTTATATTCCTTATAATATTCAATTTATTTTCATTATTTCCACCAAATACTTTTTAAAATTATTATAAAAATTAATTTCATAATATAATTATGTATATAATTATACTTTAATATTAATTAAATCATCATATAATTAATAAAATCCTTTTTATTGTTGTTTGTAACACACATCCCATCATGGTCGGTTTCAATTGCTTATATAGTTAATGTTATAAAATATTTATTCCCAACTTACATGGATGGTTTTAAAAATATATTTAATGACTAAATATATTATTTATGTAATTATTCATATTCTAGAGATGATAGAACTTTTTGAAAAAACCTTTGAACATGATCAACATGGTCATGCATATTTAAAGAACTCATCCAAACAACCTTAAGTAGGCGATGCAAGAAAAAAGTATAAAAAAAGAATGAAATATGATAATAAATTGAAATATAAAACTGAAATATAAAAGAAAAATATTTTGAATCAATTATTTAATAAATTTAATTTGTTTATTCAAGAAGTTATATACACATACCCAACAAGTCAGGACCCGATGTAAGGTAAATCTTAAACAACCCCTTTCCTATTATATCATAATTTCTATATCTTTACCCATATTTTTATATCTATTATTCACATATAATTATTATATGTATATATATTATGTTAATTACTTATATACAAAGTTTATCTTCTATTTTTTAGAGGATATATAATTTTCTAAAGTTCCATTCACACAATTTTCATTAAAGAAAATCCAATTTAAAGGGAAAATTTCTATTTCCTTATTCTATTTCATGAATCCATAATATAAGGTATTTTATAATTTTTTCATTTCAAAAAATAATATTTAATTTATAGGAAACTATTATTTTTCATTTTTATTTTTATGGAAAACTCGATGCTTACCTTTTTTAAAGGTTCTTTACACAGTCCTTAAAACATCATTTAAGATGTTTATTTCTATAGATACTCCTCCACTCTTCTATTTTAATTCTTTTAACATGAACTAATTAATCACAAACTACTATTTTTTACTTAATTTTTTAAATCCAAAATAATTTAATCCCTTCTTTTATTGGGAATAATTATTTTATAACATTTAGTTATTCAGTGAGACATGATTATGCAACCCATTTTTTTATCGTGGGGTTTCTCATGCTTGTGATTTATATAATTTTTCCCTTATATGTAACACATAAACATTTACATATTATTATTATGTGATGGGTGGTACTACCATTATAAATCTCCCCAATGCATTGGGTAATGTTTCCATCTCATCTGATAGCATGTACAGTGCATGTGAAATAAGACTAGAACACTATGTTATGGTTTATTATAATTAATAATTGACTTATACATATTATTTTGTGTTTTATATTGTTTCCAAATTCATATTATTAAATTATTTTGTTATATTTTATTTTTATACCATGATTCTATATGATTATATATATTCTCCTCATCTTTTATGATATCATGTTATTCCTCTAAACTTGTATATTAAACTTAATTATCATGTATATTATCTTACTTGTATTTATAGATCACAATATTCATTATGTATATCCATAGGGTATCCTATTAATTAATCTAATCTCAATTTAGAATCAAATTATATTGTTTGAAACAAAGATTTTATTTTTTTAGTTTTTTTGTTTATGTTTTCTGTATCTAATCTACCAAAGGAAATAGACCTCTAGATTTTTCAATTGTGTATACTAGATCATTATATTAAAAATAATTTAAGAATATGTTAATGGGAATTGGGTTTATATAAATAGAATCATGATTTATATGTCCCAATGCTGAAGCATTGGTATTTATATTAGATCAAACTTCTATGTGAATCTTTAGTACATTGATTAGACAACTGGATACTTACCAGATAATTGAATGCTATGTAGACTTGTATTGGTCAGCCAAGATGATAATCTTGATCCAGGGGAGGTTTCCCTAGTTGACTATAGATGGGGTACCTCATTTTCAATGTAATACATTATTGTTAAAACTATTAGTATCCTTTATATTACATAGATAAATCCTTGGGACATATTCTAACAATTGATGGATTCCCAATTAAAAAGGAATACATGATTGAAAGGGAGAACATTAGTGCACATAATTTTTTCATCTGTATCAGGAGGCCATGAATAAGGAATGGGTATATGGGACTTAGTAGATATTTGATTATTTCTAAATAGTCTTGGTAAGGAATTTGAGGAAATTATTCCATCCCATGTAACATCCGAACTTGGAGTCCACTTAACCCATGCCCTGATCCGATGGGTCACATGGCCTCAAGTTTTCCAGCCCGTACACTGAAGGCTGCTGATTAGTAGTGAGTGTAAATGTGGTATGGTGGGGAGACTATACCCTATTATCTTAGTGGTACAACATATACAACCTTTAATATGCAACAAAGAAAGAATATACAAATAGATAGAATAATTAAAAAGCGAAAGATAATATAACTAAAAAACTGAATAATAGTCAAAATATACTAGGAAGGGTCATATATATGGATGTCTGGAATGATGATATATATAAAGGGTAATATAATATATTCATATAAAAAACTATTAAAAAAAATAAACAATATACTCTACTAGAATCTTGAGTTAAATTCTCGATCCTATGCTCATATGATCCATATATAAGTAATGCATATCAATAACCTATAATAGGGACCTTTTCCTTATCCATACCTATAGTTATATAATCTTCTATGGTACTAAAGGAAGCCCAAGTAGGGTGTGAGATTAAATCCCAATAGGCCACCTCAAATGATGTCTAGAAGTAATCCATGTAGTTATTGTAAATAAACAGTGTGCTGGTATATATTAAATAATAAACAAGTGGTAAAATAAATAACTAGAATTCTCATGTTCCTAGAGGATGCATGAAGGCTCTTCCCGCTTCATCTCATGGAAAAAATAAATGGATGACCAGTCACTATATATATATAGTCATATATATATATATATATTATAGTTATATATTTCATCCATATATATGAACCAAGTATGTGTAGACGTAAGTGGCCATGTATTTGGAATACTAGGTACTGGCTAGACTGGGGTGCAACTCAGACATCCATGAACAGACTAATGAGACTATAATCTCAAGAAATATGGAACATTCCCTTGATCTCAAAATGATTAGGCGACACCATGATCATCACTCGAGATGGAGAGTGCTCCATCATGTCAACACCTGAACAAGGGATGTGGCGTGTCAAACCCACCATCCAACAAGTGTTAATGGTGTGAGAAGTCATGCTCAACACTTGAGATAAGGGAGCATGATACCTTCATGATCAACTAAACCCTTACTATCATACCCCATACTATTTCATAGTGTAATTATTTATATAGAATAATACATGAGGTATTACCTCTCATGTGTCCTATTAACCATGTGAAGTCACATACAAGGTATTATAATTCTCAATGGATATTTGATGCAACATAACAAAATGTGTGGTCGTACCACCCATTACAAGTCATTTCATATAACCATTTATTTATTTAAAATAAAGTAAACCATAATGAATAATATATTTCATGTAATTTCAAACCATTCAATTTAATAAAGAATGAAAATTTTATTTATAAGGATCAATGGGTCATTTTGAAGGTGACATGGTCATTAAGGCAATTGCCCACATGGCCCATTCTAAGTGTAAGTTGTACAAGCACTTAGGAGGTGCCTTGGGTTCCTTTAAATAATCACACAATAGAAAAAAATGATCAAATGAACCAAGATGGATGCTTAGAAGGCGATCTGGTAATATAAAAATTTAATTATAATAGGGAAATTCCATTTGGCACACCCAAGGGGTGTCCAGAACCGAGGTCTACATCCTCTAAAATACTAAACAAGGATAAAAGGTTGTGTATCAAGGTGTGTTGATTAATTTGACAGAAAGAATTAAATTAAAAGGTTATTATCATCAAAAGTCAATGTTCAACATAATGGAATAGCTAAGAAATATCAACACTCATAGGGAAAACAACGAGACCACCTAAATCAAGGTCGTATAAGACTCTTTGATTGATATTGAATTCAAATATGAAGTAAGTTGGAAAAAATCAATGGAACAGTCAAAATACCAGGAAATAGGGAAAAAGTGCTTGAACCCAAATAGTGAAATGGATCCAAAGACAAACTTAGATCAAAGGTATGAGTAAGGGATAACATACCTAAAGTTATCCAATGCCTTAGATGAGTCTTAATTTTCTGACCGGATGAGGTAGTTAGAGAAGAAACTAGGTTGGAGAAGCTTGGGAGTTCAATGAGGGAGGAAGAAGGCCATCCATTGGAAATGAAGAGGGTGAAAATAAAGAAACAGGTTAAATGATTAATGATGGGAAAAAATTTCACTTTACCCTCAAAATAGGGGTTCACGGTTTCTCCGCATAGTTTGGAAAACTATATTCAAACCATTTTGAAGCTACTATTTAAGAAATGTCCCTGCATGGTTAAGGATCATGGTTTCCTTAACCATGTGAAAACCATGTGAAATCCCACTTTAAAAAGTCCTCATTTTTTTGAACAATCGTGTGCCTTGAGTCGCAAGGTTTCAGATAAATCTTGTGTCTTCTTCTGCACCTCTGTTATTCCCCACATGGTTAGTGGAGACCATGCAGACTAGGCTGCACAGTCTCTACTAACCTTGCGGTCCAGTCATTTTTTCAAAATCCTGAGGTTTTCAGGCTCCAAACAAGTCCCGAACACTCTCATGACCCCCATGAATCCAATGGATGACATTATAAGGTCCATCAAATGGAATTTAATCCAAAAAAATGATCTATACCATCATGGAAAGACGGGTCATTATAGCCTCACCCCATAAAGCATGTCATCCCTAAGTTGGCATTATGAGGGTAAAGAGGTATCATCAAAAAAGAGTTCCAGCCAAAGTTCTCATATATCTGCTTCCCATTCCGAGGTCTCATTATTACTCGACCATGCTACCATAACATCCATACCAAAGGAACTAACCTTCCCTATAATGTATTCATGATCTAATCAATAATACGAATGTGATACTTCTCAAAGGAATAATACACATCCAATTAAACCTCATTAGGATAAATTACATGTGAAGGGTTTAGATAATATTGAAAAATATGAGATATATGAAAGACATCATGCATAGACAGATATATATTTGGAATTTCTGTATGTTAATCCACTAGTTAGATCTGTTTCATAACCTCAAAGGGTCCACTGAACCTTGGTGAGAGATTAACCTACCTATGAATATGTCTATAAACCAACCTGGGTGACAATCATAAGAAAATCAAGTCTCCGACATCGAACTCAAGAGGTTATTGATGCCAGTTGGCATATGAATATTGTTTGGATTGAGCTATCATCATGCTTTTTCTAATCAACTAGACTATCTCATTAGTCTCATGCAGGATACATGGTCTAAGAATAGCTGCCTCTCCTACCTCTAGCCAACACCGAGGTGAATGAAAAGGCCTAACATATAAGGGTTCATAAGGATCCATCTCGATGGTAGCATGGAAGATGTTATTATAAGATAATTCAATGAGGGGAATGTGTTTATCCCTGGAACCCCAAAAGTCAAGGGCACATGAACAGAGCATGTACTATAGTACCTGAATAGTATGGTCTATTTTCCATTAGTATATGGGTGATAGGCTGTTCTCAGAAGCACCTATATACCAAAATCCTTCTTCAAACCCTTCAATAAATATGGAATAAAGTGAGAATCTCCATTAGAAATGATAGAATGAGGAGGTCCATGAAGACATACATCCTCCCTAATGTTCAACCTCCTTGGTTCCTATACCAAGAAGATATCTTGAATAGGTAAGAATTTTTATACCATCATGAATAAATCAATGAAAACCCACATTGTATTGTTGAGATGAGGTGATCCAGGTAAACTAGACACAAAATCCATAGAAATATTGTTCCATTTCCACTAGGGAATTGACAAAAGATGTAGAAATCTCATCAAACACTAATGTTCCACCTTTACCTGCTGATAGGTGGAACATCGTGTGATGAATCCTACAATCTAACATTTCATACCAGTCCACAAATACTGGTGCCATAGATCCCAATACATTTTGGTGACACTGGGATGAACTTCCCATATTAAGGCATGAAATTTCCACATTAGTTTCTCTTTATTTTATTCTAGGACCCATACACACCCATGGAATAATAATGTATCATCCCTATCCATTGTCCACCCCGAATACGTATCATCAACTGCGACTCTTTCCATTAGTACAAGAACTTTGAGATTAGATAGTTGTCTCATTTTGAATCGTTCCAGAATGGTAGAGGTTACTGCTAAGGTTATGAGGATAGTTTGACCATGATCCTCCTAAACCTGAATGTGAATATCTAAAAATAAGGCAACAAGCTTCCCTTCTCCATTGGAATCATGAACCTCCTATTCTCGAGTCTTTCGGCTCAAAGCATCAGTTATTGTATTTACTTTTTTATTGATTTTTGATAACCCCCCTTTCAAGGGATGAGGGGGAACCCTTAAAAGGCCTACATGCTTTATAGATTAGATGACCCATAGGATTATGAGACATTACATGACGTGAAGGTCTTAGGGAATTCAACCAGACTATAACTACAAGGAACTGCCCCTCCCCAACATCTGCATCATGATGGTAGCTCTCCACCTTTGCATGACCGTCCAACTAAGCTTCCCATAAAAGCACAGGTTGGTCCCGATGGAATTTCTATACCCTCTCATTCTTTCAAATCCACTGGTTCTACTCTGGTGGGTGTGCCTACTCTGAATCCTCCTATGGGGTTGCTCATTTTTTATAGATTCTGTCTAGGGAAACTGCATTGATCATGTGGCATGAAATCCTTGAGGTGGACCAAAGGCCTTGAGGTGGTTCGAAGGCCTTGAGATGACCTGAATTACTTGTGGTGGCTCGAAAGCCTTACTGTCCTGAAGACCTTGGGTGGACTGAAGGCCTTGAAGGACCCGAAGATCAAAATGGTGGCCTAAAGGCCCAAATGGGTGAATAGTTCCGGCTGCTACAGTACCATACAATAACTTCTATAGTACTTATACAATACCTACTATAGTAAATGATATAGTACTACTATAGTACCCAGAAATTATCCCTCCTCTTGGTTTTGATCTCGAGTCTCTTGGATTCACTTGATGAGTCCTCACCAACTAGGCTGAGGCTCTTGTGCACTGTATTGCCTTTACCGGGTGAGTAGTCAAGCTTGAAATCAAATGACTGTGGGTACTCCACCCACCTACACTAACTGAGATTTAGATCCCACTATGTAAATATGTAATTAATTCTCTTCTGATTAGTGAATACCAAGAAACTCTATCCAAGTTGATAGTGTCTCCAACATCATAAGTCATTCACAAAAACAGTGAACATGAAGTCATTTGTCATGTAATTCCACTCATGAGGCCTCAACTAATGAGACCCGTATGCAATGACTCACTTACCCTACATCAGAATAGCTCCAAGCCTAATACCTAATGTATTTAAGTATAGAGTATTACTCCTTACTATATCTAGAATAATTAGTACCGACACTGAATTCAAATGACCCTTCAACTCCCAAATGGATTCTTCACAAGCTTCTGAGCATATTAATTTCACAACCTTCTTTATCAAGCCCGTATGTGGCACTACAAGGCACGGAAAATCCTGGACGAAACATATGTAATACCATCTAGCTCCAAAAAACTCTTAATATCAAAGATATTCTTGGGATTCTCCGAGAAACTACAACTCTCACTTTATTAGGGTCTACTAAAACTTCTGACTCTAAGATTATGTAACCCAGTAAGTATACATTGTCAATCCATAAGTGACATTTATTAATATTAGAACAGTGTTGATGCTCTCTCGTCATATTTAGAACAATATCAAGATGGTTGGCATGTTCGTTTCTAGAACATGAATACAATAAGATATCATCAATAAAGGCTACAATGAATGAATCTATATACGGGTAGAAAACCCAATTCATTAGAGCCATGAAAATAGTAGGTATGTTCATGAGTCCAAATGACATGACCAAGTAATCATATAAACCATACATTCTTCTAAAATCTATGGGTGGTATGTCTGATGACCTGACACTTGATGATAGACCAACCTCATATCTATTTTTTAAAACACTCTTACTCCTTAGAGATGATCAAATAGGTCATCTATTCACGAAAATGGATAATGATTATTTATCATGAGTTGGTTAAATCGATGATAATGCACGCAAAGACTAAGTGTATCATCCAAATTCTTGGAAAAAATGACCTGTGAACCCCAAGGATAAGTTTTGGGGCACATGAAAACATTTTCCTCCAAATTCTGCAACTATTTCTTGAGATCCAAAAGATCCATATGTGCCATCCTATAAGGAGGAATGGTCACTGGTGCTTCCAATGGAACTAACTCAATGGTTAAATCTACCTCTCACAATGAAGGTATAAAAAATAATTATTGAAGAAATAAATACCTGAAACTATCCACTAAAGAGGTAAAAATAGTAGGTCATAACCCCTGTTCATCCATGAAAAGACTCGTGATCTGAGCTATCACATTTCCAAGTCCCTATTGCTTGGGTGCAACACTAGTCATACTGACATCCCATTACCCCTTATGCATGTTCCAAATTCCCTATAGTGATGTAAAGGTCACCCTATGATAATAGTAGTGAATATGGGATTGGTGGGGAACTAACCAGTCCATTACAATGATTATGTCAAATCCCAACATGCCGAGGATGAAAATATTCCATGCAAATAGGTATCTTCCTATATCAAGGGAACAATCCTTAAAATGGAGAACGCCCTCTGATCAGATACCTTATTGGGTATCTAATGTCATAGTTCCATAAAAGTGTTTGGTCCTGAGGCCCAAACTCTCTATAAAAGTTTTAGATATAAATGAGTGAGACACAACCATGTTAAATAAAGAAGGCAGTAAAGTGGACGCTACTAGAATAGTATCTCATAATGTAGAAATTTTGGTGATCTACTCCTCTAGTGTAGTCTAGAATGCATGTAACTGGCCTATAATATAGCCCTGACTCACTACCTAACTTCCTAGAGAAAGCTAATTACGCTAGCACTAAGAATCAGGAGTCTAGATATCTCTTCCTCGACCACCACCTCATCTCGATCGAACAGTGGTATTCCAGCTTCCTGACCAGATTGGCCCCGCTTCAGAATGTGGGGTTGGAGTAGATCCTCTCTCACTAGGCACTGATGGGAAATTCTTTCATAAGTGATGGATATTCCATATACCACTGAAACCTCTACATTACATTGGATATCATAAGCACTATGGATTCATGTGTCTTAGATTTCCACACTAGTAACATATCATAAATCTATCAGCATGAGGAGTCTAACTCCTTCTACCACCTCCAGTAGCCTCAAAATGTCTCTTTTTCCTAGAAGAAGAACCACTGATAGATCTAGGTTCCAAACTACCCTTACTAATACCATTATCTTCATTCAAATTTCACTATTTAATTAGGGTCTGGATGAATATTTCAAAAATTATAGTCAACCTAAAAAAATTGACCTATGACTGGATGGTGTATGCCAACCCATCCTCGAATCGCCTAGCAGTCATAAGATCATCACCTTCCAGAGTAGGAGAAAATCACCACAACTCAGAAAAATGGGAAGAATATTCCATAACTGACATACCTCCCTACTACAGGTTCATGAATTCTCTAGCTCTATCAGCCCTCAGAGTCTAAGGAATGAAATATTCATAGAAGATCATATGGAAATCCTCCCATACCATATCTCTATGCCTATCTTCCTGGGCAACTACATCCCACCACTACTTAGCATAATCATGTTGCATATATGAAGAAAATTTAATCCTCCAATCTTGAGGTGTCTCTATATGCTCAAATATGGATGGAATATCTTTGATCCATGACTCAGTAGTATGTGGTCCACCATTCCCCAAAAGTGGAAAAGGATGATACATATGGAATTTTCATTTAAACTTTTCCATACTTATGGTAGGTCAAACAATACCATGCATATTCTGCATCATACATATAAATCCCTCTCAAAACTGAGTGTCAATTCCCATATCAGGAACATGAAGAGGTACTATGGGTGGAACTGTAGGAGGAATCCTTGGTGGTTCATGGAGCACTACCTCAATTGTATTGTATTCACCGTCTTCAGGGTGCTCAATTGGAATATGTTATGGTGGAATGATACTACAATGCCAAATACACGACTTAGAATATATCTTAACCATTAAACGAAATGCATATAGAAAACTAGGACACGAGTAAAGCCTCCCTATATAAGTGATCATGCCTATATTCCTGCTCCAAAAGCCAGGTCTAGGTGGTAGAAGAGACCATAATGGCCATAATATTGTAAGAGATACCCCACTACCCACTACTAAGGCTGAGTTTGAGTATAGGTATTTGGTTCACATGTATTAGATAACCATTATTACTTTAAAAGTCATATTTATTTTAATTTTTTGAATTTTCAATTTTTTAATCAATTTAAATGATTAAATTATATGGATTACCATTTCCAGTACATAAGGTCCCATATTACTTGTGAACAAAAATATAGAATCATCTTAACCCACACTATAAAATGTTCCATCCCATGTGACTAATGGTCCATGGATCAACATTCCATAATTGACTTCTCAAGATGTCTGATTTAACCTATTCAGAAAAACACTTTTAGGTTAAGGTAGTAACTTTAAGTTTCAATTATGTTTTCTAATTCCTGCAAGAATGTTAGGACATTTCATATAATAAACAAGGTGATAAAAATATGTAACATGAAAATTCATGCTGAAAATAGACATGACATTGAAAATAAAGGACATATTAGTCCTATTTTTATTATAATGATGCATGTAATTAATCACCCTCATTTTATCATTGAATGGTAAAATAAATCACCATTTTAACAATACCAAAAATAATAAAACCATAAAAAAGTGTGTCTCACAATGGTGATTCATATCAACTAAAATGGAATAATAAATAACTAAAATTACCCATCCTAGATAATTTGGGTTTCCCCTATATAGGGGTTAGAAACATCCAATCATAGGGTCAATTCTAAATTCCATTAACTCTTAGTCTCCTGCCTAATTCAAAAATAGTAATACAAATGAAAAATAACACTCTGATACCATTTTATAATGTCCTAACCCAGAGTCCAATTAACCATTGCCCTGAGCCGGTGGGTCACATAGACTCAAGTGTGCCCCCTTGTACACCAGAGGATGTCAAATAGCAGCGAGGGTGTAAAGGTGGTACAATGTGGAGACTATACACTCTTATATGAGTGGAATAATAGATACAACCATGAACATACAACAACAAAAGAATATAAAAATAGACATAATAAATAATAATTGGAAGAAAAGATAACAACTAAATAACAGTCAAAAGACACTAGGAATTTTCATATATATAGATTCATGGCATTCTAATATACAAAAAAGGGGAACATGGGACATACATTTACAAAAAAATACAATAATATGCTCCACAAGAATCTTGAAGGAAATTATTAGTCCTTTGATCCTTTGTTCCATCTATAAGTAATCCCTATCAACAACCTGTAACATGGACCTTTCCCTTATACAAACCTATAATCATATAATGTTATCAGGTACTAAAGGAAGCCCAAATAGGGTGTGAGTTTAAATCCCAGTAAGCCACTACCAACAATGTCTATAAGTAATCCAATTAGTTATTGTAACTAAACACTGTGAATATATATTTTAAAGAATTAACAAGTGATGAAATAAATAACCAACATTATCAGGTTCCTATAGAAAACCTGGAGGCTCTACCTACTTCAGATCAGGACAGAATGAATTTATGATCATTAAATATATATATTTATAATATATATATAATACAGTTATATATCACATCCACCTATATGAACCAATTACGTGGGTATTTAAGTGGCCATATGACTATAATACAAGGCACCAGCTTGACCGGGGAGTAACTCAGACATTCATGACTAGTATACTGATCCAATAAGCTCAAGAAATAGGGTACATGCCCTTCAACTCCAAATGAATGGGAGACACGATTCTCATCACTTGAGATGGTGAATGTGCCATCATTTCAACACTCGAACAAGAAACGTGTCTTGTCAATCCCACCATCCTACTAGTTTCAATGGTGTGAGACACCATGCTCAACACTCGATGTAAGGGATAATGATAATGTTGTGCTCAACTGAACCCTAACCATATTACCACAACCCATATCAAGGCGTAACCATGTATATAGAATAAGACATGAGTCATTTCCTCTCATGTGTCATGTTATAAAAGTTCAATTAAATACAAGGAATTATAATTCTTAATGGATATTTTATGCATTATAAACATAAGGTGTGGTATTACCAACCTTTACAAGTTATTACATCTAAACATTTTGTTCATAAAAATAAAGGAAACTATCGTGCATAATATATTTTAAGTAATTTCAGTACATTGAATTTATTAAATCATATAAATTTAATTTATACGTCTCGATGGGTCATTTAGAAGGTTCCATGGTCATTAAGGCAATTTCCCACATGGGCCATTCTATGTATAAGTTTTCCAAAAACTTAAGAGGTGCCTTGATTTCCTTTAAACAATTAAAAAATAGGGAAAATCGATCAAATGAACCAATCCAAATGATTGGAATGTGATCTAAGAAAATAAAAATTTAATTATAATAGGGAAATTCTATTTTTCACACCCACAGGGTGTCCATAATCGAGGTCTACATCCTCTAAAATACTAAACAATGATCAAAGGGTGTGTATCGAGGTGTGTTGATCAATTTGATATGAGGAACTAATTTAAATGTTGATGCTAAAAAAATTTCATCATGTGGAATAATGTAATAGCTTTGGAATATAAAAAATCACGGGGAAACATATTATACAACTAACCTCAAGGCCTTATATGACTCTATGCTTGATATCAACCACAAATTTGTAGTAGGTTGGAAGAAATTGATGAAATGGTTAAAATACATGAAATTAGTGAAAAATATTTTACACCTAAATAGTGAAATGGATCTGAAGATAAAATTAGATTGATGGTAAGTGGAATAGAGAGTGTACCTATATCTATCCAACACCTTTGAAAGATAGAGATTCCCTTTCTAGATGAGGGATTTAGAGAAGAACATAGGTTGGAGGATATTGGGAGTTCAATAGGAGAGGTATAATTCCATCCACTGAAAATGAAGAGGGGAAAAAGAAGGAAATTGGTTAATTGATTAATAAGGTTAAAAATGTCATTTCACCCTCAAAATAGAGAGCTCATAGTTTGTCCACACTGTTTGGAAAACTATGCTCAAGACAATACTTAAATAAAGAATTCACTTGGTTAGGGCGAATGGTTTCCTTAAACATGAAAAAACCATGTGAAATCCTAATGTCAAAAGTTAGTAGTTTTTTTTACGATTATGTTTCTTTAGGAACATGATTCCAAAAAAATCATGCAGCTCCTACTACATCTTTATTTTTCCATGAAATGTTAGTGGAGATTGCACTGGTTGGGCGATACAGTTTATAATAATAGTGAATCCCAATCATTTTTTCTAAATCCCAAGGTTCTGAGCTCTGAACAAGAAAAAGGCACCCTCATAAACCTCGTGAATCCAATGAATAAATTATATGGTATATTTAATGGAATTTAAACTAAAAAAATATTTGTACCTTCAAAGAAAATGGGTTGTTATAGCCCAATTTATAGCAACCCGACCCCAGAAATCCTAGAGCCAGTATCTACTACCATTATATTGGAAAGATTACAAGGAATAAAATCCCAAAGGATTGAAGAGTTTAGTATTCTTGGTAAATTAAATACATACATGAGTCTTTTATTACAAATTAATACACTAATTACAATATTTTTTTTTTCTATTTCAAGGATAACATTATTCCATCTAGCATTTCATTAAATATATTTGTTAGTAAACTTCATAGAATCATATGGAAAGGAAACATGATAAGGGTGATCTCAAATTCTCAGTAAGATTCAAGCATAGTAGAAGCAATAATGAATCAATGAGAATAATAATTATGGAATGTTAAAGAACTGAAAACACAAACCATGTAATCAATAAACTGAGAACGAAGTTCATAAAAAATATGGGAAGATAATAACAAGAAATACATGCCATTAAAATAACTAGATAATGAAAAATCAATATAGAAAGGTAAGAAACATTCCATTTAATCAATGAACTGATAATGAAATTAATCCATAGATATTATGACATAAAATCTCAGGGATAAATAATAACTAAATCAAAATAAAGAAAATGGTTAATTATTGGACATCATGTCTAAGGCAAATGAAAACCTTGAATATCAATAATTATCCCCAGAGAGTTTAAAACTATGGGTAGAAACCTATCTATTCTTCTCGAAAACAAACTTGAAGGGCTGGTCTCCAACTAATTTTGTCTCATAAGACTATTAATGCATCAAGGGGCTTTCATTAACTGGTCCCCTACCTCTAGGGCTTACCTTATACAGTCCCCAACCCATGTCCTTCATGTCCCAAGAATTCATCATATCGAATAAAAAATATACCTTAATCAAATATCCATATTTCTTAAAGGATACCGATTTATTAATATTTCCCCAAATAATCAAATAACTTTCAAACTAAGCATGTATGAAAAATGGTATATGGTTTTAGAAATAATAATATCCACAAAAAATGATATGGATATTTAGGGGAAATTAAATGTAAAATCATCATAGGAAATTGAATATTTCAAGAGGACTAAAAGGAATCAAGGAAGTGAATGTGAATATTATCCTCGTCCAAATAATTCATAAAAAAAAACAGAGAAAGGTTTAGGATGATATCAATAAAAGATATCCCAAGTGGACTAAAAGTAAGGGTTTGTTGCTGTTTTTGAATATAAATGTTATAAAAATATCTTTTAAAAATATTCATGAGGAAAATATCATTTTATTTTAAAAAACCTTTTCTTTGAAAATCAATTTTGAAAACATTTTATTTAAAAATTATCATTTTAAACACGAAAATGATGCTTCAATGAAATAATGGAAGGTAAATTAGTACATGGAGTACGAGGTAAAAAGAACATTCCTTTTTATTGGTAACAAGGACAGATAAATGCCTTGTTCAGAAATAAAAAATAATATTTATTTGAAAAAATTGGTAAAAGAAAAAACAGGTAAAAATTTCTCTAATAAAATCATTTTGTAATGTTTAAAAACATTTCTGGAAAACATTTTTAGAAAACAACATTTTTAGAGGAAAAAGGCTTCTCCGAATTAAGAGAGAAATGAAGTAAGGTTTTCTTAAAAGCATTTTCTAAAACATTTTTAGTACCAAAGCGTGAAATAATTATACCAATACTTTAAAAAGGTCATGAATATTCATAATAGAGGAAAATGAAAGGGTTTATTGAATAATGGTTATATAATTTCCTCAAGTGGAAATGTAAGATCATTAAAATTATTCTTGAAGAAAATAATCTTTAAACATTCCAAAGTGTCCCATACCACTTTGAAACATTTTGAATAATAAGCCTCATGATGGAATAACATTAAAATAAACTTATAATATCATGAAAAACTATATAAAATAAACTAGGTTTACAACAACAAATAAGTCTCAATGGAATGTAAATTAGGACAAAATCCATTACCTTGAATTTCCTTTTGGGATAACATACTTTAATCTACTTTATAATGGGTTTAATAATATTAATAAAATATAACAGAACCATACTCATATTTATAATATCATATATTAACTTCTTTTATTATCTTATAACCCATTTATTAATAATCTTTCATTATTTTCACTATTTCAGGTATTAATTGCCCAGTTTATTGAGTAAGTTTTTACTTGTTACTTGTTGTTCCTATCAGTGTTTTTTATCTATAGAATGTAAACCATGATTTAAATATAATACATATTCAGTATATAAATATATATATATTTATAATAATCCATAATATTTGGAGATAAGAAATTGAATGCACCGTTCATGGAGACGGTATGTCGTATGTATATATGAACACTAATTTCATTTATATTCCATATTTATGTTTTATATGTCACATAGGATTATTAAAATAATCATTAATTTTTTCCATGTATATCATGAACGAATAACATCACTTTGAGGAAGTGGTAGTCTACACTTCCAAAAATAATGTTATCGTATTTACACAAAATGGAAAGTATAAAGGTATGTATTATAAAAAAAAGTAAAAAAGAATAAAGACATAATAAATATCATATATATCTTATATAAAAATATTTTATGTCATAATTTCCGCCATTAGATTAGGTAAAGTAAAAAAACAAACAACATCGCTTCGTGAGGTGGTAGTTTGCCGTACACAAGAATGGTAAGTTCGTTACCCATTGGATGGAAGTGTGTGTAAGTGTAGGTAAAACCCTTATCATAACAACATATAAGTATATTTAGGATAATTAATTTATTATTTAATCATGTAATAATAATAATTGGAAGAGTGGAGATAGAAATAAGACTAAATATCTTGAATAAGGATGTTGCCTATTAATTGGGTAACTCCTTTTGGTTTGAACCAAAGGGAATCCTTGGTTGTCTTTATAACCAAGGTGAGACTTATAGGTTTAGGGGAGGGATGTTTTGGATTTATTTGGTTAGATTTTTTTTGATAAAAAGTGTTTTGGGATGTATGAGGAAGTGTGAATCTTGAGTGCCTTTTTATAGTGGAGGAGGAGAGATACTCCTGCAAATTTTGGAAAAGGGAATTCCACCCACATTTTTTCCATTTAAAGTGGATAAAATAATGAACCAAATAATATCCAATAGCATATAGGGTAGAAATATTACCAGACTATGGATTTTGAACATGTTTCTAGGTCATTTTGGCCATTATGTTTAAGGTTTAGTCCCCTATTGAGCTTAATTTCAACTTAATCATTACAATTAATTTTAATTAAATTCACTAATATTTTTTTATAAAAAACTAATTTAAAATTATAATAAATTATAAATTATAAATTATTATGATTAAAAATATGGAATCAAATTTACAAATTCCAATTAATTAATTGGTAGAAATTCAGTCAAATTTAATCCCGCAGATGGGATGACAATGAGGGTTTTTAAAGTAAAAATTTTCAAATGATTGTTAGATTTTTATATCCAATTTCAATGTAAAATTTATTACAATGGCCTAAATTGTATTATTAAATAAAAAATTTATCTAATTAAACTTTAATATAAGTTTAAAATATAATACAACCTTAAAATTAAATTATTTGAAAAATCAGTTTTGAAATAAAATTCAGTATTTTCACTATTCATTAAAAATGAAACTTCACAGAAAAATACCAAAAATCCACCCTAACCTAATTTTAATGTTAAAAATTAAAATATTAAGTTTATTTTTAAATATAATATTTATAAAAGTGTGAAAATTATATTTAAATTATGTTCTCCATTAAAAGGCAGTAAAAGTTCCTTTATAAAAATGTAGGTTTTTATGTAATATTGGATTTATTCTTATCTTATGCCTATAGAGACTATTAAATGAATACTCAAAATATTTTATTGAATATAATATATATATATTAAATTAATATAAATCAATAATTATAATTAATATAATCTATTATGATGAAACATATTTGTGAGCATAAAAATAGTTTTCTATAAAAAAATTCTGTTTATATTCAACTGGTTCTTATATTCATTTAAAATTAATTTGAAACCAATGAATTCATTTTATATTTTGTGTAATCCAATTTTTTTTATAATTTAGTTAATACTATTCATAAATTCTAATTTAATGTCTAGTTTATATCTTATTATATTAAATAATAATATTTCAATAATATATAATTTTTCGGTAAAACTTGGTCTTGTGTGTAATGAAAGCCATTAAAGAAACTCATTGTTGCATGTGAAATATGATAACTTAGTTCCATGTGCATTGAATCCAATAAAATATATTTAATTTAGTTATTATAGTAAATATATTATAAATTATCAGGATATTATATTCTCTTATTCTCTTGGTGTTGCGTGTCATACACGATATTGAATACAATGTTCCTAAATTAGATTTTTGGGGTGATACATTATCCACACATTAATTAAATTTAATCATTGTAATTTAAAATTTATATTGGTGATTGATTGTTTGATATTTCCTATGTTTTAAATCCCATATCATGAGAAGGTTTTATAATAAATCCTCTATAAAAGAGAGAACGGGAAGTACAAAGGTCACATGGAATAACATATAACTAGGTATCTAAGTAGGAGAAAATTAGTGTAAAGTAGAGATACATACTTGGAGAAAAAGTGTAAATATTTATAGGTAATGATTGTGGTCATCAATCACAAAAAAATAAATTAACAATGGATAGTTTAAGTCCTCAAATCCATAAATCTGGTATGATTTAAAATAACATTGTTTCAACAAAAATTAATGTATTTGGACAATTGTTTTGACCATTTTTCTAATTTTTTCTTCATAAGTGTATAAAGAAATATACTTTATTGATATAATTCAATTTTAAAAGAACAATTTCATCGTTTTGTTTTGCTTTGATCAATTTAAAATCCATCCATTACATTAAGAAATGGGTATCCCAAAATTATCTTTGATCCTTGAAGCACTAAAGTAAACATTTAATAGATTTTAAGGCCCATAAAAGAGTGAAAATTCATTAAATTTGTCTCTAACTATTATAAAAATCCAATATAGTTAAGATATTAATATATAATCCATAAAATTAACACTATTGGTTCCTCATTAATATCAATTCATTAAAATTTTAGCATAAAAATAGTGATATATTAACCATGTCATTACATAGGTTAGTGGTTGGAGTCAAACCCTTATTTTACCTCGATCACAGGTTCAAGTACCTTGGCATTTCTATATTTGATGGGTAGTCACCCAACATAATGATTGTCCTTTTCGAAAACCATATTAATATAATTTCAAAAATAAATATGATGGACATCCTTGAAATAGGGTTAATCACTAAATATACTTTTAAATAATATTTTCAATACAATAGAAATACATAAATAATTCATTCGTTTTATTTCAACATAGGTCCTTCCTCAGTATAAGGTTTATCCTTTAGAAGAGGTAATTTCCTAAAACAAAAAAACAATTATGTGAGGATCAATTATTATATTGGAAAAACATATAATAATTTTTAGGATGTTTGTATCGTGACATATTATTTTCTTCTAAATACCTGAAGTATTTATATATTTTTATTAAAATTTTAATAATACCCTTTTACAGGTTGAGGGGTAACCTTTACATAACCTGTAGACCCAAAGGAAATAAGCCTTAACACACGGCCATTTCATTCTCAAGGACCAAATTCCCAACCGCAATCCCCAGCCTAGATGATATTAATTATTTTGGACCACAACAATCAACATGTAAATCACCTTAGCTAGAAATCCCAATGCATGACTTCATGGTCTTGGTACCAGTGGAAAATACACACCCTCTCAATCATCCAAATCTTAGAGCATTTTTAGTGATTTAACCTTTCTCTAAAATTGTATGAGACTTCACTAGGATCTGATCCAAATAATTTTTCTCAACCCACAACTCCACTGCTTCTCTACATAGTCTCTAGACCCAAATGCTTCTCGCACGCATCACTGGTCAATCACCCACTCCGTATCCTGAAGTCGTCACCTACTGTCATCGCACACCAGGATCCTTCCAACACTGTTGTCATCAACCAGGATCAAGCATCATCATTGATCCTCCTCCACTGAGCCCTCATGAGAAACCCTCACCATCACTGAAGCCCAAATCCGCCATCCGTCATTCACCTCCCATCGATCCACCCACATTAGAGTCGCCAACCCACACCCATCAAACCTACATCTCCCTAGATGGGGGACCCCCGTCCCCTCACCCGCACAAACCCCTACCACTATCACACACTATCACATAACCCTCCTCTATTCCGCTCACCCCACCTACCTACACATTCAATCCCCAAATTTTTAGGCTACTTGGATTTGATCCCATGTTAGATGCAGTATTATAGGGTGACTATTCCACTAAACCAAACCCCAAATGCACACATTATTTTCAATATAAGACACCTTAGGTTTAACCTTGGTCATTAATTGTCATTATCTATTAAAATCCTTCATAATGAATTGTAAAGAGAATGTGAGTGATCCTATGAATATACCCCAAGAGTGTAAAACCTGGTGAGCAGTAAGGCCCGTTGTCATGTACCATGTTACGCTCGAGTTAGGCCCATCACAACTTGTTGGAGTTGTTATTCCTAGGTACATATGTGCAATAACCAAGTAAACTTGTAGTATCCTATCATGGATATATTATTAGGAAGACCCAAATAATATCTATCTTAAAAAAATTCTAGAATATTCTTCTATACATATCCTCAAATTCTACCTTAGAGTTATCTTCTCTAATCAATGTTTCCTAAATCTAGTTCCCAAGGTTGCTGCTAAAATTTATTTGATAGGAACTGAAGAAACTCAGCCCCAGCAAGCCTGGAGCTAGTGTCTACTACCATTATATTATCACAATTACAAGTAATCAAATCCCAAAGATCAAAGAGTATAGTAGTCATGGTTTACCAGATACATACACGAGTCTTGAATTAAGAATTAATACACTAATTACAACATAATTTTTTTCATTTTAAGGATAACATTATTCTATATTGAATTTCCTTGAATATAGTTCTTAGCACAATTCATGGAATCCTAGGGAAGGAAACATGATAATGGTGATCTTGAATGCTCAGTAATGGTCAAGCATAGCGGAATTAATAATGAATCAATGATAATAATAATTATGGAATGGTAAATAATATAACACACATACCATATAATCAAAAAACTGAGAAGGAAGTTCATAAACAATATGGTAAGGTAATAACTTGAAACACATTCCATTTAAATAACTAGATAAGGAAAAATCAACATTCAAGGTAATAAAAATTTCATTTAATCAATGAATTGAGAATGAAATGAATCCATAGAAAGGTCAACGAAAAATATCATTGATAAATAATAACTGAATCAAAATGAAAGAAATGACTAATCATTGGGCGTCATGTCTAAGGCACATAAAAACCACTCCTATAAAGATCTATCCTCTATAAATTTTAAAAAAATGGGTAGAAACCTATCTATTCTGCTTTGAAACAAACTCAAATGGTTTTTCCAACTAATTTTATCTCATGATACTACCGATTCATCAAGGGTATTTCATTAACTAGTCATAAACCTATAGGACTTACCTTAAATGTCCCAAAACCCATGTTTTTCATGTCCCAATAATTCCTCATATCGAATAAAAAATAGGCCTTATCAAATATCCACATTGAATAAAGGAAACAGATTTATCAATTTTTCATGAAATAATCAAATAACTTTCAATGTATATACCATATGAACAATGGTATAGGGTTCAAGAAATAATCATATCCATGAAAAATTATATGGATATTTCATTGAAATTAAATGAAAAATGATCATAGGAAATTATACATTTCAAGGGGTCTAAAAGGAATCAAGGAACACTACTAGAAATCCAGCATTTCCCAATGGTTTAGAACCGTTGGGAAAGGCTGCAGAACCGTTGGTATATGTTATACCAACGGTTCTGCAAACCATGGGGAAGTAAGCCGTTGAGAAAGGCTTTTCCCAACGGTTTACACAGAACCGTTGGGATAGGTCAGAAAAAATCAACATATCCCAACGGTTTGGCCCGTTGGGAAATCAACAGACAATTTTCTTTCCCAACGGTTTACAAACCATTGGGAAAGGTTTTTACCAATGGTTCCATGAACCGTTGGTAAAAACAACCCTGCAACAGGGTATCCCAACGGTTTGAAACCGTTGGGATAGGGTGTTTTTACCAACGGTTACTTGAACCGTTGGTAAAACAGCTCCATAGAGCCTATGCCAACGGTTTTCAAACCGTTGGCATAGGCTTTGCTGTGAAAATTGCACAGCAGCCTGCAATTTGCACATCAGGTCTGGTTTTTGGGCATTTTTATTTCAATTTTCAATCCAATTATGCCCTCGTTTTCAATTCATTTTTTAATCCAATTATTGTACCTGTAACACATATAATGCATACATATAGAGAACAAACCAACACATACAAATAATGAAAACCGACCAACCAACACATATAATGCATCCTGAAAATATACACATCCATAATTAAAGTATAATTCATAACATAATTATAAACATACATAATTCATTTAGAATTCATTTTAAAATTTAGATGACAATTATATGTGGAATCCGAAATTCAATTCATAATTTGATCGGTTTTTTCTATACCATATATTTTTACCTCAAATGAAGTCCATTTTAAACAAAATACATACACATGAAGTGATACCGGCCACACCACACCTCATATTGAGGCGGGGTTGACTCGTACACGTCACATTTGACCCATGGATCGTTGTGATAAAGTATCGACACAATCCGAATACGTTTGGTCGGTTTTCCGTATGCCAGTTGATGTTTTTCACTTAAAATTTCGTTCTTTTGAAACAAAAGATGGAAACTATGAGTGGTGCCGACCACACCGCGTCTCCAATTGAGGCGGGGTTGATTCGTACACGTCACATATGACCCATGGATCATTCTCCTAAATTTTAAATGGAAACCGAATGAGTTTGGTCGGTTTTCCGTATGTACTTAAAATGTTGTCCATTTTAAACAAAAGAGAGACACTTAGACTAATCCTGACCACACCGCGACTTAGATTCATCCCGGGTTGGCTCGTACATGTCACATATGACCCATGGATCGTTGTGATAAATTATCAAAAGATTACGAATGCGTTTGGTCGGTTTTGCGTATGACAGTTGTTCTTTTCATTTATAATCATGTCCATTTTAAACAAAAGAGACAGAGTTAGAGCGGTGTCGGCCACACCGCGTCTCGGATTAAGACGAGGTTGACTTGTACACGTCACATATGACTCATGGATCGTTGTGCTAATGTATCGATAGAATCCGAATGCGTTTGGTCATTCTTCCGTATGTCAGTTGATGCCTTTCACTTAAAATGACGTCCTTTTGAAACAAAAGATGGACACTTTGAGTGGTGTCAGCCGAACCACATGTCGGATTGAAGTGGGGATGATTCGTACACGTCACATAAGACCCATGGATCGTTCTCCTAAAGTTTCAACGGAAACCGAATCTGTTTGGTCGTTTTTCCGTATGTACTTAAAATGGTGTCCATTTTAAACAAAAGAGAGTCACTTAGACTTATCCTGGCCACACCGCGACTCAGATTCATCTCGGGTTGGCTCGTACACGTCACATATGACCCATGGATTGTTGGGATAAATTATCAACAGATTCGGAATGCGTTTGGTCGGTTTTTCGTATGTTAGTTGATGTTTTTCACTTAAAATGACGTCCTTTTGAAACAAAAGACGGACACTTTGAGTGGTTCCGGCCACACCACGTCTCCGGATTGAGCTGAAACCACCGTGAAACATTCTAATTATTATTCGTGACGTGTACGTGCAGACGGCACGTCAATCGGACGTGCGGTTTGCACGGTACGACTCAATATTCGTGTTTTAAGTGATGCGCGCGCTTCGTAAACGCGCGTGAGGGGGGTCCAAATGGTCCGAACGAAGTCGGAATGGCCTGAAATCAGACGACAAATACGGGAGAGTGATTTATGAAGTGTTCGAGTAGAAGACACGTCAATCGGACGTGCCGTGTGCCTGCGGTGACCGACAACGCAGTTCTAGTGTCATAAACGGCCAAAACGGGCGTCCAACGGTCAAATTCATAGAGGACGACCTCAGATTGAGCTGAAACCACCGTGAAACATTCTAATTATTATTCGTGACGTGTACGCGTAGACGGCACGTCAATCGGACGTGCGGTTTGCGCGGTACGGCTCAATATTCGTATTTTAAGTGATGCGCGTGCTTCATAAACGCGCGTGAGGGGGGTCCAAATGGGCCAAATGAAGTTGGAATGGCCTGAAATCAGACGACAAATACGAGTGAGTGATTTCGGAAGTGGTCGAGTAGACAGCACGTCAATTGGACGTGCCATGTGCCCGCGGTGACCGACAACGCAGTTCTGGTGTCATAAACGGCCAAAACGGGCGTCAAACGGTCAAATTCATAGCGGACGACCTAAGATTGAGCTGAAAACACCGTGAAACATTCTCATTATTATTCGGGATGTGTACGCATAGACGGAACGTCAATCGGACGTGCGGTTTGCGCGGTACGGCTCAATATTCGTGTTTCAAGTGATGCGCGCGCTTCGTAAACGCACATGAGGGTGGTCCAAACGGGCCGAACGATTTCGGAATGGCCTGAAATCAGACGAAAAATACGGGTGAGTGATTTATGAAGTGGTCGAGCAGACGGAACATCAATCGGACGTTCCGTGTGCCCGCGGTGACCGACAACGCAGTTCTGGTGTCATAAACGGCCAAAACGGGCGTCAAACGGTCAAATTCATAGCGGACGACCTCGGATTGTCCTGAAAACACCGTGCAACATTCTAATTATTATTCGTGATGTGTACGTGCAGACGGCACGCCAATCGGACGTGCAGTTTGCGCGGTACAGCTCAATATTCGTGTTTTAAGTGATGCGCGCGCTTCGTAAACGCGCGTGAGGGGGGTACAAACGGGCCGAACAAAGTCGGAATGGCCTTAAATCAGACGAAAAATACGGGTGAGTGATTTCTGAAGTGTTCGAGTAGACGTCACGTCAATCGGACGTGCCGTGTGCCCGCGGTGACCGACAACGCAGTTCTGGTGTCATAAACGGCCAAAACGGGCGTCAAACGGTCAATTTCATAGTGGAAGACCTCGAATTGAGCTGAAACCACCGTTAAACATTCTAATTATTTTTCGTGACGTGTACGCGCAGACGGCACGTCAATCGGACGTGCGGTTTGCGCGGTACGGCTCAATATTCGTATTTTAAGTGATGCGCACGTTTCGTAAACGCGCGTGAGGGGGGTCCAAACGGGCCAAACGAAGTCGGAATGGCCTGAAATCAGACGAAAAATACGGGTGAGTGATTTATGAAGTGGTCGAGCAGACGACACGTCAATCGGACGTGCCGTGTGCCCGCGGTGACCGACAACGCTGTTCTGGTGTCATAAACGGCCAAAACGGGCGTCAAACGGTCAAATTCATAGCGGACGACCTCGGATTGAGCTGAAACCACCGTGAAACATTCTCATTATTATTCGTGATGTGTACGCGCAGACGAAACGTCAATCGGACGTGCGGTTTGCGCGGTACGACTCAATATTCGTGTTTTAAGTGATGCGCGCGCTTCGTAAACGCGCGTGAGGGTGGTCCAAACTGGCCGAACGATTTCGGAATGGCCTGAAATCAGACGACAAATACGGGTGAGTGATTTATGAAGTGGTCGAGTAGAAAGAACGTCAATCGGACATGTCGTGGGCCCGCGGTGACCGACAACGTAGTTCTGGTGTCATAAACGGCCAAAACGGGCGTCCAACAGTCAAATTCATAGTGGACGACCTCGGGGGCTGTCCGGGGGGGGGGGGGCTATCCGGGGGGCTATCCGGGGTCCAGGGTGGAGGGTTGGGGGCTGTACGGGGGGCTGTCCAGGGGGCTGTCCGCGGGGGCTGTCCGGGGGGGGGGGGGGGGGGGGGGGCTGTCCGGTGGGTGTCCGGGGGGTTGTCCGGGGACCAAGGAGGAGGGTGGGGGGGCTGTGCGGGGTCTGTCCGAGGGGTGTTTGGGGGTTCTTCAGAGGGTTGTACGGTGTTTTTCAAGGGGCTGCCCGGGGGTTGTTCAGGGGGTTGTTCAGGGGTTGCTCAGGGGTTGTTCAGGGGTTGTTCAGGGGGTTGTCCGGGGTTGTTCAGGGGGCTGTCCGGGGGTGTTTGGGGGGTTATCCGGGGTCCAAGGGGGAGGGTGGGGGGGTTGTCCAAGGGGCTGTCCGGGGGGCTATTCGGGGTCCAGGGTGGAGGGTTGGGGGATGTACGGGGGGCTGTTCGGGGGTCTGTCCGCGGGGCTGTCCGGGGGGTGTTTGGGGGGTGTTCGGGGTCCAAGGGGGAGGGGGGGTTGTCCAGGGTCCAAGAATGAGGGGGGTTGTCCAGGGAGTTCACAAACACACAACCACTAAAAGACAACAACATCCATAAAAACAGACAATATATAAAAATAACTCAACTCCAATACTATATTACGAGTCTAGATAAAACCGACAACTAGAATAGATTAAACATCAAATCTCAGTAATATAAGTCAAAAATGTAATGGATCAATATGTCCCACATCAGCATCACTATCACCATCATCATCATCATCATCACCCTCATCATCGTCCTCCTCATCGTCCTCACCCTCCACAGTGCCTTCCTCCTCGCCTTCGCCCTCCTCCTCGCCCACCTCATCTCCCTCCTCTTCCACATCAGACTCCTCGCCATCATCATCTTCAAGCTGGACATCAGCCTGACCACCACTGGAACTGCCACCTAGTACACCATATATAGAATGTATCGACGACATGTATTCATCAATCGCTGGGCTGGCCTCTGCTGGAAGTGTTGGATGTAGAACTTCAATAAATTTCATAAATGCACTGTTTGCCCTAGCAGACTGTTCTGCCGTCTCTGTGGCCCTTTTCTCAGCCTGTTCTGCCTGTGCCCTAACTTGCTGCAGCTCGGTGGCACTACAACTCGTACCTGAAGCAGGCCAATACCTCGTCGGGGCTATCCTAGGTCGACAACGTACTCTGCCAGAATGATCCTCTCCCAACACCTGATGTAAGTGATCAGATGGCCCAAAATTGTCTGCTTCTTGGGCATCGAGGGCCTCTAAAGCATCCTGTTACAAATATAAATATATTATTAAGTTATGAAATAGATATTAAAATATAAAATCAACAGATTAAAACTTACAATCTGCTGCTGAGTCGCTTCGTTGACAGCACTTCCATCCTTTTTTCATCTACTCGAGCAAAACAGTTTTGCTCGAGGCACACGTCCTTCAATATTTTGTACTTGCCTCTACAATGACATTGAAAACAAAAGTTATATAAAAACTTTAGCAAATGATTAAATAATTAAGGAAACAAAAGAAAATGTAAGTCGTAAAGAAAACTTATAAACAATTGTCATACCTGCTGCCTCTTATGATCCGGCATCGTCGTGCGTCCTAGTGTATGGAGGTATTTTTTTTCATCAATGTTTTTTTATTTTTTCCAGATGATTCATAAATAAAATTCGATAATTCCAAGGATAATATTAATGCAAAACTTGAAAGTTATTATTTAAATACCTCAAATGTAATTCATACCTTAAACTGGGTACTCATCCAATGAGTAATCATCTGACGATACTGCTCTATAGGACAATCATCCACGACTGGTACCGCCTCTAACTCAGTGCCAACTCTAGCACGCCAACCAATATACAGCTCATGCTTGTAGGCTCTCCAAATCTCGCCTAAATCCTTTAGACGTTCCAGTCGTGCACCCTCACCATCAGGAAAATTAAATCGAAGCTGAAATCAAAATATTAATTCATATAAATACAAAAATAATTCATGGCATTAAATACAACAGATTTTTTTACCCATATCTCTGCCCAAGCTCTATCTTTGACCTCATGTGGAAAATGTCTCCACGACAGCGGGCTGACGGGAATGATGTCGGAGTATTTGGCAAGCGTCGCCAGAAAACTCCGACATTGCTGCCCCGTTTTCTCAACCATCTGATTGTCTTCATTATATTCCACCATAACCTGTGTGCGACGGTTCCACACCGAACGCATGCGTGTACGGCCCCGCCCCCGCCTCCTATCAGTATATGTATCTGTCATGAAATAAAAACAAATATTTTATCAAAACATGTTATAATGAAAATAAATATTGCTATAAAAATTTGTTAGGGTTTTATAAATATACCTGCGCTAGTCTGATCAATGAGTGGCGCCGGATCCACAGAACCTGATGGAACAC
Source organism: Viscum album (assembly GCA_963277665.1). Taxonomy (NCBI): domain Eukaryota; kingdom Viridiplantae; phylum Streptophyta; class Magnoliopsida; order Santalales; family Viscaceae; genus Viscum; species Viscum album. The sequence continues at coordinate 508,751,120 of OY728136.1, read as the reverse complement.
CCTCTGGTGGAATAGGAGTCGAAGACGATGGAATATAAAAGCTCAGAGAGATAGAAGTATAAGGAAAAGAAGATGGAACAGCTGTATGACCTAATGCTGACTGGGGAGTGGGAATCATCATGGGATGTGAAAATGATGGGGCAGAAGATGCAGAAGGTAGCGAAAACATGGGAGGCCTAAATACCCCGTGTGTCCCTAACGACACACCGGGATCAGAATGTGGGAAGGCTGAAATGTCAGTAGGAGGGGCAGGGTTTAGTCGGGCACGCGCAGCTCTACGTCCACCTCTGGTACGAACCCTCCTCATACCACCGGCCTGAGTACTAGGACCAGTACTAGGCTCCTCGTCGAATAACTGTCGACGTAATGGTGGATCCTACAAAAAAGTTTACAAAAAAAATTAATCACATGACATTATATATTCTGTAAATATATATATATATATATATATATATATATTTGAAATAAAGTACTCACTGTAGGCACTAATGGTGGAATGCCCATCTCCTCCATCCGATGATTGTTCTCCACCATTTTTTTCTCCGTCTCTCTTCAATTGGATGCATTTCTTGCATTTGAAAACAAATATGTAATTAATTAGAAAAAGAAAATTAATGTGTAAACCAAAAAACTAAATATATGAGGGAATGAGGGGATTTATTGGTAATTTAGCTATCAATTGTTTTAGAAGATCTTGAATGAATTTAATAAAACATACAAGTTGTAATTGTTGGGTCGTAGAGGATGGCAAGAGGGGGGGTGAATTGCCTTTTCAAAAATAATTAACAATTTAAAACAATTATCAATGCAGCAGAAATAAAAAAAGGCATGACACAATTTGATAACGAAGTTCGGCTTAATTCCCAAGCCTACGTCTCCGCTCCCAACAAGAACCGTTGAGAGATTAATACGTCAGCTTGCTTTTTAATGTTTGTAGCAAGAAACCCACTAGCCGTTTTAAGGTAGGCTAGAACACCTTCGTACAACTTTCTTTTTTATTATGGTTGTAGAAAGAAACCCAATTGAAAGAAAGAATGGAAATGAGAGGTTTTTTTTAATCCAAACCCAATGAAGAACTAAACAAATAAAATAATACAAACACACAGAAGCCTTGAGCGCCAAAAGTGTGAGAGCAGCTGATGGAGAGGGAGCTCAAGCTTCAAGGATGGCAATGGATCTCAAGAGGCCTTGGAGATTTGTCGTTAGAGCGTCAAGACATCAAAATATATTTTTTGTTATGTTCCCGGCATCCATGGTTTCTTATTTATAGGATAAATACCCATAAACACTTCAATATGGCCGTTGGAGGGCTTCCGGAGCCATTGGGGGTCAAAAGTACAAGTCTGGTCAAAGCCCAACGGCTAGTTTGACTGGGCACACTGGCTGGCCGGTGGTGTCTCACCAGCTGGCTGGTGGTCCACCGGCTGGCCGGTGCTGAGCTCCCGGCTGGCCGGTGGTCCAGACAGAGCAGGCTTTCTGTCTGGGTTCCACCGGTTGGCCGGTGGCACCAGGCAGTGGGCAAGCCTACTGCCTGGGTCCTCCGGCTGGCCGGTGGGCAAGAACCGGTGGGACGGTGCACTAGCACCGTCTGACCGGTGGATCTGGCAGAAAGCAATGCTTCTGCCAGAGACCACCAGCTGGCCGGTGGGAATCCACCGGTTGGCCGGTGGACTCAGAGAGTCCACTATTAGCCTTCTTGGTCCAACTCCTGGACAACCTTTTTCCTAGCATCAAAACACTTGAAAATAAGTTAGAACACGATGAGAGTGATTGTGATCATTAAAATCCAAGAGAGAGGGGTACAACATTAATGTTCACCAAGTTAGAAATATTGTTTGATTTGGTTTGAATACAGTTCAATTCCAAATTAGAAAATGCAATTCAAATAAAACAGCAACCAATAAACATTGAAAATTCACATAACAGTCAAGTCAGCTAAAACATATTTGTGATCAATACTAAATAAATATGAATGTTACCAACCTTAACCAACCCAACTCGAGGTAAACCAAAAGAATTGAGAACATGGATGAATGATTCTATATATTTCTAACCACAACTTCAGGTTCACAATCAACTCTGACAATTGAGCTATTGGAGTCATCAAAAGAAATAAATGGATTGGTTCCAATGGCAATAGGGACAGTGTCAATTCCATCATCAGCATCATCAAAACTATGTCTTGGAATTACTTCAACTATGACACCAAATTCAGGTTGAAGTTGATCTTTGACATAAAAAACTTGTTTAGCCATTGATGCCAACACATATGGTTCTTCGGTTGCAAGAGTGGGGGTCATATTAATTACTCGAAATCCACAATCATCAATAAATGTGCCATGTCTCGTCATTGAATCAAACCAATGGCATTTCATCATTGTGACTCGTCCATGAGAGTAATAATCCAATATTATTATTTTCTCAACGACTCCATAATAACCCACATTTTCAAGTCGCGGTCTACTATCTAATGCACTGGCATAACAATCTGTTGTGGCAGTAACCATAATACCATCATGTTGTGTTCTCATGTTTTTGGCTCGTTCAGTGACAATAAATCTGTACCCATTGATAACAATTGATTTACAGTCACGAACCACAGTATTAGGACCAAAAGACAAAGCTCTTATTTCCTCAGAGACAGAGTCAGCAGACAAACTCAATACCTGCAATATAAATGACAGTTAAACTTAAGTAAATATTGAAATAATTAATTTAAACAGTAATATTTTTACCTTCAATTTTAACCAAGCAGAAAACTCTTTGCTATGCAAAGTCTCTCTCCTTCTCAAAGATAAAGAACGATGCTTCCTATTTATCATTGTTTTATGTTCCCTGTAGATAAAAAAATATGAATATTTTAACAGATATATATGTAAGATATACATATTCAATTTTGTTACCTGATATAGTCATCGAACAAATCACAGTTGAACAAAACTATGCGATGTGCCATCTCCCGCTCTTCAAGGCTTAATGTCTTCAATGTATATGATCCAGGAATTCCTCCTATTTGAGGAAGTGATGGAAAACTGGGTTCAATTTGCTCATATTGTTCTTCTTCATTTCTCATTGGTCTGTTCATTCTTGTAGTAAGATCAGACAAATACATTGAACAGAAATCCATACATTCTTGAGCTAAGTAACCGTTCACGATAGAACCTTCGGGATGATTCTTGTTTCGAACATAAGACTTTAATGTGAACATATTTCTTTCAGTTGGATACATCCAACAAAAAGAAATAGGTCCTCCGAGAAGTATTTTAGTTGGAATATGGATAGTCAGATGCAGCATGCATGTGAAAAATGATGGGGGGAATATTTTCTCCAACTCACACAAAATTAATGGGGCATTTGTCAACATTTTTTGCAAGAAAGACTTGGACAACTTCTTAGCACAAATATCTCTAAACAAATGGCACAACCAAATAACACCCACCCTTACATTATTGGACAAAAGATGATGGATTGCTATTGGAAGCAACTCATGCAGTAGAACGTGATAATCATGAGTCTTCAAAGATTTTAGCTTCAACTCTCTTCTATTGACCCGTTTAGATATGTTGCTTGAATAGCCATCAGGAACTCTAATAGTCTCTAATACTTCCAAAAATTGTTTTTTTTCAGTATGTGTCATCACATAAGAAGCACATGGAAGTTGCCATTTATTTTCACTGATACGCACAGGATGCAATTCTGGTCTGATTCCCCAATCCACCAAGTCACGTCGAGATCGTAAATCATCTTTTGTCTTCCCCTTGACATTTAGAAGAACTGAAAGCAACATTTCACATATATTCTTTTCAATATGCATTACGTATAAGCAATGACGTAGAAAATTGGTTGACCAATAAGGCAAATCAAAAAAGATACTCCTCTTCCTCCAATTGTAACAGGTTTCTGTGGAAACATTCTTTCTCTTTCCAGATTTCATTTGACCCTTCCTGAATGAAAAACTGAAATCTTTCAATTCATTAAGCACATCAGTTCCAGACATACGCTGAGGTGGATCATCAGTCTCTATAGTATTATCAAATCTTTGACGATTCATTCTATATGGATGATCCTTTGGAAAAAATCATCGATGTCCCATAAAACTGAAACTACAACGATGTTTCAGTCTTCTGGATCGTGTATTCTTCCTACAAACTGGACATGACAGTTTTCCCTTCGTGCTCCATCCAGACATCATTTCATAAGTCGGACAATCATTGATCATCCACATAAGCGCAGCACACATCTGAAATATGTCTTTCGAACATGCATCGTATGTGCGCACACCCACATCCCAAAGAAGTTTCAACTCTTTTATTAAAGGTTGCATGTATACATCAATATCAATGCCAGGATCAGAAGGACCAGATATGAGTATACTCATGAAAGTGAAAGATTTTTTCATACACAACCATGGGGGAAGATTATAAATGTGTATAAAAACTGGCCATGTGCTGTGCGAAGTAAGCATCTGCCCAAACGGATTAAAACCGTCACATGAAAGACCCAGCCTCACATTACGCACGTCAGCTGCAAAATCAGGATGTCGAGCATCAAATCTCTGCCATGCAAATCCATCTGCAGGATGAACCAACTCATCATTAGTCTTCTTTCTCTCGGTATCATGTCATCTCATTTTTATTGATATGTCATCAGACATAAAAAGATTCTGGAGTCTGGGGATCAATGGAAAGTGCCACATTACTTTCTGTGGAACGCGGGATGGTGTTCCATCATATTTTGACTTCCAGCGGGATGTGCCACATTTTATACATTCATTTCATTCAGCGGTTTCTTCCCAGAATAAACTGCAATCTTTCGGGCAAGTAAGAATTTTGTTTCTGGAAAATCCAAGTTCTTCAACTAACTTCCATGCCATATAGTGGTTTGAGGGAATATCTGCATCATCTGGAAGTAAACCCTTCAAGAGGGTAAGAATGTAATCAATTGCTGTATTAGAAATCCCATACATAGTTTTTCCATGAAACAATCGGATTAAAAATTCCAGCTTTTTCATTTTATCGCATTGTCGATATACTGGAGTCGTGGCAGCATCATTCAATTTTTTCACCCTATCAATATCATCATTTTCACTAGATGCATCAGTTGTCCTCATATCGACGTCTTCTTGAGTCGAAATCCTTTCTTTTTCATGATGACGAATAAACGGAAACCGATCATCTAACAAATTCTCCATTCCAGTCCTTTCATTTCGATCATCACCAATTTGAGATTTCATTTTCCCCCCATTGTGATACCACACAAAGTAGTTTGCTTGAAAACCATTTTTGGTTATGTGGTAGCTGACTTCTTCACGACTCAACCAAGGTCTACCAACACAATTGGAACATGGGCAGTGTATGCGACCACTATCTGATGCATTGTGAAATGAAAAATCTATAAAGCTCTCCAAATTGTTTTGAAAATCACTTGAGATACAATCAGTTTCATACATCCAACTTCTGTCCATTCTGTAAAAAGAATTCATATAAGTCATTTTGTCATAAACAATTCAATAGGATTGAAATTTAATAGAAAATACATTTAAGTAAACGATAAAGGAAGAAAATAATCATGGTATCAACTACACATGTGAAAAAAACATACTAATGTGTTATTGAAAAAATGTAAAACCAACAAGAACTTAATGTGTTATCACATCAGAGCATGCCTCATCCCATAACCATATTAGTAGGGTATCCTCATATAAGACTTAACTTTTTGAATTAATATGCACTTCCTCACCAGGTACCTGAGTAGATTTCATAGATATAATCATCTCACATCCTGTAAGGCTTCCATTATGTATGATCTGCAGAATAATTTGAGTGATCATGAATCATGCATGGGATCTTTCCATGATCACTATAGATTATGAGAAGGAATTATGATAGGTCACATGAAGAACATCAAACACATATTTTAGATAATTTGAGACATAATATAATAAAATAATGTATAAATCTATGGAATTTGGGATAAAAGGTGAGTTGTCCACGGGGGTCGATGATGTTCGGACGGGGGGTTCGCGAGAGCACGACCACCCCCTGTGGCCAGCCCACCCACCCCCCTGGACAACCCATACCCCCCCCCAGGATAGCCCCTCCCACCCGCCCACCCTCCCAAACAGCCCACACCCCCCTCCCCTGCAACCCCACCACCACCACCTAGACATACCAACCCCCCTGGACACCCCACACACCCCTCCCCCACCAGGACACCCCACCCAGACCCCCAAGACAGCCCACACCCCCTGGACAGCCCCGCCCACCCCCGTGGACAGCCTTTCCCACCCCCGTGGACAGCCCCGCCCACCCCCGTGGACAACCCACCCACCCCCGTGGATGCCCCCTACCCCCTAGACAGCCCAACCACCCCCGTGGACAGCCCACCCACCCCCCTCGACACCCCTTCTCCCTATGGATAGCCCCAGCCCCCTTGGATAGCCCGCCCACCCCCCTGGACACCCCTACCCCCTGTGGCCAGCCCACCCACCCCCCTGGATAGCCCGCCCACGCCTCCTTGACAGCCTAGCCACCCCCGTGGACAGCCCGTCCACCCTTGTGGACAGCCCGCCCACCCCCGTACCCCCCCTGGATAGCCCCGCCCACCCTCCCAAACAGCCCACACCCCCCTTCCCTGCAACCCCACCACCACCACCTAGACATACCACCCCACCTGGACATCCCACACACCCCTCCCCCACCAGGACACCCCACCCAGACCCCCAGGACAGCCCACACCCCCTGGACAGCCCCGCCCACCCCCGTGGACACCCCCTACCCCCTAGACAGCCCAACCACCCCAGTGGACAGCCCAACCACCCCCCTCCACACCCCTTCTCCCTATGGACAGCCCCCCACCCCCTTGGATAGCCCGCCCACCCCCCTAGACACCGCTACCCCCCGTGGCCAGCCCACCCACCCCCCCTGGACAGCCCGCCCACCCCTCCTTGACAGCCCGACCACCCCCGTGGATAGCCCGTCCACCCTTGTGGACAACCCGCCCACCCCCGTACCCCCCTGGACACCCCGTACCCCCCTGGATAGCCCCGCCCACCCTCCCAAACAGCCCACACCCCCTCCCCTGCAACCCCACCACCACCACCTAGACATACCACCCCCCCTAGACACCCCACACACCCCTCCCCCACCAGGCACCCCACCCAGACCCCCAGGACAGCCCACACCCCCTAGACAGCACCGCCCACCCCGTGGACAGCCTTTCCCACCCCCGTGGACACCCCCGCCCACCCCCGTGGACAACCCACCCACCCCCGTGGACAGCCCCTACCCCCACAATCCATTATCCAAAACATATCAAATTGGTTTGAACACAATCAATAATTCCCACAATCCATTATCCAAAACATGTAAACTTCCCAACTCTGATTTACATGTTTTGAACACTCTCCTTCCAAACATAGAATACAATAACATTAAAGAAGTCTTCACAAACACAAACAATATCCTATTTAGATATTAATTTCAATAATCAATTAAACCACTAACACCTGGAAAAAATCTATTCATTAAAATAACTACAACAATATGGTTGAGATCAAATTTTACCTATTCGTATTGGGTGTACCTGTTGGGATGGGGGGTGCTGGTGTTCAGATTCGCAAGAGCAGTGGAGTCGGATGGGGTTCGCGAGAGCACCTGAGCGAATAGATTAGGGCTCTGTCCGAATGGGGAGAGGAGATCGCGATCTGCAATTTGGGGGAAACCTTTGCCAACGGTTTATAAAAACCGTTGGCAAAGGCACACATTTCCCAACGGTTCATTGGAACCGTTGGGAAATGTGTGAGTTTAGCACCCCTTTCCCAACGATTCTAGTGAACCGTTGGGAAAGGTGTGAGTTTTCCCAACAGTTCCACTGAACCGTTGGTAAATGTGTGATTTTAGCACCCTTTCCCAACGGTTCCAGTGAACCGTTGGGAAAGGGTCCACCGAAATTCTCTTTGCCAACGGTTTTCTTAAACTGTTGTCAAAGGCTCACTATACCAACGGTTTAAGAAAACCGTTGGTATACTGCCGTTGGGAAAAGACTAAATTCTAGTAGTGGAAGTGAATGTGAATACTATCCTTGTCTAAATATATCATAAACCACCCATAGGAAGGTTAATAATGGTATAAATAAAACATATCCCATGTGAAGTAAAATTATTGGGCTGTTGTCATTGATGAATTTAAACACTATTAAAATATATTTAAAAAACATTCTTGAGGAAAATATTTATTTTTTTGAAAAACCTTTTGAAAATTCCTTTCTTTGAAAATCACATTTGAAAAAATTTTAATTAAAAATTAACTATTTAAACATTCAAAGGAATCTTCCATGAAATTGTGGTAGGTAAAACCATACATTCCATATGAGGTAAAAATAACATTCCTTTTTGATAGTAAAAAGGTTAGAAAACATGCCTTGTTTGAAAAGAGAGAAGAAGATTCCTTTGAAAAAATTGGTAAAAAAATGGGTAAAAATTTACTTAATAAAATAAAATTTGAAATTTTAAAAACATTTTTTGAAAATATATTTTGAAAACATGGTCTTTATAAGAAAATATGTTCTCCAACTTAAGAGTGAAATGAAGTCGGGTTTTATTAAAATAATTTTCTACAACCTTTTGAGTACCAAAGAGTGGAAAAATGGTATTAATACTAGAAAAAGGTTAGGAATTTCAAAATTATAGTAAAATTAAAGGTTTTATTTAAAAATGGCCATATAAGTTTCTCAAATTTAAAAGAAATATCATTAAAATTATTCTTGAGGAAAATACTCTATAAACATTCCAAAGTCTCCCATACCACTTTGAGAAATTTTAAATCATAGGCCTCATGAATGAATAAATTAAATGAAACTAATAATATCATGATAATAAATATATTCATGATATAAAATTTCAAAGGGAATTATATACACTATATAAAATAAACTAGGTTCATAGCAACAAATAAGTCTTAATGGAATGTAAATTGAGACAAAATCCATTACCTTGTGTTTCCTTTTGGGTGAATGTCTTTTAATATAATTTATAATGGGGTTAATCATGTCAATAAATTATACCATAACCATAAAAATATTTATAATAACATATATTAACTTCTTTTAATATCTTGTTACCTATTTTTTAAAAATATTTCATTATTTTCAATATTTCAGGTATTGATTACCTAATTTCTCAAGTATGTTTTAACTTGTTACTTGAAGTTTCTATAATGGTTTTATTATCTACCGAATTTAAACCATTATTTAAATATAATATATATTCAATATATATGTATTTAGAACAATCCATAATATTTGGTGATAAGAAATGTAATGCACTGTTCATAGAGAAGGTAGTTCGTACGTACATATGAATGCCACTTTCATTTATTTTCCACATTAAAATAATGAAAAGTAAGTGATAAATATGTGTATTATAAATAAAGTATAATATTAATTACATATGTTTCATATATTTGTATTAAAATCATCCTTAATATGTTCCGTGTATAGGATGAATGAATCGTAACACATTGAGGAGGCAGTAGTCCACACTTCCACAAACGATGTTATTGTAATTACAAAAAATGGAATGTATAAAGGTATTTTTTATAAAATAATTATATATTACTAAGGAAATAATAAATATAATATATAAAAAATATAAAAAAATTCATCATAATTTTCACCATGATAGACAGTAAAGGAAAACCAAACAACATCACTTCGTGAGGCAGTAGTTCACCGTACACAAGAACGGTATGTTCGTTACCCATTAGATAGAAGTGTGTATAAGTGCAGGTAAAAACCTTATAATAAAAATATATAAGTATATTTAGGATACTTATGTTATTATTTAATCATTGAATAAGAAGAATTTAAATAGTGTAGAAAGAAATAAAACTAAAGAGTTTGAGGAAGGATGTTACCTCTTAATCTAGTAACTCATTTTGGTTTGAACCAAAGGGCTTCCATGGATCACTTTATGACCCAGGTGAGGCTTACAGGTTTAGGGGAGGGATTTTTAGGAGATATTTGGGAAGATATTGGTTGATCCAAAGTGGATTGTGGGGTGTGAGAAAGTGGGAGGCTTGAGTGCCTTTTTATAGTGGAGGAGTGACACTCTTGTAAATTTTTGGAAAAGAGAACTCCATCCTTGTTTTTCCCAGTCCAAGTATCCCAAATAATGGAACCATGTTTTGAAAAGGCATTATAGGGCCTAAATATGACCATAAAATGAATTTTGGACATGTTTCTAGGTCAAATTTCCCCTTAAGTTTAAGGTTTAGTCCCTTGTTAAGCTTAATTTCACCTTAATCATTATAATTAATTTTAATTAATTTCACTAATCCTTTTGGTAAAAAACTAATTTTAGCATATTATACATTATAAATTATTATTATTCCAAATATGGAATATTTTTTTTTCCAAATTCCAATAATAGAAGTGGAAAAGATTAATTTAAATTTAATCTCAAAGACATGATGACAATGCATGTTTTGAAAGTAATAACATTCATAAGTTTACCGAGTTTTTATATCCAATTTCAATGTGAAATAGATTTCAATGACATAAATTTAATTAATAAATAATAAATTTATCTCATTAAATATTAAAAACAGTTTAAAATATTATTTAACCTTATAAATAAATTAGAAAGAAAGTAGTTTTGAATTAAAATTCAGTACTTTTTTACTATTTATTAAAAAATTAAACTTCGCATAAAAATACAAAAAATTCACCCTATATAAATAGTTATGTTTCAATTTTCAATATTAATATTATTTTCACATATAAGATTTATAAATGTTCCAAAATTTTTATTTAAAAATGGTTTTCCATTAAAATGCAGTAAAAGTGTCTTTAGAAATATATTGGTTTTTTATGTCTACTATTGGGATTATTATTATCATATGCATATAGAATATATTGGATGATTATAAAAAATATTAGATTGAATATATAATATATATACTACCTCAATATAACTCACTAATTATAATTAAATAAATTTATTAGGGTAAAACACCTTTGTGAGAATAAAAAAAAATTCTATAAAAACATTCCCTTTATATTCAATTAGTTCCTATATTCATTTATAAATAATTTGTAACCAATGAATTCATTATATATTTTTTGTAAACCACACATTTTTATATGTTAGTTAATACTATTCATTACTTCTAATTTAATGGCTATGTTATATCTTATTATATAAATAATAATATTTTAATAATAAATTATTGTTTTATAAGACTCAGTCTTGTATGTAACACAAGCCATTGAAGAAACTCGCGGTTGTGTGTGAAGTATGCTAACTCAGTGTAACATGCGTTTAAAGATATAAAATATATTAAATTTATTTAAAATAGTAAATATATTATAAATTATTAGGATATTATATTCCCTTATACGCTTGGTGTTGCGTGTCATGCACACTATCAAATAAAATGCTCCTACTTTAGATTTTCTAGGATTTACCAAATTAGAAATGCTATGTTGAAAATGTGTCTAGGTGGATTTTATACTTAGAGAAAACTGGGAGCTATTAATTTCTTTGTAATGTGAACTTGGTGAATAGGTTCTCACTTGGGTGGAATAGTTGGTTAAGTTCCCAATTAGATGAAATGGGAATAAATTGAATTGAGTTAGGTGAAATCAGAATGACTACATTGATGGAGACTTGGCCACTATTTTGAGGATATCTTAGAGGTTAAACATCATTTTGAATTAGATACCTAAGAAAATGGGTTCTTAGTTGGGTGACCTATGAGAGATAGTTGTGTTACTTTAAGGGAAATTTGGGTGTGACCCCTTTATATGGAATTGGTTTTTGAGGTAACCCAACATGATTTACCAATAGGGACTTTAAAGGTGGTTCCTTCACCCTACTCGTATGGATTACCTATTAAAAGTGTTTTTATAATAATTATAATCATTTAAATATATAAATTCATTTATTTTACTCCTTTCACCTTCATTTGTATTAAAAAATAACCTAAAGGGGAAACTTAGAATTCTTAAGCATAGATTTATTGTACTTATATTCTTATTATAATTCTCATGTGAAATTAGAGTTGGGATCCACTAAAACTATTGGTTACCACTTATAGAAACCATATATTTTAGTGAGGTTGTATGACATGGGAATAAAAAGAATAAAATTTATGGATTGATGTGATGCTCTGGAGAGTCAAACACTTACAAAAACATGGTTCTTGTCAGAGACTACAAGGTGGCCCGATGAACTAGGTGTGGCCAGTGTCTTAATGAACTAGGTATAGGATGACTGATATCCTAGATAGCTTTCCCCATTTATAAAATTATTCAATCTTCTCAAAGTATTAGTGGAATTATTCATTTTCAAAAAATTGAGAGCCAATGAATCCCCTAAAAATCAAAATTAGTACTGATTGATGTGAATATGATCATATATCAAGGTAAATATGAATTGGTAACATACATAGATCAACATACATTATTAGTTTGAGGTAGAAGTCATGTTCTTATATGGGTCAAGACACACACCTTTTTTGGTACATGTGTTCATGCATTATTCAACACACAAGCTCTAATGTGGTAATTGGTCATCTCCCTTAAATAATATGAGACTATTTTTTCAACACACATAAATTTCCTAGGGGAAGCCAATATATGAAATCTATTTCTCTATCTCTTAGATAAAATATTTCACTAAGATATCCATAAGTCATGGGTCCAAGATTATTTTCAAAACTAGGTGTGGGTGAAAAAGTATGAGAGTAGTGAGAAAGTGATTGGGCATGGATGGCTAGGAACATTTTTCATTTATGGGTATGTTGTTCATGGAAAAATAGACACATGAGCCTTGTGAAAAAATTATAGGCATGAGAAATTGGGAACTATGATCTATAAATTGGGACTTGGTCTCAATTAAATGGGATAAATTTCATACTTTGTGAAACTTATTCCCAATTATTCTTGTGAATTGTTTCATGATATCACTGATGCATGAAATTTATATTTCCTTTGATTTCATAATGGAAATAACTTTGTTGAATTCATTTATAGGACATTAGTGGATCTTTAAATACCATTCCCAATGAGGTTTTATCTACTCACAATTAGAAGATGTTATATTACATTGAGCTCACTTCATGAAATTATTTTATACCAGGTCATCATCTAATTTTACATATTCCTATACCAACTCTAAAAAAATGAATTTTTAGATATAATTTTTATATATGGATTTATTATCCCCAGTGATACACTAATTCATGAACTGAATATTAATTTTCCTCCCATATGAATTATGTTATGGTAAGCAATTTCTCATACAAATATTTATTTCGATGTACAATTCATTTATGAAAGCAGTGATGAGAAGTCTTCTTGGATAAATCTATTATAATGAAGCATAACATGTCAAAATTACATTAGTGGGTCACATAATTTTTTTTACCATTTAACAATTATCCACATAGATTCAATAGAGAGAGTTTTGAATACAATGAGATATTTTTCCTAGATTAATTTTATTTAAATAATGATTATTTCCATACTTGTTGAACCAAATATGTGTTAAGTGAAAATAATATGCCAGGAAAATCTTGATTTATGAGGCCATTTGACATTTAAATTATTTTTTTTCCTCATACTAATATCATCTCAGAGTATGTTAGTTAGTGGTGTTTCAAAACCAACACCTTTAAACTACTTCATGGTGGAGTTAGAATATATCTCTAGGATATTTACACAATTGGGGGAGTCCCTATTCTTATTGAGACATACTATGATCTTATCCCTACCTATAATTCTTGGGATAATGTTCCGTGGAATTCTATACGATAAAGGGATCTATTAAAGTCGGTAAAATGTAAGATGAATAAATAATTTATTCTTTTTCTCAATATACCCTTTAGTTTTTATATTAAGACATTTCTATGATCTCATGGGTCGATACACATGACAAAGAGACTGAGGAATTACCCAACCCAGTAAACAAATGGGACCTAGAATACTTACTATTCAATTATAGATTATGGTCAATATCAAATACAAGGTCATCATATCATGTAAGAGTTAAATATAGGTCTTTTAATGGAAGAACTTCTACCAATGTTTCTCAATGGGTGGATATTTCCATACCATGATTATTATACTAGGGTAAGGGATACTACCTTTATAATGGATTCACATTTAGCGCCATGCTTATGATTGAACCTTTCTGTACCAACCACGGGGAGACTCTACCAAGTGTTGGATGAAGTTCATGGTGTTGAAACTTCTTATAAGACTTTTAGTCCAATTTAATCATTTCAATTTTGTATAGAAGTTAATCTTGGCCGACATTTCTTTAGGAACACTATTGTGAATTTTTAATTTTCAATCAAGATCATATTTTTAAATATTGTGGTAGTTCACCCAAAAAATATAGATTCTCAAGTAATGGACCATATTGTAGAGATCCATTCAAAATTCATGATAACGAATTATGACACTCCTTATAGAATTGTGGTATATAATACCCCATGCATAATAGATGAAAATTCATATAAAATCTATCTGCATAATGTTTTTCTTGCAGTGAGGGTCGATGGGGGTATTTATTTTTGATCCTTACACACCATACTAGTTTGGATTCCAATTCCAATGTATACTAAAGGTGACCCCATCTTCCAATCATTGGGTTAATTATGAGAAACAACCTATGATGTTGTGGAAATTCTAGTTAATGTAGATTAACATGGACATCAATAAAACAAAAAAAATTCCACTAAAAAATACTTTAATTTATCTATCCTTTGAGCATAATGGATCATGGACTAAATGTAATCATGGTACAGTGCTAAGAGGAGTCATACCATATAAATGAAAACCACCCTTCATAATTGAGGAGGATGTTCTAGAGGAATCATAGTGGCGAGATGTTATCATTAAGTAGTATTTCGTAAATGATGAAGGAGATACCTCTACTAATTATCATGGTGCTGTAGTTCATGAATTCATAAAAACAATATTCTTATACAATGATACCAATAGTATTGGTTTCCTATTATTTTCAAGGTATCCAAGACAATGATACTTCTTTATAGAATTCATCTCTTAATCTAAAGGATTTGGATTCAATTTTGATAGCATCTTCATCAACTATATGGGACACTCCATAAAATAAACTTATCCTTGAGTCTATTAATGTTCCTAAAGATGAATCATCCTTTGTTTTTAAATTCATCTCCATGAACCCAACATCATGATAAATGGAAATATTTAATCACCCATACTTCCATAGTTAAGAAGAGGAGTAATGCATATCGACTCCATCCGCTCTTTGGGTGTCTAGGGACAAGTGTCATTTACTATCGATAATTTTACTCTATCATATGGAAAATAATAGCTATTTAATATCAATTATTCATTTAAGATAGTGATATCCATACCTTGGAAAGAATAAACCATCATGTGGAATCCATGGAGTGGTATTTAAATAAAAAACTACTAAGGAATCATGTCTTTATGACAGTGTTTCCAAATAAACCATGGAAATAGAGAAACATGCAGATCAAATAGAAATTAAAAAAACTCACTTTTCAAAAGCGGAAGTTTGAATTGAGAATATAAACTAAAAGAATCAAGAACTGACACATCAATTGAATAATCATGTATGTTATTTAAGGATGAAGCTTCTAGGAAATTGGATCTCAAATAATAAATTGATGCTTCTCATTAGATGTTAACATATTTGTAACATTTATTTGATCAAATCCTTTTATAACTTCTATGAAAATTTTCCATTTATTTCATTTTATAATGGGATGGCTCTATCGTGTGGATGTTCATTTCTCTTTGTTCATGAAATATCAAATTTTATTTTTATCTCAAAATCTTCTCCATTTTTTAAACATTCCTATAATCTTGAATGCCAATTCATGATAGTATGAGAAAATCACCATGTGTAATATCAAAATAACTAAATCCATAAGAACATATTTTAGAAATGTATTGGGAAAATCATAATTTCCAAATACATAATTCAATGATTAAATTTATGAAACAATCTATTATATTCAAGGTATACTCCCTAAAATGGGTATAGGAATTATGTATGTAAAAAATACTATAATAGTAATTTGAGACAGGTATATAAGAAAAAATAATTTTGTGTTTTTCTTCCTCTTGAACTTGTACTATTAAATAGATTTAGGTGGGTTAGATATGCACTGCAATTTCTATCACTATAAGTCAAGGATTGACCATTCATTTGACATCCTCCTAAACTGGTTCTCTTAGAAAAATATAGGTAGTCTAGATATGGGACAAAATTACCACCACCATAGTACAAGGTGATTCTACTCAGATACAATAGAGTTAATGAATTATCATAATAAAATAAAAAAGGGGGGTTTTCATGAGGATTTTAATGCTAAAGAGGACTCAAATATCATAAAATTAAATTTTCATTATTTTTGAAAAAATAATCTAAACCAATATATTCAAATAACCAAAGGGTGATATAAAATTTTCCTAGGTTTATGGATCTAGATATCATAGCTTGAATTTTACAAGGGCTGAATTGTGGTGACTACATGTTTTATTATTCTCACATTACCCCTAACTTTTACCAAATCCATTAAAAGAAGAGAGTCTTAGTAGGGAGAAACTCAGTTTTTTCTTAAGCAGTCCTTTGTTGGGTTTCTACCTAATAGGATTTATGAATTTTACTTTTCAAACACTCAAAAATTTCTTTAATATATGATAGGTTCATGTTTAGAGAGAGAAGACTCAAATTTATCATAGGATTCTGTTTTATGGTTTTTAACCCAATGAGTACCATATCTCTTTCCTTTTTTAGTCTAGGGTATTTAAAGAAAAACCGAACATTTTTAACTTTAAGGTTGAATATATTTTACCAAAATGAGGATGAATCTTATTTCAAACGTTTTTGAGTAAATGATGAGGCATTCATGAAAATAATAAGTGAATGAAAAAATTGATGTGAATTGAGATCCTTATGTTAATATAGATATCCTCAATAGTTAGAACACATAGTTTATGGTGATGATAATAATCCCAAAATTTACTAGATTTTATAGTCATACAAATTTGACTAAAAGATAGGTTAGGTTTCATTAATAAAATAGATTCAAAACCGACCGAACTTGAATTAATGTGCCTTGTTATAGTACAAAAAACCTTTATTAATGGATGTTAGCACTTAGTTTATTTTCATAATGCTTGGAATAATAAAACTAATGGTTATAGTATTATATATTTTAATTATAGTGTGGTTGAAAATAAAGTATAAAGGGTAGAATCAACCTAACAAGAATAACAAAAATACCAACATGATAATACTTTATTATAAGATAGTGTACGTAGTTGAATATAATTTTTCTTGAACTATTTTTAAGTAGGGTGTGGCATCTAAAATGGGGTTTGAGGGTTGTGAGTGATTTAACACCTTTGAATAATGAATGAGAATGATATAAATTATAACTTGAATTATTTTAATTAGGAGTTCATGAAATGGAACAAGCGTGTTGAGGGAGACCACTAATTGAATTTGAATGGCAGTTTCTACTAATGTACTGTTGAGAGAATATAGGGTTATATGATCTTCACATTGGGATTAAAATATACCTATGATTGGATACAAATGGTCAAGATATGTGGAATATATTTTTTTACCATGAAGAGGGGTACTTTTAAAACTAGATACAATAATTACCAATAGCCTTGAATGGTTTGTGGAGATTCAAGAACTTACGGTACAAAGTTTCATATATGGTGAAGGGATATTAAGTAGGTGATTAGAACACATCAGTCCAAAACTGACCTAAGTTGGGATATCATGGAGTGGTAAGAGGAATTTTAAGTGGATGATGATATTTATTTAGGATTAATATAAATGTTTTATACTCCACTATATACCCTATAATTACAAGAAACAAGAAACATAAAGTTATTATAAAAGTTATCTATGAAGATTCATCTCATAAACAAGGTATAATGATGATGGATTCATCCCAATACATGGATGATAAAGAACTTAGAATTGATAAGTGGGTCCCAAGCACTAGTATGATCAGGAGAATTAAAAATAAATTGGATTTATTATCATTATACAAGATCAATGATGGAATACGTGACAGAAATTAAGGTAACCAAGTTTTAGGGTTATAGGAAAAAGTGGGATAGGGAAAAAAAATTTAGATGGTTCTAAGGTAGAAAATGTGGAATTAACTACATATTATTAAATAATTGGAATCATGAAAAACATATTTATAGAAAAATATACTTTTGTAAATTAATTTCAATGAAATAGAAAGAAAAATAACTGTATCATGATATAGGTATATTGAAAAAACCTAACATTTATAAGGAATAATCAAACACTAGGATAGAGTGAAGGATTATAATCGGTAGAACTTATTAAGAGGACCCAAGTTGATAACTTCAATTGACACTATGTATCCTGGAAATAAACGAGAATCCAGAAAAACAATATTTTTTATAGGGTAATTTTTATTCATGTGTATGTTCAATACCAGATGAAGAACTATAGAAATACCTAGGATAAAAAAATTGGGTTCCAATTTATCATGTCTCAATATATGGTGGATGTAAAAAGATTAATGTGAATTTGGAAACCGTACGTAGGGAGGGGGTTTGATGGTGATGTGATTTATGGGTGGACCTAGATGAGAAAATCCATGCATCACTATGTATCCTAAAATAATAGGAATAATGTTGGACATATTTCTTGATAATGGAATGTTTTAACTTATTTTAAGGAAAATTAATGGAAATATGACAAGAATGAGGGGAACTAATACACTAAGATGGAGTTGAGGATTAGTTGAGAAGGGTATTTTTTGGATGATACCGAAATAATTGATTCGGGAATCAGTATATATCATAGGATGATAGGAATCATTCTATATATTATTCTTGAAAAGGTACCTTTATATAGATATTTATTTCATGATTGATTGGAAGGGACTGATGTGTAACACCATGATATTATAAAATAATAACATTGTATTCGATAACATATATGACATAACACACCAAACTAAGAATAAAATATAACCCCCAAGACTTTATGATATGTTTAATTATAAATAAATTCAATCTATTCAACAAATTGAATTACATGATATGATGAGTTTATCTTGAATTAAATTCAACACTAAGTTTATCTTTTATTACATGAAACAATAAGTTTAGATTGAGTGACATGAAACACTGAGTTAAGATTACGTTATATGCAACACCGTGTTTAAATAAAATGGGAAATAATATTAAAATATAATTATTTAATATAATAGTTATCACCGATCCATTGGATTTAAGTGTATGAATTGTAATTACTAAATTTAAAAAATCATGGTTATCTATTGGTTATAAATAAAATAAGAATCATTTAAAAGAAAAATAAAGTTTTTTTAAAATGATATTTTTCTAATAGACTATTTAATCATGCTTTGTGCGTATAATTTAAAATTAATTTTCAGTACTTATAGAAAATTTATTTGAAAACATAAATTTTATTTTTGAAATAATAATATAAAAATTATCTTAGGGTGAATGTTTTGTATTTTTTTTGAAAAATATTATTTTTGATGAATTGTGAAAAATACTGAATTTTAATTGAAAATTGCATTTTCATTTAAATAATTTATAATGATAAATTATATTTTGAACTATTTCTAAGGTTAAATCAGTTTAGTTTTATATAAATTGATCCTATATAGGTAATTGTAATAATTTTTTATATTGATTTTTGATATAAAATCTTTATAATGTTTTGGACATTTTTGGTTTAAAACTCCTTTTCTCATCATGTATGTGGGATCAATTTTAAATTAAATGTTTTAAATTATTTTATTTGAATTAGGAAAAATAGATTAAATATTTCAAATAATAATAATTTATAATTTTTAATGAGGTTAAATTAATTTTTGACCAAAATGAATTTTGAATGCAGTAATAATTAATTATCATAATTAAGGTAAAAATGGGTGTATCGGGGGTTAAACTAGAATGATGAGGGTAAAAGAAACCTATAAAATTTTCTAAAAACAAATTTCTAGACATATTTCATCCATTAAACATATATTGTTTGATAATGTACCATTTTGACCATTTTTACATACTAAAAGTGTGGGAGCACTCAATTATTTTCAACAATACCAAGTGTCTCCTCTCCACTACTTATAAAAGGCCACCACTCTCTTATATTATTCACACCTTATTACCACTATGTGTTTTCAAATACATATCCAAATAAATTAAAAACTTCCCTCCTCTCATTCTATAAGCCTTATTTTTTGTATAAATCCATCCTAGGAATGATTTTGTACAAACCCAAAGAGGATACTCGAAGAAGAGGTAATGTTCTTCAATGAGTGTCATTATTTTATTTATTTATCCACATAATTCATTTCTTATTAAACCATTATGATATAATAAAATATGTATATTAAATATAGTGGTATTTTTTTATAAAAATTTCATGGACTTAAACTATATCCACTTCTATAAAAAGGGTTACGAAATCATCATTCATGTGTATGGAAGACTAACGCCTCACGAACCGATGTCATTCGTTATTCCATTACCACCTTTCATAGTTGGGTATAATGATAGATATAAAGTATATATACAATATTTATATAATAATTATACCTAGTTATTCATAAAATCATGTACTTATTTTTTTTACTTTCCATTTCATAGGGGATACGATAACGTCTCTCATGTGTATGAAAGACTACTTCCCCACGAAGAGATGTGATTCATCATTCATTAACGATTTACATGAAATGTAATAAAGTTAAAGTTAATTATTATATGTGATATATCTGACATAATTATTATATTCATTAAATATTTATCATTCTTTAATTATAATATACATCATTTTATTTCTTACCATTTCACTTACTTAAAGATGATAACATCATTCATGTGTGTGTGGACCATTGCCTTTATGAAGCGATGTTAATCACTTTTCATCCCAAAAAATGGATGATATATAAATTCATATCATATTTTATATATGATATTAAGATATTTTGGTAAATATAATATATTACTTACCTTCTTTCCATAATGATCATTGAAAAATGGAAATGTTACTCACGCGTACATACGACCTACCATCTCCGTGCTCATAACATACTTCATTTTTCATTACCATGTATCATGATTGGTTATAAAATTATAAATAATATATAAATATGATAATTATTTAATGATTATTATTCTATATATTATTAAACTATACAATATTTTTAAAAACTGGATCTTTATTGAAAAAACATAGATAAAAAACATATCAATTAACACCCGAAACAATGAAAACAATGAACTATTATTAATTAATAAGTGATAAGATGTTATAAAAGGATAAAATATGATATTATAAATAGTAATATGGTTTTTTTGTAATTTAATAACATTTTAATACCACTAAACATTAGGTTAAAGAATGTTCACTCAAAAGGAAGCGTGAGGAAAGAGATTTTGTTTCAATTTACATTATGTTGTGAATTATTTATTATTATGCACCAATTAAATTTTATGTGGTGTATATACTACCCCTTAACATGTAATATAATTATTACTTAATAATTCATGGTATTATAGGTTTTAATTTTAATTATTTCATCTAAAGGGGCTTCACTTGAAAATCACCAAGTGGTAAAGTTATTGTATAATTTCACTTTATTTTGTGATTGTTAACTTTTGGTTAAAACAATCACATACTTGTAATAATTATTCATTATAAATTATATTTATCTTAAATATCCATATTAATTTATACTTTATATGATTATTTCCTAAACCATAAACCATTTTTTAATAAAATTCCAACTTTGATAGTTATTTGACTAGCTAGGGAAATATTGATAAATCGATATCCTTTACTCAATACAAATATTTGATGATAAGTCACATTGTTCATGAATTAAATATATTATTGGATATATATGGAATGATTTGGAAATGATGATATGGGTGGGGTCCTATTATATATATTCTCTCTATGCATCGATGTGTCTAATGATAAAAAATAAAATTTTCAAACCCAATGCGTTTGTAACCAGTAGTTTTAAACTATCTTGAGGATATGTATTAATAGTAAATGTATAGTTAGTATAACCATATGGGTTTGTAACCAGTAGTTTTGAAGTGTCTTGTGGATATATATTTATGGTAAAATTATAATGTTCATGGAAAACATGATGTACAATAATTAAGCATTTCCTTTATCGAGAATTCAGTTGTTGTTATTATTATCAATGAGATTTTCACTATGATATTATCTATGGATTCATTTAATTATGATTTTATTGATTAAATAGAATATGTTTTCAATTATTTACATCAACATATTCATTTTTTCTTATCTTACCATGATATTCAAGTTATTTTAATGGCTTGTGTCTTCGTTTATTTACCTCTCCATTATGATTATGTTTATTGAGTAATCATAGATTCCATTCTATATAACCATTATTGAGAATTTAAGATTACCCTTATTTTATGTACCTTACCTAGGATATGAAATATATATATTAGAATGAGTATTCAAGGAGGAAATTTATTTTCTGTTATTATGTTTTATTTTTTATTTTCTTTTACCATTATAAATGGGTATCATGTAAGTATATGGTTCTCCAAAACTAATAAACTAATTAGTCCTCAAAAATTAAACCCATAGTATCTACGCTAATGTAATAAAGTAAGACACTAACTCTGGGTTATTGGGGATGGGTTGTTATAACTAGTATTAGAGGAAGTTTAGTATAAACCTTAGTAACTAGATTTAGGAAAACATATATTAGGGATTATAACCCAATGATAGAACTTGAGGATAAGAATAAAAGATTATCCTAAATTTTTGCTAAGGTAGAGATTATGTTGTTTTTCTTTGCAATATATCCCTGTATGGACACAACAAGAGGATGTGGTTCTGAAATAGATGTGCATAGGGTTAATAACTCTGAAAAGGGATCATTGGGATTGACCTGATCCTCACCTAGTGCTTGAAAATTGGCCTTACTATGCACCTAGTTGGAAACACCCAGGGGATATGATTAGGATAATTAATATTTTATTTATAAACCATTATAAAGGATTTGACAAATATATATCCCTAAAGAAAGAGTGGTTATGATTATGATATTTTATATGCATACAAATTTTAATTTATATTAAGTATTTCACAATATTTTGGATTATATATTTGTTTTATAATGATATGATCTAATCTAGTTTATACCATCATTTATAAATGGTTCCTTGAAGAAGTAATGAGAACCACATCAATTCACATAATCTAAAGGGAAATAATTACTATTTAGTTGATGGTTTTAGGCCAATAATTCAAAGGGAACAAATATAACAAACATTCTCATCATATTAGGGAATAATAAAATGTTCTAAGAAGATTGATAAATAATTATCGAAGTATTATAGATTCAGAGGGAAGCAAGACAAGAAGTGGATGGTAGAAAAAATGATAGAAAATAAGGAGAAGGGAAAGAAGGGTTTTCCCACATGTGATAATTATGGAAAGAAACAACATGGTACGTGGTTAAAGAGAATAAGAGTTTACTACAAGTGTGGATAGAAAGGAAATCGTGATTATCATTTATTGGTAAAGAATAAAGTTTCCAATATACAATTCTTAAACAATAAGGATATGGGACACTATTCAAATCAATTTCCCATGCATCAATGGAATATACCACAAAAGAAGCTCATGGATCATGGTCAAGATTATGCTAATACCATAGATGAAGAGGAATGATTAATGATCATGTGTTTGGATTCAATAATTATGTCACTTGTGTATTTTATAAATGATGTCATGGTTATATGAATTATGAAATCTATAAGGACTGTAAAACATTACTATTTCTATAAGGATTTGAATGTGTATGTTGGATAGTGCAAAGAAAAGTGAGTTAGTGGAAAGTTTAACTTCTTGGAAAACACATTAAAGAGGAAAATATAACACTTAATATGATCCTGATGTTGAGATAATGGTGTAGGTATAAAGATATGATTGATATGGAAAACTTAAATTGGATAATGATGATTACCTTCAAACTGATTAATTATTTTTTGACAATGTGGTTTATACTATAATTAATGGAGTTTACAATATCTCTGGATTTAAGAAATATAAACAATAATATGTTTTTTACTTAATTAATAAGTAAAAATGCACAATTTAAATAATGTTTTATGGTAATTAATTTTTTTAACATGTTTTAAGTGAATACATGATAAAATGGTTAATTTTTAACTTTTGATCAGGTTTTAGAGATTAATGTATTACTTCACTATATGATTATTTATGAATACTGAATTACTTGTGAAAACCATATTGGTCTGAGAAAATAGTTTGAGATATATATAATTAATTTTCACTCTTTAATGGGTCTTATGAATGATTAAAATTTAATTTTAGTGCTTCAGAAAATAAAAAATTATTTTTTTAACATTATTTTCTTAGAGTAAGTGATGAATTAAGAATTGATTGAGGCACAACCAAAAGATGAAATTATTCTTATTAAATAGAATAAAATCAAGTAATATATATTCTCATTAAAATTCATAAACTTTAGGATAAATGATCTTGAAATAATATTTTATCCAATTACCATCATTTCTAATGATATCAATGACCTTTTTTATACATATTTGGTTTGTTTCTTTGTGGTTGTTAACCTTCTCTGGATAACCTACATTCTTATGATTAATGATATCTATAATTATCTATTAATCATTGGGCATTAGTATTTTGTTTCATATCCATGTTTTCATTTACCACCAATGTTATCCTATAGGGAAACCTAGTTATTTTATTATTCTATTAGACATTCATACTTCCCATTCTCTCATATTAATAGGATATTTTATTATCTTTTTTACAATGTAGGTTTTTTGACAAAATAAATTTTTAAATATCAAACCCTTTGATTACCAAGATCATGTTTAAATATTAATTAAGAAATTTATTTAATGTGGGGATACTTTAAGACCCCAAGATTTTAAAATAATAACACTGTATTCAATAGGGTATAGAACATGCAACACCAAGCTTAGAAGAAAATATATTATCCTGAGACTTTACAATATATTTATTTTTAAATAAATTGAATCTATTAAATATATTTAATTAAATAAAACATTGATTTTAAATTTCATTAATTGAAACACTGAGTTTATCTTATGTTACATGAAACACTATATTTATCTTACGTTACATGTAACACAGAGTTTAGCTTGCGTTACATGAAACATTGAGTTTAAATGAAATGTGAAATTATATTAAAATATTATTATTTAATATAATAGTTATCACATAGACATTGGAATGATAGGTATGAATAGTAATAACTGAATTATGAAAATTATGTTTATCTATACATTATAAAAAAACAAGAATCATTTCGAAGAAAAAGACATGTTTTCCGAAAACCTATATTTTTTAAAAAGAAGGTTTAAACACACTTTGTACACATAATTTAAAATTAATTTTTTACCAATTTTATAAAATTTAATTTAAAAATTAAAATAAATTTTTTAAATTCTAATATCTAAATTATCTTAGGGATAATTTTTTGAAATTTTTTGAAAATTTAAAATTTTTAATGAATAGTGAAAATAATGAATTTTAATTGAAATCCATATTTTAGTTTAAATAATTTATAATGTTAAAGTATATTTTGAATTATTTTTAAATAAAAAATTAGATAAAGTTTCAATTAATTATTTCAGTTAAGGTCATTGGAATAATTTTTTTCTTGAATTTTGATATAAAAACTTTGCAAATGTTTGGACCTTTTCTCTTTTAAAAACACGCCTTCTTATCGTGTTTGTGGTTTTAATTTTAAATTAAATATTGACAATTATGTGAAGTTAATTTAGAAAAATGGATTTAATATTTGTAATTATAATTATTTATAATATATAATAAGTTAAACATAATTTTTGACAAAAATGAAAAGCAAATGTAGTAAAAATTAATTATCACATTTAAGATAAAAAATGGTCTCACTAAGGGGTTAAACTAAAAAGATAAGGGTACAAATGGCCTATGAAATTGTATATAAAGAATTTCATAGACATATTTAGACCATTAATCCTATAAATTTAGATAATGTACCATTTTGGACTCTTTTGACATATAATAAATATGGGGACACTCAATTCTTTTTGAAAATACCAAGTGCGTCCTATCTCCCACTTATAAAAGGCCACCCCTTTCTCATATCTTATTAAAAACCTAAAACATATTTAGATTGAAAAAAACCTATAAAACTTATATCCCAATTTCCCTCCTATAATTTTATATTCCTTATTTTGGGAATAAATTAAACCTGTGAAGGAATTAATGAAAATTCTAAGGTGGATACCTGAAGAAGAGGTAATGTTCTTCAATGAGTGTATTTATTTTATTCCATTCTCCATATCATTAAATTATTATTAAACCATGAGGATATATTAAAATAAGTATATAACATATACTTATATGTTTATATAATAATTTAATGACCTAAAACCATCTCCACTTCCATTAAATATGTTGTGAAATCATCGTCCGTGTGTACAACGAACTTCCGACCTGCAAACTGATGTCATTCATTCTTCCATTACCAAATTTAATAGTTGGGTATAATGATGTATATAAAGTATATATATGATACATATTTATAACTTATTAGTCATTTTATTATATATATCTTTTTTACTTTCTATTCCTTAGGAGATTCGATAACGTCGCTCATGTGTACGATGAACTACTTCCGGACGAAGCAATGTGATTCATCTTTCACCAACATTTTACATGAAATGTAATAAGGTTAATTTTAATGATTACATGTGATATTCATGATATAATTATGATATTAATGATATATTTATAATTCAATAAATATAATATATATTATTTTCTTTCTTTCCTTTTAACTCACTTAAAGACCATAACATTGTTTGTGTATGTGTGGACTACCACCTTCATAAAGCGATGTGACTATCTATTCATCACCACACCACATGGATGATATATAAAATTATATAATATTGTATAAATGAAATTTTTTTCATTATATAAAGATAATATATTAATTACTTTATTTCCATAATGATCATTGAAAAATGGAAATGTTACTCATGTGTACGTATGACCCACCGTCTCCATGATCGTAACATAATTCATTTTTAATATCCATATTTCATAATTGGTTTTAAAAGTATAATTAATGCATAAAAATGATAATTATTTCATGATAATTATTCTGGATATGATTAAACTATATAATATGTCCAAGAATTGGATCTTTAATGAAAAAACATGCATATGAAAACAAGAAAATTAATACGCGAAACAATGAAAATATTGAAAGATTATTAATGAATGGATGATATGATGTTATAAAAGGATAAAATATGAAATTATAAATATTAATATGGTTTTTGTGTAATTAAATTAAATGTATAAAAAAACTATACATAAGGTAAAATAGTTTTCAATCTAAAGGTATTGCGAGGTAAGGGATTTTTTCTCAATTTACATTCTATTGAGACTTATTCGTTATTATTCACCAATTTAATTTTATATGATCTATACAATGAAACTTAGCATGTAATATAATAATTAATTAACAATTCATGTAATTTTAAGTTTCAATTTTAATTATTTAATCTAATGGGAAATGACTTGAAAACTAACAAGTGGTGAAAGATATTGTATAATCTCACTTTATTTTGAGATTGTTGAATTTATCTTAAAACAATCACATCCTTATAATAATTTTACATTGTAAAGTACATTTCTATTAAATGTCAATTTTTTATATATATTTTTATATGATTATTTCCAAAACCATGTACCATTTTTACATATGGTTAATACTTTGATAATTATTTGATCAACTTGGGAAATATTTATTAATCCATATCCTTTACTCAATACAAATATATGATGATAAGGAACACTGTTCCTGAATTAAATCTATTATTCAATGTGTATTTAATTACTTTTAAATGAAGATATGGTTTTTGACCATTATAGATATCCCCTCGATGCATCAATATGTATCATGAGAAAAAAATCAATTGGCCAAACCCTATGTGTTTGTATCCAAAATTTTTGAACTATTTTGAGGATGGATCTTGATAGTATAGGTACAGTTGTCCAAACCTGATGAGATTGTAAAAAAAAATTTAAAACTACCATGCAGATAAATCATGATTGTAAAGGTATCATGTTCTAGGGAAACATGATGTCCAATAATTAATAACTTCCTTCATTGAGAATTCATTTATTGTTATTATTATCCATTAGATTTTCACTATGATATTATCTATGGATTCATTTTATTCTCAATTTATTTATTAAATGAAATGTTTTTTTAATTATTTACCTTTATATATTTATTTTTCCTTATATTAACATGATATTCATGTAATTTGAATAGAATGTGTGTTAAATTATTTACCTTTCTATGATTATTATGATTATTGATTCATGATAGCTTCCATTGTACTTAACCCTTACTGAGTATTTGAGCTCACTCTTATTTTATTTCCTTTCCCCAAGATATGAAGAATATATCTTTGAATGACTTTTAAGGGATGAAATTTATTTTATGTTGTTATGTATTATGTTTTATTTTATTTTCCCAATATAAAATGTGTATCATGTATGTATATGGTTCTCCAAAACTTATAAACTGGTTGTTACATCAGTATTCGACCAATTTTATTTATGACAATGTAATAAAGTAAGACACATACTCTGGGTTACTGGGGCTGGGTCATTACATGATGTATAGGTTCCATTGTGGGAGGAATACAAAACTAGATGGGAATTGGTAAACATATTATCATTAGGGAATAATTTGGTATAAAGATAAAATAAATAATTGGGTCTAAGTTTAAATATATAGGCTTGGACACATATCCTTTTGTAATGGGAATAAATCTATTCACATTTAAAAGAATCAGCCTCTACATAGATTTGGATCAGGTGCTAGGAAAATAAAATAGTTTCATCCTTGTGTAGTATTTTTGGAGAAGGCCCAATGGGAATTAGTAATCTCATATGTTGTGAACCCTTATTAAGATCTCTCTTATATGTAATGAAATTAGTTCACATGGAATTTACCACTATAATAAGTCTCATATCTTTTAGGATGGGCCATTTATCATGTAATTTTAACTCATACGATAAGAACATTCATGTGTTGCAGTTCGGTTCATATGATTAGTACCATTTCCATTAAGTTTGAAGTCATTTAGAATGGAATTTCACTACCACAACATGAAGATATATAATTTATTTCTTGGGTAACCTTACATTGGTGTAAGGGTCGATGCACTCTACATCTATTATAATCAAGGAGTAAGATCTGTTAGAGCTTACTTTGTATACAGAATAGGTCCATTCCTATTTCTACTTGATATATAAGGGTTTTATCCTAGGTATCATGGGAGTTATCAGAGCCAATACTAGTTCTCCTTAGATAAATGAGTAGAGGGAAACCATCCTATTAAATTATTGTGTGATAAAATTTTTATAAATCTCAAGTCTATGTAGCATATATAATATTCTATCATAAATTCACTCCAATTAATCCATAAAAATATAATACAGTTTATTTTTGGATAATTGGCCACAAATAGATTAGTAAAGTGAGGGAAACTGATCCTAAGTGGATTTAATTTCTTTTAACCTATACACTAGTGAGTATGGGATCACCTATGTGGAGATAAAAGTCATGGTGTGAAAGTACCACAAAGAATAAAAGAGTTTATCTGGTAAAAAATTATTGTCTTTATCCACCATCTTTTGAATGATATTGGATATAATTTTTTTAATTCCTTTATCTATCGATTGTCCACTACATGATAGTGGAATAAATGGATGGACTATATACTGTACTATAGATAAAACTTATTCAATGTAGATTCCTAGAAATTGGTTTCATTGTTTGTGAATATGATTTGAGAGAATAAAAATTTGGAAATGATATTTTAATTCATGAAATTGAGGATATATTTTATTCAGAATTCATTGAGGGGTACCAATTCATCCCATTGGGATATGAAACCAGTTTTTTATAAAAATAGACATGAACTACTTGGATATGGTTGGAGGGTATGGTCCTATAATTTCTATTACCCATATGGAAAATTTTTATGAGTATTTGATAGTGTGTAGTGTCTATGAGGGGTTGATGAATAAAGTTATAATGTATCTAGTATCCATGTAATTTCTTCGTGAACTCCAAGTAGTCATGAATTATCAATGGATAGAAGAATTGAAGCCTCCTGATTGGGGGGGGGGGGGTGTTTCTTGAATGGTGTAGACCACTAACACCGTTAAGGACGTCCCATATAATAGTGAGGGTATATCCTATTTTAATTAACACGAGGATGATTTCTTAAAAACCTCATATTTATTAGACCATTAGGTGACCCAATCATTTTATACATAAATATTACATCCTATTAGAATACTATTTCTTACATATCATTACAATCCACACTAGAACCATAAAGTTTTAGTGTGTTTGGAAACATGGATACATAAAAAATTGGTATGAAAAAGTTATACATCATTCCCCACTTATTTATTCAAAACTAGATCCCTTATTAGAGAAATAGTACATAAAAACTTTCTACATATTCAGGGGAAATGGAAATATAATAAAGGGTGATATCATATGCTAAGTAAGGGTAAAAGATAGATAAATCAATGATCATTTCGGAATAACATGATCATATGGTTTTGATAACATGATCTTAATAATTTAATATCATACCTAGAAATTTATATATCATAATCATGAGCCATGAAATATAACTTGGTGGTTCATAATTCATGAATCATAATGAAATCAAAGAACATGTACCATGAGAGTAAAATATTTCCTTAACATCATGTCATAAAAGAGTGTTATAATGTGTTTCATAATCATAATCATCGAAATATTATGTCAAGGATACCCAAAAATCCACGTTAGGCTTGAGAAAATCACCCATGTACCAACTTAGGGTATAGTGACCCAAACTCTTTGAATGATAATTTTTCCTGAAAATGTGTATTTTATACACAAAAAACTATATCTCTTTAATAATGAAGTGAGGATAAATTTAAATGTGACCATTTTCTGACTGTTATATAACCATAGTTCAATTATGACCATTGGTCATTATGACCCTCGGTCAATATGACCATTGGAAACTATACTCTTGATAATAATTTTAAAGTTATAATTACTATTTATAAGTAGAAATGACAATAGATAACTGATAGAGAAATAAGTATCGATGGCCTCCACCACTAGAGTCATTCAGTTTGAAGCCTATATATCTGAACATGGGAGGGAGGTATCATCACTGGGCTTCACTCATGACCAATCCCAAGATGAGCTTCAATATGTGAAGCTTGAACGAAACCGCTTACAGGAGAAGTTCAAGCTAGTGGAAATTACCACTCGGTCGATGTTAGTCGAGGCACCCCAAAAAAATACCACTATTTAACACTTTACTCTTAGGGTGTATGCGGGTTTAATAAGGGGTCATGTATCAATACCCAAGTTACATAGAAGTATAATTAATTTTTATAAATAAAATTGTTTTTCTATCAATTTTGTTTTTAGAATAGTTTTTCTTAATAAATTTAGATGGATTTTAATAAATTGTTTTTAGGTTAGAAATTTTACTTTTCAGAGAAGATATAATTATTATAATAAACTAAGTTATTATTAATAATTCTTATTTTAATGAAATATTATTCTTAAAACACTCTTTTTAAAATTAAATGATAAAATAATTTTATTTTTTTCAGGTGTCATAAATTTTACTATGCATTTTCAATCTGCAATTATTTTTAATAAATAAGTATTTTTATATTTAAAAGTTATAATTCTAATATATAGAGAATTATTATGATAAAATAAATATCTACTTTGAAATCATCATGTTAAAATTAGTTTAGGATGAATTTATGAGAATTTTCTAATATATTTTGTTTTTTATGAATAATAAAAATATAGTTTGAGTTTTTCTATAAGTTTAATGACATCATAATTATATCATTTTGATGTAATAATTATTTAACCATAATGCATGACTCAAATTATTTTATTTATTAATATCAAGTATTTTTATATATTTTAATAAATTTCCAAATATATAATTTACTTTCAAAATTTTAAAATGGAAACTTTAACTTAAAAAAACAATATTTTGCGAAAAATTTAATTTAATTTAACAAAATAATTAATATAAAAATATGATAAAATCTTTTGGGATAATATTGAATAATATATGATACAAGGTGTCTATTTGTAAAGCCCATGGTTTTTAAATCACCACTACCTAGGTGTCTAATGCCATTATTTGGAAATTAATAAAGAATTCCACCGATTTTTCTATAAATACCCACCCATTTCTTCATTCGCTTTCCCTACCATTTAATCCTCCATGAATATATGATGTTTTTACCTCTCAAGGAGTCCTCCCAATTTTTCCTAAATCTTTTAAGGTCCCATTTTTCAACTTTTAGGAGTTAATCTTCATGTTAAGAGAAATCCCACTTCTCTTTTCCATTCAAGTTCCCTCTTTATGTGGTATGTCTTTCAAATTTCCAAACTAAGTTCTTATTTCCATTTTATTTTATCCCTTTAATATATTAAGAGTATTTTAGGAATGTGAAATACTACAAAATAATCCTTTAACAGTGCTGGTATTTATCATCGCTTGAAAAAAGTGCTGATAAATGACATCTTTATCATCACTAAAGAAAGTGCTGAGAAATTCGACCCCCTAATCAGCACTTTATTTTTTGTGCTGATAAAGGGTACCCTTTATCAGTGCTTTCTTTTTAGCATTGATAAAGGGTACCCTTTATCAGTGCTTTATTTTTAGCATTGACAAAGGGAACCCTTTTTCAGTGCTATATTTTTAGCACTCATAAAGGAATCCTTATCAGTGTTTTTAGCGTCGATAAAGGTAGGAATAAATAAAATGAAATAAATAAATAGATAAAAAATAAAAAATGATTTTATTAAAAAAAATACTAAAAATATTATTGATTAAATAATTATTGATAAAAATGAATAAATTGATTACACTATATATAAATTATAAATACTAATAAATAGTATGTATTAAATATAAAGTTTTATGAAAAATGAAAATTAAACAAATTAAAATTAAAAATAATTAAATTAAGAAAAATATTAAACATTTTATGAATTATATTATTATTGATAATGTTAATAAATAGTATATATTAAATATATTTATATATATTAATGTATATAAATATGATTTATATATTACAAAATTTTTATGCACTTTATATTAAATAGTCATATATTTAGTGAATAATGATTTATAATTAAAAATTAATAAGAATTATAAATATTGACTAATTGCATAGAGTAATGGACATATAATTGAATGTCATTTGATTTTTAAATTTAACATATATTAAATGTGTGTTATATTCATTTCATATATACATAATTAATGTATTTTTATATACAATGCACACACACAAAACTTATTCATTTTTTTCAATATTGTTAAAGTGTATTTATTTTTAATTCATTCAATTTCTCCCATTTTTAACATACATACAATTAAAATTAGATATTCATTAATAATGTTAAAAAATATTTTCAAAAAAATATTTGTAAAAAAATATTTATAAATAAAAATATTTATAAATAAAAATATTTATAAATAAAAATATTTATAAATAAAAATATTTATAAATAAAAATATTTATAAATAAAAATATTTATAAATAAAAATATTTATAAATAAAAATATTTATAAATAAAAATATTTATAAATAAAAATATTTATAAATAAAAATATTTATAAATAAAAATACTTATAGATGTACATACTATATTTATAAAATTATATATTTATAAATATAAATAAATAAATATTTTTTTAAAAGTATTTATCTAATTATAAATAAATAATTTATATATTTAAATAATTATATATATTTATATAATTATTAAATTTACTTAAATAATGAATATATTTACTATATTTATATTCTTTCATATTTATTATATATATATATATATAATTATATAAATATATAATGATATAAATATTATTTTTTAAAATATTTATATAATTATAAATAAATAATTATATATTTAAATAAGAAAAATATTTACTATATTTATATTTATATATATTTATTAAGTATATATATATATATATATAATTTTTTATTTATAATTATAATTATAAATCCTTTATCAGCACTTAAGTAATAAATGCTGATAAAAGAAATATTTTTCAGTGCTAAAAAACACTGATAAAATCTATATTTATCAGTGCTAAAACTTTAGCGATGATAAAGATGGATTTTATCAGCGACTTTTTAGTGCTTATAAATACCTACCTTTATCAGTGCTAAAAAAGTGATGATAAATATTCCTTTTATCAGCGCTTATTACTTAAGCACTGATAAACAAACTATTTATCAGTAATTTTTTAAAATCGTTGATAAAAGTGTCCCGATCTATTTGAAAAACATAACCAGTTGAGAATCCGTTGTGATATAAAAATCTTTCCATGGAAGCAACCCACTATCAGTATTCCTCCTCGGTAAATCGAAGCTCGAATCACACAAACCAACTTGAATCACACAAACCCACTACCTCCAGCTACCTAAACATTATCTGACACCCGTTGTTTGCTTTCGGTTAGGGTTTTTGAAGAAAACATCATGATATGGATATGAGGGTCTTAGATTTTCTTCAACCTAATGAGGTAGGCATGTGTTTTCCTTTACAAGTTTTGATTTTATTTCTTTATTTTTCGTTTCTTTTTTGATTTATTTTTTGATGATGTTATAAATTATTTGTGTTCTGATCATTGTATACTATTTTTATTTTATTTATGATTCATTGTTTGCTTGAATATTTATTTGAGTATCATATTTTTTCTTTTTAATTTTTTTTTGAATCAATTTTTTTTGTCTACATCTATACCCCAGCTTGCTCTGCAAGCTTAATTTTCTCGCTATTTTGAAATATTAGAGAATCACCTCTGGTCCATAGATTAAAAAATTAAATAAATATTTATTCCAATGTATAAAAAGTGTATGTTTTGTATATAAAAACCTTAAACTAATGGGAAAATTGATTTAGAAAACCAATTCTCAGTCTGGTGATGGTGCGAAGCAGCAATAGAAGCTGATTTTATACAATCCATATAAGAGAAATTATTTATTTAAATTCTATTTTATATTATAGTGTAAGGGTTTTTCCTTAAAAATTTATTTACACAGAATTGTGTTGTTTTATTTTAAGAGAAATATTATTAAGGGTGATACCATATTTATTTATTTTCAATGGCTATCTATTTTCAAAATTCGAATTGGGTTGAATTTATTTTACTATTTTGTGATATTCTTCCGTAAGGGTTACATATATTTTTATCAATTTAAGTTTATCTTATAAAGATATATATATATATATATATATATATATATATATCTTTCTTCTATTTATATGCATGTTTAGAACTTATAATGTAATGGTGATTTTATAATTATTTATTCACAAATTATGTTTTTGGAATTCCAAATTTGGAAGGAATTATATTTATTTTAATTAAAAATTATGTTTACATGTGCATTTGTTTTTTAATTATGTGTATTATAAATTCCATATTATAGACATATATGTTTAAATGTGTATGGGATATATGTTTTAATGGTTTGTGTGTTTTTATCCCTTATTTGGGATATATCTTGTTGATGTGAATTATTTATTTATGCCAACTTCTTTATGGACCTCCCTAGAATCTAAAGGATGGGTTAATGTGTATTACATAACCTACCTAGAATCCTTTATATGGGTAGATTTGACGTGATAAACTCCCTATAATCCTTAGGATGGGTTGGTGTGGTGATATTACATCCCAAGAGTCTTGAGATGTTTTCAAATATTTGATATACCATTAATTTTAAATGTAATAATTCCTTAGGTTGTAACATCAATTGTTCCAAAAAATAGAATGGAAGTTATCAAATCCTATATATTAGAAATTATTTTTGGGTATTAATCATTTTAGGTTTACATGTGTTGGTTCCACACCTAGGAATCTCTGATTACTATCCATGTATATGAAATAACTCTTTATTTATTAAAATGTTTTTATCAATATATTTGTATACATTATAGTTTATTTAATGAGAGTTTATTATTCTTGTTTATCATATTTTTATTTCTTATTACACTTTAATTTCCTATATTATATTTTCATTTGTTTAGGGGATTTATTATATACTTGATGTGTGTCAAACAAAAGTTATTATTGCAATTTTTTTCTTGAGACTCATCCATCAACTCTTTTATAGACATATGTCATCCTCACCAACTTCATCTTCTAAAAAGTCATTATTACAATTTGTTTCTTGAAACTCACCCCCCATATATATTATGTTTCTTTTACTACTCTAATAATTAGTCATCCCATGGATGAATACTTCTTAGATTATTTCAATCAACATAGGTGCATGTCCACAATATATGAATGATGTTTCAAACAACAAAATGAAATGAAAAATATATGGGAGATGATTTAATGAGGATTATTTGTCTATAACTTTCTCCTATGAATTAATTAATAGGATCACACTTTCAATTGTGGAGTAATTGTTTTATTAAATTTAATTACCCATTTTCTTCAACATACTAAAATTCTTTGAAATAATCAAATTTTGAGTTTCCCTTATTATAATTGTCTATAACTTTCACCTTTGATAATAAATATCTTGTGTGTATTTATTTATTTATTTTACAAAATTAATATTTTATAAATCCAATAGTATGGATATGAATTGAAAATAGATGCAATATAATCATTTGAAAAAAGAGTATGAATATGGAGTTAAAGAGTTTAACAGTTTTTCAAGAGAGCATGCATACAAACCTTCCCAAATCCTCTGTCCATTTTTACATTGTTTTTATTCAAGACAAATTAGTCTAGAAGAGTTGGAATACCATTTTATTTTCCATCGAATAGATTAGAGATATAAATTTTTGACTAAAAACAGGTAAAAACTAAATATTGACACCAATTGGGATGATACTGTTGTTTATGGAACATTTGATATGAATACAAGTGTAAATGATGATGGTGATCACATGGAAGAAATAAAAATGGAAATCGAAGATAACATTTATGATTATCGAAAGATGTTTTTGGAGTTAAATAGTTATGTAAAGAAACCATTGTATACTGGTTTTACTAAATACACAACATTGTTAGCTGTATTGGAGTTATATAATTTCAAAGTGGGCAGCGGATGGAGTGACACCAACTTTACAAAACTACTTGGTCTCCAGAATAATATACTACCAGAATACAATGAACCACCTTTCCGAATATGTAAAGACCCGAATTTTCCATGTAATGTTTTAATTATATGGAAATATTAAGAGTCTGCAAAAATTAACGGTGTGTGATTCTGAGGCCCGGTGTGCCTGAAATGAATTTCTAAACTTTTTTTTCGGGTAAGTTCAGTAAACACGTGAGCGTCGTTTTGTAACTTTTGAACCAGTCCTTGAAATTCAAATCCGAGGACACTGTTGAACTAGCATTGATGATATTCGCCTAAGGGAACCTTCACCTCGACCGGAGTAGGTCAAGGGTGGAAATTGTATTTCTAGTTTTTCATGGGAGAGTTAAAAAAATAATAAAAATAAAACAACTAGCTTTTATTTTTAACTATTTGAAACCTCTCATTCGAATCTTGGTGGTGGGAACCACCTGACCTTGAACCACTATTTTAATATGGCGTAACTCTTGGAACCCCCCGATTAATGAGCCAACATTAATTTTTTAATTGATTAAATTAAACATCAATAGGTGGGGTTTGGCTCCTCACCTCTCGTAGTTGGGGTAATTGTTGGCAAACCAGTTTGGTGGAGAACTCTTGGTGGAAGCATCCTCCCAAAGAATAACGAACCTCCATATCAAGAACGAGGAACCAACACTTGAGCCCAGATCGGAAGCGTGTCATGGGAGCGACGAATGCCAGCGTCTCCTTCAATGTCTTCATCCTCTACCTCACGCCATCCCCAATGAATGATCAAGGTAGGGAAAAAGTTAATATCATCCTTTTTTATAAATATTTGTTTTCAATCTATGAACTACCTTCTATCAATTTAACGTGGAGGGTGAGGGCCAAACGAACATGGACTGATCCCTCTACTACTTCATTGTTGATGTGTTCTTCGCGGGCAGATCAATGGGTTGAGAAGAACCTGACCACATCGCCGGTGACCGACTCTGGCGGTGAAACCAAACCGCCAAAGGAGGCCGCGACCCATTGGCCACGGCGGAGGAGGGTGGCGGCCAACACGCTGACCGGTCACATGGAACCAGGGTGACACATGTCCACGCTGTCGGTAGAAGAGGAGGTCATGGATGCTTAGCCGCGGTGGTGCACTAGGTGGGTGGCTGACACCCGGCCAGCCGTAGTGGCAGCAGCGGCGCCTTCGCGCCCCTGGGAGAGGAGCCGACCGGAATCCTGGTTGGCCGCGTCATGTCAAGCAAGACCCGTGTGCCAGTGGGTGGTGGCACGTGGCACCTCCGGGTTGGACATCGCCGAATGGTCCAACTGGACCGGTCGGGAAATCCCAGGGGGCGCCTCCCCCGGGTGGCGGCTGAGGCCGGTCCTACCACGGCTGACCACACCCAGCCGAGCTGACCGCACCGATCGGGCCATGCCACCTCCTTTGCTGGTCGGGCTGGACCATGGCCCAGTGGGCCAGGCCTTCCACGGTCTAGCCCATCCGGGTAGGACCCAGACGGGGTCGGGTCAGGCCAGACGAGACCCAAACTGGGTCGGGTCGGGCCGGACCAGACCCGGGCCTATCTGGACCCAGATACGCCTTTTTGGACATATCTTGAGAACCGAGCGTCCGTTTGACGAACCATCTATGGTTCCAGAATCCTTGGATCAAAGCGGTCCTTTTTGTATACTCTACTTGAGTTTTGGATAAAGTTGGAGTATTACTGGGTTGGATTGAACCCAAATCCAACCAGTCCCTCGGAATGGAAACACTGATAACTTGCAGATCAGGCGTCTGATTGACACGCCCTTAGTTGCGTTGAGTCTCTTATGACGTAACAGACCTTCATGATACTTCTTCATGAGAGTTTGTGGTAGTTGAAGTATCGACTGATGGATTGAGTAGTGGATTATCCCGGAATCGAGGGTGCTTAGTGTGGGAACCCTATGGCTGCCTGTACTTGTAGAATCTTCGGATCCTGTGTGGGTCAACATCTACAGATCCCGTGTGGGTCATCTTAAGATCCTCTGTGTGTCATCTACAGATCCTGTGTAGGTCTTCTTCAGATTCTGTGTGGGTCATCTTTTGATCCTATATGGGTCATCTTCGATCCTATGTGGGTCAACAAAAGATCTTCTTGACGAAGTAAGATGATATAGCAATAAAACTAATCATCTATACTTCCGTGCTTGAGTTATACCTAGTGTGAGTTGAGTCTTTAAATTTATGGTCCAATTATTAGTGGTGATACCTTCATGGTATTCTTCTATGTGGTGTTAACTTCGTGGTACTTACCTCATGGTGTTACCTTTGCGGTATTCTTTCCTTCATGGAACAGTTGTGATTTTGGCTAAAGAGTTGGGCTATGTGTTCCTCTTGAATGAGTTGGGTTACTTGATAAATTAGGTATATGTATGGGAATATAACTAAGTAGGGTTGATTGTTGCTTTTTTCTTTGTAATTGTGGTATTGCTTTGTGGATTATCCTCTGTGGATTCTGAGAGACCTTCGGGGGTCTCAGGGTCCCTACTGAGTATTGTTATACTCACCCCTACACGGGCTATGCTCGCACCTTGTTGTGTCTTGTGTAGATGATGAACAACATTGATCAAGGCTGTGGGTGCGAGGACTGGAGGCTGCTCGGAGGTGGGCCATTTGAAGGGACGTACTGCAGAGACGATAGTTCGATATCTGTACCTACCCTTCACGTAGGATCCTAGGCGGGTGTTCACAAGAGTTGTTTTCAGTTTTTCTTGTAATTTCCAGTTGGGCTTGTATTCCAGCCCCTTTACTTACTATACTCACTCTATTTACTATATAGTTTACTTTGTGCTTGTATCTTGTTGTGTGCTTGGATTGTTTTAGTTTTTAGGTTAAAAGGAAATGAATTCCTGGTTTTAGGGATATGCCTTTCCGGTGCTAGTCACCATCCCCTGACATATGGAAGGTGGGCTTGGGGTAGTCATGACATGGGCCCCGGGGGACGGGTCATGACAAATTAGTATCAGAGGAGTCGGTTCTACAGAAGAACTTGGACTCTAATCTTTTAATTGGTAATAGTGTTAAGTGTTATGAGTGTGGTTTTCAGTTTGAGGAATCCAGTGTTGGTGCTACGGCTGATGTATCCATACACCAGGACCCTGACTTCTGATTTATAACTTATTACATGAAAACACTGATTACGTGTGTGTTTTTGAAAAGT
This sequence comes from Viscum album, assembly GCA_963277665.1. NCBI lineage: Eukaryota > Viridiplantae > Streptophyta > Magnoliopsida > Santalales > Viscaceae > Viscum > Viscum album. The sequence goes on along the minus strand of OY728136.1, from coordinate 508,710,569 downwards.
TTTCTTTGTGATCTCTTTGAGTCAGCCATTGGGTATAAATTGTTGACCATGGTGCACCTTTTTCTTTTCAAGATGCCTCCACCCAGACAACCATCCAGGGTTCTTGGTAGAGTATGTGATGAAAGCACACTGAGTGACGAGGCTTCAGTGCAGGGCCCCCTTTCAGAAGTTGTACTATCGGGTGGTGTACCAGAAGCACCACTACTCGTTGGGCAGCCGATGCCACTAGCCCCAATATCAGAGGGTGCACACCGCTTGAGTGAGTTGCACGAGTTCCAGTGATAGAGGCCACCGAAGATCCTGGGAAAGATATATCCATAGGAGGTTGAGGACTAGCTGGAGGTCATGGTTAGAGTTTTTCAACTGGTAGGGACACCATCTGATCTCATGGTGATCCTTACCGCTAGTCTTCTTCAAGCAGCATCGGGATGATGGTTGAGCTTGATGCTCCAGGTTCACGATGAGGTGACTCTCATTTGGGTAGACTTTGAGATCCTTTTCAGGGAATAGTTCATCCTAGCAACCTTGTAATCTGTGCGTATAAAGTAGCTTCTCCACTTGAAGCAGGACAACATGATAGTGGCTTAGTATTCAGTGAGGTTCACCAACCTCATGTGCTACTCCACTGACATGGTGTGGGACCCTTTCTTCAGGACCCAGACCTTCGAGCAGGGGATCAGATAGGAGATTAGAGCTTTGATGATTTCTATCTGCATCCCGACATAGGTGGGGGTGTTAGAGCAAGCACTCTTAGTGGAGATATTCCTTGCTGAGCAGTCACCAACAGTGAGACCCACCACCAGATGTCATGTAGCATAGTCATCTGCATCTGGCAGCAAACAGATGATGCAAAGGTCCAAGAGGACCAGACCTACAGTTGGATGACCACATGATACAGGGTTGTTCATGCGGGGATCTCGATACAGATCAAGATAGGAAAGGAGAAGGCAGTGTTACTCGTGTGGCGGGCAGGGTCACATGGCTTTTGACTGAATGACCCACCATACAGATGACCAGAAGACGGTCAAAGGACCACATGGTTAGAGGCGATGATTCAATCGAGGAGGTCTATTGGCAGTAGGCAGATGTGGAAGAGGAGATGACCATGAAACAGGCAGTGGGTGGTGATTCGAGGTTCTACCGCCACCACCTCCAGGTGGTCCACCCCGAACATAGTGAGTAGGTGGACAAGGACGATATCAGCTTCAGACAGCTGAGGCTTATGACAATGACACTCCAGAGATGATATGATGTACGTTCTGTGTCTACTCCACCTTAGATTCAGTACTTATAGACATGGATTCCAGTCACTATTTTATCTCCACAACCCTCGTTTAGAGCTCGGAGATTCCAGTTGAGCCGTTGGATTGATCCTTATGGCTAGAGACTCCTACGGGAGAGGATTCGATGATTAAACACTGGTTCCGATAGTGTGAGCTTAATCTAGGTGGTGGGATCTTCGGAAGGGATCTTCTAGTAGCCACGTCGAGGCCTAACAACTTCATCTTGGGTATGGATTGGTTTTCTATAGTCTATAATCAGATTGACTATATTAGCTGCAAAGTGTTGTGTGTCCGCATGGATGGGACAAGGTTTTCCTTCACCAGCAGGAAGGGAACCTTTGCAGTACATGATGGACTTACCCCGAGTAGGGTGCAGATGATCACACATCAGTTGGCTAGCCTTACCCTCAGAGTAGTTGATGTTGAGAGTTTGAGATATCCTGTAGTTGTGGACTAATACGCTGATGTTTTCCATGATGATGTTCTAGGTCTACCTCCTCACAGAGAGGTGAACTTTTATATCGACTTGCACCCCAAGATGACACTGATATCTACATCGACATATCATATGGTTCCCATGAAGCTTTGATAGTTGCAAGTATAGCTGGAGGACTTACAGAGCAAGGGGTTCATTAGGCCCAGTGTTTCCCCTTGGGAAAATCCAATTTTCATTGCCAAGAAGGTGGATGGGAGTTTGAGGCTATGTGTGGACAATCGGCGCCTAAACTAGGTGACCGTGAAAAACAAATACCCACTTCTGAGGATTTACGATCTCTTTGATTAGCTAAAGGCATCACGATGGTATTAAAAGATAGACCTCAGATCAGGTTATCACCAGCTCAGGGTACGAGATGAGGATGTGAAGAAGATGACCTTTAGATGTCGGTATGGACATTACGAGTTCTTGGTTATGCCATTTGGCATGACTAACTTCCCAGTAGTGTTCATGGAACTCATAAACAGGATCTTCCAGCCATACCTCGATCGCTTTGTGGCAGTCTTCATTGACGATATCCTGATTTAATCAGCTATAGAGGAGGAGTAGGCCTATCATCTGTAGATAGTTCTGGACATACTCCAAGAGCACATGATTTATGGTAAGCTCTCGAAGTGACAGTTCTAGATCTGAGAGGTTCAATTCTTGGGACATGTCATATTGGAGGCTGGAGTTTCGGTGGATCTAGCGAAGATTGAGGCTATGATTTCTTGGGAGCCACCCAGGAGTGTGACAGAGGTACAAAGTTTCATGGGTCTAGTTGGTTACTACTGGAGGTTTGTGCTTGAATTTTCTAGAGTCACGGAACCCTTATCAGCATTGACGAAGAAGGGGAAACCCTTCATATGGTCGGAGAGATTCCAGCAGAGTTTCCAGGAGATAAGGCAAATACTGATGAATGCCCCCATCTTGAGGCTACTAGAGGATGGTGTTGGGTACGTAGTCTAATGAAACACAATAGGGACTAGACTCAGATGTCTCCTGATGCAGGAGCAAGAAGTAATCGCGTATGGTTCTTGATAGCTGAGATAACATGAGGAGAACTATGCTACCCATGACCTGGAGTTAGCAGTTGTGGTCTTCACCTTGAAGATGTTGCGACATTACTTGTTGGCTGAACATTTTACAGTTTACTCTGATCAGAAGAGTCTTAGGTATATCTTCTCTCAGAAGGACCTGAACTTGAGACAACGACATTAGAATGAGTTCCTCCAGGATAATGACTTTGAGATAGTCTATACTATGGGGAAGGGGAATGTTTTAGAAAATTCACTCAGTAATAGATCTGGTATACAGTTTCTAAGTGAGGCAATGGAGCAGCTGGATGCTTTGCAGATATCCTACGTGGACTGAGATGGAGAAACTTATCTTTAGTCTCTGACAGTCACTCCCCCACTCCTTCAATGATCCAGGGAGGCACATCTTAGGGACATTGACTACGAGGCTCAACATGCTCAGATATCCATAGGATAGACACCTGATCTATTTTATGAAAGTGGGGAGCACATCATCCTCTTCAGATGGCGTACTATGGTACCAGTGGTGCTACAAGAGGAAGTGTTGAGGAAGTTCCATACATCCCCTTTAGCGGTGTATCCAGAAGTATTGAAGATGTACCGGGACCTCCTACATCAGTACTGGTGGCTGAGAATAAAGAAAGAAGTAGAAGAGTTTATCTTAGGGTGCCTCACTTGTCAGCAAGTGAAGGTAGAGCATCGGGTTCCAGTGGGCTTAGTTCAGCCACTAGAGGTTCTGGAGTTGAAGTGGGATGGAATTTTTATAGACTTCATGATAGTAATTCAATTCACGTTTATGGTTCATGATTCTATCTGGGTGATCGTTGACCAACTCAACAAGTCGGCCCACTTCCAACCTATCATAGAGCATGGATATGTAGAAGGGATTGGGACGCCTCTACATATAGGAGATTGTATGGCTTTATGGAGTGACTTAGATGATTGTCTCTGGTCATGATACATGTTTTACTTCCCAACTATGTAAGGGGTTGCAGGAGGAGTTTGAGACTTAGCTTTGATAGAGCAGCGCCTTCCATCTTCAGACGAATGGTTAGACCAAGCAGACAATTCAGACCCTTGAGAACATTTTTCGTGCTTATGTCCTTGATTTTGGTCGAAGCTGGGAGGATCACTTTCCCTTGGCAGAGTTCACGTACAACAATAATTATCACTCCACCATTGGTATGGCACCATTAGAGGCTTTGTATGGTCGGCCTTGCAGATCACCTCTGTGCTGGACTGACCCAGCGGAGTTAGCACTCATGGGACTGGAGATGGTACGAGCTACCACAGAGAAGGTGCAGACAATTCAGGAGTGGATGAAGACTACACAGAGAAGGAATAAGTCATATGCTGACAGGATACAGAGACCTCTGGAGTTTGAGGATGGTGACCATGTCTTTCTACGTGTCTCACCTCGACGAGGTTTACAGAGATTTGGCTGGGGTGGTAAGTTATCTCCGAGGTTCATCGGACCCTTTCTGGTCCTCAGCAGATTTGGCGAGGTGGCATACTGCCTAGCCCTTCCCCCTCAGTTGCACTGGGTGCATGATGTTTTCCATGTATCCCAGCTGAGGAGGCACGTGCATGATCCTTCACAGATCTTTGACTGGGGCGATCTAGACATCAACGATGGGGCGACATTTTCGAAGGTTCCAGTAGAGATTGATGATCGACATGAGAGAGTCCTTTGTGGGCGATCGATACCTCTGGTGTATCTATGTTGGTAGAATGGGAACCTATAGGAGAGCACATGGGAGCAGGAGGCTCAGATTCATGCTCAGTACCCCCACTTGTTTCCCTAGTTTGTGTTGTGGATTTCAGGGACGCAAAGCCCTGAGGTGGGGAGAACGTAAAAACCCAATTTTTCCATGTATTTTTTTAATTATATAGAATTATTACGAGTTTATGAAAATTAATGGCATGTGATTCTGAGGCCCAGTGTGCTCGTAATGAATTTTTGAACTTTTTTTCGGGTACGTTCAGTAAACGCGTGAGCGACGTTTTGTAACTTTTGAACCAGTGCTCTAAATTGAAATCCGAGGACATCGTTGAACTCACAACATCGATATTCGCTTAAGGTAACCTTCAAATTGACCGCATTATGTTGAGGGTGGAAGTTGGATTTCTAGTTTTTCATTGGAGAGTTAAAAAAATAAAAAAATAAAACAAATAACTTTTATTTTTAAATATTTGAAACCTCTTATTTGAATATTGGTGGTGGGAACCACATGAACTTGAACCCCTCTTTTAATATGGTGTAACTATTGGAACCCCCTAATTAATGAGCCACATTAATTGTTTAATTGATTAACTTAAACTTAAATAGGAGGGAATTGGCTCCCCCCTCTAGTGGTTGGGGGAATTGTTGGAAAACTAGTTTGGTGGAGAACTCTTGGTGGAAGCATCTTCCCAACAAAGAAATAATTTCCAGATCAAGAACGAGGAACCAACGCTTGAGCCCGGATCAGAAACATGTTGCGGGGGCGATGAAAACCGACATCTCCTTCAACATCTTCAACCTCTACCTCACCCCATCCCAAAAAAATGATCGAGGTAGGGAAACTATTCATATCATCCTTCATTATAAATCATTGTTTTCAATCAATGAACCGCCTGCTATCAATTTAATGTGGAGGGTGTGGGCCAAACAAACACGGCACAATCCATCCGCTACTTAATTTTTGATGTGTTCTTCATGGGCGGATCGACGGGTGGAGCGGAAACCGACCACGTCGATGGTGACAGACGTTGGTAGGGTACAAGCGGCGGCTAACACACTGGCCAGCTGGGATAGTGGCGGTGGCGCAACCGCACCACCGAAGGAGGCTGCGGTGGGGGAGGGTGGAAGCCAGCACTTTGGATGGACGCATGGAACCAGGGTGGCACGCGTCCATGCCACTGATAGAGGAGGAGGTCGCGACTTCTTATCCACAATGGCACAACAGGTGGACGGTCGACACCCAGTCATCCACAGAGGCAGCAACAGCGCTGTCGCACCGCTGGGAGAGGAGTGTTGAGTCAATAAGGTTTTCCTTATGACTTTTCCATTCCTTCTTGTTTTGAAAATCACAAACACCTTATCTTAAAGAAAATTGCTTTTATAAGGAAAATTTCTTTTATAAGAAAAATTGCTTTTATAAGGAAAATCGCTTTTTTAAGAAAAATTATTCTTATCATATTTTCATCCAGATTTTTCTTAAGTATGAGATTCGGATTCACTTTTATTTTCTCGTAATTACTTGAAACTTTGATATGAAGTATTATGTTTTGGGATCCGAATTCTGGATAAGAACTGTAAGGAAGTTTCACACCGGATTCCAGATGAGAACTGTAATAAAGTATCATTCCGAATTCCGGATATGAACTCTGACTAAGTTCTATTCCAGATTCAGGATACGAATTCTTATGAAGTTCGATAACAAATTCTCAATACGAATTCTAATGATTAATTCTCATTACAAAGTCTAATGAATAATTCTCATTACGAATTTCAATGAAGGATTCTCATTACGAATTCCAATGAAGAATTCTCATTACGAATTCTAATGAAGAATTCTCATTACGAATTCCAATGAAGAATTCTCATTACGAATTCTAATGAAGAATTCTCATTACTAATTCTGATGGAGAATTCTCATTACGAATTCTAATGACGAATTCTCATTACGAATTACAATGATGAATTCTCATTCCGAATTCTCATTCCGAATTCTCCTATCAAACAGAATCTGATCATCTTTGTTTTATACACTCTGAATTAATTCAGACACCGAAAACAATTTTGGTTAGACTCCGAACTTTTATCCTACTTACATTTCTATAATTTGTCTACTCTTTATTATTTCCATTACACTCCTAATCTTCACTCCGAAGCTTTCATTCCGAACTTTTGAGTTAGAATTAAAATGATGTCGTACATTCTGTTACACTTGTTTTGTTATAAAACGATTTCGTCTATTTTGTTATAAACTAACCGTTGTCTAAGTGACACGTGTACAGGTCCCTCCGATATTTAAGGAAAATATGACCATTGGAGAAGGAGCCGACCTTACCTATAAATAGGAGCTCTTTTGAAAGAGCTCGATACTGATGACAGATGAAAAACTTGGTTTTGTGCCTACATGCTGTTGAAGTGATTTCTAGAGAGAGATGCTCTTATTAACTCTCAAAGCCTCGTGTGACTCCGAATGTTGGTGATTACATTCGAGGGCTTCCGGGGATAGGAAGATAGAGGTGCCGACTAACTTGAAGTTTGATGGCTTCCTTGCTGAGGAAGACAGAGGTTGCCAACTACCTTGAAGTTGAGGGCTTGCGGGGATAGCAAGACAGAGACTCCGATCTTCGTATCGAGGGCTTACCCTGGTGTGGGTAAGACAGACTTTCTTGAAAGTATAAATCAAGGGACCATTATCCAAGGTTGTTGGATACCCTTCTCTTTGGGTTAAAAGACTTATATCTTGTTACTTGTAGTTTAACTACTTGTTTTATTTCCGCTGCATTTTGTATCTTAAGGAAAGTATAACTTTCTTATACTTCCTTACTTACTCTGATTCATTTAGATTCTATACGCTTTAAGGTAGAATCTCATATTGTAACTTTTGTTAAGTTTCAATTTCAGGAACCATATTTCCGGAACCCACTTTCTGAATCTCATTCCAAGTTTGTATTCGGTGTTAGAGGTGTTGTGAATTTACTTAGTTTAACTTTGTTAAACTTAGTCCTTTCCTTTGCTTAAGGAAAATATAGTTAATCGTAACTAACTTTAAAGGTTCCAAAGGAATTTTTTAAAGTATACAATTCACCCCCCCTCTTGTATATTGAGCATCTATATCATTATTTCGATCCTACAATTGGTATCAAAGGAGGTCTCTGAAATACTTTTACTTACGAATAAGTCTTTCTTGCTTATTTTCTCATTCCGAACTTTGTCATTCTGAACTTGTCCATTCCGAACTCTGTTATTACGAATCTTTTGTTACTAACAAGTTTGTGTATCAAAGGTTTCTAGAATGGTAGGAATTAACGTTGGTTCTATTGATAATCAAAATACTATAAGACCACCAATCTTTGATGGTAATGATTATGAGTACTGGAGAGATCGAATGAAGACTTTTGTTATCAATACTGGAGTGGATAATTTTGTTATGCTTACTGGTGATTATAAAATTCCTGAAAAGGAAGTTAGAACCTTCACTAACCAGGAAAAGCAAGAGTATCAACTCAATTATAAGGTACGCAATACTCTACTATGTTCAATGACTAGAAATATATATAGCCAAATTTCTTCTTGTGAAGCAGCTAACTGTATCTGGAAGAAGTTAGAGGTTACACAATTTGGGACTTCTAAAGTGATTGAGACTAGAAGAGCTATGCTTAGAGCTGAATATCATGGCTTCAATTTTCCTTATGGAGAACCTATCTATAAAGTTCAACAGAGATTCATGACTATAGTCAATAGTCTACAATCTATGGGAGAAAAAGGTTTATATGATGAAGCTCTTGTGGATAAAATAATTGATATTATGCCCAATGAGTGGGAATCCAAAAGAACAGCTATAGATGATAACAGGAAGGTCACTCAGATCTCTCTTGATGAGCTTTTTGGAACTCTTCTACAACATGAAACCAGAATGAAGAGAGATGCTAACAACATCAAGAAGAAGAATGGAAATGGTACTGTTGCTTTTACTACAACTTCAAATCATATGAAAGATAAGACTCCTGAGAGAGTAACCAGATCCAAGTCTAAGAAAGTTATTTTCCAATCTGAATCTAGTGAGAGTGAAGTCTCAGAAAATGAACTAGCAAATCTTGCTCGAAGGATGAACAAGATAGCTGGCCAGAGAAATTTCCAATCCAAGTATAAGAAAAAGGAAAGGAAAGATAAGAAAGATGGAGAAGTTACTTGTTATGAATGCAAGAGAGCTGGACATATAAGACCAGATTGCCCTATGCTCAAAAAGAAATAAAGAAAAGAAAGGCATTCAGACAGGAACATAAAGAGGTATTACAAAGCTAAAGCTAAGAAAGTTTTGAAAGCTAATGACACCTGGAGTGCCAGTGGTGGTGACTCTTCAGATGAATCTTCTGATTATGAATCTTCAGGACAGAAGAATCTTGGTCTTATAGCCAGACTACTTATTGATAATCATTGTTTCATGGCTAAGGTACAAAATGCTGAATCATTGAATAATGTTTCTTTAAATTCCAATGATAGTAAGTATTATAACTCTTCTGATGAAGAATCTTCTTCTGATGAAGAAAATACTTTACCTACTTATGAAGAAGTCTCTAGATTTGCTGAACTTCTTGAGATTGAGAATTCCAAACTCAATAAGAAACTTGATAAGGCAAACTCTAGGAATTCTATTCTTACAAAAGAGATATCAGATCTTTCTAAAGATCTTAATAAGAAAAATGCTGATTTTGAAAGTATTTCAAAAAATATTGAGGAAGTAAGTTCTGAGAAGAATAAACTTTCTAAAGAGTTAGAAAAAGTAATTTTGAAGAAAAATGTTTTCGAGCCTAACTCTAGTTAAAAAACTAATGATTTTGAGGATAAAAACTTGGTTGTAAAACTCAAGTCTGAAATTTTTTCCTTAAAGAAGTGTTTATCAAACTTTACCCATGGTAAGGAAAATTTTTATAAGATGTATTCCCAAATACGACCTTTAAGAAATAAATCCGGATTTGGTTATACCCATGCAAAACCTATTTTCAGTAACAATTATTTTGTTCCTCAAAGTGCCCCATTTTGTACCAAGTGTCAATGTGGTGGTCACTAGGCAAAGGATTGTTCCTTAAACAAAACCCAATCTTTAGGATTTCACAAATCTTACTTCTCTAAGAAGATGTGGGTTCCTAAAATTTTATTGTCTGGAAATCTCGGATCCAAACAAGTTTGGATTCCGAAATTCTAATTTTCTTCTTGATTTTAGGAAGATAAAGAGAGTACCAGCAACAATACATGGTACATGGATAGTGGATGTTCCCGGCACATGACTGGTAACAAAAGATTTTTTGAAAATATTATTAAAACGAAAGGAGGAAAGGTAACTTTCGGAGATAATGCTAAGGGAGAGATTGTTAGTATTGGTAATATTGTTCTTCTTGGTAAAACCTTGATTTCAAATGTTCTTTTTGTTAAAGGTCTTAGGAACAACCTCATTAGCATAAGTCAGTTATGTGATTAAGGTTACCTTGTGAATTTTAGGAATGATAAGTGTTTAGTTCACAATTCCAAGGAAGAATTTATTCTCTCAGACAACAGGCAAGAGAATGTTTACACCTTAAACTTAGAAGACCTCAGAAGCCAAGATTTACCTTGCCTAAGTGCAATGGAAGATCACTCCTGGTTATGGCATAAAAGACTAGGTCACTGTAATCTTAGGAACCTATGTAAACTCTCAAAGAAGAAACCAGTTAAGGATCTACCGGAGCTTAGATTTGATTCTTCTAAAGTTTGTGATCCTTTTCAATATGGAAAGCAACATAAATCTAGTTTTAAATCGATTGGTGAAGTCTCAACAAATGATGCATTACAGTTAGTGCACATGGATCTTTTTGGTCCAACACAAACTGGAAGTATTGGAGGCAAATACTATGTGTTTGTTCTAGTTGATGATTACACTAGATTTACTTGGGTCTATTTTCTAGCAAAGAAATCTGAAGATTTTTCCTATTTCAAAAGTTTTAGAGCTCAAGTTAAAAATGAGAAAAACCTTCCATTGAAAACTATTCATAGTGATCATGGAGGAGAATTTCAAAATTCAGATTTTGAAACTTTTTGTAGTAAGAAAGGTATTACTCACAATTTTTCAGCACCTAGAACTCCTCAACAGAATGGTGTAGTTGAAAGAAGAAATAGAATTCTTCAAGAGATAACTAGAACCATGTTGAGTGAATATTCTATTGCTAGACATTTCTGGGCTGAAGCTGTAAGTACTGCCTATTATACTATAAATCGAGTTTTTATTAGACCTTTTCTTAATATAACTCTTTATGAGTTATGGAATGGAAGAAAACCTATACTATCCTACTTCAAGGTTTTTGGTTGCAAAGTATTCATTTTGAATACTAAAGATAACTTACATAAATTCTCACCAAAATCTGATGAAGGGATTTTCTTAGGATATTCCACAACTTCTAAGTCTTATAGAGTTTTTAATAAAAATACTTGTACTGTTGAAGAAACAGTACATGTAAAATTTGATGAGTCAGATCCTTTTGTTTTTAAACCATTCCTACCTTTTTCCTCGGATGTGTTTTCAAAAACTGATTGTCAACCTTTGATAGAAGAACCTTCTGATAAGGAAATTTTTCAAGAAGATACTTCTGAAACATTTACCCCAGAATTCTATCTATTCTATGTTGGTGAACAGGTTTTACAAAATCCAAATCAGGTGTTTCTTAAGAATCATCCCAGTGATAGTATCATTGGTGATGTAAATCAACCTGTAAGGACTAGAAGTTCCTTAAGAAATGAAGTAGAACATCTAGCATTTCTTTCCCAATTAGAACCTAAAAGCACTGATGAAGCTTTAGGTGATGATGATTGGATTAAAGCCATGCAAGATGAACTAAATGAATTCGAAAGGAACAAAGTCTGGACCTTGGTTGAAATACCTAAGGAAACATCTGTTATTGGAGTAAAATGGGTTTTTAGAAATAAAGGTGATGAAAATGGAGTCATATTAAGAAATAAGGCTAGACTTGTTGCTAAAGGCTATAATCAACAAGAGGGAATAGACTATGAATAAACCTATACTCCAGTAGCTAGACTTGAATCTATCCGTATTCTACTTGCCTTTGCAGCATTCTTTAATTTCAAACTTTTTCAAATGGATGTAAAATGTGCTTTTCTTAACGGTTATGTTCAAGAGGAAGTTTTTGTTGAACAACCTCCTGGCTTTGAAGATACAAAACATCCTGATCATGTTTTTAGACTTACTAAAGCTTTGTATGGCCTTAAACAAGCCCCACGAGCATGGTATGATAGACTCACTGGATTTTTGCTTCAAAATAACTATGTTAATAGAAATGCAGATCCAACCCTTTTTATAAAGAAAGATAAGAGAAATGTTTTGATTGTTCAAATTTATGTTGATAACACCATATTTGGTTCAACTCAGCAATCTTTGACTGACTCCTTTGCAAGTCTAATGAAATCTGAGTTTGAAATGAGTATGATGGGTGAGTTAACTTTTTTTCTTGGTTTTCAAATTTCTCAAAAACCAGAAGGAATCTACATATCTCAACATAAGTATATTAAAGATCTTCTTAAAAAGTATGGTTATGACAATACTAAGAGTATAAGTACTCTTATTGGTACCTCAAACTCTTTAGATCTTGATGAAGCTGGGAAACCAGTAGATCAAACATCTTTTAGAGGTATGATAGGAAGTTTACTTTACTTAACAGCTAGTCGACCAGACTTAATGTTTTTAGTATGCTTATGTGCAATATATCAATCCAATCCTAAGGAATCTCACTTAAAGGCAGTAAAAAGAATTTTTCGCTACCTTAAGGGAACCATGGATCTAGGATTATTTTATACTTCTGGAAATGATTTTGTTCTAAAAATATTTTCTGATGCTGATTTTGGTGGATGTAAAATGGATAGAAAAAGTACATCTGGAACTTGCCATTTCTTAGGAGATTCTTTAGTTTCTTGGTCCTGCAAGAAGCAACATTCTGTAGCACTCTCCACTGCTGAAGCTGAATATGTAGCAGCTGGAAGTTGTTGTGCTCAAGTGTTGTGGATGCAACACACACTCACAGTCTATGGCTTGAGTTTTACCAAAAATCAAATTTTGTGTGATAACACAAGTGCCATTGCCCTTAGTAAGAACCATGCACATCACTCTCGTGAAAAACACATAGATATTAGGCATCACTTTCTTAGGGATCACACACTTAAAGGAGATATTATTCTTTAGTTTATCAGAATGCAAGATCAACTTGCTGATATTTTCACAAAATCTTTGCCTTCTAATATATTTGAATATATCAAACAGAAGTTAGGAATGATAACCATAAGGTAATCATTCTTAATTAACTTTCTGTTGAAAAAGTCTCCTTACAGCAATAAACTCCTTTTCATAGAGGGAGTACATTTGTTTGTTAGTTTAACAAAGTTTTTCAAAGTTTGTTTTCAAAATTTTCGGAACAAAGATTTCCGGAATGAAACTTCCGGAACTACAATTTTTCAGTAAGGATATTTTCGTAAAAAATACTTCTGATTTGGAAGGGTTTGTGTTGAAAACATCTAGAATGAAAATTTCTTACTGGTATTTTCATAATGGAAATTTCGTACTGAAATAAGTTTTTTATTGGAATTTGTTTTTCGTACTCAAGTTTCCGTAATGAGGTTTTCCGTACTGAGTTTTTCTATACTAAGTTTATTTTCTATAGCAAAGCTTTTGCGAACTCTGTCTTTTCATTATAAAATTTTTTTTGTAGTTATTTTATATTACCCATTACGAATAATCCTCCAAAGCTAATCCAAAAAATATGATTACCTTACTCAAGTTTTCATAGTCATATTTTACTTGCTGGCATTTTCTTGTATTATGTTTTCGGATTATAGTTTTCTTAATTCCTTGTTTCAATATAAACCTAAAAAAGATCGGATTCAAGTTTTCAACCGTCAGATCTGATCTCAACTTCTCACAACCGTTAGATCAACCGAGGAAGTTGAACCGTCATCTCATTGCCTATATAAAGGGGACCCAAATACTCATCCCACATCGGTTCACAAGCTCTTGCGTCTTGAATCTCTGCCTCTCTATTTTAAGGCTATTTCGAACTTCAGTTGTCTCTGTTACGATCTTCTCAAAGGTTTTAAAATCCGAATGTCAGTGGAAGTAGCTTCTCAAGATATGTCATCCAATAAGCCAATTTCTCAATGGTTAGTCTATAGAGAAAGGATGGTTCATCCGGACTTTTTCAACAAGTATGATTCTATTATTTCTAAGAATATCAAGCTTAATGGTTGGGAAGATGTTGCGGTGTCAAAACCCGGGAACCAAGATGAAGTGTATTCAGATTTATTTGTTGAATTCTATGAGACGGTTTCTTTTCTTCAAGAAGATGGTAAGGACAAATTGTCTTTTAAGTCTTATGGCAAGACTTACAAGCTTTCTCACACTAAGGCAGCAATCTTGGTAGGGCTGAAATATGAAGGAGAAGCCGAATTTATTTCGCATGTGTTGCCGGACTCTAAAGGTAGCTTCGACAAGGAAAAAGCTTTAGAAACTCTCGGATTGACTGATGACAAGGCTCCGAAAATTTCTAGTTTATCTACAAATTTCCGGATTCTGGAGTTATGGGTACAAGGACTTATCGTACCGAGGAAAGGTGACAAAGATAGCTTGAAGAAGAGTGAGATCTACATCCTAGATTTTCTGATAAATCTGAGGAAGTTTAACTTGATGAAGCATATTCTTATCACCATTGAGAATTTGAAGAAATGAAATCTGAGAGCTCAGATTATTATGTATCCAGCAATCCTCTCCAAGTTAATTGTTCGGTGCCTTGAGTCTTTCAAGAAGGCTTGAAAATCTAAGCCAAGAGTTTGCAATATCATGCTGGTGAGCGATGGTACTCTTAAGAGAATGCTTGTAGCTTTTGACAAGAAGTCTGGAAAGTTTATTGATTTACCTGATCAAGGAGAAGCAGTTCCGAAAGTTGCTGATCCGGAATCCTCAAAGCCAGTAAGGAAGAGAAAACTGAAAGAAGTGGAAGTAGAAGCAGAGAATCCCAAGTCTAAGGAAGTCCATTCCGCATCTCCAAAACCAAAGAAGAAGAAATCCTATCCTGATGAAGTCGTTACGAAGTGGAGAGAAGATAAAGAGAAAAGGAAAGAAGGGGATCCACAGTTCAGATTGGACCCTGCGGAGGCTAGGGCCTTAAAAGAGAGAACAACTGATGAGCTTGAAAAACAAGTAAAGGAAAAGAATCTTAAAAAGAAGATGTATGAGGCTGAAGTAGCTCAGGCTTTGTTGAAATTCAATGAGATGGTTTCAGCAACTATTCCTGTTCCGAGATCCTTCTCCTTGGAATCTCTACCTGAGACTCCAGGAAGAAATTTCGTTGCTCAGGAAGAAGCTGTTTCTAAGACTAATGAGGAAGTAGAGCAAGTTGAGCAAGTGGAACAAGAAGAATATGTTGCTGAAGGAAGTGGTGAAACCGGAGATGTGTTGAAACAAGTAGATGATTACAAGGGGACACCTTCGGAACACTTATCACTCCGAAATTCAGAAGCTGAATCTTCGAAGCTAGTTACTCCAGCAATGGAAGAAGAGAAAGGAGAAGAATAATTTACTTATCATGGAGAAGAAGAATAACTCTTACATGATGTTTCTCAGAAAGAAAACGTAGGAGTTCATGTTCAAGAAGTTGTTGTTGAGGAAGATAATGTTGTTCAAGTTTCTGATAGTGAGAAGAGAACTCTGGAACAGGATTCAATTTCGGAAAAAGTCAAGGGAAAGAAAATTCTTGCTGATACTCCGAGCTCAGAAGTGAGAAAGACGAAGGAAGTTGGTAGTTCTTCGAAAAGAAAGCTTGACCTTATTGAAGAAGAAAATTCTCCAAGAAAAGTTTCAAATTCGGAGTCATCCTCTGTGGGGCATGACTTTGTTGTCCAGTCTTTAAAGAAGTTGGTGGGATCTATCCCGACCTTTTCAAGTATTGACTCAAGGTGCCAGATGCTCCAACATGCATTGAATCAGAAAACTGACTCCGTATCTATGGTTATGGACAAGTGCGTTGAGATTGAGGCCCAATTCAAAACCTTCTTTGTTGGCTACGAAGCTCATAGAAAATCTTGCAAGAAGATGACAAACAAGTCGAAGAAGACTGTTGAAGAGATGAGGTTATTCGATGAGTTTCAAGATAATGTTAAAGATTCCTTCGAGACTGAGGACAAGAAGATAAATGACCTGACTTCATCCTTTAAAGAAAAGCTGACAGATGAAAAGAACTTCCAGATTCAACAAGTCAGAGATCTGAATGGCAAGTTGAATTCTATTTCTCAGAACTGGAAATTTGAAAGAGATCATCGGATTGAGTTTGAAGAGAAGATGAAGGCTCAGGAAGAAAAGATCAAAGATCAGGAAGAAAAACTTCAATCCCAGGAAGAAAGAATTGAAGCTCAAAGTGCAAGAATAGTGGTCTTAGAGAAGCAAGCTGAAGAAGATCATAAATACCTGAAGAAGATCAAGACTATTCTTAAGGGGATCATGTCGAAGGAAAAAGATCCGAAATAACTAAATCCTATCTTTTTGTTGTATCTAATTTTCTTTGTTCCTGAGATTTCAAACTTAGTGAAATTTGTGCCTGTCGTTTTTTTTCTACTAATGTTTCAGGTACTTTGTTGCTTTCTTTCTATTCCCTCAATTTCTTTTTGAAAATCACAAAGGGAGAGAAGGAAAAGATCCTTAAGAAAAAGAAGAACTCTAATAAGAGTTTATCAAAAGGGGAGATGGAAAAGATCCCTAAGGAAAAAGAATTCTAATAAGAGTTTGTTTAAGGGAGAGTTTTTCATTTAAGAAGACTTTCTTATTCATAACGAAATGTTACTCCGGAAATCTGAATACGATCCTTAGAGTTTCAAGGCCTAAGGGGGAGTTATTCGTATTCATCAATATCCTTAAAGCAAAGGGAGATAAGCTTTATTGTTTTTATTTCTTCCTAGAATTTCTTTTTTCGTAAGGATGTTTGTGCTTTCCAAAAAGGGGGATATTGTTGAGTCAATAAGGTTTTCCTTATGACTTTTACATTCCTTCTTGTTTTGAAAATCACAAACACCTTATCTTAAGGAAAATTGCTTTTATAAGGAAAATTTCTTTTATAAGAAAAATTTCTTTTATAAGGAAAATCACTTTTGTAAGAAAAATTATTCTTATCGTATTTTCATCCAGATTTTTCTTAAGTATGAGATTCAGATTCACTTTTATTTTCTCAGAATTACTTGAAACTTTGATATGAAGTATTCTGTTTTGGGATCCGAATTCTGGATAAGAACTGTAAGGAAGTTTCACTCCGGATTCCAGACGAGAACTGTAATAAAGTATCATTCAGAATTCCGGATATGAACTCTGACTAAGTTCTATTCCAGATTCAGGATACGAATTCTTATGAAGTTCGATAACGAATTCTCAATATGAATTCTAATGATTAATTCTCATTACGAAGTCTAATGAAGAATTCTCATTACGAATTTCAATGAATTATTCTCATTACGAATTCTAATGAAGAATTCTCATTACGAATTCTAATGAAGAATTATCATTACGAATTCCAATGAAGAATTATCATTACGAATTCTAATGAAGAATTCTCATTACGAATTCTGATAGAGAATTCTCATTACGAATTCTGATGACGAATTCTCATTATGAATTACAATGATGAATTCTCATTCCGAATTCTCATTCCGAATTCTCCTATCAAATAGAATCTGATCATCTTTGTTTTATACACTCTGAATTAATTCAGACTCCGAAAACAATTTTGGTTAGACTCCAAAATTTTATCCTACTTACATTTCTATAATCTGTCTACTCTTTATTATTTCCATTACACTCCGAATCTTCACTCCGAAGCTTTCATTCCGAACTTTTGAGTTAGAATTAAAACGATGTCGTACATTCTGTTACACTTGTTTTGTTATAAAACGATGTCGTCTATTTTGTTATAAACTAACCATTGTCTAAGTGACACGTGTACAGGTCCCTCCGATCTTTAAGGAAAATATGACCGTTGGAGAAGGATCCGACCTTACCTATAAATAGGAGCTCTTTTGAAAGAGCTCGATACTGATGACAGATGAACAACTTGGTTTTGTGCCTACATGCTATTGAAGTGATTTCTAGAGAGAGAGGCTCTCATTAACTCTCAAAGCCTCATGCGACTCCGAATGTTGGTGATTACATTCGAGGGCTTCCGGGGATAGGAAGACAGAGGTGCCGACTACCTTGAAGTTCTAGGGCTTCCTTGCTGAGGAAGACAGAGGTTGCCAACTACTTTGAAGTTGAGGGCTTGCGGGGATAGCAAGACAGAGACTCCGATCTTCGTATCGAGGTCTTACCCTGGTGTGGGTAAGATAGACTTGCTTGAAAGTATAAATCAAGGGACCTTTATCCAAGGTTATTGGATACCCTTCTCTTTGGGTTAAAAGACTTATATCTTGTTACTTGTAGTTTAACTACTTGTTTTATTTTTGCTGCATTTTGTATCTTAAGGAAAGTATAACTTTCTTATACTTCCTTACTTACTCTGATTCATTTAGATTCTATACGCTTTAAGGTAGAATCTCATATTTTAACTTTTGTTAAGTTTCAATTTCCGGAACCATATTTCCAGAACCCACTTTCTGAATCTCATTCCAAGTTTGTATTCGGTGTTAGAGGTGTTGTGAATTTACTTAGTTTAACTTTGTTAAACTTAGTCCTTTCCTTTGCTTAAGGAAAATATAGTTAATCGTAAGTAACTTTAAAGGTTCCAAAGGAATTTTTTAAAGTATAAAATTCACCCCCCCTCTTGTATATTGAGCATCTATATCATTATTTCGATCCTACAAGGAGCCGGCCGTAATCCCAGCCGGCCGCGTTATGCCGAGCAGGACCCGCTTTGGCGGGTTTTACGTGCTATAGGGAGGCACCATGTGGCATTACCAGGTTGGACAACACCAAAAGGTCCAATTTGACCATTCGAGAAACCCCTGGGGGTGCCTCCCTTGGGTGGCGGTTAGGGCGGGTCCTGCCACGACAGACCACAACCCAGCCGAGTGGGCCGCACAGAGCAAGCCGTGCCCAGTGGGCCGAACCATGTTCCAGAGGGATGGGACCACCATGGTCTAGCTCATTTGGGTTGGACCCGAACCGGGTAGGGTCAGGCCGGGTCAGTCCAGGTCATTCCGATCGGGTCGGACCAGACGTGGGCCCATCAGGACCCAGATACGCCTTTTTGGCCATATCTTGAGAACCAGGTGTCCGTTTGACAAACCGTCTACAGAGAAAGAACCCTTGGATCAAGGCGTTCCTTTTGGTATACTCTAATTGATTTTTGGATAAAGTTAGAGTACGGGCAGGTTGGATCGAACCCAAATCCAACAGGGCCCTCAGAACGAAAACACTGATTACTTGAAGACTGAGCATCTGATTGACATGCCGTCAGTCATGTTGGGTCCCTTATAATGTAAAGGACCTTCATGATAATTTTTTGTGGGACTTCATGGAAGTTAAAGTATTGACCGATGGCTTGAGGAGTAAATTCTCCTAGAATCGAGTGTGCTTAGTGATGGAACCCTGTAGCTGGATGTACTTTGAGAATCTTCAGATCCTGTGTGGGTCAACATCTACCGATCATGTGTGAGTTATATTCAGATCCTGTGTGGGTCATCTACCGATCCTGTGTGTGTCCTCTTCAGATCCTGTGTGGGTCATCTTCAGATCCTGTGTGGGTCATCTTCGATCCTGTGTGGGTCAATAGCAGAGCTTCTCGACAAAGTAAGATGATCTCGCAATACAACTAACCATCTATAATTTCATTCTTGAGTTATACCTGGTGTGAGATGAGTATTTACCTTTGTGGTACACTTTTGAGTGGTGATACCTTTGTGGTATTCTTTTGTGTGGCATTACCTTTGTGGTACTTACCTTGTGGTGTTACCTTCAAGATATTCTTTCCTTCATGGAATAGTTGTGCTTTTGGATAAAGAGTTGGGCTATGTGTTCATCTTGAATGAGTTGGGTTACTTGATAACTTAGGTATATGTATGGGTATATACCTAAGTAGGGTTGATTGTTGCTTCGTTCTTTTTAATTGTGGTCTTGCTTTGTGGATTATCAATTGTGGATTCTGAGAGACCTTCAGGGGTCTCAGGGTCCCTACTAAGTATTGTTATACTCACCCCTGCACGGGCTATGCCCACAACTTGATGTGTCTTATGAAGACGATAGACAACATTGATCAAGGCTGAGGGTTCCGGGATTGGAGGCTGCTCAGAGGTGGACAATTTCATGGGATGTACTATAGGGATGATAGTTTGAGAGTTGTACCTACCCTTCAAGTAGGATCCTTGGCAGGCGTTCACAGGATCTGTTTTTAGTTTTTTATGTACTTTCATGTTGGGATTGTATTCTGGCCCCTTTACTTACTGTACTCACTCTATTTACTATATAGTTTACTTTGTGCTTGTATCTTGTTGTGTGCTTGGATTGTCTGAGTTTTCAGGTTAAAAGGCAACACCTTACCAGATTTAGGGATATGCCTTTCTGGTGCTAGTCGCCAGCCCTTGGCCTATGGAAGGTAGGTATGGGGTAGTCACAGAATGGGCCCTAGGGGTCGGGTCGTGACCGAACATATGACACTAAATGAATGTTATGTAAAAATGGGAATAATATCCAAAATTTTGAAAAAAATTTCTGAAGGACCACGAATTACTCATAAAATTCCCTAAGTTTGGCACTAATTGATACAAGAAAAATGAATCAAGTCCTTCAAATTATATATGATACTTCCCTATCATTCGATGATTTATAAGACTATAGGAATGTTAGGAAACCTCAAGACAATTGATATGGAATGAAGATACAATAATTAAATATGGTAACATACATCATACAACTGATTATCCTCAGTGGAAGAAAATTGATTGTGAGTATCCTGAATTTGGAAATGATATGAGAAACTTTCATCTTGAATTATGTATAGATGGAATAAATCCTTTTGGTATACATAGTATTACTCACAGTTTATGGCCCTTCATGTTGGTAAATTATAACTTATCACCATAGTTATATATGAAGTGAAAATACATTATGTTTTATCTACTTATATCTGGACTAAAACAACCCAGTAATGATGTTGATGTTTATTTGGATCCATTGACCGAAGATATGTATTTGATGCAGAATATAGGAGTTACAATGTATGATGCTGATAGAATTGAAGAATTCACATCAAGGTCCATGTTGTACAGAATGATAAACGACTTCCTTGCTTATTGAAATTTATCAGGCTATAAAATTAAAGTAATGTTGGGGTGTCCCATTTATGAAAAATACACATACTCATTTTAGTTGAAACATTCCTCAAAGAATGTGCTTTTAAGTCATTGGAAATTTTTACCTTGATGACATAAATATCAATCCTAGATGAAAAAATTCAATGGGAATATCAAAAAAGGTACAACAAAGTCTCCAATAACGAGAGATCATCTGTACTATAAAGTAAAAGATATTGACACTATTTTTAGTAAACCATTTTCGAAAAAAATTACAAAATCAGGTTGGAAGAGGGGATGAATTTTCTTAGAATTATCATATTATAATTGTTTGTATGTCAGAAATTTTTTTGATGTCATGCATGTAGAAAAAATGTATTTGATAGTGTTATCAGAACATTACTAAATGCACCTAAAAAAATGAAAGATGGCATCAAGGATAGGTTGGACTTGATTGAAATGGGAGAAAGGGAAGATTTGGCAATGGTGAAGGGTAAGAGACAAACTTTTATTACTCCAGTATCTTTCACTCTATCCAAACAAGAAAAATGGTAAATTTTCTTTTTCCTTAATATTGTAAAAGTTCACATGGTTATTAATCAAATATCAAGAATGCATTTTCAATGACTAATTTGAAGTTACAAGGAATAAAATCACACGAATTTCATGTTTTGATGCTATATTTAATTCTTGTTACTTTCCATTGCATTCTACCTAAAAATGTATGACATAGATTGGATTTGATTATTTTTTAAATCTATATGCAGTAAAGTTATAGACTCGATGATGTTTCCGATCCCGAATAAGGAGGTTGCAGTCATATTATGTGAATTAGAGATGTTCTTCCCACTATCATTCTTTGATATAATTCTACACCTGATGGTTCACTTGGTTAGAGAGGTTTAAACATTTGTTCCTCTCCATTATTGATGGATGTACCCAATTGAATAGTATATGAAGGTTTTGAAAGGGTTTCTCAAGAATTGAAGTTGTCTAGATGGTTTTATTGCAAAATGATATATTTTTGAAGAAGATATTAATTCTGTACCGATAACCTATCAGATGTTGATGGTTTCAGACTCCCAAGTTCTCATCACAACAAACGCCTTATAGGAGAAGGGATTTCTGGAAGGGATATTGTTATAATTACCATAACAGAGTAGGAGTAATAACACCTTTACATTTAACATAATAGTGAAGATGTTGACCCATACATTGCATCCCATAAAGAAATTATTAGAGATTTGAATCCATCAAGGTATTAATGATGGATATAAAATACACATAATCAATAGTTTATAGGATGGTTCTGAGATCGAATTTATAAGATTCATCTAAAAATATTAATTCAATTGCTAAATGACTTCAATGGATATCCAGAGGAATGAATAAAAATGTTATATCTTACACTGGTTTTTTAATCAATGGTTATACATTCTATATAGAATAACATGATGATTGTAGTATGATGAAAAACCGTGATATTATGATTGTAGCTGAAGCGATGCACATATATGGTTCCAAGTATAGAAATCCAATTTATTTAAATATGTCATATTTTGGCATTATCAAACAGATATATGAGTTGGATTATAAAAAATTTAAAGTGATTATTTTTCATTGAAAATGAGTTGAAAATATCATTATAGTGAAATTTAATGAAATGAGATTTGTGAAGGTGAATTTCAACATGGAATGGGAAAAAAATCCATTCATAATGGCATCACAAGAAGTGAAATTATTTTTTTTCTCTGATCCAACAAATAAGAATTGGTTGATTGTCCTTCTAGGGACTAAAAAAATGTCGGGTCAGATGATAATTCAATCAAGGATGACCATTTTATTGGGATATCACAATCACTTCATGCCAGTCCCAACGTAGACACTGCCTTGTATGTTAGAGGGGAATACAGAGAGGTGATTTTTATTCTCTATAGAAGAACCAAATCCCTGAAACCTTTAAAAAAATAAATAAAGTTCAATGAGAAGGTAAAAGGTTTTTTAATATACAATGTTTTCCCTCATAATATTATCTGTTCTCTACTACATGAACATAATCTAAATTAAATGTCTGTCTACTCTTGAAGACAATGTCTTCTAGACATGATGATGATACCAATCTCTTATAATAACAAACTATAATGAAGAAAAACCTTAGGAAATATGTAAAAGTGATGTTACAATAAACTTTATCTATTTTACTGAAAAAATATATAATGGAATTTTGATTTAATTTTCATTATTCCTTGTAGAATTATTTTATTTTATAATATTCCTATCCATATGTTATGCCTTTTCAGGAAGAGAAACAATGATGTCTCTGCTCAATCACATAGGTAATCTTGATGTTTGAACAGTACAATCATTGTCCATAGAATTAATGTATTGTTTCATATTTATGTTTAATTTATTTATTTTTATTAATACTCACATAATTGTTGATTTATTATATAGGCGAATTATTTTGTTCGAGTTGGGGTGGTATATCCATATTTCATGCTTTTATATACCAAAACTTCCACATACTTCTTGTCTCTCAAAACCTTTTTCCCCCTACATTTTTTAATTTATCACATTACTTAAAGTTACCTCCATGATGTGATCCGTATGACTCCAAGTACTTCTGGCTATTTAAAATTGACATTAATTTTAGTAAAATAGAAATATGACATACTCAAAGCTCAGAAAAAATATTTAGATTTATTTGGTACTTTTAAACAATTATCCATAAGTAATTTGTGACATGTAGGAATCAGTTACACCTCAATCAAATAGAATATGTTCCTGGTATGACTCAATGTGTCCGTTATCAGTTTAAAATTGACATTTTAGTTTAAAAAGTTTCACTCACTAAAAAATTATCAAATGTGCTATTATTTTCTTGATAATTTAGTACAACTATTCATAATTCATTTTTGATGCGTAGGAATCACTTTTACATCAAATTGATACACGATGTGATAAAAATGAGTCAAAAGTGCATGTTTCCAATTTAAAATGATGTTTTAGTAAAGAAGACAAATTACATACTCAAAACTGAGAAAACACAGTCATTTTTTTTGATAATTTCAGAAAATGATACACATGTAATTTGAGATGAATATGAATCAGCTTCACCTCAATCCAATGTATGGTGTGACAGGTATGAATCTAAGTGCATAATTTTATTTAAAATTGTCATCAATTTTAGTAAAATGGACAACTGACCTACTCAAAAATCAAGAAAATTCCTTCGTATTGTTTTTATACTTTATGGAAACATTACATAAGTCATTTTTGATGTATAGGGATTAGAAAAACCTTAATGTGATACATGATGTTCCCAGTATGACTCAAAGTCTCCGTTATCAGTTTGAAATCAATATTTTAGTTAAAAAGTGCGACTCATTGAAAACCAATCAAACATGATTGAGTTTTCTTGATAATTTATGAAAATTATTCATAATTCATCTTTTATGTGTAGGAATTGGTTTAATGAAAAATTATACATGATGTGATTGGAATGAGTCAAAGTGTGTGTTTGTAGTTTAAAATGACATTTTAGTAAAAAAGGAAACTGACATACTCAAAACTGAGAAAACACACTAAGATTGTTTTTATATTTTAGGTAAATGATCCATAAGTCATTGAGATGTGTAGGAATCATCCATGCCTCAATAAGACCCATGGTGTGACCGGTATGACTCAAAGTGCATATTTTTATTTAAAATTGACATCAATTTTAGTAAAATTGACAACTGACCTTCTCAAAACTAAGAAAACACATTTATATTGTTTTGATACTTTGAAACAATGATTTATAAGTTATTTTTTATGTGTAGGAATAAGATTAACCAATCCATTACATGATGTGGTCAGTATGACTTAAAGTATCTATTATCAATTTAAAATCGATATTTTAGTTCAAAAAGTGTTACTCATTGAAAACTGATCAAATGTACTCATATTTTATTAATAATTCAGGAAAATGATTCATAAGTCATTTGTGATGTGTAAGAGTTAGTTTCACATCAAAATTATACACTATGTGATTAGAATGAGTCAAAAGTGTGTGTTTCTATTTTAAAATGAAATTTTTGTAAAAAAGATAATTGATTTACTCAAAATGAAGAAAAAACATTATTATTTTTTTGATATGTTAGGAAAATGATCTAAATGTCATTTAAGACATGTTGGAATCAACCACACCTAAATCCGATACACGTTGTGACTGATATGACTCCAATTACATCTTTTTATTTAAAATCAACATCAATTTTAATAAAATTAACTTAAATTTTATTAAAATTAACACTTTCTGTTAATTTATTTCTTTATATTATTACTAAAATAAGAATTGTTTTCTTATTTAGGTGAATTATTTTTCTCGATCATGGGTGGTTTTTTTGAAACAACATGAGTTGGGGTTAGGATTAAAAGACAAAGGAATATTGATGTTTTTGAATGTATGTAATAATTTGTATTTATGTAATTGTATAAACCAATGTATGAAAGTTTTATAATATAGTTTGTTTATTATATTTGTGCTTTAAATTTCATTTCATTTTAATTCTATATTAGGACTTGTTTTTGTTGATATCTGATGTGTTTCTGGTGCTACAGTGTGCTGTTATAACACATTGCATTGGTGCTTCTGCATGTTGTTGCAACACACTACAGTATGACCCTTTATTAGTGCATTTAAAAGATATTATAAAAGAAAATTTCTTGAGTTCTTTTAAAAGTTATTATGAAGTTATAGTTTATCAGCACTTCTATAGGTGATGATAAAATTCCCTTTATCAGCACTTTTGTGGCGTTAATAAAAGACCAGAGATTTTGATCCCACTCACGTATTCAACACTTTTCTACCACTAATAAATGACATTTATAGAGTTGTTAAAGGCCTATTTTATAGTAGTTGGGATACCATTGTTCCCTATATTTTTACTCATTTATAAAACCATGTTTTATACCCGTTATACTGCCCATTTTACTTCTAAAAAATTATCTCTTATCCTTAAGAAATAAACTTTTGTTTTCTTTATGTGAATATGAAAACCACTTTATTTTTAAGGGTATTGACCAAGATGTAAAAACGATTTATTTTATTATGGTATTGAAATACATAAAATCCACATTCTCTTTCTGTGGGTTATAAATGACATAAAGATTTTGTCTTTAAGAACTTTTTAAAATGTCCTGATTTTTATACTAAACCCTTTTATTTTATTCTCCACATGTTATTTATGAAAATTTTAATCCTGATATTTGTGTCTTAAATTAATTAAGTCATATTAATGGTGTGCACTAATAGTAATCCAACTCATTGGGTAAATAATTTAATCTCTATCTATGAAATGTTTTACGATACCTTGGTAAATAACCTTGGTAATTTTAACGACACCTTGGTGAAAAAACCTGGTAATATGTTTATGAATGTATAATTTAAATATTTTACCCACATTTCCATGTTATGATTCAAGTTATTTTTATTATGATATAACCCCTTTTCTTTTTCTCATGCCTTCATGATGTTCTTCATCTTCTTATTGATTTTTCCTCAAGATCACATGTAAACAGTTTCTCATGTTTTCCTTTATTGTGCCTTATGCTCACCCTTTCATTTGATTTATGTACCTAGGTTTTGAGATGCAGTAAAAGTACTTAGGATGAACCATGAATAATCCTTTAATTTTGTTTATAAGAATGTTTTAAGTTTTCAGGTATTATGCACCTTATTTCCAAGAAGCTAAACATTAAAAGATCCTCTGTTGTTTATAATGTAATGAAAATTTTATGAAATAAAAGGCAGGATTCCATATATGGATTTGGATAAAATCTCATACAACCACTTTTGGGCTTGGGATAACTTCTTATGTAACCTCTTTTGGGCTTGATATAGCCTCCCATGTAATTAATTTTGGGATTGTGATAACCTCTCATATACATTTTGAGATCATAAAACATTAATCTTTACCCAATGCATTAAAAGAATATAACAGACCTACTCTTCATATAATCCTAATACATTCATATGCATGCCTCAATATCATGAAAATGTTTATTATTCATTAGAATGTAACCCTTGGAAAAGAAAAAAAGTTTCATTAATATTTAATCATCATTACCACAAAACTCTAGAGAAATATTAATGATAATATCATAGAATTTTATCCCTAGTTAATTACATGTAACATAAAATTACATCATCATGGATGAAAAATGCCTTTAAAAGATCACATGAACATTTATTGAGGAAAATACCCATTTTATTTTGAAATAACTTATTTAAAATATATATTTTCAAAATAATAAAAACAATTATTGGAAAAAATTATGGAAAATTTTAAATAAATATATAAATAATTGATTGGTCATGATTATGGGATGTTCCATTCATGTCGTGTATGTTAAAACATATATTCCATTCAATTTTTTGGTAAAAAGTAAAAAATACTTCATTTGGAAAATGCAGAGAATATTAATTTAATTTTTTTAATAAAAATTAAAACATGGGTAAAAGTTAAATTAAAAATCATATGATAATGGTAAAAGGTTCTTGATAACATTTTAATGAAATTATGGACATGTAAAAAAAATATTCCTGGCCGAATAGTAAAACAAAGTCTGTTTTCCTAAAAAAATTATTTCAGTATCTCGAGTAATTAAAGATAGGAAAATGAAAGGAAAACATATAATATCATAAAATAAACATTGGGGAATAAAAGAAAAAATATTTTTGTAGATAGATTATATAATTTCATTATCATAAATTTACGAATTTATAAGCTTGGTAAAAATGAGATTGTAATGTAAAACCCTTACCTAAAGTTCGACTTGATTCATTATACTATATTTAAATTTATTATAATTATATACTAGAAACATATTAATACCCATAATATCATATATGGTTCACTTTTAAAATTTCAATACCTATTTGTTAATAATTCTGTATTAAAAACATCATTTCTGAATGTCAACTCTTTCATTTTTAATGAAAATTTCTGTTAAAAAATTCCAGTAATTATTCTTTGATAATGGTTTCATCATCTATAGAATTATAATCATGATATAAATAAAATATATATTCATAATATATATATTTATAAAAATCCATACAAGGTAGAAATAGAAAAATGAATTACACTGTTCATTGAGATGGCAGTTCATATGTATGCATGGCGTTTTCATTTTCTAACAAAAATAATGAAAGAAATACATATAATATTTTATCATTATCTAATAATGGTTAACTACTAAATATAATATACATTTATTAAATCAATTATTATAATATCCATGTGAGTTAGTGCTGGAAAATGATTTATATCGTTGTGTGGAGGATGTAATCCACACATACGCATGAGCAGTACTTTCATTTTTCATATGATGGAAATGAGATGGAAAAAGGTTATTCCATCATTGTAATAAAATATTAGTATATTTATGATTTTTTATTCATAATTTTATTATTGATATAATTGGTTTATACAAGGAGTTAGAAGAAATAAAATTTAAAGAGCTTAGTTTAAAATTATACCTCTTCCTTGAGAAACCTCCTTTAGATTATAACTTAACCCTTGAAAGGATAGAATTATGATCAATAAAAGACCTATATAACATGGGTATGGATGTTATTATGGAATTAGGGTAGATATTTGCTGATCTATGATGCTTAAAATTTTGGAATATGTGAGAAGAGGAGGTGTCCTTTATAAGTGAGGGGAGGGGAATCCATAGAATTATATAAAGTATTAAATTGATATAAATTAATTTTCATGTCAATATAGAACAAAATTAATAGAAAAATAATATATTATGGTTATGATTCTAAAAAATCTAATAAAATAAAATTTAGACCACTTTAAGTGCTTTTTTGACCATTATCTCTTTGTTTTAACCCCCATTAACCTTTTTGATGATTACCATGATATCAATGTTTTTTAATATTTAGTCATCATAAAAGATAATATAAAAGGAAAAATGACCCATAAGTGGACATTGGTTAATAATATGAACCATATAACATTCAATTGGATAAATATAAATTTATTATAAATTTTAAATTACATAATAAAATATTATTTAATATAAGATACCATTAAATTCATTTTTCGAATAATTCACATTGTTTGACTTTAAAGAAAAAATATATAAATGGAATTTGAATAAAAAAATTAACAAATAAATAATAAGATGTATTTATCTAAATCGTATTAATTTAAATATTTTTAAAATGATTTATTTTATTTTTATATTTCCTAACAAGTACTGTGTTGACATTGTGTAAGAATTTAATGTAATTATTCCATCAATAAAAATAAAAATTAAATTAACATGATAAAAAAAATTAATATTTCAAATAATTTTTTTTTAAACCAAACATAAAATCCATTTCTCCCTACATCAAAATATTAGAGTTATTAATTCCAAGAGAAATACATTTTGGATTTATTATAACATAAAATAGTATTTTTTTTAATATCAAAGAAAAATGACACCAAGATTCCATATATTCTAATATTGGATGAGGATGGTCTAACTATACAAATTCAATATAAATAATTATGGTGTTATTAATATTTTTAAAGCCCTATCACATTATCTTTAACCTTAATTTCTAGATTTACCCATACTAAGATGAAAAATATTTACCACAATTACTATTCATAATGAAAATATAATGTTAAAATATTTACCAAATTTATAAAATATGGTTAAAAATATAGAATAATTTTTTTATGATTAAATTTCTAGAATATAAAGATATATATTTTAAAATGAGTGATTAAAATGAAACAAAATCCATTTTTAGAAAAATGAATTTTAAACATAAAAATGGATTTATTATTATCCCATGACTTGTAAATAAAATTAGATAAATGCAAAAACATATGATTGAATATATAATATTTATATTTAATTATAATCATTAATTAATAGTGATTAATTTAATTTATTAAGATAAAAATACATTGGGTGTATACAAATAGTTTTTCATAAAACATCTCTTTTTTACTTTACAATGTTTTTATCAGTTGATAACAAATGAATTCATTCAATAAATGTTTAAAAAATATTTTTTTATAATTTAGTTAGTTCAATTTATACCCTCCAATCCATCGTCTAAGCGATAACTATTACATTAAAAAATAATTCAATAGTATAACATGGTTCGTTTAAAATCAATGTTGCATGTAAATTGAGATATTGAATACATTAAGTTAATTTCATATAAAATATTTTTTTGTTACATTGTACCCATATTAAAATTAATTTAACCCTTAATATTCCATCACTCCAATACAAAAAAATGAATATATCTCTATTTCAACACATTCTCAGGTTTTTATGAAACTTTTTTGAATTTCTAATTCTTTCAGAGAACATTAACAAGGTGAGTAGTCTTGTTTTGAAGAACATTATCTCTATGATCAAAGATTTATACTAGTTGTTCATCATAGGAATGATAATGATCTAGAGTTAAAACCTTTGAGTTTATTACATGTGAAGGATCGTGTATGAACTTTCTCAAGAGAGATACATGGAACACTTTGTGAACTTGAGAGAGGTTTAGTGGAAGTGCCAAGTGATGATCTATAGTCACTACTTGGTCAAGAATATAAAATGGACTAATATACATATGTATAATCTTTAAATTAATTATAAATTTTATAGCCTTATTCCATAGATAAATTCAAAATACTACCTTATCACAAAATTAAAATTAGAGATATTAGTGGTGATTGTCAGCATAATTATTTTATAGGTTATGAGCTTCCTTGATAAACTACCAAACTATTCTAACATTCTATTTCATTTCCTCAATTATCTAAGGTCCAAATAGGTTTCATTCCCCATCCTCAACCCATAATGTTGGCGTTCTACACTTCTTTCTATATAGTGGTTCATAAGGATCCATCTAAATTCTAGAGTAAAGGATATTATTATAATAAAACTAAACTTGAGGAACGTGTTCATCATAAACACCATTATAATAAAAAGAATAGGATATCAAAATCTAACATTCGAATGGTTCTCTTAGACTAGAAATATTTCTATGTATTATAGGAAATAATGAAACAAAACTCTGTATCCAAAACTTATTAAATACTTTTTCATAACTTTGACATAAACCATATATCTCGACCAGATATAATAGAATATAGTACTCCATATAACCTTTAAATTTCATTATTGTATATTTTGGAAAGCTGATGAATAGAGAAATATTTACTAATGGAAATGAATTTAATTGATTTCATAAGGTTAATTATCACAAACCAAATTGCATTATGGACTTTAGATATTTTGGGGAGACTGATGAA
Source organism: Viscum album (assembly GCA_963277665.1). NCBI lineage: Eukaryota > Viridiplantae > Streptophyta > Magnoliopsida > Santalales > Viscaceae > Viscum > Viscum album. The sequence continues at coordinate 508,679,448 of OY728136.1, read as the reverse complement.
GAAATCCATGATGATTTTTTCCTATTTCCATTCCGATATGAGTAATGGTTATAACACCTCTTTTAATTATGTTACTTTTCCTTAACATACTAATATATGAAGCACCGATATACGTACATTGTAATATATCTCTCCATTTTTCCCAAAATAAATTCTCATTCAGATTTCTATAAATATTCTCACTTATAATATTCATAGAGAATGATAATATATGGGCTTTATCCAAAATTTCCTTCTTTATGTTTGGTATTGTCATCTACCGAACTGATGGGGATTAGGATGTAACTACCCCAATATCACCTCCATAGGCCATGGGTTAACAAAAAGCACCAAAAGGAGTATCTAACATGGGGGGACTTTTCCTAATGTACATGTATGAACACACATGACCATATCAATGCAGAAGTATAGAGGAATAATAAAAAAATATGCCATATACAAAATATAACCGTTCATGTGAAAACCTATAGGGTGTACAAGAGTACTATAATGAAAACTAAAATTAAAGGGAATAAATACACACCCAACCATAAAGATATCTCAAATGAGAAAACTAGAAAAGTAAAATACTAAGAGAGCCTTGATCCTGATCTCCAAGTTACAACCACCATAAGCTTTACAATACACCCAATTTCCTTATGGTTAGCTGTAATCACTACTGACCTATCTGTAATCTTCATAATACATGAAATCTGTGGGAAATTTCTATGCAAGGGTGAGTATATACATACCCAGTTGGATTCGTCAAAAGTTGTAGGGGAAAGAAATATGGGATACGATAGAAGTAGAAAAAATAGTAAACAAAAAACAACACAACCCAAAGAAAGAGAGTAACCTCATAAAATCACATGGTTTTCAACATGAAATATAGGAGGAAAAAATACCACATATCTAACACTCATAGAAAATGTGTAACAATATACAAAAAAATGGATACATATATTTATATGCTAAAACCAGAGAAACCCAATGAGAGAGAAAGTGGATCTCCATCTCATAACCTAGCCTAGAAAGAGTCTTCATCACATCCAGGAAGTCCATCAACGATTCCTAGCATCTCACATGTCAATCTAGAAGAGAACATATGATCCAAGCCACACCTCATCACTTTTATGAACAACTGAGGGGGAAAATATCTTGGTAGAGGACCCATGCCCTGGTACAAAAGGAGGGTGAAACTATGATGGTCGAGGACCCATGTCTAGTCCCACTAGAGGGTTCCACTGAGATATTCTATAGAATATTTGTATAGGATTCACACCTTGGTATTATAAGGGACTACCATCTCCATGGATGGAGGACCCATACCCTGGTGCATCAAGGGATACTATCTCTATCAGAAAAACTAGTATGGAGAACCCACACCCTAGTATGATAGGGGGAGTTCTATCTCCATGGATAGAAGACTCACTCCTTGGTTCCACATGGGAGTACTATCTCTATTTTTATAATGTGTATGGAGGACATGTGCCCGTGTACTAAATGGGAGTTTTGTCTCCATGGATAGATGACCCACATGATGATACGACAACAAAGTACCATCTCTATCTGAATTATCTTATGATCATTCTTGATCATTTCCATAATCATGCACCACCTAATGAATCATTAAACTCGGAACATCTCCCATACTATCTTAAAATATACTAAAAATTCCACCATCACATTCTATATGAAAAAACACTCAATATAGACTATTTACTTTCCCAAATCAGACTCCTTATGATAAATTCACATTTCAACATTTAATGCTTGAATGGTACTTCATGGGACTGAGTCACAAACTAAAAATAACCACCCTATATTGGTATTGAAACATCCTCCTCAATATCAGGGTCTCAACACCGTATACAATTCATTAATCTGACACCGTATGAAGAAGGTGTGTAAGATACTATATTCCATAACAATAATAATAATATTATGTAATAATAATAATTATTGGGTGCTTCATTGACCCAAGATGAAATACCACAAAAGGTATCCAATATTGGTTGTGAATTGACTTCCTCATCTTCAGGATCACAATTCCACTAATGGATTGTCAATCCGACACTGTAAAAAGAAGTTACAAACGAATTATGGATTTACCATAATAATAATAGTAATAATATTTTAATATTATTGTTAATATTTTTTTTATAAACCTTAATTGTAGAATTTTCTTCACACATGGGATCCTCCCCAAAATTCATAACCCACCTATTATTTTTTTTAATAAATCAATAATAATATTATCATCAAAATATAAATTATATTAAAGAGGTGACACTCTAATAGCCCCCCACCTTAACTTGGATTTTCACATGGAAATCTAGGGCCCCTTGGGGTCTTCTATATTTTCACCTCAATATAATTATTAAAAATTATAACTCATATCTCTTATGAGAACAATTGGGGTACAACATACATTCCTACCTCTTGTATCCCTTTTTTATGTATTTATTTTATTACAATTATTCTAAATTAATTTTTATTTTCTCAACACCCTTAATAATAATAATAATAATATTATTATTTTTAACACTCACCGCATTGACCATTACTGAACAAATCATTGAAGATCCTAGTTCGAGCACCATCTCATCTATGTGAAGAACCTTCCTCCATGAGAACCCACACGCATCCCTCCGCTTGGAACCATTTCCATCACATTTCACGTTATCGCTACACATAAATCAGGAAAATGGGGATCACCGATCCAATCCCGAACAACCTATAATCACAAAACCCACACCTAGAGTATCAATTCATTCTTTTCACAAAACATGTTGCCTCTCATTTATCAATCCTTACAAAAATCATCGATCTATGAATCGTTCATTCTACTAAAATGAATCTGGGGATTCATCGCACTCGTACCCATATAAAAATGTCAAATGTTGACCCCATGGTCCAATGATGAATTAACCGATGAACTGTGGGGGTAAATAACAAATAAAATAGGTGAACCATCATTGGAAAAGTGTTCTTGGACGACGATTATATAAGTAGAATGATAACATGTGTAATAATAAAAAAATTATATTAGATCAGTATTATGAATACGATGTATGGATCATGTGAAGTATAATTATCAAAGATCAAAAGAGTATAAAAACCTTGTTTAATATTTTAATAAAAAATGGTGGAAACCAGAATTTAAGAGTCTTACCACAATTATGGATCAATTTTTTGTGTGAATAATAAAACTGATAGCGATGAAGGTGATATGTTGCATCTTCTACCTTTTGATTCAGCTTGATCTGATCACCAGTCATGTCCCATCTCAATTCTCCAATGAAGATAGTTAGAGCTTCTCTCAAAACCCTCTATGGGTTATGTGACTAACCCTTTAGAAATTTCTTAATGAAACATTTATAGAGTATTTTTAGGTTAGGATATTTAATAAAATAATTTAATAAAATTTTCAATTTATTTAATTATTTATCCCATGTTGGAACTCAAGCCAAACACTCGACACTGACCTAGGTTATGTCACACATAGGGTAAGACCCATGTTCTAGAATCAATGGTGGTCTCATATTTTCGACCCAAGACATAGTTTTTGATTTATTTATGTTAGGGTTATTAAAGAAATAAATTAAATTAATTAATTTATCCAATGCACCCATGAATGACTGCATCATCTGAATGTCCCACACCGATCAATATTAAGTCATGAAGAAGGTAAAACCCACAATCCAGATTCAACCGTGGTATCTGATTTTCAATTTGAGACTCTTTTTAGTAGATATACTACATTTTCAAGAAATCCAAGTGTGAGTAATATAAAATATATTTAATATTTTTATAAAATTAATTCTGGGCTCACTGGGGTTCAGAATCACACATTATCTCTGCGCTTGGCTCTAAAAATATTCTTAGAAATATTTAAATGTATTAAAAGGTAAAATAAAGGCTCTATATGATCACCTTCTTCAAATATTTTCATCTCTGAAAGTAAAAAACTTAGAAAAAATGTGGGGATATTGAGATCTCAACTAGGTCTTCCACTCCCATGATCTCCCATGATGGTTTTGTATACTTCTAACCAACATGAACCCAAGTAAAACACTTTCCCATAAAGGTTATTTCTCTCCTAGTTATCAACACCACCAGATTCCTAAAAAAGGAAACTCCAATTTTACATACTAGATTACCCAGGTGGTATCGTACAATAATTCATGTGCATACCACCTCATCTGTGACTTGTGGAGAACACCGTTCACATGATATAATTATAAAGGGGTAAACTTCTATGTCACCTCGCTTGAAAATAATGGAAGAAAAAACTCATTGTGAGAATTTTATGCCATAACCACACCCTAGGTGGCCCTCAAGCACATGTCATATAAACCTCTACAAGGTCCACTTTCACTCCCATAACCAAGAATACACATCATGAGAAAGTGAAACTTTGAGTTTAGAATATAATCCATGAGAGATTCTATGTTACTATCACTCCTAGAGAATGTCTAGAACCATCCTCCCATCTCTCTCATGCTCCAAATATGAAACCAAGGAAATAAGGGTACCATTGCATAATATTATCATGAAATTATCCAATAATGGTTAAGGACCCATATCATAAGTCTTTCAAACTCTAATATGGAATTCAATACACCAAATGACATCACCATGAACTCAATGAAACCGCATTGGCTCTATGAAGCCTCTCTTTAAACATACACCTCTTGAACCTGGAGATGGTGATAACCCATACAAATTCAAACTTCAAAATCCACATTAATTTTGTCTACTGAGAGAATAGATCATCGATTATTGAGGATAGATACTCCATCGAGATCGTCACATGGATCAGGTGACTTCAATCCACACCAGACCTCCAACTACTATCTACCTATCAGGAAAAAAACATAGGGGTGCTGAAGTGAAGGAAATGGTTCTATGAGTCCATAGATCTGTAGACCATCCAACCAAACCAATATCTCTCATATCCTTATGGGGTTATCTGATGTGCTAGAGAAAACATTGGTCCATACCTAGTGTATGTCTATATAGAGGTCTATCTCACATGGGAAAGGTAAACCTAACACATAATCATAACCTACCATAATTGGAGGGATATGAGAGCTCATAACTTCCACCAATTTCAGTTTAATACTAGACAACTATTAAATCAACTGTAACTTCTTATGAATGATCTTATCATGCTCCATCTAGGGATCCCTCCTCATCAAGGGAAAAAAATCCATCCCACAACCTAGAATAACTACTACACTCATTAGTAGAAATCATCTGCGCATGGATGGTAAAAGGCCAGTCCATCTTGAGGAAAACATAATAGGATATCACTCCCACTACGAAAATACTTTGTTTTAGGATATTTATCTTCTTATGGAGTAAGCTGGCCTCATCTGTAGAAACATGTGATCACCGATCCTCTCTGCATGATCCTCCAACATAAGGTTTCATAAAAAAGGGCCTCCACTAGTATCGATAGGTATCAAATAAGTGCTATATATAGGGAAATTTGGATTTTGAATTTGTGATATAAAATTCATCTTGATAGGTGGAGAAATAGATCTTGCCCTAAACCACACTCGAGCCTCTGGACTAGAATCCCCTTATGTCAGAAGCCTATCCTTTCTATTTACCACCATCTTTCCTCAACTAGGGCCTACTAAGACACCTCAACACACAAGAAGGACCTCAAACACATAATACAAAGGAACTCATACACCTCACCTCGATACTATCCACTTTGGGATGGCATTGAATTTCCCACACAGTTTTAGATCACATCACAAGAACACATATTGGTGGGGGAAGTGTCTCTATTTATTACATGTATGAATACATGTCAAAAATCCCTAAAATAGGTCTCTAGAAATCCCCAAAATAACACTAGAGAACTCTTAGGATGATAAAAAACTTCAAAATGGGTCCCATCTGAGTGGGATATCCAAACTACAAGATCAGGACCAACCTCAACCACCTGAGAATGGAGTCTGGATCAACACAAAACATGGGTGATCTTTTTCTACATAACCTAAAATTCACACTTTGTATGGGTGTGTCATCCAATGGTACCACTAGAACAAAAAATTTCTCTATGAAGAGAATTGGTTGCGAGTGCAACCATTCGATCAGTCAGGATCCTCCCATGTTTAGAAAATTGGATCTCCAACTCCATCCAATCCTCAATTAACTAGGGATCTGGATCATCACAAAACCTCACCATGCTCTATAATTGGAACTTACAAAGTATTAAAATCATGTGCATATCCTCATCCTTCTCTACTAGTACTGTCTGCTACTCGATAGGTAGGTAGTTTCCAGCTTCCCACATGAAGGAAGGACCTCACATAATGGCCGCTGAATTAAGGCCTCGTCACTCATTGGATCATCATCAAAAAACTGAATTGGTGACCAGACTGGCTATCTGCGTGGAGGAATCTTAGAAGTGATCAAGGCGTATCAGGTTCAAATGATAATATATATAGGGAGTTTACTCAAGAAGGATTGTCAAAAAATCAATCCTATATAATTTAAGCACCACTTTTAATTAAAACTAATGTTTTTTATATAGATTCAACAAACAGGTTGCCAAAAACCTTGTGAATGGATACATTGACCACCACACCAACACTGGGTTCCCTGGATTGAGATCTGCACTCGAGACACATTGACACTATTTCCCTAATTCCAAACCAAATCATCATCATGGGTCAAACTCCAACACTAAACCAAGTTTGAACCTAAACCTCAAACCCATGTAGTGTCATAACACTTCAAACTGGGTATTCCCTTTGATACCAATCTATCATGACCTGACCCAACATGACTCGATTCGAAACTACCCCAATCCAGCCTCCATATGCCAGGGGTTGGAGACAAGTTATGAAATACATATCTAACATGGGAGTCCTTTTCCTAAGGTACCTATATGCACACAACCAACCATATCAATACAGAAGTGTAGGTGAATAATAATAAAAGGATGATATATATATATATATAATATGACCATAAATGTGAAACACTATAGGGTGTACAAGAGTGCGACAGTGAAAAATGAAAGTAAAGGGGTGAAATATGCACCCAACCAAAAAGATGTCCCAACTGAAAAAACTAGAAATTAAAATGATGATAGATCCCAACTCCTGATCTCCATGATCTAACCACCATACGTGGTCCAAAGCACTTGATATCCCTATGATACTCTATAATAACCACTGAAATGTTCTTCATCTTCATAATACATTACATGTGTAGGAAAAATCCATTCACAGGTGAGTATATACATACCCAGTAGGATTCCATGAAAGTTGAGGGGTAAAGTAATAGGAGACACGATAGAAGTAAAAAAACAATAAACAAGAAACATATCAACCCAAATAAAGATAGTAACCTCATCTAACCACAATGTGATCAACACGACGTGTATGTGGTCTAAACGTCATGTATCTACTACCCATAGAAAGAGAGTAACAATATCCTAAAACATGGATACAAATATATATATTCTCAACCCAAACAAACCCAATGATAGATAAAGGTGATATCCATCTCCTTTCCCACATAAGAAAAGAGTTTCCATTAGTTCTAGGAAGTCCATCAATGATGCCTATAATCTCATGCATTTTTCTACAAGAAAACATCCAAGTCAAGCCACACCTCTTCACTATGTCACACAGTTGAGGGGTAAAATATCTAGGTATATGACCCATTCCATGGTAACAATAGGAGGGTGCCACTCTGATTATCTAGGACCCATGCCTAGCCCGCCTAGAGGGATACAATCTAATAGTTTGTAGAACAAGTATATAGGAATCGTTCCCTAGTATGATAGGTGAGTACCATATCGATGGATAGAGGACCCAATAACTAGTGTAAAAAGGGAGAACCATTTCTATATATAAAACTAGTATGGATGAACCACACCCTAGTATGATAGGGGAGTATCGTCTCCATGGATAGAGGACTGATGTTCTGTTGACATAGGGGAGTACCATGTCTATCTATATAATGATATAGAGGAACCACACCCTATTACGAAGGGGGGGGGGGGTACCATCTCTATAGATAGAGGACCTACACACTGATACAAAAGTGGAGTACCGTCTCTATATGAATTATATGTGATCCTACATGATTACTGAAATCATCAAGCACCACCTAAAGAATAATCACAAGCATAACATATTTTATCGTATCCCAAAATTCCCTATGAAGGACACCATCACGTTATATGCCAAAAAAAATCAGGAAGGGATATTTAATTTCCCAAATAATATTCCTAGTGAGATAATTGCATTTCACTATTTAACACCTGAAAAATGATTTGGGGTCCCAAGCCACAAATTTGAATTAAACATTTAATATTTTTTTGAAACATCTGCCTCAATATTTGGGTCAAAATGCCGAAGATGGTTCATCAATCCGACACCGTATGAAGAAGGTACATCAGATACTATATTCCAAAACAATAACATTAATATTATATTATTATTATTATTGGGTATTTCGTGGACCTAATATATAATCCAAAAAAGGCATCCAACATTGTTCTTGAATTGAACATCTCACCTTCAGGATCACAATGTCACTAATGGTTCATCAATATAACATTGTAAGAAGATGTTTTGGTCTGATTAACGATTTACCAGCAAAAAAATAAAAATAAAATTTTAATAATATTATTAATATTTTTTATAAACCTCAATTGGAGAATTTGTTTCACATAGGGGATCCTCCCCAAAACTCATAGTATGCCTCCTTTTTTTATTTTCATTTTAATATATCTAAAATTATATTACCATCAAAATATAACTTAGATTAAAGAGATGATATTGGAACAACTCCCCCACCCTCAATTAGATTTTCACATGGCATGCCAGACCCCCTTAAGGTCTCTTTTATTTCCTCCTCATTATTATTATTAATAATTATAACTCATATCTATTATGAGAACTATGGTCATCCTACATACAAACATCCAACTTATCTCCCATTTATATTTTATTCTTTTATTAAGATTAATGTCATTTAATTTTTATGAAGTCAACACCATTAATAATAATAATAATAATAATAATAATAATAATATTAACGCTCACCGCATTGAACAAGACTAACCAACTTCTAGGATATCCAAGTCTATCCACCATCTCATCCATACTAAGAATACTTCCACCCTGATTCCCCACACAAATCACCCTCACTCGGAACCATTGCTATCACATCACATGTTGTTGATGCGAGTCAATTGGGAAAATGGGGATCACCGATCTAATCTCGAACCACATCCAATCACAAAACCCACACCATCAGTACCGATCTATTACATTCAAGAAACACCATGCCGCATATTAATAAATCCACCCAGAAACTGCTAATCCATGTGTATTTCATGCTACCACAACCAATCCAAGGGGTTAATCACACTCGAACACACCCAAAGATGTCGAATCGTGACCCCATTGTCCAATAATGGAGAATGAGATGAACGACAGGGGAAAATCACCAATAAAAAATGTGAACCATCATTTTACAATAATTCATAGCCAAAAATTATATAAATAGGATGATAACATGTGAAACAATAAAATAATTATATCAGATCAATACAATAAATACAAAGTGGGTCTCATGAAAAAAAATTATCACATATCAGAAGAAGATAAAAACCATTTTTAATATTATAATCAAAAGAGGTAAAAAAAATCAACTAGTCCTACATTGATTAATGATCGATCATTGGTGAATAACACAACCTATTGAGATAAAGGTGATCTTCTACATCTCCCACCTTTCGATTCACCTTGTCCAATCACCGGTCGTCGTCCGATCTTAATCTGCCAATGAAGATCATCATAGCTTCCCTCAAAAACCTATTATGTTTATGTGACTAACCCTAGATAAATTTTATAATGAAAAATTTATAGAGGATTTTTTTGTTAGGGGTTTTAATAAAATAATTATATAAATATTTCAATTTATTTAATTATTTCACCGACATTGGCGCTTAAGAAAAACAACCAACACCAACCAAGGTTGTGTCACACCTAGGGTAAAACCCGCATTTCAGAATCAATGGTGGTATCATATTTCCTATACGAGTCTCCATTTTTATGTTATTTTGGTTATGTTTATTAAATAATTAAATTAAATTAATTAACTTATCAATGCACTTTCCAATAATTGCCTCATCTAAACTCCCCATGCCAATCAACTTTTGAACATGACTAAGGTAAACCCCATGCTCCGAATTCAAAATTGGTCTCATATTTTCGATCCAAGACTCTGTTTAGGATATATTACAATTTTTTAGTAAAACTTCATATGCACAATATAAAATCTATTGAATATTTTTAAATAATTAATTTCGGACATGTTGGGCCTTGGAATCATGCGCTGTCTCAGAGCCTGCATCCAAAAGCATTTCTAGAAATATTCCAATGTCTGTAAAGGTAAAAAAGTGTCTATACCATTATTGATGGGACATATACTTAGTTATAAAAAATTATCATTCCATAAAAATAAAGGCTGAACTTAGGTTCATTTCTAAAATTTTCTTGTAACTTTATGTCTTCCATCTGTACCTTATTAATATTTATAGGGATAAATGGTTGAAAACTCAATTGATAATGTTAAAATTTATTGTTTTCTTCAATATTTAAAGTCCCATATTTTGAAAATTCAAACATTTTGGATATTTTTTGATCCTCATCATAGATAATATATCATGATTCATTCAACTCAAAGAATCTCCCACCTTTTTCTCTTTCCCAGGTTGGTAATATTTTGAGCGGTCATAATCATTAACAAACTCTTACCATATTCAATTGTGAATTTTCAACTCCTTATGAGTGAATATATACATTAAATTTTTATGATGAATATATATATTCCACCTTTTTCCTTAATGATAATACCTTCACATATTAGTTTGAGGAATAATCCATCACCATATTATTTATCAAAACGAATAATCCCAGTTCATTCTTTGAAGCATCATTATATATAAAAAACCATTCTCCACTATAGGGAAGTGTGAAAAAAAGTTCACTAACCAGCCTTCCATTTAGTTCCTTGAAATGTTAATCACAACTAACCATATAGAGAAAATAAAATCCCTTCTGATTTAACTTGGTGAGTGGATTAGTTATATGTGATAATTTTTTCATAAAGTGACTTTAATATTTAGCAAAACCAAGAAAACTATGGATCTTATTCACCATGGTTTATGAGGTCCAATGTAAATTTACTTCCATATTTTATGTATCCAATAATATATCCTCAATAGAGATTATATGACCCAAAAATGAAACATTATATAGATAAAAAACCCTTGTTAAATTTTTCATAAAACTTCTAATTCCTTAGGGACTTCGGTATAATTCTCAAGTGATCTTTATTATCTTCCTTTCTCTTAGAATATATAAGAGTATTTAATATAAGGATTACCAAAACCTAATAAATATGATCTATGAAAAGCTTATTCATTAAATATATTAAGATTGTGGGGGAATTATTAAGATCAAATAGCATAACTATAAATTCATAGTGTATATACCTCACATGGAAGGTTTAATTGGGTATGTATTCACTTTTAACCCTTAATTGATAGTATCTAGATCAAAAATAAATCTTCAAAAATGATTTATATTTTCATAATGTATCAAAAAAATCATTAGTATGGGTAATATGATACTTATTCTTGATTGTGGTGTTGTTCAGTTTCCGATAAACAATGAAGATTCAAATTAATCAATCCTTCTTCTTAAAAAAATCAGTGAACCCTATGGTGATGCACTTGTATGAAAGAATACCTCATCCATATTCTATTAATGTTTTGTATTCAATTTCTATAACTAAATTAGGGACATTATATATGGATTCTATGAAATAGTTGTAGCACCATGTATGGGTTCTATTGAAAACTAAACTTCACGATTAAAGGGAATATAAAGAAACTCTTCTCCAAAGGCATCAAAAAATCTCATATAATTTTCATGAAATTTATGTTGAGTTTATATAAAACCATATAAGATAAATATTCTATATGAATAGGAATCAAAACCCATATAATGGATGTATTTTAATTGGAATTTCATATTTATCCACTCCACACACTGATAGATAATCATTTTTTTTTTTCAGAATGTCAAATATGTATTTACCTTGGAAATTAATATGATATTTATATAAATAAAGGCCATCCATGACCAAAATTACAAAAAATTAAACTAGAATGAGAATATCAATATTTTTCTAAAGCACATTATCAGAAACTTTAATCAGAGAAGAATCATAGAATTGAGGTGTGATCATCATTCCATTAAGTTTTTTCACTACTAATTCAATATCTAATCATTGAGGTGATAATGTGTTACCCTTAGAAAAGTTTTCCGATATTAATGAGTGGGTAGATCCAAAATCAAATAATACTTTAGCAGTTATTAAGTGGATAGTAAGTTTACCTTTCAGCACTTCATTATCATACCCCATATCATTAGTAGTGATCATAAGATAATTCCCTTTGTCAGGGGCCTTAAGAGGTTGCTAACATCAATCATCATCATTATCCCTTAGATTCCAGAACTAGTTATCATAATTCCCATAATCATCACATTTGAAACACTAGAGTGTGGGTGGTTCATTACAAGAAGGTTTCTATAAATTTTTATCATTATCTAATTTATTCCTATCACATCATCATTAAATTCGGGATGACCTTCCTTCCCACAGTTTTAGCATCTACTAGACCCCTTGTGTAAATTTCAACTATGTTTCTCTCCACACTAATGGAATAAATGTATAGTATTATTCTACTCCTCATGGATTTTATTAATTCAATTTCCATTAATTTTCATCTTTATTTTATTATCAAAAACATAGTATTGATGGGTAACTCAAATATTCATTTCTACTATGGTAGCTCATCAATCGATTTATTTATAGCCATAGAATCCCCTTGTGTATAATTCCCATAAGAGATATGGTTTTAAGCTACTAAATAATTGACCAAGATTACTTTCTAATTCAATAATAATACCATAATCATAAATCACATGTCTTATAAAATTTTCCTCATAGGTACTAGTGGATTCATTATTTTTCTACTTTAGATCAAGGAATTTATTCTCCAATTTTGTATAAATCATAAGAGGAGAATATTTTTTGAACAATTATCTTATAAACAAATCCCAATATATAGAGTCAATTTATTATTTTTTACTCATTTTCTTAATGAGAGTCCACCAATGATCTATTTTCCATTCCAAATGATAGAAAAGAAAACAAAATTTTCTTAATTTAAACACAAGATAATGGAAAAAAATATTTTCAGTGGTGCTGATCTATTTCCAAACAACTATTGGATCAATAGAACCACTAAAAGAATGTGGATTTTTCCTCATGAAGGGTTCAAAAAAAAAATCTCCCCTTTTTATAATTTGGAAGCTGGACATGATTCATAGAATGAGAAAGTTTTTTAATCATAAAAATCATATTTTTCATTCTATATCCCATAAAATTCGGTTAAACCGGAGGAAAATCATTGAATTTTACATCAAATTCACCATTAACATGGTTAATATGGGTTTTACCCATTTTTTAAATCCAAAAATCATAGCGTGAGAGACAATAAACATTATGAGAAACCATATAATCCTGAAAAATAATTTATATGATGTCTAAATCATGAAACATTCTTTTCAATATATGAAACCTTGTATTTAACTTTGCAAATACATGGTCATTATCTATTTATATCCATCATAATGGTTCATAATTAAAATGTGAATTAACCCAAATATATCTCCCAAGAGTGTCTATCAAGGTGTGTAGTATTAAGACCACTAATCATGCACCAATGATGATTGAGTAAATACCCAATCCTCCCCATTTAATGTTTTTACCCCAAGGTACATCCATTACATAGTCGTATCCAATTTCTAGTATCTAAAAATGGATGAATTTTCTAGGAAAACCACACTCTTTTCATTACCATTACTTTGGGTTTTCTCTTATAATTATTTTTACCCTAAGTTTCTTATTAAAAGTTTCTCATCCTACATTAAAAAAATAAATAAACCTTGTTATGATACCAATTTAGGTGACCCAAGAATTTTATAAATAAATATTACATATTTTTAGATGAATATTAATTACATATCATTAATATCCATGAAAAAACCATAAATTTTTAATGTATTTGGTAATATGGATAGATAAATAATTTTTACATAAAAGTTATACATAATATCCATGTATAAAACCCTTCTTAACCATATCATACTTAAAACCTTTCTTTATACCATGGGGAAATGGAAACATAATAAAGGCTGAGATTAGATGCTAAATAAGGGTAAAACTGGAGATATTAAAGACCATTTATGAATAATATAAGAATAAGGGTATGAAAATAAGATATTAATAATTGATTATCTTACCCATTAATTGATAGATCATAATAATGTTCCATGGGATAAATCATGGATGTTTATAGGACATGAATCATAATCCATGCGAGTATAAAATTTCCTTAAGATCAAGTCATAAAAGAGTGTCATTAAATTTTGAATAATCATAATCATAGAAATCGTATATCAATTATACACACAATGAAATTCATGACATGTTAGGATTGGGAAAAACACCGAAGTACCAACTTCATTATTGGTATAACCTCCCATATACACTATCTTTGGATCAGGATAACCACCAATGTACCCTCTTTTGGGAATGGGATAACCTCCCGTATACCCTCTTCTAGGATTGGGATAACTGCCAATATAACCTTTTAAATCATAAAATATCAATCTTTACTCAATGTGTTATAGGGGTATAATAGATTAATCTATCACAAAATCATAATACATTCTTATGTATGAGACAAGATCATTAAAATTTTAATCATTCATCTTAACTTTACCCATGTAAAAGAAAATTGATTTCATCAATATTTAATAATGACAACCACAAACCATCCAAAGAAAGAATAAGTATGGTACCATAGAATCATATTCTCTAAGAAGAATAAGTAACATCCAAGTATTTTATTATAGATGAAAAAATCCTTTAAAAGATCACCGAGACATTTATGTTAGCGGTCCTAAGTTTGAGTTACGGGGGAGGCAGAATAAAACTTCGGATGACAGGGGAAAGTTTTGGCTATGTGTTAGAACCGTGGAGATGTTTTTGGATGCCACATATATTCCCTATGAAATCACTAATTAAGGTGTGGTGTGGGGACCACTGAGGATCATTACATAAAAGGTGAATTTTTATGTAATGATCCTCAGTTGGCCTTGGGACACACCTTAATTGGACACATCATCAGGCTAACTTGTGGTGGCCAAATGCCTCTAAACTATAGTTACACATTATAGGAACTGTCCCCGACCATCCAAGGTTTTGATCTGGCTCCCCCAAAACTTGAACTTGAGACCTCTCACATAAGAGTCCACCAAGGAGCATAATGAGTACCACTGAGTTATTGGCCCGGTGGTACTCACAATTATCCTTAGTGGAACCTTATTCCAATGGTCCTGATTTCATGCTATGGGGGAGGATAAATAAATCCCTTGATGACATAGTAAAGTTCCTACCACATGACAATACAGTGGAGAGGCATTTGGCCGCCACATGTAAGCATAATGGTGTGGCCAATTAAGGCGTGGCATGGGGACCACCAAGGATCATTATATATTTTATTTAAAAATATATATTTATTCATTTAATATAAGTTTAAAATAATTGAGTAGGCATGATGGTGTGATTTTTTTTCATTCTGTGTAGTTAGAAAAAAGTTTCCTTTCATAATTTGGGTAAAAATTAAAATGCACCTCATTCGAAAAAAGACAAGAAAATTCCTTTTCATTTTTAATAGAATTTAAAACATGGTAAAAATTAATTTAAACAATTATAATATAATATTTAAAAAATTATTGAAAATATTTAAATGAAATTAAGGGAATGGAAGAACAATATTCCCATCCAAGTAGTAAAAAAATCTGTTTTCCTTAGAAACATTATTTTGGCCTCTCGTGTAATTAAAGAGGAAAAAATGAAAAAAAAATTAATCTATAGAAATAAGTATATAAAAATAAAATAAACATGATTTAGGAGAGATATATTGTATAATTTCATCATCATAAATTTTGGCATAAATAATCCCGATAAAAAAGAGATTGTAACATAAAACCCTTACCTCAAGTTCCACTTTCATTGTAAGAGATCTAAAATCCTATGTAATAAATATAAATTTATTATATTTTTATTATACAACCATATTTATAAAAATAATACCCTATATGGTTCGCTTGTAAAATTCAATACCTAATTATTATTAATTAAATATTAAAAATTCTGTTTCTAGGTGTTAACTTTAGTCTCTGTTTGACAGTTTTGTTCTTTATAATTTGATCATGGTTCTATTATCTCTATAATTATAATAATTATATTAATATCATTTATATTTTTCATATAAAAATTTATAATCATCCATAAATGACAGGGATAGAATAATGAATCACACCGTTCATGGAGATGATAGTTCGTACGTACACATGAACTCTGTCTTAATTTTATAATGAAACTAATTAAAGAAAGATATAAAATATTTCATCATTAGAGAATAATTTTTATATCATTAATATAATATATATTTATTTAATATTTCATTATAAAAAACCATGAGATGTAGTGATGGAAAATGATTCATATCGCTGCATGGTGGCGGTAGTCCACACATAAGCACATGCGATACTTTCATTTCCCATTTGATGGAAAGAGGAGGAAAAAGTTTGTTTCATCCACATAATAGAATCATATTATATTTATGATTCTTTATTAATAATGTTATGATAGATACAATAGGTTTATTGAAGGTGGACGAAGAAATAAAATTTAAAGATCTAGGTTAATAACTATACCTCTTCGTTGAGCAACCACCATTGACTTACACAAAAATCCTTGAAATGATGATATTATTATATATAAAGGATCTATATAATGTGGGTAGTGATTTTAAGATGTTTTTAGGTCAATTTATTTAAAATATAAAAGGCTCAAACATTGTGAATAAGTTAGAATAAGAGGTACTATTTTATAAGTTGAAGGGAGGGGCACCCTTTCAATTACCTAAAATATTGAATTAATACAGATAAGTTTCATTTTTATGGGTCCCAAAATTGATATATTTTGGATATAGTATGAGGATGAGATTAAATAATATTTATACATGTTTGGGTGATTTTTAATCCTTATCTCATAGTTTTAATCCCTCATTAACTATTTTTATCGAATACTAAGATATTAATATTTTTTACTCTTTAGCTATCATGAAAGTTTTTTATAAATGGAATACTAAATATTAAGTGAAACATTGTTGATAATATAAAAAATTTCCCATTAAAATAAAAAAGATATGATTTTTATTAACATTAAGAAATTTAAAAAATTATTTTTTAATATAAGAAAACATTAAAGTCATTTTCAGGACTATTCACAAAGTTTGAATTTAAAGATAAGAATATAGAAATGTAATTCGAATAATTTGTTTTAACACATTACTAATATGATATAATTATAAACAAAAAATCACAAAACAAAATAATTCATCTAATTTTTAAAACGTTTCATATTTTTAAAATTATTTATTTTATTCTTCTATTACCTCAACAAGTACTATGTTGTAATTGTTTAATCATTTAAAGAAATTATTCCATCACATAAAATTGCACATAAATTACCATTATAAAAAAATTCATCCATATCTAAAATATCTATTTAGAACCTAACATAAAATCCCTTTAACCCTATGATAAAATATTAGATTTATTAAAACAAATAGAGGGACATTTTTTATTTATTCTATACTTAAAATTATATCATGGCCATTATCAAAGAAAAATGGAACCATTTTTTCATATATTAAATTATTAGATGAGTATAGTGAACTAAAAACATAAAATATAAATAGTTTTGGTTATATATATATTTTTAAAGCCTTATAACATTATGTTTAATGTTATTTACCCAATTTACCCTTACCGAGGTTTCAAATATTTACCACAACTACTATTCCTATTGAAAAAAATAAAGTTGACCTATTTTATATATTTTTGGAAATTATGATTCCAAATATAGAATCAACTTTTCATGATTTATGTTTTATTATTGGTAAAACCCATTTTAAAATATGCATGAAAAACACAATAAAAATCATTTAAAAAAATTTGTTCTTAAATAAAAAACCAGATTTATTCTTATGCCATGACTAGTAAAAACCATTTGGTAAATGTTAATTTTTTTATTGAATATATAATATTTAAATTTATTACAATCATTCATAAATAGTAATTAATTTAATCTATTAATTTTTAAAAAAAATTCACAAAAAAATTGATTTCAAAAAGACATCTCATTTTTTTTCTTTCAAATGATTTTATCAATTTATAATGAATGAATTCATTCTATACTTGGGTAAAAATTATTATTTATTATTTTTCTAGTGATATTCACACCCATAAATCTAATAGTTGGGAGATAAATGTAGAATTAAAAAATATTATTCAATAGTATAATGTGGTTCGTTTAAACATAATGTTTCATGTAAAGAA
Source organism: Viscum album (assembly GCA_963277665.1). Classification (NCBI taxonomy): domain Eukaryota; kingdom Viridiplantae; phylum Streptophyta; class Magnoliopsida; order Santalales; family Viscaceae; genus Viscum; species Viscum album. The sequence goes on along the minus strand of OY728136.1, from coordinate 508,660,870 downwards.
AATTTTAAAATACTTTATGTTTAATTTATATAAAATATTGTGGTGTTAAAGACCTTCTAGGAATTTAGGCCATTTTATAGAATAAAGTTCTTTTTTCACTACTGAATCTATCCATTCTTGGATTTATCTATTAGGAGAATCTAATTTTCCAGGTAATCCACTAAAGAATACATCAAACCAATCATCAAATAGACTAGAGACATTAAAGGCCCGACTTGATTAACAATGGTGTTCACTCTACTGATATATCCTATATCATTACTAGTAAATGGAAATACTTCCCTGTGATTTGAAATTTTAATGAAAAAATTTTATTCGTATAGATCTTCTAGGGTTGTGACAATATTAGCTAGGTCATCCTCTTGGAATTTCTATAAAAATAGGATATGTGATCGTGTGATGTATAAGGGGAAATTACCACCAACCCAAATATATAATCAAGAAAGGTGATCAATTCATTCTATTTAATGGAATTCATTCCATATATTTTAATTATTTCTAGCTCTAAATAAACCCTAAAATTTAATTTTTTTATCTATATTTGTAGGATCAGATCCAAGCATATAATAAGGTCATGGTTTTCAACCTCATTATTAGTACAACATTTTGACAAAATGATGTTGTTAAGAAATAAATGATTTTTCTAGGGAAATGAAAATAGTCTGTAGTATGACAATGTCAAGATTCATATTTTCCATCCTTATACCTATTTTTCTCCTAGATCCACTATAAATTCATATAAACCATTTCTAAAAGGTTTCATTTATGGGGAATAATTCTTCATTTAGATGTTCTATATCCAATGATGACTTCTCAGGGTTGGTTTCTAATATAATAAAATCTACCAATTCAATCCTCCTAAACACATTTTTAGGCATAAATCAAATTTGATGATTGTCCATCATTCTAGAAATATAGTTAGTAATGAAGGACTGCGAATATATTTGAGTAGATTAAAAAGAGACACCTAGTAAACATTATGATTTTACAAGTAGTGTCTCAAATTATCATTATGAAAATCAATGAAAGACAGTTCTTATTGATATTGGAATATGGGTCTCAATATAAAACATTTTTATACATAGATAATATATATAGTTCTCCATACCCATATCATTATTCTAAGTAAGAATGATTCCAATAAAACATTCTAGGATTTCCACATTAAAAACAAGAGGTTTCCCATCTATAAGATTCATCAAGAAAAGTGGCTATAGAAGGTATTTTTTGAGATCATTAAAGGATTTCTATAAATCTTGACCCTAGTGATTGGTGACCCATTTTTTCATAAATTTTTTTAAAGGTAACACTTACTAAAAACATTTTCTATAAATCATTATATATAGGTTAATATTCCTTGAATTCCTCTTAATTCATTAATATTTTTATAATACCATGGACCCATACACATGGATTCATTTAAAAAATCATGAACATTAAAATACTAGATATTATACAAAGAGAAGTGAATCAATTTTAACCATCCATATTTACAACATAAGAAGGAAATATTTAGTCACTAACATACACTATATAATTAGTTTTATAGATTTAGAAAAAAATAATTAAACCCATGTATATCCATCTAAATAGTAATTTTTACCATTATAAATATATTTTCTTATTCAATTATATTTACTCAATAGTTCTTATTAAAGTATTTAAACATGAAAAACTTTTTTAAATAACTTAGAAAACATCATTATCTATTACCTAAGGAAATTGAAAAATAATAAAGGTGAAATCAAAATCTCAGTATGGGTAATCATAGGCATTTGAAATTGAATTTATTTAGTGAGGATAAGATGATAATAAGGGAATGAGAACATAATAAATATGAATGAACATAACATAAGGGAATTCATACCAATAAAAACCTAGATCATAAAACTTGGATAATTTTATAATCCTTTTCATAATAAAAGATACATTTTAGTTAACCATCATGATCCATGTGGAATAAATTTTGTTTAGGGGAACTATTAAAACTCATAGATTTTATATAGAAACTTTGTTCAAATTTTTGGGAATTATATTCATAACCTATTTAAAGTCATGTTTAACTTGTGTTAGAATAACTGATTCCCAATTAATCCCATATGTGTAACCAGTCTTGTCACGAACCAAATCTGGTCGCCATCAAACCGGCACCAAACCCAGCTCATGGAAAGACCCGAAGGGTGTTCCCCATCCCCACGGGCTGGAACAAGTGCCCAGGTATCATAAAAATTAATTTGGGAACGATTTACCCGAGTTTGGGTTCATAAAATAACCAAAAACAAACAACAAACAAAATCTGAAAAATTATGCCAAACAAGACTTAATAAAAATTCAGAACTGAGTATATGGGTTTAAACAAGAAACAAGAGGTCCAAAGGTACATAAAAGTAGCAGTAAACAGTCCATGAGACTCCACACGACAAGGGGTCATCACCCACAAGCCATCTCCACAACACCGCACCATCGAGAGAAACTAGCAACCCGAACCACCATCGCCCAAGGCCTTGCCTTTGCCTGTGTCAAACATGACAAGCCTACTTACACCCAAAGGTGTAAGTAGGGTGTGAGACTAAGCCCAATAGGATATCACCCAAGGATTCCAAGTTATAGGCATTATAAAATAAAAGGCTTGCAAGAGTTATAAATAGATAATGGTAGCATTTATTTCTAAAAGTGAAACTTTGAAAAGAAAATAACTTTCAATGGGGATAACATTAAAGAATGAGTGAATTAGAATAAAACATTCAAGATACTGGTTTTAACATTACAAAATACCATAAAGAAAGTATAAATTCCAAAAAGGCCACGAGCACCAAGCATAGGAACACCCCTAGGTACTAGTTTGTTGTGAGCCCCAAGTACCTCGTACCTCGGTGAAAGTAACCATGATGAAATTTGTTCTCATGCACGAGCCACTAGTAGGGAGAATACCCTTAACCAAGTGGTCTCCAATCATATCCATTATAGTTTTTTTTAGTGTTATCCATGTCAGACTTGCTAAGTGAACCATGGTCAAAACCCCTCCGTTCATTAGCGTACTAGTACACGTTAGCCCACTTAGTTACCCGGGTTTCCCGTATTGTGCTCAAATAGTAACCACATGCTACCAAAATCAATTTTCACATATAAATATCATTTCTGGTCACACACATTTAAAACAGTAGCTACACATTCTTTGCACCTTTCGTAAAACTCAATAAACCACTTATAATTTCCATAAAACAATTTCAAGAAAAGTAATCAAATTTTAAACATTAAATTCATCTAAAATCCCACATTTAAAACCAAATTGAGACCAATATTATACCAAACCATAAATTACAGCATCAAAACATTTTTATAAATCCAATCCCTGAATTATAAAACAACACCAAGATGCACAACATGGGTTGCACATGTAAAACACCCATTTTCACACAAAAGTGGCACTTAAAAATCAACCGCTTTTAAAATTCTACCCAAATAAATTTTCGCAATCAAAATACTGAATGAGGAAATAATGGAAACATAAATACAGCAATACAACTCATTCTACAATACCTACATATGAAATCACCTACCAAAAGAGTCAAAACCCCCAAATCCTTGTGCGTCACTTCGACCGCACCTCCGCCGCACCACAAGGGAGTAAGATTGAACCTAAAACCAGAGGATTGAACCAAAAAACTCAACAATAAAACCCTAGGTACTAAGACCCATCTTCTGGACATTTGGGTATTCAATAAAAAAAGAAGAAACCCTAATAAGAAGGGAGAAATAAGGAAGAGAACCAACTTACTTGAGAAATCTGGACGTTTTTTGGAGATTCAGAAGTTCGTCCCTAAATCGCGATGTATATGAGCTCCAAAGGGGAAAAAACGAATATTGGGGTGTGGATGGGTTCAGTGGGAATGTGTGAGAGGTGGAATCACCGAAAAAGGATAAAAAATAAATATTTTATTAAAGAATTACAAAACCATTTTAAAACTGGAAATGGGCTTTCGAGATGGCCCAATACCTAATTTGATCACCCAAATCCAAGATGATAATTAATTTTTAAGTGGCCCAAAATTCTTTTTTGGTTTTAATATTTAAATTAAGATCCTATTGAAAGTTGAATGGGTGAAAATGTTGAAAAACTAAGGAGTTATTAAAGAAACAAAATTTACTTTCAAAACTGGAAATGGGCTCTCAGGTTGGCCCAAATTTTGGAAACCCACTATTTCCTTCAAAAATGCATGGAAAACCACCAAAACAAAGCAAGGATGTAAATTAAATAAAAAATTCCTTTAAAATATTTCATGTGTGTGAAAATTCCCCCTACCATGAAGGACTTTCCACCCCGGAAAGTCAACATGAGGCTTGATTGGAAATCAAGAACGGGTACTCTTCCTCGACCCACGACTTTCGCTCCCATGTCTCATGTGTATCATTTCCATGCTGCCATAGAACCCGGAATAATTTAATAGACTTCCCTCGAAGTATCTTCTCTTGGGAGTCCACTATTTTCACTGGCCTCTCAACAATAGACAAGTCAGGCTCTATCTCCAGTTCTTCCCAACTCAACACATGGGACGGATCCAGGTAGTATTTCTTCAACTGAGAAACATAGAAGACATCATGGATGGACGTCAACTGAGAAGGTAAGGCCAACCTGTATGCCACCTTTCCAATACGCTGGATGATCTCAAATGGCCCGACATACCGCAGAGTCAGCTTACCTTGCTTCCCCAATCGACGATGGCCCAGACGAGGGTCCACCTTCAAGAATAGTCTATCACCCACAGAAAACTCTAGGTCTCGACGCCTCCAGTCAGCTTATGATTTATGATGACTCTGAGCTTTCAATAAATGTTGCCTGATTAATTTTACCTTCTCAGATGTCTCCTGCACCATACTCGGCCCCAGTAGTGAGGTCTCACCTACCTCAGCCCAACACAGGGGGGACCGACAAGGCGGACTATAGAGCGCCTCAAAAGGAGCCATTCGAATCGAGGATTGGTAACTGTTATTATAAGAAAAATAAACCAATCCCAAATGAGTATCCCAAGAACCTCCAAAGTCTAGGACACATGCACAAAGCATGTCCTCTAAAATCTGATTCACCCGCTCTGTCTGACCATCCGTCTGTGGATGGTATGCTGTGCTTATCTTAATATGGGACCCCAAGGCCTTCTGAAGGCCATCCCAGAACCGAGATGTGAAACGAGGGTCTCTATCTGAGACAATTGCTGATGACACACCATGGAGCCTCACCACCTCCTGATGATACAAACGGCCCAACTCATCCACTTTAGATGTATCTCTAATCAGAATGAAGTGGGCTGATTGAGTTAGACGATCAATCACCACCCAAATGGCATTCTTACCTCGAGGTGTACAAGGTAATCCAATAATGAAGTCCATGGCAACCTCGTCCCACTTCCAGGTAGGAATGGGTAGCGGTTGGAGCAAACCGGAGGGCCTTTGGTGCTCTACTTTCACCTGCTGGCATGTGTAGCATCTCGAAAAAAATTCTGCTATGTCCCGTCTTATACCAGGCCACCAAAACTGTCGACGGACATCATAATAAATCTTAGTGGCACCCAGATGGACAACCCACTAAGACTTGTGGCTATCCTGCATCACCACCTTCCGTAGAGATAACTGCACTACTGAACGGCCCTTGAAGCACAAGATTCCCTCGGGAGACGACGACCAATCATAGGATGTCTCCCCACCATGAAGAAACTGCTTCAACTGCTAAAAAAGCTCATCACTGGGATGTTCCCGCTGAATCAACTCCAATAGAGAAGGAGTCAACTAGACGCTCACCAAGAATGCCCCTCCACTATGTTCCTTGGTCTCCACATGCATATAAGAAAAGATCCCCATCAAATTCCACTCATCACTGGACTTCCTCAAAGCCTACACTAGAACCCTTCTGCTCAAGGCGTCGGCCACTACATTACCCTTACCTGGGGTATAGACAATGTCAAAGTCAAACCCCTGCAAGTACTCAATCCAGCGACGCTGCCTCAAGTTGAGGTCCTTCTGTGAGAGGATATAAGCCAAGATTTTGTGATTAGAATAGACCACAAAATTCTCCCCAAAGAGGTAGTGACGACACGTCTTCAATGCATGCATCACTGCTGCCAACTCCAAGTCATGGTTTGGGTAGTTCTTTTCGTGTGGCCAGAGTTGGTGAGAGCCATACGCCACCACATGATCGTCCTGCATAAGCACACACCCAAGACCCATACCTGAAGCATCACAATAAACCACATATCCCTTTCCAGCCTCTGAAAAAATCAGCACGGGGGCAGTAGTCAATCACCTCTTCAACTCCTCGAATGATGCCTGACAATCTAGAACCCATACAAACTTCACCCCTTTCCAGGTGAGGGCAGTCATCGGTGAAGCAAGCCGAGAGAAATCTCGAACGAATCGCCTATAATAACCAGCCAGGCCAAGGAAACTTCTGATCTCGAACACATTCTTCAGCTGCTCCCAGGACATAACCACACTAATCTTCTCAGGGTCCACTGAAACTCCGTGCTCTGAGATCACATGCCCGAGAAATCTCACCTCCCTGATCTAGAATGTGAACTTTGACAACTTTGCATAGAGGTGGTGATCCTGTAATGTACCCAAAACGACCCTCAAGTGATGTTCGTGTTCCTCCTCAGAGCTAGAGTATACTAGAATGTCATCCACGAACACCACAACAAAGGAATCGATATATTGATGGAACACCCTATTCATAAGTTCCATAAAGACTGCTGGAGCATTTGTCAATCCAAAGGGCATGACCAAATACTCAAAGTGGCCGTACCTACTTCGGAAGGCTGTCTTTGGGATATCTGACTCCTTCACCTTGAGTTGATGATACCCTGAACGCAGGTCTATCATTGAGAACCACTTTTCCCCCTTCAACTGATCAAAAAAATCATCTATTCTGGGAAATGGGTATTTGTTTTTAATTGTTACCTTATTCAGCTTTCGGTAGTCAATGCACAACCGGAGGGATCCATCAGCCTTTTTCGCGAACAACACAGGAGAAGCCCAAGGAGAGACGCTCGGGCGAATGAATCCTTTTGATTCTAAGTCATCCAGATGTATATTTAATTCCCTCAGCTCGGTGGGGGCCATGCGATAAGAGGGAAGAGATATTGGTTGTGTTCCCAGTGCTAGATCAATCGAAAACTCCACATCCCGCTCCGGGGGAAAGCCTGAAAAATCATCTGGGAATACCTCCGAAAAATCATTCACTACATGAGGTAGTGAAACTTCAGGGGAATGACCATCCTCTACCATGAGAGAAGATAACTGGAATATAACACTTCCCAACTTTGGGAGTGGAGGCCCTGCGCGACCTGACCGAGGATCCCATTCTCTATGAAAAACCTGACGACTCCCATCAGGTGCCGTGAAACTCATACGCCATCTGTAGAAATCGATGTGTGCCTGGAAGTGTAATAGCCAATCCATCCCGAGTATGACATCAAAAAGGTTCATATCTAAGACCAAGAGGTCTCACTCCATCTTGACCCCTGACACATAAAGCGCACAAGATGGGCACCTGAGACCCTGCTCCTTCTTCTTTCCCAGCGGTGTCACCGACTCCATTGTGAATGACATCAAATCAGTTGGAAAATTTAGAATGTCCACAGAATGGGTAAAAATGAATGAAATAGAGGCACCAGTATCAAAAAGAGTAGCAGCTATAGAAGATGAAATCAAAATGGTACCTCGAACAGTCGACGGTCCCGCCTCTGATCCTACTGGTGCCTGATCCACCGCATGGAGATGTCTAGTCTCTGCCTGAAGACGACTGCTAGTATGTGGCTATGCCCTGAACTGGCTCTGCCCAAAAGATGACCCATCCCTACCACCATGGCTTCCAAATTGAGATCCCCCGGTCCTCGACGGCTCAGACTGTGCTGGCACTCCTCTAGGAGCCATGGATCCTGCCCCACTTTGATGTGGACGTGCTATCCTGCAAAAGCGTTGCACATGTCCCATACCTACACACTGGAAACAGGTCTTCGGAGGTTGAGGGCATGCTGGACGGATGTGCCCGGGCTTCCCACACTGGTGGCACACGACCGATCTCGCATCAGAAGCCGCTAATGAAAACTGCCTGGAAGAGTTCCATGAACTACCTCCTCCTTTCTTCACATGATCCTCCCGCTTCGTTTTCTTCTTTGAGGAGCTTACACTTCCCAATGCTGATACAGAACCATAGAAACCAGCCCTGCATTTTCTATCAATCTCCACCATGCATGCCTAATCAACGACCTCAACATAGGTCCTCAGCTTAAGCAAGAACACCTGGGAGTATATCTCTGGTCTCAAGACTTTCTCAAACCTCTGTGCATTCGCTTGCTCATTAAAGACAATTTCTGGAGCATACCGAACCAACTCAGCGAAACGGTTGGCATACTCCATCACAGATAGATTTCCCTGAACAAGTTCCATGAACTCTCTAGACCTGGCATAAGCCAACACCTCAGGGCAGTACTGTTCATTGAAGACAGCCTTGAAATCTCCCCAGCGCATCTGCTCATTCTTCCCATCCTGAAGCACTGACTCCCACCATTTACGGCTGGGACCCTCCAACAGAAAGGAGGCACACTTCACCCTGAGCTCCTCGGGTGTTTCCAGGAACTCAAACATACGCTCGATCTTCTCGAGCCATTCCTCTGCTTCTTGGGGTTCTGAGCTACCTCGGAAGGTTGGAGGCTTATTTTTCAGGAACTCCTGGGCCTTGTCCTTTCTAGGACCAGTCTCATCCTCTCTAACAGGATATGGAACTGGAGTTGGTCCATATCCTAGAGCCTGGACAGCCCGTACCACGACCTCGACTAGCCTCTGATCAATTGGTGTGGGAGAACTCTCTCTGGCTTCCTCCCGTGGGTGCGTGAGAGCTTTCCGGGGAGGCATGTTGCTACAAAATGCAACAGTCACAAAACAATAATCAATACCACAATTCTGAAAATTTTAATCAAATACATCAAATATAAATAATCTAAACACATTTCAGTAATAAAATAAACAACTACTCCACATCCGCATGATGTCCACATGTGGTCTGCAGCCCACACGTCTCACCTGGAAGTGAAGTCAATCTTTAAATTCCAACATCCCCTGGTGACTCAGGGTCTACCATGAGAGGTGTGGGCCAGACACCCTACTCACAACCAAAACCCCGAGCCCTGACAGTCCTAACTCCTGTCTATCCTGACTCATCCGAAAATAACAATATAACCCAAAAACTTTTACCTCCTCTGATACCATTTTGTCACGAACCGAATCTGGTCGCCATCAAAACGGCACCAAACCCAGCTCATGGAAAGAACCTAAGGGCGTTCCCCATCCCCACGGGCTGGAACAAGTGCCCGGATATCATAAAAATTCATTTGGGAACGATTTACCCGAGTTTGGGTTCATAAAATAACCAAAAACAAACAACAAACCAAATCTGAAAAATTATGCCAAACAAGACTTAATAAAAATTCAGAACTGAGTATATGGGTTTAAACAAGAAACAAGAGGTCCAAAGGTACATAAAAGTAGCAGCAAACATCCCATTAGATTCCACATGACAAGGGGTCATCACCCACAAGCCGTCTCCACAACACCGCACCATCGAGAGAAACTAGCAACCCGAACCGCCATCGCCCAAGGCCTTGCCTTTGCCTATGTCAAGCGTGATCAAGTCTACTTACACCCAAAGGTGTAATTAGGGTGTGAAACTAATCCCAATAGGATATCACCCAAGTATTCCAAGTGATAGGCATTATAAAATAAAAGTCTTGCAAGAGTTATAAATAGATAATGGTAGCATTTATTTCTAAAAGTGAAACTTTGAAAAGAAAATAACTTTCAATGGGGATAACATTAAAGAATGAGTGAATTTGAATAAAACATTTAAGATACTGGTTTTCACATTAAAAAATACCATAAAGAAAGTATAAATTCCAAAAAGGCCACGAGCACCAAGCATAGGAACACCCCTAGGTACTAGTTTGTTGTGAGCCCCAAGTACCTCGTACCTCGGTGAAAGTAACCATGATGAAATTAGTTCTCATGCACGAGCCACTAGTAGGGAGAATACCCATAACCTAGTGGTCTCCAATCATCTCCATTATAGTTTTTTTAGTGTTATCCATGTCAGACTTGCTAAGTGAACCATGGTCAAAACCCCTCCGTTCACTAGCGTACTAGTACACGTTAGCCCACCTAGTTACTCGGGTTTCCCGTATTGTGCTCAAATAGTAACCACATGCTACCAAAATCAATTTTCACATATAAATATCAGTTCTGGTCACACACATTTAAAACAGTAGCTACACATTCTTTTCACCTTTCGTATAACTCAATAAACCACTTATAATTTCCATAAAACAATTTCAAGAAAATTAATCAAATTTTGCACATTAAATTCATCTAAAATCCCACATTTAAAACCAAATGGAGACCAATATTATACCAAACCATAAATTCCAGCATCAATACATTTTTATAAATCCAATCCCTGAGTTATAAAACAACACCAAGATGCACAACATGGGTTGCATATGTAAAACACCCATTTTCACACAAAATTGGCAGTTAAAAATCAAACGCTTTTAAAATTCTACCCAAATCAATTTTCGCAATCAAAATACTGAATGAGGACATAATGGAAACAGAAATACAGCAATCTAACTCATTCTACAATACCTACATATGAAATCACCTACCAAAAGAGTCAAAACCCCCAAATCCTTGTGCGTCACTTCGACCGCACCTCCGCGACACCACAAGGGAGTAATATTGAACCTAAAACCAGAGTATTGGACCACAAGACTCAACAATAAAACCCTAGGTACTAAGCCCCATATTCTGGACATTTGGGTATTCAATAAAAAAATAATAAACCCTAAGAAGAAGGAAGAAATAAGGAAGAGAACCAACTTACTTGAGAAATCTGGATGTTTTTTGGATATTCAGAAGTTCGGCCCTAAATCGTGATGTATCTGAGCTCCAAAGAGGCAAAAACGAATATGGGGGTGATATTGGGTTCAGTGGGAACGTGTGAGAGGTGAAATCACCGAAAAAGGATAAAAAATAAATATTTTATTAAAGAATTACAAAACAATTTTAAAACTGGAAATGAGCTTTCGAGTTGGCCCAATACCTAATTTGATCACCCAAATCTAAGATGCTAGTGAATTTTTAAGTGGACCAAAATTCTTTTGTGGTTCTAATATTTAAATTAATATCCTTTTTGAAATTTAATGGGTGAAAAATGTTGAAAAACGAAGGATTTATTAAAGAAACAAAATTTACTTTCAAAACTGGAAATGGGCTCTTAGGTTGGCCCAAATTTTGGAAACCCACAATTTCCTTCAAAAATGCATGGAAAACCATGAAAACAAAGCAAGGATGTAAATGAAATGAAAAATACCTTTAAAATATGTCATGTATGTGAAAAGTCTTACTTTCTCCCTAATTTTATCCTTCAATGACTAAATAATTATACAAAATTCATTATAGAGTTATATTGAGCTCACCGATCTTCAAGATCTATATTGGTATCACCCTTCATCATCAATAATTTACAATTACCATATAGTGAAAAAACATTTATAATCATCCACTTTTCCTCATAAAACCTTTAAGAATAACTATAATTCACTTAGATCTTGATTAACTCATGTAAAAGAAAATGTTTTCATGGAAATTTATTTTAAATAATCATCATATGATAAATAGAGAAAATATGTGGATGATATCATTTGAGAATATCCCCAGGGAAGAAATTGAATCATTTATAATATGCTAAAATATATAAAAAACTATTTTATAAAAGCATCTAGAAATAAAATTTTGAAAAAAAATATAATATTATTTTATTTAGGTATCATTTTAAAACTAAGAAATTAAAAAAAAATGGGTCAAGGATATTATTTTGTAACAAAAGGAAACATGGAAATATAGATTAATAGATAAGAAATGACATAGTTTTAGTAAAGAAGTAATCATGTGGTAAATTCTAATATTTTTTTAATAATTTTGAAAATAGATTAAAAGGTGATCCTTGTAGAAAATGTTGAGAAATTTCCTATTAATTTTTTTTACAAGGGGGTAAAATAACATGAAAAATAACTAAATGTATAATGTTTTTAGAAACAATATAAATAAGTAAAGGATAAAGATATTGGCAATGGAAATTACATCTTTTTGATCAATGGGTTTAAATAAAACACATTTTTAGAATTTAAAATTCAAAAATACTTGAAAATGAATTCTATACATGGATTTTAAAAACACATTTATTATCATTAAAGTTATTATCTATGAAATTCATTGGTTGCACACATTGGAAAGAATTTGGTTAATATTAAACCAATATCAATAAAGGGAAAAATTGAGATGGTAAAACCCTTACGAATTTAATAACTTTTAAATACAAATTGATTTGAAAGATAGAACATGATATGGATCTATAAGTCACATGAATTACATGAAATAAAATGCTAAAATAAACTCATGTAGAATAAAGTACACTAAATAAAAGAAATAATGGTGCATCCTAAGAAAAATATCTTAAGGAATTGATATTAAGAAAAAGAAAAAATTTGTTACATTTATTACATTTGAATTAATACCTCATGAAAGAGAGAATTAAAAAGGAAAACCAAATATTAAGTTATTTTATTTATTCCTCATATAATATTTTAAGAGTTATTATATGAACCATATAAAATTAAATAGGAACATGATATGAAACATGTCATAATGAAGGGTATTTGAGATAAAGAATCCTTACAAATATCATAACATTAAAGTGAGAACTAATCAATGAACTAAATTTGTGTAAAAAATTTAAATCCCCATAAAAATTTGAAAAATAACATAAAACAATTAGAGGTAATTTAACACATAATCTTGGAATAATATAGTTAATAAAAAATTTATCTAACTAAATTACAAAAATTGTGATATGAAATGGCATACCTCAATTCCTAAATTACCTCATATTTCCAATACCTTATGGAATAATAAAATTATATTAATTATATTTTTTTATAATATTATTTATTCCATTATTATTAATCCTTTTTACCATGTTTCATTCATTTACTAATTAGGAATAGTTCACATCGGTCATTTTGGGGCTATTCTATATGTAATCTCAAACATGTTTTTTTATATTCATAATAGTCAAAGTTATTAGTTAAATGGTTTTATAAATTCAAAATATTCAAGGGTTATTATCCATATCATTATATAATTGATTATTTCTAATATGTTATTGAACTATTATAATTTAAGAAAAATTCCCCAATAATCATGTTGATTATATTTAAAAGATACACTAGTATATATAAATTTATATTTATTGTAATAATGGATCATTTAAAATTCTAGAATCATAATTATAAAATTAATTTACTATAAATTTCACATTCAATTATAAAATAATTTTCTAAAAATATTAATTAGGGAGTTAAATTTATTAAAACATAATTGTTCGTGTAGGTCCTCTTAAACCACCATAGTGAAATACATTTTTCAAAAGTGTTTAAAATAAGTGTAAACATAGTTAAATATGTAATATTTATGAAATTTATTTTATAATACATAAAAACAAATTTAAGATATTTTTTTAGTTTTAACATTCATTATTGGTAATGTAATAAGATAATTTATAATGAAAAGATGGTCTTTGAAAACATTCATTTTAATATAGTAACCTCTTATGGGGAAGTCTACATTGAGTGGTAATAAGTGATACCCCATCATAAATTGATCAAATAGATTCTAGTAAAACAATAATGTAATTATTGAAAAAAGTAATTTTCTGGTTAAGTATATATTTTTTTATTGATTCAAAATTAAGAAAGTTTAGAGGTATGGAAATCTACACATAAACTTTTTAGGCACCACCTTTTTATTGAACTTAATGCCTTTGGGAAAGAGAAAGTTTTTCACTAAAAGAGGGTAAGGATGTGGTATTGTAAGTTTGAAGAGGGATTTGGGTAGAGGATTGAGAAAAAAATAACTCATATGTGTCTTAGGTATAGATAAATTAAGCCCCTTTTATAAGAACAAATTAATGGTGTTTCTGAAATTATTTAGTCTTTAAGGGTTTAAAATTTGATTTTAATAAAGATAAGTGTATAATAAATGGATAATTTAAGGGTTTATAGCCAATTTACCATATATTTTATAAATTATTATATATTTTTTGTGTTAAAAAAAATAAAAAAATAAAATTTAAAATAAAATATCGATAAAGTCATTTTTAGGACTATTAAAATAATTTGACTTTAAAGGAATCAAGATAACAATGGAATTAAAATTGACATAATTTCATAATATATAATAATTTATAATTTTCCAATAAATTTTTGTAACATTATATTTCATCCAAAACATTTTACTACTTATGTTTTCAAAATAATTTACTTGATTTTTCTACTCCTTGCATAAGAGTTACGTCAACATTGCGTTACCATTCAAGGTAATTATGAAGTCACTAAAACTTAAAAATAAATTACTATCATAAAAATAATGTATTAATATTAAAATTAACCACTTATATCCATTAAAAAATTCTTCTTATCCCTATAATTACATATTACATTTATAAAAAAGAAAACTTGTGTCATTTTGTTATTATATTTCCTTAAAATAATATAAAGGTAATAATCAAAGGAAAGTGGATCAAAATTTACATAATTTAAAATATAAGATTATTATACTAGAAATAAACTCATTCAATAAAATAATAGATTTTTTGGGAGATTTTGAGGCCTTATCCCACAATTTTAACCCTGTTTAACCCATTGTATTCTTTACCACAATGATAAACCTTTACTACGGTTACTATTCCCTTTGACTAAAAAAATGAAAGTGACTTTATTACTGAATTTTAACATGATAAATCAAAATATAGACGAAATTTTATAGGATTAAATTTATATAAGTTGAATAAATTACTTTTAATATAATTAAGGAAAACACAACAAATTTTTTTAGAAAGAATTAAAATATTTTGGATAAAAATAATTTTAAACCAAAATCACGTTTAATGATTATTACCATGGAATTAATTGGATTATTTTTATTGAAAGTATACATATTTTAATTTAAAAACAAACTAAATAAAAAATTAACAATGTGAATACTTTATTGAAATAGAATAACCAATTTTTTTATTTAAAAAAAAACATTAAATAGATATCAAAAATGTCAAACATAATTCTTTATAATCAATATATTTTTTAAATTATATTACTTATTAAATATATAAATTTTCCATAAAAATGTTTCCTTAAATTTCAAGTCACAGTTATATCATAACATTGTCATAAAATGAAAATATTTGTAAAATCATTATTTTACACTATTCATCCTAAAATCATTATTTTTAGAAAAATCTATAAAATTAACCATAAAATAATTTTTAAAATTTCAATATAAAAATAAATATCAATTAATCAAATTAAAATTATAAACTAAATAAATTTAGATTTTAAATTAAAATATAAAATATAAACAAAAAATTTTTTTTTAGAAAAATGTCCCCTTTAAACTTTAAGTAGTCTTAACATTATTTTATATCAATTACCAATGTATTTTAAATTAATTATTTTAAAATTTTATAAACATAATATATTTATATTGAACTTTAATTTTGATAAATTTTTATAATCTTTAGTTTGGTGTTGCTTATATTACACGCTATTCAATATGATATTTACATAAAGTAATACATACTAAAATATAGGGGTGTTATATTATCCCCCATAAATAAATTATTTCCAAATAAATATTATCTAGGGGAAATGTGAATTTGAAGATAAAGCATAAGATCATGAAATTAATTTTTATTTTAATATTTAAAAATACCATTTTTGGAAAGACACGTCATAAAAATGGATAATAAATCATCATTTTGAAAAGGGGAAAAGGGAAATTTTAAGGTCACCTAGAATAACACATAGTTGGGTATAAAAATAAAGTGAAAAGTTTTAGGAAGTGAAACTACAGACATGGAATATAAGTATCCACTAATGATTATCGAAATTATTCTAATAGATGTTATACTTTCATGAAAAATATGTTCATCTAGGAATAATATTTAAATCAAAATTTCATTTTACACAAAGAGAGACGGGAACATTAATTTATCATAAATGATAGTAAAAGGAAAAAAATTTCATTCCAATATCTCTTTTTTAGAGTTAGAGGATTCTATTACTATTAATAAATAGAACGTGATAACATATTATTACTTCTTCAAATCCATAAATACAATTTCATCATTTGGTTGTAGTCTTCAAACAATTTCCACCTTTATTTCATCCCATATTCCAAATGATCAATTTCCATGATAAATATTTATTTTTATTAAGACATGAAAATCCACTTATAATAGATTATTATACCTATAAAAGGATGAAAATATATTCCGCCTATATTATATAAATTGAAAATGGTGAGCACAAGCAATGATAATATCATGAAAATAATAATCCTTTATATGAAGTAATAGTACATTTATCACTAAAATTTATACAATAATACCCAAATCTGAACATAAATTATTCCATAAATAAAAAACTATATATCCCCATTAACTATAATTACATCAACATTAAAAAAATTATTATCCTCAAAGGTTATCTTGTACATTTTAGATTATATCAGCAAAAATATAATAACATTATTCCCATATAACCTTTTTGTTTAACCTAAGGGTTACATATACCTTCATAATTTATTAAAACCCAAAACAAATCTCCCAAAATAACATTAATCACTTTAAAATCCATTCACTTAAATCCTCAAAAGAGTATCAATATCATTAAGATTATTTTTGTTGTTATTATCATTAAACCATGATGATAACCATAACTCTTAAATTATACTCATATAATAAAATCCTAGTATAAAAATATATCTAAATTCATGCTCTAATACCAGGTATAATTCAATATATTCATACACCTAGATTTTTTTCTAAAACAATTCTCTTTATAATTCATTATTTGAAATAAATAAATGCACCTCAATTAAAACCAACTGTAATTACAATATAAAAATGAAATATTGAGTCCCATACATACCCAAAAACTTTTATGTTTAGAGTTTTAGATATTTATGAAAAATTAATTATTTAACAAAATAAGTTACTTTCCATATTAGTGGTACTTTTTCAAGTTATACATATATTTTATTATTCTATGATAATTCTTATACATCTCCCATAAAATTCTACTCACCTAAATTCATTTTAGAAATAATGTAAGGTACCGGGACTACGCAGCATAAGACGGTGGGCCAGGATTATAAAATTTTTCTGCTTCACCGGAGTGACATAACCTTGTCAACTCCGATGATCTTGTCCCGGCTTGGTCCGAGGATCTCGAAAGGTTCTTAAGGAGCAAAAAAATTAAACTTGAACATTTATCTTGTTCAGAAATGACGAGCAGGACGCCGACGATCGTTGCTCTAAGACTCCGACGTCGAAGCCCTCTAGATCGTCCACACATGCCTCGCGAATCTACTTGTGCGCCATTCTTCATGACCCGGGTGCTAGCACGGATCTTCGACACACACTTCAGCACAGCGATGATCACCACAAAGAAGGAAGCTTCGATCCAGGATGGATTATCTTGAAGATCCTTCTTTTCTTGAGAGACTCTTTCTTTAAGTTCCAGGAGGAGAGAGATGGTCTCAAACTTGACACATGAATAGTAATCATGGGAGATCATCTCTCTCACTTATATAGGGAGTGTTAAAACATGCGGTATAGGTTCCCGGCCCTCGTGTAATAAACGTACGCTAAATAAGCGATATAAAAAATTATTTATGACAAATAAAATTATGCCATAAATAATACTTTCAATTTATCAGTAACTTGTAATATATAAATATATTACGTGATAAATTTGAGTCTTTAACTCGACTCATTCCTCCTGCTAATATTAAACGAACATAGGATATTTAAATCTAGTCAAATAATATTAATACGTGTATTTACTATATAACTTGTAAATACATGTTATAAATAAATTCAACGAATTATTCTAAAATCAAATGATCAATGAATTTATTTATTCTTTGGTGATCCATAGAACTTGGATAGTGCTTGGACCCTTTGCCGGGTCCCACCAAGTCCTAAATTCCTCTTCCCGGAATAGGGAATATTCTCAAGGCGCTATTGTGTGTGACCCTCTAGGACCTTATCTCAATAGTAGTGAATAATATCACCAACCTAGATCGGGGTCTAGCAACCCATAAAGGCCCCTATAGAGATAAGGAAAAGTCATAGCAACGACTGCCTTATTACAAACACGGTCCGTGTAATATTATCTCTTTGTCATAGATATCTCAATAAAGCAGAATGCATACTTAGTGTCATCATTATTTATTTTCATTATTTTGTTTTTTGATTTGTTCAGACTGTCTTACCTTCGACTACCATGGACATAGATTTAATGAAGGTGCAACCATCCTAATCAAACAGGCCCGAGATATCTCTTCCTAAACTCGGAAGCGACAAATCCTTTCTCGATCATTCAATCAATGCCATGCCATTAATGACATACCCGATACAAACTACCTCACCAAGACTTGTCTCCATGGTTTTCACCTTATATCAAATGTACGTAATTAAATGAAATTCATTGATAATGATATCAAGTTAGGATACCATTACACATGTCTGTAGATAGGAAAGACCAATGACACCAGAAACATGTGGTGTTCCTATTAAGCAGGTCTGTCCTCATGATCTCAATATATAGAGATCATCAAGTGCGAACTTCATGAGAAGAAGTCTCAATGCTTATGAGCCCCTAGCACCTGATGGTCACACATCATATGAGTCCTTTCAGAATGATGTAACTGGACCATAGTACATTACTTTAAGATTACTTTCATGTCATCTCAGGGTTCTCATTATAACCCGAGACATGCTATAACCATTTGATGCGACAGGTAATCTAAGGACATTGTCATTAATAAAATGGATGCAGAAGTATCTACACTATCATGGAAAGATAAACACATGTATAATAACAAACTAAATACATGTAACAGTAATCAAAGTACAAAACAAGTTGGGTCTAGGGCACCCACTTTCAACAATCCGACTTGCACTAGAGCCAACTGCTAATATGTTTCAATCCGCTAGCTCTCACATGTGAATCATGATTCTGCTGAGAAATGGATTTAGTCTGGGGGTCTTCCACGTTGTCCTATGTGGCTACTCTGCTAACTGTCACTTCACCTCTTTGAGTAAAATCCCTCAAGAGATGAAACTTCCGAAGAATATTATTTGTCCTTTGGTGAGACCTGGGATACTTGGAAAGCACCACTGCAGCAGTATTATCACAATATACTAGAACAGGGTATGCACTGCTAGGTACCACACCAATGTCTGAGATAAATCTATGTATCCAAACTGCTTCCTTTTCTGCATCGGAAGCTGCAATATATTCAGACTCTGTGGTAGAATCAACAACCACAACTTGCTTTGATCTTCTCCAGCTCACTGCACCACCATTCAGGAAAAAGATGTAGCCTGATTGCGATTTCATATCATCATGATCTGTTTGGAAACTAGCATCAGTGTATCCCCTCACAACTAGTTTCTCATCTCCTCCATACACCAGGAACATATCCTTAGTACGCCTCAAGTACTTAAGGATAGTTTTAACAGCTGTCCAATGCAGCTCTCTTGGAATGGCTTGATATCTACCCACCATGCTTAAAGAAAAGGCAACATAAAAACTAGCACATAGCATGCCATACATGGTAGAACCCACATACGAAGCATAAGGGACTCTACTCATTCTGTCAATCTCATCCTGTGATTGTGGACACATTTTCTTGGAGAGATTTACACCATGTGACATAGGTAACAATCCTCTCTTGGATTGTTCCATATTGTACCTTTTGATTACCTTTTCAATATATGTACTTTGACTTAGGCCAAGAATCCTTTGAGATCTATCTCGATAGATCTTGATCCCTAGAATGTTGGCTGCTTCACCTAAGTCTTTCATGGAGAATCATTCATTTAACCAAGTCTTAACTGACTGTAAGACTTGAACATCGTTTCCCATGATTAACAGGTTGTCAACATATAAAACTAGGAAAACGATAGCATTACCTTCAACCTTTTTATAGACACAAGGATCGCTTTCATTTTTGAAAAAACCAAAACCTCTTATGGCCTCATCAAAGAGTACATTCCATGATCTTGATGCCTGCTTCAATCCATAAATGGATCTCTGCAACTTGCATACTTTATTGGCATTATTTGAATTAACACACCCTTCAAGTTGAGTCATATAAACGTCTTCAACCAACTTCCTATTTAGAAAAGCAGTTTTGACATCCATTTTCCAAATTTCATAATCATGAAAGGCTTCTATTGCAAGCAATATTCTGATGTATTTAATCATTTCCACTGGTGAGAAGGTTTCATCATAGTCAATGCCTTGACATTGTCTGAAACCCTTTACAACCAGTCTTTCATTAAAGGTAATAACCTTACCATCCATGTCCAGCTTCTTCTTAAATACCCATTTGCATTCAATGAGATTTACATCAGCTAGAGGGTCTACCAAAATCCAAACTTGATTTTGGTACATGTACTCCATCTCAAAATTCATGGCATCTTTCCATATAGCAGCTTCTTTTCCTTCTACTGCTTCCTTGTAGGTTAGAGGTTCATCATCCTCAAGGATCATTGTGTCACCTGACCCGGTGATGAGAAAACCATAACGCTCTGATTCTCTAACCTCTCTCATTGACCTACGTAGTATCTGTGTCTCAGGAACAATTTCTTCTTCCACTTTCTCTTGTGGAGATTGTTCCTCTACCAAATCTTGTGCATCTGGAGCATTAACTTCATCGAAGTCAATCTTTCTCCCACTATTTCCAGTAGAAATGTGATTCCTTTCTAGAAATGTGGTGTATCATTCCACAATGACTTTTCTATCTAAAGGGTTATATAGGTAGTATCCTATAGTTTCCTTAGGATAACCTATAAAGATGCACTTAGTGCTTCTGGATGCTAATTTGTCACTTGGTAAAGTCTTGAAAAATGCCTTGCACCCCCACACACGAATGTGTGTCAGATTGGGTTTCTTTCCATACCATAACTGATATAGAATCCCATCTGTAGCTTTAGTTGGTACTCGGTTAATGGTATATGCTTCTATCTGCAAGGCGTATCCCCAAAAGGATAATGGAAGAGTTGTATGACTCATCATTAATCTAACCATGTTAAGAAAGGTCCTATTACTACTTTCACTAACACCATTCCATTGTGGTGTATAAGGTGGAGTGAGTTGGGATACTATCCCACAATCCTTCAAGTGATAAATTAAATCTTGGTTAAGATATTCTCTGACTCAGTCTGAGCGAAGTTCTTTTATCTTCTTACCAAGTTGTTTTTCTAATTTATTTTGGTATTCCTTAAAGAAACGAAAGGAATATGACTTATACCGCATTAAGTAGATATATCCATACCTACTATAATCATCGGTAAAATTAATGAAGTATAGAAAACCACCCCTTGCCTCTACTTTAAATAGACCACATACATCAGTATGTATTAATTCCAGCACTGAATTGGCTCTTTCTCCCTTTCCCGAGAAAGGTTCTTTGGTCATCTTTCCTTATAAACAAGCATGACATACATCTAAGGGTTCTAACTGTACCGAGTCTAGATACCCTTCTTGATATAATCTTCGTAATTGCTTCTCGTTTACATGACCAAGCATTAAGTGCCATAGGCGGGAATTATTTGAGTCATGTTGGTTGTTTTTGTCATTGATAGCCATTACTGAGTTTTATAGTTCTAGTATATATAAACCATTATTAAGATGTGCCATACCATAACATATGTTATCCCTATAAAAGAGAAAACTTTTATTTCCAAACTTGAAATAAAAACCCATAGTGTGTAAACATGACACAAATATAATGTTTCTGGTAACAGACGATACATAATAGCAATTGTTTAAAACAAGAACCAAACCTGTTGGTAAAGTCAATTGATAGTCTCCCACTGCCAAGGCCTCCAGACTTGCACCATTTGCAGCTCAGAGATCCACTTGACCTTTTACAATCTTCTTAATACTACTTGGTTCCTGTATATGAATACAAATGTGTGAGCCACATGCCGTATCCAATACCCAACTTGTAGATAAAGATAGATTGAACTCAATGACAAAAATACCTCAAGTAGAAGCGTAAAATTGTTTCTTCTTCCCAGCTCTGCAAATCTTATTCCAGTGGCCTTTCTTGCCACATCCAAAGAAGACAACTTCCTGCTCATTACTCTGCCTCTGAATCTTTGGCTTCTTTGCAGGATGATGCATTGGTGTCTTTCGCCTTGACTTGGCCTTAGACCCCTTTGCCTTGCCCTTGTTTTTCTTGTTCACCACAAGGACAGTTGAATTGGTTTTTTTCATGTCCTTATCAGCTTGGCGAACTAAAGACAAAATATCTGGGAGTGACGTTGTCATATCATTCATATTATAATTGACAATGAAAGTCAAGAAGCTTGATGGTAAAGAGGCAAGAATGAGATCCACTGATAGTTCTTGGTTTAGTTTGAACCCAAGGGCTTCAAGCCTCTCAATATACCCAATCATCTTGAGTACGTGAGGACCGACTTGGTTCCCTTCTGCTAGCCTGCACTTATAAAGTGCACATGAGATCTCATAACTTTCTTGCCTATCCCTCTCCTCATATAGTTCTTGGAGATGTGAAAGCATATTGTAGGCGTCCTCTTCCTCATGCATTTTTTACAATTGGCTAGACATGGATGAAAACATGATGCATTGTACATCAAGCGCATCGTCTACATGCTTTTTCCACTTATCTTTTTCTGTCTTGCTTGCTCCCTGAGGAGGCTCAGCAAGAATTGGGGATTCCAGCACATATAACTTCTTTTCTTGGTGTAGTACTATGCGCAAGCGCCTGTACCACTCCTGGAAGTTATTGCCGGTCAGGATATTTTCTTTATCCAAGATCGATCACAGTGATAAATTACTAGTGGTGTTGGTGATTTCCATTTTGAATCTACATCAGATAAACATTTAGCAGTTAGTACTTTGTCTTGATTACCTTTTGACATTTTATGATTAATAAATTATTATATCATTTAATGTCTCCCACTATTTTAACGAACCTTAACAGCCCTCACTATTAGATTTAGAATACTCTATCTCTTGAGCATTCTAGTGGAAAGGATCCTTGAAACCTCCCTCATATTCTACAAGCTAGGGCTACGACACTACTTGGAGGGTTTCAAGGTAGGCACTATGCTGGCCAACCAATTGTTCTTGTGGTTCCTTGTTGAGTTGAGTAATGTCCCAAATTTTAGAATTTGAACTTGATTCCCTCAACCTCTTGCCTCTAAAGTGATAACAAGTTAGATATGGATAATCCCTGACTACTCACTTTAGTTAAGTCGACCAATTTCTCACATAAAAATGCCCCGGTAGTAAGAGGCACTCTCAACTGAGGCTGATGGGCACCCAAATAGCTGGTTTTGTTTAGATGTGAGAAAAGGAATTAATTTTGGACTTAATATATCTTTGAGGGATTTGTTTAATATTAATTGATGAATATAATCTTTTTCTATTTATTATGTTCAAATAGGGTTGTCGTGATCACAACTGAACATGCAATAGAAAAATATTCATCACAACTTTATACATTTTATCTTCTTTACTATCCTATGTGATCATGCAATAATCATGCAGACGCATAAAATAATAAACTGTGCATAATGTAAATCATGAATTTCGACTGGACTTGAGCATTCTATAATGATTGATCGATAACTTGATCAATCATCACCTAGGGGCATCTATACCTGAGTCGATACATGACTCGTGTCGCTGCTGGCCCCAATGCAAAGCGCCCAACTCCTGTTTGGACTACCACCTCAACTTGGCGGGGTCTGCCTCTCGGATTGTCACCGAATAATTACAAATATACTCACACGCAGGCGAGGGGGTCTGGGGTACAAAATAAAACCAGTGCAATGGACACCCAAGCCCTTATACATATTTGAATTAAAAGACAATTTGCAGACCGTCATTTATCTAATTAAATATTACAATAATTGCACGCATTTTATAAATAATTAAATAAATGAATACATGCCAGACATATATAGGCCGATTAATAGCTCAAGACCAGTCGGGGTAAAAGAACAATAAAAATTAAATTGAAATAAATTTAAATTATGCGAGGGTGTTCTAATAAATTAAATGAATTTTATTAAATTCAAATAATTTATTTTTATCGGTTCCTTTTGTTTAATTTAATTTAAATTCGAAAGATTAAATTAAATTAAACCATTAATTTAATTCTTAAACTTAAATTAAATTAATATTTCGGATTAAAATAATTTAAACCCATAAATTAATTCCAATTAATTTAATTTAAAAAGCTAAATTAATTAAAATTAATTCAGTGCAGGGTTACCTCTAGCCAGTGAGGAGTCCGACGGCACTGCGTACCGCCGCAGGATGTCGTCCTGCAACCGTGGTGTGACCACGACATCCAACGATTCCCGCAGCAGCTGAAACTTCCGACATAGTGCGAGGGGAGCAGGAGGAGGTCGGATAAGAGACTGGCCACCCACATGGCCGGCAGCCCGCTGCTCTAGAGAGCCGGCGAAGCTGCTGTCCGGTCTGGCGCGGGCTCGGGTCGGCCGGACGGAACCGGTTTGGAGGAAGTTGGTGAGGGTCCGGGGTGGCCGGATGGAACCGGTCCGGCGCAGCCCGGAGGAGGAGGCCGACAAGGGTTTGGAGGCTGGCGCATGGCTCGGAGGCCGCCGGGCAGGGCGGTCAGGCGAATGGGAGGCCGACGCGGAGGGCGGTGTCCGGCCAAAGGTGGCTAGGCTTGGGGTCGGGGCGGCCGGCGCGCAGCTCAAAGGCCGCCAGGCAGGGCAGTCTGGTGAAGGGGAGGCCACTGCACATGGGGCGGAGGCGAGGAGACCCACGTGAGGGCGGTCTGGTGAAGGGCAGGCCGACGCGGAGGGCGGCGTGAAGCTGGTCCGGCGGAGGAGGTTCCGGCGGAGGGGAGGCCTAGGGTTTGGCCCCCCTTTTCCAGGAGCCGCGTGAGGAGACCCCAAAGGGGTCTCCCACCCTTTTTTTAATTTTTTTTAATTGTCCTTTAGACAAAAATCCAGCTCCTTCTTTCCTTTTTTTAAAGTAAAAGGAGAAGACCCCATTTTGGGGTCTTTTCTTCTCCCCTTTTTTTAAATAAAAGGAGGAATACCCCCATTTGGGGTCTTGGTCTTCTTCCTTTAAATATTTTATTATTATAAAAATATAATAAAATATTTATTATAAACATAATTTAATATTTATTATAAAATTTTATAATTAAAAAAAATTGATGTTAATTCTCAATTTGAGATAAACATCAAATGAACCAAAAACTTGCGACATCGATCCGATAAAAATTTTCAAATGATCATTTCTTGATCATTCGAAATCGAAATGACGCGTGGTCGAATCTGAATGAACCGTTTTAACACCCCACAATTAAATTTAATGCATTTTAATGTTTTTGACTTAGAAAAACCATAACCTCGCTCTGATACCACTTTAAGGTACCGGGACTACGCAGCAGAAGCCAGTGGGCTGGGATTTTAAAATTTTTCTACTTCACCGGAGTGACATAACCCTGTCAACTCCGGTGATCTTATCCCGGCTTGGTCCGAGGATCTCACAAGGTTCTTAAGGAGCACAAAAATTAAACTTGAACATTTACCTTGTTCAGAATTGATGAGCAGGACGCCGACGATCGTTGCTCGAAGACACCGACGTCAAAGCCCTCTAGATCGTCCACACACGCCTCGCGAATCTGCTCGCGCGCCTTTCGTCAAGACCTGGGTGCTAGCCCGGATCTTCGACGCACACTTCAGCACAACGATGATCACCGCCAAAGAGGAATATTTGATCCGGGATGGATTATCTTGAAGATCCTTCTTTGCTTGAGAGACTCTCTCTCTAAGTTCCAGGAGGAGAGATATGCTCTCAAACTTGACACATGAACAATAATCGTGGGAGAGAATCTCTCTCACTTATATAGGGAGTGTTAAAACATGCGGTATAGGCTCCCGACCCCCATGTAATAAACGTCCGCAAAATAAGCGATATAAAAAATTATTTCTGACAAATAAAATTATTCCATAAATAATATTTTCAATTTATCACTTACTTGAAATATATAAATATATTACATGATAAATTTGAGTCTTTAACTCGACTCATTCCTCCCGCTAATATTAAACGAACCTAGGATATTAAAATCTAGTCGAATAATATTAATACGTGTATTTACTATATAACTTGTAAATACATGTTATAAATAAATTCAACGAATTATTATAAACTCTAATGATCAATGAATTTATTTATTCTTTGGTGATCCATAGAACTTGGATAGTGCTCGGACCCTTTGGCGGGGCCCACCAAGTTCTAAATTCCTCTTCCCGGAAGAGGGCAAATTCTCAAGGTGCTATTGTGTGTGACCCTCTAGGACCTTATCTCAATAGGAGTGAATAATATCACCGACCTAGAGCGGGGTCTAGCAACCCATCAAGGCCCCTATAGAGATAAGGCAAAGTCATACCAACGACTACCTTCCTACGAACATAGTCCGTGTAATATAATCTCTTTTTCATAGATATCTCAATAAAGCAGAATGCATACTCTGTGTAATCATTCTTTATTTTCTTTATTTTGTTTTTTGATTTGTCCAGATAGTCTTACCTTCGACTACCATGGACATGGATTTACTGAAGGTGCAACCATCCTAATCAACCAGGCCCGAGATATATCTTCCTAAACTAAGAAGCGACAAATCCTTTCTCGGTCATTCAATCAATGCCTTGCCATTAATGACATACCCGATACAAACTACCTCACCACGACTTGTCGCCATGGTTTTTTCCTTATATCAAATGTACGTAATTAAATGACATTCATTGACAATGATCTAAATTTGGGAGACCATTACACATGTCTGTAGATAGGAACGACCAATGACACCAGAAACATGTGGTGTTCCTATTAAGCAGGTCTATCCTCATGATCTCAATAGCTAGAGATCATCAAGTGCGAACTTCATGAGAAGAAGTCTCAATGCTTATGATCCCCCAACACCTGATGGTCACACATCATCTGTGTTCTTTCATAATGATGTAACTGGACCATAGGATGTTACTTTAAGATTACTTTCATGGAATCTCAGGGTTCTCATTATAGTCGGGGACCTGCTATAACCATTTGATGGGATATGTAATCTAAGGACATTGCCATTAATAAAATGGATGTAGAAGTATCTACACTATCATGGAAAGATAAACACATGTATAATAACAAACTGAATACATGTAATAGTAATCAAAGTACAAAACAAGTTGGGTCTAGGGCACCCACTTTCAACAAATAACATATATAACATCATTCTTCGTATCATTAGAAATTGTAAACATAATAAATTTGATCTCAAACAATCATTAAGTATAAAAATTATAATTAATAATTTAATATAATTATTGAGAATAAGATGAGTATAATGGTATAAGAACATAATCACAGTGCATGACAATTATATAAGGGAATTCATTCCCATTAGTTTCTGTGTCATAAAACATGAGTCATGGAATAATGCATTAGAGTAAGACAAGATACATTTGAGTCAACAATCATGATCCATGTGAAGTCAATATTTTTAAAATTACGCATTAAAACTCATATCAAGTATAGAGAAAATGTGTTTGTAATGCCCCCAAAAGTTACCATATAATTTTATATTAAATAAACATTGTGTTAATATTCCATTTCACATAAAACACCAAACTAAAACAAGTTCATTCATATAAGATGAATATTATTAGGAAAATAAAATAATAATAAAAACCAATATTTAAGAAAAATATTGCAATCAATTAGTAATACAAACAAAATAATATTAAAAACTCACAAAGTTTTAAAAGGGAAATTCTAAACAAAATTAGTTTTCCTTATATATTGTATTTTAATTTAAAAGAAACATTTATAAACTCTAGAATTTTAATTTCATAAAATTAATTTCATTTTTTAATTAATCATGTCAAAATTATATTATGGTTAATTTTCGGGAATTTTCTAAAATAATTTTCCTTTTTTTAAATAGTGGAAAAAATACCAATTTATGTTAATGACATCACTTTTATAACATTATATTAAAAAATAATGACTTAAATTTTTTTAAAATGATTTTTCTATAAAAATATATATTTATTAAGTTAAATAAATATTTTGAAATAGCATTTTCATTTTTTAAAATTCATTATTAACTTTTTGGAAGCTTAAGTAATATTTTACTATAAAATTGTTTTTATTCTCTTATATTAAAAATTATTTTTCATAAATTATATGTAACACCCCGAGCTTCCATGATACGCTTCTCATTCAATAATGCAATAGCTTGCATTGTACGCAACTTCGAGTTCTAAAACACCGTGACTAATCAAAGTAGCCGTTATGAATAGTAATAACCACTTTTTAAAATTATAGAAATTTTATATTTCAAAATGGACTTCATTTTTGGATTCGGAATATCGAAATTAGCCTATGTTGAATTTTTGGTATTTTTATGAGAACTTCTAATTTTTTATGAATAGTGAAAAATACTTCAAAACAACTTCTTTAATCAAAATAATTTATAGTGATAAATTATAATATTTAGTGGTTTTAAAGTATAATTAGAATATATTTTTTACCATTTTATCCAATGGTGGTCATTAGAATGAATTTAACATTGAAATTGGATATAAACAATTGCCAATCTTTTGATATAAATTGTTTCTTAAAAACACGCTATTTGTTGTGACAGCGGGAATTAATTATAAAATTAATTAATGAAACTTATATGGTTGGAATTTTGTAAAATAGACATCATTTTTGAATTCGGAATATCAATTATAGCTTAGGGTGAAATTTTGGCATTGTTCTGAAAAACTTCAATTTTTGATGAATAGTGAAACCACTAAGTGATAGTTAAATAACTGATTTTTCGTTTAAATGAAATATTACCACTACTGTGATTTGATTTTCAAAAATCCGACATACATGGTTGTCATTAAGAAGTAAAATGTGGTTCAATGAGATCAAAATAATTTTTTGGTGAATAGTAACTTTTAAGTTCTTAATCGCGATTAGAGGTAATTAGTGTAGTTTAAGGTAAAAATAATGTTTTAATAATATGAGATGGGCTTGAAACTTGTCCTACTCCTATTGGATGAGTCATGGACGACCAAGACAATCCATGGGTCAACTTGGGGACCCCATGGAGCCACTTTAGTTGGAAAATGACATAAATACCTTTTATTTAATGTAAAAGTAAAAAATGACACAAACATGAAATGTTTTACTAAAACAATTTTTACATGGGGTTATACAAGTAATATTTTTGACTATAAATAGTCATTGGAAAGCTAAAAAGATTTCCTACATCATAGTATTTTTTTATAATTTTTCGACATTAAATAAACTATATTATTTATGACATCATTATGATGCAGCGATGACCTCATTATTTAACGATTTTAATAAAATGAAAAGATAATGTACAATACAAGGCTTACACTTGTCCAAAGACTATTGGATGGGTAGATTTAGAACCCTTATCACCTTATCCACGAAATATATAAGTGTGAGACCTTTAGAATCCGAAAATCATTGTATAATAATGTAAAATTTCATTACTTTCCAAAAGTGCCCCTCCTCTCCACTTATAAAAGGCCCCCACCACTCCCACCTTATTCACACCTTCAAGCCATTTGGCTCGTCCAAACTCTGCCCAAATACTCTCCCAACATCTCTCAATTACTCCTAGAAGCCTCACTTTGGGCAGAATGCTTCCCAAGGAAGCCTTTTTCTCAAATCAAAAAGAGTTACCCGATTTTTTAGGTAATGTCTTCTCTAATGTTGTTTTGTTTTATTTTTCTTCTCCAACCCCCTAAACTCTTTTTATTCATTTATTTTGTAACAACACCATTATCCTCAATATACTAGTATTTTGTTATAAGAAGTATTCGAGCTACACATACACACACATACATCTAATGGTTAAAGAACATACGGTTTCTCTGGATGGCGAATTTCTGCCTCACGAAACGATGATTGTTCAACACTCATATAACACCTTCAAAGGTGGCCATTAAGATGTAAATATATTTATATATGATATATAATATGTTTATGTTTTAATTATGATTTTGTATTTCTCATTTATGGCATACTTTATGATTTTCATTATGGGTAAACGCGATAATTTCATTTTAGGAAGTGTGGACTACCGCCCCCTCAAAGTGATTTGAATCGTTAATGCCATATGTGGGATGTATAAAGGATGGAGTAAATGGTATTATACACTATATTATACTGGAATTATATTATACATTTATATAATTATGATTTAATTCCATTAAATACGAAATAGAAATGAAAGTAGCGTTCATGCGTACGTACGGCTTACCGTCTCCATGAACGGGGCATTTCATTTCTTACCTCTAAATGTTATGTAATATTATAAATGAATGTATATACAGGTTATATATGATATATATGACATCTAAATCATGAATATAATTCTGGAGATAATGGATATTCTACCACATAAACAACTTGTAATTATAAGAAGGTTATTGTTGACACAAGTACCAAAGATCGACCAAACGACCGTTATTAACTTAAATAATTACATAACGTTCATAACATTGTAATAAGTGATATATAAATGATAATGAAATTGAAAATTGTTCTTAATAATGTAGATATTAACTCTAGTTTATTATTCATGAGGTTAAAGAACGGCTGAGTCAAGTCAGACACGAGGTAAGGGAACTTCTTAACCCAATTTCTATTCTTTGGGTTAATCTCCTACTTTCAAATTATGTCATGATATTATTATGTCCTATCTTGTATTTTTAAATTATTTATGTGTAATTATAGTAAATACACATAATAGACCTACTTTATAAAAAAATGATCTTTTTAAGGACTTCGTCTCAATCCCCTTTCATTGAGGCATATTTGGTTTTATACACAACTTTCTTTTATACGGTGTATAAACCCCTTTGACTTTTACGGTTATTCAAAAGAAATATTTTTATACAAAGCGTTTTGATAAACGACAAAAGGGAATGTTTTTCTTTCCGTACTTATGTGGCGACAACGACTTCTCCACCGCCGTGACCATTATTTGAGTTTCGGATTCCTCTACAAGCCATCTTTTTTTAATGAAAAATAAATACAAAGTTTTAACTTTCTTTTATTTTGGTATTGAAAATGGTTTTGAAAGCGTTTTTATTATATCAATGTGTTGTATTGATATCTTGTGATTGAAATGTGGAAATGTTATGTTTCCTTTATGCATGTTTTATGTGATACGATTATGTTATGGTTTATGATATGTTTAAACCTATTCATATGAGGAATGTATTGGACTTAATAAGTGATGGGTGGAGCCCACTATAGCTCCTCGATGCATCGGTAGGTCTCATGAGACAAATAGACGTGGAATTGGCCGAGGCCCTTTCCCAATTTGATTTATGGTTTTGGCCGAGGCCTTAATAATTTTAGACGTCTTGGCCGAGGCCTTGACAAAATGTTTCAGAATGTCTGGCATTATACATTCCCTCATTATGAAAGTGGTTATTGCTATTGCATGTGATTATTTGAATAGTAGAATATCCATGTGAGTAAGTAAATGGAATTATTTAATTTTATTTTTGCCATATTATTCTGAAGTTCAAGTTTAAAAAGGATTTTGTTTTAGTTATACATTGCCTTAAATGTTAATGTTTATTTATGAAAGCTTCCGCAATATTGTTATCCTTACTGAGCATCTGAGCTCACCTCTTTCAATGTTTTAATATTTTCCAGGATGTGAAGAAGTATTTTAGGAATGACCTGTAGGTATTGTCAGAAGAGGATATGAGTGTGGACTATGGAGGCTTTTTTATTGTAGTTTTTCACTTTATGATGTAATGTAACGTTTACGAATGTATCTAGTGTTTCCAAGGCTACTAAACTAATCAGTCTTTCGAGACTTGATCTTTTGTGATCATGCCAATGTTACGAAGTAATGCACCGACTCTGGGTAGATGGGGTCGGGGCGCTAAAGTTGGTATCAGAGGCAGTTTAGTACTAACCTTGGAAGCTAGATTTAGATAAACTCTAATTAGAGCACATAGCCCAAAGCTAGACTTTGAGGATTAGTATATAAGAACTTCCTAGAATTTTGGTATTATAGAGATGTTATGAGTTTTTCGAGCAATACATCCCTGTCTGGATACGAGCAGGTAGAGGAGGCTCTGGCATAGATGTACCTAGGGGTAAAACCCGAAAACACCGCTTTGAGCTAGACTCGAACGGGAACTGGTGCATGACAACAGGCCTTGCTGCACTCTTGGTTACGACACTCCCGGGGGATATGCTTAGGATAATTCTCATTTTATTTACAAACCACTATGAAGGGTTATGAGTATATACTTCCTCAAAGAAAACATTTCTTTTTATGATTATGGATTATATCCATAAATAGTTCAATTTATGTAAAGTGTTTTACAAGTAGGGAATTATGTATTTTGATTCATAAACTAATCTAGTTTATGCCATTGTTTAGAAATGGCGCCTAGTGGAAGGAATGGAAACTGTATCAATGCACAAACTCTGTGTAGGGATTTCCCTCCTGCTCAAGATAATTATTGTGGATATGGAGATACAGCTGGTGCTGATCAACTTATTACCATACTGGGACAACTCACTCAGGTTATGAATAATAACCTTACTCGTATGGAGCACCCTGATCCGCAACGTGTAGGATCAATGCTGTACCGTTTCATGAGGCAACAACCACCAACCTTCAATGGGAGTACAAATCCTATAGTAGCTGAGCAATGGATAAATTCCTTAGAGAAAATATTCCATGCCTTGGGGAGTAGTGAAAGGGAGAAGGTTGTCATGGCAGTTTACCGCCTCACTGGAGATGCTGATCAATGGTGCTCATTGATTCAAAACACAAAGGAAGATGATGACTTATCGAATATGGAATGGAGGGAGTTCAGAGATCTTTTCTTAGAAAAATACTTTCCTCATGACCATAGAGCAGATATGGAAAGGCAATTTCTGAGTCTGAAACAAAAGGAGGATGAGAATTTTGCAAAGTATGAGGCTAAATTTACAAGGTTAGCGAGGCATGCTGCCGATTATATACGTAACCCAAGGAGTAAGATTGATCATTTCTTTGATGGGTTAAAACCATTTCTTCGTCGAGATTTAGTATCACAATCCTTCTCATCATACGAAGATATTGTCTCGTGTGCTATCAAGACAGAAAAGGAATTCTCTAAGTCTTATGACAACAAAGTAAAGCAAGAGAAGAAGAGAACGGTGGAACAAGAGACAGATAAAGGGAAAAAGGGAAAGAAGGATTTTCCATTATGTGATAATTGTGGGAAGAATCACCCTGGTACTTGTCTAAAAGGAATGAGAGTTTGTTATAAATGTGGAGAAAAGGGTCACCAGGCTCGTGATTGCAAGGGAAAGAAAGAGTCTATCAATGTTGAATGCTACAATTTTAGGGAAATGGGGCATTATGCAAATGAATGTCCTAAGCATCAAGGAAACTTACCTCAGAAAAGGCCAAGGGATCAAGGCCAATCTTATGCTGTGACTACAGTTGAAGCGGAATAATTAATGTATTGGTGCTTTTGGACTCAAGGATTATATTCTGGTTATAAGAATAATGTGATATATATAAAGATTGTACTGCAGTACTTTTTGATTTCAGAAAGGCTTTAATATGATTAAGGTAATCATATTTTTAGTATGTGACAATAAGAGAAACTTTTCTTTTTTTGGGGAATCTGATGTTACAATTGATATTGGAATTTAGAGACCTTTTAGAGAAAGTATGGATGGAGGTATTTTGGATAACTATTAAGGTTGGAATGGATTAAGTTGAACCATGGATAGTATTGTTTAAGGTTAAATCATTTCTGAAGATTATTTTTGGAATATTATAATACTATAGTTTTAGGAAAAGGACAACCTGCAGGGTGGGGCATAACCCGTCGCGTCGGACGAAGCTGCAGGAATCGAACCCACAATCATAGTGCGACAGGCCTTTATTACCTACCACTAGCCTACAGGAAGTACCTGGTTATTACAAAATAGTTTTACTAATCTAAATGGTATGTGTTAATATTTGGAACCTTATACAATTAGGATAAAAAGAATATTTTTGAGTTCCGTTACCATTTGGAGTAAAAGATGGGTTTGTGGTAAAAATTTATTAACGAATGAAAGTATACATAACAAGTATGTATATTCCCTTACGTTCTTAGTAAATCTCCTAAATAAATTACTCAACATTATAAAAGGTAACTTAAAACAAAAATGTTGTCGGTTAACTTTTCCAACTGGGGATTCAATGACCGTTTAACCAATCAAAAGTTTGTGATTTTCTTGTAGTTAAACTTTCTCCTAATCCTGTTTTCTATAACTCTCCATCAGACCTTGATGGTTTGTTTCTTCTCCATATCCATATTTTCATAGAATCCTAGAATGGGCTATATCAGGTGACCTTTGTACTTATCTTGCTTTCTTTTAATGTTATATATTTATTAACCTTATTTCCGATGTGGGTTTTCCAAAAATGTATTTTCTATTTTCAACCTTTTATTTTCAAAGAAAATTTTCAAATTTCGAGGACACAATTTATTGAAGGAGGGGAGAATGTAACACCCCGAGCTTCCATGATACGCTTCTCATTCAATAATGAAATAGATTGCATTGTACGCAACTTCGAGTTCTAAAACACCGCGACTAATCAAAGTAGCCATTATGAATAGTAATAACCACTTTTTAAAATTATAGAAATTTTATATTTCAAAATGGACTTCATTTTTGGATTCGGAATATCGAAATTAGCCTATGTTGAATTTTGGGTATTTTTCTGAGAACTTCTAATTTTTTATGAATAGTGAAAAATACTTAAAAACAACTTCTTTAATCAAAATAATTTATAGTGATAAATTATACTATTTAGTGGTTTTAAAGTATAATTATAATATATTTTTACCATTTTATCCAATGGTGGTCATTAGAATTAATTTAACATTGAAATTGGACATAAACAATTGCCAATCTTTTGATATAAATTGTTTCTTAAAAACACGCTATTTGTTGTGACAGCGGGAATTAATTATAAAATTAATTATTGAAACTTATATGTTTGGAATTTTGTAAAATAGACATCATTTTTTAATTCGGAATATCAATTATAGCTTAGGGTGAAATTTTGGCATTGCTCTAAAAAACTTCAATTTTTGATGAATAGTGAAACCACTAAGTGGTAGTTAAATAACTGATTTTTCATTTAAATGAAATATTACCACTACTGTGATTTGATTTTCAAAAATCCGACATACATGGTTGTCATTAAGAAGTAAAATGTGGTTCAATGAGATCAAAATAATTTTTTTGTGAATAGTAACTTTTAAGTTCTTAATCGCGATTAGAGGTAATTAGTGTAGTTTAAGGTAAAAATAATGTTTTCATAATATGAGATGTGCTTGAAACTTGTCCTACACCTATAGGATGAGTCATGGCCGACCAAGACAATCCATGGGTCAACTTGGGGACCCCATGGAGCCACTTTAGTTGGAAAATGACATAAATACCTTTTATTTAATGTAAAAGTAAAAAATGACACAAACATGAAATGTTTTACTAAAACAATTTTTACATGGGGTTATACAAGTCATATTTTTGACTATAAATAGTCATTGGAAAGCTAAAAAGATTTCCTACATCATAGTATTTGTTTTATAATTTTTCGACATTAAATAAACTATATTATGTATGACATCATTATGATGCAGCGATGACCTCATTATTTAACGATTTTAATAAAATGAAAAGATAATGTACAATACAAGACTTACACTTGTCCAAAGACTATTGGATGGGTAGATTTAGAACCCTTATCACCTTATACACGAAATATATATGTGTGGGACCTTTAGAATCCGAAAATCATTGTATAATAATGTAAAATTTCATTACTTTCCAAAAGTGCCCCTCCTCTCCACTTATAAAAGGCCCCCACCACTCCCACCTTATTCACACCTTCAAGCCATTTGGCTCGGCCAAACTCTGCCCAAATACTCTCCCAACATCCCTCACTTACTCCTAGAAGCCTCACTTTGGGCAGAATTCTTCCCAAGGAAGCCTTTGTCTCAAATCAAAAAGAGTTACCCGATTTTTTAGGTAATGTCTTCTCTAATGTTGTTTTGTTTTATTTTTCTTCTCCAACCCCCTAAACTCTTTTTATTCATTTATTTTGTAACAAAACCAGTATCCTCAATATACTAGGATTTTGTTATAAGAAGTATTAGAGCTAAACATACACACACATACATCTAATGGTTAAAGAACATACGGTTTCTCTGGATGGCGAATTTCTGCCTCACGAAACGATGATTGTTCAACACTCATATAACAACTTCAAAGGTGGCCATTAAGATGTCACTATATTTATATATGATATATAATATGTTTATGTTTTAATTATGATTCTGTATTTCTCATTTATGGCATACTTTATGATTTTCATTATGGGTAAACGTGATAATTTCATTTTAGGAAGTGTGGACTACCGCCCCCTCAAAGTGATTTGAATCGTTAATGCCATATGTGGGATGTATAAAGGATGGATTAAATGGTATTATACACTATATTATACTGGAATTATATTATACATTTATATAATTATGATTTAATTCCATTAAATACGAATTAGAAATGAAAGTAGCGTTCATGCGTACGTACGGCTTACCGTCTCCATGAACGGGGCATTTCATTTCTTACCTCTAAATGTTACGTAATATTATAAATGAATGTATATACTGGTTATATATGATATATATGACATCTAAATCATGAATATAATTCTGGAGATAATGGATATTCTACCACATAAACAACCTGTAATTATAAGAAGGTTATTGTTGACACAAGTACCAAAGATCGACCAAACGACCGTTATTAACTTAAATAATTACATAACGTTCATAACATTGTAATAAGTGATATATAAAGGATAATGAAATTGAAAATGGTTCTTAATAAGGTAGATATTAACTCTAGTTTATTATTCATGAGGTTAAAGAACGGCTGAGTCAAGTCGGACACGAGGTAAGGGAACTTCTTAACCCAATTTCTATTCTTTGGGTTAATATCCTACTTTCAAATTATGTCATGATATTATTATGTCCTATCTAGTATTTTTACATTATTTATGTGTAATTATAGTGAATACACATAATATACCTACTTTATAAAAAAATTATCTTTTTAAGGACTTCTTCTCAATCCCCTTTCATTGAGGCATATTTGGTTTTATACACAACTTTCTTTTATACGGTGTATAAACCCCTTTGACTTTTACGGTTATTCAAAAGGAATCTTTTTATATGAAGCATTTTGCTAAAAGACAAAAGGGAATGTTTTTATTTCCGTACTTATGTGGCGACAACGACTTCTCCGCCGCCGTGACCATTATTTGAGTTTCGGCTTCCTCTACAAGCCATCTTTTTTTTAATGAAAAATAAATACAAAGTTTTAACTTTCTTTTATTTTGGTATTGAAAATGGTTTTGAAAGCGTTTTTATTATATCAATGTGTTGTATTGATATCTTATGATTGAAATGTGGAAATGTTATGTTTCTTTTATGCATGTTTTATGTGATACAATTATGTTATGGTTTATGATATGTTTAAACCTATTCATATGAGGAATGTATTGGACTTAATAAGTGATGGGTGGAGCCCGCTATAGCTCCTCGATGCATCGGTAGGTCTCATGGGACAACTAGACGTGGAATTGGCCGAGGCCCTTTCCCAATTTGATTTATGGTTTTGGCCGAGGCCTTAATCATTTTAGACGTCTTGGCCGAGGCCTTGACAAAATGTTTCAGAATGTCTGGCATTATACATTCCCTCATTATGAAAGTGGTTATTGCTATTGCATGTGATTATTCGACTAGTAGAATATCCATGTGAGTAAGAAAATGGAATTATTTAATTTTATTTTTGCCATATTATTCTGAAGTTCAAGTTTAAAAAGGCTTTTGTTTTAGTTATACATTGCCTTAAATGTTAATGTTTATTTATGAAAGCTTCCGCAATATTGTTATCCTTACTAAGCATCTGAGCTCACCCCTTTCAATGTTTTAATATTTTCCAGGATGTGAAGAAGTATTTTATGAATGACCTGTAGGGATTGTCAGAAGAGGATATGAGTGTGGACTATGGAGACTTTGTTATTGTAGTTTTTCAATTTAGGATGTAATGTAACGTTTACGAATGTATCTAGTGTTTCCAAGGCTACTAAACTAATCAGTCTTTCGAGACTTGATATTTTGTGATCATGCCAATGTTACAAAGTAATGCACTGACTCTGGGTAGCTGGGGTCGGGGCGCTACATTATAGAAATTAAATTTAAAAAAATGGATTTTATATTTTATAACATCATATTAATATTATTTAACTTTTTCAATTTAATTATTCAGAATAATTTTATGATTAAAAATATTATAGTTAATTATCCTGATAAGGATGAAAGGTTTATTTTCAAAGAATGGGGTTTTAATGTTATGTAATTTTTATCTAATAAATTAAATTGATATATTTTAAATATTTAATATAATATTTTTTTAATATTATTTAAAATTAAATTAACACTAATTTAATTTTTAATCAATACTAAATATGATTAAGAACACTTAATGATAAAAGAAATATTTTTATACAAAAATAGTTTTTCTATATAATAAATTCTATAATTTAAAAGTTAATTTTCTATT
Source organism: Viscum album (assembly GCA_963277665.1). Classification (NCBI taxonomy): domain Eukaryota; kingdom Viridiplantae; phylum Streptophyta; class Magnoliopsida; order Santalales; family Viscaceae; genus Viscum; species Viscum album. The sequence goes on along the minus strand of OY728136.1, from coordinate 508,621,934 downwards.
ATTAAAATACTAAATTAGATTATATTTGTTATAAATTTTAGATTGGAACATCAAAATATTTTATATGGGGTTACCTTATATTTTTAAGGAAATATAGATTATTTGGTCAAATACTAGTAAACAAGGTAAAAAATGGTAAAATGTAAAAAATCAAGTGGTAAAAGACATTGAAAATGTCTAAAAAATGTTTTATAATTAAATATATAAGTTTAATAAAAATTATATCACCCAAAAATTCATTATTCCCCACTTTGAGAGCCATTGAACCTTGAATAGTGTCATTCTATCATTGAAAAGGAAATGGGTATTGATAAAAATTCCATTTTTAACTTATAGAAGGGGATCACTTACACCACATTTAACCTCTTATGAAAATGTTTTATGTCCACATAAAATATACCCTATTCTATACATAACCCTCTCCCCATTTTCAAGAATCCTTTTTCTTTCGAAAATACCAATCAAAGGAGCCTTAAGGTTTTACCAAAGGGAGAACATCCAAAGGGAGAGGCAATGTTCCCTATTTAGCTCTCTTAATTTTTTTCTCCTTTTTACTCCTAAAATTTTTATATCATTGATAGTATGATAAAATTAGTATTATAAATATTATTAACTTTTATTATACTAATGGAATATCCATTTTATATCTTCCCCTAAAACCATTTAAAAAATGAAGATGTCATCACATGTACGTGTGAATTACCGCCTCCATGAATGAATGGTTATATTTTCTATCACCTCCTATCATGGAAAATATTTAAAAAACCTTAAGTTATAAACATGATCTTTATGAAACTATTATTATTCTATTAATATATTTTCATTCATTTTATAAGTTATATCAATAAGAAACAATCATATTAAACTTAAATATCGTAAATGAACATATTGAGACAATTTTTTTTAAATTTGAGTTCATTTCAAGACAATATGTGGAAATATATATATTTTTTTGTTAATTAAATAGTAATATATATACACCTATAGAATTATTTAGATTATAAGTCTATTTTATAAAATATTTTTCCATGGAAAACTTACTGAGGAACTTTCAGATAAATCAACCTAACCAAATCATGTAACCGCCCTAAGAAAATATTTCCTAATAAATAAATGACATATTATTATAAATATTCCTTAGAAAATAAAGTATAAAAGGTTATTGGGAAGGTTTTAAATAATATTAATTAATTATTATAGATTTTATGCACAAATATTGAATGAATCGGGACCCAAGGTAAGGGTTTATGTTTCTCAAATTTTCTTCATTGAGATATGACTCGTATTCACCAATTGTTCTCTTTTTTGTGATGTAAATATTAAAAAAGATGCATTTAAACTTAAATTTATTCAAATATATTATATTTAAAAATTAATATCATATTCTTCCTTTATGGGTTATTGATTCCAATGGTAATGAAGTCATACATAGTTTGTTGACTCAATTTTCTTCCTATTTGGGTCTTGAGTTATCTTTCTTGACTATTATTGTCTAAGATCCATTATTTTTCCATTTCACTATTATATATATTAAATCCTATTTATTGGGGGAATTAATTTTTCAAAAAAAAAAAATCTTCATTTTTTATTTGTTATTAAATTATATGACATTTTTAGGATTAATATGCATCTTTGTAATGTCATTTTCTCCTCCATGTCCATATTTTCCATTTTGGATAATATTAAACATTCCTATTTGGGAGAAAAAATATGTTTTATCTCATTTTATCCTCATATTATTTGTTAAAAAATTTCAAAATAATGATTCATTATCCTTTTTAATGATATAGGTATCAACAAAGACATTTTAAAACATAAAAATGGGTCTTCTGAACTGCCCTAATTACCTTTGGGTTATGAATTCTATTTCCCTTTTCCCACTTTAAATTATTTTCTTCATATTTAATTCATAAATAATCTATATATAAATTCAGTAAATATCTAGTTATATTACTTAACCTTTTTCTATTACTGATAAGGTATGTTTTATGTACCCTTATCCATTCTGTTTTTTAAATAAACTCAATTTAATAGAACTTCCCAATTTCATATTTTAGGTCGAGTAACACCTACATCAAATACTAACCATTAATTACATTTCATAACCCAAATTATTTTATAGAAAACTCTCATGTATCAATTTTATTCAAAATGAAAATAATAAGACCCTTTATTATTTAAAAGATCTATTACTCATTTCATAAATCATCACCTAAGTGGATTATTTTTTTATTTTAAATTCTCCAATATTTCCCCAAAATTATTATAATTTTAAAGTAAATGTTAAATATTTATTTTTATAAAATTAACATCCAAAATAGTTTAATTATTTCTTCTATTTTTAATAATTATGATATAGCCTTTAGTTATTCCATTAGATAATAAGATGAAACTTAATTTATTATAATTTGTTTTTTATTCCTTATGAATTATTTATAGTTCTTGTTTCTCTTATAGAACACATATGAATTTAAAAGTTATTAATATGAAGGTTTTACCCTAGTAGTGACCCAATTCATAGATTAATGTTTCAATATCATGAGATAATATGAGAAGGATTGGTGAGTGAACTCAATCCACTATGGGACTCTGTCCACTATGTTTATAGAAATTGGGTGTGAACCCAATCAATTATTGGACTATGTCCACTGTGTTTATAGGAATGGTGAGTAAACCCAATCTAATATGTGAAAATTTTAAAATATTTTTAGAGGAATGTGGTGTGATCCCAATCCACCATGGGAATTTATACACACTTTTTTATAGGAATGTGGATTTAAAACAATCCACCATGGGATAGTGAACACTATATTTATAGGAATGGTAAGTGAACCCAATCCACTATAGGAATATATACACTTTTTTTATTGGAATAGAGAGTGAACCCAATCCACCATTGAACATTGTCCACTATTATATAATGGTATTGGAATAGATCCTTTACTTATGTTTATGATGTCATGTTCTATATTGTTCCCACATATTTACAATTACATAAACTTATAATATCATTTATATTCCATGTTTCTATTATTTTATCAAAATGTTATTCCATGGAACATATTAATTAATTTTAAAATACATGTTCTTCTATCGTGAATTATGAAAAAAATATTTTTATTATATAATATTTTTAATATGATATTTCTACCCTTCTCATGTTTTCTCATATTCTTATCATATAAACCTTCAGGACATATTGATATGTTTTACCATACTGAGAATTAAATCTCACCCCTTTATTATGATTTCATTCCCTAGGTTATGAATATGAGTATAACTTACGATAATTCTATAAGGGAGTCCAGTTTGCAGGAATTATGTAGAAATGTTCACAAGTATCATAAAATAAGTTGTTTATGTGGCTGATCCTCAATGAAATTAAACAATACCTTCCTGGGATTGTGTTTTTATTTCAAGATGTAATTTTTATCTCAAGAAAATGATATAAAATAAATTTGTTTTTATCTTGGATAATCTCACATTATATCAAATCCACTATTTAAATAATGTATTTTTAGGACAAAACCTTAGAGTGTGGGATTGGGGTTATTAAATTTTTTCATTTTAGTATATTATCTTCATAACTCATGTTCAATCATGATTAACCTATGTTAGAATAACTTATTATCAATTAATTATACAGGCACAACCAATCCAATTTTCTCCCTCATTTTTTTCATTTAGAGACTAAGTCATTACCCAATACATTGGAGAGCTATATTGGGATCACCGGTCTTCATGAGATAGCTCCAGATCACTCGTCATATTAAATAATTTTAATGTATTGTATAATTAAAAAAAAATTATATTCATGAACTTTTCATCACGACTCCCTTTAAAATAACCATAATCCATTTATAGATTGATTAACCCATGAAAAAGAAATGGGTTTCATGTAAATATCATTAAAATAATCATTGTACAATGAAATTATGTAGATTCAATTACTATGGAATGCCTGTAGTTAATAATTGGAATCATTCAAAATATGTCAAAAAATTTGAAAATAATTTTATAAAAGGATTTAGAAATATTTTTTTTGAAAACAAGAAAGAATACCCCTTTCTTTTAGTAACTTTCAAAAACTAAAAAATTTCAAAATAGTGGGTATTGTATTTTCTTTATAAAAACATATAAAATTGACGAGATAAAATTTATAATGAATAAATATCATAGTAACAAGAAACAATGATCAAGATTTATATTCTCAGAAAAATATTTATCTCATACATTTTAAAAGTGCGTCAAAAGTGATCCCTATGAAAAATGTCAAGAAATTTCATTTTAAACGCTTTTTAAAAAGGGTAAAAGACCGTGGAAACTAATTTTTTTAAATAATTATAGAAATATAAACTTTTCAAAGATAACATAATGATATTTTAGAGAATTATTTTTTACAAGATTTCAAAACTTTTGAATCAATGATTTTAAATAAAACCCATTTCAGCCTTTAAAAATAAAAACTCCTTGAAAAAGAAAATAATATATGGATTTCAAAAACCCATTTATTATTATAAAATGTATCATGAATTAAATTAATTGGATATATATTCACCACAGAAAGGAAATAATGTAGTTAATTTAAATCATATCTCAATGAAGGGAAAAATTGAGATGTGAAAACCCTTATGACATTAGTTACATTCAAATAAAAAAGGAATATGAAGGATTAAACATGATATATATCTATGAATTAAATTAATTACATGAAATTATATGCCAAAATTATTTCCTAGTGAAGTTTTTACTATATATAAAATAAATCATGGTGCATGATTAGAAACATGTCTCAAGAAATTGATATTGAGATAAAAGAAACTCTTGATACTTTTAAAACATTTGAATCAATACATCAAGAAAGAGGGAATTAAAAAGTTAATTTAAATATCATGTTCAATGATTTATTCCTAATATAATATTTCAAGAGGCATAATATTCCATATATAAAAAGAAATAGGTGTATAATATGAAATATGTATCAATGATTGGATTTTGAGATGATAAACCCTGAAAATGATCATAAAATTTAAGTGAGAATTAATCAGTTAAGTGATTATATATAATAAATTTAAATCCACATAAAATAAATGAAAATATAATATAAAAAATAAAAATTAATTTCACACATAATAGTGGCATAACATTTTCGTGAAAGAATTATTTTACCCAATTAAAAGAAACCAAATTAAGAAACCCTATATCTTGAGTCTTTTCATGCCTCATATATGCACCAAACTAATGAATAATTGAAATATATTAATTATATATTCTACTCAGAAAATATTTTATGTTTATTAACTATTTATTATCCCTAATTATCCGGCATAATTCATTTACTAAATTGGTATAGTTCATATTAGTCGGTTGGGGGGTCGTTCAATTCATGATCTCCAAAAAGGTTTATTATATTCATAATAGTCAAAGATATTAGTTCAATGGATTAATAAAATTCCAAATATTTAACATATAGGGTCTATATAATTATAAAATTGAGGATGTGAAATATTATATCAAATTGTTTCAATCTCAAAAACCATCATTAATAAACCCTTTTAAAATAGTATAAAAATACCCTTGTTTGTTTATATTTACATAATTTTTTTTATAATGAATAATTTAACATATAGAAGAAAAATAATAAAAATAATTAAATATTAATTTAACATTAAATAATAAAATAATTTTTTATGAATATATATGGGAGAATTAAATTCTTGAAAACATTATTGATCACGTTGGTTGTGTAAAACCACCGCAGTGAACGATGTTTTTCTAAGGTGTTTTAAAAAGTGCAAACATAGTAAATATGGAAGTTTTATAAAATTAATTTAATAATAAATAAATAAATAATTTAGAATAATTTTTTATTTATTGAATTAATTATATAAAAATTAATAGGATAATTTAATATCAAAAGACCATCTTTCAATAACCCACATTTTGACATAATATTAGCTTATAGAGAAGTGTTCATTGAAAGGTAAAAAGTGACCCAAAATCATCCATTGATAAAATATATTAATTTAAAATATTAATTTAATAATTTATGTTTTTTAAGTGATGATTTAATATAATTTTAGGATAATGAATCATAATTAAGAAAGGAGAAAGAGGCTTGGAAACCCTTACCAAAATCTTTAAGACACCACTTATTTATTAAACTTAAGGACATTGCAGAAGATAAATTAGATCATTTTTGGGACTTATGTACAGGTTATTGGAATTTTTTGATGTGTTATTTTGGAAAATAATTAAGAAAAACCTAACACATATGTGTCTTAGGAAATGTTAAATTACGCCCCTTTTTATTGGAAAAGATCGATGGTGTTTTCACAAATATTTAGTCTTCAAGGATTTATAGATCCCAAGTGTCTCATAAATAGACTATTTATGGTTTTATAGACCATTTATTATCTATTTTATAAGGAATAATATTTTTTTGAGTTTTAAATATATTAACAATATATATATATTAAAATAGCCCGAAATTCATTTATGGGAATTTTCACATAATTAAGCATTAAAGGAATCAAGATAACAATGGAAATCAGATAAAAAAAATTTCAACATCACTAATAAATTATAGTTATCCATTAACTATAGGGAACACAATAATTCATCAAAAACATTTTACTTTTATTTTTTTAAAATCATTTAATTCACTTTTCTACTGCTAGAACAAGTGTTAAATGAGTATTACAAAAGCATTAAAAAGTAATTAAACCATCAATAGAAATTAAAAGAACTAAATATCATTAAAATAATTTTTTCATCTAAAAAATAACCACTTATAACCATTCATAACTAATTTTTATCCTTATGAAAACATAATATAGATATTAAAATACAGAAAGTGATATTTTATAATTATTTTTTAGTTAGAAAAAATTTAAGGTTGTAATCAAAGGAAAGTGGAAATAATTATCATAATTTAAGATATTGAAATATTATGGTTGAAATAAACTCATAAAATGAAGTAGAGACATGTGGTTTAGTGATTTTGAAACCTTATCCCATCTTTTTAAACACATTTAACCCATTTAACCTTTATATTAGTGATAAAAGTTTACCATGGTTAGTATTAATTTTGTTTAAAAAATGAAAAAGAACATATTACATAATTTGAATATGATGATACTAAATATGAAATATATTTTCTAGGATTCAATTTATTTAATTGGAAGTAGTTACTTTTAATATAAGTAGATAATACAGAGTGAAAATAGTTTTTTAATACCTTGTTTTTGAATAAAAATAATTTTATACCAAAATCACGTATAATGTCGATTATAAAGGAATTAATTGGATTATGTTTAATCAATATCGGCTAATTTGAATTTCAATCATAACAAAAACTGAAATTAATCTTGGGAATACTTGATTAAAAGAGACCAATATTAAATTTTGTTTTATCAGTGCTTTTCACCCCACTAACCCTTTATTAGTGATTTACGAATTTAGTATCCTTCTATTCCCACATGGATTTTAACCCTACACCTCTCCTTCGAAAAAGGAACACCTTTACCACTACACTATGTTGTTTTGTGGTCTGTATAATGATATTTTTGATTATATATATATATATATTTTATTCACATATTTATATAACCATTTTAAAATATATTTATAAATATATTATATATTATATTCATATACATATACTAGAATATAATATAAATATATATCTATTTATTAATAAACACATATATGTATATATAAACATTACATATATATATTTATATAATATAAAAAATGGTTAGATATTTTTTAAAATACATTTTAGAATATATATATTTATTTACTTACATTAGAATATAAATTTACATATATATTTGTTAATTATTTACACATAAATTTTTATATATAAACATTAATTGTATAGTTATATATATATACATATTAATATATTTTTATAAGGTAAATAAAATGGATAATTTTTTTACTTAAATAAAATGAATAATAAATATTTATTATATACATATATATATTTAAAGACACTTTTTTACATAAATTTGTTAACATATATATTTACACAAGTGATTTATTATAAGTAAATATAATAAAATTTGCATATATTTAATTATAAATAAATCTAAATTGTAAAAAATGATAAATAATTAGGGAACCCCAGTTGAAAATGGGAAAAATACTCCTTTGGATGAGACTAAAATTTCATTGAATGTTAAAAAATTAGGCCACCCCGACTAAAAATTCAGTTTTGGAGGCCTTCTAGAACTTTTTTTCCCTAAAAAAGTGATTGGGGGTTCCCCCTATCACTATAGTGTATACTTCATTACAATCTTGGATTTGATATGTGGTAGGGCACAAATAGATAACCAGATCAAATGTTATGTTTGTTTTAAGTTCGAGTAACATTTTCAACTTATTTTAGATATTTTGTTTTTCCTTAAATTGTTAATAAATAGGTATTAATCTAAAATAATTAGAAAATTATTAATTAAAAATATCTTTTTAATTATTTTATAAGCCATTTTCACTAAATATATATGTTTATTTAGTATTATCTAAAACATATTTAACCAATATATATCATAATTATATCAATATAAATATATTTATATATTTATATAATATTTTTAATGATATATATATATATATATATATATTTGGAAATATATCCTTTATCAGTGATTTTTTACTAGCATTGATTGGGGGGGGGGATTATCAGCACTTTCTTACAAGCACTGATAAGTTCCCCCTTTAAAATCATTATTAGAGATCTAAATACCCCATTTAACATTGCTAAAAAACATCTTTTAAAGTCCCCCTTTAACAGTGATTTTTGTAGCGCTGACAAAGTGGGTCTTTAATAGTGATTTTAGCTAGCATTGTTAAAACCTTAGTGCTGGATAAACCCATTTTTTTAGTTTTCATTTTAACATTGAAAAGTTATTCTATTTATAAGGGTACAAATTCTATGAAATTTTTATAATTGAAACACATGAAAAAACTATGATTTCCAGAAATGATAATTGAATAGGAAAAAACTAAATCACATACTTCCCTTTGATTTTCAATTCATTGAAAAAATTTCTACAATAATAAATTATTACCCTATAATATTTTCTAAAGTTACATTCCATAAGGAAGAGTTTAAAATTATTATTCATGTATGGATCCATGTACACATGGAGGTTATTTTAGAATAATTAAATGGAGAGGGTTTCATATATTATTTTTGAAGTGGAAAACATGTAAATATTTTTGGATGAAAAAATAGAAGATGACCATAGACAATGATTAGAGGAAATTTTAAATTTAAGTATTTGAAATTCAAAACCATGTGGAAGATTTAGGATAATTTGGAACTTCTAACCTAAATTATGGATAAAGTATTAGTTTATAAAGATTATATATTTATTTTAATGGATGAATATTAAAAAAATAAAGTTAATATAAAAGAAATATGATGATGAGAATAAGGTAGAATCTTGAAAAATATAGAAGATAAGAGACCCAAAACTTTTATTACATCAACTAAAGGGAAAAAGTGATAACCTCATACTACTAGAGTAAGGAAAAATCATTGGAATATCGAATAAGAATAATCAAATAAAATTAATATGTGTTGATTTAGTTTTTTGAAGAAAATTAAAGAATAATATGAAAATGAAGAAGAATAAATGTATATAAATATCATTCCCACAATATCCATTATTATAGACGTTCATGAGGAAAAAGGAATGTGAAGATCTATGGATGTAAATGACTTATCTATGTTGAAAATATTCAATCAGCTGATGGAAGAATAATTATAAGGGAAAGTGTAGATCTATACATCCGTTCACTTGATATGTGTTATTTCAAAATCTTAAAACCAAGGAAGAAGAAGTAATAATCACACACTATTGTAAAAGTAAAATAAAGGGAATGAAGTAGGATCTTTCATGAGTGCAAGTGGATGAAGAAGGAAAAATAACTCTAAAAAATCAATTGATGTATCAACTAGTGGAAAACAATTATATTTTTTAAATTAATTTTAAGAGCTTCACACTATTAGGAGGTGGTATAATTATCTCTCAAGATGTTTTATTTAGGTTAGAATAAAAACTACCCAAGGGTTTTAGGGTTGTTCATACCCCCTTCAAAAGTATTTATAACCACAAATCAAGTTTCAAGATATAATTGACTAAACAAATTGTAATTATATGATAGATTTTAGTAGAAAATATATATACATGATGATCTTAAACACAACAAGGACGTAGTCACCTATTTTTTTGGTTAACGTTATAAAAATACAAAGTGTATCACTTTACTTCTTTTCTATATTATGTGTGGTTTTTTTGTATTGGGTAAATGTTGGTGTTGGTTCCATAGAACAAACTAAATTTCAATTTTTATTATAGGTATATTTCATGTATTTAATATTTATAAATATACCATCACTTGGTATATATTCTTTTCTATAAAATTAATGTGATAATGTCCTCGATATTTTATAATATTGAAATGTTATAGCAGTTTCCCACTATGATGTTAACATTGGAAGTTCTATGATGAAATTCTTAAAATTATATCCTAATGTTATGATAACATTATAATATTGGACACATAATATGTTTTACTGTAAGGTGATTGATATTTGTAAGTGGATGAGACATCATTTCATGGTGTTCAAACCTAGTAATATACCGGATATGAGATTATTAAGAAAAACCCTCTAGTAGGATTTAATATTATTTTAAATGTCATTGGAAATTCATATATGTTAATATGTGTAATGATTCCATGAATAGAGATAATTATTAATATAATTCACAAATAATGAAATTTGAAGTGTTTACCAAAAACCATGATGATGTATGCTCTAGATGAAGTAGGTTTCTTTTGGTGCATCATGATTCGTATTTCATTAATGACTAAGTCAATAAAGGTTTTGTCTAATCCAAGAAGAAAAGTTTATATCTCTAGATATTTTACTAAAATGGAAATATTGAACTAAAAGCCATGGACATTTTTTATTGATGAGTTCATTTTAGATACACAAAGAAAGGAAAACCAAGCTCATAGGTTGATGACACAAGTTTGAAACCTGCTTGATTAAGATATATCAAGGCAAAGGTATTGTATTACATAATGAACAATCATAAGTGTTTTAATTCCATTGGGACATTAACAAATTATTTTATGGGTTCCTTTATGTGTTTCTAAACATAGATCCTAAACTTTAGGAAATCCCTCCGAATGTCACTGAATACGAGGCCTAGATGGTAACACACTTAGTGTTTCCATTTATCTTAGTTAAATTATATTTTATTTTTATTTTTTAAATAAATATTATCATCAATAATGAAAAATTATATTTTTTTGGATATTATATGATAATAAATATTCAGTCACTAATTATATTTGAATAAAAATAAAAACTATGTATTGAATATCAAATAATTTTTAATTTTTAAGACTGTTAAATAGAAAATATTTATTTTTATTAGGTTTTATTGGTAAGGTAAAATATAATATTTATTATTTAAATTTTATTAATTTAAATGTGTGAGTTTTTTAAACAATATTTATTTTTTATATTTTTAGTATAATATTTATTTATGGAATTAGTATATATCTTTTCTTCATGGTATGGTAAATGTTTATGAAGGTGGATGGGCTAATATAGGTTACAAATAATGGAAATGATATAATGTTAAATATCATTTAAATAAAAAATATTTTTTAAGTAAATGATATTTTTCCCCAAGTTGGAACACACCATTATATATTATTATTATTATTATCATGGGTATATATTGGATTTAGTATTTGAATAAGTTATATTTTTAAATTATCAATATTAATCCTTAGCTCTATATATTCCCATGCTATATCATTTTAAAAGTGTGGTGAAATCAATTTTGTTGTGCACACCATTTCTCCTCCCTGGAGATTTATCTCAATCAAGAAAATATCTAGTGTTTCTCTTATTACTGTTATAATTAATCCACCTCCTTCCTCTCTCTCATGATTGAGCGAACAATAGAGACTATCCTTCATGACTGAAGGATTGTGTTTTGATAAATGTGAAAAATGAATGAAGATTGGATAATCCATACTTGCACTTGTAGTTTAATTTGTGTTGTTTAGTGATAGTGGAATATGTGTGGATCAATAGTATAGGGATTATATTTTGGATCCTATCAGTATAACAATTATTAAACTCGAATAGTGTTCAAACATTCAACATCTATATCGAAGAAAGAATCTCAAGGCTAAGGAACTTCTTGTTTTTAAATTATTTATAAATTTAATGTGAAAATATCCTCTCTATGTTTTATGATTACTTTATTCTAGTTTCCTTAGTTATATTCCATAGATATGGATATTATTATTCATTTTTATAGATTATTTTTAGATCTAGTGAAAACCATTATTGGGATTATGACTGACTATTTCCATTGCATCTAGAACATTCAAGTGATATTAATGTGGCCACATTTAAAATTTTAACTATTTAATTTTATTTTCAATGTTGATATTAGTTTGTTATATTTTTATTTTATTTTTTCATTATTAATCTATTTAGTTGAGATAAAATATGTTTTCACATTAATATGACCAAGAACATGCCAAGAATAGGATAAGAATGCGTGAAGATACCATCTAAATTTGAAAAAAAATATGGAAACTCAATTCAATTACATGGAAATTATTAGAAATTGAATTCCCTATAGTCATATTCATCAAATAATGAACCAATTTTTTTAAATCTCTACATGACATATGGATTCCATTATATGGCATTCATTATAACACACAATGTGAGGGATTCCATCTAGCACACATTAGGACTTGATTACACATCGTGTTGCTCGAATACACATTGTGTAGTCTCACATAGTTTTTAGTGAAATTGAGTGGTCAATATATGTGACATTTTTTTATTATATTCCCTAAATACATTCCTTATATTGAATACCATCCATGATTCATAGGGAAACACAATTACAAGGTGTATAAACCACTATACATGTCATGTAATACTTAAATATACACTAGGATTACAAATAGAGTCCATATGTGTATAATTTGTATGATAAAGAAAAGGATATAGACACCTTGTATCCAACATACAATAACACCCAATTTTTTAAATATATTTTCCTTTAAATAAATTTTATTTCCTAGAATGATTTACACACAACACTAAGTTCAAACGAATCAGGATATGCTATTGAAATATTATTACTTAATGTGATAGTTATCACTTAGACATCAGTTTGGAGGGTGTGAATATGGCTAACTAAATTATTAAGGATTATTTTCTACACATGTAAAAAATGATATCATTTTATGTAAATTGGTCTGAAATGGAAATAAAAGTATTTTAATGTAAAGCGAGAGGTTTTTTTCTGAATAACAACTTTTATACACACAATGTATTTATTATCAAAATAAATTATATTAATAAATACTGATTTATTATTTTAATTAAATTTATATATTATATATTAAATATTTTTTTAACGTTCATCTAATGTATTTTTCTAGTCCTATAATAATAATAATTGCAGTTTTATTCTTAAAAACACATTTTTTTAAAATGGGTTCCATTGCATTTTATGATCTTATTTTAAAATGAATTTATTACACCTATAGGATTTGAATTTAATAAAATGGATTATTTATTTAGAATCATCATGTAAAAAATTTTCAATGTGTCGACGTTCATTTTTAGTCAAAATGAATAGTAAATATAATAAATTTTTTTTACCACTGTTAGAGTTAAAATGAGTTTACTAAGGGGTTAAACTAAGAGATAAGGGTAAAAATGAAACTTAAACTTTTATAAATATTATTTTTTAAAAAAATTTAGTCCTTATATTACCCTAAATTTTACGTATTATCCATTTTTTTCATTCATAATAAGGAGAATTTATATTATTAAAATATTTTAAGTAATTCAATGTGTCTCTCTCCCCTCACTTATAAAAGGTCACCTATTTTCATCCCTTATTCATAAAATTGTATCCCTATAGATCATACAATACCTACCAAAAAACATTCCCAAATTCATTCCCTTCATTATTGAGCTCCTTTACTTACCCTAATACCATCCAAAGAAGGATTAAGTATTAATCCATAGGCGGCCTCTCAAATAAGAGCTAATCCTCTAACCTGAATATTTCATTGTTTATTTCTTCTTATACGACCAATAAATACATTTTATACATAATAAAATTATTAATATAGTATAATAAATATATTGATATATTATTATTATTATTATTATAGGACAACCATTTTACACATCCTTTGCATCAAATGATAAATTAAAGTGCCGCTTGCGCATACATGGGGACTACCGGTTCCACGCAGCGATATGATTCATTTTCGATCGCCATAATTCATGGATAAAAATTATGATGTATGTAATTATTATATATTATATTTATGAAATTATTATAATTCTATAGTTATATTATCTTATCTACCTCCTTACCATCTCATCCATTGGAAAATGATAACGACACTCATGCGTATGTGTGGACTACCACATCTACGATGTGATGTGATTCACTTTTCTTTTCCCATGTACATGGATGTAAATAAGCATATATTTAATGAATATATATATATATATATATATATGATATTTATGATATAATAATTATTATTTAAAGTTAAATTATTATTTACCTTTCATTCATTCGATCCATCAAAAAGTGGAAACATCACTCATGCGTACATACAAACTACCATCTCCATGAGGTGATGTAATTAATTTTACATCAATGAATTATATGAATTGTTATAAAACATTATATAATTAATATATATGTTAGTTATATCATGATCAATTATATTTATATGATGAAAATATTACCAAGGTGTAAGTACCATAACTATCAAACTGGAACATGCATGGAAAATGAACCATCTTTCACCTAAATGATCATTTTAATGAAGAAATTCTTAACAAAAGGATAATTTAAAACTATAAAGGAATTATAAATAGAAATTTATGTATGATTATTTCATTTTAATATATTTATAATAAATATATATTTATTATACATAGGTTTTTACGGTGTATGAGGTAAGAAAGGACTTGAGGTAAGGGTTAATGTTAAAATCTCATTTCTTTTTGGGATGGCCAATATAAAATTTATCTTGAGGGAAATTATATAAATCTTATACTATAAAACCATTATATTTTCTTATACTATAATTATTTCTAAAATTCATTATATTATTAATATTTTCCTCTCTTTGTCACTTAAAATGATTTAGAAAATGTTTTTAATGAAAAATAAACCATATTTCCTCTTTGGTCGATGATATTCATCTTCCATGTCCATGCGCATCAAAATTGATTTATGGAAGTTTTTAAATATACATATTTTTTTAAAATTATATTCTTTCATTCCTATTAAAATATTTATAATGGTTTAAAATGAATTTTTAAAGAAATATTTTCCAAACAAGTCGTTATTTAAATTTTTACAAAAGTGTTAAAAGAATTTTCTCTTTTAACGAATATGTTAGGAAAATATTTTCCTGCCATCATGAAAGTTCTTTTATTTTAAAATTAATTTACATGTTTTCATGGTTATTTTAAAGTAAAAATAGTTTCTCAATATTTTGGTGATTTTTAGTTAAAGTTTTATAAAAAGAAATGTATATTTTCACTTGTTTTCAATGAAAGGTTCAAATGACCATATAATTTTACTTTTCGTATGTTTCAACTTTATTTAAATATTTTTATGCTTTAATGGGTATATTATATTAATATATAGTAAAATTTTATTCTATATATGGATTATGATGAATTAAGTAAGATTATATGGACCATTTTCCAATAGGTTAGTTATGTAATGATGAAATCATTATGAAACCCATTTCTTCTCCACGGGTTATGCTATAATAAAATGATGGAATAAAACTAGTTTATATTCCATGGGTTATGGTATAATGACATGATGAATGTTTTATGACATTTTGACACTTACATGTAAGGTTTTAATTATGTAATGGGTAGATCAATATTTATATAACCCTACAATGCATTAGGAAATGAATGATATCTCATGATATAGTAAAGAATGTAATGGGGAGTGAAAAAAGTTCATTAAGGGACTATGTACACTAGGATAGTATTTAGACTAAACCTTGATTAAGGATATGATTGAATATGGGGTGAACCCAATACACTATGATTTCCCTAGTAGTGAAGTTAGAATATCTAAATTATGTTCTATGCTTATGTTTATGAAAAAACACATGTATTATGATTATGCTATATTCTCATGTCTCATGATTTATTGATGATTATTCCACACTCATATTTTTTATGTTTTTTAGGGAAAAGCATTATTCTATGATTCATTATTGAATATATTTAACTCATTGGGTAAGAATATCTTAATTTATGATCATTTACTCATATGATTATATTTATTCTCACATATGATCATGTCACGAACCAACCCGAGTCGACTCCAAACCGGTCACCCGAGTCGGCCTACGACATGGCCTGAGTGGCGTTCCTTATCACCACGGGCTGAAAACTAGTGTCAGGCATCAACACTTAATCGTTGGGAACGATTTGGCCCATGAACATAAGTTAAAATCAATAGTAGAAACTAAAAAAATTCACAAGATAAATAAACTATAGGAAAAATAAAGGACGAACAACAACATGACTCACCTTCCAATGTCTAAAACCCCACATAACCCTGTGGGTTACTCTCTGATACCGAAAACAAATATCACCCTATGCGATCCGAACCAGAGCTGGAACCTGAAAGGGAAACTAAAAAACAAGAAAACTCTATATGCATGAGTAGTAAAACTCAATAGGTAGGCCCGACTAATCAATTCCCAATGAAAAACCTTTAAATAAAGAAAACATTGATTAACAGGTTTGAACTACAAATATAGAAGTATGTTTTTCTAAACATTTTACTTAAAAATAAAGTATGAAACATTGAACTTAACCATTTTCAAATCTAGATTAATTTTATTAGTGCCAATGGAATTTTTATAAAGGGAAAGTGATGTTCATATTATTATATTTGAACAAAAGGGATTAGACGATTTAATTAAAAAACCATTTTTAGAAACCTAATTAAAACTAGTTTACCACTTTCCAAAGAAAACAACGCGCAAAACTGCATAGGAGTAAATACACAACAAGGGAAATGTAGATATTCATACAAGTACTATATTTATCACTGCAAGTAAATGAAAGTAAATAGACATGGGTGAACCTAGGAGATCAATAATAATCTAGAAGAAACCAATACATGATACCTCATACTCATTGACATGTCACACACGATGAAATCAAAACACCCAACATGCTCTACCATCCTTTCCCAGGCAGTTCGAGTAAAAATCCCACAGTAATAAACCCAATATATCAACCTACTATGGGCCACTAGTTAGTACCATAACCTACTAGTGCATCAATCATTCTTAGAGTATTCTCTTAATATACCATATTTCCATGTCTCAAGTATTTAGAAAGGGGGTGATCCAATCGATGCTAGATGAGCATCCAATCATATACAGACACACACACACACACACAGATATATATATATATATATATATATATATATATATATATAATGCACAACAGGCATCACCCCGAGCCACTCTAAGGACCGATCTCATACCATTTATCAAAGAACATAAAGAGTCCAACATTAGACACTCTCATAATGGATCATGAGGATTCCTTAGTATGGACATCTCATCCATTATACACACACAAGTATGGCATGAGAAACATCCACAAGAGGTTTTCATAATAAACAATTTTCACTAATTTTTTTCCCAAAGTGTCCAAACAGGCCCTTAAACATTCTATAAAAACATTCTTTATCAAAGATGCAAAACAACTTCTAAAGAGGTGCAAGACACATTTTTTATCATATGAAAGCACTTGTAAAACCCCTTCTAAACATTTTTGGCACAATTTAAAACAAAACAAACTTTTATAAAAATGCAAATCGGGCTACAATTCATTGTCACAAAACAAACTGATTTAGAAAAAACTAACTTCACACTTCACTTATCTTAAAACATTTGAAACCTTTTCAAGAACACATAATTCCATTATTTCACAAGCAACACATTTACTATCAAATCCAAACCACTTTGGAAATCCATAAAAAGAGCCCAAAACAAAATTCTACACGCTTCCAATACCTTAACAAAAAGAAACAAAATATTTATATCATTTTAACACATAAGATCCAATCAGGAATTTAATAAACACCTGGTATGAACGACTTGAAAAAGATGCACCACATGTTAAAATTTACATTCGAAATTCTGCACACTTCAAAATATTTCCAAAACGTGATTTGAAACATTAAAATTATTTAAATAAATAATTAAAATTTTATAAATTTTTTTTAATTGAGTGTCCATAGCTTTATGTAAACCAAAACTCATTCAAAGAACCACTTTACAATAAACTAATTAATCACAAAGCATGTCAAAACAACTGAGCAAGTAAAATAATTATCCAAAAAATGACTATCTACAAAGCCAAATAATTTTTCTACCAAAACAATTATTCTAATAATAATAATAATAATAATTAATTAATATTTAGTAGATGTAAAAATAATACAAGCAATCATAGTATTTCTAAAATTAAAGGCAAGGTGAAGGGATCTTACCTCAAAGGAGAAACCAAGATAAATACTCAGCGCTTGACACTTATCGGAAACCACCCACAAAAACACACTGTAGGTTTCAACGCACTACATAAAAAAAGACAGAATCCTTAAAACACCCATCGAACTCCAATTAACAAGTGTGAAACCAAACAATGGGTATAAAACTATACTATGGATGTTGGAAATGAACTGTAACGGAGTAAATCCGCTTCTCCATAGGCGGCGGATATCAGAACACGCCAGAATAAGGTCTAAGGTGGTCTTCACATTCTCGGAGAGGGGTTCATGCCTAAGAAGTGGGGGTGTCGTGCATCACGGATGGTCACGTGCGAACAAGGGGGATGCTATGCAAAGGTATGGGGAGCAGGGGCGTCGGCTTCGCTGGGAGAAGGGGCGTCAGCTTCGCCCAGATTAGGGGCATTGGGCAACGATAATGTGAGGTGAGGGAAATAATGACTTTCTGGGTGCGTGAGGCCGATTGTGTGGATGGCATGATCGAGGTAAGGAGTTGGCGAGGCTGGAGGTGCGGCAGGGCGAGGTAGATGGGAGAGGAGGACTAGGGTACATGAGCTGGAAAGGGAGGCAGGGTCGGTGAGGACCAGCAGGCCACTTTCGGGTGAGTGGTGAAGGCAGTTGTCGACTAGGATTCAAATGGGGCGAAGGCTGGGTGTGTAGGATGGTGAGCATTGTCAGAGCGCAGAACAGTGGGAGGCAGGCTGTTGGACCGCGATGCGATGAGAGGCAAGCTGCAAGATGGTGGCGCGGGGTCCTAGGCAAGGGACGTAGTGGGGAGGTGGGAGCCAGATGACAGAGGGGAGACTGAGAAGGTGGCTCGTTCATGGAGGGAGGACCCAGGGGAGACCCAATGTGGCACGACTAGAAATATGGGGGGGGGGTGCGACGGGAGAGCCTAGGCTTTTGAGTTTTTTCCATTTTATTTTATTAATAATAATAGTAGTTAATAATAATAATAATAGTAATACCATAATAATAAAAATAATAATAAGAATATTAATAATAGTAGTAATAATAATATTAATGAAAATTTGATAAAAATAATACAAATAGAAATTTAATAAGAATAATATTAAAATAAATTTAATGATATTATTATTATTATCTGAAAAAATAATATTATCATGGTGGTTTAAACATTTAAAAAAAGTTATCTTTAGTATTGGGAAATATCACGTTCACCAGGGCCAAACACACATGCACTACTAATGGTATGGTGACCGTGCACCGGCCTGAGACCCACCGAAAACTTCAATATTTCAAAAACTCAAAACCGGACCCAAACCCACTCTATCTAAAAGACACGGGACTGACAAAAGAATAAAATAAAATAAATAGGTTTCTACGATTGGGGTGTGACAATTCTCCCCACCACAGACACTTTATTCCCCCAGAAAGTCATCAAGCCAACAATTGACACGACTAGAGTCCATTCCCAGACCAACCAGAAGAAGCTGAGAGGCTCTAGGTGACCATTATCCACACACACCACACCCGAGAAACTCAAGAACAATCATTCCCTGAGGTTGAGGGGAGAACGTGAGAGGGTTCTCCCCACAACAAGAATTTACTAATATAGGGACCCTTGAAACCCGAACAAACCACCCCCCGAGGGGGGGGGCATTACAGGAACTCCCAAACATATTTCATCCCACTTTCTCAATGCTAACAGAATAACTCCACCACTAGGATTAAAACCATTATAGGGAAAACAAACACACCGAGGAACTAGGATAGAGGAATCCCCTACAAAACCGAAATGCACTAAAGGAAAACACATAGAGAGGTGCCCCAACTAAGAAGGGGCCTAGAGACCCCACCCATAAATTCATGAAACCAAACATTCCCCTAATGAATGAAATCGAGGCCCAAACTCATAATCAGAACGGGTCCACTTATTCATGGGCCTAACATCCCTGAAGGAATACAAATAATTTAAAAGCCATATTTAGAGCGGATGAGGCCACTTGGATTGCAGTAAAAAATTCTCATCACACCACCACAACGAGGATGAGTTTACAAAGGTGAAAAAAATCAAATTAAAAAACCTTGGATATTTACATCTGAAGTTGAAAACATGATTCGATCCACTGTTCCACACACCCTATACAACTCCAGACTGTGCGCGAGCTTCCCCCCGAGACCTGTGGCTGGGGCCATGATGGCTGAAGCATCTCTTGCCTCACAGTCAAGCATTTTCATCCTCAGATCCCTAACTCCTTCCTCCCAAACGAAACTTCTTTTAAAACTCTCATTGGTGGCCCGAACAGTCATAAGATAGAAATACTTTGGAGGGATGCAACAAGATGTCTTAGAATGCCTGAACTAGCCATACTTGTGGCATGTGAGAGAACAGTCCAACAAATTGGGAGTCAGTACAGACAAATATACCTGCTAGATGGGGAACCTTCTCAAGATCTGACCCTCACCAACTATACCCCAGACTCCAACGATGATGAGACATCCCACCTTTACTAGTCCAGAACTGAACCCTAAAATAACTCTGGGTCGGTACAAACCTTAACTACCCTAGGAGTTCCCAACAACACGAAGACATATTATCTTTCTGAACTATACAACTTACTCTAACATACTTTGATTACCTCAATAAGCATGCAACACACAAAAAGAACTGGTAACTGGGCGTAATTCATTAACAACATTTGGAGTCTTTCTGGGTGGCATGCTCATAACACGAAAAACACCATCGAAATCGGTCCTCAAGCCAAAATTCAATCAATTAAACAACAAAAACCAAGGGCAACATGACCATAAGCCAAACATATACAAGCACAAGAAAGAATCTCTTTTCCAAAACCATTATTTCTTCAAAAAATTTAAACTCACCTATGGAACCTTATGAACCGTCACATGTGCGTTCATTCAATTTCACTCACATCATCTACGAACAAGTGCCCACACACTCTACGTACATACCCACACACGTGTGAACCTCCATAAGGAGTGACAAGGTTCAAACAATTCTTTTTCTTACCAAATACAAACACATACCAAGTTTTTCTAAACTGATTCACTTTATCTTTAAAAATACACTTTACTAATTTCAAAAACAATTTGGAAGAAACCCCTTTTTTTCATTTCAAAATCACTATCATTTTTAACACACACTCAAATCAACTGAGTTCAAAACCAAACACAACCAAATATAATCCATCATAATGAGGAACTAGTGTCTGTGCCTAAATTGGTGACATGGTGGTGAGCCATGCCCTATGTAAGGCATACAACTAAGAGGACCTTAAACTGATCACTTGGGATCCACATGGGTCACCACCCCATGTGAGGCCGCAACATGAACTGATTCTCCCCTGTTGTCATCCCTGAATCCAAAACAACCAAAGAAAAAAGACTCAAATCCCAGACTACCCCTGGTAACTTAGGTCTCTTCATGAGTGGTGGTGATCAGGCACCAATCTGTAACATACCTCCTGAGCCCCGATAGTCCTAATATCCTTCTACCAAACACCCCAAATAACAAGAACCACCTATGATACCATTTTGTCATGAACTAACCCGAATCGACCCTGAACCAGTCACCTGAGTCGGCCTGTGACATGGCCCAAGGGGCATTCCCGATCCCCACGGGATAGTAACTAGTGCCGGGCATCAACACTTAACCGTTGGGAACGATTTGTCCCATGAACAAAATATAAACTCAATAGAAGAAACAAAAAAAAAACATCGCAAGATAAATAAACGACAGGAAAAGTAAAGGATGAACAACAACATGACTCACCTGCTAACATCTAAAACCCCACGTAACCCTATGAGTTACTCTCCGATACCGAAACCAAACATCACCCTAGACGATTCGACCTAGAGCTGGAACCTGCAAGGGAAACTAAAAAAACAAGAAAACACTATAGGCATGAGTATTCAAACTTAGTAGGTAGGCCCGACTAATCTATTCCCAATGAAAAACCTTTAAATAAAGAAAACATTGATTAACAGGTTTGAACTACAAATATAAAAGTAAGTTTTTCTAAACATTTTACATAAAAACAATGTACGAAACATTTCCCTTAACCATTTTCAAATATAGATTTATTTCATTAGTGCCAATGGAATTTTTATAAAGAGAAAGTGATGTTCATATTATTAGATTTGAACAAAGAGGATTAGACACTTT
The DNA here is from genome assembly GCA_963277665.1 of Viscum album. Taxonomy (NCBI): domain Eukaryota; kingdom Viridiplantae; phylum Streptophyta; class Magnoliopsida; order Santalales; family Viscaceae; genus Viscum; species Viscum album. The sequence goes on along the minus strand of OY728136.1, from coordinate 508,599,113 downwards.
CATTAAAAAACCATTTTTAGAAACCTAATTAAAACTAGTTTACAACTTTCCAAGGAAAAAAATGCACAAAATTTCACAAGAGTAAGTACACAATAAGGGCAATGTAGATAAGCATAAAAGTACTATATTTATCAATGCAAGTAACTGAAAGTCAATAGACATGGGTGAACCTATGAGATCAAGAATAATTCAGAATACACCAATACATGAGACCTCATCCTTGTTGACATATCACACACGTTGAAATCAAAATTCACAACACGCTCGACCATCCTTTCTTAGGAAGGCCGATGGAAAATCCCATTGTAATAAACCCAATATATCCACCTACTATGGGCCACTAGTTAGTAGCATAACCTACCAATGTAGCAATCATTCTTAGAGTATTCTCTCAATATGCCAGATTCCCATGTCTCATGTATTTGGAAAGGGGGTGAGCCAACTGATGCCAGCCAAGCATCCAATCACACACACACACACACACACACATATATATATAAATAATGCACAACATGCATCACCTCGAGCCACTCCACGGATTGATCTCATACCATTTATCAAGGAACATAAAGAGTCCAACATTAGACACTCTCATAAAGGATCATGATTATTCCTTAGTAAGGACATCCCATCCCTTATACACACGCAAGTATGGAATGAGAAAAATCCACATGAGGTTTTCATAATAAACAATTTTCACTAATTTTTTTTCACAAAGTGGCCAAACGGGTCCTTAAACATTCCATAAAAACATTATTTAACAAAGATGAAAACCAAATTCTAAAGAGGTGCAAGAAACGTCGTTTATCATATAAAATCAATTATAAAAACCCTTAAAAACATTTTGACACAATTTCAAACAAAAAAAAAACTTTTATAAAAATACCAATCGGGCTATAATTCCTTGTCACAAAACAAACCGATTTAAAAAAAACTAACTTCACACTTCACTTAGCTTAAAACATTTGAAACCTTTTCAAGAACCCAAAATTAAATTATTTCACTAGAAACACATTTACTATCAAAGCCAAACCACTTTGGAAATCCATAAAAAGACCCCAAAACAAAATTCTACACACTACCAATACCTTAACAAAAACAAACAAAATATTTTATATCTTTTTTAACACATAAGATCCAACCGGGCATTTAATAAACACTTGGTATGCATGACTTGAAAAAAACACACCACATGTTAAAATTTACATTCGAAATTCTACACACTTAAAAATGTTTCCAAAACACGATTCGCAACATTCAAATTATTTAAATAACCAATTAAAATTTTATAAACAATTTTTAAATGAGCGACCATAACTTTATGAAAACCAAAACTCATTCAAAGAACCACTTTCCAATAAACTAATTAATTGCAAAAAATGTAAAAAAAAATCGATCAAGTAAAATAATTATCCAAACAATGACTGTCTACAATGACAAATAATTTTTATCCCCAAAAAAATATTCTAATAATAATAATAATAACTAATTAATATTCAGTAGATGTGAAAAAAATACAAGAAATTAGATTATTTCTAAATTTAAAGGTAAGGCGAAGGGATCCTACCTCAAAGGTGAAACCAAGACAAATACTCAGTTCCTGACACTTATCATAAACTACCCAAAAAACACATCGTAGGGTTTAACGCACTACATAAAAAAAGACATAATCCTTAAAACACCCATCGAACACCACTTAACAAGTGCGAAACCAAACAACGGGTATAAAACTATACATTGGATGTCGGAAATGAATTGAAACAGAGTCAATCCACTTCACCATCAGCAGCAGATACTGGAACATGCCACAATAAGGTCTAAGGTGGTCTTCGCATACTACGATAGGGGTTCACACCAAAGCAACGGGGGTGTCGTGCATCGCGGATGGTCGCGTGCGAACAAGGGGGCTGCTGCGCAAAGGGATGGGGAGCAGGGTGTCAGCTTCACCGGGAGTAGGGGTGCCGGGCAGTGACAATATGAGGTTAGGGAAATAGGGACTTGCTGTGTGCATGAGGCCGATTGTATGGAGGGAGAGACCGAGGTAAGGAGTCGACGAGGCCAGAGGTGTAGCAGGGCAAGGCTAATGGGAGAGGAGGACTTGGGTGTAGGAGTTGGACAGGAAGGCGGGGTCGGAAAGGACCAGCAGGCCGCTATGGAGCGAGTGGTGAATGCGGCTGTCAGCTGGGATCCGAACAGGGCGAAGGATGGGTGTGTTGGGGGGCAAGCACTATTGGAGCGCGGAACGTCGGGCGGCAGGATGCAGGAGTGCGGTGCAGTGGGATACTTGCTGCAAGAAGGTGGAGCGGGGTCCTGGGTGAGGGGCGTAGCAAGGAGGCAGGAGTCGGACGGTAAAGGGGAGACCGGGAAGGTGGCCCGTGCAAGAATGGAGGACCTGGTGGAGACCCAGTGCGGTGCGACGGGATAAGGGGGTGTACGATGGGAGATCCTAGGGTTTTGAGTTTTTTTCCATTTTATTATATTAATAATAATAGTTTTAAATAATAATAATAATAATACCAAAATAATAAAAATAATAAGAAGAATATTAATAATAGTAGTAATAATAATAAAAATGAAAATTTGATAAAAATAATACCAATAAAAATTTAATAAGAATAATATTAAAATAAATTTAATGATATTATTATTATTTTATGCAAAAATAATATTATCATAGCGTTTTAGAAATTTATAAAAAAAGTTTTCTTAAGTATCGGGAAACCGCGTGTTCACCAGGTCCAAATGCACGGGCACCGCTAACGGTACAGTGACTGCACACCAGCCCGGGACCCACTGAAAACATAAAAGTTTCAAAAACTCAAACCTGGACCCAAACCCACTCTGTCCAAAATATGTGGGACTGAGAAAAGAATAAAATAAAATAAATAGGGTTCCGAGATCGGGGTGTGACAGATCATCGATTGATATATAGTATGTTTACCAATATTGGGCATATAATCTCACACTTTCTTATGTTTCTATTTTCCCTAGGTTATAAACGAAGGTATTATGACACAAATTTTTAAAAAGGATATTATGATGGAGGAATGTTTTTGGATATGTTGATGATATTTAATGAAATAGATTGATTATGTATCTAGTTTATAAAGAAACTAAACCATTATGATCCTTAGCTGTATATTATTATTAAATTTATTGATTATTCATATAAAATGAATAAATATTTATGTATGTTATACCAGGGTCACCATAGTTGTTATAATTGTATGGTTTGGTTATTTTTAATTATTAATATTATAAAGCTTTAGTTAGAACCCTTAGGATAAGACTAGGTTTGTGAGAATATCCCAAGTTTTGATAAAGAAAGGAGAGTGTCTTACCTAAAAAATATATCCATGATTGGATACTAGAAAGTGGATGTGGTAGTGTCATAAATGCACCTATAGTTAATAAATCTAAAATGGATATATTGTGTATTAGATCGATTTTCATCAGTGCACAATGAATAATATTTCAAACATGGATAAACACTCCAAGAAGATATGTTTTGTAAATTCCACAATCTCTTTATAAACCATTATGATTAATGAGAGGATATAATATTTCAAATCATAGTATAAGACATAGTGACATGAAATGAACTTAATGTTTCATAGAAATAAATAAAGGTTTAATGATTTAGACATCCTATGAATAATTTTTCACAATTAACCACTGTTATTATTGTTACTCACCTAGGTTTTTTGGTTTTAGTCTTGTATTGAACTAAAAGGAGTCATGTTAAAATTGAATGTGATAGTGATTGAATTAATTGTCCTCCAAATAAAATTAATATTATGGGAGATATAATATGAAACCCTGTTATAATGAATAACCATATATATTTATATATGATTAATAATATCAACTTGAGTGAGTTTTCTAACAAACCTAATAAGTAAAAAATGGTCTTTTATGAGATTTAAGTTGATAAATATTGTATAAGGAAGAAGAATCATATTCTTACATGTAATAAATATGGGAATAATAAAAAATTCAAATTCCTAAAAGTTATAATAATATGTTTTATAGTCATAAAATAAGCGAATAAAGAAAATATTTTACGAGTAAAAAATAAGAGTTCAATTGAGAATAATAAATTAAATAATATGTAACCATTTATTGGTCAATGTATTATATGTTTGGAATACGAGAATTATCAAATTGAAAGCCTTAATCTATGGGTTAACTACCATACCAAGGAAGGTCATATGCTATGTTTATCGCTGATGTGGATCATGAGATTTAAGGCACAATTATCTTCCACTCCAGATTTAGGGATGTCATGCCAATGTTTATAAGAATGTTCCCTATGAAAATCTTATTGAATTTTGTGTGATTTTCAGCATTTATTATATCCCTCTACATAAATTCCATATAAATATCTAGGATAATTAAATCAAACTTTATATTTCAAATCAACCTATGATCATATTTTGGTGTAAGTATGAATATGAACTTCCAATATAAATTACTTATTTTTTATGGTTTTTATTTACTATTAATGAGGGATATTTATCTTAAATGTTTCGTGAGAAACCCAACATAGAAGATATTCATATTTTTTGTGACTATGATGAAGTATTTCTTATATACATTCATTTTATTCCCTTGAATTTTGAATTGGAATTTTCAAAATATTCATACTGGGTGCTATACCTATTTTGAATATTATATATAGAATGGCCCCAATCAAGTTGCATGAATTGAAGATGAAACTATAGGAGAATCCTAATAAGGGATTCCTACACCTTATTTTACCACCACAAGGTGTGAATTTATATTTTGTTAAGAATAAAAACGAGTCCATGCATATTTTCATTTATTATTAATAACTTAACAAGATCAATATTAAGAAAAACAATTCATCACCCTATATTGATGACTTTATTGATCAATTACACATAGCTCAATACATTTCAATGATTTAACTTCATTTTATATATCATAAATTTTGGGTCAAGAAGGATGATATTCCCAAAAAAACCTTCCATATAAGGTATGCTCATTATTAATTTATATAGATTCTATTTAAAATCGCACGTTCCTCTCTATCTTCATGTATTATTGAATAGAGTCTTTAGAGATTACCTTGATCAGTTTTTGGTAATCTGTATAGATGATTTTATTATATATTCCAAGAGAATGGAAGATCATGAATAACATTTTAGGAATGTATTGAGGGAATTGAGGAAGGATAAGTTTTATGAAAAATTCACTAAGTGTGAATTATAGCTATAAAAACTTTAATTATTGGGTGATATAATAAAAGGATAAGGTATATTAGTAGACCCATCATTGATAAATGTTTTGGAGTAATGGACCAGAGAAACCATAATGACCAAGATATGTATTTCTCTTGTGTTATACGTATACTACTAAAAATTTATGAGAAATTTATCATGGATATAAAATCCAATAACAATGTATAACTGGAAGGGATTTGAGTTCATTAAACTATATGAAACTGAGGCAAATTTCATGGAAATGAAGAGAAGGTTTGTTAGTATACTTGTGTTCACATTACCCTATATTGAAGAAGGTTTTTTATCTATAGCGACACATCAAATAAGGTAATGAGGTGAATCCTAACATATTATGATATGATGATATTTTATCCCTGATTCTAATTGGAAATTAACAAGAAAAATCACCTTAAAAATGATTTAGATTTTCCAGCATTATTTTTTACATTGAAGTTATGAAGGAATTATATTTGAATAATATATTCAAATATAATTAGTTTAATATGTTACAAAGTAGATAGTTGGAGTTTATTCATGTTATCAATACTCAATACATTGCCTCCTTAGGAAGTCAAACAATGTGGGTGCCGCTTTACGTTGAAAGGACCAAGCTAGTTTTCAATGAAAAGGATTGAATGAGATCCAATAAATATGGATTTTTAGAAAATTAATGTTTAAATCACGAGAAAAGGTGAAATATATTATATTTTTCTAATTAATATTAAACCATCCATCCATGTGAGGACTAAAATTCCATAGAAGGAAGATGTGGAACTACAGATAAAGGTGAGAAATGTTTCTGAGTTAAACCTTGATTGTGGTGAAATGATAATATTTAGGAACCAATTATGTATCCCATAAATAAAATATTTGAATAAGTATTTGTTTGATTAATTTCATATTTCATCATTCTCTATTCATCTTCTATGTACAAATACATATAGATATATAAAAGAGTATTTATGGTGGGACAACATGAAATGGTATTTGGAGAGTATTTATATTAATGTCTAGTATATCAATAAATTATGGATGAGTAAAATAATTCTAAGGCTTTATTACAACCATTAACCATACTAGAATTGAAATGTGAAAACATCACTATGTATTTCATTATTAGACTCCCAAAAACATCTAAAGGCCGCATTACTAATTGGGTTATAGCCTATCACCTTACGAGGTCAACCCATTTCATTTCAATAAAATAATTTTTATCTTTGGTTAAAATTTAATTGATATAAATTATGGATGTGGTAAGTTTTAATGGAGTACCACATTCTAACGTATCTAATCATGATTTGAGTTTTACCTCGATGTTCCTAAGAAGTATTTGGTGGGATTTGAATATAGAGTTGAACATTAAGACTACATATAATCCCTAGAAAGACATCGAGTCTAAGAGGACCATTAAACCCTAGAATATATGTTGATATCATGTTATATATATATATATTTCAAATTTAGTTTGGATCAATACCTTTCTACAGTCTAATTTGTTTACGACAATAGCTTTAACACAAGAATTCAGATTACTATTTATGAAGCTCTCTATGGTAGGAATTAAAGAACAAAAATTTGATGGGATAAATTTAGAGAAATAATTCTATATGGTATTTTTATAGAAAAATATATGGTAGAGAAGGTTATAGTCATTAATTAGTAAATTAGTATAGTTCAGAGTTGATAGAAAAGTTATTTTAAAAATAATCAGTGAAATCTATAGTTTTATGTTAGTGAAAAGGTATTCCTATGAATACCTTCTTGGTAGAAGGTTATGTGATTTGGAAATAAGAGAAAGGTGAGCCCTAGATATATTTCTCAAATTAATTTTTTTGATCATATTGGGATTTTTTCCTAACAATTTGTGCTTCCATAAAATCTCCCTCAAGTTCATGATGTGTTCTCTGTATCTCTCCTGAGGAAGTAAAGACCTAATTCTTCACAGGGACTGAACCCTAAGGTCCTATCACTAAATAATGATCTCTATTATGATGAAAAACTAGTTTTGATTCTATATCATATAGATAAGGTGATCTAGAATAAGACCACTCACCTAGTACATGTTTTTTAATAAATCTATAAATTTATGGAAGCTATACGGGAACCCAAGGATGTGATGAGGAAAAAGTAATCTCAGTTTTTTATATCATAGAGATGTAATTTCAAGAGAAAAATTATAATAAGGGGGAATATTGTGACACCATAAAATCTAATAATATATTTCTATTTAAAGAAATTGTATTTCTTAGCTTTCATTAAATGTAACACAAAGTTTAAACAAACCACAATATACAATGAAATATTATTATTTAATGTGATAGTTATCACATACTATTTGGTTTGGTAGGTATGAATAATACTAACTAAATTATGAAAAAGATCTTTTTACACTGTAATGACCCAAACTTTTATCAATTCATTTTATCCCTTCATATAGTAATGTCATATATTATGATTACATAAAATCACATTAGGAAACATAATTCCACATCATGCTTAAATGAACTACTATGTGACCTTTAAACACAAATTTTCCACTTTTGTATTTTCAATTTCAAAAATCTGACATACACAGTTGTGATCAGTAAGATGTTTGGAGTCCGATAAGAAAAACATAATATTTGGTGAATAGTAACTTGCCCTTTTGAATAGTAACCAACACTTATGAATATTAATATGACCTTTATGAATATTAAATGTTACAAAAAGAATAATAAACTCACCCCTAAATGTATAAATAAAATTTAAGCATCTTATATGTGACAATATAACCATAGTAAAAGTATTGGTATTTTTAAAGTCATAATTAATTAATTATAATAAATTAATTAATTAAAAATAAAATATATTTTCCTAAAATGTTTTAAAAAATTATCAATTTTATGCCTTCTGGTTTTATGATAATTTTATAAGACTTTTAATTTTTGAAAACATTATAAAATTAGTTATAATATGTATTTTTTCAAGTATATTATGAATTTAATTAAAAATTAAATTACTCATATTTAAAAAATTATTTTCATAAAATTGATTTCATTTTTGAATTTTACACATCAAAAAATGGTTAGGGGTAATTTTTTGGTATTTTTCTGGAATACTTGAATTTTGTTGAATAGTAAAATACATTAATTTACCATATAAATACATTATAATTTAATTCCACTATTCCTAACATCATGAGTGATGTAAGCACCCAAATATATAACTATCCTACTCAAGACAATTTATTTAGTCTTGGAATCATCACTATTACTTGTCTTGTGTAGAAATAATAAATTAATGAATATAATATTAAAAAACCCCTCTCCCCTCCAATATAAATACCAACCCTCACAACCTCATTCCCTCACACCTATCAAGCCTTTTGTCTACTCCAAATTCTGCTCAAATAACTTCCCAATATCACTCCCACGTTCATCATCCCTTGGTCTCATAAATATACCAAAACGTCTCCCCTAAAGAGGCTCTCAAAGAAGATATATTCAAGAGATAATTTCTCTCTCTTTTCTTTCAATTTCCTTTCAAATTTCAATTCTTTTCTTTTATTAACCTAAACTTCTCTTATAAAAATGTCATGATAACTTTATTATAATTAATATAATATAATTATATCATTTTAATATAATATTAAACATTATACTCATCCTTATCTCTTTTTTTATAAAAATTAAATCGTCACCCGTGATGTGTTAATTTACCTTCATCGTGGGTGATATAATTCCATTTCCATTAAACAACTTTAAGGAATTCAATAAAAAAATTAAATGGTTGAAATGAGACTTTAATATTTATGTTATAACCCCTTTTATGTTCTAGAAATAAGTTTTATGCATAACACTAAATGAGAAAACACAACATGTTCATTGTAATCCAAAAACCGCCCAAATTAACCCAAAATGACCATCATTGAATTTTATCTAATGATTCATCCAAATGGAATATAAAAAACTTAATTATAAGATCATTTATATATCTTTAATTTCACTAATAATATATTAAAAATTCTGGATGTTTAACCACATTTTAAGCGAACATCCATTCATGAATACAAGTGAACCATTCATAAAAGCTAAGAAAATTAACACACCCAGAAAATGAATTTAATCTCTATAACTCATCCAAAGGACCATAAAATAACTTAATGAAAAAATAATTATTCAAATACATGTATTAAAGGTTATGTAATTGTTAATAAATTAATCTACTGTCATTATACATGACTTTAAAGTAAAGAAAGTGTTTGGACACAAGGTAAGAAGAAATTCTCGAACCAAACTCTCTTTTTTGGGTTTCCCCTCTTCAATCCATTTTCAGTATGGATATGCCTTAAAAAAATTTCTTTATAATTAGCTTACCTTTTTTTGGGATATACATGTTTTTCAATTAATTTTATAAAAAATAAAATGTTTTCCAAAATAACTCTTCTTTCAAATAAGCACACCCTTTTTACTTCTCGGAGATTGTTTCAATCTTCAATCAAGGTTAATGGTTCTTTGTCAAGAATGATATTACCTCTTTTTTTTTGTGAACCAAATGATTATGAATGTATTATTTATGATTTTAAACCCATTTATTTCCATGGGTTATTTTATGTTCATGTTTGACATATTTTCTATGTGGCATGCATGATAATGTAAATGTTATGATGTGAGGGGTGCACCTGGAATTATATAACACAATATAAATGTTTTGATGTGATGGGTACACCCAGAATTATACATCACTCCAATGCATTGGGTAAATTGATTAATATCATGAGTTTAAGTGAAATGATGCGTGAAAATGATGCTAGAGTTGTTCACAACTATGTGTGGTAGTTGACCACTAAGACATTATGTTTCATTTTTATGCATTAACACAATCCATGCCTTTATCTAATGATTACTATCATTATTTTTATGATGATGTTATTATTATGATCCCCCATGTTATATTTTTCTTATCTATCCACTTACTATAATTTTAGATCACCTTTTTTGATGTATATCCTCAGGTGACTATGTGCACTAAGGAGATCTCAAGGGAAAATAAGAAGTTGGAGAAGGATGTATTAAATAAATGTTTATGATTTATGTTGTAAATGATATGGATGGTCCTAGTTTTCCCAAGAAACTAAACCTTTGGATCCTCATTATGTAATGTATGTATGTTGTTTTTCATTAAAATGATGTAAAAGTAATGTAAGATAACTAGGGTCACTATAGTTAGTATCAGAGTCATGGTTTAGTCAATTTGGGAATTAGGATTAGTGAACCATAGAGAAAACCTATAGTATGAGACTAGGTAAAAATATGCACAAAAGAAGCCTTTATAAACATAGGGATCTCATAAGATATTATTTTAGTGTAAATTTCACAAATGAATAAGTTATTTATTCATGAATCATTGAATTATGTTTTGTTCTAACCTTTTCTATTTTAGAAAATGGTGGGAACTAGGAGAAACCAAGCCAACAACCCATGTGAGGGATAATGCAACAATTTCCCGAATGACATCCCCAAAGCTTTGGGAGGTAGAGTTCATAAATTCATGGTGATGCTTACCCATTTGTATCTAGTTATGAATAATAACCCGAATAATGTCGAACTTCCCCCTTCACCTAAGAGGGAGGAACATGCAATCGAGTGTTTTCTGTAGCAACGACACCAATGTTTAGTGTATCTTCTAATATACTAGTTGAAAAATAGTGGGTCAAGTCAACGGTGAAGATATTTTCTGTGCTTCACTATTTTAAGATGGAGAAGGTGACTCTTTCCGTTTATCTTCTTGGTGGAGTGGCCGACCAATAGTGGTATTTGATTAAGAACACCAAGCTGAGAGAATAAATTGAAGAGATAGAGTGGGAAGACATTAAGATATTGTTTCTTAATAAGTATTTCACACGACATCTTCATATGAATATAGAGAGAGAATTCATAGAGATAAAGAAAAATGATGGTGAATATTTCAGGGTCTACGAAGTGAATTTCACAAGGCTTGAAAAGTACACTTCAAGATTTTTTATCAACAATGATAGAAAAATTGATAGATTATATAGTGGATTAAAACCACACCTTTGGAAGGGTCTTGAAATTTGAGACTTTGGGAGGTATGAAGAAGTTGTTTGATGTTATCTTAAAGTGGAGATGAAGTTTGGAGAAAGGTCCCAAGGCTATGGTGATAAGAAAATAAAGACAGAGTTTCATGCTAGAGGATCTAATGAGAAAGGTGGAAAGAAAAATCAACCACCCACATGTCAAAAATGTGGGAAGAATCATCATAGTAATTTCCTCAAAGAGACAAGGAAATGTTTCAAGTGTGGGAGATAAGGCCACTATGATCAAGAGTGTGGAAAAGACATGAGAAGGCAGGAGAATGTGTTGGAGGAAAGGAGAGCACCACCTATGGTCCAATGCAATAACTATATGGAGAAAGGACACTAGGAAAGCCAATGCACTAAACCTAAAGCCCTTGAGGATAATCAACATCATCATACACCAAAGAAAAATGAGAAAGTCAAGGCTTATTCCATCACTACTATAGAAGTTGAGAAAGAAATTGAATTTATACAAGGTATACTTCCTATTCACTCAATAATTGAAAAAGTCTTGTTTGATTCAGGTTCTACACATTCCTTTATTTCTCGGAAGTTTTCTAGAACTATTGAATCGAAGCCCTGAATCCTTGAAGTAGAGATATCTATAAAATCACCAAGTAGTGAAATCATTTCAACCCAAGTGTTGGACTCTTCTCTTATTGGAAAAAGTGGGAAGATTATTCCCGCGAATCTCATGATACTTCCCTTGGTAGAATTTTACATTATAATGGGAATGGATTGGATCTCTTTATATATAGAACATTTAAAATTTTGAGAAAATGAAATATCTTTCCATATTCTGAACCATCCCATTCTTCTCTACAAAATCAAGGAAGATCATGAGTCTCCTTTGAAAAATCCTTCAACTATGTGGGTGTTGATTCCCTATGAAGAAGGATACCTCGCTCAAATGTTTGAGTCAATGGAAAGTGTTAACCTATTATAAATTCCAATCATGAGGGACTACAATGATGTGTTTCCTAAAGAGTTACCAAGACTTCCCTTGGATCATGAGGTAGAGTTCTCAATAGAACTCATACCCAGATCTATGCATATCTCTACTTGTCCATATAGGATAGATCATATCAAACTGGAGTAGGTAAAGAAGCAACTTCAAGAGCATTTGAAAAAATGATTCATACACCCCAGTGAATCACCTTGGGGTGCACCGGTGCTATTTGTGAAGAATAAGGATGAATCAATGTGATTGTGTATCAACTATCTATAACTCAAAAATATCACCATAAAGAACAAGTATCCTATCCCAAGGATTGATGACTTGTTCGATCAGTTAAGAGGAGATAAACATTTCTCAAAGGTGAATATTCATTATGGATATCATCAGCTAAAGGTGAAGAAGGATTATATTTATAAGACCACCTTCTATACAAGGTATGAGCACTATGATTTTATGGTTATTCCCTTTGAACTTACTAATTCCCCGGAAATCTTCATGGATTTTATGAACAATGTCTTTAGACATTACCTCAACAAATTTGTGGTAGTTTTTATTAATGATATTCTCATCTACTCTAAGAGAAAGGAGGAACATGAAGAACATATAAGACTTGTGTTGGTGACATTGAGAAAGGATATGTTGTACACCAAGTTTAGAAAGTGTGAATTTTGTAAGAAGAAAGTCACATTCTTGGGACATGTGATCAAAAGTGAGGTAATTTAGGCAGACCCTTCAAAAACAAAGGAGATTAAGGAATGGCCCAAACCCTCTAGTATCATATAAATCTGTAGTTTTCTTGGATTAGATGGGTACTACCGATGTTTTGTGAGAAATTTCTCATGATTGTAAAGCATTCTAAATATGTTAACAAGGAAAGGGGTAATGTATTTTTGGATGGAAGAATGTGAGTAAAGCTTCAATGAGCTAAAGAGAAGGCTGATCACTACACCCGTACTCACATTACCGAAAAGTGGATAATGTTTTGTGATATACAATGATGATTATAAGAAATTATTCGGTTTTGTACTCATGAAATATGATAATGTGATAGCATATGTCTCACAATATTTGAATATCCATGAGAAGAACTACCCGACACATGATATAGAGATAGGAGCTATGATTTTTGACTTGAAAATATGGTGGCACTACCTCTATGGTGAGAAGTGTGACATATATACCTATCCAAAGAGTCTAATGTATATATTCACACAAAAATAGATCAACATGTGTCAAAGGAGATGGTTAGAGCTAATCAAAGACTATGATTTCTCTATTCATAATCATCTTGTAAAGGTGAATAAGGTAGTTGATGCTCTAAGTAGAAAATAACCTATTAATCTATCCACGTTGTGGATTGAGAAATATCCTATCTTCAGGAATATACAAAGGATGGATTTGGAAATCATAACGGCAGGGAATACATCTTAACTTTCCCAAATGATTTCCCAACCATCTATCCAAGAGAATATTTAGGAGGCACGAGGGATGATCTGGAGCTACCAAAGAAGGTGAATGTTGTAAAGGAAGGGAATCTATAAGAGTTCCATATTGGTAATGATGTGATGATTCATTTTGGAACAAGTATGTGTGTGCCTTCATAACCTGGGATAAAGAAAGAGCTATTGGACAATGCACATAGATAAACTTTCTCTATCCATCATGGGATTACCAAGATGTATCATGATCTCTGAGAACACTTCTTGTGAGACAACATGAAGAAGGATATTTCTGAGTATATCTCGAGGTGATTGATATGTCAGCAAGTTAAATCAGAGTGACAGAAGTCCAAGGGGATGATGAAACCATTTCCTATACCCATGTGGAAACGAGAGAATGTCACTATGGACTTTGTCATGGGTCTCTAAAAGATGTCCATGGGAAATAATGCGATATGGGTTTTGGTGGACTGACTCACCAAGAATTCCCACTTTATTGCTATTTAAGAAGATATATCACTAGAAAAACTTGCAAAGATATATTTGAAGGAAGTGGTGAGACTTAATGGGGTTACAATCTCGATTGTATCTGATCATGATCCAAGGTTCACATTTAAATTCTAGATAAGTATTCAACATTTCTTGATTACTTAATTGAATTTCAGCATGGATTATCACTCCAAAACTAATGGAAAATCTAAAAGGACTGTTAAGATAGTTGAGGATATGCTAAAAGCCTGTTATTCAGAATTAAAAGGCGGATGGGATCAACATATACCATTGGTTGAGTTCTCATACAACAATATAGTACACTTGAGTATTCAGATGGCTCCATATAAAGCTTTGTATGGAAAGCGATTTAGAACTCCAACCTGTTAGGATAAAGTTGGATAAAGAAATATATTTAGACCTAATCTTGTGAAAGGGATGAAAAAGGAGGTTCAAGTCATACGACAACTTATCAAAGATACTTAGAGTAAGAAAAAGAGCTATACTGACAACCGTCGAAGGGATTTAGAGTTCGACGTTGGAGATAAATTCTTCCTTCAGATATCTCCATGGAAGAGGGTCATGTAGTTTCGAAAGAAAGGGAATCTAAGACTAAGGTACATTTTCCCCTCTGAGATAATTTACCACATAGGTGTCGTGTCCTATCGTCTTTCACTTCCACTGAATATGGCTCATGTTCATGAGGTATTTCACATATCACACCAGAGGAAGTATATACAAGATTCCTCACATGTACTGAACTCAGAGGTGGTATAACTGGAAGATGATATCTCTTGTGAGGAGAAGCCAGTAAAGATTCTGGACTAGAGAGATAAGGTTATATGAAAAAGGATACCCAACTTGTCAAAGTGTTGTAGAGTAAGTGTAAATATGAAGAAGCAACTTGGGAACTATAGGATGTGTTGAAGGATAATTACCCTCACCTGTTTATGTAAAACAAAATTTTTAGTGCCAAATTTCAAAAGGGGGAAGAATGTAACGTCCCAAACTTTTATCAATGCAATTTATCCCTTCATGTAGTAATGTTATATAGTATAATCACATAAAATAAAATTAGGAACCACAATGCAATCATGATTAAATGAACTTTTTTTGACCTTTGAACATAATTTTTCCACTTCTGTGTTTTTAATTTTCCAAAATCTGACATACACGATTGCGATTATTAAAATGTTTGGTGTTATATAGGAAAAAATTAATTTATGTTAAATAGTAACCTACACTTATAAATAGTTACATACCCTTATGAATATTAATATGACCCTTATGAATATTTAATATTCCAAAGGAATAATAATTTCACCCATGAATGTATAAATAACATTTAAGCATCTTATAAGTGACAATATGACCATAGTAAAAGTATTGGTATTTTTTAAGTCATAATTAATTAATTATAATTAATTAATTAATTTTAAAAAATCTATTTTCCTAAAATGTGTTCATAAATTAACAATTTTATGTCCTCTAGTTTTAAGATAATTTTATAAGACTTTTTTAATTTTTTAAAACATTGTAAAATTTGTTATAATATGTATTTTTTTCAAGTAAATTAAAATTTTAATTAAAAATTAATTTAATCATATTTAGAAAATTATTTTCAAAAAATTGAGTTCATTTTTTAATTCTAAATGTCAAAAATTGGTTAGGGTGATTTTTTGGGATTTTTCTGGAATACTTGAATTTTTGATGAATAGTAAAATGCATTAATTTACTGTATAAATACATTATAATTTAAATCCACTATTCCTAACACAATGAGTGATGTAAGCACCCAAATATAGAACTTAGATGCTAAAGTTACTTTATTTAGTCTTGGAATCATCACTTTTACTTGTATTGTGGAGAAATAATAAATTAAGGAATATAACATTAAGAAAACCCCTCGCCCCTCAACTATAAATACCACCCCTCACAACCTCATTTAATCACACATCTCAAGACTTTTTCCTACTTCATAATCTGATCAAATATCTTCCCAAGATCCCCCCCAGGTACATCAGCCCTTGGTCTCATAGAAAAGACAAAAATATGTACCCTAAAGAGGCTCCCAAAGAAGATATATTCCAGAGGTAATTTCTCTCTCTTTTCTTTCAATTTCCTTTCAAATTTCATTTCATTTATTCTCTTAAACTAAACTTATATTATCCAAATTTCATGATAAATCCATTATGATTGATATAATGGTATTATATCATGTTAATGTAATATTATTCATTATACTCCTCCCTCTCTCCTTTTGTTTATAAACATGAAATTGTCGCCTATGATGTGTTAATTTTCCTACATCGTGGGCGATGAACTTCCATTTTCCTTAAACACCTTTAAGGATGTCAATAAAACCATTAAATTGTTGAATTTTTTTTTAAATATTTATTGTTAACCCTTTTTATGTTCTTGAAACAATTTTTATACATAACACTAAATGAAAAAACAAAACATGTTCGTTGTAATCCAAAAACCACCCAAATTAACCCAAAACAATCATCATTAAATTTTATCTAATGATTAATCCTCATGGTATATAAAAAAATTCATTATAATATAATTTATATCTCTTTAATGTTACTAATAATATTTTAAAAATTCTATATTTTTAACCACATTTCAAACGAACATCTATTCATGAATACAAGTGAGCCGTTCATAAAAGCTAAGAAAATTAACACTCCCGGGCAATGAATTTAAGCTCTATAACTTATCCAAAGGCCCATAAAAGAAATTAATGAAGACATCATGAATAAAATTAATGTATTAAAGGTTATGGAGTTGTTAATTAATGAATATAATTTCATTATACAGGAATTTAAATTGAATAAATCGTTCAGACACAAGGTAAGGGGAAATTCTCGAACCCAACTCTCTTTCTTTGGATTTTCCCTCTTCAACAAATTTTCAGTTTGGATATGCCATAAAATCATTTAATTATAATTATCTTACCTTTTATGGGATATACATGTTTCCCTATTGATTTTATGAAAAATCCAATGTTTACCAAAAGAACTATTCTTTCAAATAAGAATACCCTTTTTACTTCTCGAAGATTGTTTCACTCTTCACTAAAGGTTAATAGTTGTATGTCAAGAATGATATTACCTATTTATTTTGGGAACCAAGTGATTATGAATGTATTCTTTATGATGTGAAACCCATTTCTTTACATGGGTTATTTTATGTTCATGTTTGATATATTTTCTATGTGGTATGCATGATATTGTAATTGTTATGATGTGACGGGTGCACCCAGAATTATATAATGCAATATAAATGTTTTGATGTGATGGGTGCATCTTGAATTATATAGAACTCCAATTAATTGGGTAAAGTGACGAATCTCATGATTTAAAGTGAAATGATATGTTAACATCATGCTAGCTTTGTTCACAACTATGTGTGGTAGTTGATCACTAAGACATGATGTTTCATTTTTATGAATTGCCACAATCTATGCCTTTATCTAATGATTCCAATAATGATTTTGTGGATGATGTTATAATTATTATCACCCCATGTTATATTGTTCTTATCTATCCTCTTACCGGGATTTTAGAAAATCTATTTTGATGTATATCCTCAGGTGACTATGTGTACTAAGAAGATTTCAAGGGATAATAAGAAGCTAGAGAAGAATGAATTAAATAAATGTTAATGTTTTATGTTGTAAACGCTATGCATGGTCCTAGTTTCCCAAAGACACTAAATCTTTGGATCCTCATTGTGTAATATATCTATGTTTTTTGTCATTAAAATTATTTAAATGTATTGTAAGATAATTAGGGTTGGTATATAAACAGTTATAATATTAATTAATTGGTTATCAATTAAATACAATTGAATATAAAATAATTTTAAGGTAAAAAGATTTGTTTTTTCTAAAAAAACATATTTTATTCAAGGAATGTGTTTTTTATCTTAATAAATATGATTATTATATTTTTATGAATGATTTTATTTTATTTTATTTTTTATATATTCAATAAATATTTTAACATTAATCTAAAGGTTTTTACTAGGAATTAAATAAGAATAAATCAAGTTTTATGATTAAAAAAATAATCTAAAAATGGTTATCATTGAGTTATACAAAATTATTTTAAATTAATTTCTTCCACTTATAGGTGTTTAATTTTATAAAATGGATTATATATTTAGAATCATAAATTAAAAAAAAAATTAAATGAGGAAACATTCATTTTTGGTCATAATGAATAGTAAAAATAATAATTTGTTTTACCATAGTTGGGATTAAAATGGGATTAATGAAGGTTAAACTTAGTGATAAAGATAAAAACAGAACATAAACTTGTCTAAATATTATTGGTTAAAAATATGTTGAAATTATATTACCATTCTTTAAATTTCTTGTCTATTTGGTGCCACTTTCTCAATAAATTGACTTTATATTATTTAAATATTTTAAGTAATTTTATGTGTGTCCCTCCCCTCAATTATAAAAGGAAACCTCTTCTACTCCATTATTCATAAAATTAATGCCCTCTAGATCAAAAAATAAATACCCAAAAAATTTCCTTTTATCAATAACATCATTCATGAGCTCATTTTCTTACCGTAAGTCCATCCTAATAATGATTAAGGATTAATCCAAAGGAGGTCTCTCAAAGAAGAGGTAATCATCTTACCATATTATTTCGATGCTTATTTATTATTATACTTCATATAAATATGTTTTACTTATCCTAACATGATTAATACAATATTATAAATATAATAAGTTGTTATAATTATTATGGGAAAACCATTTCCCACCTTCTTTACATCAAATGGGAAATGAAAGTATCACTCGTGTGTATGTGTGTACGACTGCCTCCATGTATCAATATGAGTTATTTTAAATATTCCTATTTAATGGTTGGTTATTATGATAAATTTAATGTTTATATATGATATTTATGATATAATTATTATTTTTGAAGTACAATATTATCTAAATTATCCTCTTCCCATATATTGGAAAATAATAACGTAGCTCCTATGTACGTGTAGACTACCACCTCCATAAAGAAATGTGATTCATTTTTATTTTTGAAATAAAATTAATGGGAATAATGATATATTTAATGAATATATATTATAATTTTTATATTATAATTATTATTTAAAGGTAAAGTATTATTTACCTTTCTTTCATTCCATCCATTGGAAATATGAAACATTGCTCATTCATATGTACATACTACAATATACATGAAGTTATGTATTTCATTTTTTATTATAACTTTATATGAATGGTTATAAAAGTTTAAATATTTAATAAATATTAGAATTATTTCTTGATTAATATTCTACTTATTATGAAACCATGAGAATAATGTAAGTACCGAAACCATTGAACCAAAACAAATATGTAAAACTTAATAGTTTTCACCCGAATGTTTATTTTAATAAAGAATTTGTTAATAACATGATTATTAAAAATTATGAATGAATTAAAAATATTATTTTATATATGAATATTTTATTTTCTTGACCTGAGTTCCACATATCGGTTCCCCGAGATGGTTCATCACATGGCCTCGACCATGGCTCCCCGTATGACATAGGCTTCTGATTAGTAGTAAGGGTCTAATAAGTAATGTAGGGAGACTACACCTTATTTATTAAATAAATAAAACAATTGAAAAAATATATAAATATACAAAATAATTCAATAATAAATAATGACCAAGTATCACATGACGAATCACCAAACATGGGAAATGAATATTTTCAATGCTTTCACTGGGGTGTAAGTCTGTCCTTCTTCCAAGTGGCTGACATGCTGCTTTAGTGGTTCCCCACATTTCCTATTTCCAATGGTGGGTGAATTCCATCATTTTCATCACTAATGTTTTCTCCTTTATTGGAGTGGGATTATTGGATGTCAGTTCCTCCATCAATGGATTCCTACTTGAAGCTTATTTCCTACTCCAGGTCCCCCTCATAGTTTTAAGTCATGTTTATGAAGGTCATTCCTAGATCTATATCAAAGTGGAAACTGGTTAATTATATTTATTTTTTCTCAATAGGGTAGAAGACTTCAGTTATGGGAGGAAGATTCATTGGTCACATTGGGCATATCTAGATGTTGGGTATGTAGGGTACCTGTAGAGTCTTCCTCTTTTGGAGGGAATCTCATTTGTGAGGCATCTTAGGAATGAAACGTAAGGAACACCTTTTCTATTATGAGGTAACTGATGCGTGAAGAATAATTATTCTAAGAATTTTACCGTAGGTATCCCACATTTATTTCGTGGGGAAGGGATGATGGACTAGGTTACAAGTTTAACATCTTGTGGAGATGAGCATAGGTTTAATGTCTTTTGTGGACAGATGAGTCACATGCTTAATGTCTCGTGGAGATGGGTGGAGTGTATTACCATAAGGGAAACATTTCACACTTGGATAGTGGAGTGTGTGACTCAAATAGAGATGGTTTCACACTGATATGGATGGATTATGTCCCCCAAGATGATAATTTCACACTTTGGAATTTTTTGGGACTTAACCTCAGGGAGGCATCCTACATACCATGTTTAAGAGATCATGATAAAAGCCCACATAGTAAGATATATCAGTATAAGGTAATGTTATAGGATCAGTCCATATAGTTTTACATCATCTAGTAAGGATGATCATGTAACGAAAGTTGAGTCTATGAGGGATGACATGAGGCTTACCTGTAGAAGCTGCCTATTGTGGGTGTCTCATCACCTGATGGGGATAGTGGTGTGTGGATTATGTGTGGATGATGGATAATTAAAGAGGAACAATCCACAGTGTGGGAGAGGTTAGAATCCAATGATGGTCATACATATGGAATCCCATGTTTATCACATGAGGCAAGGACACCATTTAATGTCATGTGCAGAGGAAATTTTCCTGCAGCTTACCATCCTACGACTGGGATGTGGAGCTAGGCAGTTTTACATCATGAATCTTCAACATAGATGGATCTTATACCTCAAGAGGGACCGTTTCAATGTGGGAGGAATATTTATCATAAGGAATCCCCACTAAGTTTGGTACACATCATCCCTTGAATATTCCACATCTAGGGATTACGTGACCATTACACATTTGCCTCTGGGTGGGGCATGGTGGTTGCACTCTCGTGGAAGAGTAAGAGTATGGAGGCCTGAAATTATGGTACCAATTTTTAATATAAATAGGATTTATGGTACTTATTCTTAGGAGTATAAGATAGTTTAATGGCTTCAGTAAAAGAATAATAATGTCAGCTCAGGGACCGAAAAGTTATTTCACACAACATTATTATATTTATAGAAATTTGAGTTGTGTGAGAAAGGGGATCTAGCACAAGTACAAGACATGGAGTATGAGGGCAAGGTTTCATGAAATATTTTGAGTTTTCTATATATCTTAGTTGCAAAAAGGATAATTCTCTTACATGAAACAAACTATACTTAAGAGGTGTTGTGTGAGGATCACTCTACCATAGGCCAAGAAATATTTGATACCACAAAAGGTCTATCATGGAAGTTATGTACCTTTGAGTTTCCTTGGATTATGGTTTTGAAAAATGTCATATAAGAGAGGTACTTTCCCACAAAAGAGAATCACTTCGTGTTCCATAGATCCTTCTTCAAGGTGTGGGGGGAGGTTTTATTTATAGCCAAAATCATTGAATGATGTCATGAAACTTCACTATGGAAAAAAACATGATTTTTTCTTCTCATACCTTTAACATGAGGGAATGGTCATGAAACATTGATGGTTTAAAGTCCCCTTTATCAATTAACTATATTGTTTCATGATGGGGATTCCATACAAAGCTATTCTTTTTCACGTACTTACATAGACTTTGGGGACTTTACCACACAAACTATGAGAGTCATAAAATCTTATTGCACACAACTATTTGGTCATGAAAATTGTTGTCTTCCACACAAGGATAACTATTTTCATGCATGGACCTTGAAAATTATTTCAAACTTATGGATGTTCATGGAACTCCATGCCTCCTTTGGAACACAATTCATTTCCATGCAGAACCACTTTTCTATGTGCAACCATATAACCATCAACAAAACCTTATCTTCTACCCTATAATTTTACTTTGGGGTGGGTTGCTTGTTCATTTAATCCAAAACTAGTCTTTTGGGGTGTGATATATGTTTTCAGCACCAATAATTACCATAAAAGCATTAAATATGTCATTCCATATAAGTTTCAAGTGTAAAATGAAAACCCAAAAATAAATACACAGACAAACTCCAAAGTGGGTCTCAAAAACATGTATGGTTTCTTCATTCATGCTCCATCCTAAATACCAACTCATCCATCAAACATTTCGATCTTTCCCTTATCATATTATGTAAACATGAAGTCTACTCGGTTACCAATTTATGGCCCAAGTCGAGTGTTATTAAAACGTAGTAGACCATAAGAAACAATGTCTAAAGAAATATCCAGTCTATACCAGTGTAGGCAATTATATATAGAATAAAATATAAAATGATAAAATTAAACATGTTTCACATTTATCAATCCTTAGTCAACCACATTAGCCTCTGGGTTCAGGGTGACACCATATTCAATCATACCTTTTTCCCATGTTAGAGTTTGAACTATACATATATAGATATTAAAATTTATTCTTTCAATATATTTCATTATTCATATTAATTCTAATTTCATTTCGGTACTATGGAGCATCAGTCTAGATACCATTATCACAGAAACATATAGCTTTAGTCCAACGTCATTATCTTCTATACTTGAAGCATTAGTCTAGAACCAATATTACAAGTTATTATAGAATCATTAAATCACAAAAATCTAAGGTACTAGGAGAATAAGTCCAACACCAATTCACATGCATGCATCAGGGGCCTGTAGCATCTGTCTAGCATCCCACTGGCAATTGGAGCATAGATCCAACACCCACAACACATTTTTCTCTCTATGTATCTCTCTCTCTCTCTCACACACACACACACACATATATATATATATATATATCAAGTTTCAAAATATGTAACCTTTTTATCAGTCATTAACAACACGTTTCACTATTTCATTTATTAAAAAACCACGATTATTTACTTTTATCAAAATATACAACATGGACAATCCACTATTAACTTATTTAACATAAATTATTGTACATCTCTTTAACCCCTAAAATTTAATCCAAACAAAATTTTAAATCCCATTATTATAACATAAAATAATGATTTTTTTTAACTCCATAGACCCATGATTTCTTCTTTTACATTTTTTAATTAACATTTCAATGATAATTGTCACACCACATGTGTTTCCATCAAGCCTGGTCACATAATCTCCAATGGATCCAATGGGATCTGAGAAGGGTCTCTTAGTTTAAGGGAATTAAATTCAATTTTATAATTTAAAAGAAATTTGACAACATGGAAATTCAATGATAAAATTATATATATGATAAATTCATCAATACTATGGGAAATATAATGTATACCCCAACCTTAGGATCATTTATGAATTCTTTCCCAACATTTTCCCTTAATTCGATGTAGAAAGGTCGAAATCAAAATGGATCAGAATATTATCAATAAAAACCTTCGATAAAGATAAAAAAAATAAGATCCATCAAAATATAGATTTAAAACAAAAATAATGGGAGGATTCAACCCTCTATAAAGGGATAGAAAGATGAGAGAGATATGAACCTAAAGAAGGAATTGATCACATACTGGAGAGGATTCAATATCTTCTACCGAATATTTGATACACAATGGAAGGTGTTGAGGTCCTAGGAACCCTCTCAGGAATGTCCAAAAGACAAGTAAACTATATTCGGATGAGTATGGGTGATTAGGGATTAAAACTATGAGTTTAATAATTTTTAATCCATTTTGGGTGGTTTAAAATTTTGTTCACATGGTTTCTTGGATGGGACACAAAGTTAGAAAAACTGTGTACCATAATCGTGCACCCTATATGGTTGTTCTGTTTGGGGTGAAAGGTTTGGGAAAAAATGTTACTTTAACTATGCACCAACTATGAAAACCACATATGTTCAAGAGTGCATGGTTTAGTGGGGGGGGGGGGGGTGGCTGCTTAGTTTGGTCAAACAATGTGCCTCTTTCATGTGGATCAAAATGGGGGGCATAGTTTCTTATTGAAAATGACATGGTTTTCCATAACCATGCACCAATAGTGCATAGCCCCTTGGGATTCCAAAATTATTCAAATTCCCCAGAAATGACCCTGATGTAAGACCTAGGAAAATTATGATAAAAGGGTAAAAGATTACCTAAAGGCGAGTATGAGATATCTTAATAAAGTTAGGGACCTTAAGATATCCCCACCTTATAACAGATAATCCCTAAGATCCCCCCAAGCATCACTAAGCCTCCAAGGTGAAAAGGATAGGATATTAGGCCTATATATCTACTTCCCTATTCCATTTTTCCTATCGAACATAACTATTCTTCCACATAACGCAGACAAATGGTACATTCTTTCCTTGATTTTTTTTCACTATGATCTATGACATGAGTTAGATGCTCCTCAATGGTCTCATTAGTATCATGATCGACATCATAAATATAGATCACATGAGAAGTGCCGGGATGATACTTTAGAATCCTTGATAGATGAAAAACATCGTTCATAAGGCTATACCTCTATTGAAGATAAAATTGATATGCCACTAGTACGATCTTATCCATAATCTCAAATGGTCTGAAAAACCTTGGGGAAAACCTACCCTACTTATATATTTGATGGTTAACCAATCTCAAAGACCCCCAAAGGAATACAAGTTCACTCACCATAAACTCAAGATATCAATGATATCTATCAACATAATAATTTTTTCTACTCTATGTTGTATCCATATGTTTCCAAACTCAGCCATCTAACATAGTGAAATTTCCCCTATCGTGTCCTCAAAAAGAGAAGTATACTCGGGTATAAATCGAAGGACTGAGTATGGTGTGAGTTTAACTAATTATTCCACCACCAATGGTGTATAATTAAATATCCAATATATAATAGTGAATGTTTTTTTATAAAGAATAAAATAAAAAATGATATAAGTAAAATGGTTTCACATTTAATATTCTTTTGTCAACTGCATTAACCCTTGGATTCATGGTGACAACCTATCCAATATTACCTATTTTAGACTATTATGGAGTCCAAACCGTACACATAGGGATACTAAAATTTATCATTTCAAGGTATTTCATTATTCAAATTGATTCAAATTTCATTTCGTTACCCGAGAGCATCAGTCTGGGTACAATTATGAGAAATACTTGGAGTGTCAGTCCAATATCATTATCTTTGGTAATTGGAGAATCAATTGAGAACCAATATAATGAGTATGTAGAGAATCAATTTAGAACCAAAATTTTAGGTACTTGGAGCATCAGTCCATCACCAATTCACATGAATGCATCAAGCACCTAGAGCATTAGTCTGGCACCCCACGAGCACTTGGAGTACCCGTCTGGAAAACACACCACATTTTTCACACAGACACACACACTCATATATATATATATATATATATATATATATATTTCAAGTTTCAACAACAATGACCTTATTATCAATAATTAAAAACATGGTTTACCATTTCATTTATCAAACACAACCATGTTTCTTTAATTTTATTACAAGATACAACATGGTAAATCCCACATTAATCTACTTGTCATAAATTATTACAAAACTCATTAACCCTTAAATTTCAATATAAAAACCACTTTAAATACCATTACAAAACCATGAATCAATGATTTAGTTTAATTCAAAAAACCTATAATGTAACACCCCAAGATTAAAAATTAGAACTTCGTATTCAATAGTGTATGCAACACACAACTCCAAGATTAGAGGAAAATTTAACACCACAAGACATTATCATATATTTATTTTTATATAAATTTAATCTATTCAATAGATTACATTTCAAGAAATGTTGAGTTTATATTTAATTTAAAAAATAACTGAGATTAGCTTGTGTTACATGAAACATTATGCTTAGCTTTCATTACTTTCTACAGTGAGTTTAGCTTGATTTACACGCAACACTGAGTTTAAATGAAATGTGAAATATTAAAAAAATATTATTATTTAATATAATAATTATCACACAAAAATTGGACTGGTGGTTAAGAATTGTATATAATTTAATAAAATTTATTTCATTGGATTAATTTTCCTATTGAATTTTGGTATAAAATCTTTGTAAACTTTTAGATTGTTTCTCTTTAAAAACTCATTTTATCATTGCGTCTACGTGATTAATTTTAAATTAATATTTTCCCCTTATGTGAATTGAATTTAAAAAAAATTATTATATATTTTTAATACGTATAATTTATAATTTCTGATAAGATCAACTTAATTTTTTACCAAAATCAATATTGAATGCAGTAATAATTAATTTCAACGATTAAGGTAAAAATGGGTTTACCAGGGGTTAAAATAAACAGATAAGGGTAAAAGTGAAATATAAGAATGTATAAAAGTAATTTAATGAACACATTTATATTATTACACCTCTATGGTTCAATAATGGCCCATTTTTCACCCTTTTTAAAAATAAAAAATGTAGGATCACTCAATTATTTTCAAAAATATCAAGTGTGTCCTCTCTTTCACTTATAAAAGGCCTCCCCTATACTCTCTTATTAACATGTTAAAACCTATTTGGATAGTATAAGAGATACAAAAATAACTTCCCAACTTCCATCCTATAATCCACGAAGACTTATTATTTTCATACAACCATCATATGAAAGCTTTAGTACAAACCCAATGAGGATACTCAAAAAATAGGTAATGTTATTCAAAGACTGTCTTTATTTTATTTATTTATCCACCCCTCCAGTTATTATTAAACCATCATGATATAATAACCTTATTATCTTACATATAATTATATGTTTTTATAATAAGTTAATTTCCTAAAACCATATCCACTTCCATCAAATTTTTTACTAAATCATCATTCGTGTGTACAGAGGACATCCACCTTGCTAACCGATGTCATTCGTTATTCCATTAAAACTTTCATGGCTGGGTATTATCATATATATAAATTATATATATATAATTTATAATATATTTATACCTTTAGATTAATTTTATCATATAAATATTTTTTACATTCTATTTCTTAGGGTATATGATAACGTCGCTCATGTGTACGATGGACTACTGCCTCATGATGTGATGTGATTAATATTTCACAAATGCTTTATATGTAATGTAATAAGGTGAAGGATAATGATTATATATGATAAAAATGAAATAATTATGATATTAATTAATTTTTAATATTTATGTAAACATAATATATATCATTTTTTTCTTTCACTCACTTAAAGAAGACAACATCGTTTGTATACTTGTGGACTACTGCCTTCATGAAGGAATGCGACTCTATTTTCATCACCACACCACATGGATGATATATAATAGTATATAATATGATATATATGATATTATAATAATTCTATAAATATAATATATTATTTACTTTCTTTCTATAAAGATCGTTGAAAATGGAAACGTCACTCATGTGTATGTACGACCTACCATCTCCAGGATCATAATGTACTTCATTTTTCATAACCATATTTAATGATTGTTTTTAAAAGATTAATTAATATCTAAATATAAAAATTATGTTATGATTATTATTATGTATATAATGAAAATATATAATATGTTTAATATATTGATCTTTAATGACCAAACCCACATAAAAAAACAAGGCAATTAACACACAAAATAATGAAAATAATGAATGATTATTGATGAATGTGTGATAATATGTTAAAAAAGGATAACATATGAAATTATAAATAGTATTATGGTTCTTTTTTATGTAAATAAAATTTTATAACCACTAGATAAGAGTTTAAATAATGTTCAATCAATGAGAAGCATGAGGTAAGCAATTTCATCTCAATTTATATTCTTTTGAGACTTATTTATAATTATGAACCAATTCACATTTATCTGGTGTATATAATAACCCTTGACATGTAATTTCATGATTCCTTAATTTTTTCATTGTATTTTATGTTTCAATTTGAATTATTTCATATAAGGTGATTTGACTTTAAAATTACCAAGTGTTAAAAGTTATTGCACATTCTCACTTTATTTTTTGATTATCAAAATTATTTTGAAACAATCACATCCTTGTAATAATTATTCATTATAAACTATATTTATATTAAATGACTATTTTATTGTATATTGGATATGATTTTTTCCTGAACTGTATACCATTTTTACATATGGTGTTTACTTTGAATGATATTTGATTAACTGGGGAAATATTGATAAATCTGTATCCTTTACACAATATAGATATTGGATGATAACACACATTTTTCATTAATTAAATATATTATTGATATATATGGAATTATTTTCACATGAAGATATAGGTGATTCCCATTATAGATTCCCCCCCAATTTATAAACATGTCTCTTAAGACAAATAATTTTTCCAAACCCTATGCATTTGTAACTTGTAGTTTTAAATTGTATTGAGGTTAGATCTTGAGAGTAGAGGTTTAGTTAGCCAAAACCGATTGTTTTGTACCAAGTATTTTTAAAATATCTTGAGGATATATCTTGGCGAAAAAGTTACCATGTACCTTGGAAGCATGAACTCCAATAAGTAAGGATTTCCTTCATTGAGAATCTAGTTGTTATTATTATTATCCAAGACATTTTCACCATGATATTATCAATGGATTCATTTCATTATAAATTTAATGATAAAATGGAACAGGTTTTCAATTATGTTCCATTCTATATTGATTTTTCCTAATCCTAACATGATATTAATGTAATTTGAATGTAATATGTATTCAGTTATTTATCTTTAAATAATTATTTTACATATTGATACATGATAGTTTCTGTTGTACTTAACCATTACTGAGAATTTAATCTCACCATTATTTTGATTCTTTTCCCAAGTATATGAAGAAGATATGTTTTAATGAGTTTTCAAGGATAAAATTTATTTTCTGTTATTATGTATTATTTTTTTATTTTCTTTTCCAAATGTAAATTGGGTATCATGTATATATATAGTTATCATAAAATACTAAACTAGTAGTTCTTTCAGGACTAGACCCATTGTATCTATGCTAATGTAATAAATAAATACACTGAATCTGAGTTACTAGGGTTGGGTAATTATAGTTGGTATTATATTAATTTAACTATAAAAATTATTAAAATATTTAGGAAAACATAGATTAGGGATCATGACCCTATGATTTACTTTGAGTATAATTATATAAGAACATCCTAAAGTTTTTGAAATGTAGATATTATGTGATGTTTCCATTCAATACATCCCTATCTAGATACAATAAGTGTATGTGGTTCTGGAATAGATGTACCTAGGGGTAATAACATTGAAAAGGTCACATTGAGATTAATTTGATCTTCAAATGTTTCATGAAAACATGCCATATTATAAACCTGGTTTGAAAATATTGGGGGATATTCTTAGGATAACTCAAATTTTCTTTACAAACCACTATTAAGGATTTAAAAAATAGATATCACTAAGGGAATTTTTTTAGGATTATTATATTAGCTATGTATAAATTTTTAAATTTATGTTAAGTGTTTTACAATTTTTGGGATTATACATTATGTTTCTTAAAGATGTGATCTAATCTATTTTATTATATTGTTTAGAAATGAGTCTTAGTAGAAGGAATGAGAAATACATCCATGCAAATAATCCAAAGAGTAATAATGATAGTTTCTTTTATGGTTTTAAGACAAACTTCAGAAGGGAATTAATAACCTAAACCTTATCCTCATATAAGGACATAATAGCATGTTCTAATAGATCAGAGAAAGAATTATATAATTATTATGGATTGAATGGAAATATAGTGAATAATAGGATGTAAGGGAAAAGGAAAGGTAAAGGGAAGTAGGGAAAGAAGGGTTTTCCCACATTTTATAATAGTGGAAATAAAAACCATGATACTTTCTTGAAGGGAATGATAGTTTTCTACAAGTATTGAGAGAGATTACACTGTGCTTGAGATTCAAGGGAAAGAAAGAGTTTTCCAATATAAAAAGACACAACTGAAAGGAGATGAGACACTATGAAAATAAAATTCCCAAGCATCAATGAAATATACCTCAAAAGAATCCAATGGATCATGGTTAAGCTCAGGATACTACCATAGATGGAGCAGAATGATTATTGTTCTTGTGCTTATATTTTTTTCATTTGATTATTTTATCAATGATATCCTGGTTTTAAGAATTATTAAATGTATAATGATTTCACTATAATACTGTTTCACATAGGATTTGAAGGAATATGATGAATGGTACTGAAAATGTGATTCAGTGGAAATTTGAACTTCTTAGAAAACACGTGATTTAGGGAAAGATAACCATTAACATGTTATTGATGTTGATATAATGGTGTTGGGATAAAGAGATGATTTATATGGATAAATTTAGTTGGATAGTGCTAGATACATTGGAAATAATTAATTATTTGTCGAAAAATTGGTATATACAATCATTAATAAAGTTTAAAACATATTTGGATTTAAATAATATATCAAATAATATGTGTTTTACTTGAGTAATAAAGAATAATTCATGTTTTTAATAAGGTTTTATGTTAATTTAGGTGATTACCATGTTTCATGAAATACATGATGAAGGTATTCACATGTTTGGTATGTTATGATTAATAGATACTTAATACTGCTTAAAGGATTAATGGTAAGTTAATTTAAGAGATTTTGTAACCTTATTTCTAAAGATTGGGATCTTTATCTTTTGAAAAGGGTCATAAGTTTAACCATTTATGAAATTGTTTATGTTTACATTTGGATGAGCTTTTAGATATTAATGTATTACTTCACCATAACATATTTATGCATGTTGAATAACTTGTACTAACCATATTGGTTTGGGAAAATAGTTTTAGACATAAAGGAAGGATTATTACTCTTTTATGTGTCTTACTACCCATTAAAAATGATTTTTAGAACTTTAGGAAATAACAAAATTCATTTTTGACATTATTTTCTTAGAGTAAGAGAGGAATTAAGAATTGATCGATGCACGACCGAAGGATGATATTGTTCTTAAGAAATTGAATGAAATCAAATAACTATAACTTATCATGAAAATTATAGAAATCTAGTAAAAATAATTAGGAAATATAATTTTATCCTATTAACATAAATTCTAAATATATTAATTGTAAAGACCCGAAAATTCCATGGAATATTTTTTTATTAAATACATGGGATTTTTACGAGTCCGTGAAAATTGACGGTGCATGATTCCGAGGCCCAGTGTGCCCAGAATCAATTTATGATGTTTTGTTCAGGTACTTTCAGTAAACGTACGAGCAGGTTTTTATAACTTTTGAGCTGGTGCTCAGAACTGAAATCCGAGGGCACCGTTGAACTCGCAGTGCCGATATTCTCTTAATAACACTTTCACCTCGACGACAGACGATCGGGAATAAAAGTTAGTTTTTGGATTTTTATAAAAAAATAATAAAATAGAGTACAACACTTTATTTTATTTTTAAGCTGCCATGTGTTGAGTGTGTTGGTTAAAACCTCCCCTTGGGAGTTGGTGGTGGGACCGCCACACCCTAATCCCCCATGAGAGGTTATGGTGGTGGGGCCCACCCGAGCATAACCTCCCATGGGAGGATAATTGACGTGGGGACCACCCGAGCCGCATAACCTCCCTATTAATGATAGGGGTGGAGACCAACGGACACCTATTGATGGTGGAGGATGAAACCTCTCCACTCTCCCTCATTAATGAGTGAGAGCCTCTTGACCTCCCTGTGAAATTAAATGTTCCAACACATGTGTTTTATTAAGGAGATCCTCTTGGAATCCTCCAAATTAATGCGACAACACTCGTGCATTTAATTTGGTGGAGCCAAGTTTTTAATTATACTTTTTGAATTAGTGTGCCAACGTAATATTAAACAACTAATCTAATATTATTTCATTTCCATTTCTCTTTTGGTGTAATTGAGAGGAACTTGGGAGAAAATTTCTCCCAATGAAGAACGCTCCTCCCAACGAAGAATGAAGAACGCGAAGAATGCCAGATTTCTTCTTCGACTTCTTTCCTCGAATCCTACTGACGTGGGGAACCTTCCACAGCCGATGAAACTTGAGATTCAGAGAGTGTGGCTGACGTGATGAATGAATAATTCTTTCATCTTCTTCCCACGACTTTAAACGTCAACGAACTACGAACGACAAATAATAAGGTAGGGGGTTATTGAATGTTGATGATTCCCTTTTCATCCTATCATTATCGAATGAAAAATTGATACAAAGTGTTGTACATAATTGTTGAGCATCATTTTGATGAGACAAATGATATCATCTCTAAATGTGGAGGGTGCGAGCTAAACTAACATGGCCCGAATCCCTCTGCCGTTCTTTCGTAATGATTGTTCGGCATGTCGATGAGGCGATGCAAACGAAGGCATCAACGACAAAGGCCGTGCTACTTGCGACCTCCACAAATTGCATCGCCCCCACGGCGCACCTATACTTCCGTCTGAACACCGCCACACCCCGCCGCGTGAACCGTGGCTTACTCACCTGCTTCCCCATGTGCTCTGGCCTGTCCCGCGGCCTGCCCGTGCACCGCCGCACCCTGTGCCACCTACTCGTGCGCCGCTGCGCCCCGCGCCGTCGGCGCCTTGCCCAGCGCCCCCGCGCGCTGCCCACGCACCATTGCAACCTGCCCAGCCCTACCCGTAACCTACCCGGAACACCTGAGGCCTACCTGGTACACCCATGGCTTGCCCAACACCCCCATGGCCTACTCGGTTCCCTGCCACGCCCTGCCCGGTGCCCCTATGGCCTGCCCGGTACACCCGCAGCCTTCCCGACATCCAACCGGCCTACCCGCGCCCCGCGCAGCCTGCCCGCTGGCCTCCCGGCCACCGAACATCCGAGCTGCACCCTCATGGCGCTGGCTGAACCGGCACCGTCCTTTGGGCCGAGCCGCCTGCGTGGCGGCATCCGGGATGAACCGCCCTCACAGTCCGCCGGGCCGGGCCAGTGGACCGGGCCTAACTTAGCGGGCTGACCCACCCAACGGGCTGGGTCAGACCCATCGAGTCTATCTGGGTTGACCCAGAATGGGTCAGCCCAGACTGGGTTGGGCCGAGTCGGTCCGACCAGGTCGGACCGGACCCAGGCCTACTACCGACCCTTTTCTTACTTTGGCCATATCTGGGGCACCAGACATCCGTTTGACAAGCCATCAACAGTGATGGTAATCTCGATGAGAGATTATCCCTTTGAGTATACCCCAATATAGTTCGAGGTATAGTTGAGATACAGTTGGGTTGGTTCGTAGACGAATCCAACCGGGCCCTCCGGACTTAAAGGCTAATGAATCACAGACCGAGCATTTAATTGATGTGCCATCTATTGCGTTGAGACCCCTATGACATGGAGGTCCTTTGAGATTCTTATACATGACACTTGGAGTATAGACCAGTAGCTCGTGGAGGATATCCTTCCAGTGATGAGCAGACAGAGTACAGAGACATAGTAGTTGGCTGAGACCTAATGACTGCTTGACCGATTCGACTCGGAGTGACTCGACTAGCCCAGTGGGGAGCTCCTCTATGTGATTCAGTAGGCCAATAGCGGAGGAGTGCCTCTTTGTGAGAGAAAAATACCTGCGGTACTCGACAAGAGGAGTACCTTTTCAGACTATTAGGGGGAGCGCCTATGTGTGACGCGGCAAACCCACAATGGGGAACGCCTCTGTGTGACGCAGCAGACCCACAGTACTCAATAGGAGGAGTGCCTCAGCAGTCCAAGGATAGTGGGAAGTGCCTCTGTGTGACGCATCATACCCACTATACTCGATAGAGGAGGAGTACGCCACCAGCCATGGTTTCGATAATAAAAATCATGGTTTGAGCAGAGTATTTTATTTTTGTGTTTCCTCATGATTGAGATGGGTTACTTGATAACATAGGTATATGTATGGGCATATACCTAAGAAATGATTATCCATTGTTTTCTTACTTTGTGGTTTATCCTTATTGGATTTTATGAGACCTTGAAGGTCTTAGGATCCCTATTGAGTATCGTTATACTCACCCCTGCATGGACTATGCCCGCTACTCGTTGTGTAGGATGCAGACGACGGAAAACGCTGAAAGAGGCCGAGAGTGCCAGGATTGGATGATACTTAGAGGTGGACCTTATGGAGAGTCGATACATAGAGGAGTCTAAAAGACGTGGAGTGTAGAGGTGGCCATCTATACCTACCCTTCAGGTAGGAACCCCATAGGACAATCCGGGAGCTGCTCTTTACCTTTCAGTTGTTTGACCCTTTTTTAGTTGTACTTGTACTTTACATTTGGACTTGTATTTCTGGACCCTTTTACTTTCCATCAACTTTTTGTATATAGTTTTTACTTTTTTTTGATTCCAGTTGTGTATAATGATGTGTTTGTGTACAGTTATAAAGGAAATGCCTTCCCAGTTTAGGGATTTATGCCTTTGGTGCTAGTCGCCATCCCCTGGCCTATGGAAGGCGGGCTTGGGGTAGTCACTAAATAGGTCCCGGGGGACGATTCGTGACAAATTGGTATCAGAGGAGTCGGTTCTATCATAGAACTTAGGACTCTGATATTTCTTTTTTGAGAAGAAATTGTGTTAAGGGTACTAAGTGTGGTTTTCAGTTCAGGGAGCCCAGTATTGGTGCGGGCAGCCGACATGTCCATACACCAGGACCCTGACTTATGAATTCCGACTCAGTGCACGAAAACACCGATTTCATGTGTGTTTTCCTTTGTGAATTCTTTAAGTCAGCTCAACCAGGTCAGCTCACCAGGTTTAATCTTTTGACCGTGTCACATCTATTTCTTTCAGGATGCCTCCTCATGGATGACCATTTAGAGCCTCGAGAGTCGTACACACTGATAGCCCGCCGAGTGATGATGCCTCGGTGCAGGGACCTTTACCAGTATAGGCACCAGCGATACTACTTCCTGTTGGGCCACCGATGCCACTAGCCCTAGCAGCAAATGATGCACGCCGCTTGAGCGCGTTTCATGAGTTCCAGCACCATAGGACACCCAGGTTCAGGGGAGAGATAGACCCATAGGTGGATGAGGATTGGATGGAGGCTGTGGTGAGAGTATTTAGGCTAGTTGGAACACCAGACGACTTTATGGTGATCCTTGCTTCCAGCCTCCCTCAGGCAACATCAGACAGATGGTGGAGCCTGATTCGTCAGGTTTATAATGAGGCGACACTTTTTTAGGCAGATGTCAAGAGCCTGTTTCGTGTAGAGTTTGTTCTATCCACCCTTTGAGAGGTGCAGATACATAAGCTACTGCATCTACGACAGGGTAGCATGATGATGGCGCAGTACTCAATGAGGTTCACTGACCTCTCGTGCCACTCCACCGATATGGTACGTGACCCGTTCTTTAGGGCCCAGACCTTCAAGCAGGGACTCAGGCAGGAGATCAGAGCTTCGGTGATCTCACTTAGCGTCCCGACTCAGGCGGGGGTGTTAGAGAGAGCTCTCATAGTGGAGATTTTCCTTGTTGAGTATTCTCCAGCAGCGAGACCCAATACTAGCCGACATGCAGCGGAGTCTTCTCCAGCTAGCAGTAGATAGATGCCGGATAGGTCCAAGAGGAACATACCTATAGGTGGTCGACTGCATGAATCCGGATCGGTTGTGTGGGGCACACAGAGTAGAGGCACACATGCCGGTAGCAAGCAGTGTTACCCATGCGGCGGGCATGGTCACATGGACCGTGACTGTCCGACCAGCCGTACCAATGATCAACAGAAAGTTGACGGACCTCCCAGGCAGAGGCAGAGATTCAATCGAGGTGTTTCGTAGGGTGAAGACGAATGTGTCAGAGGAGATGGTCGGGCAGTTGGCGGTGGATGACATTATGAGGTGCTATCGCCACCACCACTAGGAGGTCCACCCCGACCGTAGGGAGTAGGTGGATAGGGGAGAGCTCAGCTTCAGGCAACTGAAACATATAACCATGGTTCTCCAGAGGTGATACGAGGTATGATCTATGTCTATTCCAACTTATATGCAGTTCTTATAGACACAAGTGCCAGTCACTCTTTCATTTCCACTACCCTCTTTTAGAGCTCGGAGATTCTGATGGATTCGTTGGCTTGATCCTTACAGCTAGATACTCATACATGAGCTAATTTTAAGATTATGAACTAGTGCCGGCATTGCGATCTTACTCTAGGAGGTGAGAGCTTCGACTGGGATCTCCTAGTAGTGGCGTCGAGGCCTTACGACATCATCTTGGGTATGGACTGGTTATCTACAGTCCATGCCTAGATCGACTGTATTAGGTGAAAAGTGTAGTGTGTCAGCATGGATGGGACAAGGTTTACCTTCACCAATGATAAGGGAGCCTTTGAAGCATAGGATAGATTTACCTAGAGGAGGGTGCATCCAATCACTCGTCATTTGGTTTGCCTCACCCTCAGAGCGGTTGATGTGGAGAGTCCGACTTATCCTATAGAGGTGGACCAGTACGCAGATGCTTTCCCTAATGATGTTCTAGGATTACCTCCTCACAGAGAGGTGGAATTCTACATTGACCTATACCATGGGACAACACTGATATCTACACCATCATATCAGATGGCTCCCACTGAGCTTCGCGAGCTGGAGGTATAGCTAGAGGACTTGCAGGGAAATGGATTCATCCAGCCCATTGTTTCTCCCTGGGCAACCCTGATTCTGTTTTCCCAGAAGGTGGATGGGAGATTGATGATTTTTGTCGACTACCGTCGCCTGAACCAGGTGACTGTGAAGAACAAGTACCCACTCTTGAGGATTTAAGACTTCTTTGATCAGGTAAAGGGAGCTCGGTGGTTCTCGAAGATAGACCTCAAATCAGGCTATCACCATCTCAGAGTTCAATATGAGGATGTGCAGAAGATGGCCTTCAGGTTTAATTACGACCACTACGAGTTCTTGGTTATGCCCTTTGAAGTAACCAATGCTCCAACAGTGTTCATGAGTCTCATGAATAGGATCTTCCATCCTTACCTCAATCTCTTTCTCATAGTCTTCATCGAAGACATTTTGGTTTACTCGACTACTGAGGAGGAGCGTCTGGTATTTGGAAGCAAGTTATCTCCAAGGTTCATCAGACCTTTCTAGGTCCTCAGTAGAGTAGGCGAGGTGGCTTACCGCCTAGCTCTTCCACCTCAGTTGCACCGGGTGCATGATGTCTTCCACGTATCTCAACTGAGGAGATACGTGCACGACCCTTATCATATCATCAACCATGGGGAGCTGGACGTCGATGATGGGGTGAATTTCACGGAGGTTCCAATGGATATTGAGGATCTATAAGAGTAGGTCCTACGTGGATGGTCGATACCTCTTGTGTGCATTTGTTTGAAACACGGGAACCTCCAAGAGAGCACATGGTATCGGGAGGCTTAGATGCATGCTAAGTATCTCCATTTGTTCCCTTAGTGTGAGTTGTAGATTACAGGGATGTAAATCCCTGATGTTGAGAGAATGTAAAGACCCAGAAATCGCATGGAAATTTTCTTTTTCTTAAACACATGGTATTTTTACGAGTCCGCAAAAATTGACGGCGCTTGATTCTGAGGCCTGGTGTTCCCAGAATCAATTTCTAAAGTTTTGTTCGAGTACGTTCAGTAAACGTATGAGAAAGTTTTTATAAATTTTTATCTGGTGCTCAGAACTGAAAATCAAGGGCACCGTTGAACTCGAAATAACGATATTCTCTTAAGAAGACTTTCACCTCGACGACAGATGATCAGGAATAAAATCTAGTCTTTGTCATTTTATAAAAAACAAAATAAAATAAAATACAACACTTTATTTTATTTTTAAGCTACCATGTGTTGAGTGTGTTGGTTAAAACCTCCCCTTGGGAGTTGGTAATGGGACCGCCACACCCTAACCTACCATGAGAGGTTATGGTGGTGGGTCCCACCCAAGCATAACCTCCCATGGGAGGATAATTGAGGTGGGGACCACCCAAGCCACATAACCTCCTTATTAATGATAGGGGTGGGGACCACCCGACCCCTGTTGATGGTGGAGGATGAAACCTCTCCACTCTCTATCATTAATGAGGGAGATACTATTGAACTCCCTGTGAAATTAATTGCACCTACACATGTGTTTTTTTAAGGAGAGCCTCTTTCCATCCTCCAAATTAATGAGACAACACTCGTGCATTTAATTTGGTGGATCCGGGGTTTTAATTCTCCTTTTTGAATTGGTGTGCCAATGTAATATTAGACGAATAATCTAATGTTATTTCTTTGGAATTTCTCTTTTGGTTGAATTGAGAGGAGCTAGGGATAAAAGTTCTCCCAACGAAGAACGCTCCTCCCAATGAAGAACGAAGAACACGAAGAACGCCCGATTTATTCTTTGACTTCTTTCCTCAAATCCTACCGATGTGGAGCGCCTTCCACGACCGACGCAACTTGGGATTCGAGAGCGTGGTGGATGCGATGAATTAAGAATTCTTTCGTCTTCTTCTTGTGACTTCAAACATCAACGAACGACTAAAGAAAAATAATAAGGTAGGGGTTATTGCATGGTGATGCTTCCCTTTTCTTCCTCTAACAATTGAATAAAAAATTGATATAAATTGTTGTAATTCATTGTTGAGATTCATTCTGATGAGCCAAATGATATCATCTCTAAACATGGAGGGTGCGGGCCAAACTAACATGGCCCGACTCCCTCCGCTGTTATTTCATAATAATTCTTCGGAATGGTGATGAGGCGACGACAACGAAGGCGACAACGATGAAGGCCGCGCTACCCGTGGCCTCCGGGAATCACACCGCCCCCGCGGTGCACCTATACTTACGACTGAACACTGCCGCACCCCGCCGCGCGAACCGCGGCTTACCCGTGTGCTGCCCCGCGCACTCTGGCCTGCCCTGCAGCCTGACCGTGTGCCGCCGCACCCCGCACCGCCACACCCCGCGCTGCCTGCCTGCGCGCTGCCTCTCCCCAGGCCGTTGGCGCCCTGCCGGACACCCCCGCGCGCTGCCCGCGTGCCACCGCGGCCAACTCAGTCCTACCAACGACCTGCCTGGAACCCCCGCGGCCTACCTAGTACACCCACAGCCCGCCCGGCATCCATCCGGCCTACCCGCGCCCCGCGCGGCCTGCCCGCTGGCCTTCTGGATACCAACCATCTGAGTCGCGCCCCTCGCGGCGCTGGCCAACCCAGCCCCAGCCTTCGAACCGAGCTGCCTGCGTGGCGACATCCGGGCCGAACCGCCCTCGCAGTCTGATGGGCCGGGCTAGCGGACCGGGCCTAACTTAGTGGGCTGAACCACCCAACGGACTGGGTCAGACCCATCGGGTCTGTCCGGGTTGACCCAGACTGGGTTGGCCCGGACTGGGTTGCGCCGAGTTGGTCCGACCGGGTCAGACCAGACCCGAGTCCACTACCGACCCTTTGCTTACTTTGGCCATATCTGTGGCACCGGTGTAACGCCCTGACCCCAGTTACCCAGAGTCGGTGCATTATTGCGTAACATCGGTATGATCACAATAGATCATGTCTCGAAAGACGGATTAGTTTAGTAGCCTTGGAAACACTAGATACATTTAAAAGTCTTACATTACATCATAAAGTAAAAAAAAACTACAACAACATATTGTCTTCATATCCCCTCATACTATCCCTGCAGGTCATTCATAATATACTTCTTCACATCCTGGAAAAATTAAAACATTGAAAGGGGTGAGCTCAGATGCTCATTAAGGATAACAATATTGAAGATGATTTCATAAATAAACATAAACATTTAAGTCAATGTATAATTAAAACAAAATCCTTTTAAACATGAACTTGAGCATAACATGGAAAAAGTAAAATGAAATAATGCCATTTACTTATTCACATGGATATTCTACTGGTCGAATAATCAGATGAAATATCAATAACCACTTTCATAATGATGGAATGTATAATTCCAGACTATCATAACCACGTAGCCAATGCCTCGTGCCAAGACTACAAATAAGATTTTGTCAAGAACTCGTGCTAAGACACTAGTTTGTCTCATGAGACCTACCGATGCATCGAGGATCTATAGAGGGCTCTACCCGTCACTTATTAAGTCCAATGCATTCCTCATATGAACAGGTTTAAACATATCATAAACCATAACATAATCATATCACATAAAACATGAATAAATGAAACATAACATATCCACATTTCAATCACAAGATATCAATACAACACATTGATATAATAAAAACATTTTCAATACCATTTTAAATACCAAAATAAAAGAAAATTAAAACATGGTATTTATTTTTCATTTAAAAAAAAGTTATGGCTTGTAGAGGAAGCCGAAACTCAAATAATGGTCACGACGGTGTAGAAGTCATTATCACTGCATACGTAAGACAAAACATTCCTTTTGTAGTTTAGTAAAAACGCTTCGTATAAAAAGATTCCTTTTTGAATAAAAGTAAAATTCAAAGGGGTTTATACACTGTATATAAGAAATTTTTGTATAAAACAAAATATACCTCAATGAATGGAGATTGAGACGAAGTCCCTTTCAAAGATCATTTTTTAAATAAAATAGATCTATTATGTGTATTCACTATAAGTACACATAAAGAAAGTACAAATACAAGATAGGACATAATAATATCATGACATAATTTGAATGTAGGAGATTAACCCAAAGAACAGAAATTGGGTTAAGAAGTTCCCTTACAAAAATCATTTTTTTAAATAAAATAGATCTATTATGTGTATTCAATATAAGTACACATAAAAAAAGTACAAATACAAGATTGGACATAATAATATCATGACATAATTTGAAAGTAGGAGATTAACCCAAAGAATGGAAATTGGGTTAAAAAGTTCCCTTACAAAGATCATTTTTTAAACAAAATAGATCTGTTATGTGTATTCACTATAAGTACCCATAAAGAAAGTACAAATATAAGATTGGAAATAATAATATCATGACATAATTTGAAAGTAGGAGATTAACCCAAAGAACGGAAATTGGGTTAAGAAGTTCCCTTACCTCGTGTCCGACTTCACTCGACCGTTCTTTAATCTCATGAATAATAAACTAGAGTTAATATATACTTTCTTAAGAATATTTTTCAAGTTAATTATTCCTTTTATATCACTTATTAAACTGTTACGAAAATTATGTAGTCATTTAAGTTAATAACGGTCATTTTGTCGATCTTTGGTACTTGAGTTAAAAATAAACTTCTTATAATTTCAAGTTGTTCATGTGGTAAAATATCCATTATATCCAGAATTATATTAATGATTTAGATATCATATATATCATATATAGCCAGTATATACATTCATTCATAATATTACGTAACATTTAGAGGTAAGAAATGAAATGCACCGTTCATGGAGACGGTAAGCCGTACGTACGCATGAATGGTACTTTCATTTATATTTCATATTTAATTGAATGAAATCATAATGATATAAAGGTGTATTATAATTACATTATAATATCATATATAATATCATTTAATCCATCCTTTATACGTCCCACATATGGCATTAACGATTCAAATCACTTTGATGGGGTGGTAGTCCGCACTTCCTAAAATGAAATTATCGCATTTACCCATAATGGAAATCAAAAAGGAATGCCATAAATGAGAAATACAGAAGCATAAGGAAAACATAAACATAATATATATCATATATAGAAATAGTTTCATCTTAATGGCTACCATTATAGGTGTTAAAATAATATTGAACAATCATCATTTTGTGAGGCAGTATTTCGCCACCCACAGAAACAGTATGTTCTTTAACCATTAGACAGAGGTGTGTGTAAGTGTAAATAAAATACTTCTCATAAAAACATCCTAGTATATTGAATATACTGGTGTTGTTACAAAATAAATTAATAAAAAGTGTTTAAGGGGTTGGAGAAGCAAAATAAAACAAAATAACATAACAGAAGACATTACCTTAAAATATGGTAACTCTTTTTTTGATTTGAGCCAAACGCTTCCTTGGGACGAATTATGCCCAAAGTGAGGCTTCTAGGAGTAAGAGAGGGGAGTTTAGAGAGTATTTGGGAAGAGTTTGGCTGAGCCAAATGGCTTGGAAGGTGTGAATAAGGTGGTAGTGGTGGGGCCCTTTTATAAGAGGAGAGGAGGGAACTCTTGGAAAGTCATGAAATGTTACTTTATTATATAATGAGTTTCGGATTTTAAAGGTCCCACATATATATATTTAGAGGATAAGGGTTATAAATATACTCATCT
This sequence comes from Viscum album, assembly GCA_963277665.1. NCBI lineage: Eukaryota > Viridiplantae > Streptophyta > Magnoliopsida > Santalales > Viscaceae > Viscum > Viscum album. The sequence continues at coordinate 508,556,531 of OY728136.1, read as the reverse complement.
AATAGGTTTTTGACAAGTTTAAGTCTTATATTTTACATTATCTTTTCATTTTATTTAAATCGTTAATTAATGAGGTAATCGCTGCATCATCATGGTGTCATAAAAATTTTAATTTATTTAATGTATAAAAATCATAAAAAAAATATCATGATGTAGGAAATATTATTATATTTACAATGAATATTTATAGTCGAAAAGTTAACTTATATAAACCCATGTAATAATTGTTTTAGTAAAACAATACATGTTTGTGACAATTTTATTTTTACTTTAAATAAAAAATTATTAATGTCATTTTCTTACCCAAGTGTCTCCATGGGGTCCCCAAGTTGACCCATGTATTTTCTTGGTCGGCCATGACTCACCCAATAAGGGTAGGACAAGTGTCAAGATATTTTAATATTTTTATAATATCATTTTTACCTTAAATTTCACTAATTACCTTTATTTGCGATTAATTAAACTTAAAAGTTACTATTCACCAAAAAATTATTTTAATCCCATTGAACCACATTTTAATTCCTAATGAAAACCATGTATGTCGGATTTTTTAAAATAAAATTACAGAAGTGGTAATATTTCATTTAAATGAAAAATCAGTTTTTTAACTACCACTTAGTGGTTTCACTATTCATCAAAAATTGAAGTTTTTCCAAACAATGCCAAAATTTCTCCCTAAGCTATAATTGATATTACGAATTCAAAAATGATGTATATTTTAAAAAATTACAAACATATAAGTTGCATTAATTAATTTTATAATAAATTCCCGCTGTCACAACAAATAGTGTGTTTTTAAGAAACAATATATATCAAAAGATTGACAATTGTTTATGTCCAATTTCAAAGTGAAATTAATTATAATGACCACCATTGGATAAAATGGTAAAAATATATTATAATTAAACTTTAAAACCACTCAATAGTATAATATATCACTATAATTTTTTTTATTAAAAAAGTTGTTTTTAAGTATTTTTCACTATTCATAAAAAATTGGAAGTTCTCAAAAAAATACCAAAAATTAAACATAGGATAATTTCGATATTCCGAATCCAAAAATGAAGTCCATTTTGAAATATAAAATATATATAATTTCAAAAAGTGGGTATTACTATTCTTAATGGTTACTTTGATTGGTCGCGGTGTGTTAGAATCTCGAACTTGCGTACAATGCAAGCAATTGCATTATTGAAAGAGAGGCATACCGTGGAAGCTCGGGGTGTTACATTCTACCCTCCTTCAATAAATTTCATCCTCGCAATTTAAAATTTTCCTTTGAAAATAAAATGTTGAAAATAGAAAATACGTTTGTGGAAAACCCACATCAGAAATAAGGTTAATAAAAATATAACTTTAAAATAAAGAAAGAGAAGTACAAAGATCACCCGAGATCACCCATACTAGGATTCTATGAAAATATGGATATGGAGGAAAAACAAACCATCAAGGTCTGATAGAGAGTTGTATAAAGCAGGATTAGGAGAAAGTTAACTACAAGAAAATCACAAACTTGTGATTGGTTAAATGGTCATTGATTTCCCTATTGGAAAAGTTAACCAACAACGTTTTTGTTTTAAGTTACCTTTCATAATGTTGAGGAATTTATTTAGGAGATTTACTGAGAACGTAAGGAAATATACTTACTTGTCATGTAGACTTTCATTCTTTAATAATTTTTTACCACAAACCCATCATTCACTCTAAAAGGTAATAAAACTCAAATTATTTTATTTATCATAATTGTATAAGGTTCCAAATATTAACAAATACCATTTAGATTAGGAAATTTTTTTTAATTACCAGGGACTTCGTGTAGGCTAGTGGTAGTTAATAAAGTCTTGTCGCCCTATGGTTGTGGGTTCGATTCCTACAGCTTTTTCCGAAGCGACAGGTTATCCCCAACCTACAGATTGTCCTTTTCCTAAAACTACAGTATTATAATATTCCCAAAATAATATTCATAAATGCTTTAACCTTAAACAATACTATCAAAAGATCAACTTAATCCATTCCAACCTTTATAGTTATCCAAAATACCTTTGTCCAGACTTTCTCTAAAAGGTCTCTAAATTCCAAAATCAATTGTATCATCAGATTCCTCAAACAAAGTAAAGTTTCTCTTATTGTCACATAAAAAAATATGATTGCCTTCATCATATTAAAACCTTAATGAAAACAAAAAGTACTTCAGTACAATCCTTATATATATCACATTATTTTTATAACCAGAATATAATCCTTGAGTCCAAAAGCACCAATACATTAATTATTCAACTTCATCTGTAGTAACAACATAAGCTTGGACTTGATCCCTTGGCCTTTTCTGAGGTAAGATTCCCTGAATCTTAGGACATTCATTTTTATAATGCTCCATCTCTCTACAATTGTATCATTCATCATTGATAGCCTCTTTATTTCCCTTGAAATCACAAGCCTGGTGACCTTTTTCTCCACATTTATAAAAAAAACTCCCATTCCTTTTAGGCAAGTACCGGAGTGATTCTTCCCATAATTATCACATAATGGAAAACCTTTATTTCCTCTTTTCCCTTTATCTATCTCTTGTTCCACCGTTCTCTTCTTCTCTTACTTTACTTTATTGTCATAAGATTTAGAGAATTCCTTTTCTGTCTTGATAGCACACGAGACAATATCTTCGTACGATGAGAAGGATTGTGATACTAAAGCTCGATGGAGAAATGGTTTTAACCCATCAATGAAACGATCAATCTTACTTCTTGGGTTACATATATAATCCGCAGCATGCCTCACTAACATTGTAAAGTTAGCCTCATACTTTGCGACATTCTCATCCTTCTTCTGCCTCAGACTCATAAATTGTCTTTCCACATCTGCTCGATGGTCACGAGGAAAGTATTTTTCTAAGAAAAGATTTTTTAACTCCCTCCATTCCATATTTGATACTTCATCATCTTACTTTTTGTTTTGAATCAATGACCACCATTGATCAACATCTCCAGTGAGGCGGTAAACTTCCATGATAACTTTTTCCCTTTCACTACTCCCTAAATCCTGAAATATTTTCTCTAGGGAATTTATCCATTGCTCAGCTACTAATGGATTTGTACCCCCATTAAATGTTTGTGGTTGTTTCCTCATGAAGTGGTCTAACAATAATCATCCACGTTGTGGATCAGGGTGCTCTATACCAGTAAGGTTATTATTCATAACCTGAGTGAGTTGTCCCAGTATGGTGATAATTTGATCAACACTAGTTGTATCACCAACTCCATTATAATTATCTTGAGTTGGAGGGCAATCCCTACATGGAGTTTGTGCATTGATACGGTTTCCATTCCTCCCACTAGGCGCCATTTCTAAACAATGGCATAAACTAGATTAGTTTATGAATCAGAATACATAATTACAAACTTGCAAAACAATTAACATAAATTGAACTATTTATGGATATAATCCATAATCATAAAAAAATTTCTTTAATGAAGTATATACTCATAACCCTTCATAGTGGTTTGTAAGGAAAACAAGAATTATCCTAAGCATATCCCCCGGGAGTGTCATAACCAAGAGTGCAGCAAGGCCCATTGTCATGCACCTGTTCCCATTCGAGTCTAGCTCAAAGCGGTGTTTTCGGGTTTTAACCCTAGGTACATCTGTGCCAGATCCACCTCTACCTGCTCATATCCAGACAGGGATGTATTGCTCAAAAAACTCAAAAAATATCTATAATACCAAAATTCTAGGAAGTTCTTCTATACTAATCCTCAAATTCTATCTTTGGGATATGTGATCTAATCAGAGTTTATCTAAATCTAGCTTCCAAGGTTAGTACTAAACTGCCTATGATACCAACTGTAACACCCTGACCCCAGTTACCCAGACTTAGTTCATTATTGCGTAACATCGTCATTATCACAATAGATCAAGTCTCGAAAGACCAATTAGTTTAGTAGCCTTGGAAACACTAGATACATTCATAAGTCTTACATTAAATCATAATGTAAAACAAAACTACAACAACATCTTTTCTTCATATCCCCTCATACTATCCCTGCAGGTCATTCATAATATACTTCTTCACATCCTAGAAAAATTAAAACATTGAAAGGGGTGAGCTCAGATGCTTTGTAAGGATAACAATATTGTGGAAGCTTTCATAAATAAACATAAACATTTAAGGCAATGTATAACTAAAACAAAAGCCTTTTAAACATGAACTTGATCATAACATGGCAAAAGTAAAATGAAATAATTCCATTTAATTATTCACATGGATATTCTACGGGTCTAATAATCACATGAAATATCAATAACCACTTTGATAATGATGGAATGCATAATGCTAGACTATCATAACCACGTATCCAAGGCCTCGTGTCAAGAATACAAATAAGATTTTGTCAAGGCCTCATGCCAAGACACTAGCTTGTCTTATGAGACCTACCGATGCATTGAGGAGCTATAGCGGGCTCCACCCATCACTTATTAAGTCCAATGCATTCCTCATATGAACAGGTTTAAACATATCATAAACCATAACATAATCGTATCACATAAAACATGCATAAAGGAAACATAACATTTCCACATTTCAATCAAAAGATATCAATACAACACATTGATATAATAAAAAAATTATCAAAACCATTTTCAATACCAAAATAAAAGAAAATTAAAACTTGGTATTTATTTTTCATTTTAAAAAAAATTTATGGCTTGTAGAGGAATCCAAAACTCAAATAATAGTCACGATGGTGGATAAGTTGTTGTTGCCGCATACGTAAGACAAAACATTCCTTTTTTCTTTTAGTAAAAATGCTTCGTATAAAAAGATTCCTTTTTGAATAAAAGTAAAATTCAAAGGGGTTTATACACCATATAGAAGAAATTTGTGTATAAAACAAAATATGCCTCAATGAATCAAGATTGAGACGAAGTCCCTTAAAAATATCATTTTTTTAAATAAAATAGATCTATTATGTGTATTCATTATAAGTATAGATAACGAAAGTACAAATACAAGATATGACATAATAATATCATGACATAATTTAAAAGTAGGAGATTAAACCCACAACAGAAATTGGGTTAAGAAGTTCCCTTACAAAGATCATTTTTTTAAATAAAATATATATGTTATGTGTATTCACTATAAGTACACATAAAGAAAGTAAAAATACAAGATTAGACATAATAATATCATGACATAATTTGAAAGTAGGAGATTAACCCAAAGAATGGAAATTAGGTTAAAAAGTTCCCTTAAAAAGATCATTTTTTAAATAAAATAGATCTATTATGTGTATTCACTATAAGTACACATAAAGAAAGTATAAATACAATATTGCACATAATAATATCATGATATAATTTGAAAGTAGGATATTAACCCAAAGAATGGAAACTGGGTTAAGAAGTTCCCTTACCTCATGTCCGACTTCACTCGACCGTTCTTTCATATCCTCAATAATAAACTAGAGTTAATCTCTACTTTATTAAGAACCTTTTTCAAGTTCATTATCCCTTTTATATCACTTATTACAATGTTACGAAAATTATGTAGTCATTTAAGTTAATAACGGTCATTTTGTCGATCTTTGGTACTTGAGTTAAAAATAAACTTCTTATAATTTCAAGTTGTTCATGTGGTAAAATATCCATTATATCTAGAATTATATTAATGATTTAGATATCATATATATCATATATATCCAGTATAAACATTCATTCATAATATTACGTAACATTTAGAGGTAAGAAATGAAATGCACCGTTCATGGAGACGGTAAGCCGTACATACACAAAAACGCTACTTTTATTTCTATTTCATATTTACTTGAATGAAATAATAATGATATAAAGGTGTATTATAATTACATTATAATATCATATATAATATCATTTAATCCATCCTTTATACATCCCACATATGGCATTAACGATTCAAATCACTTTGAGTGGGAGGTAGTATGCCCCTCCTAAAATGAAATTATCGCGTTTACCCATAATGGAAATCATAGAGGTATGCCATAAATGAGAAATATATAAGCATAAGGAAAACATAAAAATAATATATATCATATATAGAAATAGTTTCATCTTAATGGCCACCATTATAGGTGTTAAATGAATATTGAACAATCATCATTTCATGAGGCAGTATTTCACCACCCACAGAAACAATATGTTCTTTAACCATTAGACGGAGGTGTGTGTAAGTGTAAATAAAATACTTCTCATAAAAACATCCTAGTATATTTAATATACTGGTGTTGTTACAAAATAAAGGAATAAAAAGAGTTTAAGGGGTTGGAGAAGCAAAATAAAACAAAATAACATAAGAGAAGACATTACCTTAAAATCGGGTAACTCTTTTTTGATTTGAGCCAAAAAATTCCTTGGGAAGAATTATGCCCAAAGTGAGGCTTCTTGGAGTAATATAGGGAAGTTGAGAGAGTATTTGGGCAGATTTTGGCCGAGCCAAATTGCTTGGAAGGTGTGAATAAGGTGGTATTGGTGGGGGCCTTTTATAGGAGGAGAGGAGGGCACTCTTGGAAAGTCATGAAATGTTACTTTATTATATAATGATTTTCGGATTTTAAAGGTAAAAAACTTATATATTTCTAGGATAAGGTGATACGGGTTATAAATATACTCATCCAATAGGTTTTTGACAAGTTTAAGTCTTAGATTTTACATTATCTTTTCATTTTATTTAAATCGTTAATTAATGAGGTAATCGATGCATCATCATGGTGTCATAAAAAATTTAATTTATTTAATGTCTAAAAATTATAAAAAAAATATCATGATGTAGAAAAATCTTATTAGATTTACAATGAATATTTATAGTCGAATAGTTACCTTATATAACCCCATGTAATAATTGTTTTAGTAAAACATTACATGTTTGTGACAATTTTATTTTTACTTTAAATAAAACGTTATTAATGTCATTTTCTTACCCAAGTGGCTCCATGGGTTCCGCAAGTTGACCCATGGATTGTATTGGTCGGCCATGACTCACCCAATAAGGGTAGGACAAGTGTCATGATATTTTCATATTTTTATAATTTCATTTTTACCTTAAATTTCACTAATTACCTTTAATCGCGATTAATTAAATTTAAAAGTTACTATTCAACAAAAAATTATTTTAATCCCATTGAACCAAATTTTACTTCCTAATGACAACCATGTATGTCGGATTTTTTAAAATCAAATCACAGAAGTGGTAATGTTTTATTTAAACGAAAAATCAGTTTTTTAACTAGCACTTAGTGGTTTCACTATTCATCAAAAATTGAAGATTTTCAGAACAATGCCAAAACTTAACCCTAAGATATAATTGATATTCCAAATTAAAAAATGAGGTCTATTTTAAAAAATTCCAAACATATAAGTTGCATTAATTAATTTTATAATTAATTCCCGCTGTCACAACAAATAGCGTGTTTTTAAGAAACAATATATATCAAAAGATTGACAATTGTTTATGTCCAATTTCAAAGTGAAATTAATTCTAATGAGCACCATTGGGTAAAATGGTAAAAATATATTTTAATTACTCTTTAAAACCACTCAATAGTATAATTTATCACTATAAATTATTTTTATTAAAAAAGTTGTTTTTAATTATTTTTCACTATTCATAAAAAAATTGGAAGTTCTCAGAAAAATACCAAAAATTAAACATAGGATAATTTCGATATTCTGAATCCAAAAATTAAGTACATTTTTAAATATAAAATATATATAATTTCAAAAAGTGGGTATTAATATTCTTAACGGTTACTTTGATTGGTTGCGGTGTGTTAGAATCTCGAACTTGCGTACAATGCAAGCTATTGCATTATTGAAAGAGAGGCGTACCGTGGAAGCTAGGGGTGTTAAAACCAGACATCCATTTGACGATCCATCAGTGGCGCTGGTAATATCGATGAGAGATGACCCCTTGGAGTATACGCCACTGGTGTTTGGGGTATAGTTGAGATATGGTCTGGTTGGTTCGTACACGAATCCAACCAGCCCCCCAGGACTAAAAGGCTAATAACTCACAGATCGGGTGTTCGATTGACGCGCCGTCTGTTGCGTTGAGACCCCTATGATGTGGTGGTCCTTAGGGATACTTCTATGTGAGAATTCATGACACTTGTAGTATTGAACAGTAGCTCGTGGAGCGGATCCTTCTGGTGACAAGCAGACCGAGTACGAAGACCTAGTAACTGGGTGAGACCTAACGATTTCTTGGCTGATTTGACTTGGAGTGACTCGACTAGCTCAGTGGGGAGCACCTCTGTGTGAAGTGGTAGACCCATGGTGGAGGAGCGCCTCTATGTGAGCGAGAAAGACCCACGATACTGGACAGGAGGAGTACCTATGTAGGCTATTAGGGGGAGTGTCCTTATGTGACGCGACAGACCCACGGTGGGGAGAGCCTCTGTGTGACGCAGAAGACCCCCAATACTCGACAGGGGGAGTGCCTCAGTAGTCCAAGGATAGTGGGAAGTTCCTTTGTGTGACGCGGAAGGCCCACTATAATCGATAGAGGAGGAGTACGCCACCAGCCATGGTTTCGATAATAAAAATCTCGGTTTGAGCAGAGTCTTTGATTTTTTGGGTTTCCTCATGATTGAGATGGGTTTATTGATAACTTAGGTATATTTATGGGAATATACCTAAGAAATGGTTATCCGTTATTTTATTACTTTGTGGTTTATCCCTGTTGGATTTTTTGAGACCTTGAAGGTCTCGGGGTCCCTACTGAGTATCATTATACTCACCCCTACACAGGATATGTCCGCACCTCATTCTGTTGGATGTAGACGACATACAACGCTGATGGAGGCTGAGAGCGCCAGTATTGGACGGTACCTAGAGGTGGAACTTACGAAGAGTCGGTACATAGAGGAGTCTAACGGATGTGGAGTGCTGAGGTGGTCATCTATACCCACACTTCAGGTAGGAACCCCGAAGGACGATCCAGGAGCCACTCTTTACCTTTCAGATATTTTCCCCTTTTTTAGTTCTACTTGTACATTACAGTCGGGCTTGTATTTCCGGCCCCTTTAACATTCTAGCACACTTTTTGTATACAGTTTTTACTTAGTGTTTTGCTTCCAGTTGTGTACTCTGATGTGTTCGTTTATAGTTATAAAGGAAATGCCTTCCCAGTTTAGGGATTTACGCCTTTGGTGCTAGTCGCCAGCCCCTGGACGATGGAAGGTGGGCTTCGAGTAGTCATGATACGGGTCTTGGGGGATGGGTCGTGACATTAATGACCCATTTCATACCTATTTGGTTTTTCATTTTTGGGTTCGTCAACCTTCTCTAGATCACCCACTTTATTATGATCAATTATCTATATCACTCTCTATTAATCCATAGAAATTATTATTTTATTCCATATCCATGTATTTATTTCCCACTAATGTTATCATACTTGGAATACTAGTTATGTGATTATTTCAAATGACCTTCATACTTCACATTCAATCTTTTTAAGAGAATATTTTAATATTTTTTTTTCACATTGTTGTTTTTTCAAAAAAGAATGTTTCAAATATATATCCCATGATTACCAAGGTCTAGTTTAAACTATGATGAAGTAATTTATTTAATATGGGTAGAATATAACACCCTAATATTTTGAAATAACAACATTTTATTCAATATCATATAATACACACATCACTAATCTTAGAAGAAAATATAACACCCCAAAACATTAAAATATATTTAATTTTAATGAAATTTAATTTATTAAATAGATTTAGTTACACACAATTTTGAGTTTAGATTTATATTCATGAAAAATTTATTTTATCATGAATTATATGAAACACTATGTTTATCTTTTATTACATGAAACACTAAGTTTAGGTTACATTATACGGAACACCGAGTTAAAATGAAATGTGAAATATTATTAAAATATTTTTATTTAATATAACAGATATAAAATAGCCATTGAAATTAAGGATATGAATATTAAACAATAAATTATGAAAATTATTGATATCTATTGATTAGAAATAAAATAATAATGATTTAAGAGAAAAATAAATGTTTTTTGTAAAATTGTATTTTTCTAAAAGACGGTGTAATCGTGCTTTGAATAGACAATTTAAAATTAATTTTTACCAATTTTAGAAGAATTATTTTAAAAAATAAACTTAATTTTTGAATTTATAATATAAAAAATATCTCAGGGTGAATTTTTGGTATTTTTCTAGAAAGATTCATTTTTTTATGAATAGTAAAAAATAATGAATTTTAATTTAAAACAACCTTTTTGTTTAAACAATTTATAATGTTAAATTATAATTTTAATTGTTTTTAAAGAAAAGTTACTTAAATTTTATATCAATTAACAAATTTTCTTATTGTAATAATTTTCTTATTGAATTATCATATAAGAAATTCGTAAACATGTGGACGTTTTCTCTTTGAAAATCTGATTTCTCATCATGTCCACAAGACTAATTCTATATTAAAATTTTCTACTTTTGTGAATTTAATTTGAAAAAATGGATTGAATATTTGTAATAACCAAAATATATAATTTTAAACAAGGTCAAATTGTTTTTTGACCAAAATCAATAGTGACTGCATTAAAAATTAATAGTCACGGTTAAGGTAAAAATGGACTTACTAGGGGGTTAAACTAAAAAATATAAGTGTTAAAATAAACTATAAAAGTTTATAAAAAATAACTTATAGACATATTTCTACCATTATACCTATAAGGTTCTATAATTTCACATTTTTTACCCTTGTGACCTATGAAAAACATGGGAGGAATCAATTGTTTTCAAAAATACCAAGTGTGTCCTCTCCCCCACTTATAAAGGGAAACCCCCTCTCCTATATTCTTCACACTATCAAAAATATTTTTCTCAGCCAAGACCTACCCTAATAATATCCCAAAATCCCTCCTATCATATTATAATCCTTTGTGTGTCAAGATATCAAACCTAGTAATCCTTTAGTGTAAAACCATTCACTATTATAAAATATTCTTTTAACAGAACTAAAAATACCCTACTATTAGTGCTAGAGAAGCATTGACTACTCGAGCAAGATTAAAAGCCTGAGTCTTTTATCAGTGCATGTAAAAGGACTGATAAAGGGCATGTTGCAGTGTGTTGTAATAGAACACTAAAACACTAGTGTAGTGTCCTATAACATCACAATGCATCACTAAAAACACCACGAAATCAGAAAAATCAAGTAGGAATAAAAATTTTAAATGAAGAGAAGACAATCTAGGCTCATTTTCTTGATTTTGGCGATGTGATGCAAATTTAAACTAAAATTATACTTATATATTTAGTAAAAAAACATAGAGATATACCAGTCACAATGTACATTACATTGAGCTTCCACTGATTCTTAAATGTATCAAATGGATTATGGATCGTTTTCCTAAAGTATCAAAATAATCTGAATGTGTTTGCTCAATTTTGAGTACGTCACTTGTCTTTTTTTCAAAATGTTATTTTAAACTAGAAACACACACTTTGACTCATATCAATCACATCATGTGTAATTTTTATGTGATACGGATTACTACATGTCACAAATGACTTATGAATCATTTTACTAAATTATAAATTAATCCGAGCGCATTTTATCAGTTTTATATGAGTGACACTTTTTGAACTAAAATGTTGATTTTATACTAATAATGGATTCGTTGAGTCATAACTGACACATAGTGTATCTAATTGAGGTTCATATGATTCATACATGTCAAAAATGACTTATGTAATGTTTTCATAAAGTATGAAAACAATATGAATGTCTTTTCTTGGTTTTGAGTAGGTGAGTTGTTATTTTTACTAAAATTTATGTAAATTGTAAATAAAACGATGCAATTGGAGTCATATCGGTTACACCATGAATTGGATTTAGGTTCATATAATTCTTACACATCTAAAATGTATTATGGATCATTTTCATAAAGTACCAAAATATTTTGAATGTGTTTACTCAGTTTTGAGTACGTTACTTGTCTTTTTTACTAAAATGACATTTTAAACTGAAAACACGCACTTTGAATCAAACTGATCACATCATTTATTTGTTTGAAATGATACTGATTACTACATTTCACAATTGACTTATGAATCAATTTCATAAATTATCATGAAAATAAAAGTGTGTTTTCTCAGTTTTCAGTGAGTGACATTTTATGAACTAAACATGCGATTTTAAAGAGATAACATACACATTGAGTCATACCGGGAACATCGTGTATTGGATGGTGGTGAGACTAATTACGACACATAAAAAATAACTTATATACCACTTTAATAAAGTATAAAAACAATATGAATGTGTTTTCTAGGTTTGGAGTAGGTCAGTTGTCCTTTTTATTAAAATTGATGTTATTTTTAAATAAAAAGATGCACTTGGAGTCATATCGGTTACACCATGAATCAGATTAAGGTAAGAATGATTCTTACACATCTCAAATAAATTATGGATAATTTTACTAAAGCATAAAAACAATCTGAATGTGATTTATTGGTTTTGAGTAGGTCAGTTATTCTTTCTATTAAAATTGTTGTCTTTTTTAAATAAAAATATCTATTTAGAGTCATACTGGTCAGACCATGCATCAGATTTAGGTACATATGATTCCTAAAAATCTCAAAAAACTTATGTATAGTTATACTAAAGTTTCAAAATAATATTTATACATTTTTCTATTTTTGAGTATGTCATATGTATTTTTTACTAAGATTTCATTTTAAATTGGAAACACACACTTTGAGCTATATTGATCACATCGTGTATTGGTTTGACGTGGGACCAATTAATACATGTCATAAATGACCGATGAATCTATTCCCTAAATTATAAATAACATAAAATTTCATTTTCATTGTTTTTAGTGAGTACCATTTCTTATACTAAACTGTCAATTTTAAACTGATAACAGATACATTGAGTCATAGTGGTCACACCATGCATCTAATGAGTTGCATCTGATTTATACATGTCTCAAATTACTTATGAATCATTTACCTAAAGAATAAAAATAATTAGAATATTTTTTCTCAGTTTTTAATATGTTAGTTTTCCTTTTTATTTAAATTAATGTCAATTTTAAATAAAAAGAAGCACTTGGAGTTATACTGGTCACACTGTGTTTCAGATTTAGGTGTGGATGATTCTTACACATAACAAAGTATAAAAAAATCCCAACTACCAATGTTAATACTTTTTTATTGTCCTTCTATGTCGAACTGCCAAAAATGAATATTGACCCTATGTTCTTAGCCGAAAAATATTTTTCGTTATTGAAAGTGAGAAGTGTAGAGGTTTTCAATGACAAGAAATGTTTTTTAGTTAATAACATAAAATTAATATACAGTGTCGGTAGTTCCAAAAATAATGTAAATGAAAATGGAAAATGTGATAATAGTGGTAGAAATAATTATTTAATCTCTTTTGTGGTTTGTTGGAGATATTTGAATGAAAAATATGAATTTCCAAAAGATTTGTGATAAATAACTAAATAATTAATAGATAAAAACGATAAGGAAATTAACTTACAAATAGTTGATAAAATGATGAAAAAAATAATTAAATATTTAGTATGAATTCACCTGTTCTTGATGGTTGTATGGATATTTGACACATTTTATTATTTTCATTATCTTAGTTACAGGCTTGAAGTCTAATCCCTAACGAGCAGGAGTATCTTTGAATAAACCACCCCAACTCAAACAAAAGAATCCACTTGTACATGAAAAAATTACTATATGAGTAATAATGAAAAAAATAAAGTAAACATAAACATGTAACAATAAATTAATTTCCTGGATAGTAATTTTACTATGAAATAATTAACTATAGGGATATGATGACATTAAAGAGATAATGATGATAAAAAAATTAAAATATATCTTGAAAAATAATTAATCAACCAGTGAGGAGGATGAAAAGAAAATAAGATACATTGGATTGATGATTTGAATCATCTAATAGAAAGTAAATATATCCTATTGGGTTTAAAAAACATTCATTTTATACCATAAATAAATAAATAAACATACGATATTAATTATTAAAGGTTAATGTCTCCAATTTTTGAGAATTATATGGATAATAATTAGAGATTCCTAAGGGTGTAACCAAAATGGAATTTTAAAGAATGATATATTTTTAGATGGATTAAAGTAAAACATATATAATGTTTATTAGATCTGTGATGAAATAAATGAAGTGATTATTAAGAAGTATTAATGAGTGGGTTATCATTTCAAAGATGGAAATATTTTGATCAAATACAAGAAATACAAGCAAGGCTGAAATCAATGAATAAAATTTAATTAGTGATCAGAAAGTTTCAATGAAAACTCGAAGGAGTAAGACTCAACAAAAAATATCATTTTTCCCAAGTAGAGCCTAAATCATTTGGAGAGGCTGACAAGGATGATAATTGTATCAAATCTATGCATGAGGATCTTGAACCAAATAATAACAATGAGACATGAGGCTCTTGATCCCAATAAGAACAATAAAGGCTTCTTATGGATCAAGTTTTTACATGTATTGTTCAAGAATATGTCCATTAGTTTAAAAATACACGAGTTTTTAGTTTATTTTTTGTCCTAATTCTATAAAACCCTTAATATAAAAGGTCAAGGTAACGTATTTGAATGGAACAATTTTTATGTCTTGTAATTGAGATGTTCACATATGTAGGGAATCATATTACCATTAGAAGGAAAAAATGGATTGAAGTTTATGTTAGTAAACCATAAATTTCAATAGAATTAAGAATCCAAAGAGAACAAAGCATGTCATTTAATTATTAAATCTAAACTAATAAATTTTACTTGAAGTGGGATTCTAAAGGTGTAACGATTTTATCCATGAAAAATAATTTTTAGTTTAACAAAATATATTCTATTAAAACTTATTTATTAAACTTACATCAATCAATGTTAATATGTTATTATATCAAAATTATTAAAATTTAGTGGTATAAGAATTATTCATGAATGAATTACAATATTCTTTAAAATTTAAATAACAGAAAACTTTTATCATTTAATAAGTTACTTTTCAAAGAAAATATAAAATTTAGAAATAATTTGATCAATCATAAAGGGTTGAGAACAATAAATTCTATAAAAAATGTAATCTTCTTAGGAATCACGTAATGAAATGGTATTTTGTTCTTAAAACACCACGATGATGATGTTTTTCTTAGAAAATGATTATTCCAATTTTTTATTTTCTGACAATATTTCAACAACCAAAACCAAAATATCGATTAAATTTTATCTCCAAATCAGTTTTTCCTTTATAATATTGTCCAATGATTATAGAACCTTAAACCTTTTTGATTTTTTTTCTTATATAATTTAATTAATTTTATTCAAATTCAATCTAAAATATTTCAAAAGTAAAAATGAAAAACATTATATTTTTTGAAGAAGTAGTTAAATAAACAAGACAACAAATCAAACATATATAATGTTTTTTCTCATATTATTTTACAAATTCATCAAAATAATTTGATTATTACATTTCATAAGTGACCCATAAACCTATCCCAAGACTCTGGAAATAGTTCACAATCATTATAAATAAATCCATAAAATTTATACCATATTTCAGTGCTCACTATCCTAGGAAAAAAATTCATGAAAAAATCATTATATAGTTATTCCCATGTGTTAGATATTTCATAATCCATTTTTTGGAAACAACTTCTAGAATTAACATTGAAATATAAGTGGATAACCCTATATTTCAGTTCCTCCTCACTCAACCCTCTCAGTAACCATTGTTGTACGACAAAATATAAGACACAATGATGTCAGATATTTCATCTTCCAAGCGATTTGGAATGTAATATTCGAAACTAATGACAACATGACTGCTATATGGATGATTTTTCAAACTTTTATGATTTTAAAGAGGTATATTTCATGGAATATAGGTATTGGGATCCTATTATACCTCAAAACAATATGACCCAACATTGGGTTTGATATATTTCAAGTTGCATAGTTCCAATGTTGTCCCATGGAGACCCACATGATATCAGGGAAGATGATACTTCAATATATCTAAAAAATAATTAATTTGGGTTGTTTTATTATAGTATAGTTAAAATAGACTTGTTGGGATACACAAACGTGGGATGAGAAGGTTTAGTGGACAACTAAGGGAAATTAGAGATATAAAAAAAACAAGATTTCGTTTGAGTTGTGGTTGAGTTCAACCCTTGAATCATTCGAGACTTGATTCGAGCCTTGGAATAGTTGGATTCTTGATTCTAGCCAATATTAGAGCTTGAATTCACCAACAAGGAGTGCTGGTAGTAGGTTTCTTCCACAGAGATCTTCAGGTATCGCGTACTGGTTTGCGATGGTTAGGGTTCTTAATATAGATTGTGACACTTTTATTAGTGCTTCCAAAAATGTGCTGATAAAAATACCTTTTATCATCACAAAGTTAATAAGCGATAATAAAATGAATATTTTTAGTTCTATTTTTAACGCTGATAAAAAATTATAAATTTTTTTTAAAAAAATTGTATTTTTTTAAAATGTATTATTATTTTATATAATTATAATACTTATAATAATACTTTTTATAAAATAACAATTTTATAATTCTTTGAATATATAATTTTTTTTAATTATATGAATACTTTTTAAAAATAGTAATATTTATATCATTATATATATATAAATATAGTAAATATATTCATTATTTAAATAAATTTATTATAATATTATAATTAATTATTTATAATTATTTAAACACTTTTTAAATTAATATTATTTAATTATTTATAATTATAAATGTATAAAAATAGTAAATATAAATTTATAATATATTTATGTATAATTTTTTTTCAAATGTATTTTTAACATTATGAGTGAATATTTAATATTAAGTTCATGCATGTTAAAATTGAAAAAAATTGATTAATTAAAAATGATTACATTATTGAAAATTTGGATAAGTTTGATTAATATAAATCATTAAAAAAATGGATATATATTTAAATAAATATGAATACATATTGAAAATATTAAAATATAGTAAATAAATATATATAATATATAATACATATTTGTTAAATTCCAAAAAAAAATATTTGTGTGTGCATGTATGTATTTAAAAATTCATTAATTACTTATATGTGAAATCAATACAATACGTTTGATCAATGTTATAAATTGAAAAATCAAATGACATTCAATTATGTCCATTACTTGTTGCAATGAGCCAGTATTTTTAATTCATATTAATTTTTAATTATAAACCATTATTCACTAAATATATTACTATTTAATGGAAATCATTAATAATATTTTTTATTCTATAAAACATATTCATATACATTATTATATATCAATATATTTAATATATAATATTTATTAAAATTAGCAATAATCATCTAATTAATAAAATGTTTAATATTTTTTCTCAATTTACTTATTTTTAATTTTAATTTGTTTAATTTTTATATTTTATATATCAATATATTTAATAAAAAATATTTATTTGTATTTATAATTTATATATAATATAGTCAATTTAATAATTTTTATCAATAATTATTTAATTAATAATTTTTTTGTTATTTTGTTAATAATCTCATTTTTTTTAATTATTTAATTTTATTTATTCGAACCTTTATATGTGCTAAAAAAGTGCTGATAAAGGATAAATTTATGAGTTTTAATAATATGTCGCTAATAAAGGGTACATTTTGTCATCCCTAAAAATAAAGCACTGATAATGGATACCCTTCAACAGTGCTAAAAATAAAGTGCTAATAAACAGAACCCTTTATCGGTGCTAAAAATAATGCTCTAATAAAGGGACCCCTTATCAGTGCTAAAAGAATACGCTGATAAAGGGTTAAATTTATCAGTTCTTTATTTAGCATTAATAAAGATTCCATTTATCAATGTTTTTTTTCTAACGTTGACAAATACCAGCACTGTTAAATGCTTGTTTGGTATGAGTGATGGAGGATACCCAGAGAATAGGTAGTGTTTTTCAACAAGTGTCATTATTTTTTTATTTCTCCACCAGCATAAATTCTTATTAAACCATGATAATATAATATAATTATTATATTCCACATATTGAGATGTTTTTATAATAAGGTAATTACATAAAACCATCTCCACTTCCATCAAATTGGTTATGAAATCATCATTCATGTATACGACAAACTACTGCCTCACAAACTAATGTCATCCATTCTTCCATTACCACCTTTCATGGTTGGGTATGATTATGGATTTAAATTATATATATATATATAATATTTATTCATACTGAGTAATTATATAATGTAAATTTTTTTAATTTCCATTCCATAGGTGATATTATAACATTACTCATGCGTGTGATGAACTACTACCTCACAAAGCAATGTAAATTTTCTTTCAATAATGCTTTAAAAGTAATGTAATAAGGTTAAATTTAATGAATATATGTGATATAAATGACATACTTATGATATTCATGACATATTTATCATTTTGTAAAGAAAAAATATACCATTTTCTTTCTTAACATTTCACTCACTTAAAGATGATAATATCATCTGGGTACGTGTGGACTACAGTCGGCACTATGCGATGTGACTCTATTTTCATAACCACACCACATGGATGATATATAAAAGTAAATAATATGATATATATTATATTATTATAATTCTAAAAATATAATAAATTAGCTACTTATTTTCCATAATTATCATTAAAAAATGGAAACGTTACTCATGCACACGTATGACCTATTATCTCCCTGATCGTAACATACTTCATTTTTCACAACCATATTTCATTATTGGTTTTAAAAGTATAATTAATGCATAAATATGATAATTATTTCATGATTTTTATTTTATAAATGATTGAAATATATAATTTGTTCAAGAACAAGATCTTTAATGACATAAAACACATAAGAAACGAATACAATTATCACCAAAAATAATTAAAATAATATAATATTATTAATGAACAAGTGATAATATGTTTTAATAAAATCATAGATGATATTATAAAGATTAATATGGTTATGTTACAAGTTAATAACATTTTTAAAACCCATTTAAATTATGTTAAATTACTTTCAATCAAAAGGAAGAGTGAGGTAAGGGATTTCGTCTCAATTTACATTTCATTGAGACTTACATGTTATTATGCACCAATTTTTTTATATGGCGTATATTCTTCCCCTTCACATGTAATATCATGATTGATTAATAATTCATGGTTTTTTAATGTTTTAATCTAAATTATTTCATCTAAGGTTATTTTAATTGAAAATTACAAAGTGGTAAAAGTTATTTTACAATCTCAATTTCTTTTTTGAATGTTAGATTTCTATTGAAATAAGCACATATTTTTAATCATTTTTCTATGTACATAAAATTTATCATAAATATCCATATTCTTTTATATTGGATATTATTTTTTCCTAAAATGTATACTATTTTTATATACAATGTTTAATTTTAAAGTTATTTGATTAACATGAGAAATATTGATAAATCTATAATCTTTACTAAAAAAGATATTTGATTACAAGGAATATTTTTCATGAATAAAATATATTATTTATTATATATTTAATTATTTGGACATGAAGATATAGGTGAGAACATTATATATATCCTCTTCATGCATTGATAAGTCTCATGAGAAAAAGTTACTTGGACAAACCCTATGCATTTGTAACCAGAAGTTTTAAACTATCTTGAGGATAGGTTTTAATAGTAGAGGTATAGTTGGCAAAACCCAATGGGTTTGTACCCTATAGTTTTAATCTGTTTTGATGATATATCTTGATATTAATGGTATCATGTTCCTAAGAAACATAATTACTAATAATTAATCATTTAATTTATTGATAATTTAGTTGTTGTTATTATTATCCATGGGATTTCACTATGAAATTTTCTACAGGTTCATTTAATTCTTAGTTTATTGATTAAATGGAATGTGTTTTCAGTTATTTATCCTGCCATATTTATTTTTCCTTATATAACCATGATATTGAATTTATTTGAATGGAATGTGTGTTCATTTATTTACCATTCCATAATGATTATTCTTATTAATTCATTGTATGTCCTACAATACTTAACCCTTACTAGGAATTTGATCTCACCCTTATTTTGTTTTCTTTCCCCAGGATACGAAGAAGAGATCCATGATTGATTTTTCAAGGACTATTTTTATTTTATATTGTTATGTATTATGTTTTAATTTCTTTTACCAATGTAAAATGGGAATCATGTATGTATATGGTTCTATAAAACTACTAAAATGATTGGTCCTTTGAGATTCAACCCGTTGTATCTATGTCATTTTAAAAAATTATGAAATTGAATCTCAGTTATTGGGGTCCAAAAATTACAAACTATATCCCATTTTAAATTTTTTAATTATCATTTAAATTATAATTGTCACACTCCATGGGTTTCCTTCAAGCCTATATTCGTAATCTCCAATAGATCCAATGGGATCTGAGAAGGGTATCTCAATTTAATGTAATTCAATTCAATTTTCTAATTGAAAATCAATTTTACAACATAGAAAAAAATACAATTATATAAATAATAAATTCATCAATACCATGTGAAATATAATTTAGAAAACATACCTTAGGATTGTAGAAAAATTCTCACCTAAACTTAACCCTTAATTTGATGTTGAACGATCGAAATTAAAAAGGCGAAGAAGAAATAAGATCAAAACCTAGGATCATTATACAATGAAACAAGATCCATTAAAATATATATCCAAACCATCAATAAATAGGAGGATTTATCCCTCTCTAAAGGGATAAAAAATGTGAGTGAGATGAACCTAAACAAGGAAGAGATCACCTACTAGAGAGGAGTAGATTTCTTCCATCAGATCTTCAATTCACTATGTAGGACAAACCTTATCTTAGTTACAAATTAATTCATGATTTATTGCATAATAAACATATAATAAAAACAAAAATATATAGAATCCTTATGTATTTTTTTGTGATTAGGTACATTACATAACAAATTTAAAAACGGTGTGGTACATTTTCATTATTTAAAACCTCCTTAACATGCTAATAATATTTCATAATTCTTAAAAATATATGTAATAACCCAGGGATATACATAAGGAATCAGTGATATGTAAATCCTTATAAAAGAATATATTTTTTAACATGAATAAAATATTACACTTTCGTAAATTGGAATTTCAATGGGACATAAAAGGCATTAGAATCACAAACATGAACTGTAAGGACCCGACACCAGTTATCCCGATCCAGTTCCTTATTGGTTACATTAGCATACAAACAAGGAATAAGCATCCTGAAGGACCGAGTAGTTTAGTATTATTGTAAACAAGATACATACATAAGTTCATCATTACAACTTGAAATAAAAAACAACATAGAAACTCCTTAGGCAACTTCCATAACTCCTAGTTTATTTTAGCATGTCATTCATAATAGAATTCTCATTTCCCTGTGGAAATGAAACATAATAAAGGGGTGATCTCAAACACTCAGTAAGGGTAAGCAATACAGTGGAAGATAACATAAACATTAGACATGGTGGATAACTGAAAACTCATGCCTTTATAAATAAACTTGAACATAATATGGTAGAAATATGAGCTGAGTAAATATCGACATAACATAACATAATCATGGGTATTCTACTAGTTGAATAAACACATGAACCATCAATACTATATTCATATCGAGGTAGTGCATAATGCGGGACAATATAACCATACCGTCAAGGTCTCGTGCCCAGACCATAAATAATCATTTTTTCAAGGCCTTATGCCAAGACCGTAGTTTGTCTCATGGGACCTACCGATGCACCAAGGGGATATAGAGATCCCCACCCGACACTTAATATTTACAATTCATTCCTCATATGAATGGGGATAAACATAAACAACATACACATTAATATATTAAAGGTAAATAGCTTTGCCTGAACATTATGCCAAAACACTAACCATTCGAAGTAAACTGATGAATGGTTTAAAGATAGTACATCAATAGAAGAAATAATAATAAACCATTAAATTGAATATGTTAGATGATAATATTGAAAACTAATCCCAATAATACATAATAATCAACAGGTGTGTTGAAATAGACGAAGATACTCTTATAAAATCTTCGAGTAATTCTTGAAACAAATACTCTTTTACTTTGAAAGAAGAGTTCTTTTGAAAAAATCATGGTATAAAACCATAAGTGAATTAAGATATTATTTTCATAAATAAATGAGGTATTTTATATATATAATGGTTTCCAAAAACATATTATATATTTCCCTTGAAAATAGGTAAGAAATTGAGGTATTCCCTTGAATCGATCTTGTATTTTGGAAACAATTTTGAAATATCCTTTTAAAACATGTAACTATCCATAAAATAAGGAATGATTATAGTTTGTGTACATATATAGAACACTAACACAGATTTTATGATGAGTATATAATAATACATAATAATTTCATTGAGGTAATTAGACAATGAAAATAACCCGAATAAAAATGGAAGTTCGGGTGGAAAAACCCTTACCATAAATCCGAATGTGTTCCCCTCTTGAACTTATGGTCCTGGAATATGAAATTATACATATCAATAAATAATTCAGAACCTAATATACATGTATTTAGTATATCATAATTATATTTAGTTCATTAATGTTATTATTTATAAGTTATTATATTGAATTCCGTCGTTCCGGAGTGTTTGGTTTCTTGATTTTCATAATTGGATCACTTGTTTTTAAGTAATTAAGTTCATGTGGATTGGATGTAAATATCCAGAATTTAAATTAAATATTATTTATGAACATCCATAATTGTTAATGTCCATTTCTATCATTTGGTTACATGAAATGAGGATGAATCATTAGATGACAATCACTTCGATTATTTGGAGGTATTTGGATTATTATGAACTAGTTTTGTCACATAAATTAATAATATGTACATATACTGGTTCCTGATAATTAATTAGGTTTTAATTAATATATTATAGTCTGGTTTAACCATAAATATGGTTTCATGACCATTAAATGTGATTAAATTGAAGAACAAAATTTCGTCATCCACGAAGGCTATAAATTGGAGCCTCATGGACGTTGATTTCATTTATAAAAATAAAAGGGAGGGAGTTAGAATATTTATGATGGTTCTTCCCTTAACATGATATAATTATAGTATAGATTTGATACTGGAGTTATCAGGATCATTTGGACAGAAGAGGTGAGGAGAGGATAGAAAAAGAAGATAAATTCAAACGAAACTCAAAGAAAAAGAAAAGTGCTTTACCTCTTGAAATAACTTCATTGAGAACCTCCTTAAAGGAATAGATTTAGGTCTTTTGGAAAGACCAATAGCTTCCTGGTCGTGGAAAGTGACTAGGGAAAGGTATTTGGGCAGAACATTGAGGTGCTTCAAGGCTTAGAGGAGTGAAGAGAAGAGTGAGTGGTGAGGGGTTTTTATAGTGGAGGAGAGGGGTAATTTTTGAATATTTAATTCATTATTTTATTATTTCCCTCATGAAAACCAATAGTATTGTTTCATGTGACCCCTAATAGTAATAAGTGCATTTGAGTTTGAACCATGTGTCCTTTCATCACTTTTTATGTCATTAATAGTGTATTTAACTGATAATTTGTATATACAGTATTTTATCGTATTTCACTATTCATAGAAAATTCTAGAATTTCAGAAAAATCCCAAAAAATTACCCCTACCATTTTTTGATGTATAGAACTCAAAAATGAACTCCAATTTTAAAAATTAATTTTCTAAATATTACTAATTTAATTTTTAAATAAATTTATAGTTAATTCAAAAAATAACAATTTTAAGGTGCAATTAGTTTTATTTCACATTGAAAAATTAATTAAGATCTCCTTATCTTATTACTTTAGGAAAATAAAATAATAATATTATTTACCAATCATAAGGTTCATATTACTATTCATATTATTATTCATAAGGGTATGTTACTATTCAACAAAAAATCATATTTGTTCTATGAGACTCTAAATGACATACTGGTCACAACTCTAGATGACCGTTATTCAAAATTCCAAACACAGTAGAGGAAAAGTTGTGTTTAATGGATCGATTATAAAATGAATTCAATATTTATTTTCAAAATAATGAGGTGTTAAATTCTCCCTTCCTTACAAAAATTTCGTCCTCAAAATTTCATTTAACAATCTAGGCCAAAAATAGGTGGTGGTACTTTTCCTTCATTGCTTCCTCTAGTTCCCATGTTGCCTCTTCGTACTTCTGGTTTCGTTATATTACCTTGACCAGATGAGTATTATTATTGTGTAGAACTTTGTCTCTAGGATCCAAGATTCTCACTAGCTGATCCTCATTGGAATGATAATCCTTCAACTATACCACCTCTGAAGAGAGTACATGTGAAGGGTCTGGTATGTACTTCCTTAATAGGGATACATGAAAGACATCATGTACTTTTGACATGGTAGGTGGAAGTGCCATTCAATAGACTACAACTTCAACTCAATCGAGGATCTCAAAGGGGCCGATATTCCTGGGACTTAGCTTTCCTTTTTTCCCAAACCTCATGACCTTCTTCCATGGATATATGCATAGAAATACCAAGTCTACAACTTTGAATCCAAGGTCTCGTCAACGGTTATCTGCATAGCTCTTCTGTCGACTTTGGGCTGCCTTGATATGTTGCTGAATGGTTTTGACCTTCTCCATTATTTCTTCAACCAATTCAGGTCCTAGTAGCTTTCTCTCACCGACTTCATCCCAATATGCCGGTGTTCTACACCTTTTCCCATAAAGGGCTTCATATGGTGCCATTCAGATGCTCGAGTGGAAACTGTTGTTGTATGGGAATTAAACCAGTGGAAGATGTTAGTCCCATCCTCCTTTTGAACTCCATAGAACATGCTCTCAACATGTCTTGTATTGTCTAAATAGTTCGCCCATATTGGCCATCAGTTTGAAGATGGTAGGGAGTACTAAAGTTCAGTTCAGTGCTTAGTGTATGTTGGAGACTCTTCCAAAACTTTGGGGTGAATCTAGGGTCACAGTCGGATACAATAGATAGCGGTAATCCATGAAGCCTTACCACTTATTTGATGTAAATCCGTGCAAGTTGATCCAATGATAAGTCCTCTCAAATCATGATAAAGTGAGATGTCTTTGTAAGACAATCCACAATGACCCATATAGCATTATTTCCTCTAGATGTCCCTGGGAGTCCAGTGACAAAGTCCATGGTAATGTTCTCCCACTTCCATGATGGTATGGGTAGTGGTTGCATCATCCCCTTAGAATTTTGCCTCTGAGCCTTCACTTGTTGACACACCTGGAACTTCGATGTACATTCAACAGTCTCCCTTTTCATATTGTCCCACCAAAAGTTTTCTCAGAGATCTCGATACATCTTTGTGCTACCAGGATGTATAGAGAAATTAGAGCTATGAGAATCATGCAACAGTTCTCTCTTTAGCTCAGGAATAACGGGAACACAAAGCCTCTTCCTGAATTTCAAAATTCCACCTTCATATGTAAAGTCAGTCCCCTTCCCATCATTTATAGCTTTAATTTTATTTCGAAACTCCTCATCATCAGCCAGAGAACTTTTTCTCCTCTCCAGTAAAGAAGGTTGGGAAACCATTTAAAAAGTAGTGATGTGTTACCTTCCTTGATAATTCCCATATCCATCTTCACTAGATCCATGAACAGAGGATCCCTTTCAATTCTCATCTTGTTCATAACTCTATGATCCTTTCTGCTCAAAGCATCTGCTACCTTATTTGGCTTCCTCAGGTGGTAGTGTATTGTGCAATCATAGTCTCTGAGTATCTCAATCCATCTCCTTTGTCTCATGTTGAGTTATTTCTGTGAGAATATATATTTCAAACTCTTATGATCTATATATATATCACATTTTTCACCATAGAGGTAATTTATCCAAATCTTCAAAGAAAATATTACCACTGCTAACTCAAGATCATGAGTTTGATAGTTTTGTTCATGAATTTTTAGCTGTCTAGATTCATAGGCAATCACTTGATCATTCTGCATAAGGACACAACCAAGTCCTTTCTTCGATGCATCACTATAGATAACAAACCCATCATTCAAACAAGGTAGGGTTCGAATCAGAGCAGTCACTAACCTCATCTTCAATTCTTAAAAACATTATTTGCATTACTTTTTCCATAAGAACATAACCCCTTTTCCTGTGAGAGTGGTCATTAGGTTGGATAAACGAACGAAGTTCTGAACGAAACGATGATAATAACCTGCTAAACCAATAAAACTACGTACCTCAGTTATGTTTGTTGGAGTAGGCCATTCTTGCACAACCTTTGTCTTTACCGAATTTGAAGATATTCCACCCTTAGAGACAATGAGGCCAAGAAAGGAAACTAATTTGAGCCAGAATTCACACTTGCTGAACTTCCCGTATAATTCATTTCTTCTTAGAGTCTTCAGAATGGTGCGCAAGTGATTTTCATGATCTTCATATCTCTTAGAGTAAACCATCATATCATTGATAAACACCACCTCAAAGTCATCAAGATATTCATTGAAGACTCTCTTCATGAGATCCATTAAAATAGATGGTGCATTGGTTAGTCCAAAAGGCATTACTGTAAACTCATAATTCTTGTACCTAGTTTGAAATGCTGTTTTTGGATTGTCTTCCTTTCTCACAAGAAACTGATGATATCCATATCGAAGATCAATCTTCGAAAAATATTGGTCTCCATGAAGTTTATTGAATAAATCATAAATTCATGGAAGAGGATACTTATTATTTATTTCAATAGCATTTATTTCCCTGTAATCAGTGCACAACCTCATAGACCCATCCTTCTTCTTAACAAAAAGAACAGGGGATCCCCATGGAGAAACGCTAGGGAGAATAAATCCTTTATCACTCAATTACTCTAGTTGTTTCTTTAGCTTCACTAACTCCATAGTGGCCATTCTATAAGGGGTCTTTGATATGGGCCATGAACCAGTAATTAAGTCAATGGAAAACTCAATTTCTCGCCCTGGAGGATGTCCAAGTAAATCCTCTAGAAAGACATCAATATATTCTTGCATAATAGGTACATCTTATATCTGTACATTCTTCTCCTCACCCATATTTATTTAATTCCATTCCTCCACAATAATTAAATTCAGTAGAGCTACTGGGGGTTGATATAGATGAGAATCACATGGTGATGTTTCTCCTCTAAAAATAAGGGATTCTACCCCATTCTCGAAAATTGTAACTTCTTTATTCTTACAATAGATCTTCGCATCATAATTTGAGATCCTATCCATACTGAGAATTATATCATAGTCAACCATTAATATGATGATAAGGTTAGAAACTAAAGCATGTTTATGTGTTATGATGGGGACTAATCAACACTCCTTTGATGCAATGAAACATCCACTAGGAGTTTTGACTGATAACTCCTTTATTAAATCAAATTGGACATATCTAATTTTCTTGTCAAATTTGGAAGATATAAATGAATGTGATGATCTAGAATAAAATAATGTATTGGCTAATTTGGATGAACCAATCAATGTACCTGCCACCACTTCGTTAGGAACTTCAACCTCCACAGTTTTAACCGCATAAGCTTGACCTTGCTCCCTTGGCCTTCTATGGGGAACATTTCCCTGACGCTTAGAACATTCATGTGCATAATGTCCCATATCTCTAAAATTGTAGCACATAACATTAGTAGATTCTTTCTTCCCCTTACAATCCCAAGATAGGTGGCCTTTTTCTCCACACTTGTAACAGACTCCCATTCCCTTTAGGCAAGTGCCAGAGTGTTTTTTCCCACAATTATAGCATAATAGAAATTCAACTCTTCCCTTCTTCCCCATTTCCTTATTTCCTTTCCCAGAGCTTTCAGATGCCCTATTCATCTCTTTCTTTCCTTTAAAGTTGTAAGACTTAGAGAATTAATTTTTCATCTTGATAACACTTGAGACTATATCTTCTTATGATTTAAATATTTGGGAGACAAGAGACCTTCGTAGGAATGGTTTTAAACCATCAAAGAATCGATCAATTTTTCTCCTTGGATTACGTATTTAGTCCATAGTATGCCTTTCCAGCATTGTAAAGTTGGCTTCATACTTGGCAACATTTTCATCATCCTTCTTCCTCAGACTCAAAAATTTCCTCTCCATATATGCTTGTTGTTCATGAGGGAAATATGTTTATAAGAATATTTACTTAAAATCCCTCCATTCCATCTCTTCTATTTCTTCCTCCTCCTTTGTATTTTGGACTAAGTACCACCACTAATCTGCATCACCCGTTAGACGATAAACAACCATGACAACCTTCTCTCTTTTGTTACATCCCAAAGCAATAAAAATCTTCTCAAGGGAATATATCCACTGCTCTTCTAAAAACGGGTTTGTAGTCCCATTGAATGATGGAGGTTGTTGTCACATAAAGTGATCAAACATAGCTCCTCCACATGGTGGATCTGGATGCTCTATACAAGTAAGGTTATTATTCATAACCTGATTAAGTTGTCCCGGTATAGTTATGAGTTTCTCATCACCAGATCCAACATAATTATCTTTCATCGGAGGGAAATCCCTACAGGGAACATGTGAGTTCATGCGGTTTCCATTCCTCCCACTTGGATCAATCTCTAAATAATGGCATACACTAGATTAGGTTATGAATCATAATGTATAATGTTAACTTAACAAAATACTTATAAAAAATTGAGATCCTACACATGGTAATCCCATATTCAAAAATGGTTT
Source organism: Viscum album (assembly GCA_963277665.1). Lineage (NCBI taxonomy): Eukaryota > Viridiplantae > Streptophyta > Magnoliopsida > Santalales > Viscaceae > Viscum > Viscum album. The sequence continues at coordinate 508,527,697 of OY728136.1, read as the reverse complement.
ATTTGAGGAAAATTTTACATTTAAATCCTTCATAATGGCTTGTAATAAAAATGTGAATTATCCTAAGAATATCCCCCGGGAGTGTCGTAACCAAGAGTGCAGCAAGGCCCATTGTCGTGTACCAGTTCCCATTCGAGTCTATCTCAAAGTGGTGTTTTCAGGTTTTACCCCTTGATACATCTCTGCTAGAGCTGCCTATACCTGCTCGTATTCAGACAGGGATGTATTGATTGAAAGATCCACATAATCTATTCCTTACCAAAAAAACTAGGACGTTATTGTATGTATATCGTCAAAGACTAACTTAGGGACTCTTCCCCAATTCTATATTTTCTAAATCTAGTTTCTAAGTAATCTACTAAAATTCCTCTGATACCAACTGTAAGAACCTAACACCAGTTACCCGGAGCTGGTGCCTTATTGGTTACATTTTCATACAAACAAGGAATAAGCATCCCAAAGGACCGAGTAGTTTAGTATTATTGGAAAAAAGATACATACATAAGTTCATCATTACAACTTGAAATGGAAAACAACATAGAAACTCCTTAGACATCTTCCATAACTCCTAGTTTATTTCATCATGTCATTCATAATAGAATTATTCTTGCCCTGTGGAAATGAAGCATAATAAAGGGGTGAGCTCGAATTCTCAGTAAGGGTAAGAAATATAGTAGAAGATAACATAAACATTAGACATGGTGAATAACTGAAAACTCATTCCTTTAGAAATGAACTTGAACATAATATGGTAGAAATATGAGTTGAGTAAATATTTCCATAACATAACATAATCATGGGTATTCTACTAGTCTAATAACCACATTAACCATCAATAATATATTCATAATGAGGGAATGCATAATGCAGTACAATATAACCATATCGTTAAGGCCTCATGCCAAGACCATAAATAATCGTTTTGTCAAGTCCTTGTGCCAAGATCGTAGTTTGTCTCATGAGACCTACCAATGCACCGAGGGGATATAGTGGGCCCCAACCGACACATACTATGTCCAATTGATTCCTCAAATGGGATAAACATAAACAACATACACATTAATATATTAAAGGTAAATAGCTTTCCCCGAACATTACGCCAAAACACTAACCATTCGAAGTAAACTGATGAATGGTTTAAAGATAGTACATCAATATCCAAAATAATCATAAAACATTAAATTGAATATGGTAGATGATAATATGGAATAATAATCCCAATAATACATAATAATCAATAACTGTGTTGAAATAGAGGAAGATACTCTTATAAAATCTTCAAGTAATTCTTGAAACAAATACTCTTTTACTTTGAAAGAAGAGTTCTCTTGGAAAAGTCTTTGTATAAAACCAGAAGTGAAGTAAGATATTATTTTCATAAAAAATGAGGTATTTTATAGATATAATGTTTTCAAAAAAATATTATATATTTCCCATGAAAATAGGTAAGAAATTGAGGTATTCCCTTGGATCGGGCTTGTATTTCGGAGACAATTTTGAAATATCCTTTTAAAACATGTAACTATCCATAAAATAAGGAAGGATTCTAGTTTTTGTACATATATAGAACACTCAAACAGAGTTTATGATGAGTACATAATAATAAATAAGAATTTCATTTAGGTAATTATACAATGAATATAACCCGAATGAAAATGGAAGTTCGGGTGGAAAAACCCTAACCTTAAATCCGAATGTGTTCCCCTCTTAAACGTAAGGTCCTGGAATATGAAATTATACATAAAAATAACTTATTTCAAAACCTAATATACATTTATTTAGTTTATCATAATTCTGTTTAGTTCATTCATGTTATTATTGATAAGTTATTATATTTAATTCCGTCATTCCGGAGTGTTTGTTTTCTTGATTTTCATAATTGGATCACTTGTTTTTAAGTAACGAAGTTCATGTGGAATGGTTGTAAATATCAATAATTGAAATTAAATATTATTTATGAACATACATAATTTTAAATAGCCATTTCTATCATTTGGTTACATGGAATGAGGATGAATCATTAGATGAAAATCAAATCGATTATTTGACGGTATTTGGATTATTATGAACTAGTTTTGTCACATAAATTAATAATATGTACATATACTGGTTAATTATTATTAATTAGGTTATAATTCATATATTATAGTCTATTTAAACCATAAATATGGTTTCATGACCATTAAATGAGAATAAATTGAAGAACGAAACTCCGTCGTCCATGAAGGCTATAAATTGGAACCTCATGGACGTTGATTTCGTTTATAAAAATAAAAGGGAGGGAGTAAGAAAATTTATGATGGTTCTTACATTAACATGATATAATTAAATTATATAGATAATAATGAAGTTATCATAATCATTTGGACAGTGGAGGTGAGGAGAGGATAGAAAAAGAAGACAAATTCAAATGAAACTCAAAGAAAAAGAAGTGTGCTTTACCTCTTGAAATAACTTCCTCGAGAACCTCCTTATGGGAAGGGATTTAGGTCTTTTGGAAAGACCAAGAGCTTCCTGGTCGTGGGGAGTGACTAGGGAAAGGTATTTGGGCAGAAATATGAGGATATTAAAGGCTTAGAGGAGTAAAGAGAAGAGGGAGTGGTGAGGGGGTTTTATAGTGGAAGAGAGGGGTAATTTTTGAATATTTAATTCATTATTTTATTATTTCCCTCAATACAGCCAATAGTATTGTTTCATGTGACCCCTAATAGTAATAATTTCATGTGAGTTCTAACCAAGTGGCCTTTCATCACTTGTGATGTCATGAATAGTGTATTTAACTGATAATTTTTATATACGATATTTTATCGTATTTCACTATTCGTCGAAAATTCTAGAATTTCAGAAAAATCCCTAAAATTTTTCCCTTCCAATTTTCGATGTGTAGAATTAAAAAATGACCTCCAATTTTCAAAATTTATTTTCTAAATATTATTAATTTAATTTTTAAATAAAGCCATCGTTAATTTGAAAAATAACAATTTTAAGGTGCAATTAGTTTTATTTCACATTGAAAAATTAATTAAGATCTCATTATCTTATTGCCTTAAGAAAATAAAATAATAATATTATTTACTATTAATAAGGGTCATATTACTATTCATATTAACATTCATAAGGGTATGTTACTATTCACCAAAAAATAAAGTTTGTTCTTTTAGACTCCAAATGACTTACTCGTTACAACTCTAGATGACCGTTATTCGAAATTCCAAACACAGTAGATGAAAAGTTGTGTTTAATGGATGGATTATAAAATGCATTCAATATTTATTTTCAAAATCATGGGGTGTTACATGAATAGTGAGGCATGATATAAAATGATAAAATAAAGACAACATGGGAATGTAGAAACACATGTAAACATGAAATCATAAACATATGTCAAATTTATCCACCAATAGATCATAACATAATGTTCTTAGTATAACCTATGGTGCACCATACATGGTATCTCATTAGTCTAAAACATTACCCAATGCATTGGAGCACTATTTTTATTCACCCATCATAATCATATCATGTATATACATCAGTGTTCTATATAGATCATATAACATAAGAACATGTTTCATCACTTTTAATCCCATTATTAAGGATTTTGGTTTAAATACATGGAATTCTCCAAACAATGAAGTATAGGTGAAACTAGGTGAATACCCTTGAGTGGAAATGGGTACAAGTATACACCTCACAAAATTTTGGAATGAAAATTCATAAGACCACTACTAGAAACTTATGATATAACAATGGTTTAAAACCGTTGGTATAGGATGGAATTTTTTTGGTATAACCGATACCAACAGTTGTCCAAACTGTTGGCTGCTAAGGCATGGGGATAGACATATTCCAATGGATATTCAATAACCATTGGTATATGGCACTGTAAAGAACATTATTCCAACTGTTTTTAGTAACTGTTGGTATAAATTGTTACAAACGGTTTGATACAGTTGTAATATAACACACCTTATATCTATACCAACGGTTTATGAACCATTGTTATAGAATTTTACCAATGGTTTGATGTAAACCATTGGTAAATATTGAGTTTTCTGGTCTATACCAACGGTTCACAAACCATTAGAATAGACTTTTACCAATAGTTTGCTATAAACCATTGGTATAAATTCAGTTGTCACATCTATACCAACAATTTTTAAATAGTTGTCATAGAGTTTCTTTAATTTTAGCGGCAGGTTGTAGCCTCCCCCCCTGTGCAATTAACTACAACAATTACCTATATAGAATTCATAATTCAAAATTATAGGTAGTTACCTACAATTACCTATGCAATTATGATCCAATTACCTACAATTTCAATACACTCTATATAATTCAAAATAATTCCAATGTAGACAAATATGATCCAAATGGTATTCCATAAGAATAACACTAATACAATTGTAGTACACTGTACATAATTCATAATAACACCAATTCAGAAATTCACCAATAAAACCAATAGAAAAAAACATCTCCATAAACACAACACTTTCAAATATGATCCAAATAGTGATGGAAGTTTATTTCTATCTTTTGGTAAATTGATGCAAAAATCATTATATGATCTTCATTCAATTTTAATGGAGGGAATTATAAAATTTGGGCCAATAAAGTTTGTCAACAATGGTGTCTCATTAGAGCTAAAATTAGAATCTAGTTTATAGGTATTATATAATCATTGATGATCAAGTTCCAAGGGATTATTGGGATAGATCCCAATCATTTTGGAGTGGAAACACACATTACAATGTGGTGTAATATATAAGGATTTGATATACCCTTAATAGATTAGAGTGTGGTGTAATATATAGGGGTTGATGGATAATGTTCTTAATGTAATCTCAATTGAATTTTGACCATGATTTTTGATTACTAATTTTAAATGTACCTCCATGGTAGAGAATATATTGGAAATGAATCAGGTTTTGTTAGATAATTTACTCAATATGGGGCCTTGGCATGTATTTTCCAAGATGAATAGTGTCATGATTTGTAAGTGTATTTGAATGGATTGAGAGGAGTGGAATGCAACAGTGATAACTTTTGAGGTGGATCTTGAGGTGTAGTATAAGGTAAGGTATATAGTGGTGAGTGTAAAATTGGTAGTTTAAAAGAGTGGTCATCATTATCTATAGAATTTGTTTAGGTTTGTCACACCATGGTCACACTGAGTAATGGATAGGTCATTATATAAGATATCTAGGATCTTGATATAATGATAAAGTAATAAGGAAACTCCTATAGTGGGGATTTTTATTTCATTCATGGTAATGTATCCATCATGACCATCAATCATGGATTCAAGGAATCAATAGTTGAAAACTCTTTTTGGAATTGGGATATTACTAAAAATATACCAGAGGCCATCAGATTTCATTGATGAATTCCAAGTGCAAACTTAGATGATATATTAGATATCTTACAAGCATTATCCTTTATCTCAAGATAAAATAGAAATGATCTAGGGATGAATCAAATCAGGGGGTGTTCAAGTTTAGGGTGTGTGTTGTTGAGATATAAAAAATCACACTGAATTTTTGATATATACCATTATAAGAGGGTGTTGGTGTTTAGGAAAATAATGGTATGCATGAATTTTTGAATGGAAACACATATATAAATCAATAACAGAGGGTGTGAAACAATAAAATTCTAGAATAATAGAACCATAGAATTAAATAATACACCCTTTAAGTGTTCCACATTAAATCAAAGTGGAGGTCAAGAATCAATGATGAAGGGAGAGGAGTCTCCCCTTTTGATCTTTAGGTCTATTAATTGAAATGGGGGGGGGGGGGAGATAAAGGCCACAAGTGTATTTTTTTCAACAATAGTGGAAATAGAAAATAAATAATATCAAATGGGTCACATTGAAACTACATGATTCCCCAGCTATCGATAGAGTGGCTCACCTCTAATGTGGCATCATAGTGCGATTATCCAACCACACTGTGCGGTCTACCCCCCATCAATAGAACCCATAACCATATTTCCTAATAGAAAAAATGACTTCCTAACCTAGTCTCATGAAATGTTGTGTCCTATACTAATACACCCTCATTATTAAACAATTAAACCTATGATAGTGTGGCCTCACATGAGACACCACCATCATAGTGAAACCCACACTGTCAGGGTGTGATTGGATTCATCATAGGATTTGTCACAATGTATGGGACCCTTACATATGAGGGTGAAAGCACGTAATAGTAAAAAATTACATAGGGAAACCCTTAAATATGGTACTTATAGATTAATGATATCCAAACACTCACCAGGTTGTGATTAATTTGGATATAGTGAGTTCATGAACTAATGGTTAAAAAATCATATATTTATGATGTGTAACCATTTTAGAAGTCATGGTTCAAGGTTTATTTTCTTATGTGAGATAATGAGAGACATATTGACCATTCTAATCATAATGAGTTTCCATAAATAATATTTTACCATAATCTCACCTATATCCTTCCATACAATGATGCACTCTTGGTCATGGTGTGTTATAAAACCAACCAAAAAAACCCACCACTAATCTCATATGGACACTCACAAAACCATGTTTCCTTCGATCCACAACATGATGTCTTGGATGTTTTTTAATTAAATCCCCCAATAACCAAAATGGGACATAAATTCACACAATTAATCCATGATTTATAAAAACCAATAAATAAAATAAAAAATCAATAAAAATGTCCATACTAAATAATGAAACATTGGGTGTGACATAAGGTATATAATATGTATCAATCCCTTAGGGAATTATATAGAGATCTAATATAGCGTATGATGTTTTTACCCTATGTGTACTCCAATATAAGTTTTAGTAATTATTGTTGTCTTATATTTCCAGTTTTAAAATTTTATGATATTATTTATGGTCCAAATAAACATTAAATTTAATATTATTTAATCATTTTTATCGAATTAAAATTAGTATAAAAGGAAAACTAATTTATGAAATTTAGAACATTTAATTTAGTGACCCAGTCATTTAGAGACCCAGAAATTGAATTTAGAATCACACAGGTTTAAGGGAGTGACCCTCATTATCTATATAATTTGTTTTAGTGTTTAGGGTATGTGTTGTTGAGATATACCATTGGTTTTAGTTGTTTGACTATTTGAGCATGGTAGTTAGAGGTGGGATGTGTTTTTGGAACTTAGAATAAACCTTATAATGGTATGTAACTAACCCATTTATAATGAAAGTCAAATATACAAGGTGATGGGATTTTTTTCATTTATTTTTAGTGTTCTAATTGAGATTTTGATTCAAGTATGATTATTTGGGTGAGCTATTTTTTTTACTCTTATCTTGAGGTGGTATGAGAGTGTGGGTTCATGAATTATACATGTTTGTATACTTGGACATGTTCATGAATCCTTGTGGGTGTGAAATCATTTTAACAGTGCGAGGGGAGCTCGAAGCGGTGATGGATTAACCCTAATGGGGTCGACAACGCTTCCCCCTCCGCCGCCAGTCGGCAGGAGGGGGGAGGATTCTTGACTTCTTCATAATGGTCAGAGACGTGTTTTTCATCCCTTCACCGATCCAGCTTCGATTCCAGGCTTTCCTATGATCAATCCTGATCCGAAGGTCCCTGGTATTCAGGAAGGTGACCCTGTGGTTCTATTGTCGTCTAGGGAGTTTACAGAGGCAGAGGGTTTTCTACATCTAATGCTGGTTGCCCGATTTAGGAGCAAACGACCTTCGGTGGATGAATTTAATAGGTTTGTCTTCAATCATTGGGGTCTAAAAGAATGAGCGGTCTTCGATCTTCTTGATAAAAGGCACTTGATGGTGAGATGTTCTTCATCAGAGGAATTTGTTCATGCTCTGTTATGCACGCACAGGAAATGTGGTGAATACGGCTTTTATCTATTTCGGTGGAGCTACGATTTCTACCTGAATTGCGATTCTCCTACTGTGCCAGTTTGGGTAAGACTTCTACAACTCCCTCTACCATTTCAGACTCCATTGATTATACGAATGTTTCGAAATCTTGTTGGCCGATTTCTCTGTGTGGATTCATGTATTGCGGCTGTTTTTCACCCAATCAACCCACGCATGTGTGTGGAGGTTGATGTGTCAAGGCCGCGGGTTGAGTCGGTGTGGATAGAAGCTGGAGAGGAAGTAAGGTATAAAAAACCAGTGGTCTTCGATCATTGGGTGGAATTTTTCTCTTCCTACAGAAGACTGGGACACTTGGCCACTGTTTTCAGACGGGATGGACACCAGGAGAAGGTGACATTGTGGGGGAGGAAGGAGAATGAGGCCATACATAATAATCTCTTGGCAGGTAAGGCATTGAAAAAGGGGTCTTCAACAAAACAAGTGGAGTAACCCTATGTGTTAGGGATTTTTTCTAGGATAAAATAGGATTTGAGGGACTGAGACTTGGGTATTTCTTTGTGGGGAGATGAATCCTCTTCACTGGCGTCTCAATATGAAGGTAAGGGATTAGCTGGGAAATAAATGGAGGTGCAGTAAAAAGGGGTGGAAAAGGAATCCCAAATCCAGCAGAGGTTTGCGGGGGTCAAAACCCAAATATCGGGAAAGGCTTTGGTTCAAAAAGGTGTTCAGACTCAAAACTCCTTTGAGTGTTTGGACACCAATGAGTCTGTGTTGGACACACCCAATGACCCGAATAGAGGAATTGAATATGGTGTGGAGTATGAGGAGGTTCCTAAGGCTCATGAGGAGGGAGAAATCCCTATGAAGAAGAATGGGAAAGGACGCAGGGACTACTCGCATTTACCGAAACTGATGGAAACACGATCAGGTAGAAAATCGAAAACATGTGAGATGGATATGTCTTCAGCCCTCACAGTTATTGGGTAGGAGAAGCCCCAAGGTACAATTCAGGAAAACAGCAACATGGCCAACAAAAACAGAACAATAAAGGACTCTATAGAACCTATCCTTCACTCTAAATAGGAGATGATGGAGGAAGTTATTTATGTCAACATCCCACAGGAAGAGGAAAAAAGGATGGGAAGACCTATTCATGTGGTGGTCAACAACGAGTAGGCGAATTGGATCGAAAAATAAGATATGATCCTAATGAGAGGCTTCAATGATGGGAAAATAAGTAATGAAGAGTATGTTCAAACTTGGGACAAAATGGTGTGTCGTATTGAAGATGTTATTGGCAATGACTCTAATGCTAAGTTATGGCTTATGAGCTGGAATCTTTTTAGAGAGGAAAACACTAATAGGTTGAGACTTTGCTTTGATAGCTTTTCTTTCTCCTACGAGGCTTCACCTCCGGATTAACTGGACTGGTTTCTCACTTTTCCTAAAAAGTAAGTTTATAATAAAAAGACAATTTTTAGTCTGAAATCATTTTCATAATGAAGATAGTGGGTTTATAATATTGCTAAAAAAGGAATTTTTTTGATAATTATATGGAATGGGTTTTGATTAATTAATGTGTCAATAATAACATATTCATTGTTTTATAAAATAACTCATTGTAGGTTCCTTAATTATTTGGAAAAATTTTATTTATTATTTTGTGATGTTTTTATGTGATTATAGTTGTTATCCTAGTGTTTGAAAACCATTTAATGTGTAGTTTTGGGTATGAGGTGCCTTATGATGGGATCGAGGTATGAGTTCCCTGGTATGTTCTATGAACGAGAGGTGTTGTTTTGTTAAATACATTTGAATGAGTCAAGTTGATAGTGGTGATTCTAGTGCGGGATGATATTGTGGCTCTCTCTATATTGATTATAAGGTTCTCTAGGTAGGCTACTAGTTATGTCTTTTAGAGTAGCAGGTTATGGTTAGCTAATATTTTTTGGTTGATCCTCATTTTTTCTGATTGTTATATGATGGAGTTTTATTATTTATCTAGGTACATTAATGTAAACATACTATGATGAGAGAAGCATGGGTATATGGTTAGGTTGTTAAATAAATTCTTGAAAGGTGCAAGATTGAGTGCTCCATTTCTTTAAGAATTTCCTTGGGTGTCCTATGAATGAGGGAATCATGATTTCTTTATGAGGTGTAGGTTTTCCTTATATAATTGGGTAGATTATAGGTTTCTTTCAATTTATGTTGGAAAATATGGATTTTTAAAATCAATTTTAAATCCCCCAATTTAAATACTCATCTATGTTAATAAATATAGTCAGTATATACAAGTTGATACTTTTAAGTACAACATGATATGTGAATGAGTCTAGATCAAAAATGGTGTCACATAATGTAAAGCATCAAAATATAATTAATTAGAGAAAGATGACTAAGAAGTGGTAAAATAACAATGATTAAGCTCAATTTCTTCAACCAAGAGTTTGAGTGTATGTAAAAAGAAAATTATGAAATATTTTTGTTCCCATGTAAAAAGAGAATTTATAGAATCCAATTATAGATAAACAAATAAATATACAATCATAATGTAACCTACCTAATCACACATATATTCAGTCACAACAAATCAAAAAACATCAAATGTTAGTAATATCAGTAAAAAATGTAATGGACCAATTTTTCCCTCATCACCATCACCGGCACTATCAACACCATCATCATTAGCCTCATTCTTGTCATCATACCTTCCCATAGTCCTTATCCTCCACCTCAGCCACTACCTCTCCCTTAGCCTTGGCCTCATCCTCATCCTCGACATCATCCTCATCCTTGGCCGATTCACTACCATCATCATCTCTAGGAATGAAATCATCTCAACCACCACTAGAACTACCTCTTGGTGAACTATATATTTAACACATCAACAATATATATTCATCAAAAGTTGTGTTGACCTCTGGTGGAAGTGATGGACATTAAACTTTCATCAGTTTCATAAATCTAGTGTTTTCCCTAGAAGAATGTTCTTCCACCTCTGGGGCCTGTTTTTATCCTATTCTACATATTCCTTAACCTATTCGAACATGGTGGTGCTAAAACTAGTACTTGAAGAGTTCCAATACCTCGTTGGGACTATACTCTTCCTAGGTTGGCAGTGTACTCTTCCTGGGTGCTCATCTCCAAACACCTGATGTAAGTGATCATTTGGCCCAAAATTGTTAGGTTCATGGGCATCAAGGGCCTCTAAAGTATCCTATTAAAAATATAAATATATTATTAATTTGAAAAATAGATATTAAAATTTGAAATCAATAAACTAAAACATACAATCTACTACTGTGTCGGTTCGTTAACTACACTTCCATCTTTTTTACTTCTACTCAATTATCGATTTATACATCCTTTAATATTTAATAAATTCCTCTAAAATGAAATTTAATGTAGGAAACCATATTTAAAAATAGGCTACTAATAATTAATTTCATAAATAAAATTATATGAAAACTTTAGAAATTAAATAAATTATGGAGGAAATAATAGAAAGTGAAAGTCCTAAAGAAAAATTGAAAACAAGTATCTTACCTACTTCGTCTCATGATCTAACATCATAACACATCCTAAAGTGTCAAGGTATTTTTTAGCATCAATGTTTTTTTTATTTTTTCTAGATGATTCCTAAATAAAATTCAATAATACAAAAGATAGTATTAATGAAAAACATGAAAATTTTCATTTAAATACCACAAATGTGATTAATACCTTAAAATTGACAGTTATCCAATGAGTAATATTTTTCTTATATTGTTCTATCAGAAAATAATCTATGATAGGTACCACCTCTAACTTTGTTCCAACTCTCGCATGCTAGCCAATATACAACTTGTTCTTATAGTCTCTCCATAGCTCACATAACTCTTTTAGACATGTTGTCCATGTACCCTTACCATAGGGGAAATTAAACCAAAGATGACACCAAAATATTAATTCATATAAATAAAAAAAATAATATTACATTAAATACAATAGATTTTTTTCCTATATTTGTGCCCAAGAATTATCCTTGAACTTTTTTGGTAACTGTCACCATGATATTGGGCTGACAAGAATGATGTTAGAGTATTTGGAAATCATCTCAAAAAAACTCTGACATTACTACATTGTTTTTTCAATCATCTGATTGTCTTTTTTGTAGTCCATCATCAATTGTGTGTGGCGATTCCACACTGAACACATGCGTGTATGACCCCACCCCCAACTCATATTAGTAAATGTATCAGTTATGATAGAAAAACTAATATTATATCAATAATTATTATAATGAGAATAAATTATGGTAAATTTTTTTGTTAGGGTTCTAAAATATACCAGTGGAAGTCTTCTCAATGGGAACCTCTGGATCTGCTACCACTAAAGGAACATCACCATATACCGGTGGAGTGGGTCCCAATGTATTCTATGTAGGTATAGATTGTGTCAGATCAGGATTCAAAGAAGGAATGTAGAATCCCAGTGAAAAAGAAGTAGATGGTAAAGAATATAGCATGGAAGACTGACCAACTGCATAATATAGATGAGGAGTGGGAATCATCATGGGATAAAATAAATATATATGGAAAGGCTCAGATATGAAGGGTGGTGAAAACATAGGAGGAAAAAATATCCCATGTGTCCCTAACGACACAGTAGGATCCGAATGTGTGGAAGATGGTACGTCAGTGGGAGGGACATAGTCTAAATGGGTATGCTGAATCGAGCACCTAGCTCTCGTACCACCCCCTTGTACCACCAACCAGTGTACTAGGACCAAAACTAGGTTTCTCATAAAATAACTAGAACCTTAGTGGTGGATCCTACATAAATTTTTAAAAAAAAATTAATCACTTGACATTATATGTTATTGATATATATATTTGAAATAAAATACTCACAATAGTCTCTAATGGAGGAATTCCCATCTCAACCATTCGATGATTATTGCCCTTAATCTTTTTTGATCGTTGATCCTCATATGGTTTCATTTTATTAATTTGAAAACGGATATGAAAGTAATTAGAAAATGATAACTATAGTGTAACCAAAAAATTGAGACATGTCTTATTTTTCTTAGGTCATTTGGTCTATATTTTCGGTTAGGTAATTTTGCTATTTTTTATATAGGTCATTATTTTCATTGGTTTTGATTTTCATATCAATTATTTTAATATTTCCAATTCAATTTATTTATTTTTTTTGTTACAATTTATTTGTTTCAGTTTGGTTTGGTTTCATAGGTCGGAATACAATACAATTCCACATTATAAAATGAAACTCAAATAAAACTGAAACCAGTAAATATTGAAAAATTAACATGAAGGTCTAGTTGGATACAAAATATTTATAATCAATAGTAAATCAATTTGAATATCAAATAACTCAACAACTCAAGTTGAGCTAATCCAACAGAACTGAGAACACAGAAAAATGATTCTATATATTTTCCACCACAACTTCAGGTTCACAATCAACTCTAACAATTGAAGTATTGGAGTCATAATAAGTAATAAATGCATCAGGGAAATTGGGAGTAGGGATGGTGGCAATTCCATTATCACCATCATAAAAAATACGTATTGGTAATACTTTAATAATGACACCAAATTCTGGTCGAAGATGATCTTTGACATAAAAAACATATTTCACCATTGATGCCAACACATATGGGTAATTAATAGAAAGAGTGTGATTCATGTAAATAAATTGAAATCCTAAATCATCAATAAAGGTTCCCAGTGTAGAATCCCATGTTTTTTTGAACCATAATAATGTACGAAGGTTTTTGAACTTTTTCATTCACTGGACATGTCATTTTTAAAACCGAGTTTCATAAATTAATTCTGAGTGTTTGAACACTTAAGTGTTGTTTTCGGACTTGGGTGAAGGCCCGAGAAGACTCCCAAGTGGCTCAAGAAGTTTTAGGAGCGTCGTACCTGAAAACACAAAGTTTTTAAATGCAACAGAGGGTGCACGGTTTACGTATGGTCTGCTAAACCGTGCATCCCATTGCAGGTAACCACGTGACCTCTTTTTAAGAGGGGCAGTAGCTTTTCATAATAGATGTGCAAGGTTTCCTAAACTGTACACCTTGACAGTGCAGGGTGTGTCTTGAAGGCAGTGGGGTACCGCACGGTAGGCACATGGTTTTCCAAACGATGTGGGCTTAACCATATGTGATGCCCAATTTTTAAAAGTTGAATTAATTTAATTAAATTAAATTAAAATAAAATAAATAAAACTTAATTACACCCCTCTCTCCCTTAGATCATGATGCACCAGGGTGTTCTCCCCTTCGCCTCGCACTTGGACCCCCTCCCTGCCCCTCCTTCGACCTCTATTTCCGTTCAATTTCTTCACGATTCTTCCTTGAATCATCAAGGTACGATCTTCTACCCCAATTTCCTTCCTTTTCTTAGATTATTTTGGCCTCTTCTTTGACCGAAAGGTTTTTTTGAACCTTAGGGATTTGGGGGTGATCCAATTTTTGGTTTTCTCTTGTTCTAGGTACGTGAAAATGGTCTCTCGGGCATTATTCTTTCATGTTTCAGCAACCACCGCCAAAGGAGAGGTGGTTCGGGTGGTTTCGGTCCACCCAAAATGTTTTGGGGTAAGGTTTATACCTTTTCATGGTTTCTTAACTCTTTAATGAAGATATTTTTATGTCTTTGACTCCCATTTAATTAATCGGTAGGGCATTGAGTTGTTCCGGGTGGTATCACTTCATTTTGGTTCATCGCTGATGTGGACAAATTGGTTCTACATTGAGGCAGGGTCCTTTTTCCAAGTCCCCTAATTCTATAAATGCATTAATTAATTACTTACTACACTTAGTTATAATTTAAATTCATGTAGTGAAGTACTTATATTGAATTCTCTTAAATGAATTTTAGCACGATTCATGTTTTAAAAGATAAAGATGATGAATAATTTGTTGACAAACAATACCATGTTTTTATAATAAAACAACTCCAATGGAGGTGTGCTTCCTTCAAGATAAAAAGTAGTGGTTAGACCTTTCTTGCTTGAATTTTCATGTATATAATTTGTATTCCTTGATGTTATATTGAAATTCAGCATGTCTAGTAGATAACCCTAGTGGCATTAGAAACACTGAGTTTTCATTTTAAAAATGATTAATGGACCAAAGCACCATCTAAGTGTTTGGTCCAGTTTTGGATTGGAATTACCCATATAGGTAATTTCACTTTGTATGGATATTTGGTGCCCTTTTAAATGCAATTGACATGTTTTGGTAAATAGAATGAGTTGAATTAAATGAATGGTTTGTGCTTAATGATTGACCCTCAAGACAAGTTACCAAATTGTTTTTCAAATGTTTTGAATACTAATAAAACCTTGGGTGACACGTGGGTTCCCAAGTAGGAATGCCATGATGGACTCAATGGGTTTTTATACTCATACCATGGGAGATACATGGATTCCCATATAGGAATTCCATGGACAGACTCGGGTTCTTGAGACAAGGATTGGTTCCACGTTCCTAGAAACCCTTACAAAGTTAAGGGAAGGTAACTGTGTGGACCTTTACCTTTGATAATGCCTTAATGGTTTTTACTAAATGGTTGCAATGCTACTTGAACTTTCAACACTAAGGGAAGGTAATGCTTGAACCAGTCAATAAATGGTTGCAATGCTACTTGGCCTATCCACTCTAATGGAAGACAAGGTTTGGACCAATAAATAAATGTTTGAAAATATACATGACCTATCCACAGTAATGGAAGGCAGGACTTGGACCAAATGAATTATTACCTGATTACAATATCAAATAAGAATGGGCTTACTCGAGTTTTCCATGGATTCTATGATGTGAATACCTTGGGTCTCAGGAACCCCATTCCGATTCAAGGATGATATTTGATTAGGTTGATACACACATAGACTATGGTTATTATCTATCCTTGGATGCTCGGTATACTACCATTGGGTCCTTCTCACTATTACAGGACACCTTGGATAAACTCCTTGGATCCATGATTGACTAGTAGGTTCCATGGTTAAATCCCATCAGGCCTAGTCTTTTCTTAGCCCTATTTTACCTTGGATGATCACCTTGGACTCAGTATGTGACTTATTGTGGAATTACTTGGATTACACTCCATGGATTACACTCTTACCCCTTTATCTAGACTCATATTCTACTTAGTTAGAATTCCTTGAGTTTACGTTACATTGGTTATTACCCTTGAACTCCCTCACTAAATATTAGTTTCAGGTTTCCTTGCCACATATTGGAACCTTCACAACCTATACTATCATGAGGTGATGTCAGTTCTGGCTATGCCTCACATGACCTATTAACTTTAAATAGAAATTTCTTAATTAATTAACTAGTTATATTTTTAGACACTAGACGAGTGATGAAGCAGGTACTTGGGTATCTAGTTACATTGTACTGCTTACTTTATTTATGCATTGTTGCACCCTGTTTAATTTATATTACACTGTCAGGATTGGGATTGACACCGATGGTGCCTACCTATTGAGATTTATATCTCACACCCTAATCAGGCGGCCATTTAACTGGGGTACCCGAGTAGTATTTTCTTGTTCGCGGGGCCTTAGACCTTTTTTTTTGTTTCTTGTTCATGGGAGTTAGGAGAAAAGGAATGATATAGAGCTCAGGATGCTTTTAGAGATCTCCGTTGGGATTTTAGTTCTTTTATATACTTGAGTATTACATTGTATTGTATTTAAAAGCATGTTGTAATGTTACTTCATTCCATAATGTATCAATTCCTTGTCATGCGCTCATTTATTATATAAACTGGAATTGGACACAATTGTTTAGTTATATGAAATTTTTCTTTTTCTTCTTTTTAAATTATGTATTACTGATTCCACTATTGATTTTTATTTACTTTGTTATAATACTTCACAACTCTGATAAGAGGGTATAGTCTCCCCACTGACTATCCTTATAATCGCTTCTAGTTGGCAGCCTATGGCGTACGAGGAGGCGTGCCTGAGGTCATGTGGCGACCCGTCCAACCATCGTCTTAGTGGTGAGTCAGGTCGAGATGTTAAAAAGTGGTTTCAGAGAAGGTTTTTTCTTTTGTATTACAGTTTTGGGTTGGTAGACAGAAGACTAGAAAAGTGTCAGTGCTTGGATAATAGCCATGTTTGGGACTGAACACCCCATGTATGGGAAATGACCAAGTGGCCTAGGCTAGGATTACTATTTATGTGGTTCCCTATTACAATTGATATAATTTCACCTAGAGTGGTTGGTGTACAATATACTGCTTATTATTTTTTGAATTTTGGAAACATTTATTGGCCTGATACAGAAAGGAAGTTTCATTACATACACCATATTAGGCACATAAAAATTCACATTCCATGCTTATATGCCATGCCATGTAGTTGCATTTGTAAGTTTCTTTCTAAGTATTATTCGGTGCCTTATTAATATACCATGCTTATATTTATACATTTTTAGTTAATACATTAGAATACCTTCTATGATTACTTCTTGTTATAACATTATCCTGTGATTAAATTTCCATGCTTCTGTTATTTTAGCTTGTTGCTCTGTGTTAGCTGATTGTAGTTACATGATAACATACTTTGACATATGTAAATAGTTTAATGGAAAAAACTATTGGTTATGGTTATAATGGGATCCAGTGTTCAGTTTTAAGGTGTATGGGCTCCTTATAGATGGTAAAGGTAACTCGTGTAATTGAACCATTGTGAAAAAAATGATAAATTCAATTGTTAAGTGAAGATGGTTTTGACTAAAGGGAGCCAAATACCAAACTATAAAGTGTATCAGTGGTTTACAGGTTTCTTGATGGAAACCCATTTAATTGGGACTATTATGTTTGACCTTGTTAAATTCTAAATTCAAATTGGAGTCGATTAACGAGATCCAACTTTCAATCCTTGAAGTGTATGGGTGCTTCATGAATTGGGAAATGGAAAATTGTATTAAATGAAATGGAAAGATTCTTTTTAAAATGTGATAAGTGTTAAATATGTTTAATGTTGATCTAAAATCAAATGGATAGATTTCAAAATGAAACTAGACCCAAGTAGGCTAGTTGGGGAATGTTTTATGGGATGACCCGTTAGGGTGTTTAAAATTTTAATAATTGTGCTTTTTCTATTGGGTTTCTTTCTAGAGAACCTAGGTTGGTTAAAATGGGACCCTCGTAGTTTTCCTTATCTGATTAAAAGGAATTTATTTTGATATGTTTCCTAAAAATGATAGAATTTCAACAAATATAAAATGATTTTAAATGGGAGTTCTTAAATGGGAGTTTTATAAAACTTGCATTTTTTTTCCTTTAGGAGTTGGTTAAAATCGAGTACCTTATTATGTATTGAAAAGGGTACTTTGATTTTTTGATTAAATATTTGATTATTAAAGATTAAATGTGATTAAATATAAGAGTCTTGGATATGGAACCTGTAGTGGTGTCTACTATTTAAAACCACAGTGTAAGGTATTTCATACTTCTCTTTAAGTTTCCTTAGAGAGAAAGCATGAGTACTTTCCATATGTGTTACTTTTCTTAGCAATGGATTTATGTTCGGCTTTTGAGCTTAGTGACTTGGTTTTGGCGTGACCCGGTGTTAGGATTTAAGCTTGTTCTTCATAAGGGGATAACCTGTGGTAGGTAGCGCCCTCATAACACAAATGCCTTACTTGTGTTGTTACTTTTCTCACTCTTGGTTCCGTTTGGGTGTTGTTATCCCAATTAATACATTCAGTTTTACAGTGAAACCCTTGGTGTATTTTGGATGTTAATGTTTTTTATGACCTTGTTATGGGATCGAGAATTGAGTAATTCTCTTTTTCAGCTGGTTAGACGTGCCTCGACCATTGTCGACTGCTTTGTAAGTCATTTGACCATTTCATATTCTTAGTAATGGATGACTGATTATGGAATCTTCCAAGATGGTGGTAGTATGTGGCAATACGAATATGAAAATAAATCATCTTGTACTATTGAGTACGGTCTCAGGTCATCTCCAATTATAGTGGATTGATCATTAAAGAATCAGGTCCATTCCAATACTCAGATGGTTTTCGAAAGACTTGGGTGTTTTGACACTCCAGTCTTGTTGTTATTATATGGTTTGATTATAAGTGGATAGTTCTCTTCCCTTTTCGACTAGGACAATCCTAAGGTGGGTAGTGCCCTGTTGAGTCTGTTAACATTCCATCCAAGTATAAGGAACAAATAAGAGAACCATTGGTAATTGGTTGGTTATTTCTTGAATTCCCTTGAGGCTTGCATGTCATAAATCGTGTCGATGCTTACTTGGCAGTACGACTTTGATCTAGTTCAAATGTTTTACCTTCCAGTTTTTGGGTGTGTTTGACTCAAAACCCTATCTTAAATCCTCTTAGTAAACTCTTATTAAGGGATGATCATGTCCCCTATCTTGACATCGTCCTCGATGCACTATGAGACCGTTGGTCTTACGCTGCGCTAAATCTTAAAATCTGTTGATCTTGTTGGATGATGTTTGTTAGTGTTTCATGATATGTGTGGTTCTCCTAGAGGCATAGTAAGTCTTGTGTGATTCTTGGGTTCCCATGTAGGAATGTCTTGTTCGGATTCATGGACTTCATCCATTTATTTTGAATTGCTCCGACCGCCTAAGCCAGACTTCTATGAGATGCGTCGGGCAAGTGGCTTGAATAATTCTCTCTTCCTTTAGTTCAATGTTTACAGTTTTAAGGAGCCATTTTAAAGCATGTTTCCAGGTGAAGGAAAGTGTGGTCTCAAGGTCGACAGTATCTTATGAGAAGTCTTGCTCGACCAGTTCTATTAGGTCGATCAAAATTTGATAGTTTTTTTACAAAATCATGAAAGGGGTGTTGTAATAACACCCAGATTTTTGCTTTGTACGACATATCCGACAATGGAGGTATCATGGCTTGGATTTACCCTTCTTTATGTTTAGAACTATGGCAGGGAGAACTATAGGTCGAATGTTATCGAGCCTTTGAGGTTATCTAGTATCTATCTAAACGAGCTCATGTAATCTCTGTTTCTATGTTTAAGTTGAACTTTGAGCGTTGGCTCAAGTTGTAAAAGCTGAAGTGCAGAATAAGTAAGAAATGCTTAAGGTTCTTGGGGAATTCGTAATGCTATGAGAGTTTTTGAACGAAAAATCACAACCCTTGTAGGTTGGGTGATGTTACGTTGTTCCCGAAGGCTTCTCAGGGATGGGAATTTTTTAAGGTGGGTAGATTTTAGAATCCTATTTTTTTGAACTGGACTAAAGTACGAAGTTTTTTGAACTTTTTCATTTACTAGACGGGTCATTTTTAAAACCGAGTTTTGGAACATAATTCCAAGTGTTGGAAAACTTACGTGTGTTTTTGGACATGGATAAAGGGTCGGGAAGTCTCCCAAGTGGCTTGAGAAGTTTCAGGAGTGATAGACCTAAAAAACACCATGTTTTTAAAGAGAACAGAGTTCAGACGATTTACACACGGTATGCTAAACCATGTTGACCATTGTAGGTAACCGTGTGACCTATTTTTAAGTAGGGAAGTGGATTTACACATGGGTTGCACACTGTTTCCTAAACTATGTGCCTATCCCATGTACGGTGTGTCTTGAAGGTGGTGGGGTACTGCACGGTATACACACAATTTTCCAAACTATGTGGGCTTAACCATGCGCAACACCCAGTTTTTAAAATTTAAATTGTTTTAATTTAATTAAATTAAATTAAAAAAATAAAACCTAAACACTCTTCTATCTCCCTTAGATCGCGACACACAAGGGGGTTCTCCCCTTCTCCTTGCGCTCAGACCCCCTCTCAGCTCCTCCTTCGACAGCCATTTCAGTCCAATTTCTTCCATATTTTTCCTCAAATCATCTTGGTATAGTATTCTTCCCAAGTTTCCTTCCTTTTCTTGGCCAATTTTGGACTCTTCTTTGACCCAAAAGTTTTGGACGAACCCTAGTGCTTTGGGGGTGATCCAATTTTTAGTTTTATCTAGTTATAGGTATGTGAAAATGGTCTATTGGGCATTGTTCTGGCATGTTTTAGCAACCGCTGCCAAAGGCGAGGCAGTTCAGGTAGTTTTGGTCCACCAATAACATTTTAGGGTAAGTTTTATACATTATTCCTAGTTTTTTACCTCTTGAATTAAGATATATTTTTTGTCCTTGACTCCCTTTTATTTAATCAGTAGTGCGTTGAGTTGCTTTGGGTGGTTTCACTTCATTTTGGTTCGTAGCCGATGTGGACGACTTGGCTCCACCTTGAGGTAGGGTTCCTTTCCAAGTCCTATAATTCTATAAATACATTAATTAATTACTTACTGAACTTAGTTATAATTTAAATTCATGCAGTGAGTATTTATATTGAATGCCCTTAAATACAGTTTATCATGTTTCATGTTTTAAAAGCTAAAGATGATAAATAATTTGTTGATAAACAATACCATGTTTTAATAATAAAACACCTCTAATGGAGTTACACTACCTTAAATCGAAAAAGCAGTGGTTAAACCATTATTTCTTTACTTGTTGTGTTTATAATTCATATAACTTGATTTTATATAGAAATGTTTCATGTCTAGGACATGGGCCCAGTGGCATTAGAAACACCGAGTTTCCATTTTTAAAATGATTAAAGGACCGAAGCACCATCTAAGTGTTTGGTCTACTTTTGGATTAGAATTACCCATGTAGGTAATTTCCCTTTGTATGGATACTTGGAGACCTTTTAAATGAAATTGACATGTTTTGGTAAATAGAATGATTTGAGTTAAATGAATGGTTAATGCTTAATGATTGACCCTAAAAAAAGTTACCAAATTATTTTTTAAATGTTTTTAATACTGATATAACCTTGGGTGACATGTGAATTCCCATGTAGGAATTCCATGATGGACTCAATGGGTTTTCATACTCATACCTTGGGAGATACATGGATTCCCATGTAGGAATTCCATGGATGGACACGTGTTCATGAGACAAGGATTGGTTCCACATCCATGGAAACCCTTACCATGTTAAGGGAAGGAAGTAGTATGGAACTTGAACATTGATAATGCCTTAATGGTTTTTACTAAATGGTTTCAAGTCTACATGACCTTTCCACACTAATGGAAGGCAAGTCTTGAACCAATCAATAAATGGTTTCAATGATACTTGGCCTATCCACACTAATGAAAGACAAGGCTTGGACCAATAAATAAATGGATTCACTCTACTTTACCTATCCACACTAATGGAAGGAAAGACTTGTACCAAATAAATTATTACAATATTATAATATCAAATAGTAATGGACTGACTCAAGTTCACCTTGGATTATGGGAGGTGAGTACCTTGGGTCTTGGGAACCCCATTCCGATTCAACGATACGATTTGATTAGGTTAATACCCACATATACTATGGTTTTTTCTATCCTTGGATGCTCGGTATATGAGCATTGGGTCATTATCACTATTACAAGAAACCTTGGATCCATGATTGACTAGTAGGTGCCATGGTTAAAGCCCATCATGCCCTATCTTTGCTTAGCCCCATTTTACCTTGGTTGATCACCTTGGACTCAGTAGGTGACTTATTGTGGAATTCCTTGGATTACGCTCCTTGTATTACACTCTTAACCCTTAGCTAGACTCAGATACTACTGAGTTAGCATTCCATGAGTTTACGTTACCTTGGTTATTACGCTGTAACTCCATCCCTAAATATTAGTTTCAGGTTTCCTTGCCACGTCTTAGAACCTTAACTACATATACTATCATGAGGTGATGTCAGTAATGGTTATGCCTCATGTGACCAATTAACATTAAATGAAAATTGATTAATTAATGAACTGGTTACATGTTTAGACACCAGTCGAGGGCTGAAGCAGGTACTTGGGTATCTAGTTACATTATACTGCTTACTTTATTTATGCATTCTTTAACCCTATTTAATTTATATTACTTTTTTGAGATTGGGTTAGACAATGGTGGTACTGGCCTACTGATATTTATATCTCACACCCTACTCGTGTTTCCATTGCACTGGGGTACCCGATTAGACCTTCCTTGTTCACAGGGCCTTGTACCCTATTTTTTGCAGTTGCTTGTTCCCATGAGTTTGGAGAAAAGGACTGAGATGGATCTCAGGATGCTCTTGGAGATCGCCACTGGGATTTTAGTTCTTTTCTTTACATGAGACTTACATTTTATTGTATTGAAAAGAATGTTGAACTGTTACTTATTTCTATAATGTATCAATTCCTTGTCATGTGTTCATATATTTTATAAATTAACATTGGCCACATTTGTTCAGTTATATGAAATTTTTTATATACTGCTTTTTCAATTATGTATTACTACTTCTACTGTTGATTGTTATTTACTCTATTATACCGCTTAATAACTATGATAAGATGGTATAGTCTCCCCACTGACTATCCTTACACCCTTACTACTAGTCGACATCCTCTAGCGTATGGGGAGGCACGCTTGAGGTCATGTGGTGACCGGTCCATCCACCGTCTTAGTGGTGAGCCAGGTCTAGACGTTACACCCTACCTCTTAATCAAATCAAACTAGTGACATTTCATCATAGAAACTCAACCATGAGAGTAATAATCCAATATTATTATTTTTTCAATGACTCCATAATAAGATACATTTTCAAAATGAGGTATATTATCTGATTTACTAGCATAAAAGTATATTGTGGTAGTTAGAATAAGACCATCATGATGTGTTCTCATGTTCTTTGATCGTTCAATGATAATAAATCTATACCCATTGATCACAATTGATTTACATTCACAAACCACGGTATTAAGACCAAAAGCCACTGCCCTTATTTCCTCAGAGACAGTGTTAGCCGGAAAAATTGATACCTGAAATATAAACTAATATTAAAATTAATTAAATATTGATTTTATTTAATTATTACATCAATATTTCTACCTACAATTTCAACCAAATAGAAAACTCTTTTCTATGGAAAGTCTCTCTTATTCTCAAATACAAATAATGATGATTTCTATTTATCATTTATTTATGTCCCATATAGATAAAAATGGAAATAGTTTAACATATATGTATAATTACAAGAGTTGAGATAATATATACATTTTCAATTTACTTACTTTATGTAATCATTAAACAAATCATAGTTGAACAACATTGTACAATGTTACATCTTCTGGTCTTCAAGGATTAATGTTGTCAATGTATATGATCTGAGAATTCCTCCTATTTGAGGAAGTAATGGAAAACTGGGTTCAATTTTCTCATACTATTCTTATTTTTTCGTCATTGGTATTTTAATTCTTGTAGTTAGATTAGACAAATTCATTGAGGAGAAATCGATACATTATTGGGCCAAGTAATAGTTCACTATAGAACCTTCGGGATGATTCCTGTTATAAACATAAGATTTCTATGTGTACATATTTCTTTCAGTTGGATACATCCAATGAAAAGCAACAGTTCCACTGAGAAGTATTTCATTTGGCACATGGACAGTCAGATGCAACATGCATGTGAAAAATAATGGAGCAAATATATTCTCTAACTCACAAAAAATTAATGGTATCTTCGCCAAGATTTTTTACAAGAAAGACATAGAAAAATTCTTAGCACAAAGATCTATAAAAAATGGAACAACATAATAACATAAAACCTTACATTATTAGGAAAAATATGATGGATTTATATTGGAATCAAATCATGTAGAAGGAAATGATAATCATGAGTCTTCAAAGTTTTCAACTTCAAATCTCTTCTATTGACCCATTTTGAAATATTTCTTGAATACCCATCATGAACATTAATAGCCTCTAGAACTTCCAGAAAGTGATTTTTATGTAGGTTTCATCACAAAATAAGCACATGAAACTTTCTATTTATTTTCACTGATACACATAGGATGCAATTCTATTCCAATCATCTAATCTACCAAGTCACGCCGAGATCGTAAATCATATTTTGTATTTCCTTATACATTTAGAAGAATCAAAAGAAATATTTCATAATATTTTTTTCAATGTTCATTACGCCTAAGCAATGATGTAACAAATTTTCTGACCAATAAAGAAAATACCAGAAGATAATCCTCTTATTCCAATTGTAATAAGTATCATTAGAAACATTATTCATATTTCAAGATTTCATTTGACCCTTTCTAAATGAAAAACTAAAATATTTTAATTCATTAAGCACATCAGTTGTAGAAATATGATGAGGTGGATCATCGGTATCCATGGTATTTTCAAATCTTCAATGATTATTTCAATATGAATGGTCCACCAGAAATAATCTTCGATGTCCCATAAAACTAAAACTACAATGAAATTTCAGTCTTCTGGATCAAGTATTCTTCATAAAAATAGGACATGATAGTTTTCCCTTCGTTCACTATCCATACATGATTTCATAGGAGGGAAAATCATTGATCATCTATATAAGCACATCACACATATGAAATATGTCTTTTGAACATGCATCGTATCTACACACACCCACATCCCAAAGAAGTTTCAACTCTTTTATTAAAGGTTTCATATATATGTCTATATCATTGTTTGGATCAAAAGGACCAGATATAAGTATACTCATTAAAGTGAAAGGATTTTAAATTCACAAACATGAGGGAGGTTATAAATATGTATGAAAACCGTCAATGTGCTTCGTGAAGTAAGAATCTTCCCAAATGGATTAAAACATCACATGAAAGACCCAATCTCACATTATGCATGTCACCTTCAAAATTAGAATATTGGTAATCAAATCTCTGCGATGAAAATATATCTTTATGGTGGGAAAACTCTGAATTATTCTTCTTTCCCTTAGTATCATGCCATAAAATTTTTATTGATATTTCCTCATACATGAAATGATTATGGAATTTGGGGATCAATGGAAAGTGGCACATTACTTTTTGTGGCACACATGATGGTGTTCCATCAGCTTTTGGTATCCATTAGGATGTTACACATTTTATACCATCATATCTTTCTATAGTTTCCTCCCAGAATAAGCTACAATCTTTTAGTCAAGCATAGATTTTGTTTTTTAAAAATCCAAGTTCTCCAAATAACTTCTATGCCATATAGTGGTTTGATGGATTATCTGCATCATTGGGAAGTAATTACTTCAAGAAGATAAGAATGTATTTAATGGTAGTATTATAAATCCAATACATGGTTTTCCCACGAAACAATTGGATGAAAAATTCTAGATTTTTTATTTTACAATATTGCTGGTATACTAGAGTCATCACAACATCATTAAATTTTTTCACCCTATCAACATCATCATCTTCATTGGACGCATCATTCATGCTCGTATCGAAATATTCATAGGTCGACATCTTTTCCTTCTCATGATGAAAAATAAATGGAAACCAATAATATTTCAAATTATCTAATCCAGTCCTCTCATTTGGATCATTAGAATTTTGAGATTCCATTTTCTCCCCATTGTGATAACACACATAATAGTTTGTTTGAAAAACATATTTTGTTATATGGTAGATAACTTCTTCATAGCTTAACCAAGGTCTTCCAACAAAATTATAACATGGTTAATGTATATGACAACTATCTGAAGCATTATAAAATGAAAATTTTAAAAAACTCTCCAAATTGTATTGAAAATATCTTGAGATCCGATCAGTTTCATACATCCAACTTCTATCCATTCTGTAAAAAATTGAAATAAGTCATTTCATGAAAGCAATTTAATAAGATTAAAGTTCAATAAAAAATATATTTAAGTAAATTATAATTTTTCACATTATATAAAACCATAACTAACACAATACTCGATATGGGAATCATAATATGAAAGACAACACAATACTATATATATAACAAAATATATAAATTAAAAAATGAAATCTTGAATTAAAACATGGTGGATGTGATGAAAATCGTTATATAAAGAATGATCTATTTAGGATAATTATGAGAAAATAGTTGACCTTAAGTCTAAATTTATAGAGTTCATTATATTGAAAATTTATGATATATTTATAATCAATGGTGTCATTATAGTATTAGTGATCAGTGATATTTTTTATAAGGTGTGTTATTTAAAAGGTATCCATCTTGGTATCATGTACTAGAAAAATTTAGGTGCTCAATGAAAATGATATAAATCAAGTGAATCTACACAAATGAAATATAATTGATTTATACAAAATTAGTGTATATATGAGTATAAAGATGTCGTATATGCCACAGAATCAATGAATCTATGAAATGTTAATGATTAATTATAGATTATGTGGAATATTACCCAAATGTAAACACTTAACATTCGACTTCCTATGTTAGTCATAATACATGTTTAAACCATATCATTACATTGTCATATGGCCATATTGTGCAATGTGATCGACTATAGAAGTGGTAATACAATACCAATATATCATGCCTTATGAAACCCCTTATTTCAAGGGATGTTATATTCTTTGGATTCATGTATATCATACCCTATTAAATACACATATCTTCATTATGAAATCACCAAAAAACATCATATGATTAATTTTGTCTTTAAGGTTTATTGTCATCAAGAACTGCTTTGGTACATGTGTTTCAGATGTTATATGCACTAGAGTATCTATGTTGTGTGCATAGACCAACCATAACTATGTTGGTTTACTTCATTATGTGTGTTGAGCTAATGGAGTGCATTAGATATGAGATTTTGTCCTAAAACCAATCATGGTTATTGTTCACATCATAACATGGTAGGATGGTCATTCATTATTTTCATCCTTGTAATGATGTTATTTTGGTATTTTTTTGTGATATCTATTGTTTTTATGACATTATGTAAGATCATTTAACATGTTGTGTCCTATAGGTAATTTTTTTCTCTAACTCAATCTCCTAGAACATACACCATCGCTCATACACAATATACTTCACCCATGTGATCTCTCATGTGCTAAACATGAAACATACCTTGCATTGTATAGACTATCATGACTGAAACCACAAAAACCCATAGTCCATATAGTATTATACTAATTTATGCACATATATGAAATGGTATAATAATTATGTTCTAACAGAAGTTTTAACAATAAGAAAAAAGAGATGCAAATAAAATATTTATATATAAAAATCGAATAATACTAAACAAAAATATAAAATAAATAGAATACAATATTCAATTTTGGTCCTTGGATAATATAATAATACAAAGTATATTTATTTTAATTTTACTCAAACTCTTTATTCTTAAGGAAAAAAAGAAAAAAATTATTTTCACAATAATCTAATCGATATCACTAAGTGTAATTCAAAGGGTTCCTTCATCCTGAGGTATACTTGAATAACATGAATCTTCCAATTCTCAGGAAGGACTTATTTAAAAACCATGGTATACTATAACTTTGTTTGATAACAAGATCTGAGTAGAGACCTTTCTTAAGTATTTTATAGGTTAAAGATCAAAACTAACATCCAAGGATTGAGGCCGTTTTTATAGACATCAAAATACCCTCTTTGAAACATAAATGTTCATATGTATTAATGAGATGTTTAAAAAATTATCAAATAATACAACTCTTTATAACACCCAGATCAATTGAGTAATGATTTTTAATGATTAAATAAACATGTAATTTGTTCAAACTCCTCCTCCTCATAATCATATCATTATCCAACCGAGAATGATAAATGGTGTAGGAGATTAAGGAAGATATATGTGATATCACAAACCATATAAACTTCCATGAAGAGTACTATGACATGATGGGACTCACCACTCCACTGTATATCCTAGTGTATACCAAAATTTCATTTAATCTACCATGACATGATGGTTCCTTTAGTTCATATTTCCACCCCCAATTATAGTTAAATGTTTTTTTGATCCAATAACTTATTTCCTAAATTCATTTTGGCCAATATATTCTATTTTTTTGAAGAAACCAATAGCAGTAGATACTCAAATGATTCAATATAAAACACTAAATAACACGAGGAATAAATAAAGTCAAATAATAACAATTTCATCTCTATAAAGACCAACAAATGAAGTATTTTATTGACATGAAACAAGGGAGTTGATCAAATATTGGAGATCATACTCCTTAATTAAAAATATCTATAATTGATTAAAAAATATAATCTAGAGACTATTTCATCAACCTTACATTAAATAATAATCCATTACCCGAAAATAAACTCATGGATTGTGACTTGAACATTAACAAACTCATCCTTAATCAAAAAATTTATTACCACATTTTTTGACCCTAAAACCCAGACATCAAAATTTTGTACCATAAATATTAAAATTATTTGACACCATAATATATAATAATAGTTATCAAGAAGATAAATATTCTAAAAATATACTCGATCATAATCCTTTTTTATCAAAAATTAATTATGATAAATATGAAATGGATCCAAAACTTCATAAGGATGATTAATTTTATGAAATCACACATTGTTCTTCTTAATCCAGAAAAACCATGTCAGAAGATAAGGTTCCTATACCAGATTAATGTCACATGATAAATGAATGGGGAGGGGGGCTCAACTGTATTTGGGGGATAAATAGAACTTCTCCCCAATTTTAATCCACACAAGGGATTTTATCATCGAAAAAACAGATGTCCACATTATAGAACGGAAACCCTTCTACTAAGAGTTACTCCTAAATCCAATACTATTATTACCCAATGTTATGAAATTAAATTATAACAACATATTTTATACAATTGATGCATTAAGAAAAGAATACTCATTGGTCCCTTTATTGAAACATTTAATCTTCAAGAAGATAATTATTCTAAAGGAGGTAAAAGAATATGATGAATGACCACACCAGTATAAGGGATCTCTAGTTTAGTCCAAATCAAAACACAAAAAATTAGACGAACAAAATTAAAACTAAGGTAGCACTTACAGAGTTGAAGTATAGAACAAAAAATGGCTTGATTAATGATGGATAGATCAGCGGGATAAAGTTCCACAAGATTGGGAAGAGGAATATTTGGTTTAGGGAAACAATTATGCGAAGGGGGAAACTGGTGGACTAATCTGTATTTGGGGAAAACATTCCCAATGGTTATAAAAAAATGGGATATATTATGTATCCCAATGATTTTCATAAACCATTGGGATAACATTGTTGATGGGATACTATCCCAATGGTTTAATCAAACCATTGGGATATGTTGTGTCTAAAAAGACTATAGCAATGTTTTTTACAAACCATTTTTATAGTCTCCCTATACCAACATGTTTTTCAAACTGTTGGTATATAGTCTATTTCCACTATTGGACAATTTTGGAAGCATAATATGGGCACATATAGGTTAATGGGTGGACTTAATTATAGTTAAATGGGTATAACATCACTTGGTAATAATAAGGGAAGGAGTAGGTATATTTAAAAACATAATACATCATGAAAAATTCAGAATTAAAATGTATAAGAGAAAAATGTTCATGAATAAAAGATTGATATGATAAATCTTAGTGAAATTTTGGAAGCATAATAAAAGTACTTAAAGGTTTATAAAATGGTTTAATGAGATAGAAATTGTTCTATTATCATTTGGAAATAAAAAAATAAAGTATGAGAGATATGTAAGAACATATTCCAATTGAACATTTATAAATTAATAGGTTTAAGACAATGAGGTCTCTTGAATAAAAACTTAGTATAGAAAATTCATAGTATAATTTTAG
This sequence comes from Viscum album, assembly GCA_963277665.1. Taxonomy (NCBI): domain Eukaryota; kingdom Viridiplantae; phylum Streptophyta; class Magnoliopsida; order Santalales; family Viscaceae; genus Viscum; species Viscum album. The sequence continues at coordinate 508,497,140 of OY728136.1, read as the reverse complement.
TATCATGGGGTATATAATGAATAATGGGAGGGATTAATGAGACTTAAATGGGATAATAGTAATGTTTAAATTATAAGGTATGTAATTGGGTTTTGGAAAATCATAACCCATAAATAGGAATTGGGGGACAAAGTGCATTACATATACGAGGTGCTTAAATAAAAAAGAGAAAGAGGTGTTACCTTACTAAATTTCGGAAAAGTAAAGTCTTAGGTAAATTATATAATGAGATGGGATAAATGATCTCTCATTATTAGTAAATGAATCGTATAATAGTGTGATATTTAAAAAATCATTAAAACATAACCAATTTATATTCAAAATGATAATTAAAAAGAAAGTGCCTGAATGGAAAATAAGAGATGGAGAACCCTTACCCCAAGAGGGTGATTTTAAAAGATTAGGATGAGCATATTAAGAAATTGGGGGAACCATGGAAGGACTATAGAGTAGTAATGTAAGATTAATTACATGATTTATTGTTTTTTGGAGAAGTGGAATGGGAGAAATGAGGTTTATATAGGGAATGAGAGGGGAGTTCTTTATTATTTCCCAAACAAAGGTTTTGGGACAATATATAATAAAATAATCAAATCCAAAAATAATCCTAGGATTTTTCACATGGTTTCTAAAAAAATAAGTGGATCTATTAATTTATAAGTACAAATTCTCAATTTAATAAAATATTACCCTTGGTGATGTGGAAATGAGCCATGTTCATAAATAATTTAGTTTAAAACCTTAAAATATAATATAGGTTGCGAAATATTCAAACGGAATTTATAAAATTAATAAAATAAAGTAATTTTTCTAATATTTAAAAATATATTTTATTGTATATACACTTTATATAATTTATTACATCACTTTTGGGTCATTATGATGTCATAATACACACCATATATTTATACCATATTTAATTTTTCCCTAAAGACTCATCTGTCTTAGAAAATTATGAAAAATTTTCCATTGGATAATTATAACATGATGATTCAAAAAAATATATTTATTTTATCAAAATAATTCTCTAAATATTATAAATTAAACTTTTAAATCAAAATCCATATTTAATGAAAACTAATGATTTTTTGATAATAACAATTTTCCAACCCTTATAAAAATTACATTTTCAATTTATAAAAATATATTATAAATTATATATAATATATTATATATAAAAATAATTTTTAATTAATATATCATTTATTTATTTATTTTAAAATTAATGAAAAAGGGTTTCTTGATTATAATTATATATTTCTCTAACTAAAATTTATGTTTTAACACATTAAAAATCTAATTTTTATCAAAGTAGTTACTTAATCATTTGTAAAGTAACAACAAACACATATAATAATTATTATATTTAATTTAAAATATAAATATTTATACTCTAAGGGTTACATTATTTCTAGTCCTCGTTTAGTTATTTATACACTTAATTAATTGTTTTCCTTTTATAGTGGTAAAAAATATTTATTATGGTCACAATTCATATTGTCCAAAACTTAATTTGAAAATATTACCTAATATTAATTTATATGATTAAAAATATGGAATAAATTTTATCAAAATAAATTAATATATGTATAAAATTTTAATTTAATTTAAAACCAACAAGCGCAATGGAAATTCATTTTCTGAAAAATGAAGTTTTTAAGGAAACATGACCTTACATTAACTCTACAACTTATAATATTAATTATATGAATTTAAATTCTTAAATATAGATATATAATCTAAAAATTTCTTTTAAAACATTACTAATTATGGTTTATTTTAGTTAATTATAATAGATAAACATTTTTCATTTTAAAAAACTTTTTAGAAAAATGCAATTTTGTGCCTAAAAATAAACTTATTCTAAATAATGGTATTAAGTTGATTTAAATATAGATAATTGGATTAAATATAATCAAATAATACTTATTTTAATTTTAAATAAAATTTAAATAATATTTATACTTTTAAATTTCATAATTTTTATAAAGAAATGACAGTTTTACAAAAATAGACATTTTTACTATTCATTAAAAAAATAAATATTTTATAAAAACCAATAAATGTCACCCTTAGATAATATTTATATGCTGATATGAAAAATGAAGTTCATTTTATCAAATTAATTTTATAAATGTTCTTTAAAATAACTAAAATATTTAAAAAAGTAATAAAAATAACTTTTGAGGAAAACATATTTTGAATAAAAAACAAATTTCCAAAAATAGAGTGATTATTTACTAATGATTTATCAATAAATTTATGTTGAATGTGAATTATATATATATATTTCATAAATTATTTAATACAATTAATACCCATAATTTTTATATCGATGATACAATGATCATGTTTTAATAATCATGGTTTGTTTGGGTTCAGTGTTGCATATAACATAATCTATCAAACACAATTTTCTATTTTAAAAACTCAGGGCATTACATTATTCCCCCATTTAATAAATTTCATCCTTTCAATTTGGACATGATCTTGGTAATAAATGTTTTTACACTTAGAAATATATTATTTAAAACCCACATCATAAAAAAGGTTAATTAAAAATCCAATTGAAAAGAGATAAAGGGAATTACAAAGGTGATCACATAACTAGGTTTAAATAAGTAGAAAATTAGTGTGAAGTGAAAATATATAAATGGAATAAAAACATAACACCTAATAACTAATATAGAGTGATAGATAACATGGTCACTATATAACCAACATGCAAAAAACCATAAATCGATGATGAATACTCAAGATGAATATTTTTTATGCCTGAAGCATTAAAATAATCTTCTAACGGATCACTTAATCCACCGAAGAATAACAATCCATTTTCATTTCTTTACTAAAATCAGAATGGTTATCCTAATGTAAGATAATAATAAAAACATATAAACCTTAATGCATTAATCTCCAAAAATTTAACAAAAAAATTCCAATGGTAATACATATATAATTCCTTAAATAAATACCCCTATATTCCAAATAACACCAATAAAATCAACATTAATGAATGTTTTAACCCCAAAGTTTATCTCATACCCTTCAACTTACACCACTAAAAACATAATATAATTATTATCAAATAATCCTTTATATTAATAGTAATCAGCACATATACCTCAACCCAATAAAATGTCTCCTTAAATATCATTAATCACTAGAAAATAAAAAAATATTTGATCACAAAATAGTTTTCCCAAAATGTCCTTAATCATGATAAAATTACATCACATAAATCTTCAAAAGTTTCATCAATGTAAATAATCATAATATTATACATATATATCATCCCATGACACTTTATGTTTATCCCAACATCAAAAACATATTAAGAGTTATCAATCCCTCAATCATGTGTTTTCCAAAAAAATACCACCTTATCACTAGATCACTTTTATAGGTTACTGATACCGTTTTACATATGTTTCAAATACATAAATAAAAACAGTTATAGAATAATACGAATATGTTTCATGATTATAATATCTTTAATTTCATTTATATACTACTTCTACAACATAATTCTCAAATACCAGTACGTAAAAACTTTAATCCTTACACTTCAATGATTTACATAATGTTGGTCCTTCCTTAGTCTAGGATTTAACCCTTAGATTAGGGAATTGACTTAGACAGTTCCCTTATTCTCCACATATAATAAATTAAACAAAAATAGTTAATATAGGGTGTAATTTATTCTCTTCCATCATGATCTTTATTTTTTTTACTGGAAACTGGATACTTTATTCCCTATTTCCCACACTTAAAACACCTTTGAGTTTCTTTGTGGAATTTACCTTGGTTCCAAATTCCATATTTTTAATGTGAAAGAAATTTAATATTCTATCCTTTATCACCATTATTAGATAAACAACCTTGTAATTTTATCCTCCTCTTCTTTTATATATTTGGACATTAAATTATGTGCCAGAAATTTATTGTGATTTTTGATAGTTGGTTTGGCATAATCCCATGATTTATTTATTTGGCTCCCATCATGTTAGGTATCTACTTTGGGAAGTCATCACATTTACCATCACATTGGTTATTGACTTGGGTCCTCCTATTTCAATCCATGAACTATAATAAATGGAAATTTATGGATGAGAAATCTTAATCTATTAAACAAAAAGTGGTAGGATAACAAAATTAAATGGATAACTTATAAATGACATTTATTTTCTTAAATTATGAATTTATAGGAATGAATATTAGTTTTCCATGATCTATTTACTAACATAGACTCATATTGGATTTTTCCCTTAATCATGGATCATAATGAGCTTGTGAATTTAACAATGTATATCCCCTAGGAGTGTCAAACTAGTTTTGAAGTAAAGACCATTGTCATTCACTAGTTCCTAATCGATTTCTAGATCAATATAATATTTTGGGGTTATTACCCCTAGGTACATATATTCCATAGCCACATCCACTTATAGTATCAAGACAGGGATTAAATTTCATAGAAACTACTTACTCTTCACTTTACCAAAGAATAGATATGTTTTACTATACTTAGTATTATCCTTAAGGCTTTCTCTATAGTTTTATAATCCTAATCCCAAAATAACTAGATTATCCTTTGATTCCAACTAAGACAAAACTTGTCTTAGTTGCACATTAATTCATGATTCATTACCAAAGAATACACATAATAAAATCCATATGATGAATAACCTAGTTTCTTTGGATAATTAGGGAAATTATATAACAACTATAAATATGGGTGGTATATCGGCTTTATTAAATGATTCTTTAACATGATCATAATATTCCATCAGTCTTAAAATTGTATAGGATAACTTAAGGACATAAATAAAAAAGGGGTGAGAAATAATTCCCAATAAAGGAATAAAAAAAGCATACCATGAAGAAAGTAATACATCTTAGAAAATAGTAATTTCAATGGGTCATAAATGGGGATAGAATCATAAACATGAACAATGAGACGTAGTATAACATGAAAACATAAAGGCAACATGGGAATGTTGAAAAAAAAATAAAGATGACATCGTAAACATAATTAAAAGTTAACCAGAAATAAATCATAAAATAATGTGCCTAGGATAACCTCTCATGCACCATTCATGAGATCTCATGAGGCTAAAACATTAACCAATGCATTGGATAACTATTTGGGCACACCCATCAGAATATTATCATGTACATGCATAAGTTTTTTTACATAGATCATATAAATTAATAACAAATTTCATCACATTTAATCTCACGATTGAAGATTGTGGGTTATATATATGGATGTACCAAATCAATAAATTATAGTTACAAATAGGTGAATAACCTTGAGTGGAAATTGGTATGGGTATACAACTCACAAATGTTTAACACAAGAAAATTACAAGACTATTTTGGCATGACAACGAGGGAACATAAAGGTTCATGTGAGGGATTAATTAGAGTGAAATGGGTATCTCATAAATTGTTCATAATAATGTAAGTAACAAGGATATGCAAAAGAATAATACAAAATGAAAAATTGGGAATTATAGGGAATAATACACAAAGTTTTCTTGAGTAGAAGCTTCACATAAAAAATCATAGTGAAATTTCAGCAGCATAATGACATTATTTAAAGGTTCATAAAATGATTTAATGAGAGTGAAATTGGTATATCATAATTTTTTTTAAAAAAAATAATGTATTAGGGATATGAAAGAACATAATATTATATGAACATTTTTAAATTAATAGGAATAAGAAAAAGATGGTGCTTCAATAAAAAATGGGCATAGAAAAACCACTGGATAATTTCAATAGCATAATAAGGGTTCATAATGAATCATGGGTGGGATTATTGAAAGTTAAATGGGCCACTCATTACTTTTAAATTATAATAAATGTAATAGTGATGTGGAAAATAATATCACACAAATAATAATTGGATGAAAAAGTGCATTATATAAATGAGGTTCTTGAATATTGTTGAAAAATAGAGGATAACTTACTAAAATTCGGCATATTAATGACTTAGGTAAATGATATAATGAGAGGGGATACATAGTATATATTTATTATTAAATAAATTCGAATGTAGTGGTATTTTTATAAATTCATTACAATATAACCAATTTATATTCAAAAGGATAATTATAAATAAGGTGCTTGAATGAGAAAGAAGAGAGGGAGATTCCTTATCTTGAGAGGGTGATTCCAAATGATTTGGAGAAGATTATTGTGATCATTTGGGGAACATTGTAAGTACTATATATAAGTTATGGAATATTGAGGATGTGCATCAAGGTTTTTGAGCCATTATTAGTTGGATTTTTTGTGGGTTTATATAGCAAAAGAGAGGGGGGTTCTTTATTATTTCCCAAACATAGGTTTTGGACTCTATTTAATAAATCAATAAAAAATAACTTGGTTTTTCCACTAGTTTTAATTATTTTATAATTAAAAGGGATTAATTCAATAAATATTACCCTTAGTGATGTGGAAGTGAGTTAAGTTCATAAAGAATTGATTTTAAAATGTTAAAATATAATATAAGTTTTGTAGGAATCTTAAATGATTTATAAAATTAATCTAATAACATGAAATAAAATTATTTTTTAAGTGAAAAAATATGTGTTCTTAGATACCATTTATATCATTTATTACATCTCTTTTGTGGCATTAATATGTTATAATACACACTATATATTTATATTGAATTTAATTTTACCCCAAAAATTTGGCTATCTCATAAAATTATGAAAATGTTTTCATTGAGTTGTTTCTACAGGATAATTCCAAAAATAATTTTTATTTTCTCAAAATAAATAATAAATATGTTAAATTATACTTTTAAAAAAGTCCATATTTAATGAATAATGCTGGTTTTTCTGACAATAATAGTCTTGCAGCCCTTATGAAAATTAAATTTTTGCATCATCAAATTATATTATCATATATATTTAATATATAATATTAAATAATAATATTTAATTTAAATAGAATTTATTTTAAAAAATTATTGAATTAATCAAACAGACTACTTGATTAAATCTATATATTACCCAAACTATAATTTATGTTTTAACGCATAGAAAATATATTTTTTTTATCAAAATCATTATTAATTGAATTATAAATTAAAAAAATATATTATTGGTAATTTTTAAATGAAAAATATAAATATTCATAATCTTAGGGTTTATTTTTTTATATCCCTTATCAAATTATTTTGAGCCTTAATTAACATATTTTTCTTTTACCGTGGTAATAAATATTTACTACAGTTACTATTCATGTTTTCTAAAAATTAAGTTTACCTTATTAACGAATATTAATTATTATGATTCCAAATATCAAATAAATTTTATCAAAATTAATTTAAATATGTGGAAAATTTTATTTTATATTAAACCTGCTAGCGCAATGGAATGTGGTTTTTAGAAAAAATAAATTTTCAAGGAAAAGATGCTTTTTCTCTAACTCTATAACTATTAATATTAATTATATGAATTTCAATTTATAAATTTAGATATATAATATAAATTTAAATTTAAATAATTCATTATTGGAGTTTATTTTAATTAATATAAATAGATAGACATTATGAATTTTAAAATAGTTTTACAAAAAATGTGTTTTTAAGCCTAAAAATAAACTTATTCTAAGGTTTGGTATAAATGTGATTTAAAAGCAATTAATTGGATTAAATATAACAAAATAATACTTGTGTTAATTTTAAATCAAATTAAATTAAAATTTATACCTTGAAATTATTGAACATATCAGAAGAAATAACGATTTTACAAAAATTGGGTATATTTCACAATTCATTGAAAAATCAATATTTTCATAAAAATACCCAAATTTCACCCTATGTTAGTCTTGATATGAAGATATAGAAATAAATCTTATTTATAAAATATATTTATAAATTTTATATAAAATAATTATAATATTGTTTTCAAGAAAGTAAATAAAAATCATTTTTGAAAAAATATATTTTGAAGAAAAAAAAGACAATACCAAAAATTGAGTTGTTATTTACTAAGAATTTATCAATAAATTTATGTTGAGTAGGAAATATATATTCATGATTCATGAATTATTTAATCATATTTATACTTTAAAATTTAATGACTTGGTTACAATGGTGATTTTTAAATAATCATGGTTTGTTTGGGTTCGATGTTTCCTATACCATACACTATCGAACATATTTTTTTCTTTTAAAACTTGGAAGATTAACCAAATTAATGTGTTTTGGGATCATATAAATTCTCTCAGGAGCCTCTAAAATACATTAAAACCATATTATGATATGTATGAGTTATTAGGGATATAAACTAGGCATTTGGGAATTTTTAATTAATTTTTCTGTGGTTTAAAAGTCCGTATGTATGGTTTTCTAGATGGGTAGCCCGGTTAGAAAAAAATATTTTCCCTAACCATGTGAAACATATATTTGTTCTATTTATAGTGCATTGTTTTTCCACATGTTTACTTTAACCATGATCCAACCATTCAAGCCCCCTTTGTTTAAGGATGCATGATTTGGGGGGGGGGTGGCCACTCAGTTTGGTCACACCGTGTATCCCTTCTAGTGGATCAAAATGGGGTGCATTATTTCCTGGGGGAGCCTAATTGTTTTCCCTAACCATGTTCCAATCTTTAACAACCCCATGGGATTCCAAAATTCTCAAAATTCACCCTAAAGGACCCTGAAGCATTTCCCAACCCAAGTATGATCAAAATAAGGCTAAAAGATGACCTAAAAACAAGTATGAGACTTATAAAGAATGAAAAGGATCTTTAAAATATGGTTCTTTACTATATATATAATATTTAAATTTATTATTTAGTATTATTCCATATTCATGAATCAAGGTGGTTCTTGAGGGAATGGTTTATGTTTCAATCCCATTTCTTTTCAAGATTACCTATGCTAAATTTTTATTAAGAGATATTATAAGAATATTATCCTTTACAACCCATATATTGTAGTCTCCTTTGTTTATTCCTATAATTTCAAGTATTATTACCATTTTACTCTATTTTTCACTGAAATTGGGTTATAAAATGTTTTTAATGAAAAGTTGACTTTTTCACCTTTAGTCAATGCACATTTTCTTCCACGTACAGGCTCCTCAAAATGGTTTTATGAAAGTTTTTACCTATACTTGAAATGATTAAACAGGTAAATTTCATTAGCTTATACGTTATTTATAATGGTTTAGAATGAATATTTTTAAATAAATGTTTTTTGAACAAGTTATTGTTGAATTTTTTCTAAATCTTGAAAGGAATATTCTCATTTAACATATATGGTATGAACATGTTTTCCAGTATTTGTGGATATTTTTTAGGATTATGTTACATGATTCCTTGGTTATTTTAAAAGAATACAATTTTCTCAATATTCTTGTATTTTTTGCTGAATTTTTTTTTTCAAAATTAAAGGTTGTTTTTCTCATGTTTCCAGTAAAAGGTTAAAATGCTCCTCTAAAGGTATTTTTTAGTCATTTTTACATAATTCAATAATTTTTATGCTTCATTAGGGATATGATCTTAATATTCCATCAAATTTCATTATCCAGATGTCATATAATGATTTAAATATGATTCTATGAAACCCATTTCTTTTCTATGTGTTAATTATATTATAATGAAATAATTGAATGAAACCCATTTCTTTTCAAAGTGTTATACGATGATGAAATGATGAATGATTTTAGATATCATGTCACATATATGTATGGATTTCATAATGTGATGAGTAGGTTAAGAATTATATTGACCTACAATGCATTGGATAAATAATGACATCTCATGAGATAATAAATACAATAATGGAGGGAAAACCCAATTCATTATGGGAATCTTTCCACTATGATAGTCTCAGAAGTGAACCTTGAATAAGGAGATAATGGAATGGGTAATTATCCCAATCCACTATTATATTCTTGGTAATGAGATTTGGCTAAATAAATTATTTCCCATGTTCATGTGTACGCCAGTAACTAATATATTGTGCTTATGATATGTTCTTGTGGCTTATTATTGACTATTAATGATTCCAAACACCTATGTATTATGTTTTTATTATGAATAAAACTTACTACATGATTCATTATTAAAGACATTTGAGTGATTGTTAAGGACTTACTTGTATTATGACCACGTTTTCAGACCCTTTTAATTATGCTCACTTACGATCATTGATTGATATCTCCTATGTTTACCCTTAATAAGTATTCGATCTCACTGACCCTTATTATTTTTTTATCCCCATGTTGTAAAAAAATTTATTATGTTAGAAATTTATAATAAGGGTACTATAAGAGTTGAAAATTTTGGGAGATGATTAAGATATTTTATAAAATAATTTGATTATGCATCTAGTCTCCAAATATATTAAACATTTATAATCCTCGAGCATGATTTTTTGTGAAATGTATTGAATTTTTATCTAAAATAGTGAAATATTTATGTATGTTATTCAGGTATAGCCTCATCTACACACCCTATAACTCTTTTTAGATCACAAAAGAGATGCATAGAACCTCAAATGTCATGTGAGTCAACATATGCAGTTAAGAATTAAATAAAAACTTCATGGAATATAACTATTTGTATAGGTAATGTGATATGTATTAATTCACCACATATAAAAACATAATATTTTTCCCTCTGTTAGGTGAAAATTAAACTATTAATTAATTTATGTGTAATTTTTTGTAAATACACACCATGTATATTAGTTCTACATGTGATGTACTTCTCAGTCAGAAGAATCTTTATGAATTTTGAAAATTACACATTTTTTAATATCATCAAACACCTGGTAGGATGAAATGTTCTTTAAGTATACAATACATGACCATAAGTTTAATGAAAAACATCAGGTTTCCACCAATACATTTCTTTTTTATATTTTTAAATTTGCGAGTGAATTTAATTTGATAAGGAAATGTATATTTCAAGTACATAGTCAATACACATCATGTGTATGATTTACTTTAAACAAAATTAATTTATATAATTTATTTAAATATATTGAGAATGTAAATCTCATGTATCTTTATGAATAATCTAATTGATAATTTAGGTAAATAATTAATTTATTAAGAGGACCATTAATGTCTAAACCAAGATATATTTATTTTAATCAAAATATAGAATTGAAATGTATGCTAGAATGTACAAATGTGATGTCATTGAATGCATGTGATTGATCACAATCTTGACCAACCATTGTATGCAATTTATTTGTATTTAATTTAATATTATTTCATTGGTTTTTATATGTGACAATGTTTTATTAAATTAACTATGATAGCCTATGATTCATTGCTTCCGCCTATATTATGAAAGACTCTCATTTCCATCATTAATTTCATGTAACACATTACCCTAGTTCCCCTAACCTACATTTGTGTATAAAACATGTAAAATATGGAGCTCTAAGGAGAGGATAATGTTCAGAACCAAATCCATGATGAAACCAACCATGAAGATACAATGGTCAATACTGTAATACTTCATCTTGATCCAAACAGACCTTAAGGTGTTTTACCCTAGGGTCATAGGCTAATTTATTAATTTCTCAATAAATCATCCATTAGATATATCGTGATCAAGTCATTTTATTTATTTAATTTTTTAAAATTTCATGGTTATCTATTTTATTCACTTCATGTTTATATAATTTTAAATGAGACCACATAATCTAAATAAGATAAAATATATATGAAAATTTAAGATAAATAAATTTATTATAAGTAAATTATTTTACCATTACATGAGAAATTACTTATGTAAAATACACATAATATTAACAGGACATGTAAAAGATAAAATATAGAAATTAATTCATAATAAACAAAAATATCTCAATGAAATATTAAGTATAAAACCCTTTTATCACTTGATTAAGAATGGATGAATTATACTGTGTGTGGTTCTAGACCTCATAAGGAATTATGGTATAATTGGGGTGATATTATAAAGATTTTGGGTTTAATAAACTATTAAACATTGAGATAATTATCCCTTTCTAGACTTGATGTTACTTGGAGGAAAGTATAGAGGAAATTTGACTATGAATTTCAGGATTGGGGAGTCCAATAAATTGGTAATGGATTTATGAGTTAATTAATTTATTAAGACACCCTACTTAAATACCTTTAAGTAATTAAAAAAAATCCTCTTATGGGTTATGGAAAATGAATATTAGATCCTTTCCAATTTAATGTCATTGTAGTATGAAATTCTATGTTTAATGGGTAGGGTTATTGGGACTTGATAAAATAGAGGGAGAGTAACAAGTTGATAAAATTTATTATGAATCAAATATTTTGGAAGTCAATATAAATTTACAATAATCTTCTTTAACTGTTTTTAAAAATATAAATTAAATTGAGTGAACACTATAATAAATCTTTGTATTAGATAATATCCCAAAAATATATATTTCTTTGAGTGGAACTATCATTTATACATGGAACTATAATAGGGAAGTTTTTTCTATCTATTGGAATCACCTATACTTAATCAACCATCCCACCAAGTGAATACAGGTGAAAGTAATCCTACTAGAGATTCATGGAAGAAGATTCTTAGGTCTATTAAATTATGTTATCAACTATTTATAGATTTTTGATAATGCAATATAAGGGAATAGATTCTTACACCATGAAAACTCATATAATTTAACATAAAATAGGTATGGAGAGTCTTAAGATAATTGAGATTTTAACTATATAATATAAGTGTAAACTTTGTGATGTTGACTTAGGTAGTGATAAGACATAAAAAATGATGGAGTATAATGATTAGTTTCGAATGATAGGCTTTCATAAGGATAAGAAACCATCCACTAATCTTATGTCACCATCCTCACATTTCAAGTTCTCTATATTCATCATGATTTTTAGGATGAATAACTCTGATGCTCCACTTAGGAATTTATTGACTATGCTTCATCAGATGAATAATGATTTTTTAGAACATGGTTACTCATTCCTTATGATGATATATGTAGTGAAACAATTTAAAAGATCCAAGACCAGTTCAAACAAAAGTATACACTTTTAATATTATTTTAATAGGTAAAATATTAAAATGCAGATTAATGAACAAGAGGATATTATATTCCCATGAGGCAGCAAAGGATGTTGGAAGTGGAACTATGATTAATTAAAGCTGAAGCATCTACAACATGTTTATTCATCAATGTAAATTATCTATCTTATTTATTTGGTATTAAATAAATCATTTTTATATATTTTTACTAAAATAAAAGAACTAATAAGGTGTAAAGAGATTACTAGAAGTAAGGTTAATTATATGAAGAGATAAATTAGGGTGATTCCTAGAATAGTAAAAACAATTCAATTAATTTAGTATTTCATGACATATTAATGTTAATATATTATTCTATATTGAATATTATAAAAACTTCTTTGTGTATAATTATAAATAAAGAGAAATTATTTTATATTTGGAATAAAATGTTTTTATGGTATTTTATACTAAACTAAAAGGTAATAATTCTTGAAAACATATATAAAAAATAACCAATTAATGAGGAATATAAATATATGACTTAGAATACCTAATTGTGTAAATATTATACTTTTTATAATAAAATTAATATTAGTTGATGATGTTTATTCCTAAAAATTTATTTTAGTAACTATTTTTATAAGACACTTGGAATACTAACATACTCACTTTCATGTTTTAGAAAAAGAAACATTTAATGATAAAGGTACACCACCAAGCTACTTGAGTTAGTTCAGTAAGGTTGCATGAACCATTTTAAAGTTAATTCAAATAGAGAATATCTTATTAATTATGAGATTCATTTATGAAATTTTTTGAATGATTTGGGAAGAAATGAATTCTCTTGGAAAGGGATATAGGATCCTCCAAAAAAAATTGTCTAAGTATATAATAACCAAATATTAATCGATCATTTTTTGGTGTGAGGGTAATCCTAAACTCACATTACCTTATATATCAATGATATTATGGTAGTTAAAGGAGATCGACAAAATGTATTATGTAAAACTACTTTCATCCATAACTTCCACTATAAATTGATTCAAAAATAACAGTGAAATAACTAACCATGTAATAATTATATTGACTAATGGATATAATACTAGTTTTAATATGAGAAAAAATATATTTGGTATAACTTATAGTGTTTGATGATAATCATTTGTTAAAATCATGATTTGGAAATTAATAAACATTAATGCAACACTATATGAAAAATAGTAAATTTTTTTATATCCAATAATGATATTATATTCCATTATTAGTTTAGACTAAATATGTTTCTATAGGAAGTAATTTCATATTGTTTTTAGATAGTGGGATTGATCTATACATCAATGAAGTTTAGGATATAGATGAACATGCTTTGGTATACATACAAAAAAATACACTAAGTTGAGTGGGAGGTGCTTTTCCAGTGACACATGCTACATAAGAATTTAAAAAATAGAGGTTCTATATTCACCATGTCAATAGATATATTATTTGATAAGAATAATAATCCCTATAGGAACCAATAAATGAAAAAAAATCTATGATTGATAAGTATATATGAATTCACTAATGGATTCCATGTACCAAAATTCAAGGGAAATTTAATTTAAATGTTTATAGACATGATATTTCTTTTGGTTATTTAAGAGAAAAAATAAATGGATCATTAAAATATGATACTAATAAATAAATATTTCTTATTGAAAGGTTTAATTGGTTTAGAGGCATATTATATGACAAAAGCATTATACCAACTATTATACTAAAATCTATTATAATTATACTTGTCATAGATACATTCATTGATCATTGTATTGGGTGTTTGGAAATAAATTACACTTTCCATAATGGATGCACAATGGAATATGAATATATGAAAAAAAACTAAGGGTTAGTGGAAATATTGAATTTCCATAAGATATGAAAACTACAAAAACCCACTTATAGATGGAAGAAAGAACAAGGATCATAGAATATTCATTTGAAATGAATGAGTTACATGTGTTATAAGAGGTTAGTGGGGGAAATCATATTTTCCATGTAGATATGTTGAGAGTATATATAAATAGATTGTTGGCCATACCAGTTTTCAAAGACTAAAGAATGAATTTCTCAAAAAATGAGATAAAGTTTATACTAGAGTTATAGGGAGCAAGACCAGTAGACATAGATATATGGGGTTTTATATCTACTAATTTTATATATGTTTATTATGTATTAATTTAACAACCTTAATTTTATGAAATATATAATTTTTAATTTACTTTAATTTCTTTGATAGCTTGTATTGCAGGTTACCCCGAGCCTAAACAAACCATGAAACTTTATTAGGACTATTATAAACAAGACATAATATTATTGTCTATGAATAAGATTAAATAATTTATAATATATATATATATAATAATAATAATAATAGATATATATTAATTGGTAAATTATTATAAAATAATCACTCAATTTTTATTGAAGTCATTTTAATCTTCAAAATATACATTTTCTTCAAAAAAAGTATTTCATTTTGGGAGAAAATATTATTATAAATTTCTATGAATTTTAGAAAATTTATTTTATAAAAAGAATTTAATTTTTTAAATCATAATATTAAAATTATCATAGGATATTTGTTTGTGAATTTTTTGAAAATATTTATTTTCTAGTGAATAGTGAAAAATACTAATTTTTATTGAAATCTATATTTTTTGTTTCAAGAATGTAAAAAGTTTCATTTTATTTTAAAATATATTTAAAGTAAAATTAATTCTCTTATATTATAAATAATAAAATTAAGTTCATTATAATCAATTTCATGTTTTTAGTTGATTTTAAAACATTTTATACGTAAGAAAGTCGTTTTCGTGAAAAACTATTTTTATAAAGAAATGCATTTTCGTCTTAATAAAATAAATTTATCATTTTTGGGAAATTATTTTAATTAAATTTATATATTTTATTATAAGTAATATTCTTTAACATTCATATAATATTTTTACTATTCTTTAAATAATAATAAATCTTTTTTATGCTTAAAATTTATTTTTCTAAAAAAAAGGCTTCATCGCATTTTTAAAACTTAATTTAAAGTTAAATTATACCCTATATTGGTATTTAATTTTATAAATACTATTATATATTTAGAATCAATATTTTAAAATTTGGAAAATATTACCCATTTATTTTGGTCAATATGAATAGTAATCATCGTGAAATTTATCAACTCAAAAAAGGGTAAATCTGGTTAATCTATATTAAAACCCAAGTGAAAAGGCCATAATACTTCAACCAAATTATTATTATATTAAGGTAATTATAACATTATCACATTAGGATATAATTTTATTTTTTTGATGAAAACGTTTCCATTAAATTGACTAATATAATATGTAAATTCAATAAATTTATAAAATGTCACTATATGATTTTAATATCTATCATTTGTCCACACAGGGACAAAAGCATGTTAGGAAAGAATATAAGTTTATATTTTGATATTAATGAAATTATTTTCATGATATAAATTTATTTCCAATTTTTAAGAATTATATAATGACCTAAAATTCTTATGCTGCTGATGCATTATTTCTCAAATTAATACAAAAGTATAAAATTATTTTTTAAATATTAAAAGTAATATAATTTCAGTGATTTAATGTGTGAGGTGAATTTTATAGATTAATATGACATATTATGGAGTTTATAAATCATTATATTCTAATTAAAATTTTTTGTTGATTCATTTAGAGTCAAATTAAATAACAAGCATTAAGAATGACATTAATGATATTTTATAATAAATAATATTCTAATAAATGATATAAAGTCCATAAAAAATTAGAGTCATAAAATAATATTGGATATGCTTTTACACATAAAACATGGTCTATTTATGTGTTTTTTTCATTTTATAGTTACATTATTAATCCTTAAAGTGTAGAAAACATTAATATTATGGTTATTGTGAAAAGGGTTAACAAATGGTTAAAGAAAACATATATGGGTATATTAGTGATACAAACTTGTCCAAATTTTATTGGATGAGATAATTTAGAATTATCCTCATATTATTTTATAATATTGTCAATTTTTATCTATTTTTATTTCAAAATTAATTTATAATAATTAAATATTTTGTAAAATTCCAAGAGTACCCCTCCACTCAATTATAAAAGGGAAACCATACTTTCACTTCTTCACAACACATCGAGCCTTCTAAATCAACCAAAATCTACCAATTTATCTTATCTAATTCCATATCCACATTCTATTGGTTCTTGTATTCCCAAAATACCAACTTACAGCCCTTAATAAGAGATCTAAAGGAGTCGTTTCAAAGTAGATATAAGACCCATAACCGATCAATTTATTTTTAATTATTATTCTTCCTCCTCTAAATGTGTTATATTGTTCATAAAATAAAAAATATTTTATACTATATATATATATAAATATTATTATTATTATAATTAAAACCCCATTATTCTCCATATTTCCATAAAATGGGAAGTGAAAGTATCGCTCATGGGTACGCACGCCTTACCGTCTCCATGTAGCAATACAATTAATTTTATATCACCTACCTTAATAGAGGGTTATTATGGGGAGTTTAATTTTTATTTATGATATTTATTATATAATTATTATCATTTAATGATAGTATCATGTGTACCTTATTACCTTCCAAACCGTTGGAAAACAATAACGTTGTTCGTGCATACGTGTGGACTACCCCCTCCATGAAATGATGAGATTTGTTTATCATTTCCATTTTACTTGGATAGTAATAAAAATATATTTAATGAATATATATGATATATATTATTTAATAATTATTCTCAAATTTTGAGAAATTATTTACATTTCTTTCTTATTATCCGTCAAAAAAAATGAAAATAATGATCATGCATACGTACAGGCTACCGTCTCCATGAACGATGTAATTCATTTTTCCATCATTAATTTTTTATGAATGATTATAAATATGTATATAATGGATATATATGATATTATAATTATGTATATGATTATTATTTATAAGTATAGTAAATTTAAATTTATTATATAAGAGGTTATAATGCCTTCTAATCAAGTGGAACTCAAGGTAGGGGATATTCATCTCACTTTTTTTTGAGTGAGACATAGGCCATATTCACAAATTGTTTATTTTATATGGTGTATATACTTCCCATGAATGTATTTTATGATTATTATTGTGAATTTCATGGGCATTTGAAAATCCTTATTAGGTTCTTTCTTTCACGAGGCTTATGAATCTAATGATACAAAAGTGGTAAGGGATTTATGATTCAATCATATTTTAATTGGGATAGTTTATGATTAAATTTGTATTAAAGTAAGTTTTATGATCTTTATATGATTAATACCTTTAATATTTCTTCTCCTATAAATATTTATAATGAATAAATTTTTCCCTTTCATTTCCATTTATTTACTGAGGCCGAAATAATATTTTTTTTATGGAAAATAGACTTTAATTATTTATTTTGTTAAAAAAAATTTCTCTTCCACATACATGTTTTTATAAAACATTTTAAAGAATATTTTTAATATTATAATTTTTTTAATTTCATTTTTACCCATTAATGACATTTTACCAAATGTTTTTAAAGCAATCATCTTGTGATTTTTCGAACGAGGTACTTCTGATTTTTTACAAAAATGTGAAATAACGTTTTTCTTTTAACCTACATGGAATGAATGGAATTTACCACCGTCATGATCACTAAATGTTTATAAGGATTATTTAAAAATATCCATGGTTATTCTCAAATAAAATGTTTCTAATAATATTTTGGAAATATTTTTATTTTAAAAGATATTATTAAAATAAAATGTTCATTTTATTCAAGAAATATTTTATTGTATTTTAAAATAATTTTCATATATGATAACATCATTTGATGTTAATTATTCGTTACCGAGGATATGATCCAATGATACAATTATTATTCCCTCTATAGGTGGTTAATTTTTATGTTGATGAGATTTTTATGAAACCCATTTAATTTTCATATGTTATGATATGATGAATGAATGAAATATTTTTGAAACCATTTTTTTGAATATATTATAATTTGATGATATGATGGATGTTTTGTGATATTTTCGCACAAAAATGTATGGTTTTCTTTATGTGATGGTGGTTATGTTATAAAAAATTATGATGGTTATGTTATAACCAAGGACTATAGTTACATTATAACCAAGGATGATGGTTACATTATAACCAAGGAATGTGGTTACGTTATAACCAAGGATACTGGTTGCATTATAAAAAATAATATTGGTTATATTATAACCAAAGATGGTGGTTATGTTATAACAAATGACGGTTGTTACACTACAACCTATTATGGTGGTTAAATTATAACCAAGGAAGGTGATATCATTATAACCAAGGATGGGTGGGACCTATATCTCCCTCCAATGCATTGTGTAAATTTTGATTTCTCAAGTGATAAATATAACTAGAATGGGGATTGAACATAGTTTAGTAAGGAACTTTTTCCATTATGATACTGTTGTGAGTAAGCCTTTTTCTACTTTGATGGTTTGGGGAGTGAACTCATTCCACTATGATAGTCTTGGAAATATTCCTTGGCTACTAAGTAAATTATTTTATATAATCATGTGTATGAAAAAAACTTATTTCTTATGCCAATTTTATGCTCTCATGGATCATATTAATTGATTCATTTATAATTTATTTCTTATATACTCTAATAATTTATTCTAGGACCCAAGATTTTGTTCTATGATAGAGATAGTATGATTTTCAAATGTTATGCTCATGTTCTTATACCCTTATACTCATGTAATAATCATGTAATAATTGATATATATCTTATTTACACTTACTGAGAATCTGATCTCACCATTTATTATATTTCCTTTCACCAAGGTTATGAATAAATTTTTTAATTATGAAGTGTCTAAGAAGGGTGATAGTTATGAAGAACTACTAGGGAGATGATGTAGCTCTTTTATGAACAAGTTAGTTTCAAAAGAAACTTAAAATTTATAGTATCAATGAGTCTATATGTGAAATTTATTGAATATTCATCTCAAAGAATCTAATATTTATGTATGAAAAAATAGGTTGTTATAATTAATAAATATTTAATGTACTTATATAAGATGTAAAATGATGTGAAATATCTCCAGCATAATGTGTGAGGAAACATGAGTTTATTATTATTATGAATTGATTTTCATATTCTTTAGTGTTGGTAATCTATCTAAAATACCATTATATGCATCGAATGTTTGATATTACATATACAAGTTTTATTTAGTGAAATTATCAAACAAAAACAAGAGAACTGCACTGAATTATAGTTAGAACTATCTGATGGTACCTGGGAAAGATTAATTGGATGAGATTATAATAAATAGAGAAATGGTAATACTAGTGATCAAAGTATATAACACTAGAGTTACTTAAAATAAATTTTATCTTGTATCATAGTGAGGAAAAATTAATATGAAATACAAATCTATTATAATAAGTGGTTTCCATATGTACAATAAATGTGTATATGTCAACTTCATATGTAACTTTAGAAGTAGTTTAATAATTATTTTTTCAATTTACTATCATAGAAAAATTGTAATATTTTTATTATTATTATAATATTCTTTAACTATGGTATTATCATGATACCAGGTTTATAACCCGAGAATAAGAGATGGATACTTGGGGATATCACTACATGAGGTATTTTATCAAAGTTTTAAGGTCATAGTTAGTATATTTTATAATAAAATGCATGGAAAGACCAACCCCAGAGACTGATGAATGTTGTGCGACCAATTTCTATATCTACACTTAGCTGAAGTATGTTTAACATGTGATAAAAAACATTTCAGTTAGTAGTTTGATCTTTTGACTGAACATTATCATTTTTATTGCTTAAAAGAACATACAAAAGGAGAAAAACATCAAGGAGGTCGGAAATAATGAATCCCCAAAGCATCGTTGATAACAAATTTGATGCCTTTAGGAGGAAAGGATCTTAAATTAAGGAAGAGGGAAACATTATGGCTTGAGGTAGCATGGGATGATAAGAAGTCCACAACGTTATTCCCCTCACGCCAAGTGTAGGTGATCCCCATATGGCCGCCCATGATCTTCTTAAACTTCTGGATAAAATAATATATGCTCCGAGGAACACTTCCAAATACTGATAAAAGGTCTATAATATTAGTAAAAATATTATCACATTATGTATATTATTTTACATAACATTAATATGATAATATCATATAGTATCTATCATATTAGAAGGTTATAACTTTTCCCCTTTATGATGATAAACTTAAAGTGATATGATGATATTCATAGACTTGTTTCATATGGTTAGGATAACATTATATGAAAAGATACATAGTATTTTTTACTGTCAGGTGATTGATACTAGTAAGAAGAGGAGAATTCACCTCATGACATTCATAATTAGTAATATATTGGATTGGATATTATAAGGAATGAATAGTGCGTAGGAATTCCATATGTTTTACATGTTATTGGATATTCCTATATGTGAATGTGTATAATGATCCATAAACATTAAATTATTATTAATTCACATCATTAGTTGTGTAATTTTATTTACTAACCAAAACCATGATCACCAATGATAACCGAAAAGTAGAATACATTGTGTGTGTCATGAGGGATATTGCATTAATTTATATGTCAAGAAATTATTTGTCCCTTCCAAGGATGAATTATGATATCTCAATACCTTTTATTATAATAGAATCATTGAACTAAAATCTATCTTAATTTTGTATTGATGAGTTAATTTTTGATAGGTAGTGAAATATAAGCCCAACACATAGGTTTATGAAACAAGTAAAAAACCTTACTGATAAAAATATATTTAGAGAAATGGATAATGTTATATAGTTAATATTCAAGTGTGTTGTGGTTATTAAGACATTAAATTATTCCATTATCGGTTCCTTGGAATGTATGTAGAGGCTGATCTTTGGATTTAGGCAATTCTGCCTAATGCCACTTAGGAAGTGGTATAGTCGCTCACACATTTAGTGTTTCCATCAATCATAGTAAAATTATATTACAATTAAATAGTTATAATAATTACTATAACCGTGACCATGAACTAGTTTTTATTCATTATTTTATTTGATCAAAAATACTATAGGACCAATTATATTCGAATAAAAATTTAAATGCGAGATGAATAAGGACACAAAATTATTCGAAATACCAATGAATAGAAAATATTTATTTATTGTTTTTTTATTCACAAGGTAATAAATAATATTTATTATCAAGTAAATATCTATTTAAATATTTAAATATTTAAATAAATAATTATTTAAAAGACTATAAATATAATATTTATTTATATAATGAATAATATTTAATTTTAAGTTGAGTCTTTGTAAATTTCATGGATGGTGGACTATCCGATTTAAGAACCTAGTAAACATATTATATAATCATAAATATCATTTAAATAAATGAGTAGTTATTTATTTTATGAAATATTCATTATTTGTGCATGTCGATGTGTGCCATTATATATTATTATTATTATTATTATTATTGGCATGGGTATATATGAAGTGAAATATTTGATTATGGTAAATTTCGTAATTATAAATATTAAACCCTAGCTATATATTTATTCTTGTTATATCATTTTAGGCATGTAGTTAAATCATTTGTGTTGTGAAAGCAATTTATCCTCCCTAAAAAATTCTACCCATAATGAAAGTATTCAGGGTTTCTCTCAAGACCAATAGAATTCCTATACCTCTTTCATCACTCTCAATATTATGAGAAAAAGAGATATAATCCTATACTCTATAGGGATTATGTTGTGATCATTCTGAACAATGTAAGGTGATTATATCATTTTTGTTGAAACCCATAGTTCGATATTCATAATTCAAAGATCATAGAACTCTTGTGAATCACCACTAGATAGATTCTATATTGGAACCACATTGTGATATGATGGTACCACTTGAATAGATTTTGAACAAGTGACATATTCATTGAAGAATGAATCTCAAGACCGAGATAATTTTATTTATAAATTTAATCACAAATTACATATAAAAAGTGAATATCTATGTTTTAGTATTCATTTTATCTAGTTTCGTTAATTATATTCAATATACATGTTGAATTTTCATCTTTTTATATTAAATTATCAATTATACCTAAATAAAATGATACTTGGACACAAGCTTGACTAGAAACTACTGTTCCTTGAACCTTCAGCAAACAAATCAGATCATGTTTTATCTTAACCAATAATAGATGTTCAAATTATAAAAGCAGTGTAAAATATAATAAAAATATTCAAATTTGGTAAAATAATAGTCAAACATAATTGAACCCCCATTTAGATATCTACCATGATCATGTGGTCTATACAATACATTTTTAAAAGACGTTATGTGGAGGACCTACAAATTTATTGATTATTGCGATTCATGGAGTATATTAACTATATATTATATGGGGAGGATATCTATAGTTTTTTTATCATGTTTCTATAGGGAGTAACTTTTTTGAGGGAACTATAGGTAATATCTCTAGAATTATATATTATGGTATTTTTGGGAGGACCTTTGTAGATTATGACCTCCAGAGTTGTCGATTATAGTGATGTGGGGAGGATCTTTGCAGAGGATGCAATAAGAGAGGAGCTGTAATGTTTTTGATAATGTCTATATGGGAAAAACCTTCATAGTGGATCCAATAGGTAGTACCTCTAGAGTTATTTATTATGGTTCTATGGTGAGTAATTTCACATCATATTCTTTTGGGAGGACCTCTAGAGTTTTCTATCACAATTCAATAGAAAGGAACTATATAAACATTGATCTATACGAATAAAGATACATTCAAGGTTTTTCAAGGACCCTATAGGATATCAGAGTCCATAGTAGTATGAATATACTCCTAATTATATATTTCTCCCTCTTATCCCTCCTTCTTCATACGTCCATATATAAAAATATAGTAGGAACCTTGATCATAACTACGATCATGCAATGTTCTTAGTGAAAATAATGAGTATAAGTTCTAATAGATAGATCCTCAGTTGTTTTTTAGAAATTTAAATGAGATTAATGAGTTATAATGGGATTTGTCAAGGGAACCAACACCTGTTCTCTTATATCCAACTACACCTAGAGATCACTCCTCTACGGTGTCCTGGTTTGGACAACTAGGGTTGAACTGTCCTTTTTTTAAAAAAATCTTTGGAATATTCTTGGGGATTTGGGATAATGATTTAATAGAAATGGTGGTGACTAAAGGGATACTTCTTGGTAATTTCCCAAATAGTATTTGGGGTGTAAGTAATTGTAACATACTGACCTAAGATACACTAAAATGATTCCTCAAGTCGGTGGGTCACATGGCCTCAAGAGCACATCCACATATTCCAGAGGCTTCTGAAAATAAGTGAGGGTTTAAGGTGGTCTGGTGGTTTAACTATACCATCATATTAGAGTGGTACATCAGTCACAATAAATAGACAACAATAGTGGAAGCATAATTTAACTGATAGAACAATATAAATAGATATAACAATAGGCCCATAAGAATGGGATATATACAAGAAGTAATAATAATCAAGACATATGATGATTCATATAAAAAATTATGTCATGGAACACCGAAGTAAAAAAATTGGATTCATGGGATATATGGGATACATAGTATAGGCATACAAAACATGCTATAAAAAGTAAAAAGTACTGAAAGGCATATCCCCTAGAATAAAGAGCATATGCTCAGTCCTATTCTCCCTTAATCCCAGCTATTAGTAAAATAGATCAAGAATCTATGATATGGTTTTTTCCCATATCCACACCTACAATCATATGTTCTACTCGGCTATCATGGGTTTACCAAGTAGGGTGAGAGATAATCTCTACAGGTGACCATCAATGGTGTCTAGAATAATCTAGTGAGTGTGTATAACATAGCAGCGTGCAGGTATACTGAATACTAAACAACGCTAGAAAATAAAAAAACTAGTTGGCCCAGGCTTCATAAGGGAACATAATAAACTATACCTACTTTGGCATATTCTTAAATAAGATTGATTAGTTTACCATATATAAGTAATAATATATGTTTATAATATGTATACTTGTATATTAACTCTATATGTAAAGAAATTTAGAGGTATAAACCAAGATATTAGGTGTTAGATAGACCATGGGCATAACTCGGGAATCCATGACTTGTCTACCAATCTAAAAAATCCAGTAATGGTACAAGACCCTAATCTCTTATAAGTGTGAGATATAATTATCATAATTAGAGATGGAATGGTGAGTCATCATTCCCAAAAAATGATGGAAAGGAATTCAGAATATCATTCCCATCATATAAGTAATGATAAATAATGTGAGACATCATGAATAACACCCATCATAAGGGATTATGAAATTAAATGCTCAATAAATCGCTTAAATGATGTCCACTGACCTTCATCCATTGTTTAATAATAATAATAATCATTATCATGGGGAATGAACTCTAGGAATTTATATTCATTTAACTCAATCTAACCATGTGTGTTATAATTTATATAATTCATGAATATAATTATTCAACATGTGGTGTGGTCATTCCACCCATTTAAATTCATTCATATTAATCCATTAAATTTATAAAACAAGGAACATTCATTTCATGGTTAAGATAAATATCTTAGATGGTGCTTGGGATAGTAAAACCTTTAACCAAAAGTCTGAAATTCATTCAACACACCCAAAGGGGTGGTATCCAAGAGGTAGGAAACCTATAATATTTTAATACGGTCAACAAGACTATCTAAACATGATAAAATTAATTTAATAGGGAAACATTTAAGGAATCACATGAAAAATTTTGGCATGTAGTACCATGATGAAACTATGATTACACCTAAAATTTAAGGGGAAATTACTAGACCACCAAAATTTGGCCCATAAACTTATCCTCATCTAGTGTTGGTCATTGAATCGATCTAGAATGGAAAAAAGCAGAAGAACTAACCAATGCCCTAAAATTATGAAATATGATATCTCAAAAAAATAGAAAAAAATATGCGAATATAAACTATGATAGGAAGAAATAGGATTAGATAGATTACCATTCTGGAATCAATGCACCCATCGATGTTGAAAAGGGAGATCAGATGAGTGAGTTAGCTTGATTCCTATCTAGGAAAGGAAGCGATAGCTCACATGAGTGTAAAGGGGGTGAAAGTCTACTGGAGAAAGGATAAAGAAATATGAAGGATAAAAAAATAGAGGGATAAATGGTAAATTACCATTTATATAGGGGTCACATGGTTTGGATTCGTGGTTGAAAAAACCATGCACCGATCGTGCGACACCTACTGCCCTAGAAACCACCTCACCTAAGCTAGGAGCATGGTTTGACTAATCATGGTTATCCCATGACAAAATATGATGTCAAAAACAATGCAACCACAACAAGTTAATACTTCCCAGCTAGTAAAGATAGGAAAAATTGTGTGTTATCCTACTGTTCGCTGATTTTCTAATATGGTTGAGCCACATGTTTTTTGATAACCTTTTACTAACCATGTGACTCGATCTGACACTCTAATTTCCAAAACTCTAGGCTTCAAAAAAACACTAAATTTTCCCAACACCTTCCTAATTCCATAGGTCACCCTCAATATGATAAAGAAAAGAATTAAAAAAATGATTCATAACTTCATATAAAATAGGATGTTATAACCTACCCTCCATAAAGAAACTCATCAGTGAGTGGGTATTCTGATTGTAGTAAGAGATCATCTGATAAAATCTCCATCCATTGGGTATGTAAATTAGCTTCCCTCTCATAGGTCTGATCCTATACTCAATCATGCATCTATAACAGTTATACTAAAGGAATTTACATTCCTTAGAGAGTATTCATGCTACGATCTGTGATACACATTGGGTACTCTTCAATAGAGGAATCCACATCTCACTGAACCATGTCAGGTTGGAAAACATGTGATGGGTATGAATAAAAATGGAAGAGTTCAGACACACACAAAACATCATGCATATACTGGTATCTATGAAGAAGTTCCATCCTTTAATCCAGCAGTCTGATTCACTTCAAAACCTTAAAGGGTCTAATGAATTGATGCAAAAGATTACTGTGCCACTAAATTTGTCAATGGAACAACCTAGTAAAAACAAGCAAGAAAACTCAATCCCTGACCTCAAACTCAATAGTTCATTGACGTCAACTGGCATATGAATGATTTCAATACTGAGCCATCAACATGATCTCCCTAATTAACTGAATGTGATCTAAAGTCTTGTAAATGAGACAAGGTCAAATTAAAACTACCTCCCTTACCTCTAACCAGAATAAAGGTGATGTGAACAACCTACCATATAAGTCTTCGTATGAGGCCATCTTAATAGTAACCTAAAAACTATTATTGGAAGTTAACTCCACTAGGGGTATATGTTTGTCAAATAAACCCCCAAAATCAAGGACACTAGCATTGAGAATTTCCTCTAGCTCCTAAATTGTGATATCTGTATGTTCATTGGTCTGAGGGTGATAGGATGTGCTCATAAGTACCTATATACCCAAGACATTCTTTAAATCTTACCAGAACTGAGACTTGAAGCAAGTGTCCCTTTCAGATATGTTAGAATGTGGATATCTATGAAGATGTATGATCTACCTAACACATATCTTCCCTATCTCTTCCACTGAAAGGGTCTATCGAATAGGTATGACGTGTGAGAGATTTTTCAAACGACCAATGATTACCCAAAATGTATCATTTCCTTAAGGTTATCTAGGAAAACTTAAAATGAAATAAATGATTTCATCATCTATTTTCCAATTAGGATTGTAAAATGATTGTACAAGTCTTTCAGGTCTCTAATTCTCTACCTTTACTTGCTAAAAGGTTGAATAATGAGTGATAAAGTTGGCTACCTCCCATGTAATACTAGGACACCAATACCAGTGACATAAGTTTTGATTCATCTTAGTGACCCTAGAATGTACTTCACAAAATGAGTCATGATATTCCCACATCAGTTCCTCTCATATGTCTATTGGGACCCAAACATGACCATATATGTGTAAGATATCGTCCTCATCCATGGTCCACCCTAGCAATGAATCCTCCTCGGATATACTTTCCCTTAGGACTAGGCTCTCGAGATCAGAAATTTCCCCATCTTTACCCATTCTTAAAGGGTGGATGTCACTACAAAATCCATAAGGACTCTCTTCAAACGATCCTCTTGAACCTCAACATGAATATTTTAGAACAAGGCCATAAGTTTCCACTCACCACTGGCCTCCTGAACCACTTGTGTCTAAGTCTACTGTCTCAGAGCAAAGACTACACCATTTACATTTCTTGGCCTATATGGAAACATGAAATCCAAGGGTTTCATGTATTCAACCCATCTACACTACCAAAGATAGATATAAAACTATGTAAAGATGTAATTGAGGATTTTGTGATTAGTAAATACCAAAAAACACCCCCAATTAAATAATTATTGTAATAACATAAATCATTAACAACCATAGCTAGATAGAGGTCATGTTTTTGGTAATTCTACTTGTGAAACCTCAACTGATAAGACCCATATGATATGAATCACTTGTCTTGTATTTGAACTTCTCCCATACTAATACCTGATGCATCACAATAAATTGAATAGATTCTTCTTGGATCTAGAAGAATCAGTATTTTCATCAAAATCAATCTACCCTATAACTACTAAAAGGATCTTTCATAAGCTTATGACCATAAAAATTTCACACAATTATTAATAAATCCAAAAATAGGAACTAAAATTTATGGGAAATCTAGGATAAATTATATTTAAAACCGAAATAGCCCCAGGAAACTATATATATCAAATAAATTTTGGTATAATATTACAAAAAAATAGTTTCTACTTTCCCTGGGTCTACTGACAGTCCTGACTCCTAGATGATGTGAATTAGGAAGTGGACTTTATAAATAGAAAAATGGAACTTGGCGATATTTTCATAAATCTGGTGCTCTATTAGTGTATTAAACATGATATCAAGATGTTTTTCATTCTCATATAATGTGAGAGAATGCACTAATATTTTAACCATAAATACTACCCTAAGTGCATCCATATATGGGTGGAAAATCTTATTCATCAAGGCCATGAAATCATTTGTATTTTTTTTTACACCGAATGAAATTAACAGGTATTCATAAAGACCATACCTTATCCGAAGAGATGTTTGAGTTATGTCTAAAGACCTAA
Organism: Viscum album; assembly: GCA_963277665.1. Lineage (NCBI taxonomy): Eukaryota > Viridiplantae > Streptophyta > Magnoliopsida > Santalales > Viscaceae > Viscum > Viscum album. The sequence goes on along the minus strand of OY728136.1, from coordinate 508,467,800 downwards.
CACAAATGATCATTTGAGTGAGGTATCTGTGATTCCGAATGACATTACCAGATATTCATACGGGATGATGCTTTTCTCTGGTCGACATAAAACACTCCTATAGTGCCCCTCACCAAATACCCGACTTAAATGATCATTTGGTCCAATGTTTTCATCTTCATTATTATCGAGGGACTGTAGGGAAGGCTGTTGAAAATATAAACTAAATATTTAAAAATAAATTTCATATTAATATTTGAAATATAAATAAAAATACTTATAATATTTCTATGTGATTGTGAATTTACTGAACTTCTATCATTTGTACTCATACTCAAGTAAAATAATTTTTATCATGGGAAACGACCTTCGATGCCCAATTAAGCTTTCTGAAAATGGAATTTATTATTATATACACATGTATAATTTAAATATTTTTATATTATTTAATAATAATAAAAGTCTATAAATTTTAAATTAATGAAAAATTCAAAAATTTAAACATGTGATAAACATTGATGAAAAATTCATAAATAAAATCTAATCATAAACATTGTATAATTTTATCTACTCATTATAAAAATTACATAAATATCATATATTGTTTAGTGTAGAAAATGGAAATAAAATACAACTCAAAACTATCAACATTAATTAAAAATGAATATTACCATAATAGAAAAAATCTGAATGAGGGTTATAGTCTCTTGTTTTATACACTACTAAATTGATATTTCAATAATGTGTTGGAATCCCCAAATCCAAATTAGCAGCCTCAGTGAGCGATTGAATTTTATAAGGATATAAAATTTTCATAAATGTCTAATCCATTAATTATATGTTAAATCATTTAATAATATATTTCTAGATATATGAATATGAAAAAAAGATAAAAAACTATACCTCATGATAACTCATCAGTAAGATCTCAAATAAGATAAATAATAGATTATGATTAATGAGATTTTCATTGCATATCATAATTGTAAAATGGAAGACAAGAACCTATCTAATATATGGACACTATATTAGAATATGTAACTCATATAGTTGAATAAAAATATAGGAAACAATTATGTTGAGAAAGGTAATAATAATTAATGTTAACTGTTTAATAAGATAAAGGAAGGTGTCTCCTAATTCATCTAAGATATTAACACTATATCACATTTATACGGGGATTTTTCTAGTTAAAATATCATTATATATCATGTTTTAAAAAAAATTATTCTATTGTTCAGTTTGTGATACAAAGATACATTATATCATGTTTAAAATGAATGTTTTTATGGTATATCATAATTATTTAATATCACAATATGAAATAGGTCAAACATATCCAATATCAAAAATTAACGATGAATAACAAAATAATACATGAAAATATACATATCTAACTCAGTAACAATATAAATATAGATATTATTTTTAGTCATATTGAAGTTCCTTGCGCTTCTCATGCTCTAACATTGTATTGTGCCCCAATGTGTGTACATGTGTCATTGATATTTTTTGTTTTTTCCCAGTAAATCCAAAAAAAATTCAATATACATAATAATAATTAAATATTATATGAAAACCATTAAATATTAGGAATACTTTAAGCTTATAAATATTCAAATATGTGATCATTTTTTGATATTTTGTATTTGGACAGTTGGGTAATATGATTACACCTACTAAATCAGAACCAAATATACTCCTCTAACAAACATATAAATCATTCTTATATGATCTCTATAACTCCCCAAAATCCATTAGTCTTTCAACCTTAAAAGCTTCACCATAAGGAAAGTTAAACTGAATATGTAGTGAAGATGTTAATTCATATACATACAAAAATAACTTAAATATAAATTTTCAAAATTTTGTTACCCATATATGTGCTCTTGCTTTGTCCCTGATGTCATTATCGAGATGTCACCATGAGACCGGTTCCACCAGAATGATATCATGTACGTGGATAATGTTTCCATGAAACTTATACGCTAAATGAAATTTTTACCTATCATCTAATTTTCTTCATTTTAGCACTCCATTATTTATGTTTAGCAATTCTAGTCTTCCTACATATGGGTGCGACCACATCGCCTACTAGAAGATCCCACTGAATAAGATAACATTGGAAAATAGTAATAATTAAGTCACAATACAACAATAAAAAATGAAGTGATATAATTTGACACAGTTATAATAAAAAAATCCTCATGAATTCTACTCAATAGGGGGTGATGGATCCGTGTGATGTCTGAGATTAGAAGCTTATGTATGATTTCTATTCCAATTCATGCTCTAGGTTATCTGCATACATTGGAGTAGAAGCTTAAAGAACAAACTCATCACATCCTGGATGGATGTTAGGAAATTGTGGGGGGTATAGACTGGTAGAATATGGTTAGTAGGATTTGGGATACATCAAAGGATATGGATATGGTAATGGAGGTAACATCCTTGGAGGCAGTGTAGACATATAGTGAGATGAATAGGCTAAATGAGATGATTATGGAGGAATGAGTGGGAATATCCTTGGAGGTGGTGTAGACATTGTATGGGAAAAAGATGCTAAATGAGATGATAATGGAGGTATGACGGGGAATATCCCTGGAGGTGGAATAGAAATGGTATAGGAGTAAGAGGCGAAATGATATGATTATGGAGGCGTGTATAGGGACATACATGTAGTCTGAAGTGGAGGTGGGAAAGGTGTGGTTGATGAGGTGTTTGTTAGTGGTTCATGGTGGGAACGGGTATGACGAGTGATCCATCTAGGTCTAGGAGCATCCCCACTTGGACCCATTCTTGTAGGATGAAGAGGAATCAATTCTAGTGGAACTGATGTCCCTAAAAAAATTGATAAATAATTTTAATAGAACACTTTATTTAATTCACAAGAAAAGTATTAAAAATATTATACTCACTAAGGGAGATAGAGGAGGAAACCCACAATCATCTATATGTCGATCAACATCAAATAATCAGTTCCTTTTAAATTCAAAATTAATTTTCATAAACTTTATAAGAATGATATTTAAATTTTTTAGAAACACTTTTTAAAAATTATACATACAATTTAGAAGTCAAATAAGTCCTAAAAAATGAATTAACATGTTTTATTAACAATGATTAAAACCATGTTATAAATTTTTTGAAAACCAATTTTTAATGTAAATTAATCATATTAAATGTAATAAAAAGCAATAAAAAAAATATATCATTCCAAGGTGTAACTATATTAAAGTAATTACAGTAATACCAACCTGAGAAACTCATGTCAAGGTAAATTTAATGAACTATGAACATATAAAGTTGCTTCTATATATTACCCACCGCTACATCAGGTTCAACATTAACTCTCACAATGGGAAAATTTGATTGATAAAATGAAATATTTTATTCAACACCAACGGGGGAATCAATTGTTTCAATTTAAACCCTATAATCATGAAAACTATATATTGTGATTACTTCATTAAGGACACCGTAATCAGGTCTCAGATGATCTTTCACATAAAAAACTTGTTTTTCCATTGATGCCAAAATGGATGGTTATTCAGTATCGAGGAATCCACTCATATCAATAACATTTAATCAAAAATCATAAATACATATACCCTGTTGCATCATGGAATCGAACCATTCACATTTGATCATAGTGAATCGACCATGAGAGTAGTAATCCAATAACAATACTTTATCAACAACTCCATAATAATACACATCTTCTATCACGACCCGCCTTCACTAAAAGGAGGGAAGGGTCAGCAGATTGTCAAGCCCTTCCTTATTTAAGTTGAAGGAGAGATAATGACCCCCGAAACCCGCCTTGAATAGGTCCTGGAGTGGAGACCAGCACCAAGGGTATAAAATCACACACTAAATAAAAGGAATTACCCTTTTTCTTTTAATAGGATTGGGAGATAAGATAGTAAATATCACAACACCAAAACTGAAAGTGAAAATACGGCTGAAAATAAACCATTCCCATATGCATGTTAAAAGGTAAAAGATATAAGTAACAAAAATCCAAAGGTAAAAAGATACCAAGAAAAAGGGAAACAACAGCAGCAACTACCCCAAAGGTCCAAGCTAGTACGATCCCGCATGATCCCTGAAGACCTCCTGGAAACCTGAAAGTAGTTTTATATACGTAGGGTGAGAATACAAGTATACTCAGTAGGGAAAAACCAAGACTCTCGAGCACAAGTGGGGAGGCATACTAATGCCCTATGAGAAAAGAGATAACCAATCACCTAGAAAGGAAACTAACCACCCAAGCCTCACCAAGGCACACTCCCCAAATAATGCAAGTTAAGAAATATATAGTAATATCACATCGATATTTGGGTACCCCACGCCACTTTACCACAGGTTATTGACGACATCATACGCATCAGACCAATCCCGCCATTCTCATTGCAGTCCAACTACCATACCCCGCCCGCACACACCTGGGCCACAACCACTAACCCACCCGCAGACACCTGGGCCACAACTATGTCACGTAACCATGCCTGCAAACACCTAGGCCAGAACAACCATTGTCACGCCCGAAGACACATGGGCTAGAAGAACTACTGTCATGCCCAAAGACACCTGGGCCTCATCCCGAAGATACTTAGAAAACCACCTACCCGCACACACCTGGGCCAGCCACCACACTACCCTAACCAAAGATTCTTGGGCTAATAATGGACTTCAGGCCATCACAGCTTGGCCGTAGAGTCTTGGGATATTTGGGAAAGGGAGCAGGAAAGGAGCTAATAACCATCCACTCATAAGAGTGTTGGGAAAAACACCCTCCCCCATGAAATGGGGGTGTTCGGCACTAAGTTCTCAGCTTGGGTGGGGCATGAATAAGAAATACAAAAACTACAAGTATATGTATAGGTAACAAGCACTAACCCAATCTAGGTTTTTTTTCATCCAGCCTAAAGAACACTATCCTTACTATTCATTCGTAAGAGGAAAGAACAACACCCATTCCCAAGTCACAACTCACACCAAACCAAATCCCCATTTGTCCCATCCTTGTTTTCATGTTCAATAATAATGTTTAAATAAGTTTCTGCACCTACTTGGGAAACTAGTAAGAATAAGCACAAGCCAAAGAGAGAGTACACCCAACAACAATTTAATCATTCACACCCAGTTCTCTCGTAAAAACACATCAAGTGAGACCCCTCCAAGTATTGGAACCAAAGCAGGTCAAAGTGAGGTACAGTCCCAAGTTCCCAGAACTATGAATAAGAAGGTTTCACAAACAGAAGAAGACCCCACCCCAATTCCTGATACAAACAGAGGATCTCATCCTCACCCGCATCACCCCAGCAATCTAATCCCCTATCCAAGAAAACCATAAGGTCACCCGTACTCGGCCCATGGAAGAAACAACCAAACCAATACTACCAATACAAGGTAGAATCAATAGGTATTTTTAGATTTAAAATATTTAACACACTCCATGATTTCAATTCCATTGGGCTTAAACCAGGGTTATCATAGAAAAGGAGTTAATCCCGGTGTTTCAAATTTATTTAGCCGAATATACGTAATTAACCAATTTCCTTTACACAGAAAAAGGTTCACAAACAAAATACAATCCATTTAAACATCACATGAGATAAGGGTTTATTATTGCACAGAGAAAGACCACCAATGGCCATGATTTTCAGTAGGTGTAAGCCCGCAAAATTCAGAAATAATTAACCATGAAAGAGGAGAAAAACATAGCAGCATCATCAATCACACCCCTCCCCTTCATTCTTTAGAATCCATTTATTATATTCATTAAAGTTTGGTTCATCCAATTATACAAAAGCAGTAGCATACCCACCCCTCAAGATACACAGAAAGAAGAGACAAAGGTGAAACCCCTAATTTACTGATCAAGGATCGACGTTAAGTCCCCGCGTGAGTAGCAGGAGCTCCACTGAACACGATCAAGGAAAACATCACTGGGTTACAACTCATTGGGAGGAAGGGTACTCCGACCATAGGGTGATCGAGAAAAAAAATGTAGGGAGAAGCCTTTAGGTTATAAAGGCTGATAAGTGCTGAGATACAGAATGCCTGGGACGGTTATGATATGGAGAGAAAAACTTGAAACCGCGTAAGGAGCGAGATCGTGGGTTGACCACGCGGCTGGGACACCCCACACGTCATTAGAGGGTCCCCACCTTTCAGGGCGGTTTAAACCGACGCACACCAGGGTACCTCACCAATAATTTAATTAAACGACATTAATGGGAATTAGTGGGCTATAAAACAATCTTAAAGGGGTTAAAACATGGTTTAAACCCCAATTCGCACAAAAAGGAGTGCTATTGAAAAAAATAGTGGGGGTAGGCGAGAGCTACCGGTAGGCGACAGCTACTGGTAGCCGAGAGCTACCGGTTGGCGAGCTACCAGTAGGCTATGACTACCGATAGGGTGAGATACTGGTAGGGCAAGCTACCGGTAGGCTGCGGCTACCGGTAGGCGGAGGCTACCAGTAGACCGAGCTACCGGTAGGTCGAGCTACCGGTAGGTTGAGGTACGGGTAGGCCTGCTACCAGTATGCCGAGCTACCGGTAGGCCTGCTACCGGGAGGCCGAGCTACCGGTAGGCTGGCTACTGATAGGACAAGCTACCAGTAGGCCCGCTACAGGTAGGCCGAGATACCGGTAGGCCAAGCTATCAGTAGGTTAAGGCTATCGTTCCAGAAGCCTCGATAACTTTCCCAGACTACCCAGAACACCCAACATCAGATTTTTCACCAAGTAATGGACCCCAAAACCCCAGGCCATTACATCAGATACTTCTCAAACTATTCTCATCCCCGAGAATATAAGAACAAACCAGAAAGAAGAATATTGGGGTCTGAACAACCACCATCTTAAGATACTTCTCACGGTTAAACCCCTGAGTTGTTTGAAAGCTGGAACAGTACCCTCCCCCTACATCCAGGAATACTTGCTGAAGAGTTATCAACCACAACATTCAAAACAAGCACACGGATTTACACTACCCAACACCTGAGTCAGGGAGTCCCTTCCTACATGTTAGGATATTATCCACTTTGGGCGGCACTGACTCGCCTGCATGGGTTTAATCGCATCCGCATTAATGTGTCCTGATTAGCAGTCAAGTTTTTCAATCATCACACATCCGGACAAACACAGAGGGAACATGGAACAAATCATCTCATGGTTAAGCAAAACAAGCCTTTCCTATATTGAACCACAAGGTGAAACATCTTAACAAAACTCAGAACAAAACAACAAGGAAGTCAAAACAGCTCTGGGTACTGAACACGTAACTGGGCCTCCCGCTCCCAAGTGCTCTCTTCCAGGCCACCATGCCTCCACAACACACGAACCAAGAAGATGGTTTTTCCATAAATCACTTTCTCCTTATGATCCTTGATCGTGATCGGTCTTTCTATGAAGGTCTCATCCTCTTCCACATCTAACTCTCCCCAATCGATGACGAGGGAAGCGTCGTGTAGATATCGACGAAGCTGGGAGATGTGAAAGATGTTGTGAACTTTCTCCAACTGAGGTGGAAGTACCAGCTGATACGCCACCTCACCAACTCTTCCCAACACCTTGAAAAGTCCGATGAACCTAGGGGAGAGCTTACTCACCTTCCCAAACCTTTGCTGCCCACGTCGAGGAGAAACCTTCAAGAACACATGATTCCCAACCTCGAACTCCAAGGGCCTCCTCCTACGATTGGCATAAGACTTATGCCAGTCTCGGGCTGCCTTCATCCTTTCATGCACGAGATGAACCTTCTCTGTCGTTCTCGACACCACCTCCGGGCCAAGGATGCCCGCCTCTTAGACTTCGGTCTATCACACGGGTGAGTGGCACGACCTCCCGCACAAGTATTCAAATAGAGACATACCAATGGTAGAGTGATAGCTATTATTGTAGGAAAAATATATCAGAGGCAAGTGTTGCACCCACGATCCTCCTGAGTCTAGAACACATGCCCGCAGCATATCCTCCAAGGTCTGGATGGTGCACTCTGTCTGTCCATCTGTCTGGGGATGGAAAGCAGTGCTAAGACATAGCTGGGTGCCAAAAGCGTGCTGCAATCCTCTCCAAAATTGTGAGGTAAACCGTACATCCCTATCCAAGACTATGGACCTTGGAACTCCATGCAACCTCACCACATCATCCACATACCTTCATGCTAAAGCATCTACTGCACCCGACTCCTTGATAGCCAGAAAGTGAGAAAATTTCATCAATTGGTCCACTACTACCCAGATGGCGTCGTATCTCCTTTGTACCTTGGGCAGTCTTGTGACTAAACCCATTGACATGTTTTCCCAATTCCACTTGAGGACATCTAGAGACTGTAGAAGGACACCTGGAACACGGTGTTTAGACTTCACCTGCTGACACACTAGGCACTTGGCCACAAACTCTTCCACTGCTCGCTTTACTCTGGGCCACCGAAACTGTCTCTTCAGACCCTGGTACATCTTGGAAACTCCAGGGTGCACTGCTAGGGGTGAGTTGTGGAACTCACTAAGAACCTGGCTGCGCATCACCTCTGGAACAAAAAAATTTCCTCAGAAAAGCATCTGGTTCTGACTATCCTCCATCCACCCTTCCGGAGCATTGCCCTGGTCAACTCGGTCACGCATCACTTCGCACTCTGGGTCTCCCCACTGAGACTCCTCTACTTTCCAGAAAAGAAAAGATTGCACTGTCATCTGATACAGGCAACCTCCACCACTATCCATCCTCGCATCTAGGTGCAAGGCAGCCAACTCCTTCATTGCTTTCCAGGCATCTGTCGACTCTCAGACTGCATCCTTCTGCGACCTCTTGCTCAAAGCATCAACCACTACATTCCCTTTTCCTAAAGTGTATGAAATATCAAAGTATTAATCCTAGAGTAACTCCATACACCTTCGCTGCTGTAAGTTTATGTCTCGCTGGGAGAAGACATACCTCAAGATTTTGTGATCCGTGAAGACCACAAAGCATTCTCCGATGAGGTAATTCCGCCATAACTTCAATGCGAACACGACCGCTGCATGTTCTAGATCGTGGGTGGCATAATTACACTCATGAGGGAGTAACTACCTAGAACCATAAGAGATAACCCCTTGTCCCTACATCAACACACATCTGAGGCCTTGCCCTGAAGCATCACAGAACACCTCATATGCCGCCCCTTCTTCTGGTAGTCTCAGCACTGGGGCACTAACCAATTTCTCCTTCAGATAGCTGAAGGCTGCCTCGCACTGCTCACTCCACATGAAAACCTATTCCTTCTTAGTCAAGGCTGTCAAAGGGGCTGTAACTTGGGATAAGTTGGGTATGAACCTTCGATAGTAACCTGCCAGCCTGAGGAAACTGTGAACCTCTGCCACATTCTTGGGTGCTGCCCAAGAAACAACTGCCTCAACCTTTGATGGGTCCACCGCTACCCCATGTTCGGACACTACGTGCCCAAGGAAGTGTACTTCTCATAACTAGAACTTTAATTTCGACAACTTCCCATAGAGCTGGTTCTGTCGGAGGACCTCGAAAACCTTCCTCAGATTCTCCGCATGGTCCTCCTCTAATCTTGAATTGATCTGGATGTCATTGATGAACACAACTATGAACCGATCTAGGTACTCCCGGAAGACGGAGTTCATAAGCCCCATGAACATAGTTGGGGCATTCGTAACACCGAAAGGCATGACTACAAACTCGAATTGACCATATCTGCACCTAAAGGCCATCTTCGAGATGTCTTACTCCTTTACCCTCAACTGGTGATACCCAGACCGCAGGTTGATCTTTGAGAACCATACTGCCCCTTTCTGTTGGTCAAAAATATCTTCTATCCTCGGAAGAGGGTAGCGATTCTTGATTGTTACCTGATTCAGCCTCCTGTAGTCTACGCACAACCTGAGACCACCATCTTCCTTCTTTACAAATAAGAATAGAGCACCCCACGGTGACACACTTGGTCTAACATAACCCCTTTTCAGCAGATTTTCAATCTGAATCCGCAACTCCCATAGCTCCGAAGGTGCCATCTGGTAGGATCCATCGAAATCAGAAGAGCACCAGGCTGCAAGTCTATCCCAAATTCGATATCACGTCGAGGGGGTAGAGTTGTCACCTCCTCAGGGAAGATGTACATAAACTCACTGAAGATACCTGGTACCTCTATCATCTTAGCATCTACTGACTCTACTGACAGCTCGGCGAACAAGGATAGGAGGGGTTCCTCTCGCCTGCTACCCTTCTGACCACTCCGCTCGCCGGTGAAAGTAACACGTTGGCCGGCCAAGTCTGAGAACACAACCCTTCCTTAGAAGCAGTCGAGGACGGCATACACAGAGAACAGCCAGTCGATGCATAGGATGACATCGTATGGATGTATATGCAATAGTAGGAGATCCCTTACTGACTGATGTGGCCCTATCATCAGTCTACATCCTCGACAAACATACAACAAGTCAGTCTGACCTCCGACTGGTGTGCTCATCACCAGGTGCACTGGAAGTCTCTTGGCATCTAGACCCAAAGCACGGGCTAGACTGGGTGCAACAAAGGAGTGCGAAGCTTCGGTATCGAACAAGGCATAAGAAAGGGGGCTAAACAAACTGATCATACTTAGAGCGACCTCCGGTCCTGCTGGAACTGCAGCCTCTGCGGTGTGCAACTGCCCACGCCCAGATCCTCTGACTCTCAGTTGTTGGCTGCTTCCCCGACCATGCCCTGATCGAGGTCCCTGAGGAGCGCCCTGAGGTCGGCCTCCCCCTACAACTCCTACCCTCGGAGGAGCGGGAGCTCACTGCCCCTATTGCTGCTGCTGGAAGGGCCTATCTGGAAGCTGCTGCTGGGGCGGGTGTTGGGCCTGCACGCCACCGCCGTACTATACTCGGTCTGGGAACTACTTACGGAGATGTTCATGGCTTCCACAGATGAAGCGCCTCGGTCCTGGGCCCAAAGGAAAAGGTCAAGGACCGAGGGACCAGAACTGGAACTGTTGCGGCCTGCTCCCTGCTGGTCGGAACCTAGAGGGTCCCGATGCTGGAGGTCTGGTGCTAACAGCCTTCCCTTTTGACGGGCCTAGTTAAATCCCCTCTCGTGACACACCTCCTAGCACGTGCATCCTCTCCACCACTTCGGCCTTCTTCTGGACCTCCAAGTATGTCGGCAAGGTGAAGGGGGGTAACAACGTATTAGAGGGAGGGTCGGAGCGCCTCCTCTAAATGTCTCGCCCGAGACTCCTCATCTAGAAAGAGGTCCGGAGCAAAATGGAGGAGGTCCTTGAACTTGATTCCCAGCTCCCTTACTGACAAACTCTACTACTGGAGGGAGAGTAGATCCTTCCTCTTATCTTCCTTCATCGTAGAAGAGAGGAATTATGCCCGGAAGTACTTATCAAAATTAGCCCATGCCACCTCAGCCTCTCTCCTCTCCCCCAGGTATAGTTTCCACCACTGACGCGCTGCTCCCTGCATCTGGATGATGACAAGAAAAACCCAGTACTTGGTCGGAGCCTGAATCATGCCGAAAGCTATCACCATCTCCTTTACCCAGCTCTCCGTCTTCATATTATAGGTGCTTCCCTTATACTTCTCGAGGGTCTGTCACTGGAAGGCTCGAAGCGTCTTCTGCCACTGGTCATCCTCCTCCTCTTGATTAGCCCTCTACCGATCGGCCAAGTCAACCTCTTGGGCCTCGATTGCCCGCACCGCCCGTGGTCACCTCCCAGGTGCCGTACCTGCAAGGTAAACAAGGAATGCCTAAGCCCAAGTGGTGCAGAATATTGTTCTTAAAATTTTCTTAAACTTCTTACTTATTTAAATCCCCAAAACACCCATAAAAAATGAGAACACAAGTCATTATGATGCATGTACCTTTCCTAGGGTATCTACCCTGAAATCAGTGTGGCCTTACTTGTTCGTTCGGTAGGTCCAGAGTCCTTGCATCAGATCACAGGGGGGCCTAAAATCTCGTGTCCTAGCTGGTCTTACCTGGCCTAATTCACACACCTAGGTCATCCAACACTGTTTTCCTACCATCCCATGAAATCCTCATTGTGCCTAACTCCAGACTACATCCTATATCTCAACCGTCCCTCTGATACCATTCTGTCATGACCCGCCTTCACCAAAAGGAGGGAAGGGTCAGCAGATTGCCAGGCCCTTCCTTAGTTAAGTTGAAGTAGAGATAATGACCCATGAAACCCACCTTCAATAGGTCCTGGAGTGGATACCAATACCAAGGGTATAAAATCACACACTAAATGGAAGGCATTACCCTTTTTCTTTTAATATGATCAAGAGATAAGATTGTAAATCTCAGAACACCAAAACGGAAAGTGCAAATACGGCTGAAAATAAACCATTCCCATATGCATGTTCAAAGGTAAAACATACAAGTCAAAAAACTCCAAAGGTAAAAAGATACCAAGAAAAAGGGAAAAAACAATAGAAACTACCCCAAAGGTCCAAGATAGTACGGCCCCGCATGATCCCTGAAGTCCTCATGGAAACCTGAAAGCAGTTTTATATACGTAGGGTGAGAATGCAAGTAGACTCAGTAGTGAAAAACCAAGACTCTCGTGCACAAGTGGGGAGGCATTTTAATGCCCTGTGAGAAAAGAGATAACCAAGAACCTAGCAAGGAAACTAACCACCCAAGCCTCACCAAGGCTCACTCCCCAAATAACTCATGTCAAGTAATGTATAGTAATAACACATCGATGTTTTGGTACCCCGCGCCAATTTCCCACTGGTTATTGAAGACATCCTACGCATCAGACCTATCCCGCCATTCTCATCGCAGTCCCACTTCCATACCCTACCCCCACACACCTGGGCCACAACCAATAACCCGCCCGTAGACACCTGGGGCACAACTGTCACACGTAACCATGCGTACAAACACCTAGGCCAGAACAACCACTACCATGCCCGAAGACACCTGGGCTAGAAGAACTACCGCCATGCCCGAAGACACCTAGGCCTCATCCCGAAGATACTTGGGAAACCACCTGCCCACACACACCTGGTCCAGCCACCAAACTACCCTTCCTGAAGAGTCTGGGGCTAATAATGGACTTTAGGCCATCACATCCTGCCTGTAGATTCTTTGGCTATTTGGGAAAGGGAGCAGGAAAGGAGCTAATAACCATCCACTCATAAGAGTGTTGGGAAAAACACCCCCCCAATGAAATGGGGGTGTTCGGCACTAAGTTCTCAACTTGGGTGGGGTGCGAATAAGAAACAAAAAACTACAAGTATATGTATAGGTAACAATCACTCACCCAATCTAGGTTTTTCGTCAGACAGCCTAAAGAACACTATCCTTACTATTCATTCATAAGAGGAGAGAACAACTCCCATGAACAAGTCACAACTCACACCAAAACAAATCCCCATTTGTCCCATCCTTGTTTTCATGTTCAGTAATGATGTTTAAATAAGTTTCTGCACCTACTTGGGAAACTAGTAAGCATAAGCACAAGCCAAGGAAAGAGTACACCCAATAGCAATTTAAACATTCACACCCGGTTCTCTCGTAAAAACACATTAAGTGAGACCCCTCCAAGTATTAAAACCAAAGTGGGAAAAAGTGAGGTACAATCCCAAGTTCCCAGAACTATGAATAAGAAGGTTTCACAATCAGAAGAGGATCCCACCCCAATTCGTGATACAAACAGAGGATCCTGTCCTCACCCACCTCACCCCAGCAATCTAAGCCCCTATCCAAGAAAACCATAAGGTCACCCATACTCGGCCCATGGAGGAAACAACTAAACCAATACTACCAACATATGGCTGGATCAACAGGTATTTTTAGATTTAAAAGATTTAACACATTCCATGATTTCATTTCCACTGGGCTTAAACCGAGGTTATCATAGAGAAGGAGTTTCTCCTGTTGCTTCTAATTTATTTAGCCGAATATACGTAATTAACCAATTTCCTTTACACAGTAAAAGGTTCACAACCAAAATACAAGCCATTTAAACATCACAAGAGATAAGGGTTTATTAGTTAACAGAGAAAGGCCACCAATGACCATGATTTTCAGTAGACATAAGCTCGCACAATTCATAAATTCTTAACCATGAAAGAGAAGAAAAACATAGCAGCATCATCGATCACACCCCTCCCCTTCATTCTTTAGAATCCATTTATCATCTTCATTAATGTTTGGTTCATCCAATTCTATAGAAGCAGTAGCGTACCCACCCCACAAGATACACAGAAAGGAGAGACAAAGGTAAAACCCCTACTTAACTGATCAAGGATCGACGTTAAGTCCCCGCGTTAGTAGCAGGAGCTCCACTGAACACGATCAAGGAAAACTTCAGCGGGTTACAACTCGTCGGGAGGAAGGGTACTCTGACCGCAGGGTGATCGAGAAAAAGAAACATAGGGAGAATCCTTTAGGTTATAAAGGCTGATAAGGTCTGAGATACAGCATGCCCGAGATGGTTATGATACGGAGAGAAAAACTCGAAACCGCATAAGGAGCAGGATCATGGGTTGACCATGCGGCTAGGACACCCCACACGTCATTAGAGGGTCCCTGCCTTTTGGGGAAGTTTAACCCAACGTGCACCAGGTTACCTCACCTATCATTTAATTAAATGACATTAATGGGCATTATTGGGCTTTAAAACAGGCTTAAAGGGGTCAAAACAGGGTTTAAAACCAAATTCGCGCAAAAAGGAGCGCTACTGAAAAAACTCGTGGGGGTAGGCGAGAGCTACCAGTATCTCCCCAACCAGAATTATGTCATAATAATCATATGAGAAGACAAATCCCAATGTATTTAAGATCCAACCAATGATAATAATAGAAAAAACTAAACCACTCCATGATTAAATAATCGTCAAGGAATGTTCACAGAAGGTATAAATTAATGAAGGTTCTCATGCTAGGTATCTCACCAACCACAATTATGGGGATTTAATATTAAATATACACCCCTACCATACTGAAAACATAGTGTATGGAACTCTGTGGTATACTTGATGGGTCCTAAAGTGAAAAAAACTCATTTTATCCATCATGATCATATAATATATCATGATACAAGAATCATTATCATTCTAACCATAACATTTAATCAAAACTTATACTCCTCTATAAAGAACATAAATTAGGGATAACTAAAAGTAATACATTGAGAGGTTAATTACCTTTTCAATTTATGATTATATGAAACCAACATGTAGGAATGATAATGTGGTGACACCATTTTTTATAACATAATACATTTTTAAATCTTTAAATATTATTATATTACCATATTATCTTTATGTTGTATGCATTTTTTATATTTTTATTCTACTCATTACATCAATATGAATTTTTTATCCAGACCTCCATGTGACCATCTGATAAAACCCTCCCATTAAACTCTTTAGTGATTAAAATATTTGAAAATATATATTTTTTTTAATAATTGTGTGACTTAAAAATAATATTCTTATTGTTAAAATAAATGGAAAATAATTCCAACACATTTACATCATAATATAAAATATTAAAATGTAAATAACTTGTTTTTTCTAATTACAGATCGTTTATGTTCATCATAATTATATTTTATCGAACATTTTTGATTAAAAATTTCCTTAAAATATATTGGTAAATAATGTAAATCATTTCATAAATATTTCACTAAAACAAACTAAACCTATTAGGATATAAAGTGACTTTTAATTTGTTTTTATGACTAGAATAATCTTTATTTGTGGTAAATGAACTTCTCTAAGTCTAAATATACTCTCACTAGCCTCTTAGAAATAATATAATTTTTATAATATCATTATATGAAATACAAAAAACATTATGTTAGTAAATAAAAATTATTTACATTAGTTTGGATATTTAAAAATAAACTTTTATTTCCTTATCATATAATTTATCCCATGTACTTATATAATTATTCTAAAATGAAACCTTATTATTTTTAGACATGTTATAAAATTTGATTATTTCTAATAATGAATATCAAAAAAATCCTGTAATTTATTAATAATTATACATTGTATAATCAAGTACTTATTATCATATAAGATTTTAAAATGTTGAAAATAACACAATAATGACTTTGATCCATTTGATATTTACATAATCCACCACATCTAAGACCTAGATTTTGAAACCCCTTTTTCCAAAAGTTTTATACATAATTTATGATTTAATCTTCAATACTTCATTAATATTTACCTTATATATGTTTACAAAAAATATGATACATATGGTAGGTATAAAATACACTACAAAATAGATAAATTTAATTATATAACATTAATACTTGATGTGTAATCCCCATGATGTTTATTGTAAACAATTAGGTATTCTTTAGAGTTCCTTCTCTAATGGACATGTTTTCTATAAATAAACCACTACATTTCATTCCATTTCTTTGGTTTAGAATTTTGTGTGGAAAATCCATTAACTCTCTTCTCTTCCTTGTAAATTTTTTTAACCTTTTATTTATACACCATAATCATGGATGAAAATCCTGGACCTCCTATGTATTAATCAATAATCCAAAATATATTAAGGGGGCCAAGTAATGATTTATTGAAATAAATCATATTATAATACATAATGAACTATCAGAAGCCTTCCATTAGTGACTATATAATAAATTCTATGTATAGATAAATTTTGGGAGGTGATCTTTGTCTCTCAATATCAATGAAGTACCTAATAATATTATTTACATTAGTAGAGACTGATGAACCTTCTACCATATTTCACTGAAAGAGAGCCTTTGAAACCTCATAGCTCTCATACCTTAATTATTTCAGATATCCCCATTTTGATTGTCTAACATCTTGTATAAATCTATGTTTTAATGTTTCTTTTGTACCATGGATTTTGTGGTCACTATCATTGGATAATAGTCTTCTAGTGAATTATTCAGTTTCATAACATAAGTAAATATGTCTATCTATTGAATGGATTTAATTGTTGGTTACTAAAGAAGGTATTTATATAACAAATATATCTTTAATTATTTATTATGCACTATTCTCATGTTTCAGTAATAATCCATGATTTTAATTTCATTTTATTTTTCCTTATCTAAGATATATCTAAAGTATAAGATGCAAGATGATGATGATTCCATTTTTATGTATAACCAAATATTTTATTAAATGATTATCATGGTTTACATTCATTTAATAAATAATTTTATAAAATTTTATCCCACTTAATTAATGAAATATTTGTTGAATCCATTATGTCTATTAATGAGAAAAGATCTATTTTTCATCACAACTTAAAAAAATTAAGATAATTAATTAGTCATGAATATTTTTTTGTAGAAAATAATTTCAATAAAATCATTTTTCAATATTGGATAGTTGAGTAGAAAAATAATTACCCCAATACATTATATTGATTAACTCAACTATATTCCTTTTGTATCATAATAGTTATGGTTTAACAAGAAATTTGAGATTAAATAAAATGAAAAAATGAGGAACCTAATGGTCAAGGTGACATTATTACATTCTATAAAAACACAAGATAATCAATTTACACCTAATGTTTAGAGTCACCTATACTGAATGAAAAAGTTCTTGAAAAGTGTTTGTTTTGGAAGGAATATTAAACTGATTATTGTAAAGTTTTTTTAATTTCAATGTCATATATCATTTTATTCAATTTATGTATGTATGCTTCTAGTTTCAGTTTGTAATTATATTCCTTACACTAAGTCAATATGTTCAGATCATATGGATGTGTAAAACTTTTTAGAACTGATATATTGTATTAATAACCCCAAATTAAATCCATAAATACATATATATATGTAAATTCATATTCTGCAAAAGGTTTGTAAAAAAATTTCATTTAAAGGAATAGAGTAATATGATATCAACAATCTACACTAGAGCACAATTGGAGTGGTAGAAATCCAACCCACACTTTTCTAGAAAATTCATAAGACTCCAGTACAATGAGTATTCTGACCCAAAGCCACTTTTCCAAATGAGACATTACATAACAGATATCTTAACTCAATTTAAATTATATGGCATAATTTTTATAATAAAATATAAATTCAAGGTGTAAGAGAATTAAATCAATCACCACACCAAGCATGTAGCCTATTTTTTGCTTGTATCAATTTATCTATTTAAACTAAAGCATAAGACAATAAAAAATATAAAAAATTTGTTACTATGAATTATATATGGAATAAATTAAATAAATGAACTCTTGATAACTTTAAACATGAGATAAACTAGTTAAGAAACATTCTTAAATAAGTCAATCATAAACACTTTATAATTATATTATTCATTATGGGGTCTCTTGAATTAAATAAAAATAAACCGTTTATATTTATTTATAATATGAACTACTTTATATTATTCTTTTATATGAGATTATACTTTAATATATCATAATAAATTAAATATAATATTTTTTATCTTCCAATTTGAATTATTTAAACAATTTACGTATTTGAAATATCACTCAATTAACGTTGTCTTAATCTTGATCATAAAAATTATCAAAACTCCTTTTTGTATGGTTTAAATAAATTCTCAAAAAAAGAATTTAATTTGAAAAATTAAAATTAATTATAATGAATAATTTTTAATATTAAATATAATATCGGTTACATTTTTAGGCATATATTGTAATTTCTAAACACTTTATAAATCAACCTTATAATTTCCATATAAATATTTCCTATCAAAATTAATAGTCTTTAATTAAAATATAAAAGTTAATTAATAATAGAATTTAATATTTTGATTTTTTTGAATTAATGTTTTATAAAAATATATTTAATTATAGACTTTTTATAGTTATCCAGTTTCTAAACACTTAATAAATTAGATAAATTTTTTAGAATACCCTTTCCAATTATTTATAAACAATTTATAAAACATATTAAATAGAATATAAATTGAAATTTAGGAAATTTTAAATTTTCCTGAAATATTATTTTATGATATAGATTATATAATAATTTTTTATTTAAATATTTATCTATTTTATTTTATGATAGATAATTATTGGATTTTGATATCATTCCTTGCCTCTTGTTTTTTTTAATATGATATAGCCTATATCGTAAGGGTGATATAATGTGTTGTTTTTGAAACATAGATCAACATTATTTCCACATGTGATATACCTAATCATATGAAATGATACATGTAAAACTAAAGGAATTAAACAATGTTTCAACAATTGTATCCCATATCATAGAATGTGACAATATCATGCCTTGTCACATTTTTTATAGCTAGTCATTGATTTTTTTTTCAATTTTTTTATGTTTAAAACTGTGATATTAAGAGAGACATATATTTTTTATTTTCATGATGATTTATTGAATAAAAATTATTATAAAGGATATAATACCATTTTTAGGATTTTACACATTGAATAAAATATAATCAACATAATAAAAATAATTAGAAACCAAAAACTAAGATCAAATATTCCTTGCAAGTGAAATCATGTACGAATGAAAAGAAAGAAATGTGCACCTAACATAAAATATCATTGATTTCATTTACATTATTCTATTCTTAATGAATATCACTAGGAATATCCAATATACATTTACCTCAGTGGTGTATCCATAGATCTTTCAAAATCCCCCAACACGTGGGAAATAATTGCCTTAATTCCAATGTATGCATGTATTTATTTAGAGTTAAGGAAAGTAAAGGTAGAGAGATTTAGGAATAAGAGAGAATCAATAAGAGGTCTATGAACACACTGTTATCTATATCAATTGATACTACCTCTATTATATATGTTTTGAGTATGTTCTGTGAGCCAATACATTTAGTTATATGTTATGTGTAAATGTAATATTATTTACAAATCTTTATAATTTTATTTCAATATAACTCATAATAATTTTATCATATGAGATGTAATATTAATGATAACTATTATGATAGAGATATAAACATTTACCATTTAAAATTTTACTATTTTTGTTAATCATAGTTTTAATTACATAATACAATTATCTAAGCCTTATGACATAGACTATCATATAATATGATAATCATGCGTATTAACTATATGAAATCTTAATATCACATTAAATGACATAACCATGTGGAATAAAACACACCTTTATATACTGAATATCATATAATACAATATCTCTTATATCATATCATATGATATAACATAAACTCATTATATTCATGTAGAATTTAGGGAATATCTTCATCCCTTACAAAATGGTTTCTATCATGGTTAGAGGAGGTATCATTGGGTTTCAATGATGGCTTGTTTGACATTATAAAAACATTCCTTAAGTATTTGGTTTATTTAAATTCATTTCTTTTTAAATGTAATAATTATTTTTTCTTTATCCTTTACTCCTTTTCTTTTATTATATAAATTACCTATCCATTTTATATTGATAAAACTATATATGATATATTAATATGTGACAAACATAGTATTATGAAATATTGGTTTGGGTCAAGTGGTAACCACCTATTGGGAATTATGTACTCATAACATATATGTTTCTTCTTAGGAAACATGAAAAATATATCTTATATAATGCATGTAAAAGAAATTCATTAAAGTTCAGTGACATGAAGGACCTAGGGTTCAGGGTGAACGTGGATCTTTTTTTTTGGAATTTGGAAGGCTTATTAAATGAGGACATAATGGGATATCTATGAGCTTCCTTAAGGGAATATCATGTGGATGGAAGTTCTTTTTTACATATTTTAGTGTCATATTTTGTCCTCTTGAGCTACATATATGTGGTTTTTGTTAGTTTTTTTAGAGTTTGGCATTCCAATTTTGGATTAAGTATATTCTAGATAAACATACATATTGTTTTTTATGTGTTTGTGTGTATAAATAGTTATACATGTATACACATGAATATATTATCAACTATTTTATAGATTATATATTTTCTTCAAATGTGGATAGGTTTTACTCATTGTATCCTTTAGACCATTGATTAAATGTGCTATGATAAATTTTTTCCATGATTATCATTAATGGAAAAACTCTTCATAAACATGTTTTTTCTTCTCTATTAGTATTTTGGCCTACCTATGGCTATTGATATATGCACCTGAGGTATTGTGATGTCCTAGTTTTGGTATTGTTCAATATTACAGTCATGTTCTTAAAAAATTAGTATTGGATCCAAAAAGGGATGATGGGATTGAGAATATCTAGAAATTATATGGAAGTGATACATAAATATTATTTTCCAGTATAATTATAGTGTAATGTTGTGTTTCCAAGGGAAATCCAAGTTTGTTTTTAGTGTCTTTTAATCCTCAATCTAATTTTTCATATATCATATAACATATGTAGGTTTAGATTTTTATTTATATATTAAACCACATGATATGTTTTTTGATTGTGTTTTTTTGTTTAAATTTATAATTTAAATTAATTTGATATTTATATTAACAAAAAAATTGATAATATATATTCTAATTAGTAGTTATTTGTTTAATATAACTTAATAATTGATTACTTTAGTTTAGAAACCACTTTTATTAATATTTATATTTAACTCATAAATTATTACACAGAAAAGTTTGTCTCTAGGGTTTTTAAATTTTATTTCCAAAAATAAATGACCTTTTTAAATACAAAATGAGTTTGAGTGTGGGATTAAGGGTTTAAATTTGATATTGACTATGTTACATTATTTCAAAAATCCAGTTGATTATAAATGAATATTATTATGTGAATATTTCCTTTAATGTAGAGTATGTGGTTTCACTAACCCCCAATAGGCTTTTAGAAATGATCTAATGAACATGATCCACTTTCTAGATCCACTATTTATCATTAAGTTTACAGGGGAATGTACAGTAGCATCAAGACATGGGATTGTATTTATCAGATGAGAAACTAACAAAAAGTTTTATCCAACCCTTTAAGGTTATATATCTCAAATAGTGATTTAATAATGAATTGAATGGACATATTTCATTTATAAAAATACTAAAAAAATATCATATAAAACCAATTGTGAATGGTAACCTTTATACTATAATGTTTATCCAATTATTGTGGGGTTTTGTGGTGTATAAATAGATAAATTCATAGTTAGAATATGTGAGATCATTTATTTGGATGAATTGATGTCAACATGGGATTGGATGAGCTATATTATATCAGAGGCATCAAAGTGGGGGAATGTAATGTTCCATAGGGTTTGGGGAAACTGAGTGTAATTCTACCTATGTTGATTCCCAAGAACCATTGGACCTTGTAACCTCTCTAAAGTGAATAAATGTTATTAATGTGTCTAATTATAACACATATTTAAATTTTTTAAGATATTTTTTAGAGATAAATTACCCATCCACAAGTCATACCTTCTATAGTAAGTGATACTTTCTTGGTATCCTCTAAACTTTGATGTATTTATTTAACACTAGGCCCACTCATTCATTTATATATCATAAAATATCATCTCTCATTGGTTTAAAAATTTATGTTTCAACAAAGATAATATATATTGGTACACCTATAGGTAGATAGGTCTAAAAGACCTAGATATATATAAATTATGATGTTATTATGGGTAAATATAAGTATTTTTTGTATTTTTCTATTATTGTATGTGGTGTTATATTTTTGTTTTGGTCATGTAATGGAAAAATAATTATCAAGATTATGTTAATTTTTATAAACGATGACTTTATTTTTCTTATATAAATTTTGATTAGTATATACTTATCAGATAGTGGGAATTTAATGTTGTTCATAGAGGGATTGAACAAGATATGGTTGGGGATATTACTAAAAAAATATCTGGTATGATGTTTATAGAGGATGAATCTAATAAATAAAAATAATTTTACCATAGTGGTTTATCCTTTTACTCATGTGTTCCATGAATTTTTTTTAGTTATACCCCTAAAATAATAGGTTGAATATTATTTTAGGATATATCATAGAAAATAACCAATTTTTATTTCACTATATCTAATGTATATGACTAAAGTAAGAGAGTTGAAAATTTTACTAGAGGATCTTTAATTGAAATGGTTTATCAAACATATTATTTCACCATGTAGTGTTTTGGTCCCCTTTTCTATGAATAGAAATGGATGTTTACATTTTGTTATATACAAATGAATGTTGAATAATGTAATTATTAAGAATAATTAACCACTATATAATATTTATGATCAATTTTATTAACTAAAAGGGTCAAGTAGTTTAAATATATTAATTACTTCTCTTGGTATATTTAAATTAGAGAAATTATATGGGATATTATGAGTACATTTATTTAAATTCATTATAGTCACTAATTTTTTTTAGTTATTCCTTACAGTTTAATAAATTCCCAAATAGTAGTTTTGAAATTAATGAATTGTATATTTCATCCAATCAGAGAAAGCATTATGAAAGTTTTATTAATCAAATTATGGTATATTTAAGATTTATGGATGAGAATCATATACATATATTTATCATTTTGGATATATCATTAGTGCATTAGGATAGTAAAACTCTTTTTAAATATTCTTCATGGATTCTAGAAGTTAAACAACTTGAACATGTGATATAAAAATATGTGATCTTAATTTATCCCTAAAAGGTCGAGGTTGTTATGTTTGGGAATGTTCTCAAAAATGGTTTTGAAAGTCATATTTTTCTTAGGATTTTAAGTTATTATTATTTCTTCATCCAACATTTGTTTTGGATTTATACTATCACAACAACCCTGATAATATCGATAAAAAATTGTATATTCTAATTAATGTAAATAATATTACCAAGAATTGAAAAATATTTGGAATAACTGTCCTATTCTGATATGACCTCTACCAAGAGAGGGATTTGAAGTCTAATTTTATGGATCTTTAATGGGACTAGGATAAATTATCATAAAAAGTCATTGATTAATATATTATAGTATATTACAACTCTTCCATGTTCCAAAAAAAACTATATGTTTCACGATCTAGAATTATTTTTTTGGTATATACCTTAAAATAGTTGATGTACTATAAATTAGAAGATTAATTTTTGGTATAAACATAATAGAAAGGTCTTAAGTATATATACTCAAAGAGATATGTCAACCTAAGATAAAATCATTGGGTTGAATTTTTTTAATCATTTTATTTTGACATCTTATATGAACATATTAGGGGTAATGTTTTTGTTGATACCCGTAGTTGAATATCCAAAACCAAAAGTTCTTAGATGAAAAGGAAGGACGGTGGTTCATATCATTGATAGATAAAATGAATTTATATTTTAATAGGATCGAAATTAGTTGTATATTATTTATACTAATTTAATTTCATCCATTTTATAACTTGTAAATGACTCTCTTATTTTTTATCATGATATATCATTATTCACGAAATGATCAATCACCGAGAGATACATAAAGGTTTGTTTCAAGAACCCCATTATTTAACCAATGTTCATTGAAGGAATGTGGTTCCTATTACAATGAGAGAGGGAGTTATTAGTGAATATCACTCAACCCAGTAGTCTATGAAACTTAGTGTTATAAAAAGGTATACTAATATTCATAATATTTTTCGTGGACTGGTATGAAATGGGATATTATTGGGTTTATCTCTTTCAATTTCAATTTTTTGTAGGTTAAAGTGGAATCCAATTAATGACTAGTGACTTAATTTTATTTTCTCTAGTGGAATGGAAATGGAAAACATTATAGTTTCCATTGTGACTAAAATACATTAATCTCTAAAAGGTTGAGATACACTACGAGTGATTATTGAATTACTGACCAAGATAGATCATTTACTTCTAATTTAGAAGTAGTATTACATAGATTATCCAAAAAAGAATATGTTTATAAGATCATGAATCTTTATGAGGTGATATAAAATATTTTTTTCTTCTGATCATGCCTCATGATTTTTATATAGGTTGCGGAAAGGGTTCTAGTGATCCATTGTCACTCAAGTGAAAATAAGTATAGGTTACCAGCCCCTAACTGATAGTTAGTCTACGTGAACTATTTATATTATTAAGGAAATTATTATTTAGTTTTTTAGTTCATGGGAAGATAATATTCCACTAGTATAGTTTTCCCTTAATGACAAATATTATTCACTCATTAAAAAATATCCTTCTGAGGCATTCTACGGCAGACCTAGTCATTCTACCATGTTTTATGCTATCATTGGTGAATCATATTTTTTCAATTGGAGTATTATTCAATAAATAATAAATTAAATTTGATATATGATGTTTTAGATACTATATAAATTCTATAAATTTTTTATTTTTATGGTAGATTGCGGCATTTTTATTGTAATGATGATGTTTATTCATTCCATAGAGATTCACTTTTATTGGGTTACTGATGGATGGAAATGAAAATTAATATAACTCCCTTGTAATTTTGGCCATTTAGGATTAGGTATAGAGATAAAGAAATATATTATATACTTTATTCACAACATAAATTTTTTAAAATGTATAATGGTTCCACATATGTCAAGTATGGAAACACAATCCCAATATTACACATGTGACCTCGTTTGATGATATTGAATTAGTGGTGAATGGTTCCTATAAAAAAACCCTATGTATCATTAATCAGAGTGAGAAGTAATTATGATGGAAGGTTATAAAACCTTTTCATGTTTATGGAAGTAGATTAATTATCAAGATGAAACATGGAAACATGAGGATGAAATAATAGTCCAGTTTTTGAGTTTACTCCCTCAATAATATTATTGAAACATATCATGTGGAAAGACCAATCTAGGGAATATTTAAGAATTTTCATTATTCAGTCTTGTATTTTCCTTTAAATTACATTCATTAAGAACTGGTAAAGTATTTATTTATGATTAAGAATATGGGAGGTTATAAAAAGTATATGATGGTAATAGGGAATGGAATAAGTTTTTAAGTAAAACCATGTAAATGGAGGAGGGGTTCTGAGTAATTCGGAATTTATAATGATATTTTGATGCTTCTGGTAAATCCATCCATTAAATAGTAGATTATACCAGAAATATAGTTTTTTAAAAATAAATGGAAAATGAGTAATTTTATTTTATAATTAAAAGTCTTTAAACCCGATGGATGAGGATTTCTAACCTCGTTTTCAATATAGAACCCTTACTATTATATCATATGTCTTTTCCCTTAATATAAATTTGATATATGTTTTAGTCTATATTTTAATTCAATAGTAAGGTGTTGAGGGACCTTTATTATGTTTAATCCCTAGTAGGGTATCCGTTATTTTTTGGATTTCTACTACTATTATATAAGTAACATAAATCCCTATACTCCCTATTTGTTTATTTTTTAGAATATATAAAATAATTTCTTCATTCACTGTCATTGGTTATATATGGAATTATTATCAGTGTTTTTGTGGAATGGTTTCTACCCATTCTTCTTAATAAATTGGATTTGTATATAAATGTTGGATACATTAAATTAATGATTATTCAAGTTTAATTCAATAATGCACTGGGTTTTGGATTGATTTCAAAAGAATTTGGTATTATGGAATCAAAGGAATAAATTGTAAAATATAGAAAAATTAGGCTTTACATGCAGTTTATATCATACACGATGTGTAGTTCCCATTTATAGCACGCATGAAGATCCAAATACCAACCCATGAAGATTTTACATGACATAAAGATAGTACACAATGTGTAAATTCAATAAATATTGTTCAAATTTAAAAATTATAATCCCACTAAATTTGAATCCCACACAAAATGTTCAAAGATAAAAAGACATGCGAATTTAGGAGATCCCATCCTGTTAATGATTTTGTATGAAGACTCTATGTAACGTCCCACCTCGGGCGCCACATACAAGTACCATAAAATGGTAAGTTACATGACCTCAGGAACACCTCTCGGTACTCCATAAGATTTTAAATAGAATCAAGGGTTTAATAGACACACACACACACACACACATATCTTTGGGAGACAAAAACATGTTTATCAAAGCGACACAACATCAGAAATTAATAAACAATATCCAAATGATAACGAACAATAAACAGAATAATAACATAATCAATAAGAACAACATCACATGATAATATGAAATCATGGATAAATGACCATAAACCAAAATATTAGATATTTCATGTCATATAAGTATCATTTTTTAAATTAAAACACAAAATTAAGACACAATGATAACTCCTAGTGGGTCCTAACATTTGGCATGGTTCCCTCATCCATGCTCAATCCTGAATCCCAACTCATCCATTTGGCATAGGGATCTTGTATTTATACTATCCTACATACATGAAGTATATTTAGATATAGATAATACAATTTAAGTAGGGTGTGAGTAAAACATAGTGTGTCACCACCAAGAATGTCTAAATCAATATCCACTCTATAATAATATATGAAGTTGTATAATGAATAAAGTAAAAAAGATAGAGTAAACAATTTCAACATTAAATTATTCATTAATTGACCACATAGGTCCCTGGGTTCAAGATGAAACCTAAAAAAAATAACTACTTAGGCTCATTCATGAGTCTAAACCATCCACAAAATAGATATCACATTCAATTCTATAATGGGTTATCATTAACAATTTAATTCCAATTCACATTCATATAATGGGGGCCTAGAGTAGGAATCTAGAAACTATAGGGTATTTGGTGTAGTAGTCCCTACCTTAAAACTCTATGATCACATGAAATATAAATATAACTTGGGTGCCAAGAGAAACAGTTTCGCACCACATTGGTATTTGGAGCAGCAGTCCCTATCACACATCTCAGTAATGAATATCACCACTCATGGTTCCACATTCACAAGCCATTTTTCAAGAAGTTCCATAATTAATTATTCAACACATTTCATAAATTAATTTATCAACCATTCATAAATTAAAAAAATTATTTTAATTATTATGGTAACATCCTATTTCTTTCCATCAATTAAATAATCCCATTAATCTAACAATTTCATAGTGTCATTATTCTATAAATTTCAAAATATTATTAATCTACCAATTAATTAATTTAATTCAAAATGAATTTTATAAAAGTTAAAATTTTGATTAAACAATTATATAATTTCAAATAAAATCATGAATATAATAATTTATAATTAGACCACCTACCTCAAGGTTTTTGATAGAAATTCACCAAACCAAAATCCCCAATTTGATGTAGAATAATCGATATCACAATAGAACAAAATATCTAGCACCAGTACCTATGATCAAGATATAATGGAACAAGATCCATAAGAACCTATATCTAAACAATTGATGATAGAATAAAAATTTTCCATTTTTATAAAGAAATATATAAATGGGAGAGATAGGAAATCAAATAGGGATGTGATTACATAGAATATAAGAGACGATCCTTCAATCAGATCTTTGATTTGTTAATAAAAGGGTTCAAGGAGCCTTGAAATCCTCTCATGAAATTCCAAGATAGAAGGAAAAATTTTAAGGCTATTCTAGGGAAATTTGGTGTAAAAACCATAAGCTTATCGAATTTTAATAGAATTTTCGAGGGGGTTTAAAAACCATGAGAATTATTTTGTGGGTGGAGGATCACAATTTTCTAAACCTCCTTCCTTTACAATTTTCCCTTACTAAGGGGGTGAACATTTTCTTCTAAGTGGTTCTCAATTTACAAAACTGTGTGCCAACCATGAAAACTACCACTATCTTAGGTTTCATGGTTTAGGTAAGTTGGTTGCATGGTTTGGAAAAACTCTGCGCCAATAGTGCGGCACCTATTTTGCCTCCAAAATAGGATTCATGGTTTATTGGGGAAAATTTTATAGTTTTCTTTAACCAATCACCAACTGTGCATAGACCCATGTGATTCCAAATATCTCCAATTTCATCTTAATCAACCCCAAATAAAAACCCAAATAAGGTACAATGAGAATAATGGTAAAAGAGTACATGAAAATTTGTATTTGGCATCTCCAAAAAAGGCCAGGATATTACAATATCTATACCTTTTATTAGATAATCCTTGATCTATATTCACAAGAATCACAAAGATTACGAAGTAAAAAGGTTGGGAAACTGATAATGCATAAATTTTTCCCTATCCCATGTTTCATCACGAATAAAACCATGTTTCCACAACACTTGGACTGTCAACACAGTCTTTCCCCATAACACTTTCTCACTATGATCCATAACACAAATTAGATGAACCTCAAAGGATGAAGGAAACTCAAGATCAACATCATCAAAATTAATAACATTAGATAGGTCAGGGAGATGCAAATTAAGATTTGAAACATATAAAACATCACGCATAAAACTATACCTCTATGGAAGATCCAATTAGTATGGCCCTAGTCCAATCCTTTCCACAATCTTAAATGGTCCAAGAAACCTGGGCTCTGAGTTACCCTTCCTCTAAATTCTATAGTGACCCAATCTAGGAGACACCTATAGGAATACATGATCACAAACTGTAAACTCAAGGGGTCAATGACATCAATCAACATTATACATCTGCCAACTCTGAGTCATAGACATACATTTCAGAATCAACTAGACTTGATTTTATGTCTCCTTTATGATACTCAATCATAGTAATTTAGGCTCCCCTACCTCCATCTAGAATAAATGTGTTCTGCATGGGATACCATAAATTTCTTTATATGGATCTATCTGAATAGTTTCCTGATATTTTTTGTTATTGGATAACTCAACGAGTGATCAATTAATCTCTCAATACCCACCAAAGTCTTGGACACACACCTATATCACATCGTCTAATACCTGTATATTATGTTCTGACTTACCATCAATATGAAGGTTTAATTTTTTACTCATTAATACCTGGGAACCCAACTCTTTTTGGAATACCTTCCAGAAGCTTGAATTAAGTCATGGAGTATGGTTTGAAACAATAATCATTAATACCCCATGTAAATAGATTATGTACCAAACATATATGGCCACAACTGATCCACTATGAATGTATCAATGATAGAAAATAAGTGGGATAATTTGTACAGTCCTTCCAAAATCACCCAAATTGGGTCATTCATCAGAGGATTCCTTAGAAGACCTTCCATGAAGTCCATGGTTATTTCGTACCAATTCCATTCCATAATGGGAAACAACTGTAGTAAACCACCAGGTCATTGATGCTCAATATTCACCCACCAATAGGTGTAACATCATTTCATAAACTCTAAAATAAATTTTTTCATGCTCGACCGCCATTAATTTTGAAATAAGTAATGATACATTTTGGTCAATCTAGGATACACCACCCACTTCAAGGCATGAATCTCACACATCATTTCTTCTTATATACACAAAATCACAACAACATAGTTCCAAACATAGAAGTTCCCATCATCATCTATAGTCCAATAGAAAGGTGAATCCCACTATCAAAGATTTCCCTCAAAGAAAAACACTTCAGATCATCATACTATCTCTCCATAATCTATCTCATATGTACGGTCTTATAAAATAATAATTCTAGGGTCATATTCTTCTAGCCATTGTAAACCAATATATGCACCCCAACCAACAAGGTCATCATCTTCCACTCAAAACTAAACTACTTAAGTACTTATGTATGTGTCTCTCTTATTAAAGAACCATCAATTCTATTTCCCTCCTCGAGTGTATATAACAGCTCAAAATCAAAATATTACATATACTCAACCCATATATGTTGCTGGAGATTCAAATATCTATGTGAAAAGATGTACTTTCAACTCTTCTGATCAGTATACATTGTAAAATTTCACACAATAGATAATGCCACCAATAATTCATGGAAGAAATCACCGTTTCTAACTATTGTTCATGCATAGGACAAATAAATTAATGTGGGGTCAACTATCATGAACCATTCTCCACATATAAATATTCATGCATCAACACTACTTCATTTCCTATCCAAGACGCATCAAAAAACACTGTATAATACATACTCGGATTAGGTGAGATCAAGATCAATGTGGTAGTCATACAATTTTTTCGGTACATGAAATCATCTTCACATGCTTCAGACCATTCAAACACAATACCTTTCTTGGTCAAGCCTAAAAGTGGTGCTTAAAAATGAGAAATTTATTGGATAAACCTCTGATCATAACCTTAAAAACCCAAAAGGATTTATATATGAAATCATTCTCGGGATGATCCTAAGAAACCACTACTTGTATCTTCTCTGGTTCCACTGAAATAACTTCCTCATAGATAATAAAAACCATAAAATGTACCCTGTAGATCCAGAATTGAAACTTATATAGCATGGAATATAGCTGATTCTCTCTAAAAGTACATAGGATGATGTCTAAATGTTGGTCATGATCATCATGAGTCTTGGAGTACACCATGATTTCATTCACAAAACAACCAAAAAATGATCCAGGTACGAGTAAAAGATTCATTTCATCAAGGTTATAAAAATAATAGGATCATTTGTCAGCCCAAATAGCATCACGATGAACTCATATAGGCCATGCCTACTTTTGAAAGCAATCAGTGGTATATTAGAAGGTGTTACTCTCAAATGATGATACCCTAACCTTAAGTCATTTTTAGATAAAATAAAAGATCATCTCAACTATTCCTAGATATCATCAAGAAACGGAAGACAATACCAGTTCTTCTTTATCATTTGGTTGAAATTATAGTAATCAACACACAAATACATAGTTCCTTAATTTTAATTAGAAAACAATTCTGGAGTACCCCAAGGTGACATAATTAGAAGGATAAATACCTTATACATCAAATATTATATCTATGTCTCTAGTTCCCCAATCATTGTTGGTTTAATTCTATAAGGTGGAATAGAAACTGGTTTAGTACCAGGCATGAGATCAATTGTAAACTCAACATCCCTATCAGGTGGCAACGTTGAGAAGTCCCTAGGAAATATGTCCTATAAATGGTACACTATGGGTGAGAAGAAATCATACTTTACACCCCCATCATATAGAAAAATACTTGCAACCTCGGTGGTGAGACCTCCCAATAGTTGATGAACTATCCCTACATGACCTTCCTAGATATACTACTTTCCTTAATGAACACAACTCTTATGCTTAGGATATACAAAGGTCACTCTCCTACATTAACAATCAATATGGGCTTAGTACAATACCAACTAGTCCATACTGAAAATCAATTCAAAACCCGACATATCAAGTATATAGAGATCCCAAAGAAAATGATACTGCCCAAACATGAGAGAAATATAAGGAACTAGAAAGAATAGACATTACAAGAATAATATATCTAAATGTTGATGGTCTAACCTTTCTATCCACATATGTGTACTCAACATCATACAACTATCCTTCCCATATTAGATATATTGTAGTTCGAGTCCCATGAGATACACTAATTTTCTGACATATGTTATCTTTCCCTGATGTACCATATCTACATCCTTGATGGTCATGGCCAGAAGAACCCCAAACACTTTACTGATATGGGGTAGAAGACCCCCTTTAAGTACTCTGAGTATTCCTGGCTCCACCATCACTACCCATTGGTTGAGGGTTTCTACAATATCACTATAAGTGACCCATATTTCCTAAGGCTCGACACTCCACTGGTATTCATGGACACTGGCTATGAGTGTGACCCTACCTACCACACTAGTGGAAGTATTTTCCATTGATGCTCTGAGTAACTGATCCTTCTCCATGACCACTCTATTTTTAATATCCATAGTTGATGTTCTCATATTGATGATTCCTATTTTCATAATATATACCTACTGATCATCTATAATGAACTGTTTTAAATCCACAAGAATCCTCTATTTTTCCCCTTATAAATTTGAACTTGAATCACAACTTCAGAAAATTTCTTTAGCTGAAAGATGTTAACCTATTAATTAATCTCACATTTAAGTACATCTAGGAAATGATTCACTACATTAGCCTAATATTATACCAATGATGGTAAAAAGTGTTACAAATCAGTGAAGAGATCAACATAGTCCATCATTAACATACTAACCTAGGTCATCCATATAAGCTCTTCTCTTTTCTCCTGCCTCAGCATCATTGGGAAAAAGTGCTCCTAAAACTTCTCTTGAAAGTCATTCCATTAAATATTATATAGATGCTCATCCCAAGTATGAATTTCCCAATATTTTATTATGATCCATGTAGTATGTAAGTATAAAATTTGACTCTCATCTCTATAGGAGTCTCTAAATGGTGAAGGATATTCTGGATAGACTCAATCTGGAACTCAGTTTCCTCAGGTCCACCCTCTCTAGTCCTGGTGAGGGGGTGCTACAACTGGAACTCCCATGTCAAGTTAGACTAATTCAAAAAAACCTAACAATAGTATATTTCCATAAATTGTACAAAATGAGAAAATATCTCACAGAACATCTCTTTGACTCCTTCACCCAGAACAATCTGAGCCTCTAGCTCCACTGTTGGAGGCACATTTCCAACCACGCCATACTATCAATCTATCAAAAAACTTCATCATAGAGGTATGTCATTACAATTCCAAAAACATGTATTAGGACACATAACACATTATTAAAACATTTTAATGATATTTATTTACATCAATCCACAAAAATTCATCCCCCATTCCAAGATATGTGGTCAAAACTGAGGCACTATCAATTCCCTCAACCATCCCTCACCTTGTTCATGGATAACATAGGGTAAATCACTTCCATATTTCAACATGTCGCATTAGAAACCCATTTAACCATTTCAAATTTCCACAATTGGAATCATAAAAAAATTTCAATTTCTTATTACTAACTATTTAGTTTTTATGATACTCTAATATGGAAAATCATTTTCATTACATCTACTTACCCAAAACTAGATTTTCCATGTGTTCCTAAAATGATGCATGTGACATAAAATCCGGAGTTCCTATAATGATTCATGTATAATAAACTTTCATTCCAAACTGGTCCACAAAGAAAAATATCATAAAATAATAACAACACATAACAAGTGCATCACTTAAGGTGAAATAACATTCAATTGTAATAGAAAACATCAAGAAAATAAATCCCACACTAGGCACTTTGGTTTTCCCAATGCATGGATTAGCTACTCCCATGCATGAAGTCATGTTCGAGGCTCGACTCATCCTAGTCTCTTATTTACCTTTCTAAAATAGTAATAAAACTAAAATAAAAGAAAACTTCTTTGACACTACTTTCTAACATCCTGACCAGGGCACCACATGTCAGTGCCCCGAGCCTGGTAGCTACCTGACCCCAAGTGCACCTCCCCATAACCCAGAAGTTTCCAACTAGTAGAAAGGGGATAATATATATATATATATAATGGGGGGATACAATAACCTCTTCATAAAAGAATCATAATAGATAAAACCAATAAATGATATCTAAATGACAATGAAAAATAAAAAGAATAATATGATAATCAATAAGTCTAACATGAAATGATAATAAAAAACATGGATAAATGACCATAAACCAAAAAAGTATAAATTTCATGCCATATAAGTGAAATGTGTCCAATGAAAACCCAAAATAAAAACACAATGAAAAAACCCAATGGGTATTGACATCATGTCAGGTTCCCTCATCCATGATCCATCCAGAATCCCAAATCGTCCATCTAACACAGGGCTCTTCCCCTTATATTTTCCGGAAAATATAAAGTCTATTTGGGTACCGATCAGGCAGTCCGAGTAGGTTGTGAGTAAAACTCAATAGGTCACAACCAATGATGTATAAAAAAATATTCATTCTATAATAGTGTATGAAGTTTTATAGGGAAAAAAGTATAAAGGATAAAGTAAATAATTTTGACATTAAATTATTCTTCAATTAACCACACAGGTCCCTAGGTTCTCGATGACAATAAAAGCAAAAATAACTACTTCAACCAATACTAGAGTTTGAACCATCAACCAAACAGATATAACATTTTATTCAATCATGGGATTTCATTAATAATTGAATTCCAATTCACATTTTTATAGTGGGGGACTAGAGAAGTAGTTTGGAACCTCATGGGTATTTAGAGGAGAAGTCCCTATATGAAAACTATGTGATCCCATGTAATATATATATATAACTTGGGGGTCTAGAATAGTAGTATGGAACCCTGTGGGTGTTTGGAGTAGCAGTACTTATCCCACAACTCAGTCACAAATACCACATCTCATGGATCCACTTTCACAACCCATTTATCAAAAATTCCATAATTCATTATTCATACCATTTCAAAAATTAACTTATCAACCATGCATTATTTAAAATGAATCATTTCAATCATATCATCATAGAACATCATATTCCAACAATTTCATAATCCCATTAATAAATCAATTTCAAAATCCTATTATTTTGTCAATTTCATAATCCCATTAATCAACCAATTAATTAATTCAATTAAAAATGTGATTTCTCAATGTGGAAATTGTGATTGGACAATTAAATACATCCAAATAAAATCAATAATTGGGGTTTTTAAAATATTACCACCTATCTCAACATCATTGATGAACGTTAACCAAAAAGAAATCATAAAATTTGATGTGAAATGATCAAAATAACAACAGTGTAGAAGATGTAGGAAAAATACCTAAGATCAAGATACAAAATAATAATATCCATTAAAACTATGATATGAAACATTATCAATAGAGAAAAAAAATCATCCATCATTATCGGGAAAGAGAGGTAGAATAATGATGAAGTCAAATGTGAAAGACATTACATACTATAAAGGAGAAGATCCTTCAATAAAATATTCTATTTTTCAAGAAAAAAAATTTAAGGAGCCTTAGAATCCTCCTTAAAGGTTCTAAAATTGAAGGATGTTGTTTAGGTATGGGACAAGGTGATGTTTTGTAAAAACTGATAGCGGGGGGGGGGGGGGGGGGGGGGGTTAAATCCAATTCTCATAGTTTCCTGGTTGGAGGCGCATGGTTTACCAAACTGTGAACCTTTTTCTGTGCACCCTTACTAAGGGGTTTCATGGATTATCCTAAGTGGGTAATGGTTTGAAAAAGAATGCATCAATCAAGAAAACCCCAATTGTATCAGAGTGCATAGTTTCAGGAGGGTGTCCTCAAGATTTTTCCAAACCACGCTTCAACCATATTTCACCTCTCGTGCTTCCAAAATAGTGCACACCATTTCATGGGGAAAACAAAATGATTTTCCCTAACCATGTGCCAACTATGAACAAACCCATGAGATTCTAAATTTCTCAAATTCCACCAAAAAAAACCCGAAATAAAAACCCATACAAGGTATAACAAAAAAAAGGGTAATAGAGTTCATGAAAATGTGCACGTGACACATCGAAAAAGGTTTGGATCTTACATCCCTTGAGTATCAATATTTTTAGAGGTGATTGTGGATATCAAATACAAAATGTGAATCCTGAATACAAGACTAGAAGATGTTGGTATAAAATCACTTAAATCTAGGAAATGAAATGAAGGCTTTAAAAATCATGTAATTTTTTAGCCTATTTATTTTCTAGTGACATTTCCACACACATAAGATGGGTCTTATGAGTTTTCTCTCATTTTATTCTTCTAGTATTTTTTTCCTTCCAATTTAGTTTTATTCATCACATTATATATTTTTCAAATCATTTTCAATTTTTAATTGTTATATATTCGTTCTATATCTTTTTCCCTTTTTATTTTATTTCGATGCTCTCTTTCAGTAATGATTTTCATTCTTCCTTGACACTTTCTATTTCTTCATTTCAAGTAAGTATTTGTTTGGATTTAAATTTATTTTTATTTTTTAAATGTGAAATATTAGTTTTTTAATCATTTATTTCTCATTTCTCATTTGTTTCACGATTATGCATATCATGTTTAGTATTTTATGGATTTTGATCAACACCTCCATAGGTAGCTAATCCTATTAGGGTTAGGGGTTTAGAGTAGGGGTGTATCTGATCCTAATGAATCCATGATATTAACCCTGGTAGCCCTATAGAAAGTAACTAGTTTAAAAAAATGTTAATCACATTATCATGAACATCCTTGACCTTGTGAGGTGAAATTGAACAAACATAACATAGTTAGAGTTGATTAGGCTATGTCCATTATCCTATGAATCTTTCTGAATTGAAGAAAAGAGTAATTATACTAGGAATTTATCTATACTAAAACCACATGATAGTTACATCATAGATAGATCTAACTGGTTTGATTGAAACCAATTTGTGACTCTTTCACCACTTCATAGACTGATCCACAATAATATTCCAATATAGATTTAGGAATATCTTCTTCCAAGAGCACTAAAATTGACCTCTATCACATCTTAATTATATAAATTTAATCCAATCTACCTAGTTCTAGAAAAAAAAAATCTTGAATAGTGAATGTGAGGAATCCTTTGAAATGGATTTTTTCAAATAGTTTCTTAGTTACCAATGATCCCTAGGGGTTTAAACCCACATTGCCACTTTAATATACTCTAATAGTGAGTGAAGTTTGGGACTAGAAATTTATAATCATATCAATAGATGTGTGAAGTCAATGAAACATGTGGTCATATAAATTTTTGGATCCATTTTCAAGTATTACATTTTCCTAGGAATAATATCATTCTGATCAAAACTTGGATTACCTCACCCCCTTAATTATTTCTCTTTCCCATTTCACTTTTTTCATTTTCCTCCTTCTGACACACCTACATCTTCTCACTATTTTTCCATCTAGTGAATGAATTAGGGGCCTCCGACTCATTAAAAGATCCTAGATAGTCAAGAACTGATTCCATTTGATCTTAAGATCAACCAACCCTTAATTTCATGTCATCACACTACAATGGTTGATCACAAAAATTCTATACATCCCAACCAGTAAAACATGAAAAATTACCCACCTTCCAATATAGGGTAGAAAAACATACTGTTTGAGTGAAACAATATGAATTATGTATTTTCATCCATAAGTGGTGCTTTTCCAAAAAAATTGGTCGTTCCCATTTATGTTCATTCCTTTGAGATCAAGATTGGATTCAATAAAATGATCTAAAACACGGTTCAATTTAGTGTGCTATATTTCCAATACCAACATGGGCATATTTCCAACTTTTTAGAGGTTTGTGATAACTTTTGAAACTAGGGTGTGTATTCTGGGGAAATTAGACTCAGTTTATTCCCATTTTCCGTGGCCAATAATTCCATGGATTGGATCAAAAGTAAAGCTCCCGAGTCGATCAAGACTTGGGATGATCTAGCCAAGAAACTTATGGAAAAATATTTTCTACCCATATGAACATGGAAGTTAAGAAATTACATTCAAAACATCACCCAAGAATATGGAGAATCATCTTGGGAGGCATGATATAGATTTAAGGATATCAATAGGAAATTTACACATCATGGACTATATGTGTTTATATAATTGGAAATGTTCTATTAGGGACTCTTACTTTCTTCTCATACTGTAGTAGATGTCATTTCTGATGTTGGACTCATGCGTAAGATGACTAAAGTGGGACAATCCATTCATGATGATGTTTTAAATAATAAAATCAGGTGGAAAAGTTATATAGGAATGGCTCACCATAGAATCCATCCGGAGGAGGTGAATACCCATGTGGAAGCCCACATTAAATCCCTGACAAGGAATCTGGAGTATTTTTAGTTACATGCAGCACCACCAGCCCTCCTACTCCTATAATGTATATTAAATACTATGAGATGTGCAGAGGCCCTCATTAATTCCAATATTATAGATCAGGGAGAGAATAACCTCAATCCCAATATTGTAATGACATCAATTACAATCAATAAGTGCAACAATTCAAAAAACCACATCATTACCAAGAAAATTCATATTACTAGCAAAGACCGGCTCAGCAGCCCAAAAAAAACCAAGTTTACTATCAGCGTAAGAGTGGATAGAGGCCACCAAAGAATTAGAGACAACCTAGATACCCACCACAAGGCCCAACTCCCCGATCACCACAACAATTATGAAATCATATTTTAAAGATCAATAGTTTCCATTAGAACAATAGTATTAGTACCAACAGTCATTGCTAATACTACCGAAACAATACCAACCTCTCTAAACAAATATTGAAAATATGCTCACTACCTTCATGTAAAATTAATTAAAAGTGATTAAAACCTAATAAAATGAAATAAAAAACCACAAGTATGCACTACGCAACATGGAGTATGAAATAAGGAAGACCTATAAGACTTTATTTGTTTGATTACTATGTACATTTCCCTATAATACCAAATTTAATACAAGATAGGAGTGTAAATCTATAGTTTTTATAAGTGTAAAGATACTAGACATTCCACCACTATATGAAGAAGAGAAAAATCAGTTTGAATACTGATAAATAGAGTCGAGGGAAATTTTTTGAAGTAAAACCAACCGATAAAGATAAAAAATAATAGCCTAGAAAGGAATGAGTTAATATAGGACCATCAGAATAAAAACCACCCCTCCCCATTCTTGAAAGGTTTAAACAAGACAAAAATAAGGGGAAATATAAAAACTTTCTTGATATTTTTAAACAATTACATATCATAATTACCTTGGTATTTACAACTTATAAATTACAAACTCATGA
Source organism: Viscum album (assembly GCA_963277665.1). Classification (NCBI taxonomy): domain Eukaryota; kingdom Viridiplantae; phylum Streptophyta; class Magnoliopsida; order Santalales; family Viscaceae; genus Viscum; species Viscum album. The sequence goes on along the minus strand of OY728136.1, from coordinate 508,428,288 downwards.
GATATTAATTATGGACTTTTTGTCTAGTAAAAATATAATAAAGGTATTAGGAGTCATCCCCCTAAATTAAGAGTGCTCTATAGTTTTCCAATAGAAGCTTCCTCTAAAAATGAGAGTCCCAAAAATGTTATCAATTCCCTAAACTATAAGTACATGAATTTTTGAAAAATACTAATGAGATATAGGAACAAGTATCAATATCATTCCCATGAGTGTTTAAAAAAATATAGGGATATGTGAACTAAATCCAACAAGGGTGGAACTCCAACTTGATGACCTCTCAATCAATCTTCCCCAGGGACTACTTAAGGAAGTCTTAGTAAAAGTAGAAATTTTTTTACTATTGATTTACTCATCTTGGAAAATGTAGAAGATGAACATATTTTAATTATTTTAGGAAGACCATTTCTTGCCATTATAAAGGTGCTAATTGATTTTAAAAAAGGTGGATTGATATCGAGAGTTGGTGTAGAACATAGTGTGTTCAATTTATTAAAGGATGATAATAAAACCAAAAAGACATTGAATTTTCAAATCATCTATCTTAATGATATCAAAGATGATCACCTGACCATTGAAGATGGATGTAAGTGACAACTTCTAGTTGAAAATGGATCTAGAGAACAAAAAAACACAAATTACATTGCACCTATATTGAGGAAGGTTGTCCCACAGTTTATCCCTTATATTTTTAAGAATCATTATACAAGGGGTTCCTCCTACCATTTGAAGTCATCTATATAAAAACATTTCTAGATATAAGAAAATAAATAAAGAACTAAATGGGAGGAAAACTAAGTTAGATTAGAGTTTTAGGAAAATTTATTAACCATCAGAGATAGTTTTGAAGGTACTTTCAATTTTTTTTGGAAATTTTTCATAATATTAATAATAATAATAATAATACACATCATGAAATAAAGATACATGATGTGAAATTATTAGGGAATGAAAAAATAAATCCCACATTTTTCATGTTGTGTATGTTATATATGACGTAAAACTTGTTGGACATTTTTAAAAACCATGAACCAAGGGTTTATGGCTGCCCCACTAATTTCCTCTCCCACGTAACCCCTCACCGATGACGATTGACCTACCCTCCTACGTCAATAGAAAAACACATCCTTCCATCCTCTCATTCTATGTATGATATTCCTTCCTCATACTATACCTTTTCATTTCCTTTTTCCCCATAATAGAACACTCCAAACACATTTCATTTGGTGAATATCCTCTATTTCCCAAGTGGTTGGACGTTTCACCACCTCAAAAAACCATATATCCAAATACCTCCCCTTATAAATCCATTTATACCACCCCATAAGACTCTGTTGTTTCCAAGTCCACTTCTAGATCGTCCTAGGATGCTACCACACAACTACACCTACATCCATGCCTTCACTTTTCTGACCAATGATAAGAGGTTTGGTTGAACCATCTCCATGACAAGCCAATGAGGTCTAATAAAATATTATATCCATATTTTATTGGTATAATTCATATGAATGAGGAGGTCCTAGGGATTATAGATTCTATAAACCTCTCCACCATCACCTAGGTGTGTGGGGAGATGTTTTGAGAGCTCTTAATCAAGTTCTTGGCCACATTAGAGCTTGATGTATCCCACATCACCTTTCTATTGGGTGGGTGCATTGGGAGATGAACCTTGAAGTCTTTTGTTTTGGACATGGAATATATATTGAGGAGTTTTTCACCACCCAAAATTGATCTAGTAGGATACTAGACCCCACCAAGGAGGATTTGGTAGGTGTTGGCCTCAGATCTCTCATAACCCATAGAGAATTAACGATCCATGCATAATAAAAGGAACCCAGATTCTAGGTCCCTTATTGTGAATTATTCATTGGGAAATAACACATTCCTAGTTGTACAGATAGGATGATCATGGGAGAATAAGTTAGACTTACATGCTCATCCTTGTATCATCTATGGGCATCCCCATCGTTAACTATTCCAGGCTGTTCAGGCACTACTACAAGACCTAGGTATGGTGGGCCAGAGGAATTGTTAGGTGGGGTGTATTTTATACTAACCTTTCCTATCTCCTTGGTCTCTTAAATAACTCTTAGAAACATTCATCCATTAATAAGATGGAATCTATAGATCTTCTCATGATCTACAAAATGGGGACGATAATGAAGATCAATGGGACACATCAATGGGTGCTAGAGTACTTGGACAACCAGGATCCTACCGCATCCCCATATCATGATTCTCCTGACCCTAATGATCCACCCACCTCTACCATCACCACAACTTGTCCCACTAAATTTTCACCTACCCCTCCTCCTATATCCACCCTATGGCATACTATCCAGTTTATTCTAGAGAACTTACTCCAAATCATCCATCATCAAGGAATTTTGTTTTGTGCACCATCCTATTTCACCATACCCACTCCACCATAAAACAATTAATAAAACCACCCAACTCACTCTTTATACCCCACTCTATAATCCATTACCACCCCACATACCACCCCTATCAACCTCCCCCCAAAGTTCATTGGACCTTGTGATCCTAAGGTGTATCTTGCATAGCATGTCAGATGGGAAAAAGGCCACACCCAACCATCTTCATCATAGGTGGGCCTAATTGATCCAAATACTAGAATCATAGACCTAGTATAGATCGACACCTCAAGTCCTCCATATTTGAGTGAACCAAATTCTAGCACTACAACACCTACCTCAATCAGTGATCCTCCATCCCCATCTTCCATTTATGACATCAACATGGTAGTCCAGTTATTGGAACCCACTATTTAGGAGGGGACATCTAATGTGGATCTCGATGAATTTGATTTTACTACCTAGTTCTATCCCAACCCCTCCCCCATTTGTATATCTATTTTAGTGTCCATTTTTTATTTTTTATTTTCCTTTTCCCATATTATATTATTGATTATATATATAGAGGGGTTATAGTTTGTGACTACAATACTTACTGGATTGATTTCATTTCACTAATGCTATACCTTAGCTATGAATATATTTTCTTCCTCTATAATAGTTGTTTATAATCCCATCCCACCATATTCATCCCTTATACTTCAAATATCTAAGTATCTAGATGATGTCTAGCACCTGCTTGAGGTTCTATCACTTGAGATCTATGCTCAGTAGGTGACCCCTACATGAAGTTCCAAGATTCTATTCTTGACACATGAGATTCATGTTCTATATACTCTATAAGTAGTTAATCCCACCAAGTGGACATGTAATCTTGATTATAATTCCACTAGTTACTATAGGATTAAATAGAGTTCTAATAATATGGATGTCATTGACTAATTCCCTTGTCCATCCATATGGATGATGATGTTATAGTGGACACTCTATAGAAGGAAATCTATTTTTTTATCTTTATTTTTAGTTATGTACTTAAGATATTTGTTTTAATTTTAATATAATTATTGCTCTCAGGTCTACCTATTCATTATTATACACCATTATAGGATTTATATGAGATATATTTTCCCCTACTTGACTTTGCGTACTTTCCATTTTTTGCATCCATTTTTTCAAACCGTCTCGACAATTTTTTTATCTAATAAGGAATTTTTTTTCTCACAATTATTGCATATAAACCAAATTTAAAATCACCATCCAACATGTTTCCCCATGGAATGAAATTAACTATAGAGAAATATCGATTCTGTAATTCCAACTTCAATTTATATTTCCTTTTCTGCTAATTAGTTCATGGAAATCCCTCCGCTAAATATTTTTATAATAGTGAGGAAACTATCTCATTCTATGTGTTGAGGAGTATGTCTTGAGATAAACTATCGATACACATGGACTGTTTTTCATTTTCAAATATCAAGGTGACATTTTTCGTTAAAATTATTCATTAAAAATGAAATCTCATCACACCCTTTTAAATAAAATATAAGGATATTCTTGAGATTGTTGAAATCCATTTTTACCCCTGTTTATATTTTTTATCATGATTAGTGAGTTTATAAATTAAATTCAAATTCAATATTCTCTCAATAAGCTCTGATTAACTAATTAATAGATTTTATACCCTGAGTGATTGCTAATTATTTTGATAGTCTAATTCTTGAGAGGATTCTAGACATAAAATATCATATTATTTTATGTGAATATTTCTTAAGAGTCACTTGGGGTGTGTAAACCTATCCTATATTTCTTTGAGATCTTATTGAGGATATGATTGATAAAATACACTATTAAAATTATGGAGGAAATATTTGTGATCCACTTTTTATAGAGACCCACCTATACATATTTTCTTATTTTCCCCACGGTATCCATGGGAATCATTGTTAGGATGAAGCCATTTGAATCGAATTATCACTTCCTTCCATGATCTTGGTATAATGAATTATTATCCTTTGAACAAGAGTGGGGGAATTTTCATTACTAATGGAAAACAGATGTTAGCATTGATGACATGTATAAAGGAATATTTACCAGACTGATATGATGTGGTATTTTATTTATTTTTGAATTTTATTTTCTTACCCTATTTCTTTGAAACAAATAATATAATATAGGAAAAAAGATAAAAATACTTTTTCATGTGTATTAGAAAGGAAAAAAGTCACCATTAACAAAATAATGAATCTAATGATGGATCATATGTGGTTAGGGGATGGATGTGAGACCTTGGATGAACATGAAAATCAAAAAATAAAAAAATGAAAAAAATGAAATTGGTATTATCTTGATACCTACTTTACATATTCATGGAACCATTAGAGATATAGAAAACATACACATTTTTTCATTGAAGAGTCACTTATTTACACTTTTCATGAATTTAATGCAATATACTTTATAGTTTATGCACATTTTGAGCTTTATTTTTTTCACTTTACCTCCTACCCTCACCCATAAAGTAATTTGAACCCTATTTATATAGCCTACATGATTAATTTTTTATTTTTATTTATGAAGTGGAGATGTTTGAACCAATTCAAGAATATGGTTTGGAACATGTAATCAAGGAATGAGTAGAAATAAATTTATAATTTATCTTGAGTGATGAGAGAAATTTTATTATGTGGAAAATTGAAAAATGGGTACATTATTTAAGGAAAAGTTATAAAATTATAATTAAAATAATAAATAATATAGATAAAGAACTGAACAATGATGCATGACAGAATTTTTCTATAGGAATGAATTGGGAGGACTGACCTTTTCTACATACACTTAGTTTAATTTTCCATTTTGTAATAGATGATTCTTATTTTAAAAACCGATTCCTCTGGAATCCCTTTTGATATTTGTTTTTCATTAGTATAAGAAATTGTTCAAGTGTGGGGCGATTTGATGAGTTGAATTTATATATATATATATATATATATTAGATACATTTAATTAAACATTACTATTTTTTTATTCAATGATTCAATGGATTTTTGTTTTTTCCCATAGGAATTTGGAATTCTGGACTGAATGGAAGAAATACTGAAAAATGAAAAAATGTTTTTACATCTTGTGTACATAATACATGATGTGTATTTCTAATTCAGAACATTACTTCATAACCATAAACAAAATTGTGAAGATTTTACATGACATGAAGACAATACATGATGTATACATTCATTACACATCATGCAAATTTTAAAATTATAATTCTATTGAAAGTGAATCCCATACATAGTGTGAAAAGATTACATGACATCTGAAGCTATAAGATCCCATCAAATCAAAGATTTTGGTCGAAGATCCCATGAGATTTAAGATTTTTGAAGGAGTTTTTGGATCTTAAATACACGTTGTGTAACCTGAATAAATGATGTGACGATTTTGTAAATAAGTTACTTAAAGCCAATACATAACATAAAGGCATTACACATCATGTTCCTTTTGAGCCTATTTATTTTCCAGCAGCTCCGATATGCACAGAAGTAGGGAATTATGAGTTTTTTTTTTTTTTTATTTTTTTCCTTTTCTTTTTCCTTGAAACTTAGTTTGAATTCCTTAATTTCATTTTTTTCAAATACTTTCATTTTTAATCATTTTACATCATTTCTATGTATTTTGTACTTCTACTTTCATTTAAATGTTAACATTAAATTCCAACTTCAATTCTTCAACAACATGTTTCATTTAATCCTTGTATATTCATTAGGAGTCAGTATTTGATTGGATTTTCTCTGCATTCAATTATTTAAATATGAGTTGTTAATTTTTTTTAATATTTTATTACTTATTTATTATTAATCTCATGATTATGCATAACAAGTTTAGTAGTTCCTTATTTTAGTTCAACACCGCCATGTGTGGCTATCCACTTAGGGTTTGGGGTCAAGAGTAGGGGTATTTTTTTTTCTAATTAAACCATGAGTTTAAACTAGGTAACCATATGGATAGTAAGTACGTTAAAAAATGTTAATAATATTCTCTTGTATAACCTTGACCATGGGAAGTGAAATTGAATGAACCTATCCTAGTTGGAGTTGAATTGGATATGACCATTAGCCTATGATTATTTCTTCATTGACGCTAAGCACAATACACCTAGGATGTTATCTTTACCCAAACTAAGGGATAATTTCATCATTTCTAGATCTAATTGGTTAGGAGAAAAAAATTGGTGACCCTTTCACCAGTTGACAGCTCGATCCATACGATAGTTCAAAGATAAATTTAGGATTATATTCTTCTAAGAGCCCTGAAATTGACCTTTATACATTTATAATTATCATGAATTAAACCACAACTACATATTTCTAGAAAACCCAAATATTAAAGAGTGAACACAAGGAATCATTTAAAATGGTTTTGTTTTAAAGGTTTCTTTCTTATAATTGATACCTATTAGCTTGACCCTCTACTGCAGCTTTACTGTGCCCTTATAATGAGTGTATATAGGGACTATAAATTTCTAATCCGATCAATGCTTGCATGAATTAAAAAATGTGTGTGGGGGAATAACCTATTTATTTATATTTTTCAACAGATCAATATTATAATTAATATATTTAGTTAACATAGGTTTTTATAATCAATTAAATACAGACATCCTTTCTTCTCATTTAAATTGGAAGCATGTTTTTGAATTGATTTTGGTAGGTAACTCATCTTATCCTCTCATATGATTAAACAGTGAATAAAAATAACAACTTGGGGTATAAATAACATGAAATAAAAATACAAGTTTATTGAAATTAATTTTTTTTTAAAATCACATTTTTGACATTGCCCAAATATTAAAAAATATTAGTTCTTATTAGGTGATTATGACTTATGATTATCAATTCCATTAAATATTCCATACTTGATTACATGACAATGTTATGTCTGGTTTAAATATTTACATTTTGTAGGTTGGATATGGATATATATATATATATATATTATTGTCCTTGTCTCTAAATTATTTATCGATTGAAAATTGTAAATAATTTTGGGAAAAGTAACATTATGTTGGTACGTTACACCCAAGATGGTGATGCCTTGGGAAAATCTTGTTAAACTTATTTTGTAAACTTGTGGATATTATTATACACTATATTTTAGATCCATGAGGTGTCGAAAACAACTGGTAATGTGTACTCTAGATACCCGTGGACATGTGTTTTCAATATACACATTATATATATATATATGTGTGTGTATATATATGGGGAAATCGACTATTAGGGTTCCCACCTCTAGAATATATCTTTGAATTATGATTCCCAATATATAGGTTCTTTGATCACGATTATTACATATCAAGAGACTCCTTGGGAGCTTGTTTTATTATTTTTGGTATTCCTTTTATGTAACATTCTACTAACCTAGCTTCTATGTATATCTCGAAGGAGGTATCATTTGGTTTCTATAGTGTATTATTTATTACTAGAACTAAAAATGTATTTATAATGTCCATTTTAATTCCTTTCTTATGATATTAAGTTCTTATTCTTGGTTTATTTCTTACTCTACAACTTATGTAATTTTTTTTTCACTTCCTACTTTATTCAGTTATGTTATACACTTGGTCTCATAAAATAATGGTAGTGTTTATGTGGTGACCACCTACTAGGTATGTTTTACTCATGCACTACACATATCCTCTTGGGATGAATATAGATCATGTATTTCATGATCTATTTCAAGGAAAATAATTATTCATTGGAGACTCATAATAAATGTGGTTTGGGGTAGAGATGGATATTTTTAGGTATTTGATGGACTGTTTGGATGAGGGAATAATAGAATGTTTGTGGGTTTCCATTAATGGATATCATGTTCATGGGATTTATCCTTAAACCCTCTAGTGTCATATTTTTTCCTTTTTGGTTATTTTTATGATGTTGACATTAGATTTTGTTTTTAGTCTTATTTATTGCCATTTTATATTATGGTTGTCATGGGAAGATATAAATATAGTTTTTCATATATATATATATATTATTAAATACCTAATATAATGCATGTTTCTTTCCTTGGTGGATATTTTTTACATGTTGTTTCAATTTTTATTCGATTTTCAATGGTTTTACTGAATTTTTTAATTGGATAATATTAATTTTTTGTTTAATATTAGTGAGGGTAAATTGCTTCTTAATTTTTTTTCCTTATCCCTTATAATTTTTTCCAAATTTCAGTGATTGGGAATATATAAAACTAGGGTTCTCATATATGTAAATCATATATTTTTATATGAATATTAATTATATTTCATAAACACACGCCTAAGGACTATAATAGTTTAATGAAATTGGAAACATGAAACAAAACCATAGAATTTGATGAAATATTTTCAATGTTTCCCACAAAGATCATCCCATTTTGTAATTCCCCGACCCTAGTTAGCAAGAGTTGGTGCATTATTACATAACATTGACCTGATCAAAAGAGATCAAGTCTCTAATGACCTATTAGTTTAGTTTCCTTGGATGTACTCGATACATACGTAAGTTTTACATTACATCATGAAATAAAAAAAAATCATGTCCCCTTTGATCACACATATATCCTTTGGCCTACCCCAGTAGGTTAATCATAATACAATTCTTCACATCCTGTAAAAAAGATAACATATAAAGGGGTGAGATCAGATGCTCAGTAAGGATAACAATATAGCAGAAACTTTCATAAATAAGAAAAACCATTTAAGGCAATGTATAAGACTAAAACACAGTCCTTTTAAACTTAAACTTAAGCATAACATTGAAAATATAAATCAAATAATGCTATTTACTTATTAAAATTGATATTATACTAGTCAAATAGTCACATGTAATATCAATAGCTAATTTCCTAATGATGGAATGCATAATTCGTACATCATAACCACATAGTCAAGGAAGACACTAGTTTGTCTCATGAGACCTACTAATGCATCGGGGGGCTATAGCAGGCTCCACCCATCACTTACTAAGTCTAATGAATACCTCATATGAAAATGTTTAATCATAACATAAACATTAGTATTAAAACTAGCATACAAAATGTCAATACATTAACCATAAACAACAAATGGTATAAAAATATAACATCCACAGTCAAACATAACTCATTCAATACAATATAGAATTTTGTATTATAATAAATCAACCTCAATAAATAATAATTAAGGACATTGACATAGATGAAAATAATTTGTAAAACTATTTGAGAGAAATATACTTTTTTTCTTGAAAACATTTAAAAGTGTCACTATTTATTAAGTAGATGTTAAAAATAGATTTTTGAATCAAAGTGTCCCTTACCACTTTGAAACTTTTAAATGTAACTTTAATTTTATATCATTCATGTGCATATAAATAAATCCTTAAAACCATTTTTAAAACATGTACATTAATGAGAAATATTTAGAATAATAAATCTTTAAAACAATTAAAATGTTATTTTAGTTAGAGTTCCTAACCCAATGAGTGACGTTTGAATAAAAATAACTGAGGAAACTAAAACATTATAATATCATGAGAATAAAGGGATTCATGATATACTATTTCAAAGTATATTATATAAACCATATAAAAGTGAATTGGTGCATAACAACAATGAAGTCTCAATAGAATGTAAATTGAGATGAAATCCCTTATAAAGATTGTATCCTTAGGTTAAGGATAAATCAATGAAATAATTATGTGTGAAAAATATAACTACACTCCATATGATTGGATATTAAATGTAAATCAATCATAGTACATTCACACATATTCAGGTAACAACAATACCAATGACTTGAATGTTTAACTCAATGACTGGAAATTGAGTTAAGAATAATCTTATCAAGTTCATATCGATGACTTGAGAATTAATAAATGAGGTGATTATGTGTATAAAAAGTATATCCACACAAAGGGTAGTGTAAATGACTACATAAATAAATAAATAGTTATTTGACACATAATCTTGGAGTAAAATAATCAATGAAGTTTGCGTAAAACCTAATGAGTGGAAATTGAAATTAGAAATTCCCATACCGATATGGTAACTTATGAAACATTCACCCCATGAAAGAAGGATCATAGAATGAAGATGTAAATTACCATAAATTAATGTATATTATACAAGGAAAACAATCCTGGGTTTTAAATAACCCACACAAAATAAAATAATGGCAATATAGCATGAATATCACAGGAATAAGAAGTGAGATGAAAACCCCTTACCTTAATCTTTTCCTTAGTAGAGGGTGGGTTAATCTTTTTTATAATGGTGAAATCATTGTTAGTAAATTATAAAAGAACCTCATAAATAAATATGATATCCTATATGATCTTCTAATATTTTTTTGTTAATGATATTTCAGTAGTATCATAGTTTTGGGTGTTAGCTAATTCAATTTCCTTTATAAGTTTTGTTATGTAAGTCATGTTTGTTATGAATAGGATGTATTTGATTCATATACTAAATGATATTAAGTTCTTAAAAATATTATTTTTAATCATCAAATGAAAATTATTCTTGAATGGATATGATGGGGAACAAAATCTCATCACACTGTGGAGATGGGAAGTTGTACGTATGCATAAGCGACAATATTATTCTATTAGTGGTGAAATCATAAGTAATTGGATGTTATATTATATATACCTAATAATTAACATGTTATATTTGTTATTTACATCAGTTATTCTCATTATTATACCCATCAAAATAATGAAGTGTTGAATAAAAAACTACACCATGTCATGGAGATGGTAAGACGTACGTACGCACGTATGGTGAATTTGTCATTCACATGATGGATAGAATAATGAATATGGTTTTACCATATTTATAATAAAATTATAGTATGTATAATTTACTGTATTTATTATTTTGGTATGGAAACAACAAAGGAATAGGGAGTGCAATATGAAAAGAACTTTTAAAGTGGTGAAGAAATTATTACATCTTATTCTGGTGCTTCCTTTTGATTTGAACAAAAGGGAACCTTAGGTTGGCTTTCTGATAAAAGTAAGGCCTCTAGGTAAAATTGAGTGTATTTGGGAGGATACTGGAGTAGGGTTTGGCCGATCCAAATGGCTTTGGCGGTGTGATTTTGAGAGAAGTGGAAGTACCCTTTTATAAGAGAGGTGAGGGTCACTTTAGGAAAAGGTTGAAATATTATTTTATTATAAAATAATTTTCGGTTTATAATGGCTCCAAATGAATTTATTTTGAGGATAAGGTATGTATGGGTAGAAATTATCTCAACAAATAGGTTTTATGGAAATTTAGGTTACCATATTAACTTTATCTTTTAGATTTAACTCATAGTTAAATAGTTTAACTTTTACCATGTCTTCTTGTATAATAATAATAAATTGTTAATAATCTTACAATAAAAAGTCAAGAGAACCCCAAGTGCTTCATTATTGATATATATATCCTTATCTAAACCATTTGGCTGAAACTTATATTTTTTGGAACATTATATCATTTAATAATATAGTATTTTTTTAAAAACTCGTTTAAGTCAATTTTGACACTATTTGGTATTTTGTTTTTGTGAAAGTCATAAAAACTTTATAACCTCGAAAAAATTTATGTAATGAAAACTAAGATGTCATATTAACCTATAAAATTAGTTTAATGCATCAAAAGTCTCAATTTAAATTTATTTGGATGTTTAAAATGTCAATAATTTTAATCATTCATTAATAAGGTAATTACTGCATGATCATTGTGTCATAAATTAATTTAATTATTTAATGTATAAAAATTAAAAATAAAATACCATTATTTAGGAAATATTTTTACGTTCATAATTAATATTTATAGTCGAATTTATCTTATGTATAGACCTATATTAAAAATGGTTTATTTTTTAAACTTTGAATTGAAGAATTTTAACTATTCTTTAAATAAAATAATAACAAATTTCATAATCTAATCCAAGTGGACAAAAAAGAACATATTTTATTTATAAGGTTGATTTTGGTCGAAAAAAACTTATCCAATAGAATTAGGACATGTGTTAGGGAAATTATTATATCATTTTTACCTTTATTTACCCTATTTACTTTTAACCGTGGTAAATAAAATTAAAAAGTTACTATTCACAAAAAAATATTTTCATCTTATTGAACTAAATTTTACTTACTGATGTCAACCGTGTCTCGTAGATTTTTGAAATTCAATTCACAGAAGCGGTAAAATAACTTTTTATGAAAATTTGCAAATGTGCCTAGAAGGTGGGTAAAAGACTTTAAAAAGTTCAATAAAATTTTATATATCTAATCATATTATAAAATGACTCTAATAAATTACATTGGAATAATGTTGTTATTATTTATCTATTTTTAATTTAAAATAAATTTAAATAAAAATAATAATTATTAAAATAAAAGACAGTTTTAAACAATAATGCAGTGTTTTTCACTATTCATCAAAAATTGAATGTTTTCAGAAAAATACCTAAAATTCACCCAAAGATAATTTTCATATTATGAATCCAAAAATGAAGTTTATTTTACCAAATTAAAAGAATATATGTTTCATTAATTAATTTAAAATTAATTCGTGTTGTCAAAACCAAAAAGCGGGTTTTTAAAAAGTAAAAACCATCAAAAGATTGACATGTGTTTATGTCCAATTTAAATGCGAAATTACTTATAATGACCTATATTAAATTAAATTATAAAAATATAATATAATTATAATTTAAAACCACTCAAATGAATAATTTAATAGTAAAAATAATTTCAATTAAAAAAGATGTTTTCAATTAAAAGTTTGTATTTTTCACTATTCATCAAAATATGAAATTTATCAGAAAAATACCAAAAATTAATCCAAAATAAAATTTTATGTCCTAATTCTAAAGAAGAAGTTTATTTTGTCAAATTGAATATATAAAAATGTAAAATATTGGATTAAAAATGGTTTTCCATTAAAAGGTGGTAAAATTGAATATTTTTAAAGTCACTTCTTTTATATGAAAAACTGAATTTTTGGTATATTATGTATAAAAAAATATATATTAATGTTAAAATTATATTAGATATATGTAAATATAAAAATGTGGTAAATAATATTCATAACATCTTTTTAATTGGCCAGTTTGATAGGTCATGATACACTTGAACTCGGTGTTGCGTGTAGCGCAAGCTATTGAATTACTTTAATGAGATAACGTACTATGAAATCCTAGGGTGTTACATTATCCCATCCTTCAATAAATTACGTCCTCAAAATTTTGTATTTATCTTCGAAAGGAAAAGGTTTTAAAAATAAAATACCTTTGTGGATAACCTACATCGGAAATATGGTTACTGAAATTTAGTTTTAATAAGAGGGAAAGGGAAATGAAAAGGTCACCACCAAATTAAGGTTTTGAATAGGAGAACATTGGTGGAAATTATAAACACATAATTTGAGAGAAAACCTAAATATTCATAAGGAGTGATTGATTTCATCAATCACAAACAAGTTTAAAATTGAGGGCCTCAAAGCCATCAATATATCTTGATTTAAAATATCATCGGTTCTACAAAACATAAGTTATTAGGAAAACACATTTTTGTTTTTAAAATCCATTCCCTAAAGTTTAAGAATTAATTTCTTCATATAATAATAGAAAAAAATAATTGATAATTATAGTTTCATCCTTTAACTAATTTCCTAAAAAAACTAATCTTTTCTCTAAACAACGAGTATTCAAGATTACTCGGCCACACCTAAAGCGCTAGAATCAACTTCTAGAAAATCACATAATCCCCAAAAGATGAACTATATATTACCCTTGCCTTTAGTCATTAAACAAAACCAAAATGGTTAGTACAAGGTCTGATGATCCCCAAAAGGATAATCCTTTATAGAAATAAATAGTACTCCTAATCTCCAAAAATAAACAAACAATACACAAGTTCAATAAAGACCATTCAAAAAACAATTGTCCTTAAAATTTTTCAAAATACTCCAAACTAAGTTTGAAACCCACAATTCATAAGGATTTGATCACATAGACTTCTATGATAAATGTTAACATTTATCTCTAAATTAAATCGACTACTCTTAATTTCACATACTTAAAAGTAATTAACTTAATCACATTTTATCTATGATAGGTTAATCATTTCAATAAATAACCCATATCACTATAAGTCCACAATAAAAACATACATTCTTACAAAAAAAATCCACCAATACTCCTCAAATGAAATCCCATAGTATTTAATTTTCCTTAGGCATATAGTGTTCCCCAAAAGAGAGAACGTCTTCCAAAATAACATTTATCACTTAATCACCAAATCATTTTCCTATACTAAGGATAAATAAGAAGTTCCAAAAATCAACATATTCTTGATCCATAATATTATTTTACTAAAAATAATTATTCATACTAACCAGGGACTTCATGTAGTCCAGTGGAAGGAAATAAATCCCAATCGCACTTTGGTTATGGGTTCGATTCCCATAGCTTTGTCTGATGCGATGTGTTTTAACAACGTCTGCATGTTTTCCTTTTTCAAAAATTATATAATTTTATAAAATTCCCAAAAATGATATAAATTCCTCAAAAATAACCATAAAAATTTTTAACCACAAATTTTATCTCATACCTTGAATTTCCATCCCAAAAATTAATAACATGTAATTTACTCAAATTCAAGGATCATGTAAACCCAAATGGTTCTTTATAACTATGACCACAAAAGAAAAGATAATTCTTCCTCAAATAGCATTTTCACATAACAAACTGTAGGGTTACAGATACAAGAGAAAAGTATTCCAATGTAGTCCCATCAATAATGATCATTAATACTTTTAAATAGTTCTCCAACCATTTATTTCTACATAGGTTCTTCTATGACCTAGTGTTTATCCTATAGAATAGGCCATTGACTTGGGTAATACCCAAGTACCCTACATTTATGAAAAATGATTATAAATGGATTCTTAGGATCATTTATATTTTCTTTCATAGTACTCTTCATTTTTGTCCAAAATTCTCTACTTTATTTCCTTCTTTTCCACACATAAAGCATTTATTTGTTCCATTGAGACACTTTCCTACGGTTCTACTTCCACATTTACAGCATGATGGAAATTGAGCTTTCTTTTCTCCACGGTCTCCACTACTGGAGCACTTATCATTCTTTGCCTTTCTCTTCTTTGTTGATCTTGGGAGTTGGTTAATGTATATATTGTTGATCATATTTTTGGAAACCTGATTCGAGATAAACACAATATCTTTTATGCCTATCAAAATAAAATTTAGTTTTTCATTTCCACTATCGCGCCCACCTTGTACATCATGTTCAATGTTACTAGGACTTCGTTGGAATCCATCCATTAACTAAAACCAGAAAGCATGGTGTTAGTAAAAATAGTCATAAAATCATTTAGAGAATATAATGACATCTTACTTTCAATCTAAAACACCGTAGGATTAACCAAGGTTATTTATTCTCATCTTATATTAAAATTATTCAGATCAGGTTGTAAAGAAAATGTGAATTATCTTAATAATATCCCACATGAGTTTCGTAACCAAGAGTGCATCAAGGCCCGTTGTCGTGCACCAGTTCTCATTCGAGACTAGCTCAAAGCAGTTTTTTTGGGTTTTACTCCTTGGTAAACCTGTGATAGAGACACCTCTACCTGCTCATATCTAGACAGGGATGTATTTCTAGGTAAACCCATATAATATTTACATTACCAAAATTTTTGGATGTTCTTCTATACTAATTCTCTAAGTCTAACTTAGGGTAGTGTTTTATAATAAGAGTTTTTCTAAATATAGCTTCCAAGGATTGTACTAAACTTCCTCTGATACCAACTATAATGGCCCGAACCTAGTTACATTGACTCGGTGGATTATTATGTAAAATTGGCATGATCAAAAGAGATCAAGTCTCGATAGACTGATTAGTTTAGTATCCTTCGAAGTACTAGATACATTCGTAAGTTTTACATTACATCATGAAATAAAAAAACAACCACATTGTGTCCCCTTTGATCACACTCATATCCTTTGGAATATCCCTGTAGGTTAATCATAATACAATTCTTCACATCCTCAGAAAAATAAAACATATAAAGGGGTGATCCCAGATGTTCAGTATTGATAACAATATAGCAGAAACATTCATAAATTATCATAAACATTTAAGGCAATGTATAAGACTAAAACACAAGCCTTTAAAACATAAAATTCAGCATAATATAGAAAATATAAGTCAAATAATTCCATTTACTTATTCACATGGATATTCTAATAGTCAAATAATCACATGTAATATCAATAACTAATTTCATAATGATGTAATGCATAATGTTGGACATCATAACCACATAGTCAAGGCCTCGTGCCAAGAATACAAATAAGATTTCATCAGGGCCTTGTGCCAAGACACTAGATTGTCTCATGTGACCTACAAATGCATCGAGGACCTATAGCGGGCTCCACCCATCACTTACTATGTCCAATGAATTCCTCATATGAAAATGTTGAGACATAACATAAAATTTGTTTTAAAACTAGCATACAAAATGTCAGTACTTTAACCATAAACCATGAATGGTATAAAAATAGCACATCCACTGTCAAACATAACTCATTCAATAAAATATGGAATTTTTTATTATAATAAATCAACCTCAATCAAGAATAATTAAGGATGTTTACATAGATGAAAATAATTAGTAAAACACTTTGAGAGAAATATCCCCTTTTTCATGAAAACATTTAAAATTCTCACTATTTATCAAGAAGCTGTTAAAAATAGTTTTTTATATCAAAGTGTCTCGTACGAAATTGAAAATTTTAAAAGGAATTTTATTTTTAAAACATTCATGTCCAAATAAATAAATCCTTAAAACCATTTTTAAAATATGGACATTAATGGGAAAGATTTAGAAGAATAAATCTTTAAAACATTTAAAGTATTATTTTATTTAGAGTTCCTAAAAAAACGAGAGATGTTTGAATAAAAATAATTTAGGTAATGAAAAAATTATAATTTCATGGGAATAAAGAGATTCATGATATACTATGTCAAAGTATATTTTATACACCATATAAAAGTAAATTAGTTCCTAACAACAAATAAGTCTCAATAGAAAGTAAATTGAGATGAAATCCCTTATAAATACCACATCCTTATGTTAAGGATAAATCAATGACCTAATTATGTGTTAAAAATATAAATACACTCAATGTGATTGGATATTAAATTTAAATCAATCAATTTACATTCACACATATTCTTGTAACTACAACACCAATGACTTGGATGTTTAACTCAATGAATGGAAGTTGAGTTAAGATTACTCTTATCAAGTTCATATCGGTGACTTGAGAATTTATCAATGGAGTTATTATGTGTATAAAAAGTATATCCAAACAAAGGGAAGGGGAAATTTCTACATAAATAAATAAATAGTGATTTCACACATAATCTTGGAGTAAAATAATCAATGAAGTTTGCGTAAAACCCAAGGAGTGGAAATCGAAATTAGAAATTGCCTTATCAATTTGGTAACTCAAGAAAAATACACCCCATGAAAGAAGGATCATACAATGAAAATGTAAATTCCATTAAATTAAATTATATTACACAATGAATACAGTAATGGGAAGTACATACACCACACAGAAGGAAATAATGGAAATATAGAATGAATCTCACGGGAATAAGAAGTGAGATGAAAACCCCTTACCTTGTACTTTTACTTAGTATAGGGTAGGTTAACCTCATGTATAATTGTGAAATCTTTGTTATTAAATTATAAAATAACCACATACATAAATATGATATCATATATGAGCTTCTAATATTTCATTGTTAACGATATTTCAGTTGTATCATTGTTTTGGGTGTTAACTAATTCGTTACCCTCTATCAGTTTTGTTACGTAAGTCTTGTTTGTTATGAGTAGGATTTATTTGAATAATATCTAGAATGATATTAAGTTCTTAAAATCATTATTTTTAATCATCAAATTAAAATTATTCTTGAATGGATACGATGGGGAACGAAATCTCATCGCGTCGAAGAGACGGTAAGTCGTACGTACACATGAGCGAAAATATCATTCTATCAGTGGTGAAATCATATGTAATTGAATGGTATATTATATATAATGAATATTTAACATGTTAAATTTATTATTTAAATCAGTTATACTCATTATTATACCCATCCGAATAATTAAGTGTTGAATAACAAACTACACCATGACATGGAGACGGTAAGTCGTACGTACGCACATATGGGGACATTTTCATTCATAGGATGGATAGAATAATGAATATGGTTGTACCATATTTATAATAACATAAAATTATGTAGAAGTTACTGTAGTTATTATTTTAGTTTGGAAACATCAAAGAAAGAGAAAGTTGAAGAAGTAAAAAACTTTTAAAGAGGTGAGGAAATTATTACATCTTCTCCGGGTGATTCCTTTTGATTTGAACAAAAGGGCTCCTGAGGTTGGATTTTATGATCTCCAAAAGGCTTCTAGGTTAATTTTAGGTTAGTTTAGAGGATATTTGAGTAGGTTTTGGCCGAGCCAAATGGCTTTGGAGGTGTGATTTTGAGAGAAGTGGAAGTACCCTTTTATAAGAGAGGTGAGGGTCACTTTAAGAAAAAATTGATATATTATTTTATTATAAAATACTTTCAGTAAATAATGGCTCCAAATAGATTTATTTAGAGGATACAGTAGGTATGGGTATAAATCCTCTCAACCAATAGGTTTTAGACAAGTTTAGGTTACCATATTAACCTTATATTTTAGATTTAACTCTTAGTTAAATAGTCTAACTTTTACTATATCTTCTTGTATTATTAAAATAAATGGTTAATAAATGTACTATAAAAAGACAAAAGAACTACAAGTGATTAATCATTGATATATATAACCTTATAAAAGTCCTTTGGATGAACCATATATTTTTAGGAACATTATATCATTTTATAATATAGTATTATTTTAATAACTCATTTATGTCAATTTTGACACTATTTGGAATTTAGTTTTTTTGAAAGTCATAACAACATTATCACTTCAAAAACAATTTATATAATCAACTATAACATGTCATATTAACCTGGAAAATTATTTTAATGCATCAAAAGTCTCAATTTAAGTTTATTTTGATGTTTATAAGATCAATTATTTTAATATTTCATTAATAAGGAAATTACTTCCTCATTATTGTGTCATAAGTAAATTTAATTATTCAATGTCTAAAAATTATAAATAAAATATAATTATGTATGAAATATTATTTTCTTTATAATAAATATTTATAGTTGAATTTATCTTATGGATAACACTATATTAAATATGGTTTAGTTTTTAAACTTTGAATTTAACAATTTTAACTCTTCTTTAAATAAAATAATAATAAATGTCATAATCTAATCCAAGTGGACCAAAAGGATCATATTTTATTCATAAGGTTGATTTTGGTCGACAAAAACTTATCCAATATAATTAGGACATCTATTAGGGTAATTATAATATCATTTGTACCTTTCATTACGATATTTACTTTTAAGCGTGGTTAATAAAATTAAAAAGTTACTATTCACCAAAAAAATATTTTCATCTTATTGAACCACATTTTACATAATGATGTCAATTGTGTCTCTTTGATTTTTTAAATTCAATTCACAGAAGTTGTAAAATTACGTTTTATAAAAATTTTCAAATGTGTCTAGAAGGTGGGTAAAAGAGGCTAAAAAGTTCAATAAAATTTTATATATCTAACCATATTATAAAATGGCTCCAATAAATTAAATTGGACTAATATATGTATTTTTTATCTTTTTTTACTTTAAAATAAATTTAAATGAAAATAATAATTATTTAAATAAAATTCAGTTTTAAACAATATGTAGTGTTTTTCACTATTCATCAAAAAAATGAATGTTTATAGAAAAATACCTAAAACTAACCCCAAGATAATTTTGATATTCTGAATCAAAAAATTAATTCTATTTTACCAAATTAAAAACATATAAGTTGCACTAATTAATTTAAAATTAATTCCCATTTTCAAAATCAAAAAACAGGTTTTTAAAAAGTAAAAACCATCAAAATATTGACATGTGTTTATGTCCAATTTATATGTGAAATTAATCATAATGGCCTAAATTATATTAAATTACAAAAATATAATCTAATTATAATTTAAATCCTCTAAAATGAATAATTTTATAGTAAAAAATATTTCGATTAAAAAAGTTATTTTCAATTAAAATTTAGTATTTTCACTATTCATCATAATATAAAAGTTATTAGAAAAATACAAAAAAATTCCAAACTAAATTTTTATGTCTTTATTATAAATAAGAAGTTTATTTAGTTAAATTTAATATATTAAAGTGTCAAATATTGATTTTAAAAAATGGGTTTTCCATTAAAAGGTTGTAAAATTGCATTTTTTGAAAGACACTTCATTTATCTAAAAAATTGAATTTTCCATATATTATGTATAAGAAACACAAAAGATGAATGTTAAAATTATATAGGATATATGAAAAATTAAAAATTTGGTTAATAATATTCATAACCTCTTTTTAAAGGGTTAGTTTGATAGGTCGTGATGCGTTTGAACTCGGTGTTGCGTGTAGCACAAGCTATTGAATTACTTTAAAGAGATAACGTACTATGAAATCCTAGGATATTACACATTTAGTACTCTTCATAGGCATACCCTATATAAAATCTTTCATTATATCATGGGAAATAGAAATAAAATAATTGGTGTGATCATATTCTTAGTAAGGGTAAATATAAGAGATATAAATCTATGATCATATGAAATTATAATAAGTATAAGGATATGATATAATGAATATAACTTATTAATTTTATACCCAACCTACTATAGATTATAAAAATGTGTCATGGAATAAATATTAGCACTTCATAAGACATGAATCAAAAGAGAATAAAAGAACATGAGAAATTAGAGCATAACATTGGCATGAAACATGTATTTGTGGAATATACATAAAATTATAACATTGTGAACTCATATAAATAGAAATAGGTCCACTCATTATATCAAGGACATGAAATCCTACCCTCTCATAAACTTTTGTATATGCAACTAGTTCCACGCATAACATTATGTACATGAAAGACAAGTCCACACTTACCGTTGTGAACATGTAATAGGGGTCACCCACAACATTTTGACCATGTAATCTGGTTTACATAAAACATTATAGAGATAACATACATGTCCAAGCATAACATCATAGAAGTAGAATTTCACTCACCATACCACTATATAAGACATAGTCCCTTACTGAACTAGGTTTACTCTCCATTACAGTCGTATCTTTCTCTTGAGATATAATTCTTTACCTAATGCATTGGAGGGAGATATAGGTCCAACCCTTCCTTAATTATAACATAAACACCATCCTTGGTTATAATTTAACCACCTTCACATAATTAATACTACACATAAGTTTTCCACATGATTATAACATATTAATTATAATAGAAACCATGAAATTAAATGGGTTTCATAAAACATTTCTTTATAACATAACCCGTGTGAATGAAACTGGTTACATAAACATTTATTCAACATGAACCTAAACCATCCAGAGATATAATAAGAATGGTATACATAGATTATATCCCTATAAAAAAATAAGTAACAGAAAATTATGTCATCTAATATGGAAAATTATTTTGAAATATCACTTGGAACATTTTTTAGGAAAATAGCCTTTACATAATAAAAAAAACACTTTTTTAAACATAAAATATTTTAAAAATATTTTTCATTGAAAATATCCTAGAAAACTTATAATTTAATATTGAAAAATTAATAATAATTTTTTTAGTAAAATATAATTTCCACTTTGAAACAAGAAAATTTTAATTTTTTTTAGAAAATATGGTTTTGGATGAAAAAGTGTTTTGACTGAAAAGATGATTTTTTATAAAAAAATAATCTTTTGATATATTGAGTACAGAAGGATAATATAATGAATAGAAACAATGTATATTTATGAACTAATTATAGGGAAAAAATTATGATTTTCTTGAGGGATAGATCATAAGATTTCATCACTAGAAGTATAATTATAAATAATTATGACAAATGATGATAATGCAACATAAAAATATTACCAATTAGGTATCCTTGAATCATAATCCCTATGAAATAATAAAATTAAATAAAACATAAAATATTTTTAAAATAAGTATTTTCATGATATAACATGAAAGGGGCAGTATATACACCTCGTAAAAGAAGACAAGTGTATAACATTACTTGTGTCCCAAAGAATGCAAACTTAGAAAAAAAACTCCACTAATGATTTATTAAATTTTGAATAGTAAACATAAAGAAAGAGATATCATAAAATGGATATTTAAATCAAAAAAAAATTTCAATATAGTAATTATAAAATACATTAACAGGAAGTAAATACACCACAAAAAAATATGTGGTGGGTATGACATGCGTCTCAGAGAAGTAAAAAAGTGAGATGGAAATCCCATACCTTTTGTCTTGACATCCATCATACTATTTCAAAACTCACATATAATAAATATAAGTTTATTATAAATATATGAAATAAATATATTCAAATATATTACAATATATTATTTTATTATGACCTTTTATTACTCAATTATTAACAATTCCATGTTAAAGTTGTGCTTTAGGTAATAACCCATTTGTTTTTATTTGTTATATTTTTGGTTATATTACATAGATCTTGGTTCCATAATCTCCAGGATGATAAAAATGATATAAATATCATATATATATAATAATTATTCATATATTTATAGTAATCCATAATGTTTTGTGATAGAAAATGAAATACACCATTCATGGAGATCGTAGGTCGTACGTATGCATGAACATTTTTTTAAATTTTCTTGTTGGTTTGAAATAAAAATAAAAATAAAATATATTATAATAATAGAATCATTTTTATTATATATATATTATATATTTATTAAACCCATCCTTAATACATCACATGAGCGATGTTGTAATATTCCCAAAAAAGAGA
Organism: Viscum album; assembly: GCA_963277665.1. Taxonomy (NCBI): domain Eukaryota; kingdom Viridiplantae; phylum Streptophyta; class Magnoliopsida; order Santalales; family Viscaceae; genus Viscum; species Viscum album. The sequence goes on along the minus strand of OY728136.1, from coordinate 508,404,839 downwards.
AAGAATGATTTTCTTTAAATACCCATAATTCCTGTGGATTTTTCTTTGAAAATACATGGGAATTTTACACGTCCGCAGTTTCTAACAGTGTGAGATTCCGAGGCCCAGAGTGCCCGGAATGATCCGTCGAAGTTTTGTTAAGCTTAAATTAACACTCGTAAGCCGTTTTCCTGATAAAGTGGAATGGTTACTCGGATCAGAAATCCGAGGTCAACATTGTGCTCAGGATGGCGGATTTACCCTAGGGGTGACTTAAGTTTAGTCGGTGTGGGCCTCCTGTGAGAAATCCCGAAAATGGCATAACCTTAAATAAAATAATTAAATAAAGTTATTTTATTTTTCAAATGCTTATAACTCCCAAATGGTAGCACATATTAAAAATCCGAGACCACTGCTGAACTCGTGAGGGATTGATTTATTTAAGTAGATACTAGCTTTGGCCGGCGTGGGCACCCAGAAAAAGATAGTTTTTGGTGGCAAATAAAATAATTAAATGATTTTTTTTAAATTCATAACTTCAAAACAGTAACTCGTATTGAAAATCTGAGAGTACTGTTGGGTTCTTTGGGGCGAGTTTCACCTAATAAGATCCCAACCTCGATGGTAGTTGGTCGAGGGTGTCTGATAATTTTTTTTTGGAACTTTGTTTCTGGTACGTTCAGTAAAACCACGAGTGAGGTTTTATAACTTTTGAACCGGTGCTCAGAATTGAAATCTGGGGCACCGTTGAACTCGCAGCGCTGGTGAATGCTTTGTGATACCTTTACCGTTGTTGCGTTCTAACAAGAATAAATGTTAGTTTTTGGATTTTTATAAAAAATAATAAAATAAGGTACAAGACTTTATTTTATTTTTTAAGTTTCCATGTGTTGGTTAAAACCTCCCCATGGGATTTGGTGGTGGGACTGCCACGACCTAACCTCCCATGGGAGGATAGTTGAGGTGGGGACCACCCAAGTCGCAAAAACCTCCCTATTAATGATAGGGGTGGGGACCACCCGACCCCTATGGATGGTGGAGGATGAAACCTCTCAAATCCCTCATAAATGAGGGAGAGCCTCTTGATCTCCTCCACCATAATTATTCCAACACACACACAATTAATTTCTCCAACACACCGCATTGTTGCGCCATCGTAAATTAATTGGCTTTCCTTTTTTTTAAATTAATTAACATTATCGTTGGAATTTAGGAAGGTTGCTAATAAATGAATAGTCATAAATTCCAACGATCGTTACCCGACCTTTCCCCCTCTCCTATAAATATGGATCTTGGGAGGAGGATTTGGGATGGCTTCACCAAGTGATGAAGCGCTGGTAAAGTATTGTGATGCCCAACACTTGGAGGATTACGCTCTCCAATGAAGAACACGAAGAACACCGACGACACTCTTCTTCTATGACCTTCTTCCTCGAACCCCCTTCGACGTGGGATGTGATCGTCTACCACGGATTGACAGTTATCCTTTCACGAAGTCAACGAATGACTACCAACAAATCAAAGGTAGGGGTTTATACTTGTTGAAATTGTATCCTTTGTCCTTCCTTCTTCAAATAATGCTAAGGGTTTATTGCGGACGTATTGTTGAACTTTATTCTTCACTCTCTGAGACAAATGTTATCACCCTCTAAACGCGGACGGTGTGGGCCGACTAACATGGCCCGACACCCTCCACCTTTTTCATTTTTGTTTGTTCTACGTCTTGGCGATGAAGAAAGAGGCAACAGTGGTAGCAACGATAAAGGTTGCGCTACCCGTGGCCTCTGTGAAACACCTGCGGCCAGTCAGTGACCATCCGGCCTGCCCGCGCCCCGCGCGGCCTGCCCGTTGGCCCCCCGGCCATCAGCCTCCCAAGACGACCCACAGCGTCCCCTACGATGTCATTGGCCGAACCGACCCAGTCTATCGGTCCGAGTTACCGAGATGCCTACGTGGCGACTATCGGGCCAAAACGCCCTCATGGTCCACTGGGCAGGGCCCAACAGACCAGGTCAAAACATAGCGGGATGACCCGCCCAATGGGCCGGGTTAGACCCGGAGAATCTGACCAGGTCGACCCAGACCGGGTTGGCCCAGACTGGGTTGGTCCGAGTCGGTCCGACTGGGTCGGACCGGACCCGGGCCCATTAATGACCCACTAGCTTCATGGGCCATATCTTTGGCACCGGACATCCGTTTGACGAACCGTCAGTAGCGCCGGTATTCTTGGAGCATATCCATACCTTTTAGTATACCCCACTAATGTTTGGGGTATAGTTGAGTCACAGTCAGGTTGGTTCATACACGAATCCAACCGGGCCCTAAGACTAAAATGCTAATAACTCACAGACCGGGCGTCTGATTGATGCGTTGTTTGTTGCGTTGAGACCACTATGATGTGGAGGTCCGTTGAGATACTTCCACCGGAGACTTCGTGACACTTAATGTATCGACCAGTAGCTCGTGGAACGGATCCTCTCGAAGACGAGCATACAAAGTGTGGAGAACTAGTAGCTGTAGACCAGATGACTGCTTGACCGATTTGACTCAGAGTGATTCGACTAGCCTAGTGGAAGGAGCGCCCGGTTTGGTGGTAGAACCACGGTGGATAGAGCACCTGGTTTGGCAGCAGACCCGCGGTACTCGATAGGAGGAGTACCTCTGATGGCTATTAGGGGGAGTTCCTGGTTTGGCGGCAGACCCACAGTAGTGGAGCGCTCGGTTTGGCAGCAGACCCACGGTACTTGACAGGAGGAGTACCTCAGCAGTCTAAGGTTAGTGAGTAGCACCTCGGAGTCGCGACAGGGCCACTATACTCGACATAGGAGGAGTTCTCCAGTAGATGTGGTTTTGGTAATGAAAATCCTGGTTTGAGCTGAGTCAATGACCTTTGTGCTTTCCTCATGATTGAGATGTGTTACTTGATAACTTAGGTATATGTATGGGAATATAACTAAGTAATGGTTATCCATTGAAATCATAATTTTTGGTTTATCCTTGTTGGATTTTGTGAGACCTTGAGGGTCTCGGGGTCCCTAATGAGTATCGTTATACTCACCCCTACACGGTCTATGCCCGCACCTCGTTGTATTGGATGTAGACGACAGACAGTGCTGACAGAGGCCGAGAGCAATAGGACTAGATGGTACCCGGAGGTGGACCTTACGACGTATCAGTACACGGTGGAGTCTGACGAACGTGGAGTGATGAAGAGTCCATTTGGACCTACCCTTCAGGTAGGAACCCTAGAGGACGATCCAGGAGCTCCTTTCACCTTTCCGATGTTTGTCCCTTTTTAGTTGTACTTGATTTTAGTTGTATTTGTAATTTATAGTTGGGCTTGTATTCTATCCCCCATTCCTTTTAGTACACTTGTTATACAGCTTTTACTTAGTGTTTTCTTCCGCTTTTACTCTGATTGTGTGTGTTTACGATTTATAAAGGAAACACCTTCCCAGTTTTAGGGAATTACTTCTTTGGTTCTAGTCGCCAGCCCCTGGCCTATGAAAGGCGGGCTTGGGGTAGTCACGATGCGGGACCCGGGGGACAGGTCATGAAAAATTGGTATCAGAGGATGTCGGTTAAACCGCAGAACTTAGGACTCTGATATTTCTTTTCTGTGAAGCAATAGTGTTAAGGGTACTAAGTGTGGGTTTCAGTTCAGGGAGTCTAGTGTTGGTGCTGGTGGCCGACGTATCCATTAACCAGGACCCTGATATCTGATTTTCTGACTAAGTTCACGAAAAAACTGATTTTGTATGTGTTTTTAAAAGTTTTCTTAAAGTCAGCTCAAACAAGGTCAGCTCAACAGGTATAGTCTTTTGACCGTGTCGCATCTGTTTCTTTCAGGATGCCTCCCCGCAGACGACTAACTAGAGTCCTGAGAGTTAGACGTACTGACAGCCCACTGAGAGACGAGGCCTCAGTACATGGACCTCTTCAAGTTGAGGCACCAGTGGTACTACTTCCCGTTGGGCCACCGATGCCACTATCCCCAGCAGCAGACGATGCACGCCGCTTGAGCGCATTGCATGAGTTCCAGCACCAGAGGACACCCAGGTTCCGGGGAGAGACAGAACCCCAGGTGGCTGAGGATTGGATGGAGATTGTGGTGAGAGTCTTCAGGCTAGTAGGGATGCCAACAGACTTCATGGTGATCCTTGCTGCCAGCCTCCTTCAGGCAACAGCAGGCAAATGGTGGAGCTTGATGATCCAGATGCATGACGAGGCGACACTTCTATGGGAAGACTTCGAGAGCCTGTTCTGGGCGAAGTTTTTTTCCATCCACCCTTTGAGCGATGCAGATACAGGAGCTACAACATATACAGCTGGGTAGCATGATGGTGGCGCAATACTAAACGAGGTTCACCAACCTCTCGCGCTACTCCACTAATATGGTACGAGACCCATTCTTCAAGGCACAAACCATTGAGCAGGGACTCAGGAAATAGATTAGAGAATCAGTTATCTCTCACAACATCCTGATGCAGACGAGGGTGTTTGAGCGAGCCCTCTTAGTGGAGAGTTTCCTTGCTGAAAAGTCTCCAGCAGCGAGACCCACCTATAGCCGACATGCAGCGGAGCCTTCTGCATCTGGCAGTAGATAGATGATGCCGAGGTCTAAGAAGACCAGACCTATAGGTGGATGACATCACAACTCAGGATCAGTTGTGTGGGGCACCCAAGGTGGAGTTAGAGCTAGTCATACCAGGATCAGATAGTGTTACTCCTGCGGCGAGCTTGGTCACATGGCACCTGATTATTTTTCTGAAGGTGTGGAGCACATCATCCCCTTCAGAGGATGTACCATGGTACCAGTTTCACATCAGGAGGATGTGTTGAGGGAGTTACACACTTTCCCTCTAGTGGTACATCCACGAGTGGAGAAGATGTTCTAGGATCTTCAACGATAGCATTGGTGGCCAACTATGAAGAAGGTGGTAGAAGAGTTTTTCTCACGCTACCTCTCTTGTCAGCAAGTGAAGGCAGAGCACCAGGTACCCGCAGGCTTGGTTCAGCCCTTAGAGATCTCAGAGTGGAAGTGGGATGGGATATACATGGACTTAGTGACCGGTCTTCCACATACATCCAGGAATCATGGCTCGATATGGGTGGTCATTGCCCGACTCACCAAGTTGGCTCACTTCCTACCGATCAGAGAGCAGGGATCTGTACAGAGCATGTGATGCCTCTATATGCAAAAGATAGTGATGTTGCATGGAGTACCATCTTCTATTGTCTTTGACCATGATGCATGCTTTACTTCCCGGCTATGGAAGGGGTTGCAGTAAGCTTTTGGAACACAGCTTTGCTTAAACACCGCCTTCCATCCTCAGACGGATGGTCAGACCAAGAGAACCATCCAGACCCTCGAGGGCATGCTCTGTGCATGTGTCCCCGACTTCAGTCGCAGCTGGGAGGACCACCTACCCTTGGTAGAGTTTTCTTACAACAACATCTATCACTCCACCATAGGTATGACACCTTTTGAGGCCTTGTATGGACGACCATACAGATCTCCACTGTGCTGGACAAGCCCAGGGGAGTCAGCACTAGTGGGACCAGAGATGGTACGTGCTACCTCAGAGAAGGTGCAGATCATCCAAGAGCTGATGACGACTTCACATAGTAGACAAAAGTCATATGAGGATAAGAGATGGCGACCTCTGGTGTTTAAGGATGGAGACCACGTCTTTCTATGGGTCTTACCACGATGAGGTCTATGGAGATTTGGCCAAGGCGGAAAGTTGTCTCTGCGTTTCATCGGACCTTTCCAGGTCCTTAGTAGAGTAGGTGAGGTGGCTTACCTCTTGGATCTTCCACCTCAGCTACATCGGGTGCACGACTCCTTCTAAAGATCTCATCTGAGGAGATACGTGCATGACCCGTCCCACATCATCGACCATGGGGAGCTGGACATCGTTGATGGGGAGACTTTCACAGAGATTCCGGTGGAGATTGAGGATCGATGGGAGCAATTATAGCATGGATGGTTGATTTTACTGGTTCATGTTCACTGGTAGAACGGGATCCTCCAGGAGAGCACATGGGAGCGGGAGGCTTAGATGCTTGCTCAGTACCCCCTTTTGTTCCCTTAGTGGTGGGAGTTGTAGCTTACGAGGACGTAAAGCCCTAAGGTGGGGAGAATTTAAAGACTTGGAATTCCAGTGTTTTTTTTAAAATACATGGGAATTTTACAAGTCTGTAGTTTCTGATGGCGCGCGATTCTGAGGCCTGGATTTCCTGGAATGATCCGTCGAAGTTTTGTTAAGATTAAATTAACGCGTGTAAGAAGTTTTCCTGAAAAAGTGGAACGGTTACTTGGTTCAAAAATCTGAGGGCACCATTGCACTCAAGATGACAGATTTACCCTAGGTGTGACTTAAGTTTAGTCGGCATGAGCCTCCTGTGAGAAATCCCGAAAATGGCATAACTGTAAATAAAATAATTAAATAGAGTTATTTTTTTTGAAAATGCTGATAACTCACAAACAGTAGCTTAGATTAAAAATCTGTGACCACCGCTGAACTCATGAGAGCTTGATTTATTTAGGAAGATACTAACTTTGGACAGGGCAGGCCACCAGAAAAAGTTAGTTTTTTGCTGCAAATAAAATAATTAAGTAAAAATTATTTTATTGTAAAATTCATAACTTATAAACAGTAACTCGGATTGAAAATCCGAGAGTACCGTAGGTTTCATTGGGGCGTGTTCCACCTAGGCAAAGCCTAACCTCGATGGAAGTTGGTCGAGGGTATCTGATAATTTTTTTCTGAACTTTTTTTCAGATACGTTCAGTAAACACGCGAGCAACGTTTTATAACTTTTGAACCGGTGCTCGGAATTGAAATCCGAGGACAACATTGAACTCGAAGCACCGATGAATGCTTAGTGATTCCTTCACCGAAGTTGCATTATAATGAGAATAAATGTTAGTTTTTTCTTTTTTATAAAAAATAATAATATAAATTACAACACTTTATTTTATTTTTTAAGCTGTCATGTGTTGAGTGTGTTGGTTAAAACCACCCCTTGTGAGGTGGTGGTGGGACCGCCACACCCTAACCTCCCATGGGATGATAGTTGAGGTGGGGACCACCTGAGTCGCAAAAAACCTCCCTATTAATGATAGGTGTGGGGACCACCCGACCCCTATTGATGGTGGAGGATGAAACCTCTCATCTTCCTCATAAATGAGGGAGAGCCTCTTGACCTCCTCCACCATAATTGTGCCAACACACACAAAATTAATCTCTCCAACACACCAGATCATTGCGCCATCATAAATTAATTGGCTTGCCCCTTTTTTAAATTAAGTAACAGTATCATTGGAATTTAGGAAGGTTCTTAATAAATGAATCATCATAAATTCCAACGATCGTTACCTACCTTTACCCCTCTCCTATTAATATGGAGCTTGGGAGGAAGATTTGGGATGGATTCACTAAGAGATGAAGTTCTTGTAAAGTACCACAATGCCCAACACTTGGCAGATTACGCTCTCCAATGAAGAACGTGAGGAACGCGAAGAACGCCGACGACAATCTTTTTCTCCGGCCTTCTTCGTTGGAACCCCTTTGACGTTCTATGTGATCATCTACCACAGATTGACAGCTATCCTTCCGCGATGTTAATGAATGACTACCGAAAAATCAAAGTTAGGGGGTTTATACTTGTTGAAATTGTATCCTTTGTCCTTCCTTCTTCAAAGAATGATAAGGGTTTATTGCGGAGGTATTGTTGAACTTTCTTCTTCACTATGTGAGACAAATGTTATCACCCTCTAAACATGAACGGTGTGGGCCGACTAACACGGCCCGAAACCCTCCGCCTTTTCATTTTTGTTTGTTTTATGGCTTAGAGATAAAGCAAGAGGCAACAGTGGCAGCAACGACAAAGGTCGCGCTACCTGCGGCATCTGTGAATCACCCGCGGCCTGTCAGTGACCAGCCGGCCTGCCCGCGCCCCGCGTGGCCTGCCAGCTGGCCTCCTAGACACCGGCCTCTCGAACCAACTGGCGGAGTCCCCCATGATGTCGCTGGATGAACCAGCCTAGTCTCCCAGGCCGAGTTACCGAGCCACCTACGTGGCGATTATCGGGGCGAACCGCCCTTGCGGTCCCCTGGGCAGGGCCAAGCGGTCCGGGTGAAAACTTAGCGGACTGACCCACCCAATGGGTCGGGTTAGACCCAGTGAGTCTGACTGGGTTGACCCAGACCGGGTCAGCTCAGACTGGGTTGGGTCAAGTCAGTCTGACCGGGTCGGACCGGACCCAGGCCCATTACTGACCCACTAGCTTCTTGGGCCATATCTTTGGCACCGGATGTCCGTTTGACGAACCGTCAGCAGCACCAGAATTATTGGAGCATAGAAGTCTTTTTAAGTATAACCCATTGGAGTTCGGGGTATAGTTGATTCACGTTCAGGTTGGTTCATACACGAATCCAATGGGGCCCCCATGACTAAAATGATAATAACTCACAGACCGAGTGTCCGATTGACGCGCCGTCTGTTGCATCGAGACCCCTATGACATGGCGGTCCTTTGAGATACTTCCACCTGATACTTCGTGACACTTGGAGTATTTAACAATAGATCATGGAATGGATTATCCCAGAGATGAGCATATGGAGTGTGGAGACCTTGTAGTGGTAGACCTGACGACTACTTGACCGATTCGACTCTGAGTGATTCGACTAGCCCAGTAGATGGAGTGCCCAGTTTGATGGAAAAACCACGATAGATGGAGCACCTGGTTTGCAAGCAGACCTGCAGTACTCAACAGGAGGAGTACCTCTGACAGCTATTAGGGGGAGCACCCAGTTTGGTGGCAGACCTACAGTGGAGGAGCACCCGGTTTGGCAGCAGACCTGTGGTACTCGACATGAGAAGTACATCAGCAGTCTAAGGTTAGTGAGTATCACCTCAGAGTCACGACAGGGCCACTGTACTCGACAAAGTAGGAGTTCTCCAGTAGCCATGGTTTCGTTAATGAAAATCCTGGTTTGAGCTGAGTCAATGACCTTTGTGCATTCCTCATGATTGAGATGGGTTACTTGATAACTTAGGTATATGTATGGGCATATACCTATGTAACGGTTATCCCTTTAAATCATACATTGTGGTTTATCATTGTTGGATTTTGTGAGACCTTGAGGGTATCAGGGTCCCTACTAAGTATCATTATACTCACCCCTGCACAGGCTATGCCCGCACCTCGTTGTGTTGAATGTAGACGATAGACAGCGCTGACTGAGGTTGAGAGCGCCAGGACTGGACGGTACCCAGAGGTGGACCTTACGACGTATCAGTACATGGTGGAGTTTGATGGACGTGGAGGGCTGAGGAGGCTATTTGTACCTACCCTTCAGGTAGTCACCCCGATAGATGATCCAAGAGCTACTTTCACCTTTCATCTGTTTGTCCCTTTTTAGTTGTACTTGCTTTCAGTTGTATTTTTACTTTATGGTTGGGTTTGTTTTTTGGCCCCCTTTCATTTCAGTTCACTTGTTATACAACTTTTACATAGTGTTTCCTTCCTCTTGTACTTTGTTTGTGTGTGTTTACAATTTATAAAGGCAACGCCTTCCCAATTTTAGGGAATTATGCCTTTTGTGTTAGTCACCAACCCCTGGCCTATGGAAGTCGGGCTTGGGGTAGTCACGATGCAGGCCCCGGGGGATGAGTCATGACATTTTACACAATATATAACAATATAATAATCATAATAAAATAATTAATATCTTATATAAATAATAAATTAGTCATTATTTCTGACCATGATAGGTGGTAATGGGAAAATGTACGAAATTGGTTTGTGAGGAGGTAATCTTCCATACACATGAACAATGATTTTGAAAATAATTTGATGGAAGTAGAGATTTTTATAGGTCATTAAGTTAACATAAAATTAATATTATATTGATTATATTTTTTTATCATATAATAGTGATATGATAATAATTTAAGGGGTGTAGGAAGAAGTAAAACAAAGAATATTTTTGACAAACGTTACCTCTTCTTCAGGTATCCTCCTTAAGTTTACACTAACCCCCCCCAGGATGGATTTCTGACATAAATAAGGGTAATAGAATGATTTAATAAGAATATTGAAAGTTATTTGGGCAGATAGTATAAAAAATATATAGGTTTTAAGGTTTCTAGAGGAGAAGAGATGGGGGTGGCCTTTTGTAAGTGGGGGGAGGACACACATGTTATTTTTGAAAATAAATATTGGATCCCACATTTTTAATATTTAAACGGATAAAAATTAATAAATTATATAACATTAGAGGTGTAATGTTATAAATAATTCTATAAAATATTTTTTATACTAGTCTATAGGTAATTTTTACCCTTATCTTTTTAGATTAACCGTCCGGTTAACCCATTTTACCTTAATTGTGATACTAAATTTTTATTGAATTCTCCATTAATTTAGGTAAAAATTTAAGCTAAAATAATTAAAATGTATAAATAATTATAATTAAAATTATTTAATCCATTTTTAAAAATTCCATTCACATAATTAATTTTTTTTAATTTAATACTAATCCCACAAATGTGATCAGAAAAAGTGTTTTAAAGGGAAAAAGTTTGAAATTATGAAATGGTTTTATACCCAAATTAAATATGAAATTGATTCCAATGAAATAAATTTGATTAATTTATATATCATTGAACTGGTATTAATTAAAAAAACAAGAGCTTAATTTAAAATTATAAATAATTAAAATGGAAAGGTGGTTTTAAATTAAAATTGAATATTTCTCACTATACATCAAAAAACTGAAACTTTTCAGAAAAATACAAAATTTTAACTGTAAGATAATGTTAAAATTATGATTTAATAAATTAATTTTTTTATATAAAATTAATTTTTTAAAAATTTGAAAAAATAATTTTATTATAAGTGTGCAATAAAGAGACAAAATTTCTTTTTAGAAAAACTCATATTTTAAGCGTAAAAATAGGATATATTATTTCTTCTTATATATAATACATAAAATATTAATGATAAAAAATTTATTGAATATATAGTATATATAAATATAATTAAAATAATTAATTGTAACTGATTTAGTTAATTTATTGATATAAAATACACTTGTGAACATAAAAATATTTTTTAGAGAGATTTCTTTTTATTTGAAAAAGGGTTTTATTTTAATTTATTATTAATTTTTCATTAAATAATTAATTTTATATTCATTTTTAAATTATATTTTCATACTTTAGTTAATATTAGTCATAACCACCATTCCTATAGAATGTTAACAACTATCATATAAATATTAAATTAGTGTCCCACATAAAGAAAAATATAGAAATAATAAATTATTTTTTAAAAAAAAATATTTCATAAAATGATAGGGTGTTACATTTTACCATTCTTATAATGAATTTCACACTAAAAATTCATAACTTTAGTATCAATAACTATGGATACTTTTTTCTCATTATATCCTAAGGTTGCCATGTAGAATCATCAAGTTGGTGTTTTTTCTATAAAACATTTCCCATGTGAGTATTCTTATTTCTTATAACCATAAAGATTTGATCCAGAATTTATACTGGTCATTCCTCATAAGAAATATCATGCTCCAGTGGTAAGACCTTTAACTTCAGTACATGTGATGGATCAAGTATATATTTACTCACGAGTGATACATGGAACACATCATGAACCTAAGAGACATTTAATGGAAGCACCAAACTATATTATACTATCATGATATGATCAAGTATATTAATGGGACCGATATACCTAAGGATTATTTTTACCTCCATTCTTCCATGGAGAAATTTGTAGAAATACATTCTAACCAACTTCAAATTAAAAATCATGTCAATGATTATCATCATAACATATCTATAAAAAATTTTCAGTCCTTATATTTTGCTTAATGGATTTATCCCTCTCTTCCATCTCATTATCTTTGTCATGTACCAATAACTTTCATTTTATAACTTCATTATAGTATTTTGGAGTTATACACTTCCTTCTATAAAGTGATTCATAAAGAGCGATCTGAATTCTCTTGTAAGATTTATCATTATAGGAAAACTCAACTTGAGGAAGGTGTTTGTCCCAACCACATTCTAAATCCATAGTAAAATATCAGAGGGTATCCTTTAATCACATTTTCATAAGTTTTAATCGATTTCCTCATCAAATAACATAGTCACTACATATAATACCAAAGGGGTTCATCTTCATAAATATATCTTAAAATATCCTTAATCTTGATAAATTTCCATCACATAAAACCTCAAAATTGGGTTTCAATAAATCTTAACTTTTGACAAAACATAAACTCATAAACCCATTATGGTATCCATAAATCTTACGTTAGTTATACCTATAGACATATATTATTTCAAAATATAATTTGAACTTTATTTTTAAATAAGATCTTATCGTATAAAAAAACATTTTCATTGGAAGCTTGGATTCATCCTTATACCAATACAATTTTAAATATGGTTTTATTATTCCAAAATCCATGTAGAGGGAGATAATCACATGAAATTTCAATAACGGTTGAATAATAGGTTTTTTAAGGTCTCATTCACAAAAAATCAGACATGAAATTACCATAAATAGAGGGGAGGATAAATGTTCCCTAATTATCATGCCTCACTTCATGTATTAGGACTGTATATGTATTCCCATTATTCTATGTATTCATAGATTGATGTGGATTATCATCCATATTAGCCCTCATATTATGGAATTTATTCTCATAATACCCAAAATCCATTGACTTGAAACACTAATGTGTGTTTTGTGTATTCTATTGATCTCTATTTAGAGTTTTTTATTAACTCACCTCTTCACAACATTTCTAAATTCTCTTTCTATATGGATAGGATTCCATCACTTGAAAGACCTTATTTTTTCCTTTCACAAACTCACCAATGTGATCTTTCACATGGTTTTTTAAAGTAGGAGTTTGAAACTTTTTCTTACCTCCATGTGAAATATCACTGGAATTTATAAGGGAACCCTATTTTATTATTCTTATCACTAGAACAGACAAGGTTTCTTGCAACTATTTAAATTTTTAGTTCACATTGAATGATTTATTCATAACATCCAATGCACCTTATGGATAAAAACCTTCTGAGATTTGTATTCAATCCATTGAAGAATAAACCAACCATTATTTTAGGAGGAGTGATAAAACATTAAGAGTACCTCACAAGTCTTGAAAAGTTTCTTTATAAGGACTAATAGATTCATCATACTTATAATTGAACTATTGGAATTCCTTTTCCATTTTTGTATGAAGAATATGAGGATATTAATTATTAAGAAATATGATTTCAAACTCATCCTAATTCATGAAGTAAATTTATTCTCATTACCTAGTAGTCTTAGTAATTTTACACCATTTATCCCCCTCACCTTATATATAATAGACAACCAGAGTGACATTTTCATGCTCTAAACACTGGATAATGAAAAATAACTTTTTTGTTGGTATTAATACATTTCTTAGAAACTAAAATATTAGTGGAACCACTGAAAGAAGGTGGGAGTTACCTCATGAACTAATAAATAGAATGTCATTACCTCCCATAATTGTTTAAATGTTCACTATGGTTCAATTCTTGATTTTTTTTTGATAATAGCAACGAGGTTTTTTCATTCCATCTCCTATAACATTCAATTGATTAGGAGGAAAATAATTATATTTTCTATTTCATTCTGAATTAACATGGTTCCTTAAGGTTTTATCCATTGACTAAGACCATAAATCATAGTGTGAGAAACACTAATCATAATAGAAAATCCCAGTCTAAAAAATAATTTTATAGGTCTAAATAAATACACATTTGTTAATCCAAAACACCATAGGATTATATTAGGTAATTTTTAGTCATTATCTATTTAAATCCTTCATGATGGTTCATAAAATGTTCATGAATTTCCAAATAAAATACCTTGTGAGTATCAAACTAGGTGTGCAGCAAGACCCATTGTTAGGCACCAATTCCTGATTGATTCTATATAAATACATAGTTTTGGGGTTGTTACCACAAGGTACACATATTCTAGATCCATATACAATTATAGTAAAAAGATAGGGATTTAATTACATAGAAATCACTCACTCTATCATTTATAAAAATTCATGGACATTTTCCTATACATTAAATCATCCTTACAATTATCCTTAGAGACATACCTAGACTTATACTTAGAAATATCCCATGGGATATCACTAAATCATTCTCATCATTGTTTCCAAAGGTTTACTAAAACTTTTCTCTAATACAAACTATAGTGACCTAGTATTATCATACATGAACATTATATATATATATATTTTGTGAATATTTATTACATTGAAAAAAACACCCCTGAAGACCATAATAGTTTATTTCCATTGGAAGCATGTAAAATAGCCTTCTAATTTGGTGAATGATAGTCAATGTTTTCCCATATGATCATTCCATCTAGTAATCTTCATAGACAGACCTGTCATAAAACAATTTTTCATAACCCATGGAAATGAAAGTAAAAGAAAGGGTGAGATCAGATACTCAGTAAGGGAAAGTATAAGAGAAATAAATATATGATCATATTAAACCATAATATAAGCATAAGAGTACGTGATAATGAAAATAAATTATGAAATTTATACCCATACTTTCATAGATCATAATCATGAGTCATGGAATAATGATTGCCATTTTTTAAGACATGAATCATAAGTGAATCAAAGAAAATGATTCATGAGAGCATAAAATTGGTATAAAAAATATATTTTGGGAATAAATAACAGCTTATAACATTGTGAACATGTATAAATTGAACTAGGTTCAAAAATTAAGATATGTACATGAAATAAGACCATTGAATAAACTAATGGACATGAAACCAGGTATAGACATAACATTATGGACATAAAAGATTGGTGCACGCATAACATCATGAACATGTAATCAATTTCACACATAGGATTGTAAACATATAATCAGGTTCAAACATAACATTATGGGAATTAAAGACAAGTCTACACATAACATCACAACAATCAAGGTTCACTCGAAAGACTATCATAGCAGAAAAAGTCCCTTACTAAATTGGGGTCACTCTCTTCTCTAGTACTATCTATGTCATGAGATATAATTCTTTACCCAATGAATTGGAAAAAGATATAGGTCCCATAAATTTTTAGTTACAACATAACCACCATCATTGGTTATAATATAACCACAATCACATAATGAATACTATACATAAGTGTGACTAAATATCCTAATATATTCATTATATCAGAACCCATGAAATGAAAAGGGTTTCATAAAACAATCTACCATAGCATAAACCATGTGAATGAAATGGGTTACATAAATATCTCTTCATCATAAACCAAATCCATGAAGATAAAGAATAAGAATGAAATCCTTGGATCATACCTTATTAATGAATAAGTAATATCAAAGTATTCCATCTTAGAGTGAAAATTATTTTGAAATATCACATGGAATATTTTTGAAAAAAATTTCCTTTCCACATTGAATAACAATTTTTTAACAAAAATCTTTATAAACATGATTTTATTTGAAAATATCCATGAAAAATATAAAGGAATATTTAAAAATAAATTAAAATAGTTCATGAGTAAAATATAATTTTATATTAGAAAAAATCGTTTGAAATTTTTTTTGATGGAATTTTTAGAAAACTTGTTCTGGAAGAAAAAAATGTTTCGATTTAAAAAACCATTTTACATTAAAAAATTATTTTGAAATTTTGAGTAAATAAAGAGAGGAAAATTAATGAAAAATATTTATTATAATTTTATTAAAATCAGAGAATAATCTTCCTAAGTTTCATGATGGATATATTTTAGCGACTTGGATTTTAGCCCTGTCAGACTTTGGATTATTTCTACGAATAAATCCAGAGCTAGGCGCGAAGACGACGTGCGATTCTGAGGCCCGGTGTGCCCAGAATTAATTTTATAAAAATATTAAGTATTTTTATACTATGCACACGGTGGGGGTGTGATATCTCCCAAACGGTAGCTCAAAACAGTATTCTGAGGGCACGGTTGCATCCAGAACGTGTCGTTTACCCTAGGCGAGGTGTAAACTTCATGGGCGCGGGCCTGCGGTGGAAAGCACCACCAGGGGTGTTTTCGTAAATAAGTGGAGAAGTTTAATTAAGAGCGTCAGCTCGAATAATTTTTGAACGGAGTCTCAGATCAAAATTACGAGTCCGCCGCTGCGTTCAGAATGACGTGTTTACCCTAAGAGTGACCTTACCTTTGTCTGCACTGGGCACCGGGTCGGAGGTGAGTTGGTGGGGAGAGTTAATTGAGGTTTTTATAAAAAAAAATTAAATGGGAAATCAATCACCCCCACCTCCTACGCACAGAGGACGACAGAACCACCTCCTCCCCTCTCCATTCTTCACCAATTTGAGCTCTGGGTGTCCATTTTTAGCGCTGATCGTCAGCAGATCACGCTCCAGCGCATCGCAGGCGTCGTTCTGCACCCGAAGCTTCGGCGATCCACCAACAGGTAGGCTATTTGAGTTTTAAAATCCCGGACCCCGTTTATGTGTTTTTTTCTTCAAATCGTCATAAGGGATGTATAGTTCGGGTCCCGAGGTTTCCGAAACATGTTTCAGATCTGTTTTTGGAGCCCCAGGGTGCTTCTGGGGGTTCCCGGAAGTTTTCCGGTGGAAACCCCGGATCCTGGCGGCGACGCGGTGGAATCCGGCGGCGGCGCGTTAGTTTCAGGCGAGGCTAGCGGTGGTCCGGCCAGGATTTTCCGGGGGTTCTTTAAACCCCCGTAACTCGCAAACCGTAACTCCAATTTGCAAGATGTTTGTGGCGACGCCTTCCTTACGTTGAGGCGGACCTTTTGAACTCACTTTGAGAATTTTGTGAGTCGGGATTTTGGCCCGGGGGCTTGAAACGTCGAATAAAATAATAATATTTTATTATTTTACGACTTCGTGCCATTGTAACTTCTACCCGGAGCGTCAAAATGACGTGCCGTCAGTGGCGTTGAGACCCTGATGGTATGGTAGACATTTTGAGTTGGTTTTTGTGTGTTGGGACTGAGAACAGGGTGCGGGCCCCTTGAGGCTGGATTTTGGCGTTTGTAGAGAAACATAACTTTCACACCAGGAGTCCGATTTTGGCGGATGAATAGTCGATCCTGTGTGTTTTTTCGAGAGGATCACAATGTTGCGATCCATTCGATGAGTTTCGGGATAGAGGTGTGGGACCCACCCGAGCTGGCATCAGTGAATAGTACCTTTTTCACCGGGTGGCCGTTTTGGGTGAACTAGTAGTCGATTCCATGTGTTTTTCCGAGGGGATCACCGTGGTATGATCCGCTTGATGAGTTTTGGGATCGTTGCATGGTCCCCCACATGGGCAAGATATGGTGAATAGTGCCTTTTTTACCTGTTGTCCGTTTCGAGCGAGTAAATAGCCTATCCTGCGTGTTTTTCCATGTAGATCGCGATGGTGGCCTCGGCATCAACCTAGGAGGTGTGCAGTGTAGCGTTGATGCGTGTCTCTCAGGTTAGCGATGTTTTAGACCAGTAGTGGTTGAGGTAACTCCCTTGGTTCGTTCCCACGAGGGTTCGCGCGGCATCACAACCTTCTTATAGGTTTGTGATCCTCTCAATGGGATGTTTAAACTGTTAGAGTTGTGGCATCCCTCCGGTGGGCCCGGAGCGGGATCCTCTAGCATCTTTTCCCTAGATCTGGTTATTGGCATCTATGTGACCACTTATTCATGAGCGACATCCACCTATCTAGCAGGTTAACCCCGTAGGGTTTGTGGCATCATCGAGAATATGATCCCCTATGCAGTGGGCCATGCTCAGTAGGGTTGTGGCATCGTCAGGTATACGATCCCCTGCTTAGCATCAGGTTTATAGTAGGGTTGCGGTATTTTTGGTTATGCGATCCCTTATTCACCGCGTGGTTTCTGTAGGGTTGCGACATCCTCAGTTCGATCCCCTACATCGCAAGGTATATCAGATAGGGTTTCGGTATCGTCGTGACCACCTTTATATGGGCGATGATCCTCTATCTGAGTGATGTGCTTTTGTCGAGCGCCAGATCGGGTTGTGGTATCCCCCAGCGGAACTTGGGTGTGATCCCCTATCTGTGAAAACTACGTATGCCAGATCGAGTCGTGGTATCCCCCAGCGGACCCTGGGAGTGATCCCCAATTTGTGAGCTTCGTTTACTGGAGTGGGTTCTGGTATCCCATAGAGGACCCTAGGAGTGATCCCCTATCTGAGGAGTTTGGCGGTTATGTTGTTTTAGCGGGGTTTTCCTCAGTGACGTTATATGACGAGCGTGTCTCTCAGGTGAGCGTTTGAGATGTTTTCTTGGGACCCGATGGAGTGTATCTCTTGAGCGTGTGTCATCTGGGATGACAGTGTTCGTGGAGTGTGTTCTCCTGGTTGTGAACCGTTGTTGGTTATGAGGTAGGTACCTCAGGTGGCTTGTTGTATGAGCTGAGTATATCTAGATTGTTCATGGTGTATGTATGGGCATACACCTGAGCTGAGCTGAACAGTTGTGTTTAGCAGTGGATGGTCACGAGATAGAGTTTCTCTCTCATCTGGGTTCCCTCTGGCTGGGATGTGTGGATTGTTGCCTTTCAGATGCTCTCTTTTTTTTTTTGGGTTTTTGGGTTGCCTACTGAGTATGTTTATACTCACCCCTGCACGGGCTTTTCCCACACATGTTTGTGTCTTGTGCAGACCACGGGCCTTTCGACGGAGTCCCAGGAGGACCCGGAGCAAGTGGAGCTGAGTGAGCGGGACTGACTGTGGTGTCTTACCGGAGCAGTGCTGAGGAGAATTCCGATGGTGCTTTTGGTAGCGTACCGCTTCTTTTGAGCAGGTTTGATTCTTTTGTAGTTTTCTTTTGGTGGGCCATGTTTTTCCCTTTTGTACTTCTGCTGTACTCTAGTTTGGGATAGATGTATTCATGCATTTTCTTTTCAGTTTTATTCTCTGCATTGTTGCATGAAGGTGTTTGTGGGTGCGTGTCTACATGTATCTTAGGCTAATGCATCCCATGTGTGTGATAACCTAGTCGGTGCTAGTCGCCAGCCCCTGGCCTATTGGAGGCGGGCTTGGGGAGTCGCGGCTCGAGCCCCATTAGGTCGGGTCGTGATAGAGTGGTATCAGAGGAGGTTCCACCTTTGGGATCTCAGATCATAGCTGGTCTAGCTGTGAGTTTGGTTTGGGTTGCATAGCGGCAGTGTTAGGATGGTTCGAGTTTGTATTTCAGGCCAGAGACTCTAGTGTTGGTGCGGCGGCCGACGTATCCACACAGTAGTACTCTGATAACCTGCCTTTCGACTTGGGACATTCATACACTGGTTACAGGGACATAATGGTACATGCATCATACAAGACTGGGTTTTGGGTTTTTCCTTGTCCTTGAGTTAGCTCTCCAGATATACTCATTGACTGTGGTGTGTCTTGAATGTATTTCAGGATGCCGCCACGATGACCGCCATCGAGAGATCCACAACAGGATTGTGGTGACGATCCGGCCCATGTTGAGGGTGTGGACCAGGGCGTAGGTTCTGGGGCTGGACCTCCAGGTGGTTTGCCAGTTGAGCCACCACCTATCGAGCAGTTGGTTGTGCCGGCAGTGCAAGATGAGGTTGTGTGCCGGCTGAGTGTGCTTCATGAGTTCCAGAGGCAGCGAAATCTGAGGTTCTGGGGTGATTCAGACCACTAGGCCACTGATGAATGGCTTGAGATAGTCACCCGAGTTTTTCGCCTAGTAGGGACACCACCAGATCAAATGGTGGTCCTTGCGGCGAGCCTTCTGCATGGTTCGGCCGGGCGATGGTGGAGCTTGGTGACACAGTCCCACGACGAGGAGACGCTCACGTGGGCAGAGTTTGGGCAGCTCTTCAGGGAAGAGTTCTATCCGGTGATGCTGAGGTCATTGCGGATTCCGGAGCATTTGCAACTTCGGCAGGCGGGCATGACCGTGTTGGAGTACTCAGCGAGGTTTACGGACCTATCGTGCTACTCCCTAGATATGGTTCGAGACCCATTCTTTAGGGCTCGAACCTTTGAGCAGGGATTACGTAGGGACATTCGAGCAGGTGTGGTTTCCTTGTGCATGCCCACCTATGCTGGAGTGCTAGAGCGAGCGTTGGTGGTGGAGAGAATTATGGCTGAGCAGATTCCCCCTATTAGTACTGGGCACGTGAGAGTTGAGAAGTCGGCATCTGGTAGCCGACGACAGACTCGGGGGTCTGGACGTGGTCGACATTTCAGGAGGTGACCCCGAGATGGAGGATCTGAGGCTCAGGGATCGCATGCCAGTTTTGGTCAGCCGTAGGAGAGGTGGTGTTATGCTTCCGACGGTCGGGGAGATCTTGCTAGAGATTGTCCGACCCGTCGTGCTACTGAGAGGGAGCCAGTCGATGGACTGCCTTGGCAGATGCAGCCTCTCGAGCAAGGAGGTCCGTAGGGAGGCAAACGTGGCAACAGAGCAGGTAAAACAGGAGGAGGTGGTAGGCGATATCAGTTACCACCACCACCATCCCCTTGAGGTCCACGCCATGCGCAAGGAGTTGGTGGACGAGGGCAAGGAAAACTGCATGCCCTGGAGGCTATTGACCCAGAAGCTCCACAGATGGATAGAGGTACGCCTTGTGTCCTTTCTACTTACTGCTGTAGTTTGTTAGACATTGTTTAGCGGTACTCTTTCCTTTCCATTTCTTGATCGAGTTTTGTTCAGGGTGTTGGTAAGACCCTGTGTGGGTATTGTTCGGTGTGATTCGAATGCGTGAGGAAGAGGGATCCTTCCCCCACCGAGACACGTTTTTGTGATGCGATTAAAACCGTTCGGGTGAGTTAGTGCTGTCCAAAGCGGATAGTTTTGAGGTGCGGTGAATGAGTCCCTCTGACTTATGTGTCAGGGCATAGTTGCTGGTTGGCGAACTCGCTGGCGTGGGAGTCCCAGTTGAGAGTCCAGTCACTTCCCTTGAGTTTAGGGCTTTTCGGGGATGAAAATTTCATAGGTGGGGAGGATTTAGCGACCTGTATTTTAGCCCTTCCAGACTTTGGATTATTTCTACGAAGAATTCCAGAGTTAGGCGCGAAGACGACGTGCGATTCCGAGGCCCGATGTTCCCGGAATTAATTTTATAAAAATATGAAGTATTGTTATACTATGCACGTGGTGAGGGTGTGATATCTCCCAAACAATAGATCATAAGAAGATTCTGAGGGCATGGTTGCGTCCAGAACGTGCCATTTACCCTTGGCGAGGTGTAAACTTTGCGGGCGCGAGCCTGCAGTGGAAAGTGCCACCAGGGGCGTTTTCGTAAATAAGTGGAAAAGTATAATTATGAGTGTCGGCTCGAATAATTTCTGAACGGAGTTTTAGGTCAAAATTCCGAGTCCGCCGTTGCGTTCAGAATGACGTGTTTACCCTAAGAGCGATCTTACCTTTGTCTGCACCGGGCACCGGGTCGGAGGCGAGTTCGTGGGGAGAGTTAATTGAGGTTTTTATAAAAAAAATTAAATGGGAAATCAATCACCCCCACCTCCTACGCGCAGAGGATGACAGAACCACCTTCTCCCCTCTCCGTTCTTTGCCGATTTGAGCTCCTGACGTCCATTTTCAGCGCTGATCGTCAGCAGATCGAGCTCCAGCATGTCGCAGGTGTCGTTCTGCACCCGAAGCATCGACGATCCGCCAACAGGTAGGCGGTTTGAGTTTTATAATCCCAGAGCTCGTTTATGTGTTTTTTTCTTCAAATATTCATAAGGGTTGTATAGTTTGGGTCCCAAGGTTTCTGAAACATGTTTCAGATCTGTTTTTGGAGCACCGGGGTGCTCCCGGGGGGTCCCGGATGTTTTCCGGCGGAAACCCCCGATTCTGGCTGCGGCTATGGCGGAATCCGGAAAGGCACGGTGGCGGAGGAGCGGCGGAATCCGGCGGCGGCGACGGCGACACGAAAGAATCCGACGGCGTCGCGATGGTTTCCGGCGAGGCCAGCGGTGGTCCAGTCAGGATTTTCCGGGGTTCCTTAAACCCCCGTAACTCGAAAACCGTAACTCTGATTTGCGAGCCGTTTTTGGCGATGCCTTCCTTGCATCAAGGAGGACCTTTTGAAACCAGTTTGAAAATTTTTTGAGTCGGAATTTTGTCCTGGGGGCTTTAAACGTCGAATAAAATAATAACAGTTTATTATTTTACGACTTCGGGCCATTGTAACTTCTACCCGGAGCGTCCAAATGATGTGTCGTCAGTGGCGTTGAGACTCTGATGGTATGTAGGACTTTCTGAGTTGTTTTTCAGGTGTTGGGACTTAGAACGGGGTGCGGGCCCCATGAGGCTGGATTTTGGCGTTTGTAAAGAAACACAACTTTCGCACAAGGAGTCCGATTTTGGCGAATGAATAGTTGATCCTGTGTGTTTTTCCGAGAGGATCGCAATGTTGTGATCCGTTCGATGAGTTTTGGGATCGAGGTGTGGGCCTCGCCCAAGATGGCGTCGGTGAATAGGACCTTTTTCACCGTGTGGTCATTTTGGGTGAACGGGTAGTCGATTCCATGTGTTTTTCCGAGGGGATCACCGTGGTATGATCCTCTTAATGAATTTCGGGATCGTTGCGTGGGCCCCACACAGGCAAGCTATGATGAATAGTGAATTTTCACCAGTTGTCCATTTCAGGGGAGTAAATAGCCTATCCTGCGTGTTTTTCTGTGTAGATCGCGATGGTGGCCTCGGTATCAACCTAGGAGGTGCGCAGTGTGGCATTGCTGTGGGTCGCTCTGGTTAGCGACGTTTTGGACCAGCAGTGGTTGAGGGAACTCCCTTGGTTTGTTCCCACAAGGGTTCGCGTGGAATCACAACCTTCGTATAGGTTTGTGATCCTCTCAATGGGATGTTTAAACTGTTAGAGTTGTGGCATCCCTCCGGTGGGCCCAGAGAGGGATCCTCTAGCATCTTTTTCCAAGATCGGGTTCTTGGTATCGTTGTGACCGCTTATTCACAGGAGGCAATCCACTATCTAGCAGGTTAACCCCGTAGGGTTTGTGGCATCATCGGTAATATGATCCCCTAAGTAGTGGACCGTGCTCAGTAGGGTTGAGGCATCGTCGGGTATATGATCCCCTACTCAGCATCAGGTTTATAGTAGGGTTGCAGTATCATTGGTTATGAGATCCCCTACTCAGCACGTGGTTTCTGTAGGGTTGCGGCATCATCGGTTCGATCCCCTACATCGTGAGGTATACCAGATAGGGTTCCGGTATCATCGTGACAACCTTTATATAGGTGATGATCCTCTATCTGAGTGATGTTCTTCTATCGAGCGCCAGACCGAGTTGTGGTATCTCCCAGCGGAACCTAGGTGTGATCCCCTATCTGTGCGAACTACGTATGTCAGATCGGGTAGTGGTATCCCCCAGCGGACCCTGGGAGTGATCCCCTATCTATGAGATTTGTTTACCGGAGTGGGTTCTGGTATCCCCCAATGGACCCTAGGAGCGATCCCCTATCCAAGGAGTTTGGTGGTTATGTTGTTTTAGCCGGGTTTTCCTTAGTGACGGTATCCGAGAAGCGTGGTCTCTCGGGTGAGCATTTGAGATGTTTTCTTGGGACCCGATGGAGTGTATCTCTCAGGCGCGTGTCATCTGGGATGACAGTGTTCATGGAGTGTTTTCTCCTGGTTGTGAACCATTGTTGGTTATGAGGTCGGTACATCAGGTGGCTTGTTGTGTGAGCTGAGTATATCTGGATTGTTCATGGTGTATGTTTGAACATACACCTGAGATGAGCTGACTAGTTGTGTTTAGCCGAGGATGGTCATGAGATGGAGTTTCTCTCTCGTCTGGGTTCCCTCTGGCTGGGATGAACGGACTGTTTCCTTTCAGTTGCTCTTTTTTTTTGGGGTTTTGGGTTGCCTACTGAGTATGCTTATACTAACCCTTGCACGGGCTTTTCCCGCACATGTTTGTGTCCTGTTCAGACAACAAGCCTTTCGACAGAGTCCCGGGAGGACCCAGAGCAGGCGGAGCTGAGTGAGCGGGACTGACCATGGTGTCTTACCGGAGTAGTGCCGAGGAGCTTTTCGGTGGTGCTTTTGGAAGTGTACCCCTTCTTCCGAGTAGGTGGGACGCTTTTGTAGTTTTCTTTTGGTGGGCCCTATTTTCCCCTTTTGTACTTCTACTGTACTCTGGTTTGGGATATATGTATGCATGCATTTTATTTTCAGTTTTATTCTCTGCATTGTTGCATAGAGGTGTTTGTTGGTGCGTGTGTACAAGTATCTTAGGCTAAAGCCTCCCATGTGTGTGATGGCCTACTCGGCGCTAGTCACCAGCCCCTGGCCTATTGGAGGCGGGCTTGAGGAGTCACAGCTCGAGCCCTGTTGGGTCAGTTCGTGACATATATCATAAAATTTTATCTATGGAAGATTAATCATAAATAATCCTGATAAATGATGATATTGTAACATAAATATATCACAAATTTAGTAACATTGAATCATAATCTACATGAAAAGGTAAAATTTTAGAAAACGTAAAATTTCATTAAAATAAGGATATTAATTATATAAAATTCCAAAGGGGTATTATATACACCTCATAGAAGAATATAGGTGTATAACAAAACTAATGTCCCAAAGAAGGAAAATTGAGACAAATATCCTTTATTGATTTGTTGAATTTTGAACTATAAAAACCATGAATGAGATATTCTAAAATTAAATTTTAAAATACCAATATTTTTCCTAAGTGGAATAATAAAATATATTCATTGTTAGTGTATACACCACACAAAAGAAATTGGTGGTGATTATGGAATGTGTCTCAGAGAGGTAAAAAGTGAGACCAAAATCCCGTACCTTAATTCTCGACTTTTCTCGTACTCATTAAGAAATCCTGTATAAGAAATATAACTTTATTATAAATATATTAACGATCCATATTGAATCATATATACCATATATTATTTTATTATGACCTTTTATTACCCATTTATTAAAAAGGCCATGTAAAAGTTATTTTTTGGTTAATAGACACTTTGTTTTTCGTATATGTTTTGATTTGATATATTTGTTCCTCTTAATTTTATCAAGGTTAAATAATATATATATTTTTAAAAATTAAATAAATATAATACATATTCAGTATATATGTATTTATAGTAATCCCTAAAATTCTGTGATAGAAAATGAAATACACCATTCATGGAGAGAGGAGGTCGTACGCACAAATGAGCGCTGTTTTTTTCATTTTCATTTTAGTTTGAAATTAATATAAGTAAATGATATATATTATAATGATAGAATAATGAATATTTAATATATATCACATATTTTTATAAAATTAATCCTTAATATATCCCACATTAAGCGTGAATGAATCACATCACTTCGTGAGGTGGTAGTCAACCATACACATAAGTGATGTTATTGTATTCCCAAAAAATGGAAATCATGAATATATGTGTGATATAAAAAATCTATAATAATAATAAAATAATATATATAATATATATAAATAATAAATCTATAATTAATTATAATAGTGATAGGTTTTAATGAAAAAACGAACAACATCAGTTCACGAGGCGGTAGTCCGCGTACACACGAACAATGATTTCGTAACCCATTTGATAGAAGTGGAGATGGTTGAAGGTAATTCCATTAACATGGAGAAATATATGTATATTAAATATAATTATGTAATTATATAAGTATGTTATAATAATAAATTATTGCGGTGGAGTAATAAATAAAACAAAAATGCTCATTGATGAACATTACATACTCTTCAGGTTTCCACCTTAGGTAAGAATTAAAACCCTTCATAGGATAGATTTATTCTGAAAATAATGATTAAATATTGGGGTAGTTATAATGGGATGTTATTTGAGAATTATTGGCCAAAAAAATTGGTTTTAATGTTTGATGAAGAGAGGATAGGGGGTGACCTTTTATAAATGAGGGAGATGACACACTTGATATTTTTGAAAATAAGTAAGTGCTACCAAAATTTTTATTTGTCCAAATTATCCAAATAAGATATTATACAACATTAGAGGTTTATTGGAATAAATATGGCCATAAAATAGTTTTTTACACATTTATAGGTTATTTTTTACATATATTTTTAATTTAACCCATAAGAAACCTATTTTACCTTAACAAAATTAATTAATTTTTACTGCATTCACCATTCATTTTGGTCAAAAATTAAGTTCAAATTATTATAAATTATAAATTATTATTAATTAAATCATTTTATCAATTTTTAAAAATTCCATTCACTTAAGTGAACAAATTTAATTTTAAATTAAACCCATAACCATGATGAAAAAGACTGGTTTTAAAGAGAAAAAGATCAAAAGTATGAAATGGTTTTATATCAAAAATCAACATTAAATTCATTTAAATTACCAAAATTATTATGAAATGGTTTTATATAAAAGATCAAAAGTATGAAATGGTTTTATATCAAAAATCAACATTAAATTCATAAAATCCAAAAAATTCACCATAATATAATTTTGAAATAATGATATCAAAAATTAAGTTTATTTTAACAATTTAATTTACTGAAATTGTGAAAATTTAATTTTACAATAAGTTCACAAAATGTGAGAAAACTGTTTTTTAGAAAAATACTGTTTTGAGCATTAAAATTGGATTTACTCTTATTTATTATCTAGAAAACATATAAGATGTATGTTAAATTTTTTATTGAATATATAATATATTAATTTTAATAAAATCAATAAAAAAGTGATTTGGTTAATTTATTAATATAAAACACTAGTTTTCACAAAAAAATATTTTTTTTCAGAGAAAGATTTCCTTTTATTTTACAAATGGTTTTATATTTATTTTCAATTAATTGTTCACCAAATAATTCCTTTTATATACATGTTTAAGAAATATTATAAAAATTTAGAGAATATTTTACCTAAACTACACTCTGACAACATGGTGACAACAATCATATTAATTAATAATATTTTAAGAACATGTCTTTTTTAATTTTTACTCAATGTTGCATGTAATGAATGTTAATATTTGGATTCTATGTAACATAAAATAAAATTATTATCGCATGAAAATAAAAATATCTAATAGTTAAATTTATTTTAGAAAAAATATTTCATAAAATCCCAGGGTGTTACAGCAAATTTTACTTAAGGTGTTGGGGAGACCTGATTTGGGTATTGTTCAGGTATCTTGTATAGAGTTGTTATATTCAAATAAAGAGTTATATCAAACATGTATTACTACATCATAGGTTAAATTCTATATTGATCTATCTCACTTATAAATAATTCAACACCGCCCAAGAGGAATCAACAATCTCCTCCCATCAAAATACTAAGTAGGCGATTGAGTTATTGATAAATATGATATCCAAATTCATGTTTAAGACAGAAATAATGCAAGGAATACTTACTATGAATGTATTTATAGCTATAAATAACATATCACAATGACTATCCTCTATCTCTATTGTTGTGGTCAATTAATATACACTCCCACAAGGAACTAAGAAGGCTAATAACTTATTAATAACATAAAAATATGGACAAAGGTATATAGTGAACAATATTACCCATCACCATATCAATAAAAATATCTCTCACCCTTTCAAGTATTTAACCCACACCTATAACACAAATGAAGGTATCATATATTGATTATATTTTATAGTGGATCATAATTAATTCAGAGATAAAATATAATGAAATAATAAAACAGGAGGGATCAAACAAGTACACAAGATTTTAAAAATAATAATCCATCCTCACGTGTTCAAAAAACCAAATAACCTATATAAAATTTCCCATTTTCTTTAAAGTACAAGTTAGAAGCCTTAAATAAATAATTTTAAAGAGACATTAAATTCTATATTTACCCATATGAGGTTGCGACTAAATATCCTAATCCTATATTTTTGAAATCCATAATTTTCATTTAGAAATATTATCTAAAAAAAACTACGAATACGTCATCCCATTAAAATTCAAATAAAAAAATGATTCTCTTTTAAAATTCTATTTAAAAAATGTTAAGTCATTTCCCTTTATAAAATCATCTCATAATCCAAATTGAACCATCAATAAATCAATCAAATGGACCCTCGACACTTATTAAAGTAAGCAACCAAAAACTAACCATTTACTATGGAATGTGATCCTTCTTGACTACTAGGTTGAAAAATCTCAACATAATAATGAAGTTTTATTATAAAATGTTATAAAATCTAATTCTTAATAATAATAATAATAAATAGACAATCATAAAATAATTCATTCAATCAATATAATTAAATATAAAGAAAACTAACCATAATTATACATATTTTAATAATATAAATATCATACCAACCCCTTGAATATAAAATGATTTAATAGACCATTAATTTTAAATAAAAAACCTCAGATGGAATAGTTGATGACAAAAACACTGTTTAGTGATACCATTTTGAAACCATGAGAAATAATTTTAAAACCTGAATTGATGGTTATTTTCTCTAGAACGTTCATAGAATAACTAAATTAATTAATTTGTGACATACCTCAATCAAATTGGTGTGTAATAAAACCACATAAAATATTACCTTTTACTTCATAAAAAAATAAACTAGAGCATACTAGGAAAATGATAGACCTCTACAAACTACCTGATGCCTCACTATATACTCAATAGAATACCACCTAAAACCTATTGACCAAACCAATGTGATATCCCCTTTTGTTTCCCCACTAAGAACCTACTGGTATCACACCAAGGGTCTGGCAGCCACTGTAGCCACCTCCCAAAATACTTTAATTCCAAAAACTCAGAGAACATCACTTTTTCTATTTATACCCATAACACTACATATGAAACATATATTTAAATAAACGAGGCATTCCTAAAACATAATCACTTCAATAAAATCTTAGAATTTCAAATTCACCCTTTAATGAAAATAATAGGAGTATAAAAATAATCCCATTTTACAAACACATGAAGGTAAAGGTTCATACATACTTCCCACTATTGTATGTACCTGGTTTTTAATTGAGGTATATATACTTTATTTCATATCAATTATTAGTTTAAATTTTTGAATATTTCCTAATGTGAATTCCCTTTGAGATTATGGAGGTATCGAGGGTGTTTGAGGCTGGTTTGAATCCTGAAACCCATGTTTTAGGCTTAAATAAGCATGTCACATGGTTAGTTAAAACTTTGCGGTGTAGGACACAGAATATGATAAACCATGAACGTCATGGGTAAGGATAAGGGGAATTATTCAATATTAATCCAACCCTTGTGATTTGGGATGCACCTCCATGCGACAACCTCTACAATTTTGACACTGGTATTTGGATCGGTTTTTTGCATGGTTAATGTAACTGTGTGGGAAAACCATGTAGGTTCCTCTTTCCTACAACTGATCATGGATGGTTGGGGCATAGTTTTTCAAAACATGTCCATAAAAAATTTAACCAAGTTATTTTCGGTAAAATGGCCATTTTTACCTTTAATTTCTTTTAAACCTAAGTTATATTTCCTTCATCACACTTAGAACAAGATCTCTCCATTTTTATACTCCCTTGGAATCTAATTTAAGAGTTGAGCCTCTATCTAGTATCCTATTCAAGAACTTCCTATCTCATTAGATCATCACTGGTAAGTTCTTTATTCATTTTACATTGTTCCTCTTTTGGTTTGGTATCGAGGATGCTATTTAGGTGCAAGATAATTTTTCCTAATAATAGGTTCCTCATTTAGTCATAAATTTTCTTCCAATATGAGCCAAATCAGAAGCTAATACAAGATGAGCTATCAACTACAGACCAAATGTAGGTGGTATCATGCCTTTATTTAAAAATTTGGGTGTTTATATATGTCATTGTTCCACGCTCTCAATTTATAGTCATCACCATAAATATTTTTATAACCAGAATGTAATCGTTAGGAATAGCCTATTAAATTTAAAAAAACTCATCATTGAATGTTATAGGTTGAGAACGTCGAACAGAACCACACCTTTGGGTGTGTTGATTATTATAAATGGACCACCATGGTTGGAATGTTGAATATAATACCTTGATGGCGTACGATTTACCACATTCCTTGGGATGTTAATAATGGTTTTCTAAATTGTAATTGAATGTGAAATGTAATTTCAATTGAATTGGATAGTGATAAGGTATGAATGAGCATGACCTTGTATTTGGAAATGTATATTATTGTTAAGATTGACTTGCTTTTATAATGATTCTTCCCATGTGAGTTAAATTTTGGAAAGCCTTATAACCCTGGCCAATGACTTGAGTCCCATTTTGAGGTGAGTTTTATTTTAATGTGTTAGGATGATGTACCTTGATATAATTAAATTGATTAAACGGTGTTTGATTGGTTAAATTATTTCATTCCGTGGGTTACATAGGTATTAAAATGACAATGGCATGGATAGAAACAATTGGCTTGAACCTTGCTTATGCCCAAGTGATACTTAGACTCCCTAGCGGACTTCCAAGGATGGACTCTGAGGATCGACTTATATGTTGAGTGATACATAGAATAATATGAAAATGAAAGGGATATACTCAAAGGTAATTTTATCATATATTCTATGGGTGATACTTGGGCTCCCTTAGTGGACCGATAAACATAGACTCGAGTGGATGAGACTTTTTACCACACATAGAGAGATACATGGGTTCTTGAGGATCACCATAAATGGGAACATAGGGTGTTGATTATATTATACCTAGCATGACACTTGTATTCAAACATATGGATGTCAAGGATGGACTCATGTTCTAAATTTATTATTGAATGGAATGGTTTATATGACACATCTTTCAAGCCAAAGAGTAATATTGGATTCGACCTTTGTATTTCACTTTTTAGATGACATGTTTATGCATCCTTGATAATGTTATCATGAGGGATGTCGAGCTATGAACTACGTCTCAAGATTAAATTTTTAAATGAGAATGAATGGTTAATTGAAAATTCTTATAACTAACAAAGGTCTGACTGTTAAATTAGATACTTGATCTTTAAATGAAATTTGTTGTAAAGGAGAGCTTAGGATTATAAGATGTTTAATTTTGAGAACTTACTTTACATGTTGTATTATGTCTGCACACTATTGTAATATATATTCACTGACTAGATGACACAGACCTTGGGTGGTTGACTACAAGGATTCTGTATCATACCAAGTTTCAGCCACCTTTGGGTACCCAAATAAACTATATTATTATAGGTATGTATAAGGGAATGCTCCCTTAAACATGTTCTTTATTTATTCTTAAGATCATGGGAGCATGGGATTGAGCTAAGGCTTGTGATGCTAGCATGAAGATTTTTGGCCCTGTTGAAATTTTTTTACATGTATTGTATATTTTCAAAGTATACCTATTTTGGATGATTTATCAGGGAAACATGAAATGTATAATTATAATTTTATATTATATTGCTTTTCTATTATTATCTATTACTACAGATTTTTTATTTTATGATTGTTATTACTACTTCCACTACTTTAATGTTATTCTATTTCTATTGTGCTATACTCTGGTGGCGATGGAATAGTCTCCCCACAAAAACATCTATGCCCTCACTTCTTATTGGAAGCCTATAGTGCTTGGGGAGATGCGTGTGAGGCCTTGTGACCCACTGAGCTCAGGGCACTGGTGAGTGGCATCCAATTCTGGGATGTTACAAATGGGTATCAAAAAGTTCTTTTCTAGTTTGACTTATTATTTGGTGACAATATAAATGGATAAGAATGAAATGAGGTTTTTAATGAGTTGTTTGTGGATTATCTTCCCCGTGTATAGGGAAAATCCAAATTTCCTTGGATTAAATTTCTATTTTTTGGATTTTAACTATTAGAGTTTATTTGATCCCACCATTGGGTGATGCACCTGATTTGTGATGTTATTATTGATATGATTATTGGTTCTGTTGTTTTGAAAACTGGTGATATATGGGTATTCTATCTCATTCATCCTATACATAGTTTTTGGAAAACACATTCCATGCATTATGCCATGCCATTTAGGATGCATTACTTGTTTCATGCTATTGTTATTGGTATTGTGATAGTTTTACCCATAGTTTTAATAGGTATTATAGAATGTGTTATGGTATGAATTAGGTGGACTTCATACTATGGTTCTTGAGGTGTATGGGACCTCATGGATTAGAATTTATCAAACCATTCTGTTCAATATATATAAATTTAATGGGATATAAATGAGAAAATTATTGTGAACTCAAATGAAAATTTGAATTAAATAAACATGAAATCGAATTTTTTTAAAGATGATAATGTAACCTAGAACCGACCTTAGTATTGGTAAGTAGGTAGTATATCCTACTTGTTTCTTTTCTATATGTTTCCTAGAATTGACTCTAGGAGCAGGTAGAGTGGTGTTCTTTTATATAGGAAGGTTTGTACCCACCCTGTTTAAATATATATGATTTTGTGCTGTGAAAAATGACAATGTTATTGATTTGAGGCATGCTCTTTTTATTTTTAGTGGGATGTCACTAAAATATCCTCTATTTATATTCCATAAGGGTGGAAATGACTATACTCTGGAGGTGGTGGGACATGGGATAATATTTGATCCTCTAGTAGTGCCAGATGTGGCACCAGTAGATGTACTTAACAATGGTTCTGAGTCACAGTTCTACAGAGGTTTCCTAAGACTTATGCAGACCATTTAGGGAGACTCATGACCTACCATGATAGTGGAAGAGTTGACATGTGAGTTCCAGAAGTATCATCCACCCACGTTTTTAGGGGGTGGAGGAAAATAGTCTTTAGAGTCATTGCCAGTGGCCATGATATCTATCATCAATCATATAGAGACACCTCCCAAGAGTTGGGTAAAACTCACTATGTATATGCTACTTGATTCCTACAAGAGATGGAGTATGTTATTAATTAGATGGATCTTCATCAAAATATGTCATGGAGGTATTTTTATAGGACCCTCTATTATTAATTCTATTCTGATACATTGATGGCCAATAGAACCTAATATTTTTTTCTTGGAGTAGGGAACATTATCAGTTATGGATTACTCGGCCTATTTTATTGATCTACAATGTTTCAGACCTAATTTGGTTGCAGATGAGTTTTTTAAAGATAGGAAATTCGATGATGGTCTTAGGAATGACATATGAATGTAGTTGAATGTCTTCTGGATGACTATTATTTATGGAATAGTAAATCATTAGATTATCATAGAGTATAACCTGAGAGAGTCTAGAGGTATGATCCTATGTGGTTCAATATCTTTATCTAGTACTGAATCAATTGGTAGTAGGAAGAATCTTCTGGATAATCCAAAAGATGATATTAACATTCAAAGCACATACACATCTTATTAGGTGAGGTGATACCAGTGTGGTCAACCAGGACATACGAGGCCAAAATGTACAAGGGACCTAGTCGAGTGCTGATCATTAGGCAATATTATCCATCTATAGTGATTTTGTAGAATGTTTCCTCTAGAATCTAGTGAGAGAGTGTCTATACCGACTCTACATTCAGTAGTAGGGTTAGAGTCTTCTGATCTAGTAAGGAGCTAGAGTACAACTAACAAATCATGCCAAGGTGGTGGTCATGGTTGTGGTAGTCAAACCCTAATTTTGTAGAGAAAATAGAGTACATATACTTAGGGTCTCTAGGAAGTGTCATAGAGCTATGATATTGAACATATATACACAGTGCATCAGACCCTTGAGGAGAAGGATCCCAAACATTCTACTATCATAGGTACTATTTAAGTAGACTCTGTATTAGCTTATAAGCATTTGGATACATGGTATTCTCATAGATTTATATGTATGACCATTGTGGAGAGACTTGGGTTTAGTGTTTTGACCTATGATGGTTTCATGATGCTTGACAGTTTATTAGGGATCAGAATAGAGGAAGTATGTTAATGTAGGGAGTTCCCCATTGAGATTGGTGGGTGTCAATTCATATGGGACCTCTTTGTTATCAAGATGACAGGTTTTGAAATCAATATTGGGATGGAATGGTTAGTTACCTTTCATGATGTATCTAATTTCTATCTCCATAGGGTGACCTTCACATCACCAAAGGGAGGATAATTTATTCAAAAAGGTTAATACGATGTCTAAGTGAGTCAAGATAGAGCCGAGCATTGTGGGATGGGTTGGATAACATCACAAATTGCGAGTTTTTATCTGGATGATCAGGGATCATGTTCAGAAGATATCAATTTATTAATTGATTGTTTCATAGACATTTTCCAGGATGAATTTTTGGGATTAAATCTAATAAGAGAGTTATAGTTCTCTATCTAACTTGTGCTAGGAGTTGCACCGGTATCCGTTCCTCCTTATAGGATGGATAATACTGAGATGTAAGAGCTCAAGAGGTTGGTAGAGGATTCAGAGACAATGTGTTTTATCCCTCACAACACTTCCCTATGGGGTTCTCTGGTCCTTGTGAAAATGGAAAATGAAACCATTAGTCTATGTGTGGATTATCAGAAATTGAACAAGCTAATAATTAATAACTGTTATCCTCTTCCATTGATAGATTATATCTTATAATAGATCTGAGGAGGTAGAGTTTTCTCAAAGATTGATTTAAGATATTGTTATCATCAGGTCCATGTTAGACATTTAGTCATACCTCGCACAACCTCTTGTAGTATGTATGGTTTACATGAGTATTTGGTTATTCTATTCGGTCACACGACCGTGCCAATGATCTTCATGAAACCGATGAACCGAGTGTTCCATCCTTTTCTCAATTCATTTTTGTTGGTTTTTAGGGATGATATATAGGTGTATTATCACAATTGACCCGACCATGCCAAATTTCGTGAGATCATATTAGATACACTAAGATCGAATCAATTATATGTTAAACTCACCAAGTGACACTTCTGGATGGATCCGGTTCAATTCCTCAGTCACATTATCTCAGAGAAAATAGTGTAAGTGGACCTAGAGAAGTTGAGAGATATTATTTCCAAGGATCATCCAAAGAACGTCTTTGAGGTGTTGAGTTTAACAAGGTTGTATGGTTACTACATGCATTTTATACAAGACTTCTCAAGTCTGGTAACACCATTTATAGGATTTTCAAAGAAGGGTGTAAAGTTTATATGTTCAAAATCTAGTGATAAGGCCTTTCATGATATGAAAGGGAGATTATCTTTAGAAATGATACTAATTTATATAGATCCCATAATGAGTTAAAAAATTTACAATGATGCATCTGGTGTCGAGCTTGGAGTAGTTCCTATAAATAGTGATAGAGTCATGGAATACGAGTTTCAGTAATTGATGCTACACAAGAGGAATTACCCAATTCATGATCTCAAGTTAGTTGTGGTTGTTCATGAATTACCCTTTTGGAGACATTACTTACAGGGAGTGAGTTTTGTTGTGTAAACGGACTATAAATATGTCAAGTACATATTTACATAGCGTGATCTAAATATGAGATAGCGAAGATGGGTTGAATACTTAAAGTCTTTTGACTTTGGGATTTCCTACATTCATGTTAAATAAAATGTATTGGATGATGAAATGAGTAGGAGGACTCAGATATAGGTAGTTCAGTATAATATTAGTGGGTGGAATCTTATGTCTTTTTTATCTAAGATGCACTTGGAGATGCACTATAGTCAGGGGTAGACCTTTCCATCCTCTTTAACTATTACCTCTGACCTATTGGTTAGAGTGAGGATGAAGAATCTCCAAAACTATGAGATCCTTGCCCTATGGGGGAGTGTGGTAGTTGATGAAGCTTCTCTTGATTGGACCATAGGCGATGATGAAATTATCAGCCCACATGGCTAAATATGGGTCACTTTAGACATATGAGAGGAGAATATTCAAGACTTTAAATCTTCATATTTGGAAGTGAACCATAGTGTCACAAAATTTTATTAGGATTTACATCCCCAATAATGGTGTTCGGGTATGAAAAGTGATGTATCTAGTTTTTTCATGAGGTGTTCTACCTCTCCGCAGGTGAAGGGGGGAACACCAGTAAGAAAACCGACTTTTATAGTAGTTACCCATACCTGAGTGTTAGTGAGTTGATGCCACAATGGATTTCATTATAGGTTTATCGAGGTCACCTTAAGGTAATTATGATGTATGGGTTGTTGTTTATAGGATAAAAAAGTATACTCATTTTCCACCGATCAAGGAAACATTTAGTGTTGATGAGCTTAGGTGGTTGTACATCAATGAGAGGGCATGGCATCATAGGGTCCCACATACTATCATTTTAGACAGGGATGCCCAATATACTTCATGGTTCGAGAAGCAGATACCGAGTGATTTGAGTTCAATGGTGATTCTGATAAAAAGATACCACCCCCAAATAGATGGAGAGTTTGAGTGCACAATTCACATTCTTGAGGAGATGTTATAAGCATATTTCCAAAATCATTGGGGATGTCAGGAGAATACTATACCCATAGTTGAATTTACCATTAACAACATATTTCAGACTACTATACAGATGGAGCCTTATGATGTTTATTATAGTATTCCATGTCGATCACCCTTGTGTTTGTTAGATATAGGAAAGGTTTCTATGTTTATACCTCATCCTTTTTTGGAGACCACTTAGGAGGTTCATTTGATTTGGAAGTCGATGGATATTTCATAGTCTCATCAGAAATCATACACCAATCATCGTAGAAGTCCTTTAGAGTTTATGTTTGGGGATTGTGTTTTCTTATGTGTTTCACTAAGTCTGGGAAACAGGAGAATCAGGAGTTAGGGTAAACTCTCACTATTGTATGTTGGAGCATTCAATATTCTAGAGAGAGTTGAGTTGGTAGCATATCAGTTGTTGTTAACTTAGAGGTACCAATCCATGCAATAACTCTTCCATGTTTCTCACCTAAAACTCCATTATTAAGACATGTATTATACCTTTACGCCTGAGGAGGTTATGTAATAGTTACATGTGTCCTTTGAGGAGAATATGATATGTATCATGGAACGTAAAATGAAGGTTCTTCGAGGATGGTTATTTTCTTTAGTACTGGTGCTATTGCATCACAACTGAGTATAGGATGAGACCTGGGAGATGGAGGCTAAGCTAAAATCATAATGGCCATATTTATTAATAGATCATGGTTCACCGCCCTTGGAAGGGAAATTTGGGGATGAATTTCTTTAATGGGGGAATTTTGTAAGAACCTGATTCTTCTTTGAGATATTAATCCATTATTTTATCTCAACAATCAAATTAAATGTTTAAATATGGCCAAATGTGAATTCCATTTGAGTTTATGGAGGTATTGGGGGTGTTTGGGGCTAGTTCAGAGCCAAGAACCCATATTTTTTCTGAAATAATCACCGACCATGGTTAGTTCAAATCATTCATGGAAGACCACACGGTCTAATAAACTATGAGAGGTATGGGAAGAGAGAAGGGGAAGTTCTCATGGTTGGGAAATACCCTGCGATTTGTGTAGTATTGACATGTGACAAGCTCTATAATTTTGACATTGGAATTGGTCATGGTTTATGCATGGTTAGAAAAACCATGCAGCTAAACCATGCATGTTCCATTTTCCTGTAGCTGACCTTGCATGGTTGGAACACGGTTTGTCAAACTGTTCATCTAAACCATGAGACCTAGATATTTTGGATAAAATGAACATTATCCCCATAAAAATATTTTAAACATATGTTCTATTTATTTATTCATACATACAATAGGATCTCCTCAATTGTGAGCTCTATTAGTGAATAATCTAAGAGTTGATCCACCTCCTCCATCTTATGTTTGATTCAAAACCCATCTATCTCATTAAATCAGCACTCGTAAGATGTCAATTTCTTTTGTGTCATTCCTCTTTTGGGATGGTATTAACAACCGTATTAAGGTGAAATATTGCTTTCCCAAATAATATGTTCTTTTTATGTTCTTATATGTTATCCCAATTAGATACAAATTAGGAGTTGATAGTGTACGATCTATCAACTACGAATCAATGGTAAGTGGTCTCGTGCCTTTTGTTAATAGCGAAGTGTTTATATATGTCATTTTATCATGAACCCAATTTTTGGGAACTACATTAAATGTTTTTATTCATTGAATGGAATCATTAGGCATGGACTATTCAATTAAATATTCTTTTCATTAAATGTTATAGGTTGATAAATTTGAATAAAACCATCCCTTTGGGTGTGTTGATTATTACAAATGGTCCCCCATGGATGGCATGTTGAATAGGATACCTTGATGGTGTGCCCTTTACCCCATTCATTGGGATGTTAATAATGGTTTGTTAAATTGTAATTGAATATGATTTTTAATAGAAATATAATTGGTTTTTGATAATGGATATATGAGAATGCCCTTAGGTTTGGACATGTATATTCTTGTAATGCTTGAATTGTTTTTATTTTGATTTTTCTGATGTGAGTTAAATAGAGGAAATACTTCTAATCTTGTATAAGGACTTGAGTTAAATTTTGAAGTGAGTATGATTTGTACTAGTTATGGTCATGTACCTTGTTATAATTGAATTGATTAAATTTCCTTCAACTACTAAAATTTTTATATGTCTTGGGTGACACATGAATTGAAATGAGAATTCCATTCATGAAATAAATTGGATTGAACCTTGCTTATGCCAGAGTGATACATGGACTCCCTAATGGGATTATAAGGACAAAATCAGAGGATTGAAATATATTCCAAGTGATACATGGTCTCATATTATAATGTCATGAACAGACACAATGGAAATTTGAACATATATTCCATAGGTGATACTTGGGATCCCTTAGTGGACCTATAAGGATAGACTTGAGTGTCTTTGACTTTATACCACACCTAGAGACACACTAGGGTTCTTTAGGATCACCATATATGGGATCATAGGGAATGGGTTATATTATACCTATAGTGACACTTGGATTCAAAAATAGGGACTCCGAGGAAGAACTCAGGTTATAAATTGATTATTGAGTGAAATGGTTTATATGACATGTCTGCCTAGCTGATGAAAAATATTGGATTCGGTCTTTTTATTGAAATTTATGGATGGCCTATATAGGTATCCTTGATAATGTTATCATAGTGGACATCGACCTATGCACCTTTTCTCAAGACTTAATGTTTAAATGAGAATGAATTGTTAATTAAACATGCTTTTAAATGAGATAGGTCTGACTATTAAATATGAGACTTACCTTGTAAATGAAATTGGTTATAAATGGGAAATTAGACTTACGGGTTGTTTAATTTTCATTAATTCTTTGTTATATTCGATCTTCACACTATTTTTATATATATTCACTAACTGAATGGAACATACCGTGGGTGGTTGGAAACTGGGATTATGTCTCACATCCTATTTGGGATACATTTGGGTACCCAAACAAATTATATGATTATAGGTATGGATAAGGGAATGTTACCTTCAACATGTTCATGATTGTTTCTTAGGATTAGGGGAACATGTGGCCGAGTGGAGGCTCGTGATGATGGATGAATAGTTTTGGGTAATTTGTACTTATGTTACATGTATTGTACATTTTTCATGTATACCTATTTTGGTTTCTTTATTAGTGATACATGACATGTATCATCATCATCATTGTATATGATATTCCTTTGGTATTGTTATATATTTATTCTAATTCCCTATTGTCTAATTGTTATTACTTCTTCCTATACTTTACTATTATTCTATATACATGGTGCTACACTCTGGTGATGAGGTCATAGTATCCCCATATACACACCTAGTCCCTAGCTGCTAGTTGGTAGCCTTTGGATTTTTGGGATATGATATTGAGGCCTTTTGACCCACTAGGCTCAGGGTACTGTTGAGTAGTGTTTAAGTCCATGACATTACAACTATATTTATTACCATCTATAAGTATAATATATCATCATCCACCCATAAATAAAAAAATATCCCAATTATTATATCATTACTAACTAAACGTGTTTTTATCCAAAACACTCATTGTTCTTAGATAGTGGAACACAAAAATCATAGTACACTAGCCTCCAAAATATGTTTTACTTGGTCATCGAGATTCAAACTAATCACACTACTATATTAAAAATAACATTATTTTTTCCATAATAAGAATCTTTTATAGTATCTCTTTCATAACAAACACTATCACCTAAGAACCCTACTCATATCCACCATCCCAATACTAATATAGTTCACTAATTCACATTCCATTCCCAAAACTCAAAAAACAAATCATACCTAACCCTTATGATACATTCCAATATACAAACATACTATAGAAACCCATTATTTCTTAATATAGCTCAATACCATATGGATAACCTTTTTAAAATTCACTACACATGGTAACAACTATGAAAATTTCAATTTTATGAATTATTTACTTGATCCCCACCATAAACACCCATCCATCAATCCTTTTTCACGTGGCTCTCTATAATCAAAAGTTAAACATAAATTAAATCAAATAATTAAAAATGACAAGGTCACACACATTAAAATGACAAAAAACAAGTAATTCTAGTTAAAAACACCATTTATTTATTTTAAAACTAAAAAAATCATTTTACATACACAA
Organism: Viscum album; assembly: GCA_963277665.1. Lineage (NCBI taxonomy): Eukaryota > Viridiplantae > Streptophyta > Magnoliopsida > Santalales > Viscaceae > Viscum > Viscum album. The sequence goes on along the minus strand of OY728136.1, from coordinate 508,364,228 downwards.
TACTCATTCATGTTTTTTTGACCCGAACCGATTGACATACACAATACTCATTCATGTTTTCATCCAAATTGTAAATCATGAAATATCTTATATAGATATAATTTTCATAAAAACTATTTTTATTCTCAAAAAAATATTTTTAAACGTATATTAAAATTAATTTTATTTAATTTTCCTAAACTTATTACACAAACACCCCTCAAATATACTTATCATTTTTTGAAAATATTTTTGAAAAATGTTTGAAACATATGTAATCACTTAAAAACCATATGTCTAAAATATTTTCTCCCAAGGAATCCATTATAGTTTAAAGTAATATCTGTATGAGTAATTTTAAGTTAAAAAACCCTAAATTATTATTTTACAAAATACTTGTGCTACTTTATAGGTCTTATTTTCAAAATTAGGTTTTCCATGAACATATAAAATAGCCAAAACCCTTTTACTGATGGCACCAAAGCAATCATAAAAAATAACCAATAACCATTACTAGTATCCATTATAATTTAGATTACAATATTCACTTCTAATAAAAAATTTAGTAATACATTAAATTTATAATAATCTACTTTTAATTAATATTGGACCGTTTCAAAGCAGTATATCAAACAACACCACCCTCAAACAAGTGTATCACACCCTACACATGACACTATTAGGACTCACAAGGAATGAAATTAGTTCCTATATTATCCCAAAAAAAATACTATATTTTTATTAGCTCAGAATCCCCCAAAAGACTCACTCAACCTAGAGTCCATACTCCTGACACAAGATATCCTTTGGCGACTAGAATTCCATCTATATCAATTCTTGAAACTGATGCTCATGAACTACCTACCAAGTTTGGATATCCTCTTTCAATTACTAAATCACTATTTCCTAGAAAAAAAATACTATGATACCATTTTATAATCACTATAGTATCACATTTCTAAGCATCACTCAAGCCAGATCGCCACTGGTCCTTTGGTGCACCTCCATGTATGCTAGAGGTTTTGTACTAGTGAGGATAGCCTATAACAATCATGGAGAAATTAATCACTCAATTATAAATCATAATAGTGTTCCTCAAAACTAATTTTTTATGACCCATATGTATAAATATCATAAAATAGATAGCTAAGAGAGAATCATATAATCTAGAATATAAATTAAAATCCTCTTCTTGATTTCCAAAAATATAATAGGGCATTAGAAATAAATTAATATATAGATACTATAATTACAAATAAATAAATTGAATAGAACCTAATAAAATTCATATACATCACAAATTAAGAAATAAAGTACAATGGACTCTGGCCCCACTCACAAGATAAGATCATGTCGAATCCTTAGCCTCCATGAAACTAATCGACCTTATTCATGAATCCATCTCTAATATAATAAATATACCAATACCAAAGTATAAAATTCACCTTGTATAATGAAATCAATGATATGTAATCGATTAGGCGATGAGTTTAATGACCTATAAATATCCCCCACTTTTATTGACATTGATTATAAGTGATCAAGTGGATTTATGTCCATATATACTCTAAGTGAAACTATACCCACCCAAAAACAAAACCATTGTGTGCTTAGGAAAAAAAAACTGTATGCCATTATGTTCATAAGACATGCACACCCAGAAGTCTAAACTGGAACTAACCAACTTTGGCCAGGTCCCACCTGGTAATATTTGATGCATTATATACCCTCAAATCCAAAATAGGCAAATCATATGGTATTTTTTATCCATCATATTATATAAAAAGGTGGTATCGCCAATATACATGGAGGTTCACTCAAGGATAACATATGTACCAGTCCAAAACATTTATATCCCTATTATTATTATAGCACATATATTCTGACTAAATAATAATATCAGTGATTACACACTTTCTTATCTCTTCACATTGATTATCACTAGAGAAATATTAAACAATACACATAGAAAAATTATGTCTCTATCCCAAAAATAAAATTTTATAATTGATACTAGCTCCACCTACATAGTAGTAATGTAAACATGATGAACATTTATCCCTTTGTTTTTATGAAAACATCATTATAAAAAAATTATATTCCACAATTATAGATTTACCATTGGTATATCCTCAAATGATGTGTGAATGATTCAATATATATAGTTAGTAAGTCATCCCATGTTCCCCCACTATCTCTTACCTAGAGCCTTATCATCCATTATACCATGTATAATATTTCAATATGGAAAGAGTCACTAATAAGAGTCTAAATATTGATTTGGAAAATAATCAGTGCACCCAACCTTATATGTATAATTTGTTATTCTCATCAATCTATACCTCTAAACTTGAGGTTATCCTAAAATCCACAACCTATAGGGGTTATATATCAATTAATAGGTCCAACATGCATATATTATTAACTCACTACCTATTTTCCAATAATTATATATCACTATAAAATAAAACAATACCATTGAGGATAAATATACACCCTCCACTAATTAAAAATAGAATAAAGGAATCCACTCACCACTTAGTCTCGTATCATGATCTATAATAAGGATCATCACATAATCAGTATTATTTCCAATAAATATATTTATATACATTAATAAAAAATATCAGGGACTATATCACACCTCAACTAATAATGTCAATTAAGATCCAATCCTATATAAAACTATGAATTATAACCACTTATCTGAATATTAAACACTACCCAAAGAATCATGATGAACAATATCACCCTTTACTCAACAAATATAGGAATCTAACACCTACCACAAGGGTCTTCCCACACCCTAATCAAAACTCGTGACTAATCACTTAATCAAAAATAAACAAATTTCATGGATTAATACAAGTATTTAGTGTAAAAAAGGTTTATATATTGGATTATATTTCCTAAAGGTAAGTACCATGGTACCAGGGATAAACTACAATCAATAATATCACTCTACATCAGGGCTAGGTTTCTCCAACATAAAAAAATTGAATATTTTATATTTGGTTCGCATTCTAGGATAAAACACAATTTTGTAGGTGATAAAATTATATTAAACCAGAAAAAATATGGACTACAGAAGTATATATTATTTTAAATATATTTAACCACCCACATGAGGTCAAATTGACCAAATCTCTTATAAAAAACCCTCCTTTTCTTTCATTTAAAGAATAATTCAAAAAACATAATAAAAATATTAAACAGGATATTAAAATAGACACCCAAAAAATACAATTCTAGAAAAAACTTGATTGAAATAAAATATTTAATTATAGTACATTACCAATAAATTTTAGGTTTATTGTTTTAGAGAATTTTTAAAAAATTATTAACTAAAAAACCCATGTCTTTTTCAACTAATATAAATTTTTACTTTTCACTATGAGAGAAATTTCTTAATTAATATTATTTATTCAATATCTCCCATAATTATTCCCATAAAAGACCCTTATTTATATTACTTACATTTAACATTTATTTATAGCCTTTAGAAATGGAAACATAGGAATGGGGAGAGCACAAACACTTAATAAGGGTAAACATAAGAGATAAAAATCAATGATAAAAAGTGATCATACGTTGACTATATGGGTATAATAATGATATTTAATAAAATCACACCCCAAAATAACATAATTCATAAAACATGTGTTTATAAGCATGAAATATAGAAAAATAAAAATATGTCATCAAAACATTACCATAGAATAAGAAAAAAACAAGATGACTAAACCAAGATCCATTGAAAATAGGAAAGAATATTGAAAATAAAATATATTTTTTTGTGAATAAATAAAATTTTATAATTAAAATACTATATTTGTAAATAAATTTTTTTAACCATCCATGAAAGGCGGTGATAAAACACGATAGGTGTCTCTTCATGGAGGTAGTAATCCACACACTCACTAACGATGATTCTTATTTTCCTTAATAGATGTAAGATAATGAATAATTTTAATAACATTATTATAATAACATATCAACACACTAATAATTGTTATCTTTTATTATAATATGGTTATGGTTGGTTTATAAATTAAACAATAACAATGAAACATTAACAATGGTTTGATACCTATGTTGAGATCTTGAGCTTCCACTTGAAGAAGGCATTAGATTTTAGGGACATATGAAATTTTTTAGTGACCAAGGGAATTATAGAATTTAATTAAGATAATTTTGGGTTTGGATTCAATCGAATTTCTAAATATGAGTGGCTTTTTTAATAGGTGGAAGATATGCCCATTTTACAAGTGAAGAGGAGGGAATTTTCTATGGAAAAGAATGCTACATAAGGGGTAAAAATGGAATGGCATGAAAGTTATGTGAATTAGGTGAAGGAATGTTTGTAAGACATTGATTTGAGAAATTAAAATATAAAAAACGGTTTCGAAAAGCACTGAACGCCAATTAAACATTTTAAAATGGGATCCAACTTAGATTAGTCTTTTAGAAACATATTAATCTTAATTAAATATTAATATTTCAATTATTTTATTATTAACAATATAAGTATAACCATAATGAAAAATTTCGACATACTCATTCAAAATTTGGTCTTTTTAAAAATAATTCATTCAAAAATGTGATACAATAATAATTTAAAGTAAACACACATAACAAATAATTTTTTTTTTCAATAAGAGAGTTTGTAAAATTTAAACTTATATATAATATAAATTTTAGATGGTGAATAATTTTTATTGTAGAAATTAATTTATTATAAAAAAATAGTGTGGATTAAAAATAATCCAAAACAAAATTTCACCATGAAAAGGATTAATTAAAATAAATAAATAATAATAATTTTTTAATTATAACAAAATTTTTCTTAAGTCATAAAAATATAAAAAATGATTTCATAAGTTCAAAATAAAATTTTATATTTCATTATTAATCCTATAAAATATATATTTAACATTTTAGATTTCTTTCCTGTAAGACGGCTTCATCCCTCTGGACTTCAGTCTTCAATATCTTCAATGTTCATCTACTGTAGGGCCAGGATTTTTTGACCTTCTCCTGTACATTTCAGCAGTTCCTCTTTCAAAACAGATTCGCATTCTTTTCCTTGTAGCTTGTGCGAAGACCATATACACCTTTTGGAAGGGTTAGAACCAGTGTCGATATGAAAATGCTAAATTTAATCACAATTCTTCTCTCTCAAAAATTCTGTTGGCAACAAAAATGGCTAAGAAATTACATGTTGCGCATTGTGATAAGTCAAATAGATACTTTGATGTATTGAGGAGATTGTAGCTACAATGTAATTATCCAAAACCACTTTCCACCTTTGAAGTCTTCTGGACTCCTCCTTTTGCAGGATGGATAAAATGCAACTCTCATGGTGCCTCGTGAGGCAAGCCCAGACCTGCTGGATATGGCACTGCTTCAGGGATTATAATAGTGATTTCGTAAAAGGGATTTTTGGTCCTTGTGGATAGGTCACTACTCTATAAGAATAAATGATGGCTCTTATCACTACAGTGGATATGGCTCAACAAAACAATTGGGATAGAATATGGTTTGAAAGTAACTCATTCGCAATCATTCAAGTAGTCAAAATGGGGAAAATTTATCTTGATTGCAGACTGACATCTAAATGGATTAAATTCCATTATATCCTTTCTTCAAAGAAATAAATCATAACTCATGTATATCGTGAAGCTAATATCCCTGCTGATAGCCTTGCTAACATGGGGATTTCCGCACACTCATGAACTCATATTTCCAACATCACTGGGGATTTTCTCACTATTTTTCTTAGAGATAAATGTAAATTTTCTACCTATAGACTCTTGTAAGTTTTTATTTTCTTTTCTCTTTAATGAAGCTTTGATGGTTTCTCTTTTAAAAAAATGTATCAATAATTAATGGTTTACCATCGTTGTGTTTATTATAACTTTATTAATAATTTCATCATAATATTTTCTGGTTTTTATAAGTTGGGTTTATCATGTGACACAATTTATATAAATTTTAATTTATTTTAAATTATCAAAAATCATGGTACATTACATTCTACCCGCTTAAAAAATTTATCCTCACAATTTTAATAATTACCCAATGATTAAATTAGGGTAGGGTATGAATAAAATATTCATTATTATAGATACAAATTCTAATATTAAACATACTGTATTATATTAATCTAGATCAATATATACATATTTCATCAAACAATATTGATTTTTTATAACCTAATAAAATATTTTATAGAGCATACATTCCAAAAATTACCTGAGTCTGCAAAACCTAAAAATTAGTTAAACCACATAATCATAAAAAATTAATTATATCACTAATCATAAAATGGTATTAGACCGTACTTCATGAAATAAAACACTATAAATTATATACAACAATCCCAAAAATTTGATAAAATTTCAAAAAAATATGATGAATTATCATAAATACCAATGATATTGATACTACATAACATATATTATAAAAATAAGTGAACCCATTATTATCTGGACATTAAAATGTACCAAGAATAAAATTTATCCATCTTTAAAACATTTTTTATTCAATAGTTATCCCAAAAAATAAAACAATTCCATAAAATCATCTCTCAATGTAATCGATACCATTTAATATAATATTTAAAACCATTATTTAAAACAACTAAAGAATTATCCTTATATCTTTCAAATAATACTCAATAACTTTTAGAATATACCAAAATATTATCAGTACAAATAATTTTACTAATTATAATAGATAATAGAATTATATATTTAATTCCTATTAGGATATCAACCTCATTACATTTGGTAAGACTATAAAACACAATTTCCCATCATAACAAGAATATAATATGATTCACCTATATAAGTATGCACACTTATTTGGTTATAATACATAGTGGTTTTGTTGATACATAAATTTACCAGATTCATCCTTAGGATTCTACTTAAACAAAATACTAAACCCAAAATGGTTTTGACAATATCCTAAAGAATCAAAATATATGAATTTCAAAGCTCAATACAAATATGTATTCTATAATGACACCTTAATTTAAAAATATGTTACTTTCATTTCAACAATGTCATACTTCATCAATACAATAACTATCTTGGTTATACTTAAGTAACTTTACATTTTTTCTCTCATACTTATTAACCTAATTACTTAATGTAATTAGTAAATAAATCCTTTATAATATTTTTCAATGACTTTGAAATCACCTAAATCATATCTCATGGGAGTTTTAAAATAGGCGTATAACAAGGCCTCTTGGTAATATACCAGGTTATAATCAGTTTAATAACCAATCTACACCATTTGGGGTTATTACACCTAGGTACAACTATGCCAGAGCCTATATCCACTTTTATTATCCAGATAGATATGTAATTTCCAAAAACACCCAACAATATCTACTTGACCAATACTTAGGGTTGTTATCCTATACATAAAATTATCCCTTTGACTAATGCCTTGGGTTTTCAATAATTTATTTTTCTGTAACATCAAAAATACACACTATTACATAAATTAACATAAAGGGTTATATACACGTGTGATGTTTGGGTAAAAATTAACTTATCAACATTAATGACATTGAAAACTCCCAAATGTTTCACAATGAATGACATTATAATCTAAAAATTTATATAAAGTCATATATGATACCAAATATAAAACCCTAGAGCTAAAAATATATAAATACATGACTTAAATGAAAATATATCATTAAAATTCATTCCGAAGGAATTTTATGTTTTTAATTATTGAGAATTAGGATAAAACATTAACTAACAAAACTCATGTATTTTTCAACTAATGGACTTTTTTTCTTTCCATAATGAGATAAAATGATTATTTTTGTAGAAATTATTCAACATGTACCATTCATTATTTGGACAATATAACCTTATATAAACATATTATGTATTAAATTTCATTATAACCAAGAAAAATGGAATCATTATAAAGAGGTGATCTCAGATAGTTAGTAAGGGTAACAAAAAAAAATAATCCATGATGATAAGATATAATAAGTTGAGTATATTGGTATAATCATGTTATATAAATAAATAATACACTAAAAATTGTAGGTCATAAAAAACGTGTTTGTAACCATTAATGAAAAACATATAACGTCAAGTGATGATCCCTTCATAATGGAATAAGAAAATGAAAACATGATCCTTAAATCATGAGCCATGGAACAAAAGGAAGTACGTTGAAAATAAAATATCTTATAATTTCAGAGTTATGAAAAGGTTATAAATATTATGTTATCATTTTAGATAACATTTTTGAACTATCCATGAAATGTGGTGAGGAAAAACTAAAAGCATCACTTCATGGAGGTGCTAATCCGTACACATGCACTAATGAAAATTCTTGTTTTTCTTTGTAGATGGAAGAGAATGAATAATGGATGTACCAATATTATAATAATAACTCAAAAAACTAATTTTGATGAGGTTTATATTATAATATGGTTTTTTTTGGTTTATAATGGAAATAATAATAAAGAAATATTTATTAATATTTGATACTAACATTGAGACCTTCAACTTTCTATTGAATAAGGCCTTAGATTTATGGGACTTAGGATAATTTTGGGTGACTAGACAATTTAGGGAATGAAAAGGAATTTAAGGAGATGAATTTTGGGTCGTTTTTCAATATAATTTAGAAGTATTATTATAATTTTTGAATGGGGTAAGTGATCCCCCCTTTAAAAGTGAAGAGTTTGGGATTTTCCATAGAAAATAATGTTATGTGATGGGTACGAATGGATTAAAAATAAAGTCATCTAAGTTAAGAGAGGGAAGGTTTTTAGATGTCTATAGAAGACTCTAAAACCAAAAAATGGATACTATATTTTCTAATGTTCAGATGAATTTAGGAAAATTCGATACAATGTAGATTAGTTATTTAAAAACACATTATTCCTAATTAAATATTAATCATGTCAATTTGGTTTTCTTTCTAAAAATAGGTTCAGATCCCTTTTACCAAATTTAAACATAGTGACTATGAATTCGGGATATATTTAACCAAATTAATTTAAAAAATATGAGTAAATATTATTCTAAATTATACACACAGAACACAATAATATTTTTTTAAAGTAAAAGAGTGTTTTAAACATTAAACATATTCATAAGATAAAATTTTGATGGTTACTAATTTTGATAATAATTAACTTATTATTAAATATATTATAGTTTCTTTTAAAAGCACACAAAACTGAATTTCATAATGAAAAGGTCTAATTTAAATAAACAAACAAAAATAGTTTTTATATTCAAATAATTTTTTTTCTATGTTATAAAATATTCAAAATATAATTTATACATTCAAAAAAATATTTTATATTTCAAAATAATACCCATAAAATATTTATTTGACCAATTAAGAGATTTTATAAACTTCTAGTCCTTTCGAATAAATTGATAATGAGATAAAATCACCTTTTTGGAAAAAAAAAATGTATTCTTCCCTATTCACCAAAAAATTGATTATCTTAGAAAAATACAAAAAATAAATCCTTGGATAATTTTCTTGGAGGAATTAAAAAAATGAAATTTAATTTATCAAATTTAAATTCTAAAATTTGTTAAATTATATTTTTATTATAAAAATATGTAAAATTAATGAAATGAATTTTACTGAAAATATACTTTTCAATATTAACTCATATTAATTGTTTACCTTTTAGAGGAATAAAATTTTAATGGGTTACCATGTTAGTTTCTATTATATCTTTATTAATAATTTTTTTCTAAATAAGTTGTTTTTTAAGTTAGGTGATTCATGTGACACAAAGTATAATTTATAGTATGTATTTTAATGGATCTAAAATCAAAGGTCATTACAAAAAATATTGTCCTTACCCACCCAAGGAATTTTTAAATCGAAAGGACATTCACTTTTTATATTCATCATTTTAATTATGAAAACTTATTTCCCAAAATAATAATTAAAAATATTTTCTCCTTTTAAAATGATAATCTGAAATGAAATCACATTTAAAATACTATTTTAAAAAGAATAAATCAATTCCCTTTAGTAAACTAGATTTGTATCCAACCCACACCTCCATTTAATTTTTCAAATGCCCCTAACACTTGGTTAACTAGAGTTCCATCAAAAACCCATTTTACATGTTAGGTTGTCCTCATTGACTATTAAGATGAATTTTTTAACCCATTTAAGGAGAGTTATCATGCAATATAATACAATCATACTCATAATAATAATATTAATATATGAGAATAAAATAAATAAAAAATATCAAGAAGTATAATTTCTAATGGACACCTACTACAATAATGTATCCATTTAATAATATCAGGCTAATAATAACAACTATAAACAATAATGATCACCTATCTCACCATAACAATCCTTATTTAATAATAATTTTATTTAAAACAAAACCACTAATCGGAATGTGTAAGAAAAATCTTATCGAGAATAAATACGACACCAAAACCATGAGAAATAGGCTATAGTCCACTCCTAGTGGAAATTAAATCTTATAACACACAAATACATGGTTTTAAAATGTAAATAAATATTTATTTTCATTAAAAATTTATGAAATCCATAAATAAATTCATCACATGATAGATTTCAGTCAGAATAGCATGTAACAGAAATAATGATACCTTTTTGAGTATCCTCTATACACTTCACATAAAATTCCCATCAATGTGATGTGATTCCACTATGATATTATGGAATAAACTCTACAATACTCATCCTAATATAGATAAAATATAATTGATTAGAGAAAAATAGAAAGGTATGAGGGGAAAGAGTGTTCACCTTGAATTCATATGGCCAATAACCCTTGGAATATAAATGATCAAGGGGGTCATGGAGGGGTAATGTGAGCTTAAGGTGTTACACCAATTTTATTATTCTAATTAAAAGAAATTAATCCCAGGTGTTTTAAAATTAACCCACACAAAAAATCATTGTGAAGATATTTTAAAAAGAAACTAGAAGATACTAAGTACTTGGTGGACTTCCACTAGCTAAATGATGGCTTAATATGTTCACAGTGGATGTCTATCAATGATATGTTGACCAAACTAATGGGATAGACCCAATAGGAATTCATCGAGTACAATGTGATAATATACTGGGTATCTGGTGATAGCTTTGACCACCTCCCAAATTTATATAATATTACATCCAAAACCCCACCGTAGGTATCTTTCACTAATCTTACAAAATCAAAAACTCTATTAAAATGCTTAAAACATGTCCATGATTTCCTCCCATAAATAAAATAAAAACTTTTATATTTCACTCTTTCACCAAAAAAATATGATTCTAACCATACTCATGATTTACTGACAAATGAATCCCTAGGTTGTTACATCACAATTCTCTAATTAATTTATCCTTATAAAGAAAATGGTTACTTCTGGATGATTATATGATATATAATAATATATATTTTTTATTTTTATTATATAATACAAATTTAATGAGGTAATTTATATATAATTATTATCATCTCATGTTAATATTTGATGGATTTCGCATAAGGAAATTTTTAATGTTGATATATTGGTCATTGAATCTTATAATTTTTTTAATTAGTTATGTATTTTAATTATAGATTATATTAAAAAATATTTCCAATAGTATAAGATATTGTATGGGACAAACTAGATATTTATGAATGTGGATTAATAGTTCAAATTGTTGGAAGATAATTTGGATGAGTGCTGAGTCAATTAATAAGAATTAACTATTAAATTTAATATTCAACAACATAATAATTTCTTTATCTAAGATTATTTCATAATTTAGCTCACCATAATATATATTATATTATAATTATTATGTAAATTAAATATATGGTTTTTATTAATTATACTGATTGAAAATTGTTTTTTTTATTTTTATGCAAACACTTTTAAGGAAAAAAGTGTGAAACCAAACATGACTTCATCACATCACCAAATCACCACATCAACACTTAAAACATACAAACACAATGGATGAAAAATCCATTCGACCATTCAAACTGACAAAACATTACAATTGAAGCCAAAAACACCAAGAGAAGGTCGAGGTGCCACAGACCAGGGAAGACGAACATTGGGAAGGCCAAACAAACCTTAGAACCAGTCTCCACAAAAACCCACTGGTGCGACCGTCGACACCAGCCCAAAACCAACCCGCTGGCAGAATCCAGTTGGAATTCACCAAAACCCTCCATCGAAGTGAGATGAACCCTCAAAAGATCACATCCACAATGGGTGACGAAGAAATCAGAGCGAGGAATACCAGGCCCTCCGGACGCTACACCCTACTCCGAAGGAAACACAGTCCAACCTCATACCAAACAACACGCCACTGACCCCTTTCCAGCATTTCTAAAGAAGATCAAACCCAAATCCAAAAGAACACAGTAGATCAAACTCATCCCAAGGAAAACCTCGAACCATCCATAGCCACAGCCAATCCCGATTCATTAAACCGAACAAAAAATGCAACACCCGCCGCCGCCATCAAACTGCTCATGGAGACCACATCTTCCATCCCACGCCTCGCAGAAGGATGCAACCACTGGGCCTTTTCCGCGCTGCCAAGGAGCCACAAACCCACGCTGAATCACAACTTCAACTCCGGAGGAGGAACAAACTTGAACCCTCCACCGCAGATCACCTCCAAGCACCTGGTCTTCACAGAACAAGAGAAGCGGAGCAGCACCACCTAGGGCTGGAAGCACCGCCACTGAACACGTTATTTTAAACCTTGGAGACTAGTAACTACTAATAATGGTTAATGATAAATATGTGAGGAAATAATTTCCTCAATCACAAACCTGAACTAATATTCCACGGACACCATAATCTCAACATAAAAAAATATCAAATAAACCCATCTAAATAGATGATAAAAATCATAAAAAATCATATATAATAATATATATTTCCATAGTATCATATTTATATCAAAAATAAACAAACATATGAATATTTTTTCTCAATAATTAGACATTATTAATTCTATAATTTTAATGGAATACCCTTCGGAGACCTTGATTTGTAAGTATTTTCCTTAAAGTGATTTAAAAAAGGGAGAAGCTTCCTACTCATATTTTTTTTATAGGTCACAGGGACTATATATTTTATTTGGTTTTATACAATTTTTTCTTATATAAATTCATTTATTTAACAATTATGGTTGGTTGTGTAACTTTTTATCATAATTCATAATAGTTTTTAAATGTTTTTTCATTTACCATATATATTGTCGATATTACAATGTATGGGATATGAATGCTAAATTTAATAAATAATACAGTATTTTGGAATATTATTTAATTAGAGAGTAATATTCTAGAATAAATATTTTTTTAATTATCATTGTTAGTCACTAAACACTTTTATATGTGAAAAGAAGTTTGAAATCTATTACACTTGGTTTTGGGATAAAAGTCTTTATGGATTGAGAAAATACAATAACCATAAGTGGACCATCTCATACTATCACTTTGATAATACTATCTATGTAGTTAGTGTTCCCTTATAGAATGGTACATCTTAAATGGTTCAACACAACCATCCAATTCTAGAGTCGTTATAATTTTAAATCCTCTAAATTATCAAGATATTTGGACCCATACAAAGAGAACCAATACCAACCATTCATTTAAAGAACTAGTATTTACCTAATCTCATTTGAAATATTTATAAAAAAATATATAAAAAATTCACAAACACTAAATTTCTCTCTTTCACCTTGATAATCATGAGTTTAACCCCATTAATCACTTGACTTATTCCATAGTATCCTTATTAAATTTTCATACAGAAAAACCTCAACATAGAACAAGATATTAACCACATATTTTAGCTTAAATGATATGGAAAACCATGTAAAACCATATAATCTTGATCACTACCCAATTATTAAACAATTATATGTAAAAAGTTATGATTATATCATCTTACCTCCCTAATGACCAAATAAAAATCTAATAACTAATTAACAATTAATCCCTATAAATTAAAATATTTATATCCTACTTCCTAAAATTCAATAATATTATAAATAAAATAAAATGTAACATCATATAAATAATTCAAAAAATAAAACAGTTTCAATAAACCCCACCCAATACTTCCAAAAAAATAAAATTTGACTTTAAATCCACCCTTAGGATTTTAGAGGAATTTAATAACTATTTTTAAGGTATTGTTAACAATATAAATGGTTTATGAACGTTTTCAAAAGTGGTATGATCAAATAAATTGAGTTGACCAGATTGATTAGGCTAAAGAATTGTTTAGTCACCAATAGAAAATCATAGGGAAAAATAATTTATAATCCATCATCCTACTCAACTAGAAATCATAACCATTAGATTATTAGATCATATTACTCTTGAAGAAACTTTGTATACATTAAGTTCTATAGAATAACAAAAATAATTTTTTACAGAGTATTTTTTCCACACAAGAAGATATTTTAGGTTTTGTAAGTGAAAAAAATCAATTTTGAGTGAAAACCTGATCACTTGTGTGTAAACCATTTCTTCTATTATTTAAGTTATATAATTTTAAAACTCCATTTTTCAGTATATTAAATTCCACATATTCCCTATCCTTTGAAAAACTATAAAAATTAGGAACATTCTATTTATTTTTCCACCAGAATACTTAATATTTTATGGCTATATCATAATTATGTTGACAAATAATAATTACATTCTACAAACCAGGTGAAAATTTATAGTCTCAAATTATTACATTATATAAATTTATTAAATAAATATATTTCTAATTTTAAAAAAAATTGGTTGAGAATACCCATATACCCAAATCCAAACGTCACATCAACTTGAGAATATTTATGAAAACTCTAGGGCCGATACACTATTACTGATAGTTTACCAAAATAAAATAAGGAAACAATTTACTCATTACCAAAACTTAATTAACACAACAAATACACAATATGTTTGATACAAAAATATTTTTATTAAATAAAAAAATATCAATGGTAAAATACAACAAGGTATATAAAGAATAATAATCCAATGTATCACAACATAATAGGTAAAACCCTTACAAGGAATAGAACATACAACCTAAGAGAGACATGACCAAAAAAATCAACAAAAAGTTCCTATTTGAAAAAAGTTAAAGGTGATGGAAAAAGTATATGATAATTAAAAAAATATAAGAATAAATATAAAACCCAAATAGTATAATAATTAATCATACTATACATCTTTGACCAAAAATAGTGTGAAAAATCTAAGTCTCCAAATAAAAAATTCATCAAATCTACTCACCAAACCAACCACTATGAGTCTTTTCTATCAACATATTAACCTCTAACATAAACCATGAGATCCTTCACTTTATATGATTATTATTATGAATAATCTATATTTACATGAAATAGGAATGCATCAAGAGTGAGTATAATAGTATTTCCACTAATGTATTAACTCACACAAATCCATGTGTGTGTTTAAATGTATGTAATCTATATTATAAAAAATAATAAATTAAAATATAATTGTATATCTAAGAAAATTGCATAAGGATCTCATTCAATGCATAAAATAGAAAGACACCTAATCGATATATTGAGAATTAAATCCCATTAAATATATAAGATTTATAATATATATGTGATCAAGAAATCATTAATATTATAGTATGAGAAAAAACAATCCAAGGCCCGTTAGTCATATATGAGTGAATACATACATACCTTCAAAAATGATTTATTAAGGAATTAAAAAACATAGTGTGCATACCAAAAATCACATAAGAGATTTATAAAACCATTTTATAAGGATCACTAATTATAATAGTCACATTTTTAATCACTTATCCCTTGGAATTCATAACCATAATGCCATGATCATCATGTCCCAAGTAAATATAATAGTGAGATATATACAACCATTCCCAAGTAGAAATTATATTAGCTCAGTGAGACACCAAATCTTAAATCAACATAATAACTTCTAATAGACCAGTTATTACTAGGAATGAATTTCCAAAAATCATATATCACTCTCTCGAAGGAAAAAAATAAAATTTTCTTGGAGCATCCAATGAAAATGATATATCGAATTCTTTGTTGTCTTGGAAATTGAAATCAAAACTGAGTCTTCATATACTGACATTTATCATCTACTTTTAAAAAACATAAATAAATTACTTAACATAAAGGGAAATTCACATCCTAGAACAACTCACTCAATAAAAAAATGGAATTTAATAAATTAAATATCATAACAAATTTAATAAATCACACATATTTCAGGTATATATACTCATTTAGTTGAAATAATTAATTGAAAAAAAATTAAAATTAAAATTTTATTTCATGGAATGATTATAAATATTCTTTAACATAATAAATTTTCACATCAACAAATAAACCATATAAAATAAATAACATTAATGAAATTTACTATTCTAACCAAGTGACTTTTTTATGGAACAAAAGAAGTTTTCCATCATGAAATTACATTTATAAAAAACATGGCCTACAAGGGATTAAATATAATGGAATAAATCATAATTAATTTAAATTATGAATAAATTTCTTAACCTGACCTAAAACACTAATACATTAATTTATAATATTATGAATCCAAGTAGTGAAAATTTTACTATTAATTATATGTAAAATAAAAACTTCCATGTAATTATTCAACGAAAACATATCAAAAAAATGTTCACAATCCCTAGAGTTAACTATAATACAAAACCAAAAAGATTATTTTACCAAAAAAAAATCAAGAAAAATCCATTATAAAAGATAGTGTGACCAATACTCATCGAAAATAATATATATAAACACTTATTAAAAATCAATTAATTAAAAAACCTTATTCAAAATGTTTATAAGCTATAAATAATTAAATGCAGATGAAATAAGTTTACCCACCTTCTTAAAAGAAGATATGTATTTAATGTCCATGAGGTCATTTAATAAAAATTTCATATTAATAAATAAATTATCTTTGAATCTTTAATTAGATAAATTTTCATGAAACAAAATTCTATAATCATGATAGTACATCCATGAATCATTTGAAAATATAAATTAGTATATGGAAAATATGTATAAGAGATAAATTTATTGAAGTAGCTGAATGAAAACCAAAAATCCCCCTAATAATTAAAAATACATGGTCGTGCATTGTATAAGTACATATAGAGAAAAATAAAACCCTTCTTGATATAGGGTTAAATTAATCCCAGGGATAATAGAATAATATAAATGGGAAATTATTAAAAATAAACTATAATATATTAAATAACTATAAAAATTTAATTTAATAAATTTTATCCTTATTTATTATTTTAATGAATAATATTTCATTATTTTATGACGTCTTTGGTATTCATGTAATAGTGTAAGGGAAATGAAATTTGAAATTGAAATATAAAAAATGGTCATTTGGTACACTCGAATGGAATTGTAAATTACTTTAAACAAGGAAAGGATGCCCCCCCCCCCAAAACCAATGGGATATAAAAAAATGTGATGGAAATAACATTTTTGGATAATATTATTACTAAAAATAATTTAAAAATAAAAACATATATTCTCTTACAGTACCTGATCCCTTCTCCTACTATTACAACTCCCACCATCACTACAACACCCATCACTATTTAACCTTCCACCACCACTACACCTACTGTTGCCTCACCCATCATTTCTAATCCTTACATATACATTTCCCAAAATACACCTCACACAACTACCACTCCAACAAATCCATGTTTTGGATAATGGAAAAGTTCCCTATAATACCCTCACTACTATTGGGCCGTCCACCTTGGGTACTCCATATCCAAAAACTATATATCTTCAAATATCTTCAATCAGTGATTCCTATAAGGTTTAGTTTAGTTAATAGAATAAATTAGTTTTATGTATCTAATATATCTTCATTTTTTTTAATGTTATACCAAACAACTCAATAGAAAACAATTTTATTTTATATTTTATCTCCCTTTTTTATTTTTATTTTTGAGGTTTCTATATTACAAAAAGCTTTAGTTCAAACCACATTCCACCCCTAAAAAATTCTCCCCCCACTTAACCCTCTTATGAATCCCTAATAAAAACATCGAATACTAGATAAATCTTATGTAATTTAATTCCATATTCCGAAAAACCGAAAAACTATCCAATTAAAATTATATTTTATCATAAATTTAAATTTAATAATTAATTTAAAATTACACAAAATTTGGTAGACTTTTATATATAGAATATATTCAGTTTTTATTGGAATAAAATAATCTATATGAACATAAAACTAAAAAAATGAAACCCAATAGAACATATATTAATTCTTATTTTTTTTCAAAATATAATTATTTTATTATGGTTGATTATTAATAACACCATATTCAATATAACATCATGTTTTCCTAATAAATATTTATATAGGTTTATCTAACGAGCCTTAAATTGTATCAGAATCTAAATGAATATAAAATCATACATATATGTAATATCTATAAAAAACATATTCATTCACATATATTTTCAATCCATTGAAATTAATTTTCAATTTATTCCAAATAATTTCACAAATGTTTTATTTTTTTATAATTTAATTCGTTTGTTATTTTAAAATTTTTAACTCATAAAATAAATATTCTATATATTTGGCCTTATTTATTTTTTTAAAAAATGTTTCAATTATTTAATATTTAAAATTAAAAATTATTTTCAATTTTAATCTATAAAATAAGAGAATTATTAATTTCTAAAAGTGATATTGAAGATAAATCTCAATCCCAAACTTCTATAATGAGGCTCCTTTCCCATTAGATCATCTAATTTCTCTTATTTCACAATAATGTTCCCCCACATGACTCTAATTTCACCCCTTCATGCTTGTATCTAATTATTTTCTTCATATGGGGTGTAAAGAATAATTTTATTACCTCTTTCATATCCCCCATGATCACTTTCCCACACTATAAAATGTTCCCCAAGACAATGAATTGTTTTTCCTTCCCTATAAGAGAATTCATTAATCCTAACTAATCCACTAATAGAAAATTGTATCCCTTACTATCAACTTACTATGTCAATATAATAAACATATTTCAATGAATATTACCAGTAATAATTATGGCTTATCTCCTATTCATGTAGAGTTATAATCCTTAAGCTATTAACATTAATAAACATTACTTTATTTGTATTATTTTTGTCTACCAAAGAAACCCTCTTTTTTTAATTATCAAATAAAATCAGTCTTCATTTATAAAAATATCCAAGTAATATAAAAAAATTCTCTTTAATCCTCCTTAAATTACCCATACCCTTATTAGACTCTTCAAACAATTGTACATAGTTAATCCCTTCGACGCCAACTTTAAATAATTTCACACTATCTAGATAATGTTTAAAATTTGATTTTTTTCCATTTTTAATAATTTTAAATAGATACCCTCATAACCCGAATTAAAATACAAGGTTTTATATTGAACTTCCTCCAATTTAAGATTTAATACTGTATACACAATTTTTAATATTGTGCCTAAATATTTTATAGTCTAAATATATCATATGGATTATTTTATATTATGATATTTTTTGTTCTCAATTTATCATATTTGTATATGTTGATTCACACAAAAGAGTATACCTACCATTCATATAATATTGGAATAAAAATCAACAATGGTAATATTTTTTAAAATAAATCCTATAATTTGAGAATTTAGTTAGTCATTTGCAAGGGAATCATCCATGGATACATTAGTTCTTCACAGCCGAGCATAACTTCATGACTATATAAAATAATAAAGGAAATGCATCATGTATTAGTATGAGGTAATGATTATTTATTACCTGTAATAAATTTCAAGTATTGATACTCTCTTAGAGGCTTCGTTGTATATATCATTATCGATTTCATGATCTTATCACCTTACAGAGATGGGGATTCTTTATGATCTACTTCCTACCATGGAATTAAAAATTTTGTAAGGTAGTTATAATATATAACCTATAAATAGTTTCCACACACCTTATGTGGGTATTCATATTATTATCACTGATAGGGGACACACCTAGTGACTTCAAAAATTCAAGAGACATTTAGCGAAACTTTATTATAGTTTAAGACTCACATATATAACTAAAATCACATTGTTCATGAATCATTAACTTTTCACAAGAATTTGAAGAAACATAAGGAAACTCTTTAACTTTTATATAGATAATAAAAGTGAAGGATCATCATAAAAGATCCTCAAAATGATTCTCTCCTCATATGGAAACCTCGGTGCGCTATCCATATGATTCCATTATGATAGAATCCCCTAAGACTCCTTCATAGAGGGATCCATCGGTAAATACCTTCAAGTGTAGTTCCTTTGTTATAGGCTCTAAAGAGTGAGTGTTTAATACATGAGGATACGGGGGGGGGGTTAATTATAGTTAATAAAATAAAACATGAAATTTTATGAAACCACTTTATGGAATAATTTCCGAAAAATATTCATACCAAAAACATTATAATCATATTTTAGAAATGTTTATATAAAACTATATGAGACTTTTCTTTACAAAATTCATAATGAATTATAAACATTTTAAAACAAATAATAACAATATTATATAATTTAATTAAGAAAAAAATAGAAAAAAAATTATAAGAATATCCAAACATTATCCTTAAGTGTTAAAGATGTATTAACCAGAATCAAGGTCTCTGTAGCATATATATTATAATAATGTTTTGAATTTCTTACAATAGGAAAGGCATCAATACTAAGATCAGAACAACTTATGTTTCCAAAGACCTAGAAACCCTATATCAGAATATTATAATTACCACTATCTTTGTAAACCATTAGATCCCTCGATCACACCATATCTGACAGAAAATTTAAAAATTATTAACTTAAGTCATTTAAAACATATCCTCCTAAATAGATACCTTAATGAAAAAATAAGAAAAAATTATAATGAATTGATCTCTTGTGACCATATTTTACAATCTATTAGAAACAAATTAATATTAATTTTTGTAATGTAATCCATCCTCATATAATATAGATTTATTTATAGGCATACTCCCAATGGTCATATTTAGAATATATCACAGTTCATTGAAACTATATCAGATGAAATATATCAATACTTTAGAAGTTTGGAATTTATTCTCTATATGATGGTCATCATGATTTACAACACTACATTGTATAAAATTTCTATCTAGTATAATGATATATCTTCTTCTGTTGTAAAATATATAGTTATTATATGTGGTTGGTTTTTATAAATTTTCTCCAAGAAATAATGTTTTCAAATGTATGATAATTTCTACCTGGTATACTTTATAAGACTTAATATGGTAGGAATTTGATATAAATTTTATTCTATAATTTATAAAACTCTATCGGGTGAAATTTATATCCATCCATTCAATGAATATAGTATATGTTTTTCTATTAAGGATATAGAATAAGATTTCCATCATATTAAAAACATTAAGAATGTTTCTTATGTTGCAATGGGTTTTCTCCTTCTAATAAAATACCATTTTTGAAAAACATTATAATCATGTTGGGAAATATAACTATTAAAAATAAATAAAATTTAATTAAATTGTATTTTTATTTTCAAAAAAAAGTTGAGAAAGTTTCAAAAGAAAAATTTCTATAAAAATAACCCTTTTTGATAATCACAAAAACATTTTAAAGACCAAAAATGTTAAAAAACATCAAACAAACATACTCCCCTTGTCTTACATAATCTCCCCAAAATTTATTTCCACCCCTTTCTCTTGGATTTTATTTCCTTTATCCCATTTCTATAAAAATTTAATCTTCCTACGCTTCCCTAACTTTTTTTGAGGATTTATATTTTCTTTTATTTATCTCAAAATTTTAAACTCTTTCTTCACCTTTTTTAGTTTTTTAATATTTGTTTGTGATAACATGTATTACCAAAAATGTTAAGGAAAAATATTCTATAGGAAAAAATATTTGTAAACATTCATCCAAAAATATAAGAGAGATGTTCATCCAAATATTTAATAAAGTTTATCATCCAATGGTTTTGGAAAAAATATTTATCCACAAAAATATTGGGAAGATCATCAATATATACATATACATCTAATTGAGTATGATTTTTATTATAAGAATACATTCAAGAGATTGAAAATAAATAAATGTTTTTTCAAAAAAAATTTGATGATTACTTTCATCATATTGACATCCTCTTGATAATTTTCAGATTCTGAAATTAATATCTTCAAATTTTTGAACTATTATTATAAAATTTTAATTATATTTCCTTGTATAGTAATTTGTTATTTTTTATTGAAAATTTCATCATATTGAATCATTTTGAGAGAATATATATTATTTATCACCCTTGAACTTTCACAAGCTTCATAACTGATAATTCTCATCAAAATCGAAACAATTGTTTTCCATTCATATATTTATAAAAAAATTTGATATCTCTATATGTGAGTTTTATCCATATGTTAGAAAACTATAATATTCTTGATTACATCTTTTATTTATATTCTAAAACCATGAGATCAACCTCATTTTGAATAATTATTTCTTTATTTTTATTAAGAAATTTTAATTTTACAAAAAATAAACCTTTATTTGAATACAAATGCACCTTTAAAGCATGTATGAAAATATTTTCATTATCCCTTAAAGATGATTGATTACTTCCATGATGTAGTCCATTTTCATCTCCATTTTTTTTAAACTTGTTATTGAACAAGAGTTTGTGAAATCACTAGAAAAATTGTGAATAGATGGAGTTTCTATTCTATAAGTTCCATATTCTTCTTTTCTACCAGGATATTGAGATTGTTAAATATACATAACATCCACTAAATCATTAGTTATAATTTTTTTAATACTTTAGATCAATAATGTTTTTCTTATTCCTGTTCAGATTAATCATTGTTTGATTGACTATGATCAACATATTTATGAGACTGTGATGATATTTAATTCAAGGTTCTAGTATACATTTATTTAATATATAATTATTTATTTAACTACATAGAAATATCATTATAATTTCTCAGTTTTCCATTTATATTTCTTTAAATAAAATTTTTAAATTTAACTTGATCATTCTCAAACTAACATTTTCAACATATTCTTTTCCACTTTTATTTTAAACAGATAAACCATGAGCTAAATATTGAGATGATCATCATTTAATTTGAATAGACTGAGGTTTTTTCAATTAAACTTATAGAGTATGAAATATCCCATCCTTTTCAACTTAAAATTTTGATTTAATTTTATCTCTTCCTTTCCTGTAAATATTTTCTTTTCTTTATTTCTACGAATTCCTTTTACAATTATCCTTTTATTTGAGATTTTTGTAGTTTTTATCCTCTAAAGCTGAATCTACATATTTTTCATGTCTAAATGGTTGACTATTATTTAATTTATAATTTTTATTCTTAATAAAAGAATATAATTACTCAACTGAAATTTTCTTAGCCTTATTCTTTGACATATGTGGATATTTTTCAACTTCTTTAATTTTCTTCAAAAACTTTTCCATTCAGTTATTTTTGATTTTTAAATGGATATTGCTTTTATATTTTATCGATAAAAATATTCAAATATGGAATGAATAAAATCCCCATCTTATTAATAGATTTTTCACTAAAATAAGATGTTTTGTCCCTTATTGAAGTTGTTTTATTTTTTATCTTTGGATCTTACATGATTTTTATAAAAAACATGCTACTAAAATTTGGTTAAAGGGGAATATTTAACTTTATCGATCCATCCTTAACTGTATCTATAAAACTAAACATGAACATAAAAACAATGAACATAATCGAGTGGGATAAAAAATCAAATATAAATGTCTTTAACCTTTATTGTATCCATTTTTACATTTCTTGGAATGATAAAATTATGAATACACAAGAATAAAATCCTTATATTTAGAGTTAAATAAGAAACATTTATAAATTTTTAATATAAAGAAAATAAAAAATTTTGAGTTGACGCTTTTTCAAAATGACTGTTTTTCAAGACACTTATGGGTTATACAGTTAGGTTCCCATTCCAAATACATATCAACTAACTCAACCACTTATTTAAATCTCAATTTTTATGAAATTCCAAAAATAGTAAATGAAAAATTATTTAGACCCTAAAATTTACTAAATTATAATAAAAAATAAAATTATTTTTCTATTTCCAGATAATTCAAATAAAAGTCTTCTTTAGAGACACTAATAGATTCCAAACCTTGAAAAATAATTATAGACATAAACAATAAATCATATTTTTCTAAAAAATATTATTTTAACTAATATTTATGTGATATCCATCTTAATGGTGGAATAACTTGTAAATTTCCTTCTTTTGATCGAAAAAACTATGAATCCAACATAAAAAATAAAAATAAATATACTGAGGAAATTCAGAATAATAAAGGTTCTCCACAAAAAAATAGATGATGAAGAGGGAGTGATGTCCCTCTCTTTATTTATATATAACCAAAGGGAGAGTTAGTTCAATTTACTCAAATACAAAAGTTATGATTCAATTCCACAATAAGATCTATATTTGATAAAATTTCTTAAAATATGAGAACATATCTGAACTGTTTAAATTCTATAATTTCTGTTAAAATTGTTTCAAACAAAAATTTGTATCAATGAAATACAAATATTTATAATAATTTTTCATAAGTTTTTTCATAATTATATTAATAGCATAAAAATAATTATAGAAAAAAATATTCGAGTTTAAAACAAAATATTAATCATTTACCTCCCTAAGTAATATTATAAAAACATTCTTAAAGAATATTGTTTGATAATATAAACATTGTGGTTTTCTAAAATAATAAGAAAAGAATATTGTTGATGATATATTAAATGATGTTTTTTTGATGAATATGAAATTTTTTATAAAATTTTTATTTTCTAGAAATTTTTGAGAAATATTTTTCTAGAAATATTTCGGAAAAATTATTTTGAAATATTTTATAAATTTTCTTTAAAAACAAGGAAATATTTTTCCACATTTTTCAATTTTTTCTTTACTATATAAATATTTATAATAAATAAGTCGATAAATGATAATTTTATGTACATTACTATATGATTCTTTTAAACATAAATTATTATGTTGGAATTTAGGGTTTTTTTTTAAATATCACCAAGTTGTTTTTACATTAAAGTGAATTATAAAATGGGATCAATTTTCTGTTTGTGATTATAAAGGAAATAGTGTCTTATATCTACGTTCTTAGATAATGAGTGATGTTCTAGATTTTTACTATGATCTATTTCACCTCTATTTTTACACAATGTAGAAGTTTTACTAAAAGTCATTCCAATGTTAGTGAGTGTGTGTTTCATCCATAATACTTGATAACAACAATTTCCAACTACCACATATTAAGCTTCACTAGTGTAGAGATCAATTTTTTTTGTTTCTTACTATAAAGAGACATTAATTTCTACCCCAATGACTGAATATTTCTAGATTTACTTTTTTTTTTATACATTTTACATCCACCAAAGTCATAATCTAAGAAAAAGTAATTCAAAATCATTTTCATAAATATAACATTGTCTAGATCCATTGTTCCCTTAAGGTACTGAACATTTATTTAAAAAGATTTAATATTTGAACATTTTTTAGTTGATTAAAATCTTTTAAATAATCATACATAAAACATTAAGTCACGTTGACTAGAATTAAGGTATAGTAAACTACCACCCATTCATCAAATTGTTTTTACCAATTGAATTTTGAGATTCATCTGGATCTATTGATTTTGATATACCGATATGAGTACTATAATTTATGATTTTTCATGTAATTTTTTATGTTGATATTTTATATACTCATGTTGATATATAAAATTTTCTTATTTATTTTATGAAATTTGAAAACAAAGGGAAAATGTAAGGTCACCAATCATGCTCATTTAAAACTTATATTTAATAATATCTTAAAAGGCATATAAATTTAATTTTTGAGTTGATCAAAATAAAATGTGACTGAAATAAATTTTAGTAGTGATGGTTTTCTTAAAAAAATATAATAAAAAAAGTTGGATTCATAGTTCCCTTAGAAAAATTATTTTTTAAAAAATATCCAATAAGTCTATTATACCAGGATATTGAGGAATGATTAAGTATATATAATTCTATAGTATGCATAAACGAATTATTTTTTGATATTGTATTTTCAAACCACATGGTTATCCTAATAAAACATCACCCTATACACATCTATAAAAAATATAATTTGATATCCATATGGTATAGAGTGACATTTAAGAATGCTACATAGGATAGAAGAAAAAAATATATTCAAACCTTTATACTTGGGAAAAAGTTTATTTGTAATCTATTTATTTTGGATGATTATATCCCTTTTAAAGAAATACTTCCTTATTGATAAAAATTATTCTCTTTATATCAAAATTATTTCTCAAAACCCATTTTACTCTAATTATAGGATAATCATTAGGGGATTTATTCAATGTCCACACTTTGTTCCTCCCAAATTCATTGATTTTATCCTACATTTCTTTTATTCA
The DNA here is from genome assembly GCA_963277665.1 of Viscum album. NCBI lineage: Eukaryota > Viridiplantae > Streptophyta > Magnoliopsida > Santalales > Viscaceae > Viscum > Viscum album. Next base: position 508,337,654 of record OY728136.1, on the reverse strand, counting down.
ATATTCATCTCCAAAAGCCTACTTATGAGTCTTAGCTTCAAATTATAGTAAAAATTCACAATCATCACTTTTTACTTCATAAGAAACATATAATATTTATTAGTTGAGTGATGATTCTTAAGGATTTTCTGATTTCACGGGTTTTCAAAATTCTATTCCTCAACAAAAAATTGATTTAATTCTTGAGGAATAAATTTTGGAAATATTTATTTAATTATTTTCCAATGTGAAGAGTTTTCCAACCTAGGTTGAAAATTGGTTTTGAAAAAATCATCTAATGATGTGGTTTTAGATTTTTTGAAAACAATGGGATAAGTTTAATCAAAATTAATTTTCAATATCAACTAAATGGTACTTGAATTTTTATTTAGAATATGACATGCCTTACAAGTTGTGGAATTGAGAAGAAAAGTTAATTCATTATATTTTAGGGAAAATTTAGGTAAATTATCTTTAGTATTCAAGATGAAAACTTTACATAAAAAAAATATAAAGTATTAAAGTTTTTCATTTCTTACTATCCAGAAAACATAATGAGTTTTATTATGAAAAAGACGAAGTAAAAATTGATTTATTTTAAAACCGGATATAAGAATAGAATCATATAAAAAAATTACATAAATTTAGTATTTACTAAACATGGTTCAAGATATTTTTTTAAATAAATTTATAATTTTCATTCAACAAAGCATTTTATTGATGGGTTCTAGGTTCTGAGAAGTTTTTTATAAAATATTTATACTACAAAACGATTTAAATACATAATTTTTAAATTCTATACCATGAAATATATTAATAATAAAAAAATTTACATTTTTATCATTTTTAACATGGGATAAAAAGTTACAAAAATCAAAAAAGGCTTATGAATTTTTATTTATAATTTTGACACACATATATATAGCATATAAATTAACTGAGACATATAGAGAGTATTATACAATAATACATTTAATTTGTGTTTGACCAAATAAATCCATGTGAACTGAATGTAATGTATTAAAAGATAAAAATTCAATAATATATGTAAATGTTGACTGATTTTATTTTAAAAATTAACAAGGTCCTGAAAAATTAGATGAGTTAAACTGAAGTTCAAGTAAATATTTATCAAGTAATTTCATAAAATGTATGGTTAATGTTATAATATTATAGTTTCTTTAATGTGCTATGTCACAACCAATATTGATCCCCCATTTTAGTAATAAAAGTTAGATATTGGATGATAAGCTATTTTAAATTTAAAGTGTATATATTCTCATTTATATCAAGAGAAAGAATAAATTTACCTTCCAATATTTGAATAGTATATATATCATTCTCAATGAATATAATTTATCCTTAATATTATAGTTGAATTATGATAATTAGGTTATTCTTATGTCCTAAAACAAATAAAACATTCAAAATAAGGGCTTTAGAAATAAGAAAAATATCACATATACCATATATTCCTCCTTGAGAATTATCTCGAAAAGTAAAAAATTCACCTCTCAATTTGATAATCTTATAAAAATACTTCTTGTATCATTTAATATGTTTGGAACATCCACTATCCTTCTAAAACTTTTTTTTACTTTTCTTTTTTCTTAGAAATATATAAGTTATGATTTTTGGTAACCAAAACATGATTGAATCTAGTAATATTGGAAAAAATTATTTTTAAAATACACATTTGTACAACTATATTATACTACACAAGTTCCAATTGTTATAAAATATATTATTTATAACATATGAAGGATTGTACCTTGTTTAAAGAACATTTTGTCTTCTAGTGTCCACCTCTTTGAAATTTAGTACAAAAGGATTCACTTCTAGGATCAAACCAATAATTTTTTAAATTATTTATTCATTTGTATAACCAAACATATAGGTATTTGTATAAGATATAATCTGTTTGTAAATATTACCATAATTTTTTTTTCTATAGGATAAATTTTGTATACTTTTTATTTCAAACTAAAAATCATTTAGCTTAGATTTACAATTGATTTCTTATTTTTATTTAATGAAGTAGAACTATATTTTTTTATCTAATTAAGAAATTAGATTTTAAATTTCCATGTATTGTTTTGAAATATTGGAATTTATTTTTGGAAGGCCCATATAGAGTTTTCAGGAAAGGAATAATATCTAGAAACCTCCCTAAAACATGGTAATGAATCTACATCATTAAATATAATTTCGTTTTCTTCATCAAAATATGTATAAAATTTATCATACATATCTAGAGAATTTTATTTTAATGTTAAATTGGTTTGGGATTCAATGGATACCTTATCCATGAAGTAATTTGTAGTCATTGGAATATTAACATAGAAACACATAATTTTCCGATCATAACTACTATTGTAAGAAGTATTCTCTAAAGAAATACCTCCTCCACTTTGACTCCATGAGTCAGAAACCTTGAGCCACTTCATAATTTTTTATTATAGTACTATCTTGAACATTTACCTCTCTTATCCTTCCTCATTATTTTAGGAAAATATAGTCTTATGTGTACAAGATTATTGCATTCATAATATATCATTTTTAGTGTCTTTATCGTCATATTTTTCTCATAGTATTTTTCTTGAATTTGTAACAAGCTTATTTCTTTTGAATAATCACACTCAATATTCTTGAAAGACTATCAAGTTCATTATTACTTTTTAATATTAACTAATTTTAGACTCAACCATAACATCCCTGTTATTTAATGATTTAGCAACTTTCTTTAGATGATATATATTTCCTAACGGATGTTGATATAGAGGAAAAATGAACCCTATTATTCTTTTTCCCATTCTTATCATGTCTTTTTAATTTATCCTCATACTGCATCAGATTTCCAATAAGATAATGTAAGCTAAAATTAGTAGGGTTTTTCTATAATCAAGAGATATTATTTTAGATTCCCATTTATTGTTCGTGATATAATTTTATTAAACCATATACACATATATTAATTGTTTATCTATTATTTATTTTAGACTATTAAAAATAGTCTCAAATGGTTGATGCATCTTAGCAACTAATTCTCTAAGTAAGAAATCAATAGTTCAATATTCTACTCTCAGCATAGGTCCTCTAGTGTCTAGAAATTTGTAAGTTCCTAAATGAATATCTTCTAGTTTCTTCAATATATTTTTATTTTATTCACATGATGAAATATTATTGTAGATTTTTTTTTCATAGCACACAATAAAGTAATTCTAACATGATAACTATTTTGATATTAATATTTATTATCTTTTTTAAAATTTTCCACTTTATTATCAAGAATATAATAATTATTAGTCATTATTACAAATAAATTAACACTATCACTTGTGAAAAACATCTTTATACGATCTATCTAGTATTCATAATGAGCACTATCAAATATAAGGGCGATTCCGGGATTAAAATTCTTATGTGTCCCAATAGCCAAATCATCCATCTTAGAAACAAAAATACTATTTTCTAAAAAAATCACTGTAACAATTTATAATAATTAGAACCTACTCTGGTGCCTGATTTAGGATATAAATAGTGCGTATTTAATATAAGAGTGGTAGGGGTGGGGTGAATTGTATTTAAAAAAATAAAACCTTAAATTTTACCAAAACACTTTATAGAAGTATTTAGGATAATGTTTCATTCCAAAAGTTTTATATTCATTTTTTAGAAAAGTTTATAAAAAATATAATTTATTTTAATAAAAAATCATTGAAGAATATATACCTATAAAAACAATTAATGAAAATAATATGAAATATATGTAAGAAAAAAAAAATTAAAAAAACTTTTATCATAAATCCACATAGTATCTTTAAGTGTTAAGGAAACCTTAACTAGACTCAATGTATCCATAGTATAAACCATACTATAATGGATTGAATTTCATACACCTTGAAATACCTTAATAATAAGAACAAAATAAACCTTATTTCCCTAACAATGGAAACCCTTGATTAGAAGAGAAGAATAAACAAAATATATTTAATCCCTAATATCACTCGATCACACTAAATTAGAAAAAAATTATTTAAAATGTATAGACTTCCGTAATTTAAAATTTATCCTCAAAATAATATGCCTAAAGAAAAAAAGTTACTAAGGATTAAAATAATTAATTATTTTATAACAATATGTTACAAATTATTAACAAGAACTTTAAATCACTTTTTTGTAACATGATCTAACCTACTTGAATAAAACTTTATTCTGTGGCATACACCTAGTGGTCATATTCTGTATATTTCAGAGTTGGTTGTAATTGTATAAAACACACTCTTTTAAATTAGATGTTTGGTATAAATTATCAATCTAATAGTAATCATGAAATACACCACTATAATTTATAAAGGTTTCAATTTTTATAATGATATATCTCTTTTTGGTAGAAATTATATAATTCTTACATATGGTAGTTATTTTATAAAATTTAATATAACAAGCATGGTTTCCTATATCCAAAAAATACTTTCTAGTAGGCTTTTCAAAACTACATCTAGGGTGACTCTATGATACTTTTGGTACTAGAATTTATAATCCCAAATTTTATGAATGTTATATCCAGTCATTTGATATACATTGTGTATGTCGATCTGGTAAGGATCTTGTGTTTTATTTTCTTCATCTAGAAAACATTATGAAAGTTTCATATGTTGGAATGGTTTTTCTCTATCCAGTATAACTATTTTTTAAAATAACATTCTATGAGGCTTGGAAAATATAAAAGTTAGAAATGTATATAATTTTAATGAAGTGGTATTTTGTTTTTAGAAACAAGGTTAGAATGTGTTGAAATAAAACATTAAACTCAATATTTAAAACCATACTTCTATTAAATATATATACTCTCATAATATTCCAATACTATATGAAATTTTATTTTTTGAAGTACATACATACCCATTCATAATCATTCTAAATCATTAAATAATTGACCTATGGTGGGTAAGATGGTGAAGGAACCCTAATGTGGGTATCCACACCACTTTTATATCCCTTATTCCACCCAAGTCATATATCTATCTTGAATTAACCATAATAACCACATTGGATTTCTTTAGCCTTGGGCAAGGATATTAAAATCTTATTACATTAAGGCCTCCTATATAGACTTATAAGATACATGACTATGTTATGCACACAAACATATACCCAATTAATCATTTATACTTTGATAATGGATCTTTTATAGTTTTCCTCCCTAACTGATAATACCTTCAAGACATTTACAAACATGTTTTGCATGATAATGAGTGTGCCTGTCATAAGGATATTGGCGAAACTTACCATGTATCATGGTGGTTATCCAGGATACCCCATATCAAGTATCATTTTGGCCCTATAAAACCATGGAAACCATTCATACACTCAATGATCTAGGGATAAACATGTATCTGTTCATCCTATAGTAAGCCCCAAATCCTACCATCATCTAAGTTATCTAATAGATTTAATTGAAAAGTGTAGACAAATGTATATGACTAATTTAATCTCATATTTTCAGTACTATTATGATATAAACATCCTTTCTAGATAAGGATAAACTATATGGTCCAGTCTTGACATGTGACCATAAATTGGGAGACTTCAAGTACATGGTTTGTGATTCTTATTTATAAAGATTTGTAGGATGCATATTATATGTTCAATCCCAAAACCCAGAAACACATATGGGTCTCCAATTTATAATCCCTAATACTTCATCAATGTGAAATATTCTATAAGATTAAATATTAACAAATTGTCTATATTCTGTATGATCCATTCATCCTAAATGAGTTATACCCCATTAGAACATCCTCACATAGATATATCCTTGGTTAATCCCATCCCTACTAGGACATAATCCTAGTGGACCCTAAAATTGTTCAATAAAAAACCTTAAAATAGAATTTAATATGTCATGAGAACACAACCATAAAAGGAACATCACATGGTCATGGTCGTACAACCTGAGAAGAAACCAATTTCTTCCTTATCACACAAACATAAAAGGTATGATGTGTATCTTTATAAAAAACTGAATAATAATGTTTATAATTCACTTCAAAAGGACACACACAAATCCCCTCTCATGATCCTGATCCAAACATCATGACACATACAACCTCTCTAGAGGGTGATAAAATCATGATCACCCAGCTATGTGGATTTAAATAATAATATAACTATTTAATAAAAGAATTATGGAGAACCGCTGATCCATAAAAATGTTTTCATCAATACATGTTTTTTTTCAACAACATTCCTAATGGTAACCATAGTAATAATTTTACATGGAAGGATTCATGAACATTAGTTAGATATTAATGTGAGTCTTAGATTAGGCAATAAATCAAACCCAAAAGGTGATAGATGAACTTCTACTTCATCACCTCAACCAAAGTGTTCCCAAAGTCTTACTAGTAATGTCTGAATGACTACCTAAAATTGTAAAGAATGTCCACACCAACTCAAAAAATAATAGGAGAAGGGGCACATCAAAAATATAACAGTGAACCTGACTTGAATCTGTTATCTATAAATGTGATTGATCAACTATGAACTTTTACTCACGATGCAATATTAATGGGTTTTATTTTTTTCACTTTAATTTTTATAAGACCTATTAGAACTTCCTTTAATCCAAATAGTGATATCATATCATGAATTATACAATTCTTTATACCCTGTAAAGACATATTTCTCAGTATTAGTGATGGTTTTGGCCCTCAAATCTTAGAGGGCATTTTTGCCAACCCAACAACTCCAAAAATAGGTGGTAAGTGACCTAATTTGGGAATACTAATGAAAATAATATGACTGACTCTATAGTAAGCTCTCAAAATCCTCCAAGATATGAAATCCCATTAATCATACTAACAATGATGAGGCTCAAAGAAGCACTTGGACCCTGCTACCACATTCAATCTTGTCAGGTCCCTACCATGGGACATTTCAATGTATACCTTATTATATTTAGTAACCTATAATAAACTACTTTTACATTCAACTATATTTATATTAAAATGATTGAATATTAATAAATATCTAACCACATGATGTGTTTTCAACTATATAACACCAATATGATAATATCTTATGAGAATATATAACATTGAAATGTCATAATGGTTCCCTATTATGTTGAGAACCTTAAATAATTATGATGAAATTATAAAATATATATTATATGACTCTATGAGATTTATATAATTGGAAATAAATGATGCTTCCATATTAGGTATAAATGGATTATATAAAATTTAAATATATTCTATTTAATTTTGTAGTTTCTAAGATACAAGGGATGGGGTTATTAAAAGAAACCTTATTGTAGTAATTTCATATTTGTTAGATGTAATTAGATATTCCTATCTATGGAAATGTGTATTGGTCATTAGGTTTGAGATTACTATTAATGAATATCCTAAATCATGTAATTATATGTATTGAAAAAAACCATGAATACATATGCATTTTGTGAGATAAGATATATTAGGTACATGAGAAGTTATATGAAATTAATTAATATGTAATGAAATGATTTTTCTCTTATGAGTAGATTGAAGTCGATATCTTAGTAACGTTCATTTCAATGGGATTTTATCCTTATGACTATGACCATAGAATTTTTATTGAAAAGTTCATTTCAAGTAATTCAATGAAAGATATATTAGGCATATGGGTTGAAAAAACATGTAATACAACATTATTAATGATATATTAAGATGATAGGATTATATTACACTGTGTTTGTCTGTATGAGGTTACTATAATTTCAACATTAATATCTCTTTATGGGTGAATTTACATGTTTCATTGGGAATTTTGAAAAAGTATCCTAATTCCATTAAGAATGTGGACGAGAGGGCCATACACTATGTGTATATAAAACCTCAGTTAGTTTTTTTATTATAATATCATAAATAATTTTATTCTCAAATTATAAATAATTATAGTTATTTTGGTTATTTAGATAACATATATTCAATAAAAATATATTTGAAATAATATATATTTGAGTTGAATATTATATAAATATTTATTGACTAGTTTAGTGAATATAATTTTTATTTATTTATATAATGAATAAAATGATGATATTTGTTTATTTAAATAAATTTTTATTATTTAATGTTAAATATATAAAGAGTATTATTGACTAGATGAGTTAAGTGTCTAGAGAAAAACATTTATTTATTTATTTATTATAATTTAAAAATATATTAATTTTTTAAGAAATTATTTTTAAATTTTCTCAATTTTAGTGCATTTCAAGAAATAATAATAATATGCTATTAATCATCATAGAGTTCAATAAGTGATAAAAAATTAGTAAAAGGTATATATGTAATTAATAATTAGTAACCAATGTATATAAGCAAATATATACAATTTCTTGGGGTAATAATTTGTCGTGAAAAACATTTCCACTTATAATGTTCTCTCTCATCTATAGGGAATACTAACTATAATGCTCTCATGAAGGTACAACATCGATCCTCTATATATATCTCAAGGCTCAAGAGAGCTAGAATAAAGACCTATCATGGTAGGAATTCCTTTTGTGATCAATGAAGAATTAAATAAGTGGTCAGGATCATTCATGTTAGCACCAATATATTTTATAATGATATTACAAGGATCATAGAGAACATGTGGATATTGGTTGTGGCATTCTATAAATGGATATTTTTATATAATTATTGTAGGAAAAGATATGTATACCAAAAAAACAATGATAAAATAATTATAAGTTAATGTAATTATTATTTGTATAAATTAATTATAAATTTTATATTAAAAGATAATATCTTCAAATCATTCAGGGGTTCTTTAATCATGTTTTAAGGATTGATCATATAAAAATGATGATAAGTAATTATTTGGCATAATCCTAACATTATTCTATTATTCCTTAGAACCTCCATAATTTTTTTGGGTTAGGGGGGTGGAGGAGGATTTTGACCATATCATCTTCACTTAACAATATATTCTTATGAGTACTCATATAGACCAAAATAATCACTATTAATATATGAACCCAACTCCTCTGGGATTTTTTGATCATAGATCTCTACTTTGGTCATCCTAGCACTAGATTCTAAGAGTATTCCTCTATGATAGACCTATTATTTTATATATATTATTACATTATTTTATACGTAATTAAACATTAACTAAAAACCAAGGATTGTAATGTCTTGTGTCTTTAAAAAATTAGGTACATAAAACCAAAAGCATGAAAAAAATGAAAATAGATTTTGTTTAAACTCCATAATGAACTCCTAACTCCCATTGACCTCAGATATCTACATAAGGTAACCTGTGGAATACATGAACAAGGGGATGAGCTTAAATCCATTTATGGAAATAAACATAGGAATAAATAATAGAAAATGGGATACAATGAATAAAATTTTGACCTAAAACGGCATGGTACATGAATAATCATATTAAATAATAACATATAGAACACGGGATCATGTAAGCATGGAATCCTAGAAATGTGGAAGAAACATAAAACATGAAATAAGCACGAGTCAAGGATAAACACAAAGACCATTTCACATGGAGGAGAATGAGTCTGTGATAACCACCAAGGCCATTTCCGATGACATATCACGAGACTAAACATTTCATAATTCATTGGAGCACTATCTAGGCACACCCATCATAACATGTTAATGAATATTTGTGCCATATGAATAATCAACTATAAAGGTTACCCACGGAATGAATTGGGTATAATAATCATTTCACAAGGCATAAAAAAGGGAACATCTTAATGGTGTACCTGAAACAAAGGATTTAAATCATACATGGAAATTCATAAGGGAAATGGGCATAAATCATGATAAGTGATGTCAAACTGAAGTGAAATCAGATAAAAGAGTGTTTAAAAATATTTAGAAATAAAAAATTATTTTGTGGGTAAAGGAAAATATTAAAGATAATTTGAAAAGGAAATATGATTAATAATTTATAAAAAAACATAATTAAACAAAGAAATATTTATTTTTTTAAGAATAATGTGTCTTAAAACTGATTATGTAGTTTACTTAAAAACATGTGAGAAATTGGGATGTTCCATTTACTCAGTATTTCTTTTCAGGAAAAATTGGGAAGGGAACCTTTTTAAGACATGTACTTCCCCATAAAATAAGGATGATGTGATTTGGATACAAGATTTTGGAACATATACATAGAATATATAAGAAGTACCTAAAAAGAAACACGAGTTAAATTGGGATAAAGAGATATTAAGCATAACCCAAATAAAAAATTAGGGTTTAGAGAGAATCCCTTAAAATATGTCTGAAAGAGTTCAACACTTTCACTTAATTTCCTCTTGAATTTCTCATCTTGGAGAACCTCCTTATGTAAATTGGTTCATAATTTTTTTGAGACCAAAGGATCCTAGATGTGGGGAAAGGTTTGGGATGGGATTGGGAAGAATTTTCATGAGATTCAAAGAATTGTAGGTGTGAGGAGAAGGGGTGGTGAGGAGTGACATTTATAGTGGAGGAGAGAGAGGTGTTTTTGATTATTTTACTCATTATTTTATTATTTTGGCTCAAGACAATGAATAGTGAGGATTGGGGTGGGTACTCTAGTGGGTATTGTAGTAGCATGGGTACTGTAGCGTTACTATTCACTGAAGTGTCCTTTGGGAAAAAGGGATTTCAAGCCTTGTATTTAGACCAATTGGCCTTGGGCCTTTGCCCAATTCAATGGGTCTACCTCTTTGTAGACAAAAATATGTCTTTTCATTAATAATAAAATGAGGCTTCAACCCCAAGAATTTAAAAAATATAACGAGGATTCATATGACTAAATATTTTAAAGAGAGCATGTTAATTTGAGATAATGGCTACTTACATCATCCATGACAAAAATAGGACTCAAAAATTCTTTTATTTACTTATAATGTTAAATATCATAATTTACTATATTTCACTATTCACAAAAAAATAAACTATTTTAGAAAAATCCCAAAAATTATACCTAAATTTTTTTGATGTGTATAATTCAAAAATGGTCTATATTTTAGGAAAATAGTTTTCTAAATATGAGAAATTTAATTTTTAATTAAAATCATCATTTATTTGAAAAATACCAATTTTAATGTTAAAACTAATTTTAAAACACTTCGAAAAATTAATTAAGGTCTCATAAAATTATCTACTAATCATAAGACAATAAAATATTAATTTTGAAATATATTTTATGAAAATAAATTTTCTTTTTAATCATTCTATTTATTATAAAAATGTAAATAATCATTTATGTTTCACAAGAATACCAATACTTAGTTTATAAATTTAATACAATTTATTAACTTATACTCTAATATAATTATTTAATATTTTCAATTATAATATACCTAAAAATTATTTATACTTTATTTGGAGATTTTACTATTTTATTGTCCAATTTAATATTTATAAGGTTTTTATTACTATTCCAAAGTTCATGTTACTATTCTATTGGTATATGTTCCATAATTTCTAAAAAAGCATATTATTTCATTTATTATTCTTTTATGATGTCTATATTGTGTTGTTTATGTTATTTTATGTGATTTATACTATATGTTTTAATTATAAAAAGGTAAATTTCATTGATATAATTTTTGAGTCGTTACATTTTTTCGCCCTTATGAAATTTCTCCCTTGAAATTTTGTTTTACATACTATGGTCAAATTGGTGGGGGTACTTCTCCTTCATCCCTTCCACTAGTTCCCTTGTTTCCTCTTCTTAGCTATAGTTCCACCATTGTATTTTGACCAGGTGAGTAGTATTGTTGCATATAACTTAATATCTACAATCCAAGACCTTCACCGGATATTCCTCATTAGAGAGATAATTTCCCAATTGTACGACCTATAAATTCAGTACATGTGAGGGATCCAATATATACTTAATTGAGAGGGATACATGGAATACATCTTGTACTTGTGACATGGTAGGTGTATGTTCTATTTCATAGGCCACATCTCTAATGCGATCTTGAATCTTGAAGAGGCTAATGTACCTAGGGAATAAATTTAACTTCTTCCCAAATCTCTTGATCCTATTCCATGGAGATATGTGTAGGAATACCAATTATCTAACATTAAACTTCAGGTTCTCATCAATGATTATCCGCATAGTTCTTCTATCTAGCTTGGACTACCCGTGTATACTGCTGAATGGTTTTCACCTTTTCCACCATTTCTTCAACTATTTAAGGTCCTAGAATCTCATGTACACTAAAATCATGCCAAAATGTCAGTGTTCTACATCCCTTCCCATTAATGGATTCATTTGGAGCCACATGTACTCTTGAATAGAAACGATTGTTGAAAGAAAACTCGACCAGATAAAGAGTTTAGTCCTATCCTACTTTGATGTCCATAGAACATTCTCTCAACATGTCTTCTAGTGTCTCAATAGACCAATCTGATTGAGAATCAGTTTGATGATGATAGACCATACTAAAGTTCAACCAAGTGCTTAGAGAATTTTGGTTACTTTTCTAGAACTTGGAGGTAAATTTCGGATCCCAATCAGATACAATCGATAGTGGTGCTCCATGAAGCCTCCACACTTGTCTGATTTATATCTCTGCATGTTGATCGAGTAATAAGTCCTCTTGAATTGTGATAAAGTGAGATTTATTTGTATGATGATCCAAAATGACTGATATATAACTATTTAATCTAGATATCTTAGTAATTCTAGTGACAATGTCCATAATTATTTTTTCTTACTTCCATGTTAGTATGGATAATGGTTTCATCGTCACCTTAGAATTTTTCCATTCAGCCTTCACTTTCTGACATAAAAATAAATTTGATTTATATTCAATGATCTCCTTCTTCATATTGTGCCAACAATAGTGCTCACAGAGATCTTAATACATCTTTGTGATCTCTAGGTGAATAGAGAATGTTGAGCTATGTGTTTATTTAGAATATCATTCATTATCTCTTAATTGGATGGTATACATAATCATAACCCAAATCTCAAGACTCCTTCCTCATCCATTTTTAACTCTAATGATTTCTCATTTCCAATAGCTTGAACCTTTTTCTGAATTTCCAAATCATTTATTTTAGAAACCTTTATTTTTCTCCAAAATAGATGGTTAAGAAATCCTTTGATAAAGGATTTCTGATGTTAATTACTTAATGATTCCCATGTCCATAATTTTGCAGGTCTAATAATATTGGATCCTTCTCAATTATCACCATTGATAATGATGTAGGATCATTTCTATATAGAGAATATTCCACCTTATTTTCTTTTCTATGATGGTACTGGATTGATAAGTCATAATATTTGATGAGATATTACCATCTTCACTGGAGCATATTAAGCTCCTTCTATGTGAATATATATTCTATGCTCTTTTGATAAGTATTTATCTCACAATTATCCCCATATAGATAATGCCACCTGATTTTCAATTCAAATATCACAGCAGACAACTCCAGATCATGTGTGAGAAATTTTTGTGCCCGAATTTTCAACCATATTGAGGCATAGGCTATCGATTTATCATTTTTTATTATTAAAAAATTCTAGTCCCTTATTTGAATCATCATTGTATACTGAAAAGAGTTTCCCACTTGTCAGGAGAGTAAGTAACGGTGCAAGGATACTCCTATTTTTTAACAGCTTGAAGTAGTGTACACATTCACTGGTCCAAATAAACTTTAACCCCTTACAAGTCATCTTTACTAATGTTTTTAAAAATCATAAATATTTCTTTAAAAATCATCAATAATACCCAACTAGAACATGGAAACTACGGATATTAGATACAAATGTTGTCTTAGATCACTCTTCGATTACCTTTATCTTGGAAGGGTACACATATATTCCTTTACTAGTGATAACATAACCTAAAAATGATATTTCCTTCTTACAGAACTCGCATTTAGTGTACTTTTCATATATTTTCTCCCTTAACAAAGTCTTTAGCATAGTATTCAAATGCTCCACGGTTTACTCATTTCTCATCGATGATATCAAAATATCATCAATAAAGACTACCAAAAACATGTCAAGGTAATATCTAAACAATATATTCATTAAATCCATGAAGATTTATAGAAAATTAGAGATTCCTAAGGGAATCTCTATGAACTCATTTGGTCCATACATCATTCGAAAGGAAGTCTTGGACATATCATTCTTCATTACCTTTAATTGGTGATATCCCAACTGAAGTCCCACCTTAGAGAAATACATGGACCCACATAGTGGATTAAACAAGTCATCTATACATGGTTGGGGGTAATTTTTATTTATCATGATTTTATTGATCTCATGATAATCAATGGGGAGGCACATTGATAAATATATATTATTGACAAAGAGGACCGGTGCACCCCACAGTAAAGTACTCTCGTATAGAAGACACTATTACAAATTATATTGTAATTTCTTATTTAGTTCCTCTAACTTGATGGTGTCCATTCTATAAGGTTTCTTTGATATAGGTAGTGATCTAGGAATAAGTTTAATTAAGAACTCAACATCTCAGTTTGGAGGAAGACCATGCAATTATTTAGGGACTGCATTTGTGTATTCCATCACAATGAGCATGTATTGAAGCACGATTCTCCCATACATCTCAATCATATGAGAAATAAATTCTTTCTCCTAAGTAAATAATATATTCACATGATATGATGATTCTGAAGGAGATTCTTCCTCTTCCTAACACTGGTATTGAATTAAAGGATTCTTTGGGATGTTATGGGTGATATACCTTTCCTATAAGTTGATATTGGATTTGTATAAAGATAGCCAATACATTCCAAATATAACATAAAAATTTACAAAATAAAGTTAGAATAGATTTTTTGGGTGGTTTAGTAAAAAAATTAACCAGGGAGGAATTATATACTTCAGATGAAATAATTTCCCAATTTGATGATCTCATAGATAACTCAACTTCTTTATTTTGAGGAGGTGTTTAAATAGTTATAGTAAAATTTAAAGATATGAAAGAATGTGTAGAACCAGAATCAAATAGTATGTTTTCTATTATTGAATGAATAACTAGTGTACATGACAATAAATCATTTTTGGGCTCCACCTCAGTATTAGTGATAGAATATGGCCTTTCTTGTTGCCTTGGAATTTGCTATTGTTGATTTCCTCCAACAACACTTGGCTTAGGGAAATGGTTCACCTAATTTCAATGTTTGTTGTAGCTAAAAAACTTCACTATAACATGAGTGTTGATCAGAACCTTCTTTTATAATTCTAAATTAGTGGGATTCTTCATATCCCTTTGGAAGATATTATAAAGATTCCACATTCTTCCATATTTGAAGCATCTCTTCGTTCCCCTTAGACTATTATATGGATGATCCTTCCCACAAATTTAATATGTGGGATATTGGGTTTTCTTTTCATTATTGGATTTATCAGTTGATTCTCAGATATTAAACTCTATTTCTATTTTTTCCTCAATCTTACGAGACCGTAAAGAGTCTTCAATATCTATTTCAACCTGTAAGGCACAATAGATTGTCACCTCGTAGCTGTAAAAGTCACAAATAACCAATTATTTTCATGGAAGTGGATTTAGTCTACTAAAGAATATATCCACCATTATTTAATTGTTAAGGTCAAAACTAGAGTCTTATCTTTCAATACATGTTATTTTTTCTCCATATACCCTGATAGGATCATCTTCCTTTTGATTGAGTTTGAGGAAGTTACTTTATATATTAAGATGGATGGTTTGGGAAAACACTTATTGAGAAATATTTTCATGAAATCATACCATCAAATGTAATCATTTGCCTCCTTGGAATTTGGTTTCTTGATCAGTGTCCACCACTTATCATATTACCCATAAAAATGATAAACTACCTGCCCAACTTTCTCTTTTTCTATGCATTGGAGGACAAAGAATATCTTCTCAATAGAGTTAATCCATTCTTCTATGATGATGGGATCATATGATCCACTAAATGCGGGATGCATTTTCCAAATAAATGACTCATCCACAAAATTCTCTTTCATAGGAGAAAGAATGAATTACATTCGATTCAAGTCATTATTCATAACTTGATCCATTTGATCGAGTACTATCATGAGGTTTTGATCACCTTTTCAAATAATATTTGGCATATTATTAGGTAAATCATCACATTTACAATCACATTGATTATTGGAATGGGTTCTTCTATTTCCATCCATTAACTATGAAAAATAAATTACAATCAGGGGGATAAAATAACTAGACAATAATCATATTAAAATAAAACATTGAACATAGATAGTTAACAATTATTATTGAAAAGAATATCCTAACTTTTAATTCCCTAAGTTTCAATCTAGGTTATACATGGTGATATAATTATCCCTCAGGTTCTTACTATTGTTATCTAGTCATAATATCCAAAAATAACTAGACCATAATTTGATACCAACTATGATGACCCTATCCTTTTATACATAATATTACACGATTTTAAGCACAATTCACTATTAAATACAATCCAAGGATTGTAAAGTCTAGTGTATTTGGAGGATTAGGTACATAAAAATGATAATATGAAACCAAAATGAAAACATCCTTTATTTAAACTTCATAATGAGATCGTAACTCCCATTGAACTCCAAAATCTTTATAATGTAACTTGGGGAATACATGAAAAATGGGATGAGCTAAAATCCCAGTAAGGGAATAAATACATGAATAAAGTATAACACATGGGTTAAAAGTCATATCATGATGACATAAAATATCATGGAACAAGAATAAACATATAAAATCATAAAATATATAACATGGGATTATGTAATCCTAGAATCATAGAAATGTGGCCACAAAAGATAACATGAAATAAGAACAAGTCAAGAATAACCACAAAGATCATTGCACATGGAGGATCACTAGTCAAGGATACCTACAATGAACATTGCACGTGATATTACAGAAGTCTAAAAATTTCCCAATTCCTTGGAGCGCTATCTATAAGTTCCCATAATAACATGTTCATGAATATGTGTTCCACTTTAATAATCAAGATTAAGGGTTACCCATGGAAAGAATTGGGTATAATGATCATGTTACAAGCCCTAACAAAATGGAACATCATAATGGTGTCCATGAAATAATGGATTTAAATAAAACATGGACATTAATAATAGAAAATAATATTAAATAATTATATATGATTTCAAACATAAGTGAAATCATGTAAAGAGAGTTTTAAATAAATTTCACAAATAAAACGTTTCAGTATAGTTTATGGAAAACATTAAAGATAATTTGAAGTAGAATAAGAATAACATTTTATGTAAAATAAAAAATTATCCAATATTGAATGATTTTAGAATAATAATGGGGCCTAAATAAGATTATTTAGTGCACTTGAAAATCAGTAAGAAATCAGTATGTTCCCTTTGATTGGGCTTACTTGTTGAGAAGAATTAGGAAGAAAACCATTTTAAAACTTGAATTTTACCATAAAAGAAGGATGATCTAATATGGATACATGAGTTTGGAACATATACAAAAAATGTAGAATAATTATATAAAAATAAAGAACAATTACATTAGGATAATGGGAGATTAAGTGTAACCCTAAGGAAAAAATGGGTGTTCATAGAGAATCCCTTATCTTATGTCTGAAAGTGTTATGTACTTGAACTTAACGTCCTCTTGAATATATCCTCCTTAAGAACCTCCTTAGGGAGATGTGGACGGTATTTTTTTGATACCAATTGATTCTGGACATGGGGGGAGATTTGTGGGAGATTATTAGGATGAATTTGGACAAGCATTAAGGCTTTGGAGGTGTGAGGATAAGGGGTGGTGAGGGGTGTCATTTATAGTGGGGGAGAGGGGTTCTTTTTTGATTATTTTACTCATTAGTTTATTATTTTGGCTCATGACCTTGAATATTGAGGATTATTGTGACTCAATACAGTAAATAGAGAATGTTTGTTCGAGATAATGGCCACTTACATCATCCATGACTCAACCATGGATCAAAAATTAATTTATTAACTTAAAATGTAAAATACCGTAAATTACCATATTCCACTTTTCATAAAAAATTATACTATTTTAGAAAAATCACAAAAAATTCACCCTAACCATTTTATGAAATGTATAATATAAAAATGGACACTATTTTATGACAATAATTTTAAACGTATGAGAAATTTAATTTTTAATTTAAATCATTATTTATTCAAAAAATACCAATTTAAAAATTATAACTAATTTTTTATCATTTTTAAAAATTAATTGAAGTCTTATAAATTTATCTTATAATCATAAACAATAAAATAATAATTTTTGAATATATTTTACAAAAATAAATTATCTTTTAAATCGTTATATTAAAAATAAAATTGTAAATAAAAATTTATGTTTCACAAGAATACCAATTCTTAATTTATGATTTTCAAAACATTTATTTACTTATACTATGATATAATTATTTCATATTTCATTTATAAGATTCATAAATTTTATTTATAATTTCATTGGTGAGTTTTTTATTCTACTTTCTGATTTATGATTAATATGGTTCATATTAATATTCTAAATCTCAAGTTACTATCCCATTGGAATAGGTTCTTTAATTTTTAAAAATCATATTATTTCATTAACTCTTCATTTATGAACTTTGTTTTTTATTCTTTATGTGATTATTTGTGATTTTTACTGTATGACATAATTATAATAGGATAGATTTCATTAATAGAATTTCTAGGTATTTATAGCCTCACCAAGGTAGGAATGTAGAAACTAGAGATAAGGAGTTGGGTCCCATTCATATCCCTACACAAGAATCCCATGTGTATACCTAGAGATGATTGAAGAGAATCCCTACATCCCAAAAAATACCCAATAATATTTTTGGTATATCATGGAAGTATCTAAAGAGAAGGATTATATTCTCTATAACATTCACCAATACCATCATCAAATCTAGGACACAATAAAGGATAAGACTCATATTACTAAGCACCTTCACGCTTCATATTAGCATAACCTAGAGGGGTCTATGGAGTATGATCATATTACAACCCACTCAATACCAGGGAAGGTCTTTTGCATGTCCTGAAATTAACTTGAAAGTTGGAACATATCACTAATAAAAAACAATGGTCATAGTCATATTCATGTTGTATCATAGAATCATTCTCATATAGTAGATTCCCTTTATATCATTAAGGGTTATCGAAAAATTCTAGAGGTAACCTAGAAGGAATAACCTATATATTATTCTATATAGGAGGTCTATCAACACATTATAGATAATTGAATATGATTATAATTATATCCCTAATCATATCTATGAGGGCCATCTATATCTCCTCGTGTCTATGCAGAAGTTGGTTCATATCGTAGCTCCCTTCTATAAGAATGAGGGACTACAACATTCTCTGAAGAGAGCCTAAAAGTAGGATCATATCCCCGATCCCATCATGGAGTTGAGTTGGTATATTCCATTAGAAGCATAAGAGAAGGATAATATCCTCAATACTATAAATAACCATGAATCCCATTGGAATATTCATATAGAAGTCATAGAGGAGGATCATATCCCTTCTCATACTAAAGTATATCATCAAAAAAGTCTTGTAAAAACTACAAAGAAGGTTCATATTCATGATAACACTTAATAGTCTCACAATTATATTCTTATAGTGATGATGTAATGAGATCATATACATGCTCCCATCTAGAATGATTAATGGTAAATTTTTACGGTAACCTGGGAGTCTCCTCAGAGGGATCCATCTCATTAAGGTCATTAGCCACACTATGCAACTATGACTATGATCGAGGTTCCAACCCTAGTCAACCAAATAAGGATAAATAAAATGATCTTTATCAAATGGAATTCTTAATCTTATGATTATTATCATATCCCTACCCATTTCATAACTAATATTTTTGAATATCTATAATATATTTTGTTATAATCTTAAAATATAGTTTTCTCCTCATTAATTGTGTAGGTAGTATATGGATTTGGAGGTCCTACATGTGGTAATGTGATAAAAAACTATCAAGTTTACAACAAAATTACCCACCATCGTGATCCTTCATATGTAAATATAATTATCATTCATGTAGTTTATCCTCATGAAGGTACTTTTGGAGGTCATCCCCATGGGATTAATATCCACTAAGAGTACGGTCCCCCTTTCCAATTCATCATCAACTGGTAATCATGGAGGCCCTCTGCATGATAAACAAACTAAAATCTCAAGATTTACTCACATGGTTATATATTTTAATGGTACTTCTTATAATAAAAAAAACATAATGTGTAGGTGCACCCCCATGATATATAATCTAATGATTGAAAACTGTAGAGTTACTCTCAATGGTGGTCAATTCGTAGTCCCTCTCTTAAATGATTCATCTTCTTTAAACAATGTTCTATTTTACATTAGAGTATTTTTAACAAAAAAACATGGATTGGTCCTTGATTGTGGGTGGTTTAGTATGGTTACATGATCATTGTAAATTGTTTTACTATTTTGTTTCTAATTTAAACTCATAATATATTTCATATTCATAAAAAGATATGGGCATGATTTCCAAAGGTATGAGGTCATTAGGGTTCCCTACCAATTAAATTCAAGAACTCACATTGGTGAATGGGATGGAAGTACAACTCATCGCACCCACTTGGGTGTAATTATTGTGCAATAAAGGCCTCTATTATTGAGTTAAGTTATGTTTGTGAATCCTTACAAAATACCAGTATGAGACTTGTTACCCTAACATTTATAACCATAATTTATTTATTTTCGATCGGAATATATGTTCATAGTAGTGGAATCATACTGATATAAAAATTATTATTTTTCATATGTTCTCCATCTAGTTTCCCATTATTTCATAGTGAAGCTTGTTTGGGGATTTCAATGTTTCAAAGCCATACAGTTGGGTTCTCTAGAGTTTATTTCCATCTTGGATGGAAGTTGGTGTTTAGGGTCTTAGTATTGATCTCAAGAACAAACTTATTACATATCATTATGAAAATAATCATAACCCATGTTGTCTAGTTAAAATTAGTGGGACATGTCGTACCTTTTAGGGTCTAGTAACAAGGATTGATCCATGCAGTTTAATGTCTTGGGGTAAGGAAGACTTGGTTAAAGGTTCTTTACAATGATTAGTGTGGGGAATCAACATTATTGGTCATTTATAGTCAGTCTTAAATGAAATATTCCCTGATGAGGATAAATCTATTGCACAAGGATTATGGGATTTTGAAGATGTAACCCATCTAGTATACTTCATAATCGGGATGAATTGATATCATAAAGTGTGTGGACTAGTGAGGATGATCATTATTAAGAGTTTGGACCCATGAGGATGATCCCTGGTGGGAGTATAGAACCATGAGGATGATATAATGGAACCTAGATGGAGTATGTTCCTCTAAGAAGAAGCATGATTTTATTGGTAATATTTCATTCTAGATGGTCTATGATGATTATGGCCCAAATTGTCTATATGCCCATACTCGTAGGACTATGGACAATCTAGTGAATGAGATAGAAAACCTCATGGGGTGTATGAAATGATGATGAAAAATGGATAATTATGCTGGGTTTGAAACTCAACTTGGTATCCTACACATTCCATTTATATGGGAATCAAAGCCCCTATAGTTTGAATGACATAGTTTAAAGTCCTATGATCGGAAAATACTATGACGTTTTGCATCATTTTGTAAGTAAATATGTGAGTATACTTGAATATTGGATATAGGGGTTGATGACTCGAAGAGGAATCCTATTTTTCATGAAAAAGAAATAATTAGATTCCACATTCTTCTAATGTTGTGGCCATCTACACCATAAAATGTGTAACAATAGAGTTTTGAATAGGGCTTACAAATGCGGGGATTCCTTGAGAAATTCCATTGGGATTATGGGACTTTAGAGTAATGTAATATAAATTTGGGAATATTAGTTAAGTTGAATGATTTAAAATAAATATCTAAGGTTATTTTTTAGTAACACTTCCTAGAGAGTGTCATATAAAGAGAAAAAAGCACAATACAATCCCATTATAGACAGCATCACTCACGTGATCCCTTGGGGTTTTGGAACTCACACATGTCTGAGAAATGACAAATGATTAGTGATGAACATATAAAGGAAACATCACTAACAACCCCCTTCACTTTTCATTAATACTCAACATGAGAATATTGGGTTACTAAATCTTGTGTCTCTATGAGGGTTATGTAATTTTATAACCTAATCACATGCCCCAAAACATTTTATGGATCCAGGAATGACGTAAGATTTATCTTATTTTCATTTACAAAAATGGAACCTATTTTTTTTGATATTTTCCCAACATTAGTTATTTCAACGTTTATCTAGAGAGCTATGATACCAAATCAAAATGTGGTCAAGGAAACTTCCAAATGTGTGGGGTTGATCTGGCTATCCGGCTATCCATGGTTGCCAATTTTTTATAAAACAATTCTCATAATTAATAGAGTTAAATATATGTTATATGTGTTGTAATTATTATGTTAAACCATCTTTTCAATATAATGATTTCAATTAATTTCCATACCAAAACTTCTCTATATTTTCCAAAATTCCATCATGAAAAAAATGAAATATTTTTTTATTGGATTTAAACTTCTCAAATATTCCATGGAAAAGTACATGGTTCACATTTATAAGAGCAAGACAAATTCCCCCCTTAGATTTGTATTTAATCTAAACAAAATTAATTAATTTATAATACTAATTTAGATCAATTTTCTATACACATTGATATTTTACATGATTTTTCATTGAACCCCATAAGAGGATTCTCCTAGAAATGTGTGTTGACTCAAAGCTTTCAGGTATCACAAAGAGGAGAATGTAAACCAGAGGTTATTGGGTTTCAAGGATGAATGATATTTTCAAGGAATGAATACTATGAATTAGTAAAGGTATAAATTATATGATAGAAAAGGGATTAGGATGGAAAGAAATTTACAAATATACCCAAGAGAATATATATGTATATCACTACATATCTAATGATGGTAGGAATAAAGCCACATATAGTTATGATAAATTCCACATATACATATCAAGATCATGCATAGAGAGATAATATTTTAAACAAAGGTTCATGTATAAAGAACTCTATGATGAAAGATCATTATGTAGACTAGAATCATATGTAGGCGAAGGTAAATCATTATTATACAATGGATTAATGTTTAATGACCCATATTTTAATTGCATATTGAATGGGTCTAATTCATGGACCACAATTATTTTCTAAATTGGGTAGGACATTTTTATCATTTATGTTCATATAGGATAGACCATGTGTTATGTAGCTTCAAGTATTGAGAGGACTAAGTACACTCAAATTGGTCATATAGAATAGATACTTTCTCTATGTTTTTCCCTTGATCGTTGGACCTTTCAAGCATACCTTGATTTTTTTCTAGGTCCGGATAATGCTCCAAATAAAATTTTATCATTTATTTTCAACCCAAATTTTGTAAAATTCGTTTAGTAAAATTTTTAGAGGGAGTGGACTCCGATTATTCTCCAGCATACCTTTATTGGATTTCAACTTAACAGGAATTATTCTTCTTCCATTTTCTATGATTTCTCAATTTTCCCTAGATTAAAAAAGGTGCACGTCTAGTGGGACAAGACTTATCTTTTTGAAAAACATCATTTTATATTATCTCAATATAGTGGGTTCTATGAATCTTCTATTTAAGATATAAGGGATTTGATATCCCGACTAATGAGTTGCTGATGTTTTTGGTTAAACAACTTCGATCCAACTATTCTAAATTTAAAGGTCATATAGATTAGACCATATATTTAAGTAGTTTAGAGTTATATGGAATGTACCATATATTGTTTTATTTTACGTTCATACAGCTTAGAATTTATATCACTATACTTTAAGGTCACATTTATTAGATCCTTTGTTGTTGTAGTATAATGACATATATATTAGACCTTCTGTCATTGTTGTTTAATGTTTTATAACATGGACCCTTTGTTATTATAGTTAGAGGTTATATTGATTGGAAATTTAATTTCTATTTTATGGTCTTATATCATGGAACCTATATTTGTATGGTTTAAGATAATACATCTCAAACCTTTTATCACTATAGTTTATAGTCATATAGCTTGCACCCTTTGTTTCATTATTTTAAGTTCATATATCTTGGTCCTTATTTTTTTATAGTTTAAGGTCATGTAGCTAAGACCTTGTGTTTTTATAGTTTAAGGCCCTATAGACTTGTCATTATGAATTTTTAGTTTAGGTTAATATATTATGGACCCAATATTTATATAGTTTAGGGTCGTATAGCTTGGAATTTATGTTTCAATTGTTTAAGGTCATATAACTTGAACCCTATATTGATGTAGTTTAAGTTCATATATTTTGGACCCTATATTGAGATAAAAGATACCACATTTTTAATTTTAGACTCTTGTAAAAGTTAAACCATTCATTAAAGAGAATGAAACAGGGATGATGATATGGTATAAACATATTAGGGATATTTGTGAATCACTCTAGGGTGATGAGTTCCACTAAAATGTTGTCTAGGTTCATAGGGACAAGCGGATTTTTCTACAAGGAAAATATTCCACTACTTTAAGGGTTAATATACCATATGTTGGATCGAACAAGGGATTATATAAAAATTAAAGAATATGGGTCCCATGAATCTAGAAAAACAGTTTACCGAGGGCTATGAAATATTTTGTAGGTGAAGGAGGTGCTCAAAATATGAGGTGAGACATGGAGGATGAGTATTCAAGAAGGGTTCAGTAACAATGATTCCTTGATAATGTCATGAAGGATGAGTAATCAATAAGGGTTCTATCACCATGGAGATAGTTTATGTGATTTTTTTTGTGTTGGGCTTGATATGAATGAAGGTCTAATTTCTAGTATAGTCTACCTTAGAAATGGTGGTGTTTAGTTTATGTCTAGGGAACATAGACTGACAATAAGTTATCACATCTTTTTTTTGAATAAGTGTAGTATATAGTGATGTAACATCAAGGGTTTAGAATCCACTATGATATTTGGATTATGGGGTGTTTAAATCATGCTGAAGGGGTTTTAACTAATGATTATGATATGGGGCCATCATGTAGGGGATGCTCGCAAATCACTGTGAGGTGATGAGATCTAATGTAATGTTTTCAGGGATCATTAAGATTAGAGGACCTTACCACAAGTAAAATACACCTCTTGATATTGGGTTAGGGGACTTTATATAGATTGAAATCATGCATAATCAAGTAATGAGGCCCTATCCTTTCCAAGTTACATCAATGATTATTGGTGGTTCTAACACTTTAGTAGTGAATAAGGTCTCCAGAAAGGATTTATCCAATGATGGTTTAACACCCTAAAAATTGTGTTTTCATGTACCAAAAATGTTAACAATGAAAAATGATAGGATAAATCATTTATCAAACATTTTTCTCAACTGAAAGGGTCCAGTGAGTATCATATGACTTTTAATATGGTCATAAGATAGACTCTAGGACCATTTTTCCTCTTCCATTTTCACTAAAATTTTTCCTAATATCTTTAAGAGAAAAGATCAATGAGTGGAGACTTGAATTTTTATCAAAACACTATTTTTATGTTTTCATCTAGAAAATATTTATGACTATTTCACTAGTAGTTAGGGTCCTATGATTTGTAAAATTCATGGATAATGTTTAGGGTCAAAAATATTTAACCCAAGTTCATAACAATAAAGGTTAAGATTCATGAACCATGAAATGGGTAAGTGTAAAATAATAGAACACTTAGGTGTCATAAGGTATGAAGTACTCCAATACCAATTTAAATAAGGTTATAAGGTGATGAAAATAAAGGATTAAGGTTCCAAGATCATGAGTAATGATATGGGAAAAAATTGTAATGGATGAATCAAAATCACTCTAATGTGATGAACTTCATTGTCAGGGTGGAAGGGATCAAAAGGATTATAGGACCTTTTTATATGGAAATGAATACTCTAGTTTGTGGATCAAGGGACCCTATGAAGACCCAACTCATTTACAGTCTAGAAGAGGGGTCCCCTCTCTATTCCAAGGGTTGTATATGGTTGGAGGAAATCTGAGGCACTGAGGACAGAGAGTGTAATTTTTGTAGTGTGGTGATCCAAAAGATTATGGAAGCATCTTGAACCCCGGTCAAACATGGTTATGCTATTGTAGTTATTTGATAAGTAGTTATAATGGAAGATAATCTATTCACTTTAATGTCATGAAATAAGGATGAAACTGTCATCCATGTTAAAATAATACAACAAGGGATCAAGTGTTATATAGTTTAGGGACGTGCCATGAGGACTTTATGTGACATTGTTTAGTTTCATACATCTAGGAATAAGGTCATATATTTTAAATTCATTTTACTAAGAAATTGTGGAATCATGTTAAAATTTTGAAAATCAAATTTTGAGACACCATGAATTGATATGGTTTATTTGAATGTGGGATACCTTTTCATTATCACATAATCTTACAAATAAGTAACTATATTCTTGGGGTTAATTTGTTAATTATAGTTATAATTTTCTGAAGTTTTTCTCGATAACTTAACAATTCTAGAGGATTTTAAGGTCATGTAATGAGGTCTATTTTTCATACTTATGATTGATACACCCTTTCAAACCAAATGGGTCATCACATCCCTCTAATATCACATGAGTCATACTCAGTGTATGAAACAAGAGGTGGTTGGAATATAATACATTCTCTGCTAGAGAGGGGAGCATGAAAATAGGGTTACAAAATATAGGTTAAATAATGTTATAGAATGGGTCCACCAAATAGAGATTCCATGTTTGTGACTCTTATGTTTATCTAGATCATACACAAAAGGAGACCCCATTTATATATAATTTTTTTCATTACTTTTAATAGTGCATGAGGAAAAATCAACTCATTTTATTTCTTAGTATAGGTAAGACCCATTATACGTGATGGGTGATTTGATAATGCACATAGATGATTCTGTGGAAATTTTATTTTCTATGATAGATCCCCCTATTCTTAGTTATTCATATTTTAAGGGCTTGAATCAATCTATAGGTAAATCCCTCTGTATAGTTTTAGATCAAATATATAGGAATGGGATATTTTTTTGGGAAATTGTAGCTAGGATATGGATAAAGAATCCTAGAATTAAAAACTATCTAGTGTGTGATAAGAATTAATCCATTCATTGTTCTTAGAGTATGTCCCCTACACATATTGATATCATAATAATGGGAAATTAAAAGGGGATTCACCTTAGAGCATGGCCATTCAATAGGGCAATAGAGGCCAACCCAACAAAGTGAAAGGGATGGATTATCATAGTTTATTTTATAGATGATTAATTACACCATTATAAGAAAAACATTTCACTCCCATACATAAATACATATCATATTAAGGGTAGAAAATAAATGGTGTACTATTAACATAAGGATTTTGGTTCATCCCATGAATGAAATTTTGGGTACCACTATATACCTTGGATGGATAAGAATCAAAACACGTGTAGTTAATTAAGAGAAAATTTGGTACACAGATATCACTCATATATAGGGATAAATAATTTTTATCACATTTTAACAGGGCCCAATATGTTGGATCCATGTGTCACTTCATATCCTGTAGATACATGAATCAAGCCCCACATTGTTCTTGAAAGGAAAATTGATCCCCTGTATAGATTTATCGTATATACAACGGAAAGTAAAAATGGGAATTAATATTTTTGAAATTTTGGATTTGCCATGGATTAGTGGATCTCAGAATCATTATATATCATATATTAATAGGAATAAAAACACACACATTTCTTGAAGAGAAAATTCCCTACACAGATCTCACCCATATATTGGTATAGGGTATTTTTAACATTATAGTTGGGGCAAGAATGTGGAATTTGGGAATCACTATATATCCTATATGGATATGAATAAAGGCACATATAGTTCTTTAAATAAATGGGTCCCATATATAGACCTAAATCCATTGTAGGGATGGGGAATTTTTTCAAGTATAGGATCATAAATGAGATAACCAATATAAAAATCACTTACACAGACCCAAATAGTACACACATCAGGGAGTATTTTTTTTGTATTTAATTATGAGGTGGGTGGATGGGTCCATGGTAGAGTATATTGAGGTAACTATTTATCCAAAAGTGATGAAAATCAATCCTTCATTTAGTTCTTAAAAATTTGAATTCTTTGTCTATGTTTAGCTTCTATACATGGAATAAAGGGAATTAATTCTCTAAGGAATGGCATGATCATGTGATAAAGACTTATACATGGATTAAGATCGCATGTTTAGGAGATGGAAGCCATAGAGAGTAGGAAAATATGATTATTTTAAAGTATTTCATGATGGAATTCCACCTCACATTTTATTGTCACGCAGTAGGGATGATGATCATGTAGTTTAATTTCATGTTGTATAGATATTAATTTTATGTATTTTACGTCCCCATTGCAAGGAATTTTGATTAATTTCACATGGGACATATCTGCATGAATATTTTAAGAACCATATCTCTATTGTGAGTAAATAAAAAACCCAATATAATTGAGTTAAGGGTTAATCACCAAGATATGGTGGGTGAATTTTAAATTTTGGTGTCAAAACGGGAAAACATATAACATATTATATCAAACAATTATTGACGGTAATAAAGTAAAATATCAAGAAGTCACTGTATATACCAAAATAACAAGAATCAAGACACACATATATCTTTGTTGTAAAATTCACCATACACATCTATCTAACATGTGGGGAGAGGGAATTTCAGCTACTTAGATTTGGATCCCATGCGGGTCATGGGTCATAGAGTATGGGATACTATAATCAGTTTGAGGTCTTTTAAGATTAATGATACATAATTTAGTTTAACATCATGTAAAAAGGACTTCTATCTTTTGAAATATAATTTCATTCCCCTAAGATATTCTATCGGAAATTTATATTTGTGCAGCTTAGTCTTGTGGTAGGTAAATTAATTTTTTTTAGTTCAGCCTTCTACGAACTATCCACTATTCATGTTTACATGAGGTAGATTCATTTGGACCTTGTGTTGGACTAAAAGGGGTTTCTATCAACAAAATTACATTTATGGGTCTCGGATGTGTGATTATATAAATCAATAAATATCCCTTTTTTTAATCAAGACACACGTAGTTATTAAAAGTATTCTATCACTACATTAATTAGGTTCAAACACAGGGGCATCATTTCTTGATGGTTGGTGTGGTTGGTCCTAGGATAAGAATTGATGAAAAACTATGTATCCCATAAATAAGTATATTATGACTCATATAGTTCTTTTATATATCTCATGAATAGATCTAGATCATATATTGGGAGAAAATAATTTTGGTAGAAATTGAGTAAACCTTGATATTGTAGTTGGCCATGGGTCCCCTATGTTGATCAATATCATACAAAATGTTGTGGTATTCAAATAATTTATTCTGGTATAGGGATAGAAAATTGAAACCTATTTCAAATTTATGGATAGGGGGAATATACCACACATACATATATGGATCTAACTCTCATATAAGTATTGGGTCACATAAGATGGCCTACTCTAAGAAATTTAATTTTTTTAGTAAGTACCAAATATCATGTAGTTTATCATCACATGATTATGAATAAAGTGGTATTTATGATATTAATTAATATCTCATGTCATTTGGGTCTTCATGGGGCATGAATACCTCAAATTTAAAGGGTATAATAATGTGATGTCATAATATTGATATGAAAATGGTTACGATGTAAAGATGTCTGACATCAAGGTTATTCAAATATACTTTAATGGTTGAGTTTTGGAAGGTTTAAATCATAACCCAATATTATATGAGTCACTAAGGAGTGTATTCTAGTAGTAGTATGTTGGCAATTAGTAATGGTGGGGAATCAGTATCACATTAAGTCATAAAAATAGCTAATAGAGTAATGGAGGACCATTACTCTAGGATAAAAACACCCCTTATGCCACAATTTCTAAGGTGAATGTGTTATTCCCCAATGAATCCTAGTGGGGTACCTTCAGATCATTCATTCCCTATTACCAATATTTTATAGAAGGTGAAATCAACATAATGAATTCTCAAGGTTTATGGAATTCCAAGAGAATTTGTTCTCAAGTAATTGGTTGGTATTAACTTAGATGTTATAGACATGAAGTTGGTTTATGAAGAATGGAATACCTACTAATGGTTCAAGAACCCTAAATGTTACTCCGTTGTGTATTGAACACATTTTTATAGTTAACGGATAAAAAAGGAAATTACTAACTACAAAACCGTCAAAGGGATGATTTACTCAACGTGAAGACCTCATATCATTCTATCTAACATCACATGATGAGGATGAAGTTCCCTACATTTGAATAAAATACTGCTCAATTGTACTAGTTGGAGTAAATCTCTAGGTCCTTAAATCTCAATTGATCCATAATTGACATGAGAAACAATAGAAAATAGGTAAATCAACTAAAACACATGAGATTTCATGTAAGATAAGATTTAGTGGAATTTACCTTAGAATATGATTTGGAATCTCTACATGGATTCAAATCTCATGGATGGATTGAGTGGAAAGTGATAGAAGTTTGTATTTTGGGATGAAATTGAAGATCCAAGATTCCTTAATTATCCCATAGTATGAGAATTAAGACACATGTAGCTCATATATATTGTCCCTATATAGATATAAATCTCATATAGTGATGGGGGAATTTCATTTTATTCGTTGACCTGTCTCATGTATAGTGAACTACCAATGAAAATGTTTCATGGATTAATCATGATTTAATCATGATTTTTTTGAGGTTCTAGTTCTAGGATGGGGTGGGATAACTACATCATTGGATTAGGTTTTTATAGAAAACTATACATGTGTGTCCAAACCCACACCTTGGAACCCTTCTACACAGATCTAGTTATCATGTAAAAAATGGATGGCATGTACCATAATGTTACCACATGTCATGCACTTTAATTTCCTACGACAAGGACAATGGAACTGGGTAGTTAAGGTCTTACATCCCGAACCAATGTACCAAAAATTTTATGCTCTTATGACAAGGATATATGGATATATAGTTTAACATAATACAAATAGGATGTTTTTTTATAGTTTAATGTATTTTAACAAGGACTATGATGTCATTCAATTTGACCTCATGTGAACAGAATGTGTATAGTGAAATTTAACATCATACGATAAGGACATGGATTCTAAAAAAAATCATTATGTGGGATTATTTTCATATGGATTTATGATGACATTCGTACATTTATCATGACCCTCAAGATTCACAAACTCTATCAATACTTCATCTATTTTCTTATGGATCCAATCCTTGAGGGTGAGGAATCCTTCTATAATATTCCCTAAAATTCAATAAAAAGGAAAATAATTGAGATGGTATGTCATGAATTACTCCTAAAGTCTCTTGATATATGTTATATTGATAACAAAGTACTCTATTGAACATGTGAAATATCTTTCTATACGCTCAAAATTAATGTAATATACCTTGTTTCATCTATTTCCGTGAGAAAAAAATCTATTTTTTAGAGATGGGTTGTACATATTATATTGCACATTTTTTTATGTTTAGATTTATCACATGATTGGAGTGTACATTTATGCCTTGTTGAATTCAATATTCTCTTATTTATAATTCTGAATCCATTCTTTAATGGAAATTTAATTCAACATTATTTTCCCAGGATTCCAATGGTAGGAGAAATAATTTTTGTGGACTCTAAACTATTACTCTATCATTTTCCTCATACTTTGGAATTTTATCAAATCATTCTCCAAAGAAAAGAAAAAAAATACATGGAGAAATTTTTGGTAGGAAGAAACCTCTCTTTATATTTCATCAAGAGATGTATGACCACACTACTTCCATTTTTAGGAGTAATGTTGAATCATTGAAGGCCATTGATGTTGATGATGTCTCATATATATTATAGGTATCTAAATCTAAAAATAATTCGTTGTAAATTAAAAAGTTTGAACAAATTCTTGAATAAACCTGATGAGGGGTTGGAAAATATGGAAATTCCCCCATCCTTGTGGCAAGGGGACATAAAAATATAAAAATCCCCCCATCCCTACAGGTTAGAGTAAGGTGGAATGATGTCTAGAATTTTTTCAATAGGGGGGTAGATAATATGAATATATCCATAGTCTGATGGGATAGATAACTTCACTACATGGAGGACCTCTATAGGATGATTTTGGTACTTAATCATAGGGAAATGATCCTTGAGTCCTTCAAAAAATTATTTCCCAGAGATCCTCATTATCTCATTTGATATGAGAAAACTTTTCAATATCATATTCAGGGGGATGATTTATAGAATTCATGATGACACCCTTTACATTATCAAATTATAATGGGTGGATGATAGTGGGAGTCTTAATGTGGACCCTTGATATTAGATCAGTTGTTGAAACAAGGCATATGCTTCATCAAATGTACACTCAAAAACATCAATAGGGTCTATAATGTCTTTTGTGGATGTGGACAAGGAATCACTGACCTCTTCCTCACCTATTATAGGATATGAATATGGGTCACCATACTAGGTATTTTAAGATTTAAGGAGTTTACATTCATTCTCATAAAGAGTTTTCTCATCAGAACAAGGTGGATGGTCTTAAGACCTGGATGATACCATATTGGTGGATGTGTAGGTGAACTAGTGGTCCTTACCACTAGATTATTATACATTATGAGTTATCTACCACTATACCATTTGATGAGACAATGACTTTTGTACTATTTTGTTGGATGATTCTTGTATTTGTTATGAAACTAGAGATAAAAATTAAAAAAAAATCGCACAGTTTTATGGATTGGGATTCTCCCTCAGATTTCATAGTCACCAATTCTTACTATGACGGTTCTTCAATATTTTGATTAGCGGTGATATGGAACTAGACCTGAACCATTTTATGGATGCCCCAATGCACCTTAGGGGGGATGACTGTAGTATGGAAATCATACTACACTGAAATTTTAGTGGTAGGATTCCTCATACAGGATCCCCTTTTAGGTTCAATATCTTTAATGATCAAGGAAAGGGAAATTTATTCTGCATCGTCTTATAGAATTGGCATGACACATCGATGATGATAGATAAGATAAATATGAAACCCTAGATATCTCATGGGTGGTTGAGTTGATGAATAAATTTTCCTCAGCCACTATCCTATAAGTGGAAAGTAATTTGATGATAAATTTTGGGGATAAGTTCACAAACCATATAGATGTGGAATCATGGGCCACCTTCTTTTCCATAGCCCATTATATATAAGATTTCCTTTGGGGATTCATCCTCTAGAGGATTTAATGAGTTTCCTCTAATGATATTATGGATCCATTAAGATGTTATTCTTATATGATAATGTTCACTAACTATAACTAGATGTTTTGGGATGGTGAAATCATGCTTTGGGGTCTTAGGGATAAATTTTCCAAGGCAGGTGAGGCATATCATTAGTTTCTCAGCTGATTATATACTGCCACATGATATGTTAGGTGGATTCCTTCTTTTCCAATGTTACTAGAATCCATTAGAACAATTGGATATTCCATTTTGATTGGAAGTAACCATATAAGTATTGTAAAGGAATCATAAAAAAGATACCCCTTAGTGTGGCATCATATATAAGGGTGAATTGCCGATCAATCACCTTTAAAACTATGGATCATAAATTAATTCTTTTCTATATATAGAGGGTTTTATCATAGTTTAATTATTCAAATTAGTTTCACCAATTTTGTTTAGATGATTATAATTTGGTAATGTATGGAGAATCCTTCTCCCAAAACAAAATAACCGATGTGAATTTGATAATTTTCCCTTTTTTAAACCATGATGTCGTTGATAGAGTTGAATGATTCATGTTGAGTTCACCATTTTTGTTTTTAAAAACAGATTATATTATGACGCTTTATTATGGGAGGTTTAGTGTAATGGGCCAAAATTTATAAATGTTTTTTATTTTCTGAATAAATATGTGTTATATTATATTTTATAGTAAAAATTACATACAATACATAAAAAATCCAACACTTTATTTAATTAATAAAGAACATTACATTATTCAACAACTAAACCCATGAAAATTCCAAATATTAAAATATGAAATAAAATATAAAATATGGAAACAGGAATGGGAAAATTTGAATAATTTTGATCTTCTAGAATAATCCCTCCCACATACAATACTATGGAAAACAAATATAATATTAGTAAAAAAGTCGATATTAAAAAAAATATAGAATCGTGGGTGGAATAATAGTTAATTAATAAATGAAGAGGTATTTATTAGAGGTAACATGACCATTGGAATATTATTGTGACCATTGGAATATTAACATGACCATTACAAATAGTAACCTCACCAATTGGAATAGTAACATGCATGTTTAGAATAGTAACATGCTCGTAAGGTATACAAACCAGACGCTTGGAATAAAAATTTTACCTCAAGATAATAACATGTACTAAAAAATATTTATCATGAGTATTTTTTGAAAATATAAATATGTTAATTCCATAAAATAAATACCATGATTGAAAACTCAATGAAATTATACACACTTTTTTAATAAAGTTTATTTTAATTTATTTCATAGAATTTATTAATTTGGTTTTAATAATTAAAATTAATTATTTTAGAAAATTATTTTGATAAAATTTATATCATTTTTAGAATCATCATGTAAAAATTTCCATTGGATGATTTTTTGATAATTTTTTGAGAAACATTACTTTTTACATGAATAGTAAAAACACCATTATTCGAATAGTGCAAGTTTCATGAAATAATAATGATATAATAATGTATTAATAAATTTTAACATTATCATCTTGTCTAAAAATATTTTCAATAATAACAATATAATTATTTTATAAACCTAAAAAGTAATTTCCATAGTTTAAAAGTCTAAACTGTCCCATTAAGTAAATATTTTTTCCAGTTTCACCAATCCTTTTGATTATACCAAAATATTTGAATTATAAAGTGATTAAAATTATTAAAATAATGTTATTTTATTAAAATATATTTTATAATGTCAAATATGTTACTATTTAAATTTTAACCTTGGATATTAAAATTTAGTAAACATTTTATCCTAAAAATACACCTCTCCTCAAGTATAATTAACCCTTTACCGCTCCGTTGGAAAACTAATTACCATACACCTAAAGGATAAAAATATGTATACCCAAAAATTGTATATTATTCCATATATCCTCATTATGTAAATTATAGAAAAATAAAACTCTAATATTTAAATGATTATACTGATATAGAAAAAAAGAAACACCAAGAAGAGTGTAAGTTTTCATCAACATTGCTTCTAATTTTACTCATCTCTTATTACTTTTCTATATTCCATTCAAAACCAAATATTATATGATTAATTGAGAAGTATTTTATAAATATATTAAATATTTTAACATACTATAATAACTATATTATTTACATCTTTATATATTGATATTATCTTTCCTCCATCTTTCAAAATCTCTCATTAATGGTTGGTTAACTGCTTATGAGGACAATGATACCTTTATTATTATAACCAAATTCATGTATTAATAACATGAATTATATATAATATATATATATTCAAATTTATATATTATTATTCTTGAATAATTAATTTTACTTATGTCTAAATGACCTTGAATAAAAATAAATAAATTGAAACAATACTATATATTTTAAGAAAACATGATATCCAAACAATTAAATATTTAAAATTGTAAAGTGAAAATATAATATATTCATTATAATAGATAAATATTAATATAAATGAACATAATTAACTTATGGTTCCATGTTATAATAAACCTATGTTTATTAAAAAGGGGGTGTAAAATAGACAATATAAACCAGGATTAAAAGTAAAGGGAATCTTGAACCCAACTCTTTATTTTGAGTTATCTCATATTCAAAATTTATTTATATTTTAAATTAATATAATATGATAATAATTTATTTTCATTAGTATTTCCATTTTTAAGGGGATATACATCTTCCTACATTCTCAAAATTATTTATATTCCAATTATAAAGATGCTTCAAAAAGAACCATATCATTCCAAAAAATCTCTTGAATCCTCATGAGTTGTTTAATATTCTATAAATAATTATATTTTATAATAAAATATGACTTAAAATATTCATTTTTGAACACCAAATTTTATTTATTAATGTATGATTTATGAAAACCTTTGGAAACTTGTTCCTTCCCATGAGTTTATTTCAAGACTATGATTATTATATGACCTATTCCCATGTGGCATAAATTAATAAGAGTATTATAGGATATTATATGTGTGATTGGAATTATATGGATCTAAAATTCAATGGGTTACATGATATCTATCATGAGAATATGCATTTTACATGTGAACATGATTTTATCTTTGTTTATAATTATGATGTTTCTATTTATGTGCATTTTTATGCGTGAACATGATGAAAGCTTTTTTCATAACTATGTATCGTTTTTTACCACTATATTTTTATTTTACAATATTATGAATACTCCACATTCCATTATTTTTTAAATGATTACCTCATACATGTTATGAGGACACCATACTTATGAAATGATGATGATGTTTTTTCTAACCCATTTACTGTTTATTCATTTATATTATTAATTCTATGTTATTCCCCCCTTACTGGTATTCTAGTTCACCCCATTCATTTATTTACATCTATAGGTGATTAAATGTACTAATGAGAAAATAATATATTTTATGTGGACTATGATGAAGAATTTAAAATATTGTGTATGTTTTATGTATATTTGATGTATGAAACATATTTTCCAAAGACACTAACATTTAAATCCTTTATGTATCAAAATTATTTATTATATTACAATTTATATAATGGGAACATACGAAATTTTTTAGCTGCAGTAGTTTTTATGAAATATATGTCTTAGTTAATTTTGTAATGAAGATAAGAAAACATTAATAAAAACACTAGGGACAAGTTATAGCTGTTAGGGAATCATCTTGAAGCTTAGTTAATGTATAATATTTTATGGTTTTTGAGAAATAAAATCCCTTTACAGATTACTACAAGTGCTTTTGGATCTAGCACATATGTACCTTGGGGTATTAAACTCAAAAGGACAGAATTTTTGTTAACTTGACTATCAACTAGTTCTTCAAAAAGAAGCCTTGCTAGACACCTGGTTTGACACTATCCAGGGTTATGCTTTGGTTAATCACAATATATATTCAAACCATTATAAAGGACTTATGAATTACTTAATTATACCTCTTAAAATTTCGAAAAAAATAAAGTAAAATATTATTGAATCATTATTTGAGGAAATGAATAAACATAGGTATTCCATAACGACTTTAGAAATAATTTCTACAAGAGGATAAATTATTTTTTCATGCTTTATTGACATATTTTTTATTAGAACCCTTTATATTTTTTAAAATAGTGGGAAGTATAAGAAACTAGATTGATAACCAATGTGTAGGACATTGTAACACCTGTGAAAATCAGACTCCAAATGAAAAGGGATGTGAAGTTAAAAAATCATCGGTATTCATACACTGTCATATAAGTATTTAAATAATAACATGAACCATGTATAAAATATTCCTTCACCTAAGAAGAAGAAAATTGGTAACGAGTCCTTCATACAGAAATGACCGTGAACATTCGTTGGATCTTCGGATCCACTTGTTGCAAAATAGTTTGTGAACTCAATGTAAAAGATATTTTATATTCTCTACTATTTAGATAAGGAGAACATTACTCTATTTATGTATTATCTCGATGGGGAGGTAGATCAATGGTGGTAATTGATAAATAATATGATTTTAAAAGACTAAATAGATTGAATAGAGTTAAAAGGGAATAATATGTTATTCCATAACAATAATTTCCCTTAAAATCCTCAAAAAAGGTGGAGAGAGAATTACTATGGATTAAGAAAATAGAGGGAGAATCTATCACAACTTATGAAGGAAATTTCACAAGTATTGTAAGATATGAGTCAAGTTTTTTACAAAAAAATATAGAATGAATGATAGATTATTTAGTTGTTTAAAACCGCACCTATAAAATTATCTAGCTATCAGAGACTTTGGTACTTACAAATTAGTAGTTTGATGCAGTCTCAACTTTGATATGGTTTTTGAATAATGGTCCAAAATACATGGAGATAAGATAAGAAGAATTGAATTTCAAGATGGAAAATCAAAAGATAAAGTGGGAAAGGATATCTAACCACCCACATTCCAAAGATGTTGTAAGTGGCATCAAGGTAATTTCCTAAAATGGATAAGGAAATGAATCATGTAATGGAGAGAAGGACACCAAGATCATGAATGTTTAAGAGATGTAAATAAGATAACCAATATGATTGGGGAATGAAAGGGATATCCCAATGCACCACCCATTGATCAGTGCATAAACTATAAGAATAAATGACACTATGAAATCCACTACACTAAACCACATACCATTAAGGATAATCAGTGCTAGATACCATTAAATCAAATAAAGAAATAGATATCTTACTCTATCATTACCAATAAGGTGGAACACGAAATTTAAGTCATACAATATAAATTCCTATTCATATAGGAATATAATTTTATTTATTTATTCTAGTTCTACACATTCCATTATATCATTCATGTTGACTCTAACTTGTGAATCAAAACCCTGATACCTTGAAGAAGAGATATCTAAAAAACAACTTGTGGTATGATCATTGAAACCGTTTTTTTGACTTATCTCTTATTAGAATCCATGTAAATATTCTTATAATGAATCCTATGTTACATACCATTTTGGAATTTGATGCTATATTGGGCATGGATTGGCTCTCTTTATATAGTGACCACATAATCTATCAAGAATAGGAACTTCTTTCTATATTCTGAACCATCCCATTCTCTAGTATAAATATATGGAATATCATGAATCTACCTTGGAAAATCCCTCAATGGTGTGGGTGATGATACCCATTTAAGAAGCATATCGTGTATAATTGGATGTGTTAATAGAAATAATCAACATTAAATAAATTCCAATTATGAGGGTATATACTGATGTATTTACTAAAGAGTTTCGTGGCCTTCCCACTAGCTGTGAGGTAGAGTTCTAAATAGAGATTATATTTGGAGCCACTATTATCTCAAAATTTCCATAAAAGATAGATATGATTGATCTAAATGAGTTAAAGAATAAAGTTTACTAGAATTTGAAAAAATGGTTCATATTCCCTATTTCATCTCCTCAAGTTTCACTAGTTCAATTTATTAAGTAAAAGGATAGATAAATGAGGCTATGTTTCGATTACAGATATCCTAATGATACCACTATTAAAAAGTATCCCTTACTAAGGATTGATTCCATGTTTGATATAATTTTTGGAGATAAATACTTTTCAAAGGTAAATATTCAATATCTATATCATAAAATGAAGGTAAAAAGGGATATATTTAGATGAAAACATTACATATAAGGTATGAACCATATGAGTTCAAGGTGATAAACTTATGACTTACAAATTCCTAGATAATATTAGTGGATTTGTTTAATGATGATTTTAGATACTACCTTAAATTTTTTTGGGAAGAATTCATTGAAGATATTACCATTTATCCAAAGAGGAAGAAAGAACATGAATATAATCAAAGGATTGTTTTAGAGACATTAACAGAGGTTAAAATTAGTTCTATGATTATAAAGTGTGACTTTTGGATGTAGAAAGTCACACTCTTAGGGAACTTGATAATAAGTGAGGTAATTTCTATATATCCGTCAAAGAAAAATATAGTTGAGGATTTTACGAGACCCTGATGTGTCACAAAAATACATAGTTTTCATGGAATATCTAGGTAAATCTAAGGATTTTTAATAAATTACTCATGATTATCTAGCATAGAAACTATGTTAACATGGAAATAGTTAAATTACATTTGGATAAAATAATGAGGGGAAAGCTTTAAGGAGATCAAGAAGAGTCTAATAACTTTTCATGTACTCACACTACCATCAAGTAGAGTAGGGTTTGTGATATACATTGATTCTTCAATTAATGTATCATGTTTTTTAATCATAAAAAATGATTATGTGATAATCTATGACTCATGAAATTTGATGGCCAATGATCAGAAATACCAAAAACCTGATTTGGAGTTAACAACTATGATCATAAAATAGAAGAATTTGTGGTAGTACCTCTATGGTGAGACGTGTGAAATATATAAAAATTACGAGAGTCTAAATTAAATATTAACATATAAGTACTTCAACTATAATCAGGGAAGATGGTTATAGCTAATCAAGGACTATGATTTATCAATTCACTTCCAGCTTGGAATGGTGAAAAAGGTAGATGATGTTCTTAGTAGAAAAGAACATGTTATTTTATTCATGGTGCAGATTGAGAAATAAAATATCTTCATCAATATGAGAAGGATTGATATAGAAATAAAAATAGTAGGGAATACATCCTACCATGCCCAAATAATTTCCCAACTATAAGATTTAGGTTTTTGTGGAGGTAAATCCTTGTTTAAATTTAGGAATGAAACCCTTAAAATTATTTAATTAAATTTTGACTGAGTGTATGAGGAAGATATGGGTGACTTGAGAGTGTGATACATGAAATAAAGGAAAATTAGGCCATTTTTTTTCAAGTTTCACGGTCTGTGCATGGTTACTGAAAACTATGCAAGGTGGTGGAAAAACCATGCTACACTGGACAGATGCATTTCACACGGTTGGAACACAATTTATAAAATCATGCATACTCCCCATGTAACTCTGTAGTATACACCTCTCTTAGAAAGTGGCTGGTGCACAGTTTTCACACGGTTTGGAAAACTGTGTGGTAAACCATGAGACCAATTAAAAGTTTAAAAAATTACATTTTATCCATATCTGGTTTTTTAATTTATAGAAAATTTTATTCCAATTTCTCATACCTCAATCCCTAGTGACAAACCAAAACCCTCAAGACCTCCCAATGATTTATATCCCTTATTTATTAGATGTTTGGAGCACTATTGGTTGCAGATAAAATATCCAGGTAAGTCTAATCTCCCACTTTTTTATCTTTTCTAGATTAGTGCTTGTATCTTTTATTACCTTATTCTGAAGCTCTAAAACCCTCTTTCTCTATTGTATTGTAGAGTAATCTATTATGGGAGGGGGGGGGGTTTATTCCAGATCTATGGCCCTGAATAGGATTGTGTTCATCATCAGATTTGAGGTAGGTGGTCTACAAGTTATATCACATATTTTTTAAATATATTTGTGCATATACTGTTGTTTACTTGTTTCCACTTTATTGTGATTTTGGTTCCATTAGTGAGATTTGGTTAAATGGTGGTATTAATTATAAATTGAACCCCTCCTGGTCCCTGTGGGATGCATTGATTATGATATGACCAATTTAGGTCCACTTAAGAGGTTCTCCAAAATTTCCAAACCTAGAAATTTGTAAGGTTAGGTATATAGTTGATGTGTAATAATGTATATCCCATGATGAACATGAAAAATTGGTTGGTTATGTTGAAATGGAATATTGATAGTTATGCATGGGGTTGATAATG
Source organism: Viscum album (assembly GCA_963277665.1). Taxonomy (NCBI): domain Eukaryota; kingdom Viridiplantae; phylum Streptophyta; class Magnoliopsida; order Santalales; family Viscaceae; genus Viscum; species Viscum album. The sequence continues at coordinate 508,295,958 of OY728136.1, read as the reverse complement.
GAACAAATGGATTTTTTAGGCTTGACATGAAAATGGGATTATTTTTGTAAACTGATATTTTATCAATTGGATTATGAAATATATTGAAATGGACAATAGGGTTAGTGCATAAGAAATTATGAATATGTTAAATTGGTAATGGATTGCAAATTGATGAATATGATAAATGGGTTTTCTTAAGGGAAATGATTAATATGTTAATTTGGTTAATATATGGGAATTATTGAATATGCCTAATGGGATGGGGTATAAGAATGAGAATTAGGATAAATGTGATATGTAATGTAAATGGTAAATGTGTTAATGGGTTATGGAATAATATTAATTCACATATTAATTATCATGGATTGTTATTTTTATGATTTTTTTGAGTATGGGAGTGATATGGTATTTGTGAGGAAATTGTTAAATGATCATGTGCAAATGGTTTGGTGGTGGGTAATGGATTGGGGATCCTCCCATGGGCTAGGTTGGAATGATAATCTAAACCCACCTTAAAATGCATGGTTTAGGGAGTCAGACTGATGATCTATGCCCCTAATGTCTGCATTCAATTAAAATACATGTACTAAGGCTCTAAGGTAATTGTGATGTATTGTTATGAAATGTTTATCCCTATTGAGATAAGGAACATGTCCTATACTCTTATGCAGGATAATTGTCCAACATAGGACATTATTTAAATGACGTAAATGCCCAGCCCATGGAACATGTGATGAAAATGGATTAAGTAATGACGATGACGTAAATGATTGATATGGTAATAATGATAGAAATGAGTAAAGTAAATATTGTTAATTGATGATACCTGAGTTGTTCTTTGTTTACTTGTCATTTATTTAATAGTCTCATGCACTATCTGGTTTAGGCTGGATATTTTGTACAAACAGTTGGTGGTGTCCATTGATTCATACTCACACCTTTCTTAGGAAACCGTTGTGTACCTAAGTATACTTCATTGATGAAGGTTCAGATAAAGGAAAATGCTTGGTTCTAGGGAGTTGATTTGGGCTTGGGACATACATGGATAATGATCCAGACATGGAGTCAAGAACCTTTTATGGATTGAGTTTTTTGTCTTTATTTTGGGTTTCCTTCACTTGTCACTGTTTTCATGACATTACATATTTGTTATTTGTTTGTGGGTTGTGCCCAGTTATGGGAGATGATTGGTTATGCATGTTTATTTGTTATTACATTTTAATTCTAGTATTTATATTATTAACTATTGTGGATTACTCTGGAAAAGGGTATAGTCTCCCCATATGACATATTACACCCTTAACGGTAGTCATAAACCTATGGAATATTAGAATCCATGCTTGAGGTTAGGTGGAGACTTCGATCAGAGCACTAGTGAAGTGGCTTCGGGGTTGGGGATTTTATAACATGGTATCATATTAGGTCTTTTCTATGGTCATATTTTTTTGGATGGTAGAAAAGAGAATTGTATGTCCTGATCCTTGGTAATGATCTCATTCTTAAAATTAGGTAACCCATATACAAGAGAAAACCCAAGTCACCTTGGGTGGAAATCATTGTTCTTGTTGTGTGTGGTGGCAGTTGAACGATATTTCAACACTAGAATATACACTTTTGGTGTGATGTGATGGTTTTATGACATTTTAATCAAGTTTTTAATTTCACATTCTTGTGTAGTTATGCATTATTATAAGCACCTATGTATATAGGTGTCATACATTATGGTAGGCACACTAAGGACAGTTGTGTGGGACAGGAAAGGTGGAATGCATTTTATTTTCTAGAGAAGAATTTTTGGAAAATGGTTTCTAATATGAATGATGCAAATGGGTAGAATGGTAGGAATGATAGAGAATGGGTAAATAATTGTGCTTAATGAATGATTGTAAATGATTTTTTTGAGGTAAGATGTGAAATGGGAAAATTTTCTACGAGAAAGGATTTATGTGGTGAGTTTGGTAATTATTTTAAAAGGGTGCATAGTAGAAGATCATGGCTATGTAACATAGTTTACCTTATGTTTACCATGATACACAGTAGGAATGGTAGTTGGTAGAGTTCAATGTGATGATTTCCATTGGTATAGTGCATGTGATTGGTTTGATTATGACTTTGTGAAGACACTTCTTTCTTTTAGTTTGTAAAATCATTATGTCATGTGTTATAAAGCTCATGTTTGGAATCGTAGAGGAAATAACACCACAAATATGTGTTATAGTTGAGTAAAAATGGGATGTGTATTATAATTATCCTCCATATGTATGGAAAGAGAACATGGTGATTTACAGTAATAGAGGGGAATATAAGTTTTTTGGGAACATTACTCGTTTCATGTAGATGATGGAAAAGGACCCATGGCGGGTTATGAAAAATATGTTTGAGATGACCAGGGAGTTTCAACTGCAACACCCTCCAAAGTTATGGTGGACCCAAGGTTGAAAAAGTTTTGGTAGATTCTATTAAGACAATTTTGGATGACTTGGATACTCCTGCAGAGTATAGGGTCAAACTGAAAACTTATACACTACAAGGCCAGGAGAAATGCTGGTGGGATGTTCTGGTTCAATTACAGAAAATTGATAGTATGGGTTGGAATTATTTTATGGATAATTTTCCAATACACATATATCCTGATACCTTGAGGCATGAAAAGGAAGTGGAGTTTATGAGAATGACCTAGGGGTCTATAATGGTAATGGAATATTCAAGTCGTTTCACTGAATTGAAATGTTTTGTTCCAACCTTGGGGGTGATGGGGAAGCTACTACCTAATATTTCCAAGATGGAATTTGGTATGAGATCAAGTCACAAGTCAATTTATTTCATTTGAATAGGCATGACTAAGTGGTGGATCAAGATCTTATATGAGAATACAACTTCAACGAGGCTTCTGGTCGCAGACATTTGTTTCTAGTGGGGGGAAACCAGTGGTGCGTGATATGATAGCAGAAAGCACCACTTAGAGAGATTTCACTAGGGTGGTTGTGGACAGGGGAACCATAAAAAGGAACCAATCTCTCATGTTAGTGATTGAGTTTAATGATATCAGTGTAGCAGGATGGGACACATGGGTAATCTATGTTCCTGACCACAAGTTGAGTGTTGGGAATGTGGTTGGCTGGGGAATGAGAAAAGGTTTTGTAGGAACATCTGGAAGTCATAAAATGATGGAGGTCCAAGGATAGTGCAGAGTACATGTATAGGGTATGTTATCATATACCAAGAAGGTAGTTGGAGTTACATGGTCCATACTAGAAGAGATGGTGGACGTGGTACTCTAGTAAGAGAGCATACATAACAATAGGGAAGTGAAACCCCAGGGACTCAGAAAGAGGCCTATTGTAGAGGGTTAGCATAGCTTCATGTAGTTCAGTATACACCTAGGGGTGGTGTGGCAGGGCCATCCATGGTTTGAGGTGAGATCCTAATGGCATCCATTATTTCTAGTGTTTTATTGGATACATTTTCTTTGGATTCTTTTATATCTTCTATGTTGGTTGTTTTATTGGTCCTAGTGGTGGAAATAATGTGTGGGGTTATGTAAATTGATAATCAATTGTGGGGTGAAAGGTGAGGATATGAAACAATGTAAGGGTTGTTCTCTGGAGGATGGTGGGTACAGTTTACTATGGGACTTGTTCGTCCTTGAGATTTTAGGTTTTGTCTAGATTTTGGACACAGATTGGGAGGTGTTTTACCAGACCCATATTGAATTTTAACATCATAGGGTAGCATTCACATATCTTTAAGGAGACACTTAGGTCTATCATAGTGAGTGGGATGTTCAAGAGGGCCATAAAGGGACAATTTTCCAACAGTTGGGAGAACTCACTTCCCAAGTATCTTGTCTTCTACTGGATGATAGATGAGTAGTGTATCATGTATTTACTTCTACAGTGGATCAGTTCTAGGATGTGTTTCTTAAAGAATTTTTAAGTTTTTTTATTTATAGAGATGTAGAGTTCATAATAGAGTTGCTGCTGGGAGAGACACCATTTTCCATTCTACTATATCAAATAGAAATGGTAGAACTCCTGGAACATAAAACTCAGTTGGAGAAAATTGAGAATAAAGGGTTTATTCATCCTAGTATGGCACATTGGGTGTCTCCAATTTTTTTCCAAGAAGGCCAATGAGTAATTGAAAATATATGTCAATTATAGGAATATGAATCAGATGACTATTAAGAATTGATACCCTATATTGAGGATTGATGATCTATTTTACCAGATGTGAGGTGCTTCAGTGTTTTTAAAAATTGATATGAGATTTTGGTATCCCCAGCTGAGGGAGAGTCATTCTGATGTACCGCAGACTACCTTTGGGAGCAGGTATGGGTTGAATTAGTTTTTTGTTATGTTGTTCTGGTTGACCAATGCACCGACAATGTTTATATATCTAATGAACCAAATATTTCACCCTTATCAAGACCAGTTTGTATTTTCTTCATGCATGACACCTTTGTGTCCTTTAAGACTCATTATGGTCATGAAAAACATCTTCACATCATCTTGAGTACACTAAGAGAGCATAGGATATATGACAAGCTATCCATGTGTCACTTCTATATTGATAGGGTGTAATTCTTAGGTCACATAATTTCGGAGGAAGGCATGTCAGTAGACCCATAGAAAGTACAAGACATTGTGTCATGGGAATATCCAAAGAATTTCTCTGATTTCTGATGTTTTCTGGACTTAGCAGGTTCTATTGATTAATTATTAAAGATTCTTCCCATTTGGTAGCACCACTTTCGGTCTTAACCAAGAAAGGAATCAGGTTTGAATGGTCAAAATCATGAAATAATGATATTAAAGAGTTAAAGAAGTGGTTTAATATGTCACCGATCCAGGTATTACATGATTCAAGTAAGAATTATAAATTTTTGATTCATCTAAGGTTAGGTTTGAAGTAATGTTGATGCAAGTTGATTATATTGTCTCATATGGTTCACTAAAGTTGAGGTCTCATGAAAGGAATTATCCTATGCATGATCTTGAGAAGTTCATGGTGTATTGAGATCTTAAAAGTCTTAAGTAAAATTTCTCTTAGTGTTATTTACATCTTTGGTAATGAATATGGGTCGAGTACATGTAAGTATTTATTTTTTAGATAGTTTATACATAAAAAAAGGGAAATACTATTACAGATTACTTGAGTCAGAAAGCTCATAATTAGGTAGTTCATAAATCTAGATATGAGTAGAGGATGATGGACCTGTGTTCTGAGATACATGTGTAGGTACAATATTACCAAGGGTAGATGACCCTTTCATTAATAGTAGTTTACTCCATGCTTTTAGGCCATGTAACATCCTAGGTAATTATAGAATATGAAATTTTCACACACACACACACACATATTAATATCTATGAATTATATATTAACATTACTTTAAAAGGGACTCTTAGTCTGATAGCATACTCAACACACAACAATGAGATTCCCCGAAATCTTATGTTGCACACAAGACTGAGATATATCAGAAAATAATAAATTATTATTATTATTATTTTAAAATGGTAGTTAAAACATAATCTTTTTTTAGTGGGAATGAAAAAAACTAATTATTTTATGTTTATACATGTTTATTAAATGTTTTTTACTTTCTTCTAATAAATTTTAGAGGCTTAAAATGAGAATTAATCCAATTTTAAGCATAAAAGACTAATATTTTTAAAAGGAAGTTTTGCCGCCTTTTGATGGAGAACCATTTTTAAATATATTTTTTGTAACTTTTATTTGTTATATTTGAAAAAATAAAATTTTTCTTTCGAATATGTATATAAAAATTCACTTTGGTTGAATTTTTGGCATTTTTATGAAAAAATTAATTTTTCAATGAATAGTGAAAAAATACAGCATTTTAATTCAAAAATGAATTTTTCATACAATTTAGCTATATTTTTAGATTATAATTTTACATAGTTTTAAGGTATAATTAGATAATGGTTTAGTTATTTAATCCATTGTTTTCCATTAGAAGTAATTTCACATTTAAATTAGATATATACACATGTGAATCTTTTGATGGTTTTTACTTTTTAAAAATTTATTTTCTCAATCCATCAATGTGATTAACATTAAAATAATTATAGTGAATTTTTTAATTTAATTTTTAATAATGGTTATACATGGTTATAATAAGTTTGAAAATTTTGATCTAATGGGATCAAAATAATTTTTGATGAATAGTAACTTTAGAATTTTATTTACCACGGTTTAAGGTAAATCGAGTAATTAAAGCTAAAAATAATATTATAATAATATAAAACTAAAATAACACTTGTAATAATCTTATTATATGAGTTATTAATGACCAAAAAAATCCTTGGTTCAAAATGGGGACCTTTGGAAGCCACTTTGGGTGTGATCATGACATTTATAATATTTAATTTAATGTAAAGGCAAAAATGTCATAATCATTTATCTTCTTACTAAAAAAATTTCAATATGGGGTTATATAAGTGACATATTAGACTGTAAATATTAATTATAACCGTAAAAATAATACCAAAATAATGGTAATTTTCTAAATTTTTTAACAAATAAATAATTATATTTAATTATGACACAATGATGATACAATAATTGATTTATTAATTAAAGAATCAAATAAATGATATTATAAATATTAAAATAAAAATTAATTGAAATAATTTATGCCATACATGAATTTTATAGGTTCTTATGACATTTTTAAATCTATTAAATAGGTTTTTACTAAGTTATATCTCTTTTTGTATTTTTTTTAAATTCAATGAAATGAATTGTATAAAAATTGACACAATTGATAATTGTAAAAATAATAAAGTAATAAATTATTTAAAATTCTTAGTTTTTAAAAAAAATCAAAAAGTGACTATGATAAGGTATAAAAGTTAATTAAGTGTAAAATTATGGTAAATTTTCCCCATATAATTAAAATATATATCCACTTAATATTTAATATATTTTTACCACAATTATATATAAGATTGAATAATTAAGGGTAAACCGAAAAGGTAAGGTTTAAAATAAAATAAATACATCTATAAAAATTATTGGGTGAGATTATTTTGAAATATAATCATATAATATTCTAAATACCTCAATTTTGAGTCTCTTGGATTAAAAAAGTAATTTATATTAATTTAATATTTTAAGAGTTTCCATGGGTGACCCTCCCCTCTCCTATAAAAATGTACCCACTCTTATCTAATACTCTCACTTAAAGAACCATTTGGTTCATAAAACATCTACCCTCAACCGTTACTATATTCAATAAACACTTTATTGAGGCCATAGTTTAGGTTGAACAACATTTAAAGAGGTGTTAAGTTGTTCTTCAAAGTTGATCAACCGTAAAAGAGGTATCATTCTTTGAGTTCTTCTATTTTATTTATTCTTCTACTTCATTTAAATATTATTCTTATAAAATGAAATAATAACTCAAGTATTCTAAATATATTTAAATTTTATTATGTTAATATCATAAACTGAATCTATTTCCAATTTCATCAAATGATAAATGAACATTTTGTTTGTGTATACGGTGGACTACTGCCTCACAAACCGATATAGTTAATTTTTCATTATTGTATATCAAGAATAGTTATAATTATGGAATAAATGTTTATATATGATATTAATTAAATATTTCTCATTTGAAAAAAATAATATTTCAATTATTATCTTACCTTACTTGTACATAAAAATGATAACTTCATTCGCGGGTAGGTGTGAACTATCACCTCCACAAGGCAATGTGAATAATTTTAGTCCACCACATCAATTGCATGTTTTATATAGGTATATTTAAATGATTATTATGATTTTTATAATATTATGATCATTCAGTAATGATAAAATAATAATTACCTTATTTCTATAATGATCATTGAAAAATATAAAATGTTACTCATGCGTATGTATGGCCTACCGTCTCCACGATTTTAATGTTGTTCATTTTTAATAACCATAATTAATGGATTGATTTTAAAAGTATAAATAATGTATAAAAGTTATTATTATGTCATTAATAGTATTATGGAGATGATTAACTTATGACCACATGGACAATTTACATCATAATGTGTTCATTTTCGTCATAACTACACAATATTGACATGACATCTGATATGAACTGAAATAATTATGTATGTTTTATAACATAGTTATAATTGATAAAAAAGAAAAATAATCTTGAAAAATGTTACCATGAAAGTATAAATTAACCTAATTTTGTTATTTAGGAATATAATGACTGTATGTGATGAGTCGAACTCAAGGTTAGGGACTTCATCTCAATCTCATTTCATTTATGAGTACCGTGATATTATAGACCACATTATTTTATATGGTTTATAATAAACCCCTATGAATTTTAATTTCATTCATTTTTTTTCAAATTAAATCTTTTTCTATGAAACATTTTAATAAATGATGAAATGAATGTTTTTACGTACTCGACAACAACGACTTTTCCACCGATGTAACTATTATTTGATATTTGGATTCCTCTACAAGCCATAATTTTTTAAAATAAAAATAAATACCATATTAATTTTTAATGTATACTAGTATTGAAAATGGTCTTGATAATGGATTGATTATTTCAATAATTTGAAATGATATCTTGTGATTTTATTGTAGAAATGATAATTTTCTTTTATGATTTTTTTATGTGTTATGATTATGTAATGGTTCTTCGGAATTGTTTAGGTATATGGGTGGTTCCATGATAAAATGAGGGTGGGTGAGCCCTTTATAGCTCTCTAATGCATTGGGTAATGAGATGAAGTTAAACTGTAGGGTTTCTTCTAATAGATTTAGGGAATATACTGTGATGGGTATTCTGAATGTAACCATGAAGGTTACTCCCTATGTAGCTATGAAAGCTACAATGTAAGTATGATATAGATGCCACAAGATACCGTTATGATCTATGATTTCTAATATTTTTTTCTTGAATCTTATTACTTAATGAGGTATGTTAAAAGGCTTATTTTTATGGGTGAAATATATGATTTCATGGGTTCATAAGTATTAATATAGTAACATTTTATTTACAAATCTTATTTCTCTTACTAAGATTTTTGTGATAATCCAATGTTTTTAAAATGTTTTCACAAGGTGTAAGGATGGGTAAGAGAAAGGTGTATGCCAATATGAATGATAAGAAGATTTTTATCAAGGGAAAAATCAGGTCTTATTTGAAGGATTATTATTTTATGAAACAAATGGATAATGAGTAGAAGTGTATAGTTTAAAATAATTGACTTATTATATAATATTTATGGCATAATTCTATAAAACTATAAACCTAAAAAGATTATCGATGTGAATGAATGAAAATTCTTGACTTATATCAAGATTATGCAATGTTTAAGGATAGAGCCTTATAGTTGGGTTTAGATGTCAGTTTAGATAAATTTAGCGGTTAGAATATTGCTAATAGAATATCTGTAAATGATTTTTTTACTTTATAGTCAAATGGAAATGATATAGAATTTTAATATTACCATATTTAATCATCTAAGACATGTTTTTTCATAATTTTTTTTGTAGAGGAAATAGGGTAGCTATGCTGGGATGATATCAAGAGAAAAACAACATTCCAAATTAGCAAACTGATATGGTCACAACCAGAACTGAATAGTTTGTTATAGTGATGGAACAATAGACTTACGAAATAAATGATGGTGTTATCAATACATGAAATTATCTAGATCAACCATAGAGGGACATGTTGGTAGTGGAGTATTTCATAAGGCAAAATCCCCCATCATTTTGATGATCATCTAAACTCGTGCTAGATGAAGGGTGGATTAAATCACTATAAAATATTTTTGATGTAATCGGTAGTTCAGACAATCAAATGGCTAGTACATTTGTTTACCATTTTTAAGGTGAAGTCAATCAGTGGTGGTTGATGGTTAAAAATATATGGGAAAATGAGGAGATTGGTGCTCTTAATTGGGATGAATCCAAAGGTGTTTTTTTTGAGAAATATTTTCCTTATGTGGTTTAACTTAGGATGGAAAAAAATTCCTGTAATTGAGGTTGGAGGATGAGTCAGTGGATGCATATGATGAAACATTCACTCGACTGGGAAGGTATGCTCCAAATTTCATCCATGAACATGCTAATAAAATCAATCATTTTTACTCATGATTAAATCCAAAGTATCGAAGGGAATTGGATTCTCATGAGTTAAAAAGTTATGAAAAGATTTTTAGATGGGAGGAGAAGGTGAAAATGGATTTTTTATGATCAGGTGTTCTCTGAAAAATTGCAAAATAAGAGGTTGAGGTGGTAGGAAAAATGTACGACTTCTTCAAAAAATTTCTGATGGTAAGAAAATTATGTTTTCAGTTTGTGAAAATTGTGGTAAAAAGAAAACTGGGGAATGCCTTTTGATTTAAGGTAAGTTCTTCTGATGTGGTAATATGAGACATAAGGCTTTTAATTTCACTGAAAAAGATCAAGGTAGTGGTAAGACAAAATCTGATTGGCAGTATATAAATTTTGTTTTGTGAAATGAGATGGGTCATTATGTGAATGAGTTCCTGATGAAAAACTCAAATGATGGGAAGTAACTAGGTTATAATAATAAATTTGTGGTCAAATACTTTGAAAATACATTAGTAGATTTTGGGACATAAATTTAATTCCTATCTAGTATATTTTCTGTTATATCAAATTATGCCAATGTTTTGTTTGATTCCGGGTCTACAAAATCGTTCATTTCTGAAAACTTTTCTAATAAATTAGGAATTCAACTTCATGAAATAAATCCATAACTTATGGTAAAATCAAATTGAGAAATTTTGAGCAAAAAAGAAATTATATGAATCTTCGTATCCTTATATGTGAAAATAATTTACCTGCAAACCCTATTCTTTTTCCTCTATTAGAGTTTGATGTTATATATGTATGAATTGGATTTCTGTTTACCATTCCATGATTTACTGTAGAGATACAAAGGTTTCTTTTCTGAAAGAGTTTCAATTTGTGTATAATATTTAACCCTTACCTATGATTACATATCAAAAAGCTGAGAAACTTTTGAAATATGTAAATAAATGTTATCTAGCACATATTGTTGAAAAATAGAACTGCTCATATTAAAGATGTTCTAGTGGTAAATAAATATCTTGATGTTTTCCCTGATGAGTGTCCTAGTATTTTACCTGAACGAGAAGTTGAATTTATTACTAACTTAGTTCTTGATGCATATCCAATTTCAAACCCCCTTATCGAATGGGTCAAATTGAAATTTTACAGTTATAGAAGAAATTGGAAGAGTTATTAGATAAAGGTTTCATTTGATCTTGAATATCCCCATGGGGTTCCCCTCTTGTTTGTCAAAAAGAAATATGGTTCAACGAGACATTGAATTGATTATAGATTCTTCAATAACATCACTATTAAGAACAAGTATCCTTTTCCTCATATTGATGATTTATTTGATCATCTTTAGGGAGTACAATATTTTTCCAAGGTTGACATGGGGTCTGGGTACCACCAGTTGAATGTAAAGGACTCAAACATTCGGAAGACTATGTTTCATACTAGATAAGGCCCTTATGAATTTGTATTTATGACTTTTGGGTTAATCAATTCACCTTCTATATTCATGGATCTTATGAATAGAATATTCCATGAGTTCATGGATAAGTTTATGGTTCTGTTTATTGATGAAATTTTGGTTTATTTTTAATGTAAATGGGAGCATGGAAGTCACCTAAGGATTGTTTTTCAAACCTTAAAAGAAAAAAAGATATATGGGAAAGTCAGAATGTGTGAGTTTTTGTTACAAAAAATTCCATTCCTTGGTCACATTGTTTCTAAAGATGGCATAACTGTTGATCTTGATAAAACAAATCTTGTTGAAGAATGAACAAGACCCCCAAATATAACCTAGATTCATAGTTTTCTGGGTTTATGAGCTTATTACCAGAGTTTTGTTGAAACTTTTGTCACTATTATCCAAAAAATAAACTAAGTAAACTTGAAAAGGTGTTAAGTACATATGAAAAAAACAATGTGATGATTGTTTTCATGAATGAAAAGAAGATTGGTTAATTCTATAGTATTGGAATTACCTTCATGAAATGGTGAATTTGTTATCTATAGTGATTCTTTGTTGAAAGGAGTCAGTTTTTTATTAATACAGAATGAACTGGTAATTTCTTATACATCAAATTAGTTCAAAACTCATGAGTTAAATGACGGTACACATGATTTGGAATTAGCTGCTATTGTTTTTGCTTTAAAAATTGGGAGGCTTCATTTTTATGGTATAAAGTGTGAAATATATACTGATCACAAAATTTTTAAGTATATATTCACTCAGAAAGAATTGAACATGAGATAGGAGAGATGGATAGAATTAATAAAATATTATGATTATATGATTCATTACCATTATGGAAAATAAATAAAGGTGGAAAATTCTTTGAGTCCTAAATGTAATGATACATTAACCATGTTATGTTTAGAACATGACCATTTGATTAATTATTTTATGAACTTTGGCATGGATGTTGTTGGTGTTGGTAATTCTTCTATTTTTTTAGGTGTTAGTGAAATCATCTTTATCTGAGAGAATTAAAAAAGCATAGAAGGAAGAATGTGAGTTATAGAAAAATGTAGAATTGGTTTGGAAGTGTATGTTACCTAAATTTGACATTGATAAATATTTTTTTTTGATATTTTGGAAGAGTTTATGGGTGCCTTGTGATTAAAAATTAAAGAAATAAATGTTTTGTGAAGCTCATAGTTCTCGGTTTTTAGTTCATCCTGAAAGTACTAATATGTACAAAGACCATTAAGAGTATTACTAGTGGGATGGAACAAAAATAGATATTAATGAATTTATTCTGAAGTGTTTGACTTGTTAGAAGGTGAAATTAGAATGAAGATCTCAAAAAGGGATTCCTTAGCCTTTACCAGTACCATAGTAGAAATTGGAAAATATTTCTATGGATTTTGTAGTGGGATTACCAAATACTTGTTGAGGTAACAATGTGGTTTGGGTTATTGTTGATAGATTAAATAAATCTTCTCATTTTCTTCCTATTCAAGATACACTGTCTCTAGATCTGATTTTATGGTTGTATCATAAATATATAGTCAAGTTATATGGAGTTTCTATCTCTATTGTATTTGATCTTGATCCCAGGTTTAGATCTAACTTTTGGAAATGCCTTCAGATGTCGTTGGGTACTGGATTAAATATTGGTACAACTTTTTATCCTCAATATAATGGGAATACATAAAGAAAAATTCAGAAAATAGAGAATATTCAATGTTCTTATTTAATGGATTACCAAGGAAGTTGGGATCAACATATTTCCTTGGTTGAGTCTTCTAATAATAAAAATTTTCATTCCAGTATACAAATGGAACCATTTGAGGCATTATATGGAAAGCAGTGTCGAACTCCAGCTTTTGGGATGAAGTAGGTGAAAGGAAGTTGATGGGACTAGAATTGGTAGAAGAGATGGCATAAAAAGTTTAGTTGATTCAAAAATACATGAGGACAGCCTAGAGCAGGAGAAAATTTATGCGTATAACCAGAGGAAGGATATTTAATTTTAGGTAGGTGATCATCACTTTTTCCAAATTTTCTCAATGGAAAAGTGTGATGCATTTTGGTAAGAATGGGAAACTAAGTCCATAGTTCTTGGGATATTATGGAATCCATGAGAAAGTTCGATCAGTTTCCTATTGAGTGGAGTTTCCTTGGAGTTTATCCCAAGTACACAATTTTTTTTCATGCTTCAATGTTAAGAAATTATATTCTAGATCCATCTCAGGTTTTGAGTCCAAAAGTAGTTCATTTGGAAGAGAATATTTCTTATTAGGAACAACCAGTCCGGATTCTAGACCACAAAGAGAATGTGTTTCAAAATAAGGTGGTTCATCAGGTAATGTTTTTGTAGAAAAACCATATGGTAGAAGAGGAAAAATGGGAACCTGAATATGCTATGGGGGAGAAATACCCCTTTTTATTATATAAGTGAATAAAATTGCGAGGACGCAATTTCCAAAAGGGGGGAAGGATTTAAAATCACAAGTAATTGTGGAATAAGAAAGATATATATATATATATATTAATAATTATGAATTATATATAAATTTTACTTTAAAAGGGACCCTTTGTGTGATAGCATACCCGAAATGCAACAATGAGTGTCTTCAAAATCTAATAGTGCACACAAGGCTGAGATGTACCGGAAAATAATACATTATTAATCATATTATTTTAAATGTTAGTTAACTACTAGCCGTTGTATTGGAGGGAATAAACAAAACTACCTATATTATGTTTACACATGTTTATTAAATATTTTTTACTTTCTTATAATAAAATTTAGGGCCTTAAAATGATAATAAATCTAATTTTAAGCATAAAACACTATTGTTTTTAAAAGGTAGTTTTACAACATTTTGATGGTGAAAAATTTTTAAAAATAGTTTTTGTCACTTTTATATGTTATATTTGAAAAAATAAACTTACTATTTATAAGTGGGATATCAAAATTCACTTTTGTTGTTTTTATTGTATTTTTCAAACAAAATTCATTTTTTATTGAATAGTGAAAAAATGATTCATTTTAATTCAAAACTACCTTTCGAATAATTTAATTATATTATTAGATTTCATTATATATGGTTTTAATTTATAATTATATGATTTTTTATCATTTAATTTAATTTCCATTTTAATTAATCTAAAATTTAAATTGGATACAAACACATGTCAATCTTTTCATGGTTTTTACTTTTTAAAAACCTATTTCCTCAATCTGTCAACAAGATTAAATTTATATTAATTTTAGTCACATTTTTTAATTAAGTTTTTAAAAATGGACATACATTGTTGTAACAGGTATGAAATTTTTGATCTAATAAGATCAAAATAAATTTTTTGAATAGTAACTTTATAATTTTAATTACTACAGTTAAATGTAAATCTAGTAATTAAAGGTAAAAATAAAATTAGAAAAATATAAATCTACACTAAAATTTTTATTAATATTATTTTATGATTTATATCCAACCATGATAATCCTTGGTTCCAAATAGTGGCCTTTGGAAGCCACTTGGGTGTGATTATGACATTTACAACATTTAATTTAAAGTAAAGGTAAAAATGTCATAATCATGACTCTTATTACTATTTTTTAATATGGGGTTATGTAATAGATATATTTAACTATAAATAGTAATTATAAAGATAAAATAATTATCTACATCATGGTAATTTATTTACAATTTTTAGGATAATAATAATTATATTTAATTATGACACAATGATGATGCAATATTAGATTTGTTAATTAAAGAATCAAATAAATGATTCGATAAATATTAAAATGAACATTATTTAACATAATTTATGACATAAACGAATTTTTTAGGTGAATAAGACATGCTATAATTCTATTAATTTATTTTTTGACTTTATATCTATGTTTGGATTTTATTTAAATTCCATGAAATTAAGAGGGTAAAAATTTTCAAAATTGATATTTTATAAAAATAATAATATAATAAATTATTAAAAAATAGTAATTTTTTAAGTCAGAAAGTGAATATTATAACGTATTATAGTTATATATGTATCCAATTATGGAAAAGTTTCCTTGTATTAGTAATATTTATAGCCTCTTAAGATTTAAAATGTTGTTACCACAATTGAAATTAAAAAATAATAATTAAGTGTAAATCGAAAATAAAAGGTTTAAGATAAAATAAATACATGTATAAAAATTATTGAATGAGTGGATTTAGAATTATACTCATTATATATTCTATAAATATCATTCTGGGTCATTTTGGATTAGAAAATTAATTTATATTAATTTAATATTTTAAGAGTTTCCAAGGGTTCCCCTCCCCTCTCCTATAAAAAGGTACCCACTCTTCTCTAATACTCACACTTCATGAACCATTTTTTCGGAAAATATCTCCCTCAAAACCTTCCAAGAACCCACAAAAACTATCTTCAGGCCTTATTTTAGTCATAAAATTATTCTTAGAGGTGTTAAGGTGTTCTTCAACAGTGATGAACCGAAGAAGATGTATCATTTTTAAGTGTTTTTGTTTCATTTTTTCTTAAAATACCTTTAAAGATTCTTCTTCTAAGTTGAAATAGAAACTCTAGTATAATAAATTTACTGAGGATTTATTATGTTAATATCATAACCTAAATCAATATCCAATTTCATTAAATGGGAAATGAACTTCCTGTTCGTTTGTATGGAGGACTACCGCCTCACGAACCGATTAAGTTAATTTTTCATTACCATTTGTCAAGACTAGTCATAATTATGAAATTAATGTTTATATATGATATTAGAGAAATATTTATCATTTTTAAAGAATAATATTTCAATTATGTTCTTAACATTCGTACCCATAAAAACGACCCCATCGTTCGTGTGTACGAGTGAACTATCACCTCCACAATGCGATGTGAATCATTTATATTCACCACATAACTTATATGATATATAAAAGTATATTTAAATAATTAGTATTATGTTAATAATATTTTAATCATTCTAAGAAGATAAAATAATAATTAAATTTTTCCATAATGATCAATTAGAAATGGAAAACATTACTCATGTGTACGTACGACCTACCGCCTCCATGATTAAAACATTATTTATCTTTCATAACCATAATTAATGGTTTTATTTAAAAATTATGATTAATGCCTAAAAGTGATTATTATCTCATGAATACTATTCTATATATGATTAAATTATTACTATATGGATAACTTACATCATAACAAGTTCATTTTCGATACATGTACCAAATATCAACAAAATATCCAATACGAAATTAAATAATTATGTAAGTTTTATAACCTGGTAACAAGTGATAAAAAAGGAATAATAAACATTAAAATGGTTTTAATGAAAGAATAAATTAGACTTTGTTTATTATTCTATAATATAATGATTTTACATGACGATTCAGACTCAAGGTAAGGGACTTTGTTTAAATATCCGTTCATTGAGGAATATTTTGATATTATACACAACCTTATTTTATACGGTGTATAATAAACCACTTTGAATTATAATTTCATTCGAAGTTTTTCAAAATCAACCTTTTTCTATGAAGTTTTGTACTAAAAAAGGAATGTTTTATATGTAGCTAGAGACAACGACTTTTTTCCCACCATAACTGTTATTAGATATTTGGATTCCTCTAAAAGTTATAATGATTTAAAGGAAAAATAAATACCATATTCAATATTCATGTATTTTGGTATTTGAAAAGGTTTTTAAATGGGATTTTTCATGTCAATATCTTGAAATGATATCCTATGATTGCAATGTGGAAATGTTATTTTTCTTTATGCTTGTTTTATGTGTTATGATTATGTTATACTTCTTGGGAATTGTTAATGTATATGGGTGGTTACATGATAAACCATGATATGGTGAGCTTGTGGTATCTCTCCATTTCATTGGGAAATTATAAAGTGTTAAATATTAGGGTCTCTCATAAGATATTTAGGTAATATACTGTGATGGGTATTCCAAATGTGACCATGATGGTTATTCCCTATATAGCTGTGAAAGATATAATGTAATTATGATATGGATGCAGTAATTTACTTTTATGAATTATGATTTCTAATACTTTTTTCATGAATCTTATTGCTTCATGTGGTATTTTAAAGAGTTTATGTTTTATGGGTGAAAATTATAATTTCATGGGTTTATACGTGTTAATGTACTATCATTTTCTTTCTTTATCTTATTTCCCTTATTGAGCTTTTTGTGGTCACCCAAAGTTTCAAAAATGTTTTCACAGGGTGTAAGGATGGGAAAGAGAAAGTTTGATGTAAAGATGAATGATAAGAATATTTTTATCAAGAAAAACAAATCGTGTTTTATTTTATGTAATTTTGTTTTTTTTTGAAAAAATGGATAATAAGTACATGTGTTTACTTTGTAATATTTGAGTTGTTATGTAATAGTTATGGCCAAATTATCTAAAACTCAAAAAATCAAAATATCCTCTATGAATGAATATAAATTCTTGAATTAACTAAAGATTATGTATTGTTTAAGGATGGGTCCATATAGGCCGTGTTATAGAGAGTCATCTTGAGGATCCAGCATGTTTGGATATAAGGGAATGTCTTAAGGGGGAGATTGAGCTTTTTGGATGGTATGTTGGAGAGAATGAGATCATTTATTTTCATGGCATTGTGGTTGTTCCAATGATTATTCAAGAAGATTTTATGGGTGATTTTAATGTATCAATGTGGGAAATGCATCCTTGATTAACTAAGATGTATCATGATCTTCATACATAGTATTTGTGGCCAGGAATGAAGAAAGAGGTTGTGGTTTTTTTGGTGTGGTGCCTTACCTTTTAGTAGGTAAATGCAAAGAATCATCACCCATGTGGTTTTTTGTAGGAATTTCTCATTCTAGAATAGAAATGGGATGATGTAATGATGTATTTCATGGTAGGTCTTCTAGGAAAGCCTCATAAGAATGATTCAATATGTGTAGTTGTCGATCGGTAGACTAAGGTGTCTCATTTCTTGTTCATTCAAGAGACTTTCACCATTGACCAGTTGGGAGAGTTATATGTTTGGGAGATAGTGCAGATTCATGGAGTGACACAGATGATAGTTTCAAATCATTATTTTTTTTAAATTTCACTTCTATAAAGGATTATAGATGGTTCTTGGTACTAAGGTTTTATTAAGTATGGATTTTCACCCATAGATAGACAGGATGTTAGAGTATACTATTTAGGTACTAGAGGACATTTTGAAGGCTTATGTCCTAGATTTTGGTCAGTTATGTGAAATGATTTTTTCATTAGTTGAGTTTTCATACAAAAACATGTTCCAATAAATAGTTTAGATGGAACCATTTGGGGAGCTATATGGTACACTATGTAGATCAATGTTGTGTTGAATGGAAGTTGGGGAATCAAAATTTTTGGGACTGATTCTCATATAGGAGACATCAAAAAAGGTTCAGTTGATTCCAAAACCCATAGAAATAGATCATATTCCATATAAGTAGTGCTCATATCAGTGTCATAGAATTCTTCATTTTATCATGGGTGAAAGTGTATTCATTCAGTTGTTACCACGGTAAGGTAACTACCAAATTTGGATATAGGGAAAGTTGGTGCTTAGGTATGTGGGGCCGTTTGATATTGTGGAGAGGTTCATAATGGTGGCATATCGATTAGTATCCCACAATATTATAGTGGTATGTACAATTTTATTCATGTGTCTCAGATTTTATAGTATCACCTTGACCCATCCCATATGATTGCTATTGAGGATTTAGTGATTGAGGTAGATGCATCATTTGAGGAGTATCCAGTTCATATTTTGGATTATAGTGAAAAGGATTTGTGTGACATGACTATGCCATTGGTTCATGTTTTTTGTATGCATGATAAAATTCAAGAAGAATCTTAGGAAAGGCAGTCGGATGTGTAGTCTCTGTAGCCTGATATTTTTACCATGGAAGCTCAATGATTCTCGAGAAGAGGAGCCCATTTAAGGGATATTATAAGGTGGAGAGGTTGTAAGATCCATTTTATCTTGGAGGAAAGTCCTTGTTTAAATTTTGGTATGAATCCCTTAAAATTAGTTAATTTAATTTTAAATGAGTATATGATGAATCTTGTGGGTAACTAGGTGGTGTGGGATGAAAAGGAAAGTAAAATAGGGCCATTTTGGGAAAGTTTCACGATTTGGTAAAGGTTAGTGAAACCGTGCAGGGCAGGGGGGGGGGGGGTGGCTAAACTGTGATACCTCAGAAAGATGAATTTTTATGCTTAGTGCATGGTTTTCTAAACCAGGAATAATCCCTTTGTAACAGTGTGACTTGGAAGTCATTAGAAAGTGGATTTTACACTTTTTTCTTAAAGTTTAAAAATCGTGTGGGTAAACCGTGCGACCCATTAAAAGTTAGAAAAATTATAGTTTTTCCATCTTGAGATTTTTAAGTCTCTAATCAATTTTCCTCCCCTTTCTCATAATTCTATCCCTAGTGATGAAATAAAACCCCCAATATCTCTAAAGGATCAATATCCCTCATTCAAAGGCTGTTTAGAGCACTGTCATTTATGGATCAAGGATCTTGGTATGTCTAATCTTTCTCTTTCCTCTCTTTTCTGAATTAGGTATTGTATCTTGTGTTATCTTCTTCTAATGCTCTAAAAACCTCTTTATCTAGTGGATTATAGATTAAGGATTCAATGGTTGATTGAATTTATATTTAAGGCCATGATTAGGAGTGTGTTCATAATTTGATTTGAGGTAGGTGATCTATAAGTTATATCCTGTTGTTTTCAATATATTTTTACTTGTGAGGTTTTTTTCTTGTTTACCATTTACAATGATTTTAGTTACATTATTGAGATTTGGTTAAATGGGTGTATAAATGACAAGTTTAACCCCTCATGATCCCCATGGGAAGTATTGAGGATGATTTGGCCTATTTAGGGCCACCCATGGAGTGCACTGACATTCCCAATCCTAGGAATTAGCAAGGATTAGTGTAGAGTTGTCATGTGATAACATAGATCTCGTGATGAACATGTTAATGTGGTTAGATTGGTTGAATTAGAATATTGATTTTTGTGCCTATGGTTGATAATGCAATACAAGGATTATTTATAAATGACATTAAAATGAGATTAATTATGTTAATTGAGATTATATCAATTTGATTATGAAATATATTGAAATGACTAAGAGGGTTAGTGAATATGAAATGATGAATATATTAAAATGGTAATGGATAATGAATTGAGTAATATGATAGATGTATTTTATCAATGGAAGTAATGAATATGTTAAATGGGTTTATATAAGGGAGTTATTGAGTATGGATAATGGGACGGGGCATGAGAATGGGAATTGGGAGAAATGGGCTACGTAATGTAAATGGTAAAGGTGTTAATGGATTATATAATAATATTAATTACCATGTTGATTATCATGGATTGTGATTGTTATGTCAAATTTTTTAGTGTGGTTGTGATATGGTATGTGTGTGGAAATGAATAAATGAGCATGTTCACATGGCTTGGTGCTGGGATAAAGGACTAAGGATCCTCCCACATGTCAAGTTGGACTAATTCTATAACCCCACCTAGGAATTCATAGGTTAGGTATTCAAATTGATTATTTTTTCCCATAATGGTTTTAGTCATTGAAACTACTTGGACGGAGGCTCTAAGAAAAGTTTGATGTATTGTTATAAAATGTTTATACATAATGATATAGAAAACTTTACCCATACTCTTATGGTTGATAATTTTTCATATTAGGGAATTGTGTAAATGATGTAAATTCAAAGCCCATGGATCATGTGATGAACATGGATTAATTAATGAAGATGGCATAAATGAAGGAAGTGGAAGTGATGATAGAAAAGGTGAAAAGTAAATATTTTTTAATTAGTGACAACTGAGTTGTTATTTGTTTAATTTTCATTTATGTAATATTTTTACGCACTATTTTCATAGAATTTATTTTTTTAGACACCATTTGGTGGTTTCCAAATGAGTTATACTCCCACCTTGATTAGTCCACCATTGGGTACTCGATTAGACTTCATTGTTATAGGTTTAGATAAAGGAAAAGTCTCGGGGATAGGGAGTTGAGTTGGGATTGGGATATGCATGTATAGGTATCCGTACTTGGAGTCAGGACCCATTTTGGGTATTTGTATGTTTTTCATTATTTTGGATTTCCTTTACATGGAACTGTTATCTTAACATGAAATAGTTTTTTTCGGTCTGTGGTTTATACCTAGTTTGGGAGATTCATGGTTATGCATGTTTATTTTTTATTATATATTGTTTACAATATTTATATTGTTAACTGCCATGGATTACTCTGGTAAAATGGATATAGTCTCTTCATATGACTTTTTAGACCATTTGTGTGAGTTTTTCACCTCTGTCATATGGGGAGGCACACATGAGGTAATGTGGAAACTCATATTAGGGCACTAGTTTCAAGGACTGCTTTTTGGGGAAGTTAAACCAACCATCCATCCCTAATAAGTTCATGGAGGCACAGAGGGATGTTCTAGAGCTTAAAAATAAAGTGTAAATAGAAAATTAAAGAACTATTCATGAATTACCCATTGATGAATATGGTGTCATTTGATTTGGAACTAGTCTTTATGTACCTTCATAACCCAAAATAAAGAAAGGGATATTGGATAATTCTCATAACACATATTTCTATAACCATTATTGATGTACTAAGATATGACATGATCTTTGAGAGAACTTCTGGTGGTAAAACATCAAGAAGGAGACTATTCTATACATCACAAACTGATTTCTATATCGACAAGTTAAAGAAGAGTGATAGATATCCTTGTGGGTGATGAAACCATTTCCCATACCCACATGGAAATGGTATAACATCACAATGAAAATTTTCACAAGTTGATCAAATACATCCAAAGTAATCAATGTGATATGTGTTATGATGGATCGAATACCCAAGAATTCCCACTTTATATCTATTCAAGAAGATTTATTTATTGAAAAACATGATAAGGTAAATATAATTGAAGTAGTGATACAACTTGGGGAACCCAGTTCAATCATAACTAATCATGATCCACGTTTCATCTATAAATTGTAGAGAAGTATTCTAAATTAAATGAATATAGAATTGAATTTCATGATGAACTATCACTCATAAACTAATGGACAATATGAAAGGACTATTTGGACACTTGAGGTCATACTAAGAGATTCCTCAATAGAATTTAAAAGAAGTTGGAATCAATATCTCCCATTAGTCGAGTTCTCATACAATAATAACATCAACTTGAGTATTCAAATAGATCAATATGAAGCACTATATGGGATTCGTTGCAGAACTATTATATGTTGCGATGAATTTACGAAACATACACTTTTTTGGACAAAATAATTTTCAATAAATGATAGATAAGTTTTAATACATCCAAAAATATGTATAATATTATCATATTTAGAAGAAGGTCTATGTTGAAAACCATCGAAGGTATGTAGAGACTGATATTAGAGAAAAACATTTCCTTCCAATATTACCATAGAAGAGAGTCATGCGAGTTGAGATAAAATGGGATATTATCATTTGGATAATTGGACCATTTGAGAAACATGATGGTATATATGCATTTTACTATTAGCTAAAACCCCATCCAAACAATGCTTAAGTTCACGATGTGTTCCACATCTCTCATGAGGAAGTATATACTAGATACCTTACATGTACTAAATACAAAGTTGGAACAAAAAGATAAAATACAATATTATGATGAGTATCTAGTAAAGATATTAAACTATACATACTATGTTCTATGTAATGAGTCAACTAACCTTGTTATATTTTCGTGGTAGAACCATAAATATTAATAAGAGAAACATGAACATTATAAAACAATGAATTATAAGTACCCTCATATATTCTCCACCAAAAATTTGAGTTGAGTTTTTAAGGATGAAATTTCTAAATGGGGAATAATTGGATGACATAGAATTTATAAAATATAATATTTTCTATACCAAATATGTTTTATAATATATAGTATCATACTATAAAAATACAACACATAAAAAAACAACACTTTATTTCATTAATGAATATCGCTGCATTAATAAACAACTAAACCCAAGAATATTAAAAATATTACAATAGTAAAGGAAATAGAAAATAGAAATATATTTATAGAAAAATTTGGATCATCTAGATATCCTATAATCATCACTCCCATGAACCACACTTTCAAAAGGAAATAGAATATTTGTTAAGTAGTCAACATTTTTGGAATGGGAAATTTTGAACCATAGAAGGAATTGTAGTGAATAATGTATGAAGAAATGAAGACATATTTATAGGAGGCAATATGAACATTTTAATGTAAATATTACCATTTTAATTGTAACATTATGGTTAATAATAGTAATCTAATCATTATGAATAGTAACCTAACTGTTTGGAACAGAAATTTGACCATTAAGAATATTTACCTTACCATTAGAATATAAATTTTACCTCAAAATAATAAAATTAAATAAAAAATATTTATCATGTGGAATTTAAGAAAATATTAATATTTTAAAGACATAAAATAAATATAAATATTAAAATATCAACAAAATTCTAGACATTTTTTTAATAAATTTTATTTTAACGCATTTCGAAGAAATTTTAATTTTTTTGATAATAATTAAAATTTTCTTTTTTAAGAATTTTTTTTACAAAATGAATATAATTTTTTTAATCTACATGTACACATTTGAAAAGGGTTATTTCTTATTAAATTAATATGAAATTTCAAATTTTATATAAATAGTAAAAATACTATTTTTCAAATACTACATGTTTCATGACCTAATAATGTTGTAATTACTATTTAATAAATGTTAAAATTTTCATTTATAACCAAAATACATTTAATGATATATAGTTCATTTAAAAACAATAATATTATTCTACAAATCTAAAATGTAATTCCAAAATTCTAAAAGTCTAAAGTGTCCCTTTAAATAAACATTTTTTCACTTTTACTTTTGGATAAAAAAAATAAATTATTCTTATTAATTGATATCTATTCCAAAAGTCATTTTATTTTTTAAATATATTTCATAATGTAAATAAATTTAACATTGAAAGTTTTACCATTGATATTATAATTTATTCTGTATTTTATCCTAAAAATACCACTCTCCACAACAATAAAAAACCCCTCACACCTCCCTCAAAAAAAACATTCCTTCCACTTAAGAAATCCAAATATATTCCCCAATCCTCACTTTCAATCCCCTTGTAATTGTTAGGGATGTTCTGGTGTCATAAAATGTAAATACATCAATGATTTTAGTGTTATGGAAAAGAAGAAACACCAAGAAGATGGTACATTTTCATCAACTTTTCTTCTCATTTTCAAATACTACATGTTTCATGACCTAATAATGTTGTAATTACATATTTAAAAATGATGTTAAACTTCTCTAATGACTATATTTATTAAATATTTATATGTCAATATTTTATTTCCTCCTCATTTGAAAACATCATATCAACAGTCTGTTAACCACCTATAGGTAAAATTCAATCTCTGTACTTATCAGCTCCTTCATGGATGGATAACATGAATTACATATAATATATAAAAGTTTAATTATATTTATTTTATAATTTTAATTATATATTAATTATCTTGAACAAAAATAAGTAAATTGAAATAAAGAGGGATATATTAAAAAAACATGATATCAAATCATTACACTATTAGTATTGGAAAAAAGAAAATATAATCAAATTATTATAATTGATAAATAGTTGAAAAAATTAACATAATTATCTTATTATTCAATTTCCTAATAAAATTATATTTATTACAAAAGAGGTGGAATAATGGTGACATAAATCAAGATTTAATGTAAGGGGATTCAGAAACCCAACAATTTCTTTTAGGTTATCCCAAATTTCACATTTATTTGAGTATCTAAATCCAAATAATATGTTAAATATGTCACTAAATTTTTTTTACCTTGTGTATAGGGATATATATGTTCCTACCTTGTCAAAATTATTTCTAAGTTAGTTATAAGGATTTTCCCAAAGGACATTATTTTCCCAAAAATATATCTTGAATCCTCTTCAGTTGTTTCTTCTTTAAATAAAAATGATAATTTATACCAAAATTTTACATTCCTCGTTAATTTTGGAACCCCAAATATTATTAATAAAATTATTCCTTACAAAACCTTTATGAAACCCATTCCGTTCCATGGGTTTATTTCATAACTATGATTTTTATAAGTTCTCTTCCCATGTGGAATGCAAGATTATTAGAATTTTAAGATGTGATGAGTGGGACCAGAATTATATATCACTTCAATACACCAGGTAATGTGATTTATCTCATGATATTATTTTTATTATGTGTGAACATGATTCTATCTTTGTTCACAATTTTGATTTCAAAAATTTAGGCTTGCATGTTTTGTGTGAACATCATTCTAGCTTTATTAACTACTATGGTTGGTATTTTAACACTATGTTATGGTGTTTTATTATTATTCATAAGAAACAATTTTTTTTTTATTTTTCAAATGATTCCTTCATCCTTATAATGATGATCCAATTCTTATTGTATGATTATGATGATAATGCTCTCCCACAAAAAATTTCTTCATTTCTCTTATTCCATCTATGTTATCCCCCCGCATTATTGGAATTTTACCTCACCACATTTTTTGATATATATCCTTAGGTGAATAAACATTCTAAGTAGAACATGATACATTTTAGAAGGAGTGTGATGAATAATTTAAATAAATTTTATGTTATATATTTAAGTGATCTATAATCTTATATTTTCTAGATACTAATCATTTTGATCCTTGAATGTATTACTATTATGTTATTTATCATAAAAATGATGTAATATTAAAAGAAGAAACATTCGAGTCAATATATTTACTATGGTCATATAATTAATTAGATGTGGTTCACTATTTTGTTTCTGAAGGA
Organism: Viscum album; assembly: GCA_963277665.1. Lineage (NCBI taxonomy): Eukaryota > Viridiplantae > Streptophyta > Magnoliopsida > Santalales > Viscaceae > Viscum > Viscum album. The sequence goes on along the minus strand of OY728136.1, from coordinate 508,269,416 downwards.
ATATTCAAATGGATCTATCATATATAACGAGCTATATGATTTCATTACAAAGGAATGAATTCAGTGAGGTTCCCTAACAATGACGATTAAGAAATAATTTTTTTAAGAATATGGGAAGTCAAAATTAGCAACCCTATTAGGGAGAATTATTTCTATCTCCAAGTCTATCTTATTGATTTATGATATGTTTCTGAATCCTTACCTAATACCAATATGGGGCTGGTTACCCTAACATTTATAATATGTTGTTTTTTTCTAATGATGTGATGCTATATACATATGATATACATGAAATTTATATAAATATTTGTATCTACACTATATAATCCATGTTGTTATATATTATTTCTTAGTGATGGGTTTTCAGAGATTTCTATGTTTTAAATCCACATAGTTGGGCGCTCTAGAGTGTATTTCCATCTAGGATTGTAGTTGGTGTTTATGGATTTTAGATATTTCTCATGGAGGGTCTTCAAATTTATCCTTATGAAATGAATTAGAAGCAACATAGTTCAATTCCACTTAGTATGAAAAAATGTTCCATTTAAGGCCACGTGACAAGTACCGATCCATACAGTTTAACATCATGTAGTAAGGAAGATTAAGAGAAAGGTTTCTAGAAATGATCGGTGTGGGATTACATATGATTGGATATTTCTAGTTTTCTTCAAAGTGAATATGTCCTTTTGAGGATGAACTGATATCACATTGAGTATGGCCCTATAAATATGGGTCACATCGAGTATATGAACCAATTTGGAATAATTGATATCATAAAGATTATGGACTTAATAAGATGATCCAAACCAAGAATATGACCTAGTTAGGATGATTTAGTGGAACCTAGAAGGAGTATATACCTATAGGTAGAGGCATGATACTATCAATAATATGGCCTAATAGATGGTCTGTGGGCAATATGTCTTAGATGGATAGGATTACCAATCTCATTATAGTATTTATAGGCGACGGAATGATGTGACAAACCTCATGGAGAGTGTAGACTCACGAGGATGAAATGTTAATTTTTATAGGTTTGAACTTTTGGGAAGAGTTCTATATATCCTATCAATACGAGAATCAAATACAATATAGTTCAAATGAAATAGTTTATGGTCATGTAACGGGACCACATCCTATATTTTAACATAATGTGATAATGGTGTATGCGAAGAAATTTAAATATTAAATATAGGAGATAGATACTTATATAAAAATCCTATGTATCCTTTGAATGTCTGAATCCAAGTCTTTTTAGTTATGATGTTTTTGACACAAGTGATGTAAAATGTATGAAAATTGTGGTTTGAGTAGGACATTCATATTTGGGGCATCCCTAAGATGTTCCATTAAGAGTATGAACATTTGGAAGAAAGGAATACATTGTTTGGACAAGCACCTAAGGGCTTGTCCAATACTAATTCTGTGAAGGGATTACACATCGAGGCTACCCTGAGATGGTTTTTTGGGAATATAGCTCTTTGAAGGAAAAATAAATGTAGTTGAGGATTACATCTAAGGATTATTCCCATAATGGGGGTATTTCTATTATACTAACAACACCCTCATTGAAAATATATAATCCCACTTGATTCTGAATCATTATGAGAAATAGTGGATAGAATAAGATCATACACATTACATATTTTTATGAGATTGAATATCTGTGGATATATATACTAAGGTTTCCCAAAGAGAAATATGGCTACGAGTCCCATGGATAATTTTGATCCATGGTAGAAGGCATGTGATCACATAATAAGTTTTGAAACATGAAACCAATATGAAGGAATTATGGTGTATGTGGTGAATATGACCGCATGAAAATATTGAAGTAAATATCTTAGATATAGAACTTGGGCCATAAAAGGTATCCTACGTATCCTAATTATAATAGGATTCAGAGTCGAATAGTTCATACTTCACACAAAATTTCATCACATGAAAAGGTTGTTAACCATGTTATTTAATTCAATACGTTGAGGACATTAATTTTCAAAAGGTATAAAAAATTTGAAAATTAGATTATATATGGAAGGAATGATAGTATCCGGAGGTAATATGTAAATATATAAGGACATGATAAAAAAATATTCATGAGGGAATCTTGGTGTTTGATATGGGGATCAAAAATTGAAAAGGTGTGTTATGTATCTTGATTATAATAGGAATTAGAGTCCTTGTAGTTTATTTAGAATTTTATAGTTGATAGGAATTAAAGGATGATTGGACCTATAGGGATCATGTCCATATAGGTTAGAAAATATTTAATAGAATATTAAATGATATTTCCATGTGGGGAAAAATATAATAGGTACTTAGAATATTTGAGTGGAACTTTTAGGAGATATGTGACTTCAAGAATAGAATTGGGTCATGCACTCCACATGAAGAAGGTTGGATCATTCACATTGTAAGAGGGCAGTGGATTCATGCACTATGCATGAAGGTTGTGAGTCTATAAACTTTACATGAAGTTAGTGAGTCTATGTGATGGTGAAAAGGAATGAGGTCCTTGTAAACACATGTTGGAGAGGTTTTCAAACAGCATATCAAAAACGTGTGTGAATGGTTTATGCATAGATACAAGGGTATCTCATTTTATCCATTAATATTTACATACAAAATTCTGAAATGGATATTTTCAAAATCGGAACACTCTCTTTAGTTCCAGTAATTACACACTCTTTGTATATCCAATCCCTTTCCTATTTTTTGGTTTTAAGGGGTTTAATAGATACCAACCCCAATATATAGACCAAATTTCAATGAGGCACAGATACAACCATGTGTTATGTTGATGGAATATTGTCCGCATAGGTTGGAATAAATATTTACACCACAGGTGACTAACCTGTATGTCTCTAATGATGTCTCTTTAATGCATCACATGAAAAAATGATCGCAATACTGGTCTTTCATGTACATCCTTTCTTCAGAATCTATCATGTGATCCTTATAACATATAGAGAGTAGAAGTCTACCAATGGAATAATGTAAAGAACAATTATTATGAGACCATCCCATTATGGACAACCTTGGTTAAATGATCTCTTTGGTGTTAGGTGTCACACAAGTCCAGGAGGCGTTTCATGAAAAAAAAATGACTCCATGAACACCACATCATGGAAAACCACCACTGCTTGTATTAATGGAAATACATGAGTGTCATTGGGTCAACAGATTTTGTGTTCCTTTAAGGATTATGAGATTGTGTAACCCGATCACATGACCCTAAAGTGTTCATCATGATATATGATTTATCTTCTTTACCTCTTTATCAAAATGTAACATGTGTTTTGGGTATTTTAACAAATTCATTTTTTCCTACATTCACATGGAAAGCCATGTTGCCTACCTGCAATGAGGTTGACATAATGACCATTTGTTTCTGATTGACATTATTATCCTACCAACCGTGGTTTGCGTATTTTTTGTTATACACTTATCATAATTATTAGAAAAAATGAATATAATATGTTTTAAAATTATCATGTTATACCAAGAGTTTATTCTAAAAATATATATTAATTTCCTTTCCCGAACATCTCTAAATATTCTTAATATCCTTCATGAAAAAATGATTTATTTTTAATGGGATTATACCACCTAAAATATTCTATATAAAAATACTAGGAAAATATTTTTTAGTGGAAATATATAATCTCTAATTTTTCACTCATACCAAGTGGAACATGAAAAATCAAATCCAGATTCACCAAGAACCTCATCACTAATAGAAAACAAATCATCCCATAAAATATATTATACTAGTTGATAATAAATATTCATTTATCTCTTATATAATATCTTTACAGTAAGTTCTGTTCAATGAATCCCTCATGGAGGATAAGGATAATTAAATGGTTATATGGAAGAAATTATTCTACAAAAGAATACTAGTGATTTTCAAGCCCATTTCCACTCCACACTATAATGTTATTGAGGATATTGAAGATTATTGCATACCCAAAGATAATAAAAACATAGGGAGAATATCTAAAAACCGAGGACTAGATAATTATCATAGAGGGAATATACCAACCATGTAAAGGTGATAAATGAGCAATGTCACCATGTCACCCTATCCAATATTTCAGGGGCTTGGAACCCTATGTCAGTGAAACAACCTGATTGTCTCAAACATGTGTACCTCAATAGTAATAATTCTATCTACTATATAATTTTTTATACCCCAATAGAAATTCATATGATATGATGTGGTGAATTTTTATATTTACACTATATCCATCTCACTGGAAAACAATATCCACTTGGTAAGGAAACATGAAATTTCATAACTTCAGGATAAGTCTCAGGACTATAATATATATAAGATAGTTTTTAAGTCAAGAAAAACACTATCAACCCTAATAACCATAAGATTTATAGATTGTGGGAGTAGGTATTAGACAATATTTGGTATCATATTTCTAAGAAAATAAAGAAATCATCTCGTTTTCGGAATTTAAATCTTATTAAGAAAGATCATCCCTTCACTATGTGTAGTTCTCATACTAAAAAGGTATTAAATATTACTAATTCAAGAATAGAGCCCAATAAGGTCCAGAAGGTCATTATATATTCTTCATGAGGGACATTATAGAAAAAACATAGTCTACCATTTCAGTAGAAATTTTACCACCACTACCTCCCCTAAGTTCATAAAATCTCTGAATGATTTTGGACATGATGGAAGAAGAGAATTATAAAACCATCCCATTGGGCTGGTTTTATTATTACCTCCACATAAATCAAGTAAGTTGGTCTTTCTTAATAACTAATGAAATTCAAAATAAACACCCTATAATTTTTATCCACTTTATGACCTCTCTCCTTATTGGGGAGTGTGATCTGTACATGTTACAATATATTTTTAATGGCCCAAATTTTTTTAATGAAAATTCCTCTTGATCTAATAAAATGTCTTATTATTTAAAATGGTTATATAACATATTCACTTCATTGGTTTTATGTTTTTGGATTTCAAAATACCCGTAACAAATTCTACCATTGCTAATATAGAATTTGAAAAGTGATCACATGATTAGTATAAATATAGGGCATTAACAAATCAAATATACTCAGACAAAGGAAGCGATGACCTCATCTAGTAGAATTGATCCATATGAATACCATTTGTTAGATCATGGAAAGGATGTGGCTTCATTTGGATTCTCTCTTTAACAATCCCAAGTTGAGCTTTAACACATTAAGATCGAATGGAACCCCCTACAGGAGAAGTGGAAGTTGATAGAGATCACCACCTGGGAAAAGGTATCTGAGCCACCCCAAGAGTTTATCACCATTGCACACCTTACCTTTAAGATATATTCGGGTGTTATAAGGGGTTATGTAAAAATAAACTATCACTATTATTATATACATTATTTAATATAAAGTAAATACATTCATTTTATCATTGTTACTTTGTAAATAGTTTTAAAAGCACAAATAGTATTTTTGTTAATATTCAATTACAAAATCTATTTTTATGAATTAATGAAATTTTGGATCAAATAATATTTAAATAAAATATTACTACTAAATTACTCTTTATTAAATATGAATGATCAAATAATTTTTATGAATACAATTGTAATTTTTATTAAGGATTGAAAACTGTTTATATCAAAACCCGTGAATTTTTTATAAATGTTTGTTTTTACTTTAAAAGGAAAACATTCACGTATTCTAAAAATTATTAAGATAAAATCAATATTATTTTTTGAATCGGGATGTTAAAATTATCTAACGGTGAATTTTTCAAAATTTTCTGAGATAGTGAAATTTTGGGGTAAAACTTAAATACCATTTAAATATTTTATGTATTTTATGAAATCATAATAACCCAATAGTGTTGTAATAAAATATTATAAATGAGTTTTAGACCAATATATGTTTTATCTTTAAAATAATGTTATTTTATATTTCTTTGATTAATTTTATGGTTCTTTACTGGACCCTCCAAGATGTATAAAACATTTTAACATTTTAAATTGATTTCCTTGAAAGTGTGACTCACCTCCACATAAGCAAGCCAAATATATTAATAAGTTCGTACATTGAACTTATAAAATAATTTTTCCACTCCCCTTTGGAAAAAACCATGGGAAAAAACCATGGGATGTTTCGTGGTTTTGATTAGTTTAATGTGTAGAATCCAAAACCTAAATAATAATGAATTCCCTCCCTTTTCCTATGTAAACCCACCCAAGCTTCCACTTACTCTTCACACAAAGACTTTGGAGATCGAAAGACTTTTCCATCCTCTCTCTATAATCCTCCCAAGTTTCTCTAAGATCCCAAGAATCCTCTCTCATTACTTCTCCCAAGCCTTTGGGATCACACTTCGAAGTAAGTTATTTGTTTCTTCCTTATTTATATCCATGTTTATTAATATTGTTATGCAATTTTATTTTTAATTTTATATGTTGGGGTATGAATTAGAACCTACCCCATACTTTCCTACTTATTATTTAATGATGACATACCACTTTCTCTCCCACTAATGCCTCCCATGTACATCCGTTACCAAGACAAAATTCCATAAGGAATTTCTCTCTCCTCATTTACATTTAAGAAATTATTTTGTATTATGAATCTAAATTCCATTACATATGTGGGGTAATGTATATATTTGACCACATTACTATCCATTTCATTTAACTATTATGAGACACCCCTTTTTCTCTCATAAACCATTTTTATGGATTCTTATATCATGCTATTATGCTGCTAAAATTGCACTGCGATTTTCCAAGCCAAAGTCATTTTGTAGTGAATTCCATGCGCATTTCTCTATCAAGGGTATAAACATTATGAAAATTTACTTATTTATTATAGACATTAATGTATGAATTACATATTCATTTATCATGGAATAAATTATGATTTTAATGAATCCGTGTTTTATGATCCATGTGGCACACTTATGCATGAAATGAAATGTTTAAGAAGGGTGCACCGTAATAGAACTCCAATGAATTGGGTAATGATTAGTATCATAATACGTCAAGTTCAATGAGGTTTTAATAATGATAATTAATGTTCAATGAGGTTTTACTCATGCCCCATGTGCAATGAGCCATGGCTCATGCTAATACCATGACAAGTGTTGTGACCATATTTCCATGTTATGATAATCATGGTATATCATGCCTTTATGTTCATGTTTCTCTTATGCTCCATTGATATTCCCATTACCTAAATTGTATTTTATTCTTCATGTTATTACTTGTTTACTCACTTACCGAGCTTTACAGATCACCCTTTTCTTATTCATTTCCTCCGATTATCCCATGCAATGCTAAGTATGAGAGAATATAGTGGTCATCTAAAGGATATTTTCAATAAAGATGTTTTGTTTCATGTTTTAAGTGGTTATGTAATGTTTCTAAGCCCCAAAGTCACTAGAATTCTCGATTTTCTATGTTTTATCAAGTAAAGAATTCAAGTAACAAATCATGTTTAAGTGTGTAATAAAGAGAAGGGTTGTTATAGTTGGTATCAGAGGATAGGTTTAGTTATTTTTTGGATTAGGATTAGAAAACACTAGTGAAAGCATTAGGGATAATACTAAGTATAATAAAAACATCCCTAAAGTTTGGTGAGTATTTATTAAGTGGTTTATCATGAAAATACATCCATGTCTGGATACGAGCTGGTAGAGGTGGCTCTGGCACAAATGTACCTAGGAGTGAAAACTCCAACAAGGAGTTTCTGGCTTGACCCAGGGTATCCCGGTACACGACAACAAGACTTGCTGCACTCTTGTTTATGACACTCCCATGTGATATGCTTTGGTAAATTCATATGATTAGTATGAACCCTTATTAAGGGAATTAAAAAAATCCCCTAAGAATATATGTTGGGATGTAGATCATGGATAACATAGATTAAAGCCAATAGATTCATAAGTTAAGAAAATACAAGTTATTTATAAGTCATTCATTTTTTCCTTGGATTACCATTTATGTGTTACCCCTAATATTCCTTTTATTCTAGGAAATGGCCAGTAATATGAGGACTTGGGCTAACAAAAAATGCAAAGATCAATGTGAAGACTTCTCTAATAAGATTCCCAATCCAACGGGGGCAGGAACCACGAACTTTGTCAGGATACTCTCTCAGTTAACTCATGATTTGAATAAAAACATGTGTCCAGAAGAACGTTCAACCCCCCCCCCCCAAGAAAGAACAAGTCTCAATAGAGAGCTTCATGAGACAAAGGCCTCATACTTTTAATGGATCATCTGATCCCTCAATCGTCGAACAATGGATCAACTCCATTAAAAAGATCTTCTCCATCCTTCAATGTTGTAGCATGAGAAGGTTCTTCTGGATGATTATCATATGGATGGTGAAGCTGATAAATGGTGGACATTGATATAAAATAAAATGCTTGAGGAAGATATCAAGGCATTGGAATTGAAGTATTTCTAGAATATGTTTTTTGATAAATATTTTTTGTGTACCCTCTGACTTAAGATGGAAAGGAACATCCTTGACCTCAATAAAAATGGCGAAGAATCCGTCGGAGCGTACGAATCCAACTTCACAAGTCCTAAATGATATACCTATAGCTATGTTGTTACCCCCGAAGGCAAGGTTGACTGCATCATTTGTGGGCTAAAACCTAGCCTACAGAAAGCCCTGGCGATCTGTGACTTCGATAGCAATAAAGAAATTATTCGATGATCCCTCAAAGTTGAAATGGAGATCGGAGAATCTCAGGGGTATCATGGGGATAAAAAGCATAAGGTGGACTTCAATTCTGGAAGTCTGATGGATAAATCCAATGGTGCTAAGAAAATCAAGCACCCCACTTTCCAAAGGTGCGGAAAGAAGAACCCTAGAAATTTCTGGAAGGGGATGAGGAAATGCTTTAGGTGTAGAAAATAAGGGCACCTAGCTGCAAACTGCAGACAAGAAAAACTTGCAGCTGCGATAGAGGAGAGGAATGTTTCGTTCAATCCTCAACACGTTGTTCATTTATTCAACTACAATGAACCAGTGCACCTTGTAAATCAGTTCCCTAAGACAAGGGTTTTCAGAGGCAACCATTAACCTCCAAGGTAGTAAGGGTGAGATTTTTCCATCACTACCGCTGATGTGAACCCTGACAAGAAAGTGGAGACATGTATTTTAGTAATTCATTATAGAATAGAAAACATACTTTTCGATTCTAGTTCTATGAATTATTTCATACCCCGAATGTTTAATAGAACAATCCCAACACCACCACATATCATGGAAGTAATGATGTCAATGAGTACAGAAAATGGGGTAATAATTGAATCCCATTAATATAACTCCTCCCCTATCATAATTTGGGGATTGAACTTCCCAGCGAACCTCATCATACTCCATTTTTTGGACTTTGATGCAATTCTTGGCATGTATTCGATTTCCTTGTATAGATCCAACATAAATTTTCATGATAGGGAAATCACTCTCCATATGGAGAATCAACCCCCAATTTTGTATAAGTGAAAGGAGAAGGATTGATCTTCTTTAGCAACATCATCTCATGCATGAAAATTATTTCCCTCTGAGAATGCGTATATGGAACAAAAGATTGAGTATAAGGAAGAAACCATCCTTGAATACATTCCTATTGTGAGGGAATTCACTAAAGTGTTTCCCAAGGAATTTCCTTATATTCCTCCTAGAAGAGATGTTGAATTCTAAATTGATCTTTTACCTGGGGTTTTTCCAATATCTAAGACTTCGTATAGAATGGTTTTTGTGGAGTATGAGGATATGAAGAAACAACTACAAGAGAATCTAGATAAAGGGTTTATACTCCCAAGTGCTTTACCATGGGGTGAACCAGTCTTATTCGCCAAGAAGGATGGGTCAATTCACTTTTTCATTTATTATCATGGGGTCAAAAAAATCACGATAATGAAATAGGTATCCTATGCCTTGAATTGATGACTTGTTCAATCCGCTACATTGGGAACAATACTTTTCCAAGGTGGATTCGCGGCTAGGATATTACTAAGTAAGGGCTAAGAAGGAGGATATCCCCAATACTACTATTCATACAAGGTGTAGTCACTGTGAATTCAAAGTAATACCTTTCTGACTCACTAATTCTCCAGAAATCTTCAAGGACTTGATGAATAGAGTCTTTAGATATTACCTTGACAAATTTTTGGTAGTCTTTATCGATGATATTATAATATAATCCAAAACCAAGGATGAGAATGAGGAGTATCTAAGAACTATATTGGAGACCTTGCGAAAGGAGAAGCTATATGAAAAGTACAAAAAGTGAGAGTTATGTTTGAAGAAGGTCTCATTATTTGGTCATATCATCACAAGAAATGGGATATCTATGGATCCCTCCAAGACAACTACAATTGAGGGGTGACTGAGGCCAACATCGATAACAAAAACATGTTCCTTTCTAGGGTTAGATGGATATTATCACAGATTTGTGAGAAATTTCTTATGATTTTCTAACCCTCTTACCAAGTTAACTCAGAATGGAGTAAAGTTTTCTTAGAGTGATGAATGCGAAGAGGGCTTCAACGAGTTAAAAAGGAGGCTTATCACTACACCCGTGATCAAACTACCCACAAGTGGAGAACTTTTTGTGGTATTCAGTGATGCTTCGAAGAAGGGCATGGGCTGTGTCTTGATGAAAAATTACAATTTATTTGCCTATGTTTTAAGTAAATTGAAATTTCATGAGAAAAAGTATCCAACACATGAACGAGGGTTGGCTGTAGTGATCTTCGCTTTAAAAATTTGTCAGCATTACCTATTTTGGGAGAAGTGTGAAATATACATAGATCAAAAAAGACTCAAATATATATTCACATAGAAAGAGTTGAACATTCACCAATGAAGATGGTTAGAGGTGATCAAAGACTATGACTGCTCAGTCCATTACCACCCTGGGAAAGCGAACAATGTGGAAGATGCTCTAAGTAGAAAGGACCCAATGATTCTATAATTGATGAGAATTTAAAAGGATCCAATATTCTTAGATCTGATGAAGATGGACATGGGAATCATAAAGAAGGGAACATCACCAATCCTCTGAAAAATTATTGCTCAACCGTCTCTTTGGTAAAGGTTAGAAGATTCTCAAAAGGATGATGTGGGAATTTAGAAGGTGGAAAATACCAGAAAAGGGAAATCCTCGGAGTTCAATGTCAATGGGGAAGGAATTTTGAGATTTGGGTCAAGACTATGTGTTCCATAGAATATTGAGTTAAAGAATGAACTTTTGGATGATGCACATAGTTCAAATGTTTCCATTCATCCAAGAAACACGAAGATGTATCGAGATATTCGAGAGCATTAGTGGTGGGATAATATAGAGAAGGAGATTGATGAGTATACATCAATGTGCCTGGTATGTCTGCAAGTGAAGGCTGAGAGGCATAAGTTTAAGGGGGTGATGCAACCATTACCCACGCCAGCATGGAAATGCGAGAACATCACCATGGACTTTGTCACCGGACTTACGAAGACATCCAAAGGAAATAATGATATCTAGGTTTTTGTGGATTGTCTTACAAAGATTTCACACTTCATTACAATTCGGGAGGATTTATCATTGGATAAACTGGCACAAATATACATCAAATACATGGTAAAGATTCATGGAGTACCACTATCAATTGTATCTGATCAACATCCAAGATTCACCTATATGTTTTAGAAGATTCTTCAACATGCTCTGAATATTTAGCTGAACTTTAGTACGTATTATCATCCTCAAACTGATGGACAATATGAGTGGACTATCCAAACACTTGAGGACATGTTGAGAGCGTGGTCAATGGACTTAAAAAGGAGGATGTGATCAATATATTCCTCTAGTTGAGTTCTCTTACAACAACAGTTTCCACTCAAGAATCCAAATGGCTTCATATGATGACCTTTATGGGAAGAGGTGTAGAACACCAACACGTTGGTATGATGTTGTGAAGAGAAAACTCCTAGGTCCATAGATGGTCAAAGAAATGGTCGAGAAGGTTAAGATCATCCAGAAGAACATTAAAGCTGCTCAGAGATGACAAAACTGCTATGTTGATAATCATTGATGAGACATAGAGTTTGATGTTGGTGATATGTTATTTCTCTGCATATCCCCATGGAAGAGAGTTATGATATTTGGGATGAATAGAAAGCATAGTCCCAGGTATATCTACCCTTTTTAGATTTTTGACCACAATGGAGAAGTGGACTATCAACTAGCACTCCCACCGAATCTATCTCAAGTATATGATGTATTACATGTATCACTTTTGAGGAAGTACACACCTGACCCAACACATATACTCAATCTAGATGTGGTACCATTGGAGAATGACCTCTTCTATGAAGAGAAGTTGGTGAAGATATTTTATCATAGGTACAAAGTTTTCTGAAATAAAGAAAATGTCCCTCATGAAAGTGTTGTGAAAAACCATAGGTTTGAAGAAGTAACGCGGAAATCAGAGGAAGTGATAAATTAGATCTACCCACAACTGTTTAGTGTGGGAAAAATAAATTTTGAGGGCAAAAATTCTGAAGGGGGAAAGATTGTAATAAACCAAAATTTTGTTAATGAAAACTCCTCTTGATCTAATTAAATGTCTTATTATGTAAAATGGTTATATAACATATGCACTTCATTGGTTTTATGTTTTTGTATTTAAAAATACCATCAAGAAATGTTTCCATTTCTAATATATCCATTGAACAATGATCACATGATTAGTATACATATAGGGCTTTAACAAATCTAATTTACTCAGAAAAAGGAAGCAATGAACTAATCTAGTATAATTGCTCCACACAAAGCCAATTTGTGAGAGATTGGAAAGGAGGTGGCATCATTGGTCTTATCTATTGACCAATCCAAATCTGAGCTTCCACATGTTAATCTCTAACGGAACCACCTATTGGAGAAGTGGAAGTTGACAGAGATTACCACTCGGACGATGTTATTTGAGCCACCCCGTGATTGTATCACTATCACACACCTTATCGTGAGGTCATATGAGGGTGTTATAAGGTGATATGTAGAAAGACCCTAGTACTATGATTATGTACATTATTTTTTATAATGAAAATACTTTCATTTTATCATTGTTACTTTGTAAATAGTTTAAAAGAAAAAATAGTCTTTTTATTTAATATTCAACTAAGAAATATATTTTGATGAATTAATGGATTTTTGGATTAAATAATAATTTAATAAAATATTATAACTAAATTACTTTTTATTACATATAAATGATCATATAATTTTTTTGAATATAATTGTAATTTTTATTAAGGCTTGAAAGCTGTTTTCATCAAAACCAATGAATTTTCGATAAATTTCGGTTTTTTATTTTTAAAATAAAAAATTCACATATTTAGAAAATTATTTAGATAAAAATTAATATTATTTTTAGAATTAGGACATCTAAATTATCCAACAATTAATTTTTCATAATTTTTTGAGACCGTCGAATTTTTGGGTAAAAATTTTCTTCCATTTAAATATATAGTGTATTTTATGACATCATAATGACCCAATATTGGTGTAATAAAATAGTATAATTGTTTTTTTCATCCAATATATGTTTTATCTTTAAAATAATGTTATTTTATATTTGTTTCATTAGTTTTATAGTGCCCTAGTGGACCCTCCATGACTTATAAAACATTTTTACATTTTATATTGATTACCTTGAGAGTGAGACTCACCTCCTCATAATAAAGCCTAATATTTTAATAAGTTAGGCCATTGGAATTATAAAATAATGTTTCTAACTCTCCTTTGGAAAAAACCATAGGAACAAACCATGGGATGGATTGTGGTTTTGATTAGTTTAATGTGTAGGGTCTAAAACCTACATAATAAATAACTCCCTCCCTTTTCCAATATAAACTCACCCAGGATCCCACTTCCTCTTCACTCAAAACCTTTGGAGATCAACCAAAATTATACCTTCTCTCTCTATAATCTGAAAAAGGTTCCCCATGCTCTAAATAAGCCTCTCTTAAGCCTCTCCCAAGACTTTGGGATCTCACTTCCATGTAAGGGATTTCTTTCTTCCTTATTTATGTCCAAGTTTCTTAATATTGTTATGCCCTTTTATTTTCAATTATAAAGATTGGGGTATGATTTAAAACGTCCCAAAACCACCATAATTATGTTTGAATGATGATATACCCCTTTCTATATCACTAATTCCTCCCATGTAGTCCAGTTACCAAGCTGAAATTCCATAAGGAATTTCACTCTCCTCATTTACATTCAAGCAATTATTTTCTATTATGAATCTTAATTCCATTACTTGTGTTGGGAAATGTATCTATATGAAACCCTTATAGTAAATTTAATTTAAATATGATAAAACACCCATTTCTCTATCATGAACCAGTTTTATGAATTCTTATATCACGTCGTTATGCTATCGAAATTGCACTGTGATTTTCCAAGCCAAAGTCATTGTGTAGTGAATACCATGCCCATTTCACAATAAAGGGTATTCACCTTTATGAGAATTTACTTATGGATTATATAATTTCATGTATGAATTCCACATTACTTTATCATGGAATAAATTATAATGTTTAATGAATCTATATTTTATGATCCATGTGGCACACTTATGCATGAAATGAAATGTTTAAGAAGGGTGCGCCATGATAGGGATCTAATGATTTGGGTATAGATTAGTATCATGATAAGTCAAGTGAAATGAGGGTTTATTAATGATAATTAAATTTCAATGAGGTTTTACTCATGATCCATGTAATATGATTCTTGGCTCATGCTAATATCATGTTAAGTGTTGTCACCACACATCCATATTATGATAATCATGATATATCATGACTTTATGTTCATGTTTCTCTTATGCTCAATTGATATTCCTATTTCCTAAAATGTATTGTATTATTCATGTTATGCCTTTTTTACTAACTTTCTATGCTTTACATCTCACCCTTTTTATTCATGTCCTCAGGTTATCCCATGCAATGCTAAGTATGAGGGAATGTAGTGGTTAGGTAAAGGAAGTTTTCAGTAAAGATGTTGTGTTTCATGGTTTAAGTTATCATGTACTATTTATAATCCCCAAAGACACTAGACCTGTCAATCTTATATGTTATATCAAGTGAATATTTTATATAATAAATCATGTTTAAGTGTGTAATAAAGAGAAAGGTTGTTATAATATTACCATAGGATCACCCTCTATATACTACTTCCAATGGAATATAGAAGAGTGAGTGAGTGAAACCTCACATGTTCAATAATACAAAATGGATCATTTAGAAGTACGATATCAAGGAGGCTTATAATTTTTTTTCCATTTTTAATATTTAATGGATGATAAATCAATGTAGAACCCTAATGAGGATATGATTCTTATTATAGGTACCACACCTGTGAAGATTGTTAATGTCATCCATAAATATAATTTGTGGAATTATACTGATGGAAATTAATATGATAAGGTGGAATCCAATCAAAACATGGTCCACACCATGATACAAGAATTTTTTTCTCACCCAACATCATAGAAAAACTCAAGACATATAAAATCCTCTAAAACTTTTTATATCACCTACTCAAACAACCTCAACTAAGGATAATTGGAAGGGTGTGGACACATATACATCTCAACCACCACCCAAATAAGTTTAAAATATCTACATTTAGGAGAATATCACTCAATATGGGATCTAATTATGAAATTTGATGTAAATAAACATTGAATTACTCATCCTACTGAGCATAACTTCAATTCCATGAAAAATATATCCTCCCAATAAAATCTTCTCTAAGAGGGTAGTACTCCACCAATAAGAGTAGGTTCTTGTAAAATACCCAACATAGGCACCAAAAAGCTATTTTATCTTACCCTAGTGTTCATGAACCATTATGAATTACCTCTTCATTGGAAAACACCACCACCATTTTTGGAAAACATCATTTTTCTAACTAAAGAAAAATTTAAATACCATGAATATTTGATAAAATGATATAAGGTTTTTCCTTCTGCCTCCACTAAACAATCAACTATAAACACAATCCCACAGTATTTACTTGAATCCATAATGTACCTTTATACTTGAATGGAAAATATAGATGGATGAAACATTTTCGTATAATGATAGGGGAAACTATACCCCAAATTGGTGGACTTGACTCCACAACCCCATAATTTTTAAAACCCTATTTTCCCAATATTTAATGTAATGTAGATCATGATAATCACATGAAAGATTTCAAGATGTAGTGTATCCCCATTATGGTAAATAATGATATGAAAGATGTAGTGAGCTCAGGTGTTTCATATATACCCTGGATGGAATAACAATTGTTTAGAATAGAAATCTACATATAAGATATACTAAAAATTGGGAATATCTTCAATGGAATGTCGTTTAAAAATTCATTCCAGCACTAAAAATTAAAAAAATATTTCATATATAAAATTATAAATTAAATGAAAATGATAAGTTTATAAATTTCATTATAGGGATAAAAGGTTTGACCTATTCACTGACCCTGAATCTTCTACTAGAGCAGTAACTAGAAATATGCATCAAAGATATAAAATATTTTTTAAAGACACAACTTATTTTCTTGAAATATCATGGTGGGTATTAAGCGTTTGTATTGGTGGAATAGTTACTGGAACATTTCATATAGTGGATTAAAAACAATCCTAAATGATAATTAATACAGAAGTATAGCTGTTTTTTAATGTAGAAACTATGACCATAATTCTAAAACATGTAGTTGTACCAACTCCATCTAGTTATCCTACTGAATATCATGTGATGCATCCTCTTAAATAGATTCGTTAGAATAAATGTCTTCTTTAAGGGGGGGGGGAATAAACAATTTCAGCAAAAATTTAAATATCATAATAAATAAGTCAATGGTTTCAAAAAATTTAATGTTTTTTATCACTTACATGTAAAAAAGTTCACAAACTATGAAAGGTCCAAAAATACAATGTATTTGGACTAAATAACTTCCCTATTTACTAATACTTTTATTAAATTATGGTGAAAAACATCTAGGATTGATTTATATTTTATGATATAGTCAATAATTGGGTTGATTCTGGACAGGTAACGTTGGGTATTCCCCTAAAATAGGTGGATTTTGTCTCCACTCCCTTACCGAATGAAGAAGATTAATGGAAGGAAATATAAAAAATAACTATGTAGATATTTTATTATTGGATTATGATGAAGTCCTTGAGTTGGGTGAACATTATACTCTATGAACAGCTAAATCATATATTTGTAACCATAATTCCTTCTACAAAGTTATAAATTCAATAATTATTTCCATCATCATCCAATATTCTATATAATTATCACTGGAAGAATAAGGAATGGGAAGAGGAACCCATAATTGTATACAATTCAGTCAAAACTCTTAAGAGATAATATAACCATTTATGGGATAATGGAAACCACCGCAACAAAATAGATTCCCATTGGATGAGGAGTTAAAATATGGATCGATCAATTTCATCCACTTGATAGACCCTTTCACCAGTGTTGGTGATACAAATGAAGTTTACTTTTCCATCTATTACTAGGGAGGAGGTCATGAAGGCTGAGTAGGTTTGGGAAGATAATGTTTTGATGGACCATGAAGTTCAATAATCTTGTATAGTGATGATAAATATGTATATAGAACCCATATATATGCAATCTAGAATGACTAACAAGAACATTGATCTAAAGATGAATCCCCTAGGGATTATTAATACCAAATAATATTAGAAGAATGGATAGAAAACATACAGTTGTCTAGAAAAAAATAAAAAATATGGAGGTTCATTTATGTAAGTCTATATACTATAAGGGTCCCCCTAATTTTTTCCAAGGGAAGGAACAACAATCATTGTAAACTTATGCCTCCATTCTCAAAGATAGAGACAAACTTCTTGGAATGAAAATCAGAATGTTGGTCCCCAAATATAATAATATAAAGCATCTTGATATCATTCTAATTAGTATCCAAATTTTGGATTCCCATCACAAGACAAATGAACTCAATGAATCCCTAATTAAGGACAATTTAATCCATAAAGAGTTATAAATAGAGGTCTTTGTAGCTGAGGCATGTCACCTGAATATATGTTTTTTCAAATTTCATATAGTCATATTGATAACATAATATGTATAAGATGAATATAAAAAATGGAAGATCATAACCTTATATATATATAAATATAGATTATATCTAAATTAATGTATCCCAATTTGAAAATGGTTTTGGGATAAATCTCATCCTGATCTGATCCCCCCGGTACTTTGGATATAGTGATGTAAACGTTTATCCCTCCAACCTAATTATCTAATGATATGATAAGAATAAACATAGAATGTAACACCCTAGGTAAATAAAGAATAGGAAACTTTCACATTTATCCATATTTGTTAATAAAATATTAATATTACTTTAAAGGGGATGCTATGCTTGATGGCGTACCCAGTACACAACAACGAGTTTCTTGGGAATCTTACGTTGCACTCTAATAATAAAATAATATTATTTTAAATGGTAGTTAATGTCTAGCTGTTTTAATGGCGGGAATGAACATAAATAACTAACAAATGATTATATATGTTTGTCGAATATTTTTACTTTTTACAATAAATGTTCGAGGATTAAAAATGCGAATTAATCCAATTTTTAAGAGTAAACATTCTAATATTCTTTAAAAGGTCGATTAACCGCCTTTTGATGGCGAGCATCTTTTAAATCCACTTTTTAACAATTTTATGTGTAATATTTGAAAAACTAAAATTCTTCTTTAGAATCGGGACATCAAATTTTACTTTGTGTAAATTTTTGGTATTTTTCCGACAATGTTCATTTTTTTATGAATAGTGAAAAATACTGCATTTTACATCAAAACTACTTTTTCATCTAATTTAATTATATGGTTAGATTAAATTTTTAATTGGTTTTAAAGTATAAATAGAATATATTTTCACCATTTAATCCAATTGTGGTCATTGTGATTAATTTCACTTTGGAATTGGGCATAAACAAGTGCCAAACATTTCATAGATATTGTTTCAAAAAAAACCCGCTATTTGTTTTGACAACGGGAATTATTTTTAAATTAATTATTTCAATTTATATGTTTTTAATTTGGTAAAATGGATTCCATATTTGGAATCAGAAGTTCCAAATTATTTAATTAAGACTCTTTTGTTTTTGGACATTATGAATAGTAACGACGGTAATTATCTTTAATTATCTTGATTAATGAGTAATCGGGTAGTTAAGGAAAATAAAACAATATCATAATAATACAAAATGACACCAACATGTGTCCTAATGCTACTGGTTGTCTCATGGCCGACCATGGGATGCCTTGTGCCAAACTTGGGGACCCCATGGAATCACTTTTGTGTGGAAGTGACTTTTTATCTTTTTATTTTCTTATGGAAGTTAAATATAACAAAGTATGTATCACAAGAGTAAAACATTTTTAATTTTGTCTACATAAATGATATTTTGGACTATAAATATTCATTGTAAATCTAAAACTATTTCCTATATCATGATATTTTTTTTATAATTTTTAGACATTAAATAAATTAAATTATTTATGACATCATGATGATGCAGCGATTACCTCATTAATAAAGGATTTAAATAAAATGAAACGTTAATGTTAAAACTATAACTTACACTTTTCAAAGACCTATTGGATGAGTATATTTCTAACCCTTATCACCTTATCCTTTAAATACGTCAATGTGGGACCTTTAAAATCCTAAACTCATTTGAAAATAAAGTAAACTTTTATACCTTTCCAAGAGTGCCCCTCCTCTCCTCTTATAAAAGTCCCCCACCTCTACCTCCTTACCCACATCTCTCAAGCCTTTGGCTCGGCCAATCCCTGTCCATTTTGTCTCTACAAATCTCTCTCTTACTCCTTGAAGCCTCACTTTCATCAGAAGTCTTTCCAAGGAAGCCTTTGAGCTCAAATCAAAGATGGTTACTCGTTTTAAAGGTAGTGTTTTCTCTTGTGTTCTTATATTTTATTTTGGTTTTCCAACCCTCTAAACTCTTTTTATTAATTTCTTTTGTAACAACTCCAGTATATTCAATATAATAGGATTTTGTTATAAGAATTATTCGAGCTATACTTACACACACCTACATCTAATGGTTAATGAACATTCTGTTTTTATGGATGGCGAATTTCTGCCTCACGAAACGATGATTGTTCAACACTCATATAACACCTTCAAAGGTGGCCATTAAGATGTCACTATATTTATATATAATATATAATATTTTTATGTTTTTCTTAAGCTTCTTTATTTCTCATTTATGGAATTCCTTTACGGTTTCCATTATGGGTAAACGCGATATCTTCATTTTAGGAAGTGCAGACTACCGCCCCCTCAAAGTGATTTGATTCGTTAATGCCATATGTGGGACGTGTAAAGGATAGAATTAATGGTATTAAATATGATATACTACTCGAATTATAATATACCTTTATATCATTATTATTTAATTCCATTAAATACAAAAAAAATGAAAGTAGCGTTCATGCGTACGTACGACTTACCGTCTCCATGAATGGTACATTTCATTTCTTATCTCCAAATGTTATGTACTATTATAAGTACATATATATAATGGATATATATGTAATATATTACATCTAAATTATGGATATAATTCTAGAATTATAATATATATATCTCTCATTTTGTTTTAATTCTATTAATATGACAAAAAATGAAAGTAGCGTTCATGCATACGTACGGCCTACCGTCTCCATGAACGGTGCATATAATTTTTTTATCTCCAAATTCTATGGAATAGTATAAAATGAATATATACTGGATATATATGATATTTAAAACATCAATACTATTCTGTATATGATGTACCTATAACTACATGGAAAATTCTTTTCCAACAACTTCGATTTTTACTCATGTACCAAACATCGACAAAAAAGTCTGATATGAACTCACTTTATTAACCAATTATTATAACCTTATAATATGTGATATTAACTGAATAATAATATTTAAATTAGGTCCTTAATAAATTATAAATTGACCAAATTTTATTATTCAGGAGATTAATGAAAGATCGAGTCATGTCAGGACACGAGGTAAGGGATCCTACCCCTCCATTTCTTTTTAAGTACACTCTTTTATGTCATTCCTTTTAAGCACATATTTCTTATGATTGGGATGTTATTTTATATTAATACTACTGTAATTTTTATGTTCATATGATGAGAGACCCTATTTTCTCTCATCAATCCATTTTGGAAGTTTTGAGTGGCGCCGTTAGGCTGCCGAATTTTCGTAAGAGATCTAACCTCTCTCTTTGTTTTTAAGTACTCTCCTTTATGTCACTTATTTTAAGCACCTCTTTGTCATTATGGGGGATGTCCTTTTATATTCCTCTTTCTGTACATTTTATTTTAATATGATGAGAGACCCTATTTGATCTCATCAATCCATTTTTGAAAGTTTTAAGTGGCGCCGTTATGCTGCCGAGTTTTTGTAAGGGATTTTTCATCTCACTTTTAGTCCCTTGAGATTTATGCTACGTTTGCCACCATTTCCTTTGGGTGGTGTATGTACATCACATTATTATACCGTTTGTGTAATATAATTTCATTTATGGTTATTTACATATTCATTTAAAAGACTTATTTTGTTATGTCTTTTAATTCACATACTATTATGTTGGGATATGTTCTTCTATATCCTTATTGATGTAAATTTTACGTCCAAGTGATGAGATACCCTTTTTATCTCTCATCAACACTTTTTCTGAATTTTGAAGCAACGCTGTTAGGCTGTCGAATTTTTGTAAGGGAACTTCTTAACCCAATTTTGATTCTTTGGGATAAACTTGTACTCCTTGAATATGTCGTTCTATGAATATGTGTGAATGTCCTCTGATTGTTTTACACTAAATATCCACTTATATTTGGTGTATTAATTTGACATACATAACTATGTAATTGATTTATCCTTAATCCAAGGATACCGTCTTTGTAAGGGACATCGTCTCAATCTCCTTTCAATGAGGAATATTTTGTTTTATACAAAAATTTATTTTATACGGTGTATAAATCCCTTTGAATTTTCGTTTATTCAAAATTAATCTTTTTTATATGAAGCGTTTTACTAAACGAAAAAAGGTAATTTTTTTGTCATACGTATGCGGCGACAACGACTTCTCTTCCACGGTGACCATTATTTGAATTTTGGCTTCCTCTACAATCCATGCCTTTTTTTTAAATAAAAAATAAATACCATGTTTTACTTTTATTTTATTTTGGTATTGAAAATGGTTTTATAATGTTTTTATATCAATGTGTTGTATTGATATCTTGTGATTGAAAAGTGGAAATGTTATGTTTCCTTTATGCATGTTTTATGTGATACGATTATGTTATGGTTCTTGGGAATTATTATGAAGACGGGTGGTTCCGTGATAAACTAAGGGTAGGTGAGCCCGATATAGCTCTCCAATGCATTGGGTAACGCGAAGGGGTTAAACGTTGAGGTTTCTCTGAAGAGATTTAGGGAATATACTGTGATGGGTATTCCAAACGTAACCAAGAGGGTTGCTCCCTACGTAAGAATGTTATGAATGCCTCAAGATACCTTTATGTCTTATGATTTCTATGATTTATTCATGATTTTATGAGGTATGTTAAAGTTCTTATGTTTTATGGGTAAATTATGATTTCATTCTTATGTATATATGTACTCATGTTTCCTTTCCATATTTTTATATCCCTTACTGAGATTTTTATGCTCATCCCATGTTTTTTGAAATGTTTTTCAAAGGTCAAGGGAAAGGTGCATGATATGATGATAGTTTCAAGTAAGTGTCAAGAATGAATCGATGTTTTATTTTAAATATGTTTCCGTTGATGGGAAAATCGAATTCTATATTTTATGTAACCACTTTGTTTAAATGTGGAATGTAATTCATGATTTATGATCTAATTCTCTAAAACTCTAAACCTGAAAATATCCTCAATGTGAATTATTAATTTAATTCAATATTAAGTAAGGTTTAAGGATGGGGCCCTATAGTTGGTATCAGAGGTCGGTTCAGATAACTTTAGAGGTTAAGGTATTCTCTAGGCATAAGTGACATTACCATAATGGTTAGGATTTCAGAAAGAGTCCTAGTTTCAGATAAAGTGAATGAGTAATTATATCTTAGTGTTTATCTTCCTCATTAGTACATGATGGTTTTTTTGATATATTCACACTAAAATTTCTGTTTTTAGTGAATGGATGGATCTAGAAGGCACCAAAGTGACAATAGGATTGAAGGAAACTGTGGTGGTTCTCTGATTAAGAGACTGGATGAAATAGGGGATTCAATGATGAAACACACGGTTGTTCTAAACCAACTATCAAGGAGTCATGATCAACCACTTGTACCTTGGTATGTTTTGTAATGCATCATGTACAAGATGACCAATCGATGTGGAAGTTCAGGTAATAATTATAAAGGTAACCATTAGGGTTTATATGATCCTTACTTTTGAGGTAATTATGGGTTATTATATATTATGTTTGAAAATGAAAGGCATGAGATAAAATTGAGGTTAAAATATGTTATGATTATTTTTGAAGATTTTATCTCATTTTGGGAAATTTTTTAAGAATTATATAGTTTTGGAAAAAGGAAAACACGCAGACCGTGTGACAACCCGTCGCGTCGGACAAAGCTGCTGGAATCGAACCCACAACCAAAGTGCGACTGGTATTTATCACCTACCACTGGACTACGTGAAGTCCCTGGTTAGTTTGACTAATTCTTTTTAGTTAGCTGATTTTAGGAATCAAGAGTAAGTTTATATTGGGTTATCTATGGAAATGATTAACCTATCATTGAGGATATGTGATTAGGTAAATTACTTTTCAATATGAGAATTTAAGAGCAACTGATGTTATTTGGAGATAAAAGTAAATTTGTACCTTGGAAGACTATGTGATTAAATCCTTCAAATATTTGGGTTTCAATCTAAGTTTGGTTTACTTTGAATAATTTTATGGACAATTGTTTACTGAATGGTCTTCGGTGAACTTTGGGGTTTTTTGGAAAAATTTTGGAGATTAAGAATAGATTTTCTTTTTATAATGGATTATACTTTTGTGGATTATCTAATCTCACACTAACAATTTTGGTTTTAGATTTTGTCTAAAGACATGGGAAATATATAGTTCTCTTTTGTGGATTAGTTGATTCTGAAGAAGTTGATTATAGTACTGTTAATGTGAACAAGTCTTCCTAAATACTCGTCTTTTGGAGAAAATATGAGTTTGATTAAGGAATCTAGTAAAAGTTGAAAGTCTACGTGACAAGTAAGTATGTTTCATTATGATTTAGTTAATCTCAAAAATAAATTCCTCAATGAAGAGTAACTTAAAACAAAAATGTTTTATGATAACTTTTTCTACTGGGGAATCTAATAACATTTAACCCATCACAAGTTTGGGATTTTCTTATGCTTAACTTTCTCCTAGACATGTTTACTATAACTCTCCATCAGAACATGACCCTTTGTTTTTTCCTCCATGTCCATATTTTCATACTTGGAATCCTAGTATGGGTTAACTCGGGTGACCTTTGTACTTCTCTATCTTTATTTTAAAGTGATTGTTTTACTGACTCTTGTTCCAATGTGGAATTTTCAATGAAGTTTCCAAGACCAATTTTAAAATTGCGAGTACGCAATTCCCAAAAGGGGGGAAGGATGTAACACCCCAGGTAAATAAAAAATAGGACATTTTTATATTTATCCATATTTGTGAATAAAATATTAATATTACTTTAAAGGGGATGCTATGCTCGATGGCGTACCCAATACGAAACAACGAGTTTCTTGGGAATCTTACGTTGAACTCTAATAATAAAATAATAGTATTTTAAATGGTAGTTAACACCTAGATATTGTAATGGAGGGAATGAACAGAACTAAATAAAAAATTATTATATATGTTTGTCAAATATTTTTACTTTTTACAATAAATTTTAGAGGATTAAAAATACGAATGAATCCAATTTTTAAGCGTAAACATTCTAATATTCTTTAAAAGGTCGATTAACCGCCTTTTGATGGAGAACATCTTTTAAATCCAATTTTTGACAATTTATGTGTTATTTTTAACAAAATAAATTTCTTCTTTAGAATCGGGACATCAAATTTTAATTTGTGTAAATTTTTGGTATTTTTCCGACAATGTTCATTTTTTTATGAATAGTGAAAAATACTGCATTTTACATCAAAACTACTTTTTCATCTAACTTAATTATATAGTTAGATTATCTTTTTAATTGGTTTTAAAGTATAAATAGAATATATTTTTACCATGTAATCCAATGGTTGTCCTTGGGATTAATTTCACTTTGGAATTGGGCATAAACAAGTGCGAAACTGTTCATAGATATTGTTTCAAAAAAACCCACTATTTGTTTTGACAACGGGAATTATTTTTAAATTAATTATTGCAATTTAAATGTTTGTAATTTGGTAAAATGGATTCCATATTTGGAATCAGAAGGTCCAAATTATGTAATTAAGACTCTTGTGTTTTTGGACATTATGAATAGTAACGACGGTAATTATCTTTAATTATCTTGATTAATGAGTAATCGGGTAGTTAAGGAAAATAAAATAATATCATAATAAAACAAATGACACCAACATGTGTCCTAATGCTACGGTTTGTCTCATGGACGACCATGGGATGCCTTGTGCCAAACTTGGGGACCCCATGGAATCATATTTGTGTGAAAGTGACTTTTTATCTTTTTATTTTTTTAAGGAAGTTAAATATAACCAAGTATGTATCACCTGAGTAAAACATTTTTCATTTTGTCTAAATAAATGATATTTTGGACTATAAATATTCATTGGAAAGATAAAACTATTTCCTACATCATGTTATTTTTTTTATAATTTTTAGACATTAAATAAATTAAATATATTTATGACATCATGATGATGTAGTGATTACCTCATTAATAAAGGATTTAAATAAAATGAAAATATAATACTAAAACTATAACATAGACTTGTAAAAGACCTATTGGATGAGTATATTTCGAACCCTTATCACCTTATCCTTGAAACACATCAATTTGGGACCTTTAAAATCCGAAACTCATTTGAAAATAAAGTAACCTTTTATACCTTTCCAAGAGTGACCCTCCTCTCCTCTTATAAAAGGCCCCCACCTATACCTCCGTACCCACACATCTCAAGCCTTTGGCACGGCCAAACCCTGTCCATTTTTTCTCTCCACATCCCTATATTACTCCTTGAAGCCTCACTTTGGGAAGAAGTCTTCTCAAGGAAGCCTTTGAGCTCAAATCAAAGAGAGTTACCCATTTTAAAGGTAGTGTTTTCTCTTGTGTTCTTATGTTTTATTTTGCTTCTCCAACCCTCTAAACTCTTTTTTTTCATTTATTTTGTAACAAATACAGTATCTTCAATATAATAGGATGTTTTTATAAGAATTATTCGAGCTACACTTACACACACCTACATCAAATGGTTAATGAACATACTGTTTCTGTGGATGGCGAATTTCTGCCTCACGAAATGATGATTGTTCAGCACTCATATAACACCTTCAAAGGTGTCCATTAAGATGTAACTATATTTATATATGATATATAATATGTTTATGTTTTACTTAAGATTCTATATTTTTCATTTATGGCATAACTTTATGGTTTCCATTATGGGTAAACGCGATATCTTCATTTTAGGAAGTGCGGACTACCGCACCCTCAAAGTGATTTGATTCATTAATGCCATATGTGGGACGTATAAAGGATGGAATTAATGGTATTACATATTATATCCTACTGTAATTATAATATACCTTTATATCATTATTATTTAATTACATTTAATACAAAAAAAAGAAATGAATGTAGCGTTCATGCGTACGTACGGCTTACCGTCTCCATGAACGGTACATTTCATTTCTTATCTCGAAATGTTATGTACTATTATAATTACATATATATAATGGATATATATGTAATATATTACATCTAAATTATGTATATCATTCTGTAATTATAATATATATATCTCTAATTTTGTTTTAATTCCATTAATATGACAAAAAATGAAAGTAGTGTTCATGCGTACGTACGGCCTACCGTCTCCATGAACGGTTCATTTAATTTTTTTTATCTCCAAATGCTATGGAATAGTAAAAAAATTAATATATACTGGATATATATGATATTTAAAACATAAATTCAATTCTCTATATGATTTACCTATAACTACATGGAAAATGCTTTTCCAACAAGTTCGATTTTTACTCATGTACCGAACATCGACAAAAACGTCTGATATGAACTCACTTTATTAACCAATTATTATAACCTTATAATATGTGATATTAACTGAATAATAATATTTAAATTTTTTCCTTAAGAAATTATAAATTGACCAAATTTTATTATTCAGGAGATTAAAGAAAGATCGAGTCATGTCAGGACACGAGGTAAGGGATCCTACCCCTCTCATTCTTTTTAAGTACACTCTTTTATGTCATTCCTTTTAAGCTCATATTTCTTATGATTGGGATGTCATTTTATATTACTACTATTGTAATTTTTGTGTTCATATTATGAGAGACCCAATTTTCTCTCATCAATCCATTTTGGATGTTTTGAGTGGCGCCGTTAGGCTGTCGAATTTTTGTAAAAGATCTAACCTCTTTCTTTCTTTTTAAGTACTCTCCTTTATGTCACTTCTTATTAGATACTCTTTGTTATTATGGGGGATGTTCTTTTATATTACTATTTGTGTAAATTTTATTATAATATTATGAGAGACTCTATTTGATCTCATCAATACATTTTTGTATGTTTTAAGTGGCGCCGTTAGGCTGCCGAGTTTTCATAAGGGATTTTTCCTCTCACTTTTAGTCCCGTGAGATTTATGCTACGTTTGAAACCATTTCCTTTGAGTGATGTATTTACATCACATTATTATAATATTTGTTTAATATAATTTCATTTATGGGTATTTGCATATTCATTGTATGACCCTTCTTCAATGGGGTGTACGTTTTGAAAGTTACCCAAGTCGGTAAGGGAACCTTGCACCCTCTTCTTTTTAAAAGACTTATTTTGTTATGTCTTTTAATTCACATAATATTATGTTGGGATATGTTCTTCTATATCCTTATTGATGTAAATTTTATGTCCAAGTGATGAGATACCCTTTTTATCTCTCATCAACTCTTTTTCAGAATTTTGAAGTGACGCTGTTAGGCTGTCGAATTTTTGAAAGGGAACTTCTTAACCCAATTTTGATTCTTTGGGATAAACTTGTACTCCTTGAATATGTCATTCTATGAATATGTGTGAATTTCCTCTGATTGTTTTACAATTAATATACACTTATATTAGGTGTATTCATTTGTCACACATAATTATGTAATTGATTTATCCTTAGTCCAAGGATACCGTCTTTTTAAGGGACATCGTCTCAATCTCCTTTCATTGAGGCATATTTTGTTTTATACACAAATTTCTTTTATACAGTGTATAAACACCATTGACTTTTCTTTTATTCAAAAGGAATCTTTTTTATACAAAGCGTTTTACTAAATGACAAAAGGATATTTTTTTGTCGTATGTATGCGGCGACAACGACTTCTCCGCCGCCGTGACCATTATTTGAGTTTCTGATTCCTCTACAAGCCATACCTTTTTTTTAAATGAAAAATAAATACCATATTTTACTTTTATTTTATTTTGGTATTGAAAATGGTGTTCATATTGTTTTTATATCAATGTGTTGTATTGATATCCTGTGATTGAAAAGTGGAAATTTTATGTTTCCTTTATGAATGTTTTATGTGATACATTTATGTTATGGTTCTTGGGCATTATTATGAAGATGGGTGGTTCCATGATAAACTAAGGGCGGGTGAGACCGATATAGCTCTCTAATGCTTTGGGTAACACGAATGGGTTAAACGTTGAGGTTTCTCCGAAGAGATTTAGGGAATATACTGTGATGGGTATTCCAAACGTAACCAAGAGGGTTACTCCCTACGTAAGAATGTTATGAATGCCTCAAGATACCTTTATGTCTTATAATTTCTATGATTTATTCATTATTTGATGAGGTATGTTAAAGTGATTATGTTTTATGGGTGAAGTATGATTTTATTCTTATGTATATATGTACTCATGTTTCCTTTCCATATTTTTATTTCCCTTACTGAGCTTTTTATGCTAATCCCACGTTTTTTGAAATGTTTTTCACAGGTCAAGGGAAAGGTGCATGATATGATGATAGTGTCAAGGAAGTGTCAATAAAGAATCCAAGTTTTATTTTAAATATGTTTCCGTTGATGAGAAAAAACTAATTCTATCTTTTATGTAACCACTTTGTTTAAATGTGGAATGTAATTCATGATTTATGATCTAATAATCTAAAACTATAAACCTGAAAAGATCCTCAATGTGAATTATTCATTTAATTCAATATTAAGTAAGGTTTAAGGCTGGGGCCTTATGTAGAACACTTTTATATTTCATGATCAATCCCTAATTCATTAATATATTTTATGATTCCAAATTCACAATGGTCTATCAAGACATAACATTCAATGTAATGTTTATAAGTTTGTGTCTCCATATGCATGCAACAATTCCCTAATCATGTCTAAAAGGAATTAATTACCCTATTAATGGGTAGTTCAGAATACAGTATGGAGATAATTCCACCATTGATACTGGGGAATATTAATATTTAGACTTAGGATTTAATAAAAGTGAGGGGAAGTAGCAGATACTAGATAATGCTGTACAAATTGATTCGCCCAATAGTCTTTGTAATTGCTCTTATCAGTCCATGGAATTAACTTTTCGAAGACTTTATATTTTCCATAAATTTAATTGAATCAATAACTCATGATTTGAGAATTCATAAAGTCGCATGATTAATAATCAGAAATGGATTATAGAACCTAACAACATTCCACTAAAATAATGTTTAGATTGTTATTTCCATTGAGATGACAGAAAAAAAAAGATAAACTCCTTTTCCCAGTGTAATTGAGTAAATAATTCCCAAGATTTTATTTATGTGATAGATGGTCTAGCTTATATTTGAAAAAATATATCCAAGTATATTCAATAAACTTTATATGAATCCTGGATGTATAAGAGGACATGATTTTGGCATATTCACTCTTGTTGCAAAAGTACCAGTTATACAATATAAACATATCCATTCGGAATCAGGATGCGACATTGATAAAAATAATGATTCCTATAAATTTCCTTATAAATTCTAATATTCTCTTACATATTCCACTTCTAAAATTAGTGATGTAGTGGAAGATGAATAATATGTCACTAATAACCCTATAATATTCAATTATGGTGTTTAAACCACCATTGGTGAGATTAGACAAGTCAATCTAGTTCTAAAAGAAGATCTATAGATTACATTGACTAGTGGAAATATGAATCCTAAGGAATAGAATAATATAATATAATTATCAAAATAGAATTTAGATATGTTCATATGAAACTACGTGGAAATTATTAAATTTGATCTCAATGTGGCTACCCATTATCTGGGTTTTCCAGAAGACTACTGTGGTTATAATTAGGAAAAAAAGAAAATCCATCCAACTGATGTTGCCATAGTGGATGCCAAATTTAACAAGATCACCCAATATAACATCATTATATAATTACAATATAAAATTTATCACACCAATAGTTTTTCCATCATGAAATATAATTTCCAAATCAGATTATGTATCAATTTGTAGGATCTCAAACAGTACTTCTCTAAGGATGACTCCTAGTCCTGATTATAGAATTACTGATCAATTCAATATTTAGATTCCAATACTTCTCCATTATATATGGATATTATTTATATAACCATATACTTATGGAATCTATAGATAACGAATCCAGAGCCTTTAGGCTACCCCAAGGGGTATACTATTATCAACTCATTCCATTTGGATTGAAGAACACTGCCGCCTCATACCAATGTTCCATCCACTATATTTTCAATCCCTTTTGGGGAAATCATTAATTTACTATTAGGAGGATATGGTATTAAATCTCAAAATAATTATGACCATATCTATAATTTAGGTATTGTTTTAGAGAATTTTGGTAATGTATACTGAAGATAAACCACTTGGAATTTTATTTTAGAATAAAATTCTATAAATTCCTCATCATTATTCTATTCCATCATGGTATTGAATCTGAAATTGTAAATTACTTATTAATAATTAACATACCACCTCTTTAATACTTCAAAGAGTTGATATTAATATTGTGATACCATGAAAATATAATACACATAAACCCAAAATTTAATGGATGTATTTCATTATCATAAGGATGATAAATAAATAGGTTAACTACTAGCGGGATGATAATTCTAATAAATACCTCAAAATATCAAATAATGTATCATGATTCCCCTAGAATTGATGAAACCTGAAGATGGAAATCCACTTACCCTCTATATGGAATCCTTGAATAAATCACCAGGAACACTTATTTAATATAAGAATGATATGGTCAAGGAAAATAGCCATTATCATATCATTAGGAAAATATTGGGAGCTGAGACTCAATATATTGACATTGAGAAGAAATTCTTGCACTAATCATCATGATGTAAAAGCTAAAATAGTACTTATAACACAATAAAGTTCATATAATATCTCATGATGAATAACTCTAACATCCCATGATTTTATGATATATTTCTCATCATATAAATTTAATTTCATTGATAACTTTGCTGATATGAACCATTAATTTTAATGGAACAATGATATACTATTGAATTATCATTATGAAATGTGGAAATTATTAACTCTTTGATGGATTTGAGGGTATGAATAGAGTAAATAAATTATGAGAAGTTATTATTAACATATGTATGAAATGAATTAATCAGTTTTTAATTATTTATAAATTAAAATAAAATCAATTGAAGGCATAAAGAGATATTTTTATAAAAAACATTTTTATGTGCACAATGTGTTTTATCATCATAAATAAAATCTTTGAGTAATGATGAATGATTTTAATTAAATTTTTATATAATATTTTCTAAAAAATATATTACATTAATCTAACAGGTTTTTCATAGAATGGAATATCGGTAGACTCTGTTTTATGCATAAATATTCATTTCACTAAAAATCATTTTATTGTGTATTACACCTTTATTGAAAATGGATGTTTAGAAATTCATGAAAGTGAATCCTATAAAATAGATATCATATTTCTAATTATAATAATTTTTATAATCTAATAGTTTCACATTAAATTTTTATCATAATGAATAGTAACTATAGCAAAAAAAATTAACCACTATTAAGGTAAAAACGAGTTTACATGGGGTTGAACTAAGAGATAAGGGTAAAAATACCTCACAAAATTTTCTAAATATTACTCGTTGAATTTTTAGACAATTTAATGTCTTAAATTATAATTTCAGGAAATTTGGTTCAACTTTCATAGGAATGTGACCTTATATTATTTAATTTTTTTATGTAATTCCATGTGTCCCTTCCTTAATTTATAAAATGGAACATATTATTATACCTTATTAAAAAAGTTTGAGGATTATATATTATAAAATACATACCAAAAACCTTCCAAGATTAATTCCATTTTTTCTTGAGATCCTGCTCTTACCGTAATACTGTCTTAAGTGGGCATAAGTTGTAAGTCAAAGGGGTTTCTCAATAAAGAGATAATTATCTTACCCAAGTCATTCAAAGTTTATTTCTTATTATAATTAATCCAATTATATTATATAAATATAAAAATAATTAATACATTATCATAAATATTATTAGATGTTATTCTGATTATGATATAACCATTTCCACCTCCTTTCCATCAAATGGGAAATGAAAGTATTGCTCATGCGTTTGTGTGGGCCACCACATCCATACAACCATGCGACTCATTCTCCATCACCATATTTGATAATTGGTTATTATGATATATATAATGATTATATATAAAATTTATGAAATAATTATACTTTTTAAATAATAATATCTTATATACCATCTTAGCTTCCCATATAATGGAAAATGATAACATTAGTCATGCCTACTAGTGGACTACCGCATCCACGAAGTGATGTGATTCATTTTCATTTACAATATAAATGGATGGTAATAAGGATATACGTAATGAATATATTTGATAATTATGATATAATAATTATTTTCTAATGGTTATTTATAATTTACCTTTATTTCTTTCCACCCATCGAAAATTGAAAACATAACCAGTTTATAAGTACATAGTACAATATCTATGAAGTGATGTAATATTTTGTTCATCACATCTTTTTATGAATGATTATAAAATTGTATATAATGATTAAATGTGATACTTATTTTATTATTAAAATTATGTATATGATAAAACCATGACTATTCTTCACGTATCAGAAC
Organism: Viscum album; assembly: GCA_963277665.1. NCBI lineage: Eukaryota > Viridiplantae > Streptophyta > Magnoliopsida > Santalales > Viscaceae > Viscum > Viscum album. The sequence continues at coordinate 508,235,891 of OY728136.1, read as the reverse complement.
CATCAAACCAAATTAATCATTGAAAAAAGACCATTTTTCACCAAAATGATAACTTTTATTATGAAATCAGTAACAAAACGGTAATTTTAAATTATAAAGGAATGATAAATAGTATTTTATGTATGAATATGGTTCCATAATACATTTATATTAAATATATATTTATTGTACATGACTTTTGATATTGTATGTAGTAAGATGATATTTGAAGTAAGGGGTTTATGTTATAAGATCATTTTTATCCGGATAGTTTATGTTAAATTTACATTGAGTGAAATAATATAATCATTATCCATTTAAACCCATATATTATATTCTACTCTATTAATTTCTATAATTTTCATTTTTTCCATTCATTATTCGATTTGGTATAAAAATTTAATAATGAAATGTTTTTAATAAATTTTGGCTTTCTTTCCTCATTGGTCAATGAATTTTTTCATCCTTGTCCATAGTTATTTTAAAATGTTTTCAAGAATTTTTTTACTATTATAAAATTATTTCTTAATTTAATTTTTACTTAAATATGAATTTCTATATTATTTTTTAAACAATTATCTTCATTTCATTTTACCAAGGAGGAACTTAGAAATAAAAGTGTGAATAAAATCATTGTTTTAATGTATAATGCACGAATGAATTTTACCACCATCATGACTACCATTTGATTTAAATTTTCATTGATAAATTTTCATGTTTATTTTAAAATAATTTTTCCCTAATATTATTGAAATTTTATTATTTTAAATAATTTATTTAAAAATGATAAGATTATTTTCATCAAGAAATGTTCCAGCGATCTTTTAATGATATTTTCATCTATGAAAAAGGAACTTTGTTGTTAGTCATGATTCACTATGGACATGATATAATGATATAAAAATTATTATTTATCCATATGGTTATTTATTGATATGATGAAACATCGATCAACCAATTTTTTTCTATGGTACAAGCTATTATGAAATGATAAATGTTTTCTTGACCTTGTGGAATTTATATGAAAGGATTATGATTATGTGATGGATGATTCTATTATAGCCATCCAATTAAATAGGTAACATGATATAGATATATCATGACATGATAATGATAAGCATAGATATAAAAGTTAATATATAAGGTCAAATTTTGATTTGTTAGTGTGGCTGATTCTAATTATTCCCTCAAGAATATGGATAAGAATTATTGTGAATGGATAAGTACACATTTTGATTTGTTTGTATGATTGGTTATATTTATTATCAAAATATTATGCGTAGACATGATTGTGAATAGTTATTTTAAGATGATTATGATTTCATATTATTATAATTAAACATGATTGTAAAGACCCAGAATTTATGTGGAATTTTTTTTAAATACATGTGAATTTTACGAGTTTGCGAATTTTGACGGAGCATGATTCTGAGGCCCGGTGTGCCCGGAATCAATTTATAAAGTTTTGTTCAGCTATGTTTAGTAAACATATGAGTAGGTTTTAATAACTTTTAAACTGGTTCCCGGAATTAAAATATGAGGGCATCATTGAACACATAGCACCGATATTCTCTTAAGAAGACTTTCACCTTGACGATAGTAAGTTGAGAATAAAAGTTAGTTTTTGGGTTATTAGTGAATGAATTAAATAAAAAATAAAGTTGTGTAGCTTTATTTTTATTTGTTGGTTCAAACCACCACTTGGAATTTAGAAGTTTAAAGTGTGGGGACCACCCAACCATAACCTCCCATGAGAGGTTATAGTGGTGGGGACCACCTGAACCTAACCTCCTGCGAGAGGTTACAATGTGGGGACCACCTGAGATGAAACCCCCTAATAATGATGGGAGAATAAAACCTCTCAACTCCCCTCATTGATGAGGGAGAGTCTTTCCACCCCCTCCTTTAATGTGCCAAATCCTCCTCTTTAATTTATTGTGCCAACCTCATGAATTAATTAATTAGAGCCAAATTAATTAATTCACCCTTTTTGAATTCTTATGCCAATGATATATTTTATAATCTATTACCTTGGCTTCCTATACTATTGGTTTCCCAAAGGTTGGCAGAGGAGGATTAGAGATTTTGAGGGAAAAGATCTCGCCAACGAAGAATGCCTTTGACTAAGAAGAATGATCTCCTTCGTCCTTCATCCACGGACTCCTACTATTGTGGGACGTCTTTGACTGACCTTATCTCATCATTGTCAACAAACCGACGCATGATCTTGGGATTGGAAGAGTACGGAAGATGTGACGAATGACGAAAACTATATCTTCTTCCCCACGACTCCGCCGATGAACAACGATCAAGGTATGGGGTTTATTTCCATGTTAATGATTTCGTTGATTTTTATTTTGCAGATTGGGAATGAATCGTTGCGAAGGCTGGAGAATTTGATGTTCATCATTTTCCTTTCTTGATGGACCAATTGCTATCACCCTAAACACAGAGGGTGCGGGCCAAACTAACAAGGCTCGACTCCCTCCATCAATCTATTTTATGATGTTTTTCTACATGGAGACGAAACGATGAGGTGGCGAAGGCTACAGGCAACGACCGTACTACCAGCGGTCTCCACGACCCACACTACCTGCCTACCGCACCATCCACCAGCTGAACCGGTCTGAGCCGCACCACGTCCTGGATGAACCGGCCTCGGCCGTGCCGCGTCCCGGTCGTGCCACCCTGGCTACTCCCTCCATTTGACTGAACTGTCCGAACCGACCTCAACCACCCTATTAGTCGGCTGAACTGGCCCCGCCGCCCCAGGCCGAACCGCCGCGCCCTCTCGGCCGTCCGCGCCTCCCGGCCGCCCGTGCCACTAGGCCGCCCACACCTCCCGGCCGCCCGCGCACTCCCGGACGCCCGTGCCGCCCAGTTTCCCTGCGCCTCCCAGCTACCGTCAACCTTTCGAGCACCCCGACCGAACCACACTACCCTTAGCCGAACCGGGCTCGGCCATCCGGGCTGAGCCACCCGAGCCGCGCCCCTCACGGCGCTGGCTGAACCGGCCTCGGCCATCCAGGCCAAGCCTCCCGAGTCGCACCCCTCGCAGCACTGGCTGAATCGGCCTCAACCATCTGGGCCGAGCTGCCGAGCCGCACCCCACGCATGCCTGGCCGAGCTGGCCTTCCGCGCCGCTCGCGGCACCTCCGAGCTGAATCGCCCTTACACCGACCCGTGGTTGGTCCGCACCCTCGGGACCGGTCCACGCCCTTACGCTACTCGCGACTTTTGAGGCCCACTGGGCCAGACTTGAACCGGGTCATCCCAGACTAAGTCGGGCTGGGTCGGTCCGACCGGGTCGGATCAGACCTAGGCCCACTAAGACCCTTGACTTTCTTTTGGCCATATCTTTGGCACCAGACGTCCGTTTGACCTACCATCAGCGGCACTGGTATTCTTGGAGTGTGATGGTTCCTTTTTGTATACCCCACTGTAGTTTTGGATATAGTTGATATACGGTCAGGTTGGATGGAGCACGAATCCAACCGGGCCCCAGGGACTAAAAGGCAAATAAATCACAGACCGAGCGTCCGATTGACGCGTCGTCTATTGCCTTGAGACCCCTATGACGTGGTGGACCTTTGGGATACATCTTCATGGTATTTGGTGGTAGTTGATGTATCAACACATGGCTTGGGGATCAGAACCTCCTGGAATCAAGCATGCTTTGTGCAGGAACCCTGTGGCTAGCTGCTTTGTGATAAAGGGATCCTACATGGGTTCGAGAGCTCTGACTACTGTTCCAGGATCCTACGTGGGTTCGAAAGATCTGACTACTGTTCTAGGATCCTACGTGGGTTTTACAGCTCTGACTACTGTTCCAGGATCCTACATGGGTTCGACAGCTCTGATTACTGTACCAGGATCCTACGTGGGTTCGAAAGAGTATATGATTCAGTGGCTACATCTAATAATCTCTATCTCTCTACATAAGTTGTATACAAGTGTGAGTTGATTTAGTAGATTTTTTGTTTACCTCATTATTGAGATGGGGTACACGATAACTTAGGTATATGTATGGGAATATACCTAGGTGGTTTTATCTGTTGACTTCATACTTTGTGGTTTATCCTTGTTGGATTTTTTGAGACCTTGAGGGTGTTGCGAACCCTACGGAGTATCGTTATACTCACCCCTACACGGGCTATGTCTGCACCTCATTATGTTTGATGCAGACGACAGACATCGCTGACTGAGGCTGAGAGTACCACGACTTGACGGTACTCAGAGGTGGACCTTACGAAGAGTCGGTACACAGAGGATACTGACAGACGTGGAGTGCTGAGGAGGCTATCTGTACCTACCCTTAATGTCAGAATGCTGGAGGATGACCCAACAGATGTTTTTCCTTTCTTCAGTTGTACTTATATTTCCAGTTCCGTGTACTTTACAGTTGGGATTGTATTTCCGACCCCTTTTTCTTTTCAACACTCTCTTGTTATATAGTTTAATTAGTGTTTTGTATTCATATCTGTACTTTGTGTGTGTGTTTACTTGTTATAAAGGAAATTCCTTCCCAGATTTATGGAATTACGCCTATGGTGCTAGTCTCCATCCCCTGGCCTATGGAAGGTGAGCTTGGGGTTGTCAGGGCATGGGCCATAGGGGAAGGGTCATGATAATTATTATGTTAAAACCCTGGAATGATGATAGAAACTTTGACAATCTTATTAACCATTCTTCTATATATGACTTGATTTTAGAAATTTTTAACAAAGAATTTATGGGTATGAAAATTTTACATCGATAATAAGAACTTTATTAGTTTATAATACCCATGTGATCATCTTATTCTCTCTTATGATTGATATCTCCCATGTCTACCGTTATTATGCATATAATATCAACCCTTCTTATATATTCCATCCCCAAATTTATATGGAAGGTCATAAGTATGATTTGTATAAAAGGAATGTAATATGAAGTTCTTTTTTGGATATGTTGAAGTTCTGTTAGGTAATTAGATGATTATGTATCAATTTTCTAATTATAAGAAACAATTATGGTCCTCAGGTGTGTATAATTGTGAAATATATAGAATATTCATCTAAAACGATAGAATATTTATATATTTTATGTTTGAGTTTTCTCATTTGGAATTAGAGTATGGTTGTTTTCTTTGGGAATATATTATGAAAAATATGATGATATATCCAAGGAAAAACTATCCTTTAATCTATGTCGATGACTTTCATGATCAATTGGGTGGAGTTGAATACTTTTCAAAAATTGACCTTCATTCTATATATCATCAACCCAGGTTCAAGAAGTAGGATACACTAATTATATCCATCCACATGAGGTATGGTCCTTATGAATTTATAGTAACTCACTTTGGTATAACCAATGCTCCCACTGTCTTTATAGATCTAATGACTATAGTTGTTTGAGATTACATTGGTCAGTATGTAGTAGTCCTTATAGATTACATTATTATCTATTCAAGGGGAATGTAAGAGCATAGATATCGTTGGGAGAATGTGATAAGGAACCTGAGGAAGAAGAATCTACATTCCATATTCACCAAGTGTGAATTTTATATAATGAAGGTTTTTATTCTAGGTTATATAATCTTTAGAGGGGGTATGTTGGTTCACCCTTTAAAAGAGATTGTTATTAAACAATGGACCATACCAACCATGTTGGATAAGATATGTATTTATCTTGGATTAGTTAGATGTCATAGGTGATTTTTGAGGAATTCATCTTGAATATATAATCCACATTCCAATTTGGCATTGAAAGGGACCAGGTTTTTAAAGATATATTAATGTGAGGAAAATTTTAAGGAGATTAAAAGAAGGTTATTCAGTGAACCTATGCTCACACTACCCTATAATAGAGATGTGTTTGTGATTTATAGTGACACATCAAAGTACGAAATGTGATGCATCCTCTTAATAGAGTATGTGGTTATAGAATATGCTGAATACCAATTGAAAATTAATTATCAAAATTTCCTAACTCATGATTTGAAGCTTGTAGTGGTAATTTTTACATTAAATATATAGAAGAGTTATCATTATGGGGAAATTTTTGATATATATATATCATTAAATATTAAAGTATATTGTAACATAGAAAGAGTTGAATATTAAACTATGTAGATGGTTCAATTTGATTAAATATTTTTATTTCTCAATAACCTACCACCATGAGAAGGTGAAAAATGTGGAATATTCTCTTATCTGGATGAGATATGCTATTTTTTCCATGATTAAAATTGAAACATATAAAATATTTAAGGGTTTATAGAAGATAGATCTTGATATCCTGAGAAAATGGGACAAATCATGTCTTTATCATATAAATGTTCAACCATCAATCCTCATGAGGATTAAAGCATCAAAAAAAGAGGATGAAAACTATAGAAGAAGTTGATAAATGTCTCTACGTTCAGCGCTGAATATGATGGAATGATATGATTTAGGAAACATTTATGCATATTGTAAATACCTGAATAAATGTAGTTGTTGGATGAAGGTAATGGTTCATCAGTATCTATTTATCCTAAATGTAAGAAGATGTATTGTCACTAAACAACCAAAATACCTTGGTCCCTAATTCCCAAGATGATACTGACATAGCCCACAGTTCAATCCTAATCCCCACAGGTTGGAAAAGAGAACTGGGAATCACACAAGATAAACGCAGGAATGTTTTTTCTACATTAATAGCTGAAGAAACATATACATGTTAGTATTTTCAAAATAAAACTCTATAGGGATAACCATAATAGAATTAAAATAGTTATATTGACCCAAAATATAAATGCAAAATACAATAAAATAGGATGAACAGCCCAAATCCAAATAGACACTTTTATCCAAGACCCAAGGATCAAAAACAATAACCACATCTTAGTTGATCATTAACCTTGTTAAAACCTGGAAGAAGATAATATAAAAATACTCTAAGAATAGGTATGGTGTGATCTAAAATCCAAATAAAGTCTCACATAGGATTTCACAATAATATTCCACATAAATTAACTAAATAATGATTTAAATTTCAAATAAAAAGGCGTGAAAGTAAAAAATAATATTTAAAATAAATTATTATTTACATTTCAATTTATGAAAAGATTTCATATAATGTCTTAAAAACAGTTTGTATAAAATAGTTTATATAAATTCACATGGAATGTGTAAACAATTATATAATCAATGAATTATATATAAAATTCTCAAAAATGAAAACCATGGTAATATTCCAAGAGGTATGATTGTTATATATTATATTATCCTCATAAACTTATATAATGATAATGACAATGTGCACACATGTCCCTTTGATATTTTTTCAAAGACTACTAACAAAAATACTATTGAGAATAAGATCTTCCAATAGGATAATGTTAGAGTTGTAAGTGTTAATATATTTCCAGGGGATTCCCATCCAACTATGTTTGTCCCTAATAACTCACTAAATAACTAGGACTTCATGTGCTCAAATAGAAATCAATAATGGGAAATTTATCTTATAATATTTCAAAATAAAACTAACCCTTTTTCCATTTCAATATGCCTATTTCCATTTAAAAACTATATTGAGTTTTTAATAAATTCATTTGTTTTCCAGGATAAAACCTATGGGTTCTTATCAAAACACTTTTGTACATTTTCTTCAAATAAAAATTTCAAATAAAATTCACAAATCATTTTCAAAATTTATCTTCCCAAAATAAAATTCCATAATTTCTTTCAAATTCAAATCTATCCACAATTCATCAGGATTATGGTTTTACCCACATATCATTCAAAAGAAAATTCAAATCCCAATTTAATGGAACTGGTTTTTTCACAATCCAAATTAATTAAATTAAATTCAAATATTTCAATTTATGTTTAAATCCATTTTCCAATCATAAATGGAAGCACCTACCAAAAGAAAGTGATCATGTCTCCGAATTCCCAAAATGGGAAGCTCTAATGGAGAATGTTAGAAACAGTGATCCATGAATCAAACATAGATTAAAGATATAAAAAATAGAGACGAAATCCTACAATAACACATATATCAACCAATCCTTAATGAGGATATAAGAAGAGAGAGGGAGAGAAGGAACATGAGAAGAACTTGTAGTAGGGAGAGGTTGAATGATGAATTCCTAGCTTTGATCTACCTTAGAGAGGGTTTGGAAGATCCAAAATTAGTTATTTGGAGCTACAAATACCTTGTAAATCATCCAACCCTAATTTAGTGTCTATAAAGGGTCTAAATGGGGGTTTTTGGAAACTTTTAATGAAATTTTGGAATAATTAAAACTTGTACACATGGTTAACTGGGAAAGGATAAATAGTTTTTCAAACCATGTTCCCCTGCTGGTAGGGGGAATAGTTTCTACTAGGTGGGTAAATAGTTTTTCAAACCATGAACCAACCATGAAAAAACCCACTGTTGGGTTTAAATGGTTTACCCTGGGTGGGAACATGGTTTTGCAAAACTGTACTCGAACTGTGTACAACCCAAAAATTTCCAAAAAAAATAAAAATTTCACTTGAATAACCCCCCAAAAAAGACCATACAAATGCATAATAAAAATGAGGGGGGTTATGAGTACCTAAAAAAATTAACATTATGTTATGAACTCCCAACCACATAAACTTTTTCTCCCTAGAAATATTGTTAAGAAGATTCCATGTTAAAAAGATGAGGCCACTACTCTTTTGTCAACACCTCTCTCTCCTAGGTCTCATGATTATCAGAACCATGTTTTTATAGAAATCAATACAAAAGTATCATCCTCCATTGAATTACTTTGGTTTTAGAATAAACTATTCTGACTTGATGCTCAGTCAACGATAAATTAGGCTCCACCTCAATATCCCTCTAGCTCATAACATGAGATAGATTGGAAAGATACTTTTTCAGCTGCAATGAATGAAACATGTTCTATATTTACATTAACTATGGAAGATGTGATAAATGGTAAGACACCTTCCCCTACTACTAAAAAATCTCAAATGTTCCCACAAAATTATGAGAAAGCTTCCCTTTATTCCCATCCATCGATGACCAAAACTAGGTGAACCTTTCAAGAACACCTGATCTCCAACTAAAAATTCAAATTGTCTATAATAATGATTAAAATAAGATTTATACCAACTCTTTGATGTAAACAATATTTTATGAATCAACTAAATCTTTTCTATCTCTTCAACCAATCTCATTCTTGCCAAGTAATATTCAATTATCTCCAATCGACATAATAATGATTTTTAAGTCCAATCATAAAATGCCTAAAAAGGATAAAATTTTATTTTGGAAAGATAAATATTGTTTTAAGAAATATCAACCAGCCCCAAATGGTCGTCCAAGGATCCCCCAATATAGAAAACATAGGTTCAAAGCATATCATTAAGAATTTTAAATATCCCTCTCTATCTATCCATCTGATTCCAAATGGTATTCCACTCTCAAACAAACTTGAGATCCCAGTTCCTCTTAATGAAATATCCAAAATAGAGTAGTGTTGGTGCTAAAATTCGGGACAGAGATGAAGCAAAAAATAAGGCACCATTGACTGCCTCACGGAGCTATTTCGAGGATTCCACCCAGCACTGCGGCCAACATGAAGCAAGTAGGTGGGACGCTCCATGAAGGAATTTGATGTTCATGAGACCACTGTGAAGCAAGGAGGCGGGATTCTCCATGAATGCATTTGACATTCGCGAGCCCACTACGAAGGAAGGAGGTGGGACGCTCCGTGAACGCATTTGAAATTTGTGAGCCCGCCACGAAGCAAGGAGGTGGGATGCTTTGTGAACACATTTGACATTCGCAAGCCCGCTACGAAGCAAGGAGGCATGACACTCCATGATCACATTGGACATTCGCGAACCCTCCGCTAAGGAAGGAGCCAGGACGCTCTGCGATCGCATTTGACGTTTGTGTGCCCGCCGCGAAGCAACGTAGTCCCTCTTCGTGCCACTTAATCTCCTCTTCACAGTTCCTCTTACCTATAAACATCGGGATCCTATGAGCCCAAGGGACGGACAATCCGACCTTTCGACTTCCTAGCTCCTGAATCGCGAAGCACCCTTCTGATTTGCGAACCATGAGCTATGCGAGGTACTTTTTATCTACGGAGTGCCCCCCATGTCTCATTTTGATCCCCTATTCTGAGAGGGATGCCTTTCATGAAGACTAAGGTACTTCGTGAAGGAAGGGGATACCCAAGGGGACCCAGGTCATCATGGAGAGTTTATGCTTCGCGAAACAGCCCTCATGTACACATGATCTGCATGCCAAGGTAGGGTCATTGTACTTCGCGAAGTACATCGCTCCATGATGCCTTACTTCATGAGGCACCTTTTATCCACAAGGTAGTTCTCCGTGAATGCATTTCCACTTCACGAAGCACCTCCCATATGCACCTCTTTCCTGTGCTTAGGCTAAGGCACCCCACTTCGCAGAGCACAACCCTTCGCAAATACCCTCCACCACACGGAGCAACAGAGCTTCACAAGGCCCCTGCTTATGAACTCCTCTACTTTTCAATTCATTTTCTCATGCGACCCTCTAGCTTTTCATGATGTGACTTCAAAGTACCCTGGAAGATACCGCTCGTTGCATTGCTTCACCTAATGCTTCTTCTCATAGGCACTCTAATGGATATTGCTTATTCGCATAGCCAAGATAAAGTTGGCCCCTCGATGGTTCACTCCATGACACCCCCTCACCATGGCTTTGCATGTCCCCTCTCTACACCAAGGAGAAGAGGGTACCAGTTATGTAAGTCCTAGGGGTGCGGAGAAAACCCACCTCATCCAAGCTGCAGGATGTTAAACTGCAAAGCACCTTCGTCCTTATCACATGACGTTAAACTGTGACCTCTCATCGTGCCTCACACATAGAGTCCCCCAACCTTGGACATTATCCACACCCACTGGTATCCAAAGGGGATGATATCCTCCTTATGGGAGTGGCATTTTTCCATAGGGAACGGGGCAACCATCTCGGTGTAAGCCCCTGGCTTTCTTGTAGGAGGCAGTATCCCTGCTCCTCCTTTAATTTTTGGTCCCCAGGGCCAGAAAAGGTTGTGATGGGGAATGGTGATTTTGCTTCCTCTGGTCCCAAATCCCTCTCCCACGGTGCTTTATCACCATTGGGCCTCTATCCTGGAGTAATTCCCAACCAATTTCGGGCTTCTAACCACGCATAAGCCTCAATTTTTTATTTGGGATGCGATCACGTGTAATCCCCACTCCACTTCCCACGGACGCACCTTTCACGACGTGATCATCAGGTCTATGCTGCCTCTTTTTTCTCCCCCTATGATTGACTCACGTGAGATTAGAGTAAGCACCGACCCTGACATCCTCATCCTAGGAAAACTAGAGTGTAAGCCCCACACCCCGACCCATTTCTGAACTACGTGCACATTTATCTTTTCCAAGATAGGGTACGTTGGAATCCTCCATGAGGTTCAAGCCCAACAACCATTGGTCCTGACCATCTTCACGTCAGTGCACCAAGTCTCCATATCTAAATGTGTGGTCTTTGATCCTTGTCAAGGCAAGGTACGTAGGAATCCTCCACGAGGTTCAAGCCCAACACTCAGTCATTCCAACCACCTTCACGTCAGTTCACCAACATCATGGGCAGCCTAGAGTGTAAGCCCCACACTCACCTTTTGAACTACATGGACTTTGATCTTTTCCAAGGCAAGGTTCGTAGGAAGCCTCCCTGAGGTTCAATCCCAACACCCGGTTGTCCCGACACTCCTTTGCATCGGTTCAATAGCCCCCTTTTCCACTTGAACTACAAGATCTTTTATCCTTTCCAAGGCAAGGTATGTAGGAAACCTCCACGAGGTTCAAGACTAACAACCGGTCATTCTGACCACCTTCATGTTGGTTCACCAACACCCCGAGCTTCCTAGAGTGTAATCCCCATGGCCAAAAACCATGAACTATGAGTTATTTGATCTTTTCCAATGTAATGTATGTTGGAAGCCTCCCTGAGGTTCAAGCCCACCACCATCCATTGGTCCCGACCATCTTCGTGTCGGTGCACCAAGCCCCCATCATCATGGGCAGCCTAGAGCATAGGCCCCACACCTAAACCATGAACTATGAAGTCTTTGATCCTAGCCAAGTCGAGGTATGTAAGAAGCCTCCCTGAGGTTCAAGCACACCACCCATTGGACCCCAGGTCCTCTTTCATGTCGGGTCACCGACACCCTGGGCCGCCTTAGAGCAGAAGCCCCAAACACCACCATCTAAACTATGTTTTATTTGATCCTTGCCATGAAAAGGTACATAGGAAGCCTCCACAAGGTTCAAGACCAACACCCAGTAGTTACGACCCCCTTCACGTCGTTTCTCCCCCGTCCTACGTGACGTTAAACTATGGACCCCATCCAGCAGTAAGAAATTGTGACCCTATCCAGCGGTAAGCTGTTGAACCCCAATCGGTGGTAATTCATCATCAGACGAACTACGTGGACTTTGATTCCCTTCTATGCGGATACATAGGAATCCTCTTCAAGGCTCAGGCCCAAATCCATCATCATCCTCATGATGGTTCCATCCCATTCACCATCCCCTTCATGGAACCTTCCATCATACATCCTTATCCTTACTCGAGCCACCACATCCTGGTGGGATAATGAAATTCCATTCCCCATTCCATTTAACTGCATTCGGGAGGCCACCAACATGTTGGCCCTAATATCGGTGTTCCCTCTAGGGGGTTCCTCCATCTAATCCACTCTAGTCAGTGTTCTGATCAGCCCGATCCTTCTATGCTGGATGCTAAACTTGCAGCATACCCTGTGTTAAACATGGGAAGCTGAGGAAAACCTCAAATGCATGCCCATGGAAAATGATTCTCCATGATCGATGTGGGATGCCTCAGGCATCCCTGCCCGGGAGAATCCCTAAAATAAGGGACATAAGATAGACACACCAATCCCCTACGTCCAGACACGCTAGTGATGACCAGCATGACTACTCCCCTAATCGAAGGTTGCTACCCTGACTGGACCCCTTGGAATGTCCGTATAGAAGGAGCATAATTAACTGGTATCCCTGAAGATATGGAACCTGGAAGAGTTTCACAAACAACATCTTAAGTCTATGAGGGACACCCGGACTAGGTGACGAGTTCCGAGGATGAATCAATAGAAGGAAGAACTGATATACCATCATCATGTTTTGATCAAGGAGTAGACGTCCCTGAATAAGGAGTGGATTCCAACCTCCTTTGGAAATCAGGAATGTGGGGCAACAAAAACCACGCCACTCGTCCCCGAACGAGATGGACACACGTGCCCCTACGAAAGCATCGAAAATAGAAATGGTGAACCCAACGTGAAAGTATTATCCTCAATATGTAGATTAGTAGTTCTTGGGGAATTAATGGATTGATGTGTCACCAGATCCAGATATCCTGCACCGTGTCTCACCAAGCCAATAGCAGGCCTGGCGTGAAACTAATCGTACCACGATTCACTGTTTTATTCCACCCTTACACCACTGTTTTAAACTAGTTTTGTAATGAATATTCGAAATAAAATAATAAATTGCACTTTATTTTTGAATCATTTAATTAATTTTAATCAACATTATAATGGGAAATGTTACTTGTTTTTATTATTTCAATGTAGGTGGAGGTGATTTGGAGGGCCCTTGATGAAGTGGAAGAAAAATGGGCCAAAATTGCATTGAACCATGGACATCTGTCAACTGTTTTGTATATTACACGAAATACGTGAATCCAAATGGGCTGAAATTTTGTACACCTATCCAAAATTTAATAGGGTACATTTCATATTAAGGAACCAAATCCTTATTCGGCTTATATGGGCCCCATACGAACTGATCTATCCAAGACACCAAATATGGACCAAGTCAAATGCGGTGTTCTATATTTTATCAATATGTTGAGTTTTAGTTGTCCAAATGGTCCCAAACATTCATTGGAGACCGTCAAGAGGTAGGGATAAAAGTTTTATATTTTCCCCAAAGTGATATAAGGCTGTTTGAAGGTCGAAATGCATGGTACAAGTGGAATGATGAAATCTGTGTTCCTAAAACCACCTTCCAATTTTCCTATAAAATGGCAAATTGGGCTCCCCATTTGCAAGTTCAACCAGGAGGCAAGGTTATGAAATTTTGGAGTCTCGAATGAGTCTTCTCAACATCCCTAAAAGTTCTGGAGGCTACGATAAGTGCTACTTCAACAACTTCTTCTTCTTCCACTTCCATGGGTTTCTAAACCCATTGTGATCACCCGGGGAGAAACATGATGTAAATCCCAAGATTCATATTTGTAATATTTGAATGATCTATTGAATTCCAGGATTTTGTGTTGTTTTTCATCATCCCCTATTCTTATTTTATTGATTTATGAACTGGTATGTCATGCTCAACTCATATAATAATGTTTGGGGTTACCCATTCATGTGATTTTCACACATCGTTCACCACTTTATTTTCCTCATTTCAATTGCGGTGTTTGTGTGGTTCATATTGGTCAATTGAACTCACATAAGCACTGTCAACGACATGAACATTTATGTCATGGTATCACAAAGAAATAACACACAAACATGGACAACGCATCATGTTCTTCATGTGTTGCCTTGGTGAGTTTCGGTTATGAAGTCAAACACAATTCACCCAATCAGCGGCGGTGTCCGGTGAATCATTGTGTGTTTTTGACTGAACCCTAGGAGGTATCCTAGTATAAAATCAGTAAAATTATGGTTCTAGGTGTTAAAAAACATGGACTAAAAGATCATAACCCTACATCATGAAGCGATGAAGGATAAATATCATGCGAGTACCCCGGGATGATCACGCTTAATTAATTATGTTAATCTCTCCATTGTATTATCGCTTTCATTTTCTATTGTCATCTTTAATCATCAAAACCAAGTATTATAAAACCCCATTTCCATTTTACCTTCATAATCATAACCACACTTTGGATTTAATGATCTATGGCTCTGTCGAGAGACGTCCTAGGGTTGCTGCTATACTGCAGAAATTCTAGTTAAAAATAAACAACTAATTTGATGCGCTCGACAACGCGATCAAATTTTTGCACTGTTTCCAAGGAGAGAAGATCATTTTTTTCATTATTTCCTTTTATTTATTTATTTTACTTCTCAATTTGTAATCTTTTAAATACCCCACCCCCATTTTACTGTTTTTGTTTTGGGTTTTGTCATTATTTTTTGTTGTTTTGGTGTGTTCTTTCTCCCTCCCTCTCTCTCTCTCTCTTATTTTCTCCATCTCCCTCTCCAATTATATAGTATAACATTCTATTCATATTTTCAACCTTCTTAAGTGATTTTATCCATATTAAAAAAAACTTCACAAATTGTTTGCATGACCCGATATGGTAAAGAAACACTACTTGAATTTGACCCTGAAATTGAAAAGTCACTTCACACACAAATCAAGGCATCTAGAGAAGGTAAATCAAGTAACATTGAGGAACCCCCTTTTAAACTCATGTGGTTCTAAACCAATACTAAATTGAACCCAATCAAACCCAATAAAACATGGCTGCAAATAATTGAACTTTAAAAGAACTGACCACCCCTGATGTGGAGTACCAACCTGCGTACATCCAATATCCCGAGGAAGTAGCCAACTTTGAGCTAAGATCAAGTCTCATCCACCTTCTTCCTAAATTCCATTGTCTTCCCAGTGAGGACCCTCAAAAACATCTTAAAGAGTTTCATATAGTCTGCTCAACCATGAAACCCTAAAATGTGTCTGAGGGCCTAATTACTTTTAGGGACTTCCCTTTCTCCCTTGATGGTGTAGCCAAAAATTTGCTATACTACATGCCTACCACAATTGGGGGCTGTAATGACCATAAAAGACTCTTTCTAGATAAGTTCTTCCCTACCTCCTTAACTTCATCAATTAGGAAAGAAATCTATGGAATTAGGCAACCACAAGGAGAGACCCTTCATGAATACTGGGGGAGATTCAAGAGACTTTGCTCAAGCTGCCCCACCACCAGATTAGTGAACAACTATTAATCCAATACTTCTATGAGGGACTTATCCCCATGGATCGTGTAATGATTGATGTTGCAGCTGGTGGTGCCCTAGTTGACAAAACTCTTTCTGCCACTCGTGACTTAATAGACAACATGGCTCAAAATGCGCAACAATTTGGTACATGAGAAATTGCACCAACCTGAGGAGTTCATGAGGTAAGTCATTCATTCCTAGAACAAAAATGTAGATACTAAATTTGATAAGATGCATACCCTTCTAAGGCAATTTTCTCAAGCATAAGGTAACTCACACACTACTTCTATTCTATTACATTGTGGTATTTGTTCTGATAACACTCATTTTTCTAAACAGTTCCCACAAATTCAAGATTCATCCGAGTCTTGTGCAGCTATGTTCCCAGGGCGTCCATTCCAACAAGAACCTCCCTTAAAACAAGAACAATTCAGGCCAAATCCAAACCCTGGGTGGAAAGCACAAACCTAGTACCGACAAGGAGGAAACTCAAGCTACCCAAAGAAGAATTGGTATCAACAAGGCCAAGGTATGCAACCTTCTTATCCATCAACATCTCAAAACAATCCTCCCCCCCCCCAAATCTGAACCAAGACTCGAGGATATTGTGAAGAAAATGGAAACCCAGAACCTTCATTTCCAACAGACCACACAATCGGCAATTCAAGACCTATGAACTCAAGTGGGACAATTGGGGAACACCATCAGTGAGCTTAAGATGCAAGGGTCTAGACAAATACCATCCCAAACCATTTCCAATCCAAAGGACAAAGGTAATGTATGTTCAATTACACTTCGTAGTGGTAAACAAGCTTCTCCATCTACTGATTCGATGAAAGAGGTATGTCCCCCTCTTGAAAACACTCCTTCCCAACCCTCAAAAATTTCATGTAATGTAAAACAAAATAAAAAGGGAAATTAAATTATCATTGATGATTCAAATGAACAATCCATTCCTCTTCCTTTCCCACAAATACTCTCTAAATATAAGAAAATTTTGATAATGATATTGATAATGAGATAATGTATACAATTAAAAAAGTTCAAGTTAATATTCCTTTATTGGATGCAGTCAAGAAAATTCCCCGTTATGACAAATTTCTTAAAGAACTTTGCACCCATAGACGAAGGCTGAAGGGGAATGAGAGAGTCAACTTGGGTAGGAATGACTCGGCCTTGATTCAACCAACAATGCCAAAAAAATGCAAGGATCCGGGCACATTCATGAGGCCGTTTACCATAGGGGAGACCTTCTTTTCTGATTCTATACTAGATTTAGGTGCATCCATTAATGTAATGCCTCACTCTGTGTATACTTTTCTATAGGTTGGAGAGCTTCAACCAACAAGAAATATCGTGTAACTTTCCAACTGGAGTACAACACATCTAAATGGAGTGATTGAGGATGTCCTTGTTAGAGTGAAGAATCTCATCTCCCCTGCTAATTTCTATATTCTTGATATAGAAGATAATAGAACCCAAGGACACACTCCTCTCATACTTGGGGGGCCATTCCTCAAAATAGAAAAGATGATCATCAATGTTCACAATGGTACATTGTCCATGGAATTTGGTGGAGAAAAGGTAAGTTTTAACATCCTTGATGCTATAAAACACCCCGTTGAAGAGCACTCCAATATTCCTGTCTATTCGATGGAAGTTCTCTCAAACGATGCAAACATATACAATTCTCTCCTCAACCCAAACTCAGATTCATTTTTGTTTTCATCACCCTTGAATTATTTGAGTTTTGATTCATGTTTTGAGTGTTCTGTGGGTTCTAAAAAGTGTAAATTTTGTTCTTTAATTGATGAGTGTGTTCATTCTGAGGTACCCATGACCGTCGATGATTCTAAAAATCTCATTTCTATAGATTCTCTATCTTTAGAGAATAAACATGAGTAGATAGACAGTTTAATGGACCTCACTCCCCCTAAATCCCCTCCCTCAATCCAGAAACCACTAGTGCTAGAACTTAAACAACTTCCTTCTAATTTAAAATATGCATATATTGAGGGTATTGACCAATTTCCCGTCATTATTGCCAATAACCTCTCTCCACAACAGGAATTGAAACTGCTCAAACTTTTGAGAGAGTGTAAAAAGGCAATGGGATGGACATTGGCTGATATTCCCGGGATTAGCCCATCTATTTGTATGAACCATATAATTTCGGATGATGAGGCTAAGCCCATAAGACAATCTCAACGCTGGTTGAATCCCACTCTCCTTGAAGTGGTAAAAATGGAAGTCAGAAAATTACTTGTTGTAGGGATCATTTATCCTATATCTGATAGTAAATGGGTTAGCCCAGTGCAAATGTTGCCTAAAAAAACAGAAATAACAGTTGTGTCTAATGAAAGGAATGAGTTGGTTCCAACATGTGTGCAAAACAGTTGGCGAGTCTGTATTGACTACCGTCGACTAAAACAAGCCACGCGGAAGGACCACCTTCCATTACCTTTTATTGACCAAATGTTAGAACGATTGGCTAGTAAGTCCCATTATTGTTTCCTTGATGGCTATTCAGGTTATTTCCAAATCCATATATCCCCTGAGGACAAAGAAAATACAATATTTACCTGTCCATTCAGCACATTTTCATACAGAAGGATGCGATTCAGTCTATGTAATGCTCCTGGTCATTTTCAGCGATGTATGTTGAGTGTTTTCTTTGAGTACCTTGAGATTCGTATGGAAGATTTTATGGATGATTTCACGGTATATAGATCTTCTTTTGATAATTGTTTGGAACACCTAGGTTCTTTCCTCCGCCGCTGCATTGAAAAAGATCTTGTTTTAAATTATGTGAAATGCCATTTTATTGTTGAGCGGGGGATAGTTCTTGGGCATGTCATTTCAAATAATGGAATTCAAGTTGATAAATCTAAAATTGCATTAATTTCAACCCTTCCATTTCCAAAATGTGTTCGTGAGGTGCAGTCTTTCTTGGGTCATGCGGGTTTTTACCGCCGATTCATTAATGAATTTAGTAAGATCGTACATCCCTTATCTTGATTATTACAAAAGGATTCTGATTTTTTTTTGATAAAAATTGCGAGGATACATTAAATTCACTAAAAATGAGTCTCACATCACCTCCCATCATCCAACCACCATGGTGGGATATACCCTTCGAACTTATGTGTGATTCCTCTAACTTTGCAGTTGGGGCAGTTTTATCACAAAGGGTTGAGAAGGCTCCTCATGTCATTGCGTATGCCTTGCATACCCTTGACCCTTCCCAGGTAAACTACACAACTACTAAAAAAGAACTTCTTTCTATTGTGTTTGCCTTGGAAAAGTTCTATTCCTATCTCATTGGGTTAAAAATCATTGTCTTTTCAGATCATGATGCCCTTCGTTATCTCTTAAAGAAACCAGAAGCCAAGCCCCACCTCATTCGGTGGATGCTCCTCCTCCAGAAGTTTGACCTTGAGATTAGAGATAAGAGAGGGGTAGAGAATGTGGTAGCTGACCACATTAGTAGGATTTCCCCACCATTGGACCATAATGTTGACTCACCCCTACCCATTGGAGAATTATTCCCTCATGAGAACCTTTGTGATGTTGTGGACCTTACCCCCTGGTATGCAGACATTGTGAATTTTCTAGAAACATCTAGGGTCCCCACTGATTTTATCACTTCACAATCCCAGATACATAAACATGATTCTCGATGGTACATTTGGGATGACCCATATTTGTGGAGAATTTGTAGTGACCAAGTTGTTCGTCGATGTGTCCCTGACCATGAGTTCACCTCTGTTTTGACCTTCGGCCACACCTTGGAATGTGGGGGCCAATTTGGATCTCAGCGTACAGCTCAAAAGGTCCTTGACTCAGGAATTTATTGGCCAACATTATATAGGGATGCCCATAGATTTTTCAAGTCATTTATTCATTGTCAATTTACAGGGAATATCTCCAAGAGGAATGAAATGCCCCAACATCCCATGTTATTTTGTGAGATCTTTAATGCATAGGGCATTGAATTCATAGGGCCTTTTCCAAATTAATTTGGCTTTGTATACATATTATTGGCTGTTGAATATGTATCTAAATGGGTGGAAGCAAAGGCCACCGGGACCGATGACTCTCGAGTGGTTGTTGATTTTTTGAGGTCCCAAATTTTCAGTAGGTTTGGTTTACCAGGATTCATCATTAGTGATCAGGGTTCACATTTTTGCAATCGCAACATGAAAAATTTGCTTCGTAATTATGGGGTTGATCATAAAGTATCCAATGCATATCACCCCAATCTAATGGACCAGCATAAATATCAAATCGGGAAGTTAAATGAATCTTTGAAAAAATGATACAACCCAATAGGAGAGATTGGAGATTGCGCTTGCATGATGCACTTTGGGCATACCGTACTGGTTTTAAAACCCCAATCAGAATGTAACCATGCAGAATTGTGTTTGGAAAGTCTTGTCACCTCCCAATGGAGGTAGAACACCATGCATATTGGGCTGTTAAACAATGTAATATGAACCTTTCAGATGCATGTGAGTAAAGAATGCTGCAGATTCAAGAGTTGGAAGAAATTCGACGTGATGCATATGAGAACTCCCGGATCTATAAAGAGAAGACAAAGGCTATTCATGATAGCATGATTCACCAGCGGAAGTTACATATTGTTGAGAATGTACTCATGTACAATTCTAGGCTTAAGATCTACCCAGGTAAGCTTCGTTCCTGATGGCTCGGTCCTTGTACTGTTACTAATGTTTACCCTTTTGGTGCAATATAGGTTTTGCAGGACCAGAGTGGACAACATCTTACCATTAACGGGCAATGACTTAAACACTTCGATGAGGATTTTCCAAAGAATCCGATGGAGGAAATCCACCTTATCGATGCATCATACCAATAAAACACACCGGGTTTTATCCTTACTTATCACATTATCAATTATTTTAGTGAGGACACTGAACATTCTAGGTGTGGGGGGTGGATACATTCCTGGGTTAGATAGGAATTTTCATCATTTTATCCTTTCTTCTCTTTTTAGCCTTTTTATGGTATTTTCATTTTTCCTCATCAACAATTTCAAAGTTCGATGATTTGGTGACCATAAAGGGGGGAAATTAAAAATACCATAATGAAGGATAAAAAGAATTTTTGTATGAATTTAACATCAGGGAGTGATTTTTAGTGAATTGGTTTTCTGTCAATGATATAAATGGTCATATCTATGTGAAACCTTTGAGATAATTGATGCCCTCTGTGTGAGTAGTTTTTGGGAAACCTATGTCACTAATATCTCCACAAATTTTTGCACCAAACCACAAATTGTGAATATTTCTTACTTAACATAAGGTAGATATATGTTAGGTTAATATTTTTCATCATTAAATGATATTTCCATACGTTCGTTCCTTATCCGATCTGTTTCATTACTGTAACAGATTGACCTATCCGTGTGTACCTAATGTCCGACTGTTGTACGCAATAAAAAAACTATTGTGTCTTGGGTAGGTCAAAAAACACTCATCCTCAACCTTTGATCTTGTTATAACTATTGGAATTACTGTCCTGAGGAGATCAAAAAAGGGTTAAGAGATGAGTGTGAGATTTGTTCTAGATGCAACTTCAAAAAAAAAATATAATAAATGAAGGGAGTGATGAAATGTGAAACATATGGGGATATCTAGGTTAGGAGATTATGGTTTGACATCTGCAAATGCTTAAGTGAGTGGGTCTTGAAATATGATTGCAAAGGGTATAGGGCAGGTTCGGTGGACAAAATCATTTAAGATGAAAAATGTTAAAATAACCTATATTTATTGGATAACAAGTGTAAAGAATTGAATGGAATGGTTTTCACACACAAACATGGAGAGTTAGTCTCATGGTTGACTTTTTAATTCCTTTCTCAATTTGGTATCATGAATATTTTTGAATTTCACTATGATAAGATTTATGATACATCGTTTTCTATTATCACTAGGAAGAACTCCTTAGCGTGGTTCGTGCATTGATAAAATTACTTTGGTGAATTAAAATTTCCTCAAATGCTAAATCATCATGATTTTGGAAATATTTATATATGAAATATTTTATTGGGATATGTTCCTTTTCCCAGGAGTTCAAATGTTTACGTGTGGGGGTGTGATCGTTCCACGATTCACTGTTTTATTCCACCCTTACACCGCTGTTTTAAACTATTTTTGTAATGAATATTACAAATATAATAATAAATTGAACTTTATATATGAATCATTTAATTAATGTTAATAAACATTATAATGGGCAATGTTACTTGTTTTAAATATTTCAATGTAGGTGGAGGTGATTTGGTGGGCCCTTGATGAAGTGGGAGGAAAATGGGCCAAAATTGCGTGGATCCATGGATATATGTCCACTATTTTACATCGTACACGAAATCCGTGCATCCAAATGGGCAGAAATTTTGTGGGACTGTCCAAAATTTAATAGGATACATTTCATATTAAGGAACCCAATTCTGATTCGGCTTCTATTGGTCCCATTCGAACTGATCTATCCAAGACACCGAATATGGACCAAGTCAAATGTGGTGTTCTGTATTTTATCAATATCCTGAGTTGTAGTTGTAAAAATGGTGCCAAAATTTCTATGGAGACAGTCAGGAGGCCTGTATACAACTTTTTTATTTTCTCCAAAGAGATATAGGGATGTCTGAAGGCCTAAATGCATCGTACAAGTGGATTGATGAAATCTGTGTGCCTAAAACCACCTTCCAATTTTCCTATAAAATGACACCTTGGGCTCCCCAGTTGCAATTTCGGCCAGGAGGCAAGGTTCTGCCATTTTGGAGTCCCCAATTAGTCTTCTCAACATCCCTAGAAGTTCTAGAGGCTATGGGAAGTGCTACTTCAACATCTTCTTCTTCTTCCTCTTCCATGGGTTTCTAAACCCCTTGTGATCACTCGGGGAGGAACGTGATGTAAATCCCAAGCTTCATATTTGAAATATTGAAATTATCTTTTGAATTCCAGGTTTTTGTGTTGTTTTTAATCATCACCTATTCTTATTTTATTGATTTATGTACTGGTATGTCATGCTCAACTCATATGATCATGTTTGGGGGTACCCATGCATGTGATGTTTCACACACTATTCACCACTTTCTTTTCCCCCTTTCAATTGCGGTGTTTGTGTGGTTCATATTGGTCAATTGAAATCACATAAGCACTGTCAAGGCCATGTAAATTTATGTAATTGTATCAAAAAGAAATAACATACAAACCTGGACAACGCATCAAGTTCTTCATGTGTTGCCTTGGTGAGTTTCAGTTATGAAGTCAAACACAATTCACCCAATCATCGGCGGTGTCCGGTGAATCATTGTGTGTTTTCGACTAAACCCTAGGTGGTATCCTAGTATAAAATCAGTTTGATTTTGTTTATAGGTGTTACAAACTAGGGATTAAAACATCATAACCATATATCATGAAGCGAAGAAGGATAAACATCATGCGAGTACCCCAGGATGATCGTGCTTAATTAATTCTGTTAATATCTACATTGTTTTATCGCTTTCATTTTCTATTGTCATATTTAATAATAAAACCCATGTATTATAAAACCCCATTTCCTTTTTACCTTCATAATCAGAACCACACTTTGGAGTTAATGATCTAAGGCTCTGTCGAGAGATGACCTAGGGTTGCTGCTATACTGCAGAAATTCTAGTTAAAAATAAACTAATTTGACGCGCTCGACAACGTGATTAGAAACTCACCAGAAGTTGGGGTAGTAGAATGTTGGACATCCCGTTCTGCGACATTTTCATCATGGATCCCTCTTACCATTCACAGAAGACGGAATGGCGCTGGGGAATAGGTCGTCGATTCCTTTTTCTTTCAGCATTGACAAGTTCATCTCGCTACTTCTCAGGAATCATATTGCTGCCTCAGGAACGCGATCACCACCCTCCCGTCTCTGCAGGGGTTGGGGCAATGCCAACACAACCGCTGTGAGTGGCTTCACTACTTCCGCAATGGCCTCTGCGTCCACGACTATGGGGCACCCACGCCCCATATCCCCATCGGAAGTTATCCAAAGAAAGGTAATTAACAACCTCGTGCATCTTTACGAGGAGGAGGTCATAATACCATCCTAGGATGTGGTCCGCCTTGATCTGTAGGCATCTGTGCCTCATCACCAACACCGCCCCCGAGGGCCGCACAGGGAGCCATTGCTCCCCACCCCGACATACAATTGCTTTAGGAGCCTGTCCCTGGAGCGCTTTGATGACTCCCTGCCTTATTCTGATGAGGTAGGTGATGTCTGGCACAACCCGGTTATAGTCCCAATCTAAGGGATCCCAGAGAGGGCTCCCACCTAGCCACTTTAGCGCTGCTGCCTGGTCTTGCTGGAAGAGGAGTAGGTAAGCTACGTACTTATACCACCGGCCCCGGTTCGTCCGACCTGATGCCAGCATCGGGTGCATGTTTAGGTGGACGCCCACCAAGGGGCATCAACGTCAATGACTAATTTGGCCCGAGCCACCGCCAACGCAAACTATCAGGTCCCTGAGTACACTGCGCAGGGTCACCTCTATTCCCAATTGGGATCGAGGCCCCAACCACCCCATGGGAAGGCTGGGTCGACTCTCATGGTCAAAGGAAAAAACAGTGGTCGCCGCGAACCAACCCACAGCGATGCCACCCTGTATGGAGGTCCTCCCCATACCACTACCACATAGAGCATGGGCCTGCCCCACTTTGAGGCTTGACATTGACGTCCACCCTATGCTACCCCCAATCCGAATGAAGGTTTTCCTCGTGGTAGTTATACTCGGCACAGAAGCCTCTCCCTTTCCCATTACACTGGGTATGGAGTCATTACTCTTGACCCCAACCATCGATGTAGGGAAATTCCAAATTCTCTCTCTCTTCAATGTGGGGATCCTCCTTGTGTCCTCTCAGCATCCGATGAATATATTCCTCACCCCGACAACCAGAGGGGTGAAGGCCATCCCCGCTCCACCAGCACTAAGCATGGAGGTCCTCCCCGTGATCCTACCAGTCCCAACGGAGGTTTCACCCACTCTAGTGCTATCCATGGGGGTCCACCCCATGTACCCTTCGACATTTGTCCTAGTGCTCCTAACACCCCGGCTTTCACGGGTGGAAACCCTCTCTTACCCAGCACTAGTGCTACCAAAGGACCCCATGTACGGAGTCAGCCGTGTCCCGAGGATCCCCCAAGGGGATGGAAGGTGGGTAGTCGCCACCATAAGATGAATTATGGGAAGGCCCAGATGAAGTTCAAAATGGTCCGCTTCTCAGAATCTAAGCGGAGTAAGACTCAGATCAGGAACCCTCCCCTCACCCATCCCAGTCAAAGGTCGAGGTAGGGACGAGGCGCCTCCGCCTGGTGCTCCCATAATGTGAGGTTCATATGATTCTCTCCTCCCTCAGCAGGTATATCCAAGAGGATGAAAATTTGGCAGCCCCACAGGCTGTGGTCGTGAAATCACCACCATCGTCACCGCAAATTCCCTCTACCTCCACAAGAGATCACAAAGAGCGATTATGAAGACCAATGGAGGGAAAGCAGCATTTCAGCCTATCATCTGTAGCCCTATACCTTGAGCAAGGAACGATGGTCTTCAGTACACCTTACCATGACGTAGCGGACAGGTCGCTACACTCTTCGGAAGACAGCCTGAGATTCGGCAGCCAGTCAGCTCGCTCGCCGTACTCTCCACTAGCCAGCCTGCCATCCCAAAGGTCTGCCTTAGTACTGCTACTAGTTCCTATACCACACCCAGTTGACGAGTGGGGAAGTCAAGGGTCATGCCCTAAATCTGAGCCAAGAAGCTTATGGAACATCCTCAGAGAGGACCACTCCCCCAAGAAGTTTTTGATCCACGACAACACCAAATTTCTACATACCAGAGTTCCTCACCCTAGAAGAAATTGAGTGTTTCCACCAAACCCTATGGGAGACTCATTTTAGTATTCATCATCGTCAAGTGGTTTACCCCAAGAGCCAAGGGAATTTCGACGACATCGGCGAGAAATTCCGTCTGGTCAATTTGGTCGTGCTCCCCGCGGCCCAGCGCACCGAGTAGCCAGGCCACCATAAGGTCCTCCAAGAGCAATGCATTCAGAGTTTCAAGACACTCCGAAAGATCATCAAGGAAGCTTTCCCCTAATGCACAAATCTGTGGCTGGGGGCAATATGTTGCCCTCCTCTTCAGTCATATCCGATGTCAGCCTGACTCACTGTGTGACATTGAGGACATGCCCCTGGGAAGAGTCACAGTCAACATGACCAACCTAGGGGGAAGAGAGGATGATCTAGAGATTATTTATGGGGAATTACCCCCTAAGTATGTTCCACCAATAATGGACCCATCGGGAAGGGTTACACACCAGCAGGGGAACCTACTTGGTCTCCCTGTTCCCACCGAGGCATTCGTACTCAGTTGGAATTCCGGGAAAGAAATAGAGCATGTCGGAGTTTCCAAGCACTCCGACCCATCCACCTCAGTGAAGAAGACATAGTAGGACCCCGAGAAGGCCAAGTTGTGCTAAAAGTATGCTGAGCAGAAGAAGTTGGTCGAATAACACATGTCTGAATGTGCTGCAGAGCGACGACCTGACTACGGAAATCCAAGGCCAGTGCTTCAGGGGCAGGGACAACTACCTCTCGGTGAGCTGCCCCCAGGAAACCCTGATCATGCTACCCCTGCAGATAGGGCTGAAGCCAGAGCTGACGGAAAGAGGGATTGGTATGTCTTTCCAAACCCTGCTAAACGGTGCAGTAATCCAAGGAACCCCACACTGGCTCCCCCAACAGCCCCAGGGGCCACTCCAGCAGTTGCTCCATGAGCCGCTGATCCTGTCTACCGTGTTGAAGAACCCGACAATGCGATCATTATTAGGGATCCCCTTAAAGATAGGGACCCCTTCCAAGATGATCCTATGGAGGCTCTCATAACCTGCCTTGAGGCATTGGAAATGCGACATGTGGCAATCCCACCAGATGGAACGCCATACCTGGCAGGGGTGGATGATATGCCGACACCTCCGAGTTTTGGGAATCCCACATTCTGCCCCTTTAACGGGACGAGGGACCCACCTCAACATCTTTCCCACTTCAAATAAATGTGTGGGCCCATGTTAGGCACTCCAGCACTGCAGGAGGCCACCAAGATCTGCTGTTTTGTTTAGACATTAGGGGGACTGACATTCTTCTAGTATAGCCAGCTCCCCGTCGGATCCATAACCAGCTAGGAGGACCTTTAGAGGCAATTCCTCTACCAGTTCAGTTCCACCACACAAAAAACAAGCATCGTAGACCTATTCAAGTGAAAAAAAGTCAGGATGAGCGAGTTGCGGACTTTATCATCTGGTGGAAGGGGCTCACATAGTCCCTTGACATGCCACTGACTTAGGAGAAACTACTGAAGATGTGCGTAGAGAACATCAAGACGGAACTGGTTTTCTCTTTGATCACCCAAAACTACCCAGGAGGATTCCGAGAATTCTTCAATAAGGCCCAGTTCCTGGAGGAAGCCCTGCAATAGGCTAGCCAGGCATGCTCGTTTTCCCCTGTAATCCCAGCGAGGAGGGATTCCAGAGCTGAGCCCACCGCGGTGGCCCAAATAGAATCCCCCAGTCAATTAGAATTTCTACTAGTGGACCCAGGCCCGTAGCCTTGCCGTGGACCTCCACCATAGGCGCAACCTCCAGCTCAGCAGTGTCTGCCTCAAAATCGGCAAGCACCCCCACAGAATGCGCCGCCACCACCTAGGTGGGACAATCCGGGTCTGCCTCCTCGACAGGCCCCTCTGACCTCTTCCCAGGGTCAGGCTCTAAGGGCCCCCTTCCCGTATAGAAGAAACTGTACCTACTTGTTCAACGAGAATCAGACTCCCTTCTCTTTCAGATGTGCCTTGGAATAAGGGATTGTGCACGTGCCTGAGTGTATAAGGCTAGAAGCGGCGAATCTCACTGATCGGCCCAACTACTTCCCCTATCATCGGATTCTTGGGCACACCCTCAAGCAGTGCTATGTGTTCAAATATTGGCTCCAAGAACAGGTCGATAACAACATTGTCAATCTGGTCCTGACACTGGCACAAGTGGCAGGTGTCTTTGTAAGGCCAGACAGTAGTAGCGACTCCAAAGGTGAGTGGAAGCAGGTTTCCATTCACGAGTCCCAAATGTATGAGGATTGGATGGCTCAAAAAATAGTTTCTCATGCCCATGGTATCATCAGAGCATGCCTAAATCATCTTGAGCCTTCATATGCTATGACCACTACTTCTGCATAATCATCTCGGTCGACCTCTTCCCAGAAGAGAAAGCATCGACGACGCAAGAAGAAACAACGTGCCCCGCCAATTCCATCGTTGTCCCGCACTCTCGACAGATTTATTCCCCTAGAGATGGGGATCCCTCCCAGAATCCATCCAGTGATAGATGTCTCTTCAAGTGATATTCAAGGGTATGCTTCGATTAATACCGTTGAGTTGGTAAATCCCTGTATGACTCCTGACAACGAGGAGCGCCAGATGAACCTCCCCAACGTCCCCAGCCGATGCCAACGTCAGCGGAGCCTTGAACATATGGGTTATCAGGGTGCATAAGTTGGCACCTCCAGCCAGGCTGTGCATGCCACTAAGACCAGGTAGCATGCGCAGTGTAGAGCTCAGCACTCACAACCTCTTCATCTGGTGTCATTAGGATCACCTCCAGCACTGTTTGTGATACGGGATCAGGAAGAGCTACTCTGACCAGGCCGCAACCAGCTTCGCCCTGCTACAGGTCGATCTCAGTCATCCGGTTACTCATCTGACAACTACTCTTCGGGCTTCGACTAGAGATCAGTAGGATATGCCCACCACAAGCCAGTCGCAGGTCCAACCGACAGGGCCCGTAATTCCTCCAATTGTGGAGCGGCCTCCTGTAAACAGAAGTTTGTGCCTGACACGGAAGTATGATGTTCTCAAGAACCTTTACAAACATCCCAGTGAGGCTTTCCATCCTTGAATCCCTTCTCTTGTCTCCAGATATGCGTGAGGCCCTCGCTGAAGTTTTAAGAAGCCCCCTCCAGTTTGAGACGGAGGTAGCAGCTGCGGAATCCATTCATGTTGAATCAGTCCAGAATTCCGAATGTCAGGTCATCATTTCATTCTATAGAGAGGATGACAGTTCCCCCATATTGGGGCACATCTGCACGCTATACATCACCGGCCAATTTAATGGCGTGGAAGTTCGCTGATGTCTTATTGACACCTGCTCCGGGATTAACCATATACCGACACAGACACTACGGAAGATAGGGTTATACGAAGATGACCTTACTCCCTCCGGTTTAAGAATCCCGGGATGTGACAGGATGGAGCAGACCTCGATCGACAAGATCCATTTAGAGACCCAGTTCGGTGGCCTAGTTTCTTGCACCGAGTTCATGGTTTTCTCCCAGGACACCGCATACAATACATTGATGGGAAGACCATGGCTTCACCAGCATCAGGCGGTTCCATCATCATATCACCAATTCCTCAAGTACTCTCTCAATGGTCGAGTAGGCGTACTCCAAGGTGATGCATCTCCTTTCACCTCTTGTGAAGCCCGCTACCTGGAAACTGACTAATACAAGAGCAAGGATAAAAAAATTCAGGCAAGTTAGGTTGAGCCCGCCATGGTCACAACTAACCCTTGGGCAGGTCTAGATGACACATATGTATTCCCGACCCATCGATTGGAGGCTATGACCCCCGACATGGGGAAATGTTATTTTTTCTCTAGTACAACACGAAATAATATTCCCAAGTCCAAGAGACAGTGGAAAATCACATCTTACTTATACACAAACCAGGCTTAGGTGATCTCGGAGTCTCCTACCCCTGTGCGGTATGGGGATGTACACCCTATGGCAACGACAGTACGTCATACGTGTCTATTCCATTGGGCCAGGATCAATCGGCTCTAGCCAATGTGCCACTAAGAATTCACATCTGGTAGGAGGACGAGATCCCTTTCTAGTTACGAGTGATAGAGTAGAAGATCAGTTCTGGGAGACTTTTCCCCGCATTTTATTGTTTATCGAAATAGACATAATGTATGTTGTACCATGTATGTTTGATATGACAAGGGATTTCTAGCTATATGTCATCATTTTTTAATAGACTAGACCAATGGAAATTGGGTTCTAGATTGAATATATCTAGAAAATTCAATACCACTTATATATTCAATCTAAAAATGGTAATGTTATCATTTTATATATTATATGGACTAGTGAAATTATTGAGGGAAATTTTGACTCCTGATGACATGTTCAAGGGAATGGAATGGAAGGATATCCATGAGATATTCCAAGAACTCTTTTACCCAGAGACTTTTAGGAAATAGAGAGTTGTTATATTTATAATTTTGATCTAGGGGATAATATAAGTGATGTATTATGTTGTATGTTTTACCATTTTACGAAATTTATTTTTCATTGAAAGAAGAACAGGTTGATACGGACAAATACTTTCATGATGGTCATAAATGTTAGATAAAATTCATGTAAAATATCTTCCTTTTGAATATTTTCACTAATTTAGTGAATCAAGATTTCATTTTTTGAGGGGAACCTAAATTTGGTTTCATGTGGTGGACGTAAGTTTTCATATTGAAAATATTTTGTTAAATCCTCTAATAGTAGGAACTATTTTTCTGACAACCTTTTTTTAATTAGTTTTGGATGATGTGTTTAATGGAGAGGATTATCCTCTTAGGGGTGAAATAAATTGTTCCTCTATCAGTGTGGTAACACATGCCACATTCCTGGTCTATGATATGAATCACCAATGTATTACTGAGATTAAGGTAGGATGGGAAATGTTCATTGGTTCTATAGGAACCCACAGTATATTAGAAGTGATGGAGGATCTGTCCCAATGTAGGTCAACGACGGGGGGTCTTCTAACCCATTTCATCCAACTATTTTGGAGTAGTATTAGATATTACAATCAGGGTGGGGTTTTTTTTTCTCTAGGATAGGTTCATCTATATATATAATGAATTGAATATCACAAGACACTAAAAAGAGTTTTGGGTAGTGGTACTGGTCATCTATATCTAGTTTAGAATGAACATGTTGGTAGTGAGGTAGAGTTTTTGAATGTCTAAGGTACAATTCTAGTATCTTCCAAACTTTTTACCTATTTGTTTTATATAGGATCCAGATATTATTTTAAAACATATTGAAATGTGAATGGTTTTTCTCTATTGTGGATTTCATTTGTTGGGTTATATTGATCAACACGTCATTAGCGGTGTTATTTGAGGAAATATATTTTTAAAAAGTGCATTCCATCTAGGTTAGTGAGTACCATATGCTTTGGGACATATATAAGCTTGAGATATAACACTTTTACAAAATTGTAGGATTATACTTGTTGTTAAATTTTAGAGATCGCATCAAATGTTAAAAAAGGAGAGTGAACTTCACGAATCCTGAGGGTAAAACCTTTGTTCATTATAGAGAATGGAATAATTATGAAGGCCACATTGGTCAAGTTTATTAGAAAAATGGGTGATATTATAGGTTAGTTAGATATTCTCTTTTTAAATGATAGTTAAGTGGTGTATATTGTCTTCCCTCTATTATTGGAATGATTTTATGTATTTTTTTGCAATGATTTCATAGTGTTACCACTAGAGAGAGAAATTTATTTTATAATCATTGTAATGAATATATAGGTGAATATTTAATTCCACCTTAAATAATAGAAACAACATTTCCTAAATATATATAAACTCAGATAGAGTACATTGTGTCTAATGGATTCATATGTCTGAGGATGTCTCCATGGGGATATGCAGTTTTATTTTCATTTAAGACTGATGAAACACTGTGTTTATTCATCGATTACCAGAATTATAAAATGATAATGGTAAAGAAATGGTATCCCATTATCCTTATTGAAGATATCATTAACCATATAGGTCGTTCCTACATGTTCTCCCATATTAACAAGAGATTATGGTAATAATCATTGGGTGTGAGACCTTTTCATATATCAAAAATTATTTTTCGAATCAGGTATGGATTTTAGGAGTTCATTGGGATTCCATTTGGGATAATGAATTATCTTATAGTGTTTATAGCCTTTATGAACTGAATATTTTTTTGATAACTGTATCTATTTTTTGGTTTATTTGGTGATGATATCGTTGTGAACCCATAGAATCATGATAATAATTACAAAACTGGTTAAGTCATCCAGATTACACTAAGAGAGAATCTTCTATATTATATGCTACATATAGGGTAATTCTAGACCAATAAGGTTCAATTAATGGCTTACATTATCTAGGAAAAAGGTGAGACTATGGACATTGAGATTTTACAAGAAATTTTTTCTTGATGGAATCCCATAATTTATTTGATATTTAAAGTTCTTGGGGTTTGGTAGGTCACTACTAAAGGTTTATCAAATACTTTTTTCACATGGTACCACCGTTACCATGATTTATAAAAAAGGATGTAACGCTTTAATAGTTTAGGGAATTTGAAAATTCATTCTAGGTTCCAAAGGGGTGTTTGACCACTATACCAAATATAGTCTTACCCATCATTTGTTTATAAAATAATGTATTTTTTGATGAATTTGGTATCAATATTGGTGTAATGTTGATGTAGGGATATCTATTCATGGAATATGGATCATTAATGTGGTTTCCACATGAAAATAATTATACGATACATGGTCTTGAATTGGCTGTAGTGGTTTATGTTTTGCATGGATTGTGGAATTACCTTTTGGGAAAGTGTTTTATCATTTATACTAATCATAAGATCCTAAAATATTTCTTTTATAAATAGGGTTTAAATCATTAATAGTTGATATCAGCTGATTATATGATGTTATTTGACTTTGATATAGCCTATACGACATGAATGGGAAATAGTGATTCAATTTCCTAGTTTATGAAGACATGGACTCAAGTTGTTCAACAGTCTTGTTTCGAGTTATCAATGATTGACATATTTTTTGAGATGCATATTGGTTTTCATGAGGTTAATGAACATATTTCATTCATGTCATTATTACTTGTTCCCTCAATTATGAACTGGGAAAAGAGGAGCTAGTATGAGGCTTACTATTTTTTGGTCTAAAGGAATAATGTTAATGGATGGTATTCACAACCTGATTGGACTATCAATGATGATGATATTATTCATTGTCATGGAAAAATGGTGTTACAAAAATTTATGTGGGTAGTTTTGATTCATGTATTTCATAATTCAATTTGAGAGGTGCATATTGGTTTGACTAAAAATGACATTGACCATCATAGAATTTAATGATAGACTGGATTGACTAAATAGATCACAGGTTTTGTGACGTAATGTTATAGATATAAGTGGGTGTGTAATGAAAACCATTGGATTTATTTTCTATTAAAACTATTACCCATTTCTATAATTTAAGTAGGATAATGTTATAATGGATTTTTGTAGGTGCGTATTATGAGGACACCTTAGGTGAGTTATAATTCAAGGGTAATCAGGGATTTGTTGACAATGGTTTCACATTTATTATAAATCTACGAGTATTTCACTATAGATTGGTTCAAGGACCTATATATTTAGGATATTTTATGTTTACCAAGTGTACCTCAGAGCATTGTTTTATATAGAGACCATCATTTTTCATGACTCTTATATATGGGAATTCATAATGAGCTTGGTACATAGGTGATTTTGAACACATATTTTCACCCATAAAGGGATATGTAATGAGAAAGTACAGTTCAATTTTTAGTGGGAATATTGAGGAAAATGTTCGATATTTTGGTAGGTCATGTGAAAAAAATACAGTTTTTATTAGGATCACATATAACAATGGTTATCAGGAGACTATTCAAATGCTTCCATATGAGGTGATCTATAGTCGACTAATAAAATCAATGATGTGTTTGATGAATGTAGGATAATTATATTTTTAGGGATGAGTATGGTGAATGAGATGTTGGAGCATGTACAATTTAACTAATTGAATATGAAGACATCACATAGTAGAAAAAATTCATATTTCAATCATTGTTTTAATCCACTTCAGTTTATAGTGGTTTATCGTGTGTCTCTTCAGGTGTATCCCTGATTAGTTCACCATCATATTTGGATGTAGTTAACGTTGGATCCTATATATGTGGAACTATTTTATATAGTGGAGAGTATTGGTGTAGTATCATATTTATTGGCTCTTCTATAGTGATATCATACTACGATTGATTTTTTCTTGGTTTCTCAGATTCAGAAGAATCACATAGACTATTAATATATGATTTATGTTGATGATTTCCATCATGAGGTTGATACATTTTTTGTGTAACATCTACTTCATATCATGGATCAATGTGAGATGAAAAATCATTGTAAGACCACGTCCTTTATCTATGTGTTTCTGAAGAATAGCATAGTTCATGAAGTAAATTGGGATAAAGAAGTTAATCTGACGATTTAGTGTCCCAATAACATTAATTTGGAGGCATAATGATGCTTGGGATAGTATAATTTGTGTGAAATATTATAACAGAAGTGTGTTTTAGGACCTGAAAAACGAATGAGATTAGATGTTTTTAATTTTTGGTAAACATCCTTAAATTTGTTAATGGGTTTACACCTAGAAATGGGAAAGGTTTCATCGGTGTCTTAGAGGTTTTGAATATGAAAGTTGATGAATATAAGCTATCTAGTGCATGAGTAATAGTAATCACATGGTTATTACCATACATGCTCCATTACCATGAGAACTAGTAGGATGGGGTGGAGCATAGTTATCAAACCATGCTAGAAGGGTTGTTGAGACAGTATGGATTCAATCAACTCAGACAGATTCATTATCATGGATACTATGTGGTATTTCAAACAATTTGGATGGCCTAAAAAATGTACACTTTTTATTATAATATTCAATAGAGGTAACCACATGGTTATCACATAGTTTGACAAACTCTGTGACCAAACCATGTTCCTCTTAAAAAGTTTCTTTCTTTACTATTTTTTCATCCAAACCATTATAACATTTTAAAAAGATTTCTTCCCCATTTCTTTTCTTGTAGTAAATTTTGTAGACCAAAATCTCTCTCATCCATCATGGGGGATTCTACATCAATTAAATGTTTTTTAGAGTGAATTATCGTGGGAATTTTACCTCTACATAGGTCTCTAACACTATTTTTTTTAGTTTTTAGATGAACATTTTTGTTGTTGTTCCATTTATTGTAATTATCATTGTACATATTCATATGGAATTATTTGCATTGTAGTTTGACGCCATTTTATGCTGAATTAATTGTAAATGTTGGAAAATTTGTTATCATATATTATTTTGTAGGTGTACTACAAACCTTATCCCATAGTCTTGATATTATTCATGTGAATAGGGTTTTTCTGTTGTGATGACTTACCTCACATTTGTGTCCTCCACTGTAAAAATGCATGTTTTAATTTTATTTAAGTGTTAAACTAATCATGGACCTCATTTCCTCCATTTAACATAATGACACCATACCTATGTCTACCCATAGTGTTTGTCAATCACTTGGAAATGATGAAATGAGTTGTTTATTAACAAACTATAAGGTCTCTATAAATTAACTGTCTATACATGATTTTGGGAAACTGACATGTTATAAGTGATAATATGTCTTGAATTTGATAATTATATATGGAATATGACATGATTAATTGTAAAATGGTAAAATGGTAAAAGCCGAATGATTATATATCTAAATGTTCTGAATACATGCCTAATGATTGTGGTAGTCAAGAAATAGAAAAATTGAATAGTTATGAAATCTGAAAAAGGAACAAATGTGATGAAACATTGATTAATATGAACAATATCTTGGTCTTGATGTTGTAATGGGGATCCTCTAATTTGGTTTTGTTCAGATGGATACTCTTGACTCCATCAAATTGATATATGATATGGATCACTAAAATGATGCTATAATCTCATACGGGTGGACATGTTTGGATGCTAGAATGATTCTCTAATGTCCTATGACTAGTCATGGACTGACTACATTAACTAAGGCTGAAATGTACAATGATTAATATAGAATTGATTAATGAATTACATTGTGAAATAATGTGTTATATCTCTCATGATATTTGGTTCAGTCTTCTTATGTGGGATTATGCTAGTATAGTGGTTCAGGAATTTTTGGGGAACCTGGGATCCCATAGTTATAATTTGTAAGTATTTAATTATAAACACTATTTTATTTAATAATTTTCAATTTTTTATTTATACTCATACATATAATATCATTAGATTTGATATTTCATTAGTCACTATTGGAGGTGGATTAATGAGTTGTACCAACAGACTTCATGGGAAACCATTCGTACATGATAAGATATCTTGTTTGTAGGTGTGGACAGGGGAAAATCACAATGTTATATTGATGAGTCTACATATTACGATGTAGTGATCATGAGGGGACCATACATATGTTCAGACCAGTTTTGGGGATTGTCACTGTCCCTTTATTATGGATTTTCTTTTAGAAGAGGAATCTATTATGACATGGAAAGTTTATTATTCTGGTATATGATCATTTATCATCTCTTGGGATTCTATTATATGGTTATTTTATTTTGAATATTAAAAAGGTTATTTTTTTATACTATTCTTCCACTCTTATAGAGGGACTATAGTCTCACCACATACACTATCTGACCCTCATATATAGTCAGTAGCCATTGGTGTATTTGGGGGGGGGGGGGGTGATTAAGGTCATGTCGAATTCTAGCAAATGGAACCAGTTTAGTGAACCTTTAGTGAGATGTTACAACTACTTTTTATTTTTTATATCGATTTGTGATTGTTTGCCTTGTATTTTAATTGAATTATTCCTTAATATTTGAATGTTGGCTTGAAAATTACCACCGTATATCATCGGTACATATATGATTAGTCTAGTTAGACTATTAAAATTCTAGACGATATTCTAAAAACAATCTATATGGATTTCTATGTTTTTTGGGATCAACACCTTCCTTCATTTTAATTTCAAGCAACATAAGATTTCACTCTCATATTTAATTGTATTAACCTAAATCCCCATTTGAATGGAATCAAATAACTCTATCATGATATGATGAAGTTAGGGAAAGAAATATCTTAGGATGTGAGGAAACTGATAAAAAAATAGAGAATGTTAGATCTATTCAATATCACATCATGTTAGCATTGATTACATGGGAATGTTATGTTTAAAATAATATGTGAGATATAGAGTTTAAAATGGATGATAAAATATTACTTCAAATATACCCATGGATTTATGCTGGGATATTTTGAAATATGGGAACGATGATCACTGGATATATTAGTCCCTTTAAGATTCCTTATTTTATCAAGATGTTATATTATCAAATAGGACATATTCTAAGCCACTCCTAAGTTAATAATGTGTTCTATGCATCCATTTTGGGGAGGTTTAGACATGATACTTCATATGTTATGAACCAAGAGGTTATAAAACTAAATTATGTCCATTCTTATAATGATTAAATAGTGTAGATTCTTCATGTAATAGGAAAAAAATATGAAACTTCCCCACTTATCTGGACAATGTTCTATGGAAAACCACGCATTTCAGGATTCCACATGTGTACCTAAGGATGTGATGAAGGAGAAGTGACATTTTTCCTTGTAATATAGAGATATAATATGATGGATAAATTATTAAAATAGTGTTATAATTTTGCACCCAAATATTTTTGAATATATATTACAATTTAATAAATTTGTTGTGTTTGATTTGATTCTATACATGAAACACCAAGTATAGATGAACCATGATAAATTATAAAAAATAATTATTAAATGTGATAGTTATACCAATGACATTGGATTGGAACATTTGAATAGGTGTATCTAAACAATAAAATTTTGTATAAATGTCTTCATTAATGAAAATATATTTATTAATTCATAGAAAATATGTTCTCAGATTTTAATAACTACAATAATATTATTTAAGATGTAATTTTCATAAATTGTTTTTCTAAAAAGTATGTGTTTCTTATAAAGAAAATATAATTATCAGGTATGAAATATATTTAAAATTTATAAGGAATAAATTTTTATACAATTATTATTGAATGGTTAAAAATGAATATAAATTTTTTTATGTTAAAAAACTATTTTTTCAAAATTAATTTTTTTTATATGTAATGTATTTGAACATAATAAATTGAATTAATAACTATTTATGAGTTATTTTCATGAATTAAAAAACTAATATATTCAATTAAAAATATAAAAATTTATGTAATTTAAGTTACTAGAAAAATCATCCAAATAAAATAATATTTATTCTGAAAAATAAATTTTATCTAAATTTTTTTACATTATTTTTATAAAAATATAAAAATTATTTTCTATCACATATAGTAATTAAATATTATAATATGGATAACATATTTTTAAAAAATATTTTAGTTAATATGTTCATCTAAATTTAATCCATAATGAATAAATACCTTGGTAAAAATTTGGTTTTCATAGAATGGGTTAAATTGGTTAATATAGGTCTTAACATAACGTATAAGGTTTTAAATAAGACAAAAAACATTATTAAATATCAATTTATGATTATATTTTTATCTTAACCATCTTATCATTGAATTTAGAAAAATATATAGACACATTTCTGGAGCAATAAATATATTATGTAATAAATTTTCATGTAATTAAATGTTTTCCACAAACCTCACATATAAATGGAAAACATATCTTCCCACTTCATCAAACCACTTTGGAACTCTATTTAAGAAAATATGAACCAAAATAACCTACCAATATTATGTAAAATATCTTATATGTCAACAGCTCACTAAAAATTACATCTTAAGATGAATTATTGTGTAAGCTAAAGGAAGATTCACAATGAGAAATTTGTTGTCTTTAAAAAACTCTTTTGAGTTTCATTCTTCATTAAAATCATCCAAATTTTTTATATCTATATTTATAATATAAAATTAATATCATTAATATACCGAAATAATTTTTTATAATTTTATATTTATTTCATATCTTCTTTATTTAAAGTAGAAAATAGAGGAATTACCCATGCGTTCATACGATCTACCATTTCCAGGAATATATGTTTTTTATTATTAAACATAATTTTGTGTGGACTATTTTACAGATTTTTTTAATGGATTTATATAATTTTTATGAAAATAAAACGTTTATTTAATGATATTATATTATATACCTCCCCACCCTCCAATTAGTTGGAAAATGTTCACATCACTTGTGCATTACTGTGGTTGTCTTGCTCCACAATGTGATGTTATTTGATTATCATTTGTACTTATCATGGATTGTAATAAGAATATATTTAATTATTAAGTATTTTATTTAATATATTATTAATATTATATAGTGATATAATTATTTTATCTTTTTTCCATTTCATTCATTGAAAAATGAAAACATCATTCATGTATACATATAGACTACCATCTCCATGACGTTTTTATTTCATTTTTCATCACGAATTTAAATGAATGATTATAAAATTTATATAAGTAATAAATATTATCATTATGAAATTATTAATATTTTATATATGTTGAAAACATGACCAGGGTTCATGTAATGGAACTATAAAACAAAATATACATAGGAAAAAATAGTTCACACAAAATTTTATATTTTAATGAAGAATTATTAGTAAATGTGTAATCAGATATTATATGAGAATGATATAACATAATATAAGTATTAAAATGGATTTTTAATGATTTTATAATATATCTAAATTTATTATATTAAATGTAATAGGGCATACAAGGAAATTAATCACTTGACGTGTGGGTTTATGTTAAAATATCATTTATTTTTCATATTTTCTATATTTAATTTACATTTAGAGAAATATTATGATCCTTATATTTGAAACCCAATATATTTTATTATCCTCTAGTTTTTATAGGGTTTCAATTTTTCCTTTCATTGTCTCTTCATTGGTCCTAAATATAAATTTGAAAATGTTTTTTAGAAAAGTATACTATATTTCCAATTTTTCATTTGCAACATTTCTCATCCAAATCCATGTTTATCAAATTATTTTTTTGATTTGTTTACCAGTATATAAATTTTTAAAAATATATTATTGTCCCTTAATTTTTTTTTTCATTAAAAATTATTTAAAGGAATAATTTATATGGTTTTTCATAAAACTCACTTGGGAATTTTTTATGATAGTGTGAATGGAATGTTCTAATTTAGCATATATGGAATAAAAATTTTTCCCACCATCATGTATTTTTTTATTCATTAATCCTGATTAATTTGATAAATTTTTTAAAAGAATATAATAAACCATTTATTATTGTATTTTTAACTGTTTACCAAAAGAAAAGTGTTGGTTTCTCTTTAGTTTCAATGAAACTGTTAAATGACGTTATAACAGATATTTTTCATCCATGAGGAAATCCTTTAATGAATGATATGATTCAATAGAGATATTATCATATGATACTATCCACTTTATTTCTATCAATGTATTATGATGAAGATGTTTTAAGGAATATATCATGAAACCCACTTCATTCACATGGGTTAATCATGTAATAAGAAAATGGTGAATGTTTTTATGATACTATAGAATAATAATATATGTTTTTAATAATGTGATAGATGGGTATAGAATTATATATACCTATAATGTTTTGTGTAATTATATATATCTCCTCAGATAATATTAACTTGAACAGGGAGTGAACCAAGTCCAATATAGTGCTCTGTACAACTTCATATTCTTGGAAATGAGACTTAATAATAGAAACGATGGGAATCAGGTGTAAAACCAATCAATTATAGAAATATTTACACTATAATTTCATTATATGTGTATATATTCTAATGAAAATAGCTTCTACTCTTATTTTTATTTAAAAAACGTACATCTTATGTGTATTATATTCTCTTATAGATCATGATTTTTTTTATTGTCATGTAATCTTATGACTCATGTCTTTCGTCAGGACAATAAATTATGTACTGAATTTTGATTCAGGGTCTATGAATATTTTTGTATGTTTTCACAAGTTATCACCTTGTTCTCATACACCTGTACATATTTTATGATTACTTGTGATCATTGATTTAAATCTCACATGATTATCCTTGATGATTTTATCATATCACCCATTCTTTTATTTCTTTTTTCATATGTTATAATGAAAAGATTTATGTATAGTATGTATAATAAGGGTAATATGTGACAAGTAATTTAATGTGGTTGTTCATGACCTTTAATTATGTATGTTTATTATGTATCTTGAGTTTAAATATAATAAACTAGTTTTGTGATGGGGTATGTATTATTGTGTGATGTATTGAATAATTATCAAAAACGATTTGATATTTATTTATGTAATTATTTGGTCACCACATATCTTATATATAGCCCAATTATAAATTCCAATCTAATTCCATATTAGTGATTGGTTTAGAAATTTAACTCTCAATAGGCCCCCATACACTACTCAACACATAAATGATTCCCCCATTCAATCCACTTATATATATGATCCAGATCTAGATAACTTATTCTTCTAGGAACTATTTTTTGTTTGATTATTTTTCATACGATATTTTCTAAAACATGAATCAATTATCTTTATCCAAACCCAATATTTTAAAATCGTCTCTCATTGTGTGATATTTCAATTTCACGTTCAGTCTTCTATCATTTAGCCTACACTAGGATTGAACTTTCCAATTTCTATGACCTATGTATGGATTGATTTATATTTCATATGATTTATTGTTAAAATAAAATATATTATCCCATAACTATATAAAAATACCTTATTTTCATATAAATTATTAGTGTTTAATTCTCCTCTATCAGGTTATCATTACATTACTAACAATTAAAAACCTTTATTCTCTAAGGAGATAGTATGATGTTGATAACCATAAATTAGTAATAACTTAATTTTTGGATGTTTTATTACATTAAAATTATATCACATTTAGTCAATGATATATAACATCACCCCAATAAACACTAGGGATTATTCTAGTCCCCGAAAGGCATGATCTAAGATCATTACCATGTCTCTTATTGGGTTGATAGTTATGTTATTCCATAAATCTCATTGGATTATAATCCCTATATCTTTATTGGTATGATCAATCAATATTCCCATTTCACAATGGTATTTCCCAAAGTTGATTGAAATAATATTGTGCATCTACCTTTCTTTTGTAACCACACTATGTGTCATAAAAATTTTAATCTTTATTATAATATTATAACTTCAGATAGACTCCACCCATTCTATCACGATAGAATAGGTTCCCCAATATCAAGCCACTAATTCCCCTCTAAGAATCACATCTTAGATAAAACATCATTTGAAATTATGTCATGAAACCCATGTTTATAACATGGTTGAGAGCTATCCCCAACATATTTTCCAACAATTCGAATTATATTATAGGGAATCATGCATTTTAAATAGTATCTAAGTGCTCATCCTTAATCTAATTTTCAAATCACCCAATATTAGAAATATTACATTAATAATATACCTTTACTTATTTTCCATTTTTTATGTAATGTCTTGAAAAGTTGGTGTAGTGCCCCATGGTTTTCTACACATTATATAAACAATTGGTCATTGGGAATTACTCCCAACAATATTCCCTGAACGTCACAAGATTTTATGCAGTGGATGATGATAAATTACAACCTTATTCTATCCACCATTATTATCTTATCTAACGTAATATGAAAAATATTATATTATATATTTTTTCTCAAACCAGTCATATCTCACATGGGCTTACTCTATTTTAGTTTAATATATTTTTGACATGATCAAGATGTATTGTTTTTAAAACAATGTAGTTCAAATAAGAATAAAATTGTAACATAAAAAACAGAGTGACGATCATCCATAGATTAAACCCTATCATTCAATAGAAATTTGTCTTGTTATAGTTATTCATCCATTGACTACTAATGCTCACCTAAATTCTACAGTAGGATTTAGAATCACATAGTATACTTTCATACTCCTCAATTTTATCCTCTTGTTATGGGTGATCCTACACCATATGAATATGGATTTTTGCATTTTTAGAAGAAATGTACTCCACATGAGTTGATTCATTGGCCATACCAACCACAATCATAGATATATTTTTCCTCTGGGGGATGAATCCCTATTACCATAAAAAATAAGACTTTCCACTGACTCTCTTCCTCCACATATTATGTGATATTTTGAAGGTACTACCCATAAAAGGCCCTACACTAATCCATTTTATAGTTGTCCTCCAATACCCCAATTCTCTCTATCAACTCTAGAATGTCAAAAGTCGTGACATAGAAGGGAAATTAGTCAACCCCACCGAACACACATTCACATACTAGTTGTATATTGTTTCTGACCATCTACACATATGGCCTAATAGAGTGCATGTGATGAGGAATCAAATTATCTTTCCTGTCCTTGGTCGGGTGACCACATTTTCCTTAGCTACATCCATACCCCAGAACAATTTATCTTCTGGGGAAGCCTCTTTCTTAGGAAAGTTCTAATGAATTTATGATAGATGATAAACTACAGGAAACATCTAAGATGATTTAACTATAATAGAAGGGATACACAACTCTATCGGAACAATAGTTGATAGATCAACAACCAAAGATCATGGTAGGATCTACATGGGTGATCAATGTATTAAAGTCCCATTCTACTAGAAATTTAGTAAAAGTCTCATCAAGATGAGTAATGCGTGCCTTAGGATCCAACCCAACATTATTATCTTCTAGGTTAGTGGATGGATCCTCTTTAACCATCATCACTCCAAAATCCTAATCCCTCGTTATCAGTAATCTACCAAAAGGGGTCATATTTCTTTATTGGAAAAGGTAGAAATGATAAGATGAACACGTTGAGGAAAATATTACCTACTTTAAATATAACAGTGATCTCATCGTTATACTTTTTAAAAGACAACGGGATATGACTCATTGCCTTAGTTAGCTACTACACTCTATAATAGGTAGATCTCATGCCTTTCACATGTTTTAATTCATTAGGTTATGAATAACTTTTTTAAGTATTAGTACTGAAGGGTAAGATATTTATTTGATATGT
Organism: Viscum album; assembly: GCA_963277665.1. Taxonomy (NCBI): domain Eukaryota; kingdom Viridiplantae; phylum Streptophyta; class Magnoliopsida; order Santalales; family Viscaceae; genus Viscum; species Viscum album. The sequence continues at coordinate 508,191,736 of OY728136.1, read as the reverse complement.
GGAAGATCTTTCACCAAATTATAATATTGTGCTATACGTTTACGAATACACTAAACTCTTAATGTCCTCAAGCTAGTAATTTTGTATTTTTCTGAATCATCATCTAAAATTATGTGATATCTATGTATGTTAAGCCATGGTAGATATAATTGGGCCCACATTTATCTAAATTTCTATCATCTTAATTGCACTCTAAACCAAGAGAATTAACAGTAGACTTCAAACCATGAGAATCCCCACAAGAATTATAATTGGGAGAATCCTCATCAAAATTTTAACTATAAGCTTCACCACTAGATATTAGATTGTAAGAACCATCTTTTTTTTCATTAATACATAAATTGAACTTCACACCCCAAAACTTTATGAAATATTTTAAATGAATTAAAATTAATTGAAAGTGTGATACACTACCATGACTATAAATTAATAGTAAAACAATAAACTATTTTATCATATCTATTAAATTTACAGTATGAATATGTGTTTTTTTTAAAATTAAGTAATAATTATATAGAAAATAAAAACATAATTTTAAATATATATTCAATTTTTAAAAATGTCACTAGATGTTTTAAATATACATATTCTTAAAAAATGGGTTTGTTGACTATTATTATAAAATAAAATTATTAAAATTTTCCACATTTATAAAATGTAACATAAAATTTATATTTTTTATTTGTAATAAATATGTCAAAATTTATATAGGGTAAATTTTTTATAATTAATAAAATATATTAATTTCTCGGTGAGTAGTGAAAATTAATATTTTTATAGAAAACTATGTTTTTTACAATAAATTTATAAAGATCTATCATGTTTAAAAAAATTAAACTAATGTTTGGAAAAATTGTATTTTTAATAATAATATTGTGGTTATTATATTTTATTTTATATGATTTTTGGTATTAAAAGATAGTATACTATAGAACATAAGATTTCCTAAATCATATTCTTCATCACATTTTGTGATTTTATTTTAAAAGTAATTTTAGCCATTTTTGGAGATTGAATTTGATAAAATCAAATATATATTTGTAATTGATATTTACATTTTTTGAATATTGAACATTAATTTTTTTAATGAATATCTAAAACAGTAAAATTTTGTTACCACATTTCGGGTTACGAGTAGATTACTGGGTGTTAAAACAAACTATGAAGATAAATTTTCAAATAAATAAATTCTAAATCTAATTTTTTATTATATTTTTACTCCATAATTCTTAACTTTATCCTCTATCCATTTAGAGGAATTTTTATGGGTATGGGTTTATTATATTCTATTCTTTTGTAGAATTCCTTATGTATCCTCTCCCCCACTTTTAAAGGGACACACATAATATCCCTTCCTTAAAGCATTATGATCATACTATCCAGAAAAAATCATACTAGAAACTCTTATAAACTATCGTATTAATTAATATAAGGAGTTAGTATTCCAAATTGACTGACCCTATAACCCTTATGGGTGGATATAAATGAGTTTTTTATAGGAGTGGTAATCCCCTTAACAACCCACTTTAATTTTACTATTAATTTTATCAACACCCTAATATATGTTATTTAATATAAAATAATAAATTATGTATACTAAATAGAAAATTTTTTATTATGATTATTGAACCACCAATATCTACCTATATTCCATCAAATTTGAAGTGAAATTATCGCTCACGCATATGTTTGGACAACCACACTTATATAGGGAAACATTTGATATTTCATCACCTTATGTAATTAATGTGTATTATTATAGGTGTATAGTTTATAAAATACACACACACACACATATATATATATATTTGTGTGTGTGTGTGAAATAATTATTGTTTTATTATTGTAATAAAATATATACCTTCATTCTATTGAGTCCTTTAGAAAACAATAACGTTACTTTTTCATACATGTTTACTATGAACTCCATGATGCAATGTGATTATTTTTTTATTTCCACATTACATGGATGGTATTAAAGATATATATTTTGAAAAATACATCTTATATAAGATATAAAAATTATTCAAAATTAGTTAATAAATATTTACATTTTTTATTCCATCTATTCTAATGTGAAAAGCGTTCATGTGTATGTACAAACTTCCAACTAAAAGAATGGGGTATTTCATTTTTCTATATTTTTATTTTCTGTGCAACATTCAGTGTATAAATAATAAATACATATTATATTTATATCATGAATAAAAAATTGTACATGAAGAAACCAAGATCTATATAAATGTGCAATAAACAACACACTAATATTCTCTTAAAAACAAAACACTTAACACCTGGAAAAAATTATTTTCAAAAGTAATTATTAATAAATGGGTATTAAAATGATATAAGTAGTTCATTCATAATATTATTATTATTTAAGTGATTTTTTAGATCTAAAATTAATTTAAATTTATTATATATGAGGTTGTACCACCTTCAATACAAGTCTATCCTTAGGTAAGGGATTTATGTTTCAGTGACATTATTTATCACAATTATTTGTTATTATGTTTATGATGATGAAATTTCTTGATATCACTTTTAAAGAAATCATAAATTTTATTCTATAATGATTATTTTTTGATAATACATGTTTATCCACTTTCCACCCATTAATACATCAATAGACATAATGATTTTTTATAAAAAATCAACTTTATTTACCCCTTCGGTTGAAAATCATTATTATTTCATGTCCATTTTCTATAATAATGTCTTCAGGAAATTTTTTAATAATATAATATAATTTCTTGATGTAGTATTTACCCATATTTGAATCTTTTAAATGGTTTAAAGGTAATATTCATAAAATTTACTGAATGATGTAATTTTGGCTAATTACGGAATATGTTAAAGGAATTATGGTTTTAACATACACAACATATGAATAATTTCCTACTATCAAGAATAATCAATGTTTGGAAGCTTTGTTTACATGTTTAGAAGGTTTTTTTTCAAAAAATACAATTTACATAATATATTTATTTTTTATTTTAAAGAATTTATTTCAAAGTGAAATTGGAATTTTACTCAATAAATATTCTTATTGATCATTTAAATGATTTTTCATCTACAATTAAATCCATTTATATTACATATATTTTATATGGTATGTGATCATATGATTCCATCCATATTATTTCTTTGGATTGTTTATGATTATGATGATATGATTTTTATGAAACCAGTTTCATTTCCAAAAGTTATTCAATGTTGAAATGTGAATGAAACAGATATTTTTCTCATGGGATATGATATGATGAAAATATTATGATCTTATGGTACACATCATTATGGTTTTCATTATGTGATGTTTGGGCCCAAAATTTTATAGAGCTGAAATACATTAGGTGTACATGGATATCTCATGAGCTAAATAAGTTTGGAGTAGGTAGTGAACCATGTTCAATAAGGGACTTTGACCACTATGAATATATTGTGAGTGAACCTTCACTGATACGATGGAATGGGATGTGAACCTAATCGAATATTATATCCTCATAAGAGAGACTTGATTACTATGAAATTTAGATTTTATTCTTATATGTATCCCATTAACTTTTGTCTTATTCTGGTGTTATGATATCAGAGATCACGTTCCTTGGTTATATTTTGATTTATTTATTATGAACTTCCAAGCATTAATCCGTGACTCCAGATTGTGATATATGATATATTGGGTATGGTTATAAATCTGTATGCTCACATTATCATTACCTTTATCTCATGCAATGTTTATATGACCATTGATATCATACTTATTTACCCTTACTGAGCATCATAAATCACTCATACTTATGTTTACATTCCCTATGTTAGGATGAATGGTTTGTGGTATGATTTGTCTAAAATTTATAATGTTATAAAGAACATTGTGGAGGATGATTTATACTTTTTATGAAAATGTTGTTTATGTATCCATGATTACAAATATCATATAAATATATTTTTATATAATGTATAATATCGTTATGTATTGAATATTCATCTAATAAGATGTCATATTTATATTGGAAATTTAAGGGTCACTATAGTTGGTGTCAGAGAAAGGATTAGTTACCTTTTCAATCTAGGTTGTGAAAACATTATAAATACTTATAGGGTAATCTTATGCATAGAATTATGTCATAAGTTATCGTAAAAATAGATTTTGTTTTTCCTAGTAAAACATCCATGTTAGGATACTATATGTGGATTTGGTTTTGTAGTAGATGCATATATGGGTAATATCCCTTAAAATAGTTGCTAAAGTATATCTTATATGCCATTATGGTTCATAGTCAGTGTTCCATTATTGTTCACCTAGTATGGAAATCCTAGAGGATATTCTTAGACAAATAAAATTTTCTTTGGGAACCATTACATTGGATTTGGGTAGTTTACTATCATGAATGACATTGTTTGATTCTATGTTGACATATTTTGAAAATAATATTTCATGATTTAGAACAATAAAATATTATTTTTGATTATGTTGTTTACCACTATGATTATTCTTTCTTACATAATTATTTAAGTCAATGGACGGATCCTAAACGAACTATGTTAACTATGACTCTAAAAATTATTGTAATTATTTTCCTATAGAGAAACAAAATGTATTTGGGGATGGAATGGAAAATAAAATTTCTATTCCTACATAACATTATCAGGTTATGAATAATGTTTAGCTTCTATAATATCAATGTAGGGAACAAATTTATTTTGATTCCATCATGAGGAATCATCTACCATATTTTAGTAGGTATCATAGTCTACAAGTTGTTGTGCAATGAGTTAGAATAATTGAGAAGGAATTTTTTTCTCCTCCGTGTTTGGAACATGAAAATTTTATTTTATCTATTTATCATTTGGATGGAAAAACATATCAATGATTCATTCTTATTAATAAAATACTACAATATGATGAAAATGTATCCACAAATATGGATGTTTTTATGATTTTATTAATAAATATTTACATTCCTCATATTCTTCATTAAAAATGGAGAATTACATGAGCTACAAAATTACGATGATGAATCTATTAATATATGTGAGGTCAAATATTCAAGACATGTGATCTATGATTATGTTATTATTAGCCAACCTGGTTGTACCTTTAAACATTTATTTAGTGGAATAAAACCCAGTCTTACAAGGGCATTATCAATAAGGTACAATAGTATGTATAATAAATCATCTGATTTTATATAATAGTGGAGATTGATATTGGATTTACCAATCAATCTCCTAGTTTTGAAAAGAAAAGAAAGTCAGAATTCATAGTAAATCGTAAAACCATAGAGATAAGAAGATTGTATTTAATTTATACTGAATTTTTTGATGGAAACATAGGGTAAATAGTGCTAATGGAACTGATTAATTTTTTCTGTGTGGAATATAATGTCATCGGTAAATCAAATGCTAATTTTTGGGTGGGTTTTAGATAAAAATAAAAATAGGGAGAAAGATCCACATAATGCACCACCAAGTCCCTATTGATTCAAATCAATGTAGTATGGTCACTATGTTAACAAGTGATCAATATAAAGATTAATGGTGATGATCACTATCAAAATACTTTTATTCTCACAGAAAAATGGAAATTTCATGTAATTGTGGTTAGTGATAAGAGGTTTTATAATAACATGGTGAAATTTATACTTACCATCCACTCCAGAAATACTAATGTATTATTTTATTACGGTAATAACAAATATTAAATATTTAAATTTTTTAATTGTATCTCAATACATACTCCATGATTAGATGTTGAAATTGTTGGGAAAACACCTACTTGTATGATGATCACATCACAATCCTATGATTCATCTCTAATTGATTTTTATTGGAATAAACATCCTAAAAAATCTCATCATTCTCTTTCTATTGAATTAAAAATTATCTTAAGAATTTACTGTCTTTATTTACATAAATAAAACATAAATTCTAAAGGAAGGGAAGTCATCTTTGATATTAGGAACCATATTATGAATTCCTATTAGTTTATTAATAATTATGATATTCTAATAGAAATCACATCAATTAAATTTATCATGATTCGTATTCAAATTAGTTTATATCTTGGATGGTTGTGGTGAAACTCAAAATATAATATATTTTTATTGTGTTTGAGTTTGTTGATATATTTCTAAAATATTTCCCTATTCTTTCACTGATTTTTTTGTGGTAATTTTTATAGAACTCATAAAAGGTGATGCATCAGTTTCATAGACTCTATATAGAATATCACCAATTGAGTTATAGGAATTCAGTAATAAAATCATGGAGAATAAAAATAGGGTATTCATTTAGGAAAGTGTGTTAGATTGTGGTTCAAATATTGTTTTTGTTAATGAGAATGATAGATCAATTCCACTTTGTATTGATTATCAGGAACATAATTAGATAAATATTATGAACAAGTATCCTATACCCCCTTATTGATGACTTGTTAGAAATTTTTTTTGCAGATCAGTACATTTCAAAGATTAACCTTCATTTTGGATTTAATCGATGGATGGTTAATAAGGATGATATATATAGGACAAAATTATGTACAACATATAGACACAATCAATTTATAGCGATTCCATTTGGTCTTAATAATGATTTTGCATTCTTAATGGATGTAATGAATATGGTATTTATTGATTTATTTGATCAATAGGTTTTAAGTGTTATAGAAGATATTTTTATATATACAAAGATCATGAAAGAGCATGGAGATCACCATACGGTGTACTAAATTTCTTATGGAACTAGAATTTGTATGTAAAAATTCACCAAGTGTGAATTATGGCTATAGAAAGGTTCATTATTTGAGTTATATAATATCCAGAAATGGTATATTTATGGATCCATCAAATAAAAAATATATTAAAATGTTTTTCTAGACAAAAAAGATGACTATGATCTATATATTTATTAGTTTAACTAAAAAATAATTATTCTTTGTGGAGCATTTATCACAACTATCCAATCCCCACAAAAGATAACACATGATGTAGAAAGTTCATTTGGAAATATTATTGTGATGAATATTTTAAGGAACATAAGTTAATATTAGTCAGTGAACCTATTATTACACTACCCTACAGTTGAAAAGGATATGTGATTGATAAAAATGGGTCAATGAGAAGAAAAAATGTGACCTCATGTAGAATGATATTGTGATAGGTTATGCCTCATGAAAATTTAATTTTCATGGGAAAAAATTACCAAATCTATATTTGGAGTAAGATGTGGTAATGTTTGAATTAAATATATGGAGGCATTATATTAGTTGATAATTGTCTGATATATATAATTATAATTAAAATTTAATGTATATATCCACTCATAACGAGTTGAATAAGTGATAGAGAATATGGTTGTGGTGAATTAATTATTAAAACTGCTCAATACATTACCACCATGGGAAAATGAACTAGGTTTCCAATGATTTGATTGATATAAATGATGAAATATTTTATAAGAAGAGGACAAAAAAACTTCCAATATTTGGAATATGACAAGGATAGATCAGGAAATCAAGAAATATGGGGAAAAAATATTTTCTTACTCAAGTAATGTTCAACCATTTATCTAGGTAATCATTAAAGAGGAACAAAATTAATATATAGAAATAAAAAAGTTAAGAAATGATAATTGAGTTAGACTTTTGTAATGATTGAATGGTATGGTTTTGGAACTGTGTTTCTATACCATCAATAACAGACTTGGATTAGGAGTTATTTGATTATTCTCATAGTTTATCACTCTATTTTCATTTTGGAAGTTTTCATTTATATATATCTCAAAGTGTATTTATGGTGGGATTACATGAAGTGAGATATTGAATTGTATTTATCTTGATGCTAGGTATTTCAAAAAGTTATGGATGAGATATAGAAGTATAATGGGATGTTCCCATCCATTAACAATACCATAGAAATGGGGAAACCCCATGTATTTTTTTCAGAGACTCTCCCTAACATCTAAGGAGTGTAACCCTTTTTGGGTTCTAGTGGATAACCTTAAAAATTAGGAATACATTATTTATTGAATAGAATATATCTATCTTGATTAGGTTTCTAGAATATACATTAAGGAATATTTAAGGTTTCAGGGAGTTACACATTCTATTGTAACTAATAAATATATGAGGTGTACCTCAATGTTCTAGAGAAGTTGTTAGGGAGACCAAGATATAGAGTTCAGTTTTATTAATACACATAATCCTTAGATATAATGAGAGTTTGGGATAAATGTTTAAATGGTAAATTATATGTTGTCATATTTTCTTTGTATTTTAATGTTGGTTGGTATCAACACCTTCCTCTTTTCAAATTCTTTTATAAAAATATATTTAACTAAAGAAATAATGTGGACGAATATGAAGAATAATGTTTAATTACGTTTAGAACTACAACATTTTTTGTTTATTTTTGATAAATAATGCTATTGGAACATAATATACATTATAAAATTTTCACATAATGTCATATCCATTCAGTAGTATATGTAGGTAACTAGTATTCAAATAACGTTATACAGAAAATAAGAAATAATATAAGGAATTTTTTGTTACTGAGAAGATATTACTTATAATTAATAAATTGAATAAGGTTATGATATTCAGAAATTAGGGAAAGTTGAGCTCTATGCATATTAAGTCTCTTGATATTCTAGATTCGGTATGGGTAATATCTTATTAAAAGGTTCTCTCACCAAACCTCTCTCAACATCATGATGTGTTTCATGTGTCTTTAATGAATAAGTACATAACTAAACATTTATAAATATTAAACATAGAGTTCATAACATTGGGGAATGATATTTCATATGATAAAAAATTATATGAAATCTTGGATAATAGGACCCTGTGCTACAGAACCAGACAACCCACAAACTTAATGTTTTATGGATGAATCGAAATAATTGATGAAGATATATTGGAAAATAAGGACATTTAAATATAAATAAATCCCCATTTTTTATATTAGAGTCATGGAATTTTTGTGGGTAAATATTTGTTTAATTATGGTTGATGTAACAACCCATGATTTTGTGATATTTTTTTTAAATAAATTTAATTTTTTTAAATATTTTTTGATATGAGAAACATTGAGTGTAAATGAATTGTAATATAATATATCATTATAGAATTTACATTTAAATGGTAGTATATATATGAAGGACCATATTTTATTATTTTATATAATTACATTATATAAATCAAATTTATTGTAAAAAAATTACTCAATTTTTTATAATATCAATATATGATTTTAAAAAATTCCCTTTCCACAAAAATGTTTAATATTTTTTATTGATGAAATAATATAATTAATTTTTTACCACTCAAAAAAAGTATTTGAAAAAATCGAATTCATTTTATAATTATTCATATTAAAATTAAATTAGTGTGAATTGTTTATAATTTTTTTAGAATATTTATTTTTCATTTAATAGTGAAAAATTCAATTTTTCCTTAAAAACTATATATTAACATAAATCATTTATGAAGATACATTTTAGTGGTTTTAAAGGTTAAATAAGTTTAAATATATTATTCATAGACCAATTATGGTCACTGTTATTATTTTTTGTGAATAATCATAAAAACAAATCATATACTTAAGAAAACATTTTTTGTTGAAAACCAATTTTCATTATCTTTTGTGAGTTTATATTAAAAATAATTTAGAAAAATATTAGAAATTAAAATTTATAAAATGGATTACATATTTTAAATTATAATATCATAACTTTTTAATGAATACCCTTCCATTTTATTTATAATTAATAGTATAAATGTACAAAAATTCCCTCTGGTTATGTTTAAAACGGTTTTACTAGGGATTTATACAAAGCCATAACAATAATTTTAAAGATAAATTATCATAAATCCTCTTTTATATCCATATTTACATATCATACTAAGCCATATTCAATATTATTTCCATTTTGAAGCATTTTTCTTGAGTACGACAATTTTATAGTTTATTTTATTTTTATGAAATTCCACGCATGTCCCCTCCCCACATATAATTAGACACATATACTTTATATTATTTCAAAAAAATTGAGAAATATCTGTAGAATAAATCCTAACCAAGTGTATTTTAAAATTCCCTATAAACGAATTAATTATATTATATTCCCATATAGAGAATCTTATGGTAATTAAGAGGAGTTCGAAAGACGTTCAATCAAAGAAGGGGTAATCACTTGACTGGATAATTTTATTTTTGGCGTAATCACTTACCTCTTATTAATATATGATTCGATTTATAATATAATAACTAAAATATCATAAATATATTGAAATTTTATTTTTTATAGTGAAGAACCAATCATCACCTCTATTCTTTCCAATGGGATGTGAATGTTTACCTCGGGCATAAGTGTGAACTACCACCTCCACATAGCGATACAATTAATTTTCCATAAGCAACATTTTGGATGGTTATTTTGATGGATATAAATTTTATATATGATATTTATGAAATAAAAATTCTTCTGAAATTATATTATAATCTCATCCCTCTTACATTCTAGTCTGTTAGAAAATAAAAATTTCACTCATGCATACACTTGGTCTACCACCTCCACAAAGCGATGTGATTCATTTTTTTTTCATCGATACATAGATGAAAATATTTATATATTTAATGGATATATTTGATATATATGATATGATAATTAATCTCTAATGGAATTTTATTATTTTTCATTCTTTTTTTAATCCTTCAAAAAGAGAAAAGAATGTTCATGTGTTTGTATAGATTACATTCTCAATAAATGGTATCATTCATTTTTAAATATCTAAATTTTTTGGATGACAGTAATTATATAGATGACGAATTTATATGAATGTTATTTAATTATTTATATTTAATATTTTATGAAACCATGTAATATTCCAAATATGGGATTCACCAAACTAAAATTGTCATGAAAAATGAAACAGTTAACACCAATAAATTATGATTTTAATCAATAATTATAAATAAATGGGTATTGAAATGTTATAATTGGATAGAATATGATATTATGATTTTGTAAATTATTATTTTGTTATAAATTATAAATTTAAATTTAATATTCGTGAGGTTATATCATCATTGATGTAATTCAAAAATGAGGTATGGGATTTATGTTATAATCTCTTTCTTAATCATGATTATTTATCATTAAGTATTCAATGATGAAATTCTATGTTATAAATCTCAAGAAACACAAAAAATTTCATCTCAGATTTTTATTTCTAGATAATACATGTTTCTATTTCATTTTCTTTCCTTTTAAAAACTCATGATACTAAGATAATTTTTGTAAGTAAAATTAACTTCATTTCTCACTAAATAAACAGATCTCTTTTTATCCATGTCCTTGTTTTATAGAATTTTGTTAAAGAATTTTTTCTAATACCATACAATGATTTTTTATATTCTTGTTTACACATGATTTAATTTTTAAGAATATGTTTTTTGATGAATCTTGCTATGATTTTTTTAATAATGTATTGTTGACTTTTTATCAAAAATGTGAAATTGATATTTTTTTAATGTACAAAAAATTAAAAGAAATTAATGCCTCCATGAGCAACCAATGATTTGAATCATATTTTTTACATTTTTAATGTTATTTTTTTAAAAAAAATGTTTTGATAATATTTTTTATTTTTTATGATTTTAATAATGGGATTTAAAATTGAAAAGAGTATTTTCATCATGAAATATTCCAAGAGATCATTTCAATGAAATTTCAACTAAGATGAATTCATTTGATGTTACTTATGATTTATTGTGGATATGATATTTTATACCATCCTTATTCATTATCTGGATGGTTAATGATTATTATGAATAGATATTTATAAAACCCATTTAAATATCATTGTTTATTCAATTATGATATGTTTATGAAACCCAATTCATTTTCCCAGGGTGTTATAGGATGAATATTGTATGATCATATGAAACACATTTGTATGTTTTAATTATGTGAACGATGGACTAGAAATTATATATCCCTTAAATTCATTAGTTAAATATGGATATCACTTGAGAAAAAAAATTCTGGAATATCAAGTGAACCTAGTTTCGTAAGGGACTCAGTCCTATATGGTATTATTTGGAGTGAACCAGGACTAATATGATGGAATGGGGAGTGAACCCAGTGTAGTATGATTTCATTGATAGTGTACCATGTATTTTGAGGTAATTATTATCCATGTTTATGTGTATTCTAAAATTTTATGACTTTTTTGATGTCAAGATATTATGGATCATGCAGTTGGATTCATTTATGATTCAATCCTTATGAACTGCTAAGAATTATTCCATGAAAAACGATTATGATATATGATAGGCACTATATTTTTTTAAAATGTTATTATCAGGTTATTATTCTTTTTTTCTCATTTTATATTCAAGTGATAATTGATATCTCTCTTGTTTACAAAAAATAAGAATAAAATCTCACCCCTTCTTATGTTAGCCTTCCCCTGATTACGAAGAATTGTCTTATGTATGGTTTTTTAATAGGGGTTCTAGTTGTGAAGAATATAGTGGGAGATGAATTTGATTTCTTAAAGAAAAGTTTTTTTATATCTCGGTGTTTTCAAATATAATATACATGTATGATTATATCATGGATCAAAATATAATGTATTGAATATTCAATTAATAAGATGTTATATTTATGTATGAGTTTTTTGGTCTTGATAATACCATATTATATATAGATTTAAATCACAAATCCCATATCCACTTATGTGATGAGAGATATATTCCCTCATGTCCTAGTATGAGGATAATAAAGTAGAATCCAATTTATTAAACACATTCATCCCTCTGATAATTTTTTTTACCCTAGTAAGTTATAAAGTGACGTAACTAATCAATTTAGAGAAGGATTTCATCAAGAAGGAGTTTGGGAGGGTTTTTAAAATATATAACAAGGTTCCACACTAGATAAAATGATTCTCATTTGGATGAGCTGTACTCTTATCCTCTAATTTTCATAAATGGTCCCATTAAGATGACCATGATGGGTAAATTCCAGACACCATTGGAATGAGGGAAAGAAGTTATCAAATCAGGACATTATATGTTTCTAATACACCCGATGGAAATTATTCAAAACAGAAGTAGTATCCTTATTGTTCATCATTATATCCATACTATTTTCACTCTCCCAGACAAATGTAAATTCATTTCATATTTATAGTATTTGAGGATATTGAGGTCACACCAATACATGATAAAACCCTCAATATTGATTAAGATATCTCTATGGATTGTTATGTGATTAAGAATAATATAAAAACATGTTAGTATACCATCAATTTTCCTCATAAGATTATTTATTGGGTATTGATAAAATAAATAATGATATGAACCATTTGAAAAAGTTATTTAATACAGCTATTGGAGTGTATTTGTTTACCATAGTGGCCCAAAAACATTAATAGTGGGTTAATTAGAGTGTCAAATTTCCTTAAAATTTGAATAGATATTTTATACAATTTTAAAATAATCTACTAAATATATCAATACCAATCAAACATCTACAAGAAATAATTGTAGAATATAAAATTAATGAATCATCTATTTTACATGGTTTACCACAAAGGGATACCACCAAAGAGAATACAGTAAAAATGTGGAAATCTACCAAAACAACTACACACAATATGTGATTATAAATGTTTTTGTAAAGACCGATACCATTCAAAATTATAATCCTAATATATAAATACACAAGAATTCAGGATATAAAATAAATTTATAGATAATATATATGTTTATCATAACTAAAAAAATATCTAATCTATATAATATAAAAGATATATTTCTTAATATAATTTATCCTCCTCAATATAATCTATATAATCAGGAATAAACCTTCCATAATAAAAACTCACCATAAAACTCTTAATGTTCAAAAACACTATTCTCTCCTTGAAATATTCAACCTCATTCATCAATTTCTATAATATTTCTTCTTAATAAATTTAATATGAGAATCCAAAATTTCCCTCCATTGTTCCTCTAATGTAATCATTTCATTATAATTTAAATAAATATATTAATATTGAGTGAAATATGCCATAACTGATAAAATATTTCAATAAATTGAATTTATATAAAATTTTACAAATCATTTGAAATTGGCCCAACCATGGCATGGACAACTCCAACAAAACCTGGATTCTTTTGTTAATGAGATGACTTAAAATAATTGGATCATCAAATATAGAACTTCAAAAAAATAATCATTTAAATATTTTTAATTTTGATATATGACCACTATAATGAATCATTTATCCTTGAAATTTGTGTTTTCTAGTTCTCATCAACTCCATTAGCTTAAAAAAATACTTTAAAAAAGTTTTCATTCCGTGAAATAAACCATGACTACATTCTCACATCATTCAAAACAATCCCAATAAACAATAGTCATTTTCTTTAAAAACAAAACGAAAAAAATATAATGCACATCACCTAGAAAAATTACACCCCATGATGTGGATAATTATATATCTAAATTTTCCGATCATCCATAATAGATCTGACCAAATCTACCACCATACAAAAAAAATAAATTTTATATATCCCCTTATACCATGATGTGATCAAATATTTAGTTACATATCACTTTTCCAATAGGTATTTTCTTCAGGAAAATGTATTCGACCAGGATATTAGATTCATTATAATGATGTTGTTTACTCAACCATGAAATTTTAACACCTCGTAGATTTATAAATTACTCCAAATATTCAAACATTATATAAAATTGTTAACAAAACCCTCTAAAATACATAATTCCATTTTGTTGGATTTAATACGTCAACATAATTAACCATATTATGGTTTATCTCGTATATATTCAATTAATAACCTCATAAAACATTTCCAAATAATCTCTTTAATTCTATATTATTTGAACTAAATCTTTTTTAATCCTTAAATCTTATCTTTTAGTTCTATCTAAGAAACAAATCAACATGTAAAAAAATACTCACAAAATTAATCTTAAGAGTTAACAATTACATATTTTAAGAATTTAGATCTATAATTATTGACTTTTTTGTTTTTTAAAAATCATAATTAAAATTAATGACATAATAATTTTCTATGAAATCCAAATAAAAATTTCAAAATACAACTTTCAGTTTATATACTTGTGACAAACTACTGATTTAGAAAACATGAGTTAAAGATAAAATTATATGACTTATTAATTTACTAAAACCGTAAACTTAATCAAAAAATTGTAAATTTTTTAATGTATTTAGATCCCCCATTATTCATACATCTCCAATTATATTTCTAATATATAATATCTCCCTGATAAATTATACAAAATTCCTATTAAGATATGTTATCCACTATAATGTTAGATTATTCTATTATTAAGCTTTTCATGATTAATAACCACTTGTTAAACCATGAATTATTCTAAAATTGATCTTTTTAAAATCATATTTAATTACGAAGTATTTCATGATTTTTGATTGAAATTAATCTATATTTATACCCCTACTCTCTTTTAGAGTATTTCATAAGAGAATTTTTTTTTATTTAATATAAACACCCAATAATAATAATAAACAAAATTTGGAGAAAAAGTATATGAAAACCCACCTTAAGACTTTAGATGTGGTTAAAAACCAATATTCAAACAATGATTCTCAAATACAAGACTGGATAATGGTTAAATAAATATTTTTTTTCCAATTATTGATGCATTCTAATGTCTTATATAATAACAACTACATAATACATCATTCCAAAATTAAATTGTTGTATATATCAATTTTCTATATCGGTGAATGATATAATCCATTCTTTATAAGCTTAGCATGACTTTTTTAACACAAAACAACCAAATGTACTTTTACCTTTTCACCAAGATTCTAAATTTTTTTAATCAATGGAAACAGAATAAAATAAATAATCAATGGAATAAAATAAACTTCTAATGTTTTATAAATGTTTCACTCTTTCTACAAAATAATCATTCCGAAACATTTTTTGCAAAGCTAGAAAATAACATATACTTTGAGATTTATTATCCATAAACTCACATACCCAATATATATCTGAATATTTAATTATGTCTTTATAGTTTCCAACACTAAATAAAATTTCCTATAATACAGTTCCGTTGATATATCTCATGACTGATTTAACTAATGTAATATGTTCTTACACCATATTACTTTGATGTCTCATAGATAACAGTGTTTCCTTTAAAATTTCTAGCTATGTTGTTTTCATATATAATAAACATCCAATAATTATCCTATATAATGTGAAAACTAAAAATTAACTAACATTTCAATTACTGATTTTATTCCTAACTATTATTTGAGAAGAAAACCTTTTTGAATTATATATATATATATATATATATATATATATTTCAAAAACCCTTTATCATATTATTTTAAGAAGTAAATGTTTACTCGTTATTTTGATTAACTTTCAACCAAATATAATAAGTGATTTCACTTATCAAAGAAAAATAAAACAGTAATTTCATAAGTTTAAAAACTTCTTCCTTTTTTCATCTTTCATACAACTAAGATAAAAACATAGACATAAAAAATGAATTCATCTTTTTTGGTTATCTCACATAATGGATTTTATTTATAGATCCTCTCACGAATTCCTATGTCACCAAATACGAATCGAAATGAGTTTAATAATCCATTAGTTCATACTTCAAGATATATTATGATTATAAAGTTATTAAGAATTACATTATGATCATTAATTTGAAAACATTTTAGTGGTTAAATATTTACTTCTAGATTAACTAATAAATTCAAGAAAATTTTCTTTACATGAAATTTGATATATTTTTTATGACTTTGTGAGTATATGTCTATAGTAATTGTCAAAATGAATAATTTATAAGATATGGTGAAAAGTTTTATTGTAATATTAGAGATTCCCTTTGATCATGTGATTTTCTTACTAATCAATATACTTTATCAATTACAACCTCATATCTATAATAATTAAAACTGAATGCTCATTTAGTTCTAATTATTTTTTCTTATATAAAAAACTTCATTATATCTCATGTTTTATTCATTTTTATTTGATTAAAAATCTTGTTTATATATGTACACAATGATTCACACTTTTTATATTTTTCAAATGATGTTTGACCCACCTATGATAATATACTACGATAATAAACACTACACACCCTTATTTATTATATTGGATCTATCTTATCTACATTTACAATGGATTAATTTATTTGAACTAATTTCCCTTATATTAATAAATGGTTGAATTCTTTCCAAAATTACTTCTTCCTTTGATTTAACCATAGAATTCTCATCATTGAATAATTTTTATAAACCTAAAAAACATTTATCATAATGAAATTATAAACGAAAAAGGCCATTTAATTTTTTATATATTTATATTTGGTTTTAGGAATTTCTCTAATCACTATAATGTAATCTCATCCCAAAATCATGTTGAGTTCCCAGTTTTATCATTTGCACTCATTTTCTTGATTTACTATCCATGAAACACTACATTATAACCCATACTTGTGGATCATCCTTGAATTGTTTCCCCATTATGAATATCACACTGAATTATAAACAATATAATGTCTTTTAATTTTTTTGTCTTTAAAAGAAACATGTCATTTTATGTTTTATTTTCTCTAAGACTTAAAAAATCCAAGTTTTTAGTGCATACCATCGCCAATAATTCATCAATAAACTCATTCTAAGAGATTCAACTCGTAATGAGTAGTGCCTTTTGTAAATTATTAATTATTTGATTTTACAAATCAATAACTCAACATTATTATAATGTCTCAATTGATCGAACCTACAATTTAATACAGTCTTCCCCCAGATATCTTTCTATTGTAGTGTAATTAAACTTTTTATTATTATACAATCAATGCGTTTTTATTTAACATTGTATTTAATTATCCTCTCAACATAAAATAAATTAATAAATTTATTCTCATATATTTCCTCTTTTATTAGAAAAAATAACATATTCTATTATATTCATCAATAAACATGGAGTAAAATAATTTTCATGAGTTTTAGGTTTTTTATAGGATCACACACATCAGCATGGACCATATTGAGCAATTTTGCATCTTAGTTGTTATTTATCCCATTGGGATTCCAAACCATGTTAACTCTAATTAATATGTATGTGTAAGAACCAATGATTTTAAAATATATTTATATTTATTATATTCATTATGTTGGGTAGCCTGTGATACATGAAGAATCATTCATAAACGTATTATGAGAAACAAGATAAGTATTATTATTTAAATATGACGATTTTACTTAATTATTGGTTTAGTGGATATCAATAAAAATACATATATTATTAAATATACTTAGATATATTTTTTTAAAAAAATAACCCATTATTCATTTATTATATATTGGTTATACGTGATAGTAAAATTTGTTGAAAGAAAAGAGGCATTTTTCAGAAAACTATTTTGATGTGTGAAATTTTTTTATCTTCACTAAAAAAATTAATAAATTTTGATAAATGAATATAAAAATATATATCATATAATAAATTTAATCAATATAAATTCATTTAATTATTTCTTTTTAAAACTAATGAGGATAAATTCATTTCATGGTTCAAAAATATATTTTCTTCAAAAATGGTTTTCATACATTTATTTGTGTGGATACTGTAATTAATTTATACCAATAAAAAATAATTATTTTCATTATTTTGAATCATTTTTCATAAAAAAACTAATCATAGGCTCAGAATTACTTATTTTTATTTATATAATTGGAATGTTTTTTTGATAAAATAGTGAAAAAATTATGATTTTCTTAAACATTCGTTTTTTATTTAAATCATGTAATATTAAATTCTAAATTGGGTTTTGGAATTTATCAATGTATAAAAATATCCATTTGAATGAAAATAATCTAATTAATGTAATTTCATCCATAATTATACTTAATTTGGGATATAATAATCTTTATACTCAAAAACAAATTTTATTTCAAAAAACCCATTCTTTATTGGATTTTGTGCACTAATATTAAAATTTATTATTTTCATTTATATAAATAGAAAAATTAAAAATTGGATTCCAAAATTGGAATTAGGATTCTTCAAATTTTAAAATATTTATATTTTATTTATATTCACAACTAATAGTATCCATGGTAAAATATTACCACCATGATAATTGGTACAATGGGTAAATTATGGTTAAAACAAAAGGATATTGTCTCAAAATAAACCCAAAAATTAACACTATTTCATTGAATGGGTGTAAATATACTATATATATACTAAATATTAAAATATGTCATTTTTTCCTCATGAATTTGATTATTACCATTATATTTTATTATGTAAATAAAAAAATACAAAATGTTACATTCTTTATTTAAAAATAACTAATATGGTTTCATATTGATTAAAAGTGGATATGATAAATTCGAAACAGTTATTTTTAACATGAGTAAGTATTTTTGTGATGTAAATATTTTTTAGTTTTTGTATATCTTTTAATTGGCCTTGACAATTTACGCAACACCAACATAGCTTTTGTGCAAGCAGTAGGAAAATATTTCAAGAGGCTTTAAAAACATTGAAGGTAATAATTTCTCGATGAAATATTATATCCCAATAAAATATTTTTTATTTACAATTTATAAGATATGGTGAAAAAATTTATATAATAAATAATGTATTTTCTTTATGCCATTAAATCCAAGATATGTGAATAGCCTAAAAATAACCTTAAATGATATTTAATGGTATAAAAACATATCTAATTTATTAATGTTTTTTTAAAATCCTATGATGAATCAATTGTATTTATAGATATATATCTTATACATAATGGTTCATATATTTTACACTTATAGTTTTTATGACTACTTTCATTGAGTTTATTGAGTGAAAAAATTTGTACTCCAGTTATGGTTAAACAAGGATTACGAGGGGCTTAAAACAAAATATTCGGGTTAAAATTATACCTAAACCTATCTAAAAATAAATGGTTGATTATATTTAGTCTTTATATGAAATATATTATAATATATAGTAATTTAGATTAATTTTAAATGATTAAGACACATATTATATATTAAATAGTGTCCCCAAGAAATTCCATGGTATTTGATGAGTTTTTTTTGTTTATCAAACTGTGTTGATGGTGAGTTATAAAATTAAAAGAATCCATAGTAAACCACAATAAAACCATGGTATATTGGATAACCCCTGAAAAAAAATTTTAAAATAAGTTATGAAGCAATGATATAATGTTTTATGATCTAAATTGAAAAATATAATTCAATAAATTTCCTCTAACTATTTTAGACAAAATATATTTAAAAAAATAGGG
Source organism: Viscum album (assembly GCA_963277665.1). Classification (NCBI taxonomy): domain Eukaryota; kingdom Viridiplantae; phylum Streptophyta; class Magnoliopsida; order Santalales; family Viscaceae; genus Viscum; species Viscum album. The sequence continues at coordinate 508,171,357 of OY728136.1, read as the reverse complement.
GAATCAAATCCATTGACGGTCAAATTGTGGAATGTAAGGTGAAGAGACCCATACAAATAGTGTATATGGGGTTTAATGAAAAATGTGTATGTATTATTATATTTTTAGAAGAATAAGTATAAGCATATGAATAAGAAATCCATAAGAATATACATACACATAATAATCTAGAAAATTCATATGTATTATAGTGTATTTATATACATAATAAGCATTATAATACTTTTCACTAGAGGTTTGGACATTATATTTTTTATTTCAAAATTTAAGAAGCATCATTTATATATAAGAATAAGAAAAAGAAAATATACTTATTGATCTACATATATTACAATAATTGAAGTTATATGTGTATTTTAGTATTTGTATATAAAAAATAGTAAGCATAAGAATTATAATATTATTAAGAATAAGAATAATCATATTCACTATATATTTGAATAGTCCCAAAAATTCAACAAAGTGAAGGAAAATACTCCAACAAGTTTGGTAATGAATATGGATGCATGTTTGATTGAAATGTTGAGGATAAAAGTGAAGAAATTAGGCTTGGAAAAGGATCCAAGAATGTTCATGCACCGATCACCCGTAAAGGTTTGCAGAAGGCATACACAATAAGTAAACTGGTATGTTGATGGCATATGACACGTTGGCCAGCAAGGCGTTTCCCAATAAATGAAACTATTCGTGGTAAATTTCCACCCATGAACCAAAGCTATAATAAATTGTTTTCTCTTGTAAGAATCTGACAGAGGAACACCCTACATATCATCCCCACAAACGATGTGGTTTGTGGATGAGGAGATGCTTATGGAATCCAGAACCTCCACAAATCATGGTTTACCAATTAATTAATGGGCAAGATTTCCTCAAAGGGCTCCCAAAAAAGGTTCCTCGTGAATCACAGATAAAAATTACTCATCACGCTATAAAAGGAAAACTAAGGGAACTGAAAAAGAATGGTTGAACAGGAGGATAAAGTGACTTGGGATGGGAAAATGGATGAAGAACCAAGGGGTGGGGGAATAATTTGAACTGCACCCAAAAAAGATTGTGGGAATCCATCACACATCCGAAGCAGTTCATAGATTCCATCTTGGAAACAATAAGCAGTTTGCAGACACTGCCCTGTGAACCATATATAGGTATCACTTAATGGAATTCCTTCCTGTGAACCGTATTCTGAAGACTCTCCACAACCAAATTTCCAGTCAATAAAAAATATATCTAAAATGGTTTGTTGACTCCCTATGCGGAATGTAGTTCATATCAATCTCATATTTGGAAAACAGTTTGCAGAATCCCCTATGCCAAAAACAATCCGACTACCAACCTACGCAGCAATCTCCTTCACAGAAAACATCCTTTATAGAAGGAACAGTTTTCAGTTAGATCCTATGAAGACGCTCTTATATGGATAAACCTTTGAGGAAACTGTTCACACTACAAATACGTACCATGGGAGATACACCCCACACCCCCTCTCCTGATCAGTGGACGACTGTGTTCCCCACCCTTCATGTTGATCCATTTGATACCGTAACTGACCCCATGAAAAATTTAATGTCACACTATGAACTTATTGGGATGGTTCGATGTCATTTTCCATTACTCCCTTATTAAACCCGATCAATATTCCCTTAAATACCATGAAAAGAGACATTCCTCATACACCTCCCAAAAACTAAATCCCCTCCCTCCTATGCCAGGTTGACCAAGAACTCCATGGAAAATCACATCCCGAATGATTCATAAATTCCCAAACACATCCTTTTCATCCATCAAATGTTGTGTCTCTAGTGTATATGGATCCTCATAATCCTCCATGGCCATAAGAAGAGGAAGGCTAGTGTCTCGTAACCACCTTTTTCTGAATCTTCACATCATGCCCCATTGGATCTAAATATATTGCCTAAAAATGACCGTGAACCAATGGAAAATTATTCCTCTAGAGAATCCATTCATACCTCTCTACAACTCAATGGATTGTATTCCCAATATAATTTCTTTGGATCCAATAATCCCTAATATCATGGTTTACACATTCATTCCCTCTCATGTTTGAGGAATGTCAGAACATCCCAACCCAATTTTCCTACATATATTAAAGGATTTGATACCAATGGTTTAAACTATATGACCCTAAACTATGAGTTATCATCCTGAACATATGATGTCAAAATGTATAGTATTATTCAATGCAACATTAAACTAAGATGCCATCATCCAAGCTATATGACTTTAAAATGTATTATACTAGGCAATTGTGGATCTTCATAAATATCCCTGACTATAAGAAATGAATGGTCAGTGTCCTGAGGACACCTCTACTTAACTATGCACATCAAGCCCCGATGGCTTGGAAAATGTTTCATACAAAAATTTTGTATCAACAAGATAGAATCCATCCTCAAGAGAGGCCTCTCCTACCTCTGTATGCCCCAAAGGCTTCCATACCTCACATCATTTCTCCTGATTCGAGATCCTCCATTATCATGGTTTACATATTTTTTCCCTCCCTTGTTCAAGGAATTTCAGAATATCTAAACATGATTTTAATCTAGTTAATGATGGTCTCTTTAAAAAATGTTCTCCATAATATAACCCTAAATAACGAGGCCCCAAATAGTTCTATCCACGTGACTTTATACTATATCATGCTTTTCCCCACAACACGACATTAAATTGTGATGCCATCGCCCATTCTATATGACTAAAAACATTACTATACCCCATATAACATTTAAAAGGGGAACTCCCACTAAGGTAAGTCCATAATCTTCCAAGATATGAGCCGCATTACCCCTAATTTCACTAAAAATTCAATGGTTCATCCTTTTCACCCTAACACACCGTCTCCTCTGTAATAGTCGGGAATTAATTTTAGTGGATTATAATTGATACATATCAGGTCACTCCTTGGGAGACTACACCCCCTGGGTGGGACACACCACCATCCCCAGTGGCATCCATTTCCTCATAAATCCCTTGGGCGGAGAGCCATGCTTCGTCCAACACTCACATGTGAGAGTTCCCAAGGATCGGATTCACTCATACATCCTTGCCTCTAATACCAACTGTAAAGACCAAAATCTTGACGTACATGGACATTACATTACTTTTGAAGAATACTTATTACATAACAAAAACAGGCACACAAGGACCCTAATAGTTTAGTGTCTTTAGAAACTTGGAATATAATCCTCTAATCATGGTGAAAGATCTTCAACATCTCCCATAAAGGGGAAAATAAAACATATAAAGGGTGAGGTCAAATTCACAATAAGGGTAGGAATGGAGAAAATAATACCAACCATATACATTTGAACTTAAAAACATGAACATAATGTTTTAACATCAAAATATTGAGCAAGGAAATAAAACATGGCAGTACGTAATGCATAGATCATAATGAAACATAAATCGTGATAAAATAGCATGGGAATAAAACATGTAATTGTGGAAAAAAATTAATCACTTGATATGATTTCCATAGTAGCCAAGACATTGCAGCCAAGACCATCTTAGTGGACAAAGTCCCTTACTGAACTGAGTTCACTCCTCGTTCCAGTCCTGTATCACCTAATCGGATTAACTTGTCATTCCATCCATGTCTATCTCAAGAGATATAAATATTTACCCAATGAATTGAAGGGAGATATAGGTCCCACCCATCTCATAATGAAATCATTCTTACGTGTGCCACATCATGAACATAAATCATTCCCCATTACACAAAGAATAAAATGGGTTTCATAAACATCATCCAATCATAACCTAATACATATAAAAATGGATATAATTTCATCATAAGAAAAGTGATAACATGTAAATCATAGAGACATTATACTTTAAACATACATATATGATATAATGTGATCTTATATGGAAAATGGTTTTGATAAAATGATTGAAATAAATTCTTGAGTACAATATCATTTATTCTTCAAAATTATTTTCTTTTCACAAAATGAAATGAAATTTTAAAAGAAAAGGATTTCGTTGAAAATAATTATGAAATATTTTAGAGTAAGATTCTTGAAAATAAGGCGTTATGAAACCGTAAAAATCCGTTCATGCTGTATAAGTTAAAAAATCATTCTCCTCGTACTTTTGCAGGAAAAGTCAAAAGAGTTCCTCGTATGGTAAACAGAAGAAAGATTCCTTCCATAACATGTTGTAAAAGTCAAAATTGGGTAAAAATGACATTAAAAATACATGAAAACATTTTTATAAAACATGGACTTGGATGATAACAATAACCCCAGTAAATACTTACGAATGATAATCTCGGATAAGAACGAGATTGGAATAGTTATCCCTTACCTTAGGTCTGATATGCTTTGTACATATCCGAACCTCCTATATAATGATTTAAATAATGTCATTGACTTATTACATAATCATATTCATTGTTATTATATCATATATGGTTCACTAATGACTTTATAGTACCCGTTTTTTGTAAATTACTTGTTAAAGCAGCGTTTTGGTTAAAATCGTTTCATTTATCGTACGTGTTTCAACTTATTGTCATTAATATTATTACTTATATCCTGATTTAATTAATTCCATAATTTAAAACATTATTAATATATAATATATATTCAGCATATAAATATATATGATAGATCGATAAATGGAATGAAATACACCGTTCATGGAGACGGTAGGCCGTACGTACGCATGAACGATGTTTTTGATTCTTTATTAAATTAAATGTAATTAAGTAAATGAAACATATATGTACATAAATTAAGAATCATTATTATGTAATATATTTCATGATTATTTATTATATATACTTTATAATCACACTTGAATGGTAAATCATGGAAAATGAATCTCATCGCGTTCGTGGATACGTAGTCCGTACGTACGCAAAAGCGATGAAATCATTCCCATAATTATTTAATAGAATTAGAGTGGATAATATATTATCTCAGAATCAGTATTATGTTATAATAACCATATATAGTTATTCTTTACACCATTATACCCATCCAAGTAAGGTGGTGGTGGAAAAAAATATTACACCACGGCGTGGAGACGGTATTTTGTACGTACACACACACACGGTGATTTCGTTTTCTGTAGGATGGATAGAAGGTGAAATGGGGGTTTTTTAATATTTATAATAACATATCAGTATATTAGTGATATTGATGTTATTACTTTATAATGAAACAACTAATGAAGAAGAAGTTGAATAAGAAAGAAAACATGAAAGAATTGGTATAAGAGATTACCTCTTCTTTGACACACCTCTTTTAAGCTTCCTCTTAAGACACTAGAGTTGGTCTTTTGAGAAGACATGAACCTCTATAATGTTTCTAGGGAAGTTTATAAGGGAAATGGTCACGGTTTTTTGAGCTTGAATGCTCAAAATTGTGTAAAGAGAAGAGGGAGGAGGTTCTCTATTATAAGGGAGGAGAGGGGAACCTTAGGAAAAAACTTAAAATATTATTTTATAAAAAAGTCATATTCGGTTTATAATATATGAAAATTGATTTATTTTGAAGATAAAGTGGGGATGGGTCGAAATACTCTAAACCAATAGGTTCTAGACAAGTTTAGGTTACTACTTTAACCTTATCATTTAGATTTAACTTTAAGTTAAATAATTTAACTTTTACCGCGTCTTCTTGTTTTCTTACAGTATATGGTTAATAAACTAACTATAACAAGCCAAACGAACCCCAAGTGGATAATTATTAATATAAATAACCTTTCTAATTCATTTGTATTAACCTTATATTTTTAGGAATAGAATAACAATTAATAATATAATATATTTTTTTAAAAAAAATATTTTATGTGAATTTTGACACTATATGGTAATTGATTTTTGGGGAAATCATAACAGCATGATTAGTTAAAAAAACGTTAGTTAAATCAATAATAAAATGTAATATTAACCTCTAAAATTATTTTAATTCATAAAAAGTCTCAAATTACATTTATTTGTGTTTTTATAATATCAGTTATGTTGATATTTTATTAATAAGGTAATTACTGCATCATCATTGAGTCATTAATAAATTATATTATTTAATGTCTAAAAATTATAAATAAAATACCATTATGTAGCAAATATTTTTAGATTTTTAATGAATATTTATCGATGAATTTATCTTCTATATAACCCTACATTATAACTATTTTAGTTATTAAACTTTGATTTTAACTATTTTAACTCTTATTTAAATAAAATAATAATGAATGTCCTAATCTAATCCAAGTTTAACTAAATCGAAATATTTTATTACTAAGGTTGTTTTTGGTCTAATTACACTTATCCAATAGAATTTGGACATGTGTTATGGTAATAATAATATCATTTTTACCCTTAATTATCCTATTTACTTTTAACCGTGGTAAATAAAAGTAAAAAGTTACTATTCAAAAAAGATTATTTTTATCCTACTGAACAAAATTTTACTACTTGATATTAACCATGTGTCTCAGATTTTCGAAATTCCACTCCCAGAAGTGGTAAAATTATTTTTTTTGTAAATTTTCAAATTCTCCTAGGAGGTGGGTAAAAGACGGTGAAAAGTTCAATAAAATTTTTATATATCAAAAATTATTATAAAATGACTCGAATGCATTACATTGAACTTATATAGGTATTATGTATCAATTTTTGCCTAAAATAAATAAAATAAAATAAATAATTATCTAAATAAAACGTCGGTTTTTAAATAGTAACCCTGTGTTTTCACTATTCATCAAAAATTGAATGTTTTCAGAAAAATACCAAAAATTCACCATAGGCTAATTTAGATATTATGAATCCCAAAATAATGTCCATTTTGATAGATAAAATTTATAAAATTTCAAAAATTGGGTATTACTATTCATAACGGCTAGTTCATAATAATATTATAATAATATCTCGTTTAGTGAAACTCGGTATTGCGTACTACACACGCTATCGAAGAAAGTCTTGATTGCGTGTAACGCAAGCCAAGTCAGGGCTGCGTGTAGTGAAAGCTCTATTTGGTATTGCATATAACATAATCAAAACTTATTTCATTAAACAAAATCTATGCTTAATGTTGCGTAGAATAATTTCCACAAAACGAACATGAAATTGAGTGTAACACGAGCCATGAATATTGTTGCGTATACTGAAAGCTAATACGGTGTTGCATATAGTACAAGCTAATTTTGGAGTAGCATACAACACAAGACATCTATAAAATTAAAATAATATTTTTCATAAAATCATGGGGTGTAACATTCTACCCACCTTAAAATGAATTTCTCCCTCGAAATTCGTCAGGGTTATAAATGGTTTACTACTTGAAAGTTTCTTAAATAGAACCCCACAACATAAAAAGGAATACCAAAACTTATATTTAAAAACTAAAGTATGAAACGTAGCAGTTACCCAAATTAACTAGTCACTAGGTTTCCACATAGGAGAACATATGTGAAAATATGGATATGAAAGAGAAATCTAACCATCATGTTCTGATGGAGAGTGGTAGAGAACATGGATATGAAAAATCCAACAATCACAAAGCCATAAATTTGTGATGATCTATGGTAACATCTGATTCATCAGATATGAGGGCACTAGGACAACATTTTTGGTTTTCAAGATCATTTCCCTAAAGTTGATGAATTAAAAGAAATACATACATGATTTTGGTACAATCTCACCGTTGTTCGTTCCTTGAACAATTTCCACATCATCTCTTAAATAAATGAAGTTGAATTTGTTATTAATGAAGTGTTAGCAGATCATGTGATATAATGATGGGTCATTCCATCTGTCTCAAACAAAAGGTTTGCAAAAGTTATCAAATATACATAAGTCCATCTATGGTGAGGTTAATCGTATATGATTACAAAAATGGACATATACTTCATATATCATACCGCATAATAAAAAAAACTAGTTTCTACTCACCAGGGACTTCCTGTATGCCAGTGGTAGGTGATAAAGAACTTTCACACTTCGGTTGTGGGTTCGATTACCACAACCTTGTCTTACGTGACGGGTTCTCGCACATCCTGCAGGTTATTCTTTTTCTAAAACTACACTATTATGACATTACAGAAATAATATCGAAACAAGTTCTAGCCTTAAACTATACTATCTGATTCCCAATAAATCTAGTACAACATTAAGACTTATCCAAAATACATCTTTCCAATCTCACAGTATAAAGAAAATTATTACTGGAAAGGTCACATAACAAGCACGTGAATATCATCATTTATCCCAGATATATCTTTTTGATCACATTCCATACATGTGAATACCATAATCATGTATTCTTTTGAAAAATGAATACCCATTGAACCTTAGTGAAAACATGAATGCTGTCAAAAGTTAACGCTTTCCACATACCAAAATCCCAAAATTTTTATATACTCAAACAATGATATCACTTTATCCTTATATCAGTCTTGAGCTCATTAATACTATCAAACATTTCATTTTCTCCTTATGCCTTCAATATGCGTATATCATCTACTTTCCAAAAATATCTAAATAACCTTTCATGGTTACCGGTACCATTCAACATATACATTAAAATACTTTAGAAACAACAATAGTGTAAAAATCATTATATGTGTCTTTATTACATAGTACCATTATCTATACAACATAGCTCTTGATAAACATAAATCATTCCACTGCCTTCTTAAACCATTGACCGAGATTGAACAATTATTTCATCTCACATATCATTTATAGTCTCTTCATCATCATCAACATAAATACTACCCATACGACCATGATGATTCTCTTCATGAGACTTTACCTTAGGGAATTGGTTTGCAAAATGCTCGTACATTCCACAATTAATACATTTAAGCATTTTTGATGTCTTAGCAATACCATTATCCTTGTCCATGGTGTTAACTAAACCTTTTCATTTGAAATTACTGGATTTGGGTCCTTCGTTTCCACACCCAATGCATCTACTAGTTCCTCTAAAACATTCTCCTAAATGCCTCTTCCCACATGATTTACATGAGGAAAATAGAACTTTTTTTCCTCTATGATCATCATGAAACTCCATCTTTCTCTTATTAGCTGAGTTAGGAAACTTACCAAATTTGAGATTATTGATGATATTATGAGATTCCTAATTAGGTATAAAAATGAAATGTGGAAATCCAGATCCAATTTCATTTGGTTTCTCACAAAGAATATCATTCCACTGTCCATTATATCCTCCATTATCGTGAATCTTCTTGTTTCCATCCATTTTCTAAAACCCAAAAAGAATAGTGTGAGAGGCAAAAATCATGCTAGGGAAAACAACATAATAAAGGGGGAGTACCTTAAATATATACCATATTATATTTAATTATAATATCATTACCATAATTCTAGGACTATTACCTATACGTATACTTAACCTTAGGGACATCTCTTGACATACCTTATAAATATCTCTATGGATCTCACTAAAGTTTTCGCATCCTAGTTTCCAAAGGTTGAATAAACCTTTCCTCTAATACCAAAATTAATGGTCTGGAATTACTTCCAGTGGACGATAATTGATAACTATCAGGGCACTCCATGGGCGGATACACCCATTGGGCGGGACACACCACCATCCCCAATGGCATCCATTTCCTCATGAAGCCCTTGGGTGGAGAGCCATGCTTCGTCCAATGCTCACATGTGAGAGTTCCCAGGGATTGGATTCATTCCTACCTCCTTTCCCACTGATACCAACTTTAAAGACTTATGACATGACGTACATGGACATTACATTACTTTAGCGGAATACTTAATACATAACAAAAATAGACACACATGAACCGTAATAGTTTAGTGTCTTTGGAAACTCGGAATATAATCTTATAATCATGGTGAAAGATCATCAACATCTCCCATAAAGATATTCCCCTTTTGTTTTCTTATCTAAAACCTTTCCTTAAATCCCAGGGAAAAGAAAACATATAAATTATGAGCTCAAATTCTCAGTAAGGTTAGGCATGGAGAAAATTAAACCAACCATATACATTTGAACTTAAAAAACGAACATAATGTTTAAACATCAAAATCTTGAGCAATGAAATAAAACGTGGTAGTACGTAAGAAATAGATCATAATGGAACATCAATCATGATAAAATTGCATGGGAATAAAACATGTAATTGTGTAAAAACATTAAGCACTTGATACGATTTCCATAGTATCCAAGACATTGCATCCAAGACCATCTTAGTGGACAAAATCCCTTACTGAACCGAGTTCACTCTTAATTCCAGTCCTATATCACTCAACCAGATTAAAATCCTATTCCATCCATGTCTATATCATGAGATATAAATATTTACCCAATGCATTGGAGGGAGATATAGGTCCCACACATCTCATAATGAAATAATTCTTATGTGTTCCAAATCATTAACATAAATCATTAATCATTACCCAATGAATAAAATGGGTTTCATAAACATCATCCCATCATAACATAATACATATAAAAAAATGATATCATTTCATCATAAGAAAATTGAAACCATTTAATTCATAGAGACATTATACTTGAAACATACACATATGAAATAATTTCATCTTAGATGGAAAATGGTTTTAATAAAATACTTGAAATAAATTCTTGAGGTCAATATCCTTTCTTCTTCAAAATAAATTTCTTTTCACAAAATATCAATGAAATTTTAATAGAAAATGATTTTTTTGAAAATAATTATGAAATATTGTAGAGTATTCTTCTTGAAAATAAGGCATATGGAACTGTAAAAATCCGTTCATACTGTATAAGTAAAAAAACATTCTCCTCGTACTTTTGCCGGAAAAGTAAAAAAAGTTCCTTATATAGTAAACAAAAGAGAGATTCCTTCCATAACATGTGGTAAAATTCAAAATTGGGAAAATGGACATTAAACATACATGATTTTTTTTTAGAAAACATGGAAATGAATGATAACAATAACCCCAATAAATACTTACGAATAACAATCTCAGATAAGAATGAGACTGGAATAGTAATCCCTTACATTAGGTCTGATATGCTTCGTACGTATCCGAACATCATGTATATTGATTTAAATAATGACATTGACTTATTACAGAATCATATTCATTGTTATGATATCATATATGGTACATTTATGACTTTATATTTCCCGTTCTTTTGTAAATTCCATGTTAAAGCAACGTTTTGGGTAAAATCGTTTCATTTATCGTACGTGTTTCGACTTGTTGTTCTTGATATTATTACTTATATCCTGATTTTCTTAATTCAAGAATGTAAAACATGATTTATATAAAATATATATTCAGCATATAAATATATAGGATATATCGATAAATGGAATGAAATAAACCGTTCATGGAGACGGTAGGTCGTAGGTACGCATGGACGCTGTTTTAGTTTCCTTATTGAATTAAATGAAATTATGTAAATGAAACATACATGAACATAAATCCAGTATCATTATTATGTAATATATTTAATTATTTTTTATTATATATACTTTATAATCATACTTGAATGGTAAATCATGGAAAACGAATCTCATCGCGTTCGTGGAGATGGTAGTCTGTACGTACGCAAGGGCGATGATATCATTCCCATTATTATTTAATAGAATTGGAGTGGATGATATATTATCCCAGAATCAGTATGATGTTATAATTACCATATATGGTTATTATTTATACCATTATACCCATCCAAGAAAGGTGGTGGTGTAAAAACAGATTACACCACGGCGTGGAGACGGTATTCCGTATGTACGCACGCGTGGGGATTTTGTTTTCCGTATGATGGATAGAAGGTTAAAGAGGGTTTTTTAATATTTATAACAACATATCAGTATATTATTGATACTGATGTTATTACTTTATAATGAAACAACTAAATAAGAAGACGATGAAGAAGAATGAAAACTTGAAACAATCGGTAGAAGAGATTACCTCTTATTTGATGCACCTCTTTTAAGCTTCCACTTAAGGAACTAGAGTTGGTATTTTGAGAAGAAAATAACCTCTATAATGTTTCTAGGGAAGTTTATAAGGTAAATGGGCAGGCCTTGGATGAGCTTGAAATCTCAAAATTTTTTAAAGAGAAGAGGGAGGAGGTGCCCTTTTATAAGGGAGGAGAGGGGCACCTTAGGAAAAACATAAAATATTATTTTATAATAAAGTCATATTCAGTTTATAATAGCTCCAAATTGATTTATTTCAAAAATAAAGTGGTTATGGATCTAAATAATCTCAACCAATAGGGTTTAGACACGTTTAGGTTACTATTTTAACCTTATCAATTAGATTTAACTCTAAGTTAAATAATTTAACTTTTACCGCGTCTTCTTGTTTTCTTACACTATATGGTTAAAAAAATTACTATAACAAGCCAAAATAACCCCATCTGGTTCATTATTAATATATAGAAACTTATCTAAGTCATTTGGTCGAACCCTATACTTTTAGGAATATAATAACAATTAATAATATAATATTTGTTTTAAAAACTATTTTATGTCAATTTTGACACAATTTGGTAATTGATTTTTTTTAAAATCATAACAGCATGATTAGTTCGAAAAACGTTAATTACATCAATACTAACTAGTCATATTAACCAATGAAATTATTTTAATTCACCAAAAGTCTCAAATTACATTTATTTGGGTATTTATAATATCAATTATGATAATATTTTATTAATAACGTAATTACTACATCATCATTGTGTCATAAATAAATTATATTATTTAATGTCTAAAAATTATAAATAAAAAACCATTATGTAGGAACTCATTTTATATTTCTAATGAATACTTATAGTCGAATTTATCTTATGTATAACACTACATTATAAATGTTTTAGTTATTAAAGTTTGATTTTAACTATTTTAACTATTCTTTAAATAAAAGAATAATAAATGTCCTAATCTAATCTAAGTGAACCTAAAGGGTAATATTTTATTCCTAAGGTTGTTTTTGGTCGAATTACACTTATCCAATAGAATTTATACATGTGTTAGCGTGATAATAATATCATTTTTACCTTTAATTACCCTATTTACTTGTAACCGTGGTAAATAAAAGTAAAAAGTTACTATTCACAAATAATTATTTTTATCTTATTGAAACACATTTTACACCTTGATATTAACCATTCCTCATGGATTTTTTAAATTCCACTCACATAAGCGGTAAAATTATGTTTTTTGTAAATTTTCAAATTCTTCTAGGAGGTGGGTAAAAGACGGTGAAAAGTTCAATAAAATTTTTATATATCTAAAATTATTATAAAATGACTCAAATGAATTACATTGAACTTATATAGGTATTATGTATCAATTTTTACCTAAAATAAATTTAAATAAATAAATAATTATCTAAATAAAAAGTCGGTTTTTAAATAGTACTTTAGTGTTTTCAATATTAATCAAAAATTGAAAGTTTTAAGAAAAATACGAAAAATTCAGACTATGGTAATTTCGATATTCCGAATAGAAAAGATGTCCATTTTGAAAGATAAAATTTATAAAATTTCAAAAAGTGTGTATTACTATTCATAGCGGCTAGTTCACAATAATGTTATAATAATATCTCGTTTAGTGAAACTTGGTATTGCGTACTACAGACGCTATCAAAGAAAGTCTTGATTGCGTGTAATGCAAGCTAAGTCAGGGCTGCAGGTAGTGAAATCTCTGTTTGGTGTTGCGTATAACATAATCAAAACTTATTTCATTAAACAAAATCTATAAATAATTTTTCATAGAGTAATTCCTACAAAACTAACTTGAAATTGTGTGTAACACGAGCCAAGATTAGTGTTGAGTATACTGCAAGTTAATACGGTGTTGTGTATAGTATAAGCTAATTTTGGTGTAGCATACAATACAAGACATCAATGAAATTAAAAGAATGTTTTTCATAAAATCTCAGGGTGTTACATCCTTGGCTTTTTCAACCTTAGGCATTCCCTCTCCCATTAGTGGGAGAGAAGGCATGTGATCTGTTGAATCCCTCACATCCTCTTGTTTCGGACACTGAGTATGAATCATGTGGGATTAAGGATTTTTGAATATCTTAACATCCATAAAAACAACCCATCATGATCTAAAATAAATCTGGTTTCAATTAAGATTAGGATATGTAGGATTCCTGCTTGAAGGTCCCATATCAAAAGGTGTTCCCTTCTAAAAGGGTTCACCCAATCATGTTCCCATCAAATGGGAAGCTTCCATGTCTAAGCCTCAGCCCATCCTAAACTATGAGAACTCTAATTCCTAGTCAAATTAGGAAATGTAGAACACATACTAGAAGTCCTGAGCTCAAAATGGGGGCCCATCCAAAATGAATCACATAATATTGTCCCCTAAAATGGTAAGCTGCCATGCATAATACCCAACCCATCATGAACTTCATAACTCTAATTCCTACTCAAACTATGATATGTAAGACGCCTGCTTTATGGACTGAGCTCTCAAATGGAGTTCCCTTCTAAAAGGTTCCACCTAATCATGTCCCCTCAAATGGGAAACTTCCATGTTTAAGTCCATAACCATCCTGAACATTGGGATCACTAATTCCTATTCAAATAATGATATGTAGGACACCTACATGAAGGCCCGAGATCAAAAGGAGTTCCCTTCTGAAAATGTTCACACAAATTATTCACCCATCAAATAGGGGCTCACCTAGGTCCAATTTTTGATATAACTAAACTACATGGGCTTTGATTCCTCTTCTAAGGAAATGTATGAGGCCCATATTATTGGCATGATCAAAACATAAAACCACCCTCCACCCCCTAGACAATGATAAACTCTAGAAAACCATATTAAATGGCATAAGTCAGTAATGGGTCTATAGCATAAAAATTATGTCTATCCATGATAATCCTACAAACCAGGGGTAGCACGTAGATACACTCTTCATGAATGAACCATGCATTCCTGATTCTATGAAAATGACTTAAATTGATAAGGGAGTCCTGGAATATGCCATAATTCCCCAAAAAATCATGTGATGATCCCAACCTCCAATCCTCATGACTGATGTAGTCCTTAAGTTTCATTGGCTAAATTTTATTCCAACACGCACCTTCCTTTAGAACATGGGTCCATGAATCATGGATACCAGGTTCATTGGGTGTTTATGGCTCCACGAATAAACCCACTATAGGTTATTTGAGGAATTCATAACTTAAGAGGACTGATTTCACAAATAATTAACCCCAAACAATCGCCTATGGGGACCATTTGATTATTGAACCTACCTCATAATACAAAAGGGGTAAATTTCCCTAAACCCATGGGGTCAATAAAATTCCCCGTAATGATAATGATGTTGATCACGTCAAAACACAGATGGAGATGTGAAAGTCTATATAATAGTGGATGAATTCATGTCACTGGTCAGACCATTCATTCAATTTTCCAAATAAAACATACACGCACCACCTCAAGAGAGGGAAATAATATTAAAAGTGTTTATGTATTTAATTTCTTTATAATATCATAGATATAAATACTACAATATGTTAATAATTGAGAATAGTATAATAAAATTCATATGTTGGGAAATACATACACAAAACATAGTTGAAAATGTGCTATTGAACAAATCAAAATAAAATTTTTTCCTATATATAATAACTAAAGAGGATATCAAAGACATTTTAATCATAAATAACATCAAGAAATAATTGAATACATCTATATATATTATTTATTTAACAAATATAATGATTCATTGAAGTCACAACAAGAAGAAATGTTTTCTCCCTTTTTTCAAACTTCATTTTCTTTGAAATAGAAGGGGTGAAAATGGATATTTTTTTTCTTTACTTTCAATGCTAGAAAAAAATGGATCACTATATTTCATGTTGTTATGAAAACATATTCATTAAAATATTACAAAATATTATTTATGATGTAATTTAAAAATTAATAAATGAAACATTATTCCACATTGTAAATTAATTCAATGTACACAAGTTTCAATATTATAAAAAATACATTTCCATATGGTATTATAGATTAAAGTCATTATAGAGAATTTTTAAATCCTAAAAATAAATTTAGATTCTGACAATTTAGTTTGATTAAAAAAAATACTTGACAACATTTTTGTAAATGAAGAATGGTATTAATATTTGAGGGAATAACATATTAACTAAATGTTCATTAATATGAAAATTTAAAATGTCAAAATTTAGTTTGATTAAAATTTTAAAAGAAGCTTGTATTGAAAGTTACAATAAATAATTAATCATAACATAATGCTTTCAATTTCTATAAATTGGAAATTGGATTTTGAAAATAAAATACTGCCTCATTCAACCCAATTTTCATTTACAATTTCAAAATATATCATTTATCCTCAACAAATTTTTTCGGTATATTGATTTTTTTCATAACTTCTTCAAAAATAAATGCAAAACTTCTCATCTTGTTTTTTTGTATCAATCTATACAAAATATCATTTATACATGTTTATTAATAGTAGTATAATTTTTTTAAAACACAAAAATACCTAGATGTGTTGAATAATAACAATGGAAGTTTATTTCAGAAAAAAACATTTGTCATATTATACCTTTCTCGAAGGAAATAAAGATAGATACCAACCCACTAGTGGATGAAATTTAAATATTTTTAACCAAAAGGTTAATAGTGAAACAAATGCTTGGATGAGGCTTATATTGATGGTGTATCCCCCAATTGAAATATAGTAATAACCCATTTCGAATCCAGAAGTATTATATAAATTGTGATAATATAAAATATTAAAATTTTAAAATAATAATAACAAAAATATGAAAAAAATCATTTAAAAAAATAAAATGAAACTAGAATTTAAAATAAAGGATAAAAGGTTATAGAATCTTATAACTATAAATAATTAACCAGCCAAATTTCTATTACCACCCTCACAGTCCACCACATCATTATCATGACACTAAAAAACTGAAATTGAAATACTAAAGACTCATATATATCAATTACATATATCATGTTAAATTTAAGTCAATAAAAGACACTAATAAACTCTTATTAGATTAATAATGCTTCAGTGAATGAAAATGTCAGAGAAAACAAAGATAAATAATTGTTTGGAAATAAATACTACATCGAATTCAAATACATGTTTCTCTAACTAAGGGATGTTTTACTCTATATATAGTAAAACAATTCTACTAATAAGACATAATGATAACACTTGTTTGTATCAAATTATTCTATTAAAAAAGAATTATTCCCATCAACTACGATTTTCAACTTTTTCATCAATAATAAATAAAAAAATGATTTATCCATTTTAGAATAGATAATATAAAATAAAATTCATATGGTTTTCTAAATAAATTATTAGTTTTAAAATCCATTCCCACAAATAATAGATATAGAAACAACATTAATGATGAATAAAAATATAAAATAGTCATGAAGGACCCGCAGACTTATGATATAAACCCTAAATAAAGACTATTGAATATCATATAGCTCTTCTACAAAAAATAGATCTATATAATACATAATAGGTCTAGAAAATACATATATGTACTATATCACGAGTATAGTATTAAATAATGAGAACATATAATATATAACTATATAATAAAATTATAATTTATTTTCATATAAATGGTGAACATGAAAAATAATTTTCAATTTATTTTTTCATTTTTTAACAATAAAGTGCATGTGAGAAGAATATAAAATTATCGGCATACAATATATAAAAAATCCCAATTACCGAGTAAATGAAATTTTAAAATCATGTATATGTTTCATAGATTATGTATAGTGAATAGAATAGAACAACTTTATCAAATTGTAGAATTTTTTATCAATTTGATATTTATGAAACTCTACAATAACATCTATGAAAACACTGAAAATATTTATAATGTAGTTTATTAACGAAAAATTGAAAAAATTCAAATTTTACAATGTATAATGATTAAAGAGAAGAATGGAAAAATAGATTTTCATAGGAAAAATAAATGGAAAATTATGTGAATACCAAAAATGAAATTAAATACATTCTACTCAACATTAAATTATTTAATGTTGACATATCAAAAGAATTATACATGAGACTAATGACAATAACTTATTTTTTCATTAAGAAAATGATATTTAATTTTTTTTTTGGAAAAGTGATATTTTTTAAGGGATAGAAAAAATTACTATATTATTCATTATTCGGTCAAAAATAAATTTTTTAATCAAAATTATAAAAAATAATAGTCATGAAAATATTTAACATTAAACAAAAAAAATGTAACATTAAACATTTATAGGATTTTATATGAAACATAATAATATTTTTATGAAAACATTATCTATAAAAATTAACATCATATGACATCATATGTATTAAAAAGAAAACCCATGACTATAATACTATGATGTATTATTTAATTGTTGATTTAATCCATTATAGTGATTTATATACTTGTAGTAAAAACATAGGTAAAATTTTATAATCATGATATAATGAAGAATCATTGGTTAAAACGTTTGATAACAAAAACCATAAAAATGTATAAGGAATTACCAATAAAACATCAGTATTGATGAATAGGCTAAACTACGATAATTAGTACCATTGTACTAGAATTTGGAATCTAATTGTCAATTAAAATTATAGTAATAATTTAGTACACATTAAATAAATTATTCAGTTGACTTAATGTAATAAAATTTACTATTACAAATTTTCCTGTATTATAAGTCTTATTACTGCCAAAGATCTTATTCTCAAGTAATTTTGCAGAATTTGGAATTAGCATCAAAACCATGAACCTTCAAAGTGTTAATAACATATTAAGAATAATATATTAATTTAATATTTGTAGAAAATGGTTTGTAAAATTTAAAAAAATGAACTTTTAATGCATATGATATTGAATATAAGAATTTTGATAATACATAAAGTAAAAAATAAAGAGTAAATATAAAAATAAAAGACATACAATTAAAATTTTAGATACTCAATAGTGTAAAAACATAAATTAAACCCATAAAAGGTTAAATTTCATACTATGAAAATTTATAGAGAAATAAAACAAAAATCATGTATTTTAGTTTGAGATAATGATTTTAGTGAAGATAAAGGATTAAAAAAACTAAAAGGTATTGTTAGATGTGAAGAGATGGTGTCATTTTCCAAAATAAGTTCACCCATATGATATATAAGATATATTAAAAAATAACTTCAATGATTTTAGGATATGATAGAGGTAGGTGAAAAAATAAAAATAATTTTAAAAAAATTGATGGGAAAAAATTGACACAGAAGGCGTTAAAATCATATGAGATTTATATGTTAAGGGAGGGTGGGGAAGATAAATGTAACCTGACTATGAGAGGCCTGAAATAGATACTTCTAGACAAACTATTTCTAGCATCTAAAATCATATACACTGAAGATATAACAATAATAAATGAAAATTAGGCAAACAATTCAAGAAACCATACCTGATGCAGTAAGACTCAACAAATAAACCCTATCCAAAAACATCCAAGTATTAATAATGTTAGAAATAAAAACAAATAAACCATACCCAAAACAATTGGAGAGTCTAAGGATCTAAAATCAAAGAAATGATTCTTGGTGGATGAAATCAAACATAATGTGAGGATGTAGAACCTTCCTTATTTATATGTGTTTGGTGTTGAATTGATTATGATGCTATGTATTAAAGTAAATCAGAGTTAATTGAAAACCAAAAAATAAATTATCAAATAGAGATATAAGGAAATAGTACAATTTTTATTCAAAAAAAACCTTCCAATTTCTATTAATAAAAAATGATTCATGATGTTTTAGCATGTGAGATGTGGATGACTGTAATTAATTTAAGAATTCTATGGATAAATAGTACATTGAGCTGAGGAGGAAGGTACCCCGATGGTGGAGGTAGAGGTGGAGGTCAAATGGAAAGAGGAGAAGTAGGTGAAGGCAGGTAAATGGAAATTAGAGGAAGAAGTTAGTAGGTGGATGTGTAAGAAGTGGATGGTAAGATATATATATATAAACGATATAGAGATACAAAGGTGGTATGGTGTAGGAATCATGGACTTGGGGAATGGGGAAAGGGGAATGTAGTAGAATAATGAAAGAATGGGATAAGTGTGGGTTCACAGGGAAGGGGAAAATGGTAGGGAAATAGATAGAGAAGGCCACACATGAAACATTTCCATGTTCATTAGTTTGAATAATATATATTTAAACTATTTACATGTTATCCACTATCCTCACTAATAAAAACCCCCTCATAGGAACACTTATTTTTAAATTTTAAGAACTATATTTCACACCATATCAACTTAAAAATATTTCTAATTTCCCTAAAAAATTAGTATCACCCCTTATCTCACCATAAGATCAATATTTGAATGCATAAGGTGATAAAACAAGTGGTTTTTAAAAATATAGGTATAAATCTGAACCAAGTGTTTCCTTGGTCATTTTTTCTTACAACCACTCTAAATCTTATATAGTAATGATTATAAAATTTAATTTTTATTATAAATATAATAAAATGTTATTATGTTCTTATAAAAACCATTTTCTCCTCTTTTCTATCCTAATGGAAGATGATGGCATCGCTCGTGCATACATACATACAACAATCTCTATGAAGCGATGTATTTGATTTTCTATCACCATATTTCATAGATGGTAATTATAATAGATTTAATATCAATGTTATTTATAAAATAATTATTCTTATTATTCTATAATTGTGATATTAATTAAACCATCTTATGTTATGATCTATTAGAAAATGAAAACATCGCTCACGCATATATGTGGATTACCACTTATTCAAAGGGATATGTATTTTTGTCATGTAATTATTTAAATGGATGGAAATACAGATGGATTTAATTAATATATATGATATTTATTATATAATTATTATTATTGAAGGTTAATTATTATTTAACTTTCTTTTCCTCCATCTGTCGAAAATTGGATACACAACTCATGAGTAAGTACAAACCATAATCTCCACGAAGTGATGTAATTTTCATTCCCATCATTAATTAATTAATATAAAAGTTCATATAATGAATAAATATGATGACCATTAAAGGATGATTTTTTTTATGGGGTAAATCCAAGATAAAAATTCAAGGAATAAAACTATCAAACTAAATCATTTAGGGAATAAAAATATGTTTTTACAAGAATAATGATTTTAATGAAGAATTGTTAATAAAAGGATAATTGAAAATTATATGGAATGATATATATTAATATATATATTTATCTAAAAATTATTATGTAATGGATTTATAATACATATATACTTATTATATAAGAGGTTTGAAAGTGTATAATGAAATACATGACATTAGGTAATGGTTTATCGACAAAATTTTATTTCTTTGATAAATATGACTTATTTACAACTTTTTTTAAATTGAACGGTTTATCTATTTCCCATTAATTTATTTTATGACTCTTTTAAATAATTTTAATTGTATTCTAATGTATGTACCCTTTTATATCATTTATAAAAATTTTATTTAATGATTACTGTATTTGTAAATGGTTGATATTACATTCTCATTTCTTTAGGATTGATGGGAAATTATAAGATCCTTATCCTTTAATCCAAATCTATTTTCATGAAATATTATTATTTCTATGGTTTTAATTTTTTTATAAACTTTAAAATATGTTATACATTAGATGAATGAGAACATATTTTTTTGAAAAGCACACTATATTTCTCCATTTTGACATGAATTATTCAACTTAAAGTCCATAATCCTCAAACTTTTCTCTGTAAATTTTTATATATACATAAATATTTTAGAAATCTTATATTTACTACCCTTAAAATTGTTCAAAAATTATATAAGGAAACATTTCAATGGGTTTTTATATGTCCCATGTATTAATTTGTATAAATCTGTGAATGGAATGTTTTATTTAAACATATATGGAATAAACATTTATACATTTATATCATGTCTTCAAGGTTTTTAAAAGATAATATTATTCCTGCTTGATCTTGAAATTTTGGTTTTAGAAACTACCAAAGTTAAAGTGATGTAATATATTAATTTTTAAAGAATATTTGAATAGTTTTATAAATGATATTTTTTACCTATGATAGTATCCTCTAATGATTGTTATGATTTATTAGGGATATTATCTCATTATTCCATCCACATTTCTAAATAACTTATTTCAATAATGATGTTTGGATAATTTCCTGAAGACTATTTCTTTTTAATTGGTTAATTAATGCATGTTGAGATAAATAATTATCATAAAAAAACATCCAATTAGCTTATATGGATGTATTATGATTATATGTTGAAACAATGTTTAAAAATAGTATTTATTTTTTATCTGTTATTCTTTTATGATATGATTAATTTTTATGTTCTTATGACATGAATATTTTAGGATGTCATTATTTGATTGTTGTCCCATAATTATATATCCCTAAAATTAATTGTGTAATGAACGATATCTCATGAGATAATATGTACTACAATTGGGAGTAAACGCAGTTTAGTAAGGGAAATTATCCATTATGATGGCCTTTAGAGATAACATTGTCTAAGAAAATGATTATATATAGAGTGAACCCAATAAAAATTGGAAATTTATCCACTAAGATAGTATTATAATTGATTCAACAATAATTAAATGATTTTATATGCTTATAATTCTACCAAAATTATGATATCATGTTCTTATATATATTTTATTATCTCATAGATAATGATTTATTAAAGATGACTATTCACTCCTTTGACTAATGTATCTTTAATTTTTTTTGATTTTTTTCATGGAACTTATTTTATGATCTATAAATAATTGGGTATGAATAATATAAGTTATAATCATGATACCATTCCATTTATTTGCCTTATCATTATATATTATCGTTGATTGTTATGTCCCATGTTTAACTATACTAAGCACATGGTTTAACCCTTTCTTTGGATTCCATTTTCTTCTAGTTATTATGAATTATATCACATAATATTTTTTTGGAAGGTCATATTGTGTGTATAATTCAAAAGGATATTCAGATGTCATATTATGGAAAATGAAAATATTTTTATAATGATAAAAATTACCATTTGAGGATAAATAAATTACTTTTTCCAAGAAAAGTGTTTTTCCTAATTCTCTAAAAATATTACCCTCAAAGGACTAGGGTAAGAAAATGACTGGATATTTTATATTGATATTTAAATTATGGATGATAAGAATTTTTTATTTTATATGTTATCAAGTATAGTATTTAAAGAGTGTATTTTTCTCATTCCACAAATGTTTACAGGTATTATCTGGTCTCAACTGGTATCTGGGTAGGAATTACATATAATTATGTGTTAACATGTTATCATATGAGGATAATCCAAGAGTTAAGGGTACCATTATGGGTTGATAAGCCGAAGGAGGATAAAAAAATTAATGGAATAAATACATTTTTGAGGATTTATGGTATGATATTTCAATGTGACATAAGATATTTTCTGGAATATTCATTATTTTTAATATATCAATCAATTATATATATGACATATATTTAACTAGGGATTTAGTGTGATGTTATTCAGGAATAATGTTTTTTGGGACCGTATATTTATTGAAATACATAACCTTTAATGGTAATAATTTTTTATGATGAGGTAATCATGGTGAATGAGAATAAAGTGGTTGTCATATTTTGGGGATATATGGGATTGAAATGTTATTTGGTGACTAGGTGATTAATGTTATTTTTGAAGAAGTTCAATATATTAGGATTATTATAGGATTATTTTGATTAGAAAATTAGGACTAGTATGTGATTTTTTTTTGGAAAAAAGATTGAGTAATATTATATAAGAATATATGAATTTATTATCTCTTTATGGTGACTCAAGTTGTTTTAATAAATGATTATTGAATTTTAGAGAGTATATTATTACAGTATATATATATTTTTTGTATGTCATTTTGTGAGTGAATAAAGTTGTTTTGGGATAAATGTTATGATGATTTTGGAATTTTTTTTGAACTAAAACTTGTTATTTTTTGGTTTCAAATTTTAATATGCATGTTTTGGATAATTTTAGGGTTATTTATTCATTGAATGACTTAGGTTGAAATTTTGATGTTATTCTTGTGTTTTTGAGAAATATAAGATTATTTATTCATATAAGGGACTATTTATATTAAGTATTATCTTACCTTGTGGTAAACATTTTATTTCTCGTAAACATCTAGAGATCATAGGAATAACTTTTCATTATTTTAAGGATATTATGATCAACTAAAAATGAATTCTAATGTTTTGGGCATGAAAAATCCATCATGGTAATTTATCATGAAGAATATGCTAAAAAAATATTCAAACACAATAGAAAAAAGAAATTTTGGAATTAAATAATGTAATTATATTTTTCACATTCTTTATCTCAATGGTAAAATAATTCATAAAAAACATAACAGAGAAATATAAATTTATAGAATCCTATGTGGAATCTCTTAGATATCTTGGTATTAGTTTTAAAACATACTCATAATTAATATTTATATAATAAATATAAATTTATATAATTATCAAGGAAATGAAATTTTTTATTAACATCAGCATTAAAAATGAATAGGAAATGTTATCAAGGTATATTAGAATGTATTTCTTGACATGTAGATAAATTTATGTTCTATCCCAGGAAATTGAATATGAAAATGTTTTAAACCATTTTTAAAAAATGGTGATGTAAAAATTTCAAGGGTGTGATTTAGTTAATATGATAGACATTAAAAGACCAATATTACAGAATATAATTCTATGTTTTAGATTCTATGTGATTAATATATTGTGGTACATTCTACATCATGATTAAACATATTCGCGATATACTATTGAATAGTAATAATAATGTAATAATATGTATATTTTACTATAAGAAATGTATAATAATTATTTAAAATATTATCAATTGGTTGTAAAATAATAAAAAACAATTTAAAGGTAAAAGACACATTTTTACTAAAAATTCTTTAATGTGTGAACTATATATTTTTCTAAATAGACTACATTAATAAATATTTATAAATTATTTTAATGAAATAAATAAATTATATATCCAAATAAATAAATTGAATTTATTTATTTAATTGTATTAGTCATGGAATGAGAATAAATACATTATATGCTTCAAGAATTCATGTTCATTAAAAATGGTTTCTATTACATTTTTTGTATGAATATTATAATTAAACTTATACTCATTTAGAAATTTGTTTTGATAAAATTTGAATAATTTGTGAAATCTGTATATCATAATATTACCCTAAATAGTCATATGTATTTTTTTAATACATATTTTTTTTGAGTTAATAGAAAAAAATATGAAATTTGAAAAATATTCACTTATTTTATTGTAATAAATAATTTTGTATGTTCTATTTTTTTGAAATGGTTTGAATATAATATAGCATCACATTTATTATAAATAAATAAATAAATAAATTATATTTTTTATATTAATTATACATGATCCATTATAAAATCCTTTTTATTCCTAACAAATCCTTTTTTATAAAAAAAAATATTTATTTTTGTTTTGAAAAATTTTAAAAACAATTGATAAATTTTATAAAAATTTAACCATGAATGTTTAATTTAATATTTGGAAATTTGATGTAATTTTTTTAAATTTTAAATTCTTATATTTAGTCATAATAATGAATAACCAAGGTATAATTGTTTTACCATGATAATAGTTAAAACATGATATTTAATATTAAAAAGATGTGACAATATCTATAAATAAACTAAATACTATAATTTATTTTATTCTATGTATGTAATTATTAATTGTAATTTTTAATAATGTAAATATTTATTTTTCCCAATTGACACTTCTTATGAAGAATATATTGTTATATGCTATGGAGAATTACAAAATGTCACCCACTTTCTATTAACATCTCTAATATGTTGTCTTTTTGATAAGAAAATGATATGTATTATTAAAAATGGTTATTTTAAATATGAATACATTATTATTAGGATATATATTTTAATTTAATTTTTATATATATTATAAAATAAATTGAACAATTACACAATAGAAACACAATGCTTCTGCAGGCAGTACAAAAATCAGGTAAATAACATTAAAAAAAGTAATTGTTTTAATTTTTTGATTAAATTTTATTTGAAATGAATATCATGTATCATCATATTGTATATTTGATGGGTAAAATTTAATATTTATATTCCATTGTTATATTTATTCACCTAAATTCATGATATGTGAATAGTATCCAAAATTACCTTAAATGGCATTTAATGTTTTAAAATAATATCTATGTCATTAAAAACTTATTAAAATCCAATATTTACTCATGTGTATTGGAATATTTCTATAATATCCATAATGATTAATTTATGTTCCACTTTCCACTTTTATGGTCAAATTCAGAATCAATAATGTGTGACAAATTTGAAATGTCTGTTAATGTTAAACACGATTTTGACATTATCCTCTCTCTCTATCTATATACATATATTAATATATTAATATATAGTAAATTTAAGTAATTATAAATTATATATGAACATATTATTTAATAATGTTTCATGTATTTAAATTTTTTTCATCCACCTCACTTATAAAAGGAAACCCCCTCTCCTCTATTCCTTACAAATCCAAAGAACAATATTTCTGTCAGGTGAAACCCAAAAACATTCCTAACCTCCATCCACATACCCTATAATTCGTATTCTTAATTGAATAATAGATTTTGTTGGATTATGGTTTACTACCAAGGATTTTTTTTCCAAAGTATTGGTATATTTTATAACCGAGTGTTTCCATGTCTATTTTTCAACCTACTAAAAATATTCTATATAAATTTTGATATAACAAAATAAAAATCTAATTTAAAATTAAATATTATTATATTAATTTAACTACCATTTTTAATCTACTTTTCATCTAAATGGGAAATTAAATCATTTCTCATGCATACATACATGCTACCATATTGATGAAGTAATATTGCTATTTTTCGATCCCATCCTATCATGGAAGGTTATTATTATGCATTTAAATATTTTATATGATATATAAGAATTATATACTCTTATAAAATTATATTATTTTATATACCTTCTCAAATTCCAATCTTTGATAAAATTGTAATGATGTTTATGTATACGTGTGGACTACCACAACCACAAATCCACATGGCTTGTTTTTAATTTCAACATTACATAGATTGTAATAAAGATAGATATTAACGATTTTATATGAAATTAATGATATTATTTTGATTCATGGATGTTTAATTATTGTTTCATTCCATCCATAAAAATGTGAAATCAACACTCATTATACGTACGGATTATAATCTCCAACAACTAATGTAATTTGTTTTCTAACACCAATGTATATGGATTATTATAAAAATGTATATAATGGTTAAATATGTTGATTATGACAAGATTAATAATATATAAAACCAAATAAAAATTAATAATTTATTTCCAAGCATGATATCCCTACCACCAGAGAGGGAGAACCTTATGAGGAGGGATACAATAGGACTCCATTATTTATGGCCTCTATAATTTTCAGCTGCCTCCAGTTTTCATGTTGCTCTTTGTCCCTTGATTGATGTTTTTAAATCATTTGGAAAAAGAAATAAACTATTATTGTGATTATTTTTACATGATCATAATTCTGTATATTAAGAATGTATGTCCAATTTTCTAGAATCAGAATCATCAAACCAAAACATGCATGGAAAATAGACCCATTTTCACAGGAATATTAAATTTCATTAATAACTAAAAAAAATTATATGGGTCTTATATATTGAAATATTTTTCTATATTTTTCAAATATTTATTTATAATAAATCTATATTTATTATTTAAAATGTTTGAATGAAAATTATTTAATACATGACTTGAGGTAAAGGTCTAACGATTTAGTTTTTTGAGTCATATGTCATCCTAACAACATGTTTTAATTTTAAGGGTTGATATAATACCCATAAATTTATTTAATGATTATTTTTATTAATATTATTTAGATTTACAAAAATTTAAATGGTTTTATATTTCATTATATTTTGATTCAAATAATATCAATGTTAAAAGGGAATTATGTTACATTCTCTTTTTATGTTAGGCTTATCTGTGTTAAATTTACACTGATTGAACTTATATGGTTCTTATCATTGAAATCCTATCTATTTTTATATCATATAATTATTTTTTATATTCTTTCTTTCATTTTCTTCTTATTGGTACTTTAAACAACTATTAAAATTATTTTAAGAAAAACCTCTATTATTTATCGTTGTATCCGCCAATAATTCTCCTACATGTCCATTATCACCAAAATTGTATTTGTAAAATTTTAAATATACATAAATTTTTTTGGAATGGTTTTTTAGTACATATTACTTTACTAACAAATTATTAAAAGGGATATTTTCAATAATTTTTCATAATTGACTTTTTATATTTAAATATAGTTTAAATGTAATTCATTCTTTTAACATATAATGCATGAGAAGATTTTACCAATATCATGTAATTAATTATAAATGTATCTTCCCATATAAGCTAAAATGGTTTTAAAAAGAATGTATTATTCAGATTTGTTGTGGAAATTTCAATTTTTAATGTTAACCAACAGATACATCAATTTTTCCCTTGATTTTCAATTCATATTTGAAATTATTTTATAAAAGATAATATATATATATGTATATATATATAATTAGAAGAATGTTTTGATTCACTCTAGATATTATCATATTATTCTATCCACATTTATGTATTACTTTTTATTATAATGATCATATGATTACTTCATGTATATTATTTATATTACATGGGTGAAATAAGTCATGATGATATAATTAATGTTCTAATAATACAATCCACACCATTTCTATAGATGTATTTTGATTGTGTGATGATGAAATGATTAGGAAAATAGTTTAATTTCCATTGGTTATGCTATGTTGATATGAGGAATGTTTTATGATATTGTGGAACACATATGTGTGGTGTTATTTTTGTAATTAGTGGGACTAGAATTATATTTCCCTCCAATGCATTAGGAAAATATTGTTATATAATTAGATAATATATTCTAAAATGGAGAGTAATCCAAATATAGTATGTAAAATTTCCCATTATGATATTCATTAGAGTTATCTTTGAAAAAAAATGATGGAATAGTGAGTGAACTCATTTCACTATGGGTGTTTACCATAATGATAATGGTTGGAGGAAGCCATGACTAATTAAAAATATTTTTTATCCTTATGATTATGCCTAAATTATCATGAAATTTTCTCATGATAATTATATCTATCATGTATTAGTTATTATTAATTTTGATTCCTTACACTTATTAGTCATGAATTTTGAAATTCTAATACTTTATGCCCTAAATTATTATTTATGATATATGGATGACTAGGAATTGACTCATTAAGTTATAATCATTATATAATACCAATATGCATATATTATTCTTGTATATGATCAAAAATTGATATATCCATTGTATACCCTTATATATTATCTATACTAACCCTTTATTATGCTGTCTTTCCCCCAAGTTAAAATGAATGATATTTTTAATACATTTTTATAATAGTATCTTGTGTTAATAATTTCTTTTCGAGATGTAAACATTTTATTATGGAATATAAAAATATGTGTATAATACAAAAATTTTCCTCTTGGGGAGAAATAATTGGGTTTTATTATATATATTATTCAAATTTCTCTAAAACTGCAAACATAAAAAGATTTTTTAATGTTTGGGGCTGAAGCCCCATTTTATTATTAAGGAAAAGAAAAGACCTCTCTTGACTAGGTAGAGGGAGTCCCATTACATAGCCTGAAGACCCGGTGGGAAATTATCCCATTACATGGCCCATATACCCAAGGTCTATTCTATCAATAGTACTGCTACAGTACCAACCTGCTATAGTACTCAGACAACACCCGTTGTTGCTACGTTGTCTGCCACCGCTACAATGTTCGTCGTTTTTACAGTGCCTCCACTGCTACAGTACCACTACAATACAGATATAGTTACCTAAGATAAATGGGTTTTGAATCCCCATTTTTCATGTAGGATTACGGGGTGCTTACTACTAAGAAAAACGCCAACTACAGCTCCATATATATAAGTTTTTTGGTATATAATTGAAATAATAATGGATATGTATATTATATTTATATATTTTTGCAATTGGGTCATTTTATTTTCTTTTAAATCCATTATGTAAAGAAAAAATATATATTTTTATCTGGGTGTATGGTTCATAATTCTTTTCCAAGACTTGTTTTTTCTACCATTCTTCATATTATGAATTCACATAACAACTTTAAGTGGTGATTTTTTAATATTTTCTTTATAAAAGTATCTATGATTAAAATTTTAAAAATTGTTTTCCACATCCACAATAATGAAGATGATTTCTTCTTAATTTTAAATTTATGTATATTTATAATAATCTTCTTCCATTTTATTAATGAGATTTTACATTTACATTTTTATGATCTTCCTTCAGGTTTAAGGTCAATTCAAGCATTGAGTTGAAAATTTCACCTACATAGAATAAAATTTGTCAAGTCCATCCAAATTGAGAAAAACCATTAAATATTATTCATATACATATGTAACACCTAGAGATTTTTAAATATCAAAATTATGTATGATAACATACATGATATTTAATATATATCTTAAATAAACAACGAAATATTATTATTTCAATATAAACATTATAACCTAACTATGGAATTGGATGGTATGTATATGATTAACTAAATTTGAAATGTATATATAATTATTTATCATTACAAATTTAATGATGAATGTTTAGTTATTAAGAACTCAATTTTCAATGCATACATTTCAATCATAAAAAAAAAACATTTTTCGAAAGAAATATATTTATCGAGTTTTATGATATAATATTATAATTAAAATCTTATAATTATATATATTTTTTAAAAAATATATACCTAATTTTTTAAATTAACATATAAAAATTACCTTATGGTTAAATTTTAATATTTTTATGAAAAGTTTTATCTTTCAATTAATAGTAATCATTTTGATTTTTATTCAAAACTATATTATCATTTCAGGAATTTATAGAGTAAAATCATTTTTATTAGTTTTAAAAAAAATCTAATTTTTTAAAACTAATATAGTTATTGAATTTAGACTTAATTTCATTCTTGAATTTAGTGTAAAAAAATTGTATACTTAAAAAAGCTATTTTTCTAAAAAGTTGTATTCATCATTTTTGGGGAACTTATTTTTAGAACAGATTTATTAAATATATAGTAATTGAATCTGATAAAATGGACTTCTTATATAGAAATTTTAGGCAAAAATTTGGTAAATGTACGCCTTTTATTATTTGTCAAAATTAATAGTAATAGTGATAGAATTTATCACCTTAAAAAAGGGTTAATTAGTTTAATCTACGTTAAAACAAAATGATAAGGCATTATGTTTTCATGTAAATTATTATTGGAAAATTTTAATTCATAAAAGTTATCTTTAGTATTGAAATATTTTTTTTGAATGGACACTTGTACAAGAAAATTATAAATATTATATTTAATGAAATGTGAGTTACAAAATGAAACCCTCTCAGTTGAAAATATATTTTATGCATAAAATGTTAACAAAACTATATTATGAATAAATATAAATTTCTATTTTGTTATTAATGAAATTAAATTCATAGTTATAATATATTCATACTTTTTAGTTGTTATATTATTACCTTAAATGTTTGTGAAAATATAATAAAATATTTATTAAATTAATAGAAAAAATCAAATTAATGATTTTGAAATTATAAAAAGTAATATAATTTAAGTGGTTTATGGTTCTAAAATAAGTTTTTAGATAAATATAACATATTAGTAATGTATTTAAGGATTATATAATAATTCAGTACTTTAATTTATTTCATTTCAAGTCAAACTAAATGAAATGTGTCAAAATCAACATTAATGATATTTTTTTAAAAATAATTTTATATTAAATTATTTAAAAATCATAATAAAAATATTTAAATTGAGAAATGAGTTTAATATATGGTAATTGTTTTTTATTCATCATTTATGAAATCATTTTTACCCTATAAGTGTAATTATAACCCTTAATGTGTAATAAAGATGTTACCATAGTAAACGTTGAAATTAGTTGAAGAATAAGTTATTCATAAAGGTAATTATTAAAATAAAAAAAATCTATAAAAATTTAATTGAATGATTTTATTTATACCCCATTGTACCATATCATAGAATACCGATCTGTTTGGAATAATATTTATATATAACGAATATATTGTATTTTTATATTTTATGAAATTCCATGAGTACCCCTCCCCTAAATTTTAAAAGGTCACCAATCCTTTCCCTCTACAATTTGATGTTAAGACTTATAAATCTGAAATACCATAAAAAAATATGTTATAAATATATTTATACATATTATAGACAACATTGTATTTAAAAAATACCAACCATAGGATCCATGGTAGGATATTTGAAGGAGTTCTTTTAGTGATGATGCAATCGCCTTAATCGATAAATTTTGTTTTTACATATTATTTACCTCATTGAAATATATGATATTTAACATAAAAGTATAACTTATGTATCTTCAATATATTGAAAATTTATTATAATAATTAAATACCCATTCTATTTATCATAAAATTGGAAGTGAATATGTCATGCATACATAAATTATACATATAGTCTCTACATAGAAATACAACTCATGTTCCACCACCGTATTTAATCGATGCTTATTATGATGGGTTTATGAATTATATAATATATTAGTGAATAATTATAATTATTGAATTATAATATCATATATACCTTCTTACCAACCAATTCATTATAAAATAATAACATTTCTCGTGTGTACATGTAGAGTAGCACCTCCATGAATCAATGTTATTTTTAATTAATTTTTAATTATATGATAATAAGGATAGATTTAATTAAAATTTATCATATATATAATATTATAATTATTATATAAAAGTGATTTATTATTTACATGTAACACTTAGATATTATTAAAGAGGAATATCAAATTTGATGGCATATATGACTCACAATACAATGATCAGAAGAGAATATAACACCCTATTACTTTATGATATATTTCTTTCTAAATAAATTCAATATATTTCATTGATTCTCATATACCCAACATCGGGTTTGAAAAAACATGATACTATTTTAAAATTTTAATATTTAAACATGACCATTATAACATAGTGGATATGATTAAATATATGAATGAGAACAACTAAATTATGAAAATTATATGGTTCACCAATTTATAAATTAAATTCAATGTTTTTATATTAATTATTAATAAAATAAGAAGCATTTAAAAGAGAAATAAATTCTATCTCAGAAAATTATTATTCTAAAGGTCACTTAGTCGCGCTTTTCACAGATAATATAATATTAATTTTTCTACCATTAGAAAGTTAATTTTACAAAATGAAATTTATTTTTTAAAATCTAAATTAAAAATTGATATTTCTATGATTTTGATAGAACTTTTTGAAATGATTAATTTTCTGTTGAATAATGAATAATTCAGATTTTCATTAAAAGCATCATTTTCATTTAAAATTTTAAAAATGTTATATTATATTTGAAAATGATTTTATAGTGAAATTATTTCACTTATATTTGAATTTAAAAAATTAATTTCATTTAATTAAAAATAATATATACTTTTGATTTTAAAACATTTTATACTTATGAAAATTTTCTCTTTTGAAAAATTATGTTTTGTCGCATTTATAGTATAATATTAAAGTGAATTTATCCATTCATACTAATTGAATTTGGTAAAAATTGATGACATATTTTAAATAATAAAAATATATATAATATAATAATTTCAATATATTTTTTTAACATAATAAATAATGAATATAGTAAAAATTAATTTCCACAATTAAGGTAAAAAAATGTTTATAAGGGGGGAGTTAAACAAGAATAATAATTATTAAAAAAGAAACAAAATTGTCAAACACCCATTGTAAGGAAATATTTTGATCTTTTACCTTATATGGTTCTATAATGAACCATTTTGGAGGCATGATTAATGAGAAAAATGTGGTTATCTCTTTATTTTTTTAAAAAAAATTTATGTACCCTCTCCCACACTTATAAAAGGCCACCCCGTCTCATCCCCTCTTCACACAAAAAAAATAATTTTTTTTGGAAATTCCTTACCCAAAAAACACACTTAAAATATTACCGATATCATTGAATCCCAATTGTTATTAAAAATACCTCTTCATAAGGGTTTATGTATAAACATAAAGTTTCTCTCTCAAGAAGATTTGGTTCAGACACATACAACGGAAGTTGGAGCTATGGAAAGAGTTTCTAATCTCACTTTTACATCCATCAGGCATACTGTATATTCACTATGTATTCCATTACATGTTTTATATACATCGATTTATTTATGTTATACCATGAATATATTTATCTTCGTGGTATTTAATTTTTCATTTTATGATTATTTATTTTATGAGGATTATGATTCATAAGTAGCCAAATTAGTAAGGCTATTTTCACAATCTCTTATCTATTTAGGGTTTTCTTAATTATTTATGGGTGTAAAAAGGTGATATTTTGATCATACCCTAAATATATTTTAATATTATCTTATTATGAATGAAATTTTTCAATTAATAGTTATATTTTTACACTCTTTAGTAATTTAAATGATTGAGAAAATGTTTTTACAAAAATTCACCTATATTTCAATAAAAAATAAAAAAATAATTTTCCTTCAAAATAATTTTTTAAAATATTTATAATCATTTACAAATGCTTTATTAAATAATTTTTTTTTTCAATTTTTCAATTTTTCATAATTTTTTGAATTGAATCTTTATATCATTTTAAAAATAATCCTTATTTTGATTTTATGAAAACTATGAAAGGAATATTTATTTTAACTTGTATAGAATGAAAGGAAATTTCCCCCTTCATGACCTCTCAAATTTTCAAATATTATTTTAAATATTGAAAAATTGTATTTTCAATGGAAATTATTTTTGAAATATTTTTATAACTATTTGTTTTAACAATATTATCAAATTGAAAAGGTTATTCTATACAAAAAAATGTATTTAATGTCAATTTATTATATTTATATTCATCAATGTCATCACGAATTTGTTATACCTATAATCCAATAGTGATTTGTTTTATTAATTTGGACTTTATTCTTTCATTGGATGGTTTATGATAATTTTTAATGTTTATGTACAATTTTACTTTGATTCACTATATTACCATGTATAGTTTCTGATTCAGTTTATTTGAATCGGTTATGTATTAATATTTAATATGATATTTTTAAAATTTGAATGTATATTTTGATTATATTTCAACCCTTTTATATGATTAATTCATTGGATATATTAAGATATGGTTTGGGTTGAGATATAATTATCTCTTTGGTGCATCGACTTGTCTCATGAGACAAAGCAGTGTGCCTAAGATGATTAGTTTCTACCCATATATTTATAGTGTCTTGTTTAATTTCATAACAATAATTTTTGGATGTATTACATTATGAATTCCCTCATTATGAAAATAATTATATATTTCCATGTCAATATTCTTTTATTTATAATATCAATGGACATTTTTCAAGAATATGAGATTATTTATATGTTCTTATTTGATAATAATTTATTTATTCATTATTATCCAGATATTATTGATTAAATGACATGTTCTTTAGTTATTTACCTTGACCTTTTGATAGGGTTTATTTATTCATAATCATTTCTTCATTATTCTTACCCTTATTGAGCACCTGATCTCTCAACGTTGTTATGTTTTATTT
This sequence comes from Viscum album, assembly GCA_963277665.1. NCBI lineage: Eukaryota > Viridiplantae > Streptophyta > Magnoliopsida > Santalales > Viscaceae > Viscum > Viscum album. The sequence goes on along the minus strand of OY728136.1, from coordinate 508,135,423 downwards.
TCCTGAGGATACCATGATGCATTTTTTGATTGATATGAAAGGATAAACTATAAGGAATAATTATGTTATAAATAATAATTTGTATATACTATGTTCTCAATTGTAATGTGAATTTCATTTATTTATCTAGTTTACCAATGTAGTTAATTTATTCTATCCTTTGGGATATGATTCATAGTATCGTATTCCAATTTAATAAACCACCGAATTTTCAATACTATTGTTTGGGTCTTTATCGATAGTATTAGATCATGTTTAGAAGAAATATTGGGAACTAGATATATGAAAACATATATTATCGAATATAAACCTATGATAAACATTTAGAATATGAATATAACAACATCATAACACAATATTAATGTAGAAATTGTGTGTCTTTCCATAAAAATATATGTTTTTATAGATAATACAACTAGACATGGTTCTAGAACTTATGTAATTGGGATAATAAAATATAATAGGGTGTGTTAGGATTGTCTCAAGCATTTTATGGTATATGATTATACACCTGGTTCGACACTCTTGGTGTAACACCCCAGGTAAATAAAGAATATGAAATTTTCATATTTATCCATATTTGTGAATAAAATATTAATATGAATTTAAATGGGATGCTATGCTCGATGGCATACCCAACACGCAACAACAAGTTTCTTGGAAATCTTACGTTGCACTCTAATAACAAAATAATATTATTTTAAATGGTAGTTAACATGTAGCCGTTGTATTAGAGGGAATGGATATAAATAACTAAGATATGATTATATATGTTTTTAAATGTTTTTACATTTATCCAATAAAAGATAAAGGCTTAAAATACGGAAAGAATTCAATTTTAGGCGTATATGCCCTAGTTTTCACTAAAGGTTCACTTATCGTCTTTTGATGGAGAATCATAATTAAATATAGTTTTGTTCACTCTTATATATTCTATTGGACCAAATAAAACTCTTCTTAAGAATCGGGACATCAAAATTAACTTTGTGTAAATTTTTGGTATCTTTCCGATAAAGTTCATTTTTTTAAGGAATAGTGTAAAATGTTGTATTTTAATTCAAAACCTCTTTTTAATCTAATTTATTTATATGATTAGATTATATTTTGAATTGGTTTTAAAGTGAAATTAGAATATATTTTTACCATTAAATCCAATAGTGGTCATTGGAATTAATTTCACTTTGAAATCAGACTTAAACTAGTGTCAATCTTTTGATACTTATTATTTCATAAAAACACGCTTTTTTCTCTGACAGCGGGAATTAATTATTAAATTAATTAATGTGACTTATATGTCTTGAATTTTGTAAAATAGGATTCATTTTTGAATTCGGAATATCATATATAGATTAGGGTTAATTTTTGGTATTTTTCTGAAAAACATCAATTTTTGATGAATAGTGAAACCACTAAGTGGTACTTATAAAAACCGATTTTTTCCGTTTAAATGAAATTTTTCCATCTTTGTGTTTTGAATTTCAAAAATCCGACATAAATGGTTGTAATTAAGAAGTAAAATGTGGTTCAATGGGATAAAAATAATTTTTTGGTGAATAGTAACTTATTAAGTTTTTAATCGCGATTAGAGGTAATTAGTGTAGTTTAAGGTAAAAATAATGTTTTAATAATATTAAATGAACCTGACACATGTCCTAACCTCATTTTATGTGTCATTTCCGACCAAGACAACCCATGGATCAACTTGGGGACCCCATGAAGCCACTTTGGTTGGAAAATGACATTAATATCTTTTTATTTAAAGTTAAAGTAAAAATGAGACAAACATTAAATGTTTTACTAAAACAATTTTTACATGGGGTTATAAAAATCATATTTTTGACTATAAATATTCATTGGAAAGATAAAAATATTTCCTACATAATAGTAGTTTTTTTATAATTTTTAGAACTTAAATAAATTAAATTATTTATGAGATAATGATGATGCAGCAATGACCTCATTATTTAACGATTTAAAACAAATGGAAAGATAATGTAATATATAAGACCTAAACATGTCCAAAACCTATTGGATGAGTGGAATTTGAACCCTTATCACCTTATCCTAGAAATACATCAATGTGGGACCTTTAAAATCCGAAACTCTTTTGAAAATAAAGTAACATTTGGTAACTTTACAAGAGTGCCCCTCCTCTCCTCTTATAAAAGGCCCCCACCTCTACCTCCTTACCCACACTCCCAAAGCCTTTGGATCGTCCAACCCCTGCCCATTTTGTCTCTCCAATTCACTATCTTACTCCTTGAAGCCTCACTTTGGGAACAAGTCTTCCCAAGGAATCCTTTGAGCTCAAACCAAAGGGAGTTACCCGATTTTAAGGTAATGTCTTCACTTGAGTCCATTTGTTTTATTTTGCTTCTACAACCCCCGAAACTCTTTTTATTAATTTCTTTTGTAACAAATCCAGTATCATAAATATACTAGTATGTTGGTATAAGAAGTATTCGAGCTACACTTTCACACACCTACATCTAATGGTTAAAGAACATACTGTTTCCGTGGATGGCGAATTTCGGCCTCCTGAAACGATGATTGTTCAGCATTCTTTTAACACCTTCAAAGGTGTCCATTAAGATGAAAATATATTTATATATGATATATAATATGTTTATGTTTTTCTTAAGCTTATGTATTTTTCATTTTGGGCATACCTTTATGGTTTCCATTATGGGTAAACGCGATATCTTTATTTAAGGAAGTGCAGACTACCGCCCCCTCAAAGTGATTTGATTCGTTAATACCATATGTGGTACGTATAAAGGATATATTTAATGATATTATATATGATACCATACTGGAATTAAAATACTATTATGTATAATTATGTTTTAATTCCATTAAATATTAAATAGAAATGGAAGTAGCGTTCATGCGTACGTACGGCTTACCGTCTCCATGAATGGTAAATTTCATTTCTTATCTCAAAATGTTATGTAATATTATAAGTACATATATATAATGGATATATATGTAATATATTACATATAAATTATGTATATCATTCTGGAATTATAAAATACATATATATATATATATATCTCATTTTGTTTTAATTCCATTAATATGACAAAAAATGAAAGTAGCGTTAATGCGTACATACGGCCTACCGTCTCCATGAACGGTGCTTTTCGTTTTTTATCTCCAAATGATATGGAATAGTATGAAATGAATATTTTCTGGATATATATGATATTTTAATCATTAATACTATTCTGGAAATTATTTACTTATAACTACATGGACAATCTTTTTTCATACAAGTTCATTTTGACTCATGTACCAAACATCGGCAAAAACGTCTGATATGAACTAACATTATTAAACAATTATTATAACATTATAATATGTGATATGAACTGAATAATAATCTCTAAAGGAGGTACTTAGGAAATTATTAATTGGCCAAAGTTTATTATTCAGGAATATAAAGAAACGAACAAGACAAGTTGGACTTGAGGTAAGGGATCTTACTCCTCTCTTACTTTTTAAGTACACTCTTTTATGTCATTCCTTCTAAAGCTAATCTTTCTTATGATTGGGATGTTTTTTTATATTACTGTTACATTAATTTTTATTTACATATGATTAGAGACCCTATTCTCTCTCATTTTGGAAGTTTTGAGTGGCGCCGTTAGGCTGCCGAATTTCCGTAAGAGATATAACCTCTCTCTTTATTTTTAAGTATTATCCTTTATGTCACTTCTTTTAAGCTCCTATTTCTTATGTTGGGGGATGTTATTTTATATTCCTCTTTCTTTAAACTTTATGTTGATGTGATTAGAGACCCTATTTCCTCTCATCAATCCATTTTGGATGTTTTAAGTGGCACCGTTAGGCTGCCAAGTTTTCGTAAGTGATTTTTCATCTCACTTTTATTCCTGTGAGATTTATGCTACATTTGCCACAATTTCCTTTGAGTGGTTTATTTACTGTCCATTATTACACTCTTTTTGTAATATAATTCCATTTATGGGTATTTACATATTCATTGTATGAAACTTCTTCAATGGGGTGTACTTTTCGAAAGTTACCCAAGTCAGGAAGGGAACCTTTCACCCTCCTCTTTTTAAAAGACTTCATTTGTTATGTCTTTTAATTCACATACTATTATGTTGGGATATGTTCTTCTATATACTGATTGATGTAAATTTTATGTACAAGTGATGAGATTCCCTTTTTATCTCTCATCAACTCATTTTCTGAATTTTTGAAGTGACGCCGTTAGGCTGTCGAATTTTACCAAGGGAACTTTTTAACCCAATTTCGATTTCTTTGGGTTCAACATGTAGTTATTGAATATGTCATCCTTTGAATATGTTTGAAAGACCTTTTATTGTTTTACACTTAATATCCAATTATATTGGGTGTATTTATATTTGTCTCACATAATTTTGAGATTGATTTATCCTTAATTTAAGGATACCTTCTTTATAAGGGATTTCATCTCATTTTACATCTCTAATGAGACTTCATTGTTGTTATGCACCAATTAACTCTTATATGGTGTATATAATATCCTTTGGAATATTATATCATGAATCCATTCATTATAATGACATTATAAAGTTCTGATTAAATGTTATTCCTCAATTATTGTATTCAAGTGTCTCTAATTTTGGTAAAAACCCTTTAACCAAAATATCGCTTTAAATGTTTTAATGATTTGTTCTTATTAATATCCATGTTTTCAAAATGTTTTAAGGATTTATTTATATGGATATTAATGGTTTAAAATGTTAAAATATTCAAGGTGGTATGGGACACTTTGATTCAAAAATCTGTTTATTAAATGTTTTAAAAGGTTTTGAAAATGGTTTTTTTAATGGATTCATTATTTCAATATCCTAAAATGTTATATTGTGATTGAAATGTGGAAATGTTATATTTCCTTTATGCATGGTTTATGTGATACATTTATGTTATGGTTCTTGGTCATTGTTATGAAAACGGGTGGTTCCGTGATAAACTAAGGGCGGGTGAGCCCGATATAGCTCTCCAATGCATTGGGTAACGCGAAGGAGTGTAACATTAAGGTTTCTACGAAGAGATTTAGGGAATATACTGTGATGGGTATTCCAAAGGTAACCAAGAGGGTTACTCCCTACGTAAGAATTTTATGAATGCCTCAAGTTACCTTTATGTCTTATGATTTCTATGATTTATTCATGATTTGATGAGGCATGTTAAAGTGCCTATGTTTTATGGGTAAAGTATGATTTCATTCTTATGTATATATGAACTCATGTTTCATTTCCATATTTTTATAACCCTTACTGAGCTTTTTATGCTCATACCATGTTTTTGAAATGTTTTTCACAGGTCAAGGGAAAGGTACATGATGTGATGATAGTGTCAAGGATGTGTCAAGAAAGAATCCATGTTTTATTTTAAATATGTTTCCATTGATGGGAAAAATGAATACTGTCTTTTATGTAACCACTTTGTTTAAATGTGGAATGTAATGCAAGTTTCATGATCTAATTCTCTAAAACTCTAAACCTGAAAAGACCCTCAATGTGTAATCTTGTAATAACTCAAGGTTAAGTAAGGTTTATGGATGGGGCCTTATAGTTGGTATCAAAGGTCGGTTTAGATAACTTTAGAGGTTAGGGTATTCTATAAGAATAAGTGGAATTACCATAATGGTTAGGATTTCAGTAAGAGTCCTAGTTTTAGATAAAGTGAATGAGTAAGTGTATCTTACTGTTTACCTTCCTCATTAGTACAAGATGGGTTTGTTGATATACTCACACTGACATTTTTGTTTTTAGTGAATGGATGGATCTAGCGGGCACCAAAGAGACAACAGGTTTGAAGGAAAATATGGTGGTTCTATGACTAAGATACTAGATAAAATGGGGGATTCAATGAGGAAACTCGTGGTTGTTCTAAACCAACTATCAAGGAATCATGATCAACCACTTTAACCTTGGTATGATCTTTAATGCATCATGTACGATATGACCAATCGATGTGGAAGTTCAGGTAATAATTATAAAGGTAACCATTAGAGTTTATATGATATTTACTTTTGAGGTAATTATGGGTTACTATATGTTATGATTGAAGTGAAAGGCGTGAGATAAAATTGAGGTTAAATTATGTTATGGTTATTTTTGATGATTTTATCGCTTTTTGGGGAATTATTTGAGAATTATATAGTTTTGGAAAAAGGACAACACGCAGACCGTGTGACTACCCGTCGCGTCGGACAAAGCTGCGGGAATCGAACCCACAACCAAAGTGCGAATGATATTTATCACCTACCACTGGACTATGTGAAGTCCCTGGTTAGTTTGACTGATTCTTTTTAGTTATATGATTTTATGAATTAAGAGTAAGTTTATTTTGGGTTATTTATGAAAATGATTAACCTATCATGGAGGATATGTGATTAGGTTAATTACTTTTCAATACGAGACTTTAGGAGCAACTGATGTTGTTTGGAGATAAATGTTACGATTTAACTTGGAAGACTATGTGACTAAATCCTTCAAATATTTGGGTTTCAATCTTATATTGGTTTACTTTGAATAATTTTATGGAAAAATTGTTTATCGGATGGTCCTCGTTGAACTTTGGGTTTTGTTGGACAAATTTTGGAGATTAAGCAAATATTTTCTTTTTAAAGGGTTATCCTTTTCTGGATTATCTGACCTTTTAATAACCTTTTTGGTTTTGGTTTTGGTTAAAGCCTAAAGACATGGGAAGTATATATTTCTCTTTGGTGGATTAGGTGACTCTCTAGAATTTGATTATAGTACTCTTAATGTGAACATGTCTCCCTAAATACTCGTCTTTTGGAAAAAAATATGAGTTTGATTAAAGAATCTAGAAAAAGTTAAAAGTCAACATGATAAGTGATTATGTTTCCTTATGAATAAATTCCTCAATAAAAATTAACTTAAAACAAAAATGTTGTCTATTAACTTTTCCTACTGGGGAATCAAATACCATTTAACCCATCACAAGTTTGTGATTTTCTTATGGTTAACTTTCTCCTAGACATGTTTACTATCACTCTCCCTCAAGAACATGACCCTTTGCTTTTTCTTCCATGTACATGTTTTTATACATGGAATCCTAGTATGGGTTAACTCGGGTGACCTCTGTAATTGTCTTCCTTTATTTTAAAGTGATTGTTTTACCGACTCTTGTTCCGATGTGGGACTTTCAAGGACGTTTCCAAGCTCAATTTTAAAAATTGCGAGGACGCAATTCCCAAAAGGGGGGAAGGATGTAACACCCCAGGTAAATAAAGAATATGAAATTTTCATACTTATCCATATTTGTGAATAAAATATTAATATTAATTTAAAGGGGATGCTATGCTCGATGGCGTACCCAACACGCAACAACGAGTTTCTTGGGAATCTTAAGTTGCACTCTAATAACAAAATAATATTATTTTAAATGGTAGTTAACATGTAGCCGTTGTATTGGCGGGAATGGATAGAAATAAATAAAACATGATTATATATGTTTTTAAATGTTTTTACATTTATCCAATAAAATATAATGGTTTAAAATACGGAAAGAATTCAATTTTAGGCGTATATGCCCAAGTTTTCACTAATGGTTCACTTATCGCCTTTTGATGGGGAACCGTAATTAAATATAGTTTTGTTCACTCTTATACATTATATTGGACCAAATAAAACTCTTTTTAAGAATTGGGACGTCAAAATTTACTTTGTGTAAATTTTTGGTATCTTTCCGATAAAGTTCATTTTTTTAATGAATATTGTAAAATGTTGCATTTTAATTCAAAACCTATTTTTAATATAATTTATTTATATGACTATATTATCTTTTGAATTGGTTTTAAAGTTAAATTATAATATATTTTTACCATTAAATCCAATAGTGGTCGTTGGAATTAATTTCACTTTGAAATCAGACTTAAACTAGTGTCAATCTTTTGATACTTATTATTTTATAAAAACACGCTTTTTGCTCGGACAACGGGAATGAATTATTAAATTAATTAATGTGACTTATATGTTTTGAATTTTGTAAAATAGACTTCATTTTTGAATTTGGAATATCAAATATATCTTAGGGTTAATTTTTGGGATTTTTCTGAAAAACTTCAATTTTTGATGAATAGTGAAACCACTTAGTGGTACTTATAAAAACTGATTTTTTCCATTTAAATGAAAATTTTCCATCTTTGTGTTTTGAATTTCAAAAATCCGACATACATGGTTTTCATTAATAAGTAAAATGTGGTTCAATGGGATAAAAATAATTTTTTGGTGAATAGTAACTTATTAAGTTTTTAATCGCGATTAGAGGTAATTAGTGTAGTTTAAGGTAAAAATAATGTTTTAATAATATGAAATGAACATGAAACATGTTCTAACCTCATTGGATGTGTCATGGAAGACCAAGAAAACCCATGGGTCAACTTGGGGACCCCATGAAGCCACTTTGGTTGGAAAATTACATTAATATCTTTTTATTTAAAGTTAAAGTAAAAATGAGACAAACATGAAATGTTTTACTAAAATAATTTTTACATGGGGTTATACAAATCATATTTTTGACTATAAATATTCATTGGAAATATAAAAATATTTCCTACATCATAGGAGTTTTTTTTATAATTTTTATACATTAAATAAATTAAATTATTTATGACATCATGATGATGCAACGATGACCTCATTATTTAACGATTTAATTAAAATGGAAAGATAATGTAATATCTAATACCTACACATGTCCAAAACCTATAGTATGAGTGGATTTCGAACCCTTATCACCTTATCATCGAAATACATCAATGTGGGACCTTTAAAATCCAAAACTCTTTTGAAAATAATGTAACATTTTGTAACTTTACAAGAGTGCCCATCCTCTCCTCTTATAAAAGGACCCAACCTATACCTCCTTACCCACACTCCCAAAGCCTTTGGATCGGCCAACCCCTGCCCATTTTGTCTCTCCACTTCCATATATTACTCCTTGAAGCCTCACTTTGAGCAGAAGTCTTCCCAAGGAAGCCTTTGAGCTCAAACCAAAGAGAGTTACCCGATTTTAAGGTAATGTCTTCACTTGAGTCCTTTTGTTTTATTTTGCTTCTCCAACCCCCTAAAATCTTTTTATTCATTTATTTTGTAACAACTCCAGTATCATAAATATACTAGTATGTTTTTATAAGAAGGATTATAGCTACAATTTCACACACCTACATCTAATTTTTAAAGAACATACTGTTTCCATGGATGGCGAATTTCGGCCTCCTGAAACGATGATTGTTCAAAATTCTTTTAACACCTTCAAAGGTGGCCATTAAGATGAAAATATATTTATATATGATATATAATATGTTTATGTTTTCCTTAGGCTTCTGTATTTTTAATTTTGGGCATACCTTTATGGTTTCCATTATGGGTAAACGCGATATCTTCATTTAAGGAAGTGCGGACTACCGCCCCCTCAAAGTGATTTGATTCGTTAATACCATATGTGGTACGTATAAAAGATATATTTAATGATATTATATATGATACCATACTGGAATTAAAATACTATTATGTGTCATTATGTTTTAATTCCATTAAATACGAAATAGAAATGGAAGTAGCGTTCTTGTGTACGTACGGCTTACCGTCTCCATTAATGGTACATTTCATTTCTTATCTCAAAATGTTATGTAATATTATAAGTACATATATATAATGGATATATATGTAATATATTACATCTAAATTATGGATATCATTCTAGAATTATAACATATATATATATATATCTCATTTTTTTAATTATATTAATATGACAGAAAATGAAAGTAGCGTTCATGCGTACGTACGACCTACCGTCTCCATGAACGGTGCTTTTCGTTTTTTTATCTCCAAATGATATGGAATAGTATGAAATGAATATTTACTGGATATATATGCTATTCTAATAATTAATACTATTCTGGAAATTATTTACTTATAACTACATGGGCAATCTTTTTCCAAACAAGTTCATTTTTGACTCATGTACCAAACATCGACAAAAACGTCTGATATGAACTAACATCATTAAAAAATTATTATAACATTATAATATGTTATATGAAATTAATAATAATATCTAAAGGAGGTACTTAGGCAATTATTAATTGACCAAAGTTTATTATTCAGGAATATAAAGAAACGAACAAGACAAGTTGGACTTGAGGTAAAGGATCTTACTCCTCTCTTTCTTTTTAAGTACACTCTTTTATGTCATTCCTTCTAAAGCTCATCTTTCATGTGAATGGGATGTTATTTTATATTACTATTACTGTAATTTTTATTTACTTATGATGAGAGACCCTATTCTCTCTCATTTTGGAAGTTTTGAGTGGCGCCGTTAGGCTGCCGAATTTTCGTAAGAGATATAACCTCTCTCTTTATTTTTAAGTACTCTCCTTTATGTCACTTCTTTTACGCTCCTATTTTTTATGTTGGGGGATGTACTTTTATATTCCACTTTCTTTAAACTTTATGTTGATATGATTAGAGACCCTATTTCTTCTCATCAATCCATTTTGGATGTTATAAGTGGCGCCGTTAGGCTGCCGAGTTTTCGTAAGATATTTTTCTTCTCACTTTTATTCCCGTGAGATTTATGGTACATTTGCCACAATTTCCTTTGAGTGGTTTATGTACTGCCCATTATTACACTCCTTTTGTAATATAATTCCATTTATGGGTATTTACATATTCATTGTATGACACTTCTTCAATGGGGTGTACTTTTCGAAAGTTACCCAAGTCGGTAAGGGAACCTTTCACCCTCCTCTTTTTAAAAGACTTCATTTGTTATGTCTTTTAATTCACATAGTATTATGTTGGGATATGTTCTTATATATCTTGATTGATGTAAATTTTATGTCCAGGTGATGAGATTCCATTTTTATCTCTCATCAACTCATTTTCTGAATTTTTGAAGTGACGCCGTTAAGCTGTCGAATTTTACCAAGGGAACTTTTTAACACAATTTCGATTTCTTTGGGTTCAACATGTAGTTATTGAATATGTCATCCTTTGAATATCTATGAATGACCTTTTATTGTTTTAAACTTAATATCCAATTATGTTGGGTGTATTTATATTTTTCCCACATAATTTTGAGATTGAATTATCCTTAATTTAAGGATACCTTCTTTATAAGGGATTTCATAACATTTTATATCTCTAATGAGAATTCATTGTTGTTATGCACCAATTCACTCTTATATGGTGTATATACTATCCTTTGTAATATTATATCATTAATCCATTCATTCTCATGATATTATAAAGTTCTGATTAAATGTTATTCTTCAATTATTGTATTCAAGTGTCTCTAATTTTGGTAAAAACCCTTTAACCAAAATATCACTTTAAATGTTTTAATGATTTGTTCTTATTAATATCCATGTTTTCAAAATGGTTTTATGGATTTATTTATATGGATATTAATGGTTTAAAATGTTAAAAGATTCAAGGTGGTATGGGACACTTTGATTCAAAAATCTCTTTATTAAATGTTTTAAATGGTTTTGAAAATGGTTTTTTAATGGATTCATTATTTCAATATCCTAAAATTTTATATTGTGATTGAAATGTGGAAATGTTATATTTCCTTTATGAATGTTTTATGTGATACATTTATGTTATGGTTCTTGGTAATTGTTATGAAAACGGGTGGTTTCGTGATAAACTAAGGGTGGGTGAGCCCGATATAGCTCTCCAATGCATTGGGTAACGTGAAGGAGTGTAATGTTAAGGTTTCTATGAACAGATTTAGGGAATATATTGTGATGGGTATTCCAAACGTAACCAAGAGGGTTACTCCCTACGTAATAATTTTATTAATTCCACAAGTTAACTTTATGTCTTATGATTTCTATGATTTATTCATGATTTGATGAGGCATGTTAAAGTGCCTATGTTTTATGGGTAAAGTATGATTTCATTCTTATGTATATATGAACTCATGTTTTCTTTCCATATTTTTATAACCCTTACTGAGCTTTTTATGCTCATCCCAAGTTTTTGAAATGTTTTTAACAGGTCAAGAGAAAGATACATGATGTGATGATAGTGTCAAGGATGTGTCAAGAAAGAATCCATGTTTTATTTTAAATATGTTTCCGTTGGTGGGAAGAATGAATACTGTCTTTTATGTAACCACTTTGTTTAAATGTGGAATGTAATGCAAGTTTCATGATCTAATTCTCTAAAACACTAAACCTGAAAAGAGCCTCAATGTGTAATCTTGTAATAACTCAAGATTAAGTAAGGTTTAAGGCTGGGGCCTTATAGTTGGTATCAAAGGTCGGTTTAGATAACTTTAGAGGTTAGGGTATTCTTTAAGCATAAGTGGCATTACCATAATGGTTAGGATTTCAGTAAGAGTCCTAGTTTTAGATAAAGTGAATGAGTAAGTGTATCTTAGTGTTTACCTTCCTCATTAGTACATGATGGTTTTGTTGATATACTCACACTGACATTTTTGTTTTTAGTGAATGGATGGATCTAGCAGCCACCAAAGAGACAACAGGTTTGAAGGAAAATATGGTGGTTCTATGATTAAGATACTAGATAAAATGGGGGATTCAATGAGGAAACTCGTGGTTGTTCTAAACCAACTATCAAGGAGTCACGATCAACCACTTGAACCTTGGTATGATCTTTAATGCATCATGTACGAGATGACCAATCGATGTGGAAGTTCAGGTAATAATTATAAAGGTAACCATTAGAGTTATATGATCTTTACTTTTGAGGTAATTATGGGTTACTATATGTTATGATTGAAGTGAAAGGCATGAAATAAAATTGAGGTTAAATTATGTTATGGTTATTTTTGATGATTTTATCCCTTTTTGGGGAATGATTTGAGAATTATATAGTTTTGGAAAAAGGACAACACGCAGACCGTGTGACTACCCGTCGCGTCGGACAAAGCTGCGGGAATCGAACCCACAACCAAAGTGCGACTGATATTTATCGCCTACCACTAGACTACGTGAAGTCCCTGGTTAGTTTGACTGATTATTTTTAGTTATATGATTTTATGAATTAAGAGTAAGTTGATTTTGGGTTATTTATGAATATGATTAACCTATCATGGAGGATATGTGATTAGGTTAATTACTTTTCAATACGAGACTTTAGGAGCAACTGATGTTGTTTGGAGATAAATGTTACGATTTAACTTAGAAGACTATGTGACTAAATCCTTAAAATATTTGGGTTTCAATATTACATTGGTTTACTTTGAATAATTTTATGGACAAATTGTTTATCGGATGGTCCTCGTTAAACTTTGGGTTTTGTTGGACAAATTTTGGAGATTAAGCATATGTTTTCTTTTTAAAGGGTTATCCTTTTCTGGATTATCTGACCTTTTAATAACCTTTTTGGGTTTGGTTTTGGTTAAATCCTAAAGACATGGGAAGTATATAGTTCTCTTTGGTGGATTAGGTTATTCTATAGAAGTTGATTATAGTACTCTTAATGCGAACAAGTCTCCCTAAATACTCGTCTTTTGGAAAAAAACATGAGTTTGATTAAGGAATCTAGAAAAAGTTAAAAGCCAACATGATAAGCGATTATGTTTCCTTATGAATAAATTCCTCAATAAAAAGTAACTTAAAAAAAAATGTTGTCTATTAAGTTTTCCTACTGGGGAATCGAATACCGTTTAACCCATCACAAGTTTGTGATTTTCTTATGGTTAACTTTCTCCTAGACATGTTTACTATCACTCTCCGTCAAGAACATGACCCTTTGCTTTTTCTTCCATGTCCATGTTTTTATACATGGAATCCTAGTATGGGTTAACTCGGGTGACCTCTGTACTTGTCTTCCTTTATTTTAAAGTGATTGTTTTACAGACTCTTGTTCCGATGTGGGACTTTCAAGGATGTTTCCAAGCTTAATTTGAAAAATTGCGAGGATGCAATTCCCAAAAGGGGGGAAGGATGTAACACACCAGGTAAATAAAGAATATGAAATTTTCATATTTATCCATATTTGTGAATAAAATATTAATATGACTTTAAAGGGGATGCTATGCTCAATGGCATACCCAACACGCAACAATGAGTTTCTTGGGAATCTTACGTTGCACTCTAATAACAAAATAAAATTATTTTAAATGGTAGTTAACATGTAGACGTTGTATTGGCGGGAATGGATAGAAATAACTAAAATATGATTATATATGTTTTTAAATGTTTTTACATTTATACAATAAAATATAAAGGCTTAAAATACGAAAAGAATTCAATTTTAGGCGTATATGCCCGAGTTTTCACTAAAGGTTCACTTATCTCCTTTGGATGGAAAACCGTAATTAAATATAGTTTTGTTCACTCTTATACATTCTATTGGACCAAATAAAACTCTTATTAATAATTGGGACATCAAAATTTACTTTTTGTAAATTTTTGGTATCTTTCCGATAAAGTTCATTTTTTTAATGAATAGTGTAAAATGTTGTATTTTAATTCAAAACCACTTTTTAATATAATTTATTTATATGATTATATTATCTATTGAATTGGTTTTAAAGTGAAATTATAATATATTTTTACCATTAAATCCAATAGTGGTCGTTGGAATTAATTTCACTTTGAAATCAGACTTAAACTAGTGTTAATCTTTTGATACTTATTATTTCATAAAAACACGCTTTTTTCTCTGGCAACAGGAATTAAATATTAAATTAATTAATGTCACTTATATGTTTTGAATTTTGTAAAATAGAATTCATTTTTGAATTCTGAATATCAAATATAGCTTAGGGTGAATTTTTGGGATTTTTTTGAAAAACTTCAATTTTTGATGAATAGTGAAACCACTAAGTGGTACTTATAAAAACTGATTTTTTCCGTTTAAATGAAATTTTTCCATCTTTGTGTTTTGAATTTCAGAAATCCGACATACATGGTTGTCATTAAGAAGTAAAATGTGGTTCAATGGGATAAAAATATTTTTTTGGTGAATAGTAACATATTAAGTTTTTAATCGCGATTAGAGGTAATTAGTGTAGTTTAAGGTAAAAATAATGTTTTAATAATATGAAATGAACTTGACACATGTCCTAACCTCATTTTATGTGTCATGACCGACCAAGACAACCCGTGGGTCAACTTGGGGACCCCATGAAGCCACTTTGGTTGGAAAATGGCATTAATATCTTTTTATTTAAATTTAAAGTAAAAATGAGACAAACATGAAATGTTTTACTAAACCAATTTTTACATGGGGTTATACAAATAATATTTTTGACTATAAATATTTATTGGAAATATAAAAATATTTTATACATCATAGTATCTTTTTTATAATTTTAAGACATTTAATAAATTAAATTATTTATGACATCATGATGATGCAATGATGACCTCATTATTTAACGATTTAAATAAAATGGAATGATAATGTAATATCTAATACCTAATCATGTCCAAAACCTATTTAATGAGTGGATTTCGAACCCTTATCACCTTATCCTTGAAATAAATCAATGTGGGACCTTTAAAATCCGAAACACTTTTGAAAATAAAGTAACATTTTGTAACTTTACAAGAGTGCCCCTCCTCTCTTCTTATAAAAGGCCCCCACCTCTACCTCCTTACCCACACTCCCAAAGCCTTTGGATCAGCCAAACCCTGCCCATTTTGTCTCTCCACTTCCCTATATTACTCCTTGAAGCCTCACTTTTGGGAGAAGTCTTTCCAAGGAAGCCTTTGAGCTCAAACCAAAGGGAGTTACCCGATTTTAAGGTAATGTCTTCACTTGAGTCCTTTTGTTTTATTTTGTTTCTCCATCCCCCTAAACTCTTTTTATTCATTTCTTTTGTAACAACTCCAGTATCATCAATATACTAGGATGTTGTTATAAGAAGTATTCGAGCTACACTTTCACACACCTACATCTAATGGTTAAAGAACATACTGTTTCTGTGGATAGCGAATTTCGGCTTCCTGAAACGATGATTGTTCAACATTCTTTAACACCTTCAAAGGTGGCCATTAAGATGAAAATATATTTATATATGATATATAATATGTTTATGTTTTCCTTAAGCTTCTGTATTTTTCATTTTGGGCATACCTTTATGGTTTCCATTATGGGTAAACACGATATCTTCATTTAAGGAAGTGCGGACTACCGCCCCCTCAAAGTGATTTGATTCGTTAATACCATATGTGGTACGTATAAAGGATATATTTAATGATATTATATATGATACCATACTGGAATTAAAATACTATTATGTATCATTATGTTTTAATTCCATTAAATATGAAATAGAAATGGAAGTAGCATCGATGCGTACGTACGGCTTACCGTCTCCATGAACGGTACATTTCATTTCTTATCTCAAAATGTAATGTAATATTATATGTACATATATATAATGGATATATATGTAATATATTACATATAAATTATGTATATCATTCTGTAATTATAACATATATATATATATCTCTCATTTTGTTTTAATTCCATTAATATGACAAAAAATTAAAGTAGCGTTCATGCGTACGTACGGCCTACCGTCTCCATGAACAGTGCTTTTCGTTTTTTATCTCCAAATGATATGGAATAGTATGAAATGAATATTTACTGGATATATATGATATTTTAATCATTAATACTATTCTGGAAATTATTTACTTATAACTACATGGGCAATCTTTTTTCAAACAAGTTCATTTTTGACTCATGTACCAAACATCGGCAAAAACTTCTGATATGAACAAACATTATTAAAAAATTATTATAACATTATAATATGTTATATGAACTGAATAATAATCTCTAAAGGAGGTACTTAGGCAATTATTAATTGGCCAAAGGTTATTATTCAGGAATATAAAGAAACTAACAAGACAAATTGGACTTGAGGTAAGGGATCTTACTCCTCTCTTTCTTTTTAAGTACACTCTTTTATGTCATTCCTTCTAAATCCAATATTTCTTGTGATTGGGATGTTATTTTATATTACTATTAATGTAATTTTTATTTACATATGATGAGATACCCTATTCTCTCTCATTTTGGATGTTTTGAGTGGCGCCGTTAGGCTGCCGAATTTTCGTAAGAGATCTAACCTCTCTCTTTCTTTTTAAGTACTCTCCTTTATGTTACTTCTTTTAAGCTCCTATTTGTTATGTTGGGGGATGTTCTTTTATATTCGTCTTTCTATAAACTTTATGTTTATGTTATGAGAGACCCTATTTCCTCTCATCAATCCATTTTGGATGTTTTAAGTGGTGCCGTTAGGCTGCCGAGTTTTCGTAAGAGATTTTTCATCTCACTTTTATTCCCGTGAGATTTATGGTACATTTGCCACAATTTCCTTTGAGTGGTTTATTTACTTCCCATTATTACACTCCTTTTGTAATATAATTCCATTTATGGGTATTTAAATATTCATTTTATGACACTTCTTCAATGGGGTGTACTTTTCGAAAGTTACCCATGTCGGCAAGGGAACCTTTCACCCTCCTCTTTTTAAAAGACTTCGTTTGTTATGTCTTTTAATTCACATAATATTATGTTGGGATATGTTCTTATGTATCCTGATTGATGTAAATTTTATGTCCAAGTGATGAGATTCCCTTTTTATCTCTCATCAACTCATTTTCTGAATTTTTGAAGTGACGCCGTTAGGCTGTCGAATTTTACCAAGGGAACTTTTTAACCCAATTTCGATTTCTTTGGGTTCAACATGTAGTTATTGAATATGTCATCCTTTGAATATGTGTGAATGACCTTTTATTGTTTTACACTTAATATACAATTATATTGGGTGTATTTATATTTGTCACACACAATTTTGAGATTGATTTATCCTTAATTTAAGGATACCTTCTTTATAAGGGATTTCATCACATTTTACATCTCTAATGAGACTTCATTGTTGTTATGCACAAATTCACTCTTATATGGTGTATATACTGTCCTTTGGAATATTATATCATGAATCCATTCATTCTCATGATATTATAAAGTTCTGATTAAATGTTATTCCTCAATTATTGTATTCATGTGTCTCTAATTTTGGTAAAAACCCTTTAACCAAAATATCGCTTTAAATGTTTTAATGATTTGTTCTTATTAACATCCATGTTTTCAAAATGGTTTTAAGGATTTATTTATATGGATATTTATGGTTTAAAATTTTAAAATATTCAAGGTGCTATGGGACACTTTGATTCAAAAATCTCTTTATTAAATGTTTTAAATGGTTTTGAAAATGGTTTTCTTAATGGATTCATTATTTCAATATCCTAAAATGTTATATTGTGATTGAAATGTGGAAATTTTATATTTCCTTTATGCATGTTTTATGTGATACATTTATGTTATGGTTCTTGGGAATTGTTATGAAAACGGGTGGTTCCGTGATAAACTAAGGGCGGGTGAGCCCGATATAGCTCTCCAATGCATTGGGTAACGCGAAGGAGTGTAACGTTAAGGTTTCTCCGAAGAGATTTAGGGAATATACTGTGATGGGTATTCCAAACATAACCAAGAGGGTTACTCCCTATGTATGAATGTTATGAATGCCTCAAGTTACCTTTATGTCTTATGATTTCTATGATTTATTCATGATTTGATGAGTCATGTTAAAGTGCCCATGTTTCATGGGTAAAGTATGATTTCATTCTTATGTATATATGAACTCATGTTTCCTTTCCATATTTTTATAACCCTTACTGAGCTTTTTATGATCATCCCAAGTTTTTGAAATGTTTTTCACAGGTCAAGGGAAAGGTACATGGTGTGATGATAGTGTCAAGGATGTGTCAAGAAAGAATCCATGTTTTATTTTAAATATGTTTCCGTTGATGGGAAGAATGAATACTGTCTTTTATGTAACCACTTTGTTTAAATGTGGAATGTAATGCAAGTTTCATGATCTAATTCTCTAAAACTCTAAACCTGAAAAGATCCTCAATGTGTAATCTTGTAATAAGTCAAGATTAAGTAAGGTTTAAGGCTGGGGCCTTATACTTGGAGAATCTTATTATGATAATTAACATTTTATTTAGCCACAAATATGAAATATTTTTAAATGTTTTAATAATATGAATGTATTATCAAAGAAACCATTCTTATTATTATGAAATTAGATGTTCATAAATTTGAAAATTTATGTTATGTGTTTCACTACATTAGGGATTATACATTTTGAGACATAATTTTATGATGTAATCTATTTTAATTAATTTTTTAGAAAAGCCGCCTAGTGGAAGGAATGATAACTGTATCAATGAACATAATCCATATAGTAAGAATGATCATTTTATTTGTGGTCTTAAGAAAACATTTCTAAGGGAAGTAGTGTCCCAAAAATTATCATCCCAAGTGGACATGGTATCATGTGATGTCATTCACTAAGCCTTATGAATTTTAATGGAATAAAGAAAAATAAGTGTATGGAATTGAAAAATGGATAAGGGGAAGAAAATAAATATGTATTTTTACATATTTAATAATTATGTAAAGAATCAACATGATACATTATTGATAAGAAATAATTGTTTTCTATAAGTGTTAAGATAAAGGCCAAAATGATCGTGATTTCCAAAAAATGAAAGAATCATCCAATTTCCAATGCATATAATATATTGATATGGGGAACTGTGAAAGTAATTTACCAAAGTGTCAAGAGAATACACCTGAAAAGAAGATAAGGGGTCATGGTCAAACGTATTCTATTACTACAGATGAGGTGGAATGATTAATTTTCATGATTTTAGGTTTAATAGTTATGTTATAGGTGTATTTTATCAATTATATTATGGTTATATGAATTATGAAATTTTTATGGATTTTACTTGAGTAATTTTTCATTAAGTATATTAAAGGATATGATGAATTGTACCAATGTTTAGGAAAATTAATTAAGTGGAAATATTATATTTTTGGAAAACACTCGACTAAGGGATGATAATCATTAATAAGTTTAACATGTTTAGGTAATAGTGATAAATATATAGTTATGGGATAATATTAGTTACCATGAAATTGCATTGTTATTTGATGGTTTATGTTATCTTTTATAGAGCTTAGTGAATTTTTGAATATATGGAATATATTCGATAACATGATATTTTTTTTTTATTTTTTGAATCATGAATGTTTTCATTAAGGTTTTATGGTGATAAAGGTATTCATATATTTTAATTTTTATAGTAATATCACCATTATATTTTATGTATAATGTAATATTGATTCAGTGACCTCCATTCTAGATTATTTTATATTGAAATTTGTTTGGATTATTTTGTTCGAGTTATAAGGTTAAATATTAATTAGATGGATTATGTTAAATTTTTGGAGTTAATATCATGGTATTATATATTATTGTATAAAATTGGATAACATGTACTACATATTGTAGTTTATAAAAATATCAAGAGATAGGTGGAATGAATTTTCAATCTTTTATTAATCTAATGTAATGTTAAATGATGATTATTTTTCTTCAAGATTAAAAATTCATATTGTATATTAATTTATTGAAGTTTGATATGATTTAGGAATTGACATATTCCAAAACAATGGTTTAAATTGTTACAATGATATATAAAGACATAAATTATGTATGTTTCCATTTGTTCTCAGTCTGGATGGAAAAGGAACACCTGAAAATTAATATAATGATCATGAAAGAAAAAATTTATTCTATTACCATAATTTTATATGAATTAAATAGCCCCTTAACTAATAAAATACTTATCATTTTTTTAACATTATCCTTGATCATTATATTTCTTCAGATCAATCACCTATATCACCCCCATCATTATATATGCATTACACTTTTCATCTATATTTATATATTTAGTCCCCACCTAATTTACCATACATGCAAATCTAGTTATGTGATTATTCCATATGAAATTTATAAATACCAGTCTCTCTTATGAAGATGATGTTTCATTAACCCTTCTCAAAATGTTGGATTTCAAAATGGGTATTTTTAAAATTCAAACTATTGATTATTGCAATCAAGATTAAATTTTTACAACTCAATTCATTCACGGTGGTTAAATGTAACACATGATATTTTAAAAGATGAAAACCATATTAAATATAATATATGACACATATAACCAATTATAGATGATAATGTGACACCCTAAGTCTATATGATATATATAAATTTATATTTATTCAATTTATTTGATATGTTCAATGCACTCAACATCACGTTTGAATGCAACATGATACCCTATGACAATATTATTATTTAAACATTTCTAGTATAACATAGACTCTAAGACAAAAGGTATGAATAATAATAAATAAATTATAAAAATTTTATTGTTTACAAATTTTTAAAATAAAATTATTTGTTACCTATTAATTAAGAATTAAATAAGAACCATTTGAAAGAGAAATAACTTTTTCATGAAAACTATATTTTTTTAAATGGTCGAGTACTGAAGATTTTCACAAATAATTTGAAATTAATTTTAACCATATTTTTAATATTTAATTGAAAAATTAATCTAAAATTATAAAATCTACTTGTAAAAATTATCATTTAGTGAATTATGTATAAATTTTTTTAAATGATTAATTGTATTCATGAATAGTCCAAAATTATGATTTTTTTATTGAAAACTATCTTTTCATTAAAAATATCTTATAAGTTAAATCATACATTAATTTTTTTTTCATGTAAAATTTATTCAATTATATTAAAATTTTCATAATTTCGACATTATAATAAAATTCATTTACATTTTTTATAATATAACATTCTATAATTATGATAATTTAATATTTGGAAAACCACTCTTTCTTCGCATCAACTATTTTATTTTAAATTGAATATTTCCTATTTTATGGATTGAATTTCGAAATTTAGATTTCATATATATCATTAAAATAATTTATATTTTAAAATAACCTAACATAATAAATAGTGATAATAATAAAAAACTATTTAGAGTAATAATGTGTTTTACTGAGTGTTAAACGAAGAAGATAAGCATTGAAATATCCTAAAAACTATCAAACACCCATTTTATGGTCGTATTTAGACCTTATCTCCATTAATATTCCATAATGATAAATTTTAGAGGATTTTGGCATGATTACAATGTTAGAATCACTTTATATTTAAAAAATTATCTTATGTGTCCACTCCACAACTTATAGAAGGCCACCCCATCTCATTTACTATTCACACAACCAAATTCCATTTGTTTGGCAAAGACCTACCCAAATATTATCCTCAATTTCATCCCCCTATATTAGAGGCCATAAATTTATTATCAATCCATATTATGAAGGAATTAAGATTAACCCAAAAAAGGATCTCTGAAGGGAGGACATTCCGACACATACGGATGACGTTGATCCTTAGGTGATGGTTTCACATATCATTTTTACATATTTTTGAAAGATTTCATATTAACCAATAATTATTTTTATTGGTGTACATAATACCTATTTTATATTTTTTCTCATAAATATATTTAAATTCATGGTATTTAATTTTTTATTTCATCATTATTTTTTATGGGGCTAATGATTAAGATGATAATGAATTGGTGGGGGTTTATTTCTCAATCTCATAATTATTTAGGATTGTTTTTGTTTAAGTCACTCATGGGGGAAATATTTGATATAAATAAATAATTATATATATATATATATATATCTTAAATTCATTCTCTTTCCCTTTACACTTATTATTATTGACCTTTTTAATGTAATAGTACCATTACCATGCTTTGGAACAAATAATGATTCAAATAATGTTTTTATGAAAATAAGAATATATTTATTTCTTTGATCAAAAATCAATTTTCATAAAAATAAATGTTTTCTAAAAATATTTTAAAAAATTATTTTAACCACTTTTCATTGACTCATTGAATTCATTTTGTCCCATTTTTAAATTTTACAAAAATAACTTAGTAAATTTTTCAATTCATTTTAAAAATAAAGCTCATTGGTCTTTTATAGAAATTGTGAAAGGAATCGTTATTTTAATGTTTGTCACATGAATGTAATTTTCCCCTATCATTAACAATCAATGTTTTAAATAATATTTTAAATGATTTAGAACATTATTTTAAAAAATATTCTTTCAAAATATTATGGTAGCTTCTTATCATGAATATTTTCATATTTAAAAGGTTATTTTCCTCAAAAATATTGTTAATAAGATTTTATAGTATGTATATTCAATAATTACATCAATACTTTATTGTAATTATGATCCACTGGTGATATGTTGTGTTGTTACCATCCTTATTATTATATTTTATTATTTCTGGTCAGTTTGACTAAGGATGCAAATTTTTTAACCATTGACCAAATTACAATAGATTTTTTATGATTATGTTTATTTGATTGGTGTAATTATTAATATATCATATGATAGTTCATCAATATGAATATTTATATTGATTATGTTTCGATATTTTCATATGACAAATGCATTGGATTTAGTATATAATGGTTTGTTTCCTTATTATAAATAGCTACTCTATGCATTGACCTATCTTGTGAGAAAAATAAGGATGGAAAAATTAATTAGTTTCTACCTATATATTTAAACTATCTTCTTAGTGTTCTTCATTTTATGTTTTAGATGTATAACATTATGAAATCCCTCATTATGATAATAGATATTTATTTCCATGTGATTATTCCATTAGTAAAATTCTCCATAAATTATATTCATTATTTTGTTATTATTTATATGGATTTATATGGAAATAATTTATTTATTCCATATTATGATAAATTTTATTATTAAATTGATCATGTTTTAGTAATTTTCCATTTCATATTAATGATTCTTTTTTTTCATGATATCTTCTGATGTTTGGTCACCCATAAGGATCATTAGAGAGCACCCATTTCTTATGTTTTATTTTACCAAGGATATGTGGATGTGTTTTGTGAATTATATGTAGTGATACACTATACGAAATAATGTTATTATTAAAGAAAAATATTAGAGATTTTTTTATTATAATTTTAATTTCATATATGTATCTAATTCATCAAAACAACAAAATTATTCAGTCATTTTGGATCTGATTTCCTTTATCATATGTATATGTAATATGTTATCCAAAAAAATGGGATACTAGGTTTATGTTATTTAAATTAAATTTCTTTCATTCAACCCATTTAAATGTGGAAGTAATATTCATGCATAGTTATGGCCTATCGTTTCCATGAATGGTGTAATTCATTTTTTCAATATTAATATTTTATAATTATTTATAATTATATATATACGGGATATTTATGATATTTATTTTATCATTAGAAATATAGAGATAATGGAACCATGATCAAACTATAGATATCAAAAATTTCAAACATATAGCCTCTTCATAAACGAAATAGATAACGCATAGTAATGATGATTTCACTGAGAATTATTAATAAAAGAACATTGAAATGTTATAAGTTGACAATAATTGATATTATTTATATTTAAATTTATTTTTATAAATGTATTTTATATTTAAATATATTATATAGGTGGTTAGAGTTCTTCTTAAGAAATTGGAACATAAGGTAACAATTTATTACACCAAATTATCTTCTTTGGGACATATTTAATGTTATGAACCGGGAATCTTATAAGAGGGGTATATACTAACCTTTTAAATGTTATATGATTATTATAATAATTTTTATTATATTTAACTTTAATTTTAAGTTATTATTTAATGGGGATTACCATTCAAATTTTACCAAACTAGTAATGGTGTAATGTTACAATCTCGTTATTTAATAGGATCAATTATGATTTTTTCTTAATGTTGAAATATTAATATATACAAATCATAAAACTCAAGATATCCTTTTAATATAGATTTTTTGATATTAAAAATGTTTTATATTCATTTTCGTTATCTTAAATACTCAATAAAAAATATGTTTTTAATGAAAATTATCTTTACTTAACTCTTTGGTCGAAATTTTTTTTTCTTATATATCAGCAATTTTAAAAAAGTTTTATATATGGTTTTTACCATTTTATTATCATAATTTGAATACATTCTTTTTTTTAATTTTAAAAAAGAATATTGTTGTAATTTTATAAACAAGGTAGTTTTGACTTTTTTTTATCAAAACTATGAAAGTAATGTTTTATTTTAACATAAATAGAATCAACCTAATTTCCCAAAATCACTACCAATCTATAATTTGAATATTCCATTAAAATATTCATTTTTATTTTCAAACAAAATGTTTCCTTAATATTTGGTAAAATGTTATGTTTTAAAAATGTTATTTAAAAGTGAAAAGGATATTATACTTGAGAAATTTTCAATTTATCTATTAAAAATTATTCATCAATAATAATATCCATTGATCTTACTTATAAATTACTAGCGATATGCCTAGTGATAAAATAGTTATAAATTATTTTGGTGGATTATTATTAAGATTTTGAGTTTTTTATGAAACCAATTTAATTCCCATGGGTTATGTTATTATGTTATGATTTTTGATCATCTAGATTTTATATGAATGATTTTTTATTTAATTATTGGGTCAATTAAATCCCTCAAATTAATTGGGTAAATATTGAAAAATCACGAGGTATATATATTAAGAGTAAAATAAATTTCATGGTCAAAAAATTCTATATGGGCCAAATATTTAAGTTCCTAATATTATACAATGAATTGGTTTTCAAGGCTATAAGTTAATTCATGGACCTTGATTTCATGTACATAAGATTTTAATGGAACTTGTTTTAATATTCATATTATTTTGCATCGACCTTATTTTAATTTAAATAAGAATATACATTCACCTAGTTTCATTCACTATTATTTTGTTTGTTCCTAATTTCATATTCGTATTGTAATGAGTGATATTCTATTTATAAATGTTCGCAACGTGATAAGATTTTGTAAGAAAAAAACTCATGTACTATGAAAATATTATGCTATGAGGGGTTTTACAAGATTTTGTCATGATTTATGTCTTAATAAGTCAAATATTTATAAAATAACACAATATCATGACCTTTGATATGCATGATATCATTTATAAATGTTATGATCATGTTATTATACCCTAATTCTCATGTTATGCTTATATGATCATTGATATCTCCCCCATTTACCCTTACTCATAATATAAGCTCACCATTCTTATGTTTTTATTTATAATGGAACTAAATAAGCTTTTTTAATATGATTTTTCTAATATGGGTGCTAGTTTTGAAGAAATGAGTGGGCGATAAGGAATATCATTTAAGGATGAGTTATTTATGTATCAATGATTCCAAAGGCAGTAGACCTATATAATTATAGTGTGGATAATAATTTTATGTATTTACTATGTACCTATTAGTATACAAAATTGAAGTATGAAAATTACATTCCTTTACAATAGAAATAATTAATTATACAACCCTATTAATCTTCATTACATTATCATTACAATAAATAATCACTCAATCTGAAAAACATTTCACATTATTCAAAAAATGCATGTTCCAAATAGAATAAGATCCTCACCATCAATTAGGTGTCCATGTATCATATTATTTGTTTCATTTTGTCAAATTATATGTATGATTTCCATCCATGTCTTCTTTTTTTACTTCCATAACACTCTAAATTCATTTGTGTCAGAATCTAGTGCCTCCTCATTATTTTAATAAAGGGTAGTACATTATTATTCATTTTAGTATTTTAATGAGGAAATATATTGTAATATGTAATATTTTTTTGATCTACTCTTTATTATCCTTATGCCTCCATATAACATTTCACTATTCATTGTTCAAATATAATAAATATCTTTAGGTAAAATGATAGTGAGACATGAAAAATTCCAATAAAATCAATTTCATATTTATGGTGAAGGATATGTTCACATTCACTTTGTTTTTTTCTTTAGTGTAATGTATACTTAATCATGACCATAATAATTCTAGTGTGAGAAATGTGTCCACAAAATTGGAACATCATTAGTGGAAATATTTCATCCCCTTCTATCCATGTATGAAACCATCTGGGACAAATGTATATTTTCTTATATGATTATAATTTATATTTTATGGTTCTAAATATTTTCAAGAGTTTTGGGGATGATATTTATAATTTTTTGGGGAAATATCTGAGGAACATATTTTGTGAATGGTTAATAATCATTGTGTGGTCACCATGTATTATAGATCTATTCAGTCTAGTGGTGTTTTTCATAGTTTTATCCTAGTTTCCTAACTATGCGAGATCTCAATGTAAACCATATAGAAGGTTCAATATATTTATTTAGGTGGTTTAATGTATTTCACATGGTATCTCTATATGTGGAGATATAACCATGAACACATGTGCTTTTGTTTTCATGTTATATTATAGACAATGTGGTTGGATCATGGTTTGTCTAAACATATGGAATAACTATGTGACACGTATGACTTTCCCAAAATTTAGTAGTTACAAAAAAAACCTTTTCATATTTCTAACCAAAACATTACCCTAATATCTCATTATCATGACCCATCCTTTTCTATATGTTCTATGATATTCTCCCTTTGGTGTCTCATTTATCCACTATCTCTCATGGTTCATCTCATGAAGGAATATTCTAATTCGACCCATTCCCACCCCTATGTAGATATATCCATGATCTCTCTTAACCTATATGTATTAATCCTCTTAAGGGTTGTGATAGATAAATCTATAAGTTAATATGGTGAATTGATTATGTATCTTATAGATCTGTGATTGATAGGACATGACATATTCCATAACAATAACCATTTTTTGATGGTTCCTATGTTTTCTCCATTTGATATATACGTGTCTCTATAAATAGATTCATTGTTATAGAACACCTTATTGTTATTTTGGATTCATTTATTTAATCTTATAAAAAAAATTTCTTTCATATATTTGAGGACATTTCCATGTAATTTAATATTTAAGAGAATGTAGGATTGTTTAAATGTGGATTACATTAAAAACATTTTTACGCACATCACATGTTCATAGAAATGTTTCAAATATGATTTTAACTAAATAATGTGTTTTCATGAATGGTAATGGTAATAATTGTTTTATATAAATATCTAATTAAATTTCAGTGATGGTTATCATGAATGTTTTTAGATAAAATAGAACATGGTGACCATGGTTGCATCAAGTTATGGACATATGAATCCCATAGTGAGTGTTGATCCACTAGGGGTTATGGTTTTGATTTCAATATATTGTGTAGGACTTAGTATCATCGGTATTAAAATAAATCTAAATCATGTTACTTTTGCCTCCTAATTATGTATTCCCATAGGCTATAGCCCATTTGTGAATGGTTTTATTCATGATAGTGACTTTTTCATGCATTAATTTCTTAAATTTTTATCTAATGAGTTACCATATTTTTTTATATTTCCAATTACATATATTCCATGTATTTAGTTATATTATTGTTATTTATAAATACATATGTTTTAATGGGACTGAAAGGATGTTTCTTGAGAAAACAATCAAATTATGTTTGATTATGAAACATCTTTAATTTTAGATCTCCATAAAATTATTGAGGAGTGAAAACATTATGTAGATTCATGGTAGTATCCTACGACATAGTTACCTCACACTCTCCATATACATTTGGGAATAAGTAGAATTGGTTTTTTCTAGAATGAGGTAAAGGTAATGGTGTCATGTATCATAATGATTTATCTTAGTTAATGTTTCTTCACGGTGCCATATGATGGCTGTGATGGATGGTAAACTTGAAACGTTTTTGGATTTATTTCTAGGATTAGACTTCTGGATTTACATTCATATATATAATTCTAATGTATCTCCTATTTCATTATCTAATATGATTTTTTAATGTTATATTTTTATACATAAGGCATTTTTGTAGTGATTTCCAGGTGAAATAAATCCCAAGTTAATGTGTGTTGATACAATGGTTCTTGTCACCAGCCCATGGTGATCAGGAAAGAACTTTAGTACTTGGTTCAAGCCACATTTTGTGACATTTAAGGTCTTACTTGGTTGATTTTTTACAAAAATAGTGTCAATAGATTTTTTTTCAAGTTGTGAATGGTAAAATAGAGTTAGGGTCTCAAGAACTCGAGTGTTATGTGTGTATAGGTTACCATCCAACACACTTTTGAATCTTACCTTGAGTTACCAAGGGAGGTCCAAGATTTTTTCATCATGAATTGAACTTGATTTTTTGTTTACTTAGTTTAAAATTTTAATGATTTCATTTTGTTGTTTTGTTTATCCACTTTTTGACCATTTATTGTTGTGTTAGTCAAGGGATTTATTATATATCGTTAAATTATATATTTTGATTTTGAAGAGTATCCGTAATAAAATTGGGTGTTATCACATGTATCCAGTAGATAATTCCTCTTATGAGGGCCGATTTGAAATAATGGCAAGGAAATACAGTGGTATTTCCATTTGGAAAACCATCTAGTAGACCATAATATTGTTGAAATAGTAATATAGACTATGAAATCATTGGTTCAATTTAGTGGTGGATACCAAGAATGGATGGTGGGTCATGAGTTTGAGTTAATTAAAAAATATCCATTGATCACCTATTGTGATAAATAAACTCAATAACCCGAGGAATGGATTGAGATAACAGAGTTAATTCTCCACATTTTAAAGACACTAGAGGACCCTTTATTTATATTTTCTAGTTGTATCCATGAAGGACGTTGAATAAAATTTTGGGATTCCATCACGCAAGATAAATTTCAAAAGGAACTCACTTATCCATATTTCAAAAAGGCCTCCAATTATAAGTTCTATCAAGATATGTTACCTTTGGAGAAATATTGAGAGTTTATAACTTTGGATGAATGATATCATTCAGTGATGGCATATTTTACTCCTTTCACCGACTTCAATCATTTATCTAAAAAACGTTCCACTGTAGACTACTTGAAGGATAAAGTTTTTTAGATGTTTCTAAATTCCAAGATCCATTTTATTCATTATCTAATTATATTTCATCCCTTTATCAAGGTGGTTGATAAAATCTCTATGATTGAAGTTATCAAAGATGGGAATACATGTCTTAGTGGTGTTTCTATTATAGGAAGCGGTTTCTATGGAAAATCATATGGTCTTGAAAAAGATGCAGAGTAAGGGTTATATATTCACTTCAGGATCAATTATAATTTATTTTTTAAGATAACTCCATGTCAATTTCGACCATTATGGAAGCTCAGTTCACACTAATACAAATTGTATGAAATCACCAAGTATTTTCTCTTATTATGGAATTTCATGTCACCATTATAATATTTATTGGTTTTTATCCTTGTGTGATATAGCTATATCCACCAATACTATTGTCTCCAAGGATTAATCAAATGTAGTAAAATGTTGTGGATATAATTATTAAGAGAAGTTGGATACTTTGGTAGTGCAAAATACTCACGGAGGGCCTGAGGTAAGATTCCATTATACAATGGATTATGCAAGAGAGGTATCTAAAGTAGGGAGAGAACTATGAAAGATATGTTGTTTACTTTTTCTTATATATACCATGAATTATTTTATACAGGGGAATATTATTCTAATATATCTTCTAATTTGACTGGCATTTTGGGTGTACTCAGAATTTATTCAATTTATGATAGATCATTCAACTACCTTTTGAATAAGGAAAGAGAAGGGTTTTGAATGTATCGAGTGTTAAGTTTTTATAACCAATCACATTGTCTTTTTGAGATTCTTATTTAATGATATTGATATCTTTGACCTCATTATTTGAATGTATCATATGGTTCATATTATGAACTAAACAAATTTTAGGAAAAAATATTTTATATTACTTCTATATATGGGGTTAGTTTTTCCATTAAATGTTAGTGAGATCCCATATTTAGTAGAGTGGAATGTTGTTCCTGACTTTGGAATGATCTCATTAAAATTTTATGAGATTTTTCATTACTCTATTGACTAGTAGTTAAGCAGTCTTCTTCCTACGATTGTGAATGAGTTATGTGAAGTCTTTCCTGATGATTTTTATGGGTTACATCCCCAAAGATAGGTCATGTTTACAACATACCTAATTTTGAGGATGATTCTAATATCTAATACATTATATCTTAAATATTAATATTAGTGGTCCTTTAAATTATTCATGTGGTGATGAATTATAAGAACATGCAGAATGGGTCTGATATTCAAATATACTTGTGTTTTCCCTCTTTTCATAAGGGGATTGTTCTATATTACCCTAGTCTTTCATCTCCTATGGAAACGTTGACCTTTATACATGATATGAATGAATGGATTCATGAAATTGAAAGAACATTTGAGGAATATAACATGTATTTTACTACAGCTCCAGTTTTTATTATTCCATTACAAGGTTTGGGTTATGATGTTTTTTGTGATGCCTCAATTACACGATTAGGATACATTATGACTCAAAGGAAACATTGGGAATCCCCTAAAATTATACAACTATTAACTTTTGTGATATATTTTCATACCCATGGCCTCAATTTGGCTATAGTGATTCTTTATCTTAGGACTTCATTCCACTATCAATTCATAGAGTGGTTTACTATTTATTCAGATTACAAGAGTATAATGTATTTTCATACGCAGAGTGATATGAAACTACTAAATATAAATTGGGTTGAATATCTTCAATAATTTGACATTGATATTGCATAAAAATTATTAAATGGTAGCAGGGTCACTTACGTGTTGAGTGGGAAGTTATCAAACCAATAATTGAAGGGCTCATTAGAAGAATATTAATTAGGAAGTATGTTCACTAAGATCAAATGGGATTTTGAGGAAGCTTATGGAAACACGTTCTTAAATTTTATGAAATATTTTTTTTCTTTTTGATGATAATATTCAACTTGTAGAAAAAAACACACTGACTGTAAATGTTTTACTTAAATCCTTTATAGTGGGGAGTCTTCAGGTGACTGGTCTTTGTCTTTTAACCGTGTATTTTATTTCTGTGGAAGAATGTACATTCTAATATATATAAGTAATGTGTTTCTGGATATTTTAAATAATTCCTATTGGATTGTACACTACGGTAATAAATAGATGCCTCATAATTTGAGACATCGATATTAGTGGTCGGGGGTGAGGCGATTGATTTTGTATATCTTCTCAAGAAACCTTAACTACAAGATTATTATTGTGTGGAACTATAGACATTCCAATTTTTTATATCCTTAAAACATTATATTGTGGAACTGGGGATTGATATACATGGAATTTGTAGTTAGTTTACCATAGTTTCCCAGTGGAAAAAATGTGATTTGTTTGACCATTGATAGACTAATGAAATCAGATCATTTCCTTCTTATTAAGGATATGATTATGGTTGAAGATATCGAGAAACATTATGTATAAGGAATCATGAATCTCCATAGTTTACATTATTCTATTTTTTCATATATTTCAATGATTGGAATTCCTACATTAAAAAAATCAAGTGAAAATGGGAATTTATTTGATGATACCAACAATGTATCACCCTAAAAAAGAAGAAAAAACTATTTCGTCCTATCAAATTTTTATTGATATGCATAATAAATTTAATCCTGGATTTATTTGGTCATGGAATAATAATTTATCATTGGTTCAGTAATTTTATAAAAATAGTAATCATGATTGGATTAAAATGGTTTGTTTTTTACGAATTTTTATGGTGACCACATATATCTTCTATTTGTTTGGAGGAGAGAGGAGTTTTGTCACTGGTTGTACTAAGTCATTTCCATTATATGATAGAATATTTTTATAAATCCAAAATAATTTTCTGGTGGATAAATGTTTTCAAAAATCATTTTCATAGTGTCTTTATAACTCTTCAGAGTTTTTAGTAGGTGATTTGATTTTTCTCACGGTTTTACCTCATTTTAGAGTTTAGTTTAAGAAAGAACCTTGGTTTACTTAGAATTTTTAGAATTTTGAAAGTCTTCTAAAAGTTGAATACTATTTGGAAATATCATATAACATTACGTTTAATCAAAACATGATTTTCCATATCATTGGAGGTATCCACTTGAACATAATTGCCTAATAAAATTGGAAGATGTTTTTATTATGATTGAAACCATAGTGTTTGAGAAACTTGTTTGGGTTATGGATATTAAAAATATGTTTCTTCATGGTAAAAGTTTTCCCTTGGTTATTTTAATATGGGATTCAATATGGGATATTGATGATACATTGTAGTGTAACACATTGATGATGCAATAAATACCATATCTTTTTTTCAGTTCAGAATCCTATGTGAATTTTTGTGATAGAAAGCAGCATTATGGGAAGAATTGTTACACTTTAGGATTCATTAGAATATTTTATTTCAAGCTTATTTTTATCAATTTTTTAGATGATTCCAAGAGTTTTGAGGTAGATTTTTATATTATTAGGTGAAATAGTTGAGTTACTCGGTTTGGGAATTTCTTGTAGTAATAGTTAGTTAAACGTCTGATATGACGTTATTGATTACAGTAGAATTTATCATGGATATATAATAGCTTATATAACCAGGGAGGTTTTATAGTATAGACTTGCATAAGGTTGTGCTTTGGTCTAGGGGAGGTTTCACACCTTGAAAGTAAGGCCTTAGCCTTAAACATTACATAATCTATATATAAGTCGATAATTTGACTTTAATTCACATTGAGGATCTTTTTTGGTATAGAGCTTTAGATAATTAGGTCATAAATCATACATAACATCTTGAATATTACAAGTAGACACATCTAATAACTATCTATTTTACTCATAAAACAAAACCCTATTAAAATAAACATGAAATTGTTTTATGTTTTTACAAAATAACTTTTCCTTCATCTCATCCTTGACTCAATTCTTCCTCAAGTCTTGTGAAAAACATTTCGAAACATGGAATGAGCACAAAAATCTCAGAAAGTGATTTATAAATAAATAAAACTATTAGACTTAGGATAACATGAAAACCATGAATACTTTATCAAAAATTAATACTTTTCAACCTTAGGAAGTAATAAATATACTTCACTAAATATAATCTAGTAAAATACCCTTTTGTAACTCAAATATTACCATAACGCCCATAAAAAGCTACATATAGATTATAAAGGTGACTCAGGACATCAAAATACTTAAATGGAATAACCATATGGTTCAATTCCACACATATCACTAAATTGAATAGCCATACAGCTGAATTCCATACCCAATGCATTGAAAGTTATAATGTAACCACATGTCATTGATTTATCAGAGAACCACCCGTCATTTGTGTTATCACATAACCAACTATAATTGGGTTGTCACATAACCACCCATCAAATGTCCACGTACCATTATATAATCCTAACACACCGAATATTGAAAATATCAACATTTTACAAATAAAATTTCATTTTCAATCACGTGAAATCATTGCAAGATAATACAATACTCAATCCATTTCCAAAACCATTTAAAAATTTTAATGAAGAGGTTTTTTAATCAAAGTGTCTTATAACACTTTCAATATTTTAAAGGAATTAACATTTTAAAAAATTAATTTCCAAATAAAAAATCCTAAAAACTATTATGAAGAAACAGAAATTAATGAGAAAGATTTAGAATAGTACATATTTAAAACATTTAAAACAATGTTTTAGTTAAAGAGTCCCTTACCACTGTAGAAAATATGTGAAAAAAATAACTACAGAATTACATTAAACATAGATTATAATAACATGAGAATAATGATATTCTTGATATAATATTTCAAAGGGCTGTATATAAACTACATAATGTGAATTGGTGTATTACAAAAAATAAGTCAAAATGGAATGTAAATTGAGACAAAATCCCTTGCATAGATCGTATCCTTAGATTAAGGAAAAATCATTGACATAATTATGCATGAAAAATATAAATAAACCCAATATAAGTGCATATTAAGTGTAAAATAATCATAGGTCATTCACAGATATTCTTGGAAAAAAAACCAGTGACATAGATTTTTAACTCAATGAATGTAAATTGATCTATGATATCCCTTACAATGATCATATAAATGACGAAAGAATTTATCAACGTGGTGATTATGTGTGGAAAATTTAAATCCATACAATGGGAACATGATAGTACCTTAGAAATAAATAAACAATTCTTCCATATATAATATTGGAATAATATAATCATTGATGTATGCGTACAACCCAAAAAGTGGGAATTGAGTTTTGAAATTCCCTTATGAAAATTCGGCAGCGTAACTGTGTCACTTAAAAATTAAAATATTGAGTTGATGAGAGAGAAAAGGGTCTCTCATCACTTGTACATAAAATTTACATCTATAAGTATATATAATAAAATATCCTAACTTAATAAAATTAAAATTAAAATATATAACATAAAAGAAGTCTTTGTCTACAAGTGGAGGGTGAAATGTTCCCTTACCTTGAGTCTAACTTGTCTTGTTCATCCTTTATCTCCCTGAATAATAAAATTGAGTTAATTTCTACATTATTAAGAATCTTTTTCACATTTATTATTATTTTTATATCACTTATTAACTTGTTATTACAATTTTATATTTATTCAAGTTCATATTGGACGTTTTGTCGATGTTCGGTACTGAAGTCAAAAATAAACTTTTTAGAATTATAAATTGTCCATGTGGTCAAATGTCCATTATCTAAATAATATAATGCATGATTTAAATATAATATATTTCAAGTATATATATTTATTTATAATTGTACATTACATTTGGATATAAGAAGTGAAATGCACCGTTCATTGAGACGGTAAGACGTACGTACGCATTAACACTACTTTCATTTATTTTTCATATTTCAAGGAATGGAAAATAAATGATAAATAATTATATTATAATTTAATTATAATATAATATGATATATATGTTATATAAGATCATTAACTCCATCCTTTATATGATTCATGTATGGCATGAACGATTCATATCACTTTGAGGGGGCGGTGGTCCTCATATCCTTATGTGAAATTATTGTATTTATAAATCAAAAGATGCATAAATATATTTTTGTAAATAAAAATAATAGTATCATAGATATAATTTAAATATAATATATATCATATATAAATACAATTCCACCATAATGTCCACCAATATAGGTGGTAGGGGAAAATCGAACAATCATCGTTTCATGAGGTTGTAGATCGTCATACACAAAAACAGTATGTCCATATCCATTAGATAGAGGTGTTTTCAAGTTTAGTCCAAATAATTCTTATAACTACATCCCAGTAAATTGAGGATGATGATTTTTTTATGTAAAAAAACTAATAAGAATATAATAGGGAGTGATGATTAAGAATAATGGAAAGGAACTTTAGAGAAGATGCAACCTCTAAAATGTGTAACTCCCTTAGATTTGACCTAAAAGGATTTATTGAATTTCCTTATTCCTAAGGTAAGGCTTCCAAGAGTAATATAAGGATTTTGTGTGATTAGTTAGGTAGATTTTGGATGATCTAAGGGGATTTAGTGGATTGATTAAATTGGTAGAGTTGATTCCCCTTTATAAGAGGGAGTAGGGGCACTTTAAGAAGGTATTGAAATATTATTTTATTATAAAATGTTTTTTGGTTTCAAATAGTCACAAGGTAATTTATTTCAAATATATGATGATTTTGGATAGAAAAAATCTCTTTAATTATGTTTTGTACAAGTCTAGGTCTCAAATTCAACCTTATCTTTTACCTTTAACCCTTAGTTAACTTATTTGTCTCTTTCCATGTCTTCTTATATATTCATACTATATCGTCAATATAGTTACTATAAAATTCAATTGAATATCATGTGCGTCATTAATGACATTTAAATCAATATATAATAAAATTTTCCAACCATTATATTTTTAGGACTAATATATCATACTATAAAATACTATTTGATTTAGAAACTCATTTATGTCAATTTTTATACTATTCATATCATGACTTCTTAAAAATCCATAAAACATAATTATTTCGAAAAAACCTCATTAATTCAAATATAACAAGTCATAATAATCCATAAATTTTTTTTATGGCCTAAAAATGTTGAAAATAAATTTATTTTAATATTTATAATTCATTTATTTAAATCATTCATTAATAAGGTAATAACTACAACATCATTATGTCAAAAACAATTAATTTTTTGATTTCAAAAAATTATAAATAAAATACCATGATATTAGAAATATTTATATATTTCTAATTACTATGTATAGTTAAAAATATATCTTATATAACCCCATATATATTTTTTTGCAAAAATATATATGTTTATGTTAAATTTTACTTTACTTTAAATTAATTCAAATAAAATGTCATTTTCACATCAAGGTGTCTCCATGGGGTCTCAAAATAGACCCATGGATGAACATGGTCAGGAATATGTCATCCAATAGGATTAAGACACGTTTTAGGGTTATTTAGTATTATTATAATATTATTTTATACCCTTATTTAACATATTTACCCTTTAATGATGGTAAACAAATAACTGAAGATGCTATTAATAATTTAAAAAATCTAAAGGTAGCTATTTACAAAATGTGTACCTATTGATTTCAAATATGGAATCCATTTTTTCAAATTAAAAACACTTAATTTTAATGAATTAATTTAAAATTAATTCTCATTGTCAAAAACAATATCCATGTTTTTAATATGTAAAAACTACCAAAAGATTGGCATGAGTTTATCTCCAATTAATTTGTAAAATTAGATAAAATGAAAAAAAGTGGATTAAATGATAAAAAAATCCTAATTAAAATTTAAAACCAATTAAAAGTACAATATAAATATAAAATTAAATTAGATGAAAAGGTAGTTTTGAATTAAAATGTCGTATTTTTCACTATTCATTAAAAATGAACTTTATCAGAAAAATACAAAAATTTCATTCAAATTAAATTATGATGCCCACATATAATGAAAAAGATTATTTTTTTCAAATGGAACATATAAAACTGACAAAATTATATTTAAAAAGGGTTCTCTATCAAAAGGTGATAAAACGAAAATTTAAAAAAAATTAGAGTATTTCATGATTAAAATCAGATTAATTTTATTTTAATTCTCTAATTTTTTTGGATAAATGTAAATACATTTAAAAACATGTATAATAATATTGTAGTTAGTTCTATTCATTCCCACTATTACAATGGCTATGCATTAACTACCATTTAAAATAATAATAATAATATATTATTTTTTGGTATAACTCAAAGTTGTGTGCAATGTAGGATTTCAAAAAAACCCATTGATTCCTGTTGAGTATGATATCAAAAAAAGAATCCCATTTAATGTAAAAATAATATATTATTCCTAAATATTAATAGAAATGAAAAAATATTATTCTATAAATACCTGGTTGTTTACATCCTTCCCCCATTTTGGGAATTGAGTCCCTATAGTAATATTCACATATCAAATATGTGCGGGTATTTATACTCATAGCATTTTCAGATTCCCATGATTCCTCATCAACTATACGATTTTTTCACAAAATCCATTACATGATTAATTACCTTATTCTGCAATGATTTCTTGCTTCGTTTAAGAATCTGGACTAATTGTTCCTCATAAGAAATATTATC
Source organism: Viscum album (assembly GCA_963277665.1). Lineage (NCBI taxonomy): Eukaryota > Viridiplantae > Streptophyta > Magnoliopsida > Santalales > Viscaceae > Viscum > Viscum album. The sequence continues at coordinate 508,096,804 of OY728136.1, read as the reverse complement.
TTCCAACTGAACTACCTCTCGACTCAAAACATGATATGGATCTGGTATATACTTTCTCAACATTGAATTATGAAAAACAATGTTTACCTGGGATAAAATTGGAGGTAAATCTTATGTAAAGGAAACTGTTCCAAATTTATCTAGGATTTCATAGTGTCCAATGAACCTCATACTAGCTTTCCCTTCTAACCAAAATGCATCACACATTTCCATGGAGAAACTTTGAGTAAGGCATGATCACCTACCTCGAAAGAAGTATCCTTCCTTTGGTTATCCGTATAACATTCTTATTTGCTCTGAGCTTTTCTCATGTGATTCTGAATCACCTAATTTTTTTTCATATCTTCTATGAATTATGGTCCCATCAACTTTCTTTCACATACTTCATCTAAAAAGGTAGAGTTCGACACAACATTCCATATTATGCCACAAATGGTTCCATCTATATACTATAATGAAAATTTTTATTATAAGAAAACTCAACCAAAGAAAGAAGTTGGTCCCAATATCCCTGGTAATCTTTGTATAAGCACATATCATACCTTACAATGACTAAAATTTTCATTCTGAGCATCCATCTCATTGAGGATGAAAAGATGTGTTGAAATTTAATTCAGTTCCCAATGACATCTGAAGGCCCTTCCAAAAGATAAAAGTGAACCTTGGATCACTATCAGATACAATGGTGAGGAAAACTCCATGTTACCTGAAAATCTCATTAATATAAAAACAAGAAAGTTTTTCTAGATATATATTATCTCGAATTGGATGAAAATGAGTAGATTTAGACAATCGATCATCAATAACCCAATTTACATTGTTACCGTAAGATGTATTTGGTAGTCCCAATACGAAATCCATGGACATAATTTCCCATTTCCACATTGGAATTGGAACAGGCCGATGAATCCCTTTCAGTAACTTTCATTATGCTTTAACCTATTGACACGTTAAACACTTCATAGTGAAGTCATCAATATCTCTATTCATTCCATCCCACTAGTAATACTCTTGAATATCTCTATACATTTTAGTACTATTAGGATGAACTGAAAATGATAAACTATGAGTTTTACATAAGAACTCTTTCTTTAATAATGAATCATAAGGCACACATAACCTCCTTCCAAACCTCAAAATAAAATCATTATCAATTTTAAATTCAGGTAACTTACCCTTATGAACCAATTATACTTTTTTCTGTAACTCATTGTGTTCTTTCTGCACATTCTTAATTCATTCAGATAAAGATTATTTCACTTCCACCTGAAACAAAACAATGTAACTCCTTGCACCAACAACTCCATATCCAAAATTCATCAAATGAAAAACCAAAGGATCTCAATGAAAATGTAGCATTACCCTTTTGACTCAACATTTCTGCCACTTTGTTTTCCTTTCCCTGATGTTAATGAATCTTGCAATCATAATCCTTGATTAATTCTATCAATCTCTATTGTCTCATGTTCAATTTGTTTTGAGAAAAAACATTCTTCAAACGTTTTTGATTAGTATATATTTCACACTTTACTCCATACAGATGATACATCCAAATTTTTAAAGAAAAAACAACAGAAAAAATTCCAAATCATGTGTAGTTTAATTGAACTAATGATTTTTCAACATACCTGAAGCATTAGCAAATAACTGATCATTCTTCATTAGTATAAAACCATTTATTCTCAACAAACAATTAATATAGATAAAAATCACCATTTATGGAAGGAATTTCGAATACTAGATCATTCACCAATTATATTTTCAATTCCTGGGTAAGTTGATCCATCACTACGACAAACTATACAATTTTGATTCTGACCATCTCAGGATGCTGGTTTGGAAGGTCATGTCCATGTGTATGCCTTCCCATCATATATGCCTTGTTTCCCATATGAAAAAACCATTTCTAAGAAACAAATATTTGACAATCCAACATAGAAATCATAAAATTATATATCATTTAAATCTTATAAAAAAGTAAAAAAATTAATGGAATGTTATTTTACAATATCCTAACTCCTAAATTTATCTAAACTGACCTATGACACAAACTATAAGGCCCCAAATTTAAACATTACATAATCACGAGTTAAATCAAGAATACACGTTGAGGTTATTTTTAGTTTTAGAGAATTAGGAAATAACTATTATATTACATCTAAAAATCACCAAGTAGACACTTCTACTCTATCCAATTTTTTTATCAATAATAATAATCCCAAAATAAAATCAAGAATTATTTTCTTGACTGAAATATTCATGAAATCATAAATTCTCTTACCCTTCCTTATACCCTTTGAAAAACATTTCAAAAACTTGGGATGAGAATAAAAATAATATTAAGGAATATAAAATAAGGGAATAAAATATTAGTCCATGAATACATACAAATAAAGAAATCATACTTTTCAATCATAAAGCATAGCTCTTTAATATACTTCTAGAAATCATAATATGTATGAATAACACACAGAAATCATAAATCATAATGTTTACATGTGGCATCCATAACATACATACAATATATCTTTCATAGCTACATAGGGCGTTACGTTTGGAATACCCATGACAACATATTCCCTAAATTTCTTAAGAGAAAAATTAACTCTTACCTCTATCACATTACCCAATGCATTAGAGATTTATCTTGGGCTCACCCCATAGGTTTTTCATGGAACCAACCATCATTTGGTTTATCAGGTAACCACCTGTCATTGGTTTATCATATAACCACCCGTCAAATGTCTAATTACCATTATATAATCATTACTAATAGAATATTGAAAATATAAACATTTCACAAATAACATTTAATTTGAAATCATAGAAAATAATTTCAAGATATTGAAATACACAATTCATTTCCAAACTATTTAAAACATTTATTAAAGATATTTTTTAATCATAGTGTCCCATACAACTTTGATAAATTTAAAGGAATTAATATTTTGAAAAATTAATTTTCATATAAATAAATCCAAAAAATAATTTTGAAAACATGGAAATTAAATAGAATGATTTAGAAGAGTAAATAATTAAAACATTTAAAACAATTTTTTAATTTAAGAGTCACTTACAACTTTAGAAATTACTTTAACGAAAAATATTATAGAATAAAATTAAACCAAGCATAAATTATCATGAGAATCAGGATATTCGTGATATAATATGTAAATGAGTAGTATGTAGACCATATAAAGTGAATTGGTGTATAACAAAAATTAGTTTCAATGGAATGTAAATTGAGACAAATCCCTTAAAAAGACTGTATCCTTACATTAATGATAGACCAATGACAGAATTATGTGTGAAAAACATAAATACACCCAATATAAGTGGATATTATGTGTCAAAAAATAGAGTTCATTCATACATATTCTTCAAAAAAAAATGACATGGATATTTAACTCAATGAATGGATATTGAGCTAAGATTTCCCTTACAAAGTTCATATAAATGGCGTAATAATTTATCGAAGGGGTCATTATGTGTTGAAAAAGTATATAATGAAAAAGGGAAGTGGAAATTAAAACATTAATAAATAAACGATGATTCCATACATGATCATGTAATTGTATAATCAACGAAGTTTGTGTAAAACCAAAAGAGTGTAAATTGAGTTTAGATATTTCCTTACTAAAATTTGGTAACCTAACGACGTCACATAAAAATTCATATAATGAGTTCATGAGAGTGAAAATGGTCTCTCCTCAATTGGACATAAAACGTACAACAATAAGGATATAGAATCACATATCCCAACATAATAAAATGTAAATTAAAAGACGTAACATAAAATAATTCTTTGACTAAAAGATGATGGTGAAAAGTTCCCTTACCATGAGTCTCACATGTTTGTTGGTTCCTTATCTCCCTGAATAATAAAATTAAATCAATTTGAAAATTATTTTGAAACATTTTCACATTTATTATTCCTTCTATATCACTTATTACCTTGTTATAACAATTTTATAATTACTAAAGTTCATATTGGTCGTTTTGTGGATGTTCGGTACTTGAGTCAAAAATGAACTTGTTAGAATAAAAAATTGTCTATGTGGTAAAAATTAAATTTTCTCCAGAATTGTATTCAGAATTTAAATATCATATATATATAGTATATATATTTATTTATAATTGTACATACCATTTCGAGATAAGAAATGAAATTCACCATTCATGGAAATGGTAAACCATTCGTATACATGAACGCAACATAAATTTCTTTTTAATATTTAAAGTAAGGAAAACTAAATGATAAATAAGTATATTAAAATTGCATTATAATATCATATGATATATATGTTACATATTTTCATTAACATTGTCCTTTATTAGTTCCATTAATGGTATGAATGAGTCATATTTCATTGAGGGGGCGGTGGTCCGCATGTCCTCAAATGAAATTATCGTATTTACACATCAGGAAAAGAAAAAAATATTTATTTAAATAAAATTAAAATATTATAGAGATAATATAGATAAAATATATATCATATAGAAATATAGTTCCATTATAATGGGCACCATGAGTTGTGGTAGGGTAAAACCAAACAATCATCATTTCGTGAGGCAGCAGTTCTCCGTACACTGAAACAGTATGTTCGTATCCATTTGATAGAGGTGGGTGTAAGTGTAGTTAGAATAGGTCCCAAAAAATCCTTGTATACATAGTATATGTATTTATTATGTATTCAATTAATAATAATATAATATAGAGTGAGGATGTAAAATAATGGAAATGAACTTCGGAGAAGATGCTACCTATAAAACGTGTAACTCACTTTGGTTCAAGCCAAAAAGATTTTTTGAATTGACTTATACCTAAAGTTAGGATTATATAAGGAAGAGAAGAATGTTGGGAGCTTATTTAGTCAGAGTTTTTACAAGGCAAGGGGCTCTATAGGTTTTATTAAATGGGTACAGGTGACGCCCTTTTATAAGAGGGAGAACAGACACATTATGAGGCTATTGAAATATAATATTATAATAAAAATATTTTCGTTTTCAAATGGTCCCAAGGGAATTTAAATCAAATATAATATGTTTTTGAGTCAAAAACCTCTCAATAAACAGGTTTTAGAGAAGTCAAGCTCTCATATTTATCCTTATCTTTTAGCTTTAACCATTAGTTAACTAATTTGACTCTTACCATGTCTTCTTGTATATTCATACTATATGTTTAATATAGTTACTATAAGATTCAAATATAACCTAAAGTGGTTCATTAATGAAATATTCAACATTTTATAAGTCATTTTTCCGAATATTAGTATTTTAGGTATACTATATCATTTAATAAAATAGTATTTGTTTTAAAAAAACTCATTCGTGTCAATGTTTATACTATTCATATCATGAAATTTTAAAAATCCATAAAAAACTAATTATTTGGAAAAAAAATCATTTATTAAAATATAACAGGTCAAAAACATCCCAAAAATTTGTGTTTGGCATAAAAAGTTGCAAAATAAATTTATTTTAATATTAATAATTCATTTATTTGAATGATTCATTAATAAGGGAATCATGACATCATTATTGTGTCATAAATATATATATTTATTTAATTTCTAAAAATTATAAATAAAATACCATGATTTATAAAATATTTTTATATTTCTAATTAATTTATATAATATAAAATTTTACTTATATAAAATCATATAAAATTTTTATTATTAAAAGGTATATCTTAATGTTACAATTTTTTTAATTTAAATTAATTTTTATAAAATTTCATTTTCAAATCAATGTGGCTCTAGAGGGTCTCAAAATCGACCCAAGTATGTCCATGGTCATACATATCTCATATAATAGGATTACGACTTGTGTTATGGTAGTTTAATATTATTATAATATTATTTTCTTACCCTTATTTACTAGATATACCCTTTAACCATGGTAAATAAAATAATTACTGATTTTACTATTTATAATTTCCAAAAATAAAAGGTATCTATTTACCAAATTTTATCCTTATGATTCCAAATATGTAATTACTTTTTCCAAATTCAGAACACCAAAGTTTCATTCATTAATTTAAAATCAATTGCCAATGTCAAAACCAAAAAAACGTGTTTTTAAGAAGTAAAATCTACCAAATTCTTGACATGTGTTTATATCCATTGAAAATATGAAATTATTTAAAATGACCAAAATTGGATAAAATTATAAAAACATAATCAAATTTTACTTTGAAACCAATAAAAAGGACAATCTAACTATATAAATAAATTAGATGAAAAGGCAGTTTTGAATTAAAATGTAGTATTTTTCACTATTTCTTAAAACAATGAACTTTATCAGAAAAACACAAAACATTTATTACAAAGATAAAATTGATTTCAAAATTCTAAAGAATTAGTAAACTTTTTCAAATAGAACATATAAAAGTGAAAAAAACAATATTTAAAAAGGGTTCTCCATCAAAAGGCGGTTAAACGACTTTTTAATAATATTAGAGTATTTCATGCTTAAAGTCGGATTTATTTTATTTGCAGCCATTAATATATATTGGATAAATATAAAGGCATTTAAAAAACATGTATAATCATATTTCAGTTTGTTCTATTCATTCCCCCTAATACAATGGCTAGTAATTAACTACCATTTATAATGTTAATATTATAATATTATTTTTTGGTATAACGTAGCATTTAAACGAAACCAGTTATTGTGTGTTGAGTACTCTATCAGACAAAGAATACCCTTTAATGTAAAAATAATATCTAATTCATAAATATCAGTTGAATTGGTAGATAATTATTCTATAAATGCCTGGATTGTTACATTGCATATGGTAATTCAAACCATACTATTATTCTCTAGTAATCATGCACGTTGGTTTTCAAGGGATAGTGATGAACACAATGTTAGTTCAAATTTTATCTATCCATGCTTCATAACACTGAAACCCATATTGATTTATTAAAAAGGGAATATTACATAGAAAACTTTATCAACCTTATGCATATTATCTCATTATCATGAACATACATTCCCTAGAATTCTTTGATTTTTCTTGTTTTGGTTTCATAGTGATTATCCATCGATCATGGTGGTCCCCTTTGAGTTTTGATTTTATTTCCACACGTTTTCTCCTCCCATATATATATATATATATATCAAAGATATCTCATCTCCTTCAATTGATTAACCACTTAAGGGATTTGATGTCTAGATATGTAGTTTTTATGTCGGAATTGATGATTTTTACTATAGATCTATGCTAGATAGGTCCTGATATCATTATTTCCAAGGAATTTTTTCAATTTATATTAGGTTTAATCCATTTGTGATGTACGTGTCTCTATAAAATGTTTATCTTTCATCAAACAACTTGTTGAAATTTTGTTTTCCCTTGGTTAGGATTATGAAAATATTTATGCTATATCATTGAGAAATTTCTTCTATAATTCCATTATTTAAGGAAAGGAAAATTATTCTAAAGGTATTTCCATTCAAAATAAATTAATGAAATTAATTTGTTAGAGGAAAAAATTAAATGATATATTTTAGTCTAAAATGGTTTTTTAGGAATATTAGTTGAAATGATTTGATTATAGATATGATTTATTAAATTATGGGAATGGTTTACATGGCTTATTTTATAATAAATTACACATGGAGACCATGTGAGAATTTGGTGTAGACATATGCCAACCTTTGTGAGTGTGTAACCACTACATTTTATGGTTATGATATTGATAGACATTGTAATGACTCTGTTTTTCTAGGTTTCACATTAGGAAAGATAGTATTCCTTTAATTTCCTAAAAACGTATTCCCTTTGGAAAAATGTATTTTGATTGTGGTTTTGATCACAATGGTAAGGTTTATTACTTTTATTTCCTAAATTGTTATGTTACGAATTATCATGGATGGTTTTTATTATTTACCTATGTTAATCTTCAATGTTTATGGTTATATCCATATTTTATATTAATATGAAATATTTTAATTGGGAAATAACAAATTTTTATGAATATTTGTTTGAAATGAAATTTATTGATGAATAATGTTTTTAAAGAAATAACTATTGGTTTCATGGTTAGACTAATTATATAGATTCACATTGGTATCATACTTGGTATTTTAATTTCACCCTATTTATGAATTTGGACGTATTCAAAAATTCTTTTTATGATCCACATAATTGTAACAATTTTACGTATATTTATGACTTATGTTGGTAGATGTCACTTGTTCATGGTTTTAGATAATAGTGAACAATTATAATGACCTAATATTTTTAAATGATATTTTATTCTGGAATAAATATGTGTGAATTTATATTTTATAGTTACACACACATAGAACACATAAAAATATGACATTTTATTTCTATATTTCCTATAATTACATATGTAAAAAACTAAATCCATGAAAATTAAAAAAATTAAAACAAGATATATAATATGAAATATAAAAATGATAATGGGAAAATATGTTTCATCCAAGTATTATTGAGACAGACCTCCCATAAAAATACACTATAGAAATGAGACAAATATAACTAAACTAGTTAAATTTTAAGAAAAAGAAAATATTTACTCTTTAGAGGAATTATATTGAATGATTTATGAATTAATGAAAAAGTATTTGTGGGAGGTAATGTGGTTATTTGAATTGTAATGTGATCATTAGAATATTAACATGACTATTATGAATAGTAACCTAACCATTAAAAATGGTAACATTACTGTTGGAATAATAATTTAAATAGTAAATAATTAAATTTGATAAAAAATTATTTATCATGGGTAATTTAAGAAAATATTAATATTTTAAATCCATACAATTAATATGAATATTAGTCACTCAATGAAATTATAATCACTTAATTATTATATTTTATTTTAATGTACTTCATAGAAATCATAATTTTGATTACAATTATTAAGAAATCATATTATATAAAAATATGATGATAATTGTAATGACATTCCTAGAATAAAGACATCAAAATTTTCAATAGTTGAATTTTTTAAAATTTATAGGAAACATAAAATTTTATGTCAATAGTAAAAATATTGTTTTTCAAGTATTTCATGTTTCATGAAATAATAATTATTTAATAAAGTTATAATAAATAGTAAAAAATTTATTTCATAAAAAAACTAATTTAATAAGGACAAATATTTAAGTTTTTAACATGGGATATTGAAATTTATTTAAGGTTTTTTCCAGAAAATGACCATATCCTCAATTATAAATAATCACTCATAGCTCCCCTACCAATCCACATACCTAACATTTACTGATGACAAATATCATTCCAGATCCTCTCTCTCAAATCTAATATAATACTAATATACATTTTGGAATAATCAAATTCCTATATTTTACGGATTTTAGTGCCTATGAAAAGATACATCAGTAAGAAGATGGTTATTTTTCACAACTTTTCGTCTCAATTTCCACTAATCTTCCTTGTGTTCTTAATTATTTAGAAACTCTACTATTCTAAAGATAATTTTTTTGTATATTCACATTTTATTATTGATTCTAACTGACAATAATGACTATATTTATGTGATATTTATATTTCAATCTTCTCTTTCATCCTCATTAGAATATTTCCCATCAACTGTCTATTAACTTCCTATGAGGAAATTTACATCTCTCTTATAATCACCACATTTAAATATGGATAAGAAGAGTTATATATAATATATAAATATTTTTTTATATTTTTTTATTCTTAATGTTTTAATATTTATTTTCTTTAAATGACATTGAACAAAAAATGTTAATCAAAACAATATATATTTTAAAAAATATGATATAAAAAAGTTTTACTATTTAAAATGGGGAAAAATATTCTATTTTATAATCAATAAATAGTGAAAAATTGAAAATGAATCATTTCTAGTTCCATTTTATTCCAAAACCCATGTTTAAATAATAATAGGAGGAAAATAAGTGAAATTAATTAGGATTTAAGGTAAGGGGATTATTTAGCCCTACTCTTTTTTGGGTAATCTCCTATGACATTGATTTTGGTGTGTGAATTCCAATAATATTTGAAAAAAATATCTTAAATATTATTTCCTCATTTTGGTGAATATACATGGTCTATCCATGTAAATAAAATTCTAAGAGAATTGTACTTATTTTTCAAAAAGGAAATTTTTATTCAAAATAATTATTTGACTCATGTTCTCTTTCTTACTTTAAAAGAAACTAGTATTTTAAGACAAAATATGAAATACCTTATTCAATTTGGGACCCCAGATGATATGAATTAATGAATTATTCACAAAAACATTACAAAAGCCCTTTCTTTTCTATTGGTTTATTTAATGACTACGTTGTAGTAAGATCTCTCCCTATGTGGAATGCATTATTATGACCATTTTATGATGTGAAGGGTGGGACCATAATTATGTATCCCTTTAATGATGTTTTTAAAGTGATATATCTCATGAGATGATGTGTATTATTCCTAAAACATAATCTATATGTGTTCAAAATTATGAGGTTTTGATTTATACACATATGTTATGTGTGAACAAGATGTTATCTCTATTCATAACTATGTGTTGAATTTGAACACAATGATATGATGTTTCATTATTATTAATATTCCACATTCCATGTTATTTTAAACAATTTCTTCATGATTGTGATGATTATGCCATGTTTATAAAAGGATGTTAATTATTATTCTCAACCATATACTATTTATTTGTGTCCCATGTTCCTTATATTCTATCCCTCCCTCTAGTATGAATGTTTACCATCCATTTCCTTAATGTATATTATCAGTTGAATATATGTACTAAGTAGAATAAGAAAATTTTTAGAATGATTATAATGAAGAATTAAAATAATGATAATTTTTTATATATAAGTCATATATGAACATAATTTTATAAAGATACTAAACATTTCCATCCTTAAAAGTATTACAATTATGTAATTTATTGTAAAATCATATAATATTCATGTAAGAAAATTTTGGGTTTCTATAGTTGGTGTTAAAATTACTATTTAGTTAATTTTCCTATTAGGAATACCAAAATGTAGTGTAAAACATAGGAATAATTTTTGGTGTTTGGGGGAAAATAATGATGTTTTGGTAATGTATATTATTTTTTGGTTTTTGTGAAATAATTTTTTTGTCTAAATACATCAAGTGGATGTGGATCTGTCACAAATGTACCCAAGGGTAATAACAAAAAAAAGTGTAATTGGTATTAACTGGATATTCACTTGGTTCATGAAAAATAGGCCTTTCAACACACAGAGTATGAAACACGTAGGGGATATACATAGGGTAGTCATAATATCTATACAATCATTAGGAATGATATATAACATCTTTAATTATACTTTTTAAAATTTATAAAAGGATTAATGTTCAAGATCCTAGAAGGATCATTTGGGGAAAAAGCTAAAAATAGGGGCCAATTAAAAGATTACATTAGAATTAATTTTCACATGACAATAAATAATTTATTATTGCTTTATTGTATTACGATTCATTCAAAACTATTTTTTTATAAAATTGTGGGAACTAAGAGAAACTTGCCTAAATAGAACCTGTTACTGATAGTATAATGATTGTTTAAATGACATTCTAGAAGAAATGGGTGGTGAAGTTATAAACTTGTTGGTTAAACTTACCCAACTATCTCAAACATTCAACAATAACCAGAACCATGTAGACCTTCCACCATCTCCAAATAAATGGTAATTGGCAATACCTTCATTCATGTAGTAATTACTACCGATGTGTAGTGTCTTTTCTAACCCAATTGTAACATAATAATTGGTGAATTCAATGGAAGTGATATATTCTAAACTATATTTTCCTAAGAAGGAGATGGTTACTCTATTCATCTATCATTTAAATGTTGAGGATGGTCAATAGTGGGTTTTGATATGGAATTTGATGGTGAAAGATGAAATTGAAGAAACATAGTGAGAATACTTTTTTGAATTTATTTTACATCATGTTTTTCACTAGAAGACTTCAAACATATATGGATAGATAATTTTTAAAAAATAAGAAAATGGAGGATGAATCATTTAAGACTTATGAGGGAAATTTAACAAGGATTTCATGACACGGTTCTATTTTTATGTCAATAATAATCGAAAAAATGAAAAATTAAATTTTGATTTAAAAAATCAAAAAGTATATTTATACATGAGAGATTTGTGTTTACAAAGAAGTGTTTTTTTGTGATCCCAACCATTATATGGATTTTAATTAATTTTTACATGGACATCGAGATAATAAGAAAATAATGGAATGTAATGATGCTGGGTAAAATGTAATTTGAGAATAAATGATCCAACAACCCACATTCCAAATAAGTGGGAATAAGAATCATAGAAATTTACCTAAACGTATAGGAAAATTCATAACTGTATGTGATAATCTCACAAATATAATGAAAAATGGAGATACATGAAGAATCTGGCCAATGTCATGGAGGAAAGTAAAGTACCTCCCAATTCATCCCCCATTTGTCAGTGCTTCAACTATAAGGAGAACGGCCACTATGCAATCTAGTTCGCTAAACCACATGCCTTTGAGGTAATAAGAATCGTCAACAACTAAATAACATAGAGTAAATGAAAGATTCATCATCACTACTCCAGTTATGGAGCATGAAAATTAAATCCATTAAGGTAGAATTCATATTCAATAAAAAAATATAGAGTTTTATTTGGCTTTAGTTCTATGAATTACTTTTTATCCTCTTTATTTTCAAAAAAATATTTAATCACAGTACACATTCCATGAAATTTATATAATCATAATGCGATCACATAAATCCTTATGTTGGACTCTTTTCATTTTAATATCTATGGTTATATTCATCTAGTCAATCTCATAATCCCTCCCATTGTAGTATTTTACTCTATATTCAAAATAGATTATCCCTTATTCTATTGATATGACATCAAATATTTTTATAAGGAGAAATATTTATATAATAAAAACCATCCTATGATCCTATTTAAATTTAAAGAAGATCCTAAATCTCCATTTTAAAATCTCTCAATGGCGTGGGAGATGATACATTGTAATGAATAATATCATTTTGAAATGTTTATGTCAAGGTAGAGAACCAACCTTGAATAAATTTACATTATGGTGGAATATACTAATGTATTTATTGAATATTTAGTTTTACTTAAACAATATTATAAGGTATATTTATCAATAAAGAATATACTATGTACAAATTCTATCACTGAATTCCCCTATATGATAGCCCCACTAGAACTAGTATAGTTAATGAAGTAGCTGGAAGATAATTTTTAAAAAATGATTATATTCTCCAGTACACCACCTATGGTTTTTCGGATGCTATGTTTTTTTTTGAAAAATTGTTCCATCAATATGGTTGTCCATTAATTACTGATATCTTAATATGGTCACTATAAAGAATATTTATCCAATTCAAAATATTTCTGAATTGCATGATCAATATAAAAGATTTCATTACTGCTCAAATGTGGATCATTGTTCTGGATATCAACAACTAAAGGTGAAGAAGAATGTATTCATAAGATAGACCTTCATATAATGTTTGAGAACCATGAGTTCATAATGATTCCCTTTGGACTTAATAATACCAAAGAAATCATTATGTACATGATGAATAGAGTCTTTGTAGACCACCTCAACGAATATTTGGTAGTCTTTATTAATGATATTCAAATTTACTCCAAGATAAAGAAGAAAAATGAAGAGAATATAAGGATTTTGGTTGATATGTTAATTAAGGAGGAATGTTTTATATGTTTAATAAGTGTGAATTTTGGATTAATCAATAACATTCTTAGGTAATGTGATCATACGTGATGAAATTTATATATACTACTAAAAAAATTGAATTTGATGAAAGGAATATACTCTAAATTGATATAGAGAACTGTATTGTTTTTAGATTTTCTCGGTAGTTCTGGGGATTTGGGTAAAATTTACTAGGATTGTCTATTCCACTAACGGTGTTTTCATGGAAATGTGTAATGTTTGTTCATATATAAAAATTTCATGAAATAATTTTTTACCCCAATTAGAATAAATTTAATGTGCATATACAGAAAATACCATTAAAAAGATATGGGTTTGTGATATGATAATATTATTCAATTACAGGTCTAGGTTTTATACTTATGCAGAATGATAAAATGGTATTGTACACATCATTCTAGTCTGAGATCCATGATAAAAACTACCTGATGCATGATCTGTTGTTAGCCATTATTGTCTACTCATTGAAGATTTTGTGGCACTGACTAAAAAGAGAGAAGTATGAAATATTTATAGATTACAATAGTCTAGAGAATATATTAAAAGAATTGATTTCAACACATGTCAAAAAATATTTAGTTGGAGTTACCGAGGTTAAGCATACATTGATATTACATCATTTTAGATAAATATTCATAACATTAAAAACGTACATTCCCATGCACCAGAATAGTTTATTATCATTTGAAACATGGATCATATTATTTTATTTATTGGAAGACAATCAACAGCTCCAATTAAGATCATCCCCTTTAATTATCATACATAAAAACCATTCTTCATAACATGGGGTAATGAAACATAATAATGGGTGTGAATTATATTCTCAGTAAGGGAAAGACTAATAGAGATATGTAATCATAACATGATCATAAGGGTATGAGAAGATTATCATATCATTAGATGATCATAACCTGCATATCAAAGATAATAATCTCGTTTTATGGAATAAATATTCCTATTTCATAAAAGATGAATTAAATTGTAATAAGGATAATAATCTATAATCATAAAATATGAATAAGACATTATATTTGTGGAATAAACATAAACATATTAAATTATTCCCTATAAGTCAGGTCCCATTTAAAAAAAATATCATGGGACTTAATGGGAACTATAGCAATAGGGTGGGATACACCTCTATCCCCAATTTTAGTTTGTTCCTTATAATGGAAAGGGTTTACTCCACAAACCATCTTAGTAGTCATGGTTCACTCCCACGACCATTTTAGTTGTCATGGTCCACTCTAAAGAAAATATTTCTAGTCGAGGTTCAGTCTCAATACCATATTAGAATCCAATGTTCCATACTAAACTGTAAAGACCTGAAATTTCCATGTAATTTTTTTAAATAAATGGGAATTTATCGAGTGCGCAAAAATTGACTTAGCGTGATTCCGAGGCCTGGTGTGACCGGAATGAATTTATGAACTTTTGTTTGTATATGTTCAGTGAATGTGTGAGAGGGTTTTTCTAGCTTTCGAACCGGTGCTCAGAATTGTAATCCAAGGACACTTTTGAACTCGCAGCATCAGTATTTTCTTTAGTAGACTTTCACCACGACGATAGTTGGTCGAGAGTGAAAGATAGTTTTAGGGTTTTTTGGGAATGAATAAAATAAAAATAAAGTTTTGTAACATTATTTTTATTTGTTAAAATCTGAATGTGGAAGTTGGGAAGTGGGGACCACCTGACCTTAACCTCCCATGAGAGGTTATAGTGTTGGGGACAACCAGAACCTATTCTCCTATGAGAGGATATGGTGGTGGGGACCACCTGAGGTAGAAACCACGTGAAGTCCCTATTAAGTGGAGAGAAACCTCTAAAGATCTCCACTTAATTATACCAACACTCCTTTAATTAATTTTTGGGCCAACCTCATCAATTAATCAAGTGGAGCCAACTTAATTAATTCATCCAATTTTAATTTTATGCCAACAAACTTAATAGAGAGGATAATCTATTATTTTGGCACCACATTACATTTGGGTGGAATTGGGAGAAAGAATATCCAACGAAGAATTCTTCCTCCACAAAAACGCTCCCTCTATGAAGAACACTGAAGAGGATCATCTTAGACTATGATGGACCGATGCACAAGCCCAGGATTGGAGGTGTGTGGAGGACGAGACGAAGAATGCTAACCTCCTTAGACCTTCTTCCTCTGGACTTCTTCCGACGTGGGACATCCTCATCTATGGAAAATCAATGACTGTACTACCTTTTAGTGCCAATGTCATAAAGAAAATGAGTTAGGGGGTTTATTTGCATGACAATACTTTTCCCATATTCTTACCTTGGTTTCTTTTGCAGTTTGGGAATGAAACATTGTGGGACGTTGTAAGCTTAACGTTCTTCTTTCTTGTTGGAGTTGAGCCTCTTGCTACTGATTTAATGCATAGAGTGCATCCCAAACTAACATGGCATGACTTCTCTGTAATTATTATATTGATTTACGATGTTATTCATGATGATGGTGGATGGTGACCAACCACAAAGGGAGCACGAGAATGGCAGTTGGCAACGACACCGCCCCGTGGACACTGCCGCCACCCCGCGACCTCCGCGTCGATCGGGGCCTCCGCACCTCCCCACGACCGAGGTGTCATCCCACGGCTGAGACGCCACCTCGTGGCCAGCCGAGCCACGTGCACGCGGCCAGTCTGTGCCCCAGACGGCCGTTCCACACTGGCGTGGCCGGGTCGCCGCCCCCGTCGCCGGTCCGCGCCCCTGAGGCCGGTCCGCACCCCGGAAGCCTGTCCGAACCTCTGGGGCCGGTCCGCGCCCCCACGGCCGGTCGCGCCCTCTTGACTGGTCCGCGCCCTCATGGTACCCAAATTTGGTCTGCACCCTCACGGTATCCTATGGTCCGGTTCGGGCTGGATCAATCCGACCGGGTCGGACCAGACCCGATCCCACTACGACCCATTTACCTTCTTTTGGCCGTAACTTTGGCACCAAACACCCATTTGACGAACCATCAGTGGCTTTGGGAACCTTAGAGCGAGATGGTTCCTTTTAGTGATACCCCAATGAGATTTTAATTGAGATGGGCTACGGTCAGGTTGGATCGAGCACAAATCCAACCGGCCCACCAGGACTAAAAGGCTAATAACTCCCAGACCGAGCGTCTGATTGACACACCGTCTATTGCGATGAGACCCTAATGATGTGTAAGACCTTTGGGATACATCTACGTGGGACTTTGTGGAGGATGGAGTATCGACAAGTAGCCTGTGGAGAAGATCCTCCGGGATACGCGTGATACATAGTGCGGGAACCTAGTAGTTGGCTGAGACTTAGTGACAGCGGACTTTTTTGATTCACAGTGACTCGACTTTCCCAGTGGAGAGAGCTTGGTGTCATGGTAGACCCACAGTGGGTATCACCTTGGTGTCATGGTATAACTATGGTACTCGAGAGGAGGAGTACCTCATCATGCTATGAGGGGGAGCGCCTCTGTGTAACGTGGCTGACCCACGTTGTGGAGCGCCTCTGTGTGATGTAGAAGACCCACGGTACTCAACAGGAGGAGTACCTTAAAAGTCCTACGTTAGTGGAAAGCACATCTATGTGATGCGGAAGGCCCACTGTACTCGATAGAGGAGGAGTTCTCCAGCAGTTGAGGGTGTGGAATGTGACTTGTTGCTACCCCTAGAATAAATCCTGGTGTGAGCTGAGTCAGTACCTCTGTGTTTTTTCTCATGATTGAGATGGATAACTTGATTAATGAGGTATATGTATGGGAATATACCTAAATAGGGTAATATTTTGATTTCTTACTTTTCGGATTATCCTTGGTGGATTTTTGTGAGACCCTGAGGGTCTTGGGGTCCCTACTGAGTATCGTTATACTCACCCGTGCACGGGCTAAGCCTGCACCTTATTGTGTTGGATGCAGAAGAAAGATAGCACTGACTGAGGCTAAGAGTAACAGAACTAGACAGTGCCTGGATGTGGACAATATGGAATGTCGGTACGCAGAGGAGACGGGTGAACGAGGAGTGCTGAGGAGGCTATCTATACCAACCCTTTAGGTAGGAACCTGGAGGATGATCCAGTAGCTGTCTTTTCACTTTTTCAGTTGTATTGTAATTCATTTGTACTTGTAATTTTACTGTTGGGCTTGTATTCCTACCCCTTTTACCTTCAAAACTCTTTTGGTTATACAGTTTTCTTGTGTTCATATCTTTTTGTGTGCCTGGTTATGTGTGTTTATAGGGTATAAAGGAAATGCCTTCCCAGTCTTATGGAATTATGCCTTTGGTAGTAGTCGCCAGCCCCTGGCCTGTGGAAGGAGGGCTTGGGGAAGTCATGGCACGGGCCCCGGGGGATGGGTCGTGAAAAATTGGTATCAAATGAGTCGGTTCTACCACAGAACTTAGGACTCTGATTATTATTTTCAATGGAAATAGTGTTATGTGTTGTAAGTGTGGTTTTTAGTTTAGGGAGTCTAGTGTTGGTGTGTCAGCTGCCATACCATCACAAGAGGACCCTAACTTCTGATATCCGACTCGATGAATGAAAACACTAACTGTGTGTATGTTTTTAGGAGTCTTCTTTGTGAACTCTTTGAGTCAACTCACCAGGTCAGCTCACCAGGTATAACTTATTGACCGTGGTGCACCTATTTTTTCAGGGTGCCTCCATGCAGACACCCACCCAGGGATCTGAGAGTTGTATGCACTGATAGCCCACCGAACGATGAGGCCTCAGTGTCAGGCCCTCTTCTAGTAGAGGCACCAACGGTACCATTACCTGTTGGCCCACCGATGCCACCAGCCCCAGCAGGAGAGAGTGCATGCCGCTTGAGCGCGTTTCATGAGTTCCAACGCCAGAGGCCACCAAGGTTCTAGGGAGATACAGACCCAGAAGTGGCTGAGGATTGGATGGAGGCTATGGTGAGATTTTTTCGATTGGTAGGGAAACAAACTGATTTCATGGTGATCCTTGTCGCCAGCCTTCTACAGGAATTAGAAGGAAGATGGTGGAGATTTATTCCCTAGGTTCACGATGAGGTAACGCTCCTCTGGGCATACTTCGGGAGCCTGTTTCAGGTAGTGTTTTTCCCAGTGACTCTTCATATAGTGTGCATTCAGGAGATACTTCTTCTGCAGCAGGGCATCATAACCGTGGCTCAGTACTTAGCGAGGTTCACCGACCTCTCACGCTGATCCACATATATGGTGTAGGACCCATTCTTCATGGCCCAGAACTTCGAGCAGTGGCTCAGGCGGGAGATCAAGCCTTCGATGATCTCAATCACCATCCCGACGCAGGTGGGGGTGTTAGAGAGATCCCTCCTCGTGGAGAGTTTCCTTGCTGAGCAGTCTCCAGTAGTGATATCCACCACCAGTAATTACGTAGAAGAGTCTTCTGTAGATGGAAGCTGATAGATTTCGCAGAATTCCAATAGGACCAGACCTAGAGGTGGACAACCACATGATTCAGAGTCAGTTGTGCGGGTCACCCCAAGGCAGAGACAGTTATACCAGGAGAGGGCAGTGTAACGAATGTGGCGGGAAGGGTCACGTGGCTTGTGAATGTCTGACCCACCATATGGATGATCAGCAGACGGTCTAAAAACTGCCCAGACAGAGATAGAATTCGACCGAGGAGGTCCATAGGGAGCAGGCAAAACTGATAGAGGAGCTTGTCTTGCAGCTAATAGTAATCGATGATTCGAGATGTCTCTTCCACCACCACTAGGTGGTCCACCTAGACCGTAGGGAGCAGTAGGATAGGGAGAGATCAGCTTCAGGCAGTAGATGTCTATGATCACGGTGATCTAGAGATGATATGATGTACGATCTGTGTCTACTCCACCTTAGCTGTAGTACTTATAGCCACATCTTCCAGTCATTCTTTTACTTCCACCACCATCGTTCGGAGCTCGGAGATTCTGATGGAGCCATTCGCTCAATCCTTATGGCAAGAAAATCATACGGGATCAGATTCTATGATTACAAATTGGTGCTAAAAGTGAGAGCATACTCTAGGAGGCGAGAGCATCAGCTAGGATATACTAGTAGTGGCGTCGAATCCATACAACGTCATCTTGGGTATGGACTAGTTATCTACAGTCCATGCATAGATTGACTGTATTCGGCACAAAGTGTGGTGTGTTTGCACTGATGGGACCATGTTTACCTTCACCAGCGTGAAGGGAGCCTTTTTAGTGCATGTTGGACATACTTGAAGGAGGGTAAAATTGATTACACATCAGTTGGATAGCTTTACCCTCAGAGTGGTTGAATAGGAGAGTCCGAGTTATCCTATAGTGGTGGACCAGTACGCGGATGTTTTACCTGATGATGTCCCAGGTCTACCTCCTCGTAGAGTGGTAGACTTTTACAATGACTTGTATGCAGGGAAGACACTGATATCTACAACAGCGTATTGGATGGCTCCCACAGAGCTTCCTGAGCTATGGGTACAACTAGAGGACTTTTAAGGGAATTTATTCATCTGACCTTGTGTTTCTCCCTAGGCAGCCCCGATTCTGTTCGCCAAGAAGTCCAATGACAACTTGAGGCTTTGTGTTGACTATTGGTGCCTGAACCAGGTGACCTTGAAAGACATGTACCCTCTCTTGAGGATTGACGACCTATTTGGTATGCAAAGGGAGCACGATGGTTCTCGAAGATAGACATCAAATCAGGTTATCACCAGCTCAGAGTGCGAGATGAGGATGTGTAGAAGACGACCTTCCGATGTCGGTATGGCCACTACGAGTTCTTGGGGATTCCATTCGGTGTGACCAATGATCTAGAAGTGTCCATGGGACTCATGAAAAGTATCATTCAGTCATAACTTGATAACTTTGTAGTGGTCTTCATCAACGAAATTTTGATCTACTTGACTATTGAGGAGGAGCATGCCTATCATTTTTAGGTTGTACTGGACACACTCTGAGAGCACCAGCATTATTGTAAGATCTCGAAGTGCCAGTTTTAGATCTGAGAGTTTCACTTTCTGGGACATGTCATCTCGGAGGCTAGAGTTGCAGTGGATCCAGTAGATATTGAGGACGCACATGCTTAGGAGCCACCCCGGAATGTGATGGAGGTAAGGAGTTTCCTCAGTTTGGATGGATATTAATGACTGTTTTTTCTAGACTTATCCAGATTTATAACACCACAATTAGTATTGACAGAGAAGAGGAAACCCTTCGTTTGGTCGGAGTAATTCCAACGTAGTTTCAAGAAACTAAGGTAGAGGCTGACTAGTGCCCTCATATTGAGGCTACAGAAGAAGGAATAGGGTATGTAGTCTACTGCGATGCATCAGCGACCGAACATGGATGTGTCCTGGTGTAGGCACGAGTAGTGATTGCATATGGTTATAGACTTATGAGACATCATAATAAGAACTATGCTACCCCTGAACCGGAGTTAGCAGCATTGTACTTCTCCTTAGTGATGTGGTGACACTACATGATGGGTGAACACGTTATAGTGTACTCTGATCACAAGAGTCTTAGGTATATCTTCTCTAAGAAGGACCTGAACCAAAGACAGTGACATTGGCTTTAGTTCCTCCAGGACTATAACTTTGAGATAGTCTATACTCTTGGAAAGGGGAACATTGTAGCGGATGCACTCAGCAAGAGATATGGTATACAGCTTCTTGGTGAGGCAACGAAGGAGATGGATGCCTTCCAGATATCCTTTGTGGGCAGGATGGATAAGCTTTCCTTCAGTCTCTTACAATCACTCCCCCGCTTCTTCAACGAGTCAGGGAGGTGCATCGTGGGGATGTTGACTGCGAGACATGACGTGTTCATATATCCATAGGACATGCACCAGATGGATTTTCTGAAGGTGGAGAGCACGTCATCCTCTTCAGAGGACATACCATGGTATGAGTGTCACTTCTGGAGAAAGTGTTTAGGGAGTTACACACATCCCCTCTAGCTATACATCTTTGAGTGGAAAAGATCTACTAAGATCTCTGACGACATCACTGGTGGATGATAATGAAGAAAGAAGCTGCAAAGATTGTTTCATGATGCCTCACTTGTCAGTAAGTTAAGGCAGAGCATCAGGTACCCGCATGCTTGGTTCAGCCATTAGAGGTGCCAGAGTGGATGTGGGATGGGATATCCATGTACTTCGTGACAGGACTTCCACTTACATCCAGAATTCATGACTCTATCAGGGTGATCATCGACTGACTGACCATGTTGACCCACTTCCTACCGACCAGAGAGCTGGATTTAGTTGAGAGCTTGGGACTCCGTTTTGTATAGGAGATTGTGTGTCTACATGGATTACATTCCACAATTGTCTTCGATCGTGACACACGATTTACATCCCAGATATTGAAGTTGCTGCAGGAGGATTTCGGGGCATAACTTCGTTTGAGAACTGCCTTTCATCCACATACGGATGGTCAGACTGAGCATACTATTCACACCCTCGAGGACATGCTCCGCTCTTCTGTCCTCGACTTCGATCACAGCTGCGAGGATCACTTACCTTTGGTGGAGTTTTCATACAACAACGTGTATCACTCCACCATTGGGATAGCACATTTTGAGGTATTGTACTGACGACCTTGCAGATCACTTTTATGGTGGACTGAACTAAGGGAGTCAGCAGTTGTGGGACCAGAGATGGTATGGGATACCACAGAGAAGGGGCATATTTTCCAGGATCGGATGAATACTACACATATCATGCATAATTCATATGCTGACATGAGATGGAGACCTCTAGAGTTCAAAGATGGTGACCACATCTTTCTACGAGTCTCACCCCAACGAGGTCTACAAAGATTTGGCTGAGGAAGAAAGTTATCTCTGAGGTTCATCAGAGCTTTTCAGGTCCTTAGTAGAGTTGGCGAGGTGGCTTACCACTAAGCTCTTCCACCTCAATTGCACCGGGTGCACGACGTCTTCCACGTATCCCAGCTATGGAGATATGTGCATGATCCTTGTCACATCATCGCCCATGGCGAGCTAGATGTCGTAGATGGGGATACTTTTAAGAAGGGTCCAGTAGAGATTGAGGATCGACAGGATCGGGTCCTTAGAGGATGGTTGATACCTCTGGTGCGCGTTCGCTGGCAGCACGGGAACCTCTAGGGGAGAACATGGGGGTGGGAGGCTCAGATGTGTGCTCAGTACCACGACATGTTCCCTTAGTTTGAGTTGTGGCTTATGGAGACATAGATCCCTAAGGTGGGGATAATGTAAAGAACCGTAATTTCCATGTAATGTTTTTTAATTAAAATGGTAATTTTATGAGTCCGCCAAAATTGACGGTGCTTGATTCTGAGGCCCCGAGTGCCTGAAATGAATTTTTGAACTTTTGTTCGGGTTCGTTCAGTAAACGTGCGAGCGGGTTTTTATAAATTTTCAACCGGTCCTCATAATTGAAATCTGAGGACAACTTTTAACTCGCAGCGTTGGTATTCGCTTAAGGAAACGTTCACCTCAACGACGGTAGGTCGAGTGTGAAAGATAGTTTTTGGATTTTTCGTGAATGAATAAAATAAAAATAAATTTTTGTAGCTTTATTTTTATTTGTTAAAACCTCAATGTGGATATTGGGTAGTGGGGACCACCAGACATTAACCTCCCATGAGACGATATGGTGGTGGGGACCACCAAAACCTAACCTCCCATGAGAGGTTATGGTGGTGGGGACCACCCAATGTAGAAACCTCTTAAACTCCCTATTAAGTGGGGAGAAACCCCTCGAGCTCCCCACAGAATTATGCCAACCCTCCTTTAATTAATTTTTGTTCCAACCACATAAATTAATTAAGTGGAGCCAACTTAATTAATTTATCCAATTTTAATTTTATGCCAACAAACAT
Organism: Viscum album; assembly: GCA_963277665.1. Classification (NCBI taxonomy): domain Eukaryota; kingdom Viridiplantae; phylum Streptophyta; class Magnoliopsida; order Santalales; family Viscaceae; genus Viscum; species Viscum album. Next base: position 508,073,193 of record OY728136.1, on the reverse strand, counting down.
AATAGAGGGGATAATCTTTTATTTTGGCACCACTTTACATTTGGGAGGAATTGGGAGAAAGATTCTGCAATGAAGAATGAGTCCTCCTTGAAGAATTCCCCCTCCACGAAGAACGCCGAAAAGGAACGTATTTGACTATGATGGACCGACGCATGATCCTGGGATTGGAGGCGTGTAGTGGCCGAGATGAAGAACACCGACCTCCTTAGACCTTATTTCCTCGAGAATTAATCCATCATGGGACATCCTCATATATGGAGAGTCGATGACCGTACTACCTTCTTGCGAAATCGTCATCAAGAAAATGAGGTAAGGGTTTATTTGCGTGATAATTCTTTTCCCATATTCTTACCATGGTTTATTTTGAGTTTTTGGAATGAAACATTGTGGGAAGTTGTAAGCTTGACGTTATTCTTTCCTGTTTGAGTTGAGCCTCTTGCTACCGCATTAATGGGAAGAATGCAGGCCAAACTGACATGTCCCGTCTTCTCCGTAATTATTATGTTTATTTATAGTGTTCTTCACGATGATGGTGGACAACAACCAACCATGAAGGGGGAATGAGAACGGCGGTCGAAAACACCGCCAACCATGACGAAGGTGACTGCGCAATGGGGCCGACCCACAGAACCCACTGCCACCCAGAGGCCTCTGATTCGACCGTGGCCACCACCGCCAACCACTGCCTTTGCGCCCCCCGCGACCTCTACGCCACCCCGTGGTCGTATCGCCGCCCTACAGCCAGTCCGCCGACCCGCGGCCGGGCCACCGACTCGAGGCCGGTCCACACCCCCGCGGCTGGTCCATGGCCCCATGGATGGTCTGTGCCCACACAGCAGGTCCGCGCCCCCATGGTCGGTCCGCACCCACGAGGCCAGTCCGCGCCCGCGAGGCCGGTCCTCTGCCCCCGCAGCAAGTCCGCCGCCCCCGCGGCCATTCTACCGCCCCCACGACTGGTCAATGCCCCCGTGGCCATTCCACTCCCCCGCAGACGGTGCGCCACCCCTGCGGCAGGACTGTGCCCTCATGGCCAGTCCGCACCCTCGCAGTCCCCGCAGTCAGTCCGCAACCTCACGGTACCGCGGCCGGTCCCCCGCCCTCGTGGTACACGCGGCCGATACGCACCCTTGTGATACCTGTTGTCGGTCCACTCCCTCGTGGTATCCTACATTCCAGGCCGCACTATAGGCTAGGATAGACCCAACGGGTCGGCCTAGGCTGGGTCGGGCCAGGTCGGTCTGAACGGGTCGGACCGGACCCAAGCCCACTACGACCCATTTACCTTATTTTGGAAATTTCTTTGCCACCAGATGTCTGTTCGACGAACTGTCAGAAGTTTTGGGAAACTTTGAGTTAGACACTTCCTTTGAGTGATACCCCACTAATGTTTGGATTGAGATGGCATACGGTCAGGTTGGATCGAGCACGAATCAAACCAGGCCCCCGGGGAATAAAAGTCTAGTAACTCACAGACAGGTCGTCTGATTGACGCGCCGTCTGTTGCGTTGAGACCCTGATGAAGTGGCGGACCATTAGGATACTTCTACGTGGGACATCGTGGAAAATGGAGTATCGACTAGTTTCTTTTGGAGTACATCCACCCGAATATGAGTGAGAATTTGTGCGACAACTTAGTAGTTGTCTGAGACTTGATAAATACTGACCGTTTTGACTCGGAGTGACTCGACTATCCTGGCGGGGAGAACCTTGGTGTCGCGGAAGACCCACCGTGGGGTTCAACTTAGTGTCGCGGTAAACCCATGATACTCGATAGGAGGAGTACCTCAGCATGCTACGTGGGGGAGCGACACTGTGTGACACATCAAAACCATGGTGGGGAGCGCTTCTGTGTGACACGTCAGACCTATGGTACTCCACAAGTGGAGTAACTCAGTAGTCCAAGGTTAGTGGGAAGCACCTCTGTGTGATGCGGTTGGCCCAATGTACTCGATATAGGTGGAGTTCTCCAGCAGCCGAGGGTTCAAAATGATACTTGTTACTATCCCTAGAATAAATCTTTGTGTGAGCTGAGTCAGTACCTCTGTGTTTTTTCTTCATGATTGAGATGGATTGCGTGAAAATTTAGGTATATGTATGGTCGTATACCTAATTAGGTTTATCTAATGATTTATTACTTTGTGTTTTATCGTTGGTTTATTTTTGTGAGACCTTGAGGGTCTAGAGGCCCCTACTGAGTACCGTTATACTCACCCATGCACGGGCTATGCACGAACCATTTTGTGTTGGATGTAGACGACATACATCATTTACTGAGGCTAAGAGAACCAAGACTAGACGGTGCCCAGAGGTGGACCATACGACGTGTCGGTACGTAGAAGAGACGGGTGCATGAGGAGTGCTGAAGAGGCGATCTGTACCTACCCTTCAAGTAGGAACTCGGAGGATGATATAGTAGTTGTCATTTCTCTTTCTTTAGTTGTATTGTAATTCAGTTGTACTTGTACCTTTACTGTTGGATGTGTATTCCGGTCCATTTTACTTTCAACACTCTTTTGGTTATACAGATTACTCATGTTTGTATCTTATTGTGTTCTTGGTTGTGAGTGTTTACAGATTATAAAGGTAATGCTTTCCTAGTTTTAGGGAATTACCCCATTGGTGCTAGTCACTAGCCCCTAGCATATGGAAGGCAGACTTGGGGTAGTCACGGAACTAGCCTTGGGGGACGGTTCGTGACATAAATGAAGTTCACTATATGTTTTATCCATGTCTATCTCATGAGATATAAATCATTACCCAATGAATTAGAGGGTGATATATGTCTGAACCTTCTCATAATTAAATCATACATTCTCTTTCCACAAGATCCTAAACTATCATTATGTCATAACCCATTAAATGAAATATGTATCATAAACATCTCATCATATAATAACTTCTAGAGAAGAAACAATTTTCATAATCAATTCATCACAACAAAGCCTGTGAAATGAAGAGTGTTTCAATATCATATTACCCATGGAAGAGAAATCAATGTCATAAACAACATGAAATAAAAAATATAAACCTTTTTATGAAATAATTTGAATGGTATTATCTGATAATATCCCCATTTTGGAGTAGGAAACAACAATAAAAATCATCATAGATGGAAAATAATTATGAAATTTCTTATAAAAACAATTCTTGAGGATATATCCTTTCTGATTTGGAAAACATTTTTTAAAATAAAAAACCTTTTAAAATCCTTTTTGTTGAAAATATATTTGAAATATTATAAATTAAGCATAAAAAATAATTAAAATATTTTAATTTGAAAATAATTATAAAATATTATTTTGAAAATATGATTTTTTTTAGAAAACAATGGTTTGTGAGAAAACATATTTCTGATCAAAGAGAGAAATAAATTCATATATTCATAAAAACAACATATTAATTTTATTAAGTACCATAGAGTAGGAAAATGGAACCTTTACATCAATATATCATTAATAACTAGAGAATAATAAATTTCATGTTAGTTCATGATATATGGATCATAATATTTCATCAATGGAATGATAATTATTAAAAATTCTCATAAATGATGAGATTGTAGAAATAAAATCTTACCACATTGGTAGCATTGAATCGTAATCACCAAAATAGGATAAAATAACAGAAAGAATAAAATATCCTGATTATATGGATACTCAAGATAAAATATTTCATAGGGTAGTATATATACCTCGTAAAAGAATTTAGTTTAAAAACATAACAATTGTCCCCAAGAAGGGAAATTAAGAAAAAATTACCTTACTTATTTGGAATCATTTGACCCATAAAACCCATGAAAGATAGATAATAAAATTTATATGTAAATCCTAATAATTTAAAATACATGAATCCAATAATATATCAATGGGTATAAAACACACCACAAATATTAAATATTTGGTGATCATGGCATGTATCTCATAGAAACTAAAATTAATATGGAAATCCCTTTCTACTTGAGTGTAACTTTTGAATCATGTGATCTATGAAAGAATAAAAGAAATTAAAACTTTTAATCTCATGAAATAAATTAAATTCATGATATAACATGTAATAATTTATTATTTTCACCATAAAAAATAAATGAGTGGTTAATATTGTACAAGCCTCACAAAAATAAACGTGAGACTAAAAATCCCCTTTTCTTAAGTCTTGAATTTCTTCAAATAAGTTCAAAAATCTGGTATAATAAATTTAACATTATTTTAAATATAAAAACTAATACTATTATTAAATTTAATATCTTATATTTATTTATTATAATATTATATTACATGTTTATTAAAAATTTCATTATAAAGTTATATTTCGGGTAGTAACGACATTGTTTTTCATATATGATTGGATTTGTTATTCTCGATCCTATTACATAAATAACGATTTAATTATTTAAATAATTTAAAAAATGATATAAAACTCATATTTTTTCTGTATATAATTATTTAAAATAATATTTAAACTATAGAAATATGAAATAAAATACATTGTTCATAGAGATGGTATGCCCTTCGTACGGATAAACAATGATTCCATTTTGTTGTCGTATTTTTAAAGAATTAAAATTAATATATATATGTGTATATTATTTTTATTAATGTTATTATATCATATATATCACATATATTTATTAAAACTATTCATAATACTTTCTATATATATCGTGAATGAATCACATTGCATTGAGGAGGTGGTAGTCCACACATCCACAAATGAAGTTATCGTATTCCAAAAAAATAGAAATCAATAAGGAAAGTCTTATATTAAAATTAAAAAAGCATAAGTAAATCATAAATATAATAAATATTTTTTAAAAACAAAAATACCATCCTTATTATCATCCTCAAGCGGGGTTAATGGAATAATGAATGACATCGGTCTATGAGGCAGTAGTTCTTCGTACACGTGAACGATGATTGTTAATCCAATATGAAGGAAGTTCTTGAGGAATAGTCATACCCATTACATAAAAACATGTATGTATATTTTTTATAATTAGTTAATTATATAATCTTGATATAATTATGATTTAATGTGGTAGAGAAATTAACTAATCAAAAATTCATGTTGATGAACCTTACATAATCTTCGGGTAACTCCTTGTTATTTGCTGCAAAGGGATTCCTTGGATGGATTTATCCCAAAGTGAGGAATAAATGTTTAGAGAAGGTATGTTTTGATATTATTTTGGATGTGTTTTTAAGATGAAAAGTGATATATAGGGGTGATGAAGTGATGGGGTGGTGATTGTCTATTTATTTGGGAGGGTTGCCATACTTGAATACAGAAAAAGGTAAACATGATTGAGAGGTCTCCCTTACATAATGTTCCTACAATAATGGTATATTTTATATAAAATAGGGAACATATTATAAATATGGATAGAAAATTTTTTCTGAATAGGTGTAGGGTCATTTTGACACATTATATTTTAATAAAAACCACAATGTAATAATATTTTCCCTTAATCATACTAATTAATTTTAATTACATTCCCTAATGACATTGTTAAAAAATTATGTTGAACTTATTATAAATTATATATTATTTTTAGAAAAAATATGGATTCCATTTTTAAAATTTTAATCCCATATGTTTCTGAAATTTATTCCAAATAAATCATGTAGAAGGGACGAATCAATTATTTTTTTAAAGTTAAAATGTACAAATGATTGAAATATTTTTTTAATCCAATTTCATTATGAAATTGATTAAAATTATATAAATAGGATTAACATATGTATAATTTATATAATTTAACATTAAAATGAATTTGAATTGTAATTTAACTATATAAATAATTTATATGGAAATGCATTTTTCAGGTAAAATTTTATGTTGCTCACTAATAATCAAAAAATGAATATTCTATGATAAATTGCCAAAAAAACCATCCAAAGTAAAATTTGATATTACTATTTCAAAATTGAAATTGAAATTTAAAATTTAAAATTATAAAATAATACAAAAAATATGTTTAAAATAAGTCTTCCACTAAAAATTTTCAAACCACCTTCCAGAAAAAATACATCTTATTAGGCGTAAAATTTGTTTTGTTGTTATTTTATGCCTATTAAAATAATATCAGGAATGAATTTTTTTAAAATTATAATATATAAATATACTTATGATATCAAACTAATAATTATTTATTTAATTTTGTAAGGTAAAACTATTTTGTGAATAAAAATATTTATTCATAAAAAAATTCGTTTATATTCAAATTGTTTTAATTTTCAATTCAAAAAAAATAATACCAATGAATTAATTTTATAAAAATGTCTAAACCATATTTACATAGTTTATTTAATATTTTTCATATCTTCTATTCCAATTTCTTGGTGATAACTATAATAATATGTTAATAATAATATTAATAGTATACTGAAGTTTGATAAAACTCAATATTCTGTTTAATAGAAGCTAATGAAGGAACATGGAATTATTTGTAACATAAAAAAATAGTGTTGTGTGTACCAAAATATAATATATGTTTTGAATGTAGTGAAATGTAAAATTATTTTTGTTTATAAATCAAAAATAACATGGTTTATCATGAATCACAATCCATAAAATAAATTTAATATTTTAAAACAAAAATTAATTCCTAACAAACACAAAGTGTAAAATTCTACCCCAGGTAAAATGAATTTTCCCACAAAAATTATTCTTGGGTTTTGGTGGTTTAATAATATAAATATACATTCATAGAACCTATATTTTAACCATGAATTATAAACATTAATTAATGTTACAAACATAATTATTACCCAATGATACTCATAACTATGGGTCTACATAATAGAACATAGGTGGAATGTGAATACATGAACCTGGAAGAAAAATATGACTACCAATTTCTGATGGAGAGTTATGGATAACATGATCAAATTAATGTAAATTTTCAAAAATCCATAAAATGAATAGTCTATAAAAAGGTCATTGATATCACAAACAATTATAATAATAGGACATCATTTTATTTCATGACCCCTAACATAATCATGGTTGATTTTATTAATAATATAAACCTACTTGATTTAATTACAAATAATAGTCAAAATACAACCCCTTGGTTGTTCCATGATCAATTTTCACTTCATTTATTACTCCAAGAAGTGAAAGTGAATATTTAATTTTTGAAGAACTAATAGATCATGATATCCACAGATAGAATGATAGATCATTCCATCTATATTTATTCTACATAATAGAAAATTGGTTATCATAGGTTTTCTGATATGCATAAATCATTATGTGGCGAGAAAAAAATTTATCTCAAAAAACCCATTATAACTTTATCATTCACCAATTCATAAAATATATACCATGTAACGTTTCCCAAAATATGGAAATCAAAACAATTAGAATGAATGTCACTATATTTCTCCAAATCATCGTAACATTGATCCCTAATATAATATAATGCAGCTCTTGGTTGTCACATAATAAACATGTCAATACCTTAATCATGTATTCTATTGAATAATGGTAATAAACTACATTACCATAAAACCATATTGAAAACATACAAGATTATTCTTTACTTACATAGACCAGAAATTATTATATATATTCCTTATATCCAAAAATTATATAAACTTCATCAATGATAAAATAATCCACTTTTACAATAAATCCTTTATTGGTTCTGAGGTCATCAATACAATCAAATTTACATTATCCATATCAACCATCTCTATAACCATGTCGAACACAATTTTCTCAACATTAGGAACATATTAAGGTTTACCATCCCATGATCCAAAAATCACCTTTCTAATAAATCACTTTTCTAGGTCATCAGCACCCATAAATATAATTTTAAAAATACACAATGAATTAAAGATACTACATGATTCATATAACATAATTATTGAATACCAATACATATACACTTCGATCATCCACTTTTACACAAACTGTTAACTCGGATTCATTATCAAATTCATCAATACTTCTTTTCTTTGACATTTAATTCATGGTATATTCATGATCAGTATAAAAACAATTTCTAATAATACCTTGTTGAGTTCTATGATATTATTTCCCACCAAAGACATTTATTTTTATAATTCTCATATTTACCACCCCAAAAACATTAAACTTTTGATAATACATTAAGGGAAAAAACATTCTACTCCATTTAATTAACTAAATCATTAATTTTTTCTCAGTAATTACTTACTTTGTGGCCTTTTCACCACACATAATATATCTTCTCATTCACTTGACACATTTCCCAAAGTGATCCCTCCAATATTATTTATATGTAGAAAATTGAATCAACATTCCTCTAGGGTTACCATCATCTGATCTCTCATTGAAAACATTCCTTATTTTTATTGGTGAGTTTTAATTTTAGTCAAGGTATTCATTATTAATCACGTTCATTGAAAACTAATTAGGAATAATCAAAAAATACTTTACCAAAATTACAGGGTATATTTTAAAGGTTGTATAAACCATTACACTAAAAAAAACTATATCAAACTAATATTAACATACATATATATAACATCATTTTAGATAAATATTTATAACATTAAAAATATACATTCTAGAGGACCATAATAGTTTAGTGTATATGAAAACAAGGAACTCGTTATTCTAATTTGGTGATATATATTTAAAATATATCATAATGATCTTCCTCTTTAGTAGTATTACATAAATAATTTCTTCATAAAATTGGGATGGGAAACATAAGAATGGGTTAGCTCATATGCTATGTAATTGTAAAAGTAATATAGATATGCATGAATAACATGAACAAAATGATATGAGAACATTAGTATTTTATTTTAAGATCATACCATCCACATAAGAGATTATAATTATGTACCATGGTATAATTATTGGAAGTTCAAAGGACATGGATCATAATAGAATAAAGAGAAAAAAACATGAATGCATAACATAAAAATAAGACATGGAATTTTCCCCAAATAGATAAATTTATAATTTCATTCCTTGTAATCTAGGGATCATTTTAAAAACATATCAATGAATTTCACAGAGACTACTGCAACATGGTTGGACACACCACCATCCCCAGTCACGACCATTTTCATTTAGTGTAATGGGTTCACTCCCAAAACCTTCAAAGAAGTCAAGGTTCACTACCAATAACATCTTAGTAGTAAATGTTCACTCCCATGAACATATTTGAATTCAAGGTCCACTCGTAATATAATATTAGAGGAAAAAGTACATTACTTAACCATGTTCACTCATTATTACATCAATGACTATCTTATGAGATTTAAATTTTGACTCAATGCATTTAGGAGTGATATAGGTCCCACACTCCTCATAAGGACACCATACATGTGGGTGCTACAATATCATAAAAAATAATTACATCCTTACCCATTAAAATAAAATATGTATCATAATCTTTCCATCATATCAGAACATGTGTAAAATATACTAGTTTAACAAAAATTCATAAAATCATGACATGTGAGAATAAGTGGGATTCAACAGAATATTACTTGTGGAAGAGAAATGGGTGTCAAAAACCTCATTCCATAAAATCATAAACTGTTCAAGTAAAATTATGAATGGTATTCATGGATAATATACCTAGTTTATAGTAAGTAACTACAAAATATGTAATCATAAATTTAAAATAATTGTTAATGGTATATCAAAAACATTTATTGATGAGAATATCCATTCAAATTTAAAAAAACAGTTATCAAAATTGATAACATTTTTAAAAAAATTCTTTGAAAATAGCTTTCGAAACATAAAAATGAGAATATGAAAATCAATGAAATAATATTAGTTTAAAATAATATTCAAATATAATTTATAAACATTTTTAAAGTCATTTTTCAAAAACATGGTTTTGTGGGAAAATTAAATTCAGTCTAAACAGTGAAATAAAGTCATATTTTCATAAAACAATTAATTATATTAAGTAATATAGAGTGAAAAGTGGTTAAATTGCATGAATATGTCATGAATCATTAGGGTATAATAAAAACATTGAGTGTTCTTGAGAGATTTATCATTAAATTTTATAAATGGAAGTATAATTGTGAAGAATCCCAATAAATAATTAGGCTGTAACCATAAAATATTACCAATTTAGTAACATTGAATCACAATAACCATATGTGGTGAATTTTACATGAAGAATATAATATCATGAAGATATTTACATTCATGATACAACATGTAAAATGGATTTATATAAACATAATAAAATAATTTAGGTTCATAATATAACATGTGACTAAATGACAGAAAATTGAGGCAAATTTACCATAAAAATTTGGTAAATTTGGAACCATAAAACCCATGAATGAGACATACAAAAATGGATATGTAAATCCTAATAATTATTCACGTAATATTATTAAAATACATCCTTGTGAATTATACATCCTACATATAATTAATTGGCGGTGACCATAGATTCTATCTCAAAGTAATTAAAAGCGATATATAAATCCATTACTCCTTGAGTAACTTTTGAATTGAGAGATATATGAAAGAATAAAATAAACTTCAACATTAAATATAAATAAATAAATTAAATTAAATATATATCATTTTATAGGGTATTATATACACCACCCAAAAAACATGTTCTGAATACTCCATAAGTCTCACAGAAATAAATTGGGACTAGAAATACCCATACAATGAGTCTTAAATTTATTCATACAAATTAATACCATAAATATAATAAATATAAGTTTATTATAATCTACCAAATAACAATATTTGAATATATCTTCCCACATATTATTTTATTATAACTTTATATTACCCATTTATAAAAAATTTCATGTTAATGTTGTGTTTCAGGGAATAACTACTTTGTTTTTAGTATATGTTTTGATATTTTATATTTATCACCTTAAATTTATCATGTAATAGTTATTTAAATAATTTAAAAAATTATATAAATATCCTATATATTAATTAAATAATTTTTATACAAATATATAAATTTTATAAATATGAAATGAAGTAAATCGTTCATGGAGATGAAAGGTCGTACGTATGCATGAAAACTGTTTCCATTTTGTAATTGTAATTTTAATGAAATATAGTAAAATATATATATATATATATATTACATAATCAATCTTATTTAATATATATCACATATTATTATTAAAACCATCCTTAATACATTCTATGTAATTCTTGGATGAATCACATCGCTCGGAGGATGCAGTAGTCCACAAATCCACTAACAAAGTTATCGTACACCCAAAAAATGGATAACATGATTTTATGTTATATATAATAATCCAAGAAAAATAAATATTTCATAAATATCATATATATCATATAAAAATATAAATTTCATCATTATTCCCAATCATGAGAGGTTTTAATGGAATAATAAATGACATTAGTTTGCGAGGCGGTAGTCTTCCGTATAAACGAATGATGATTGGGTAACCCATTTGATGAAAGTGTGTGAATTATTAGGTGATAACCATAACCTAAAAACAAATAAGTGCATTTAGGATACTAATTTTATTATATAATATTGATATAATAATGGTTATATGTTTTTTAGAATGAAAAAAAATAAAATTTATTTGATGAAAATTACCTCTTCTTTAGGTAACTCCTTTTCGTTTAAACCAAAGGGATTCTATGGTTTCTCGGCTAACCAAAATTTTTTATTGATAGGATGGAATTTGGGAGATTATTTGGGTATGGGATGGATGAGAAAAATGTCATTATATTTGGGAAAAATTGATGGGGGGTTTCCTTTTAGAGTGGATGAGGGAAATTCTTGTAAATACAATACAACAAAATGGCATTTAACAGCACATATATTTATCGGTGGTAAAAAAAGTACTGATAATGGGTATAATTATTATCACTAATGAAAGAGATAATAAACAAAACCCATTATTAGTGTATTTACCCCTGATAAAGGGACCCTTTATTAGTGCTTAATTTCTAGTGCTACTAAAGTATACCCTTTATTAGGGCTTTTTCAGAACTGAAAAATGTACCCTTTATGAGTTCTATATTTTTAGCATTGAAAATTTTATGAAAAAATAAAACAAAATAATTAAAAAAATAAAAAAATTAAATGAGTTTATTTAAAAAATATTACTAGTTTTCTTAATTAAATAAATTTTGATAAAACCAACATATTTATTATAATATAAATAAATTATAAGTACTAATAAATTTAATTTATTATGTGTATAGATATATTCAAAATTAAAATTAAAAAATTAATAAAATAACTAAATTTAGTAAAATATTAATCATTTTGTCAATTACATGATTATTGATAATGTTTATAAATAGTATTTACTAAGAATATAGATATATATTAATGTATATAAATATGATTTAAATAAAACTAAATAATATTTATACATTACTTGAAAAAGTAATATATTTTTTGAATAGTGGTTTATAATTAAAAATTGTTATGAATTCAAAATACTTACTAATTGCATCGAGTAATGGACATAATTTCTTGTCATTTGATTTTTCAATTTATAACATAGATCAAACGTATTATATTAATTTAACATATATGTAAATAATGAATTTTTATATACATATGCACAAACACAAATGCTTTTGAAATTTAATCAATTTATATTATATATATATATATTATATGTTTTAATATTTTAAATATCTATTTATCTTTATCTCAATATATATAGATTTTGTTATGATTTAAATTAATCAAACTTATTAAAATTTTCAATATTGTACTCATTTTTAATTAACCAATTTTACTCAGTTTTAACGCGCATGAACTTAAGAATAAATATTCATTAATAATGTTCAAAAATCATTTGTAAAAAAATTAAAATAAATGAAATTATCTATAAATATATATTTATTGTTTTTATTTAGAATTTTAAATTAATAAATGTTATTTTTTTACATAATTATTTATAAAATTATAAATAAATAATTAAAATATTAATTCACATTTATTTAAATTATAAATATATTAAATATGTTTATATATATATATATACATATAATATTAGAAATTTATTTAAGTATTTATATATTTAAAAATATATAATTATATATGAAAAAAATTATAAAATTATTATTTTATAAAAACTATTATAAAAAGTATAATATTTATATATAATATTTATTATTTTTTAAATAATATATTATTTATTAAAAAAGTATTATTATAATTCATTATCCCTAAAAAAATAACTAATAATGATTCCTTTTATTAGTTCTTAATATCTTAGTGCTGATAAAAGGTATATTTATCAACGTTTTTTTGAAGCGCTGATTAAAGTGCCACTATAAATTTAAATAACCCCAACCATCGCAAAATAGTTCATGATATCTAAGGCTCTCCATAGAAGTGACCTGCATTCAACCCTCCTCATTGTCAAATCCAAGTTCGAATCTAGGTCAGAATCTTGGCTCTAATTATTCCAATGATCTAATCCAAGTCTGGAGTGATTCAATGATTGAAGATAACCACTACTAGAATGAAATATTGGTTTTTCGATATCGATAATTTCCTTTGATTATCCATTGATCCTTCTCATACCACATTCATGTATCCTAGAAAACATAGTTCCACTATCATATAACAAAAAACCCCTGAAATTAATTGTTTTATTAAATATATTCAATTATCATCTTCCCTGATTTCCTGTTGGTCTCCTTGGGACAATATTGACAATGTGAGGCTTGAAATATACCAAACCCGATGTTGGGTAAGGTTTTTTAAGGTATAATAGGATTCCAATACCAATATTACATGAAATTTACCTCTTTTAAATTTTTATCTTTGGAAATATTCATCAATATTATGGTTGATGTTTTCATTGGTTTGGAATATTACATTGCAAATCACATGGATGCTAAAATATCTAACATCATTGGGGTATTATATTATGGTGTGTACCAATTTGTAGTTAGAGGGTTCAGTGAGGAGGAACTATAAATTTTGGCTCAACCCCTTATTTTTTAAAAGTAATTATAGATGTTGTTTCCAAAAAATGGATGATGTAATATCTGACGCATGAGAACAAATATATATTGATTTTTTCATTAAATTTTTTCCTTGGATAATGAGAATTGAAATATGGTGTAAAATTAATGGATTTATTTAGGATGACTGTGAACTATTTCAAAATGATTGGGATATAGTTGGGGGTACCTTATTAAATTTAATAATATAATAAATCTGACGAATCATAAAAATAAGATAAGAAAAAACATTATATATTTTTGATTTATTCCCTTATTTGTTAAGTAATATTTTTAAAAATATAATGTTTTTATTTTTTATTTTTTATATATTTAAATTTTAATTTAAATAATATGAAATAAATTTTAAAAAAAATTAAAATTAGAGAGGTTTAAGGTTCTTTAATCATTAGACTATATTATACAGGAAAACAGATCTTGAGAAAAAATGTAATTGATATTTTGATTTTGGATGTTAAAATATTTTCAGAAAAAAATGATTTTAATTTTTCATTTTCTTGGAAAAACCACAACATAAATGTGTTTTAAGAATAAATATATTGTTTCATTACATGTTTTATAAGAAGGGTGCATTATTTTTCGAATTTAGCGTTCTTAATCCATTAGGTTTGATTAAAATTTTTCAAAATTTGATATTTTTTGGAAAGAAACTTATTTAATGATAATTGTTTTCAATTATTAAAATTTAAAGAATATTTTTAATTCATTCAATATTAAATATAATACCACTATATTTTACTAATTTTGATAAAATAAAATATTAACTTCGATTGATGTAAATGTAATAAATACATTTTAATAGAATTTATATAGGTGAAATAAAAAATATTTTTCATTGATAAAATCATTACACATTTAGAATCCCACTTCAAGTCAAATTTATTATATTGGATTAAATAATTTAATGAAAATATATGCTCATTGTGGACTCTTAATTCAATTGAATTTTATATTTTTCCAACATAATCAGAAATCCATTTTTTAATTACTTCTAACGGTAATAAGATGCCCCACATATGTGACCATCTCAATTATATTACATAAGAAATGCTTCATTGTAATACATTACCATAACATTTTATGTTAAGAGTTTACCAAAATTAGGATTAAAATTGACTAAAAAACTCATGTATTCTTCAACTAATGGAATTTTTTTGAATGAAATATCCAATAACATGATCTATAAGAATCCTTCATTGTTATTATTTGGATCATGATCCTCAAGTCACATTTATATTTTTTGGATCATGTTCAGCAAGCATAGATTTCATCCAATTAAAATCCTTTTCATCCTATCCAAATGATTGAGGATCTATTAGGAAAAAACAAGGTTTTTTTTAGAGTCTTACTCCATTGAATTTTCACTAAAACATTATGATCACCAATGATTTGTTATTCATTGATGTTATTCTTAATTTTTATTTCATGTAGTTGAAAAAAATATTTCCTAATATGAAATGATAAGCCACCCATTTATACTTATTAAAAATCACATCATTTATTTCATCACAAATCTAATAAAAACTATTTATTTTTTACTATATTACATATAGAAATAAATCATTCTTTTACATTTACATTTTTTTCCACCCTTAAGAATCTCTGATTACTATAATTTAATTCTCACAAATAGGATACATTCACCTTTTCTAATGAATATCTTATGTGTATTTATTAATTTATTATAGAAATTGAATATTTTATGAACCTAATAGGATATATTTACTTTCTATCAGATGACTCAATGCTTCAATCAAATGTATATTATTTTCTTCTCATCCTCCTCAATCATTGATTCATTGTTTGACAAGATCTATTTATGTTTTTATCATCATTATTGCTTTACCTTCTCCATATACTTGTGGTCAACAATGTATGCATAGTAAAATCATTATACATCAAATTTATGAATTGTTTCATATTTAGGTTTAATTTATTTCTTTTCAGATTTACTTATATAAAAACTACTTTTTTGTAGAATTGTGTTTTTTTTGTTTGATTTGGGGTGGATTGTTCAATGCTACTCGTGATGATGATGGAATGGACTTTCATCCAACCAATGAGATAATTCCAACAAGTAAATGTTTCATTAATGCATACAAATATCATTAAAAGTTTAATTCGAATTATATATATAATAATTTTTTTCATCATTTTAGGTAATATTTGTAAGTTAATTTAGATATCTTATTTTATAAAATAATAATTTAGTTTTTCGTTCACAAATATTGGGAGAAGTCATGTTTTTCTTCCAACTATCAACAATAAACCACTAATGAGATAAAATAATTCTTTCTCCTAATGTTACTATGTTTTTCATTTTCATTTATTTTCTTTGAAAAACTTCCAATAATGTATAGTGATTTAATTTTGTTAGCTAAAAACCCTCTATCATAATTCAGCATGTCATCTCTTCTATCTTTTAACAAAAATAATGTTTTCTCATCTATGAACATCAAGTCAATATGAAATTTTTTATTTTTTGACATAAAATGAAAATATAAACATTGTAAAATTGGATGTTAGAATTGTTTTGATACTTTAGGATATGTTGGAATTAGCCACCCCTCAATTCGACAGATGATGTGACTCGTATGACTTCAATTTATATTTTTATTTAAAATTGACATTAAGTTTAGTAAAAAGGACAACTAATATACTAAAAACTGGGATTTTTTTATTGTTTTGATACATTAAGGAAATGATCCATAAGTCATTTGAGACATGTCAGAATCATCTTCACCTAAATTCAATGCATGGTGTGACCGTTGTGACTCAATGTGACTTTTATTATTTTAATATCTACATTTTAATTCAAAAATGTCACCCACTAAAAATAAATGAAATGCGCATGAATTTTATTTATAATTAAGGATAATGATTCATTTAGTAATTTTTTTATCATTTGAGATGTTTAGTAATTATCCAAACCTCAACCTAACACATGGTCTGAGCAAAAAGACTCAAACTGTGTCTTTTTATTTAAAAACGACATCAATTTTAATAAAATGGAAAATTGACCTACTCATAACTGAGAAAATATTTTCATATTATTTTAATACTTTAGGGAAATGACCCATAAGATATTTTTTATGTGTACTAATCAGTCTCATCTAAATCATATATACGATGTTCCTAGTATGATTCAATGTGTCTGTAATCAATTTAAAATTGACTATTTAGTTAAAAAAAATTCAGTCACTGAAAACATAGAAAACACACTCGAGTTTTCTTGATAATTTAGGGAATTGATTCATATGTCATTTGTGATATGTTGGAAGTATCCTCAAATCAGAATGATTCATGATGTGATCGGTATGATTCAAAGTTAATGTCTCGAGTTTAATATGAAATTTTAGAAGAAATGACATGTGATATACTCAATAATGTGTAAACACAATCAGATTGATTTGACACTTATGAAAATGATTTATGAGCCATTTTATACTTGTAAGATTTAGCTACACAACAATATAACTTATTGTATGACCGATAAGACTCCATGCATTTATTTTTATATAAAATTGACATCAATTTTAGTAAAAAGGACAACTCATATGCTCAAAACTGAGAAAACACATTCAGATAGTTTGGATTCTTTAGGAAAAAGAATCATAAGTGATTTTTGATGTGTCATAATCATTCACATCCCAATATGACGCATTATGTGTATAGTATGACTCAATGTGTCCGTTATAAATTTAAAATTATCATTTTAGATCAAAATGTGCCCTCCATGGAAAAATTAACACACACTTGGATTGTATTTATAATTTTGGAAAACAATTTATATGTAATTTGGACTTGTAGAAATTTCTTATCACATCAAAATGACATATGATGTGACCAGTATGATTCAATGTGTGTGTTTCTATTTTAAAATTAAATTTTACTAAAAATGATAAGATATATACTCAAAACCAAGAAAACACATTTGGATTTATTTTGATACATTAAGAAAACTATACCTAAGTCATTTGAGATGTGTAAGAATTACCCACACCTCAATATGATTCATGGTGTGACCAGTTATACTATAAGTGTGTGTTTTCAGAATATAATTATTATTATTGATTAAAATGAGAAACACATTTCTAAAACTAAGAAAACAAACCTATATTGTTTTCTCTTCATTTAAATTCAGTATTCGTATTTGATTTATCTGATTTTGTGGCGTTTTTGGTGATGTGGTGTGATGTTACAACACATTGTGGTATACCCCTTTATTATCACTTTTAAAATCACATATAAGGGAAATCTTTACCAATTATTTTTATCACCAATAAATGAATCTATCATTTAATCTCTCTCCAGTAGTCATTGCTTCTGTAGCACTCATAAAGTTAATTTTTAGTGCTATTAAAGCCATATTTTGTAGTAGTTACACTATTAAGAGGTCTCCCATACCTAATGTACCAATAATAATAGTAAATTTTGGATAAAATAGGGTATATAGTATAAATCTATCTTGAAAATGTATTTTGTGTAGAGTAGGATTATTTTTACACCTTATGTGTTATATTTAACCACTAAGTAACATTATTTTTTTACCTCAATCAAAGTAATTAATTTTAATTTCTTTCCCTGATCCATATGTTTAAAAATTATTTTGACATTATTATAAATTATAAATTATGATGATTCTAAATATGGAATCCATTTTTCAAAATTCTAATCAAATAGGTGTTAGAAATTAATTTAAAATTTACCATACAGATTTGACGAGATGAAAAAAATTAAAGAAGAAATTTAGAAAAGTATGAAACGAGTTTATTTCCAATTTCAATGAGAAATTGATTGAGATGAAAAAAATTGGATTAATTGATTTATAATTGATCTAATATCATATTAATAAAAATTTAACATATAATTTAACTATATAAATAAATTATTTGAAAATGCAGTCTTTAATTAAAATTTGGTGTTTTTCAATATTCATTAAAAATGAAATATCTAAAAAAATGAAAAAAATATATTCAAAATTAAATTTTGATAATATGATTTAAAAAATGAATATTTTTTCAGATATAAATGAAAAATGTAAATAATTAGTATTAAAACAAGTCTTTTATTAAAAGGTAGAAAAACAGCCTTTTAGAAAAAATACAAATTTTTATGAGTAAAATCGGATTTATTGTTATATTTTTCTAATAAAAATTAATAGTTAAATTTAAATATATATATATTAATTTGTAATATATAAATTACATTAATATTTTTTTATAATGGTTATTAATAAAATTTATTAAGGTAAAATTCATTTGTGGAAATAAACATTGTTTTTTTAATAAAACCTTTATAATCAATTGGTTTTCATTTTCCTTTTAAATATTTTATATCGAATAATTAATTTTTAAAACATGTCTACACCATAGTTTAATTATTTAGTAATTAATATTCATAACTTCCATTCCAAAAACTATGTGATAGATATAATAGTATTTTAATAATAATATTAATAGTATGTTGTAGTTTGGTTAAACATTGACTTCGGAGTTATGAAAGCTATCAAATGAAGATAGTTTTATTAGTAAAACATGCTTAACATAGTGTTTCATGCACCAAAACATAATTTATGTGCTTCATGTTGTGAAATCATAACTTTGTGTTCTCTAAAATGCAAGCATAGATTCTTTGTATCATGCAATGCAATCCATCAAAGAAATTTAATTTATTTGGTAAAATAATAGTTCAAAAAAACATTGGGTGTTATACTAATGGTGATAAAGGTGTATGAATTCAATTTCAACAACTAACCTAGAAAGGCGAACAAGGTAGCTGATCTAATTCCCGAACCCCTGAAGCCTATAACTATTGATTTGTTTATTATATTCGCATGATTAAAAGGAATCAAATCTCAATGGACCGATAAGTTTAAAACTCTTGGTAAACCAGATACATACATGAGTTTTTTATTATAAGGAATATGCTAATTACAAGATAATTTTTTATTTTGTGTGAAACAGTATTCCCAGTCATCATATCACTTCATATAATTCTTAGTATACTTATTTTATTCCTAGGGAAAGTAAACATAATAAGGGTAAACCCAAAAGCTCAGTAAATATCTCCTATAAAAGAAAAAATAATAAATTAATGAGAAAAGTAAACATGTAAATTTAATAACTGATGAAACATTACATGTGACCAATAAACTGATAATGATGTTTGCAAAAAATATGTAATGGATATTAAATTGAAACACATTTCATTTGAATAACTAGATAAGGAAAACACAATATAGAAAGGTAATAAATTGAAAACACATTCCATTTAATCAATAAAATAATAATTAAATTAATACAACTATAATTTTATAGAAAATATCTCATAGATAATAAAAACTGAAGTGAAAACAATTCTATATTATTATGCATGATGTTTCATAGGCACATGATATCTTTACCATCAATACCTAATCTCAGGATTGTTTAAATTTGTGGGTAGAAACCCATTTTTTAATCTTGGAAACGTAATCAATTGGTTTTTTAACTAATTTCATATTATTAGAATACTAGTACATCGAGGGGCTTGCATTAACTGGTCCCCAACCTATATAGTGCGTGTATAAAGCATTCCTAAAATATAGAATATTTCATTTAAAAATAAATTTTTAAATCAAAGTGTCCCATCAATAATTTAAAAATATTAATACCATGAACATAAAAGGATTCATGATACCATATATCATAAGGGTTAGTAAATGCATCACAAAAAATATGTAACCCGTAAATATGAAATTTATCTCACAAATATAAAATGTGAGATGAAAATGACTTACCACTTTCTAATAATTTTAATTAAAAGTTCTGACATTTATAAAAGAAATTATTTCTATTAAAATAAACTTATTATCTTTTAATGGAATATTGAAAACATTATGATTTTAATACATCATGAAATTTCATTCATGTTATATTAGTTAAAAAAGAATCTTTTAAATTTTGTAAGAAAATTCAAAAAGTACCTTATTTTTGAAAACTACAAGAAGGTTCCTTTTAATGAATTTGTCAAAATTTCAAAAATGGGTTACAATGAAATTAAAAACCATTTTATAATATTAAAAAAATTAAAACAGTTTTAGAAAACACCAACATGGAAGAGAAAAATTATCCAATTGAGACTTAATCAAAAATAGTCATGAATATCAATGACATTATGATATACCACCTTACAAATTTATAATCAATACAACAATATAAACAATGAAATAAAATTATATGGACATATAAATAACATAATATCCATAATTATAATCATTAAATAGATTCATGGGATGTATAAACACCATAAAAAACAAAAAACTAGTGCATAGGGTATGTGTCCCATTGAAATAAAAGAGAGAAAAGAACAACTTAACTTGCATATAGTTTTGTTTGAATGTCTATTAAACTCTTGTATAATGGTTTTTTGAAAGTTATTAACTTATAAAAGAACCATAGAAACATTTAAAATATCATATATTATCTTTTTATATCATCTTACTGCCCGTTTATTAGTAATCTTTTATCATTTTCACTATTTCAGGTGTTAAGTGCCTAGTTTCTTATGTATGTTTTGACTTATTATTTATTTTCCCAACTACATAAATCATGATTTAATTAAATAAATAATTAAATACATGATGTTAATATCATATATATCCATTATATATATATATATTTATTTATAATTATCCATAAAATATCTGAGATGGGAAGTGAAACGCACCATCCTTCGAGACAGTTGGCCATATATAAGTATTAAGGATACTTTCATTTATTTTCCATATTAAAAGAATAAAAATTAAATTATATATATGTATATAATAATTAAATTATCATAAATATTTCATATATATCATATTAATTTATTAAACTCGTCATTTTTAAATTCCATGTATAATGTGAATGAATCACATCACTTTGAGGAAGCGGTAGTCCACAATTACAAAAATGATGTTATCATATTTAAACAGAATGGAAAGAATGAATATATATCTTATATAACAATTAAATAAGTATCAATACATCATAAATATATTAAATAAAATATTAATAAAATAGTTTCCATCATAATGACCAGCCATGAGTTGAGGTAAAGTAAAAATGAATGACATCGTTTCGCGATGCGGTAGCACAACATACACGAACATTAAATTCAATAACCATTTCAAGAATGTGTGTATATTTTTAGGTAAAACCCTTAAAATAAAAATTATAAGGAAATTTTGGATACTTTTTAAATATTTAATCATGGAAGAATTATTAATGGAGGCGTGGGGAATGAAATAAAACTAAAGTGATCATTGAAGAACTTACCCTCTATTCATGTAAATCCTATTGGTCTATTCAAAAAGACAGACATGGTTGGATTAATTCAAAATTAATACTTGTAATATGAGGTTATTGTATTTAGTATATTATTTTTTAGGGTATAAATGTCTTATACGGCTCAATGTGGTGTAAAGAATTGAGGGTGGAGGTACCCTTTCATAATTAAGGAAATGCGCACTTTGGTAAACTCTCAATTTTTTAAATTAATGTAAATTAATTTTTAATTATGAATGGATCCAAAATGATTTATATAGAATATATTATTCTTATGAGTAGAAATAATATCATACAATTTTTTTATGATAATTTTACATTCTTATACTTCACTTTTGGCTTTTACCCATTGTTTAACAACTTAACTCATACTATGAAAAGATGGATTTTACCCATTAAGGGTAAATATTGCTACTATTAGATGAAAAACAAGGCATAAATGAATCATGGATGAAAAATTATATCTTATACCTTCATTGGAATATTTTTCTATATTTTCTAATTTTATAGCATTGACTAAAATATTAGTTATTTTAAAACATCATTAATTCCAATTTTGACACAATTCATTTTGTGAATTTTGAAATAATATCAATACTCATGTTCACAAATAAATAAAACCATTAATATATCCCTAATATTTCTTGTCCATAAATCGAATTCGTGGAGGGCCATAAATATATCTAATTATATTTATTTTATTATTTTTAATAACATTTATTTGATATTCCCATTAATTAAAAAATTACAACACCATCAATGTAAAAGGATTTAAAAAAATTTATCATCCATACAAATTATTAAAAAAACATCATAATACCTTTACAATGACTATTTATAGTCAAACATATCCCTTATATAACATCATAATTAAAATAATTATATTGTTAAAAATAATACCATAACAAAACTTACTTTTCATTGAACAAAGTATTATAATTAGAATAAAAACCTCCTAGTGGCTCCAATAGCTCAAAAAATAATCCCAAGGATTATTTTGTTCTAAAATAACTAATCAAATGAAATTAGGACATGTTTTAGGGTAATGTCATATTATTATTTTTACCAATAAATACCTAATTTACCCCTAACCGTTGTTATAAAAAGTA
Organism: Viscum album; assembly: GCA_963277665.1. Lineage (NCBI taxonomy): Eukaryota > Viridiplantae > Streptophyta > Magnoliopsida > Santalales > Viscaceae > Viscum > Viscum album. Next base: position 508,049,789 of record OY728136.1, on the reverse strand, counting down.
TCATAGTTTACAATTCTTGTTTTTCCAAAAATAAAATGGAAATAATTAAAATATTTTGACCTTTATAATAATAATATGTAATATATATTTAAAATTTCAATGTGGATAAAAACATTTAAAACCAATCCCATTGATGAAACGAGAAAATTAGTTTTTAAAGTAATATCCTTCAAACTATTGAAATGTTTTTATATCCTTGTTCAATGTGAAATTGTTTATAAAGACCAAAATTAGAATATATGATGGAAAATATTTACCTAATAAAACTTTAAATATAATTATTAATATAATTTAACTGTATAAATTATTAGATGAATAAATTATTTCCAATTAAAATAAAATATTCTAGCACTATTAATCAAAACATGAAATTTATTAGAAAATACCAAAAATTCAACCAATGTAAATTTTTATACATTTATTTATATGAAGATATTTTTTATAAGAAATTTCATTTATGTGTCAAAAAGTATATTTAAAATTGGTTCTCCATTAAAAGGTGTTAATACTATATTTAAAAAAATATAGTGTTTTATGCGTCAAATTGGTATTTTAATTTTATTATTCATAATAAATCTATTTTATGAATGTTAAAAATATTTTATTGAATAATATAAATATATATATATATATATATTACATTAATATCATTCTCTAATTTTAATTAATTAATTTTATTTGGATTAATTGATTTTATAAGGGTAAAAATTGTTTTATATCAAATCATCCCCTTTATATTCAATTGGTTAAAATATAAATTTTTAATTAATTATTAACTGATGAATTAAACTATACGTTTTCAAATATTGTTTTATCCTATTCATAACCTCTAATTTTACGGCTAGGTGAGATCTTAAATAATAATAATATTTTTGACATATATTTTTTTTTGGAAAAACTCGGTCATGCATGTAACGCAAGATAACTCATTAATATGTGTAGTGTAAGCTTAACATTGTGTTTTGTATAGAAAAATATAGAAAAAATATATTCATTAAAAATAGAAAATATTCTAAAAACTTGGGGTGTTACATTCTCTCAAACATAATTAAATTCAATCTTCATAATTTTAAGTTCATCTTGGTAATCTAGGGTTTTATATTCTATAATAATATTGCTTAAAACACAACATCGTAAAAGAATTTATAACATACCATCATAATAAGAGATTTTGATAATTAAAACGGTTAAATGAAATATCATATCACTCATTTTCTATGTAGGATTATGTTGGTGGAAAATAAATATATGGACTTGGAGGAAATTCCTAAATATTAATAAGGGATACTGAGGTCACAAATAAGAAACTAGTGAATGTGAAGTGGAATGTTCAGGGTATCAATGTCATAAATCTGTAATGATTTATAGGAAAGTCAATTCATAAAATATTAAGATATTATGAAAAAAATTATCATTTTAGTAATGTTGAGTAGTTGTTTTACAATCTAATAATATAAGGATATATATTTACCTGGGAAAAATCTATTTTATAAACATGATTTTTTTTCTTTTTTTCTTTGATCACTTTCAAATTCATCTAGTACATCACAAAATGGATATCAAAAAACTAACTTTGATTCCATATGCACAAAATACTCTTTCAACATATGATATATCCTATAAAAGAGTGGCATTTCCTTACATTTGTCTCAAACTATTCTCTAATACCAATATGGTTTATGCATTAATCTGAAAATCTAAATAGAAACACTACTAGTTCTTCATAAATAGTTATTCTAAAATAATTAACTAAAACAATGAAATAGTAACTAGGTAATTGTGTAGGTAGGTGGTGGATATTCAACCCTTATTTACCATCGGTCATTGCTTTATGTCTCGTGGCCTCGATGGACTTGGTGGGTTGTCACCTGGAATATAAATTTTCCTTTTTCTAAAACCATATTAATTTTATTTTGAAAATATATATGAATGAAATCCTTTAAATAAGTATAATCACTAAATATCCTTTTAACTATGATTTTAAATACCACCTCAATATATATATTCTTCATCTGTATCATTTCAACATAGGCCCTTCTTTGGTGTAAGCATTATCCTAGGGTATTTATTGTCTTTATATATATTTAAATCATTCTTAATATATTGTGATTAAAATATGAATTATTCTATGAATATCCCCCGGGAGTGACAAACTAGGTCTGTAGTAGGTCCATTTTCATGTCCCAGGTTATGGCGAGTAAGGTCTTAAACACCTTTTCAATGTTGTTGTACCTAGGTACATCTATCCCCAAACCACAATTATTTATAGTATCCAAAAAATTATATATTTATAGGAAAAATACATACTCTAAAAGCCCATGATTTTATGTTGTGTCACATTTTAAAAATAATATTTCTGAATTCTTTCTTTGCACACAACACCTAACATAAAAGAAAAAATGAAATATAACTATAGCATAACCATTAAATTAGAGTGAATAAATAGTATTAACCAAATTAAGAAATTTATATATTATATATTTAATAAAATTTATTTAAATTCATCAATATGATTTTATACACATAAGACAAGAATAAATCTAATTTTACATTTTAAAAGGAAATATTTTTCTAAAGGTATTATTACCACCTTTTTATGGTGCACTTGATTTAAATATATTTTTTGAAAAATTCATAAATTCTATTTAAAAAATAAACTAATTATATTAAAATGGAATTTAAAATTCTAAAATGGATTAATTTTTCATATTTTTGTAATATGTTTCATGTTTTGATGAATACTAGTAAAATATTTCATTTTAATTGAAAATATATTTTTATTCTTTATGAATTATAGTGTTAGATTATACTTTTAATATTATTTAATGTATAACTTGATAAATATTTTATCATTTAACCTAATTCTGGTCATTGGAATAAATTTCACATTGAATTTTAATATAAAAATATTTCAATCAACTAAACATTTTTTCTTTAAATAATTATCTTATATCGTTAATGGTGTAAATTTTAAATTAATTTTGACCAATTCATTGTTTTTACTATTGAAATATTGATTAAACATTTTTAATTACAATGTAAAAATTTATTAAATTGTTACATTTTATTTTATTACAAAACAATAATACTAAATTTTGTTAATTTTTATTGCCACAATTATGGGTAATGTAGGTAATGATGTATAAAAGGTATAATATAAATATTAGAAAATTACACTAAAAGTTATCCTAAAATTATTGGATGAGTTAATGTACGCAAAAATAATACTTGGGATTATTTTATGGCCTCTTGGAGAAACATGTATGAGTTTAATCCATTTATAGTATTTATTCAAAAAAGTCATTTTTGTCATATTTCTTTAACAAGTTAAATTTTTTTAATATAGTGTTATATAGGGGATATGTTCGACTATAAATAGTAATTAGAAAAATAATATTGTTATATTTATCATGATAATTTATTTTTAATTTTTAGGGAAGAAATAGTAAAACTAAAGGCTTTCAAAATGATAATGAAACAATTATTTAATTAATGGGCATATTAGAAATTGTTATTAAAAATATCAAAATAAATTTAATTTGATATAATTAATGTCATGAAATAATTTTCTAGATAAAATATAAATAATTATCATTTATTATTATTTTTAGGTTTGATGTAACCTTGTGTATTGATATATGTTAAAAATTAATGAACTGAATTCTCGCAAAATTAACATTAATGGTACTATAAAATAAATAAAATTTTGTTAAATGATATGAATTTCAAAAAAAAATATAACTGTTGTATAAAATATTAGGATAATGTATTAACTCAAATTTTATAGTTCTATTATTAGAAACTTATTTAGAAAATTACAAGACCAGATGCTAAGACAGCGTGAGATTCTGTGGCCTAGAGTCCCTGGAACGATTCATTGAAAAATGTTATGTTTTTAAAAAGTGTGTTTGATCAGTTTTTCTGAAATGGTGGAATAACCCTTAGAATGGTGTCCGAATCTGAAATCTGATGGCACCATTGGGTTTATGATGATAGGATTATCATTAGAACTACTTAAATTTAGTCCTGTGTGGGTCTCCTGTGAGAAATTCCGAAAATGGAATAACCATAAATAAAATAATTAAATAAATTTATTTTAGTTTTATAATCCTTATAACTCCTTAACGGTAACTTGTATTTGAATTCTGAGAGTACCATTTTTTCCATGAGGGTATTTTTTTAGGTAGACCACAACCACGACCAGTGTGGGTCGGGGGTAAAAGATAATTATTTGACTTTAGGAAGGAGAATTAAATAAACATAATGAAGTTTATTTATATTTATATTTAAACCTTCACAGTGTGGTAACACAATGACGTAGCAACGGAGCAACCTGTTATCCTTTCAATAATGAATCAGTGTACCGATGATATTTCAAATTGAAATATTATTGTTAAAACACATTAACATGTTAATGCATTTCCTCCATTAATCAGGGGACAACCCGGAAGTTTGCTCTAATCCTTTGGAGAACATCCGTTGGCGAGAGAAGAATAGAAATGAATGGAAGATCACAAAAAATAACGGATCATGGTGTCTCTCGATGAATTTACAACAATGATGGAACATGGATTATTTCAAGGGATTTCCAACAATGACAGATCGTGGCCTCTCTTAATAGATTTCCAATGACGATCTAACCCTAACGCCGACCAATCCTATTTTCTAGGTAGGGTTTTTCATTCTTTGAATCTTCTCCATTCCCCATTTTTGATATTCCATGATAGAGGCGGACATATTAAATAACAAATTGGCCCACAGACCCATTGTTGTTGGTCGATGGGATTACACTTGTAGGATTTTAACAAGAGATTTTCTTAGTGATACTTGGTTAACTAGTCCAATAGCAACGAACTCCAATCGACACAAACATTGATCGAGGTCCATTAATCTTTGTTGATTTCTTCATTTCTTCCCTCCATTCTACATTCATTGAAATCACTAATAGTTTGGCATGAGACTCGACTTTTAGTGATTGTTCGGTCGGTACACAATTAATCCTTAGTGCAACGATCCAACGTCACAAATCTAGGATAAACGTGACATGACAGAGCTACGATGGTGACTGTGGCGATCAGATCCATCCAATAAAGAAGATATCTCATATGAAATTATCCACATAGTAAAGGGATCGTATCATGAATTTCAAACCCCAGTTATGAAGAACGCGACCCGAGGTCTCTGGAAAATCTTCTGGAACAGAAAACAGACCACTAGTGTGAGTCTGGTGGCCCATAGAAACCCCGGACAGGGAGACGACGCAGGGGATGACACCGCTGATGAGTGAAGGCCATGTATGAGAGGTGGTTTTCTGTGGAGATGAAGGATCCCCATGAAATATCCTCAGGAAGTGATCCGTGTTCTTCGGTGGTTTGGCGAATGATGATGGAGGCCATAGTGTAGCAGAACAGCGGTGGCGACCCGCTACAACAGCCGTGGGTGGGATGCAGCACCCACCGCTTCCCAGACAGAGAAGAATAGGAAATCATAGAAGTATGGTCCACCGCTATCGACCGGGTCGGTCCTGGGTGACCGAGTCGGCCCCGGGTGGTGTCGGCAGAACTGGGGCCGGGTTGGGTCAGTCAGATCAGGTCAGATCGGAACTTTACCCGACAGAAACAATTTTCACTAAAACACCCATATCATTCAAAATTTATCTCTGATTGATGAGCAGTCTGCAGTGTTGAGACCCTTGTGATGAGATGGTCCTTTTTTGATGGATTAGTGGTATTTTAGTTGGACCATCATGGAATATTTTAGTTCACTTTGTCTTTCATATGTGGGATCGATACTGGATCCTAATCCCATCATAGGGTTGACAATAGAGATTGAGATGATACCCTTGGGATTATATATTAAGGTATGATGTAGGATAGCATTCCTATCTTAGATAATAGAACATGTTTTGAAATGAGTTGTCCTAGAGCTGATTTGTGTGACCCAACAAGCCTATTTGATGAGCGGATCTTGGAGACCCAACATTCTGAAATGACTATGTGGGTCTCGGTGCTTGAGCGGGTCTATGTAGAGAATGTACCACACCAATATGGAAAGTATATCCTAAAAAATCTTTATGGTAACTTAGATAGGGTTTTTGGTGTGCGTGTGACAAATATTTACATGGGAACTCATGCGCTATCTAGGACGACAATTCCAGTAGGGCTAGGATGTCCCCCAAGGAGCCATGGGTGTTGGACCCCTATCTATGTGTCGAGATCCTTACTTCTTTCATGACTAGACCTTATCACAGTAATTTGGGTAGTTATTAGTGTTTTCTATTTGGTGTGGGCCCAAATAAGCGGGACCTCTTTTGGGGGTCTCTAATGACCTCATAGCTTAGGGATTATGTTCTACCAGAATGAGGGTGCCTTGAGAAGAATCCTGTAACCCAAGATTTGGCTGCAATATTGAGAATCCTTTTCTCAGTGAGACCAGATGTCTCAGAGAAAATTTATAAAGAATCAATACCATATGTTCTCTCAAATACTTTTTGTAGATTTTTTCTATTTTAGTATTATCAGATAGCTCGAGGAGTGGGGTCTCCCTGAAATGAGCATGCTACACGTGGGACAATATGGATGGAAGTGGATGAGATGTTGCATCTTGGAATCCTTTACGATTATTCTTTGATGTTATTTTTATATGTGTTGTTGACATATACATTTGTTGAGCTGACTGTACCTTCATGATGGTGTTTTCTTTTGAGGTCTTTCACATTGCGTTTCGTGTCCCCTTCTGAGTATTGTTTTACTCATCCCTTCATGGGATTTCCTTGCATGTGTCATGTATTGTGCAGTTGACTGATGCTTTGGTGGAGTCAGACAAAGACCACGACTGGACGGTGCCTTGTGAGATCAGATGAGCTGAGGTGTTTCCAAAAGCATCATATCGTAGCATTGAGGACCTTATTTTCAAGTTAGACTTTAAATTTTTCTTTCTTTTAGTGGGATCATTTTTTTCCAATTTCACTATACCGATTTAAATTTTATCATACTATTTTGTCAAGTTGTACTGGTATACCTGAATATTACTTACAGAGTGTTTTCACTCTCCATCCATATGTCCTAGAGTTGGGTTCATGTGTACATGTTTTTAGACAAATTCCTCTCATTTGTGGGATATTCCTACTTGGATCTAGTCACCAGCCCCTATCTTATCAAAGGTAGTAATGGCATTGTCACAAGACAGGCCCCAAGGGATGGGTCGTGATAGAGTGGTATCGGAGTAGGTCAGTTCTACCTTAGGGCCATGAGTTAGTGATATAGGTTTGCGGAATCATTGTTAAGAGTTTCAAGATCGACATTTAGGAAAGGGATTCTAGTGTTAGTGCAGCGGTCGATGTATCTATACACAAGGACTCGGGTCAAATATTTTCCAAATATATACATGAAAACACCGGTTCTAGGGAAGTACTGGTACATGTATCATATATGAATGGTTTTTTTCATTAACTTCTTGATTTAGCTCAACAGGTATACTCTTTTCACCATGATACATCTTGTTCTCCTCATGATTTGTTCACGAGGCCAACCAGTAAGGATTCTGCAGTAGGATCATGTGTTTGGACCGATGCTCGATTAGACCTCCCTGATGTGAGCTAGTCGCAGAGTAGTTTCTCTTGAGGATGGTCAGCACGTGACAGATTCTCCTGATGATTAGTTATCAGACTGACTTCATGTGGTTCAGGTGGATGCAGCTTTCCAGAATGAGTCATGGATGGAACTTTTGGCTCTAGATGATGATGCGTAGGGTTAAAACATATATAATTGTCTTCCACAGAAGTGATCTCCTAGTAAGTAGGACCATAAGGACCTACTTATAGTTGTTACACAACATAAGACACAAAACTAGAGGTTTCATTAGAATTCATGGGGATTCGCTAGTTCACAGAAGAAAAGGATTTTCTATGCTTTTTGTAATAGGGGGAATCTCACGTGAGATTGCGCCAAATTTCATGTTGTAGTCAGACAGGGGATTGATGAACCACCAAGGAAGAGACATCAGTAAGGGAAGATAAATTTGTTGGGCAGTAGATGTGCCATGAGAACTGCAGAAGCAGTAGTAGGTGGAAGACATTTTGATGTGTTACCACCACCACCTCCATGTGGTCCATACTAGACTATAAGAGTTAGAGGACAGGGGAGGAGACAGTTTCAAAATATCTAGGATTATGACTCTAGGACTCTTGGCATGATTCAAGGTATGATCTGTGTCTTTCTACTATAGCTGCAGTATTGATGGACAGTTATGCTGGTGATTTATTTTCCTGAAACATTTATTCTTTGATACCTGGAGGATCTAGTTAAACTGTTGTGTTGAATATCACAATTAGAGACTCCTACTATAGGATACCCAATGACCACACACTGGTTCCCACAATGTGATCTAACTCTTTGAGGCAATATTTTCGGTTGGGATCTCATGTTAGTGGTGTCGTGGCCTTACAATATCATTTTCTTTATAGACTAAATCCTCAATTAATACTCATATTGATTGTTTTAGGAAAAATGTGTTGTTCATCCTTGGTTATGGAGATATATTTACCTTTATCGATAAAAGATAAGTCCTTGAAGCTCTTGATGGACTCAGGAAAGGGAGGGTGCATTCAAATCATGTTCAGTTGGCTAGTCCGACCCTCAATGCGGTAGAAGCTATGAGTCCTCATGTTTCTTTATGGTGGAAGAGTATAAAGGAATATTCCTAGGAGTTGTTCCATGTTTACCTCTCCATCATGAGTTAGAAACCTATGTTGGTCTACACTATGGGGTGGCACTAATACTTACGTTAGTATATCATATGGCTCAAAAAGAGTTACACGAGATGGGGTTCATATGGGGGAAATAGAGTGGAAGGGCATATTAATACCCGGTGTTTCACCCTGGGTAGCCCTAGGAGATATTTTTAGGTGAAATCATAGTTTACTCTGCATCCGAGGTGGATCACATGAGACATTTAAGGATGGTCCTAGGACCACATAGAGAGCACCAACTACACGAAAATCTCTTGAAGTGCCTGTATTGTATTTGGAAGATAAATTTTGTGGGATAAGGCATCTTAGAGGATAGAGTAGTAGTGAACTCCATGATGAAGATTGTAGAAATAGATTCTCCAGGTGGGAATCAAGCTGGGTGAGGAATTAGAGGGGTTTTCCTCTTTGCAGCTATCCTTCATAGATAGGCATGGAGCAACTTATATCTAGTTGTTGTTTCTTAACCATCCACTCCTAAATCACTTAGGGAGGAAAAAATCAGTGAAAATGACTGGGAGTCTTTACGTACTCTGTTTTCTATAAGGAATACCTCTAGTTGACATTCTAAAGGTGGGGAGCACGTTGTTCTTTTCATAGGATTCACAGTTATAGCAGTGGATTCCCAAAGTGGGGAGATGTATCGAGGTATGTGTGTGGTTGTCAAGGAGACACTGGGGATAACATAATGGGTTGAACCTAGTTTTACCTATTGAGATAAAAAAAATTAACTCTTGTTTGAATTTGTTTTGTGGGTTGTTCCTTCTCATTCTTGGGGTATCCAAAAGCAAATGGGAAGGGATGTCGGTGGACTTCATGATGGGTTTTCCACATAAATCGAGGAGACAAGATACCATCAAGGTGATTGTTGACCAACTCACCGAGTTGTCATGCTTCCTAACCACCTAGGAGAAGAGTTTTTTAGGGGTATTGAGATGCCTATACATGAAGGAGATAGTTAAACTCCATGGAGTGTCGTCAATGATTTTTTGAGGTTGTGTTGCTTGATGTACATTTTGGTTATGGAAGGGATTTTAGGAGGAATTTGTAGAGAATGTGAAGGTCATCTAGGTGCAGATGAAGTATGCACAGATTCGTCTGATTTTTTGGGATCGAAGACAATGGAGAACATTAATGTTTGAGGAAGGAGATATTGTCTTCTCTTAGCTCTCACCTTTACGAGAGTTACATAGATTTATCTGGGGTGACAAACTATCTCCAATGTTAATAGTCCCTCTTTATAGACCTAAGTAGAGTTTTCAAGGTGGTGAACTATATGTATCTACCCAGCAGTAGCACCAAGTTCACAACATCTCCCATGTGTCAAAGATGAGGAGATTCATTCGTAATCCATACATGTCATAATCTTGGGCGAGTTGGACATTGATGTTAGAGTGTTTTGGGTTAAATTCCCAATGAAAATCGAGGATACTTCTTTGATGATCATTTCCCATAGTGAGTGTCCAGAGGAAGAATAGGGATCTTAAGAGGAGTACATGGGAGTGAGAGGCTTAGATTCATGATCAATACCCTAACATTTTGTTTGAGTAAACCTTTTTTGGATTTTTGATGACATAAAGCCTTAACGTGGGGAAAATGTAACAAATTGGATTTTCCTGATTCTATATTTAGAGAATTATTGGGAAAAATATGAGACCAGGAACCAAGACGACATGCAATTTCAGGGTCCAATGTTCCCAAAATGATCCATTAAAAAATGTTATGTTTTTAAATAGCGTCCATCAGATGTTTACTTAAAAATGGAAATACCCATATAAAGGTACCCAGATCAGAAATAAATAGGCACCATTTCATTTAGGATGACGACTTTACCCTAGACGCGACTTAACATTATTCCATACGGGGATCCAATTAGAAAAGCCGATAATGGAATGATCGTAAATAAAATAATTTTATATAATTATTTTCATTTTAAAATATTTATAACTCATCATCGGTAACTCCAATTAGAAATCCAAGAGAACCATTTATCTCTCGAGGGTGTGAATTCCTTATCCAGGACATAACCTCAACCAATGCAGGCCGAAGGAAAAAAGATAATTTTTGAGACTTTTTGAAGGAGAATAAAATAAACAATAAAATTTTATTTTTAATCATTTTAACATTTTTTATCATGGCAATGCTGTAATTCAATGATGGAGAAACATGTTCTACTTTAATAAATGAATAAGTGTGGCAACAATATTTCAATGTGAAATAGTAACACTGACTTGTGTTAACGCATTTCCTCCATTAATAAGGGGACAACTAATGAGTTTTCTCTGAACCTCTGGAGAACATCCATTGGAGGGAGAAAAATGATGATGAAAAATAGATCACCAACAATGATGGATCATGGCATCTCTCGATAGATCGCTAAAAAGGATTGATCATGGTGTCTCTCTACCGATCTCCAATAAGGATATCTTGTGGCATCTCTCAACGGATCGCCAATGATGATCAAACCTCGATGCAGACCATTCATGTTTTCTAGGTAGGGGTTATTATTCTTCGAATATTCTCCATTCTACTTCATTGTTATTTTGTGATGGAAATATACTAATCAATAAAAAAATTCATGCGTATCTATTGTTTTCATTGAATGGGATTACACTTGCGGGGATTAAACGAGAGATTTTCTTAGTAAATCATGGTTAACTATTCTAATGGAAATGGACCCCAGTTGACATGATCATTAATCAAAATCCTTCAATCCTTACTAATTTATTAATATCATCCCTTCATTCTTAGTTACTCGCGAGCATTCATCATTTGGCCCATGACTCAACTTTTGGAGATTGGTCGATTGTTGCGCAAATGATCTTTGGCGTAACGATCCAGCATCACAGATCTGGGATGGATAAGACACAATAGAGGTGCAACGATGACAGAGGAGATCATATTGGGGCAGTTTGGGAGAAATCCCAAGTGAATGTATTCACACAATAAATGGATCATGGCATGAATTTGAACCCCTAAGGATGAAGAACGCTACCTGAGGACTCCGAAACTACTTTCAAGTCAGAAAATAGACCTCTAGAGTGAGTCTGGTGTCCTATGGAATCAACCACTGGGGTGCCGATGATGGTTGAAAGTGATGCAAAGTAGCATTTGAGGAGGCCTGCCGAATATTCCATGGGCGGTGATCAGGGGACACCGACGGTTCCGCGAACGTGGTCGTCCAGCCATGGTCTAGCATGACCGCGACGATGAAACATGGATATGGCCATGGTTAAGACATTGTAAAGACCTGCAAATATCAAGAAATTTTTTTTCTTAAATTCTTTGGGATTTTACGAGTATGCAGTTTCTGACGGCACCTGATTCTGAGGCCCGGTGTGCCCAGAATCAATTTCTGAATTTTAGCTCGGGTACGTTCAGTGAACGAACGAGTGGGTTTTTCTATCTTTTGAACCGGTGCTCGGAATTGAAAAATAAGGGCACCGATGAAACCGCAACATTGGTAATTGCTTAAGAGTACCTTTACCGAAGATGCGTTTTCATGGGAGGAGGTGTTAAAAAAATTGGATTAAATAACAAGTGAATAAAATTGTGGAACAATTTTATTCTATTATTCAATGTGGTTATATCCTATGTGTGGGAGTTGGGGTGGGGCCCACTAGTTACTAAATACCCATGTGAGGATAAAGGTGAGATGGGGCCCACATGAGCCCCACCCCTTCACATTACGTAAAAGCCCTTAAACCCCCCATTAATCTTCTTATGTTTAATGCTGGCAACCCTTTGTATTTAATTAAGTGACTTCCCCCCTTCCACTTTAATAATACCAACACACTTTAATTTAATTAATTGAACCTCTTAAATTAATTAAGTTATGTGTTTGAATTTTGAAATTTTAAATGCATGGAATGAATTAATAAAATAAGATGGGTCTTATTTTATTTTGAGGTGTTGGCTTGTTGTGTGAGGATTTTGGGAGAGAGCTCTAAGTCCCTTTTGAAGAACATCATCTTCAAACGAAGAACGCCAACTCTCTGACGATGAACATCGACTCTACTGCTCAGTTTCTCCATCCTCTTCTTCCTCCACGACAAGGGAGGAGACACCGATGACGAGAGAAACGATGCAATCATCTGCGACACTTGTCAACCGCGAATTTCCTTCGAGGTAGGGGTGTGTTTTGATTGAGCAACGTTGTATTTTCTTCCATGTTGTAGTTTCTCATAAAACCACTTGATATCAGACTAATGTGGAAGGAACCAGACAAAACTAACATGGTCTGATTCATCCGCCGTTCTTGTTGTTGTAAAGTGTTCTCTGACCGTTCTTTAAGCGGTGAATCAAGTCATGTTTTCGGAGCCGATCGGAGGCCCGAAAACATCGAAAAAGGACTAAGAGCATTGGGGCGACCTAGAAGTGGAAGTTTCGTAGCAAAAGAATCATCAGAATGAAGAACAGACACCTCAGGAGGCATTCTGGCCAGAGGCATCATTTCTAGAAAATTCCAGAATACACGGCATGTCCTCCAAGAGAACATGGCGTGTAGTACTAGCGTATTGTGGCTTCTGTTTCGGATGTTATAAAAGTAGTAAATAGTGTGTGACTCTAGAAAAACGACATGTACTCTCCACACTATTTGACAGAGGAGACTTCGAATGGCATGGAATGTTTTCAGGGAAAATACACAAACATGGACAGAAATACACGGTCAAGTAACACTATAAGGCCCTAGCCTTAAACATTACTTAATCTTGAGATACTTCAAGAATACATGTTGAGGATCTTTTCAGGTTTATATTTTTAGAGAATTAGATCATAAAACATGCATCACATTCCAAATTTAAACAAATTGGTTACATAAAAGGTAGTACTCGTTTTTCCCATCAACGGAAACATTTTTAAAATAAAACATGGATTCTTTCTTGACACTTCCTTGACAATATCATCACATCATGTACCTTTTCCTTGACCTGTGAAAAAAATTTCAAAAACTTGGGATGAGCATAAAAAGCTCAGTAAGGGATATAAAAGTATGAAATGGAAACATTAGTCTATGTATGAAATCATAATTTACTCATAAAACATAAGCACGTTAACATACCTCATCAAACCATGAATAAATCATAGAATTCATAAGACATAGAGGTAACTTTTGGCATTCATAACATTCTTACGCGGGGAGTAACGCTCTTGGTGACGTTTGGAATACCCATCACAGTATATTCCCTAAATCCCTTCGAAGAAACCTTAACGTTTAACTCCTTCGCGTTACCCAATGCATTGGAGAGCTATATCAGGCTCACCCGCCCTTATTTTATCACAGAACCACCCGTCTCCATAATAATGCCCAAGAACCATAACATAATCGTATCACATAAAACATGCACAAAAGAAACATAACATTTACACTTTTCAATCACAAGATATAAATACAACACATTGAAATAAAAACATTATGAAAACCATTTTCAATACCAAAAATAAAAGAAAAGTAAAATATGGTATTTATTTTTCATTTAAAAAAGGTATGTCTTGTAGAAAAAGCTGAAACTCAAATAATGGTCATGGCAGCGGAGAAGTCGTTGTCGCCACACACGTACGACAAAAAAATTCCCTTTTTTCATTTAGTAAAACTCTTCGTATAAAAATGATTCCTTTTGGATAAATTTAAAAGTTAATGGGGTTTATACACCATATAAAAGAAAGTTGTGTATAAAACAAAATATGCCTCAATGAAGGAGATTGAGACGAAGTCCCATACCTCGGGTCAGACTTGACTTGATCATTCTTTAATGTCCTGAATAATAAAATTGAGTTAATTTATACTTGCTTAAGAACCTTTTTTCAAGTTTATTATTCCATTTATATCACTTATTAAAATGTTATGAACACTATGTAATTATATATGTTAATAATGGTCATTTTGTCGATCATTGGTACTTGAGTCAAAAATAAACTCTTTATAATTACAAGTTGTTCATGGGGTAAAATATCCATTATATCCAGAATTATATTCATGATGTAGATATCATATATGTCATATATAAATCTAGTATATACATTCATTTATAATATTACATAACATTTAGAGGTAAGAAATGAAACGCACCGTTCATGGAGACGGTAAGCCGTACGCACGCATGAACGCTACTTTATTTTTCTATTTCTTAATTAATGGAGTGAAATAATAATGACATAAAGGTATATTATAATTCCAGTATAATATCATATATAATATCATTAAATATATCCTTTATACGTTGCACATAGGGTATTAATGAATCAAATCACTTTGAGCGGGCAGTAGTCTGCACTTCCTAAAATGAAGTTATTGCGTTTACCCATAATGGAAACCATAAAAGGTATTCCATAAATTTAAAATAAATAAGCATAAGGAAAACATAAACATAATATATATCATATATTAATAGGGTGACATCTTAATGTCCACCTTTGAAGGTGTTATATGAGTGTTGAACAATCATCGTTTTGTGAGGCAGAAATTAGCCATCCACGGAAACAGTATGTTCTTTAACCATTAGATGTAGTTGTGTGTCAGTGTAGCTCGAATCCGTGTTATAAAAACATCCTAGTATATTGAGGATACTGGTGTTTATACAAAAAAAAGGAATAAAAAGAGTTTAAGGGGTTGATGAAGCAAAATAAAACATAAGAACACAAGAGAAAACACTACCTTTAAAACGGGTAACTCTTTTTGATTTGAGCTCAAAGGCTTCCTTGGGAAGGATTCTGCCCAAAGTGAGGCTTATAGAAGTAAGAGAGGGATTTGCAGAGACAAAATGGATAGGGTTTGGCCGAGCCAAAGGCTTGAGAGGTGTGGGTAAGGCGGTAGAGGTGGGGGCCTTTTATAAGAGGAGAGGAGGGGCACTCTTGGAAGGTTATAAAAGGTTACTTTATTATAAATTGATTTTCGGATTTAAAAGGTCCCAAAATTATATATTTCTAGGATAAGGAGATAATAGTTCGAAATCCACCAATAAAATAGGTTTTTAACATGTGTAGATATTAGATTGTACATTATCTTTTCATTTTATTTAAATCGTTAAATAACGAGGTAATCGCTGCATCATCATGGTGTCATAAATAATTTAATTTATTTAATGTCTAAAATTATTAAAAAATATGATGATGTAGGAAATATTGTTATATTTCTAATGAATATTTATAGTAAAAAATATGACTTGTATAACCCCATTTAAAAATTGTTTTAGTAAAACAGCTCATGTTTGTGACATTTTTATTCTAACATTAAATAAAAAGTTATTAATGTCATTTTCCTACCAAAGTGTCTCCATGGGGTCCCCAAGTTGACACATGGATTGTATTGGTCGGACATGACACATAAAATAAGGTTAGGACATGTTTCAAGGTCATTTAATATTATTATAACATTATTTTTACATTAAATTACACTAATTACCTCTAATCGCTATTAATAAACTTATAAGATACTATTCCCCAGAAAATTATTTTAATCCCATTGAACCAAATTTTACTTCCTAGTGACAAAAATGTGTGTAGGATTTTTTAAATTCAAAACATAGAGGTGGTAAATTTTCATTTAAACGAAAAATCAGTTTATTTTAGTACCACTTAGTGGTTTTACTATTCATCAAAAATTGAAGTTTTTTAGAAAAATACCAATAATTCACCCTAAGATATATTTGATATTCCAAATTCAATAATGATTAATATTTTAAAAAATTCAAAACATATAAGTTAAATTAATTTATTTATTAATTAATTCCCACTATCAGAGCAAGTAGTGTGTTTTTATGAAACAATAAGTATCAAAAGATTGACATAGTTCAA
The DNA here is from genome assembly GCA_963277665.1 of Viscum album. NCBI lineage: Eukaryota > Viridiplantae > Streptophyta > Magnoliopsida > Santalales > Viscaceae > Viscum > Viscum album. The sequence continues at coordinate 508,033,249 of OY728136.1, read as the reverse complement.
GTCCAATTTCAAAGTGAAATTAATTCCAATGACCACTATTTGATTAAATGGTAAAAATATATTCTAATTTCACTTTAAAAACAATTCAAAAGATAATCTAATCATATAAATAAATTGTATTAAAAATTGGGTTTGAATTAAAATACAACATTTTTCACTATTCATTAAAAAATGAACTTTATCGGAAAAATACCAAAAATTTACACAAGGTAAATTTTAATGTCCCAATTCTAATGAAGGATTTTATTTGGTCCAATAGAATTTATAAGTTTGACCAAAACTATATTTATAGACATTTCTCCATCAAAAGGCGATAAGTCGACCTTTAGTGAATGTTAGAGTATATATGCCTAAAATTGAATTCTTTTCGTATTTTAAGCCTGTATCATTTATTGGATAAATGTAAAAACATTTAACAAACATATATAATCATTTTTTAGTTATTTCCATTCATTCCTGCCAATACAATGGCTACGTGTTAACTACTGTTTAAAATAATATTATTTTATTACTAGTGTGCAACGTAAGTTTTCAAAGAAACTCATTGTTGCGTATCAGGTACACTATCGAACTTAGCAACCCCTTTAAAATAAAATTAATATTTAATTCGTAAATATTTATAAATATGAAAATGTTTTATTCTTTATTTACCTGGGATGTTACATCCTTCCCCCCTTATGGGAATTGCGTCCTCACAACTTTATTCACTTATCAAAATAAGTGGGGGTATTTAACCCTCAAAACATTTTCAGATTCCCATGTTGCCTATTCAACCATATGGTTTTTCCATAAAACCTTTACCTGTTGAATTACCTTATTCCGCAACACTTTCTCTCTATGGTCAAGAATCTGGACTTTTTGTTCTTCATAAGATAGATTCTCTTCCAACTGAACTACCTCTGGGCTCAAAACATGAGATGGATCTGGCATATACTTTCACAACATCGAAACAAGAAAAACACTGTGTACCTGAGATAAACTCGGAGGTAAAGCCACTTGGTAAGCAACTGATCCAACTTTTTCTAGAATTTCATATGGTCCAATGACACTTGGACTTAGCATTCCTTTCTTACCAAATCGCATCACACTTTTCCATGGTGAAACTTTGAGAAAAACATGATCACCTACCTCGAAAGATATATCCTTCCTCCGGTTATCCGCATAACTCTTCTGCCTACTCTGAGCTGTTCTCATGTGTTTCTGAATCATCTAAACTTTTTTTGCCAACTCTTATACCAATTCTGGTCCCATCAGCTTCCTTTCACCCACTTCATCCCAAAAAGCTGGAGTTCGACACTGATTCCCATATAATGCCTCAAATGGTTCCATCTGTATACTATAACAAAAACTGTTATTATAAGAAAACTCAACCAAAGAAAGATGTTAGTCCCAACTTCCCGGATAATCCATCGAACAAGAACGTAGCATATCCTCCAAAGTCTGAATTGTTTGTTCTGACTGCCCATCTGATTGAGGATGAAAATTTGTACTAAAATTTAATTCAGTACCCAACGACTTCTGAAGGCCTTTCCAAAAGTTAGAAGTGAACCTGGGATCACAGTTAGATACAATGGAGAGAGGAACTCCATGTAACCTAAATATCTCTTTAAGATACAAACGGGAAAGTTTATCTAGGGAAAAAGTATCTCGTATAGCAAGGAAATGAGCAGATTTAGTCAAGTGATCAAAAATAACCCAGATTGCATTATTACCTTGAGGTGTCTTCGGCAATCCCACAACGATGTCCATGGATATATTCTCCCATTTCTACTCTGGTACTGGTAATGGCAGAAGCATCCCTTTCAGTAACTTCTTCTCTACTTTAACCTATTGATATGTCAAACACTTCATAGTAAAATCAGGAATATCACTTTTCATTTCGTCCTACCAGTATTACTCCCGAAGATCCTTATACATCTTAGTACTGCCAGGATAAATTGAAAACAGAGAACCGTGAGCTTCACATAACAACTCTCTCTTCAATTTTGAATCACAAGGCACACAAAATCTCTTCCCAAATCTCAAAACAAAATCATTATCAATGTTGAATTCAGGAAACTTACCCTTCTGAACCATCTCTACATTTTTCTGCAACTCGCTGTCTTTCTTCTGTGCTTGCTTAATTCGGTCTCATAGAGAAGATTTCAATGATACCTGAAAAAAAACAAAAGGACATCCTACACCAACAAATTCTATGCCAAAGTTCATGAAATCCTTAACCAAAGGATCATGTTCCAAAAGAAACATCGTTAATGAAGCATTACTTTTTCGACTCAAAGCATCAACCACTTTATTTGCTTTTCCCGAATAGTAATGAATTGTACAATCATAATCCTTGACTAATTCTAGCCATCTAATCTGTCTCATATCAATTCTTTCTGAGTGAATATATACATTAAACTTTTGTGATCATTATATATTTCACACTTTACTCTATACAAATGATGCCTCCATATTTTTAAAGAGAAAACAACAGCAACTAATTCCAAATCATGCGTAGGGTAATTTATCTCATGAGTTTTAAACTATCATGAAGCATAATAAATTACATGATCATTCTGCATTAGGATGCAACCAAGTCCTTTCAATGAAGAATCACTGTAGATAACAAACTCACCATTCCTAGAAGGTAGTTCCAAAACTGGAGCATTCACCAATATTCTTTTCAGTTTCAGAAAACAGTCATCACATTCTTTTGTCCAGATAAACTTAACACCCTTCCGAGTTAGCTTAGTCATTGGACTATGAAAAATTTCTAACAAACCTTCGATAATATCCTGCCAAACCAAGGAAGCTACGAATCTCAGTTACATTTGTGGGTCTTGTCCATTCTTCAACAACCTTTGTTTTTGCAGGATCAATAGTTATCCCATTTTTAGAAAACATATGACCAAGGAAAGAAATTTTTCGCAACCAAAACTCACACTTGCTGAATTTCCCATACAATTTCTATTCATTTAAGGTTTTCAAAATAACCCTTAAATGTCTTTCATGGTCCTCTTTACTTTTAGAAAACACCAAAATATCATCAATGAAAACAACCACAAACTTATCCAAGAACTCATGGACAATTCTATTCATTAAGTCTATGAATAAAACAGGTGCATTGGTTAGCCCAAAAGGCATTACTACAAATTCATAATGGCCATATCTTGTATGAAACGCGGTCTTCGGAATATCTGTTTCCTTTACCTTCAACTAATGGTACCTCGATCTCAGGTCAATCTTTGAAAAATACTAAGCTCCCTGGAGCTGATCAAACAAATCATCGATATGAGGCAAAGGATATTTGTTCTTAACAGTGATGTTATTCAAGGATCTATAATCAATGCAAAGTCTCATAGAACCATCTTTCTTTTAAAAAAATAAAACTGGAGCACCCCATGGTGATGTGCTAGGTCGAATGAAACCTTTCTATAATAAATCATGAAATTGCTCCTTTAACTCTAAAAGTTCAATTTGAGCCATTCGATAAGGGGGTTTTGAAATTGGCTTAGCATCAGGAACTAAGTCAACAGTAAACTCAAATTCCTGATCTGGTATTATTCCAGGAAACTCATTAGGAAAAACATCAGGATACTCATTTACTAGTGGCACATCATTAATCTGAACAGTTCCTTTGTTTTCAACAATATGTGCATGGTAACATTAATTTCTATCTTTTAAAAGTTTCTCAGCCTTTTGATATGTTGTCAATAGTAAGGGTTCATTCTTGTACACAAACAAAAAGTCTTTCTAAAAAGAAACTTCTTTAGCTCTAAAGTCAATATTAGCATGGTAAATAGAGATCCAATCTATACCTAGGATAACATCAAACTCTACTAGAGGTAAAGCAATAAGGTTGGAAATTAGGTTCTTTCCATAGATAAGGATATGAAGATTCCTATAAATTCTTTTTGCCTCAACATTTCCCTTAGGTGTTTTTACCATAAGTTCAGGAGTCATTTCTTGAGATGGTATTACCATTTTACTAGAAATGTTTTTAGAGATGAAAGAATGTGTAGACCCCGAGTCAAACAACACACTGAAATAATCTGAAAAAAAAACAATGTACCTGATACCACTTCATTTGATGGCCCGACATCTGCTGAAGTAGTTGCAAAGGATTTCACCACCCCTTTCTGCTTGTAGTCTAACTGCTTCCCATCACTCGAGCTCTTTGTCGGACACTCGTTCGCATAGTGACCCATCTCATTGCACTTAAAACATTTCACTAACTGTAAATAAAATTTGGTCTTACCATCACCATGATCATTTTCAGTGAAGTCACAAGCCTTATGTCCCATATTACCACATCGGTAGCACTTTCCGAAATTCAGAAGACATTCCCCATCATGCCTTTTACCACATTTATCACAAATTGGAAACTTAGTTTTCTTACCATCAAACATTTTTGAATAATGCTTTCCTTTCTCCTGCCACCTCGGTCTCTTTTTCTGTTGGTTGTTATAGAACACTTGATCATCGGCAAACTCTATTTCCACCTTCTCAGCACATCAAACACGCTTTTCATAACTTTTGAACTCACGAGAAGCTAAAACCCTTCGATATTTTGTCTTCAATCCTGAGTAAAAATGATTTATGTTACTATCAAGGTCTCGTATAAAATGTGGAGCATACCTTGCCAATCGAGTGAACCTTTCTTCATAGGCAGCCACTAAGTCTTCCTCTTGCCTCAATTCCAGGAATTGTTTTTCCATCCTAAGTCGAACAACCTTAGGAAAATACTACTCAATAAACATACCTTTGAATTCATCCCAGTCGAGAGCATCAATCTCATCAGAATCCCTGATATTTTAAACCGTCGACCACCACTGATCTGCCTCACCCTCCAAACGGTAAATATCAAGACTAACCTTTTGATTGTATGAACACCCCATGACATCGAAAATCATCTCCAGTGATTTAATCCACCCTTTAGCTAGCACAGGGTCAGAAGATCCTCTGAATGATGGGGGATGTTGCCTCATGAAATGTTCCACCACTCACATGTTCCTCTGTGGTTGATCTAGCTGATCTCGTGCATGGATATCACCACCATTTATTGCTTGAGTCAACTATTCCATTACTGAACAAACTGTTCAGTTCCAATTCCGACCATTTCAGGATGCTAATTTGGAAGGTCTTCTTCCTCCTGATGTCATCCAAACATATCTTCCTTATTTCCTCTACGGAAAACCATTCTGAACACAAACATATCTTCGGCAAAGAAACATGGTAATATTTAAATTCTATATCATTTCAATCATACCATAAATTAATTTATAAATAAAAAATTTTCTAACCCCTAAAGTTGTCTAAACCAACCTCAGATACCAACTATAATGCCCTATCCTTAAACACTACATAATCTAGAGTTACTTCAAGAATACATGTTGATGATCTTTTCAGGTTTAGATTTTTAGACAATTAGATCATAAAACGTGCATTACATTCCACATTTAAACAAAGTGGTTACATAAAAGGTAGTACTCATTTTTACAATCAACAAAAACATATTTAAAATAAAACATGGATTCTTTCTTGACACTTCCTTGACACTATCATCACATCATGTACCTTTCCCTTGACCTGTGAAAAACATTTCAAAAACATGGGATGAGCATAAAAAGCTCAGTAAGGGATATAAAAGTATGAAATGGAAACATTAGTCCATTTATGAAATCATACATTACTCATAAAACATAAGCACGTTAACATACCTCATAAAATCAAGAATAAATTATAGAAATCATAAGACATAAATGTAACTTGAGGCCTTTATAACATTCTTACGTAGGCAGTAATGCTCTTTGTTACGTTTGGAATACCCATCACAGTATATTCCCTAAATCTCTTCAGAGAAACCTTAACGTTTAACTCCTTCGTGTTACCCAATGCATTGGAGATCTATATCGGGCTCACCCACCCTTATTTTATCACAGAACCACCCATCTTCATAATAATGCGCAAGAACCATAAGATAATCATATCACATAGAATATGCATAAAGGAAACATAACATTTCCACTTTTCAATCACAAGATATTAATACAACACATTGATATAAAAACATTATGAAAATCATTTTCAATACCAAAATAAAAGAAAAGTAAAACATGGTATTTATTTTTCATTTAAAAAAAGGTATGTCTTGTAGAGGAAGTCGAAACTCAAATAATGGTCACAACGGTGGAGAAGTCGTTGTCACTGCACACGTACGACAAAAACATTCCCTTTTTTCAGTAAAACTCTTCGTATAAAAAGGATTACTTTTGGATAAATGTAAATGTCAAAGGTGTTTATACACCGTATAAAAGAAAGTTTTGTATAAAACAAAATATTCCTCAATGAAGGAGATTGAGACGAAGTCCCATACCTCGGGTCCGACTTGACTCGATCGTTCTTTAATGTCCTGAATAATAAACTTGAGTTGATTTATACTTTCTTAAGAACCTTCTTTCAAGTTCATTACTCCTTTTATATCACTTATTACAATGTTATGAACACTATGTAATTATATATGTTAATAATGGTCATTTTGCCAATCATTGGTACTTGAGTCAAAAATAAACTCATTATAATTACAAGTTGCTCATGGGGTAAAATATCCATTATATCTAGAATTACATTCATGATGTTGATATCATATATATCATATATATATCCAGTATATACATGCATTTATAATATTACATAACATTTAGAGGTACGAAATGAAATGCACTGTTCATTGAGACGGTAAGCCGTACGTACGCATGAATGCTACATTCATTTCTATTTCTTACTTAATGGAGTGAAATCATAATGATATAAAGATATATTATAATTACATTATAATATAATATATAATATCATTAAATATATCCTTTATACGTACCACATATGGTATTAACGAATCAAATCACTTTGAGGGGGCAGTAGTCCGCACTTCCTAAAATGAAGATATCGCATTTACCCATAATGAAAACCATAAAGGTATGCCATAAATGAAAAATAAATAAGAATAAGGAAAACATAAATATAATATATATCATATATAAATAGATTGACTTCTTAATGTACACCTTTGAAGGTGTTATATGAGTGTTGGACAATCATCATTTCGAGAGGTAGAAATTAGCCATCCACGGAAACAGTATGTTCTTTAACCATTAGATGTAGGTGTGTGTAAGTGTAGCTAGAATACTTGTTATAAAAACATCCTAGTATATTGAGGATAATTTTTTTTATACAAAATAAAGGAATAAAAAGATTTTATGGGGTTGATGAATCAAAATAAAACATAAGAACACAAGAGAAAACACTACCTGTAAAACGGGTAACTCTTTTTGATTTGAGCTCAAAGGCTTCCGTGGGAAGACTTCTGCACAAAGTGAGGCTTCTAGGAGTAAGAGAGGGATGTGGAGAGACAAAATGGACAGGGTTTGGCAGAGAAAAAGTCTTGAGAAGTTTGGGTAAGGTGGTAGAGCTGTGGGCCTTTTATAAGAGGAGAGGATGGGCACTCTTGGAAAGTTATAAATGGATACTTTATTATAAAATTCTTTTGGGATTTAAAAGGACCCAAAATTATATATTTATAGGATAAGGTGATAAGAGTTCTAAATACACCCATCAAATTGGTTTATAACATGTTTAGGTCTTAGATTTTACATTTTCTGTTCATTTTATTTAAATCGTTAAATAATGAGGTAATCACTGCATCATCATGGTGTCATAAATAATTTACTTTATTTAATGTCTAACAATTATAAAAAATATATCAGGATGTAGAAAATATTTTTATATTTCTAATTAATATTTATAGTCAAAAATATGACTTGTATAACCCCATTTAAAAATTCTTTTAGAAAAACAACTCATGTTTGTGACATTTTTATTCTAACATTAAATAGAAAGTTATTAATGTCATTTTCCTACCAAAGTTTCTCCATGGGGTCCCCAAGTTGACCCATATATTTTCTTGGTCTACCATGACACATAAAATAATGGTAGTACATGTTTCAAGGTCATTTCATATTATTACAACATTATTTTTACCTTAAATTACACTAATTACCTCTAATCGCGATTAATAAACTTATATGATACTATTCACAAAAAATTTATTTTAATCCCATTGAACCACATTTTACATCCTAGTGAATACCATGTATATAGGATTATTGAAATTCAAAACACAGAGGTGGTAAAATTTAATTTAAATGAAAAATCAGTTTTTTTATGTACCACTTAGTGGGTTCACTATTCATCAAAAATTGAAGTTTTTCAGAAAAATACCAAAACATCACCCTAAGAAATATTTGATATTCTGAATTAAAAAATGATTTCTATTTTAAAAAATTAAAAACATATAAGTTACATTAATTAATTTATTAATTAATTCCCACTGTCAGAGCAAATAGCGTGTTTTTATGAAACAATAAGTATCAAAAGATTGACACTAGTTCAAGTCCAATTTTAAAGTGAAATTAATTGAAACGACCACTATTGGATTAAATGATAAAAATATATTCTAATTTCACTTTAAAACCAATTAAAAAGATAATCTAATCATATAAATAAATTAGATTAAAAAGAGGTTTTGAATTAAAAGACAACATTTTTCACTATTCATTAAAAAATGAACATTATCGGAAAAATACCAAAAATTTAAACAAAGTAAATTCTGATGTCCTAATTATAAAGAAGAATTTTATTTGGTCCAATAGCATGTATAAGAGTGACCAAAACTATATTTATAGAAATTTTGCCATCAAAAGGCTATAAGTCGACCTTTAGTGAATGTTAGTGTATATATGCCTAAAATTGAATTCGTTTCGTATTTTAAGACTTTATCCTTTATTGGATAAATGTAAAAACATTTAACAAACAAATATAATCATATTTTAGTTATTTCCATTCATTCTTGCCAATACAACGGCTACGTGTTAACCACTGTTTAAAATAATATTATTTTATTACTAGTGTGCAACATAAGTTTTCAAAGAAACTCTTTGTTGCGAATCAGGTACACTATCGAACATAGCAACCCATTTAAAGTAAAATTAATATTTAATTTGTAAATATTTATAAATATGAAAATGTTTTATTCTTTATTTACCTGGGATGTTACATCCTTCCCCCCTTTTGGTAATTGCATCCTCGCAATTTTATTCACTTATCAAAATAAGTGGGGGTATTTATCCCTCATAACATTTTCAGATTCCCATGTTGCCTCTTCAACCATATGGGTTTTCCATAAAACCTTTACCTGGTGAATTACCTTATTCTAAAACACTTTCTCTCTACAGTCAAGAATCTTGACTGGTTTCTCTTCATAAGAGAGATTCTCTTCCAACTGAACTAGCTCAAGGCTCAAAACATGAGATAGATTTGCCATATAATTTCTCAACATCGAATCATGAAAGACATTGTGTACCTGAAATAAACTCAGAGGTAAAGCCACTCGGTAAGAAACTGATCCAACTTTTTCTAGAATTTCATATGGTCCAATGAAACTTGGACTCATCTTTCCTTTCTTACCAAATCACATCACACTTTTCCATGGTGAAACTTTGAAAAAAACATGATCACCTACCTTGAAAGATAGATCCTTACTCCGGTTATTCGCATAACTCTTCTTCCTGCTCTGAGCTGTTCTCATGTGTTTCTGAATCAAATGAACTTTTTTTTACCAACTCTTCTACCAATTCTGGTCCCCTCAGCTTCCTTTCGCCCACTTAATCCCAAAAAGCTGGAGTTCGACACCGCTTCCCAAATAATGCCTCAAATGGGGCCATCTGTATACTGGAATGAAAACTTTTATTATAAGAAAACTCAACCAAAGAAAGATGTTGGTCCCAACTTCCCTGATAATCCATCTAACAAGAACATAGCATGTCCTCCAAAGTATGAATTTTTCGTTCTGACTGCCCATCTGATTGAGGATGAAAAGCTGTACTAAAATTTAATTCAGTACCAAACGACTTCTGAAGGCCTTTCCAAAAGTTAGAAGTGAACCTGGGGTCACGGTCAGATACAACGGAGAGAGGAACTCCATGTAACCTTACTATCTTTTTAAGATACAAACGGAAAAGTTGATCTAGTGAAAAAGTATCTCGTATAGAAAGGAAATGAGAAGATTTAGTTAAGAGATCAACAATAACCCAGATTGCATTATTACCTCGAGGTGTCTTCGGCAATCCCACAATGAAGTCCATTGATATATTCTCCCATTTCCACTCTAGTATTGGTAAAGGCAGAAGCATCCCTTTCGGTAACAGCTTCTCTGCATTAACCTGTTGACATGTCAAACACTTCATAGTAAAATCAGCAATATCCCTTTTCATTCTGTCCCACCAGTAATACTCTCGAAGATCCTTATACATCTTAGTACTGCCAGGATGAACTGAAAATGGAGAACTGTGAACTTCACATAACAACTCTCTCTTCAATTGTGAATCACAAGGCACACACAATATGTTCCCAAATCTCAAAACAAAATCATTATCAATGTTGAATTCAGGGAACTTACCCTTCTGAACCAGCTCTACCTTTTTCTGCAAATCGTTGTCTTGCTTCTGTGCTTGCTTAATTCTATCTGATTGAAAAGATTTCAATGATACCTGAAACAAAACAGAAAGACATCCTACACCAACAACTTCTATACCAAAGTTCATCAAATCCTTAACCAAAGGATCACGTTCCAAAAGCAATATCGTTAATGAAGCAATACTTTTTCGACTCAAAGCATCCACTACTTTATTTGATTTTCCCAGATGGTAATGAATTGTACAATCATAATCCTTGATTAATTCTAGCCATCTACTCTGTCTCATTTTCAATTCTTTCTTAGTGAATATATTCTTTAAACTTTTGTGATCAGTATATATTTCACACTTTACTCCATACAAATGATGCCTCCAAATTTAATGCAAAAACAACAGAAACAAATTCCAAATCATGTGTAGGGTAATTTACCTCATGAGTTTTCAACTGTCGTGAAGCACAAGCAATTAACTGATCATTCTGCATTAGGAAGCAACCATGTCCTTTCAATGAATCATCACTGTAGATAACAAACTCACCATTCCTAAAAGGTAGTGCCAAAACTGGAGCATTCACCAATCTTCTTTTCAGTTCCTGAAAACAATCATCGCATTCTTTTGTCCAGATAAACTTAACACCCTTCCGAGTTAGCTTAGTCATTGGACTAGATAACCATGAAAAATTTCTAAAAAACCTTTGATAATATCCTTCCATACCAAGGAAGCTACAAATCTCAGTTACATTTATGGGTCTTGGCCATTCTTCAACAACCTTTTTATTTTGAAGGATCAACAGTTATCCCATATTTAGAAACAATATGACCATGGAAAGAAATTTGTTGCAACCAAAACTCACACTTGCTGAATTTCCCATACAATTTCTTTTCTTTTAAGGTTTTCAAAATAACCCTTAAACTTCTTTCATGCTCCTCTTTACTTTTAGAAAACACCAAAATATCATCAATGAAAACAACCACAAACTTATCCAAGAACTCATGGAAAATTCTATCCATTAAGTCCATGAATACTGCAGGTGCAATGGTTAGCCCAAAAGGCATTACTACAAATTCATAATGGCCATATCTTGTACGAAATGCGGTCTTCGGAATATCTGATTCCTTTACCTTCAACTGATGGTACCTCGATCTCATGTCAATCTTTGAAAAATACTAAGCTCCCTGGAGATGATCAAACAAATAATCAATATGAGGCAAAGGATATTTGTTCCTAACAGTGATGTTATTCAAGGATCTATAATCAATGCAAAGTCTCATAGAACCATCTTTCTTTTTAACAAATAAAACAGGAGCACCCCATGTTGATGTTCTAGGTCGAATGAAACCTTTCTCTAATAAATCATTCAATTTCTCCTTCAACTCTAATAGTTCAATTTGAGCAATTCGATAAAGGGGGTTTTGAAATTGTCTTAGCATCAGGAACTAAGTCAACAGTATACTCAACTTCTCGATCTGGTATTATTCCAAGCAACTCATCAAGAAAAACATCAGGATACTCATTTACCAGTGGAAAATCATTAATCTGAACAGTTCCTTTGTTTTCAACAATATGTGCAAGGTAACATTCATTTCCATATTTTACATTTTTCTCAGTCTCTTGATATGTTATCAACAGTAAGGGTTCATTCTTGAACACAAACTGAAAGTCTTTCTGAAAAGAAACTTCTTTAGCACTATAGTCAATCTTAGCATGGTAAATAGAGAGCCAATCCATACCCAGGATAACATAAAAATCTACTAGAGGTAAAACAATAAGGTTTGCAAGTAGGTTCTTTCCACATATAAGGATAGGAAGATTCCTATAAATTCTTTTTGCTTCAAAATTTCCCCCAGGTGTTTTTACCACAAGTTTAGGAGTCATTTCTTGAGATGGTTTTCCCATTTTACTAGAAAAGTTTTCAGAGATGAAAGAATGTGTAGACCCCCAGTCTAACAACACACTGGAATAATCTGAAAAAAAGTACCTGATACTACTTCATTTGATGGCCCGACATCTGCTGAAGTAGTTTCAAAGGATTTCACCACCCCTTTCTTCTTGTAGTCTAACCGCATTCCATCACTCGATCTCTTTGTCAGACACTCGTTTTCATAATGACCCATCTCATTGCACTTAAAAAATTTCACTAACTGTAAATCAAATTTGGTCTTACCATCACCCTGATCATTTTCAGTGCCATCACGAGCCATATGTCCCATCTTACCACATCGGTAGCACTTTCTAGAATTCAGAAGACATTCCACAGCAAGCCTTTTACCACATTTATCACAAACTGGAAACTTAGTTTTCTTACCATCAGACCTTTTTGAATAATTCTTTCCTTTCTCCTGCCACCTCGGTCTCTTTTTCTGTTGGTTGTTATAGAACACTTGATCATCGGCAGACTCTATTTCCACCTTCTCAGCACATTGAACAAGGTTTTCATATCCTTTGAACCCACGAGAAGCTAAAGCCCTTCGATATGTTGGCATTAATCCTGAGTAAAAAAGATTTATTTTACTATCAAGGTCTCAGATAAAATTTGGAGCATTACTTGCCAATCGAGTGAACCTTTCTTCATAGGCAGACACTGAGTCTTCCTCTTGCCTCAATTCCAGGAATTGTTTTTTCCATCCTAAGTCGAACAACCTTACTAAAATACTTCTCACAAAACATACCATTGAATTAATCCCAGTCGAGAGCATCAATCTCATCAACATCCCTGATATTTTTAACCATCGACCACCACTGATCTGCCTCACCCTCCAAACGGTAAATAGCAAAACTAACCTTTTGATTATCTGAACACCCCATGACATAGAAAATTTTCTCCAGTGATTTAATCCACCCTTCAGCTAGAACATGGTTAGATGATCCTCTGAATGATGGGGGATGTTGCCTCATGAAATGTTCCACTGCTGACATGTTCCTCTGCGGTTGATCTGGCAGATCTCGTGCATGGATACCACCACCATTTATTTCTTGAGTCAACTATGCCATTACTGCAACAAACTGTTCAGTTACAATTCTGACCATCTCAGGAAGCTGATTTGGAAGGTAGTATTCCTCCTGATGTCATCCCAACATATCTTCCTTGTTTCCTCTGTGGAAAACCATTCTGAACACAGAAATATCTTAGGCGAAGAAACATGGTAATCTTTAAATGCTATATCATTTCAATCATACCATAAATTAATTTATAATTTAACAATTTTCTAACCCCTAATTTTTTCTAAACCGACCTCTGATACCAACTATAAGGCCCTAGCCTTAAACATTAGTTAATCTTGAATTACATCAAGAATCCATGATGTGGATCTTTTCAGGTTTAGATTTTTAGGGAATTAGATCATAAAACATGCATTACATTCCACATTTAAACAAAGTGGTGACATAAAAGGTAGTACTCATTTTTCCCATAAAGGGAAACATGTTTAAAATAAAACGTGGATTCTTTCTTGAAACTTTCTTGACACTATCATCACATCATGTACCATTCCCTTGACCTGTAAAAAAATTTCAAAAACTTGGGATGAGCATAAAAATCTCAGTAAGGGATATAAAAGTATGAAATGAAAACATTATTCCATGTATGAAATAATACTTTACTCATATAACATAAGCACGTTAACATACCTCATTAAATCATGAATAATTCATAGAAATCATAAGACATAAAGGTAAATTGAGTCATTCATAACATTCTTACGTTGGGAGTAACACTCTTGGTTACGTTTGGAATACCCATCACAGTATATTCCCTAAATTGCTTCGGCGAAACCTTAAAGTTTTACTACTTCGCGTTACCCAATGCATTGGAGATCTATATCGGGCTCACCCTCCCATAGTTTATCATTGAACCACCCATCTTCATAACAATTCCCAAGAACCATAACATAATCGTATCACATAAAACATGCATAAAGGAAACATAACATTTCCACTTTTCAATCACAAGATATCAATAAAAAACATTGATATAAAAATATTATGAAAACCATTTTCAATACCAAAATAAAAGAAAATTAAAACATGGTATTTATTTTTCATTTAAAAAAAATGTATGGCTTGTAGAGGAAGCCGAAACTCAAATAATGGTCACGGCGGCAGTGAAGTCGTTGTCACCGCATACGTACGACAAAAAAATTCCCTTTTGTCGTTTAGTAAAACTCTTAGTATAAAATAGATTCCTTTTGGATAAACATAAAAGATAAATGGGTTTATACACCGTATAAATAATTTTGTGTATAAAACAAAATATGCCTCAATGAAGGAGATTAGGACGAAGTCCCATACCTCAGGTCCGACTTGACTCGATTGTTCTTTAACGTCCTGAATAATAAACTTGAGTTAATTTATACTTGCTTAAGAAACTTTTTTCATGTTCATTGATCCTTTTATATCACTTATTACCATGTTATGAACACTATGTAATTATATATGCTAATAATGGTCATTTTTTCGATCATTGGTACTTAAGTCAAAAATAAACTCTTTATAATTACGAGTTGTTCATGGGGTAAAATATCTGTTATATCCATAATTATAATCATGATGTAGATATCATATATATCATATATATATCCAGTATATACATGCATTTATAATATTACATAACATTTAGAGGTAAGAAATGAAATGCACCGTTCATTGAGACGTTAAGCCATACGTACGCATGAACGCTACTTTCATTTCTATTTCTTACTTAATGGAGTGAAATAATAATGATATATATATATATTATAATTCCAGTATAATATAATATATAATATCATTAAATCTATCCTTTATACGTATCACATATGGTATTAACGAATCAAATCACTTTGTGGGGGCGGTAGTCCGCATTTCCTAAAATGAAGATATCGCATTTACCCATATGGAAACCATAAAGGTATGCCATAAATGAAAAATACAGAATCATAAGTAAAACATAAACATAATATATATCATATATAAAGATAGCGACATCTTAATGGCTACCTTTTAAGGTGTTATATGAGTTTTGAACAGTTATCGTATTGTGAGGCAGAAATTCACCATCCACGGAAACAGTATGTTTTTTAACCATTAGATGTAGGTGTGTGTAATTGTAGCTCGAATCCTTTTTATAAAAAAATCCTAGTATATTTAGGATACTTTTTTTGATACAAACGAATGTAATAAAAAGATTTTAGTGGGTTGGAGAAGCAAAATTAAACATAAGAACACAAGAGAAGACACTACCTTTAAAACGGGTAACTCTTTTTGATTTGAGCTCAAGGCTTCCTTGGGAAGACTTATGCCCAAAGTGAGGATTCTAGGAGTAATATAGGGATGTGGAGAGACAAAATGGGCAGGGGTTGGACGAGCCAAAGGCTTCAGAGGTGTGGGTAAGATGGTAGAGGTGGGGGGCTTTTATAAGAGGATAGGATGGGCACTCTTGGAAAGTTATTATCGGTTACTTTATTATAAAATGATTTTCGGATTTGAAAGGTCCCAAAATTATATATTTCTAGGATAAGGTGATAAGAGTTTGAAATCCACCCATCCAATAGGTTTTTTACATGTGTAGGGCTTAGATTTTACATTATCTTTGAATTTTATTTAAATCGTTAAATAATGAGGTAATTGCTGCATCATCACGGTGTCATAAATAATTTAATTTATTTAATGTCTAAAAATTATAAAAAAAATCTCAAGATCTAGGAAATATTTTTATCTTTCTAATTAATATTTATAGTAAAAAATAGGACTTTAATAACCCCATTTAAAAATTGATTTAGTAAAACAACTCATGTTTGTGACATTTTTAGTCTAACATTAAATAAAAACTTATTAATGTAATTTTCCTACCAATGTGGCTCCATGGGGTCCCCAAGTTGACCCATGGATTTTATTGGTCATCCATGACACATCCAATAAGGGTATGACATGTTTCAAGGTCATTTCATATTATTACAACATTATTTTTACCTTAAATTACACTAATTACATCTAATCGCGATTAATAAACTTAAATGTTACTATTCACCAGAAAATTATTTTAATCCCACTGAACCAAATTTTACTTCCTAGTGAAAAGAATTATTGTCAGATTTTTGAAATTCAAAGCACAGAGGTGGAAAAATTTCATTTAAACAAAAAATCAGTTTTTTTATGTTCCACTTAGTGGTTTCACTATTCATCAAAAATTGAAGTTTTTCAGAAAAATACCAAAACGTCACCCAAAGATATATTTGATATTCTGAATTAAAAAGTGATGTATATTTTACAAAATTCATAACATATAAGTTACATTAATTAATTTAATAATTAATTCCCGTTGTCAGAGCAAATAACGTGTTTTTATGAAACAATAAGTATCAAAAGATTGACACTAGTTCAAGTCCAATTTCAAAGTGAAATTAATTCCAACAACCACTATTGGATTAAATGGTAAAACTGTATTCTAATTTCACTTTAAAACCAATTCGAAAGATAATATAATCATATAAATAAATTATATTAAAAATAGGTTTTGAATTAAAATAATACATTTTTCAATATTCATTAAAAAATGAACTTTATCAGAAAAATACCAAAAATTTACACAAAGTAAATTTTGATGTACCGATTCTAAAGAAGAATTTTATTTGGTCCAATACCATGTTTAATAGTGACCAAACTATACTTATAGACGGTTCGCCATCAAAAGGCGATAAGTCGACCTTTAGTGAATGTTAGAGTATATATGCCTAAAATTGAATTCTTTTCGTATTTTAAGCCTTTATCCTTTATTAGATAAATGTAATGCCATTTAACAAACATATATAATCATATTTTAGTTATTTCCATTCATTCTCTCCAATACAACATCTACATGTTAACTACTATTTAAAATAATATTATTTTATTACTAGTGTGCAATGTCTGTCTTCAAAGAAACTCTTTGTTGCGTATCGGGTACGATATCGAACATAGAAACCCCTTTAAAGTAAAATTAATATTTAATTCATAAATATTTATAAATATGAAAATGTTTTATTCTTTATTTACCTGGGATTTTACAAACATAGCGTGTATTCTCTTCATAGAAAGGCAGAAGTGGCTTCGTGAGGCTTGACGTGTAATCTGGGAGATACACGGACATGGGAAGAACCACACGGCCAAGAGGAACGACGTGTACTACCTTCACCATGGCAGAAGCGGCTTCATGATGACTCGACATGTAATCTGGGAGATACACGGACACGGTCAAAACCGCACGACCAAGAGGCGCGGTGCGTACTACCCTCACCATGGAAGAATTAGCTTCGTGATGACTCAGCGTGTATTCTGGAAATACACTGACACGGGGTGGAGTACACATGCATGTTCTCCACCACACGACAAGGCATGGCCAGCGCACATGGAACCGATCATAGAGGATTGGACACGGCATGTAACCATACTACACTCCATGTACTAACTTATCTACATGGCCAGCCCTGCGACACGGGCCGTATCACATGGGTAGTACACGGTGTCTGATGACACGACGTGTATCGATTACCTACATGCCGTGTACATTAGAAAAATAGATTGGTCGAATTTTTCTCTGTGACATGGGCACGTTTTTCTTAGTTTTTACCCTATGATGTGGGGAGGAAATACAGGATACATCAACACTGGTCTTTGTGACAGTTGATGTATCGATCCTTGACTCGAGGAGTGGACCCTCCAGAAATCGAGCGTACTGTGTGCGGGAACCCTAGAGCTGACAGCCACTGCGACAACGATGATGACTGTATCTAGATCCTATGTGGGTTCAGTAGCGAGGACGACTGTACTTTGATCCTCCGTGGAGTGCAATGCACGAGTTTCAGCGTCAGAGTCCGCCCAGGTTCCATGGAGAGACGGACCCTCAGGCAGCCGAGGATTGTCTAGAGGCTGTTTTTAGAGTCTTCATATTAGTAATGACACAAGCTGACCTCATGGTGATCCTTGTGGTGAGTCTCTTGCACGCAGCAGCAGGTAGATGGTGGAGCCTGATCCTCCAGGTGCACGATGAGGCATCACTGCTTTGGATGGACTTCGAGAGCCTCTTTTTCTCGGAGTTCGTTCCAGCCACCCTCCTTGCGGTGTGCATTCAGGAGTTACTACAGCTGCGGCAGGGCAGCATGACAGTAGCCCAGTACTCGGCGAGATTTACCGACCTCTCGCGCTACACCACAGACATGGTACAAGACCCATTCTTCCAGGCCCAGACCTTTGAGCAGGGACTTAGGAATGAGATTAGGGCTTCGATGATCTCCCTCAGCATTCCGATATAGGCAGGAGTACTAGACCCAACTCTTCTTGTGGAGAGCTTTCTTGCTAAGCTTACACCAGCAGCGAGATCTACCGTAGGGCAACACGTGGCAGAGTCTTCTACAACCGGTAGTAGACAGACGTCGTAGATGTGCAAGTGGACTAGTCCATCAATTGGGCGAATTTAGGATACTAGTTTGGATGTGCGGTGCACACGCAGCAGAGCCAATCATTCAAGAGGCATGCAGTGCTATGCATGCGGCGGGCAGGGCCACATGGCTCGCGACTACCCGGCCCGCAATGCAGAGGAGTAGCAGAAGGATGAGGGACCACCTAGGAAGAGGCAGAGGTTCGATCGTAGCGGTCCACAGGGAGTAGGCGGATGAGACAGATGATCTAGCCGAGCAGCAGGTGGTGGAAGACGCTTCGAGGTTCTACCACCACTACCACCAAGAGGTCCACCCCGACCACAGGGAGCTGGTGGAAAGAGGCAGGCTCAGCTAAAGGTAGTGGAGGCCTTCGACCACAATGTACCTGAGATTATTCAAGGTACTATCTGTGTCTACTCCACCCTTGTTGCAGTTCTTATAGAAACTGGTGCAAGTCATTCTTTCATTTCCGCTTCCCTTTTTTAGAGCTCAGATATTCTGACAGAGCTGTTGGCTCGATCCCTACGGCTAAAGACTCCTATAGAAGCAGACTCGACGATTATGCCCTGGCATTGGCAGTGTGAGATTACTATGGGAGGAGAGAACTTCAGCTAGGATCTTCTTGTAGCAGCGTTGAGGCGTTACGACATCATCTTGGGCATGGATTGGTTATCTACAGTCCATTCTCAGATCGACTATATTAGGCGCAAGGTGCGTTGTGTCCGCATGGATGGAAGCAGGTTCACCATCACCAGCGAGAAGGGAGCCTTTGCAGATCAGGATGGACTCACACAGAGGAGAGGACAGCTGATCACACATCTGTTTGCTAGTTTCATCCTAGGAGCAGTTGATGTGCGTAGTCTGAGTTTTCCAATTACGGTGGATCAGTATGCAGACGTTTTTCCTTACGATGTTCCAAGACTACCTCCTCACAGAGAGGTATACTTCTATATTGACCCGTACCCTAGGATAACCCCGATATCTACACAAGCAAATCAAATGGATCCCGCTAAGCTTCATCAGCTACATGTACAGCTGGAGGACTTGCAGGGCAAGGGATTCATCCGACCCAGTGTTTCTCCCTGGTCTTCTCCGATTTAGTTCGCCAAGAAGGTGGATGGGAGCTTGCGACTGTGTGTCGACTACCATCACCTGAATCAGGTGACTATGAAAAACAAGTATCCAGTTCCGAGGATTGATGAACTCTTCGATCAGTTCAAGGGAGCACGCTGGTCCTCGAAGATAGACCTCAGGTCAGGTTATCATCAGCTCAAAGTTCAAGACGAGGATGTGCATAAGACGGCCTTCAGGTGTCGGTATGGACACTATGAGGTCTTGGTTATGCCTTTCGGCGTAACCAATGCTTTTTCAGTGTTCATGAGTCTTATGAACAGAATCTTACATCCTTACCTCTATCGATTTGTCGTAGTCTTCATCGACGACATATTGATTTACTCGACTACTGAGGAAGAGCACACCTACCACTTGCTGGTTGTATAGGATACACTCTGAGGGAACCATCTCTATGGAAATCTATCAGAGTGCCAGTTCCGAATTCAAGAGGTCCACTTCTAGTGGCACGTCATCTCTAAGGTGGCAGTTGCGGTGGATCCAACGACGATCGAGGAAGTACTAGCTTGGGAGCCACCTAGGAGCGTGACGGAGGTGCGGAGTTTCCTAGGTCTGGTTGGGTACTATCATAGGTTTGTACCAGACTACTCCAGAGTTTTAGCACCGCTTTCAACTTTGATGAAGAAGGGGAAACCCTTCACGTGGTCAGATAGATTTCAGTAGAGCTTCCAAGAGCTAAGACAGAGATTGACCAGTGCACCCATCTTGAGGCTACTGGAGGAGGGCGTAGGGTGCGTAGTTTACTACGATGCATCAGGGACCAGACTCGGGTGTGTCCTGATGCAGGAGCGGGCAGTGATCACTTATGGTTCACAAATGTTGAGGCAACATGAGCAGAACTATGCTACCCATGACCTGGAGTTAGCAGCAGTGGTCTTTGCCTTGAAGATGTGGTGGCACTATCTGATGGGCGAGCACTTTACAGTCTACTCTGACCACCAGAGTCTCTGGTACATCTTCTCATAGAAGGACCTGAACCTGAGAAAACAGCGATGGATTGAGTTCCTCCAAGACTATGACTTTGATATAGTCTATACTGATGGGAAGTGGAATGTAGTAGCTGATTCACTCAACATGAGGTTGGGCATTCAGCTACATGGAGATGCAACAGAGCAGTTAGCCGATTTGCAGATATCCTTTGTGGATAGAGATGGGGCAACCTTTCTATAGTCACTCACAGTCACTCCTCCACTACATTAGCATGTCGGGGAGGCCCAGTGAGGGGACGTTGACTATGAGACGCGACATGCATAGATATCCGCAGGACAGGCACCTGATGGATTTTCTATAGGAGGAGAGCACATCATTCTTTTTAGAGGACGTACCATGGCACCAATTGCATTACAGGAGGAGGTGTTGAGGGAGTTTCACACTTCCCCATTGGAGGTACATTCAGGTGTAGCGAAGATGTACCAGGATGACAGATGACAAAAATGGTGGCTGGGTATAAAGAAGGTTGTGGGAGAATTCATTTCACGATGCCTCATCTTCCAGCAGGTGATGGCGGAGCACCATGTACCAGCGGGCATGGTGCAGCCCTTAGAGGTCCTAGAGTGGAAGTGGGATGGGATATCTATGGATTGTGTGATAGGGCTTCCACGTACATCTAGAGGACACGACTCCATCTAGGTGATCTTATATCGACTCAACATGTCGGCCCACTTCTTACCAATAAGAGAGCAGGGCTCAATGGAGATCTTGGGACGCATCTACGTTCAAGAGATTATACGCCTTCATGGTGTACCATCATCTATCGTCTCCGGTCAAGATGCTTTCTTTAATTCTCGGCTTTGGAAGGGTTTGCAGGAGGCATTTGGGATGCAGCTACGCCTGAGCACCACCTTTCACCCTCATACGGATGGCCAGATGGAAAGGACCATTCAGAAACTCGAGGGCATGCTCCGTGCATGTGTCCTTAACTTTGGTCACAGCTGGGAGGATCACCTACCTTTGGTGGAGTTTGCTTACAACAAAAACTACCACTCTACCATTAGGATGAAACCATAAGAGGAATTATACGAATGACCTTGCAGATCACCTCTGGGATGGACAGACCCTAGGGAGTCAGCACTCATAGTACCAGAGATGGTTCATGCTATGACAGAGAAGGTGCTGATCATACAGGAGTGGATGAGGACTGCACAGAGCTGATAGAATTCTTTTCTGATAGGAGGTGGAGACCACTAGAGTTCTAGGACGGTGACCCCGTTTTTTTACGGGTCTCACCTCGATGTGGATTACGGAGATTTGGCCGGGGTGGCAAGTTATCTCCGCGCTTCATTGGACCATTCCAGGTTCTCAGTAGGATAGGAGAGGTAGATTATTGCCTGGATCTTCCACCTCAGTTGAACAAGGTGCACGAAGTTTCCCACATATCTCAGCTGAGGAGGTACGTGCACGACCCGATGCATATCATTGATCACGGGGAGATGGGCATTGATGACGGGGCGACTTTTGCGGAGGTCCTAGTGGAGATCGAGGATCAACAGAAGCCGGTCCTACGTGGATGGTCGATTTCTCTAGTGCACATCAGGTGGTGGCACAGGAACCTCCATGAGAGCACATGGGAGCGGGAGGCTCATATGTGTGCACAGTACCCTCAATTTATTCCCTAGTTTATGATGTGCCTTTATGGGGATGTAAATAATTGAGGTGGGAGTAATGAAAATATCCCTAAATTTCAAGTAATTTTTTTTTCATAAATTCTTATTTATTTTAGGAGTACACAGTTTCTGACGGCACCTGATTCCGAGTCCTGGTGTGCCCGGAATCAATTTTCGAAGTTTAGCACATGTACGTTCAGTGAACGAACAAGCAGGTTTTTCTATCTTTTGAACTGGTGCTCGAAATTGAAATATGAGGCCACCGATGAAACCGCAACGTCAGTAATTGGTTAAGAGGACCTTTACCGATGATGCGTTTTCAAGGGAGGAGGTGTTAAAAAAACAGGAATAAATAAGAAGTGAATAAAATTGTGGATCAATTTTATTCTTTTATTCTATTTGGTTATATCCTAAGTGTGGGAGTTTGGGTGGGACCCACTAGTTACTAATTACCCATATGAGGATAAAGGTAAGGTGGGGCCCACATGAGCCCCACCCATTCACATTCCTTAAAACCCCATAAACCCCACCATTATTCTTCTTGTGTTTAATGTTGGCAACCCTTTGTATTTAATTAACTGCCTTCTCCTCTTCCACATTAACAATGAAAACGCACTTTAATTTAATTAATTGAACCACTTCATTTAATTAAGTTATGTGTTTGAATTTTGAAATTTTAAATGCATGGAATGAATTAATAAAATAAGATGGGACTTATTTTATTTTGAGGGGTTGGATTGTTGTGTGAGGATTTTGGGAGAGAGCTCTAAGTCCCTTTTGAAGAACATCATCTTCAAACGAAGAACGCCAACTCTCCGATGAAGAACTTCGACTCGGCGGCTCGGTTTCTCTATCATATTCTTCCTCTGCGACAACGTAGGAGACTCCGACGACGACGGAAATGACACAATCATCCACGGTGCTTGCCAACAACGAACTTCCTTCGAGGTAGGGGTGTGTTTGGATTGAGAAACATTGGTTTTCCTTCCATGTTTTAGTTTCTCATAAAAACACATGATATCAGACTAATGTGGAAGGAACCGGACCAAACTAACACGGTCTGATTCCTCTATCATTCTTGTTGTTGTATGGTGTTCTCCAACCGTTCTTTAAGCGGTGAATCAAGTCATGTTTTCGGAGCCGATTAAAGGCCTGAAAACATCAAAAAAGGCGTCAGAGCATCAGGGAGACCTAGAAGCGGAAGTTTTGTAGCAATAGGATCATCGAAATGAAGAACAGACACCTCAGGAGGTGTACTGGCCAGAGGAGTTGTTTCTAGAAAATTCCAGAATACACATTGTGTCTTCTAGGAGAACACGTCGTGTAGTACTAGTGTACTGTGGCTTCTGTTTCGGACATTAGAAAAGTAGTACATTGTGTGTGACTCTAGACAAACGACGTGTACTCTCTACACTATTTGATAGATGAGACTTCGATTGGCATGGCGTGTATTCAGGGAAAATACACAAACACAGATAGAAATACACGTCCAAGTAACACAGCGTGTATTCTCTTCATAGAAAGGCAGAAGTGGCTTCGCGAGGCTCGGCGTGTAATCTAGGAGATACACGGACATGGGTATAACCACACGGTCAAGAGGCATGGTGTATACTACCATCACCATGGAAGAAGTGGCTTCGTGATGACTCGGTATGTAATCTGGGAGAAACACAAACACGGGCAGAACCACATGACCAAGAGGCACGGCAGGTACTACCCTCACCATGGCATAAAAGGCTTCGTGATGACTCGATGTGTATTCCGGAAATACACGGACACATGGTGGAGTACACAGACATGTACTCTACCACACGACAAGGCATAGACAGCGCACATGGAACCGATCTTAGAGGCTTGGACATGGCATGTAACCATAATACACGCCGTGTACTGACTTATCTACATGGATATCCCTGTGACACGGGCCGTATCACACGGGTAGTACCCCGTGTCTGATGACACGACATGTATCGATTAACTACACGCCATGTACTTTAGAGAAATAGCTTGGTCGACTTTTTTTCCTTGACATGGGCATGGTTTTCTTGGTTTTTACCCTATGATATGGGTCAGAACTACGAGATACATCAACTCTGGTCTTTGTGATAGGTGATGTATCGATCTTTGACTCGAGGAGCGTACCCTCCGGAAATCGAGCGTGCTGTGTGCGGGAACCCTAGAGCTGGCTGCGACTGCGACGACAATGATGACTATACATGGATCCTACGTGGGTTCGGCAGCGAGGATGACTGTACTTGGATCCTCCATCGGTTTGTCATTAATGACGACTGAACATGGATCCTACGTGGGTTTGGCAGCGATGGTTACTGTACTAGGATCCTACGTGGGTTCGACAATGACGACTTCTATACTTGGATCCTACACGGGTTCGGCAGGGGAGATGATTTAGAGGCTACATCTATCATCTCCACCCCTCTCCGTGAGTAGCATACCTGTGTGAGTTGAGTCTTGACTTTCAATCATTATCATTGATATGATTGACTTGCCTTCCTGTGTGGACTGAGTTGTACATTCCTGTGTGTACTGGGTTGTACTCGGGCTCTTGAGTTGGAGGCGAACTGGAATTGATGACTTAGGTATATGTATGGGAATATACCTAAGTATAGTTGGAAGATACATCATGTTTATATCTTTTCATTGTGGTATATCTTTTGTGGATTATGGGAGACCTTCGGGAGTCTCGGGGTCCCGACTGAGTATCTTATACTCACCCCTGCACGGGATATGCCCGCTCTACGTTGTGTTGGATGCAGACGACAGACAACACTAATCGATGTGGATTTTAGTAGAACGGGAAGGTACTTAGAGGTGGACCACTTGGCGGGACGTACAGGGAGCGGACGGCCGAACCCGAGGAGCTAAGGAGACCATCTATACCCACCCTTCAGGTGGGATATCTGGAGGATGACTCAGTGGTTGCTGGATTACTTTACTTCAGCTGTTCTATCTTTACTATTGTACTTTACTTTCAGTTGGGTTTGTATACTGACCCATTTACTTTCCAGCACTTACTTTTGTACTCAGTTTACATAGTTTTTACATCAGCATGCACACTCTCTGATGTTTTTTCTTATATAAAGTGAATGTATTCCCTTTTATCGGGATTTATTCCTTTGGTGCTAGTCGCCAGCCCCTGGCCTATGGAAGGTGGGCTTGGGGTAGTCACGACATGGGCCCCAAGGACGGGTCGTGACAGACGTGGTACCTTCCACATCCTGCGATGAGAAGACCAACTCTATCCAAAGGGTTGGGTTGGTTAGGTGGACCCACCCTGGGATGGGACCAATGCCTCAAGCCAGGCCAATGCAGTAGGTTGGGCCGCTGCAGCGGGTCAGGAGCAATAGTCCCAGTCGACCCTTTGAGTCGGGCTGGACTCGGAAAACATGAGGTCAGGTCTGGTCTTCTCGTTATGATAGGGCAGAACCATACCTGGACCCACCTTGATCCTCTTTCATTAATACACCCATAAATTTCAAACCGTATGTCCGATTGATCTGCCATCTACGGCCCTGGGACCCTTATGATGGGTGGTATATTTGAGATGGATTAGTTGGGTTCTAGTTAGACCAGACAGGGATAGTAGAGTTCTATTTTTCTTTCCTATAAGGGATTGATACAGGATCCTAATACTTTCATTGAGGGTGAAAATAGAGATTGATGCGATACCCTTGGGTTTCTTTATGAAGGTACGATGCGGGATCCAATTCCTTTCATAGAGAGTGGCCCATGATCTGAAGAGAGTTGGATCAGAGTAGACCATGGTGACCCCGCATGGCTATGTGATGAATAGATCTTGGTGACCTAGTAGGCTGAAATGACTCCTTGGGTCTTAGTCTCCCAGTGGGTTTATGTGGATCATGTACCAAACCGAGGGGCCCGATCAGTCCTCCCTTCTCTTTTTGGTACCTTAGATAGGGTGTTAAGTGTGTGTGTAACCAATATATACACAGAAAATCATACCCTATCTAGGATATCAATTCTAGTAGGGAAAGAATGTCTTCAAATGACCCCAGGGTGCAGGACCCCTATTTTTGTATTGAGATCTTTCGTTCCATCATGACTAGACCTGATTAGTGTACTTTGGGTAGTTCTCACTGTATTATCATTGTGTGGGGCCCAATGAATTGGGACCACTTGAGAGGGTCTCTGATGACTTCATTTCTCAAGGAGAGAGTTCTCCTAGAACGTGTGTTTCTTGAGAAGAATCGTGTGACCAAGGATTTGGCTGCGATATTGCGACTCAATGTCTCAGTAAGACTAGGTGTCTCAGGGAAACTTCATAACTTATCAAAACCATATGTTCTCTTGGATTATTTTGGCTGCCTTGTTCTATTTGATTACTATTATATATCTCAAGGAGAGGGATCTCTCGTAACCAAGCATGATTCGAGGGGGACCATATGGATGGTAGTGGATGAGACGTTGCATCATGCAATACATTATGAGTATACATTGATGTTCTTGTTATATATTTTTTTAACATATAAATATACTATGATAATTTTACCTTACATACGTTGTTTCCTTTTTGGTATTTCAATTTTTGGTTCGGGGTCCCCTATGGAGTATTGTTTTACTCGCCCCTAGATGGGATTTACCCACACACATCATGTCTTGTGAATTTGATTGAGGATTTGGTGGAGTCCTACAAAATGTAGGACCACGACCACGATTGGATGATGCCTTGTGAGATTAGATGATCCAAGGGGTTTTTTTAAGCTTCCTACAAAAACATAAGTGCCCTTGTTTACAAGTCATACTTTACATTTGTCTTTCTTTTAGTTGGATCATTTCATGAGTGGAAGCTCTATACTGCTTTACGTTCTATCGTAATCTGTTGTTGGCTTGTAGTGGTATTCATTAATTTTCCTTAATATGTGTTTTCACTCTTTAATCCTATGGCTTGGAGTTGGGTGTGTGTGTACATGTTCTTAGGAAAATGCCTCCCATTTGTGGGATATGCCTACTCAGTGCTAGTCTCTTGCCCCTTGCCTATCAGATGTGGGTTTGGGGTTGTCACGGAACGAGCCTCGAGGGAACGGTCGTGACAGATAATGTTTAAAATTTCATTATTGACATGTTTTTGGATATTTTGTAATTTAATGGTAACTATATTGTCCCTTAGTGAGTAAATTGTTTTTAATTGTAAGACTTAAAAGGTTTAACTAAGGGTTATGACAAATGACAAGGTTATGAATGTGGCCTAAACATATATAATTTTTTTGATTATAAGATTTTGAGATACACACATCTTATCTTATAAAAAACTCTCTTTGGGGAAATTTGTAATTTAAAATAAATTTACATTAATTTAATATTTTTAGGGTTTCCAAATGTGTCCCTCACATTAATTATACATGGGAACCTCCTCCATCACTTACTAACAGTACATTGCTCCTTCTATCTCATCCAAAACCATCCCATATAAGCTACAAAATTCCCTACCCTAATCCTATAAGTCACCCATTGGAATGAAATCTATCCAAGGAATATGTATGGTATAAACCAAAAGGTGTTACCCATAAATGCAGTATCATTTTTCAATGATCACATCATTTTTATTTATTTCCACACTGCTTAATTGACTATTATTACATGATTAAATAATAAATATGGAATCATAAATATACTGATTTTTTTAAATTGTGTTTCTGACAAAAAAATACACACACTTCATAAAATGGTTAATGAATTTACCATTTGTGTACGGTGAACTATCGCCTTACGAAATGATGTCGTTATTTTCTACATTACCACCCCTAATGGTTGGTCATCATGATGTACATAATATTTTTAAATGAAATATATTATATTTATTAAAAAGTTTATATTTTGGATATATGAAATTATGATCTATGTAATTGTTCCAACAAATAACAAGTCAAAGCATACTTGAGAAACTGGGAAATTAACACCTCAAATAGTGAAAATGATGAAAGTTTATTAACAAATGGGTGGAAAAATAATATAATAAGATCTTATATGATAAAATCAATATGAATAAAGTTATGATATAAATATTCAAAATTTTTAAACCATTATACATGAGGTTGAATCACATACAATTATGACACCAATTTTAAGGTATGTGAATTTTTTCTCACATTTTTTGTGCGACACGTCCCATATACACAACTAGATTCTTTTTGTTTCATTTAAACTACACATGAATGTATTATATTAGTATTATTCAGCATATAATTCTATTTTTATATCCATAAAATTTTATTTCATTCATGGGGAATAATACTCTTATTAATATAATATGATAAGAGTTATTTTACAATCTCATTACAATTCAGGATGGTTTATGTTTAAGTTTGCAATATAGATCATTTTTCATCCATGTCCAGGTTATCAAAATAATGTTTTCAAAAAGGATAATAATATTATCCTATATTTTTTAATTTATTTATCAGCAATTTTTAATTTTAATTAAATTCTTTGAAAGGAATATTTTTTCATTATCCAAATGAGGTATATTATGACTTATTTTTAAAAAAAATAGATGGAATGATTATTTAACTTATAAAACCTGAAAGTGAATTTTTTTTCCATTATGAATCCCTAAGGTTTTGAAGCTTCATTTTAAAATTTAGAAGGTGATTTTATAAGAAAATATATCCTTTTATAAATGAAAAACATTTTAATAAGTGATTACAAAGTAGAAAGGGACTTCATCTTAATTTTAGTTCATTGAGCAATATTGTAATATTCTGAACCTAATATCTTTTATATGGTTTATATACCTCCCTTTTGACTTATTATTTGATGAATATCCTTATTTTAATGATATTATATGATTTATTTAATTTTATTTCTTAATGATAATTATGATCTAAATGTTTCAAAGTGGTATGGGAAATACTAGATTTTTAAAAGATTATTTTCATTAAGAATGTTTTAAATGATATTTCAATTTTATTTATTCTCATCAATGTAAAAAACTATTGTTGTTACATATCATCCACTATGGAATTATTAATAATTATGTATAGTTTATTTAATAAGGATATTTTACAAGGCATGTATGTAATTAATTAAATCGATTACTCGATATAAGAAATTATTTTGACAGTAATTGATAGGTGGGTCTCTAACATTATAATGTCTCTCCATGCATCAATAGGTTATCATGGAAAAAATTAGTTTCAAAAATTAAATGGGTTTCTGACTGTATATATAATCAATCTTGTGAATGTTATTGATGGTATAGGTTTTTATGTTCCTTGGAATGACATCCAATAATTAAGCATTTCATTTATAGATACTTAAGTTATCAATATTATTATCCATGAGGTTTTCATATGATAAAATATATGGATTAATTTCATTATCAGTTGTTTAATAAAATATAAGGTGTTTCAGTTATTTACCTTTCCATATTTATTATGTGTTATCTAGTTATCTAGATGGAATGTGTTTCAGTTATTTACCTTTTGATATTGATTATACCTTATATAGTAATTTGAATATCATGTGTTTCTGTTATAAACTATTTCATATTGATTATGAATTATCCAATTATTTTAATTTCATGTTTCATTAGTAATTACATTTCCATATTAATTTATTATCATTAATTCTTTATTTCTTTCATTTCACTTTCCCTTCCCATGTATTTGAGCTCCCGATATTTTTTTCATCCCAAGTAATACAAGAAGTTTACTAGGAATGATATGCATGGATAAGCTAGATGGAATAAAGTTATACTTTAAAGAAAGATAAATCATGGTGTAATTTTTATATTCATTTTTAATAAAATCCACATTAATGTATCAGGTTTACCAAGATTACTAATTCGATCAGTCCTTCGGGTTACATTTCCTTACAATCATGCTAGTGTAATTAAAGTATACCCTAACACTGAGATTATTGGGGTTGGGATACAATAGTTGGTTTCAAAATAATTTTACTTGAAAATTAGGAAATAGATTTAGGGAAAAAAATATTAGATGAAATTAACATAATGTAAAAATTGAGGATAAATATAACAGAAAATCCTAAAATTTCAGTTAGATAGGGATTTTGTTGTTTTCTAGATATATATACATGACTAGATAGTAATAAAATAATTGGTTATAGAATAGATGTATATAGGGGTGACTAAATCGAAGAGGTTCTTCAGGATGGACTCGAGCGTCACCTATTATACGAAAATGGTCCTTAATACACACTTGGTTTGACACTCTTGGGGGATATTCCTAAAATAATTCACATTTTATTTACAATTTATTATATTGGGTTTGATGATTTGATAAAAATGAATAACCTAGGTTAAAACTAAGGTGCTTTAGATTGAAAATAAGGTGTCATAATATTCTATAATATATTATACGGTTTTATCAGTATGATTATTATTTCTCATACTATACCTTCTAGTTTTAGTCAATTGTTAGAAACTGACAGAATCATGTTTACATTGAACATGAAGAACAATTTAGTAGTGATGAGAAAAAAAAATATATGATGATATAAGTGAAAGATATTATTTTCAATGATATTTTTTATAAATATGATTAAAAACATATAACTTTGTAAATCCTGAAGTAAAAAAATGAAGAGAAGGGTGCAGTTTTCTAAGTTCTCTAATAGTGAAGACTGTGGAGAAAAGAATGATCAATTTCCATGATATAAGATGTATGGTGGGAGAAACCTAATAACGTGTCTCAACATAATCGAGAAATTAATTATGTTTGGTAAATAATGACAGAATTCATAGAATTTACATGAAAAAATAATGCTTATGATGGTAGAAAAAAAAAACATCCTAAGAATCAATATACAGTTCATTACCTTAAATTTTGGGAACCTGGAAATTAATCAAGTCAATGGAACCTTATATTTGATAAAATATATAACATCGAAGGACCATTTCACAAATAAATTGATGAAGTATTTATGTATTGGCGTTGAATTGGAATGATAAGTTGAAATGATAATTAATTATTAACCATATCCAAGGATATGAATCATATTAATTTTGGATGATATATTAATATGGTTTTAGAAAAAGTACAACCTATATTATGGGTAATAAACCAATGCATTTTGAAAGGATATAGGTTTTGAACCCACAACTGAAGGGTGGATAGTGTGCGATACCTACACCTGGCCTATACGTGGTCGAAGTTATCATTACATATTTTAGTTAAATTATTTAATTAAAAAAGTATATTTTGATTTTAGCTATGATTTTTTTAGTGAATCGATAACATTGGGATTGGAAATTTATTTGGTGATTAAGTAATTAATGTTCATTTAGAGTATGTTCATTTTTTCTGGAATCCTATAAGGGTAAGATAAATAGAATATTTTTTAGAGTAATGGTTGAATTGTTTATTTGATTCAAATATGATTTTATCTGGGACTTAGGGTATTTTATGTTATTTATGTAAATTTCAAGAATATTTTGTAATTGATGTAATTATTATTTTTGTATAATACATAAAGAGTGATTGATATTATTTAGAAGACTATATGATCAAATACTTCTAATTTTTGTGTCTCAATATAAGAATAGAATTTTTTTAGGAAGGAAAATTACTTTATAAATAATCTATATTGAACTTTGAGTACTATATTTTAATATTTTAGATTAAATTTTATTTTACACCATATAATGGATAATTATTTTTGGGAAATCTTATATTCAAATTGATTTTTGAAATTTAGAGACCATTTTGGGATCTGAGTGTTGGAAAAAATATTTTGGATGAGTCTTACGGTTGTAATGGATTAAGTTAAACATCAGATATTATTATTTAAGGTTATAGAATGATTTTTTGGATACTTTTTGATAAAAATTTTGGATTCAATAAATATATATATCCAAATGGAATTATTGGTGGATCTTATGATTCAATAAAGTGATTTAGGTAAGAAAATTTGAACTTTAATATCCATTTCATTATGTAAGAGATGATGTGAAAATAGATCGATGCACTACCAAAGGATATGATCATGATTATAACATGGAATAAAATCATGTTATATTATATATTTCAAGTGATTATCTGGATAATAAAATAATCCATCTATTATATGAAATAATTTTCAATTAAAATTCTATTTATTTAATTTTATTACCATGAAATCAATTTCCTCTCTAACCCATCATATATATATATATGGTTTAGTGATAGTAGACTTTCTAATGACAATTTTATCTAACACTCTCCATAAAAACATGATTTTTTTATTTTTATTCCTTGTCCATGTTTTTTATTTCCCATAATTATTTCCTCTTGGAGAGCCAAATTTTATGTTGTCCTTTACATCTGTCGTTCCCACATATTAATAAGACATTTTATTCACCCTTTTTCCAATGTGGGTTTCCCACAATAGAAGATTGATGTATCATCATTTGATTTATTAAGTGTGATTTTAAATTTTGAGGATGTAATTTATCAAAGAAGTGGAGAATGAAAAACACCATGATTTTATGGTATATAACTTTTAAAATTTAATCTTCTCTAAATCATATGTTTCACACCACAACTAATTTAAACAACCACTGAAATATTGTTATAAACAATATTTGACATTGGTGGGGATGAATATTATTTTGAAAATTAATAAATTTATATATTATATATTTGATCAAATATGTTTACATTCATAGAAACTATTTTTTAGTCCTCATATAAGAATAAATCTAATTTTACTCATTAAAAGGAGACATTTTTTTAAGAACATTTTTACTACATTTTGATTGTGAACTTATTTTAAATATATTTTTAAAATATTTATAAATTATATTATAAAAAATAAATTTATTATATTAAAATTGAATAATAAAATTCACTTTAAGTTTCTATATTTTTCTGAAGAGTTTCATGTTTTGATGAATAGTGATTAAATATCGCATTTTAATTGAAAATATTGTTTTCGTCTAAAAAAATTATATTGATAAATTATATTTTTAATTAGGTATAATGTGTAATTAGATCAATATATTATCATTTAATCATATTTTGGTAATGTTAATCAATTTGACATTATATTTTGATATAAAACATATAAATCTTTTGAAAGTTTTCACTTTAAAAATGGGTTGTCTCGTTTCATCAATTGGATTAACATTAAATTAATGTTTTCCAATTATGTATTTCTAATTTTGACAAATTGATTAGATAATTTAAATAATAAGTCCCAAATTTATTAATAAGGTTTCTTTTATTATTTAAAAATACATGAATAGAAAACAATTGTAATTTTGAATACCAAGTTTTAGTGTAAATTGGGTATTTAATTGTAAATGTAATATTATAAATATTATAAAATTACCCTAAAACATGTAGTTATTTTATTTGATGAGTTAATGTCGGCCAAATCATTATTTGGTAGATTTTATGGCCTTTTTTGGGAACATCATTGACTTTAAGTCACTTGTAGTATTTTATTCAAAGGAAAGTTGATTTTGTCAAATATTTGTTTTTATGAAGTAAAATATGTTTAAGATGGGATTATATAGAGTAAATTTTCGACTGTAAATATTAATTGGAAAAATAAAATGTGTATATTAATCATTAAATTTTTTATTTTTTTAGGGATGAAATAATTAAACTAACGGCTTGAAAAATGATGATGCAATAATTATTTAATTAATGGACATTTTAATAAATGTCATTAAAAATATTAAAATAAATATATTTTGATCTAATAAATGTCATAAACGAATTTAATAGATGACATATATTTTTGTTAGTAATTAAAAAAAAATTTATCGATGTTTCATTTTGTATTGATATTTTTTAAAAATTCAACAAATTAATAGTCTCAAAATTGACATTAATGATAATTTAAAATAAATAATAATTTATTAAATGATATAAATAATAAAAATATAAAAAACTTAAGAATTATTGGTATAATGTCTAAAATGACATCTATATCACATCTATGGATCATTAGGAATTTTATGGTATCTATATTGACCTTCAAAGAGTAACAAATCCACTTTGACAGGGTAAGAGTTACAGGGTATAAATAAATGTTAAAGTGAAAATATGGGTAAGAATGTGGCCAAAAAAGTCTAAAAAATATTTCATGATAGGATTTAGACCCATATTATTATTATAAAATAAATATATTTCTTCCGATCAATTTGAAAATGATAATTAATTTTTATTAATTTAGTATTTTGAGAGTTTCCAAAAGTTCCCCTCGCCTCAATTATAAAGGTGAAACTACTCCATCACTTCCTCACACTACATTCAGCCTTATATCTCATCCATACCCATCCCCAAAAAGATGAAAACATACCTCACATGATCATAGAAGCCTCCCTTTGTGAGTAATGAAACTGAAGGATGTCTTATTGTATAAACCAAAATGAGTTACCAGAAAATGAGATAACATTCTATAATGATCGTGTTAGTTTTATTTCATTCCCTAGTCATTCATTCCTTACTATTCCATGATTATATAAAAACACCAGTATCCTAATAATACTGAGAATTTTTATGTTATAGTTTTGAGCTAAACCTACACACACATCCATGAAATGTGTAATGGATTTACCCTTTGTGCACACCAAACTACCATCTCATAAAATGATGTTGTTCATTTTTCCTTTACAATATAACAAGTACAGTAATTATTATGGAAAAAATATTTTTTTTTGATATATATGATATTTATATGTTGTTTTAAATTATTTATATTATGAAATATATATAATTAATTGGAATACAAAATAAAAAATCAAAACATACCCATGAATCTAGTCAATTAACACATAAAATAGTAAAGAAGAGTAAATATTATTAACCAATGGGTGAACAAATATTATTAGAATACCAAATATGATATTATTAATATTAATAGGATTACGATATAAATTAATTACATTTTATAATCATTGATATATCAGTTTTTAGTATATACCACTAAAATGGAAGTATGAGGTATGGGATGCTTGTGTTACTTTTATTTCAATGGGATACATTTCATATACACTACTTGATTCTTTTGTGTGTTATATAAACATCCTATTAGTATCTTTTCTGAATATTATTCAAAATATTTTGGAATTTTAATATCCATGTAATTTTCATTCTTTCATTGGTCACATTATTCTATTGATTATAATGTGATAAGTATTATTACAAAATTTAAAAATTATTTCGAACGGTTTATGTTTAATTATCCATTAGGGAACATTTTTCTTCCCTGTAAATGTTTAAAAATAATGTTTCTAATCATTATTTTTATATTTTTCTAAAAATGTTAGAAATATTTTTAACCATGCTTGAACTTTACTAAAAAAAATTCAATTGAATATTTTTATTGTCATCCAAATGAGGTACTTTATGACTAATTCAAAAAACAGGGATGTACATTTTTTATATTATTCAGAATGAAAAACATTTTCCACAATCATGACTGCCTAATGATTTGATTATTACGTCACAAGTTTATATGGTTTTTTTCAGATAATATTTTTTCTTTTATAAATATACAACCTATAAATAAATGATTACAATGCGGTAAGGGATTTTATCTAAATTTCATTTCATTGAAGCATATTGTAATGTTATGAAACAGGTTTATTTTATATGGTGTATATAATTACTATTTTACTTGTTATATCATCAATTTCATTATTTTTTTTTGTTTTTATTGATTAATTCAATGTTATTACTTCCCTAAAATTATGATTAAAATGATTAAAATATGTATGAGACACTTTGGAATGTTTAGAGATTATCTTCCTAAATAATTTTTATTAAGATCATTAAATAGAATTTCTATTCATCATCATCAATGATCCCTCTTGTTATGTATTCTCTACTAGGGAATTATTGATGATTCCACACTCATTATTCAATATAGATATTTGATAAGGAATGTAAACTATTAATTAAATCTATTACTCAATATTTCGAATTATTTGGACTGGTAATGACAAGTAGAGACTGATCTTAATATATCCCCTCGACGCATCGAAAAGTTCTAAAGAGAAAAAGTAGTTGGATTAATTAAACGGGGTTTTACCTATTATTTTAAACTATATTTTAAAATGTCTTGATATTATAGGTTTTCATGTGCCTCAAACATGACGTCAAATAATTATGCAATTCATTCATAGATACTTATGTTATCATTAATATTACAGATGTTGTTTTTAAATGATAAAATATATAGATGAATTTCACTCAATGTTTATTGAAAAATGGATATTTTTTAGTTATTTACTATTCCATATTTAACATTCCTTATCCATTTATTTGAATTGAATGTGTTTCAGTTATTTACCTTTCCATATTTATTATTCCTTATCTAGTTATTTGAATGGAATATGTTTCAGTTATTTACATTTCATATTGATTATGCCTTCTCCAGGTATTTTAGTTGAATGTTTCATCATTTTTGTACCATTAGAGGTTGATTTATTATCATTAATTCATTATTTCATATGTTTTACATACCAATACTGAGCATTTGAGATCACCCTTATTTTGTTTTCCTCTTGCGGACTCGACATTGTGTACTAGGAAAAAAATGAAAGCATACTCTAGAATGAATAAAGTTATCCTCAAATGAAAAAATATGTTGTAATTATTGTATTTATTTTTTATAAAAGACTCATTTATGTATCTATTTTACCCAGACTACTAAATTGATCAGCCCATCCAGCTTCATTTCCTTGTAATCATGCCAATTTAATGATAATAGGCACTGGATCCTAGCATTTTGGTGTTGGGTGGATAGACATAATCCATATCTAAAAAATGTTAGGATTTTCTCCAATATTTATCCTCAAATTATACCCTAGTTTCATGTTATATAATCTATGTTTTCCTAAATCCAGTTCCAAAGGATGATACTAAACATCCTTTCTTACCAATGTTAGTGCCCTGACTCCAGAAGTCTAGTGCTAGTACACTATATTACTAGTATGACAAGATTTAATGAAGTCAAATAACGAAGGACCAAATAGTTTAGTAATTTTGGTAAATAAATATATATATATATATATATATAATAGTTTTTTATAGTGAATATACCAATTAAAACATTATTTTTTTCTTTCATGGAGATCATTATTCCCACAAAAAATATCCTTACATATCATTCTTAGTATGCTTCGTGGATTCATGGGGAATGGAAACATAATAAGGGTGAGATCAATTTCTTAGTATGGGTCATGAATAACATAAAAAATAATGAATCAATGAGATAAGTAAATATGAAAAGGTAATAATTGAAGACACATGATGTGTAATAAATAAATTGAGAAAGAATATTGTAAAAAATATTTCAAGATAAATAACTAGAAACACCATTTAAATAATTGAAAAATAAATATAGGAATGTGAGAAACTGAAATCCCATGCAATTTAATCAATAAATTTAAAATGAAATGAATCCATATATAATGTAAGAGAAAAAATCATCGATAATAACAATTGAAATGAAGGGAATTCTTCATTATTAGATTTCATTTTTCCCAAGAACATGATACATTTACCGTTAAGACCCAATATCAAGATAGTTTAAATTTGTTAGTAGAAACTTATCTATTAAAAATTGGAAAAAATATAATGATTTTTCACTATGTTATTTTGTCTCATGAGACAACTGATGCATCTATGGGCTCTAATTAACTTTTCTCGACCCATATAGTGCATGTCCAAATGATTCCTCATATATCGACTAATTGGTTTAAAAATATATTTTTAAATAAAAGTGTCAGATACCACTTAAAATATTTTCAATACCATGAAGATATATGTATTAATGATATAATATGTCAAATGTTCTAGTAAATAAACCACACAAAATAAGTAAGTCGTGAATATGACACTTATCTCATAGATATAAATAGTGAGATGAAAATACCTTAAAACATTGTAATAATTTATATAAAAGGCCATGAATTTATAAAAAAAATAATGAAAATAACCTTTTAAACTTTTAATTAATATTCATAACAATAGGGAATCATGATTATAGGAAATTATGTTCAACCTTTAAATGTTAAAATACATTCCTATTACATTTGTAAAAAAATTCATAAACTATTTTGTTATGGAAAATAACAATAAGATTCAGTTTAAATCATTTTTTAAAAAGTAAAAAGGGGTGAAAATCACTTTAAACAGTCATTGGAGAAATTAAAAAAATTTGGAAATACTTTTTGAAGACACCAACATTGAATAAAAATATTCCCCAGTGGAGACTGAAACAAAAACAACCACGGATAACAATGATATTGTAAAACAACCGATTACACCATTAAAATCAATAGAATCATATTCCCTAGGGTTGAAAATTATATAAAATTGAAAATACCATAATATTAATAATAATACTCATAAAATATATTCGTGGGTTGTATATACACCACATAAAATAAATAATTAGTGTATTAGGAAAGGGTCCCATAAAACTAAAACTGTGATAAAAACCCTTACCTTATGTTTCCCTTTGAGTGAATCTATTTTATCCTAATATATAATGGTTTTTAGGAATTTATTAACTTGTACCAAACCGTACTCAAATTTATAATATCATATATTATCTTATTTTAATTTATTATTACCTATTTTTTAGTAATATTTTTTCATATTCACTATTTCGGGTGTCAATTGTCCAATGTCTCGAGTTTGTTTTAACCTTTCATTTGTTCTTACAATTAAATAGATAATTTTTTTAATATATACAATGTAAAACATGAATTAAATATCTTATATATTCAATATATATATATATATATATAGTAATCCATATAATTCTGGATATTAGAACTGAAATGAACCATTCATGGAGACGATAGGTCATACACAGACATGAACACTACTGACATTTGTTTTCAATCTTAAAAGAAGGAAAGTTAAATTATATAATTTTATTTTATAATTATGGTATCATATATATGTCTTATATATCACATATTTGTTTTAAAACCATCCTTTATACATTCCATGTATAGTGTGAATGAATCACATCACGTTGAGGAGGTGATAGTCAACACATCCACAAACGATGATATTGTATTTATAGAAAATGGAGACCATTAAGGTATGTGTAATATGAAAACTAAATAAGTATTAAGAAAAAATAAATATCATATATTTCATATAAAAACATGGTTTCCATCATGAGGACTATCTAGGAGAGGTGGAAAAGAAAAAATGAATGACATCATTTCGTGTGGTAGTTGTTCTTCATACAAGAATAGTAAATTCATTACCCATTTGATAAAAGTGTTTCTATTTGATGGTATAAACCAAAATAAAAAAATATATCCATATAGTTAAGATAATTTTTTATTAAATAATCATGTAATAATAATAAATTAAAGAGTGGGGAATGAAATATAACTAAAGTGTATATTGAAGAATGTTACCTAATTTTCCGGTAATTCTCTTTTGATTATATAAAAAGACATACTTTCTTGGATTTCATCTCAATGGTTAGATTACATAATTATTTTATAGATGTTTTGAGATTATAATTCTAGATATTATATGTTTTATAGGGCTCAATGTGGTGTGAGGAAGTGACGAAGGAGGTTTCCTTTTATAATTGAGGTAAGGGGAACTTTTTGAATCACCCAAAATATTAAATTAATAAAAATTATATTTTAAATAAATATGGATAAAAATATTGTTATTTAGAATATAATTTTATTTTGGGTATAAATAATCTCTAAAAATAAATTTATACAAGTTAATGTCAAATTATCACCCTTTTCTTTTAACTTTAACCCTTAGTTAAACCATTTAACTACTGCTTTCACAACATGACTTTTTTACTCTTTATGGGTTAATGTAATTACTATGTGATTCCAAACGAGCAATAAATAAGCAATGGATGAAATTTTAAACCTTTTATAATTCATTTTTTTAACATTTACTTTTTTATGAATTTTTTATCATTTCACTAAGATTATTTATTTCAAAACATCCTTACTGTATATTTTCACCCTATCCATGTCCTGACTTTTTAAAAAATATTAATACATAATTTAACTTTTAAAACATTAATAGATACATAATATGTCTATGGAACTTATAAAATTCTTTTATGAAATTATATATGCCAAATTGTATTTTTTTAATAACATAAATAACATTTATTTGATATTTCAATTAATGAAGACATTACTGCACCATCATTGGGAATGCATTAAATAAATTATATATTACATAAAAATTAAAAAAAATTATAAGAATTAGGATAGATTTTTTATTTTTAAAATGAATATATATAGTCAAACATATCCCTTATATAACCACATATAAAAAATTATAACTTGTTTAAAAAATTATAACATCATTTTCATTTCATTAAACAAAATACTCTAAATGGATTAAAGTCATCCTTGTGGCTACAACAGATCTAAAAAAATCACCAAAGGCGATTTTGGTCAAAACTAACTCATAAAATGAAATTATTACATGTATTATCATAATTTTATAATATTATCTTTACCAGGAATTTTCTAATTTACCCACAACCTTGTTAATAAAAATTACCAACGTGTAATATTCATATGATTTCCAAAAATAAAAGAGAACTAATTTATAAATATGATCCTTATGAATAAAAATATTAAATCTATTTTTCAAAATTTAAAACACAAAAGTGGATAAAATTATTTTAAATTTAATGGTGTTGACTAAATGAGAAAATGATTTTTCATAGTGAAAAAAATCAAAAGA
This sequence comes from Viscum album, assembly GCA_963277665.1. NCBI lineage: Eukaryota > Viridiplantae > Streptophyta > Magnoliopsida > Santalales > Viscaceae > Viscum > Viscum album. The sequence continues at coordinate 507,991,916 of OY728136.1, read as the reverse complement.
TTGAAATGTTAATATATACTTATTCAATGTAAAATTAATTCCAATGACTTAAATTATATTAAATATTAATTTTTTTATGTATTTATTTGTTAATACCAATTAATAATATAATTTAAAATTCTGAATTATTTAGATGAAATGATTTTTTCAACTATAATGCACTATTTTTTCATTATTCATCAAAACATTAAAATTTATGAGAAAAATATCAACAATTGAACCAGTGAAAATTATTATATTAATTTTTAAAATAATAATTTTACTTTTCTAATTGAAATATATAAATTTTAAAAAATTAATTTAAAAAAGAATCTTCATTAAAAGGCAATAAAATTGTCTTATGAAAAATATATGTTTTTATGCGTAGAATTTTTTCTGTTCTTATGTTATGTCTACTCAATCTATTGGATGAATATAAAAAATATTTGATTGAATATATAATATATATAAAATTAGTATAATTCACTAATTCTATTTAATTAAATTTATTATGATAAAATTATTTTGTGGGGATTAAAATGGGTTTTTATTAAATCTTCACCTTTATAATCATTAGTTTCTATATTAATTTGCAATTAATTATTGACCAATTTTTTCAACTATATATTTTCATAAATTAGTTAATCCTATTCATAATAGTCAATTCAATGGATAGGTTATATCTTATTGAATAATAATATTTTGATAATATATTTTTTTCTGTAAAACTCAACCTTGCGTATAATTAAATCCAACTCATTGTTGTGAGTAGCGTAAACATAACATTATGTTGTGAATAAATAAATATAGAAATATAATTCAATTTATTCAAAAATGAGTATATTTTAATGTCTTTGGGTGATACAACTGATTCTCTTAGTAAAAAAGAACCTAATAATCTATCCATGATGAATATTGAGAATGAATCTATATTTATGGATATGAAAATGATATATTTATAAATCATAAAGACATAGAATAAATCCTACCATTCCAAAATGACTCCCTAGAAATCTATCTAATAGAATATCAATATGGATAATAGGGATGATCTGTATCTTCAATGTAATGTGGATGTAGAAAAGAAATAGAATATTTATTAATTCAACTTTTTTAAGATGGTTTCATTATATTTTGGACTAGAATTTTTGTTCCTTCAACACTTGAGATAAATAAAGAAAAATTAGACAATGGTTATAGATGTTGTTTTTCTATCCATTCTAGATGTAACATGTTGCATCCTGATCATTAAAATTACTTCTGGATATATATAATGATGAGGGATACTTCTTGGTATATCTCAAAGTAAATTGGTATGTAAAAAAAAGAAAAAATATAGTAACATGTGTCTAAGGGAATGATGAAACAATTTCCCTTACCGACATTAAAATGGAATAAAATCATTGCAGACATTGTCATTGGTCTCCCTCATGAATTCAATAGAAGTAATTTGAATTAGGTTTTTGTGGATTGACATTCCAAGACATCCCACAATATCACTATTCAGTATGATCTATATCTTGAGCAGTTTTTTAAATGTAAAAGAAGTGGGTTGGCTAGTTCGGGAACCAATTTCAAACATATCTGTTCGTGATAATAAGTTCCCCACTATATTCTGAAGAAGTATTCAACATGATCTAAATACTGAATTGTGTTTCAGTATATCATATCATCTCCAAAATAATTTCCATTTCAAAATAAAAATTTAGACACCCAAGGATATACTAACATTTTACTCAATGGAATTTAAATGTGGATCTGATAAAAAACTCATATTATTTGTGTTCTCATTGATAAAAAATCTCACTTAAGTATTTAAATGGATCCATATATATAACTATACACAGAGTCATGTATAACTCTATTATGTTGGGTTTATGTTAGTGAAAATAAGATACTTGTTCTAATCTTATAAAATAAAGGGAACATAAGGTTCCTTACATCCAATAACATATAAATTGTTCTCAAAGTTGGTCAAATATATTTTCGAACTACTGTAGGAGGGATATAATGTTTAAGTATAGAGAAAAATTGTTTTTTATGATATCATAATGCAAGATTTTCATATTTCATGGAATGAAAGGAAATCATATCCCTTGGTACATTATCCCATTTTATATCCCTGATCATATAGAATACCTGGACTATTTGTTATAACATCTACCAAAATTATATCATTTTGATGATTTTTTCCACACATCTATCCTATGGATGTACATACTTGATCCCATACATGTAACAAATCCAGATATCATACAACTAGATCATGATAACTCTTATGAGGAGAAGTTAGTGAAGTTTATAAATTATAGATAAAATTTATATACAATAATACTATTATCCTTTTCCATGTGCTATGATTGAACCATACATATAAAGAGATGACATAGGAACCAGTTGAAAAAATGATACAAAAGTGCCTTTATTTGTTCTCAACCAAGAATGTGAGTTGAAATTATAGTTATGGAATTTCTAAAGTAGAAAAAATAAAATGAATCATTCATTATAAATAATATTTGTTTTCGGAATTAATATATATTATATTTTATTATATTTTACTATACACATTCAACTAATTGAATAAGAAAAAAATTATTTAATTAATGAGGACCATTACATTAATGAACAACTAAACACATGAAAAATCTAAATATTACAATATGATAGAAAATGGAAAAAAATAAAACCTAAAATGTGATAATATGGGTTGTACTTACTCATTAGAATCATATATCCCTCAAAAAACACTATAGAAATGAAACCAAATATTAGTAAACCAATCATAAATTTAGAAAATTTAAATATTGTACCATGTGAGGAATTGTAGTGAATTATGTATTATTGAATTAACATGTAATTGTAGAATGTAATATGAACATTAGAATAATAATGTTACTATTTTAATAGTAACTTAACGATGAGGAATAATAACGTAAATTTTAGGAATAGTAACCTAACTATTAGAATAATAATTTGACCAAAAAATAATAAAATGTAATAAGAAATATTTATCCACTATAATGTTAGAGGTTATAAATATTTTTAATCCATAAATTAAATATGATGATTAAAAAGTCCAAGATATTATAACTTCTTTTTTTAAAATACATTTTATTGTATTTTGTAGAAATCATAAATTTTATGTTAATCACTAAAATTAACTATGTTTGAAAATTATATCTCTGAAATGAATTTAATTTTTATAATCAGGATGTGAAGATTCACCATGGTGAAATTTTTGATAAATTTCGGGGAAACATCAATTTTTATGTGAATAGTAGACAAACGTTTTCCAAATACCACATGTTTCATAACATAATAAGGATGTAAAAATGACTTAATAGTTGTTATATTTTTTATCTAAAAAATATTTAATATGAAAAATATTTCAATTATAATAAAAATAATAATATTCTAACACGAAAAATAACTTCAAAATATAAAAATTTAATTTTTCCCTATGGGTTTTTTAAAATTTTTATTATTTCCATTTGATTAAACTAATAAATTAAAATTATTATGTTATTAAAAGTCCTAAAATAAGTTTATTTCATTCAAATATATTTCATAATGTCATATTTTTTAATAATCTTTTTTACCTTCTAGATTATAATTTATTAAATATTTTTACAGATAATACCTATGTCCTCAACAAGAAATACCCCTTAACTACTACTTTGTAAAACCACTAACCTTCCACACACTAAATCCAAATATCTACCCATATCCTCTCTGTCATTCCACTTACCATCCTTAGGGATGTTATGGAGTCATCAAGATCAATTATTTCAAAGAGTTTAGTGTCGTAGAAAATAAGTAACACTAATAAGATGGAATGTTTGTGTAATCATTTCTTCTCATTTTACACTTCTATTTCTCCTTTTATCTACTCCTTTAAAACCCAAAAATTCTATGATTAATTTACCCTTATTTTATAAAATAAAAATGATGTTAACTAGGAGTAAATACTATATTTATGACATATTTATATTCAAACAGTGTCTTTCGTCTTCATTTGACAATGTCCATTCAATGGCCGGTTAACCACCCAAGAGGAAAATTCTACCACTATAGTGGATGGAAAAAATTAATTTAATATATAATATAAATAAATAATTTTATGTATTTTATGATTCCAAAATTAATTTAAGTTATGTATAAAATGACTTGAATAATATAATTAAATAAAAATTGATATATATTATGGAAAATATTATACAGAAAATTTCACAATTAATAATGGGAATAGAAAATTATAATCTCGTGAGTATATTTGAAAATTAGTGACAATAATGAACAAAAATAAGTTTTCCTTCCATATTTTATATTTACAGTTTTTATTATACATGATGAAAAAGGAGAAGTAATAAATTAGGATTTAATATAATAGGATTTTTAATCATAAATCTTTCATTTAGGTTATATTTTATTTTACATTGATTCCATTGTGTTAATTACTATAATAATTTGAAAATTTCATTTCAATATTCTTATCCATTTTTAAAGGGATAAACATGTTCTTACTATGTCATAATGATTTCTAATCCAACTAAAAATATGTTTGATTTATTTTTAAAAAAATCTCTTTATTTATCTTGGGTTATTTCATAATCAAATAAAATTGATCTGATATTCAAAAATAAGGCTACCATTATTAATTTGGAATTTTGAAGGTTATACAATAAAGTATTCTTTATGTAACCTTTATGAAACTGATTGATTTCCATGTGTTTGTCTTATGATTATGATTATTATCATATTTATTCCCATGTGGCTTAATGATTATGAAACAAATTTGTGTAATGGGTTGAGAATGAATTATATATCACACTAATTAACTTGTTAGTGTGATATATCTCAAAAGATTATGAGAATTATCTGTGAATATTACTCTATATTTTTTTTCACATTTAGGGTGTTATGATTTTTTCACATATTTTTTTCATGAACATGATAGTGTATGTTTTTTATCTATATGTAGTATTTAAACACAATGTTATGTTGTTTCATTATTATCTATATTCCAAATTCCATGATTTTTAAATGATTACATCATTTATATTATGATAACCCCATTCTTATGATGTGATGATTATGAATATTACCACCCAAATACTATTGATTCATGTATCTCATTCCATAGAAGTTATCAATCTACGTTATAGGGAATTCATCTCACCCCATTTCTTTGATCTATACCGTCGTGTGAATACAAATACTAAAGAGAGCCTGATATATTTCCGAATTACACGAGTGGTTAATAGAAATAATAATTATGTTATCTTATAAATGACATATAAACCAAATTTTATAATGGTGGTAAACATTTTGATCCATAAATATGAATCTAAAATATTATGTTTCTAACAATAGGTAAATAAACATCTTTGAAAAAAAAATAGGTCATTATAAGGGAGGTCGTAAGGAGAGTCAATTCATGATTATTTTTTGGATTAACCATATAGCCTTGTTTTTTATGTCTCACGGTTATGTACATATTTTTCTGTATTGTACTCTAATTTTTTTATATTCATCTTGTTATTCATGTGACTTTTTGTTTTATGATTTAAACATTAAATCATTTCCATTATTATGTGTGTTAATACCATAATGCTTGTTACAAACCATTTGTGATTAGGAACATGCTTAGGTCATTGTGGAAAGTCAACCTACGCTACATGGAAGGTTAAAAAATGTTGTTTAGTTACACAACATTTTTCATTCCATTCATAAACCATTATTGGGTTTTTAAAAACCTCATTGATGTATAATTATGTATAAACTTTTTCTTTAAATTTTTGTTAAAGTATGTATTCAATGTATTATATGATTTAGATTCAAGCCTAGTTACAATTTTACCAATGTCACTAAGTCTTTGATCATTCAAAACCTTTTCAACAATCCCCATGCCTCTTTTAATCAATTGTTTCAATTATAAAACCATGAATACCCAAAACTAATGTCTCCTTATATATTTTCTATCATTTAGTTAATATTATAATCCTTTATTTAAAGTTACCATGTCTTTCATGAGTGATTCATTCCTCATTACTCACTCCCCAATGTAAGAATTAAGGTCAATAAACCCATTATCAATCTTTTGAATAAGTAAATTAAAAATAATATCATCTATCAAATTATCTTGATATTCCCCTCATTCTATGAAACCCATCTATAGCCAAGTATTAATGAATTTGGATTTGACAAATATACTCTAAATAATACATAAAAAGGATTTTTTTTTCTTATTTTTCTTTCTCATAATATCTATATCTCATAGGGAACCATTACTCACCCTTTTAATATAGACCACTCCTTTTAATTTATTTTGTTATTAATTTTTAAATTGTTTACTCTCAACAATATACATCAGGAAATCATTCCTATATAATTGTAATTTTTTCAACTTATTTTTGGAAAACATCATCATCATCATATTCTATGAACACATTTCACAGTTTATAAAACAATTTATTTATTATAATCCATATTTTAAAATTTCTTTTAATGGGAATTTACATTGATAACTTTTCGAGATATTGTACTAACCATTGTATCCTTTATTCCTTCTTCAACATTTTCCTATATGTGCCTACAATTTCTCCACATGAAGTAATCTAATGACTGTTTTCCCTCAAATATTTATTCACAATATTTAGACTAGATATCCATCAAAACTAGGAATTCGTAAATCATATCATATTCCATAAATTTTAAATTATTTATCTAAAGTTTTAAATTTATTTTAATTTTAACTAATTTGATGAAGTTCTCTTCCAAATTAATGGATTTACGTGAATCACATTGAAATCCAAACTATATTTTAAATCACCAATTGATAATTCTATATAAATTTATTTCAAAAATTGGTGACAGATTAGGATTATATAATTGTATATATCTATATTTTATTTCATTCATATTTTTTTAATCCTTTAACACATAAAAAATAATATGAATAAATATAAGAAACTCAATTATTTTATAGTATAAATTTTATATATTATCATTTGGATAAATACTTGAATAAATATAATAATTCATTAGAAATGGTATTTTTATTCAATTAAATTATTTTCATCTTAAAATTTTTCCCCAAATTTTTACATATCAATTTTGAATAATGATTAATTATCCATTTCTGGTAGGATTTATTTTATAGTTCATTGGATAATATATTTATTCCTTTAGATGATTATTTAGTGACATATTATCCACTTTGGTCAAAAAAAATTTCAATAATATCACTCACTAGTTTTAAACATATAATTGTAGAGAAAAAACTCAGTAAATGTAGATTAGATAAGATCTCATATGATTCTTCCATATTTAATAATTGGATCCCTTATAGAGTGTTTTTAGATTTATGTTTACTATGTTCTCCAAGTCATATAACTACTTCTGATAGATTCACTAAGAAATAGCACTTTGTCTCTAATACACATTGTTACAACCCTATAATCAAAAGTATAATTAAATGGGAGAGAATTAGTGTGTATAATTTCATTAAATATTAAAATTTATATTTTCCTCACGAAGGAAGGATATTGATGATTTTTTAACTCTAATAACATGTCTACTACAACAAAATTAATAAATTAAATTAATGACATATTGATTTTACCGGGTTTAGAAAAATTTAAATATCTATATAACATAAAGAAAAAAAATGATGATGTTCCCAAATTGAAATTCAATGTATGTGACTCAAAATGTTTAGGATGGTTTCACTTCCAAACCAATGAACACTCCCTCATATTATATAACCATGAAAAAAACAATGAAATGGAATCAATGAATAGATGACACACATATTTCTCATAGATAAAATTAAGAGACAATCTATATACCATAAAAGTGTGGTTATTTAAATTAAAGTTCTTCCTGATCAATCAAATCTAGGTATTTCTAAATAAACCTTCCATACATGAATATATATATATATATATATTTAATTCTAAATGGGAAATAATTCAATTGTATACAAAAAAAATCTATCAATTATATAACATAACTAATCGTCATTTTCAACCACTCTGATCTCTTCTTCCATAATTTCCATTTTTCATTTTTTACATGATAACACTTCATTTTACTAAATAAACATCTACAACGATTATGGAAAAAAATCCATTCAAGAAAAAAAAGCATAATTTGAATTGAAACCAAATTTTTTATCATTATAAATTGATCAAGAAATAATGTGTCCGTCACCATTGATCATTACTTAATCAATAATTTTTTTGACCCTGATATAAATGATCATTAAATCCTAATTTCACAATAAATACTATCATTTATAACTTTAAATACCCATTTTTAGACATCCACCATGGCTTGGTGGACCATAATAATAACACTTATTCTATCTCCTTGATTTCAATATCTTCCAGAATAGTTATAAAAAAGCATCATCATGACTTCTAAAATCATAGGTTTCCCATTTAAAGAAAAAATTGTCTCAAAATTTACAATTTTTTTCCACAGAAATCATTTTAACCAAAAAAAATAATGTCAATCAGAATTACATGACTTTCAATATTTTATGGAGAATTATAACTCCTCATTTTACATGTATTCCAAATCAAACACAATGATAAATACTACCTAATACCACCACCAGATTCTCATGTCACCATGTAACATGATGTAAACCATGATGTGGTTACATTTATCCTGCACTGCAGAAATTTCTATCATGAAAATGAAACCCTCCAGGATTTTATTTTTACCTTCATGGTTTGATCAACTCCACCATGTAATTTTAAATCCATTTTGTTTCCTACATAATTATATATCTCCACACTTTATTTCAAGTCATGAACCATGATCACTAAAATTACAAATATTATTATGATTGTCTTAATTGAAAATCATAGTAAATATTTTTATAGGTTTTCTTTTGTATCGTTAATAAAAAAGTATTTAATATTTTCTAGTTCATCATTATACTCCGTAAATTTACAAAAAAAAATTATATATATCATCATACAGCCTTAATTTCAAATGTCTTCTAATCAACACAACTCTCTATAGTAATTATTCAACATAATACACCCTATGATTCATCATTATATTATATTAATACTTCAGTTACAAAATATTCTAGAGGTTTCATTGAATGAATCTGTGTTTGAGTTCATATTGGCTCTGATTTATGAATACTTTTTCATGTATGTGGCCACCTCATTTTCTTGTGTTTATTCCAAAACAAATTTTTATATTATATAATTTAAAAAAAATATTTTAAAATATTTTTAGATATTTTAAAAAACAAGATTTTCATTATTTAAAAATAAAAAAAATATATTTTTTTAAAAAAATAAATTTTTTTAGATATCCGATAATCTGTTAGAGGGTTGTTTTCATTGGAGATATATATTAAATAAATATCCATGTGTTTTGAAATTTTAATGTGTAATATTTATTAAAATGTATTCATTAGAAATTTTTGATGTGTTGTTTTATATTTTAGAAAGTAATAATTTTATGGGTTGGATTCATATTATTAATGTGTGGTAGGGAATTAACTTGTTAAATAGTTTTTTACCAGTCTTGGATGATTTAATATATAGTAATAATGAGTATATCAGAATGAAAACATAATTTTGGTTTCATTATAGTTTGATGGGGGATATGGAGACACTATATGTGTAATTCAATTTTTTATCATCAATGGTAACATATTAAGTTTGTTTTGTTTTATCATGGGTGTCAATTTATTAATTATTTTATTTGTTTTATCAAGTGTTATCTTAAGTTGGGTATTTCAAATCTATTATAATTGATTGAATCAATTTGGATTTTAGGGTTAAGTGAATGTTTACATAAAAAAAAAAAATTTCATATTTATTGAAATTAAATAAAAAAAATATTTCAAATTTTTCTTATATAATACTTTTATATATTTATTCTTGATTATTTTATTTTCTATAATGGGATAGGTTCCAACATTTTCCTAACAATCACATATGTATTCAAATTGTAAAATGGATTTCCAACCATTTGACATCATTTGCTTAAATACCATATGGATTTATTCTAAATATATATATATATACATACACCATAGCTAACATATAGTTTTGTATGTGTTTTTATTATTTGGTAAAAAAATTTATTGTAATGGAATCTTTTATAGACTCTTAGTCCAAAATAGGAGATTCTATGGGAGGATTCATCATACGGATCTTCTTTTTTCACTTTATTTTATTATTAGTAATTCATTTTAATTTTCAAATTTATGGATTGTGTTTCGCCATGTATGAAATGAATTAATATTTTTTTAATTATCATAATTATGATTTTACTATCCCTTATAAATAACATTAAAAAAACTCATTATTTTCTATAAAAAATTATTAGGGTAAAACTTTCTTTATCAAGTATATGTTTATCTTATCATATATATATATATATATATAAATATAGTTTTTCGTAAATTTGTATGTATAAGGAATTAGTTTGGTATAAATTGACAATCAACCCACATCAATTTATCTCACCCTTGTAACTATTTTTCATTATTTAGAAATTGAGTGGCGTGATAATGAATATAGGGAAACCCCAGGTGGTGTATCAAATTGAATATCTATTTTAATATGATACTCATAACACCCATGAACATGAATTATCTAAATAAATTAGCTGATCCAAAATAAAATAATGATAATATGTTTTATGAAAATTCAATAGTACATATTATGACATCATTCGTATAACCTATATCAATTATCAAGGTATCATTCACAATATTCTAACATTAAGCCATCATTGGCTGGTCAAATTCACCCCTTAATATATATTATCTATGGGGAAACTATAATAATCATATTTAACCACATTATAATTACTGAATTGAACTTTATAGATCTATTTGGTTATTTAATATTACTCATTATTTTTCTTATGAGATTTTATAATGAGAATTAAATGAGATTTTTAGATAATGAATGCAGAATTGTATGTCATTTAAAGTAATGTATTGTAGTGAATTATAATATACTATTAAAAAAATAAGGATTCTTTTATTTTTTATGTAAAAATAATATAATTGGCATTTTTTGTATATCCATCCTCATGGAGGGATATTCCATCCTAGGAGGTGATAAAAATAAATCATTGCTTGTGTGGAGAACATAAGAGGAAATACATGTGTATCATTCCTCTTGTTATCATCATAGGATGAGATACGTACTTCTAATTATTAACGTAATATATAAGGAATAAAATCATAAATTCTTTCCCATGGAATAAAGGTTTTCAGGTTATGGTTTCTATCAAAACATTATAAGAGAACTCTTTGTATATCTCAGTGGTCAAATAATATAGTAATGAATTATCACATATAGTGATTGAATAATATAATGACAAATAAAAGGAGTATTTACTTTACCTGGCTATTTTTATCTTATATCACTTGTTTTGATACGAGATTTCATAGGGTGGGACTTAGTAAAAGATATTTTTTCCATAATGTGAATTATTATGGTCTTAATGTTGTTTTTATCATAGATAAGGACATAGGGAAATTGATGGTTATAGAAAAGGCTTCGCCTAAATTTTTAATCGCGCTATGTAAAATCATTGAAGGCTAATAATGATAAAATATGATCATATACTACTTTATGGTGGTGACCTAAATTTAGTGTATTTATTTATCTAGTTTAATTGATTATTAATTTCATTTCAAAAACAATTACATGTACATATCATTGGTCGTTGTTAAATGGTTTAAAGAAATTGGTTATTTCACTCCTAATGGGATGTTAGATTTGGATTTCGTCTTCTAATACATCTAGTTAATCATAATTTTTTGATGTTTTTTATAGAATCCATGATAGATATTAGTTTTTTCATTTTATTTATAATAAACATGAATGAAATTAAAAATGAAAAAACAATATAGTTTGGATTCACCTCCAGTTATTAATGATTTATATTATGATAATATGAAAATTTTCAACTATCAATGTACAACAGATCATTTTTTCATGGTAATGAAGATTGATGTATATTTTTGTTGAATTTAATTAATGTTTTAGTTGGTCAAAAAATTGGTTTGCCCAAAAAATTGTTATGGGTTTGAGAATATCCATGGAAAATATAGAATTTTCTATGAGGACTGGGATTTAATGTTATTAGATACAAATAAGTGTGAGGTGACACAATAAAGAATATATATAATATTTTAAGCCTAAAAAAGTTGTCACAAAAAGAATTTGATATAGTTTAATGGAAATAAATATGAGCAGATTTGATCACCCATTCAATGTAGGTGGATTTCATATATTTTAATTCAATTGTAATTTAATTTTATGTTAATGTAGTGAGTCAATTTTTTTATTAATGAGTGATTTAATATTTATATATTATTTGGCTTATAATAACTAATATTGTAATTAATTAAATTATGAAATGATTATGTTAATATTCCTTGACTGTAGATCGTATGGAGTCAACTAATATAATCATGGTCTCCCCTATATATGGGTTTATTCCTTTCTAATAATATTTTCATGTGATAAGGAATATGTATATTAATTAATTATAATACCCATACATTAAATTCATATTTTCTAAAATAAATTCTACGAAATATGAAAATAAGATTCAACCCCTCTCAAGTCATCAACAAAAACATGCCTATTTATTTTACCACTTGAAATTGGTATTATAACCTTGGATATATGATCTCAAAGTTTCAATTTTAACTATGATTTTTTTTAATTATATAATTGATACATCAAAGGGATTACATTATTCAATTAAAATTGATTTATATTCTAGTGGGGTGGGACACATCATTATTTGAGGCCTATTGGAATGGAAGTGTAGTTTACATACTCATATAAAATATTTTCATTATATGAAACCAATATATAGATGATAGATAAGATTATGAATGATTTAGTGACACCCCCAAAGGTACCCCACCTAGGCCAACAATGAGATAATGGGGATAATGATGTCGTAATCCGGAGTCCTTTCTGCAAATGGGTTACCAAAAAGCACCAAATATATGTTATACATAAAAATAGGGGGAATGTAACCCTAAATGAGAATAAGGTATGAGAGATATGGAAATTCCATAAAAAATTCATTCTAATTAAGATAAAATAGAACCCATGTATATGCATGTAAGGCCATAAAAATCATACATTAAAAAAACAACAATCACCAAAACCTAAACATGATAGAGACCATGATACCAAATAGGTTAGGAACAACCATAATATAGTAATTCCCATTCATATATAAAACCTTCTATTGGTGAAAAAAATTATATATATATAGTGAGCATAACAAGTGTACTGAGTAGGATTCTCCTCAAATCCTCTCATGAAATTGAGAAATAATTTATTCTAAAGAGTAGTGGAAAAAGTGGTACAAACTCAACACCTATACAAGTATAATATTCTCTCATTCCTACCATTAAAATATATCTACATGTAATTTACACAATATATCATACATTATATTAATAAAAAACGGTACCCCACTACTTCTTCCCCATGGGTTTTCTACTATTCCCCAATATCGTACATCTTAAACCATTTTTTTTCAAATGAATCTTTCTTGAAGACACTGTTGATAATGTACTATAACCAGAATCTTGTTCATCACATCATCACATCAACCCATTCCATATCTATATATAGTAAAAGATTAAATTTTCTGATCCACCACATCCCATATAACATTTATCAAACATTGATAATTGCACCTTAATACATCACAACCCATAGGTTGGTTAATTTACCTCAAACATCACAAAACATACACATCATCACTATAAAAATAATGAGGATAATATATATAGAGATACAAGATTTTGAAATTTCCAAAATTTATAACATCCATCTACAAAAATTTTTGGGATACATAACCACTTTTCATACCATTATTAAAATACCATCAATAGATGAGAGTGAGGATAGAGGGGTGGACATCCATCCAAACCATTCCAACCTAGATATCGGGGAATACACTCACCTAGTGTCTAGTGGGTGTAAAATTCCCTTCCAACATTGGTGGGGTATTTTATGAAATGATAAAACATATGGGATATGACATATCTCAAACCAAACTATGGGTATTTATGTAGTCATAGGTTCAACAATATTTTTAATCCATCAGACACCCATATGCCCCTTCTATGAACTTTATATCCTATAAGCACATAATAATTCAAGGTGAATCTATTCAACTACCTTATTTTATAATTTCATAGTATGTTTTTAATTTTTTTACAATTCCTTAACATCATTATAATAACACTTTATAATACCTTAATGCTGGATTCCATGCCCTAGATATCTAATCTAACTAAGTATATGGTTTCTTATGAATAAAATAATCTCAAAATTAGAAAAACAAACCCTAATGGTGGTATTTATTATTAATCCTTATTAATATCATTCAAAAATTCTAGGTACTCAATGAAAAATCCAATGGCACCAAAAAATATTCACAAAAATTCACAGTTATTAGTGGAAAAAATAATGTTGATAAACATGAAACCAAACCATCCATCTCTTATGATGAACATTATCAATAAAACATCCCTTATTTAAACACAACAATGAAAATGAATTGATTTAATGCATTCCATCAAAACCTGTTTCCATCATCAAAACCATCATGTATATCAAAATATATCTCATTGTCAGAGACATAAACTACTACCACAACTGCGAGTCTCCCCACCAATAACTCATCTACCAATAGACATCGATGGCTCACATCACATCACATTGAATGAATCATATTCAAAACAAAAAATAAATGTTATGAGAGTAAAACAAGGGTCAATAGGGAATCCATTCCATAATAATGAGGATCCATTATTTATATGAAAAGGTACACTCACTACCTCCAACATTTATATTTCTCAATATACGAGAGTTATTTCATATTAATTCACCAGTTAATATTTTTCAACCTATAAATATGGGAAACCTATGTTCTCTTCTACTAAAATATATTAAATTATTTAAAAAAAATATCTATGAAATTAATTCTATATTGAAAACACATTAAGAAGAATAATTCTCACATAAAATTCATTTTATTACCATAAACAAATAACATTACAACATTAGATTCATTATGAAATTACATTAATATATACAAGAATATTATTAATAAGTCACTAAGAATAATTTTATTTCTTGTAAAATATAATAAATTGTTTTTTCATTATACATACCTTGTTATATTTACTAATCGAACAAAAAATTACAATCTTTATGCTTCTTAATAATTTTTATCAAATTAAGAAGCTCAATCCATGATTCAAAATATGATATCAATGAGTTACACAGATAGAAAACTATATATAAAAAAGGAGGAAAACATATATTATGATCCAAAATAGGTGATTAATATAACAATTATCAATTTTTTACTTTAAATGGATTTATTGTTTATTTATAATAATTCATCCACAACCCATGGAGCTAATGAATGACTAATTTATGATTGTATATAATATAACATGTAGAAGCATTAAATACCCTACATCATCTTTCTATTTTTCTTAGTATTATAGTAGAACAACTATAAAAATATATGTCAACATATCCTACATGAAAACAATATACCTCCAAAAACACTATTCCATAATGGGATAATGAGTTAAATTCCATATTCGATAATGAAAGAAGCCAGAGGACCAGAACAAATGAAGAAGGAACTGTATGAAAATAGGTAGAACTCACATGAGATTACCATGGGTCAATCATCATAAGCTTTTAAATAATACCTTTCAAATGGTATTTAAAACAACTTTTGGAAACCTATGTTCCCACATGATCTTTAGGTAGAAATATTATGGGTTTGGTATTATGAGGTAAGACCATTTATTATAATTTCACTTTCCTATGGTTAGTCACCACATGAATTGGTCATTCATGATATGAATTCGTCATTCATGATATGAATTCCTAATATGGTATGTTCCACTAAAAAAACATCACATAACACCAAACATTGATGAATTAATTTTTTTTCAATCCCATAATCAAAATATGTGTTTTCATAATCGAATCTAATGTGTCCAAGTAATCTATTATATTCATGACATGAATACTTTACTCATCGTGAATGCACCCAATGATCAACCCTCACACAAGATTTGAATTTTATTAAAGACATAAACCAAACCCTCACAATAGACATGAAATTCACAATCATGATGTGATCATCCTTTTAGGTTGTACAATCATCTAGATTCGTTATTTTTACAATGAAAATAACATTAAACTAGTTTTCACCTTTTTTGAGGATTCTAGGCTTCAAAAACATGAAAAATTATATACTAGAAGTATCTAGGACCTTATGTCAGATACCTACCACACTATTATCAACCTCAACAATTTAAACCCAAACCTTTTGAGAAAAAAAGGAAAAAGGTGTTGTCTGAATAGCCACCCCATGAGATATATCTCAATAATGATTCCATCATAGGGTCTCAAAAACCTATTTAAGGGGATGCAATCACAAAATAATATATAACCAATCAATATACCCTAAAAACTATGATAGTGAGTATAAATATCTAATATGAGATGGTAAAGAAACAAAGCTTGAAGGTAGAGGAAACTATTTCATTATAAGATAATAATAAACAGGAAAAAAACGAATTACTATAGGATAAGAAAAAAATAAATAAATATATCATGATATTGAGCATGTATCTATGGATCACATTATATGAACCTCTTCCCCATGATTTTTTTAAATTTACAAGATATGAACAAAGTGAATAGAGATCACATATAACACATTCTTCTGGAGGTCCTTGATTTATAAAATCTTCTTCTTGAAGGTCACGTCATCATCAAAATTGATATCACCCCAATAAATTATATGTAAATCGTCATGATAAAAACCACAAGGCTATATCACATGGAATAAATCATGCATATGGATCATCGTATGATGAAGTACAATGAGATATACTATAGACTAATCATTATCGAACTCCATGAAGGTACCAAAAAACAGGGGTGAAATCGTACTCCCATGTCCTAGCCCTAACTACACATAAAGAGAAGTCAACATTAGGAAAAATTGTTTCCCAACATCAAAATACATTGGTATTATCCTCTAATAAACATATTACTTCTGAAAATCATGTTATTCTTTCTTCCTCTCACTTATCACTAAATAATCTCTATCAACTTTTGCACTAGTTATTGCCCATGAATTATTAACTCTATGACCCTAGTCCATCACAATGGTGAACTAAAAGTTAATTAATATAATTGATCAAAAATATTGATAAAATGGTGGATTGGAGACAATTATTATTGGAAAAACCAACCAAGAATAGGTACATCATCCATGATCCTCGAAAATACAAGGAAAAAAGAAAAAATCATGTCTTCAAGAGTCTCGCTAGTATTCCCTATCCGGGAATCTTTTTGTGGACGAAAATGAATTCTAATGAATAAATAAGTTCCATAAAAAATATGGAAACCTCACTAATCTTATAATGAAAAACAAGGATCATGATTAGAAATGATCATCCTCCATATTCCATAGAGTCTCAACACCTCCTCCGACTACTATATTGAAAAATCATCCATTTAGAATTAATATTTATCTTATATGTAGTGGGATGATTTTTTCAAATGGACCCATATTAGCCATAAAATATCAAATAATCCATGATCATGGGGTAATCCTCTAACTCTACCTGTTGAGATATACTCCCACTTGCATTTATAAACATCCACTGGCAGTAGAAAACCAATAGGAACAATATTCTTGGTCATTACCTTTTAGAAGAGTAAGTATCGATAAAAAAACTATTCATCTTCACACCATAACCTAGTCCATGAAAACGACCATCATAGATATTGATAAATCATTGTGTCTCAAGGATATACCAACAAGGGTAATAAATGTAACTCTTACCGAATTACCTTATACATCGTCAAGGGGACTAGAAGACTCCCATTGAATAATTATAGGTGTTGTTCATCCTCATGCTAACCATCAAGAGAATCACTAAATAAAAGTCGATCTCTCTATTCCACCACCCCTAAATACCCCATATAGCACTCTTCTTTCGATTACTCAAAATATGAATTCATTTTCACATGAAAAAAACTCCTTAACTAACCTCTCCAATATATTGATGGATTGCTGAGAGATTTTCCATCACACTCCATAAATCTCCATAATCCTGAATTCCATTACCATGTGACTTCATGGTTAGTGAATTATCCACATAATTATGTTGTCTGGGTTTATATAAAATTTTGAGGTCAAAATCATTCAATAATTTTACAAGACATCATTGTCATATGTTCGTGTCAAACTAATATAAGACATACCTCAGACTCATATGATTGGTTAAAATAATGAAATGCTTATCTACGAGGTATTGTATCCAACATATAAAATCAAACATGAATCCATCCATCTTGAGATCCTAGGTTGAATTATTACACTCATGGGGTGTTAAATAATGAGAACTATATGAAATAATTGAACTCTATGAAATTATAACACAACCCAAACCAAAACATGATGTATCATAGAAAACTTTGAATTGAACTCCCATATCAATAAAATGGAGACTTGGAATTCTTATCAGTTTCTCCATCTGGTACTAAAATCATACCTGACAATGATTAGTCCACAAGAACACATGATCCCTTAATGTCAGGGCCATAAGAGGTGTCTCAGTCAAAGAGAAATCATCTTTGAACCTTGTATAACAGTCTTCATGACCAAGGAAACTACCCACCTATCTGACTATATTAGGGATTCCCAAGAAAGTATTTCCTTCAGCTTTGATGGATCACCAAACACTAATAAGTGGGATAACACATACTGCAATGAAATGAAATCATGATCACAAAACTCAATACTTTCAAACTTCACTAATGACTAATGATAATGAACAACTCTAAAATTGATATGAATATTCTTTACATGCTCTTCCTCAGTTATGATGTACACAAGGATGTAGTTAATAAAAACCACCATGGACTAATCCTATAAATATCTAAACAATGTGATAATAAAACTCATTAACATATTTAGACAACTTATCACACTAAACAAGAACTCAATGAAAGATTAATGACCATATCATCATCATAAAACATTCTATATGACATCGTTATCTTTCACGTAAATTTGATAATATCATTACCACAAATCAATCATTGGTAACCAATTCCTTAAATTATGTTTGTCATGTTCTGGGATTTCCATATATTTGTTAAATTATATGTGATTATTATGAGACTAATAAAATTGATGGCATGTGATTTCGAGGCCCAGAGTTCTCGGAATGATCTGTCGAAAAAAATGTTAAGATTTAAATAGCGTGTGTGAGATTTTTTGTTGGAAAATTATAATAACTCTTAAATAGGTGAACAGATAAAAAATTTGAGGGCACCATTGATTTTAGGATGTCATATTTACCATGGGAATGACTAAAATTTAGTCAGTGCATGCCTCTATTGAGATAACCCAAAAATTCTATAACTGTTATTAAGATAATTAAATAAAATTATTATTTTTTCAAAAGCTTATAACTCAAGAATGTTGATTCAGATTAAATATCTGAGACTGCCGCTGAACTCATGAGGGTATTATTTCCTTACGAAGGTACAAACATTGGACATCGCGAGCCTCCAGTGGATGTTAGGTTTTGGACATAAATAAAATAATTATGTAACAATTATTTTATTGTAAAATACTTAACTTCTAAACGGCAACTCAGATTGATAATCCATGAGTACAGTTGAGCTCATGACGGTGTTTTCCCATTAGGCACAGCCTAACCTTGACTTGCATAGGTCGATGTTGATTGTTAATAATTTTTTAACCTTTTTTAAGATACACCTAGTAAATGTGCAGGCGGCGACTTCTATATTTTGAACTGATGCCCAGAAAAAAAATCCAAGGGGACTATTGAATCCGCAGCACCAAGATTCTATTTAGGTAAGCTTAACTTTGACCAGAAATGGTGTGACAAAAAATTTAATTTTTGGAATTTACAAAAAAATAATAAAATAAAAATTTGTTTATTTATTTTTCTTTGTGTAACCATTGGACCAACAGCGGTGGGAGCGTAATGAAACGTCAAACCATTTAATGGATTGACTCTTAATTTCTATAACCACACTGTTGGGAGTTTTAAATGGATGTGTAACCACACCTTTGAAATAATTAAAGAGGTTCATTAATTATTATCATTAATGAACCTCATTAATTGTGTAGTGCGTTAATCATCTCCTCCCCTCTATTTAAATGAAGCTTAGACATGGGTTTTTGGCATTCAAGAGAAGAACCTCTGATGACGTTCCATGATGACTTCCACCAACCTAGAATGATTCTTCGAGCGATGAACATTGGAGGAATCGACGGGTGAAGACAAGCGTCGATGAACACCTACAGATGTGGACACTTCTTCCTCATCCGCAGTGCCTTCCAACGATTACGAGGTTGAGGGATTTTTTGTTGTTTAACTATGACTTATTCATTCATGAAATACATCCTTGATCTTATAAAAATGAGGAGGGAATTGGACAAACAAAAAAGGCCTGGACCATCCGCTGATCCCGTTATGGTTGCATTCTATGTGGGAGACCGAAATATGTGGCTACATGAAAGAGGCATGTGGTGGGACTGGCGATCAAGGGAGGTGACGAATGGATCCCGCCCACCGTAAATGAACGGCGGTGCCCGGAGGTTCGGCGACAAACAAGGAATGGCATGCCAATTCCAGCCACGATGAAGTAAGGTGCCACACTGTGGCGGTGCGCCATAGTTGAGGCCGCATCATCGAGCTTCGGTGGAATGCGGACCTAAGCCCGTGGATCCGTAGCGGGGCATGCCTAGGCAGACCATCCAGGATAATTGGTGCCACCTCCTGACATGAAATTGAAGACCCGAACAACTTCAGCCATTCGATAGGGGAGACGTCCCCTGCACTTGGCGAGTGGTCCAAGTGACTCCATGACCCGGCAGGTCGAACCCGTGGCATGCAGGCTGAGCCTGCTGCCCAACGGGCCGAAACAAGGGCTAGTCGAACTGCGCCGAGCCTAGCGGGCCAGATTGGCACAGATCGCAGCCCACTTATGGCTATTTGCAATTAGATGGGTGTATCTCCTAGGCCGAACATTCTTTTGACAAACCCTCTGTGGTACCAGAACCCTTAAAAAGATATGACCCTTTTTATGTGGTTCTCCAAATGATTTTCGGAGAAAGATGGTGTTTGGATGGGTTGGATCGTACCTGAATCCAACAGGGCCCTAAACACTAAAATTTCAATAACTTGAAAGGCGGGTGTCTGGTTGACGTGTCGTACTTTGCGCTGGTACCCTTAGTACGAGGCAGTCCTTTTTAGATACCCACAAGAGATTCGGAGAAAGTTGATGTTCGGCAGGGTTGTATTATACTTGAATCCAATAGGGCCCTCGGTACTAACATGCCTATAATAGATAGATCAAGCATCTGGTTGATGATCTGTCTATTGAGATGGATCCCTTACGACATGGCCGTCTTTTGGGTTACTCCTTTTTGAAAATATGTGGTAGTTGAGGTTCCACTGATATCTTAAGGAGAATTTTCTGAGGAACTCAAGAACACTGAGTTCGGGGAATCCTGTTGCTGGCTATCAATTGAATAGCGACCCTGTTTGTATCAGCATCATATAGAACTCATGTGGATCAACATCATACCGACTCTGTGTGGATCAGCATCATACCAACCCTGTGTGGATCAGCATCATAGAGACCCTATGTGGTTTAGCATCATATAGACCATGTTTAGATCATCATCATAGATCCCCTACCAAGATGAGCATCATAGAGACAATGTGCGGATCAACATCATAGAGACTCTGTTTGGATCCCCATTATAGCGACCCTATGTGGATAAGCATTATGGAGACCCTGTGTGGATCAACATTCTATTGACCTTATATGGATCATAATTCTAGAAACCCTGTGTGGATCAGTAGTGCACAACGCGATGAGGACCCACCTTAGAGCGACCTATCATGGATCAGCGAAATACGACCCTATGTGGATCTACAATGGAACAACTCCTTTTTGGTTCAGTTATGGAAAATTCCTAATAGAATAAAATGATATATCATAAGAATAATCATCTTTATTCCTGATATGTGAGTTGTATACCATGTTGGAGATGAGTATTTTTCTTTGTTCTAGTGATTGAGATCATGTTTTGTGGTTTACTATTATGGAATTACGAGAGACCTTCAAGGGTCTCAGGTTCTGTACTGTGTATTGTTATACTGACCCCTTCACGGGCTTTGTTGAAACCTTGTTGTGTCTTGTGCAGATGATGTGCATCCATAAATGAGAATCGGGGAGCTAGGACCTGATAGTGGATGGCAGTGATGGATGATTTGGAGAGCTACAGAGATGAGTTGTTCCTACCCTTCAGGTAGGATCCTTGGAGAGCGAAATCAGGAGTGTATTCTGTTGTAATTTTTTCTTCCATTTGGGCTTGTATTCTGGAACTTTAGATCCATTTGTAATGGTACTCAGTTTTTCAGTGGTATGAAGTTTCCTTTTTTGTAGTTGGGACTTTGTTGCATGTGTGTGTGCATACATGTATCCAATAAAATGCCTCCCACATGAAGGTTAACGCCTTCGGTGCTAGTCTCTAGCCATGGGATTTTTTGAGGCGGGCTGGGGGTAGTCATGGCATGGGCTCCAAGGTATGGTTCGTGCTAATGTTTTATCATATGGGTTAGTTATACCAAAACAACTATGATTATATGTTTTCCATGGAGCAATGGTGTTAAGTGTCTTGAGTTTGGGTTTCATTTTGGGGAGTCAAGTTTGGTGTGGCGACGGATGTATCCATACACCAAGATCCTGAATTCTCATTTCTGACTTGGAACACAAAAACTGTAGTTATGTGTGTTTTGAAAATGTTGCTTCTGTTTTGATCTCTTTGAGTTACCTCTCTAGGTATAACATATTGATTGTGGTTCATTTTAAATCTCTCTCAAGATTCTTCCACGTAGAGAGCCATCTAGGATTATAATGTGTGACAATGGGGACGGTCTATAGAGTGATGAGGCATCAATTCAAGAACTATTTCCAGAGATGGTACCTTAGGGCGGTGTCCCAGTGATACCACTACATGTTGGTCAGCAGTTACTACCTACGCTTATTGTATAGGTCTCATGTAGGCTCAGTGCCTTACACGAGGATTAGTGATAGATACACTTTAGGTTCTGAGGCGATCCCGACTCATAGGTAGCTAAGGACTGGCATGAGGTGGTAATCAAGTTTCCATCTTTCCAGGGAACCATTAGATTAGATGGTGGTCCTATTAGTGAAAATTCTACATGGCTCAGCTGGTCGATGGAAGTGTTTTGATTACCCCTATATTACAATGAGGTGACTCTTCTATGGATGGAGCTTGAGAACAATCCTCAGTGAAGGGGATATCTTTCCATAAAAAGCTAAGGTGTTGTGTTCCCATGAACTTCTATGGTTTTGACCGGATATCATGTCGTTAACTGAGTATTCTTTAGGGCCTACTGACCATTCAAGGTACTCGATGAATGCAATATGAATAGTGATTCAGTGATCGAACCTCATAGTGAGATGTGTTTAGAGACATTTGAGCTATAACTATTCCTCTATTCATTCATAATTATGTCAGGGTGATAGAGAGAACCTTTTTGGTTGAAAATTCATTGGCGGAGCAGATACAACCACTGAATGTCAGTAGTGGGAATGTAGAAAACCGCTTTCAGTCTCTCAGACATGGATGTGTAAAATGTTTCGGGAAGAGGAATTAATAGGGACAGATGAATTTGTAGGGAAACATACATGGAAGAGGAGCTATGATGGAATCATGGGTGGCATATATTTTGACATGTTACAACCACCACCCCAATGTGGCCCCCACTATGGTTAGGGAGATGGTGGGTAAGGGAAGGGAGAAGCTTCATGCGGTCAAGGAGTGTGACCCAAGGGATCCAGGAATGATTCGATGTACGATCTATGTGTACTACTAGATGTTGTATTAATATAAATATATACTAATCATTCCTTCTTATCATGAATCTTTTCAAGTCCTAGAGTTTCAAATTAAACCATTGACTTGACATTTACGTCTAGAGATACCTATGAGAGGAGACTCGATAATCACACATATGCCAACAATGTGATCTAACCCTTTAGGTGAAAGTTTCGGTTGGAACCTCTTGGTGGTAGTGTCGAGGTCTTACGACGTTAGTTTGGGTATGAAATAGTAATTCATAGTTCATGCTCAGATTGACTATTTTAGGGAAAAAGGTTATGGTATATCTACAAAGTTGGAATGGGGTTTCCGTCTGTTGGTGAAAAAGGAAACCCAGGCAGCACAAGTAAACTTATGAATTAGAGGGTAAAACCAATCAATCATGAGTTGGTCAGCCTTACCCTCATGGAAAAATGGGTTTTGTGTTATCTATTCCCAATAGTAGGGCAGAGTGCGAGAACATCCTCTCAAAAGATGTTTTATGGATTACCTCTTCGTATGGAGAGGGACTTCTGCATTGGCTTATACCCAAGGACAACTCCAATATCTAAAAATGCATATTAGCTGGATCCCATGGAGCTCTGACAATTTAGAGTATAGTTGGGAGAATATATTACTATTTACTTAGACCGCAAGAGACTCAGGTATATATCACTCAGAAAGACCTAAACCAGAGACAATAGTGATGGCTGGAGTCCCTCCAAGAATATCACTTTTTGATAGTCTACACTCATGGGAAGTGGAACATAGTAAAAGAGGCACTCAGCAGGAGGTCTAGTCAATAGTTGCGGAATGAGGTGATAGAGTAGCTAACCGCGTTGAAGATATCCTCTATGGATAGAGGTAGAGTATCTTACCTCCATTCTACGACTGTCACTCCACCGTTATTTCAGTGAGTTCTAATGGAACATCATGGGAATGTTGACTTTGAGGCTTGATGTGCTTAGATATCCCTAGGACAGTCTCTTAATGGATTTTCTAAAGGTAGGGAGAAAAGATTTCTCTTTAGAGGATGCACCATGGTACCTATGATGCTACGGGAGGAGGTACTGAGGTAATTCCACACATTCCCTTTGGAGGTACATCCCAGAGCGAAAAAGATGCACCAGGACCTCCGACTTCAGTACTAGCGGCCAGGGATGAAGAAAGAGGTGGCAGAGTTCTTATCATGATGCCATAATTGTTAGCACGTGAAAAATGAGTGTTAGGTTCCATCACAGTTGATCTCAAATTTTTATCCCCAGAATGATGGTCAAATGGAGTGGACCCTATAGACCTTGGAGGGAATGCATTGTTCTTGTGTCCTAGATTTTGGCCGCAGTTGGGATGACCACTTACCATTGGTGGAGTTTGCGTACAAAAATATCTATCACTCCACCATTGGCATGCCACTATTTGAGGCATTGTACATGCGATAATATAGATCACCTCTATGCTGGACATACCCATGGTAGTCAGCACTTATGGGTCCAAAGTTGGTACATGATACCATTGAGAAGTTGATGATCATCTAGGAGCAGATCATGACTACAAAGAGCCGGAAGAAGTCATATGCTAACAGGAGACAAATACCCTAGGAGGAATAAGAGGGAGATCTTGTCTTCCTATGGGTCTCACCCCGACAAGGATTGCTGAGATTTGGTAGAAGTGACAAGCTATCTTCAAGGTTCATTAAACCTTTTTAGTTTTTGAGTGGAGTTGGCGAGGTTTACTACTGCCTACCTCTTCGCCCACATATGCACATGGTGAGTTATGTTTTTTTCACATGTGGTAGATGAGGAGGTACGTGCATGATCTATCGTACGTCATTGAATGGGGCAAGCTGAGCATTGTCGATGGGGTAACATTTGCAGAGTTCCTAGTGGAGATAGAGGACCAACAAGATCATGTACTTCATGGAAGGGAAATTCCTTTTGTGTGCATCCGATTGTACCATAGAATTCTCCTATATATCTCAAGTGAGTGGGAGGCTCAGATTCATGCTCAATACCCCCATTTGTTTGTTTTCCCTTTGTTTTGGATTTCAGGGATGTAATATTCTATGGTGGGGTGAATGTAATGTCCCAGAAATCCTGTATAATGTTTTTAATTATATAGAATTATTACGACACTACGTTAATTGATGGGATGTGATTTTGAGGCCCAGAGTTCCCAGAATGATTCATCGATAAACTGTAAAGTTTTAAATAGAATGTGTGAGAATTTTTCATAAAAAAGTGCAATAAATATTAAATGGGTGAACGAAAGAAAAATAAGAGGGCACTATTTCATTCAGGATGGCGGGTTTACCCTAGGAACAACTTAAATTTATTCAGTGCAGCCCTCCAGTGAGAAAACCCAAAAATAGTATAGCCGTAAATCAAAAAAATAAATAAATAATTTTTAATTTTTTGATTCTTATAATTCACGAAAATTACTCGGATTTAAAATCTGAGACCACCGCTGAACTCGTGAGAGTATTCTTTCCTTAGGCAGATAGCAACATTTCTCGACGTGGGCTACCAGTGGAAGGTTGTTTTTTTCCATAAATAATATAATTATATAACAATTATTTTATGGTAAAATTCGTAACATCTAAATGGAAACTCAGATTGAAAATCTAAGAGTACTTTTGAGCTCGTGAGGGCGTTTTCCCCTTAGGCAGAGCCTATCCTCAACTGACATGGGTTGAGGGTGACTGTTAATAATTTTTGAACCATTTATGGTGAGTTCAGTAAATGTGTGGGTAGAGAAATATATCTTATGAACCATTGTATGATTATAAATCTGATGGCACCATTGAATCCACACTGCCGAAATTCTCTTTAGGGAATCTTAACATCTGCCACCATGAGTCGGACAAAAAAGTTAAATTCTAAACATTAAAAAAAATAATAAAATAACATTTGGGTATTTTATTTTTCTTTGTGAAACCCTTGTAAAAATGGTGCTGGGACCATAGTGCAACGTCAAACCAATTAATGTATTGACTCTTAATTTTTGTAACCACACCGCTGGATGTTTTAAATGAATTTGTAACCACGCCGTTTAGAGAATTAAGAAGGTCCTTAATTATACTCATTAATGAACCTCATTAATTGTGTGGTGCATTGATCCTATTATCCCCACTATTTAAACGAAGCTCAATCATGGGTTTTGGCACTCAAGAGTGGAACCTTTGATGAAGTGTCATGACTACTACCACCAACCTAGAATTAAGCTTCGAATAACGAATGTTGGAGGAATCGATGGGTGATGATAACCACCAAAAACACTTTCATACATGGACACATCTTCCTCATCCAGAGGGCCTTCCAATGATTATGAGGTGGGGGGTTATTGTATAACTATGATATATTCATTCTATAAATTCATCCTTGTTCTTATACTAATGCGGAGGGTGTGGTCCAAATGAATAATGCACAGACCCTCCACTGAACCCTTTATAGTTTCCTTCTACGTGGGTGGCCGAAATATGCAGCAGCATGATAGAGGCACACTATGGGACCGATGACTAATGGAGGTAGCACCAACACCCATCTTCCACAAAGAAATGGTGGTGCCTGAAGGCACCACAACAGACAAGGAGCGGCAAGCCATCACCGGCTGCGTTGAAGCGGGGCGGTGCGCTGCGGCAGCGTGCCACGGTGGAAGTCCACAACATCAAGCCGTAGCAGAAGGAAAACCCCCTCCACGGGTCCGTATTGGGCCGATCAATGCGGACCATCCTAGAGAATAGGTGCCACCTAGCATCGCAACTGTAAAGACTCAAACGGCTTTGGCCATTGGGGAGGGGAGCGGACCGCAGCGCTCAGCCAACGGGACGAGCGACTCCACGGGTCAATGGGCCATGCCTAGCTAGGTGGGCCAGGCCACCCCTACAGGCAGTGGGAATAGCCTGCGGCCAGTGGCCTAGCAGGCCAGATCCCAGCACAACTGAACCGGTCTGAGCCCAGCGGTCTGGGTCGGACAGACCAGGGCCCACTAA
This sequence comes from Viscum album, assembly GCA_963277665.1. Lineage (NCBI taxonomy): Eukaryota > Viridiplantae > Streptophyta > Magnoliopsida > Santalales > Viscaceae > Viscum > Viscum album. The sequence continues at coordinate 507,963,928 of OY728136.1, read as the reverse complement.
AAGCCAGTTACACTTAGATGGGCATATCTCTTAGACCGGACGTCCGTTTGATGATCCATCAGCATCATTGGAACCCTTTGGATGAGATGGCCATTTTTTGCACAATTAAAAGTGAGTTTCGGAGAAATATAGTGTTTTAATGGGTTGGATCGTACCTGAATCCAATCAGGACCTCAACATTAAAATGCATATAACTTAGAGGCCATGCTTCCAGTTGACGCGATGTCTATTGTGCTTGAACCCTTAGGACGAGATCGTCCTTTTGAGATACCCCACAAGAGATTCAGAGAAAGATAGTGTTTGGCCGTTTTGGATCGTACCTGAATCCAACCAGGCCCTCGACACTAAAATGCCTATAATATATAAATTTGGTGGCCGGTTGACGCACGGTCTGTTGTGATGGAACCCTTATAACATGGAAGTCCATTGGGTTACTCCTTTGTGGAACTCCGTGGTAGTTGATGTATTACCGCTAACATGAGGAGCAGTTTCTATGGAACTCAAGCGCACCGAGTGTTGGGAATCCTGGGGCTGGCGATCAATTGAAGAGTGACCTTGTGTAGATAAATATCATAGAAACCCTGTGTAGATCAACATAATAGAGACTTTGTGTGGATAAGTATCATAGTGACCTAGTGTGGATCAATATCATAGAGACCCTGTGTGGATCAACAACATAGTGAAACTGTGTGGCTCAACATCATCGAGACCCTGTGTGGATCATCATCATAGCGACAATGTGTGGATCAACATCATAGGGACCCTCTGTGGATCATCATTCTAGTGAACCTATGTTGATCAACATTCTAGACACCCTGTGTGGATCAATAGTGTGCGATCCGATGAGGCCTAGCCTTAGAGGGTCCCATCATGGATCAGTAACACACAACCCTGTTTGTATTGACAATGGAAGAAATGCTTCATGGTTTTATTATCAAAACATCCAAATTGAATAAAATGATATATCTTAAGACTAATCATCTTATTTCCTGATCTCTGAGTTGTATACATAGATTGAGATGAGTCTTTTTATTTCTTCTTGTGATTGAGATCATGTTTTCTTTGGTTTTCCATTATGGAATTCGTAGAGACATTTAGGGGTATCAGGGTCCCAACTGGGTATTGTTTTTCTCACCCCTGTATGGGCTTCGCTTGCACCTTGTTGTGTATTGTGAAGACGACAGGCAACCTTGACGGATACATGGGGATCTAGGACCTAACCGAAGACCGTGGTGATGGTTAACATGGAGTGCTTCAGATATGAGATGTACCTACCATTTAAGTAGTTTCCTTAGAGAGTGATCTCAAAAGTGTTTTCCGTTGTAGTTTTTTTCTTTCAACTGGGCTTTTATTCTATCCCTTTACTTCCAGTTGTACTTGTAATCGGTTTTTAGTGGTGTGTTGTTTCCCTTTTGTGTGTTGGGACTTGGTTGGGCGTGTGTGTGTGTATAGATATCATGAAAAATGCTTCCCACTTGAGGGTTGAAACCTTCAGTGCTAGTCACCAGCCCCTGACCTTTGGGAGGCAGGCTTAGGGTACTCAAGGAATGGGCCCTGGGGGACAGGTCGTGACAATGTGGATCAGATAAATAATCAATCAATGGGTGTGGATAAAAGTACATTATTTTTACAGGGTTATTGTGATGAAAATATCTAGATATATTCTAACTTATAGAGCTATTCTTCACGAAATAGCTGATGTGCCCAAATGTGACACACTTAGTAGAACAAATCCCCACTAAAATAGGTCATCATGATTTTTTGGATATTTCATAACACATAAGGTACCATCCTATTCAATGTAATCAATAATCAAAGATGTTATTGACTATAGATCTCCCTTAGACTCAATCTATTGTTGAGGGAGTAATGTTATTTCCTTTTGATGAAAAACACCAGGGTAGTTTTTCCCAATCATAGGGAAACACTGATTCTCGAACCTCCAATGAACTCAACATCAGCTTGACCATCATGGATTACAGGGATGGAACATGCCTCTAACCTATATGATGCTCCCACTCACCAATGATCATGGTAGACTCTACATCAGGATCATAAAACAAAAATTTTCTCATGAATAAATGCACAATAGAGTATATTGAATTCATTAATTCCATTCCAAGGATAATGTCATAGGGGTGTATCATTATATATAAAATGACTCACATATAGTGGTGGTTCCCTAGAAATGTCTCATAGTTTATAAATTCCACATATATATAACATAAACATTCATCTAGAGTAGACAATGACAAGTAAACATGAAGAATCTCCACTTCATTTCCCAAATCACAAACTAGGATAGGTTATATAATGGAGTGTCTAACTCCTAAATCAAACAAATCATTTACCCAAGTAGAAAACACAAAATTGGTACTTCAAAAAATTTCATGCACTTATGATATTGGAATCCCCAATACATGTAGATGGTCACAGCCTACTCCATAGACTCTAACAGATTGATGATAAACATCTAATGGGATATGATTTCCTATTTGAGGATGAGTAGCATCTCATGGTGGACCTTTTCACACAATGTATCCCTACTACAGATCAGACATTCAAAAAACCTAATAATACGTTGACCAAAACATTGTCAATAGAGGAACCTAAAGGGTATCACCAGGTGCAGACTAGATTCTTAGATAGGTTGTGAAAAATCATCATAGATTACCATTGAATCAATATGAAAATAAATCATTTAATCTCTTGTAAAATTCCAGATATCCAAAACCCTCGAAAAAAGGATATTATGAGGGTTAGGGAATATCCACAAATATCTGAATTATCTTATATTTTAAAAAATAAGATCCTTGGACTAAAAATATAATCCACAAAGTGTCCAGAAAACTCTCATCATAGGATGATATATTTTTGGATCGAATCCCCTAAAAAACAATTGATCCATCACACAACATTATATAGTTCAAAAACATAAATGGGAAGACCTATCACAATATCACTAGATGAAAATCCACAATAGAATGAATCTCTCTAACCTCCTCATCTATAAAAAGGTCTAATGTATACCATAGAAGGGTCCAAAAATAAGATCATGAACATTCACACATTTAATCTATTATATCAAAGGGTGTGAAACTCTAGATGACTTATCACCTTCATAGTAAAATAAGGAAAATCCACTTGGATCCTGTCCTTGAACATCTCTAATTAGACCTTCAAATCATTTTGATCCTCAAGGAATAAGATCCATTATTTCCTCAATTCACTAAGAAAGATTATCATATTCAATGAGAACCAAAGCTCGATTTGATCTAGGATCAAACTAAAATCTATCTCAATTTCCTCTAACCCATCATTAACCTCAAACCCATCATAGACATTCCTCTTCCATGTGTCGTCATCATCAACCTCTAATCCGCTGAAATCTGTTGGCTCATCTAATGATAATTTTCAACATAAAACAAATGGTAACATTGTCCTAGAACAATACCTGAAAAGTATAAAATAATTACGTATTCCAAAACCATGAATATGGAAAATTTAATATTCACTAATTAAATATTTTCATTTTTTTTATTTATGGTTTATCCAATCCTAAGGTCTACGCTTATCCAACATTAGAAAAAGGAATAATGATGCATGATCATTTGCCCTGTCTCTACCCAATGACATGTATCACATCACCTAACAAGATTGGAAAAATTATAGGTCTATGCATCATATCATATGGGTCCCAAAATACCCATTTAATTCATGGAATCCATTGTTTATATCAGTTACCAATCATTTGTAACACTATTTCGATACCGACCCATGTAGTCTCACATATTCCTAACTACAAACTACATCCTATCACTTATCTTGAACCTCTAATACCACTCTATCATTATGTAATTCCCCCAAAGATACCCCTAATGGGGCTAACAATTGGATAAGGGGGATAATGACACCTGAATCCCACTTCAAATAGTCCAATGGTTTGTTATAAGAAATGAGGGTATATCATACATGAAAATGAGAGGAATTGACTTATAAAAGAAAATAGGGAACACAGGATAATATAAGAACACCAAACATATCAAACATATTATGATGAGATAATACCCAAGTAAATTAATTCAATGCCATAAATATTAGTACAACCAAATATGATAGAAAACCTACAAAAAAGATAAACTCAGCAATGACCATGAAGCCCCAATATCTCTTAAACATTCATGCACTATTAATATTATTCTAGTATCTAACATTATTTCACTGAATAGTAAAGGAGTTTATATATACATATGGTGAGAATAATAGGAATACTCATTAGTGAAATTCGTAGACTATACAATGAGAATGATAAAGAAAGCATGCTAAAGCATAGTTACCAAGAAGTAAAACTAACTCATCACAAAAACTTCGATACAAAATTCCTAGCCTCACTGAGGATATCTCTCACTATGTAACACGTATATGAGATCATGTTTTATAGTAAAAAAAAGGGTACCCCACCACCTCTTCACTACTATTTTTTCACTCTTCCCCAGCATCATATATCCTGATCCATCTCTATCCAAAAGAGTCCAACCAAAAAACACCAAGGCTAAAGTATCATAACAATACACTCATTATTCACTTAATCTAATCATCCCATTTGACATATAAATAGTGTAACCATGTTTTTTCCAAGATACCCCAAATCTCCTATGTTAGGAATCATACATTGTGAATTTAATCATTGACCATCACAGCCCATACGTCGAGTGATCTGCCCCAACAATAAAATACCAATCACATCATATATTTATTAATCATTAGGATACTATATATAGAGATACATGTGTGAAAAATAACAACAATGAATTAAATTCCTCAATACATATATATGGAAAACATAACCACCATGAATAAAAGCTCATAAATATATATAGGAGAATAGAGTGAGGCTAGAAGGGGTAGTGATCGATCTGTACCTCACTAACTTGAACGTTAGTGAATACTCCATCATCGAGTCCACTATGTGTCAGTTTCTATATAGATGTGTGTGTGGGTCGAATAAGAATCCATAAAACACATACAATACAATATTACTTACAACTACACTATTGGAATTGACCTAGTCTTAGGTTAAAATGTTCTTATATTCATTCTGAAACCCGACTACCAATGATTAGAACTAGATATACTATAATCACACAAAAGCATACTTATAATTTAAATAATTACATTATTTTATCATTTATCAATACATTAATTAGTTTATTAATAACTAATTAACCTCAATATAAACACATGTTATTAAACCTTGAAGGTGAATTATTTTCCCTTTTGTCATAATCCAACTAAGTCCAAGGTTTTTGAAGATAAATATATTTTCATCATTCCAAACACCAATTGTAAGGGTTAAATTTTTTTAAAACATATTTTTATCATTCCATATATCTAACTGATTCCTTTATTTTGATTTTCAACTATGAGTAACCTAATGCATGAACTTTAATAATCTATTAAATTATTGAAACATGATTCCTAACATAAATTCATGTTTTAGAAGATTATGAGAAGAAAAATTATTAATTAACACGAATTTTTAATTATTAATTATAATCATTATAGCATCGGGTTATTTAACCATTTACATTATCATATAGTAGAAAAATTGAAACATGTTCTACGAATCAAATTGTCTTCATAAAATTTTATGAAACAAAGGATTCATGAAATATTTCTAATTATATTTATTTATCCAACCAATAATCACTAGATCTAGGTTCTTTAGCTTTTTTCATCAAATTAACATGTTTAAACTATTCATAACAACATGATAAATACACATGAGATAAATATAATAATATCACAAAAACAAGGAAAACTATTACCACTATGGAAAACATGTGATAATTATAACAAAAACCCATTTCCTAATTTAATAATATTCATTATTATTTTGGTTAATTACAAAATCAACCAAGAAGATAAATCGTGATTAATTTATGATTTCACGTAATATAAGATGGTAAAATGAATCATCCCCTACATCAAGGTTTTATTGTTATTATAAGGAGAAATAAATCAAAATACATATCTCATGTCACCCCCACCAGAAAACAACAATCATCCATGAATTTCATTCCATAGTCATGCAAAAAAACATTAGAGTAGTTCTATAATAAATAATGGGATAAAATCCATATCTTGAAATGAAATTTATAGGAGGAAAAATATTTAACTAATATGAAACTGCATTAAAACAGGCTTAAATCCCCTCAGATCACTAATGAAAATAGAAGGTAATCATGGAATTAGTCCCTTTCAAAGGATCATTATATCACTAATATGAAAACCCTTTGTCCTCCAAGATATTTAGGAGGAAAATAATTGGATTTGGAAAACTAATGTGGATATCAGTTTCGATGATTAACTTACTTGTGGGTATTCACCACATGAATGGGTCATTCATTCTATGAACACCTACTATTTTATGTTCTAAAAAACATATCCCACTGACCATTAAACCCCAAATTAATTCACTTTGTGAATCCCATGATAACGACATGAGTTATCAAAGTCTGATTCTCCTAGTACAAAAAACCTTTTTCATTCATGACGTGAATACCATATATGTCATGAATGTATCCTATGAAACACCATCATACAATCCATAAATTTCATTTTGATCATGAACCAAACTCCAACCTAAGACATAAACCTAATATTCATGACATGAACGTCATTTCAAATCATGATATTCTCATAATTCATTGTTTTGACCACCCAACCACCATTTAACTAGCTACTTAACTATTTAGAGTAGTTATGGGTTTAAAACATGTTGAGGGATATATTAGATGGATCCATCCATTATAGTTTGGGAGTATTGTTATGGTTTTTAATTTAAATTTATGATCTATAATGGAGACTCTATATACCAAGGTGATGGGTTTTTATAAATATAAATACATATTGGCCATTCTTATCAATATTTTTTAATGTTATTTGAATTAATGTTAATTTAACCTTTTGTTTTTGGGAAGTAAATTTTAAGATATAAATAATATATTAGACGTGTTTGTTAATTCATTTTTTAATAGGGTAGATTATGTGACTGTATGTAGATGATTTATTTGAGAAATATTTGTTGATATCAAAATTTCAAAATTAATTATACAGATATTAACAATTATATGTAATTAAACAACATTTAAAATTGATATTTTTTTAAAAAAAACCTATATTGATGATATAATGATAAATCAATTTAATTTTGATATAATATTGTACAATTTAATGAAATATATAAAACCCTATTGATAATTTACTCTCAAGACTATTTCAAAACTCTTTTTGTAAAATTACACAAATAGTGAAACATGTATAGATTATAGAATCCCTTTCATGAATAATTAAAAGTGACATGTAGAATTTCAATGGAAAATTTCCTCTATAGAGTTTTATGTGTTGAAAGGCAGCATATCTTAATAGTTTTGAGCATAGATAAAGTTCAATTCCACTATTGAAAACCCATCTTTTTTTCATAATCAATGATTAAATTGAGATATATTTTATGAAGATTTTTATGGCCTATAGAATTAAATTGAATATTAATCAATTATTACTCTAAAAATAAGAAGAAAATACTATAAAATATATTTTATAATTAATTTAATTGGATAACGAAATACCTTGAATTTAATTAATTCATCATTTATGGAACAATATAACACTTATTATCATTCTATTTTTGCAATTATAGGATTTAAGAAAAGAACCCATTTAGTTGTAAAAAACATGTGAATGAAAGAATATTTTTATTCTATACACTTTAATTGATTATTTCCATAACATTCACTTCTAATGGAATGAATCTTCCATGTATATATAGACATGATATGTTGGTGGATTAGGATTATACAATATTTCTGACAATATTCTTGAGATAATTCTGGGAGAAAATTTGTGTATGGGTTAAAAGAATTATCTCTTGAATATTTTGGTGCACATGTTTTAGAAATGACATAATAATTATGTTTACATTTAGCTTGGTTTTAACCAAAAATAATTTCAACCAAGATGTATTTACATTTGAAATTACTATAAAATACCATTTTTATAAAAAATATATTATTTTTATTTACATCACATGTTCCAAATGTATGGATTAAATAAATATTAATGTTTTAAAAAGAAATATTTATTTATTAATATCATAGTTAATACATCTGTCTATAATTTTACAATAAAATTCATCCACATCGTCATCAATTTTTGTCAAACCATGAAAAATATCTATTAATTTAAATAAAAAATTATCAATTTGTTATACATTGATAAATAAATATTTATTATATTCTACAATATTGAGAATAAATATTTACTAGATATTAAATTAACATATATATTCTTTTATATAATTAGGGACTAAATATTTTAAATCAATCATATATGATTAATTTTTAAACAACACATGTTATTAATATTTATTCAATAGTGTTAAATTAATTCAGAATGTATCTGTGGTTCTGAATACACTTGGTGTCTAATCTTCTTAGATAGATTTGAGTTGCACTATTTTGTAACAACTAATATCCAATGTTACCATTTAACACCATTTAATTTCACCAATAAATAAATAATTTAAAATTTATGAATATAATGACCTCTTAAAAACACACAGTGTGTAATATAATCCCTCTATCATGATATATATAACCAAGAATGTTGTAACCTTGTGTAATTAGCCTTTGTGTTTAATTTATACTTCATTGATTTTATATAAATGAACATGCCAACAGAATTCCATGGCCATTGAGTTAATAAGGTTATTCTGATTTCATAAATGACCTGAGATATCTATTTAAATTAAATAATAGAAATGTTATAACATTTTTCAAATTATTTGTTAATGGAATATAAATTTTTACAAACCTAACATATCCTAACATCCTAAAACAATATATTAACATGGATTTCATCAATACATCATTTTATATGACTCATGATATCCATTAATATTATTATTAATTACTAGGTACCATTACATACATCCATATTTTCAAACATCTAATGAATCATATAGATGTGAATTTCCAACTAGTAATTCTTATCACTATAAACTGTTGAAATTGGATATTCACATTGAAAGACATAATGAAATGAAGGATAAATTACCTATATAACCCATAACCATGAAAATATATATCATTTATGTCTTGTATAGTGATATCATATATCCATTGAAAATTTATTTTTGAATATTTTCATAATACATCTTTGTTATCATCATAAAGGGTAACTACAATGAACTTTTATTATGATGTGTGACTAGATGAAATCATTATATACAATGTTATGAAAAATAAAATTAATTATTTTATAAAAACATTATTAATATTTAAAATAATGAATGCATGTGATAATAAAGTATATTGTATTTTGTTTTACAGGACCAACTCAAAAAGAATCCAACTTAAACAAGAGACCATTGGTAACAACATTTTGTATTCTATATTTAACTTGAAACAAATTATTTTCTAGAGATAGTTCTTTAGTAAAGGATCCCACAATGTTTCTCATTATAAATAATCTACTCTTCATAAATTATCCCCTATTAGAAAAATGCCTCAAGAAGTTATACATATGATGTTTATAGTTCGTCTATTGTTGTAGAATAAGATCATTTGAGAAATACACAACTACAAAAAAATCAGAAGATAGTGTGATTGGTTATTTACTATTAACAAAAACATCAATATTTTGTAAAACTTTTCATAACCAAATATGATATTTTTAATCATCAAAATATAATCTATACTCAGACTGGAGTGTATAATTTCATAAGAATGGATGCATTAAACTCTTTGAGATAACAACTCATCCATTGAGACTAAAGACATTAACTAATGGTTACATCATATCATTTGGATTATTATAAATACTATAATATGTATATATATTGATAACTATATCATTATCTCATCCATATACTATAAAAATATACTAAATAATACTTAGATGCTAAAGGATGGCCACAAAAATGGTTTAATTTTTTTCACCAGGATTGTATTGGTATCTTCCTACCATGCTCAATGTGTGGGGAACATCAAGCCATGTGCATAACATGGATTACATGATTGAACATATCAAAAAATAATATGGTCTCTTACTCATTATCTCCATTATAGTTGTGTCTAAGGATACATTTTCTTATTAATAAATAAACTATGTGACACTAAAAGTAATCCCCTCTTGGATTATTTCATAATAATTCCCTTTAGTATCTAGTTAACAAATGTTCCTTGATGAAACCCAATAAACAACATAGATGTATATAAAAAAATCTTAATACAAAATAAATACGCTATTTCCCCAATAACATTCATGAAGTTGAACTTTTCCATAAAATCCATACCTAATATAAAGTCTAATATTTCATTTATAGTAAGTTATATTTCATCAACTTATACTTCTAGGATGATAACTACAGTCCTAATAAATTTCTTATAAACACATTGATCCTGTTAATTCTTAATGAAAAAAATAATATATACTGATTTTTGAACTGAATATTCCATAACCAGGATGGATACATCCATCCATAAAGGGATCTCTTTAATATTCATAAATTGTTTCATTACCTATGGTAAAAAAATATCTGGTTTGGGAATACACAAATCTTCTTAAAGTTCAGTGTTATGAAATAATGTTTTGAAATCCATTTTACAAATTATGCAATCATGGAGAGTTATTATTGAATATCAAAGTCAAGTGGATTTACAAAAGGAAACTATATAAATAGGCCTCATCATTTTCAATTCCTTAATTTTTTTTAAAACCATTATACAAAAGTCATGCATTAAAGTTACTCACATTACCATCCAAGTATCATTTTCTCTAAAATACCATTTTTGACCCAATGGGATTTACTTCATTTGGTGCATTGACCATAAACCAATCATAGTTGTGATATATATGAACTATCTCAGAATTAATAATATATTTCCATTCTGTTTCTTTTAATCTATTTACTTATTAATTATAGGAAAAATTTCATTATTTTAAAACAATAGTGAGTCACCATCCTCGATGACTATAATAACATATATTTTTAGTTCTATAACCTCTCTGGTGGACTTATTTGGTAATTATGTTTTTGGAAAAACATATTTCATGGGAACCTATGTAATGTGTTACTACACCAACTGTTGTATATCATGAGCATCAATATCATCATATTAAATCTTTCTTCCATTTTCCTTCTTTAAAATTTTATCCCTATCATGAAAAATGGTCTCTCTATCCACTATGACTTTTCTCTGAGGAACTCTTTAGATAATATCTCTTAGTTTCCTTCAAATAACCTATAATGATAATCTTCATTCCCATTGGTGATGTTTCATTTTGAATGGTAGCATAAACAAAAATATTCAAAACCCCCTGCATGAATATGTGAGAAAATGGGTTTCTTTTCATTCTATAACTTAATGGGGATTAAATTTTCCACATTACATTGTACAAATTTTAGTGTGTATGATATATTTTGTTATGAATATACCTAAAATATTAATTGATGATCTGAATGACTCATAATTTTTTTCACTTTATCTAGAAATGAATGGTTCTTCCCCTCACTGACGCCATTACACTCTGGTTTATATGGTGGAATGAGTTGATATATAATCCCAAAATCCAACATAAATTTTATAAAATCATGGTTAAGATATTTGTCACCTTGATTATATTTATGTTCAACTATATTCTAGACTAGTTGATTATATACATTTTTCATGAACTCTTTTATATAACAAAAGGATCTTGACATATACATCATTAAGTATATATGACCATATATTCTCAATTAATCAATAAATGTTATTATGTATGAATACCATCCTATATCTTCTACAGGAAAAATTACACAAAATTTAGTCTCTAGCAATTCTTCAATATCTATGGCACTTTTACCCTATCCAAAAATTTCTTGTTTATATATTTATTATTGTAAATAATAATGAAATAAATTATTGTTTTTTAGATCACAAGATAACAAAGATTTATCTTGATATATATTTTTCAATCACATCCTATTTACATGATTGAGAAATTTTTTCCAACACTATGTGTGAAATTTATTTTGTGAATTTGATTCATTAGGAATTTACAATACATTATTTTGGAAATATAATACATAAAAACAATTATTTTAATATTATATATCATAAAATATGATTTTATTTGTAAATGAAATAGCTATAATTGCAAGACATGAATGAAATACATTTTTATATAGGAAGGGTGAAAAGATTTCATTATTTGTAACTAATAGTACATAATAAGAATATTTTAAAACCATGATCATCCTTATTGGTCATGTAAGGTTGTAGTATCATATATCCAATGATATATGTTCTAATCTATATGTTTCTCCATGATCAACCTTTCATCTGGAAATTTTTCAGAATCTATGTGTTTTCTACATTTAAATAAAAATGTGAGAACTATAAGATGTATCTGTTACCAAATGTATAGATATTGAATGATTTCACTTTATAATCAATTCACTATAATATTCCTCTTTCCACTTTAACAGTTTATAGTCTTTCTAGTGACCTTGATTATCACATTCAAAATATATCACATATTTTTCCTTCATATGTCTTTGGATATTATTTTTCTTTGATGAACAGTGAGTATGAGCATTAGAATTTGAGAAACATGTGTTTTTTACATTATCACAATTTTATTCACTATGATGACCATAATAATTTCATACAAAATTACCTTATTAATATAGTAAATATCATTAAGGACTTTTAGAAGGGCCTTCCTACTATTTTAGATATTTTAGTCTATAATGAAATATAAAAATCCTAAATGAAATTGAAAAGGAGAGATTTGTGCATAGCTCCTCCAATATCTTTCTACTAAACTTGTCCAAGCACTCTAGGTATTTAATGATATTGATAATTTGGGGGCTAGATATTATGGAATATCCAAGTACCTATTTTAATTATATCTTGGTGATATCATATATATCTTCTATCAATTTATCTTAATAAAGATCCCAAATGTGTCACCTCATTATATACATATTAATTTTCATGTGCAGCTTCATATGCACACTAGAAATGGATTATATGATGATTCAATTAACATATGTGGAATTATCCATCAGTTAAATGTACAAATTTATTTTATATCAGTAGGCTCATTAGCTATTGACTTATGAACAGGGGTCTCCAACATGTATAATTCCAACTCATAGAATAACAAAAGAAAAATGCACCAATTCGATTTTATGAAATTTAAGCTACTGATAGTATTTTACTTCTCATTTATAGATCATAGTTGATATATCCAATGTCACGTTTCTTGAAATTTCATCAATATATAAGACCATAATTTTATTACTCTATCTAGATTAAAAATTCGATATTAAATCCTTAAATTTTCAAATATCCCATAATTTTTTAAGAACTCAATAGCCCCCGCCATTGGATTCAGATTATCTATAACTGTTAAATTATAGCGGTAAAAATGTATATTCAAATTTTAGAAACATATATTTTATAATAAAACTATATATAAGATTTTAGATAGGTTTAAATTTTAAACATCATTAACTCAAAGTTCCTTGATCAGTTGAGTATATTCCATTATCTTAAAATATTAAACACATGTCTATTAGTTACACCATGTCCTATTGGAAATCAATAGTCAATATATACAATTATAATTCAACCAATTGATTAAGTTAAAATTAATTGATAATAAAAAACACCCTGAATTTGACAGGGAATTCAATTTGAACTGTGGTGGTCGTTTAAAATTTTCCATAAAATGTTATACCAGCATAATATTCTGTTTGAGGGATTTTAATCTTTAAAAGTAAATTTCCTATTTTTTTTCTTATTACAAACTTGTTAATATATAGTGGGTTTAAAATAAGTGATTAATATTGTGAAAATAAAATTTATGCATAATCCAATATATTTTAATTCCATATTTTAGGCTTGGTAATTCATTTGTTTTATTGATAAGAATATTTCATCAAAAAATAAATTCACTATGAATATTGATGGAAATAAAATAATAAAAGTTGTTTGATAACGATCTTTTTATACTGGTTCGTTTACGATGAAAATGATAGAATAACCCATGATTTTTGGGGAAAAACATTCATCCATAACTTTGTTTATGTTGTAATGTCATATATATTCGCCTATGTATCTCCTTGATCATTTTTGTATCGGTTCCACATGTCAACTACCTCCAATCACATTGGTGTTCCATTAATTATATAAAAATTACTGAAATATAGGCGAGGGGAACTAATGTATTTGATAAGGGGTTTATAAAATATAAAATATGCACATATATACCCTTACATAATGATAAGAAGGGATGATGTGAATTCCATTATTTAATAAAAATTAAATAATCCACTCACAATCATTGGGATAGAATTATCTTATGATATTATGAATGTATGCAATGAACATAAAATCTAAAATATAATAAAACTCAATTTTATATTCAATTAATTTAAGAATATAAACCTCTCATAAATCCAATTAATTACATGAATAATTTTATTAATCCAATTTATATTTATTCTATCAATTATATCAAGAATATTTCCATTATCCATAATTTTTATCAAATTATACAATTATTATTGTTTAGTATTAATGAATAACACACGTGTACTTGTAGTTAATGTTATGTAACCCTCTAGACTACCTAACATGGTCATTACACTATGTATTCACATGGAATTAAGCATAAACTGAATGTTATATAATCTCAAGGAATGTACTATTAAAACATGGTAAACAGAAACATGTAAATTACAAAGCACATAATGCTGTTAATTAATGAAAGATACACTTCAAAAAAAGAACCCACACAACATTCTATTTATAAGTTAATAAGGGAAAATATTAATATATATTTTATATTCCTTTCACATGTAATGTAATATTAATAAATGAATCAGATACAAATATTTAGTAGATTTGATTATATCATTATTTTTATTTTGGAATTAAATAAATAATGTGAGGTACAATGAGTTACAAAAAATGTAAAAGGGCCAAATGTTGTGTGATTTCTTCTTACGATGTACATGACTGATAACTAGGGACATGGAATTTTTCTTTAATACAATTATATCTGAGTGAAATGACATGTACACTAGCTACACTTCATGAAACATATATTTTCAATAGTTTTTTAGTCTATGTGTCATGTAAGAATTTCATGATATGCATTTGGCCCTATATTGTTCTTCATGAAAACATGTATAATACATGGAGTATAATGATGTTACATGGTCTCTATCCTAGAAAACCATTTTCCATCATGGAGAAGTCACCACATGATTAAAATTTATTGAATTATATGAGTACTTATGGAATGGAGATCATAAATATTCCAGATTCATCCTTATCATAGACAATTCTAAAATACCATCCAAACTAACACCCAACCCTACCCATGGCATGGATCAATGTAAATTCTTGATCCCCATGGGCTGAAAACTATTTCCTAGGAATCCAAAAACTCCTTTAGGAATGATTTATCCCATCATAATATTTATCATCAACAATAACAAAATATAAAAATCATTCATCATGATATCTATATAAAAATTAACCATACAAATGATTGGGATTAAATACAAAATGAAATATCAAATAGAATAAAAGGAATATATCACAATAAAATTGGCTACATAATATCTCATTAAACAGGGTTCAATCGCCTGCAATATCATTAGTAAGACCTCTCCTAAAATGACTCCACAAGAAAGAATTCTTTCCACCCATATGCAATGCATTTCCATTAATGGAGTTAGACAATATAATGTTTAAACACACCCATTTCATGAATATAGGGTATGTGTTCTCATACCCTATAGGATCTCGAAACATTTAACATTCAAATCCATTATTAAATATAAAAAAATTGTATTAAAAGGAAGAGAAAATTTATTATTTGATTTTCTTAATTGATTTTCATAGAATATATAAAAAGAATAAATAACTAGGGGTCAGTAAAAATCAAACATGATCACATTTGTATATCCCTATATTTCTTGGTTTAGTGGGGACCTATGATCCTCATACTCTTGGTAATGAAAGTATGGTTGTAATAGTTCATTTCATTCTCAAACCATAACCAATATATATAACTATACATGGTTTTGGTTGTGCTGTAACATAATACATCTTGGTAGGGGAATTCCCATTATACATAACATTTTCTTTTTTTCAAGATTCATAAGAATATGATTTTATATTTCTTGTTTTTCTAATCCTAGAAATTATTTTTCAAGACAATCTAACCATCACATTATAGATAAAAATATTTTCAACCATTTCCATAGAGTAAAACAAGTTCAAACTCCTACAAACACACTGAAAATACTATTGAAACCACCCATGTACACACACAGTATAATCAATGAAACGTTATTTAGAATGAATATCACAGAATAATATAGAAAGTTCCATGAAGAAATGAGTTGATTCACTTATTCAGAGTTTACGTGAATAACCTAGGTCAAAATCTATCATGAAAACGTCCAAAATGGGAAGGGAGTGGAGGGATTGTTTTCATGGAGAATTAGGGGTAAATAATAATGGAAAATGAGGGATTATACGGTTATAACTATGTATAGGTAGTTTAGTAATATCAAAAAATTAAAAAACTAAGAAATATAATTTATTTATAAAAAAATTTCTAAATCATTCAAAAACTATGTGGGTCTATTCAGATACACGAGAAGGGGCCACATAATTCTGGTTGTATGGTTATATAAACCATAACCTATCCATGTCGGTACTTTGGATATACAATCTCATCTAACATAGTTTATTGATGTTGGTGCAGAGTTTCCACTAATGATTCCCCATCCATGTTTTATCCCATATCTTCCAAAAAACAGAATTTCGATTGAAAAATCCTATTCAAACTATAGATAGAATGATGGTTTTGAAATAAATGATAAATACTTATAAATTTCATTGTGTGTTTAAAAATTCTACCACCGTATATATTGTTCCCTAAAAATACAATACATATTCTGATTATAATTTAAGAGAGACGACTACTCTTTAAACCATGAAATCCACTACTATGTTTCATAAACATTTATGCAATACTTTCATAGGACTTCAACCAATGAAATATATTTCTATTGAAGAACCTTCACATGGGATTCTAAAATATGATCTGGATTCTCTGTCACTAAATAGTTGGGCCCCATGTCAATCTCTTCCCAACTCAAAACATGGGAAGGATCTAAATTATACAATTTCAACCAATATACATGGAATACAACACGAATTTATGTTATTTGATGTGGATAATCTAAGTGGTATGAAATATTATTGATCCTTTAAAAGATCATGAAAGATCTGAAATACCTTTGAGTAATATTATCCTTTTTTCCAAGATATAGATGTCCTAAATGAGGTTTCACCATTTGAAACACATGGTCAACCATATAGAATTACAAGGCCCTGCATTGATTGTTAGAATATGAATTGTAACATCTCTGAGATTTCATCAAACATTTCCCGATCTTTTAAATCCTGTTAGTTTTTTATTTCATGACAATTTTTCCCACTAATGAAATATCACCCACTTATATCCACAATAAAAGGGGTAATAATTTTCATCCATATAGATATTCGAATTTAACCATCTTTACCAAGTATTATTATATGTTATTATTGGAAAATTCCAAAAATACTATATAGATATCACATGAGCTTGTGAAATCCAACACGCTGGCATGAAAAACATGTTCTGAAATCTAACATACCCACTTAATTTGGAAGTCCATTTTGGTATGGTAGGTCATATTAATCTGGAAATGTAACCCTATTTCCTTTTATAGGCCTTCCAAAAAATGAATTGTAATATGATTCCATGTTAGAAAATTTTGTTTATTGGGATAACTTAGGTCTCAAAATATCCGACACACATACCCTTCCCAACTCCTTTACATTGGATATCAACCTTATCAAGATATAATGGGATGATTTGGTCAAACAATCAGTAAATACCCCAATAGAATTTATTTTGTGGTGTGTTTGGGCAGCATGATGGTAAAATCCATGGATATCTCTTCCAAATTTTATGTATTAATTGGATAATCGTGTAATAATCCAAACGGATTTATTTTCTCAGCTTCAACATTCTAAAAAGTAAAACATCATGAAACAAACAAAATTATTTCATGTCTTAGTCCTCAACAATAGAACCATTGTCTCAAGTCATAAAACATCTTTATGGAACAATGTTAGACATCCTACTAATAATGGTGATAATCTTACATCAATGCATTACATAGAGTTAATGGTAAAATAAAAAGGAACATGAATTAAATAACTCCTTTGGGATAGAAGGACCACTCAATGGGTACCACCATATCATTTGAGAACATACTGGATGGTTTAAACAACTAATCAAAGGGATACTTTTCCCAGATTAGCTAATAAGCGGGGAGATGTACAATATGTTATCGAAAAACATTCACCTTTATCTTGTATTATAGGTGTATACTTTCCAAATGAACGTTAATATTCCACTCAATTATATATTATTTTTTCAATGAGTTCCCAAATCATTTTTTATTATATGTTATACTTTCCCAAATAACATGTCTTTATTATTAAAAAAGGAAATTTTACACTAGTTTGAAGAATGGAATTTCACATTTATCTCTTTCATTGGGAATAATAAACTCATAAAATAGGGATTCAAAACAGATGAGACCATAATAGAATAACCCTTGATATGAAATACCATAAACAATAAATTTTTCTTCATGTAATGCATGTGTGGTAAAATAATAAAATTATGAGAGAAAGTCCTAGAATTTTACCATATGGAAATAATATTATATGAGATGTGGAAATTGACAACTCTGACTACATAAATAACAGATGTAGAGTCACACTACATCCATAAATTGTTCCTGTTTTGTTGTCTCAGAAAATTTTCCAAATAAATTAGGATAATAATTTTGGCATCGACAAATGAGGAAGTTACACTTGAGACATAATGAAATCGGATAAACGTTCTATTAGAATGTTTAAAGACATCTCAAAAGTTCACTTTCCCAAGATTGCCTCTAGATTCCTATATGAGTTTCTTTTAATATAGACAAAAAATGGCGAGTTCACTATGTCCAAAAGTGTACCAGTGGGTGGGTGAATATTACAAATAATATAGAGACATTTCATAACTGATAAATCATGAAAATAAATAGTATAATGATCATGCAATTAAGAGTAACAATTCTACACTTCCACAATAATTTCTACCATAGAATATTAAATGTCAAAAGGGATAGTCTCATGAATCTTCTATTTCCTACTATTCCAAACCATGTAAATGTGTTCAATTATGGGATCCGGAAATAAATTTAGAATTTTTTAGGAAATGGGAAACTTGGAGCACTCTTTGAAGAGATTTTGAATGAATTCAACAATGGTTGGATGGATATAAAATATTTCAATGATTGTCAGAAATATTGTGAAGGATATAACATAGATTAGGAAAGTGAAAATTTAAATCTTCCCTAATTGGAAGGGATAAGGCACATTATAAGAATAGATAAATACCAACCAATTAAAGAGCTACATCAACCGGTAGAATTGGGTAGGATAGTCTCTAAATTAACATAAATCTTGAAGAAAATATCCATATTGAATTCATCGATCTCCTAAAAATATTTATTTTTCTTGAGTAAGATTTATGTAATACATCATAGCATTGAGAATGAAATATTCCATAGGTTTACTGCTATGAAAATCCACACGATCAATGAAATTCTGGATATTGAAAGTTGATCTCATCATGTATGAAATAGATCGAATGTAGTCCAAAAGTTTTTAACGGAATTAGTCTTATCAACCGTTGTATTGAAGGAACCCAACAGATCACACATGGTAAAAGCTATCCAATTATCAAACCCAAAATGATGATATGTTATTTAACTATAAAACTGGTGTTATTTCAATGAAACATTGAAGAATATTAATTTAATGGTAGGTATGAATGATTATTCTACATAATTCTCATTTACAAAGTTCAATTTTCATAGGATTATTGATCTAAGATAACTGATGGATCTAGATTTATCTTTTCTTATGATCCATAATAAATGACTAATAAAGTCTTCAACATTCTATATTTACTAAATTGTGATTCATAATAACATATCCTCACCAAAATAAATTAAAATTCAAAATGACAATTCAGAAACCCAAGGATATATAGAAATCCTACTCAGTGGTATTTAAAAGAGGATCTGATCAACATCTCCCATTATTTGAGTTCTCAAACATCAAGAACATACAATTTAGTATTAAAATGGTTCCATATAAATAAATATATTAAAATTTTTTTATAACTCTAATATACTGGGATGAATTTTTTGAAAAAAATCTGCATAGAGCTGTTCTTGTAAAATAATGGACATATTTGGTCCATGCCATCAAATAACATGTAAATTATTATTGTTATCACCCAAAAATTTATGTAAGAAACTATTAATTGGATATAGATTTTGAAGTTTGAGACGAATTGGATTTTAATATTTCATAATGAAATATATTAAAATATTTTGGAATGAAATTAAATCATAGACCTTGTTACATTGTCACCTTTTATATCCTTGGTCTTATAGGATAAGTGGTCTATTTATTTTAACTTCTAAAAAATACGTCTCAGGAAAATTTTTTGTTCCATATATATATCCTATAGAAGTAAAAACATGATCCCTTACATGTACTGAATCTAGATATCATATAACTAGTGTATCGTCTCTCTTATGGGATGCAGCTAGTGAAGTGTATAGATTGTAGAGAAAATTAATATACAATAAAACAAGTTTCCTTGTCCATGTGCTATGAGGGAACCATATATACAAAGAGATGACTTAAAACCTAATGAAATGATGATAAATAAGTACTTTAATTTATTTTCAACTGAGAATGTGAGTTAAAATTTTAATTATGGAAATTATAATGATTTAAGAATGTAATAAATCATATATTAAAAATAATATTTGTTTCCTAAATGAATATGTGTTATCTTATATTATATATTACTATACAGAATCAATACATATAATAACCAACATATTATTTCATTAACGTAGATCATTACATTAGTCAACAACTGAACCAATTAAAATTCCCAATATTACAATCTTATATAAAATAGAAAATAGTAACACTAAAATGTAAAAATTTGGGTTATCCTTGCATTATAGAATCATCTATCCCAAAAACAAAACTATGAAAACGAAACCAAATATTATTAGACCAATCGAAATTTTTGAAAATTTAATTATAGTGATTATGGGGGAATTGTAGAGAATTATGTATTATTCAATTAATAAGTATTTACAGAATATAATATGAACATTTGAATAATATTCTGACTATTTTAATAATGAAATTATGTTTAAGAATAATAAAATGGATGTTAGGAATAGAAACCTGACCATTGGAATAATAATTTAACCACAAAATAAAAAAAATTAATAAAAAATATTTATCATGTTTAATTTATGGAAATATTAATATTTAAAAACCTTAAATTATATAAAATGATTAAAATATCCAAGATATTATTTATTCTTTCTTAATAAATTTTATTTTAATTTATTTTTTTCGAAATCATAAATTTTATGTTAATAACTGAAATTAAATACGTTTGAAAATTATATCTATAAAATGAATATTATTTTTAAGATCTTGATATAAAAATTTATCATGGGTTAATTTTTGATAAATTTCATCGAAACGTCAATTTTCATGTGAATTGAAGAAATCATTTTTTAATATACAACATGTTTCATAACATAATTAATATACAGTAATGACTTAATATATGATAAAAATTTTATCTAAAAATTATTTATTACAATAAATGTATCATTTAAAATAAAAATAAAAACATTCAAACATCAAAACCAATTTCATAAATCTACATGCATAATTTTCCACTTTAAGGATTTTTTTCATTTTTCATCAATAATTTTGATTAAAATAATTGATTACAATTATTGTTTTATTAAAATACCTAAAATAATTTTATTTTATGAAAATATATTTAATAATGTCATCCTTTTGAATAATTCATGGTTTACTTAGAATATTATAATTTATTCAATATGTTTTCCAAAAATACACATGCCCACATGTATAAATAACCCATAATACCTACATTTAAAAACCACATACCTTCCACATAAAAAAGAAAAATAACTACCCAAAAACTCTCTATAAATCTCCTTGTCATCCTTAGGGATATTATGGAGTAATTTATATGAATGAATTCAAGGAGTTTTGTGTCATAGAGATGAAGTAACACCAAGAGGAGTGTATATTTGTTAAATCATTTATTATCATTTTAAAAATCCCTTCCTCCTTTTCTGTAATCCTTTTAAACCTAAAACCTATATTATTAATTTATAATAATTGTAGAAATATGAAAAATATGTTAACTTACTATTTTTCCAATATTAATGACATATTAATATTCCACGATTATCTTTCCACCTCATTTGACAATGAGGTGTCAATAGTCGGTCAACTGCCTATGAGGACAATGACACCAAAAAAGTGGATGGATAAAATGAGTTTTATGTAATATATAAATAATTAATTTTATGAATTTTACACTTCAATAATTAATTTAACTTGTGTATAATTTACATTGAATTAAAATAATGAAATATAATCAAAATGAGATATTTTAAAGAAAATATGAGATCAAATTTTTTCAATATTAATAATGGTAAGAAAAAAAGTAGTATAATGAATATATCTGATAAATTGTGAAAATAATTAATGTTATTCACTTTCAGTTCATATTTTAATTATTCAATTTTTATTATATAGGATGAAAGAAGTAGAAATAAATTAGTATTTAATGTAATAGGATTTTCAAACAAGGATATTTATTGTAGGTTATATCCTATATTACATTGACTCTAGTATGTAAATTTCTATAATAAGATTTAAATTTAAATTTATTATTTTTATCCTTTTTTATCAGGATATAAATGTTCCTACCTTTTTAGAATTATTTCTAATAAAATTAAAAATATGTTTCAAAAATGTCATAATTTTTTGAAACACCCATTGATTATTCTTGGGTTGTTTCTTCATCAATGAAAAACAATTTGATATTCCAAAACATGGCTTCCTTTATTAATTTTGGAACCCTAAAATTAATGCATAAAATTATTCTTCAAGTTACCTTTTTGAAATCCATTCATTTACATGTATTTATTTGTTGACAATGATTATTATAAGATTTATTCCCATGTGGGTTCATTATACTGAAAATTTTATATTTTTATTGGTGGGAAAATAATTATATATCAATATAATTCATTGGTTAGTGTGATATATGTCATTAGATTATGTGAATTATGTGTGAAAATGATTTTATCTTCGTTGACATTTATGATGTTGCGATGTATGCAAATTTGTTTTTCAGGAACATGATGGTGTATTTTTTAAAACTATGTGATGTATTTAAACACTATGTTATGATGTTTCATTATTATGTGTATGAAACATTCAATGATTTTTTAAATTATTACCTCAATTTTTATAATGAAAACCCCATTTTTATGATGTGATTATTATGATTATGCTCACCCAAGTACAATTGATTCATGTATCATATTCCGTAAAATTTATTAGTTACCTTAATGTGATTTCATATCACCCCCTTCATTGATTTATACTTAAGGTGAATACATATACTAAGTATGAAATGAGATATTTTAGACATACATTAGTTATTAATTGAAATAAGGATTATGTTTATTATTAAATTACATAAGAACCAAATTTTCCAATGGTAGTAAAACATTAAATCCATTAATTTTTCCTGTAAATTTATTTATCTAAAAATGATTCAATAATAATCTATCAAAAAATGGGTCTGTATTTGGGTATCACAATGAGGGTTGATTTTGGAATATTTCATGGATTAGCCTTAAAGCATTATTTTTTTAGGTCTCATGGTTATGTACCTATTATTATTTTATGTACTATGATTGTTTATATTTATCTATTTATACATTAAAAATATAGTTTAATGATTATAGGGTTAAATCATTCCCTTGTCTACGTGTGTTCATACCCCAATGCTTGTTTCCAACATTTGGTGATCAGGAACACGCTTAGCGCCTTGTGGTGACATAACCTAGGAAACATGGAAGGTCGACCATTGTTAGTTCATTACAAAAGATGTTTTCCTAATTTATGTAATATTATGGTTTTTTTAAATTATTTATTTAGACTTATATATAACCTTTTTCATTAATTTTTTCTTAAATCATTTTTCCTATATTGTGGAAGAGTAATATTCAAATCCAATTCCAATTTTACTCATGTTACTTAGTCATTGATGATTCAAAACCTTTTTAGCACTCTCATTTCCTATTTTAATTCATTAATAAATTAGTCAACCATGAATGTGGAAAATTAAAGTCTCCCTATATATAATTTAATATTCATTCCAAATTCATATCCTTTATTTAAAGTGAAAATTACTTCTATGAGTGACTTAGCCCCCTTTACTCACTCCACAATGTAATAATTAATATTCATAAAACCATTACCATAGTTTTTAATAAATACCTTAAAAATAAAAAGATCTCTTAAATTATCATTGGAGGCCTCTATTTATATTAAAATCATCTATTAAAAGCTATTATTGAATTTTTATTTTTATTAGAGTTTAAATAATATTTTAAATGGAAATTTTTTCTTATATTACGTTATCATAATATCTAGATCTATTTTAGAAGCATTAATCTCTCTTTTAATATCCCCTAAAATTTTTAATTTATTTTCTTCCACATTTTTAAATTGTACCCTCTCTACTATATCCATCATGAAATCATTCAAATATTATTTGAATTTTGTTTCAACATAATCTTGGAAGGCATCATCATCTTATTCTAGGAAGAAATTTAACATTGTCTAAAATATTCAATTGATTATATTCCATATTTTTAAATTTAATTGGGGGGAAATTTACATTACAAATTATGAGAGATATTAAACTAATCATTTCCTCATTTAGTACTTATTCAAATTTTTTCATATATGTTCCTTACATTCCACGCATGATGAAACAGAACATTACATATCCCTCAAATATTCCTACATAATATTTAAACTAGTTATCCATCAGAAATATTAATTCATAACTCATATCCTCTTCATTAAATTCAACATGATTGATGTTATTTTTTTTCAATAAATTTTAATGTAAACTGTATGGATGAATTTCTCATCATAACTTATGGATTTACATTCATCACCTAAAAAACAAAACTATATTATAAATCAAAATTTGATCGATCAAAAAAAATTATTTATTAAAGTGTTGATACATATGGATTATATATCGTTTGAAATCACTTTTGGATTTTGG
Source organism: Viscum album (assembly GCA_963277665.1). Taxonomy (NCBI): domain Eukaryota; kingdom Viridiplantae; phylum Streptophyta; class Magnoliopsida; order Santalales; family Viscaceae; genus Viscum; species Viscum album. Next base: position 507,938,491 of record OY728136.1, on the reverse strand, counting down.
TCACAATTTTTGTATCCTCTTACTCTTCAACAAATTTATGAATAAATATTAGAAACTCAATGATTCAATTGAATAAATTATCAATATTTACATTGGAAGACATATTTAAATAATTACAATATTAATATATAAATTTTAAATTTTATTCCATTATCATATTTTATTCTTTATGAATTTTTTCCAATTTTCCCCATATCTCTTTAGAATATTCATAGTGTATCATATTCATGTAGGTTTAATTTTATATGTCATCAGATGAAATATTTATTCTTTTGTATCATTTTTCTATAACTTTTTATCCATATGAATCAAATTATTCTCTATCAGATCACTGACTTATATTTCATATTTACTAGTTGGAAAATCAGTCAGTCTATGTGGTGTAAATAGGATCTCATGCGATTCTTCCATATTTAATAATTTGATCCCTCATAGATCGTATGTCATATTATATTTACTATGTTATTCATTTCATATAACTACTTTTGATAGATTCACTATTTAATAACCCATTGTCTCTAATACCATTTTTTACAACCCTAACATCAAAAGAATGCTAAAAGAGGAGTATGTTAGTGTGTCTAATTTCATTCTTCATTAAAATTTATTTGTTTATTCACGTTTGGATGAAAATATTAAATTTTTTCAACTCTAATCGCACATCCATAATAAAAAATCATAAATTAAATATAATGAAATATTGATTTTATATGGTTCACCAAATAAGAAATATTTATATTAGAAACCAAAATATTATTGATGTGCCAAAATTAAAACACATTTAATGTTATTAATAATGTATAGTTAAGTATCACTTTAAAACCAAGGTCCAACACCTCATATTATAAACCAATGTAATACATAATGAAATAGAATCCATTTATAGATTCAAATAGATCACTAAATGAGAAAATAAAAAAATAGTCTTTATAACATAAATTTGTGGTTATTTAAATTATTCCTCTTCAGGATCAATTGAGTCCATATCATTCTGAATAAACCTTCCCTACAAGAATATATCTATATACTTCTAAATTGGAAATAATAAAAAGATATCCCAAAAACATTCCCTCACTTCTCTAACTCAACTAATCATCCTTCTAAAACACTTTGGCCAATTAATTCCAAAGTGTCCTTATTCATTTTCGCACGTCAACACTTCGTTATCCTTTAGAAATATCTACAATATTTATGCCAAAAAATCCATTATGGATAAAAAAATTAATAATTTAAATTGATTTTTTTTTATAATCTATATAAACTTATCTATAATCTATGGTTCCTTCTCTAATATTCCTTATTTCATCAATAGTTTTTTTGACTTTGAAATCCATTATCATTAAATCCTAATTTTCTAAAAAACCATGGTCATTTATAACGTTAAATATACATTCCTGACATGCATCATGGATTAGTTCCCTATAAAAATAACATTAATCATATGTACTTGATTTTAGTAGATTCTATAATAGTTATCAATAAAAACATTATTATCCATGACTTTTACCATCACTAGTTTCCCATTTAAAGAAAAAGTGTCTTGAAATGCCTATTATTTCAAACACAATAAGTTTCAACTGAAAATATAAAATTTGAATCAAATTTAAATTAATATCAATAATATATTTAGAATTATAACTCCCCATTTTACATATAATCCACAACAACCAGAATGATAACTTCTACCATATACCACCACTAGCTTCTCATGTCACCATGGAACATGTTGTAAACCCTGAATTGGTTACATTTATCATTTCCTAAAAGAATATTTATCTAGAAAATGACTTCCCCCATGATTTTTGTTTAATGTAATTACATGATTAACTCCACCATGAAATATGAAATCCTTTTTTCTTCATATATAATTCTATATGGTCACTCTTTATTTCAAATCATGAACCATGGTATCTAATATTCCTAATAAAATGATGTTTTTTTATTACCAAATCATGGTAAAACTAAATAAGGTTTTTCTTATGTTTCTTCAATTATTATTTTTTATTATTTTATAAATCATGATCCTACTTCATAAATATTAAATCAATTAAATATATCATCATTTAGCCTTAATTTCAATCCATTTCTAATCATCATAACACCATATATTAATTATTCAACAAAAAACTCTTTATGATTCAACATTTTCATATTATAGTACTTTGGTTCCAATATATAAGAATGGAATCATTGAATGAATCTATGTTTTATATTCATGAAGCTGTAATTTTTGATTTCATGTTGATGTTTTTACAACTTGTTTTCCTAGGTTTATGCAAAAATAATATTTTTATTAACTATTTTGAAAATAAAATTCGTAGATATTTTTTTATATTATAAAAATAATGATTAGTTATATTTAAATAATAAATTAGATGTTTTTTCTGAAAATATATTGTTATTTTGGATATTTAATAATTTATACTTCGATTTGTTTCATTAAATATATATATAAAATAAATATCAATGTTTTGTAAAATTTTGAAGTGTAATAGTTATAAAAATATTTTCATTAAATGAATTTTATGAGTTATTTTATAATTGTTAATGTGCAAGTAGTATGGGTTGAATTAAAATTTTAAATGTGTGGTTTGGAATTAATTTATAAAATATTTTGGTATTGTTCTTGGTTGATATACTATACAGTAACAATAATCAGTTGCTCAGCATGACTACATTATTTTGGTTTATTTATAGATTGATGGAGTAGTTCGGGACAATACCTTGGTAATTAAATTTTTTATAATAATTGTTTAAATATATGTTTATTTTTTTTTCAAGGGTGTTACTTTATTTAAAAAACAGTTTGGTGTTCACTTAGTTTATCTATTTCAATGCTATTACGGTTAAGTGAATCAGTTTGGGTTTTTTATAGTTAAGTGATTAATTAATTAATTTTATTTAATTTATATTAAATAAATAAATGTTTTATCTTGATTATTTATCATAAAATATATATTTAAAGTCTTCTAATTGATTATTTTATTATCGATAATGGGATACGTTCATGTTTTTTCATAACAATCACAAATAAATTGAAATTTGATAAGGAATTGAAAACCATTGAGAACATTGATTTAAATACTATAAGGATTAATTATAAATCCTTGTATATAAAAATATGATAACATTTAGTTTTTTATCTATTTGTAGTTTTTTCAAATTTTTTAACATAATGGAATCTTATATGGAGAATTAGTCAAAAATAGGTGATGTTAAGGCTGAAGTTAGTATAAGGATCATATTTTTTCATATTATATTACTGTAAGTCACTAATTTTAATTTTAAAATTTATTTATTGAATTTCAAATATCATAATATGAATTAAAATTATTTTATTATCACAATGAGGTCATTATGATCCCTTATAAATTACATATAATGAAAATCATCAGTTTCTCCAAAAAATAAATAGGTTAATGTTTTATTTTTATTGTATGTGTTTATATTATCATGTACATACATAAATAAATGTGGATTTTTAGTAAAATTCTATGTATAATAAATTATTTTGGAATCAAAGTAAAATCATCGATAATAAAATTTGTTATCACATTGAACTGTTTTTCATTGTTAAGAAATTGAGTGGTGTGATGATGATGATGTGGAAACCCCAGGTGTTCTATCAAATTGATTATATTTTTTAGGTGAAAATCTTAGGACCCATGAACTTCAATGGTCTAAATAAATGAGTTGATTAAGAATAAAATAAATTTTATGAAAATTTCATAATACATATTATGCCATTATTTTCATAACCCATATCAGTTACCATAGTATCATTTACAAGAGTTTGACTTGTAGTTGGGATTTTACTTAGTTGTATGAAACCCGTAATCCTACATAAAAAATGGGGGTTCAAAACCCAATTGGAATAGGTTACTATAGCAGTAATGTAGCAATACTGCAGCTGTAGTGGTACTGTAGACTGGTTGGCACTGTAGCGGTGGCAGGGCACTGTAGTAGCGGCGGTACTGTGCGGGTACTGTAGCAGCCAGGTTACTATTCATAGAATGGAAATTGGGCCAAAAAATTCAGCCAATGCGATATGTAATGGGATACAAGTTTACTGGGCCTTTGGGCCATGTAATGGGTCTCCCTCTACCCAATTAACAGAGGTGTTTTATTTGCTTTGATAATAAAATGAGGCTTTATCCCCAACCTTATAAAAATATTACATGAGTTTGACTTTAAGGAATCATTTTTTAATCAAATTAACCCCCTTAACATATACTATATGTGCTGAAACTATTATAATGATGTAAAACCAAATTATAATTAATGAATAGAACTTGTTAAATCAATTTTTTTAATTTAGTTTTACATGTTATTTTAATATAAACATGTATAATGAGGAAAAGATAATATTTTTCAGATAATGAATGAGTTATTATTTGTGATTTAAAGTAATTTTTTGTAGTGAATTACAAGATACTATTAAAAATACTGAATAATTTGTATTTGATTTGAAAAATATATTATAGGGTTTTTGGGTATATCCCTTCTTGTGGAGGGAGATTCCATCATAGGAGGTGATACAGATAAATCATTTATTATATGGAGATGAAAAAATGAAATGTAAGTGTATTAATCATAGTGTAACCATCAATGTATTGAAAACATAATTATACATATTTAATTACTATATTATGAAGAAAATAAAATTATTATTTCTCATGAAATAATGGTTTTGATGATATGGTTCTATCTAATAATTATAAAGAAAAACATGTTCTATCTAAATGATCATATAAGGGAGTAATAAATTGTCACATACAATTATTGAGGAATATCATGATAGATTTTATGATAATTAACTTTTTATTTATATTTTTTTAGTATATCGCATGTTTTTATATGAGATATTATAGTATTGGGCATAGTAGAAGATATTTATCCCATATAGTGAAAAATAATGGTGTTAATATTTAATTTCTCATAGATAGAGACATAAATAAATTTCTAGATATAGGAAATAATTATCCTAACTTGTTAATGGTCTCAAGAGTCATCATTTAAGGACAATACAGGTTCAATATGATCACATACAATTTTATGGTGGTGGACTAAATTTTATGATGTTATCTATTTAGTTAAATTCATTAATACTGTCATTTCAAAATCCATTACATGGCCATATCATTGTTTTTGGTTTAATTGTATAACGAAATTGGTTCTTTCACTCCTTATGAAATGTGGGATTTATAATTCTTCTTCTAATACTTCTATTTCATAATCATCATTTGATGTTCTTTAAAGCCCCCATGATAGAGATCTGTGTTTTCATTTTTAGGAGAATAGACATGAATGTAATTAAAAATGGACAAATGATACGGTTGGGATTCACCTAGAGATATTAATGAGGTATATTATGATCATATGGAAATTTTCAACCATCCGTATACTATATATGATTTTTAATGGTAATGAAAAATGATATATATGGTTTGTTTAATTTAATTAATGTGCTTAGTTGATCAAAAAAATAATTCCCAAAAAAATATTATTGGTTCCAGAATATCCATGGAACATATATATTGGGCATTGAGGATGATAATATGATGTCATTAGTTACAATGAAGTGTGAGGTGTTATAATGGAGAATTAAAATAATAAATGAGTCATAAATAAGTGTTCACATGTGGAATAAGATTTAATTTAATGGTGATAAATATATAATGATTTGACCACCTATTCAATATAGGTGGATTTAATATATTTTCATTCACTTGTAATTTATATCTACGTGAATGTAGTGAGTAAAGTTTTTGGTAATTTAGGAGTGAGTTAATATTTACACATTATATTACAAATAATATATAATATTATTATTTATAAATATATGAAATGAGAAGTTGTATAGTCTTTGTCCGTAGCCCATATTGGGTTGACTAAAAAAATCATTGGTCCCTCAGATTTTAGTTTCATTGATTTATAAGAATCATTTTTATAATAGAAGGTATATGTATCTTAATTAAATATAACACCCATACATAAAATAAAAAATTTCTAATCTAAATGATTAAAATTATAAAAATCAGATTCAACCCCTCTAAAGTCACCGACCATAACATGCCTATTTATTTTAGCACTGTAAATTTGTATTATAACACTGGTTGTATGACCTCAATTTTTTTTCATTTTCTATATGGATTTTTTTATTATAGAATCAATGCATCGAAGGGATTAAATTATTTTACTAAATTAAATATCTACTCTAGAGGGGTAGGATGCATCATTATTTTAGGCCTCTTGGAAATGATGTGTATTTTACTTACACATAAAATATTTAAATTATATGACACCAATATAGATATTATATTGTGAAATATGAAAGATATAGTGCCACAACAACCCAAGGTTACCATCATAGGACAACAATGAGAGTAGTGAGACAATGATTCCTGAATCCCACCTCCTGTACGCCATGGGTTACCAACAAGCACTAAGGGCATGTTATAAATTAAAATTAGTGGAGTATCACTCAAAATGTGAATTTTTTATGATATATAAAAAATATTTCTACAATATTCATGCTCAAAAAGATAAAATAAAACCCATGTACACGCATGCAAGGACATAAAAACATACATCCAAAAAGGAAACTACAAGTACCAAAACATAAACATGTTAGAAACCATGATACACAAATTTCTCTAGAAAAACCATAATATATAAATTTCCATTAAAAATAAATCTTTCTATTTCTGAGAAAATATATTATATATACAAATAGAGATAATAACAGGTGTTCTCGGTAAAATTCTCCTCAAATACATTCATGAAATTGATAAAAATTGCATCCTAAAGAACAATGAAAAAACCAGATCATACTCATCACCCGTACGAGTATACTAATTTCCCATTATCACCATGGAAGTCTCTATACATTTAATTTTCAAAATATATCTTCTAGTATATTGAAAAAAATAATGGTACCCCACTACTTCTACCCCACATGTGATATACTCTTACCTAACATCGTACATCTTGAGCCATCTTTGTCCAGAATAATCTAGCTCGATGAAACCATTGACAATGTATAATAACGATAATCATGTTCATCACATAATCTCATTAACCTATTCCATATCTATAGGTAGTAACTGATTAATTTTTTTGATCCACTACAATCCATATGTCATGTATCGAACATTGAGTATTGCACCTCAATACATGACAACAGATTGGTTGAGTAATGTACCTCAACACATCAGAAACTATACACATTATATCTATTAAAATACATTATATATATATATATATATAGATACATGGGTGTGAATGGACCACAATACATAACATACATCTACACACATATATGTAAAATATGACCATATTTCATACCATTAAAAATACTAAAAATAGATGAGAGTGGGGCAAGAGGGGTAGTCATCCATAAAAACTTTGCCGACCTTGATGTTGGGGAATACACTCTCCTAGAGTCCACTGGGTATAAAATTACATACAAACACACGTGGGAATATTATAATTGAAAAAAAACATATGATATAATTATCTCAGAACCATACTATGGGTATTGACCTAGTCATTTGCTCAACTACATTTATATTCACTCAGACACCAGGCTGCCCCTGTAGGAACTTTACATCCTATAAGAACATATGAATTCAAGATGAATTTACTTAATTAAATTATTTTATAATTTAGTTGTAGGATAATTAAATTTTAACCCATCAATTAACATCATTTAGAAATAAATCATAAAACCATAATGTTGAATTTCATGCCCTCCGTGTTGAATCCAACTGATTTATTGGTTTGTCATCATTAAAAACCTTTTACTGTTAAAAAATCGAACCAAAATGGAAAAATTATTTTTTAATATTTATTAATATAATTCCATAATTCAAGTTACTCAAGGAAACATCCACTGGTACGAACAAATATACATAACCAATCATATTTATCTACCTCTGTGAGTGGAAAAATGAATTTAGATAAACTATAATCCCAACCATTCATCCCCTATGTAGAAAATTACCATGAAACCATCCATTATTTAAGTACAAAAATGATAATGATCATCTTTAATACATTCCATCAAACCCATTTCCTTTGAAGATACCATCATGCATATCAACATGTATCTTCTCATCACATTCATCAACTACTTCCACAACTATAGGTATCCCCATTAGTAACTCATCATTCAATATCCATCCATGGCACGCAACACATCACATTGACAAAATCATATTCATAAAATATAAAAAGGTGTAAAAGAAAAAAGTGTCAATATAGAATTCATGACCTAATAATGAGGCATACAAACGTTATATGAAAATATGAACTCACTACCTAGACCATTTACATTTCTCAGTAAACTCGTATTATTCCGTCTTCAATTAACCATTTTATTTATTCAATTTTATAACTAATGTTATGATTTTTGTATAATTCATAACAATAAATTTAATTATTTAAACATTCTCTATAAAATCATTTATAGAATTAAAATATTTTTGGAGTAATAATTATAAAATAACATTGTATTTATTTTCATCAACAACATGCAATACAACTTTAGGTTCATTATGAATTTCCATTAACATTTTTAAGAAAATATTATTAGTTCACTAAGAATAATTATATTTCCATTAAAGTATATAAAAAATTTATTTCATTAAACATTACTTCTTATATTTATTTATTCAATAAATAATTACACAATTTATGTTTTCTTAAAATTTTCTTAAAATTAACATGGTATAGTCAAAAACCCGAACATGCTATGAATTCATAACATTGATAGAAAACTATGTAAAAACATGGGGAAAATTTATATTATAGAGGTAAATAGGTTATTAATAAAACAATAAACCATTAAATATTTTAAATTGATTCATTTTTTATTTAGAATAATTCCTCCACAACCCATGGAGCTAAGGATGTTTTTATTTTTTGATTGTATAAAATAAAAAAAGAGAATCATTTAATCATGTACATAACATTTACAATAATCATAAAATCAGACTAGAATGACTATAAAAATATATGGTTACCTCTCCTTCAAGAAAATAATATCTCTATAAGAACACCATTATATAAAGATATAAGGAGTGAAACTCCATATCATTGAATGAATGATGTGGGAGGAACCAGAACATACCAATAATATATCACAACAAAAAACGTTGAACTTCACTAAAATATCCATGGATTAAACTCATGAAGCTAGAAATTAATACCTTTCTTGGGGGATTGAAAACTCCTTGAGGAAACTCATCTTCCAAACTACTATTTTGGGTGAAAAATTATTGGTTTTGGTTGACTGAAGGAACTATAGGTATACTACACGCACTTCAAATATTCACCACTTGAATTATTCATTCAAGATGTGAATGCCTTATTTGTTATGTTACGCTAAAAAACATGTCACATAAGGCAATACAAATATTTATTAATTAATGTTTTAAATCCCATCATCATAATGTGTGGTTTCATTGTCATATACAATGTGTGAAAAAACTATTCCATTAACTACATGAATACTTTACTTGTTGTCAATGCACCCTATGAACCACCCTCAGACAATCTGTCAATTTTATCGAATACATGAACCAATCTCTCAAACTAGTAATTAAATTCACTTTCCTTATTTGATCATACTTTTATGTTGTGAGGTTATCTAACTTCTTGATTTCAACCACACAGACAACATTAAACTAATTTTTCATCTCTTCTGAGAAACTGAGGCGTCAAAAACATTCAATGGGATATAAAATAAGTATCTAGGACCTTATATCAGATACCTCACACACTATTATCACCCTCAAAAATTTAAACCCAAACCTATGGAGAAAGAAGAACAAATGTGTTGTCTATGTAGCCACCCCATGGGATATTCCCCAAGAACCATTCGATCACAATATCTCAAAAACATGGTTAAGGGGAAGTAATCACAAAACAATAAAAAAAATTACAATCCCCAATACATTGTCCAAGGGAAGATACCAATATAATCAGATAAGGTCCAGAAGAATACATCAAGGGATATGAAACAATTTCATAATAAGATAATAATCAATATCCACAACAAGAATTACTATATAATAAGAGTGAATCAATAAGCATGTTGGGATATTTATCACATATCTCTTGGTCAAATTACAGGAAACTATTCCCCATTATTGTTTACATGAACAATACACGAACTAAGTGAATTTACTTCCAACATAACACATTTTTATAGAGTTCCTTGATATATACATGTTAGTCCAATAAGGTCACATCATCATCAATATTTAAAACATCAAAATATATTATCTATGAATTATCATGAATAAAACTATAGATCAATAAAAATTCAATACATCATGGATAAAAATCATACATATGGGTAGTACTATGATATATACCATATATTTATCACTATCCTACACTTCAATGGTCCCAAAAAATAAGGGTGAAATCTTCCTCCCATATCCAAGCCATTACTACCCATGAAGAGAAGTGACATTTAAGAAAACATTATCTCCAACATCAAACTCATTAGGTATCCTAATTTAATTATAATATGAAATTTCACAATCATGTGATTCTTTTATCCTCTCAAAAATAACTAAATCATCTCTATAATTATTTGAACTTGTTATCTGCCAAGAATTATTAACTCTCTGACCCTTGTACATCGAAATGATGAACAGAAAGGTACAAAATATAAATCATCAAAATGTTAAATAAAAATTGTTCATTAAAGGCTATTATTATATGAAAACCCAACCAATGAAAGGTATTGTATTGATGAACCTCCAAAATACATGTAACAATAAAAAACATTTTTTCAAGAGTCAAGTTAGTCTACAATGTATGATCATTTATATATAAATGAAAATACATTGCATTCCCTAAATAAATTCCAAAATAATGTTGGAGACCTTTCTAATACATATAGGTAAAACAAGTATCATGATTGTAAATTATCATCCTTTGGGCTCCAAATAGTCTAAACACCTCCTCTCAGAACTGCTTCAGAAAATCAAACATTCAGATCGAATATTTATCATCTATGAAGCGAGATGATTTTTTTAGATGTAAAAATATTATCTATATTATATCAATGAATCCATGATCTTGGGGTAATCCTCTAACTATGTTCATCGTGATATGCTACTACTTTCACTGAGGAACATCCAATGGATGTCATAAACCACTAGGAATATAGTTCTCAATTATTACCTTTTGGGGGACTAAGCATCGATAAAGAAACTCTTCATCTACATTCCATAACCAAGAACACAAAAACATACCTCTTAGATATCAATAAATACTTATCTCAGAAAGATGTACCACCATGGTTAATAAATGTAACTCACGGATAATTATTTCAAGCATCACAAAGGGGAAAAATGATTCCCATGGAACCATAGTCTATGTTGTTCTTCATCATACCATCCATTTGGGGAGTCACCAAATAAAACATAATCTCTCTTGTTCTCCACCATAGAATCCCCCATCTACCTCTTTAGAAAAAGATGATGGATTTTTCATAGGAAATAGAAAACCACTTCCACTAACCTCTCCAATATATTAATGAATTTATAAGAGCTCTTTTATCCCAATCTAGTAATCACTATATTCATGTACTACATCACCACATAACTTCAGGATTAGTGAATCATCCTCATCATTAGCCTATCTTGGTGTACATTATGTTTCTAATTATTAATCATTCAATAATTTAACCCATAATTATTATTGTAGGTTCACGTCAAACATGTAGAAGACATACATCAGACACCTATGATTTGTTAAAATAAAAAGAATTCTCATCGATGAGGTAATATCTGTAAAACATCAAATAAAAGATGAATTATTCCATCTTGTGATCATGGGTTGTAAAGCTAATGTCATGGGAGTGTAAATGAAGAGAATTATATGAAACAATTGAACACTATAGAATCAAAACACAACCCAAACCAAGATATTTTGTATCACATAAAACATTTACTTGAACTCCAACATCTATAAAATAGAGAATTAGAATTCTGACCAACTTATCATTTAGGTAATAAAATGATACCTAACATGGATCATTCAATAATAACACATGATCTTTTCTTCCCACGACAATAATAGTTTTCTTAGTCCTAGAAAAATAGTCTATGAATCTTGTATTATATAATGCACAACCAAAGAAAAATCCTCACCTATGTGACTATATTAGTGGATTCCCATGACAATATTTCCTTGGGATTCGATGGATCATCTAATAATCATCATTGGGACACAATATGACCCCATTAAATAACATCACTATCATATAACTAAATATTTTTGAAAAACCAAAATATTATAGATAATGAAGAACTTATAAATCAATATGTGTATTCTCTACATGTTCATCCTCATTCTTGAAGTGAAAAAGGATATAGTTGATAAAAACCAATGTGGATCGATACTAGTGTTCTCTAAACATTGTGATCATAAAACCCATTAACATATTTGGATCACTCATCATACTGAACACAATCTCATTGAATTCTTAATGAATATATTGACATCTTAAATCTTTCTTCAGAACATCATTATATTTCACCTACATTTGATGATATACTGACCAGAGACCAATCTTTGCTAACAATTCATCCTTTATATTGATAAAATAAATAATCAATCAATGTAATTGAAAGCATTTAATCACTTTCACATGGTTAATTTGATGATATTAGACAAAAATATGCTAACATACATAGGTATTCCTCAGGAAATAACTGATGTACCCCAAGTTGACACACTCAGTTGAAAAAATAACCAATAAAATAAGTCATCATGAGTTATCACATATTTCACAACTCATAGCATACCATAATATACAAAGTAATCGATATTAGATAAGTACCTAAATATAGATCTATCACAAAATAAATCTCTTGCTGAGGGGGTAATTTCATATACTTGTTAGGAAATACACTAGGGTACGGTTCCACAATTTTATGGAAACACTAACAGTTGAACCCCAAATGAACTCAGCATAAACATGACCATCAATTAATATATATATAGAACATTCCTCTTAACCATATGAGGCCCTCAACTACTAATGAAGCTGATAGACCCTCTATAATCATCATGTAATATAATCATTCTCCTGATGAAATTTAAAATATCCACGAATGAAAACATTAAGTTCATACCAAGGATAATGTCATATGGATGTATCATTAAACATATAAATTCTCAAAAATTGTGGTGGTTCCCTAGAATTGTCTCATACATTTTAAATTCTTTATATATATATGAAAATATTAAAAATGGTGTAGTCAATGCCATGTGTATTAAAAGCATATCCAACTTACGTCCCATATTACAATCTAGGCCAGGTGATATGATGGTGTGTGTAACTCCATAATAAAAATAAATAATTCACCAATGTAGAAATTATGAACTTGGTACCTTGAATAATGTCATGTTCTCATGATGCTTGCATCTCCAAGTCTTGTATCTACTCACTAACTACTTCGAAGACTCCAATACCATTATAGATAACACATAATTGGGATAATATTTTATCTTTAAGGATGAGTAACATCTTAGGTATGACCTTTTCCCACTATGTATCCTTAATATTGATCATAATCTAGGGAATAATACAGCCAATTTGACTAAAACATCATCAGTATGAGAACATGATGAGGATCACCTGGTGCACATTGGATTCTCATAATGGTTGGTAAATCTCAACATTTACTACCTTGGACTCCACATCAAAATGATTCATTTAATACCTTGTAAAATGTCTAAGATCTAAAACCGCTAAAAATGGATATGATGTGGAATGGGACCTATCCATAGACGTGTGAAAGCTATTCTGTTTAGTAAAAATTAAAACATGGGCCATAAATATAATTCATGAAGAATCATGACGTTTCCCCTCTTAGGAGGGTCTCGTTTTTATTAATATAATCTCCAAAACATCTACTCTATCACACAACATGATATTTTTTTAACATCATAAATGGAGTAACCTATAAAAGGATCACTGTGTGAAAATACTCCTTGAAATGACTCTCCCTAACATCTTCATCTATTAAAAGGTCGAATGAAGGGTCTATAAATTGATCATGAACATTCACACACTAGATCTCCCCTATAAAAGGGTGTGTATCTCCAGATGACTAATTGTGTTCATTTTCATTGAATGAGACTCCACTTAAAATTGGTCCCTAAACATATCCAACGATATCTTAGACTCCTTAAGATACCCAATGAACAAGACCCATTATTTCATCACTACACCATGAAACCTTATCATAGTAAATGAGAACCAATGCTCCATCCGATTAGGAATCACTGTAAAATCTATATCAATTTCCTCCAACCAGTCATCTTTCACTAATTCTAAAAAATATGTCGCATACTTATGTAATATTATGTTCTAAAACTCTTAAATATTCCTCTTTCTAAGTGTCTCTGTGATCGACCTATACTCCTCCACAATCTACTAGAACATGTTATGAAATTATTCAATGTGAAACTAATGGGTACATCATCCTCGAACCATACGTGAAAAGTCAAAAAAAAGGGAATCCTAAACCATGAATATTGAATATAAAATTTTAATTAATTAAGAATTTTCATTACTTTTATGTAAGGATTAACCTATCCCAAGGTCTATCCATTTACAATATTTGAATAAGGAAGAATGATGCATGATGTTTTCCCAAGTCTCAGCACACTGAAATGTATCACATAACATATCAAGCTTGGAAGACTTATAGGTCTATTTATTATATCAATGGTGTCCCTAAATACCAATTTCATTGCTAGTGAAAATTATTTACAGAAATTACCATTATTTTTTGACACCATTTCAATATCACCCCATGTAGTCTCAGCTATGTATAACTTTAAATTATACCCTACCACTTATCGAGGACCTCTGATACCACTCTATAATGACCTCATCCTCCCCAATACAGCCCTCATATGATAGAAATGACATATGGGAGATAATGTCATATAAAGACCACATCCTGTAGTGTATAGGTTGGTGAAAATCCCTATGTTTATTTCATTCATACAAATGGGATGAATTACCGTCTATAAGAATAAGGGGAATGAGAGATAATACAAGAACACCAAACATATACTACACATTATGTTAAAATAAAAACCATGTAAATTCAATTAATGTCATAAAAACAAGTCCAACCAAATAGTAAATAAAAAGTACAACAATATAAACTTGGAAGTGACCATGAAGACCCAAAAGAACTTAAGAAACCCTGATATAGTAATATTAATCTATGTTTCTAGCAAGTTTTTTTATTAGAAAAGAGTTTATATATACATAGGGTGAGAATAATAGGTATACTTAGAAGGATCCTCCCTAGACCATGTCATGAAAAAGATAAATAAATCATGCTACGTCTTAGTGGCCAACAAGTGAAACTAACTCATCACAAAACTATTTTACCAAATTCCCAACATCACCATAGATATGTCTCACTATGCAACACATATATGAGATTATTTTTTATAGCATAAAAAAATAAGGGTACCCATCTACCACTTCGCCACTGGTTTGTCGTTCTTCCCTA
Organism: Viscum album; assembly: GCA_963277665.1. Lineage (NCBI taxonomy): Eukaryota > Viridiplantae > Streptophyta > Magnoliopsida > Santalales > Viscaceae > Viscum > Viscum album. The sequence goes on along the minus strand of OY728136.1, from coordinate 507,922,925 downwards.
GCATCATATCTCTTAATCTATCTCTCTCTATTTGAATCCAACCAGAAGACACTAGGGGTATAGTTTCATAACCATACCCTCATGCGTCACATCATCGTATCATTCCATTTGACATCTCTAGAGTGTAACTAAGTGGTTTCTAGAATCCACCACATATCATATACAATTTATCATATATTGAGATTTTTACAATTAGCTATCACACCCCATTCATCAAGTAATGTACCCCAGCCATCAAAGACCTCACACATTATATATTTACTAATCACTAGGATACTATATCTATAGATACATGTGTTACAAATACCCACAATATATCACATACCTCTATGTACATATATGGGAGAGACATCCAAAATGAATATACCATCACCTAAATATAACTAGGAGAAGAGAGCAAGGCCAGAGGGGGTAGTGATCCATGTGTACCTTGCTAACCAAAATGTTCGAGAATACACCCTCCCTGAGTCTAATGGGTGTCAATTTCAATATCGATGTGTGTGGGGTAGTAAAGGAGATCATAAAACATTTAGGATAAATTATTCCTAACAACCACACTATGGGCATTGTCCTACTCTTATGTTAAACTTTACAACATTTATTCAGAAACCCGACTCTCTCTACTAAGAACTAGATATATTATAAGCACACAAGAAATTAAGTATAATTTCATTAATTACATGATTTTATTATTTATCATTACATTAATTAGTTTATAACCTCTAATTGACCGCAATATAAACAAAAGTTATTAATCCTTAGAGGTGAATTATTTGTCTTATTAGAATAATTCAACTAATTCCATGTTTTCCTTAGATTGATATCTTTTCAGCATTCCAAACAGTATCCGCAATGGTTAAAATATTTGTTATCCTTGTTAATATCATTCCACAATACTAGGTACTCTATGAAATATCCCAAGCTACTAAAAAATATTCACAATCAATCATTTCCCGCTACCTCGAAAAATGGGGTGATGAGTGAGGATAAAAAAAGAAGCCTAGTCAACCGACCATTAAACAACCCATTAACAAGAACACATCCCATCTTTAACACCACATTGTGAAATCCTCTATTTAACCCTTTTATCAAGAACAATTTTATCCCCAATATCATTAGGCATATCACTAAACACATTTCCAACCTAGGGTTCAACAACTCCTATAACCCAGAGCATCCTTTCAAATAATGTGTCATTTAAAAACCATCCTAGGCTCAAATCACATTTCATAACATGGATTGTTTCCAAAGAACATGGAAATAATAAAACAGAAATACTGTCAACTGGGAATCCATGCTGCTAAAATGATGAATCTATCCATTATATAAAAATATGTTCCCATTACTCCAAATATTTATCCTTCTCAAAAACATTTGTTTTATTCGAACATGAATAAACCAATTCATTTATTTTATTTTTTAACTATGAGTAACATAATGCATAAAATATAAAAAACAATTAAATTATTAAAACATTCTCTTTAACACCAATTTATGTTTTAGTAAATTTTGTGAAGAAAAAATCTTACTAAATATGACTTTTATTTTCATCCATAATAACCATTATAACATTAGGTTCTTTATCCATTTCCATTAACAGATAGGAGAAAAATTAATAATTTTCCAAGAATCATATGATTTAAAAAAAATGATAATATACAATGGTTTCATTAATCATCCCTAATTACATTTATCTATACATCCAACAATTACCATCTCCATGATTTTTAACTATTTTTATCAAATTAACATGTTTAAACCATGAAAAAAACATGCTAAAAACACACGAGAGAAATAGTAAGATATCTGACAAAAAAACTATTTTCCTTTTGGAAAGTAGGTGATCCCAAAAACAAAAAACCATTCTTTAATTTAATCATATCCATTATTATTTTGGTTAATTCCACCATCATCCAAGGAGTTAAATCATGATTAATTAATTATTTCAAATAATATAAAAAGGCGAATCAATGAATCCCCATCTTCAAGGTTCCTTTATTATTCTAATGATAAAAAATACAACACATATCTTTGGTCAACTCCCTCACAAGAAAAAAAATCTATAAGAATTCCATTCCATAATCAGTATAATAAACATTAATATAATTTTATAGTAAATTAGGGGATAAACTCCCTATCATGGAAATAATGAAACTGGAAGAACAAGATTTAACTATGATGAAACTGTAACATATGTCTAAATACTCACCTCATATCCCCACATATCACAGGAATGAGGTTAGGAATTATTTCATTTCAAAGGATCTGTAAAATAATCCAGGGAAACCCCTTCCTCACACTAGATATTTAAGAGAAATACAATTGGGTTTGGAAAACGTAGGGTGACATAGGTCTCTTAGGTTCACATTCTTGTGGGTATTGACCACTTTAATGGGTCATTCCTTACATGAATTCATAATGTTTTATGTTTTAATGGAAATCAGATCCCATTGACTATTCAAACCGAAATTAATTCACTTTATGAATCCATTGATAATGATGTGAGTTTTCACACTCAGATTTTCTTGGTACAAAATACCCCATTTCATTAATGATGTGAATACTGTATATGTTGTGAATTCTTCTTATGAACCACAATTATACAATCCATAAATTTCATTTCAATATTGAACAAAACCCCCACATAATCCATGAACCTTACATTCATGAGGTGAACTTTATTTCACATCATAATATTCTCTTGCTTCCATTTTTCCAACACCAAAAAACCATTGAACCAACTTTTCTCATATTCCGAGTAGTTCATTATTTAGTAATCTGTCAAGGGATACACATGATGGATCATGAAACTTTATACTGGGAATAATGATACTATTTATAATTTAAATTGAGGATCTATAATGGATACTATATATACCAAGGTGATTGGTTGTAATAAATATAAAAATACTAGGTCTATGATTTTCAACATTTATGAATGTGGTTTAAAATAATGATAATTTAACCTTTGGATTTTTGGAAAAACATTATATGATATAGATAACATGTTTGATGAGTCTGTTAATTATAATATTTTTATTATTTTAGATGATGTGACTTTATTCAAAAGAGTTTCGTTGAGAAAATTGTTTTCATATCTATACTACTAAATAAATAATATAGTTATTAACACTTAATTTTAATCTAATAAAATTTTAAATTGATAAAAATATTTAAAAGTGATATCTATTGATGATATAAATATGATTCATGTTTATTATGTTATAAGATTGAACTTTTAAAAAAATCTTAGAAAATCCCATAGATATGTTATACTCAAGACTATAGATAAACCCATTCTATAAAATTGAATCAATAGTTAAATCTGATTAGATTATGGAATCCCTTTCATGAAAAATTAAAAGTGACAGGCATAATTTAAATGGAAAATTGCCTCTAGATAGTTTCATGTTTTGAATGGTAGCATATCTTAATAGTTTGGGGAACTACAAAAGATTCTTTGTGCTATTAAAAACTCTCGTTTTTGTCATAATCAATGAACAATTTATGATATACATTGTGAATAATTATATTCCCTATATAATTAAATCAAATATTAATCGATTATTAAAATGTCATGTAGAAGAAAATATTATCACATATACTTTATAATTATTTTCTTTGGATAATGAAATACATTAAATTAATTTACTTTCATCATTTTTGAAATACTATACCACTTATTATCATTTTTATTTTACAATGAGAGGATTCATGTACAAAATCCCTCTAGTTTTTATACAAATGTGAAACGAAAAATATTTTGATGCTCTATAGGTTCATTGATGATTTCCATAATACTCAATTCTAATGGAATGACACTTCTAGATCTATCTAGACCACAAAGGTTAGTGGAGTAGTATTATAATTCATCAAAAAGAAAGGAACAAAAGAAAAACCCAGAAAAACTTCTGGTACTAGGCATGAATTTGCGTCTCTTACTCCCATGTACTCTCCTCATGGACACTATTCCTCCAGAAAAAATTAAAAAAATGAATGGTCGAGCAACATAAAACCTTCTCCTGATGATCCTGGATCCCCACTAGCTGCTCCCCAAACATTGTTTCATCCTCGATATCCAACTATCCCCAGTCAATGACATGAGATTTATTGTGAAGATACTAACAAAGATGGGAGACCTGAAAGACGTTATGGATCCTCCCAATCTTCGGTGGAAATTCCAAATGGTATTCCCCTTCTCAAACTCTCCCCAACACCTCTAAAGGTCCTATGAAACTGGGTCAAAGTTTTTGCCTTCTACTAAACCTCTTCTAGCCACGTAGATGGGAAACCATCAATAACACGTGGTCCCCAAGCTCAAACAATATGGTACTTCTCCAGTGATCGGTGTAGGAATTCTACTAATCCCGCAATGCCATCATCATTTCACAAAAAAGCTTCACCTTCTCTACCGCACTCTACACCATGTCTGGACCAAGGAAAGCTACCTCCCCAAATTTTATCAAGCACAAAGGGGAATGACATGACCATCCATACAAGGCCTCGAACAAAGCCATATTGATTGATGTTTTACAACTATTATTGAAAGAAAAATCTACAAATTGAATGTCTTGCACATAAGACCCACAAAAATCCAAGATACATGCTCACAACATGTCCTCCAATGTTTGGATGGTCCTCTATGTATTCCCATTTTTCTGAGGGTGGAAAGAAACATCGAGGAATAACTGAGTTCCAAAATCATGATGCAATCCCTTCAAGAATCGAGAGGTAAAATGGGGGTCTCGATACCAAACAATGGATCTCAGAACTCCATGAATCTATGATACCTCATCCCCATACCTATGAGCTAAGGAATCCACAACATATGACTCCTCAACTATTAATAAGTGAGATGATTTTGTTAGCTGATCCACTATTGCAGAGATTTCACCGCATTATCCTTAATCACTTGTTAATCATGTGACCAAATCCATTGGGATGTCTTCCCAATAACACTAGGGGAAATCTAGGGACTACAACAATATTTTGGGAACATGGTTCTTATCCTTCACCTGGTGTAATACTAGGAACTTTTCCACAAACCTCGCCACTGCTGGCTACATCCTGGGCCACCAAAACTGCTCCATTAATCCATGGTACATCTTGGAAACTACTAGGTGTAGCAACATGTGTGAGCTATAAAACTCAGTGAGAAATCCCTCATGCATCACCCCAAGAACACATAGCTTCCCATGGAATATCATCCAATACTTTCCATTCTCTAAAAATCCCCCAGAAGCATCACCCTAGTTATGGTGATCACACATTACCTCTACCTATAAGTCTCCCCACTATGACTCCTCCCCCTACTGCCTCAGAGATGACTTCACATTCATCTTAAATAGATATCATTTTAAACCCTATATTATTTCATCTATGTTAGTGGTATCAAACTCATATATCTTCCTCCAAGTGTCTATAGATTCTCAAACTACCTCTCTCTGTGACTTCCAACTGAAGGAATCAGCCGAAACATTCCCCCTTTGTGAGGTTCAATAAATCTCGAAGTCATAATCCAAGAGAAAATCCATCAACCACTACTTCTATAAGTTTAGGTTTCACTGGGACTAGATATAACTCAAGATCCTATGATATGTGAAGACCAAAAGGCACTCCCTAATGACAAAATGCCTCCACATATTCAGTGAAAACACAAATTTTTCTAGCTCCAGATCATGGGTGGAATAGTTATATTCATTGGGACGTTACTCCATAGACCCATAAAAGATCACTCCCCATATATACGATATCACACACCCAAATTGAATATGGTAAGCATCACAAAACACCTCGAACATCAGCCCTTCCTCGGGAAACCTGAGCAGTGGAGCACTGATAAAATTCCCCTTTAGATAGAGGAAATCTACCTAACACTACTCACTCCACATAATGGCCTAGTATTTTCTGGTCAGATCTATCAATAGAGGTTAAACACAAGATAAATCAATTAAAAATCTCTAATAATATCCTTCTAGTCTATGAAAACTACAAACCTCTACCAAATTCAAGGGTAATGCCCAAGAAACCATTACCTCATCCTTCGACGTGTCCACTTCTACACCATTATGAGAAACCACATGTCCAAGAATGTGTACCTACCATGACCAAAAATTTCTATTAGAAAACTCCACATAGAGATGGTGGAATTGAAGGACCTCCAGGATAGTTCTAAGATTCTTAGTATGATCCTCCTCAGACTTTCTGTACATCAAAATGTCATCAATGAATACAAAGACAACCCGGTCGAGGAACTCATGAATGAAGGAGTTCAGATGTCCCATGAACATGGTGGGTGAGTTAGTAACACTGAATAACATAACTATAAACATGAATTTCACATACATGCATATGAAATAAATCTTCAGAATGTCACCATACTTCAATATCAACTATGGATACCCTGACATTATATAGATCTTAGAAAACCAACTTTCTGCCTTCAATTATTCGAAATTATCAACTATCCCCATGAGAGGGTTATAGTTCTTGATAGTTACTTGATTCAACCTTTGATAAAAGATACATATCCTCATACCACCATCTTTATTCTTTGAGAACATGACCGGAGGACCCCATGGAGACACACTAGCCTAGATAGAGCCCTTCTTCATCAAATCATCAATTTGGATATGAAACTCCCATAGCTCGAAATTTTCCATCCGATAAGGAGCCATCGAAATCAGACTAGCACCTGGTTGTATGTCCATATCAAACTCAATGTCATGTTGAGTGGGTAGAGCCACAACCAATAGAGGGAAAACATTCCAGAACTCCCTATAAAATCCTGAACCCTCCACCATCTTATCATCCATGGGTTTCATTGACAGCTCGTCCAACATGGAAATAAGAGGCTCCACACGCCGACTGGCCATCAGACAACTCTACTTGCAAATGAAATAATCATGTTATCCATCCATTTATGAAAACACGACTCTCCTATAGAATAAGTTAATGACAATATAAATAAAAAAACTAGTTGATGCCAGGGATGACATTATATGAATTCATCTATATTATAATGAGATCCTGACTGGATTGATGGGGCCCAACATAAGTCTACATACCCTAAAAACATCAAAAAAGCTTATCTGACATCCGACTGTTGTAATCAACACTAAGGGCATAGAAATTAACTCTATATCCAATCCTAGAGAATGCGATATAAAAGGTGTAACAAAGGAGTGTGAATATCCTGAATAAAACAAGGCACAAATCAGAGTACTTAACAAGATGATCAAGTCTCAAATGATATTCGACCCTGCTGGAACTACTGCCTCTGTGGTGTGAAACTGACCACACACAACTCCAATACCCCTCTTCTATCATCCACCACCCCGACCACTACTAGGTCAAGGTCCCAATAAAATTCAAAGAGGTCTGAATTCACCTACTTCATCTCCCCTCGACAGAATATAATCCTCATGTTCCTACTACTAAAATTTCATGGCCTAAAACTACAACTCTGGCGGGCGCTGAACCTGTCCAACTCTACTGTAATGACCTTGAACTGGGATCTAAATCTAAAGGTGCATGTAGCCTCTACATGAGAAACCCCTTTCTCCTAATCCTATAAGAAAATATCATATACCGTATGTTTGAAACTAAAAAGTATGAGGTCAACTCCCGACTGGAAAAAACCTAGAAGGTCCTAGAACCTATGACGTGATATTGGTATTCTTACACTTAGAAGATCTAGTCCAAACCCCAAATCACATTAATCCTCCTCACGAGTACATCCTCTCAACCACTTCTTCCTTTTTTTTATGGAGCTCTAGGTATGTCAGAAAGGTTAAGGGAGTAAATTCTTTCTGGATGGAAGGATGGAGTGCCTTTTGTAGGCATCTCGCTCGCGGATCCTCATCTGTAAAGATATCCAAATAAAATAGATGGATACCCTTAATCCATAACCACACCTAACTAACTAACATACTCCCCTATTAGGGTGATATTAGCTCATGCCTCTTCTTGGCCTTCATTAATGACGAAAAGAATTATTCCAATAACTCCTTATAAAAATCGACCCATAGAACATCAGCCTCCCTTATCTCGACTTGATACTGCATCCAACATTGATTCACTACTCACATCATCTGACTAACCACCAATGGAAAACAATACTTTGTTAGATCCCGGATCAATATTAATGTGATGACTATCTCCTTAAGACAACTAATTAATTTTGTATAAAAACATTGCTTTCTTAATTTCATGGAGTCTACTACTAGAATTTGTGAAGTATCTTCTACCACTGATCATCCTACCCTACTAGGTCAACAATCCATTAGTCAACTGGTTCTTTCTTCTAATCCTCCACTACTCATACCACATGCAGATGAAGATGGAGTATCATAGCTGAATAAAGGTAAAACAAAAGGAGCTCCTAAATTAGAGTAGTATTGAATTTTCATTTAAGATTCATTTTAACTCATTTTTTATTTCAATTTCCTAAAAATTATAAAACAAATAAGAACACAAGTAATCATGATTTTCATACCTTCCCTAGTGTATCTACCGCGCAAATGGTATAGTCTCCAGTAGTCGTTCGGTAAGCTGAAATTCCTTGCATCAAATCACAAGGGGCCCTCAAATATCGCGTCCTAGCTAGTTTTCCCAGGATTATAACATGCACCAATATCACATAACACCATTTCCCAACCATCCCATACAATCGTCACTGGTCCTAACTCCAAACACCGTCCTATCTCTCAACCATTACTTCTGATACCATTCTGTTAGTATCCCTCCCTCTAAAGATGCCCCTACTACGGTGGAAATAGAGGAAGAGAGATAATGACCCCATAGTCTTTCCTTTAGTAGGCCCTAGGGTGGAGACCAGACCCAAAGGTATATAAATATCAAAACATGTTAGGAATTACACTTTTTATAGTAACCATTATCGGGAGACAAGATGTATAAACCTCAAATAACTCTAATTCATATATATAAAATATTCTAAAAACCGCACACAAGTATTTTTATGGTAAAAATACTATTAATACAATGAAAAAATATAATTTCAATACCAAAAGAACAAATCTAAGAAGTGTCCCAACAACTACCCCAACACCGGAGCTGGTAAGGTCTAACATGGTCTATGTAATCTCCTTGGAAATCTAAATATAATTTTATATTTATATTGTGAATATAAAAGTATACTTAGTAATAAAATCTAATGTCACCCGTCTAAAAGTGGGAGAATCATACTAATGCCCCTATGAGAAAAAATGTAGAAACTCAAATTATCCCAGAAAGGTATGCTATCCACCCCAACCACACCAAAATCACTCATAAAATAATGAAAATCATGTAAAGTAAAGTTGTAAGGGAATCAGTATTTGGGTACCATGAACTGCTTCCCACTGGTTAACATCTCATCAGTAACGATGAATGTCCTGATGCTACCATTATCTTCCACAAGCCCCACTATCACAACCTACCCGCACACACATGAGACACAGCCAAATTACATCCTTCTTGCAGGAACATGTGGCACAAAATCCCAAACTCATCCCAAAGACACCTTGGAAGTTACAACACATCTCATCTCGAAGAGACCTTGGATGCACCCTCTCCTGTAGACACTTAGGCCTTTCGACCAAATCAGAACATACCTAATGAGTATATGGATACCAATTCCAAGAATAAGTAGTATTCAGTATCCAATAACCAGCCATCCATATTCTGATATGGATTATGGGAGAGACACCCTCCCCTATTAAATGGTAGTGTTTAGAATGTAGTGCTCAACATGGGTGTGGCTACACATAGAAATAACAAGTAAGTACATGTATATATATATATATCAAACAATTAGCCCATCCTAGGGGGTTCCAAAAAACAACAAACCCACAAAAGTACCTTTACCACTACATCTAAATGAACGCATCTGATTGAAAGACATTAAATTCCCTCTTTGATAAAAGAAAGAAACTTGAATCCCAATCATTTTTATGTTAATACACATCTATTGGTCATTCGATCCCTACCTGGGAGACTACCAAGCACAACACACCACTAGTAACATTATAACTCACAAACACTTCATAAAAGTCTCTAGAAACTCTATGTCAAAGGCCCACAAAAGGTAACCGAATCCATCATAAAATTTATCCCTCCTAAACAATCCGCGGTAGCCCTGCTACACGAAAAGTAACACACCCAGAAAAATAGAAAAACTCAACCACCTTGTAGTACCAAATTACACTTTCCTTTCATGAACCCCCCACCATAATTATTAAATGTCATGTCACATTGTCCTTCCAATAAGCATGTAAACCCCCAACACGCCTCATCAAAAACACACTCGGAATCCCCACTGCATCATAACACCCCACACAGCACATCCAGAGATATAAACATAACACAACCCAAACCTACAACCCCCCTTTCCAACCACTTCCCTGATGCAGTCCCACTACATAAAAAAGTTCATACATTCCACACCAAACAAATATCTCAACCTGTTATTCCATTACACCATCTGTACCACCCCATACTCATAGCCACACACCCATCTACGACACCACATAACCATAATGAAACAAAATATAAAAAATAACCATAAAAATCACACATCCACACCAAACAACAAGGCTTATTGAAATTTAGGAACCCTTGTTTTTTAATTCAAAATTTTATAATTCATGGGTGATCACAGAAGATGTTTTATCATGGGGAATCCATATATTTAATCAAGAACACATGGTAAACAAATTTCATAATTTCAACCATTTTGAAAAGAGAACAACAAAAAATTATCAAAAGTTATATAGGGGAAAAAATAGAGGCCACCAATGGACATGATTTTCAGAAGCCATACATCCCTTAAAAAAACACAACATAGATCAAGGGTAACATATAGAACAAAGAAATCTTCATCATCATCTTCACATCCTATAATTTATTACTTCTTATTATATTTTTAAAATTTGGGTCCAAATGTATTCACAAGTGGACATGAGTACATACATCAAACTTTATGCAAAAAAGAAATAGAGATGAAGGATTCCTGACCCAAAACAACAAGAGACCAAAAATTTTATCTTGCGCAAAAATAGGGGGTCATGCGATTGGTAGGAATAATTCCAGGGGAAAAACCAAACAGACTACTATAGAATATGTGCATTACACTTTGAGGAAGAAAGGTTCTAGGCGCACCAAGAGATAATGAATGGTTTAAAGGAAGTTATTATCCCATCTTAGGATGATTCGGATCCTATATCAAAGGAAAGAAACAGTTTCATGGACCATTAAAGGCATATTCTCATCAAGATCATGATGTTTGATTATTTTAAAGTCCCCAGAGCATTATGATATTAAAGATAAAATTAATATCATTTGAAACACATTTAGAAATTCTCAAACAATGATTAAACTCGATTTGTGTCAAATAAAATATACGAGGGGTGAAACTAAAAAAATTGGAAATGACTTACTGATGGAAAAGTCACCAAGAAAAGTCACTAATATGTGTCACTGGAATGAGTCATCAATAGTGTGTCACTGACGCCTAACACACCGAGAAATGATCCATCGATTTTGAGACACCAAAATCACTCACTGAAACCGAATCCTCAAAACGAATCACCGATCATTGACTCGCTGGCGCCTGATGTACCGATGTCCCGACTCACCGATGCACAGTCTCACCAACCCCCTAACATGCCAATTACCTAACTATCTGATATCCTGACCTACCGACGCCCTGACCTACAGAATATCTGACTCACCGACGCCTAGAATCACCAAATACATAACTCACCGATGCCATGACCTACTGATGACCTGACCTACTGATGCAGAGTAATCGAAGTTGAGCTACTGATACTAAGTCACAAACACTGAGCTATCGACATTGAGTCCTCAACGCGTCCTAATAATAGAATGGCTTGAATTTTAGAAAACTCTTGAAATGGTCTATTATTGCCTCCAAAAAACCCCAAACATTGGATTTTGACAATGTAATGGACCAGGGAGGTCTGGGCCATTACATTACTAGAAGTTGGGTGAAAATTAACTTCCATATTTAGTCATTTCAGAACTAAAAAAGCATGAAAAAATAATTTTAGTGACCATCCTGTTGATAAATAGCATTCTGTAATGCCAAAATAATTTCTACCATTGAATATTTCATGTTGAAAGGTGTCTAATCATAAATATTTTATGTCATATTATTCGAAACCATGAGGATAATTTTAGTGTTGTCCACCTAAAATAAATTAAGAAGCTGTTAAGAAAGGGGATCCAGGAGAACTCGTTGAAGATATTTTTAATTGAGTCAGCAATGGGAGGATGAATATTGGATATGTCAATGATATTATTCTTGAGTTTCAAGGCTATAAAACATTCTAAGAAGATAAAGTTTAAATAATACCCATTTGGAAGGGATAAAGAACCTATTGATCATAGTGAAATACAAAAAAAATGAATAGATCCATTGATTGAGAGAATCGAGAAGGATAATATCTATATTAACATAATTGTAGATGGAAATATCCATATTGTAGACTGTGATACAATAAAACTACTTGTATTTCCCTAATTAAAATTTTTTATTGTCACTTAGCATTTAGAATGACATTCTACATAGGTTTCCAGCCATTAAGATCCACATGGTCAATGAAATGGTGGCTATTGAGAAATGATCTGATCATGTATAGAAGATATCTAAATAAGTCCAAATATTCTATAATGGTGTTACTCCTATCAACCATTGTATCAAAAGAATCCAGCAGATAATCCATTGTAACTAATATGAAATTATCTAACCCAAAACTAAGAGAATTTATTTTACTATCCAACATGTAATATTGGAAACAGATTTTGTAGAAGATGGATTCAAAGGTATGGATTATTAAGGATTCCATATAATTATCATTTCCGAAGTTCAACTTTACTTAGAGTCATTATCCAATTAAAACAAGTGATCCATATTTACCATTTTTTACCCTCTATAAAAAAAGTGCTTTAAGTGATTGGTTGAAGATTCAATGGTTGTTAATCCCAATAACTCTGAGTACATATGGTGTGAAACATTCTCTCTCGGTATCTGTGATAAATTTTATTTTAAAAAATGGTACTACTCCATATGAAACTATAGATGGAGGTGTTGAGGTTTTTATAGTGAAAACTCTCACTTCCATTGAATGCTATTTACCTTTCCTTGCGGCCATAAGCCATCAAATTTGACCAAAAATGTGATTAAATTAATCATCACTCTCTCTTCCCTAAAACACATAGACTCCATGTAAGTAAAATGGATATTCCACTATATTATTCATAGTTTTATGATCATAATCAATCTTATTGTTGGAAAAATATGTTTCCCAAAAAAATTATTTATATATTCCATCTAATATACTCTCTCAAAAAATTTTAAAAATGAATGTGATAATTTTTTATATTGTTGAAGTTTTTTTGTCTCTCGGTGTAAATATTGCGATTTCATCATCATATAATAAATACAAAGGAGCAGATAAACCTTTAGTAAATATAATTGGCTTCAAATCATCATTTTTATCCATATTTAGAAGAAAATTACATAGATAATACTCTACAATGTAAAATACTATGGCAGAGATGGGGCCACCTTATCCATCCCCTATAAAGAAAAAGAATAGTCACTTTACGGACCCATTAATGATAAATAAGATGTAATATGATTTTAAAATATTTATGCTCTAGAAAAAAAATATCTCTGTAAATCCAAAACAAATAAAAATGTTACCAATAAATCCCCGATATAAGGTGTCAATGGTTTATTTAACATTAAGATTTAAATAAATTCTACCACCAAGTAGCATTCCTAATAAGATTTATGCAGTGAAAATATGTGATGTATTATTCGTGTATGGTTATTCATTTGATAAATCCAAACTGATTCATGGTTATAAAACTATTCGAGACTCTAGTAATTTTACCAGAAAGGATTCATCACATGGTTTTTTCAAAAGTGTTTAAAAGAACAAAACAAGTCTAAACTATCTAATATCATTTGAAATCTGTACCTTTGGGGTAATGTGAAAGAATTGTGCATTGGTTCTACATGTGAGAAGACCACCATTGAAAAAATGTATGACCTATTTCAAAATATCATGATTAATAATATCTCATAGGATTTGGAAAATATGATTAATGAGACCTATTGGGCCAGCATATCACATATGATTAATGGAAAATGAATCATATTTAATCTCAAATTCAAGAAATATTTTTGTAAGCATGATGTTTTCTTCAACATTCACTAATTTTGGGAATTATGTCATCTAATATGATTAAGCTAGAGGAAATTACATTAATAATACCCATTTATAAAGTGGAAAAATTATTTGAAAGGTCACACATACCATCCAAAATAAAATCACCATCCTTAGGTAGAGACAATGTCCTATTATCCTTTCTAGATATTTGGTTGTTATTATTTTTAAATTTCCATCCCTATCATTATTCCATAGGGTTCAAAATTTTTCCTTTTTAATATTATCTTGGTGATTTAGATAGTTTGCTGAGATATGATGACACCACATCATCAAACATAAGGATTCATGAAAATATATGCTTGTTATGGATTGTTGATGTAGATACAATCAATTATCAAGAGATTCTATTTTCTTTCCTAAAGTATGAAAAAAATTGGTCCAATTTCACATCTTTCTCTTGATAAATTTTAGTATGAAAATTCCATTCAATGAATTGACATTAAAATCCACTATTTTATCTCAATCATTGGTATGATTACCATAATCTGGATGGAGGACCCATGAATTTTTAAATCTAATGGGATGGGGTGGATTCGTCTCATTATGAAGTATGTGCATAAGAATTTAATTATGGTAACAATTGATTCATTCTAAGTAAGTAAAATAGATAGAGCACCATGCAATTATAGAGACCTCATTAGATAAGGCACTATTAATATTACTAGATACTATTCCATTGTTATTATTTTCTTATTTGGTGTATTTAGAACCAAAAATGTTTATCTAAAATAGGTTTTTTATTCAATAAGAATTCTCAATTTTATTGCTAAAATAGAGTTACTCATAGGGAAATTGTTTTAATCAAGATTATTAATGGAACTAAAATCCCCAAATTGAGTCCAAGAGTATTTAACTATACTTTATGGAGAGATTATTTCCTTCTATAATGTCTTTTTATCTAGACACCTATTGAAAATATAGGAAATTGAACAATAGTGATGAATTCCCTCTCAAGTGAAATGATATATAATAAAATGATCACCAAAGATGGAAATGGATGTGTTTTGAGGATTGAGTGGACTATAATCTCTATTATATTTATTTACGAGTGACATATATTCATTCCCTATGAGCGATATCCACTATTCCCAAATAAAAAATTCCAATAGAATATTTTTTTTTATTTTGATAGAATAATTATGTTACAATTATGTAAATTAATAAATATCCTAAAAGAAATAATTGTATGATGTTTGGAAAGAACCTGATAGTTCAAGAACATGCACATAATTTATAATAATTAAGAGAAGTTTAACCCCATTTTTTATCCCCTCTTAATTTCTTTTTTCATTTCATATTTTCTATTTCACACAGATTTCATAGAATTAGGTTCTAGACTCTCTTTCTTGTTCTTATCATTCATGGAATTATCTACAATAATTTAAGTAGTATCATCATTTTTTAGGAGTTCAATTTCTTAATGTAACCATGATGGATGACCCTTTCTTGTTATCCTCCTCTATGTATTTCAATATAGGTATGGATATTTACCTTAAAAGTTTGTTATATAAGTCTTTTATACTAGTGGGTGTTGAAGTTTACATATATTCCTCCTTTAGGTATAATTTAATATTTTATATTTCAATCTATATAGAAAAATTACCTTTAGTGTCCTCATCCAACATTAGTTATGATTTAAATGAGATAACTAGATTTTTGATCTCTATGAAAATATCAATTTCAATGTTACCATTTCTGTTTTTAGTGGAAAAGTTGTCATTATTTTTAGATTTTTTTGCATCATCATTCCTCATTTTAGATTGATGTGAAATAACCAAGTTTTTTATCTCTATGTAAGCCTCTACTTCCATGCTATTTTCTACTTCCTCAGTTATAAATTTTCCATTTATGTAATATTCAATTGGAAAACCATTTTTGGAATCCCCTTTTTTATAGAGTCTTTATTTTCTATTTCTTTTTCATAAACTATAGAATCCCACATTTTCCTATCCATATAATCTTCTGATTAGGTCTTCACCCATTTTAAATCAAAATTTTTCTTTGATGGTTTTCCATTTTCCCAAAAAAGTATACTGCTTGTTTTGGTGGCCTCCTTCAACATTATGTCATCATTCCCCAGATTAGATTGTTTTTCAACAACTCAATAGTTCATAATTTAATTTCCAATCATCTTGTTCACTTCACATAAGGGTGTCCTATATTTATACTCATCATTAGATTCAAATTTATCATCATTAACAATGATATTAATAACATCTAGTTGTCTTGTTTTAAAATTGATGTCAACAAGGACTTGTGTATAAAATCCCAAATAACCATTCAGTGTGTACTGATCCACATTTAGAGGTGCCCTAATGCATGATTCAAATCCATTATAAATCAATGGATTCCAAAATAAACAAGAGAGACCTTGTTTCTTTAAAAATATTTAGGGAGTGTAATTAAATTGATTAAATTAATTAAAATTTATTTCCCATTCAGAGAAGTGTAGGAATCTTAGTTTGAAGTTAATGATTGTAATCATACTGAAATATTTTATATCATCCTTTATTTTTATAATAATATCAAACCATCCATTTCATATTGGAATAAACATCCATTATATGAAATTACAATAATGTGATATTCTAGATTTTAGATCCCCAATTGAATATAGTTTATCAGGATTCTAGTAGGTAATGCATCTATGGAGGGAGATTGTGTATTGATCTGACATTTTTTGTAAATCTTCCATGCTAGCCACGACCGAGAGGGAACCATCATCCTCTGTTTTAATATTTGAAATTTTTGAATTTGTTTTTTATGTAATATAATCAAGAGTGTACTTTTGAAAATCATATTGACATGTATATTAGAGATTATATTTATTATGTTTTACTCAGATATTGGGATTTATAAACTTTTTCTTATACATAGATGGTTCACACACTACATCATTGAATGATCATTACCAATCCCGATGAAACAAAAAATGGATATCTAGAAATATTATTGGAATAAAGGATCTTCATCCTTATTTGAAATATTCTCATTTACCATGCATGCCATAGAAAATAGATTCAATTTAGTTACCAACTTATTTCATAGTGAATCAATAACTAAATTCTGCTAACATGAAGTCTATATAATTTTGATATCAAACCCTTGAATACTATTTATCCACTATATCTACCTCAGGTTCAAAAAGTCTATGGAAAATAGATATCTAGTGATTTAATGTTCTGAGTATACCATAAAATTATCCCAAAAAATATAGTCGGACCATCAATTGAGGGAATGAATCGTAACTACATGGTCATGTCCTAGTATGGGTGATTTTACATATGTGTATGGGGTTATTAAGAGACATAATTCACCACATGGTCTCCCCACATAATTTTTAAGACCTAGATGGTGGATATATTTTCAAGATTAAGAATATATAAAGGAAGATTATGGTCATCAAAATGATTCATAAGTTTTTTTATAAATAATTATACAATTTAATTTTGTTAGTATAATTATTAATAGAAATTGAATTACTAGAAATACTTTCTCATGAAAAAAGGTGATCAGATAGCGAAATAACATCAGATAGAGGTGTTTGTGTGGTTTTCCGAACTCATTCTATCATGTGTATATTCTAACATCATATCAGGATTTCAGAGTGTAAATTATGGTGTATTTTTTATATTATTCTATTTTACAACATCAATTATAATGAAAATATAATAATACATGAGTTTATTATAAATGGGTTAAAAATTTGGTTTTAAAAATTATCATCTATGGTGTTCTATGGAGATAGTTTGAAATAAATGAAATAATGTTTTGGCTGAGACAAATTCTTATTTGTAAATCTGTTGAATCACTGGGAAATGGTTAAATTAATAATTCATAATTGAAAAAGTTATTTTTATATATATTTTTTTAAATTTTATATTTAATATGATTGTAAGGTGTAGTAATATGATGTTTCGGTTATATTAATGAACATACTAATATTGTTAAATAGAGATTAGTGTTAATGAAACTCAAAGGGTGGATTCTAATGTAAGTCATCAGATGATGTTTAATCTTACAATTTCTTCAGATGATATCCTATCTGATGAAATATTTTATAAAATATATATTAGATGAACTATAATTATGTTTTTAATCATATTTTTTCTTTGAAATAATTTATTATGTTTTTTATAAAGTTGGGAAAACAAGGATTTATGAAATATGGAAAAAAAGAAGTTATGATTCATGTTATCAGATGGATGAAGAGTTTGGGAAAATACATTGAGAATCTCTGATGGAGTTTTTTAAAGAATATTTATATGATTACTCTCCTTATGGAACATTTTTCAAAAAGTTTTACTGTAAAAACTTTTATTTTTATAATGTTTTACAATATCAATTGTTCTTTACAATGTTTTCATATAGATATCAAAAATAACAATGAAGCGGTGATCTATATTTTCACCAAAAACCATATAATGGAATTTTTTAATTCTCTCCATGTTTGAAGGGTATCATATCATGAATGTTGATATCCAAAATTTTGAGAATATTTCAAATAATCGGATTCTTTGGGAGTTTTGGATTTCAATTTTTTAATATGAGGTAAATGAAATTTTAATCGATCATTTTATTCTAATAATGAAAATATAAATAGGTTTTTATTACATGTTTAGAATATATACAATTCAAATGTATAAAATATGAAGCACTATAGAATTTTTTTTGGAGATAAATGCTAGAAAAAATATTGAAATGAAAAGATAGAGAATAAAGATTCCAACAAAATAATTCAATGGTTGAAGAATTAAAAGAATAAGTTGGTAATGATTATAAATGTTGTAATTAGAGGTAACATGTGTACAAAAGTTCATTGAGAAGTCATTTATATCATGTTAAATAATATTAAATAAGTGGAATAATGTTCTTTCAGTTATCAAAATGTACTAGATGATCCAATCAAGTAGAAATATAGGATAGAAAAGTTGAATGTAAAAATAAGATGAATAATGAAATAAACTGATTTTTAATCGGATATCCAAGATTGGGGTTATTTCTTACTGATGGGTGAGAAAGTGAAGAATAATATTATCTAGATTTTAAAGAGTGTATAAGTACAAGAAGTATAGTGAAAATATTCTTTGTCTATTGGTGAAGGTCTCTAAAGTTTTTACTAAAACATTATTTCAAAATATTTGTGTGAAAATAACATGCATTGTAGTGTTAATAATATTTCATCCCAAGTGTAAGGATATTACCTTTTTACAATAATCACATATAAATAAATATATACTGGATTGTGTTGTATTTTATTATTTCCAAACAATGCCAAGGACTATAAAATCTAACAAAGTAGTAAACCTAGTAAATTCTTATATTCCCATCAAATGTTATTATATTCATGTTTATATAAATTTTATAACTATTTAAGAAGAGGAATTTTTTACCGTAGGAATGAAAATATAAAAAATAGTTATCATTAATTCACCATAGTGCTCTCTTAGTGATCACATTGATAAAATTTAGTCTTCTCAATTTTTATCAAAGGCGACGTTACCATCATTGAATATCTAGTAAGGATTATAATAAAGAGTGGTTCACATGTATTATGAGAATTATTTGACTACTATGGGGATTCCTATTTAAATGGAAAGAACGATCATATTTGGAGAGATAGAATGTAATCATATAATTTGTATCTTATTTAAAATTTTCTAGAAGTTTCTGTATATATATTTCTTCCTCATGCATCGAATTTTCTCCCTATAGCTACTGATAAAAAGAATTTGAAAAATTATGGATGTGCTATAAATTCTATATATTCATCACTCTATGAAAATGAGTTCCGTAGTAGAAATAGTGTTAGAAAATATAATGGGTTATTAGAGAAGTTTTATACATCTTTTATGGAAATAATAATGTGAATATTATAAAGCTGAAAATAGGGAGATTAAGGTATAAATAACATAATATGGATTATTCTCATTTTTTGGTTACTTAATTATAACGGTTAATGTAATTGTATACACAATAACTTTTCATGGTTAGAAGTGGGAAGATTCCACTATTGTTTAAATGATATTATGAATTATTCCTGATAATATTGATAAAAAAGAGTCATAATTGTAAGATATAGATCTTGAAACACTATCTCTAGATGATATATATAGTACTCCCAATTTAAATTTTTTTTAATAGAATAGGTTATAAATATAAATGAGAAGGTTGGTCAAGAAATTTCTTTCAAAGATGCTATGAAAAAAATCTATGAAATTACTTAAAGATTAATGTATTTTTGAATAATTATTAAAAAATTACCATTGATTTTTTTTTAATAATTTATGGATTTTTTTCTAAAAATGTGAAAAGAGTTATACGAATGTACATACAGAATTTTCCACTAAAATTTTTTCACTTTTGAGCTATTGGAAATTTTTATGTAAATTTTCAAGTTTGAGTAGATAATGAAAAATTTAAGGATGATGTAATTATGTAAATAAAATCCTTTAATACAAAGTAATATATATAAAAATCATATTTAATGGGTAAGGAAAATATATTTTCATAATAAAAAATTATAAACTGTTTTTTGAAAAGTGATGAAGATGATTTAAGTGAAGGAGATAGTAATAAAATTAGTGATCATGCTATTAAAAATAATTTTATTTAATATGTGAATGAAGAAATTTTCATCATTGATAAAATTATTATTTTTGAAAAATAAAATATTCAGATATGTTTTATCATTAAAGGACATTTGAAAAAAATAACTTTATAGATTGTGCCACATGAAAATGAGAAGTAGTTGAAGAAATTAAATCATACTATAAATATTGAAGAATATTATCTTGATTAAAAATAAATTTTTGTAGAATATATTTACAAAAAGAATAGTTTTTCTTGATAAAAAAGGAACATAAACATAAATATTGTTGAAAACATGAATGTAAAGGGTGTTGAGTAAAAAATCATTTGACAAAAACATGTTATAGATGAGAAAAAAGTTTAAAATTTCCATATATTAGTTAATGATTTTGGTCAATATTATAATAATTGTATGGCTATATATAATCAATAATAGTAATCCTCACAGATTTAGAAGTATAATAAATATTCATAAAAAGAAAATATAGCATGAAAACAATGTATGTATCTAAAACAAGTATTGGTGAAAAACCATAAGTCTCTATGGTTATGAATTATAAACCAAAAGTTTCTTTTAAATGTTATTTTTTTAGGACATGAAGAAATATAATCTGATGAATAAAATCACATGAGGTAACCAAAACATGGGTTTTGGAAAAAATACCCCAGTTGAAGGAAATACATTTGATACAAAATAGAAACAAAATCATTAAATACCTTCATGTTATATAGGGTGATATGAATTATAGGGTTACTAATGGAATTATAGAGTATTTGTTCATAAAAAATCATTTTTTAGATTAACCATAAATTTTTTAAATAATCCAAAAATAATTTGGAACCAATATTTGTTGGGGATCCGACACACTCACAAGAGACAACTTTGTAATGTTTTTCTTAAAATTTAAAATAGATTTGAATATTTGGATAATATTTTTGAAACATGTGATAAACCTATAAATCATTAATAAGGATTTCTAGTCATTATAATGACTTAATTTTAAAATAAACCTTCTCAAAATATGTGTGAAAATATTGATAACGGAGTGGAACAATAATTAGTTAATGAAAATTCAATTAAATAAATAAAAGAAAACGGAAATCTATATTCTTTATAGTGACTATTCTCCAAATATTATAGGATATATTAAAATGTTAAATAATTTTTATGATTTTAAATAATCAATATTGACTTTTGGAAACAATGAGTCACTTCAATTAAAATTTGTTAGATATTCCATCATTTGGGAATAATAGTTTAAATCCAAAATATCACTGTTTTTTATGGGTTGAAACACAATTTGATATGTGTTTCAAAATATTTTAATTAATATAATAATATTTATTAAAAAATATGGTTCTATTATAAATTTAGTTAAAGATATTAATTTTGTATCCAAAGGCCAAAAGATCATGGGAAACTTGTTTTAGGTTGGTAGTGTATAAATTTTAGGCTACCCGAGCATAAAGAATCAAAATCAGTTAATGAATAAGTGTATAAGACATGTCTATCAATGGAATATTGGAAACAGACAAAGATAAATTGTTTTATTTATATTCATGATATTAATAGAATAATATATTTGTTTTTTACTGTATATTAGAAATATAAGATTACAAAATCCGTACAAAAGAATATTGATATTTTTTAAACTCATCCCTTTGAGCTGATATATTTTGATATTTGTGGGGTGATGAGTAAAAAATCATGATGTAGAGATAAGTATTTATTTTTTTATTATATTACTTTACTTTCATTACGAGTGTTATGTTTCTAAAAAATAAATCAAGTGATTTAAATATGTTAATGAATTTTAGGACAATTTTAGATAATGAATGCATATATTCATTAAATAATTGAAAATATTATATTGGTGGTGAATATAAAAATGATGATTTTAGAGAATATATTGAAAAACATGGAATTCATCCTGATTTCTGTGTTTTGAAGTGCCCAGATTAGTGTGATCACTGAGAGGGGGAGGGGTGAATTAGTGATCCTTTAAAACTTTTTACTAATTGATTCTTTATCAATTAAACCTCTATGGCTTGTTAAGGCCTCGATCCACTTTTCTTGTATCTCTCAGCCTTTCCTCGAGTGATGCAGTAAATGTAAAGGCACATGACACAAGGTTTTACATGGTTCGGCTCCAAAGGCCTACGTCCTTACCATGTTGGTTAAACGCCCCAACATGGTTTCTCCACTATAATTCGGTTAGTAATTACAATGGTTGATACAAAGTCACACTGTATCTGTCCTAAGTCCCACAGGAGGTTCTTTATATTGCATCCCACAGTGTTACCAGAGTCCCACTGGCCTGCTTCAGCTTCAACAAAAGACTTCTCCACCCTGAGTCTCACAGGGGGTCTTCTCCTGGCTCCTCGAGTCACACGAGTAGCTCTTCTTCTTTTGAAGCACTTCAAGAGTCTTCAACAGCCTTGGATAAGGTCTGCTGGCCTTGCTGACTTCTTCTAATCACCGGTGGTGACCAGGACTTCTCTTCTTTGCTCGGTCTTTATCTCCTTCTTCTAAGGATGACCCGACCACTGTCTTCAAGAATCTTGATTGGAAAATATGTTCCTGCACTGAGTATGCCCACTCAATCTTCTTGGTCTTCTCAACTACTGAAAACTCAGATAAATGATGTCTCTAACTTCAGTCTGGCTTTAGTCTCTCTTTAATTCAACTTCATGCAATGAGTGCATGGAATCTCTGAATCTTCATGCACTGATTTCATGGATTCTCAATCTTCAGGCATGACTTCCATGGAATCTCAAATATCTTCAAGAACCTTTATTCTTGGACTAATCAAATGCACACACACTGATTCTTTATTTAGGTGTGCATGTGCATGCATGAATACATGCACTCCCCTTTTCTTCTTGGTGTGATAAACCCTTAAAGGTTGTAATATCTTTTAGCACACACACCTTCTTCTTTGAGTCACACTCTCATTCTTTCTCACACACACCAAATTGTGTGTTGTTCTTTAGTGTGAATTTCTCCATCTCTCTTTATTCTCAAGTTGTTCACCCACTTCTTCACCTTTTCATACATGCATGGATATGCATGTATCTTCTTCATTCACTTGGGCACACACAAGAGGTATGACCTCTTTCACTTATGCATATTCAAGGCTACGGCCTTCTTGTTTCTTTGCACACACTTTGTTCTTTTCTTCTTCTTCAAAGTGTGCACACTCCACTTGTGGACACACTAAGGTCATGGCCTGTTCAATTGTTTCTCACACACACAACGTTCGTATGTTTTCATGCACATTAACTCCACCATGAAAGCACACTCCTTCTTCAGGTAAATCACACACAATCTGAATGAGTATGTGGATATTATATGTGTGAGGGTTTCTTCTCAAGGGTTATCAAGGCCTCGGCCTCATGCTTGTGTTCCTCTTTCCGACAACACAAGGCCTCAGGTTCTTCTTCTTTGTGCAAAACAAGAGTGAACAATCCTCCTTCTTCATGCAAACCAGGGAGCACGGGTCTTCTATGCACCAAGAGTGCTTGGGTGCAATAGGCGCGCAGGCTGCAACGTTCTTCTACCACACAAGGTGCGGAAACTTCTTCTACCGCGCAAGTGGCACGGTAGCTTCCTCTTTCTGTGCAAGTTAGTGGGCAGAGAAGGCACACAAGTGTGCGCGGCGCAGCTTCTTCCTACCGCAGAAAGGGTGCGCGGTGGCTTCCTCCTACCGCGTGAGTTCGTGGGCACATAGGGTGCACAGGGTGTGGTCACTTGCTACCGCGCAAGTATGTGGGCAGTGGGCGCGCAAGTTCGGCTTCTTCCCAGTCACGCAGGGAAGAGCGCAGGGAGGCCTCCTCCTTACTTCTTTCGCACAGGGGTTGCGAAGGAGCTTTTATTCGCGTTGATCAAAGCATCGTGGATCTTCTCTCAGACGATCAGCATGCATCTTCTTGGTTTGGGCTTCTCTATTTATAGGAGAAGAGTTCGATCAAAGCCACGGGGATCAAATCATTGAAGACCCGAGATCTACGGCGTTTTGAGATCTTCAAATGCAGATGAGATATCCCGGAAATCTCAGTTATTTCCTTTTTATTTTTCAACCACGTGATCTTTTTTTCTTGGTGTGCGAATCATGTGAATGCATTTACAAATGCATGCAAAGCCTTTCCTTGTACATTAAACAGGCAGTGCACCCTCAGGAACTTCGTTTTCCTCGGGCTAATTCAAAATCTTCATCTCGTTGCATGCATGCGACTTTTAACGCATGCATGTGTTCGAAAAAGGGAGACGAACACAATGGAGGCTTCATCTTCATCTGAGTCGGTCGGGAGCTCCATATCCCTTGCTTGGGAGGCTCTGGATCACGGTAGGCATTGTGGGGAGTCCTCAGCTCAGTGAGAGGTAGGAGACGACTCCAGCGCCATTGGATCTGTGTTTAATGAACGCGGAAAGCCAGGATTAGAACCCAGCGCCGCGGATGAGATGGATGGCAGTGATCAGACGCACGATCTGATGAGAGGCCAGGATCTCCTCCACATTTCAAAAACTCATCCCACATTGAAATGTGCTTCGGTTTTTGCACGGTTTAACAAACAACTCCTCTCACACTAGGTTTAGAATACTCCTCTCCCCCCTCCAGTGCCGCCCCGCACCGGTTCTCCAATGGGCGCGCTTCTGCACCCACTCTGCTCCTTCGGGCACGCTTTACCGCCCACTCTTCCTCTTCACGGGCGCGCCCTTGCACCCACACTGCACGGGTTCATCACCGTGTGGTAACCATGGGCTTACACACGACCCACACCATGCCTCGAGGAGGCCTTGGCCTTGAGGACTTCTCTTGAGCGCAGTTGACCCTCGAGTCCCGCAAGTGCTTGAGGTGAGGGACCTCGGCTGGCCTCCTTGGTTGGCTTATTTTTTTGTTAAAGTACATAGTTGGTACTTTGTATAAAAGAAAAGTAACCAAGTACAAAAATGCCAAACCATACTTATTCTCCTCTTCTTAAGAACTCCATATATCTTCTTCAACATCTCTTCTTCTTCTTCTATTAAAGAATGGAATTACATAGGATCTATCAAATATCTTCCTCAACAATTAATAATAAATACCTTGATCTTCAATGTTCTTCTTTGATCCAATCAATGATGAGGTTGGATAATCTTCAAATCATCATGCACTAAGAGAGAGTTCATGGTCTTCTTCAATCCACTTCATCCATTTAGTAGTTGTGGATGGTTCACCTTTCTCTCCTCATGCATTGTGAAGACAATCCATTGACCTCTAACAATGTTGTGACATTGTATCTTCTTGATACAAGTTCTTTTAACTTAAGATCAGCTCTACAATCGTCTAAATTTATATGGAGTGTGTTTCAACCATTAACTCCTTTTCCACTTAGTGATTCTCCTAAGTGACAAGATTCTTAGTTCCATGGTCATTCTACAATCATCACCATCACCATCACTTCCTTTGTCATTCACATATCCATTCAATACTTGACATCTTAATGACAACAAATTAAACACAGTGCACAACAATCTCCCCCTTTGTATTTGTTGTCAATATCACTAGAGCACATATGAATGGGTCAATATGTGTTCCAAGATTTTCTCCCCCTTATTGGAAACCAAATGCAAAGGTGTGGTGTGGTTCTATTCAAAATATAACTTCCTCCCTTTTAATAGCATCTTCTTGAATATCACTAAGAGAGGGATGATGTCACATGTTCACTTTAGCAAAGAGCCTTTAGTAAATAATATCTAAGTCTACTTGGGCTAACCCGATGTAGAAAACAAGAGTGATGTAACCAAAGAATTCAATGTTGTCCACAATTCAATATACATGTGAGATCATTCTTAGGCTTCAAGGGGTTGAAATTTTTCAGATATATCAATGAATTTCTAAATCCTGCACATACTTCACCAAACTCATTAGAAAGTTCAGATGCAGAGATAAATCTCCCCCTTTCATCCATTTGTCTTCAATCAATTACTCCCCCTTTATTTACATGTTAAATACAATTAGGAAACAAGGTATGAATGTGTGATTGGAATACCTTCATTCTTCACAAGATGATATGTATCTCAAAAGATCATCTTCTACAGATTGGATCCCCCTCACGGGGTGCACTCCATTCTGTCCATACCATTCTCAATTTGAGAATGATCATCATCTTCAATCCCTTGAAATTTAAGCACATTTATATACTAGTGATTAGGTAATAATATGGAACCTCCTTTGTTCATCAGTTTGAACAACAAGGTTGAGAAGATTCACTCAACCGAGATGTTCCACATTCTCCATTCTTTACACTTGCACATTTGATCTTCAATGATGTTTTTGCTGGTGTGGATCTTAACACCTCTTCAACATCTTTTTGGGTGACTCCACTATTTCTAAGTGTCTTTTGAGAAATATAATCTCCTGGTGCAATCTTCACTCTCTTGAAGAATTCTTTTTGAGATGGAAAGAGTGTCATATATTTATTACTGATATGACCAGCTTTATTTCACCTCACACACATAACTTCCTCTTCATGTAAAATCTTTTTGTTCTATTTTGCACTAGAATTGGCATGTTTATTTTCTTCCTTTATTATTATTTCCAAATCTTCAGGCCAGATGATTAATATGTCATTTGGAAGTGAGGCTTTAGATTTGGATGTTCCCCATGGTTCCTTTGATGCTTTTAAGTTACCTTTCTTAGGCAGCTTATTTTCATTCAATCTCTTCTTCTTCTTCTGGATTGATTGTCCTGTTGATTGTGGTTTTATTCTATTTAGTTCCATGGCTTATTTACAAAGATCCATGGTATGACCTGTCTTTCCATAGTAGAAGCATTTTTTCTTGGTGGTCCTTCTGGATGCATCACCCTTCTTGGATTTGAAATCCAATTACTTCTCTTTCTTTTTCAAGATCTTCTTGGGAGAATTTTAAACTTTCTTCTGTTGGATTCCCAAGGATACTTCTTCATTCTTAGCCAGGTTCTGTGATCTTCTCTTCTTTTCAGCTTCGAAAACATTTGGAGATTTGTATGTATCATTCTTGTGACAACTTTTTCATTCATCCCAGATGTTATCAAACGTTCCAAATCAGTTTGTAGTAAAAAGATGTTTCTGGACATGTGGATGTTTCTTCTTCTTCTCTAGGTTGATCCCCCTTGGCATGGGATTCCTTTGTGCTTTTTCATTTAGATGATTGTACCAAAAATCCGTTGCACAATGTCCATACATTTTGCACCACCAACATTGACCCACAAATCTTGTCTTCTTGACTTCTTCTGATTTTTGAGTCTTTCTCTTGAATTGCTGTGTTTTTTCAGGAGATCTCTCTTTCTTCATCTTCTTCATCCATACTTGTTTAGAGTTTTTATTCCATCCTGCACTTTTTGTGGAAACACATTTAGAATCATTAGTAACAGATAGCATGGATAGTACCTTCTTCTTAAAAGATGTTGCCCTTTCATTAGAGGATGTCCTCCTTTTGGAATCATCCTTCTCAATGCACACTTGAGTGGAAACATTTCATCTTTCAGCTGATTGGGAGGCTTCAGTTTTGGGTGATTGCTGATTTTTCAATATCACCTCCAGCTCTAAGCATTTCATGTTGAGAGAGTTATTCTCATCCTCAACAAATCATAGCCTTCCTTCCCAATTCTCTTTAAGTTGTTTCATCTGGTCCTAATGCACCTTCTTCATTTCTTGCAATGAATCTTCATGCTTTTTTACCATTTTTACTTTGTCTTCTAGTTGAGAATCCTTGACAACCATTGACACTCTATGCCTCTTTTCCAGTGCATGGAAAACTTCTTTAAACACTATCCCAAATAATTCTTTCTCACAATGGCTTCTTTGTAGTTCTTCAGTGACATCATCAATTCTTTCACTGCAAAGGGAAATGGTTTCATCCTTAGCGTTCACCAGCTTTGTGAGAGTGTTGGTTATGCAAACCCTTCTTGCCAGTTTATCTTCCATAGAATTGGTTTCTTCTTCTAGCTGTAATTTTTCTTCTTGAAGATCATGGATACTTGTAGCAACACACATTTCCACTTCTCTGGGGACTGTCTTCTGAAGACATTTGAGTGCATTTAGAAGATCATTGATAGTTACATCATCATCAAAGCTAGATAAGGCTTCATCAAAAGAGTGATAAAAGGAATTGTCATCTGTTGTGACTTTAACATTACCTTCAGTGGAAGGTGTTTCTCTATTAGTAGCAACATTATTCTTCATCTTCATGACTTGTTTCTTCTTTCTATTTCTCTGAGTCTTGGTAGATATCTTCATTTGAGGGTGTTCTCTAATTTCCTCAAATCTGCACTTCATAATGACTCCCTTGGATCTTTTAGAGTTAACCTCCCTCAGATACCAATTAAAGTTCCCGGATCAGTGTGATCACTGAGAGGGAGAGGGGGTGAATCAGTGATCCTTTAAAACTTTTTACTTATTGATTCTTTATCAATGAAACCTCTATGTCTTGTTAAGGCCTCGATCCACTTTTCTTGGATCTCTCAGCCTTTCCTCGAGTGATGCAGTAAATGTAAAGGCATAGGACACAATGATTTACAAGGTTCAGCTCCAAAGGCCTACGTCCTTGCCATGTTGGTTAAACGCCCCAACATGGTTCCTCCACTATAATTCGGTTAGTAATTAAAATGGTCAATACAGAGTCACATTGTATCTTTCCTGAGTCCCACAGGAGGTTATTTATACTAAATCCCACTGTGTTACTAGAGTTCCACCGGCCTTCTTTAGCTTCAACCAAAGACTTCTCGTCCCTGAGTCTCATAGGGGGTCTTCTCCTGGCTCCTCAAGTCACACGAGTAGCTCTTCTTATTTTGAAGCTCTTCAAGAGTATTCAACTGCCTTGGATAATGTATGCTGGCCTTGCTCACTTCTTATGATCACTGGTGGTGACTAGTACTTCTCTTCTTTGCTCAGGATGTATCTTTTTCTACTAAGGATGACCCGACCACTGTCTTCAAGAATCTTGATTGGCAAATATGTTCCTGCACTGAGTATGCCTACTCAATCTTATTGGTCTTCTCAACTACCGAAAAATCAGATAAATGATGTCTTTAACTTCAGTCTGGCTTCATTCTCTCTTCAATTCAACTTCATGCACTGAGTGCATGGCATCTCTGAATCTTCATGCACTGATTGCTTGGATTCTCAATCTTCATGCATGACTTTCATGGTATCTCAAATATCTTCAAGAAGCTCTGTTCTTGGATTGCTCAAATGCACAGACACTGATTCATTATTTACGTGTGCATGTGCATACATGATTACATGCACTCCCCTTTTCTTCTTGGTGTGATAAACCCTTAAAGGGTTTAATCTCTTTTAGCACACACACCTTCTTCTTCGAGTCACACTCTCATTCTTTCTCACACACACCAAATTGTGTGTTGTTCTTTAGTGTGAATTTCTCCTTCTCTCTTTCTTCTCAAGGTGTTCACCCACTAATTCACTTATTCATACATGCATGGATATACATGTATATTCTTCATTCACTTGGTCACACACAACAGGTATGACCTCCTTCACTTATGCATATTCAAGGCTACGACCTTCTTGTTTCTTTGCACACACTTTTTTCTTTTCTTCCTCTTCAAAGTGTGCACACTCCACTTGTGCACACACTAAGGTAATGGCCTCTTCAATTTTTTCTCACACAGACAATGTTCTTATGTTTTCATGCACATTAACTCCACCATGAAAGCACACTCCTTCTTTAAGTAAGTCACACACAATCCAAATGATTATGTGGATATTATATGTGTGAGGGTTTCTTCTCAAGGGTTATCAAGGCCTCGGCCTCATGCTTGTGTTCCTCTTTGTGACAACACAGGGCCCCGAGTTCTCCTTCTTTGTGCAAAACAAGAGTGCACAATCATCCTTCTTCGTGAAAACCAGGGAGCACGGGTCTTCTTTGCACCAAGAGTGCTTGGGTGCAATAGGCGCGCAGGGTGTAGCCTTCTTCTACCGCACAAGGTGCGGTAACTTCTCCTACCGCGCAAGTAGCGCGGTAGCTTCCTCCTATCGCGCAAGTTAGCGGGCAGAGAAGGCGCACAACTGTGCGCGGCTCAGCTTCTTCATACCACACAAAGGGAGAGCGGTGGCTTCCTCCTGCCGCGTGAGTTCGCAGGCATAGAGGGTGCACAGGGTGCGACCACATTCAGCATGCAAGTATGCGGGCAGCGGGCGCGCAAGTTCGGCTTCTTCCTAGTCGCTCATGGGAGCACGCAGGGAGGCATCTTCCTTACTTCTTTCGCACAGGGGTTGCGCAAAAGGATCTCTCGGAGCCTCGGGTTGCTCAAGGCTTCTCTGCCGCACAAGTGGTGTGAAAAGCATTTCATTGCGTTGCTCAAAGCTTCGCGGATCTTCTCTCAGACGATCAGCAAGCATCTTCTCGGTTTGGTCTTCTCCTTTTATAGGCAAAGAGTTTGATCGAAGCCACGGGGGTCAAATCTTTGAATACCCGTGATCTGCGGCGTTTTGAGATCTTCAAACGTGGATGAGATATCCCGGAAATTTCGGTTATTTCCTTTTTCTTTTTCAACCATGGGATATTTCGTTCTTGGTGTGTGAATCACATGCATGCATTTACAAATGCATGCGAAGCCTTTCCCTGTACATTGAACGGGCAGTGCACCCTCGGCAACTTCGTTTGCCTCGGGCTAATTCGAAATCTTCATCTAGTTGCATGCATGCAACGTTTAACGCATGCATGTGTTCAAAAAAGGGAGACGAACACAACAGAGGCATCATCTTCATCAGAGTCAGTCGGGAGCTCTATCTCCCTTTCTTGGGAGGCTCTGGATCGCAGGAGGCGTCGCGGGGAGTCCTCAGCTCGGTGAGAGGTAGGAGACGACTCCAACGCTATTGGATCTGCGTTTAATGAACACAGACGGCCAGGATTAGAACCTAGCACCGCAGATGAGATGGACGGTAGGGATCAGACGCGTGATCAGATGAGTGGCCAGGATCTCCTCCGCATTTTAAAAACTCGTCCCACATCGAAACGCGCTGCGGTTTTTGTGCGGTTTAACAAAAAACTCCTCCCATCCTCGGTTCAGAATTCTTCTCTCCCCCCTCTGGTGCCGCCCCACACCGGTTCTCCTACGGGCGCGCTTCTACGCCCACTTTGCTCCTTCGGGCGCACTCTAGGGCCCACTTTGCCTCTTCACAGGTGCGTCCTTGCACCCATACTACAAGGGTTTATCACAATCTGGAACCCGCGGGCTTACACACGGCCAAAACCATGCCTCGGGGAGGCCTTGGCCTTGAGGACTTCCCTTGAACGCAGTTGACCCTTGGGTCCTGCAAGTGCTTGAGGTGAGGGACCTCAGCTGACCTCCTTGGTTGGATTATTTATTGTTAAAGTACATAGTTGGTACTTTGTATAAAAGAAAAGTAACCAAGTACAAATATTCCAAACCATACTTCTTCTCCTCTTCTTAATAACTCCATATATATTCTTCGACATGTCTTCTTCTTCTTCTATTAATGAATGGAATTTCCAAGGATGTCTCAACTATCTTCATTAACAATTAATCATAAATCCATTGATCTTCAATGTTCTTCTTTGATCCAATCAAAGATGAGGATGGATCATCTTCAAATCCTCATGAACTAAGAGATAGTGCATGGTCTTCTTCAAACCACTTCATCCATTTAGTAGTTGTGGATGGTTCACCTTTCTCTCCTCATGCATTGTGAAGACAATGCATTGACTTCTAACAATGTTGTGACATTTTATCTTCTTGATACAAGTTCTTTGAACTTAAGATCATCTCTACAATCGTCTGAATTTATATAGAGTGTGTTTCAACCATTACCTCCTATGCCACTTAGTGATTCTCCTAAGTGACATGCTTCTTAGTACCATGGTCATTCTCCAATCATCACCATCACCATCACTTCCTTTGTCATTCACATATCCATTAAGTCCGTGACATATTATTGAAAACAAATGCAACACAGTGCACAACATGTTTCATACACACAAGAGAAAAATTGTGTGTCTAAAAGGATAATCATAGGTTTGGTGTAAATAGAGTGAATTATTCTGATCAAATATAAATTATCTCATTATTTTTCTAGGAAATTAATCATTATGATAGTTTTCATTTTAAAGTTATTTTTATATAGAAAGAAATCATATATGACTCTATAAAAATGTTTTATAATGAAATAATATGTCAGAAGTACCTAATCATGTTATGTACTCCCTAAATTATAAAATACAATAGTAGAAATCATCATATGTTTGATGAGAAAAGAAATGATTGAATCATTCATATATAATATCCTAAAGGTAGAGGATAAATAAGCATCAATAATGAAATTGTAAATCTAGTTTATTATGTAGATGATAAACTACTTACAATATCTGATAACAATGTTTTACAAATTAATGTATAAGTAGAATATGGGGAAGATAATATTATTATAGTTGAGTGACATGAAAACCCATAACAATAGTAACAATGTTGAAGCTTATCAATATGAGAATTGTATCTCATCTTTCTCATGTGATGAGGAAATTTTCTTACATCCCATTATAGGTTGTGGAATAAAGTGAAAGTTTATAACATAATTACAAATCAAAAAAAATAAGGACATAATAGTATAGAATTAAATTCTGTATAAAATAATTCTTTATATTCACACATTGATCCCAAAAATGATGATGATGTTTTGGAGAATCAATATGAGATTAATTCCATAAAAAAGGGATTGCCCATACTAAAAATAATTATACATGGGAATTTTTACTCAAACTAAATAATAAAAAACCGATTGGTACAAAGTAGTTGTTCTCAATCATGTTTAAGGAATAATGAGAAAAAACAAGTCTACATAGAAATTTAATTATTACTCACTAATTGATGGCATTGTTTTTGTAGAGAAATTTTCTATAATGACAATATTATACACTATTATAATCTTATTATTATTACCCTCGACCAGAGATATATAAATCTCATGTTGTATGACCTATAATATTTTATTAATATATTTTGTTGATGAAGAAGATTATATTTAACCACAATTTGGATTCATGATTGGGAAACATGAAAATATTTCTATTTAATTTCAATAATAATTTATAAGGGTTGAATAATTATCTAGGATATTTTTTTTCATAATTAGAGACTTCATTTATAAAGTTCAACATTAAGATTGGAAGAGTGTATAGTAACCTAAATATAATGGAAAATTTTGATGTTTCAATCATTTTTGTTTTTTATGTTGATTATATTGTCATTATAAGGAATTTTTCTTTAATCATTACATAATATTCAGTAAAGTAAATAATTTTACTTAATTTTACATGGAGGATATTTTAATGTTTATAGCATTATAAAAGTAGGCCACAACTCATATAAGGTAGACCCATAAATTAAACGTGGAAACTTATACTCAGTATCAACATTTTATACCAAAGGAAACCTTTTTAAAATAAAACTTGACTTCTCTTTGAGAAAAATCTTCAATTCATTAATGAAGACATATTTATTGTCTTTACAAATACTAATATAAGGCCCCACCTTAAACATTACACAATCTTGAGTTAAGCCACGAATTCACATTGAGGATCTTTTAAGGTTTAGATTTTTAGAGAATTAGGCCATAACTATTACATTACATCTCAAAAATTACAATTTAGACATTTTTATTCAATCCCAATTTTTCACAATAATAAAACTAATTAAAAACAAGAGTTCTTTTCTTGATATAAATATTCATGAATACTTCCTTTCTTGTAACCATCCTTATACCCATTGAAAAACATTTCAAAAACATTAAATGAGTATAAAAAGATTAATAAGGGTTGTAAAATATGGAAAGAAAACATTTGTCCATAAATACATTAAAATAAATTAAATCGTACTTATCAATCATAAAACATAATCTCTTTTACATACCTCATTAAATCATAAGATTAAGGAATAACACATAAAAATCATAAATCATAAAGGCGACTTATGGCATCCATAACATACTTACATTGTAGCTTTCAGAGTAACATAGGGAGTTAAATTTAGAATACCCATCACAGTATATTCTCTAAATCTCTTAGTAGAAACATTAATGTTTACCTCCGTCACGTTACCCAATGCATTAGAAAACTATCTCAGGCTCACATGCGATAGGTTTATCAAGGAACCACCCATATTTTGTTTATCATGTATCCACCCCTCAAATGTCCAAGTATCACTACACAATCATAACACATAAAATATTGAAATTATCAAAATTTAACTCATCAAACACAATGAATAAATTCAAGATATTCAAATATTCAATCCATTTCCAAAAACATTTTAAACATTTATTAAAGTGATTTTTTAATCAATGTGTCCCATACCATTTTAAAACATTTAATGAAATTAACATTTTAAAACATTAATGTCCATATAAATAAATTTTGAAAAACAAGGACATTAAAGTGAAATATTTAGAAGAATTCGTCTTTAAAACATTTAAAATAATGTTTTGGTTAAATAGCACTTACCACATGAGTAAATACATGAATAAAAATAATTATAGAATAACTTTAAAAAAAATCTTATAATATCATGAGAATAAGTAGATTAATGATATAATATTTTGAAGGTATGTATATAATCCATATAAAGTGAACTGATGTATAAAAACAAATAATTCACATAGAATTCAAATTGATACCAAATCCATTACAATGTTCATATCCTTAGATTAACAAAAAATCAATGACTTAATTATGTGTGAAAAATATAAATAAAGCCAATATAAGTTGATATTATGTGTAAAAAAATTATAGTTAATTCATATATATTCTTGTAAAAACAAAACTAATAACATGAATACTTAACTCAATGAATGGAGATTGATCTAATATTTTCCTTACATTGTTCATATAAATGACGTTAGAATTAATACATGGGGTGATTATGTGTTGAAAAAGTATATCAACACAAAGGAAATTTTAAAGTAAAAAACTAATAAATAAAAATTGATTACACATATAATATTTTTATAATATAATAGAAACTATATGCGTAAAACCCAATGAGTTGAAATTGAGTTTATAAATTACTTATGAAAATTCGACAGCCTATCAACATCCCATTAAAATTTAGAAAATGAGTTGATGATAGAGATAGTAGTCTCTCATCACATAGAAGAAAAATTTACATAAATAATGATACATAAAAAAATATCCCAAAATAAGAAAATGGAAATTCTAATACATAACATAATCAAAGTATTTTACTAAAAGAGAAGGGTGAAAGGTTCCCTTACCTTGAGTTTGAATCGTTATGTATGTTATTTGTTCTTCCTGAATAAAAAACATAAGTAAATTTTTCATTTATTCAAAAAAAATTTAAAGTTTATTATTCCTTTTATATATCTTATTACCTTTCTATAATAATCATATAATTATTCATGTTCATATCAGTCATTTTCTTGATGTTCGGTATTTGAGTAAAAAATGAACTTGTTATAATTACAGATTTTCCTTGTGGTCAAAATTAAATTATCTCCATAATTGTATTAATAATTTAAATAAAATATATATACTGTATATATGTATTTAGATCAAGTATATATGTATTTAGTTTATTACATAACATTAGTATATAAGATATGAGATACACCGTTAATGGAGACGGTATGCCGTACGTACGCATGAACGCTACTTTCTTTTATTTTTTATATATAAAGGAATGAAAAATAAATAATAAATAGGTATATTATAATTCCATTATGATATATATTTTATATATGTTACATAATTAAATTAATTCCTTCTTTTATATGTTCTGTGTATAGAATGAATGAGTCATATCACTTTGAGGGGGTGATAGTCTGCACTTTCTAAAATGAAATTATCATATTTACGTGTTATGGAAAGCATTGTAGTATTCTATAAATGAAAAATACAGATGAGTAGAGATAAAATATATATCATATATATCATATATAAATACTTTTACACCATAATTGACACCATGAGAGGTGGTAGGAGATAATTGAACAATCATTGTTTCGTGAGGTATTAGTTTTCCATCCATAGAAACAATATATTCTAAATCCATTAGATAGAGGTACATGTGAGTTTAGGTAGAATAAATCTCATGAAAGCATTCTAGTATAATGTATATATTGGTGTTTTTATAAAATAATGTAATAAAGAGAGTTTAGGTGGTTTTAGAAGGAAAATAAATTGAAGAATTTTGAGTAAAGCCATTACCTGAAATTGGGTAACTCCATTTTATTTATGCAAAAAGGCCATCTTAAATTTGATTATTCCCAAGGTAAGGATTCTTGGAGTAATATATGGACTTTGGGATATTATTTGAATATTTTTGGGATGATCCAAGGGGCTATATAGGTGTGAGTAAGGGTAAGAGGTTATGACCTTTTATAAGAGGGAGGAGGGGCACTTTTGGAATGTACTGAAATATTATGTTATTATAAAATTATTTTATTTTGAAAAAGGTCAAAATATAATTTAATTAGAAGATAATATTATTGTTTTTCTAAATAATCTCAACCAATGGTTTTCATACATGTTTTGGTTTTAAATTTAACCTTATCATTTAGCTATAACCCTTAGTTAAGTTATTTGACTCTTTCCATGTCTTGTTGTATATTCATAATATATGGTTAATATATAGTAACAATAAAATGACAATAGAACTTGAAGTGGTTCAATAATGACATTTCCAACCTTATATGATTCATTTATCTGAATCTAGGATTTTTAGGACTATTATAACATTTAAAAATATTGAATTTTTTTAAAAAACCCATTTACGTAAAATTATATACTATTCATATCATGAATTTTATAAAATCACTAAAAACGTGGTTATTTATAAACAAAATAATTAACAAAAAGGTAACAAGTAATAAATTTTCCTAAAATTATTTTATGTCAAAAAATAAATAAATTTATTTTAAATTTTATAATCTCATTTATTTTAAACATTCAACAATAAGTTAATCATTAAATCATCCCTGTGTCGTAAATATATTTATATATTTTATTTATGAAAATTATAAATATAATACCATGATTTATAAAATCTTTTTATATTTATAAATAATATTTATTGTCAAAGATATCACTTATATGACCCCATATAAAAACTGTTTTAGTAAAAGTTATATGTTAATGTTATATTTTCCTTAACTTCAAATTAAAAGCAATTAAATGTCATTTTCACACAAAAGAGGAACCATGGGGTCCTTAAATCGACCCAATGATGAACACGATCAGAAATATCTTATAAAATAGGATTAGGACATGTTTTAGGGTAATTTAGTATTATTATAATATTAATTTTGACCCTTATTTTCTTGATTTACCCTTTAACCCTGGTAAATAAAATATTTAATGAAGTGACTATTCATAATGTCTTAAACTAAAAGGTACCCATTAACAAAATTTTAACCTACTGATTCCAAATATGGAATAAATTTTTCCAAAATCAAAACACAGAAGTTTCAGTAAATAATTTAAAATTAATTGATGTAGTCGAATCCAAAAAGCGGGTTTTTTTGAAGTAATAACTATCAAAAGGTTGACATGTGTTTATATCCAATTTCAAAATGAAATTATATAAAATGAAAAAAAAATTGTATTAAATGATAAAAATAGATTCCATTTATAATTTAAACCAAATTTAAAGTACAATTTAACTATATTAATAAACTAAATGAAAACGCAGTTTTGACTAAAAAATGTGATATTTTTAACTATTCATTAAAAATGAACTTTATCAGAAAATTTTGAAAAATTTACCCAAAGTAAATGTTGAAGTTATTCTTCTAAAGTCGAATATTATATTTTCATGTATAACATATAATGTTTTAAAAAAATATATTTAAAATTTATTCTCCACAAAAATGCGGTAAAATGACCTTTTAGAAACATTTGAGTATTTCACGCTTAACATCAGATTCACTCTTATTTTAAGCTTATAAAATTTATTTGATAAATGTAAATGTATTTCAAAAAACATTTATATCCATATTTTAGATAGTTATATTAATTTTATCCAATACAATGCATAAGCATTTACTACAATTTCACATAATAATATTATTATATTATTTTTTGTTATAACTCAGAGTTGTGTGCAACATAAGATTTCAAAAAAACCATTGTTTTGTGTTGAGTATGATATCGGAAAAATAGCCCCCTTTAACATGAAATTAATATATTA
This sequence comes from Viscum album, assembly GCA_963277665.1. Taxonomy (NCBI): domain Eukaryota; kingdom Viridiplantae; phylum Streptophyta; class Magnoliopsida; order Santalales; family Viscaceae; genus Viscum; species Viscum album. The sequence goes on along the minus strand of OY728136.1, from coordinate 507,883,867 downwards.
ATCAAAAATATTAAAAGATGTGAAAATTTATCATTCTATAAATATCTGGGTAGTTACATCCTTCCCCCATTTTGGAAATTGCCTCCTAAAAATTTTAAAATTGGGCATGTAAACGACATTGAAAGACCCACATCAGAAAAAGAGTCCATTAAACTATCACATTAAAACCAATAAATAGAAGTAAAAAGGTCATCTGAGATAACCCATACTAGGATTCAATATAAGAGAGCATGGATTTGGAAGAAATATAAATAATCATGTTCTGATGGAGAGTGATAGAAAACATAATCAGGTGAAATTTAACCACCAGAAAGGCACAAACTTATGATAGGTTAAATGGTCTTTGATTCCCCAGTAGGAAAAGTAAACAGACACCATATTTTTGTTTTGTGTTTCTTTTCATAAATTTTCAAAATTTATTTATGAGATTTACTATGAATATAATTAAATATACATACTTTTCAAGTAGAGTATCTCCTTTAATAAATTTCTACCACAATGTCATATTTTCTCCAAACGATGAGTATTAATGATGACATAGTCACACCTGAAGAGATAGAATCAACTTCTAGAGAATAAAATATTCCACAACAGATGAACTATATATGTCCCCTGTCTTTAGACATTATCCAAAACCAAAATGGTTAGTACAAGATCAGATGATCCCAAAAAAAGGATCGTCCTATATTGAAAGAAATACAATTCTTAATTTACAAAATTAAACAAACAATAAAATAAAGTTAAATAGATAACATTCCTTAAACAATTGTCTTTAACATTATTCAAAATAAACCATACACTTTTTGACCCCCCTCCACAATCTATATTTTTATTTTCAAAACACTTTTATGGAAGAAGTGTGAACCAAAGAAACTCAAAATGTTACAAATTCAACCAACTGAAGATACCCACAGCAAATTCAAATTTCAATGGATGTAAACTTCCCATAACTCAAAATTAAAATCGATCATACAAAACCATACTCAGACCATGTGCCAACCTGCATCCCGCTTTCACCATCAGTCACACACTACCAACCACCACCATCATCAACACTAGAGCCGAACAAATCCATGTCGTTGAGAAACAAGCTTCCATCACCATCTTTGTCTTGAAGCTGCCCACCCAAACTCACATACCAAAGAGCCTCGAAATCTTCTAGGCAGATCCACCTCAGAGAGAGCAGGAAAATTCTGGAACTCGATTAGAGAATGAAATGGGCTATTGAAGGCCAAAACAATTGCAAGAATCCTTGGAACCATCGACCGAGAAGAAATCCAACACTGTCGCTTCCATCACAGTCAACCTCAAAACCACAATTGCACCAGAGGAGACCTCACACCACCATTGTCAACAACCATCAGACAGTGAATAGGAGCCACATGAGCCACAGCCAGATGCTCCATTCGTATCATCCCAAACTAAACAACTCTGGTTCCATCCGAGACACCACCGGAACCCACCCCACTATAGAACAAAAACCAGAACCGGTGAGCCGCTCGAGAAACACGAACCAAAGCCAACAGGCCGATGAACCACATCCGCAATGAAAAACCAGTAGAAAATTGGACCAAACCCATTGCAAAAACACAAAAAAATCCAAAAATACTCAAAGAAGCATCAAAGCATGGAATCAAATACAGAACAAAACTGGGGATTAAACCCTAGGAAAAATGGGAATAAACAGATATTTTAGTGGAAAGGGGTCGGAACCCTAAAAGAAGAAGGATAAGCTTGGAGAACCATGAACACCGGACTGCGAAGCCCAAAAATCTCCATGAATAGGACACACCCAGTCTGACCTTGAAGGGTGCACCTGATCGTGAGTTCCAAGTGCAGAATAGGTAGCCGAGGAAGAGCCAACACACCATCAACCACTCATCGTCAAAGAAGCGTTCCCGAAGCCATGGATGCCAAAAGAGATAGATACACCCGAGAGAACTAGTCTGAGGAGTAACCGATGATAGAAATGACACATAAGGGAAAAGATGGAGAAAGAAGTAGGGGCCATGAGGCGGCGCTCCATCGCTGGAGGAAGAAACCCTAGGGGGGAGGAAACCGCTCGGGGGAGCCAACCAGGAGAGAACGGAGCCATCCCACCCTGTTTGAAACCCAAAATTCAGAAGTATATGATCACATAGTCTTCCATGATAAATCATAACATTTATCTCCAAATAACACTGACTACACCTAAAGTCACATACTTAAAAGTATTTAACCTAATCACATGTTCTCTATGATTGTTTAATCATTTCCATAAGTAACCTAAATTGATATAAGTCAACAATAAAAACATAGATTCTTCTAAAATAAAATTCCACCAATACTCCTCAAATGAAATCCCATAGTATTCTATTTTCCTTAGGAATATAGTTTTCCTAAAAGTGTGAAAGTCATCGAAAATAACATTTATCACTTAATCACCAAAGAATTTTCATACACTAAGGATATCAATTTGATAAATCATAAGTTCCCCAAATCATCATGTTCTTGATACATAAAATCATTTAACAAAAATTAATTAGTCACAATAACAAGGGACTTCACGTAGTCGAGTGGTAGTGGATAAGTCTCAATTGCATGTTGGTTGTGGGTTCGATTCCCACAGCTTTGTTCGATACGATGGGTTTTCACATGGTCTGTGTGTTTTCCTTTTACAAAAAATATATAATTTTATAACCTTATTAAAAATGAGATAAATTCCTCAAAAATAACCATAACATATTTTAAACACAAATTTTATCTCATACATCTCATTTTCACCCCAAAAATTGATAACCTGTAATTACCTCAAATTCATGGATTATATAAACCCAAATGGTTCTATATAACTATATCCAAAAAATAAAATATTATTCTTCCTCAAATAGATTTTTCACATAATAAACTATATAGTTACACATACAAGAAAATGTATTCCAATGTAATCCCATAAATTAAGAGGATTAATACTTTTAAACATTTCATCACCCATATATATAACATAACTCTCGAATTTCTAAAATTTAGACATCTTAATCATCAAACATTCTCTATAATCCCTTAATAATTTTTTAAAAATTATTCTCTAATACTTCTTTTTTACACAAAATATCATGAATAATGTTCTAAGATTCAATAATATCAAAACCTTAGCTAAGAAATAATCCATAACTTTTATAATTTATTTCCAGTTTCCTCATAATCAATTGGAATGACATTGGGCATTGATAAAAATATATTGGTATGGTACTGACGATCCCATTCATGAAACTTCTTTGTAGGACATCTATTTTTGTAATGAACATGTAAACCACATTTAAAAATTCAATCGATCTTTTAGAAGAAAAATATTTTCTTTTCCTAAGTCTAACTGAACTCTTCCTTTTTCTATGAAATGTTATTTATTTATGACCTTCATTACAACATCTATAACATCTTCCCATCATTTTGAAACATTTTCCTAGGGGTTTATTTCCACATCCTTGGAACATTTAGTTTTTAATATACTTACCTTTATGATTATTACCAAAACTTCCATAGGGATTCGTTTCGTGCAAGTATTATGGCTTAGAAAAAACACCTTGGTTCAAGTGTTAAATAATTACTATAGATAGTTGGTTAAGAATGAACCCAAGAGTTATCATTACTGCTCCCATTTAATTTGGTTGCTTATTCAGAAAACTGTCACGGTTTTGTTCACATCCATTGTTACCTTGGTGCCTGCTAGATCCATCCACTTACTAAAACCAAAAAAGTACAGTGTGAGTATATCAGAAAAATCATCATATAATGTCATATGAAGAGGGTAAACACTAATATATACTTATTAATGTTATATTAAACTCATTACGCATATCTAAAATAAATATGATACTTTCTAATATGCTAACCATTATTGTTATGTCACTTTTTCTTAAATAAAACCCTAACCGCTAAAGTTATCTATACTGACCTTTGATACCAACTATAAGGCCCCATCCTTGAACATTACACAATCTTGAGTTATGATAAGAATTACCAATGAGTATCTTTTCATGTTTATATTTTTGGATAATTAGACCATAACAAATACATTATATCTCAAAAATTACAATGTAGACTCTTCTACTCCATCCAAATTTTTTCACAATAATAAAACTACTTAAATAAAATTATTTTTCTTTTCTTGATACAAGTATTCTTTAATACTTCCTTTCTCTTACCCTTCCTTATACCCTGTGAAAAAAATTAAAAACCATGGGAGGAGCATAAAAATATCAGTAAAGGTTATAAAATAATGAAAGAATACATTAGTCCATCTATACATACAAATCAATGAAATCACAATTCTCAATACTAAAATAGAAACTCTTTAACAGACCCCCTAAAATCATAAGAATTATGAATAACACATGGAAATCATAAATCATAAAGATAACTTGTGGCATGCATAACATACTTACATTGTAGATTTTAGTACTACATAGGGAGTTACTTTCAGAATAACCATCACAGAATACTACCTAAATCTCGTTGGAGAAACATTAACGTCTACCTCCATCACGTTACCCAATTTATTAGAGAGCCATCTCGAGATCACCTATCCTAGTTTTATCATTGAACCACCCATATTTTGTTTATTAAATAACCAACTATCAAATGTAAAAGTACCATTACGTAATCATACCATATAAAAGATTGAAATTATATTCATTTCACTCATTAACCACAATGAGTCAATTCAATATATTGAAATAATCAATCCATTTCCATAACCATTTAAAACATTTAATAAAGATGTTGTTGAATCCAATTGTACCACACAATTTTAAAACATTTAAAGCAATAATCATTTTCAAACATTAATGTCCATATAAATAAATACTAAAACCCATTTTTAATGCATGGAAATTAATGATAATTATTTATAAAAATAAATCTTTAAAACATTTAAAACAGTGTTTAGGTAAAGATTCCCTTACCACTTGAGAAAATAAATGAATAAAAATAATTACATAATAAAATAAAAAAAGCTTATAATATCATGAGAATAAGTAGATTCATGATATAATATGTCAAAGGGAATTATATCAACCATATAAAAATAATTGGTGTTTAACAAAAAATAAGTCTCGATGGAATGTAAATTGATAACAAATACCATAAAAATAATTTATCCTTGATTAATGATAAATTAATGACATAATTATGCTTGAAAAATATAAACACTCCCAATATAAATGGATATTAAGTGTCAAAAAATCAGAGTTCATTCACAAATATTCATGAAAAAAACAATGTAATGGATATATAACTCAATGAATGGATACTGAGGTAAGATTTCCCTTATAATGTTTCTATAAATGACGTAATAATTAATCAATGGGGTGATTATGTGTTGCAGAAGTATATAAAAAAGGGTAGTGTAAATTTAATCATTAATAAATAAATAGTGATTCCACACATAATATTTCCATAATATAATCAATGAAGTATGTGTAAAACAAATAGAGTGTAAATTGAGTTTATAAATTCCTTAAGAAAATTTGGCAGCCTTACAGCGTCACTTAATATTTCATAAAATGATTTGATGAGAGAAAAAAGGGTCTCTACTAACATGGAAATAAAAATTACCAAAATAATAATATAAATGAAAATATCTCAACATAAGAAAATTGAAATTAAAATACATAGCATAAAATAAGTCTTTGACTAAAAGAGGAGGGTGAAAGGTTCCCTTACCTTCAGTCTGACTCGTTATGTATGTTCATTTTTTTCCCTGAATAATACACTAAAGATAATTTCTACCTATATCAGAACATTTTTAATGTTTATAATTCCTTTTATATCACTTATTAACTTTCTTGGACAATAATATAATTATTCATGTTCATATCGGTTGTTTTGTAGATGATCAGTACATGAGTCAAAAATGATCTTGTTATAATTACAAATTGTCCATGTGGTCAAAAGTCCATTATCTCCAGAATTGTCTTTATTCTTTAAATATCATATATATAAATTATATATGTGTTTATATCCATTAAATAAGTATTTATAATAGTACATAACATTAAGATATAAGAAATGAAATGAACCATTCATGGAGACAGTAAGCTGTACGTACACATGAACGCTACATTCATTTCTTTTTCATAATTAAAGAAATGAAAAGTAATTAATACATTGGTATATTATAAATAAATTATAATATATATGTTATATATGTTACATACATTCATTAATTCTATCAGTTATGTGTTCCACTATAGAATGAATGAGTCAGATCAGTTTGAGGGGGTGGTAATTCACACTTCCTCAAATGAAATTATCATATTTTGGCATTGTGGAAAGCTTAAAGGTATTACATAAATGGAAAATAAACAAAAATAGAGAAACTATAAATATTATATATATCATATATAAATATAGTTCTATTAAAATGGCCACCATGAGAGGCGGTAGGAGATAAATGAACATTCATCGTTTCGTGATGCAACAGATTGCCGTCCAGAGAAATAGTCTGTTCTTAATCCATTAAGTAGTGGTGCATGTGAGTGTAGGTGTAATAATTCTCATAAAAACATACTAGTATAATTAAGATATTACTGTTTTTTTAAAATAAATTAATAAAGTTATTTTAGGCGGTTGGATAAGGAAAATAAACGGTAGAATCTTGAGAGAAGGCATTACCTAAAATCGGGTAACTCCTTTTGATTTAAGCTAAATGGACTTCTTGAATTTCCTTATGAAAAAGTTAAGGATTATAGGTGGAATATAGAGTTTTTTGGAGATTATTTGGGAACCTTTTGGACAAGACAACGGGGCGTGAGAGGTGTGAGTAAGGGTTAGATGTGGTAGCTTTCTATAAGAGGGAGGAGGGGAACTTTTATTGAAATATTATTTTATTATCAAATGATTTTGGGTTTCAAAAGGTCCTAAACTCATTTAATTATAATTTAAGATAAGTATTGTTCAACATTATCTAAGAAAATAGTTTTTATACAAGTTTTTTTAATTTAACTTTATAATTTAGCATTAACCCATAGTTAACTTATTTTACTTTTACCATGTCTTCATTAATATTAATACTATATGGTTAATATAGTTACTATAAAATTACAATAGAACCACAATTGGTTAGATAATGACTTTTTTCAGCATTATATTAGTCATTTTTCCAAATCATAGATATTTAGGACTATTATATAATTTAATAAAATAATATTTTTTAAAAACCCATTTATATCAATTTATATACTATTCATATGATGACTTTTAAAAAATCTATATCAATATGGTTATTTCACAAAACCTTCATTAATTAAAAGTAATCAAGTCATAATTTCCCTTAAATTTTTTGATGGCATAAAAAGTGTCAAAAAAAATTATTTTAATTTCAATAATCTCATTTATTTAAAACCTTAATTAACATGTAAATCACTACATCATCATTGTGTCATAAATAAATTTGTTTATTTGATTTATAAAAATTATTAATAAAATACCATGATCTAGGAAATATCTTTATCTTTATATTTAATATTTATAGTTGAATATATCCCTAATATAACCTCGTATACAAATTTGTGTAGTAAAAAATATGAGTTTATGTTATATTTTCCTTATCATTAAATTAAAAGTAAATAAAAGTCATTTTCATACACAAGTTTCTCCATGGGGTCCAAAAATCGACCCATGGATGCCTATGGTTGGAAATATCTCATTAAATATGATTTAGATACATGTTAGGGAAATTTAATATTATTATAATATTATTTTTTACCCTTGTTTAACATATAAACCATTTAACCATGGTAAATAAAATATTTACTAAATATATTATTCATAATGTCTAAAAATGTAACTATTTAAAAAATATGGACATCCTGATTGAAAATTTGGAATCCATTTTTCAAAATTTATGACACATAAATTTTAGTTATTAATTTAAAATTAATCCCCGTAGCCGAAACCCAAAAGCAGATTTTTAAGAATTAATAACCATTAAAAGATTGACATGTGTTTATGTGAAATATAAAATTTAAATTACTTCCAATGACCAAAATTGTATTAAATGATAAAAATGAATTCCATTTATACTTTAAAACCAATTATAAGTACAATATAACTATATAAATAAATTAGATGAAAATGATGTTTTGACAAAAAATACGATATTTTTAACTATGCATTAAAAACAAACTTTGTCCGAAAATTACCAGAAATCTATCCATAATAAATTTTCATGTTGCTATTCTAAATAAGAAGTTTATTTTGTCAATAGAACATATAATGGTTTCATAAATTATATTTAAAATGGGTTCTCCATCATAAGGCGGTAAAATGACATTTTAAAAGTATTAGAGTGGTTCATGCTTAAAATCAAATTCACTTTCATTTTGAGCCTCTAAAATATATTAGATAAATGTAAAGTTATTTAAAAAAAATGTATAATCATATTTTAGTTAGTTATGTTCATTTTTTCTAATAAAACATATTGGAGTTAACTACCATTTAAAATAATAATATTATGATATTATTTTTCGGTATAACTCAAAGTTGTGTGCAACAAAAGATTTCAAAGAAACCTGTTGTTGCGTGTTGAGTATGCTATTGGAAAAAGCATACCATTTAACATAAAATTAATATATTATTAATAAATGTTAATAGATATGAAAATGGATTATTCTACAAAAACCTACTAATTACACTTAAGACCTGTGTAACACATTTCACAACATGGGATGTGAATAAAAATATCAGTAAGGGATACAAAAACAAGTAAATTTGTTAGTATTTCAAAAACATTAAAAACATATATACATTATCATAAAGTATAAATTTTCACCTCTATGAAGTAGTAAATACACTTCACTAAGTATACATTCATTGCTTACATAATTATATAATTAAAATGTTACCATAAAACCCATATAAAGCCTATATATCATATAAAGGAAACTTGGGACATTATAATACATAAATGGATTCGCCACATGAAAAACATACACACATATCACACTAAAAAATTAAATATTTGTACAAACTACTTCAATACCCAATTCATTGGAGTTTATAACATAACCACTAGTCCTCATATTATGACGAAACCACCTGTCTTTGGTTTATCACGTAACCACCCTTCTTCGGTTTATCACATAACCACCCATAAAATGTCAAAATTCCATAACACAATCATAAAACAAAAAAAAATTAATTATCAAAATTTCACTCATACATCACTAGAAATCATTTCAATATATTGAAATATTTAATCCATTTCTAAAACAATTTAAATCATTTTATAAATATATTTTTTAATCAAAGGGTCTTGTACAACGTTGAATCTTTTAAATGAAAATAAATAAATAACATTTTAAAAAATATTATTTCTATATAAGTAAGTCCTTAAAAACATTTTCAAAACAAGGAAATTAATGGGAAATTTTTATAAGAATAAATCAATAAACATTTAAAATGATGTTTTTAGATAAAATGTCCATTATCACTTAAAAAAAAATTCAAAAAATACATTCAAAATAAAATTTAAAATACAACGAAAATCTTGTGAATAAGTATATTAATGGTATAATATGTAAAATTTAATTATATAAACCGTATAAGAAGTGAATTGGTATTTATGAACAAATAAGTCTCAATGGAATATAAATCGAGACGAAATCTTTTACCTTGAGTCTGACATGTCGTGTATGTTCCTTATCATCAGGAATTATAAAAATTGGTTAATTTATAATTGATTTAGGGAATTTTTATTTTTTATTATTCCTTTTTATATGAATATTATCAAGTCATAAAAATTTACATAATTATTTATGTTCAGTTGAGGTGTTTCATCGATATTCGGTACTCAGGTCGAAAATGAACATGGTATGATGTCAATAGACCATGCAGTCATAAATCCACCATCTCCAGAATAATATTCATGAGATAATCATAACTTTTATTCATTAATCAATTTTTTTAAATAAAAACGTTAATTATGGTTTTGAAAAATGAACAAATTTATAATCTTTTATATCGTTATCCATACATACACGTGAGTAACTTTATTCATTTTTCATTTATCATTATGGAATTAAGGTAAGTAAAATTAAATATTTAAATAATTATAAAAACATCATTAATATCACCTTAATCATTAAAATATATTTATTTGTATCATATGAGTGGTGTAGTGAAAAAAACGAATCACATCGCTTCATGGAGGTGATAGTTCACTCGTCCGCATGAACAGTGTTATAATCTTTAAGTGCATAGAAATTAAGAAGATAATTGATAATTTTTTATATTATAATGGGTAATATTTCATGAATATTACATATGACTAGTTAATTCCATCATTATAACTATTCTTTAATGATGGTGATGAAAATTAAACTATATCGGTTCGCGAGTTGGTAGTCTGCCATGAAAAAAACCCAAAAGTTCATTTCCTATTTGATTAAATTGGATATTGATTATGATAATGATTTAAACATAATAACATCTCTTTTAATTTAGGATATTTTATTTATAATTTCATCACGGTTGGAGGAGATTTTAAGGAAGAGGGAGAAGGAATAAAATAGAAATACTTAAAGAAAACGACACCTCTTCTTCAGTTGATCAACATTGATGAACACCTTCACATCAATATGGAGGGTTTAATTTATAATATAAAGCCTAAAAAATGGGTAGGTATATTGGGAATATGTTTGGTATGTGACTTATATAACCAAATGGTTCTTGAAATGGGAGAGGAACCCTTGGAAACTATTACAATATTAAATTAATATAAATTAATTTTTAAATCCAAATGTCTCAACATGAGTTATGTCAAATATAAGATGAATATGGTTCGAAATAATCTCATCCAATAATTTTTAGACATTTTATGATTTCAATTTAGTTCTTATCATGTCATTTTACCCTTAATTAATCTCTTTTAATTTTAATTTTTGTAACAACAATTTAAATATCAAAACGATATAAATTTTACATATATGGGGTCAATTTCCCACAAATTTCCACTTTATGAAATTTTAAACTTTATAATAGACACATTTTAATTTTTAAAAATTAATATTATTTTTAAATAATTTATTAAAATATTATTTTCATACAATATCTATAGTGTCACTTTTGACACTATTAATATCATTGAATTTAAATAAAATCAAAATAGTGACGTAACTTCAAACCAGAAAATTAAATAGACATAAAATCAGTCTTATTAACATATAATAATCATTCATTACCCTAACTTATTTTTTTATATTTTTCCATATTTTTCTTAGCATTTATTTTATATTCTTATTAATAAAATAATTAATGTATCACTATTTTCTCAGTTTTTTTGGAAATTATTTAAACATTAAAAATAATAAATAAATTCTCATGATGTATATAATTATAATATATTTATTGAGACTATTTATGATTAGAGTTTTATCATGTTTATCCCTATAATTAAATTATTATACATATTAGAAATTAGAGTGTGACATGTTATCACATACTTTTTAATAATAAATATATAAAACCTTCATGGAAAGAAGCCCATTAGTTGATTTAATTAAAATCCTTAGTATTAAATTATCTACGTTTAATCATACAAAAATATTTTTGTTGTTGTTAGAGTAATTATTTTTTATCCTTATTATATTGTTTGTTACCCAAATTTACCCGATTTAACATTAACTGTGCAAATTAAAAATTTCCATAGTTACTATTCATAATATTAAAAAATATAAAGTAACATATTAATATATTTCAAACCAAATTTTTCCCAATATGGAATACATTTTTCAAAATTTAAAACATCGAAGATGAAATAATTAATTTAAATTTAATTCCCATTAACAAAAAAAGAAAACGGGTTTTTAAAAGTAAAAACCATCGAAATATTGACATTTGTATATATAAAATTTCTATGTGAAATTACTTCCAATAACAAAAATAATATTATATGATAAATAGTGTATTTAATTATACATTAAAATAAATTTAAATGACAATATAATTACATAAATAGTTTATATGAAAAATCATGTTTTGAATTAAAATGCATTCTTTTTCTCTATTAATTAAAATATGATCTTCATTAAAAAAATACCAAAATTTAAACCAATATATTACTTATGAATAAGAAGTTTATTTTTTAAAATATAATTTATAAAATTTTAAAAATTGATATTTTAAAAGGTGTCTCCTTCAAAAGGTGGTAAAAATGCATTTTTAGAAAAAATACATCTTTCATCTAAAAAATTGAATTTGTTCTCATATCATGCCAATAAAATAAAGATGATTCAATTAATATTTCATTATGTTAATAAAAAAGTGATTTGAGTATTTTACAAACTGAATTATTCACATTTAAATATTTTTTTCATAACAACATTTCATTTTATTTAAAAAGGGATTTATTTATAATTAATTATTCACAAATGAATAAATTACATACATGAGAAAACTATGTTTTCATTAATAAAATAATAATTTTTATTTAATCCATTTTAACATCTACGTTATAAGGTATCATTTAAAAAATAATTTTTAGTTATTATCTTCTGTTTGATTTAGTGTATTATGTTCACTATCAAACATAGTGTCTCTTTTTTAAATACTCGAGTTGTTAAAAACATTAAAAGAAATGATAATTAAATTGGGTAGAATATTACTTAATAAATGATTTATCTTTTTGAGATGACCATATTGTGATAAATAATTTATTTTTATCCCATTCAAATTTCACAAATGATGAAATATATATTTCCTATCTCAACAATGGTATTCTATAGAACATCGAATGTTGTTTCTCTTAGAATACTAAAATCATGTTTCCTCACTAATTTCATAGGGATTTTTTCAAAATATATTAATAGAAATTCATATACCCTAAATACTTTATAAATTTGATATTAGTTTATTATATCTAGCAGACTCAGGATTATTTATAATATATTATGTTAATCTTTCTTCCTGACATCATAGTCTACCTAAATAATTGCATCTCATCGAAGGAAGGAAATTCATCAAATATATCAATGGCCAAACTACTTTGGGATTAAAATATGATAAAACAATAGAGACACTTCCTTTTTCTTCTATAGAGATTGAGACCGGGTAGGATGTGTGGATGATATAAAATCCACATATGTTGTGTTGTTTTTCTTGAGAGAGAGATGTTTTTGATGATATATAATGAAATATAATTTATTAAATCTATGTACAATATAATATGAGGATGTTACTTCCACTCAAGCTACAAAAAAACTTACATGGATGATGTCATTTTTTGGAAGAGTTTTTTGTTGATACGTCATTTCCACTTATACTAGGTTGAGATAATAAGAGTACAATGAATCTAACAAAATATCAGAATAAATATTATCACTATAAGAACATCAATATAAAGAAAAACTTCAGCAACGATCAAGAAGAGAGAAGTAAAATATCATAGTAATTTTTTCCTATAATATAGAAAATTTAGAATATTTTAACATAATCACTACTATATGAATCATTTCAAAAAATAAAGTTGATAGTGGGTGTTTAACCTCTATATAATCATAGATAATATATATGACATCATCCAATGCTACCTCTTATATTTAGATATACTCTTCAAGTTTTATTAATATTTTTGTAACATAAATCAATTCATTGGTATATGCAATATATTTTATGGTGATCTTGAATTTTGTGTACGTCTCTAGAAGGGGTTAGATTAGATTTGAGCATGTGTAAACTATTTTAACAGTTTTTCCATTTGGAGTGATGATTTTTTTATTGTAGGATTTTTTTTGGCAGTAAATATTCAATTATAAGGATACCTGTGTGGAAGAAGCTTCTTCCATCACAACTTATGGGAAACGTGGTATTTTTTTCAATTATTATTATTTCATACACTATGCTCACTCACGTAGAATTATAATTGTGGGATAATTTTTCCATTAAATGTATTATAATGTATCAGTGATTCATGTTCCATATTTGATTACAAATTCCAAAGGAGACGATTGTTGGAACAATGATAGTGGATAATTGTAAAAGTAGCTAATAAAGTTAAGGAATATCTTGGTTGTAATAAAGTTTCCTAAGGTGTTTCTTTTTTATAAATATTTATATAGATAACATTACTATATAAAAAGTAGCAGTGATTTATTTCTTAAAAAGACCAGAAGATGCAGATATATTATCATATTGATTAAGACCTTCTGATGAAGGTGTTTTGGTGGTTTCATGAAATGAGTCCATCATACGTACAAAGTTCTATTGAAGGATTTTTTTGAATAAAATATATAAATTATTTAATATACTCAATGTTTCTAACATCATGAGTTACAAATATCACATGATCTAAGAATTTGTAATAAATGGGTGTAAATTTATTTGGCTATTAAATGTTTTTTATTCGAGGTTTTCTGGAGTTCATATGTTAAATAAAATTGATAAAATTTTCTAATAAAAACTACTGCATGCAAACATTATGATTCGCTATAAAAGGTTTTTTTCAATAATTTATAAGTGTAAAATATAATTTTCCATGATTTTTTTTAAATTTTAATGTTAATAAGTGTTTATGATGTGGTAGAATAATATTTACGTTATAAGAACTAAATATTGATGTTTAAAAATGGATAAATTTTTATTAATCCCAAATAGTGGATTCTTATATAGGTCATCATATAAAGTTCTTCCCAAAAACATTTATGATTGAAGTATAATTATACATAATATTTTATAGTGTCCATTGTATGAAAATTCGTATATTTTCTAAGTTGATGATTTCAACAAAATCACCAAGAAAACATTTATTATAAAGAAAATTGGATATTGGTTGATGAATAAACGACACAAAAATGGATTTCTAATTCAATTTAGAATATAAAAGAAGGTTATGGGAAAATATTTTGAGATGTTCCTGTGATATTTTTCATGGAAGAATCAGAATGTAATTCTCTATATGAAATATTTTTTACTCTGTATTATCAGAAAAACTTTTTTATATATAATGTTTTACCATATCAAATTATCTTTAATATGTTTTCATAAATATTTAAAAATTTATGAGAAAAGCTGATAAATAATTGTTGGAAACACTGTGGGATTAAAATCAATGATAATCATTTATTTTAAAGGAAATATGTAAATGAATGTTGATAATTGAATATTAGAGAAACTTTAGACGAATTGGATTGTGTGGTATCTTTGAATTACATATTTTCATTAATACTGAAATTAAAAAAGAAATCAATATTTTTCTACTTGTCATACATATATAAATATGATTCACGTACTAGTAAATAATATATACAGTTAATTCATAGAAATCCTGAAGCACTGAAGAATGTATTTAGAATAGATATACAATATGAACTTTTGACATCCAAATTTAGTGTTGGTTGTTTCCAAACATGGAATATATTGGTATAGGAATAAGAATATTAAATTTTTATTTATTAAAATTATCGAAATCGAAGGCAGAAGATGAACAATTTTTAATCGAACAATCATTTATATCATGTGAAATATTAAAAACTTGGTGGGAAATTTTTTTTCATTTATCAAAAGGTACTAAAATTTCATTCCATATGAACCTATTGGACTGAAATGTTGGATTGAAATTTTTTTTAGGGAAAATAGAAAAATAGTAAAACATGGAGAGTTTTATACAGAAATAAAAGATGTATGTTTTTACTACTTGTTAATAGTGTGAAGAAGTTTCATATTTATTAATCAAAAAATTAATGGAGGTCAAGAATCATAGTGTTAATATTTTTGGCCTTTTGGTTATGGTTTCTAATATTTTTTTAAAAATCATTATTTTATCTTCTATTTATGAAAATAACATGAATTTTCGTTTTTCTAATTGATAAATGTCGGATTATGGATATTCAATTATTATTGTAACCACAAAAAATGATTTATTATAGTGGATTATTTGACATTGGATTATTTCCAAACCAAGACAAGGACTATAAAGTATTACTAAGTGGCCAACCATGTAAATTATTGTATTCTAATGGAATGTTCTTTTGTAATGGTTTTCACCAATGTAAAATATATATACCCAGAGGCTAATGTTTTTTATATGAATATAATTATAAATAGAAAATATCGCTTACTTACTTCCTCCCCATCTAAGTGGTCACAATGATTTGGTTTGGTACATTCAATAAGCACACTACCCGGACCCATACTCAATGCATCATAGTGGACAATGTATCCAAGAGCTTAGTTGGGTAAAAAAATAGGGGTGGATGTAAACAACCATGTGATCCCCCAATAATATTATTTACATTGTAATATGTATGAAATAAAATAACCCTTCTAGATTAATAGTCATTATACGTTAGGCGAGCTATGATAAAGACATTAAAAACCCTTTAATAGCCTATCATGCCTAAAAAACTTCTTATTTAAAAAAAATAAATGAGTCTTCCCATGAAATCACTAAATTAACATTAACAAGCTCAAATGAATCCGCATGTTTTGATATCACATTTCCCAGAACGATGACCTCCCAAATATAGATGTTGTATTTTTTTTATTTGGCATAGAAACGATGGTCCCATAACATTCCCATAATGACCATCAAATGTCATTCAAGTGGTTAATATGATATTTATTAAACCAATATTTCATCCTCAAACATCACAAAAATGATTCGGGAAATCTATGAATTTTCAATTAATAAGGTCCTTGAATACAAAGGGGGAATTCATTAATCCTAAAGATATAACCTCATACTCAATGTGGTCATTCCTACTTCGGAAAGAGGTCATGTTGAAATTTTCATCTATTACTCTAACGTAGTCATACCATTATAAGAGTTTGATCTTTAAACCCATATCTCACATTTAATCTAGTAAAAGTGAATATCAATATAGGGAAAAGGTTATTTATTCAGAATCATAAACTCATTTAACTTTGGGTGACCAACACACTACTTAATTGATCAATCAACTTTCATGAAAAGGATAACTACATATTCCCATGGAGAGATCCTTGGATGAATGAAACCATTGGAATAAAAATTATAAAACTTAATGTTTAACTCCCTCAATTATGTGGTTTCCATTTGGTAAAAAGGGAGATATATTAGTGGCATCCCTTATACCAATTCAATTTATAAACTCCAAGTCCCATTTAGCTGGAAGGATTGATAAATCTATCAGGAACAGATCAGGAAACTCAATATCCATAGTAGTAAACCCACTCCCCATGAAATACCCAATTAAATTCATATAATAGTGAGGATACTAGAAAATTTATACTACATGACTCTAGTATTGGAGTTCATGATCATCTTCACTACAAATCCCATTCATCCTAGATAACCTCACAACTTACATTCTATCATGTAAATTTCTCATGCCAATTATTAAAATCAACATGGGCCTTAAATTAAACAATCCATTTTATTCACAGGATCACGTCAACAAGTTATATATCCATGATCAAAAATTACAATTTCATATCATCAAATGAAAATGAAACAACAGAAGATGGAATTGGAAACCCTTCTCTTTTTCCATTCCTAAATGTGTAACTAACTGCATTCCATACAACATAATCTTAGTCAAGAGTTTTAAAAAATCAACATGGAGAGAAGTGGTAAAAGTGTGTGAATCACCTATATCAAACAAGTAAAGTACTAAATGTAATAAAATAAGAAAAATAACTCTTAATTTCATTGTGACTTTATCATATTCCATTAGTTCTGAATCAATATAATGAAGATGTACCATCTTAATGAGCCTAAGGTACACCGTTAACATCTGGATCCACATTAATATGAAAATACCAATGAAATGAGTTTTCCTTAATATTGTGTCAACTATAATGAGATACCATGGTCCTTGAATAATGAAACAAGATTTTTTTCATGAAGGAGCTTTGGATCGATAACAAATCTATGAAATAGTTTCATTCGTACAAAATATTTGTAGGTGTCCCATTTAATTAATAACTACCAATTGATATATTTTTCTTATGGACCACATGTTCCTCAAACTTCCCCAAATATGGAAAAATGTCTATACACCAGTAGTTGCAGGTGGAGGTGGTCAGGGAGGATATGTATAGCTACTACCACCATTTCTTACATTCTCCTACCACATACTCATCTTTTTTTTGATCCATACCTAATTCTTCTATACACTAAAATATTCTTAGTTAGACAGGACATACATTTTATTTCCAACACCTCCTTCAGAACCTTGTCAACCACCATGGAACAGGACTACAATTTGATAAGGAATACATTAGATCAGTTATCTAGTGTAAACACCATTTCGATATAAAAGAATATCATATTTTTATTGGTGATCATATCAAGATAAATGTGGAAAAACAATATAATTAATATGTAATATTTCATACCTAAATTATCCCCATTATGAAGGGACTGGAATACCCTGGAATTACCAAGGTCTGATGTTTATGAGAATAATTACTTGACTAATGTGGACTAAAAATGTTTCCACCCCACATTCTCAAGTTTTAAACATGAACCACAGTCTCTCACCACCTACGAATTGGGAATTAGAATATAAAAATTCCACACTTTACCTTCAAGGACTAATGGATTCAATAGAAAACACGGATCCTCTCAATTTTCATGGCCCAAACAACAGATTCATAGGGTAGGATCATCCCCAGAAATAATGGATGTTATGGTTATGTAATTCATGATACTAATACTTTTCTGGGCTTGGTTTTTCTTCCCTATCATGAGAAATGCCTACTCTCGGTCCATGGTCTATGGTTTAGATAGAACATGCCACTACCTATATGCCACTCTAATCAACATGTGGGTAGATAATGGTGGATTTTCTTTATCCTCCACCCTTGAAAGTATTATTTGACTCTGTGGAGACATTAAACTACAGTTATAAAACAAAAATGAAATGAAAATCAACAATACATAAAACAATGAGGAATCATATAAATAAAATATTATATTATTCACAAAAATCATATTAAAATCACAAAAACAAAAAATAATTCACTATACATGGTTACCATTACTAGTCTATATCATGTACACTAAAAAATATGGAGGAATCTATCAAAATTCACAATATCCAAGGGTCACCTATTTTTCATCACAACATGTGATTTCACGAACCCCTCTAATGACCAGAACCTGAAGCCTTAACATTACTATCTAATACGTATTCAATATTTCCCCAAATATAAAGAACTAAATATATCAATACCACACATTATTATAAATTTTAAATAAAATAAAATACTATTCCATCAAAGGTGACACTTGATTCATCCAATAGTATAGCCTGATGTGCATTCCTAATCCCCATGGGATGTAAACTAGTGCTTAGGTATCAAATAACTCCATTGGGAATTATTTCATCGATGATAATTATCATCAGTAATAATTATCTATAAAAAATTATCCTTTACAACATATATAAAAAGGAACCATATATTAGTTTAGGCTTAGGTCTATAATAAAATATTATAAATGGTATAAAAACTAATCACGAAATAAGGGATAACCAACCAGATGTTATCACCAACCGAAACGCCAAAAACAAGATACTAGAAATATTAAATGGCACCTATATATGATTCCTTTATATTAATTGAGTCATAAAAAAGACAATATACATCCATTTTGTGTATGTAGAGTTTGATCCCACATTTTGAGTAGGATATAACTGATGATTTAATGCATAACCATTATGATAGAAAATTTTATTTTTAAAAGGAGGGTAAAAAAATTAATTTGAATCATTCATTATTATTTTTATGGAATGTGTGAAAAATAGAAATAAAAATTATTATTATGCTGAAATGTGTTTTTCATAATCTCACTTAATAAGAGAAAGTAAACTAATTTAATTTGAATCAATTTTTATGATTTTCGTGGAAAGTATGAAAAATATTAATTTAAAACTATTATTATTTTAATTTTTAGTGGCATATGAAATGAAATCATATTCATTATGAAATTGGTTTTTAATCAAAAATTGGTGGGTTTTTTAATTAATCATAGTTTAATTTTTCAAACACACCCATCTATGGTGCATTTATATTTAATCTATGTGAAAATTTGGTGAGTCGGTTCATACACGGTAAAAAATAGAATTTTTCTAGATCATTAAAATGTTTGGTGGTTTTTTAAATATTTTTATAAATATAGAATCAATATCTTTTGTAAATCTAATTTTTTTTGGCCATAATCTTATTTTATAAGAGGAATCATATGTACTTTCTATCTATATTCCATTGTAGAAAATTCATTTTAAATTAATCTCATTATTTACAATAAAAATCATTAATTTCTAAAAATATGTTTCCTCCACTAAATTTAATGAAATGATTACTTCAGTAAAAATATATATCTTAATTGTGGGGAAACTTGTTGCCTAATATTTTGAAAATATTTTTACCATATAATTTTCAAGTGAGTCTCAAATTTTTTATTTAAAATTGATCCATGATTATTAATAATTTTAATCCTAATCAATTTTTTGTTTTTTGTAAATTATTAAATATCATTATAAAAATGTTGTGTTTAAGTGTCTAGTTGAAAAAAATTTATTGAATTAATATTTATATAGTTTTTTAAAAATTATATTAATTAATTATTATGTAAAATTCCATTATCAAATATTTTGGGGTTTTTGGAAATGGTTTTTGGTCCTTAGAATTAATATTTTCATTTTCCCAAGAGATTATTTTTAATATAAAATTATTAGAATATATTTTATGAATTTTTAGTCGTGAATTGTATTTTAACTTTTTCAATTCAAATTAAATATATTCATTTAGTTTTGAAGTTTTATGTTAAATGGATTAATATAAAGGTAAAATACTTCTATAAGTCATTTGTAATAGTATATATATAGTGGTTTGTATGGGTAACTATGTGATTCATGTACTACATTAGGGTATATTAAATATTCTCAAGGTTGTGTCAAGGTATATGGAAAGGTTATTCATGGATTCTAGAAGTTTTTTCATCAAGGTAAATTTCATGTTGTCATTTCTATGTAAGGTTACCCTTCTATTTTGAAATTCTATATGAAACTAATTTTTTAGCTTCACTATGGTTCTGCATAGCCTTAAATAACTATGTAAGGGATGGTTTACACCCATATATGGCTACAGAGAAAATGTATATAGGTTATTGTACACTTCATCAGATACACATAATGGTATAAATAATAAGATTTAAAATTCATGGAATTAAATATAAAAAAAATAAAAAAGGTACACAAAGAGAGTCAATATAAATAATTTATGTTAATTAAAAATATCATACAAATGATTTTTGGGATTCTTGAAAGATTTAATCATGTTTTTATTCAATATAGATTCAGGATTCTTTGAGATGACACAATTTTCATCAGGGGGAGTAAATTTCGTTTGGAAAATATTTGTACGTGACAATGAGGAAGATTATGAAAATTAAGCCACACTAATTGGTGGTTATGGATTCAGGTCTGGATTTGATGATATTAAGCTATAGATATGAGTGTTAGTGTGTGGATTCATTAAAAGCGGGATTAATTAAACAAATATTTTGAGAAAACTAATTATTATTCCACCATCTATTAAAACATTCTGGGTCTATAACTAAAAATAGTTGGTGTTAGGGGAAATTTTAGGTGCACGAGCTACCCTTCAAGACGAAATAAGGTAAAGAATGAAGGTGTATTTTATATCTTACTTGAATGATAAAAATAATAATCTATATTTTATAAATCTCATAAAAATTCTTATCATTTCATATATAATTCGTTACTAAGATCATTTATTTTACATTTTTTATGGGAATGATTGAATTTTTGTTAATCAATTTTCATTTTATTTTTATTTTCTTCCGCATTGAA
Source organism: Viscum album (assembly GCA_963277665.1). Classification (NCBI taxonomy): domain Eukaryota; kingdom Viridiplantae; phylum Streptophyta; class Magnoliopsida; order Santalales; family Viscaceae; genus Viscum; species Viscum album. Next base: position 507,862,031 of record OY728136.1, on the reverse strand, counting down.
TGCATGTATTTTTTATCATCCCTTATTCTATTCATGATTGTTCTATTATTTACTTTAGTATTGAATAAATAATAGAATCTATAACTCTTTTTTGATTCGTTTTCCTAGTAAGAATATATTTAAAAATTGTGTGTTTAGACTAGATGATTGTAAATTTATGAGTAAATGTTAGTTTTCTCTGTTAATAAATTCATCTATTTGAGGATCATTTTGGGATCATATTTAATAAATTTTTCCCTTCACTTGAAATTTTAATAGGATTTGCCTAATTTTCTTTTTAAAAGTCTCTTACACATAGATTAATTTAAAAACCTTTTAACATCATGCCATCATTCTCTACCAATTGTTTACTTTTTCATCATTATTTTCTCTCTTTTTGGTAAGATATGATTTAAATAGTATATATGATAATGATACCCCAACCATATTTTAATTAGTTCTATACATTAATATATTTGAAGTATAAAATTGTATTTTTTTTATCATTGTGAAACAATGCTCATTCAGTGATCCAAATGTAGTTCAATACCAATGATTATTTGGGAGAAGTGTCAAAAAAATATTATCCACCAATTACCAATGTGTAAAATAAATTTTATAATCACTTAATTTTGAAATTACTTTAAGGTATTAAAATATGTTTAATATTCCGAATACGAGAAAATTCTAAGCATGGTCACTGTGAAACCCATAATATTTCCTTTATAAAAAAGTGAATAAAATAAAATGATTAGAAGGAGATCATGTGGATGAAGTTTCATTAATGTATAATTTTAGTGATGGGGAATAAATCATATATTAGATATGATTCTCACAAATGACATGAAAAATTATCCTATTATGAAATCTCTAGTATTGGTTGGATGGAAAAGTGAAAAGTGAAAATGTTGTCTCCTTATAAATGGGGTACACAAGTATAGTTAATATTCATGGGAATGAAATTTGTAAGGATTTCATATTACTGGTGAATGGTTTGAAATAGAATTTTATGAGTATTAGTATATTGTATGATTTATTAAATGATATCAACATTGTAAAAAGTTTTTTTAATATTAAATGTCATTATGGGAGTGATTTTATGAAAATGAGAGAAAATCATATAAATATATACCATATGTTTAAGGATGATGGAATTTTTCTCTTATCTATTGAAAAAGGAAATTGTTCATGTCGAAAAATATTTATCAATATAAATCCATAAATAATTGATAGACTAATAAGATACAAAACTATGAAATATATTATAAAATTTAAAATATACATAGATAATATTTTAAAAAAATTATGATGAAAATATTAAAATAAAATTTTAAAACCTATTAAATAAGATTGGTCACGTACTAGTCCTAGTTTACAATGATGTGTATGGGACAATGGAGTATAAATTCAGAAATGGGGAACCATTATTATCCAAATATGTGTAAAAGGATCATAGAACACCATTTTGGATTAATTATAAATTTTTTATGATATAATAATTGAATTAAATTTACAATTAATTCAGTAATGTAGTATATGGAGAATCAGGGAATTATATATCATGTAGTTTCCATTATTTCACCATAATATAAGGGGGTAATTGAAATGGAAAATATAATAATAAAAAATATTAAATTAACTATTTGTAAATATATTGGTATTATATAATAATTTTTTATGGAGGTAACTCATACATTACTTTATATTTAGAATATTGAACCATTTTATCCCTATGAAAAATTTACTCCTTAAAATCTACGATTCAATATGAAACAAACAATAAATTACTTTCAACTATTTAGAAGTAATTGTGTCATTAACAATATGTAAAATCCCTGAAAACATATAAATTGAGTTAGTGATGGAAGACATATTAAATATTCATTAAATATAAAAACTAAAAAGAATTATAAAAAGTTACTCAATAAGATAGTTAAATTAAATGATATAATATTTAATAGAGGAAAAATAATTTCATGAGTAGTAAATTTAATGTTGTTGAAGAGAAATATAAATTTTTTTTATGATAATAATATGTCTCATAATGATAATTAATTCTAAAATATAGATTATTATGATTAATATAGAAGGGAAAAAGAAATATGAGATGTATTTTCTTCTAATGAATCATTATAATAAAGAATATTGATGAGATGAATTTAATTAAAAAAATATATTCTCGTAAAAACTACGAGGATGAATGGAATTACAGGATTATAATTTCATATTTTTTCATAAAGAATTGATTATGTATGAAATAAAGATAAATTGGTCAACTCTAAGAATGTGGGGTTATATTAGAAATTGAAACAAATTACATTGGATTATTTTTAAGACAAATAAATGGAATTATTATTTGATATAAATGGATATAAAAAATAATAAAAAATGAAAATAGATAAGTGATAATATACTAGGGTAGAATTGTATGAAACGAATAATCAGTGATTGATTATTTGGTTACAAAAAAATTATTTTCAAATATTTCTATATTTGATTCTATTTTAATAATTGTTAATGTTGTCTCAGAAAGAACATTTTATGTTTATTGGATGGATGATAAGTGTAATTTAAAATAATCAAAACAAAAAGTTTAAACTAATTAACTATATTAAATTAATGATAATTATAACAAAAATATTATTTTAAAATTAATAAATAATAACATTGATTAAAACAAGAATTAACGTTATTCAAATCAAGTATTTATGAATGTATAATAAAAAATAATTTAGTAGAGGATGACTTGTCACATCACTATGTTAAGAGGACATGTGATAGCCAAATGACAGTGGTAGAGTTTTTGGATAATGTTATATTTAGTGTAGAAAATAAAGTACATTGTTATATGTTTTATTATCTTAATAAAATAGTGTTTGATTTATATATCATAGTTTAAATGAGTATCTTTATTGGATTTCATATTGTGTAAAATTTACATGGTGCGTTCCTTTCAAATATAAATAATTCTAGTGAGATTCTCAAATGTTTTTTCAAGAAAAAGATTAATCTAAATTATAATATTCTCACAAAAATATAATAGTTTTTTAAAGTTTGTAAATGAAACTATACTGAATTCTAGAAAGATATAGAATGGTTATTAGGAATATTTTTTCATTATTTCTTTAGTGATAGAAATTAATAATGTAACCTCTGATATTATAAGGTGTTATAAAACAAGTAATTTGAGTCACATGGATGTAATTAAATAAATTCGTAAATATATTAATGTCGCAATAAATAATATTTATTGTTTTATTATATGAACGAAAAAACACCATATTATATAGAGATATATAATAGGTAGGATAAACATATTATATGAAGTCTACTTCAAATAGAACATTCATCTTGCACATCTGGTTTGTCTTCTGGTGAAGTAATAAATAATAAATTATAAGTATAATTGAAATTTAATACATTATTTGTATCCATTATTCTAGAATTTCTATTTTAATGAAGTGATATGTTATAAATTTGGGAGAAAAATTAGTGCCTCCCATATAAATTCAATGTTACAATATTTATTTTTTTATGATGAGTAATAATCTAATAGAATAAAATGGAACTAAATATATAGTCACTAAATATAATTTCCTTAGAATAAATGTTGGTGAGAATATAATATGTCATGATTTCATTTCAACTAATAAATAGTTAATTTAAAATCTAACTAAATATCTTTCTAATATATATTATGAAAAATATGTCCTTAAATATGGGGTTTAGCCACCTTATTATACCAAATCGATATAATGTACCCTATCTCCCAATTATGTATTATTTAGGATTATCTTTACCCTTTTTAGTATTTAGAGTTTTATATTTTGGATTAGTATACACTGGGTGAGTATGATTTATTTAGTTTTTATCGATAGTTTTGAACTACTCATAAACAAAAATTGTTTCCCACTAATCATTTATTTATTATCCTATCATAATAATACTTATTCTCAAGTTGAATACTAAAATGCAATATATTTTAATTAATTCTATCATAGAGGATGAAATAATAATAAAATATGAGTTTTAATAATGAAAAATCACTACTATTTAAACACTAATTTTATAGATATTGTATTAGATTCAATAACAAAAAATAATTAACATGTATTCATAATAAATAAAAACTAAAATTATCGATTTAATTTTAATTTAATTGTAAGTGTGTAATTCTCATAATTTTCTCCCCTTGACCAATATTATCATCATTCAAACAAGGTTATCCATGATTCTACCTGATTATTAAAGGAAAAATTCTCTGATACTCTCAAAAAACCATGAATCAATAACTATAAATTTTTAGGATTTAATTATCCCTATGTCTTATATGAAATAACCACATAACATTGTAATTTAAAAATAGAATTCATATACTATGATAAAAATCCAATCATAATATTAATACATTAAAAATTCCCCAAAAACATTTATTGATAGGAAAACCAATTAACTGTTTTTATGCCCTATTTTTTAGAGATAATAATAAATAAGAAATTATATTAGTTATCTCTGTAGTTTATTTAAATAACATTAAATAATATTGTAAAAAAACATGGAATTTATTATGGAACAAGTTTTATAAATGTTTAATAACCCAAAAATAGAATTTGTTTTGATTAATAAAACCATAAAAAATATAGTCACCCATGGAGATTTCATGCCATTATATTGATGAAATATTTATCATATTTTCCATATAAATCATCAATTTTACCATTTTTTTGGTTTCCATTACAAAATAAAAGCTTCATCACTCTATTTAGGTAATTTAATCCCTATTAATGAAATGTGGTGAGTTGTGTAACACCCAACATATTTTCTTGGTAACGATTATTTAATTTCTTCTAAAACCATTCATCTTTTTGTAAATTTGTATCAAAATAATGAGTTGGTTGAGTCTTGGGTTGGGTATCTAAGTATTTTCATTCATGATGTGTTGTGTATTTTTAGTACAGGTTTCACATCACATTTAAACATATGGAATTAAAATATGTTGAGTCTGTGTAAGGTTAAATTCTCAGGGATAGTGATTATGTTACAATATAATAGTTTGGGTTGCACCATGATTCCCTTGATTATAGTGAAACCAATTATGAATGACTTATTTTTGTGGATTTAGAATGAATCCTTTCACTATAAAAGTGGTGGTCACACCACAACGTGACCATAGGATGAGGCACTGCTTCATGATCTATGTAGTCATGACACCATATTCTCTATGATCAGTTTTTTTGAAATTTAGTTAAATTATGTAAAATCATAGAAATATATATAATGAAATACCCCATTCATCCTCATATTGTCTTACCATAATCACCTCCTCCCAATTTCATCATTTTCTATATGAGACATCTTTTTTGTTTGATATTTAATCGAGGCATTTTCTATTCCATAGAATCATTAAGATGAAGACACTTTGTTCTCCTCAACTTATTATTGAAATTTCTCATTGTTATAGAACTGACTTCCCAATAGCCTTATTTTTTGTGGTTTTATATGGATTAAAAATCACTTCCAATTAGAGAAAAATTGGTGATGATTCTTTTTGTGTTGGATAATGATATACAGAGTAAGGTAGTTCCTAATCTTTCTCAATGTCTTATATGAGTTTTCATGTATTCTATGATGTGGAAAACCAACATATCTTGTGTGACTATTAATGTATGATAACACATGTTGTATAATTATAATTTATAATTATTATAACAATTATTAGTACAAGGCGACTTCTTATTTTTTTGTTTCTTGAGACTATGTTCACTAATGACTATGTGCATGAATAAAATGTTATAGGAATAAGACATGGGGACCTGAGAGGGTTTCCTTAGATTGGTTATGATGTAGTGGATCATTTTTACATGTCTATGGATTATTACATGATTATAGAAGTAAATTTAACTATTGTATCACATGATGGTATTCTTGAATGAAATTATAAAGTAGTAAAAGCGTTTTGTGAGTTAACCCAAAATTAATTAAGTGTGATTAGATTTTGACAAAATTTAAACCCTAGTTACATATTCTGTGAGATTTTTATATTATGGATTGGTTTTATAATATATTATTTATGTATTTTTTCATTATTTTATTGAGATTTTCCCTTGGTTTTTATTTGATTATGCTATTTGATATGTGGTCAGAAGTAATTCCAATCATAGGTGTATTTGGGAAATGATTATGTTAAATTATGTCCATGGGTAGGGATGTTTTGTAGTAGGGTGTAATTCCAACATTTTGTTTCAATATATTTGTTTGTAATTAAATCTTCGTCTATTCATGATGTAAGGTTGGGAGTAATTTCAACCATGTATGTGTTTGTGATGCGAGTTGGGTGAAATTAAAACCATGTATTTTGATTTTACATAGTTGTTTGTAATATAATCCATGTGTATTTTTTTTCCATATTTGGGTTAAAATGAAACCTATTCCATTATTGAGATAGTTTTCAGTGTAGTTCCAATAGTGTCCAATGTTGATATGTGAGTTGGGTATAATTTTTTCCAATCTTATATTTTTATAGGGGTATGTTGTAGTATGAGCCATTTCCCTTGTTTTGATATGATTCAAAGTGTAATTATAAGATTGGTTGTTATGGTAATGACACTGGGTATAACTAAAATTGAATTTTATGGTTATAGAGGTCATGGCCAACGAAAAACCATCCCTTATATGTCATCTAGTTTTGTTATATTTCTATCTATTATTTTTGGGTTTGTTGATATGGTTTAATCGATGTACTTCACAATGAACCTTACTACCATAATTTAAAATGTTAAAAATAAACATTGATATTGGAAAATTTTGGAATGATCATTCCTTAATATCTTGTGAGAAATAAAGGGTAAGATGATTATTTGTTTTTTGATGCTATTCTTTCAATGTAACATTAGAATAAACTTATATATTCTAGATATGTTTTGAGATCTTAGTAGTGGTGTACCATTGAGATGTAATCGCACTACACATAGGAATATAAATTTTTGGTTAAATTTCTTGGTCAGGGATGCCTGTAAGGGAAGGGGTCTTCAAATCGATTGATGATCTGGTTGGATGGTAAGCATAAAAGATAGGACTGGGCGGGGACTTAGAAAAAATATTTTTTGTTTTTTATCTATTATTTTTTTCTTATGAGATTAATCTTTATATAATCCTACAATGTGTTAATCCTAATTATTTATGTTTTAATCCTATGAAATTATAGTGTTTCATTGATATATCTAGTGATATGATATTTCCATATTGTATACTCTTAGTTGTAATGTCTATATTTATTATTTTATATTATTGTAATATTTTTTTATTATTAATTTTTTTATTATTTATGGTTAACTAATCTAGATTTTGTAGTCTACCCATGTTCCTTGTAGAAAAAATATACTATTTCATAACATCTAGCATATAAGGAGGCACTATTTAGGTCATGCAGCTTTACCAAGCCATTAAAAATTCTAGTGATCTTACTTACGAAGTTATAAAGCCTTATGAGTGTATTTATTTTATTTCAATAGATATTTGAACATGGTAGTTTGAGGAATGATGTGGTTAAAAATAGTATTGAACTTATAAATGGGCATAAAAATCAATATATGGTGAAAATCAATGTTACTAGGTATATGATTGTTGTGATTTTTCATTATTATGCTTGAGTTTGTTTTTTCTAAATATTTTGTTTTTTCTAATGTGTTTTTATTTTATGGACATATTTTCCATATATTGAAAGATTCATTAATCTATACACCATGTATTTCTTATTAGATACCATGAAAATCATGTTCTATATAATGGTTGGGATATTATTAATGATATATGTATCCATTAGTGATATTTTCAACAATTAGTTATATAGTCTTTTATTATAAAACATTACTGTTGAATTTTGTTTGAATGTAATCATTTTTCTTGTTATTCGTTTATTTAATTACTTTTTTCATAGTTTCTATCTGTTTTTTTACCGTCATGTGTTTTTAGGTGGGGATAGAGAGTGCCTAAGTAACATGAGACCACTATATTCTATGGTTTGTGTACAGAATATAGACACTATTTTTATTACAACTTTTCAAAAATAATTTATTCAAAAAAATATTGATATATTTTTAGCCATAAATGATTCACTATAGCAACATATATCCGTATATAATGATTTTTGAGTTTCATGGGGGAGGCGATAACCATTCCACAACATATGTATAATTATAAACCATATTAAGCATAGAATGACTTTGAATGAGAAGATGAGGGAGTATACTTCATGTTTTACCTTTATTAGATTAGAAGATTCCCCATGATGGTTCTTATATGTATGACATGACTATGGTGTTATAGTTTCAACATGCATCTCACTTCATAGGTTTGGGTGGACCATAGAATACCATGTTCTTGTTTATGTTCTTATAATACATGATTGATTAGCTTGATAACCCATCCCCACATATAAAGATGGTGAATATGTTTATGTATATGTTATAGGGGCCAGATAACCTTTACTGGTAAATATTGTAGGAGTCACAACATGTGGTGTTATATTGGATGTATAATAATTTAATTCATCAGACATTCTAATGGAGCCCAAGAGTTTTCACATATAATACCAAAAGGATATGTTCGTAATAAATTATCTGTAATGTATTAATTTTTTTAATTTTTTTGTTGATTCTTTGTAGGATATTGGACATGTATGGTTAGGAATTTTTAGAATGGGATGAGGCAACCATTTTGGGATCAACTGAATTGTAAACCTGACATATTTTTTGATGTTTCGAATTAAACCCACAATGCTTTGAAGAACCTTATTAATTATATAGGATCAGAGAAGTTTTATTTATCTATGGGGAACATTAGTTGGTTATTAATTAGTATTAATTATATGTATGTTTAATATTTATGTGGATGTCGATGAAAACTTATTCAGGTTCAATATCCATCTCATATAACATATGAAAAATTATATATTGTGTCTTATTATTGTGTAAGGACAATTTGATCTCAAATACCTTGATATCTTGGGGAGAAATCATATATGTTGATAAGTAATTTTTAGGAAATTGGTCATAGTAATCCATATTCATCTGATGGTAAGGGATCTGATTTGATATTGGTCTCTAAGAAGAGGTTTGGGATTGTCACACTAGAGTTTTTGTTGGGTTTCCCATGATTAATAATGATATATAGGAGGTCATGATACACATTATTAGTATAGTTAGTAAATTGGTTCTTCTATTAGTAGTTATGGTTTTAAAATATAATGATGTGTCTTAATCTGAGTCTAGTTACAGATTTTTGAGTCATTTATTTCTAATCATGATATAAATTCATCTACATTTGGAGGTATGATTTCAATTACACGTACCTAATATTTTTTTGATATCGGTGCATTTCATTATTTTTTATTATCTTCTTTGTTTAATGATATTGGCTGAGTAATGTATTATCTATCAAAGATGCTGATTTTCTAAGGTTCTCCATTATAAGGGCCCAGTCTTAAACCTTACTTAATCTTGAGTTATTACAAGATTACACATTGAGGATCTTTTCAGGTTTAGAGTTTTAGAGAATTAGAACATAAAACCTGCATTACATTCTACATATAAACAAAGTGGTTACATAAATATAGTATTCATTTTTTCCCATCAATGGAAACATATTTAAAATAATACATGGATTCATTCTTGACACTTCTTTGACACTATCATCACATCATGTAGCTTTCCCTTGACCTATGAAAAACATTTCAAAAACATGGGATGAGCATAAAAAGCTCAGTATGGGTTATAAAAATATGGAAAGGAAACATAAGTTCATATATACATAAGAATGAAATCATACTTTACCCATAAAACATAAGAACTTTAACATACCTCATCAAATCATGAATAAATCATAGAAATCATAAGACATAAAGGTAACTTGAGGCATTCATAACATTCTTACGTAGGGAGTAACCCTCTTGGTTACGTTTAGAATACCCATCACATTATATTCCCTAAATCTCTTCGGAGAAACCTTAACGTTTCACTCCTTCGCGTTACCCAATGCATTGGAGAGCTATATCGGGCTCACCCACCCTTAGTTTATCACAGAACCACCTGTCTTCATAATAATTCCCAAGAACCATAACATAATCATATCACATAAAACATACATAAAGGAAACATAAAATTTCCACATTTCAATCACAAGATATAAATAAAACACATTGATATAAGAAAAACATTATGAAAACCAATTTCAATACAAAAATAAAAGAAAAGTAAAACATGGTATTTATTTTTCTTTTAAAAAAGTATGGCTTGTAGAGGAAGCCGAAACTCAAATAATGGTCACGACGGTGGAGAAGTCGTTGTCGCTGCATACGTACGACAAGAACACTCCCTTTTGTCATTTAGTAAACGCTTCGTATAAAAAATATTCCTTTTGAATAAACGTAAAAGTAAAAAGGGTTTATACACCGTATAAAAGAAGGTTGTGTATAAAACAAAATATTCCTCAATGAAAAGAGATTGAGACGAAGTCCCATACCTCGGGTCTGACTTGACTCGAACGTTCTTTAATCTCCTGAATAATAAACTTGAGTTAATTTCTACTTGTTTAAGAACCTTTTTCAAGTTCATTATTACTTTTATATCACTTATTTCCATGTCATGAACACTATGTAATTATTTAAGTTAATAACGGTCGTTTTAACGATCATTGGTACTTGAGTCAAAAATAAACCCTTTATAACTATAAGTTGTTCATGTATCCATTATATCTAGAAGGGTATTCATTATTTAGATATCATATATGTCATATATATCCAGTACATGCATGCATTTATAATATTACATAATCATTTAGAGGTAAGAAATGAAATGCACCGTTCATGGAGACGGTAAGCCGTACGTACGCATGAACACTACTTTCATTTCTATTTCATATTTTATAGAATGGAATCATAATTATATAAAAGTATATTATAATTCCAGTGTAATATCATATATAATATCATAAATTCATCCTTTATACGTCCCACATATGGTATTAACGAATCAAATCACTTTGAGGGGGCAGTAGTCCACACTTCCTTAAATGAATATATCGCATTTACCCATAATGGAAACCATAAAGGTATGCCCAAAATGAAAAATACCGAAGATTAAGGAAAACATAAACATATTATATATTATATATAAAAATAGTGACATCTTAATGGCCACCTTTGAAGGTGTTATATGAGTTTTGAACAATCATCGTTTCGGGAGGTAGAAATTCGCCATCCACAGAAACAGTATGTTCATTATCCATTAGATGTAGGTGTGTGTAAGTGTAGCTCGAATCCTTCTTATAAAAACATCCTAGTATATTAAATATACTGGGGTTGTTACAAAAGAAAAGAATAACAAGATTTTAAGGGGTTGGAGAAGAAAAATAAAACAAAAGGACTCAAGTGAAGACATTACCTTAAAATCGGGTAACTCTCTTTGGTTTGAGATCAAAGGCTTCCTTGGGAAGACTTCTGCCCAAAGTGAGGCTTCAAGGAGTAATAGAGGGATGTGGAGAGACAAAATGGGCAGGGGCTGGCAGAGCCAAAGGCTTTTGAAATGTGGGTAAGGTGGTAGAGGTGGGGGCCTTTTATAAGAGAAGAGGAGGGGCACTCTTGGAAAGTAAAGAAATGTTACTTTATTTTAAAATGAGTTTCAGATTAAAAAGGTCCCACATTGATATAATTCAAGGTTAAGCTGATAAGGGTCCTAAATCCAACCATTCAATATGTTTTGGACATGTGTAGGTCATAGATTTTACAATATCTTTTCATTTTATTTAAATCCTTTATTAGTGAGGTAATCGCTGCATCATCATGATGTCATACATAATTTAATTTATTTAATGTCTAAAAATTTCTAAAAAAATATCATGATGTAGTAATCCTTTTTATCTTTCTAATTAATATTTATAGTCAAAAATCGGACTTGTATAACCCCATTTAAAAATTGTCTTAGTAAAACCACTGATGTTTGTGTCATTTTAATTTTAACTTTTAATAAAAGGATATTAATGTCAAATTCCTACCAAAGTGGCTCCATGGAGTCCCCAAGTTGACCCATGTATTGTCTTGGTCGGCCATAACACATACAATAAGGGTAGGACATGTGTCTAGGTATTTTCATTTTATTATAATATCATTTTTTCCTTAAATTGCACTAATTACCTCTAATCGCAATTAATAACGTAAAAGTTACTATTCACCAAAAAAATTATTTTAATATCATTGAACCACATTTTACTTCTTAATTACAACCATGTATGTCGGATTTTTGAAAATCAAATCACAGAAGTGGCAAAGTTTCATTTAAACGAAAAATCAGTTTCTTTAACTACCACTTAGTGGTTTCACTATTCATCAAAAATTGATGTTTTTCAGAAAAATACCAAAACTTCACCCCAAGATATATTTGATATTCTGAATTCAAAAATTATTTCTATTTAACAAAATTCAAAACAGATAAGATGCATTAGTTAATTTAATAATTAATTCTCGTTGTCATGACAAATAGCGTGTTTTTATGAAACAATAAGTATCAAAAGATTGGCACTAGTTTAAGTCCAATTTCAAAGTGAAATTGATTCCTATGACCACCGTTGTATTAAATGGTAAACATATATTATAATTCCATTCAAAACCAATTCCAAAAATAATCTAATCATATAAATAAATTATATTTAAATGCAGTTTTGATGTAAAATGCAGTATTTTTCACTATTCATTAAAAATGAACATTGTCAGAAAAATACCAAAAATTCACACAAAGTAAATTTTGATATCCGAATCATAAAGAATAAGTTTATTTTGACAAACATAGCTTATAAAATTGTTAAAAGATAGATTTAAAAATGGTTTTCCATTAAAAGCCAGTAAAACAATATTTTAAAAATATTAGTGTATTCCATGCTTAAGAATGGATTTGTGTTCATTTTAAGCCTCTAAAACACTATCTAATTAATTAATAGGCATAAATAAAAATATTTGTTATTCACTACTTACTTGGGATGTTACATACTTCCCCCCTTTAGAAAATTGTGTCCCCGTAAATTATTTACTTATCGAATAAATGGGGGTACTTATCCCTCATTGCATTTTCAGATTCCCATGTTGCCTCTTCCATCATGTGGTTTTTCCACAAAACATTTACCTGATTAATAACCTTATTCCATAACACTTGCTCCCTGTGGTCAAGAATCTGGACCGGTTGTTCCTCATAAGATAGGTTCTCTTCCAGCTGAACTACCTCTGGACTCAAAACATGAGATGGATCTGGCATGTACTTTCTCAACATCGAAACATGAAAAACATTGTGTACCTGAGATAAACTCGGAGGTAAAGCCACCCAGTATGCAACTGATCCGACTCTCTCCAGAATTTCATATGTTCCAATGAACCTTGGACTCAACTTTCCTTTCTTACCAAATCGCATCACACTTTTCCATGGTGAGACTTTGAGAAAAACATGATCACCTACCTCGAAAGATAGATCCTTCCTCCTATTGTCCGCATATTCTTCTGCCTGCTCTGAGCTGTTCTCATGTGTTTTTGTATCAATTGAACTTTTTCTGCCAACTCTTCCACCAATTCTGGTCCCATCAGCTTCCTTTCACCCACTTCATCCCAAAAAGCTGGAGTTCGACACCGCTTCCCATATAACGCCTCAAATGGTTCCATCTATATACTGGAATGAAAACTATTATTATAAGAAAACTGAACCAAAGAAAGATGTTGGTTCCAACTTCCCTGATAATCCATAGATCAAGAATGTAGCATATCCTCTAATGTATGAATTGTTCGTTCTGACTGCTCATCTGATTGAGGATGAAAGGCTGTACTAAAATTTAATTCAGTACCCAACGACTTTTGAAGGCCTTTCCAAAAGTTAGAAGTGAACCTGAGATCACGGTCAGATACAATGGAGAGGGGAACTCCATGTAACCTTAATATCTCTTTAAGATACAAATGGGAAAGTTGATCTAGGGAAAAAGTATCTCGTATAGCAATGAAATGAGCAGATTTAGTCAAGCGATCAACAATAACTCAGATTGCATTATTACCTCAAGGTGTCTTCAGCAATCCCATAACGAAGTCCATGGATATATTATCCCATTTCCATTATGGTACTGGTAAAGGCTGAAGCATCCCTTTCGGTAACTGCCGCTCTACTTTAACCTGTTGACATGTCAAACACTTCACAGTAAAATCAGCGATATCTCTTTTCATTCCATCCCACTAGTAATACTCCCGCAGATCTCTATACATCTTAGTACTGCCAGGATGAACTGAAAACGGAGAACTATGAGCTTCACATAACAACTCTCTCTTCAACTGTGAATCACACGGCACACATAATCTCTTCCCAAACCTCAAAACACAATCATTATAAATGTTGAATTCAGGAAACTTACCCTTCTAAACCAGCTCTACCTTTTTCTGCAACTCACTGTCTTGCTTCTGTGCTTGCTTGATTCTGTCTGATAGAGAAGATTTCACTGATACCTGAAACAAAACAGAAGAACATCCTGCACCAAAAACTTCTATGCCAAAGTTCATCAAATCCTTAACCAAAGGATCACGTTCCAAACACAACATTGTTAATGAAGCATTACTTTTTCGACTCAAAGCATCATCCACTTTATTTGCTTTTCCTGGATGGTAATGAATTGTACAATCATAATCCTTGATTAATTCTAGCCATCTCCTCTCTCTCATGTTCAATTCTTTCTGAGTGAATATATACTTTAAACTTTTGTGATCAGTATATATTTCACACTTTACTCCATACAAATGATGCCTCCAAATTTTTAAAGCAAAAACAACAGCAGCTAATTCCAAATCATGTGTAGGGTAATTTACCTCATGAGTTTTCAAATGTCGTGAAGCATAAGCAATTACCTGATCATTCTGCATTAGGACACAACCAAGTCCTTTCAATGAAGCACCACTGTAGATAACAAACTCCTCATTCCTAGAAGGTAGTGCCAAAACTGAAACATTCACTAATCTTCTTTTCAATTCCTGAAAACAATCATCACATTCTTTTGTCCAGATAAACTTAACACCCTTCCGAGTTAGCTTAGTCATTGGACTAGATAACCGTGAAAAATTTCTAACAAACCTTCGGTAATAGCCTGCCAAACCAAGGAAACTACGAATCTCTGTTACATTTGTGGGTCCTGGCCATTCTTCAACAGCCTTTGTTTTTGTAGGATCAACGATTATCCCATCTTTAGAAACAATATGACCAAGGAAAGAAATTTTTTGCATCCAAAACTCACACTTGCTGAATTTCCCATACAACTTCTTTTCTTTTAAGGTTTGAAAAATAACCCTTAATTGTCTTTCATGCTCCACTTTACTTTTAGAAAACACCAAAATATCATCAATGAAAACCACCACAAACTTATCCAATAACTCATGGAAAATTCTATTCATTAAGTCCATGAATACAGCAGGTGCATTGGTTAGCCCAAAAGGAATTACTTAAAATTCATAATGGCCATATCTTGTACGAAATGTAGTCTTTGGAACATCTACTTCCTTTACCTTCAGCTGATGGTACCCTGATCTCAGGTCAATCTTTGAAAAAAAAACTGAGCTCCCTGGAGCTAATCAAACAAATCATCGATATGAGGCAAAGGATATTTGTTCTTAACAGTGACGTTATTCAAGGATCTATAATCAATGAAAGTCTCATAGAACCATCTATCTTTTTAACAAATAAAACAGGAGCACCCCATGGTGACGTGCTAGGTCGAATGAAACGTTTCTCTAATAAATCTGGTAATTTCTCCGTCAACTCTAAAAGTTCAATTTGAGCCATTCAATAAGGGCGTTTCGAAATTGGCTTAGCATCAGGAACTAAGTCAACAGTAAATTCTACTTCCCGATCTGGTATTATTCCAGGAAACTCATCAGGAAAAACATCAGGATACTCATTTACCACTGGCACATCATTAATCTGAACAGTTCCCTTGTTTTCAACAATATGTGCAAGGTAACATTCACTTCCATCTTCTACAAGTTTCTCGTCCTCTTGATATGTTATCAAAATTAAGGGTTCATTCTTGTACAAAAACTGAAAGTCTTTCTGAAAAGAAACTTGTTTAGCTCTACAGTCAATCATTGCATGGTAAATAGAGAGCCAATCCATACCCAGGATAACATCAAACTCTACTAGAGGTAAAACAATAAGGTTTGCAAGTAGGTTCTTTCCACAGATAAGGATAGGAAGATTCTTATAAATTCATTTTGCCTCAACATTTCCCCCCATGTGTTTTTACCACAAGTTCATGAGTCATTTCTTGAGATGGTATTCCCAGTTTACTAGAAAAGGTTTCAGAGATGAAAGAATGTGTAGACCCCGAATCAAACAACACACTGGCATAATCTGAAAAAACAAACAAAGTACCTGATACAACTTCATTTGACGGCCCGACATCTGCTGAAGTAGTTGCAAAGGATTTCACCACCCCTTTCTGCTTGCAGTCTAACTGCTTCCCATCACTCAAGATCTTTGTCGGACACTGGTTTTCATAGTGACCCTTCTCATTTCACTAACTATAAATCAAATTTGAACTTACCATCACCTTGATCTTTCTCAGTGCAATCATGAGCCTTATGTCCCATCTTACCACATCAGTAGCACTTTCCAGAATTCAGAAGACATTCCCCATCATTCCTTTTTCCACATTTATCACAAACTGGAAACTTCGATTTCCTATCATCAGACTTTTTTGAAGAATTCTTTCCTTTCTCCTTCCACCTCGGTCTCTTCTTCTGCTGGTTGTTATAGAACACTTGATCATCGGCAAACTCCATTTCCACCTTCTCAGCAAATCGAACAATCTTTTCATAACTTTTTAACTCATGAGAAGCCAATTCCCTTCGATATTTTGGCTTTAATCCTAAGTAAAAACGATTGATCTTACTATCAAGGTCTCAGATAAAATTTGGAGCATACCTTGCCAATCGAGTGAACTTATCTTCATAGGGAGCCACTGAGTCTTCCTCTTGCCTCAATTACAAGAATTTATTTCCAATCCCAAGTCGAACATACTTAGGAAAATACTTCTCAAGAAACATACCTTTGAATTCATCCCAGTCAAGACCATCAATCAGATCAACTTCCCTAATATTTTTAACCATCGACCACCACTGATCTACCTCACCCTCCAAACGGTAAATAGCAAGGATAACCTTTTGATTGTCAGAACACCCCATGACATTGAAAATATTCTCCAGAGCTTTAATCCACCCTTCATCTTGCATAGGGTCAGATGATCCTCTGAATGATGGGGGATTTTGCCTCATGAAATGTTCCACCACTGACATCTTCCTCTGCGGTTGATCTGGCTGATCTCGTGCATGGATACCACCACAATTTATCTCTTTAGTCAACTGCGCCATTACTGTAACAAACTATTCAGTTCCAAATCTAACCATCTCAGGATGCTGATTCAGAAGGTTATTTCCTCCTATATGCCTTCCTAGCACTGCTTCCCTATTTCCTCTGTGGAAAACCATTCTGAACAAACATGTCATAGATGAAGCAACATGGTAATCTTCAAATGCTATATCATTTCAAAAAAAAATTATTTTTGGATAATCATTTAATAGAATTATAACTCCTTAAAGTTATCTAAACCAACCTTTAATACCAACTATAAGGCCCCAGCCTTAAACCTTACTTAATCTTGAGTTATTACAAGATTACACATTGAGGATATTTTCATGTTTAGAGTTCTAGAGAATTAGAACATAAAACTTGCATTACATTCCACATATAAATAAAGTGGTTACATAAAGATAGTATTCATTTTTTCCCATCAATGGAAACATATTTAAAATAAGACATGGATTCATTCTTGAAACTTCTTTGACACTATCATCATATCATGTACCTTTCCCTTGACCTGTGAAAAACATTTCAAAAACATGGGATGAGCATAAAAAGCTCAGTATGGGTTATAAAAATATGGAAAGGAAACATAAGTTCATATATACATAAGAATTAAATCATGCATTACCTATAAAACATAAGCACTTTAACATACCTCATCAAATCATGAATAAATCATAGAAATCATAAGACATAAAGGTAACTTGAGGCATTCATAACATTCTTACGTAGGGAGTAACCCTCTTGGTTACGTTTGGAATTCCCATCACAGTATATTCCCTAAATCTCTTCGGAGAAACCTTAACGTTTCACTCCTTCGTGTAACCCAATGCATTGGAGAGCTATATCGGGCTCACCCGCCCATAGTTTATCACGGAACCACCCGTCTTCATAATAATGACCAAGAACCATAACATAATCGTATCTCATAAAACATACATAAATGAAACATAACATTTCCACATTTCACTCACAAGATATCAATAAAACACATTGATATAATAAAAACACTATAAAAACCATTTTAAATACCAAAATAAAAGAAAAGTAAAACATGGTATTTACTTTTCTTAAAAAAAGGTATGGCTTGTAGAGGAAGCCGAAACTCAAATAATGGTCACGGCGGAGGAGAAGTCCTTGTCGCCGCATACGTACGACAAAAACACTCCCTTTGGTCGTTTAGTAAACGCTTCGTATAAAAAATATTCCTTTTGAATAAATGTAGAAGTCAAAGAGGTTTATACACCGTATAAAAGAGGGTTGTGTATAAAACAAAATATTCCGCAATGAAAGGAGATTGAGACGAAGTCCCATACCTCAGGTCCGACTTGACTCGGTCGTTCTTTAATCTCCTGAATAATAAACTTGAGTTAATTTCTATTTGTTTAAGAACCTTTTTCAAGTTAATTATTCCTTTTATATCACTTATTTCCATGTCATGAACACTATTTAATTATTTAAGTTAATAACGGTCGTTTTAACGATCATTGGTACTTGAGTCAAAAATAAACCCTTTATAATTACAATTTTTTCATGTATCCATTATATCCAGAATGTTATTCATGATGTAGATATAATATATGTCATATATATCCAGTACATGCATGCATTTATAATACTACATAATCATTTATAGGTAAGAAATGAAATGCACCGTTCATGGAGACGGAAAGTTGTACGTACGCATGAACGCTACTTTCATTTCTATTTCGTATTTTATAGAATGGAATCATAATGATATAAAGGTATATTATAATTCCAGTGTAATATCATATATAATATCATAACTTAATCCTTTATACGTCCCACATATAGTATTAACGAATCAAATCACTTTGAGGGGGTGGTAGTCCGCACTTCCTTAAATGAAGATATCGCGTTTACCCATAATGGAAACCATAATGGTATGCCCAAAATGAAAAATAAATAAGCTTAAGGAAAACATAAACATATTATATATCATATATAAATATATTGACATCTTAATGTCCACCTTTGAAGGTGTTATATGAGTTTTGAACAATCATCGTTTCGGGAGGCAGAAATTCGTCATCCACAGAAACAGTATGTTCTTTAACTATTAGATGTAGTTGTCTGTAAGTGTAGCTAGAATACTTCTTATAAAAACATCCTAGTATATTTAAGATACTGGATTTGTTACAAAAGAAAAGAATAAAAAGATTTTAGGGGGTTGGAGAAGCAAAATAAAACAGAAGGACTCAAGTGAAGACATTACCTTAAAACCGGGTAACTCTCTTTGGTTTGAGCTCAAAGGCTTCATTGGGAAGACTTCTGCCCAAAGTGAGGCTTTAAGGAGTAATAGAGGGATGTGGAGAGACAAAATGGGAAGGGTTTGGCTGAGCCAAAGGCTTTGATAGTTTGGGTAAGGTGGTAGAGGTGGGGGCCTTTTATAAGAGGAGAGGAGGGGCACTCTTGGAAAGTAAAGAAATGCTAATTTATTTTGAAATGAGTTTCGGATTCAAAAGGTCCCAAATTGATATAATTATAGGGTAAGGTGATAAGGGTTCAAAATCCACCCATCCAATATGTTTTGGACATGTTTTGGTCATAGATTTTACATTATCCTTTCATTTTATTTAAATCCTTTATTAATGAGGTAATCGCTGCATCATCATGATGTCATAAATAATTTAATATATTTAATGCCTAAAAATTATAAAAAAATACCATGATATAGGAAATCATTTTATATTTATAATGAATATTTATAGTCATAAATAGGACTTGTATAACCCCATTTAAAAATTGTTTTAGTAAAATAACTCAAGTTTGTGTCATTTTAATTTTAACATTAAATAAAAAGATATTACTGTCATTTTCCTACCAAAGTGGCTCCATGGGGTCCCAAAGTTGACCCATGGATTGTATTGGTCGGCCTTGACACATCCAATAAGTGTAGGACATGTGTCTAGGTATTTTCATTTTATTATGATATCATTTTTTCCTTAAATTGCACTAATTACCTCTAATCGCGATTAAGAACTTAAAAGTTACTATTCACCAAAAAATTATTTTAATCTCATTGAACCACATTTTATTTCTTAATGAAAACCATGTATGTCATATTTTTGAAAATCAAATCACATAAGTGGAAAAGTTTCATTTATACTAAAAATCAGTTTCTTTAACAACCACTTAGTGGTTTCACTATTCATCAAAAATTGATGTTTTTCAGAAAAATACCAAAACTTCACCCTAAGCTATATTTGATATTCTGAATTCAAAAATGATGTCTATTTTACAAAATTCAAAACATATAAGATTAATTAATTAAATTAATAATTAATTCTTGTTGTCATGACAAATAGCATGTTTTTATGAAACAATAAGTATCAAAAGATTGAAACTAGTTTAAGCCCAATTTCAAAGTGAAATTGATTCCAATGACCACCATTGGATTAAATGGTAAAAATATATTCTAATTTCACTTCAAAACCAATTCAAAAGATAATCTAATCATATAAATAAATTAGATTTAAAAGCAGTTTTGATGTAAAATGCAGTATTTTTCACTATTCATTAAAAAATGAACATTGTCAGAAAAATACCAAAAATTCACTCAAAGTAAATTTTGATGTCCCAATCATAAATAAGAAGTTTATTTTGACAAGCATAGCTTATAGAATTGTGAAAATATAGATTTAAAAATGGTTTTCCATTAAAAGGCAGTAAAACAATCTTTTAAAAATATTAGTGTATTCCATGCTTAAGATTGGATTTATTTTCATTTTAAGCCTCTAAAACAATATCTAATTCAATAATAGGCATAGATAAAAATATCACTTATTCATTACTTACTTGGGATGTTACATCCATAATTAACTATTCATTAGTTTGTGATATTTCAGTTATAATCCATATAGGTATGTGATCTAGAGTTTATCTCTATATTTGGAGGAAAAATTTATTTATGGAGTTGGGATCGAGATGATGAATGCAGATTCCTACATATCCTATTTAATGGTTTTAGGTCCCATGTAATTGTTTTTCACTTAATATGAGTCTCCATACCTTTCGAGGTTGTATAACAAGGTCCAATCAATATGGTTTAAAATCATTTATAATGGAATCCTTAGAAAAATGTTATCTATGGCGGTTGGTGTTGTAAAGATTATTGGGAGGTCCTTTATTATTAACATGAATGATAATCTATCCTAATCTAGTTGGGTTGAATTACCATAGAATATTTCATTGTGAGGTATGTGTTTGGTTTGGATAGAAATAACATGATTCAAAATGGAGAACATGTTTTGTTCAGGTGTCTTCCATAATAAGGGAGGTGTGGTGACACCGAGAGGGATATAAGGGGAATATGGACCTCTAGGATAAGACATGTTTTTTGTGGGACTATTTCCCAATGAACATATTTCCCACAGAATATGGCTTAGGTGAAATAGGCATATGATATCATGGTGAATATATACCAATGAGGAATTACTTAAATGGTTTCTGAAGGAATATTGACCTAATATGATGAAAATAGAAGGTAGATGATGTTGAGTTTATACTACCAGATGTAATCTTATGTATCCTTCTTAATAGAAATGAAGTCCCACGTAGTTTGAGTTAACAAATTTGTGTTTGTGTGGAAATATAATATCATATTGTTTAACATCATGTGGTGAGGATGTTTTTATATTTTATTACATCATATGAAGAAGAATATATCTTATATATTAACAAAATTTATCCATGATTTTATCAACCAATATAACATCATATAACCTGAAAATAATTATACATTTTATTTTCATGTTAGCAGAACATCTAAATAAAAGTTAATGATGGCTGCAAATGGAATTTTTTCCTGAGAGTTTTGAAAATGATGATTTAATTGGTATAAATCGTTTAGGATTCCCTAATACATAATATAATTGTATTCTTATGTGAATCCAAATATATTTGGTTCTTATAAAAATTTGGATGTAAAAAATTCTACACAATAATTAAGATATCATGATTTGGGCTTACAAATGGCTTTGTGATTCCCTGGTATGGGTCCTCATGGGTTGTTAATAGTTTTGGAAATGAAATCATAATCAAAACCCACCATGGTTCTTATATCATTAATGTAGTCCCATGTATACACGTTCATGAGGATCATGGAGATAACTCCTCAGTATCCTCTTGCTAAGGACCCCTATTATCAATAGAATCCATGATTGTGATTCATCATAGAGATCCTCCATCCAATAGGATAAATCATAATCATCCTTTTATCAATAGAACTCATGATCAATTTAGTTCATTTTGATGTGTGCAACAGAATTATATACATTTGGTTTCATTGGATGATGTATGTATTTATATTTTTTGGGGTTTAAATTCATGGGATGAAATCCTAGGATGTATCTTTGACTTCAATGGTATAAGTATGTGACATGAGTGAAGGTATGAAAATATTATTTATAAGAACCTCAAATTTCCATGGGATTTTAAGATTACATGTTCGACATCATCAAAATTATAGGTGATAAAATAATATGCTGGTACCCTTTCTTCATGTAATATATATCATAAGAAATTAATTCCCACAAGGGAGGTGTGCATAAGGTTCCGATATAAGTTTGTCTTTGTGATGGGTATGATACCCATGTAATGTATTTTTTGACCAACATCATGTTGTACCTGTGGATGAGGTTGTTTCTGATTTACTTACATAGGTGATCCCCTGTAGTTGATTCATTTGGGTTGTTCACAAACATGTTATAATCTTTCAATTGAGACCAAATGAGAAATATTCCAAATAGAATGCTCGGAAAATGGATTTTTATATGAGATATTCATGAAGACACAATAATATATACTATGAAATTACATGAATACTCTTCATGAGAATTGATATTAATTGGATTTATTTTGATGATAATATAATATTTTTTATTAATAAATCATTCCTAAGAGGATAGTTATTTGAGCTATATTTATCCTCACAAAATCATTTTTTGTAATTGGTCTATCTATATAATAGTGTACTACTACATGAAATTGAAATTCATGAATTTATAGGAAAAACATATGATAAGGGAGAGTAAGCATTTCATTCCATGTGGCCAAAGTGATAATTTTTATATGATTCTTATAATGACAATATTTCACATGGTCACATGATATATTCATCACTTATCCATGAATGAGGGGTGATTACCATGGTCACATGATTAATCTGTCATTAGGATTTGAATGATTTGGTGGTATCACAAGTATATGATCCATATATTAGTAAGCCTCTAACGAGGGAGACATTATGCAGCTATATGTTCATTCTTCCCCAAGCTATGAATAAGAGGGATATCTCACGATCACGTGGTGCAATTTAATCAATCCACAAATGGTGGGGTTTTCTCATGGACGTTTGATTTATCAATCACCAATCCATGAATTAGGGGACTATATTGTGAAGGTTTTATGTGGTCATGATATAATTATATGGTATGTGGGAATCAATAAATTCCACCCTTGGAAATTGGGTTTTGATCAGATCAAAATGGACACATTTCGGAGTAATCCCATGCCTGGGTGAATTATTTTTGGTCTGGTGAAGGTCAACCACTATAAATCTGATTATTGGGGATCCCCATTGATACATTTGAAATAAGGTTGTCATAAATAAAATTTCTACCTCCTCTTATTTCATACCATCTAACCACATGACTTTATCATGTGACTACACCATGTAGAGGCCCAAAGCCTGACGCACATGGACATTAAATTTCTTCTGTGGAATAATTAATACATAAAAAAAACAAAGACACAAGGAACATAATCGTTTAGTGTCTTTGGAAACTCGGAACATAATCTTCTAATCATGGTGAAAGATCTTCAACATCTCCCATAAAGATCTTCCCCTTTTGTTTTCTTACCTAAAACCTTTCTTTATATCCTGTGGAAAAGAAAAAATATAAAGGGTGAGCACAAATGCTCAGTAAGGGTAAACATAGAGAATATAAAACAATCCATAAACATTTGAGTGAAAAAACTTGAACATAAAATCTAAATATGAAAATCATGCGCAAAGACATAAATCTTGGAAGTACACAGGGAATAGATCATAAAGGAACATTAATCATGACAAACTAGCATGGGAATAAAATATGTAATTATGGCATCCATTAAGCACATGTTATGATTTCCATAGTAGCGAAGGCATTTCTGCCAAGACCATCTTATTGGACAAAGTCTCATTCTGAGTCGAGTTCACTCCTCATTCCAGTCCTGTAACAATGAACCGAATTAACTTACCGTTCCAGCCATGCCTATCTCATGAGATATAAATCTTTACCAAATGCATTGGAGGGATATATAGGTCCCACCCATCTAATAATGAAATAATTCTTACTTGTTCCACATCATAAACATAAATCATTCATCATAACCCAAAGAATAAAATGGATTTCATAAACATCACCCCATCACAACATAATCCATGTAAAACAAATGGATATCATTTCATCATAGAAAAAGTGAAACCATTTAAATCATAGAGACATTATACTTGACACATAATCATACCGAATAATGTCATATTTGATGGAAAATAGTTTTAACAAAACACATGAAATGAATTTTTGAGGAAAATATCATTTCTTCTTCAAAATCAATTTCATTTCACAAAATTCCATTAAATTTTAAAAGAAAAGGATTTTGTTTGAAAATAATCATGAAATCTTGTAGAGTATGTTTAATGAATAAAAAGTGTTATGAAACCATAAAAATTCATTCATGCCGTATAAGTTAAAAAAACATTCTTCTCGTACTGTTGCAAGAAAAGTCAAAAAGTACATCGTAAAAGAAAGATTCCTTACATAACATGAAGTAAAAGTCAAAATGGGTAAAAAGGACTCCAAACATACATGAATCCATTTTATAAAACAGGTAAATGGATGATAAATATAACCCCAGTAAATACTTACGAATAAACAATCTCGGATAAAAATGAGATTTGGAAAAATACCCCTTACCATATGTTTGATATGCTTCGTATGTATCTGAACCTCCTGTATAGTGATTTAAATAATTTTATTTACTTATAATAGAATCATATTAATTGTCATGATATCATATATGGTGAACTTATGACATTATATTACCCGTTCATTTGTCATTTTCATGTTAAAGCAATGTTTTGGGTATTAATTGTTTCATTTATCGTACGTGTTTGGACTTGTTGTTCTTGATATCATTACTTATATCATGATTTAATTACTTAAATAAAGTAAATAATGATTTATATATCATATATATTCAGTATATATATATATAACAAATAGATAAATGAAATGAAATGCTCTATTCATAGAGATGGTAAGCCGTACGTACGCATGAACGTTGTTTTGTTTTCATTATTGACTTGAATAGAAGTATGTAAATAACATATACAAAAATCCAGTAGCATTTTTATGTAATATATACCATTATTATTTATTATATATACTTTATAATCACTCTTTAATGGTTAACATTGAGATTGAATCTCATCGCATCGTGCAGACGGTAATCCGTACGTACGCATGAGCGATGATATCATTCCCATAATTATTGAATGGAATTGGAGTGGATGAAATAATATCTAATAATCATTATGATGTTATAATATCCATATATAGTTATTATTTACACAATTATACCCATCAAAGTAAGGTGGTGGTGGAAAAATAGATTACACCACGGCGTGGAGATGGTATTCCGTACGTACGCACGCGCGTTGATTTCATTTTTCGTAGGATGGATAGAAGGTGAAATAGGGTTATTTCATATTTATAATAATAAATAAGTATATAATTAATAGTTATTTTATTACTTTATCTTGAAACAACTAATGAATAAGATGTTTAAGAAGAATGAAACATGAATGAATCAGTAGAAGAGATTACTTCTTTTTCGACACACCATCTTTAAGCTTCCTCTTAAGGGACTAGAGTTGGTCTTTTGAGAAGAAAAAAACCTCCATAAAGTTTCTATGGAAGTGGAGAAGTGAAATGGGAAGCTTTTTGCCAAGAATTAAGGCTCAAGGTGTTGTGAAGTGGAGAGGGAGGAGGTGCTCTTTTATAATGGAGGAGAGGGGCACCTTTGGAAACCTCAAAAATATTAATTTATAATAAATGAAATCCCACTTAAAAACAACCAAAAATGACTCATATTAGAATATTAGATTTGATAGGGGTTTAATATAATCAACCAATAAAATTTATACATGTATGGAATTTATTTTAAACATTATCAACTTTATTAATCCTTATTTAATCTATTTAATTTTATTTGTGGTAATAAGATTCTAAATTTTAAATTGTTATAAATAAATACTTATGTATTGTGAAATTTTTATAATTGGATAATTTATAAAATTTTAGATCATATAAATTTTAATTTATAATTTTTACATATTTTTGTGATTTTTAAACAATTTTATATTTTGTTATTTTTATAAAATAACAATAGTGTCAATTTTGACACTATTGATTTATTTGAATTTAAATAAAATTCTCACAGAAGATATGATCGAACTAAAAGATTTAATAGATTCATAACATGTCATATTTATCTAGAAATTAGTTTAGAACATTAAATTGTTCATATAATATTTATTTTAATATTTTCAAAACCATTTATTTGATATTTCAATCAATAAAATAATTTCAACATTACTATTGTGTCCCCTTTAATAATAATTATTTAATCCTTAATAATTCTAAATAAATTCACATAACGTAGATAATTTTATTATCATTCTGGATACTATTCATTTTCTATGTTTCATGAATTTTATCACTAAATTAAAATTATTATACTTAAAAGATTTAAGAATGTGACATGTTGTCACTTTCTTTGGTTTTAATAAAAATTAAATTATTTTCATGGAAAAAAGTCCATAAAACGAATCTAATCCGACCCTTAGGTGGTATGGGTCAACTTTTAGTCATCCAATAAAATTTTGTCAGGTGTTAGGGTAGTTTTATAGTCTTATTTTTACCTTTAATTACCCGATTTACCTTTAACTGTAGTAAATAAAAATTATCGTAGTTACTATTCATAATATCAAAAAAAAGTAACCTATTAACATAATTTGGACCCACTGAATTAAAATATGGAATCTATTTTTAAAAATTCAAAACACATAAGTTTTAGTAATTAATATAACACTAATCGTGTTGTTAAGAAAATGAATTTTAAAAGTTAAAACATTGTAAAAGATTGAAATGATTTTACCTATGAATTCAATATAAAATCAGTTCTAATGACATACATTATATTAAATGGTAAAAATCTATTCTATATATACTTTAGAACCAATAAATATTATAATTTAACCACATAAATTATTACGATGAAAAAATTTGTTTCTAATTAAAATATAGCGTGTTTTTACTATTCATTAAAATATGAAAGTTATCCGAATAATATGAAAATTTTATCCAAAGAAAATTTTTATATCCTGATTCCAAAGAAGAATTTTATTTTGTCAAATTTAACTTATAATCATGTCAAAAACTAGATTTAAGGTGGATGCGCCATCAAAAGGCGGCAAAACTGTAATTTTTTAAAAATACTTATTTTACCTGAAAAATTTGTCTTGTTCTCATACCATGTTCTAGAAAATGTGTAATATGAATAATATTGTTATAAAATTAAAAATGTAGTTAATAATATTCATAACGGATAGTCTATAATACTATAATGATATATCGTTATTTAGTAAAATCTGGTATTGCGTACTACACACGCTATCGAGGAAGGTCGCGATTGCGTGTAATGAAATCCAAGTCAGGGTTGTGTGTCATGAAAGCTCCATTTTTGTTGTGTATAATATAATAAAAACTTATTTCATCTATACAATAAACAAAACCTATACTTAATGTTGCGTAGAATAATTTCTACAAAACGGAACTTGAAATTTTATGTAACATGAGCCAAGAATAGTGTTGGGTATACTACAAGCTAATACGGTGTTGCGTGTAGCGCAAGATAATTTTGGTGTAGCGTACAACACAAGATATCAATGAAAAAAGAATAATAATCGTAAAATCTCAGATTGTTACACTCTACCCCCCTTAAAATGAATTTCTCCCTCAAAATTCGTCGGGGTTATAAATTGTTCACTACATGAAAGTTTCTTTCATAGAAACCCACATCGTAAAAAGGAACACTAAAACTTAATTTTAAAAATTGAAGTATGAAACATAACGGTTACCAAAATTAACTCATCACTGGGTTTCCACATAGGTTCAAATATGGATATGGAAAAGAAATCTAACCATCTTGTTCTTATGTGGAGTGGTAGAGAACATGGCTATGAAAAATTCAACAATCACAAAGCCATAAATTTGTTATGATCTAAGGTAAAATCTGATTCATTAGATATAAGAGGACTAGGACAACATTAAAGGGGATGCTAGGTTCGATAGCGTACCCGATACACAACAACATGTTTCGATGAAATCTTACATTGCACACTAATAATATAATATTATTATTTTAAATTGTAGTTAACTCCTTGCTATTTTATTGGCAGGAATGAATAAAAATAACTACAATATTATTAAACATGTTTTTTAAATGTATTTACATTTATCCAATCAAAGTTAGAGGCTTAAAATGTGAATAAATATAATTTTAAGCATAATTTACATTAAAAGGTCGATTTACCGCCTTTTGATGGTGAACCCTCTTAAAATAATGTTTTGTTCACTTTAATAAATTCTCTATGACTAAATAAAATCCTTCTTTAGAATGGGGACATCAAAATTTACTTTGGGTATTTATTTGGTATTTTTCTGATAAAGTTCATTTTAATGAATAGTGAAGAATATTGTATTTTAATTCAAAAGTTCATTTTAATCTAAATCATTTATATGGTTATATTATCTTTTTAGTTGGTTTTAAAGTGAAATTAAAATATATTTTTACCATTTAATCTAATTTTGGTTATTTTAATTAATTTTCATTTGAAATTGGACATAAATAAATATCAATCTTTTGATAGTTATTATTTCTTAGAAACATGCTATTTGTTTTAACAATGGGAATTAATTATAAAATTAATTAATGCCACTTCTATTTTTTGAATTTGGAAAAATAGACATCAATTTTGAATTCGGAATATCAAATAATTCTTAGGCTGAAGTTTGGGTATTTTTTTGGAAAACATCAATTTCTGATGAATCGTGAAACTACTTAGTGATAGTTAAAATAATGACTTTTTCATTTTAATGAAATCTTACCACTTCTATGAATTGAATTTCAAAAATATGAAATACATGGTTTTTATAAATAAGTAAAATGTGATTCGTTAAGATGAAAATAATTTTTGGTGAATAGTAACTTTTGACTTTTATTTACCGCGGTTAAAGGTAAATAGGATAATTCAAGAAAAAAAAGTATAATAATTCAAAATTACCTTAACACTTGTCCAAACCTTATTGGTCTAGTTATTAACGACCATGGGCATATTTGGGTCGATTTTGGGACCCCATTGAGCCACTTGGGAGTGAAAACGACAATTTAGATTAATTAATTTAATGTGAAGAGGAAATTGACATTAACAAAAATCTTTTAGTAATTAATTTTTATATGGTGTAATATAAGTCCTATTTTCTACTACAAATATTATTTGGAAATATAAAAATATTTCCTACATCTTGGTATTTTTATTTATAATTTTTAGACATCAAATAAATTAAATTATTTATGAAACAATAATGATGCAGTATTTACCTCATTAAAAAATGATTTAAATAAATAAGATTATAATTATTAAATTGTTATCCCAAACATGTCCAATTCTGATTGAATGATTTTATTTTGAATATGAGTCATCTTAGCTTCGATATTAATGATTTTTGGTCCATTAGAAACTGAATTTCATTATATTATAAAATAATATTTTCACACTTTCCTAAAGAGCCCCTCCTCTCCTTTATAAAAGGAGACAACTTCTAACCAATTCCACACACCTCTCGAGCCATTTCTCTCATCCAAACTCTGCCCAATTACACTCCCTACATCCCTATACTCTTCCTAGATGCCTTACCTTAGGCAGAAGGCACTTCAAGAAGTCAATTGGTTCAAACCAAAGGGAGTTAACCAAATTAAAGGTAACAATTTCTCTTAAATTGTTTTCTTTTATTTTCCTTCTCCAACCCCTAAACTCATTTAATTTAATTTATTTTGTGACAAAACCAGTATCCTAAATATAATAGGATTTTGTTATGAGAAATATTATAACCATACTTACACACACCTCCTACTAATGTATGAAGTACATAATGTTTCTGTGGATGGAAAACTAACGCCTCACGAAACGATGATTGTTCAATTACATCTTACCACCTCTCATGGTGGCCATTATGATAGAACTATATTTATATATGATATATATTATGTATATGATTTCTTTATTCTTTTGTGATTCACAATTAAATAATGTCTTTATGGTTCCATCGTGGGTAAATACGATAATCTCATTTGAGGAAGTGCAGACTACTGCCCCCTTAAAGTGATGTGACTCGTTAATGCCTTATGTGGCATGTATAATGAATAGAATTAATGATATTATATATGATATTATACTTGAATTATATTATACCTATATATCATTATGTTTTAATTCCATTAAAATAATAAATAGAAATGAAAGTAGCGTTCATGCGTACGTATGGCTTATCGTCTCCATGAACGGTGCATTTCTTTTGTTACCTCCAAATGTTATGTACTATTATAAATACATCTATATACTAAATATATATGATATATATGATATTTAATCCTGAATATCATTCTGGATATAATGGACTATTGACCACATGGACAACTTGTAAATATAAGGTGTTCATTTTTGACTCAAGTACCGATTATTGACAAAATGAACGTTATTAACATAAATGGTTACATAATGTTTATAAGATGGTAATAAGTTATATAAAAAGATTAATAAACTTGAAAAATGTTCTTAATAAAGTAGAAATTATCTTTAGTTTATTATTCTGGATATTAAAGAATGATCGAGTCAAGTCGGACGCGAGGTAATGGCTTTTCTTATCTCACTTTTTATTCTATGAGATTTCTATTATTAGCCACTTATTTATTACATGTGGTGCAATTTGTACTGATATTTGATATATATTATCACGATTAGATTTATATTCATGGTATTCTGTGATTTATTTTGTCGTTATTAACTTATGGTCATATAATTCAATTTGAATACAATGAAGTAAGGGTTTTTCATCTCACTTTTTATTCTCGTGTGATTCATGCTATATTGGCCACTTTTTCCTTTTGTGTGGCATATGTGCTATCCATGATTGTAATATTTGTGTAATATAATTTCATTTATGAGCATTTATATCTTCATTTAATGATTCTTCTTTCATGTGGCGTATGTTTTTTAAGTTACCAAATCGGTAAGGGAATCTTTCACCCTCCTCTCTTTTTTTTTAAAAAATACTTCTTTTTGTTATGTCTTTTAACATATATCTTATTATGTTGGGATATGTAATTGTGTATCCTTATTGATGTTAATTTTTTTTCCAAGTGATGAGATTCCCTTTTTCTCTCATCAACTCATTTTCTGAAATTTTAAGAGACGCCGTTAGGTTGTCGAATTTTTATAAGGTAACTTCTTAACCCAATTTCAATTCTTTGGGTTCAACTTGTACGTCTTGAATATGTCATCCAATGAATATGTCTGAATGACCTCTAAATTTTTTACAATTAATATCCCCTTATATTGGGTGTATTTATATTTTTCTTACATAATTATGTGATTGATTTATCCTTAATTTAAGGATACCATCTTTATAAGGGATTTCATCTCAATTTACATTTCCATTGAGACTTCATTTTTTTTATGAACCAATTTACTCTTATATGGTGTATATACTGTACTTTGACATATTATATCAGGAATACCTTTATTCTCATGATATTATAATTTTTTGATTAAATGTTATTCCTTAATTAATTGTATTGAATTGTCTCTCTTTTTGTTAAAAAACTCTTTAACTAAAATATCATTTTAAATGTTTTAAAGATTTATTCTTCTAAATATTTCCCATTAATTTCCATGTTTTCAAAATTTGTTGTAGGATTTATTTATATATACATTAATTTTTTCAAATCATAATTCATTTAAAAGATTCAAAGTGGTATGGGGCACTTTGATTCGAAAATCTCTTTTTAAATGGTTTTGAAAATGATTTTATAAAACATTGTCTTGATTTAATATATTGGAATGTAGAAATGTTATTTTTTCTTTATACATGTGTTATATTTTATGATTATGTTTTAATTATTGGGCATTGTTTACATATACGGGTGGTTCCATGATAAACCTAGGGCGGGTGAGCCCGAGATAGCTCTCCAATGCATTGGGTAACGTGACGAAGGTGAACATGATGTTTCTCATAAGAGATTTAGGTAATATACTGTGATGGGTATTCCAAGTGTAATTCCCTATGTAGCTGTGATAGCTACAATGTAAGTTTGATATGGATTCCATAAGTAACCTTTATGATTTATTATTTTGTGTGTTATTCATAAATCTTATGATTTCATAAGGTATGATTTAAAAGTATGGTTTCATTGATTTGTATTTATTGATGGGATAATGTTTTCCTTCCTTATATTATAACCCTTAATAAGCTTTTTATGCTCATCCCATGTTTTTGAAATGTTTTCCATAGTACTTAAAGATGAATAGGGTAAAGGATGGGATCTAAGAAAATTCATGCTATCTAAAACATGGAACTAGACATGTTTCTTTTTAAGAGTTTTTATTTTTTGAAAAAAAGGATACTGAGTAGTAGTGTCTACTTGTATATATTCAAGTTGTAATGTAATAGTTTTGTCCTAATTATCTAAAACTATAAACCTGAAAAGATCCTCAATGCGAGTTATTCATTTAATTCAATATTATGTAATGTTTAAGGTCAGGTCCTTATAGTTGGTATCAGAGGTTGGTTTAGACAACTTTAGGGATTATGAATTTTCATTAGACATATGGTTTGTCCCTATCTATTATTTCTGTTAAATCCTTGTTTTATACCTTTTTAAGATCAAGGAAATTCAGTTACAAATGGAAGGAAGAGGATCTCAAATGACATTCCTATCTCTTCTTGATGACATGCTTTCAATAATTATTACTAACTCATGTTCGGATGATTGTGAAACTTTTTCTAACATTCAACTCACTTTCAAGAATTTGTTTTATATATCAAACACCTTCGCTATACCTTGTTATCATCTTGGGTCATGGGTTGTATTTTGAAGAATCCTATTTTCATAATATTCTCATATTTTCAAGAGAGGTAAACATTATCAAGGAATTTTCAAATATTTTACCTTATCACAAGATTTTGAAGCATATAATGATTTTAAAAAATGTGCTAAAGAATGAGACCCTTCTGCATCCTATTTATATTTTATTTTAAAATATAGTATCTTAACACATACTTATGGTATTTTAAAAGGACAGTTAATTGAAAGTTTCAACTCAAATTTGTATCGAATGTTTTATAGAAATCATGTTTTATCAGATGTTTTGAAATTATATGTCATACATGATTATTTTCCAATGTTATATTTCTTTGAACACCCATATGACCCATCTTTTACATGTTGTATTTGTATGTAGGAAACAAATAATTTTGAAGGATCTCTAAATCATTGTTGCAATTCATGGATCTTCTACCTACGTGAACAAGATGACGAGGAAACCAAATGGACACCACAATCAAGGTATGATGTTCTTCATTTTGGGGATTGTATTATTTTATCATATGCTGGTGAAATAAGACTTCAAGAATTAAGATGTTGAGATCATAATGAATTTGGATGATGATGAGAGGTATTAGGAAACCTTGAGGTTAAAACATGTTAGGGTTATTTTTGAGTTTTATATAAAGGACAACCTGTATGATGGGTGGAAACTCATCGCATCTGGCAAGGCTGTAGGAATCGAACCCACAACCGAAGGGCGATAAGGGCGCATCACCTACCACTAGCCTACATGAAGTCCCTGGTTAGTATGACATATTATTTTAGTAAAATGTTTTCATGGAACAATAATAAGTTGTTTCTTGGAACTTATGTTTTCTAAAAAGGATATACATAGTATTTAAAAAATGATTTAGTGATTAAGTGATAAAAGGTTGTTCTCGAAGACATTATCTCTTTTGAGGAAACACTATATGCCTAAGGAAAAAAGAATACTATGGAATTTCATTTGTGGAATAATGGTTGAAATTTTAGTTTGGAAGAATCTATATTTTTATTATAGACACATGATTATTTGATTTATTTATGAAATTGATTAACCTATCATTGAGAATATGTGATTAGGTTAATTACTTTTCAATATGAGACTTTATGAGAAACTGGTGTTACTTGGAGATAAATGTTAAGATGTATCTTGGAAGTCTATGTAATTAAATCCTTATGAGATTTGGGTTACAATCAATGTTTGGATTACTTTTGGAGAATTTTAGGGACAGTTGTTTATTGAATGGTCTTTGTTTAACTTTGGGTTTTTTTAGACAAATTTCGGAGATTAATAGTAGTATTTCTTTTTATAAAGAATTATCCTTTTTGTGATTATCTGGTATTTTACTAAATGTTTTGGTTTTAGTTAATATCTAAAGACATGGGAAATATATATTTCACCTTTTGTGGATTTTTTAATTCTCTCTAAGTTGATTATATCGCTCTTACTGTGAAAAAAAGTCATCCGGAATTTTCATTATTTGGAGAAAATATGAGTTTGTGTTAGAAATCTAGTAAAAGATAAATGTCTACATGACAAGTAAGTATATTTCTTTATGTTTTTGTTTAAGCTCATAAATAAATTACTCAAAGAAAATTAGCATTAAACAAAATCCATTGCTGTTAAATTTTATTATTGGGGAATCGAAGACTGTTTAACCCATCACAAGTTTGCGATTTTCTAGTGGTTCACTTTCTCCTAAACATGTTTTCTATCACTCTCCATCAAACTTGATGGTTTTTTCTTCCTCAATATCCATGTTTTCATGGAATCCTTGTATCTGTTGTCTCGGGTAACCATTGTACTTCTCTTCCTTTATATTAAAGTGATAGTTTTACTAAATCCTTTCCCAATGTGGGGCTTTTAATGAAGTTTCCAAGCCCAGTTTTAAAATTGCGAGGACGCAATTCCCAAAAGTGGGAAGGATGCAACATCCTAGATAAATAAGGAATAATAATCTTTTCATATTTATTAATATTTGTGAATTAAATTTTAATTTTACATTAAAGGGGATGCTATGTTTGATAGCATACCTGATACACAACAATATGTTACTTTTAAATCTTACGTTGCAAACTAATAATATAATATTATTATTTTAAATGGTAGTTAACTCCTGGTCGTTGTATTGGAAGGAATGAATAAAAATAACTAAAATATTATTATACATGTTTGTTAAATGTATTTTCATTTATCCAATAAAATTTAGAGGCTTAAAATGTGAACGAATCTAATTTTAAGAATAATTTACATTAAAAGGTCGATTTATCGCCTTTTAATGAAGAACCATATTTAAATATTATTTTGGTCACTTTAATAAATTATATATAACTAAATAAAATCCTTATTTAGAATGGGGATATCAAAATTAACTTTGGGTAATTTTTCGGTATTTTTCTGATAAAATTCATTTTTTAATGAATAGTAAAAAATATTGTATTTTAATTAAAAAGTGCCTTTTAATATATTATATTAATATGGTTAGATTATATTTTTAGTTCTTTTTGAAGTGAAATTAAAATATATTTTTACCATTTAATCCAATTTTGGTCATTGGAATTAATTTCACTTTGAAGTTGGACATAAACAATAATCAATATTTTGATAGTTATTGTTTCTTAAAAACACGTTATTTGTTTTAACAACGGGAATTAGTTTTAAAATTGATTAATTCCACTTCTTTTTTAGAATTTGGAAAAATAGACATCAATTTTTAATTCGGAATATCAAATAATTCTTAGAATGATGTTTTGGTATTTTTCTGAAAAACTTCAATTTTTTATGAATAGTGAAACCACTTTATGGTAGTTAAAAAACTGACTTTTTCATTTAAATGAAATTTTACCACTTCTGTGAATTGAATTTTGAAAACACGACATACATGGTTGTTATAATGAAGTAAAATTTGGTTCATTAAGATGAAAATATTTTTTGGTGAATAGTAATTTTGACTTTTATTTACCGCAGTTATAGGTAAATAGGGCAATTTAAGGTAAAAAGAATATTATAATAATTCAAAATTACGTCAACACTTGTCCAAACCATATTTTTTGAGTCATTAAAGACCATGTAAATCTTTGGGTTGATTTTTGGACCCCATTGAGCTACCAAGAATTGAAAATGACAATTTAGATTAATTAATTTAATGTGAAGTGAAAATTGACATTAACAAAAATATTTTAGTAATTAATTATTTTATGATGTAATATAAGTCCTATTTTAGACTAAAAATATTATATGGAAAGATAAAAATATTTCCTACATCATGGTAATTTTTTTATAATTTTTAGAAATCAAATATATTAAATTATTTATGACACAATAATGATGCAATATTTACTTCATTAATAAATGATTTAAATAAATAAGATTATAATGATTAAATTATTATCCCAAACATGTACACTTCTGATTGGATGATTTTATTTCGAATATAAGTCATCTTATCTTCTACCTTAATTATTTTTGGACCATTAGAAACTGAATACCATTATATTATAAAATAATATTTTCAAACATTCCTAAAGAGCCCCTCCTCTCCCTTATAAAAGGAGACCAATCATAACCAATTCCTCACACCTCTCAAGCCATTTGGATCATCCAAACTCTGCCCAATTACACTACCTGCATCCCTATCCTCCTCATAGAATCCTTAACTTAAGGCACTTCAAGAAGTCATTTGGTTCAAACCAATGGGAATTAACCAAATTAAAGGTAACAGTTTCCCTTAAATTTTTTTCTATTATTTTACTTCTCCAACCCCTAAACTCTTTTTATTTCCTTTATTTTGTAACAAAACCAGTATCATAAATATACTATGATGTTTTTATGATAAAGGTTCTAACTAAAATTACACACACCTCCATCTAATGGATGAAGAACATAATGTTTTTGTGGATGGAAAACTAACGCCTCACTAAACGATGATTGTTCAATTACATCTTACCACCTCTTATGGTGGCCATTATGATGGAAATATATTTATATATGATATATATTAAGTTTATGATTTCCTTATGCTTCTGTACATCCCAATTAAATAAAGTCTTGATGGTTTCCATAGTCGGTAAATACAATAATCTCATTTGAGGAAGTGCATACTACCGCCCCCATAAAGTAATGTGACTCATTAATGCCTTATGTGGGATGCATAAAGGATAGAATTAATGATATTATATATTATATTATACATTAATTATATTATACCTATGTATCATAATTTTTTAATTCCATTAAAATAATAAATAGAAATGAAAGTAGCATTCATGCGTACGTACAACTTACCGTCTCCACGAATGGTGCATTTCATTTCTTACCTCCAAATGTTATGTACTATTATAAATACATGTATATACAAAATAAATATCATATATATAATATTTAATCCTGAATATCATTCTTTATATAATATAATATTGACCACATGTACAACATGTAAATATAAGGTGTTCATTTTTGAATCAAGTACCAAATATCGACAAAATGAACGTTATTAACTTATATGATTACATAATGTTTATAACATGGTAACAGGTTATATATAAGGATTAATAAACTTGAATAAGGTTTTTAAGCAAGTATAAATTAACTTTAGTTTATTATTCTGTAGATTAAAGAATGATCGAGTCAATTCAGAGGCGAGGTAAGGTATTTTCTTATCTCGCTTTTAATTCCGTGAGATTTCCATTGATCGCCACTTATTTATTACATATGGTGTAATGTGTACTGAAATTGATATATATTATAATGATTAGATTTATATTCTTGGTATTCTGTGATTTATTTTGTAGTTATTAACTTTTGGTCATACGATTCAATTTGAATACAATGATGTAAGGGTTTTTCATCTCTATTTTTATTCCTGTGAGATTCATGCTATATTGGCCCCTATTTCCTTTTGTGTGGCATATGTACTGTCCATGATTGTACTCTTTGTGTAATATATGTTCATTAATGAGTATTTAAATCTTCATTGAATGATTCTTCTTTCATGTGGCATATGTTTTGTAAGTTACCAAATCGGTAAGGGAATCTTTCACCCTCCTCACTTTTTTTAAAAAATACTTCTTTTTGTTATGTCTTTTAACATATATCTTATTATGTTGGGATATGTTATTTTGTATCCTTATTGATGTAAAATTTATTTCCAAGTGATGATATTTCCTTTTTATCTAATCAAATCATTTTCTTAATTTTAAAGAGATGTCGTTAGGCTGTCGAATTTTTATTAGGTAACTTCTTAACCCAATTTCAATTCTTTGTGATCAAATTGTACGTATTGAATATGTCATCCAATTAATATGTGTGAATGAACCTTAATTGTTTTACATATAATATACCCTTATATTGGGTGTATTTATATTTTTGACACATAATTATGTGATTGATTTATCCTTAATTTAAGGATACCATCTTTGTAAGTGATTACATCTCAATTTACATTTCCATTGAGACTTCATTGTTGTTATGCACCACTTCACTCTTATATGGATTATATAATGCAATTTTAAATATTATATGAGTAATCCTTCTATTCTCATGATATTATAATATTATGATTAAATGTAATTCCACAATTAATTGTATTCAAGTGTCTCTTTTTTTAAAAACTCTTTAACTAAAATATCGTTTAAAATGTTTTAAATATTTATTCTTCTAAATATTTCTCATTAATTTCCATGTATTCAGAATATGTTTTAGGATTTATTTATATGGACATTAATGTTTTTAGATGATAATTTATTTAAAAGCTTCAAAGTGGTATGTGACACTTTGATTCAAAAATCTCTTTTTAAATGGTATTGAAAATGATATGATAAAACATTGTCTTGATTTGATATATTGGAATGTGGAAATGTTATCTTTCATTTATACATGTGTTATATTTTATGATCATGTTATGGTTATTGGAAATTATTTACGTATATGGCTGGTTCTGTGATAAACCTAGGGCGGGTGAGCCTGAGATAGCTCTCTAATGCATTGGGTAACGTGATGGAGGTGAACGTGATGTTTCTTCTAAGAGATTTAGGGAATATACCATGATGGGTATTCCCAGTGTAAATCTTTATGTAGTTATGATAGCTACAATGTAATTTTGATATGGATGGCATAAGTACCCTTTATGATCTATGATTTTTGTGTGTTATTCCTAAATATTATGATTTCATAAGGTATGATTTAGAAGTATGGTTTCATTGATTTGTATTTATTGATGGGATACTGTTTTCCTTGCTTATTTTATAACCATTACTGAGTTTTCTATGCTCATCCCAAGTTCTTGAAATTTTTTCCACATGACGTAAAGATGAATAGGGTCAAGGATGGGATCTAGGAAAAGTCATGCTATCTAAAACATGGAAGTAGACATGTTTCTTTTTAAGAGTATTTATTTTTTGAAAATAATGGATACTGAGTAGTATGTCTACTTGTATATATTCAAGTTGTAATGTAATAGTTATGTCATAATTCTCTAAAACTATAAACCTTAAAATATCCTTAGTCTGAATTATTCATTTAATTCAATATTATGCAATGTTTAAGGCCGGGTCCTTATAGTTGGTATCAGAGGTCGGTTTAGACAACTTTAGGGATTAGGAATTTTTGATAGACATATGGCCAGTACATATCTATTATTTCAGTTAAATCCTTGTTTTATAACTTCTTAAGATCAAGGACAGTCAGTTACAAATGGAAGGAGGAGGATCTCAAATGGCATTCCTATCTCTTCCTGATGACATGCTTGAAATAATTATTGCAATGTCATGTTCGAATGATAGTGAACCTTTTTCTTGCATACAACTCACTTTCAAGATGTTTTTTTAGATATCAAAAACATCCGCTATACCTCGTTATCATCGTGGGTCATGGGTTGTATTTAGAAGAATCATATTTTCATAATATTCTCATATTTTCAA
This sequence comes from Viscum album, assembly GCA_963277665.1. NCBI lineage: Eukaryota > Viridiplantae > Streptophyta > Magnoliopsida > Santalales > Viscaceae > Viscum > Viscum album. Next base: position 507,821,433 of record OY728136.1, on the reverse strand, counting down.
GAAAGGTAAATAATATTTAGTCATTTTCAAATATTTTACCTTATCACAATACTTTGAAGTATATAATTATTTTAAAAAAGGTGTTGCAGAAAGAGACCCCTACACCACCTATTTATATTTTATTTTAAAATATAGTCTCTCAAAACATACTTATGGTATTTTAAAAGGACATTTAATTGAATGTTTCAACTCAAATTTGTATCGACTGTTTTATAGAAATCATGTTTTATCAGATGTTTTGAAATTATATGTCATACAAGATTATTTCCCAAAACTATTTTTCTGTGAACACCCATATGACCCATGTTGTACAAGGTGTATCTGGATGGAGGAAGCAAATTATTTTGAAGGATCTTTAAATCATTTTTCCAATGCGTGGACCTTCTACCTACATGATTAATATGACGATGAATCCAAATGGACACCAAGATCAAGGTATGATGTTCTTCATTTTGGGGATTGTTTTATTTTATGATATGGTGGTGAAATAAGACTTCATGAATTAACATGTTGAGATCATAATGAGTTTGGATGAAGATGAGAGGTATAAAGAAACTTTTGAGGTTAAATAATTTTAGGGTTATTTTTGAGATTTATAAAAAGGACAACCCGTTGGGTGGGTGACAACCCGTCGTAGCTGAAAAGGCTGTAGGAATCAAACCCACAACCGAAGGGAGACAAGGGCACATCGCCTACCATTATCCTACTTGAAGTCCCTGGTTAGTATGACTTATAATTTTACTAAAATGTTTTTATGAAACAAGAATAAGTTGATTTTTGGGACTTATGTTTTATCAAATGGGAATACTTAGTATTGAAAAATTATTTAGTGATTAAGTGATAAAAGGTTGTTGTGGAAGACATTCTCTCTTTTGAGGATACACTATAAGACTAAGGACGATAGAATACTAAGGGTTTTCAGTTGTGGAAAAATGGTTGAAATTTTTGTTTGGAAGAATTTTTTTTTTATTATGGACACATGATGATTTTATTTATTTATGAAAATGATTAACCTTTCATGGAAAATAAGTGATTAGGTTAATTACTTTTCTATATGAGATTTTATGAGAAACTGATGTTACTTGGAGATAAATGTTAAGATGTATCATGGAAGTCTATGTAATTAAATCCATATGAGATTTGGGTTACAATCAAAGTTTGGTTACTTTTGAAGAATTTTAGGGACAATAATTTATTGAATGGTCTTTGTTGAACATTGGGTTTTGTTAAGACAAATTTTGGAGATTAAGAGTAGTATTACTTTTTATAAAGGTTTATCCTTTTAGTGATTATCTGATCTTATACTAAATGTTTTGGTTTTAGTTAATATCTAAAGACATGGGAAATATATAGTTCATCTTTTGTGGATTATTTGATTCTCTCGAAGTTTATTATAGCGCTCTTAATGTGAAAAAAATCATCTTGGATTTTCATCGTTTGTAGAAAATATGAGTTTGTGTTAGAAATATATTAAAAGATAAATGTCTAAATGACAAGTAAGTATATTTCCTTATTTTTTTGGTTAAGCTCATAAACAAATTCTTCAACAAAAAGTAACTTTAATCAAAAACTTTTTCCATTGACTTTTCCTATTGGGGAATCGAAGACTATATAACCCATCCCAAGTTTGTGATTTTCTGGTGGTTAACTTTCTCCTAAACATGTTTATAATCACTCTCCATCAAACTTGATGGTCTATTTTCTCCCCAACATCCATGTTTTCATGGAATCCTAGTATCTTTTGTCTCGGGTAACCTTTGTACTTATCTTCCTTTATTTTAAAGTGATATTTTTACTGACTCTTTTTCCAATGTGGGGCTTTTAATGATGTTTCCAAGGCCAATTTTAAAATTGATAGGACACAATTCCCAAAAGGGGGGAAGGATGTAACATCCCATATAAATAAATAATAAGGAACTTTTAATATTTATTAATATTTGTGAATTAAATATTAATTTTATATTAAACGGGATTCTATGTTCGATAGCGTACCCGATACACAACAACATGTTTTTTTTGAAGTCTTACGTTTCACACTAATAATATAATATTGTTATTTTAAATGGTAGTTAACTCCTGGCCGTTGTATTGGAAGTAATGAACAAAAATAACTACAATATGATTATACATGTTTGTTAAATTTATTTACATTTATCTAATAAATGTTAGAGGCTTAAAATGTGAATGAATCTAATTTTATGCATAATTTACAATAAAAGGTTGATTTGCCACATTTTAATGATGAACCCTCGTTAATTATATTTTTGGTCACTTTAATAAATTCTATATGACTAAATAAAATCCTTCTTTAGAATGAGGGCATCAAAATTTACGTTGGGTAAATTTGTGGTATTTTTGTGATAAAGTTCATTTTTTAATGAATAGTGAAAAATATTGTATTTTAATTAAAAAGTTCCTTTTATTATAATTTATTTATATGGTTAGATTATATTTTTAGTTGGTTTTAAAGCAAAATAAAAATATATTTTTACCATTTAATTCAATGTTGGTCATTGTAATTAATTTTACTTTGAAATTGGACATAAACAAGTATCAATCTTTTGATAGTTATTGTTTCTTAAAAACACGCTATTTGTTTTAACAACGAGAAGTAATTTAAAAATTAACTAATTCCTCTTCTATTTTTTTGAATTCGGAAAAATAGACATCAATTTTGAATTCATAATATCAAATAATTCTTAGGCTAATGTTTTGGTATTTTTTTGAAAAACAACAATTTTTGATGAATAGTGAAACCACTTAGTGGTACTTAAAAAACTGACTTTTTCATTTAAATGAAATTTTACCACTTCTGTGAATTGAATTTAAAAAATTTGACATACATGGTTGTTATAAAGAAGTAAAATTTAGTTCATTAAGATGAAAATAATTTTTGGTGAATAGTAACTTTTTACTTTTATTAACCGCGGTTAAAGTTAAATAGGGTAATTCAAGGTTAAACGAATATTATAATAATTACAAATTACCTTAACACTTGTCCAAAACTTATTTTTGAGTCATTAACTACCATGGGAATATTTTGGTCGATTTTGGGATTCCATTGATCCACTTGGGAGTGAAAATGACAATTTAGATTAATTAATTTAATGTGAAGAGAAAATTAACATTAACAAAAACCTTTTAGTAACTAATTTTTATATGGTGTCATATAAGTACTATTTTCGACTAAAAATATTATTTAGAAATCTAAAAAGATTTCCTATATCATGGTATTTTTGTATAATTTATAGACACCAAATAAATTAAATTATTTATGACACAATAATGATGCAGTATTAACCTCATTAATAAATGATTTAAATAAATAAGATTATAGTGATAAAATTATTATCCCAAACATGTCCAATTATGATTGGATGATTTTATTTAGAATATTATTCATTTAATCTTAATCCTTAATGATTTTTGGACCATTATAATTCAAATATCATTATATTATAAAATAATATTTTCAAACATTCCTAAAGAGCCCCTCCTCTCTGTTATTAAAGGAGACCACTTTTAACCAATTACTCACACCTCTAAAGCCATTTTTCTCGTCCAAAATCTGCCCAATTAAACTCCCTACATCCCTATCCTTCTCTTATAAGCCTTACCTTAAGAAGAAGGCACTTCATGAAGTCCTTTGGTTCAAACCAAAGGGAGTTAACTAAATTAAAGGTAACTGTTTCTCTTAAATTGTTTTCAATTATCTTACTTATCCAACAACTAAACTATATATATTTACTTTTTTTGGTAACAACACTAGTATACTAAATATACTAGTATGTTTTTATGAGAAAGATTCCAACTACACTTACACACACCTCCATATAATGGATGAAGAACATAATGTTTCTGTGGATGGAAAACTAACGTCTCACGAAACGATGATTGTCAATTACTTCTTACCACCTCTCATGGTGGCCATTATGATGGAACTATATTTATATATGATATATTTTATGTTTATTATTTCCTTATTCTTCTGTACTTCACAATTAAATCAAGTCCTTATGATTTTCATAGTGGGTAAATACGATAATCTCATTTTAGGAAGTGCGGACTACCGCCCCCATAAAGTGATGTGACTCGTTAATTCCTTATGTGGGATGTATAAATGATACAATTAATGATATTATATATTATATTATATTGGAATTATATTATACCTATGTATCATTATTTTTTAATTACATTAAAATAAGAAATATAGATGAAAGTAGCGTTCATGCGTACGTATAGCTTACTGTCTCCATGAACGGTGCATTTCATTTCTTACCTCCAAATGTTATGTACTATTATAAATACATGTATATAATGAATATATATGATATAAATAATATTTATTCATGAATATCATTCTGTATATAATGGACTATTGACCACATGGACAACATGTAAATATAAGGTGTTCGTTTTTTACTCAAGTTCCAAATATCGACAAAATGAACGTTATTAACTTAAATGATTACATAATGTTTATAAAATGGTTATAAGTTATATAAAAGGATTAATAAACAAGAAAAGGTTCTTAAAAAAGTATAAATTAACTTTAGTTTATTATTCAGGAGATTAAAGAATGATCGAGTCAAGTCGGACGCGAGGTAAAGGATTTTCTTATCTCAATTTTAATTCCGTGATATTTCCATTGTTCACCACTTATTTATTACATGTGGTGTAATGTGTACTGAAATTGATATATATTATCATGATTAGCTTTATATTCATGGTATTCTGTTATTCATTTTGTGGTTATTTACCTTTGGTCATACGATTCAATTTGAATACAATGATGTAAGGGTTTTTCATCTCACTTTTTATTCCCCTAAGATTCATGCTATATTGGCAACTATTTCCTTTTGTGTGGCATATGTATTGTCCATGATTTTACTCTTTGTGTAATTTAATTTCATTTATGAGTATTTAAATCTTCACTATATGATTCTTCTTTCATGGGGCGTATGTTTTGTAAGTTACCAAATCGGTAAGGGAATCTTTCACCCTCCTCTCTTTTTTTTAAAAAGACATATTTTGGTTATGTCTTTTAACAAATATCTTATTATGTTGGGATATGTTATTTTGTATTCTTATTGATTTAAAATTTATTTCCATGTATTGATATTCCCTTTTTTATCTCATCTACCATTTTTTTATTTTTAAGAGACGTCGTTAGGCTGTCGAATTTTTATAAGGTAACTTCTTAACCCAATTTCAATTCATTGGGTTCAACTTGTACGTATTGAATATGTCATCCAATGAATATGTGTGAATGACCATTAATTATTTTACACTTAATATCTCATTATATTGGGTGTATTTATATTTTTCACACATAATTATGTGATTGAATTATCCTTAATTTAAGGATACCATCTTTATAACGGATTTCCACTCAATTTACATTTCCATTGAGACTTCATTGTTGGTATGCACCAATTCACTCTTATATGGTGTATATACTATACTTTGACATATTATATCATGAATACCTTTATTCTCATGATATTATAATTTTATTAGTAAATTTTATTCTTCAATTATTTTTATTCAAGTGTCTCTCTTTTTGTTAAAAAACTTTTTAACTAAAATATCATTTTTAATGTTTTAAAGATTTATTCTTATAAATATTTCTCATTAATGCCCATGTTCTCAAAATGTGTTTTATGATTTCTTTATATGGACATTAATGTTTTCAAATGACAATTAATTTAAAATCTTCAAAGTGGTATGGGACACTTTGATTCAAAAATCTCTTTTTAAATGGTTTTGAAAATGATTTGATAAAACATTGTCTTCATTTGATATATTGGAATGTGAAAATATTATCTTTACTTTATAAATGTGTTATATTTTATGATTATGTTTTGGTTATTGGGAATTGTTTATGTATATGGGTGGTTTCATGATAAACCTAGGGTGGGTGAGCCTGAGATAGCTCTCTAATACATTGGGTAACGTGACAGAGGTGAACGTTGTGTTTCTCCGAAGAGATTTAGGGAATATACCGTGATGGGTATTCCAAGTGTAACTCCCTATGTAGCTATGATAGCTACAATGTAAGTTTGATATGGATGGAATAAGTACCCTTTATGATCTATGATTTTTGTGTGTTATTCATAAATCTTATGATTTTATAAGGTATGATTGAAAAGTATGGTTTCATTGATTTGTATTTATTGATAGGATAATGTTTTCCTTCCTTATTTTATAACCCTTAATGAGCTCATTATGCTCATCCCAAGTTTTGGAAATGTTTTCCACATGAATTAAAGATGAATAAGGTCAAGGATGGGATCATGTAAAAGTCATGATATCTAAAACAAGGAACTAGACATGTTTCATTTTTAGAGTATTTATTTATTGAAAAAAATGGATACTGAGTAGTGGTGTGTACATGTATATATTCAAGTTGTAATGTAATTGTTATGGCCTATTTCTCTAAAACTCTAAACCTGCAAAGATCCTCAATGTGAATTATTCATTTAATTCAATATTATGTAATGCTTAAGGCCAGGTCCTTATATAACTTTTGGGATGGTATTTTTATATGTTTGTATAATTGTTTTTGTCTGTGCATTACTATATAATTTTATAAATAGAAAATATTGATGATGTTTGATAATAAATGAATTAATTACTAATATATAAGATTTTCTATATTTATTATTAATTATATATTATAAATTATAAAATTTTAATTGTTTGTTATTTATTAGTTGTTACCAATTTAATTATAATTATATTATATAACATAATAAACAATAGTTAATTTAATTATATATCCATAGACATATTTTTTAATGTTTTGTAATAATATTATATATGTGATATCTATATGTGTATATATATGTATATATGTATGTATGTTTGCATCAGTTTATGTGAATCATATAATATAATAGTATGATATAATATTTAAAATACAATATATGTATAACATATAAATGTATTATTCATATTAGTTATTTTCAATTTTATATAGTATTATTATATGTCTATGCACACATGTGGGTATATTCACACACAAATATACTTATATATATATATATGAATATATATATGTGTGAATATATATATATATATATATATATTATTTTAGGGACGTTTGATAATGTGGATAATATAGTGAAATTTTTAAACATTTCTAATTATAAAAATTTTAAAAAGTGGATTATTTAGATGTATTTTAAATCAGGGAAGTAATAAATTATTAACTTTTTAGAATGTTGTTAAAAAACATGGAATATTTATTTATATTAAAATATTTTCACATTCTTCAAAAAACTTGAATAAATTAAAATTTAGCCACCTTTTGAAAAAATAATTCTAAAGGATTTTTTGTAGTGATTATTGGGTCCCTACCCCTAACATTGGATTTCGAATTCATAGTTAATGTCCATAATTTTACGATGGTTACATAGTTGGGTAGTTGTAAGTGTTTCAACTTATGAGTCCCAATACTAGTGTAATTATATAATCATATGAGACACACATATAAGGAAAATACACCATATTTAGTTTTCAGTCATTTCTATATGATATAGGGCTGGAATGTTGATCGTGTTAGAGAATATTATTTCATAAATATCCCTGATATCTATGGTTCCATGTTTAGAAACTATCTCTAGAGAATCCATATAGTTAATTTGAGATATTTATATAATCAATAAGTACAAAAAAATTTGATCTATCAAAATCTATTTGTATAAAACCAATACATTTTCTTTATCAGTAACGTCATGGATAATGATACTGGTAGTCTTAATGAATATGTTTATTTGATATCCTTTCCAGAAGGAATCTTAGAAGACAAGATAAATGGGATGTACAACTATGAGGATATGTTCCTTGTAAATTGTAGAGGTGGTTTAGATCTATTCAAAAGAAGTGTATTGTTGACCTCCTATTTCATAAATTAATAACAATCCAATGATAGTGTGTTTTTTTGTTGATGTTGATAATAAAATAGATATGCATACATGTTACCAATCCTCTATCCTTCATTGATATTTGCCTCAAATTTAAATTAATTGATACATTTATACATTCTTATGCTTACAGATATTTGGATGAATTAGTAGCATAGGTCAAAGTCCCTTTGATGAATGATGGTGGAGAGGTGTATGGGGATCTAATAGAAATAATAATTCCCCAAAAATTAAATATTCTGAGGAATACTATGATATTATTGATTCCATAAATACAAATTAGAAATTTAGATCATGCCTCCACAATAATTGGGGAATCTTCATTATTTTTTTTTCATGATGTCATTCATTGACTCAAAGATGGAGTATGATTCTAGGAAATGATCATACATGTTAAAGAAACATATAAAATACATTAGGAAAAGGAGATTGAATAGCTCATTTTGGGGCATTTTAACACTCCAAAAATAATTTTACAGCCAAAACTAGATGATGTTAGATCTTATCTAAGAGATATGGAAACTTCATTCACCCCATTTAATGGAAGAATTTGAATCATAGATCATGTTATATTAATGAAAAAACAAGTGTAAAGGTTATTAATTATGAGAGTCAATGTTTTTCCTTGGGGACTGTCAAATGAACATCTATTCTATTTTTTATTTTAATATTAATTTCATTATCAATATTTTTGAACAAGTGATGGAGGGTAGAAATGAAAAATATCCCATTAACTCTATAAAATATATAAAAGGGTAGGTTAAAAAATATTTGATTCCACTTATCATGAATAGATCAATGAATAATGATCTCCTAACATGGAAGAGCACATGAACACAATAATTGCTAACCATATGGAATGTTTCAACCTCTACCACCCCCATTTTTTCATATGGTATTATCTTAAAGGGTATATTATAGGAGGAGAATCAGAAGATACCTAGAAATATACATTTACATAGGGATGAAAAGGGACTGTTATATTTTCCCAACTATCACTCAAATTTTTCTAGTAACTACATACTGTAAAATTAATTTTTTTATGGCAGGTCTATCTTCCACAGAACAAGGGGTACAAATCTCATAAATTTATACATCTCAAACAGTTCTTAAAATATGTATATATGGTAATGGATATTAGAAAATATAAAAGGAGGCTGGGTTCAACTAGGAATCCAATTGTATTAATCATTTACCTTGTGGAAACATGGATAATGGGTGAAACCATAGAGTTTTTGGATTCTATGGATTTTATCTCCATGAACGTAGAGTTGGTTTCCCTGTGGATGTTGATTATTTAAGTACAATTGCTGGTGAGACTCATAAGAGGTCGAAACTGGTAGAGTTTGACCCTATTACCATTGAACCTATATCGTTAGATAACCCTATATGGGTCCATGTTTTAAGAGTACCGGCTTCTAAAGTATAATATATTCCAATCCTTACGGAGGTAACATCTAGGGGAATAGACGTAGTTGGAGCCGATGATAGTTAGGAATCATCCATCAATCTAGAAACACTAGTCATAATCCCTAGGAATTCAATATCTATGGATGATCTCATATAGGTATTGGATTTGACTACATAGAGAATTATCAATTAAAAAAAATGTATGTGTTCATGAAATAATTTTAGTCTTATTGTGATTTATTGAATCTATATATAGTTATAATGACTTTTGTAGAAGAACCCTCAATGATGGTAACTAAGAGGGGCATGGATATGAGTTACTTCTTGGTATACTAATCCAACAATGGATATGGTTCACATTTAAATAGGTGTGACATCCCATGATTTGTCACCAAGATCACTATTAGTGTGCCATTATTTAGTGAGATTTCATGGGGAAATGAAAGTCATAGAAGTTAATTATTCTTTGGAGGAGAGAAACTATCTATATTTATGATAGTATTATATCCCTTCCTATATACTAATAACATACCTTAATAATTTATTATAGTTATTCCATCGTTGAAATATATTTTTAGACATACCCTAATTTTTTCATCCCAAATTATAGTAATTTTAGGGAAATATACTATTTTAGTGTCAATTCATTCATGGGGAATGAACAAAAGCCCCCCACTAAGTGAGATAGTCCTACTAGTGGAAAAAAATTTAACAAGTCAGCATTTTTTACGTCGGTTCTTTATAACAGACGTGTAGTGCTGTTAAAATTGATTTATCATGTCAGTTATTATATAACTGACCTAATAAATCGACGAGAACAGTTTTTTCATGTCGGTTATAAAATACCTGATTTCAAAAATACTAAGATTAGATTTATGATGTAGGTTATTTAATAACAAGCAAGAAAATAGAATCTGGGTGCTATATCTCATCAGTTATAAAATAACCGGCATGATAATGGAAATCTCGGAAATTTATCACATCAGTTATCTAAGGAACCGACTTGATAAAGTGCCATTTTTCACATCGGTAATAAAATAACTAACGTGATAAATTATTTTCTACATCGGTTATTAAATCACTGATGTTATAAACATAAAAAAAATAGTTTATCACATCAGTTATTAAATAACCAACGTGATAATGCTTTTAAATTATTCATCGCACCCTGTATTCAGTCATTCTATTTTCTTCGATCAGGCGACCTGTGACTCGTCTCTCCTGTGCGGAAAACATTGAAAATATTCTTTGAAGATGTGCCCTCCATCCTTGTTTTTTCAACATCATTCATCATCTTTATTATCACCAGATATTTCAGGTCGACTCGAAACACTAAATTAAGCCTCACAGGGCTCAGTTTCAGATTTTATTTTTCACGATTCCCTAAACTAATTTGTTTAGATGTTATTTTTAAATCTTTTTCCTTGTTAACATGGTAAGTTTCATAGTATTAATTTATACCATGCGAAATTTATTTCTGTTAAAATAAACCATGGAAGTGATATCATGAAAATTTATGATTTTTGTGTGCCCTATCATGTGTGTGTGCGCGTATAGGGATGTCCAAGGGGGTGGGGGATGTCCAAGTGGGTGGGGGTGTCCAGGGGTGGGGGTTGTCTAGGGGGTGAGGGTGTCCAGAGGGTGTCATAGTTGGTGTGGGTGAGGTCTAGGGGGGTGCGGGGGATGTCCATGGGTGTTGGGATGACCAAGGATGTGGGGTGGTGTCTAGTGGGTGAGGGGGTTGTCCAAGGGGGTACGCGTGTCTAGGGGTGGGGTGAGGGGGTTGTCCAAGGGGTAGGGGTTTCTCGGGGTGGGGGTGTCCAGGGGTGGGTGTTTCAAGATTGGTGGGGGATGTCTATGGGGTGGGGGGAAATCCAGAGGGGTGGAGGCTATCTAGGGGGTGGATGGGGGGGGGGCTGTCCAGAGGGTTTGGGGGGCTGTCCAGGGGGTGGGGGCTATCCAAGGGGTGGGTGTCTAGAGGGTTGGGGGGACTGTCTAGGGGAGTTTTCCAAAGGGGGTGGGGGTGTCCTGGGGGATGTGGGTGTCCAGGGGGGTCTAAGGGGTTGTGGGGGTGGTGTCCAACGAGGTAGGGGTGGGACAGCCCCCTCACCCCTAGACACCACTCCCCCACCCCCCTAGACACCCTATAACACCCCAAGATTTCTTAGTATGTTATTTCTTCAAAGTAATTCAATAACATTCACTACAGGCAGCACTGAGTTCAAACACACCACGACATGCCAAACTAGACGTTCAAAAGCAGATATGAATAGTATTTACTAAATATTAAACTTTATATAATCCTTATAATTCTAGAATCCATATTATGAGTGTCTAAGACATAATGTAAGTACACATTAATTTTTTCATATAAAAGAAGTATTTTTCAAAAAATGCAATTTACTGCCATTAAATTGCGAACCTATTTTAAATCCAATATTTGAGACTTTTATATATTCAATTTTAAAAAATAAACTTATTCTTTAGAATCAGGACATAAGAATTTAGCTTTGATAAATTTTTGGTATTTTTCTCATAACTTTCATATTTGGGTGAATAGGGAAAATACTATATTTTAACTAAAAACAAATTTTTTAATAAAAATAATTTATAATGTTATATTATACATTTTAATTGTTTGGAATTATAAATATGTTATATTTTTACCATTTAATCCAATTCTGAACATTGTAAGTAATTTCACTTTTAAATTGGACATAAACAAGTGTTAATCTTTTGATAGTTAGTATTTCATAAAAAAATACGCCTATTGGTTTTGACAATGGGAATTAATTTTAAATTAATAAATTTAAATTATATGTTTTTAATTTTGAAAAATAGACTTCATTTTTGAATTCATAATATCAAAATTAGATTAGGGTAATTTTTTTGGTATTTTTCTAAAAACATTCAATTTTTAACGAATAGTGAAAAACACTATGTTATTGTTTTAAACCAAATTTGTATTTAAATAATTATTTATTTTATTTAAATTTATTTTAGTTTAAAATAGATACATAATACCTATATAAATTCAATGTGAATCATTGGATTCAGTTTATAATAATTTTAGATATAAACAAATTTATCGAGCTTTTTACCGTCTTTTACCCAACTCCTAGGAGCATCTGCAAATTTGCATAAAACATAATTTTACCACTTTGGTGAATTGAATTTCAAAAATCCTAGAGACACGGTTGTTATCAGTAAGTAAAATATGGTTCAATAAGATGAAAATTATTTTTGGTGAATGGTAACTTTTGACTTTTATTTACTACGGTAAAAGATAAATTGGGTAATTCAGGGTAAAAAAATATTATAGTAATTAAAAATTACCTCAACACATGTTATAACCTTATTGGATGAGTCATGGCCAAACATGGTCATCGTTGGGTAGATTTTGGGACCCTATGGAGCCACTTATTGATGATAACGACAGTTTATTTTAATTAACTTAATGTAAAGGAAAAAATTAGATAAACAAATATATTTTAGTAAATCAATTTTTACATGGAGTTATATAAGTCAAATTATAGACTATAAATATTCATTGGAGTGTTAAAAATGTTTCAAAGATAATGTTATTTGATTTATATTTTTTATTCATTAAATAATTTAATTTATTTATGACAAAATAATGATCTAGTAATTTCCTCCTTAATGAAATATTAAAATAATTGATATTAAAAATATCCAAATAAATGTAATTTAAAATTTTTTTGAATTAAAATAATTTTCTAGGATAATATGACATGTTAGGGTTTATTAAAAGAAATTTTTTACAAGTAATAATGTTTTAATTAATTTAAAAAAACCAAATACCAAATAGTGTCATAATTGACATAAAAGAGTTTTTAAAACAAATATTAAATTATTAATTGATATTCTATTTCTAAAAATTTATGGTTCGGAAAAAGACTTATATAATTATATGTGTATAATTAGTTAACCACTTGGGTTTCTATTGGAATTATATAGTATGTTTATTAACCATATAATAAATAAATACGAAGAGACATGGTAAATGTCCAACTATTTAACTAAAAGTTAAATCTAAAAGTTAGGGTTGATAAGCTGACCTAAACCTATATAAAACCTATTGGTTGAAGTTTTCTCAACCCATACCCACCTTAGACTCTAAATAAATCATTTTTCATCCATTATAAAACGAAAATGATTTTATTATAAAATAATATTTGAATCTTTTCCTAAAGTGACCCTCACCCCTATTATAAAAGGGCACTCCCCTTCTCTCTAATTCACATATTAAAATCCATTTTTCTCGGACAAACCCTTCCCAAATACCATCTCAACTATTTTCTCTTCATCATAGAGGCCTTCCTTTTGTCATAAAGCCATCCTATAGAGCTATTTTGATCAAGTCAAAAGGAAGAACCCAAATAAGAGGTAAATATTTCATCACCTCTTTCAAGTTCTTTTCTTCTTCCACTTCTTATTTCTTTGTTTTTTCCAATATAAAAAAATAAATCCAGTATCTTATATATACTATGTTGTTATTACAAATATGGTACAACCATATTCATCATTTTATTCATCCTATGAATGACATGTCAACATACATGCGTACATTCGGCTTAACCTCTCTATGTTGGGGTGTAGTTGTTATTCAATATATTATTATTTGGATGGTTATAATAATGATGTATAATTGATGTAAATAATAAATATAACATTTTAATTATTCTTAATATATGTTATAACATCTATTTACATAGTATTTTAAATCAAAATAATGATATTATCACTCGGGCGTACGTATGGATTATCGTCTCCATGACGTGATGAGAATCATTTCCATGTTCACCATTCAATGATGATTATACAAATATATATTATTAATAAATATTTAATATATGACATAATTATGATACAAGATATATATATATATATATATGTATGTATTTATGTATGTATGTATGTATGTACTTACCTATATCTTATTACCTTACTTCTGTTCAATACGATATGAAAAAGGAAACAACGTTTATGCGTATGTACGACCTACCGTCTCCATAAATGGTGCCGTCCATTTCATATATACATCTATTGTAAATATTTATAAACTTAATATATATGATATATAAATCAAGTTTTATATTCTGGAATCATTTAAATCATGATCAAAATGATACGATCAAGAATAACAAGTTAAAACACATACGATAAAGAAAACGATTATTACCCAAAATGTTAATTTAAGATGGAAATAATTATTAAATGGGTAGTATAAAGTCATAACTGAATCATGTATGATATAATAAATTTAAATATGGTTCTGGTATAATTTAATAATATACTATGGCCATTATAAGAGAGGTTAAGCGTACCCTCGACCAAAGGAAAGTGCAAGGTAAGGGTTAATTTCACAATCTCATTATTATCCGAGGTTGTTTTTATGTAAGTATCTACTGGGAAATATTTATTATCCATGTCCATGTTCCATTAAATAGTTTTCAAAGTGATTATTTTTAAGTTACATTTACTAAAACATCATTTTAAATGTTTTAAAAATGTATTCTTCTAAACCAATATCATTAATGTCCATGTTTTCAAAATGGTTTCAACGATTTATTTAAATGGACCTGAATGTTTTAAAATATTATTTACTTTAAAAAGTTTCAATGTTTTATGGGACACTTTGATTCAAAAATGACATTAAATGTCTTCCTTTTTAAATTTTGTGACTTTTAAATGTTTTCATGAAAAAGGGATATTTATCTCAAAGAGTTTTAAAAATCATTTTCATCTATTTCAAAATACTTTATTGGATTTTAATCTTGATTGATGTTGATTTATTATGATACAAAAATTCCATATTATATTGAAGGTTTTGTGATACGTTTGACTATGGATGTGTTATTTTTGTACCATTCATGGTTTATGGGTAAAGTATTGACATTTCGTATTCCATTTTTAATATGAATGTTTTTGTTATATTTAAACCTTTTCATATGAGGAATGCATTGGACTTAGTTAGTGATGGGTGGATCTCCCTATATCTCTTCAATGTGTCTGTAGGTATCATGGGACAAACTACTGTCTTGGAACAAGGCCACGAAAAAATATTATTTGTAGACTTTTCACAAGGCCATGACTATGTGGTTATGAATGTCTGGCATTATGCATTCCATCATTATGAACATGGCAACTAATATTTCATGTCATTATTTGACTATTAGAATATCCATGTGAATAAGTAAATGGGATTATTAAATATTATCTTTTCCATATTATGCTAAAGTTTAAGTTTAAAAGGATTTGGTTTTATTCTAATACATTTCCTTAAATGTTTATGCTTATTTATGAATTTTTCTGCTATATTTTTATCCTTACTGAGCATCTGAGGTCACCCCATTATATGTATTAATTTTCTCAGGATTCCAAGAAGAGTATTATGATTGATAAGTAGGGTTAATCTGGGGGATTAATGGCGATATCAAAGGATCATTTTTATTGTGTTGTTTTTTATAATGTGTAATGTAACGTTAATGTATGTAATATATTTTCCATGATTGCTAAACTGATTGGTTTTTTGGGACTTGATTCCTTGTAATCAAGACAATGTACTAAAATAATGCACCGACTCTGGGTAACTAGGGTCAGGGTGTTACAGTTGGTATTAGAGGAATTTTAGAAACAACCTTGGAAATACATTTAGTTAAACTCTGATTAGAGAACATTACCCTAAGATAGACATTGAGGATTAGTATTGAAGAACATCCTAGAATTTTGGTACTGTAGAGATTATGTGAGTTTCCCAAGAAATAAATCTCTTCCTCGATATGAGCAGGCAGAGGCAGCTCTCATACAGATATACATAGGGGTAAAACCAAAAAACACCACATTGATCTAGACTAAAATAGGAATTGGTGCATGACAACGGGCCTTGCTACACTCTTGGTTACAACACTCTTGGGAGATATGATTAGGATAATTAACATTTTCATTACAAGCCATTATGATGAATTTAAGAGTACATAATTTCTCAAACAATAAATATTATCATTATAGATTATATGCATAATATTTTTAATTTACATTAGGTATTTTATAAGTTTGGAATTATACATTGCGATTCATAAACTAACCTAGTGTATGCCATTATTTAGAAATGGCGCCTAGTAGGAGGAATGAGACCTCCAGCAATACGCATGATCCAAGGAGTAATAAGGATCATATCATTCATTGTATTAAGACAACATTTGTAAATGAAATAGTCTCCCACATATTATCATCATATGAAGAAAAAATATTATTTGTTAATAAGATAAGTAAATAATCCTATGATTACTATGCCTTTGAAGGGAAGTCATAGAATAATTGGATGGTAGAAAGAAAGATGGATAAAGGGTATAAGGGAAAGAAGGATTTTCCCATATGTGATAACTGTGGAAATAATCACCTTGGTAAATGTGTGAAGGGAATGGGAGTTTGTTATAAGTGTAAAGAAAAATGACACCAAGTGCGTGATTGCAAGGGTAAGAAAAAAGTTTCAAATGTACAATGCTTCATCTTCATGGAGTTGGGACACTACATAAATCAATGTCCAAATCATCAATGTATACCCCAGATGCTGCTATTGGATAATTATAAAGGTATGATACTACCGAGGATGAAGAGGAATGATTAGATTTATTATGCTGTTATTAATGTATTGTGTCATTTGAGTATTGAATTAATGGTGTACATGCCATAAGAATTATAGAATATATAAGGATTGTACTGCATTACTATTTCATTAAGGACTTGAGATTGTGTAGAACCAAGAAAAGTGACTCAATATGATGTTAAATTTTTGGAAAATATATGGTTAAGAGAAAGATAAACCATAATATGTTTCTGATACCGAGGTAGTGATTTTGGAAAAATACATGATAGATTTGGATAACTTATATTGGATATTATTGACTACCTTGAAACAGATTAATGATTTGTATATTCCATTATTGTTGGAGTTTACAAAATTTTTAGATAGAAGGAGTATATCCAGTATTCTATAAGGAATAATGGATCATTAATGTAATCAATAAGGTTTTATGGTAATTCAATATGTTTTAATGTTTTCAAAGAATACATGATGAAGGTGTTCACATGTTATTCAGTTTCAAAAATGATCTTCATTGTCTTTTCCTTCCTTATAAATTTTGGACTATGGGTTTGGATAGAAGTTTTTTAGATAATTCTAGTTTGAGATTATTTTTTGATTTCCATAAAAGGACAACCCGGAGGTTGGGAGGCAACCCGTCACATTCGGCAAAGCCACGAGACTTGAACCCACAACCAATGGGCGACAAGGGTTTATCACACACCACTAGCCCATGTGATGTCCTGGATTGAATAACTTAGTTTTTTTAAGGTCTAGTAGATGAATTATAAATTCATTTTGTTGGAACCCTATAAAAATAGGATAAAGAGAATTTATTTTTTAAAGTTATATTATCTTTTAGAGTTAAAGATGAGTTTGTGGTAGAAATTAGTTAAAGGATAGAACTCTACTTTTCAGGTATATATTTATTTCTTCTCTTATTCTATGAAGAATTAATTCTTAAACATTAGGAAAGGGATCTTAAAACTAAAAATGTGTTATCATAATACCTTATGTTTTGTTGAACCCATGATATTTTAAATCACATTAGACTGATGTCTATGAGGCCCTCAATTATACAACAGTTTTTGGCTGATGACCTCAATCACTCCCTATATATATTTACGTTTTACCTCCAATTATGTGTCTCTTATTTCCACCAATGTTCTTCTAATCGTGATGATAATTTTTTGGTGACTTTTTCATTCCCATTTTCCTCTTATTAAGAATAAATTTTATCAACCCAATTCCGGTGTGGGTTTTCCACAAAGGTATTTTCTATTTTAAACCTTTTATTTTCAAAGAAAAATTTCAAATTTCATGGATGCAATTTATTGAAGGAGGGAAGAATGTAACACACCAAGATTTCATAGTACTTTATACCTTCAAAGTAATTCAATAACCTTCACTACATGCAACACCGATTTCAAGCACACCATGACTTACCAAACTAGCTGTTAAAAAGTAGTTATGAATAATATTAACTGAATTTTGAACTTTATTGAATCCTTATAATTTTAGAATCCATATTAGAGTTGCTTATTCATAATTTAAGAACAAATTCAATTTTTTTCAAATAAAAGAAGTATTTTTCAACAAACGCAATTTTACCACCTTTTAATGGAGATCCTTTTCTAAATCCTATATTTGAAACTTTTATATATTCAATCTGAAAAAATAAAATACTTATTTAGAATCGGGAAATAAGAATTTAGTTTTAATAAATTTTTGGTGTTTTTCTGATAACTTTTATATTTTGGTGAATAGTGAAAATACTATATTTTAACTAAAACAACTTTTTTAATCAAAATAAATTACAATGTTAAATTATAAATTTTAATGGTTTTGAAGTATAAATATATTATAGTTTTACCATTTAATCCAATGCTGGATATTTTATGTAATTTCACTTTGAAATTGGACATAAACAAGTGTCAATCTTTTGATAGTTATTATTTCCTAAAAAAATACACCTTTTGGTTATGAAAATGGGAATTAATTTTAAATTAATAAATGATACTTATATGTTTTTAATGTTGTAAAATAGACTTCATTTTTGAATTCGGAATATCAAAATTAGCTTAGGGTGAATTTTTGGTATTTTTTTTGAAAACATTCAATTTTTGATGACTAGTGAAAAACACTGTGTAGTTGTTTTAAATAGACTTTTTATTCAAATAATTATTTATATTATTTAAATTTATTTTAGGTAAAAATAGAAACATAATACCTATATATTTTCAATGTCATTCATTGGATTTAGTTTATAATAATTCTAGATATATAAAAAATTTATCGATCTTTTTACAGTCTTTTACCTAGCTCCTGGGAGCATTTGCAAATTTGCATAAAACATAATTTTTACTCATAGGTGAATTGAATTTCAAAAATATAAGAGACAAGGTTGATATAATTTGTAAAATGTTGTTTAATAAGATTAAAATAATTTTCGGTGAATAATAACTTTTTACTTTTATTTACCGCGGTTAAAGGTAAATAGGGTAACTCAAGGAAATAAGAATATTATAATAATACCAGATTATCTCAAACCTTGTCCTAACCTTATTGGATGAGTCATGTACGACCATGGTCATATTTGGGTTGATTTTGGGAGCCCATGAAGCCACTTATGAATGACAATTACACTTTATTTTAATTAACTTAAAGTAAAGTAAAAAATGAGATAAACAAATATATTTTTCTAAATAAATTTTTACATGGAGTTATATAAGTCATCATTTCCACTATAAGTATTAATTGGAAATATATAACGATTTCCTACTTAATTTTATTTTATTTATATTTTTAGACATTAAATAATTTAATTTAGTTATAACATAATGATGATGCACTAGCTCCCTTATTAATGAAATATTAAAATAATTGATATTATAAGTATCCAGATAAATGTAATTTGAGACTTTTTATGAATTATACTAATTTTATAGTTTAATATTACATGTTAGTGTTGATTAAGAACATTTTTTCTAAGTAATAATTCTATTATGAATTTAACGAAACAAAAATACCAAATAGTGTCAAAATTGACATAAAAATGTTTTTAAAAACAATATTATATTATTAATTGATATTCTACTCTTAAAAATATTAAATTAGACCAATATACTTATATAATTATAGGTTTATAATTAATTAACCAATTGGGGTTCTCCTAGATGTATATAAAACGTTTTTTAAACATATAATATAAAAATACAAAGAGACATGGTAAATGTCAACAATTTAACTAAGAGTTAAATCTAAAAGTTAAGGATAATATAGTGACCTAAACCAGTCTAAAACCTATTGGATGAGGGTTTTTAGACCCATACCCACCTTAACCTCAAAATAAATCATTTTGGATTCATTAGAAACCGAAAATGATTTTATTATAAAATAATATTTCAAGCTTTTCCTAAAGTGACCCTCACCCCTCTTGTAAAAGGGAACTCGCCCTTCTCTCTAATTCACACCTTCATAGCCATTTGGATCGGCCACAACCTACCCAAATACCCTCTGAACTATCCTCCCTTCATCTGAGAGTCATTCATTTGGTCAGAAATCCAACCTACGAAGACCTTTTGATCAATTCAAAAGGAAGAACCCAAATAAGAGGTAAACATTGCATCACCTCTTTCAAGTTCTTTTCTTCTTCAACTTCCTCTTTCTTTATTGTTTACATTATAAAATAATAACTATAGTGTCTTCTATATACTGTGAAGTTATCATAAATATGGTATAAGCATTTTCAGTATTTTATCCATCCTATGAATGACATGTCAACATACGTGTGTATGTACAGCTTACCGTCTCCATGTCGTGGTGTAGTTTTTATTCAATACATTATTATTTGGATGGGTATAATAATGACGTATAATTGATGTAAATAATAAATATAACATGTTAATAATTCTGTATGTATTATATAACATCTATTTACATACGATTTTAAATCAAAAGAATGATATTATCGCTCGTGCGTACATACGGATTACCGTCTCCACGATGCTATGAGATTCATTTCCATGTTCACCATTAAACAATGATTATAAAATTATATATTTTTAATAAGTATATAATATATGAAATAATTATTCTACTAGATATATATATATGTATGTATGTATGTATGTATGTATATACTTACATATATCTTATTAACTTACTTCTGTTCAATACGATATGAAAACAGAAACAACATTTATGCGTACGTATGACCTACTATCTCCATAAACGGTGCCTTCCATTTCATATATACATATATTATAAATATTTATATTCTAAATATATATGATATATAAATCAAGGTTTATATTCTTGAATAATTTAAATCATGATCTAAATAATACGATCAGGAATAACAAGTTAAAACACATACAATAAAGAACACGATTATTACCCAAAATGTTAATTTAACATCAAAATAATTATTAGATAGGTAGTATAAAGTCATAAATGAATCATGTATGGTATAATAAATATGAATATGGTTCTATTATAATTTAATAACATACTATGGTCATTATACCAGAGGTTAAATGTACCCTTGACCAAAGGAACGTGCAAGGTGAGGGTTAATTTCAAAATCTCTTTATTATCCGAGGTTGTTTTTACGTAAGTATCTACTGGGACATACTTATTATCCTTGTCCATGTTTCATAAAATAGTTTTCAAAGGGATTATTTTTAAGTGACATTTACTAAAACATTATTTTAAATCTTTTAAAGATTTATTGTTCTAAACTGTTCTCTTCAATGTCTATGTTTTCAAAATGGTTTTGAGGATTTATTTAAATGGATATGAATGTTTTAAAATATTAATTACTTTAAAAATCTTTATAGTGGTATGGGACACTTTGATTAAAAAATGTCTTTAAATTTCTTCCTTTCTAAATTGTGTGACATTTAGATTTTTTCATGAAAAATATATTTTTCTCTCAATGATTTTTACAAATAGTTTTCATCTATGTCCAAATCCTTTAATGGATTTTAAACTTGTTTGAATTTGATTTATTATGATACAAATATTCCATATTGTATTGAAGGTTTTGTGATATGTTTGACTGTTGATGTTTTATTTTTATACCATTCATGGTTTATGGGTAAAGTATTGGCATTTCATATGCCATTTTTAATATGAATGTTTATGTTATGTTTAAACCTTTTCATATGAGGAATGAATTGGACATAGTAAGTGAAATGTAGAGCCCACTATTTATCCTCGATGAATCAGTAGGTCTCATTAGACAAACTAGTGTCCTGGCACAAGGCCTTGACAAAATCTTATTTGTAGTCTTGGAAAAAGTCCTTGACTATGTGGTTAAGAAAGTCTAGCATTATGGATTCAATCATTATAAAAGTGGTTATTGACATTGCATGTGATTATTCGACTAGTAGAATATCCATGTGAATAAGTAAATGGCATTATTATATTGTATTTATGCCATATTATTTTGTTGTTTTTGTTTAAAAGGATTTTGTTTTAGTCTTATAAATTTCCTTAAATGTCTATGATTATTTATGAATGTTTCTGCTATATGTTTATCCTTACTGAGCATCTAAGCTCACCCCTTTTAAGTTTTAATTTTCTCTGGATTCCAAGATGTGTATTATGATTGATAATCCGGGTTAAGCTAGGGGATTTATGTCATTATCAATGGATCATTTATGTTGTGTTTTATTTTATAATGTGTAATGTAATGTTCATGTATATAATATATTTTCCAAGACTGCTAAACTGATCGGTCTTTTGGTACTTGATTCCTTGTAATCATGCCAATGTATTAAAATAATGCACTGACTCTGGGTAACTGTGGCTGGGGCGTTAAATTTGGTATTAGAGGAAGTTTAGAAACAACCTTGGAAATATATTTACTTAAACTCTGATTAGATAACATTAACCTAAGATAGACTTTTAGGATTAGTATAGAAGAACTTCCAATAATTTTGGTACTATATAGATTCTATGAGTTTTCCAAGAAATACATCTCTGTCTAGATATAAGTAGGTAGAGGTGGCTCTGGCATAGATGTACCTAGGGGTAAAACCTGAAAACACCGCTTTAACCTAGACTTGAACGGGAACTGGTGCACGACAACAGGTCTTGCTGCAATCTTTGTTACGACACTCCTGGGGGATATGCTTAGGATAATTCACATTTTCATTACAAGCCATTTTAAAGGATTTAAATGTTAATAATTTCTAAAAAAATACAATTTGTGATTATAGATTATATGCATAATATTTTCAATTTATGTTAGGTATTTTACATGTTTGTAATTATACATTGCGATTCATAAACTAACATAGTGTATGACATTATTTAGAAATGGCTCCTAGTAGAAGGAATTAGAACTCCAGCAATAAGCATGAACCAAAGAGTAAGAAGGATCATATCTTTCATTGTATTAATAAAAAATTTAGAAAGGAAATATTCTCCCACGTATTATCATAATATAAAGAAATAGTATCATGTGTTAATAAAGTAAGTATAGAATCCTCTGAGCCCTGTGGATTTGAAGGGAATCTAGAGAAGAAAAAGATGGTATAAAGAAATATGGATAAAGGGAATAAGGTAATGAAGGGTTTTTCCATTATGATAACTTTGGAAAGAATAACATGGGAAAATGCTTGAAAGGAATGTGAGCTTGTTATAAGTGTGTAGAAAAAGGACACCAAGTATGTGATTGCAATGGTAAGAAAAAAGTTTCAAATTTATAATGCTTCATCTGCAAGGAGTTGGGACACTAAGCGAATCAATGTCCAAATCATCAAAGTATACACCAAATGCTGTAATTGGATAATAATAAAGTTATGATACTATTTAAGATGAAGATGAATGATTAGATTTCTCACGTTGTTATTAAAGTATTGTGTCATTTGAGTATTTTATTAATGATCTACATGTTTTAGGAATTATAGAATATATAAGGATTGTATTGTAGTACTATTTCATTAAGGACTTGAGATTGTGTAGAACCAAGAAAAGTGACACGATATCAGGTTAAATTTTGGGAAAATATATGGTTGAGAGAAAGATTAACCATAATATGGTTCTGATACTGAGGTAGTGATTTTGTAACAGTACCTGATAGATTTGGATAAATTATATTGGATATTCTGGACTGCCTTGAAACTGATTAATGATTTGTATATTCCATCATTGTTGGAGTTTACAACATTTTTGGATAGAAGGAGTATATCCAATATTCTATAAGGAATAAGGGAGCATGAATGTAATTAATAAGGTTTTATTGTAATTTAGGTTGTTACAGTGTTTTAAAAGAATACCTGATGAAGGTGTTCACATGTTATTACGTGGAAAAAAGGATATTCATTATGTTTACCTTCCTAATAAATTTTGGACTGTGAGTATGGACAGAAGTATTTTGGATAATTATAGTTTGAGATTATTTTTGGATTCCCTTAAAAGGAAAACCTGGAGGTCGTACGACAACCCGTCACGTCTGGCAAGGCTATGAGACTTGAACCCACAACCGAAGGGTGACAAAGGTGTATCAACTACCAATGGCCCACGTGATGTCCTAGATTAAATAATGTAGTTTTTTATGGTCTGGTAGATGAATTATAAATTCAATTTTTTGGAACCCTATACGAATAGGATAAATAGAATATATTTTTATAAGTTATATTATCTTTTAGAGAAAAAGATGAGTTTATGGTATAAATTAGTTAAAGGATGGAACTCTACTTGTCAAGTATATATTTTTTTCATCTATTATTCTATAAAGAAAGTAATTCTTAAACTTTAGGCAAGGGATCTTAAAACATAATATTTACTCTCTTAATACCTTATGTTTTGTTGAACCAACGATATTTTAAATCATCATAGATTCATGGATTTTAGGCCTTCATTTCTACAATTGTTTGTGACTGATGACGTCAATCACTTACTATAAATATTTACGTTTTTCCTCCAATTATGTGTCTCTAATTTCCACCAATGTTCTCCTAATCAAGATCATAATTTGTTGGTGACTTTTTCATTCACTGTTTCCTCTAATTAAGACTATATTTTATTAACCCAATTTTTGATGTGGGTTTTCCCACAAATGTATTTTCTATTTTCAACTTTTTATTTTCTAAGAAAAATTTCAAATTGCGAGGATGAAATTTATTAAAGGAAATAAGAATGTAACACCCCACGATTTCATAGTACTTTATTTCTTCAATGTAATTCGATAACTTGCACTACACGCAACACTGAGTTCAGGGACACCACGACTTACCAAACTAGCTGTTAAAAAGTGGTTATCAATAGTATTAACTGAATTCTGAACTTTATACACTCTTTATAATTTTATAATCCATATTATGAGTTTCTTAGACCTAATGTAAGAACAAATTCATTTTTTAGATAAGAGAAGTATTTTTCAAAAAATGAAATTTTACCACCTTTTAATGGTCTAAATTTTTAAAATACAACATTTGAAAATTTTATATGTTAAATTAGACAAAATAAACTTTATCTTTATAATCGGGACATACGAATTTAGTTTCAAATTTTTTTTTGGTGTTTTTCTGATAACTTACATATTTGGATGAATAGTAAAAATACTATATTCTAGCTGAAAAAAACCTTTTTAATCAAAAAATTTTATAGTGTTAAATTATACATTTTAATGGTTTGGAAGAATAAACTGATTATCTTGTTACCATTTAATCCAATTCAGGTCATTGTAAGTAATTTCACTTGGAAATTGGACATAAACAAGTGTCAATCTTTTGATAGTTAATATTTCTTAAAAAAATACTCCTTTTGGTTTTGACAACAAAAATTAATTTTAAATTAAAAAATGATACATCTATGTTTTGAATTTGGTAAAATAGAAATAATTATCGAATTCATAATATCAAAATTATCTTAGGGTAATGTTTTTGTATTTTTCTTAAAAATCTCAATTTTTGATAAATTTTGAAAAACACATAGTTATTGTTTTAAACTGAATTTTTATTCAAATAATTATTTATTTTATTTAAATTTATTTTAGATCAAAATAGATACATATTTCATTTAAATGTTCAATTTAATTCATTAGAGGCAGTTTATAATAATTTTAGATATATAAAAATTTTATCGGTCTTTTTACCGTCTTTTACCCACCTCCTAGGATCATTTGAAAATTTTCATAAAACTTAATTTTACTACTTTGGTGAATTGTATTTCGAAAATCCAAGAGACATGGTTGATATCAAAATGTAAAAATTTGGTTCAATAAGATGAAAATAATTTTTGGTGAATAGTAACTTTTGACTTTTATTTACCGCGGGTAAAGGTAAATAGGATAACTCAAGGTAAGAAAAATATTATAATAATACAAAATTACCACAACACTTGTATTATCCTTATTGGATGAGTCATTTCCAACCATGGGAATCCTTGGGTCGATTTTGGTACCTCATGGAGCAACTTATGAAGGATAATGACACTTTATATTACTTAACATAAAGTAAAGGAAAAAATAACATAAACAAATATCTTTTAGTAAATCAATTTTTACATAAGGTTATATAATTCATTATTTCAACTATAATTATTCATTGGAAATATAACAGGATTTTCTATCTAATTTAATTTTATTTATATTTTTTATACATTAAATAATTTAATTTATTTATGACACAATGACGATGTAGTAATTAACTTATTAATGAAATATTAAAATAATTGATATTATAAATATCCAAATAAATGTAATTTGAGACTTTTTATGAATTAAAATAATTTTATAGGTTATAATGACATTTTAGGGTTGATTAAATGATTTTTTTGAATTAATAACGATGTTATGAATTTAACAAAAAGAAAATACCAAATAGTGTCAAAATTGACATAAAAGAGTTTTTTAAAAAATATTATATTATTAATTGATATTCTATTCCTAAAAATATAAGGTTCATCCAAAACACTTATATAATGATAGGTGTATCATTAATGAACCATTTATGGTTCTCTTGGAAGTATATAGTAAGTTTTTTAACCATATAATATAAAAATACAAAAACACATGGTAAATGTCAAATTATTTAACTAAGAGTTAAATCTAAATGTTAAGGTTAATATGGTGACATAAACCAGTCTAAAATCTATTGTTTGAGGGGTTTTAGACCCATACCCACCTTATCCTCTAAATAAATCATTTTTGAGCCGTTATTAACCGAAAATGATTTTATTATAAATTAATAGTTCACACTTTTCCTACAGTGACCCTCACCCCTCTTATAAAAAGCCACTCCACCTTCTCTCTAACTAAAACCTTCAATGCCATTTGGATCTGCCAAACCATGCCCAAATACCCTGTAAACTATACTCCATTAATATTAAAGGCCTTCCTTTGGTCATCATGTAAACTTATGGAGCCCTTTTGATCATGTCAAAAGGAAGAACCCAAAGAAGAGGTAAATATTTCATAACCTCTTTCAAATTCTTTTCTTCTTCCACTTCCTCTTTCTTTGTTGTTTCAATTATAAAATAATAACTCTAGTAACTTCTATATAATGTGATTTTATTATAAATATTGTACAAATATATTAATTATTTTATCCATCCTATGAATGACATGTCACCATACGTGCGTACGTACGGCTAACCATCTCTACGTCGTGGTGTAGTTGTTATTCAATACATTATTATTTAGATGGGTTTAATACTGATGTATAATTGATATAAATAATAAATATAACATGTTAATTATTCTTGATATATGATATAATATCTATTTACATACTATTTTAAATCAAAATAATGATATTATCGCTTGTGCGTACGTACGGATTACCGTCTCCATGACGCGATGAGATTCATTTCCATGTTCCCCATTCAACGATGATTATAAAAATATGTATTATTAATAAGTATATAATATTTTACATAATGATGATAATGGATATATATATATGTATGTATGTATGTATGTATGTACTTGAATATATCTTATTAACTTACTTCCGTTCAATACGATATGAAAATGGAAACAACGTTTATGCGTACGTACGGCCAACCATCTCAATAAATGGTGCCTTCCATTTCATATATACATCTATTACAAATATTTATGTTCTAAATATATATGATATATAAATAATTTTTTATATTCTGGAATAATTTAAATCATTATCTAAATGACACGATCAAGAATAACATGTTAAAACACATACGATAACGAAAGCAATTATTACCAAAAATGATAATTTAACATGGAAATCATTATTAAATGGGTAGTATAAAGTCATAAATGAATCATGTATGATATCATAAATATTAATATGGTTCGGGAATAATTTAATAACATACTATGGTCATTATACATGAGGTTAAACGTACCCTCAACCAAAGGAAAGTGCAAAGTAAGGGTTAATTTCACAATCCCTTTATTATCTGAGGTTGTTTTTAAGTAAGTATCTACTAAGACATATTAATTATCCATGTCCATGATTCATAAAATAGTTTTAAAAGGGATTATTTTAATGGTAATTTTACTAAAACATCATTTTAAATGTTTTAATGATTTATATTCTTAAACCATTCTCATTAATGACCATATTTTCAAAATGGATTTAAGGATTTATTTAAATGGACATGAATGTTTTAAAATATTAATTACTTTCAAAAGTTACAAAGTGGTATTGGTCACTTTGATTCAAAAATGACTTAAAATGACTTCTTATCTAAATTGTGTGACTTTTATATGTTTTAATCAAAAATGGATATTTATCTCAAAGATTTTTACAAATCATTTTCATCTATGTCAAAATCCTTTAATGGATTTTAAACTTGTTTGAAGTTGATTTATTATGATACATATTTTCCATATTGTATTGATTTTTTTGTGATATTTTTTACTATGGATGTTTTATTTTTATACCATTCATGGTTTATGGGTAAATTATTAACATTTCGTATGGAAATTTTAATACAAATGTTTATGTTATACTTAAACCTTTTCATATGAGGAATGCATTGGACTTAGTAAGTGACGGGTGGAGTCTGCTATAGCACTTTGATCCATCGGTAGGTCTCATGAGACAAACTACTTTCTTGGCATAAGGCCTTGAAAAAATCTTACTTGTATTCTTGGCACAGGGCCTTGACTATGTGGTTATGAAAGTCTGGCATTATGCATACCATCATTATGAAAGTGGCTAAGAATATTGAATGTGATTATTCAACTATTAGAATATCCATGTGAATAAGTAAATGGAATTATTTTATTTTATTTTTTCGATATTATGATTAAGTTTAAGTTGAAAAGGATTTTGTTTCAGTCTTATACACTGCCTTATATGTTTATGCTTATTTATGAATGTTTCTTCTATATTGTAATCCTTACTAAGAATCTGAGTTCACCGCTTTCTACATTTTAATTTTCTTAGGATTACAAGAAGTGTATTATTATAAATAAGTAGGGTTAAGCTAGGGGATTAATGGAGTTCTAAATGGATCATTTAGGTTGTGTTTTATTTACTAATGTGTAATGTAACTTTCATTAATGTAATCTATTTTAGAAGACTTCTAAACAGATCAGTCTTTCGGGACATGATTCCTTGTAATCATACCAATGTATTAAAATAAAGCACGGACTCTAGGTAACTAGGGTTAGGGCGTTACACACCCCCACCCCATGAACACCCCTACCCCCTGGACAGCCCCCACCCCTGGACACCCCTACCCCCTTGGACACCTTGGACAGTACCCTACCCCGTGGACACCCCCTATCCATATGGAAAGCCCCCACCCCCTGGTTCTCCCCTAACCCCTTTGGACACCCCCTTGGTATATATATATCCCAACATTTTCATTGAAATCGTTAAAATATATTAACTTCAGGTAGTCTATACCAACAATTCATATAAAATCATTGGTATAGGGATAATTCAATGACCATCATGCCAACGGT
This sequence comes from Viscum album, assembly GCA_963277665.1. NCBI lineage: Eukaryota > Viridiplantae > Streptophyta > Magnoliopsida > Santalales > Viscaceae > Viscum > Viscum album. The sequence continues at coordinate 507,791,570 of OY728136.1, read as the reverse complement.
GTGTGAAACCATTGGGTATTATATCCCAATGGTTTCAAGGGCTATCCAAATGGTTTCAAATCATTGAAATCTGTGTAATTTTCAGTAGTGAATGTATACATATTTTAATCTTTTATACATCATATTTATTTTTTATGGAAAGGTGAATTTGTTATCCAGTTGCACGATGATGTATTCTTTTTTCACTTTAAGAAGAAATGATCCAAGGTGAATTTCAAATTGTTATATGTAACTATAGTTTCATTTTAAAATAAGTTGCATGCATATTTTTTCAAATATGCATAGATTTGTTTTATATTTCAAAATTGTTTTAAATTCAAATTATGATATTTATCATATAAATATATATTTGTCTTATATTAACAAGATGTATAATGTTGATATTTTTTATAGGTACAAATGAGTTGAAGTTGGTTACAACACATCGAATGAGTAATGAATATGAGGAAGGTATTAATGCCTTTTTGGAATTTGCTAAACCAAATATCCCTAGCAGTGACATTTTTTCTATCAATTCCTGAAATGTTGGAATATGAAGAAGTTGAAAAATATATAGATCAAAGATCATCTGATTTGTCATGGTTTTAATCCGAGTTGCAACCCTTGGATTTGGCATTGTGAAACTGGACAGAATGTCAGATCTACTGATAATGATTATATACAAGATGGAAACTTCAATGGAAATGAAGAAATGATTCTTGATATTTCAGTAGAAAAAATTGTGATAGAATCTATAGTTTCAAGTCTATATGGTGATGCTGAAAAACCATTGTATCCTGTTTGTAAAGATTTTACGGTTTTTTCAGCAGTGTTAAGATTCATTATCCTAAAGGCGAAACATGGATGGATTGACAGAAGTTTTACAGAGCATCTATAACTGAGGAAAGAAATTCTTTCAAAGGATAATGATATTCTATATTCACATTATAAGGCCAAGAAAATATTATGCCTGATGGGATTGAGACACAAGAAAATACATGCCTATCTGAATGACAATATGATATATACAAAGGAAAATTAATTTTTGTTAGAGTTCACTAAATGAGGGACATCATGATATATGTTGAAATAAAAATCACAAGCTGATGTAGAGATTAAAAAGATCTCTTCCAAGGTATTTTTGTATCTTCCTATAATTCATCGTTTGAAACATTTATTTTCTAATTAACATGATTCAAAATGGTTAAGTTGGCCTGCTGATGAGCGGATATGGGATCAAAAAATAATTCATCCAGCTGATTGTCCACAATGGAAGAAAATTGATGAGAAGTATCTTACATTTGGAAATGAAATTAGAAATCTCATTCTAGGGTTTTTCACCAATGGAATGAATCCATACCGAACCCTCTATAGCACTCATAATTCATGGCCTATTTTATTGTTTATTTACAAACTCTCTCCTGATTTTTGTATGAAGAGAAAATATGTCATTTTGAGTCTAATGATATTTGGTCTGAAGAAACTTGGAAATTATATTGATATTTTTTTGTCACCATTGATTGATGATTTGAATCTTTTATGGGAGAATGTTATGATTCTTAAAAAATGGAATATTTTCAACTGCATGTAGTGCATATATTCACTATAAATGACTTCCCTAAATATGTAAATTTCACTAGATATAGTTTTAATGGGCATAAATCATGTCCAATTTGTGATCAAGAGACATCATATTGTCAATTACATCATGAGAGGAAAAAATTGTACATGGGTCATCGAATGTTTTTGACTATGGATCACTCTTATAGAAGACTAAAAAGGCATAAAATGGATCACAAGAATTTAATATTTCTCCAAAACCCTTAACCCCTGATGTGTATTTTGAGACGATGGAAGATATTGATGTGACATTGGGAAAGACATAGAAATATGTTAATGATAGACATATTTGGAGGAAAAGATCAATATTTTTTGAGCTACCATATTGGAGATATCATGAAGTTAAACATAATATTGATGTCATGCACGTAGAGAAGAATATTTGTGACAGTTTGATTGGAACAATTTTATATATTAAAGGAAGACAAAAGATTGGTTGACTGCAATATTAGACTTACTATCAAAGGGAATATGTTTGGAGTTATCTCCCACTCTAAATGGAAGATGAAAATTTCTTCCCCCAGCTTTTCATACATTATCCAAGAGGGAGAAAATAATCTTTTTCCAGTGACTTCATGATATCAAGGTTCCTCAATGTTATTTTTCAAATGTAAAAAAAAAATTCTCATTGAAGGATTTTAAGGTGATAGGAATGAAATCTTATGATTGTCATGTTATTATGAAACAACTTTTATCAGTTACATTGCATGGAATATTTTCCATTCAGGTCAGAAAGACTATAATGAAGTTGTGTTATTTTTTCAATTTAATTTGTAATAATGTGATTGATGTGAATGCTTTGAAATTTTTTGAAAAGGATGAAATTTATATACTTTTTCAATTGGAAATGTATTTTCCTCCATCTTTTTTACATAATGGTTCATTTAATGATTCATCTGGTTCGAGAAATAAATATTTGTGGACCTGTATATCTTCATTGGATGTATCCTTTTGAAAGTTATATGAAAATATTAAAGGGGTATGTTAAGAATCCATATCGACCTGAAGCCTCCATTATTGAAAAGTATATCTCTGAGGAGGTTACGGAGTTTTGTACCATCTACTTGGCGGTGGAGGAGCACATAGGTTTTCCTCTATCTCTCCATGAATGAGTTAATAATGAGGGAAAAGGGATTCGTGGTTTTAAAGCCAAATCATTGTCAGTTGAAAAGATGAAGAAGTTATAATTATAAATCTTGAATAACATAGCTGATGCTAAATTGTATATCACATTCCATATTAATGAGTTGAATCATTGCCATCCAAAGACGAAAGAAATGTTGATTTTGAATGATAAAAACAAAAAAAAATCATGTTTAAAAAATACCTTGCTTGGTAGAATATATGTATCAGAGAAATTAAGATTGGTAGTGGGTGGTACAGTTTTAAATGTGATAACATGGTCCAGTAATGAAATTAATGGATATACATTTCATACAAAATCTAAGGACTATAGAAGTGCATTTCATAATAGTGTTGTATTGGGGTTTCCAGAAGAAATTTATTTTTCAAGTTCTATAGAAATAAACCCAATTTCTGCATCAAGTGAATATTACGTAGTCATTGAAAAAATATGGGAGGTTTATTACATTAAAATTACATTTCATTATTTTAACTGAAAACCGTATATCGGTAACAAAAGTGTTAGACATGATTAATTTTGAATGATAGATGTTAATCTAAATAGATTAGAAGACTCTACTGAATCTTTTATAATGGAAACACATCTAAAACAGATTTTCTATGTAGTTGATCAGTAAAATATGCAGTGGTCTGTTGTTTTAGAAGGGAAAAACAATATGTTGGTGAGGATAAACTTGATGAAGATTCTAATTTATGTGAGATTTGAAATTTTGTGGAAATATTACCAGAACATAATGATGAGAATGTTGAAGACATGGTTTATTCCATAATGAATGATCTTGATGAAGTAATTTGGGAAAACAATCTATTTAAATATTCCTAATATTACATGTATCATATGTTTATTTCTTGTTTAAATTTATTATATTCATAAAAAGTTAGATATTTTAATTTTTTTCTTTATTAAAACATGTATTAAAACAAATAAGTACAAGTTTTTGTTTAATTTAATTTTTTTTGTTTTTTTATCTTGTTTACCATTGCATAAATTATATATCTATTTTTTGTTGAATGAAAATTACTTTACCATGTTTACCATGTTTACCATGTTTATTATGTTGACCATTTTTACCATTTTTATCATAGATTACCATTGTTTACCATAGTTTACCTTTATATAACTTATATATTTATTGATTTTTTTGAATTAATATAACACTATTATGTATAACTTGTTTACCATATTTACCATTGTTTAACATGTTTACCATATTAACCATGTTTACTATTACGTAACATAGTTCAATTTTACATATTCTGTTTACATTAGTATTGTAATATTTAAATTTGTATATTTGTAAACTAATGTTTGTTTTTTTGATTTGAAGGATAATGACAGATCAATCAGTTGATCAACCACATGACTCTTAAGATGAGCATAATGATCTTACCTCTTGGGAGGAACATTCAGATGCCCCTCTTGATGTTCCACAATCTTCTTAATGTGATCCCATAACAAAAAGGAGTTCAAGAGTTGGTAAATGTGTGAGAAGATGTTTACCAAAATAATCACATGCCCATACAAAGGACTAGAAGATACTCATTCGGTTTGATGTGAATGATATTCCTAGAGGTCCAAATGAAAAATATTTTATTAGTTTTGTGTCAACTTAGGGTAAGAGAAAAGTAATCATATCACATGATGATTGGAGAAGTGTAGAAAAAGTGATAATATCTCAGTTGGGGGAGACGATTTTGGTTAGATATTTTTCTATTGTTTTTCTATTCTTTAAATGTTTCTAGTATAATATGTTTTACCTCTTCTTCATCATATGAAATTTAATATTACTGACACTGTAAGAGTCGGGAATGAATTCTTATCGATGGCTGCTAAGAGATGGATAGATTTCAAATCAACCTGTACATCTGATTTCATTTATGGTCATAAGATTCATGACAATCCATGTCATATATATCCTTTCATAGATGAAGACACAAGGAGACAATAAGTTGAAAGTAGAAGAAAAAATAATTTTTGGAAAGGGAAATGTAAACATTTATAGGATTTATAATAGAAATGATCTTATTAATGTTTTCTTAATGATTTCTTAATGATTTCTTATTATTAATTTACATCAAACCAGGAAATATCATCAGGAGATCCTATTTAAAAAATGTATACCCTCATAGTTTATCTCAGGGAGGGTATACATTATTGGAAGAACAAATGATGGTAGAAAAATTAAAATAACCGACAGCTGAGTCTTCAAGCTATCAAGAAGTTACCCTTTCATCCCTTTTATATTGACATGAAAAATGGATGAGAGATCAGATGGGAAAAAAGGGGTAATGTCTTTTTGATGATTTCAGAATCATAGCTGAGAGGATTGTAAGATATTTATTTAATTTATTTAAGTCAACTATATTTTTATATAATTCTAATCATTACAAGAAATTTTCAATTAAATAATATATGATTCCCTTGAGGAGCAGAGATCACAGGGGGGATTTATGGCAAATGGGAGGCAAGATATTTTATCTGCATCATTGGGAAAGCCTGAACATCATGGTCATGTACGAGGATATCCAATGGGTGTATCAGTAAGAAAGTGTTTCCACGTTCTTCAACTTCTTCAGTTTAAGGTTTTTATAAAAAAATAGAATCCTTGGAGCCTGAAGGTCATAATATTAATGCCACGGTGAAGGAAAAGATTACAGCATTGGTATAGTCTATGTTTGCAGAAATGCAAAGAAAATCTAAGACTGTAGCTCCCACTCCTTCACCTCCCCCTACAGACCCCATTATTTATCCTCCACCTTCTCTTGTATCTCCCACTCTCCCACCTCAGTCATTGGACACCATTTTTTATCCTACTCCTTCACCACAGCTTCCTACTTATTCTGAGTGGTATGTTGGTGATCCTCAACATCGTATAGTTGCTTATGGGCTGGTATATTATATAAGAGATACAGTTCATCATCAACAGTTAGAGGTAGAGCATCATAGGGTAACTGTACATGAAATTATAGATAGATTAGCTTGTGTACCATTACCTACAATGAGGTGACATCAATTGGACATAGTATCGACCATTTTTTAATTTACCCATCTTAACTTTTGTGACTCATTACCATAGAGGTATGCATGTTATATCTTCTATTTTATATTTTTATTAATGTTGATTTAACATTTAAAAACTAGTATATTTTTCTATTTATTTATATAGAAATACTTCAATGGTAATGAAATACTGTATAGACGACATTGAAGATAAGTGGATTTGAAATCGGAAACAAACTCTAGTAGTCTTGGCAGATTATCATGATATTCAATTTTTTTGGCAGATCATTATGAGTTTCCATTGGAAACGCATGTTTTTGGACGTTCAATAAATGCGGGGATTGTGAAAAATGATATCATGGAGCTTGTTACTGGAGATAAGTTGAGCATCAACGTGGGGAAATTTGTTTCCATGTAAGTCTTAACACCAATTACCTGCATTATATTTTTTAAAAATATATACTTATTTCTATTTTTTATTAGGTATATTTATAACATGTGTGAGAATAATGAGCGGATATATGTATTTGGGTTCAAGGACCCACATTTGATTTCCCCTGAAGAACATGCATTAGATGAGAAAAAAGAATGCTTTATATTGCAGAAATATTTGAACTGAATATAATTACACAGTGTTGGATGATGCCTTTTTGTGAGATGTATAGATCCTATCTCTGGAAAAGAGTTCATTATCCTTTAAAATAAAAAACCACTAGCCTAAAATTTTCATTTGCCAGTTATCATTGGATATTAGGTGTATTTTTCCCAAGGGAGAAAATGCTTTATTGGATATACTCTATCCATGGCGATGTGCGGGAAAGATTTAGGAATATGTTGGAAAAGTAAGTTTTGCTTTCTTAATATTTTTATATATTATAATTAATTTTAAATTTTTTCCCATTTGTAATATTTTCTAATCAGGTATGGGTATAATTTTCAAAAAACAGAAAGAAAAGGAGTGACAAGATCAAATATGTAAAATTAACGGTAAATATCCATTTATAATTTTTACATGTTGATGTTTTACAAAAAATAATATTTGGAATTCACACACATTCAAACAGAATTTTCAAGAACAACAAAAAGTTGTCTGATGCATATATTATATTTTAAGATTTATGTATGAAATAAAAACAACTGGAACACTTGTGAACATTGTCCTGGTAAGATTTTCTTTAAATATTTTCCATAATATTTCATTTGATTTTTTTATTATACATGTTATCTAATATCCTTTTAATTTGTATCTATTTGATTACCCTCAACCCTATAGTGCTGAAGATGTCAAAAACATACAAGTGGAATGGAAAATTATTTTACAAGTTTGATTGGATTTTAGTTTGTTTGTAGTGTAAAATGTAATTTAGAATATTGTAATTATAATTGTCTATGTGGTTTTAATTTAGGTGGGATGTAGGTTTTCTTAGTTTATAATGTATGTTTTAATGTTATATATTTGAATGATTAATTTATCTCTACTTCTTGTTTTGGTCTAGTTCTAATGGTTTTTTCGGTGTGGATTCAGGAATGTGGGGGGGGGGGTTCTAGGGGTTTGGGTGTCCAGTTGGGTGGGGGAATTTCTAGGGGTGTGGGAGGGCTATCTAGTGGGGTGGGGGAGGTTTCTAGGGTATCCATTGGGTGGGAGGGTGTCAAAAAGGGTGGGAGGGCTATCCAAGGGGTGTTTATGGGTGGGGTGTCTTGTGGGGTGAGGGGGGTTTCCCGGGGTGTGGGAGGGCTGTCTTGTGGGGTGGGATGGGGGTTGTCTAGGGTGTCCATGAGTGGGGGGGGGTAGTCCAGGGGGTGGGAGCATGTCCAAGAGGGTAATAGGGTTGTCCAGGGGAGTGGGGGCTGTCCAGGGTTGTGGGGGGTGTCCTGGGGGGGGGGTCTAGAGGTGTGGGAGGGATGTCAAGGGGTTGGGGGTTTCTAGGGTGTCCATGGTGGTGGGGGTGTCCATGGGGTGGGAGGGCTGTCCAGGGGTGTGGGCGGTTATCCAGGAGGGTGGGGTGTCTATGGGGTGTCTAGGGGTGTGGGGGTGCCCATGGGGGTGGGGGTGTCCAGGGGGTGGGAGGCATGTCCAGTGGGTGGGGGGTGTCCAGGGGGGTGGGGGCTGTCCAAATAGTGTCCATGGGTGTGGGGGATGTCCAGTGGGGTGGGGGTTCCAGGGGTGTGGGAGGGTTGTCCAGGGGTGGTGGGTTGTCCATGAGAGTAGGGGAGGGAAGTCTAGGGGTGTGGGGTGTCTAATGGGGTGGGGGTTGTCTAGTGGGGTGGGGGGGGGGATTTCCAGGGGTGGGGACTATCAAGGGGGTGTCCAGGGTTGTGGGGTCATCCAATGGGGAGGGGGTCTTAGGGGTGTGGGAGGGATGTCCAGTGTGGTTGGGGTGTCTAGGGTGTCCATGTGGGTGGGGTAGTCTAGGGGGTGGGAGCTTGTCCAGGAGGGTGGGAGAGAAATCCATGGGAGTGGGGGGTTGTCCAGGGGATGTCTAGGGGTGTGGGGTGTTTTTGGGGGTGAGGGGGGGGGGTTCCAAAGGTGTGGGAGGGTTGTGCAGTGGGGTGGGAAAATTCAGGGGGTGGGAGCATGTCTAAGAGGGTGGGAGGGATCTCTAGGGGAGTGGGGGGATGTCCAGGGGATATCCTTTGGTGTGGGGGTGTATTGTGCAGTGAGGAGGGTTTCCTAGGGTGTGGGAGGGGTGTCCTGTGGGGTAGTGGTGTCCAGGGTGTCCATAGGGGTCGGGGCAGTCCAGGGGGTGGGAGCATGTCCAAGACGGTAGGAGGGCTATTCAGGGGAGTGGGTTGCTGTCCAGGGGGTGTCCAAGGGTGTGGTGTGTCCAAAGGGTGGGTGGGTTTCTAGGGGTGTTGGAGGGCTGTCTACGGGTGGGGGTGTCCATGGGGGTGGGGGTTTCTAGGGGTGTCAAGGGGTGTTGGGGTGTCCATGGGGGAGGGGTGTCCATGTGGGTGGGACCGTTTTCCAGGGCATGGGGGCTATCCTAGAGGGTGGGGGTTGTCTAGTTGTGGGGGGTGTCCAGTGGGGTGGGGTGGGGGGGGTTTCAAGGTGTGTGGGTGGGTTGTCCAGTGGGGGGGGGTTCAGGGTTATGGAAGGGCTGTTTAGGGGTGTGAGAGGGTTTCCTATGGGTGGGAACATTCTAGGAAGGTGGGGTAGTCCAACGGTGTGTGGGGGCTTTCAGTGTGGGGGGGGGGGGGTGTTGGTCTGGTTTTGTTCTAGTTTTGGTGTGTTTCAGGTCTTATATTGGCAGGGCATAGTTTTCATTGAACGATTTTATTAAAAATGGTTTTTACATCATTTATTTTATAACCTACTTAAATAATGCATGTGGATTAGTTTTAACATCGGTTATTTGAAAACTGATGTAACAAATGCATGGGACTGGTTTTTACGTTGGTTATTTCATAACCAATGTAATAAATTGAATGTAATAGTTTTTATGTCGGTTATTTTATAACAGACGTAGTAGATAATTTTTAACATCGGTTATTATTTAACCGATGTGGAAACCCGCTTGGAAGAATAGTTTTTCACTTATGTTATTTTCATAACTGACATGATAAATGCTTCAGAGGCATGATTTATGACATTAGTTATATAATAAATGACATGAAAAAGTATATACCACATCAGTTATTTAAAAATTGATGAAATAAATCATGACTCTGAATGAGTTTTCCACATTTGTTTTTGAGGAACCAATGTGAAAAATGATTTGGATTTTTTTGTTTTTACATCGGTTTTAAAATAACCGATGTAAAAAACAATATTTATAACATCTCTTGTAATAACATCCACCAAAAGACGAAGTAAGAATTAAAAAATAACAGTTGTAAGAAACATTTTCTACACTAGTTTTTCTAAATATATCCTTCCTTCTATGAGATATTCTAAACCCATCTAGGTGACTTTTGATAGCTCTCAAGGCACTAAAAAAATGTTTGGAGATGCATATGTATTTTATCCTATAATAATCCATTTAAAGGCGTACTAGTGAATATGAACAATAGAAATTATTTATTCTCAATTATTTGGGTTGGTGGGAATATTTTTCACTCCCTTCATGAAATAATAAAATTTGTTATTTTCAGTTAAAAAAGTGATCATGCATCATTCAAAACTCTCAGATATAGATTCTATTTTCCATTTTATTGAGTAATGAAATATCATGATTATTGAAGCCTATAAACATATTTGGGGGAATGGATGGTTCTATTTTTAGGTTACAGATAATAATTCTCGAGTGAAAAATATTTACCAACTGTCATATTACATCCCATGGGTCTTGGATTGGCACCATCATGAATTGGATTATGATGACAGAGCATAAGATGAGGACGGATGACTAGTTGATGAGGAGTAGAAGTCATGGGAAAATGTTTAATCAGTGGAAACATACTATGGATTGATGAAGAAGTGTAATTTTTAATATCAATTGGGGTTTATCAAGATAAAATGGATTATAGGATGAAATGGTTAGCCATTAATGGTATGTCGAGAATTTAATTTAATAATATCCTCATTACCATAAGTGATACTCTAGATTTTAGATATTCATATTATTTTTTATATTAATGAAAAATTAATCTTATACTAAATTTTTATTCCTTATTCAATTTTAATTATCTATTTATAATAATAATAAAAACAATGAAAATAATATCATGATAACCTTGAATAGTGTAGACATTTACATATAAATAGAAAAGGTCAATCATGGTTATTAAAAACATTAATCCATATTTTTTTCTTCCTATGTGTGTTTCATGAATGGTTATATTAGATGTGTTTTCATTGTATAAAATAATTTTTCCATTTAGATATGGTTAATTTTAATTGACATTATGGGTATCATAATGCTTAAATTTGAAAGATTGTTAAATTTCTCAATAAGGCATAACCAATATAAGCGTTTATCTAATCACATTTCACATGGATCCACTAGACTAGTGTTGAATGGTTGAAGGAATGATCTACCTTTTTTACTATCTAAGGTAAAAAAATATCATAACCCGACCTTTGATGGTTTCATATAGTGGATGCCACATGATTTCTGTATTTTTTATCAACTTACATTTTTATTAAGTATCATATTTTAAAAATCAGTGTTCCTAAACATGGATTATTTTTAGGCATACCTTTAATGATTTCTACTTATATATGTTTTTCTCCTTTTATGTATCCAATGATAATTTGTTTACTAAATCACACAATATGTGATTATTTATAGATGACACTATAATTTTCTTCAATATCCTTTTACAAGTTCTCAACTATGCATTTTATGTTTTTATTTGTAAAAATTATTTCCATAAAAGTAAAAAACAAAAATAGTGTGTGTTTATGTTCAGATTGTTATCACAACATCATGAATATATATAGCCTTATTGAAAAATTAATTTAGATTAATTTAATATTTCATATACAATCATAGCTCTATCCAAGATTTAGAAAATTTTGACTAAAAGAGGAGTTGAAATTCATTATTATGTGGGAAAAGAAATTTTGATGTACTTGAAGAACCCAACTTCAAAAATATAGAAAACCACAAGGAAATATTAACATGGATTAATTTTATATTTTCCAAACCAAGAAATATATAATATCTTGGTCAAACAAATTGGAACATTTATTTCTATATTTTAAGGTCATATATATTTGAATAAACGGTGAAAAGGGGGAACACTCTATGTTGTGATGCAAAGGTAAAAAATTATAAGAATGAGAGTCCAATTGTAATATATACTACCTTCTAAAGGTCGTATTTTTTATAGTAATGATACTCATAATATTTTATCATTTGTTTTATAGTCATCTTTTGAAGATCATATAAATGTTTAAGGGTTAAATTTCAACCATCTTCCTCAAATTGAGTATAATTCATTGATTTTTAACTTCAAGGGTGTTGAATCCTATTGAATAATTAGGTTTTGGGTTATGTATGTTATGAATTGAGGAACATGAATTATGGTTGATGAGATGATACACAAATTATGATGACAACCTCTAACTAAATTTAATTTATGTGTTTTGTTGTAATGGGTTGAATGATTATGATTTTCATGGTTCATTTTACATAGCACGTAGATGCCTCTAATTTGGGACCAAATTTGGAGAAAATATATAGATCCATCTATAGGGAATGTACATATTTGAAAAAAAGTGTCCATAAAAGATTTATGATTTAATTATTGATAAATATGGAATATTTATGTGGATCTAAATAATTTCGATATGTTGTATATTAATTGTCAAATATATTACTCAAGAAGAGATCTGGAACCCTAAAGTCTACACCTATATTAGACAAACATTCTTGAAAAAGAGGTATTATATGAAATGACAATATGTTTTCCATGAAAATGGGTATAAAGAGAATAACATAGTGTTTTTTAGGGACATATGGTTGGACAAACATGATTTTTATCATTTCTTTTTATGATTCAATTTTTTTCCTATTTTTTCAATGTGAAATGGTTTGAGAAGTGATACTTGGGCTACACTAAACGAGATTTTGACCTGGCATGTTCTTTTTCTCCCAGAAGGTGTTTAATTTCTTCAGATTTAGAAAATTGAGGGATAATGTTTAATGTTATACATATTTAACAAGGATGATCATAAGTTATGTTCATAATGTGTGGAACAAAAAATGAGATTGTGTACCTGTCAAGGGTAAAGAAAATCTTGGTGTGAATGAGGTACAATTTATTATAATGACTATCTTATATAGGGTGTACCATGTCAATTGTTTTGATGCTTGGACTAAATAGAGGTATATTATATGTTGATTTGGTGATCTTTGACTCGATGTGAATGAGGGATCAATGCTGATATAGACCATCTAATAAGTTATTATACATTTTTTATGGACATGCTACATAGAAAAAAGGGTGGGATAGTATATGTAGAAAAGATAAATAAAGATATTTAATTGAGGTCCCAACGATAATATATACTACCTCATAGGTGATAATACATGAATTAAGGTCATTATGCATGGACTAGATATGTTAAAATAGAAACCTAAGTATGTATTAGTGGCTATGAATACCTTGATGAATTTTCGTATAGAAAGTTATCATTTCATAAATCATAGATAAAGTTTCCTCAATATAAAATACTGATATGAAATAGACACAAGGGATGGCCCTTTCACTTGTTTGACTTGTGGGTTTTATTAACATATTGAAAAGTTATATTTGATGAGCTCTTATTTTTTATTGGATTTTAAAAATATTAATTAATTAATGTTATTTTTTTCAATTATGAATACCAGTGAATTAATAAAAAACATTCATTTTTTGGGTATTTATTTATTTTTATTATATTTGAAAAAATATTAATGGTAATATATGTTTGTATCTTGATTTATCATGGTTAGTATTTTTTTGAGGGGAATTATAAATAGGGTTGTCCAACCTAATATATCCCTCAACAAAGGCTATCCAAGCCACTTAGTAGGCAAAATGTGCCCACTGGACAAGCCCAGTCTTATGAAGGAGCACATGTATGGTAGCATAGAGATAATTTCTAGTGAACCATAGGAACATGAACAATCTAGTGTCTCGAGTACATTGTCAACATGGTGGAGGAAGGAATATTTAACTGGAATGGGTTGGTGCATAATAGGGAAATGGGTCCTCCAACCCCCATAAAACTTTTGATAGTGTAAAGGGGATGATTTATGATATACAATAGAGTGAAAATTCTCGTAAAAATGAATGTGGGATGATTGATTCTCCACAAATTTTCAATATTAATATAAATGACATCGTTCCTGCACAATTTCATGACCCTCACCCTTATAAATTTGAAAACATCCAGTACCACCATAGAAATCACTAGAAAAACATGTGAACCACTAGAAAATTCTATCATAGTCTCTATGAACCATCATTACTATCATTGAGGAAGGTATGTTTCGAGAAAAATGACACTTTTGAGGCGTTAAATCAATATACCTCCTTCAATTATTGAGGAAACCCCTGAGAAGACCAAAATTTTTGAATAAGAATCAATGTTGGGCTGGAAGTGGAGAATCTCATGATTATTATTCCATAGGATTCAAAATTATTGATAAGTGGATATGGAGGTAATGTTATAGAGGAACCTTTGCACCATGATCAATGAATATGTTTCATGGCCTCCTATAGACTGAAAATGAGAAGAAGATGGTCATGTGGCATTGTAAACAGTGTTGCACCATTAATAAATATAAATAATGAGAATGGATAAATCATAAGTCAGAGAACCTACCCTATGATGTGGAGGTTTCTTATATGGATAAATAATGATTTTTAGAGGAAAATAAAGAATAAACTAGGGTAGGTATGGATTAAAGAGTTGTCTTGTGGCCATGAAAATAATTCATAAGTTGTGCAGTAGCTAGATAACCCAAAACATTGGGCTTGGGTTTTAGAAAAATTCAAAAACATGAACCTATTAGGATATACATCCTATAATATAGGACAATTGGGGATATGATGAAAATTTTCCATAGGTGGAGGCCTCACCAAAAATTGGGAGTTCTTAATACCCCCAAAAAATAATGGTAATGACTTGGATGGATGATCAAATCTTGAAATAGAACTCTCAAATAAACCAATTAGAAAAGGGGGAGAAAATAAAGAATAATATGTTAAGAAAAATAAAAATACAAGTGATATAAATTCCACATTTAAAATAAAATTTCAACTATTTTATAATAAGAAAAATATAGTTGGTAGAATAATTATTCATAAGTAAAACACATGGAGAAACTATCTATCTAAATAATTCAAAAGATTGAGAGTTATGTATCTCAATAAAGACATTCCTAAGATACAATTAATTTGATTCAAGATTTGGAGGGGACCCCTTCACTACAATCCACAATCCTAGAGGATGGATCCCCTACTTATGTAGGAGGCCAAGTGGTATATCATAACCAGACATCAAATGAAAAATTTAATAAAAGATATGGTCATCAACCATCAGTTTTCCTAAATTAAGAAAAAAAATCTGTTATTATTTTTAAAATTTGACTCAAATTTCATGTGTAATTTATAAGACTAAATAACATGTGTCTCCATGTTTACACCACATCATCATTTTAGAATAAAATATATTCCTCTCCCTTAAACACACATTTTATTCATGTTAATACAAAGATTAATTATAGATAGAAATGTGTTTGAGGGATAAGTGAGTTCTAATAAATGTATGTGTACATAAATCAAATTAAAATCACATTGGATTAAAAAAATAATAATATCCTCTTAATTCATAGAAAAAATATATAACATGTAGAAAAAAATCCTCAATGTGATAAAGGGAAGTTGGAGAGAGAAATACAACATAAATTTCCCCTTTTCTGTAAGTAGTACCTCTGAATCAATTATGGTAAAATGTAAACATGGGAGAGAATACAGATGATTTTTAAGGTTATATTGGATACTGAGAAGAAATAGAAGATCCCAAAAAAAAATCACGGGTAGTTATATTTATGAAAAACATCCTTTAACAACAAATCACTACCCTTCATCGTATTTTATTCTTTTTGAGTCAGGTCAACCCAATAATCAAAATAGATAAGATAAAATAGGTTTAGTTAAATAATGACCATTACTAACACTATTAAAAATTTATATACCTTTTCCTTTTAATATTTTCCACATCTCATCACAATTATATGAATTTATAGTTAGTGTAGACCGTTTTTTAAGAATTTATTAATTTTAAATTTCACTATAGAATTAATGATGCTATCAATTGACTTCTAAACTAGTTCCATTTTCATGGAATAGTGTCTTATAAATTCAATATCTGGAAAATTATTTTCACAACAACACATTCTATTTTATGATTTTAGATTGGGATATTATTATTTTCAGTATTTTTTAATACACTAGTTGTTTTATGTCTTTTTATATGAATCAATAATCCTAAGGGAACGTTTCCAATTTGAAATTCAACGAAAAATAATCATATAATGGATTGAATAATTGAGGTTGTAAATATAAAATCTAGGATTAGTGCACCAAGTAACCCCAAGAGAACCAAAACCACACCCATTTTAGGAAAAGTCACTCTAGGGAATAGAACTTCCATTCATATAGGTACAGAAACTCATGAAATGAATGGAAAAAAATGCTAAGGATGAAGATGATGCAATAAAAGAGGAGGGAAACAATGAATATTATTTTTGAGATGGAACTGAATCATCATATAAATATAAGGTAAATTATTTATTTTATGATTATTCTAAAATTTCCTGGGAGGATAGCACCAAGGATGATTAAAAAGAACAAGATGTGCGGCCCTCAATTGGTTAAACAAATATTAAAAGAAGGATGAGAGAGAAAGAGTTGTTGATATCTATAATTATACCTTATATATTAATGAAGAGTAACCCCATAATGTAGATATGAATCTGGGTGATGCAGTTCTGAAGGTAAGTGGAGAATTTGAAGAAAAACTGCCATCATAAGATGATAAAGATAATTTCAACCATATTTCAATAGCCCATGAGTTTTTATAGAAAATAGTATGGCTATTTAGTTCTTGTTACCTTCCTCAAAAATAAGAAGATGAGATGTCTATGGGTGAATGAAATAATAGCTAAACTAGATAGTCATTAATGAGAGAAATGGTTCATTATATGAATGTAGGATCTATACCCCACTCCTATTACGTAACCAAAGTGGTATGGTCGATCTAAAAGACCTAAATCAAAGAACTTTTCTAGAGGAAACCTTGCAATTTTTAATAGTTTATTTATCACTTTAGGGTTTCATTTTTAGAAGTTGTGAAACCTAGTTACCCCGTCATTTTTTATTATTTATTTCAAAGGACCATTATATTCCATGTATTGTTTATATTTTTAGGTCCCTGGATATTCTAGGAATAACTTCATAATGAAAAAATCAACAATAATGGAGGAGATACAAATGAAATGGGTGTATAATTTAATTTTTTAGAAATAATTTTTACTCCCCTATATTATTCTAGAACCTATTTGTTTTGATATTTATGTATACAAATTCAGGCCATAGATATATTAGTGCTTATTTTTTCATCATGGATAAATATAATTTTTATGAAAACCAGGATTCAATTTTCTAATTATAGATTCATGATAATTAATCAATTAATGTTAGGAATTGAAAGATTATAGAGAATGATAGGAATTTGAAATTAACAAATCATGTTATTTATTTTTAGTCACATGTTGCATAAAATTTCCCTCAATTTTTCCTGAATTAATTTTAATAATTTTATGTTGATTTATTTATTGATATAAAACACGATTTTAATTATTTTCTATAATTAAATTATCTTTTTCTCGAGTGGTTTCTAAGATAATATTCTTAATCATTCATAGTAAATTTCATGAGAGAACATGTGATAGGTTACCTATAAGGATTTAATTTAGAACACTTCATAATGATGATTGTAAAAATTCACAAGAAAAATGATTCAATCATTCTTATTTTATTTTTCCAATAAACCATGATACCACCGAAAATATTTCCTCATATTATCCCATAGAACCCATGAATGGTATTTTTTAGGAATAATAAAAATTTGTGTTGATTTATTCATTCATGTGTTTACACTAATTTTTATATTATTTTCAAATTTCATGTGTTGGTGGAAGATTCATTTAATAGAAATAAATATATTCTTTATTGAAGGTAAAATTGTTTGGATTCTCATTGTATTTTGGTAAGTTGGTTCTTCTAACACATTACTATTTTTAGTTCTCACCCCTCTTGAAGAAGATTGAAAAAATAAAGAAACAAATAACCAAAGTGGAATTATTTATGGATTGTAAAAAAAATGATCACTTTTACAATTATTTTTATGATTGGGGATATATGAGGCTATGCCACATCAGGATAGACCATAGTGAAATGGATCTTCTTTAGATCAACCTCCTCATTAACTACACCGCAATGGTTAATCCTACAACATAATGTTCATTAGATTCTCTTTCTCCAAAGATACATGTACACTTATTAAATAATTTAGTTATTTTTAGTGGTCACCTCATGGTTTTAAGATAATCTGTGGTCGTTCAAGGCCTCAAAAGTGGCTATTTTATCAAACAAAAACTTCTCCAATGTTGGAAATTGGGGTTCCTTATAACTGGCATGGAATTTTTTGGTTGTGTTATGGATGTTTTTTCGTGTTGAGGGATAGTTGAAGACATGATATGATCAATGGTGGGGTCACTTGGATATGGCTAATGACATCATTTTCCATAATGATGAATAGTATATGAGTATTACTCACCCCACATCAATTTTTCGGAGTGGATTTGCTCCCCAGTACATGACAGATCACCACCTTAGTGATATGAAAAGTCAAATGGGGGGTGGAGGTACTCTATACCAACATTAACCTTCCCATTTTAGTGATATATTCATCCTTCCACTATGTGGGCACAAACCCCACAAGCCAGAAAAATCATGTGCATGTGTTGTTTTGGATATGCTCTCTATGATGCTCCCCATGATAGCCTTATCGAGACTGGGCCTAGCCGGCATGCCTATTAGGCCCACTATGTGTTATTCCTGGTATTGGATGAGGTCTATAATGTGTTGGCCCAAATTTTTGATGATGGTCATTTCATTATCTCCATGAAAAATACACATCACGATTAATAAAGATAAAAACATATATTTAGGTTATTTTCATATACTGTTTTAATTTATTTATAAAAACAACATAATACCTAAAAATTAATCTTATTAAATAAAAAACTTTTCAATATTGAAAATAATAAAAATATTTAGTTAATTTTTTAAAATATTATGAAAAATTATTTCTCACCAAATCACCCATAGATAAATCATGGTTTTTTTTCATGCATATATATCAACTATAGAAAAAAATGGAATCCCCATAATATCAATTATTAGGATTAAAATTCAATGAAATCGATAAGTTATAATTAGAATAAATTAGTATTATGTTTCAAATAAGGAATGTAATTTCAATCCATCACTAGACACAATGAATTTTAAATTATCAAGAATAAAGGGGGATTCTCTTCTATTTCTTTCATGTATTTCAATTAATTATTATTATCATGCCAATTTTTATTTAACTCAACATGTTTTTCACAAATAACTCAAGGTATAATGAATACAAAGGCTTCCTAAAACCTTGAGTAGATAAAAAAATCTAAAACATTTGAAGATTATAGTCATTATCCACATAGTAGATAAGAATTTCACTCTAAATCAATATGAATATGGCTCAAATGATTCTGATGATAAGTGATGGTAAGATATTTAATTATAAAAATTAAAATCTGAAGGAGGTTATTATCAAAATATTAATCATATTAAAAATCTAACTCGAATTGAATTTACCTTTTCAAAACTGACATATTTTCTTGTATCCAATTCTCACGTAATACATAGAATCATTATAAGAAAAATTATTGTGTTACCCCTCTAATAATTTTATTTTTAATTTTTTCCATTATTAGAATATGTTTTTCACAATCCTCACATCCAACACCCAACCACAAATGTAAAAAATCATTGGTTAGGTAATGAGGATTTTAGACCCTCTATAAATTAGTATACATTATTTAGTTTTAATTTTTTATTTCTTTTAATTGTGGATTGAACAATAAAAATATTAAAGTGTGACATAAAACTTGCTCCCCAAATATGGTGAGATACCCATAACATATTCTCTTAAATATTATTATACCTTCTAACATGAAATTGATTCCCCTTACCCTTGAAATTTTCACATCATGAAAAAATTTATATTATGGGTGGAAATGGATAATTCGGTATAAAATGCGGCTATTCACATAAAATTTCATTCATGTTCTATACGAAATAAAAGGAGAAAAAATTTAATGTAGGTCTTAATGATAATTTCTAAATAAAAAATTAATCAATACTTTTGTATGTGATTTTGTACAATAATTTTTTTAAAAGTCCAAAATAAAATCCTAGGAGATGTCATTTCCTATTCTCTCATAAAAAATTAGATTGAAATATTGGATACAATTTCCATCAAATACTATTTGAAAAAATAGAATGTAATGATCTAATATCACTCATGGAATGTGTTATAATAATAATTCAATAAAAAATATATTATAAAAATTATATCTTAAACTAGGGAAGGTAAATTTCTGATACATTTGATGAAACTAAACACAATATTTTTTGATTTAAAATTACTATGTTCACACTAATCATCCAATTTTCATATATTACTTGTTGAATTTCTATCAAAATGAAAATAAAAATGTGTATCCTTAGATTTCTCCACAATAACTATGTTCTATTGATCAAAAATTGATCACAAAAATATGTTTACAGATGAACCAATCTCATTGAAACTCAAAAAATATATTCTATAAAAATAAAAGCACAAAATTAATAAAATTTTAAATTAATCTCCCCTTTCACATTGAATATTTTATCCCCTTGTATTTTTTATTTTATCCTAATTTCTATGATCTCTATAGATGTTAAATCTATGAAATATATTTAATGGGCAAGGCATTTTCAATTAATTTCCAAAATATGATGGGGGAGGTTTCACATTTTGAATAAATTAAATCCTAAAAACAATGAAAATAAATAAAAAAAGGGTTTCCTTGAAAATATATATGTTATTATGGTTTTATGATCATTATTAACTCTTGTATAAAATAATTTTAGTATGATACAGATTTAACCGCCTCATATTGAACTCATTCTTTATATGATCAATGTCTGGTGAAGTTCATCGACATTTTATCTGCCTTGAAATATCCACTCTTTTTTGGGATGCAACCAAGAAGTGGAAACCCCCAATCCATAGAATAGAAACTAACATTATATTGAAATAGGGTACCACTCTTATTTTTATCATTTTTTTATTCTACACTTCATATTATGTATTAAACATGAAATTTTAGCATCCACTTTCTCCTATTCTTTTCCATTATTGCTGCCCTCTAATATAATCCAACATATCATTCCAAAAATCTTTAGCCCCTTATTCATCCTCCTCCATTTGATAATCTATTATTTTTTAGAGGCTTATTAATATTTTTCTTGTTCTTACTCTATATCGCTAAAGGGGGTTCCAATGATGGAAAATTCACAATAATCACCATCAAATTGACTTGACTTAGATTCGGCCTCAAAATATGATGTCATTAAAAGTTGATCACCATAGTGTGTTTACGCCATGGTTCCTTTGTCAAATTCTTTATATTATTTATCAATTTTTTAGAGGTAATATCACCCCTATATTTTAAATTCCTTGATTTGGAGGAAAATATCTAGATCTAGGAATGAGTGTGGTTCCCAAGGGATTCTGTGATACTCCAGTCATTAATGTTCGATTTTCCCCTTTTTTCATTAATCTGTTCTGAGAGGATTTTAATTTTTATTTATACATCGTTTTTTCAACCAATTCTACCAATTACTAAGAATAAAAACCAAATAAACAACAATTATATAATTATAATTAAAGTGAAATTTAATTTACTCTAAAATAAGAGTATAGATAATATAGGGAGATAACTATAGTATAAAAGTTAAATATATAAAACACTAATAACTTGAAATGATTATAGATTTCACATAACACATGTAATTTTTTACTTATCTTGTGATATATCAAAATAATGATTTCTAAAAACCAAATTACATTAATTACTAATGCATAAAATAGTGATGATATAAAGTTGATTCTTTGAGGAAACTATAATAAATTTTTGATAGTTCCGATGATGGTCAAAATATTACTAAAAATATTTTATGTAATCTAATAAGAGAATTCATTAGGACGAACATAAAAATAATAGAATTTGATAAGTGTAATAGAGTTAATATTGAATATAGTTTTTCATATATATCATTAACCAATATATTTCATATATATATATATGGTGCTTGTTTTGAACAAGCAATGAAACAATACAAATCATCCAGCTTCTCTCTTGTGATTTTCATAAAACATGTTAGATAAATAGTGACTAGTTTTGATGAAAATTGTTAAATTAATATCTTTTTTCTCTCTCCCATATCCCAAAATCACAATGAGGTACATCTTCAAATGATTGTCATTTTCATTATTCATTTCAATGATATGAAGTTATTTAATTCGATGCGATAATAATTTGAGCTACACATTTATATTTTTAATCAATCTCACTTACCTCCTGATCAATTAGCTATAAATTATTAATAACTCAATTAATATGAATAATATCTATTTTGGGGGATAGGAATACCTTAATTTTCATAATAATGGAACAATGTCAAATTGGAGAGTCATTATTTTACCATAAAAATTTACACATGAATTCAGCATTAAAATATTGAATAGATAAATAGAAAGAAATGTAAAAATTTAGGCATCATCATAGTTGATGGTGATGAGTTCCTCCACTCCCACTTTGGATATCAAGTTGATATCTCCCACATGGCCTCCTACATTATAAATGTATCCTCAAAAAGGGGTTTTAGAAGTTTTTATCTATGTTCCCTTTTGGGTCTCAAATATTTTTTTTAGTTTAATGGGATAGTATTTTTACTAACTATTCACCATCCATATTTTGATACCACCCAATATATAGTTTCTCTATGTGTTTGAATTTTGAAATATTACTCTCCCTACCGTGTTTTTATTTAGCCTGAATAGTTCAATTTTCATGTTGGATGTAGAATTTCTCCCACTATTATTTTTCATTCTCCAAGACTTATTATTATTCCTTTGATCTATCTGGACTAGTGGGTTTAGACAAAATTTCCTTTGATATATTTTATCATCTGATTGTATCTTTTTTTAACATGTGGGGGTATTAAAAACACCCTCATGTTATAATGGTTTCCATGGATGTATATTTTAATTTTTATATTTGAATCTCATCAATTACAACATAGATATTCCATGAGGGTCAAGATTTTGTGTGTTTCTATAACCCAAACCCTAGGACCTTGAAATTGTGGCTTTTTTACAGCCAATGCATGGGTTTCAGGGATAGTGGGAAGATGGATCATTCATGGAACCAATATATTCTTATAAATATATATATAATGGTTATTTTGTATAAGTAATATCCTTGTCATACTGGTTGTCCTGCGAAATAGACTTTCTCTATTCTCTTATTTTATATTGTTCCATGGTGAATCATTGTTGACGAAATCATAGGCTCATATTATTCACATTTATGGGTTGTAGGAGGCCACAAAACATCATATTAGACAAGAGTTTAGAGGACCCTCTTCATTTCGGCATACTAGTCCATAATTACATAATGATAAATCCTAAAACATAGTGGTTACGATTTTCTATTTCAATATACTTATATGGATTATTATTAAAAAAAGTTATAAAGGTATTTTCATCATGATCTTGTGGTGATATGTTGTTGTACAAAGACATATTAGATGTTATACTTTTGGACCCAGGATTCTTTGATAGTATAAATGGTGGGATAATGTGACAATTATTGAAATTTTTTATGGATCATGTGGTTGTTCATTGATGTAGATGGAAAATGGGTTAGAGGTGAAATACCTGATAGTAGGGGTCATAGTTCTATGGAAGAATGGAATCATTTACGATAATGATGAATAATACCAAAGCTACTCTAATATAAAATTAGTTGTATGGAGTGGGTTTTCTCCACTATATATGATAACTTATCCACTTATCACACTGAAATTTTGAATGTGGGCTAGAAGACCCCCTGCACCACCATGCACCTCTCTGTGTTGGTGAAGTCATCCACCCACCACTATGTGGGCATTCCCTCTAACCATCTTCATTCTATTTATAATGTGGTGTGCTAACTATTCTCTCCATGCTTTTACCCATGTAGGAATCTCGAAGGCTGAGATTAGCTAGCGAGCCCTTGGACAATCTATTTAGCTTTCTGTCCTTGGTTGATGTCTAGCATTGGTTGGATATTTTTTGACCAAACCCCTTTTCAATTATTCTTAAAAAAATATTCACCATGATAATGCATGATAAAAACATGTAATTTCCTTACTTTTATGTATTGTTTTACTATTTTAATAAAAATACTAAATATCCAAAAATTAATGTTATTAACAAAATCATGGGTGGTCACAATGGAATAATACAATATTAAATAATATTTTTTAATTTTTTTTATTCAAAATATGATCTCATAAATTTAATGATTATTAGAACTTTTCTATTTTGAGTAAAATGCCTTCGGTTGAAAATACATATTGGGGACACATATTTAAATCCATATACGTGGTAATAATGGATATCCAAACAATATTTTCCTCTAGAAATCAGTATTCTTATTACCGATAGTTGTGAAATAATAAGTTAAATCCAAGACATTCAATTACAAAAGAGTGATTCATATTGAATGATGTTCAGGAAGGGTGATGATGGAATTTCAGTCATAAACCTTTTTTGAGTAGGATGTAATAATTACCATGAAAGGAACCATGATGGATTATGAATCACAACCAATTACCTATTAGGTGACTCTAATTTAAATAATTATCAAAGAAAATTTAAATCAAGAAACAATATGATCATAAATTATGGGTAAATCCATAAATAATATGACTTAGTATTGAAAAAGTAAAATATTATCATAATTGTATTTTATAGAACAACCCCATATCATGAACCTTGAAATAGATCTGGGGAACATGATGAAAATTTTTGTTTCATATAATAGGATGCAAACAGATTAATAAAGTCATGTAGGGTGGACCATTAAACCTTTAGTTTTATATTATTTGACAAGGAAAAAAATTAGGAAAATTGATGGGGGTGTGACTGATGCATGGATAGATGATCTAAGAATTGATACCCCTCATCTTCAAAAAAAAATTACAAATATTTTTAAGATAAATATTATTATAATTACACATTCATGTATCACAATATTTATTATCATGGTAAAATTAAAACAATAATCCATACGTAAAAGATAAAACATGAGCATTATTTAATTCATTATTCATAATCATCCTAATTCTATAATATTCTCTCTATTATATGTAATTAACTATCAATATAAATAAATGAATTGTTTAAGCTAAAATCCCTATATGGGTATGATTAATATGGATGTATCATAGTCATGGGTGAGAATAATAATAATCATCATGTGATAAGAATAAATGATAAACATAATCCCGAGGGAATAATTTCAAAAAGGAATAGATTAAATATTATTCATAATACTAAAACATTATAACATAATTGTAAAACATCACATAATGATGTTATCAAAACCGATTTCATATTCACACATAACATATGTGAATAAATCATAACATCATAATTTGGAAAAAAATATAGTAGAATTTCAATTCACAATACACATAATCCTAGTTGATATATCACATTTCCCAATGAATTAGAGAGAAATATTATTCAATGCACCCACGTCGAATGATAAGATACTCGTAAGAATGAATGTAAGATTAAAAGATAACACATAACAACAATACTTTTAAAATAATCCTATGTAAAGGAATTAGTATCAAAATGATTTCATATCGAATACTATAACTTGATGACATTTTTAAATGAAATTCTATTTTCATATGAAATAGTTATTTGTTATGGAATTGATTTAAATAAAAATATTCATGTTTTTTATATTTTTGGATCATTATAAGTTATATAACATCATATTTTAGGGAATATTAAGAATCATAAATTTTGATAATATATAAATTTTATAATTATAGATAAGATGAATATATGTTAATGGCAGTGACAAATTCTGATTCTCACAGATGGAAGAAGTAATGGGCTTGAATAGTAGGATTATACCCTTTGAAGCCCATTTATAAGAGCATCCTAGGGATATTTAATCATCGGGATTTTCCCTTGATCAAGATCAATAAGATATTCAACAACTAATGAATGATTAGAAACCCTATACAAGAGAATTATAGTCTTATCGAGAGAGTAGCCTAAACCATGTTCATCGAACCAACCCAAGAAACATTCACAATCACACACTATACCATGAGGGAATACATTGGTTCAATAATGGGTTATATATATATACCCTATAAGTACGAATTTTTATATTGTAATTTTCAATAAAATACAGATTATATTAATCCTTTTTTATTACATGTTGAATAATTAAATTATGAGTTCGATAATAATTTTATTATGATATGATGAAACCCAAAATGAATTTATAGGAAATATATATTTTCAATGAAGAAATTATTATTGATGAATTATATAATTTTTAAAATAAAAAACATTTTAGTAAAATATTATTAATAAATAATATTTATTTGAATAAAAATCGGAATACAATTTCATGATGTCCAATATAATTGGTTTAGGGGAAATAATGATATCGGTGTAAAAACAAGTAATTATCAATTAATGGATATTTTCAATACTAAGTGTAAATTATCATATTATATAATAATTTAGATATAATTAATATTATTTTGGAGTGCTTTAAAACAAAGTTAAATAATTATAATTTTTTTCATAATTTTATTTGCCTATCTAAATTTTCATAAAAAACTAAATATGCTATTCAATATAAGGTACGTAATATGAAGTCATAAAATCCAAAAATTTATTTAATATATACAATAGAGAGGATTCATAAAAAAATTATATTTTCCCTTTAAAATAATGGGTTTTTAATGTTTTATTATTATTTTTACAATACCTTAACTAATAATCCAAATTCTATATAATACTTTAAGGGGATAAAATTAATTATTTAAGAACCTGACTCACTTCCATATAAACAAATATAATATATTAATGAGTTAGGTTCGTTGACTTATATATAATGGAAATGACTCTTTTTTGATATAATGCTTCAAAAAAATCTATGTATGGTATGTGGTTTTTATTATTTTATCATATAGAGTTGAAAACATATGTTTAGAAATAGATAAATTGTTCATATCCCTTTTGATATAAAATCCCATAGAAAAACAAGTTACTCACCACTTAAAACCCAATTAGAATTAATTTATTATTCCTATCCCTATCTATATCCATCCCAAGGTGTTTATAATTTCTTTAGAATATCCTCCAATGTTTTTTGAAGCACCCTTTTCATGGAATGGGATCCTAACTTCCTCCTCTTTCTAAAGAAAATTCAACGTATTATTCTATTATACTATCCGGTTTTCATATTGGACCCTATTTTTACAAATCCATAATACTCGGCTTATGATTTACATGTAATGAGACACCCCCTTTAACTCTCATTATCCCTTCCATGATTATTTTTGTACCCTCATTATGCTGCCAAAATTATCATTTTATTTTTCATGCCAAGCATTTGATCATAGACGACCCATAAAAATTTCCAATTAATGTTATTCATCTATATTTTCCTATAAGTAAATGATTTGGTACATAAATTATAACATTTAATTCCCCTCATTCATGGGGATAAATGTGACGATTAATGTTCTTATGTTGTATGAACTATGTGGCCCACAAATACATGTATATGATAATAAGTGACAACCAAGCATAAAATTATATAGAACTCCATTACATTGGGAAATGTTTTTTCTCATGAGATATCATGTATGGAGCAAACAATTTTTTTGTATGAATAATATGTTCTTATGTCTCAGTAGTTTTCCTTTTATTTTTTTACTATTTCATGTTTTATGTGGTTCCAAAAATCCTTATATTGTCTTAATATTATCATCTTATATCATGATTTAATGTTTATGTTTATGATTCTCACACACTTTATGTCATCTTGATATACCTCTTAACTCACATTTATTACATTATTCATGTTATGATATGATTTTTCCCTAAATGGGCTTTATATCTCACCCGATTATTATGTACCTCCCCTAGTTACCATGTGATGTATTAAAAGATTGATGGAATAAAGTTTCATAATTTGAATTTTGTAAATAGTTTTATTATTCCCATGTTTCATGTTATTATAATATATACCAATTTTCCCTTAGAATGTAGGCCTCATGATCTTGATGGATTGAATTATGTGTATTTTTATGTAATAAATCATTAATTAATCAGTATTAAAATATATCTCATCATTGTTAGTATCAGTAAAATTTCTAGGTAATTTTTAAAAATTGGATTAGAAAACCCAAGTGAAGTCCATAGTGATATGGCTAATCCTAGTAACAAATTCAAAAATTTTGGTAAATTATATAAGAAGTAATTTCCATGAAAATACATCCCTACCTAGATAATATAAGTGGATATAGATTTTTCATAATTATACCAAACGGTAATATCCCAAAATAGTGATCATTAGGCTTTGACTAGACTATCACATCATGCACAACAATGAGGCCTTGTTGAATACCTATTTTTACACTCTTTGAGTATATTATTTGTTAAATCTGTATTCCCATAATAAAATATTATTAAGGAAATAAAATTCATATTATTTTATGTTTGGAAATAGAACATTGAAGACTTATATTGCAATCTTGTAATTCATAGGTTAATGAATGTTTGTCAATTATGATTTATCTATTAAATTTTAATATTTTCCATTTATATACATAATATTTATTAATTTAACTTCGAGAAGTCTATTTTGGTTTATGTTAATGATTCTAAACAAAATAAAATCTTATCATCATTTATTATTTGAATGTGGTTAAATAAATTTTTTCATTCATATCATGCTTATTTAGTTGAAATATTTAATAACATCCTCAAACCCTCGATGTCGAGTTATTAGTGAAGAAGAAAAAAAAATTAATTATTCCATGCCAATAATTCAAATCATCATTTATCCAAGATTTTTGGATTAATTTCCTAGAGAACCCTATGAAACAAACTTCAGTGGAATTCAGTGATATCATGGGAATGGATTAGAAATCCTTTTATGTATCCAATAAAAATTAATGAGAGAAATAAATCACCCTCTGTATCATAAACCACCATATTATTCAATAATATTACCAGGATAAGGATGTATATTCTTCGGTAACATAATATTAATCATGGATGTTGTTTCCTGGTGAGCCAATATATCTAGCTCAAATGATTCATACTGGGGAGTAGATTCTCATCAATGCACTCCCATTTAAAGGTAACTCACTGATTCTATTCCGAAACAATATTATGGTCTTCTACCAAGCTAAGATGATGATTTCTCAATCAAACATATACTCATATAATTAACAATACCCAAAAATATATATATAATGGAAATATTTGAACATGAATTGATAAAGATGAAACTATAGGAGAATCTAGATAGAGGGTTTATATGTCCTAGTTCTTTATCATGGGGTGAACAAGTTCTCTTCATGAATAATAAGGATCGATAAATGAAACTATTTATTTATTATCTAGAGGTAAAAAATATCATGATAATAAATTTATATTATCTTCCATATATTTATTACTTGTTTTAACAACTACTTAGACCCCAATACATCACCATAGTTGATCTTCCATTGTGATATTTTCATGTAAATGTGAAGAATGGGGATATCCCTAAGAATAAATTTCATACAATGTTTCATAACAACATGTTCTTAGGGATGAAATTTGAACTCACTAATTCTCCATGAATCTTCTTCAAATTAATGAATAGATAAATTAGGTATTAGGTTGAATAGTTTTTCATATTATTCAGAATTTATTTTTTATAAACGCCAAATGAAAGGAGTAATATGAGGAAGATTTGAATGCAGCATTGAATACCTTGTGAAAGGGAAAAGATATATGTGATGTATAGTAAATTCATATTTTATATAGAGAATGTAACAATTATGTGGAATTTTTTCACTAGTAAAAGGATGTATATGGATTCTTCAAAATAGAGGATGTTAAATGTTGGAAAAACCGCCATTTATGATGGTAGTTGATAGTTTCATTGTATTAGTAGGGTTCCATAATTGGTTTGTGATAAACCTACCTGATTATTAATCCAACAAAATAAGTTAACCTAGAATGGAACAAATATTATTTTTACTAATGAATTTAAGGACATATTTAATGAGTAAAATAAAAGGCTAATCAGAACCCCTATACTCACATTTCTTATTAGTGGGGAAGGATTTGTGATTTATAATGATACGTCTAAATTTGTATAGTTTTTTGTATTAATTAAATAGGATTATTTGAAATACTATGACTCCAAAATATTAAATTTAAATGGATATAAAAACCCATAACATGTTTTAGAATTTACTATACTGATATTTGTATACTTGATTTTTTGAAATTATCAGTACCTGGAGTATTGTGATTTATATAAAAATCAGAAAAGACACATGAATATATTCACAAAAAAAGGGATCAAGATAATAAAATTTGGGTGGTAAGAACTCATTAAGGATTATGGATTCTCAATCAGTTACCAAATTGGGAAGGATTACAAAGTTATATATGCTATTATTTGAAAGGATCATGCATCCCAATCGATAATGAGGATCACAAATGATCCAATCTTCCTATATATGTGGAGGATAGAGAAGGGAATAATACATGTATATTAATTTCAATTTTCTTTATTATCATCTAAACCATCTATTATTGAGATAATTAAATAGGCCTAAATAGATGATGCGGTGAAACCGAGAAATTTAGAAAATAATCTATCATTCATTTTTTATGAAGATGGAGTTATAGGGTTGGAAATACAATATGTGTCCCATTAAAACTAGAGGTGATGAAGTAAATTATGGAGGATGTTCCCATTAATTCTTTCTCTATTCAATAAATAATAACACATATTTATAGGTATCTAAATAAAACATATTATGAGATAACAAGACGAAGGGGATTAAAGAATTTTTATTTCATGCCTAGAATTCCAACAAGTCGTGGCTTAATGATAGAAGTATACGGAAATGACGCAAAAATTATCCACAAGAGTATGAAAATGGGAAAAAATAACCATTGATATCATCATTGGAATCCAAGTGACATCTAATATAAATAATAAAATATGGGATGTATCTAATTTCAATTTGAATTTAGAGATTTTGATTACAGTGAAGTAAAATGTCTATGTTTGCAAACTAGGCATGATATACTTATGGGATTTTGTGAGACGCCATGTAGTTCCACTCTCTACTATGTCTAATCAGAATCTAAGGTTGAACACATGGTTATGGATAATCCTTTAGAAATAATTGTATATAGTTTTGACTTTTAGTGCTACTAATCATCATTAGATGTATAATCAATTTGAAATAATAATTTAAACTCCATATGATATGTTGATATATTTTTAAATCTATTTCTAAATATTTTTGGTGATAACTAGCTCATACTACAGTTCTCATATAAAAATAATTTCCAATATATTATTCATATGAAACCTTATGAGGCTCTGTATGGAAATAGGTTTCAAACTATGACATGTTGGGTTGAATTTGTGGAATAGAATCTTATTGAAAATTATCATGCCCAATAGATGAGAGAAAGAGGGTTAAAATAGTTTGGCTTAATATAAATTCTAATAATAGTTGATATAAAATTTACAGAAACATTCATTTTTGTAATCAAGACATTGAACATGGAGATAATTTTAATCATTAAATCACCGAAGATGAAATTCACGAGGATTGAGATAAAGGGAAAGATTAGTCCATGTCACATCATCTCCTTTTAGATCCTTGTTCACATCAATGTTGTGGAATATTCACAAGAACTGCCACCTAACCCTTCTCAAGTACTTAATGTGTTCCATGTATCAATCTCGGATAAGTATATACTAGTACCTTCACATATATGGAATTCATAGGTGGAACTATTGGATAGTCATATTTTATATGAGTAGAATTTATTAACGATCTTATATTGTAGAGGAAAATTTATAAAAAATATCATGTCAGAGTAGGTCCAAGTATTGTGGAGGAATGAGAAGTACGAGGTAGTGATTTGGGAACCAAAATTGGAGATGAATCAAAAGTACCCTGATATATTATAATTTATAAAGTGAATATTTTTGGGTAAATGTTATGAGTGGGGTATTAATTTAATGATCCAGACTTTTATAAATTAATTTCTATTTTTCATGTGAATAAATACTTTTTTATGTTATGATTTTATAAAAGACAGATGCACTAATTTTATTATTTTAGACCATTAAAAGTTTTCTCCTATCATATTTATAATACACTTGTGAATCATAATTACTCATTCTATAGGTATTGCTCATTAATAATTGAGATTAGTATATATTAAGGGTTATGGTAATGTAAAATTGACAAAGATCGAAGAAGAAATGAACTCAACATGTAGGATCATTCTCTTTGAAGAAAATTTCTCAGGGCATCTAATGGAGACGGAATCATTTGGATTTATAATTGACTAATCCCAATATGATATTGAATAATTAAAACATGGGGGAATGAATATATAGGATATGTTCAAGGTTATTGAGATAAAATTCCAAACCATGTCCACCAAACCACTCCAAAATAGTTTCCCTATCGCACACCATGCCCATGGGGAATATACAATTGTGAAAGGGTTATGAATTGAGACACTAATAGTATGAATTTATTTATTTTTTTATTTAAAAAAATAAATATTATTTTAGTCTTCTTTTTTACTATTATATTATAAATTATTAAATAATAAATTTGATAGAAATTTTATTTTGATATGATGAACCAAAAGTGGTGTTTTATAGAAATATATGGTATTAATCAATGTTATTATTATTATAAATTTAAGATGATTTGAAATATTTTTAAATTTAATAAATTATTCCTTGTTATTTACAATTATTTTAATATTAATGGATATATAATTTAATGATCCCCAATATAATCATAATAAGGATATGAAAACTACAATTGGTGTAAAACCAATAATTTTCATTAAATGGTAATTTATTAAATATTTATGTTTTCCTATTAAGAGATATATTTTTGATAAAATTATTATTCTTTTTGAAATAATCAGGTTGAAATTATCCAATAGTGATTTTTTTATAATTTTTAGAGGTGGTGGAATTTTCATATAAAACTATATTCAGAATATTTATACATTATGTATCATGAGATCATAAAATAGAAAATGTTTTTTTATAGCTAATATAAATAGTATTAGAAACCATAATTTTATTTCCCCTATAAAATAATTTTTTAAATTTGATTAATTTATAAGCCCTTAATGTTATATTCAAAACCAATTTTATATTTTAAGGTTTCAAAACTATTTCATTTTCAACCTGACACACTTCCACATAATAAAGGTTGTTATTTTAGTGTGTTATATTAGTATACAAATAAAATATTTAACATAGCATGTCTTTTATAGAAACTATGTTCAAAAAGATTAGAAATTTGGGGTTTTTTATTAATTTATCAAATATTGTACAATACCTATGTTTATAAATTTACAGTGAAATATACTATATTTTACATTGACAACCCCCCCCCCCCAATTCCCATTATAATTAACTCAAAACCCATTGATCACTAATTTACTTGTACTTTCCCTCTCTAAGGCCCTATGGTTTTCCAAGGTTCTTAATATACAACTTTCTATCTTTGGGAAGTTCCTTATCAATGTAATTGATCCTCACCTCCCCCTCTGTATTCTATAACATTCATTTTATAATTCATTAGGGTTTAAAATTTTTCATGTTGGGTTATGATTTGTCTCAAACATATTACAATCCTTATGATGTCTATGTAATGAGATCCCCCCTTCTCCTCTCATTAATCTCTCCCATGGATATTTATGTACACCAATTATAATGATGAAAATTTCCTTTTTTTCCCGATGTTTGTATAGTTAATACTCATCCCCATTTCCACTCAAAAATATTAACATATATTTAATTTTTTATCATTTAGTGCGAAATTAAATTTCAATAACCCACACTACGTAATTGTGGGGTTAAAAGTGATGAAAATTTTCATTTTTTCTATGATATATGATAAATAGAAATGAATGTACTTGATATTAATACGATAAGTGGGACTGGAATTATATAGCTCACCAATGCATTGGGTTATTGTTTTTTCTCATGAGATATTATTTATGGTTCTTGGTGGGTAATTATAGGAAAAATATGGTATGTTTTCTTAGTTGTTAGCCATAAGAATTTTTTTGATATCATGTTTTTATTATTGCCAAATTATGTATATTTCATTGATGTTATCATCTTATGTAATGATTCAATGTTCATGTTTATTATTCACACCCCCTTTATGTCAACCAGATATGCTTGTTGACTAAAATTTAATACATTCTTCATGTTATTCTTGGATTATTCCCTTACTGGGATTTATATATCATAACTTTATTACATGCATACCTAGGTTTTTTCATGCATTATAAAAAATGGATGAAATATATTGTGACTTTTAAAAGATATTAAATAATGTTTTTATACTGATGTTTCATGTTATTGTACTATGTACCTAATTTCCCAAAGAAAGTAGGAACCATGATCTTCTAGGAATGTATTATTTGTATCTTTATGAAGTAGTTTTTTAATTAAGTTTTATTCAAATATTTCTTGTCGTATATACATTACCAAAACAACATTAGGGTTCTAAAATGAATACGGGATATTATATTTTGGAAAAAATGATCATCGTTATTTTTTAGAGAAAAAATGGATCAACACGAGTCAATGAGATGGTTTTAAAAAATATTATTTAAAAAATTCACATTTTTTGGATTACAAATCATTGAAACAATGAATGAAATTTATATCTAATGAAATAAAAGGTAATAAATTTATATAGGTAATTTTAAATTCATAATTAGAGAATAAATAATAAAACATATAATGGAGTGGAGATGACCCAAAAGAAATGAAGTGGGTTTTATATTCAACATAACTTAGATCCTGACCGATTTGATTATTTTTTCACCTCCAATATAATAAATTTAGTATTATTAAATATTATATAGAAGTTTATTTTGTTAAATTGTTTCTTTATATATCAATAATCATCATTTGATTTTATTTCATAATTCTATTTGTTAAAGGTGAACATTTTTATATTATATTTTCTTTAAATCCCACATCTATCTTTGATTTAACTAACTTGATTTATTTCATCTCATAGAATAAAATATTTAACTCCTTAATATTATTAATAAATATATTTATTTCATAAAAAGTTATGAGAAATTTTTTACATTCACATATAATGTTTTTAATGGGAATAAAATTATCCACATCCTTCTCAGTGGTTAATCGAATGTTAATTGTCTACTCTCCATAGAAGAGGTGATAAATGTAATAAATATATAAATTAATAAAAAATTCAATAATAATAGCACAGTAGTATCAATAATATATATTTAAAAAAATATAAAATTAGTTTTATGAGGGTTTTGATATTAAATAATAAGAGGGTTGAGGATGATATGAAGAAAAAGAAATGAATAAGATAAAAGAAACAGTCCACATTATTTGTTTTCTTCCATTGTTAACACTCACAATTAATTCAATGATATGAGATGTATGGATCCAATTAGTAACTAAGGATGATTAAAGAATTAGTATATGGTAATTATATTGATATTTGGACATGGAGTGTGGATGTCAAGATCATTTCCATTGGGGGGGAGTGTTTATAATTATGGAGAAGGGTGATTTTAGAACAAAATACTGAGTAAAATATAATTTCCAATGTATTCCTTCTCATGGTTTAAAATTATGAATCTTATTTGTTTAAAATTATGTATTTAGATTTTAAAAAAGAATATAATAAATGAATTCCTATGTTTATTAAAAATAAACATTAATAATTTAATTTTTTTTAATTGAATACTCAATACATTAGAATTTAGAAAATAAATTTTAGGTTTGGAATTTTAATGTAATGAATTATTTTATATATTAAAAATATTTTTGTTCAACAAATATGGTCTAGAATTCTTCATTTAGTTTTTATATAATTGTTGTTTTTTAAAAACATTTCAATTATGAATAATCAATATTTATTCGATTCACTGAAAAATATTTTTTCCCACAAAGATACCAAAATATAAACCTTATAAAATTTCATCATTTTATTATAAAATTGTCATTAATTTAATAAAAATAATTTTTATATAATAAATAATTTTAATTATCAAAATTTATATTATTATTTTTATAGTATCCAAAAAATAAAATTTAAAAAAAAAGTTGTTTTATTTTCATTGTGTTTTTAATCATGATATATATTTTGGGGAAATATAAAATTTAAATATTATTAAATTATTTAAGGTAGATTTACTTATATTAAAATTTTCAATTTTATAGTGAATTTACAATGAAAAGGTTTATGTTAATTTTCTTAATGGTTGGGTACCTACTCCTAAGGATCATGTGACAATTCCTAATAGTTGGGATACAATTATGATGGAATTTTTACTATTTTATTGGTCATGTTTACATTCTAATGGATTTTTACATAAAATCAGTACCCATTAATTACATTATTCATCGTTGAACACAATTAGTATCAACATTATACATTTTTTATTTATAGATTTTTTATTTGACTATTAATGTTTTTTATTTTCTACAGTGTTGTTCATGAATGCAATAATTGTAGGAGATCAACATGATCCATATTTTTCTAGTACTACTTGTTTTATTTTATTCGATAAAAATTTTCCCATTTTAACAGTTTCCATTATTAAGGAAATATTTATTTTATATAATTATGGTTCAAAACTAATGAAAAAGTAATTATGCCTGTTATATGATTACACTATAATATAGTACTAATTTTGAAAAGAAAAAAACTTATTCAGATAGAAAAATCAATATATATATAAATGTTAGGGATTTCACATTTATGCAAACTTTAAATATTTCACCCATAAAATATCTAATCATATCCTCATATGTTAATATATTAGGGTAATATTTTTTAAATTACCCCCCATATTCCTTTGTTTCCACTTCGTAAATGTGATTCTTCCAAATAACTTTAGTGAGGCCATATTTCCTATTGCATATAACATATTCTCTACGGTCCAATACACTCACCTCATAATTGAAGGAATGCTCTATTTTTATGAAATAATTATTCCATACATGTGAAGGATCAGGTATGTATTTCATCAATAGAGATTCATGGAACAAATTTTTAACCTAATCCTTGTTTATTTGAAGTGATAATTGATAGACCATAGTTCCAATGTAAAAAAGGATATCAACGGTTCCAATGTGGTTATGAATGAGGATTCCATTTTTTCAAATGAAATGTCTCTATTACAATGTGAAATTCGGTGGAAGATTTTTTTCTCTATCTTCAGACTTGATGTCCCATTGACTCATGATACTATAACACTTTTATCATCACTATATAACTTTAATATGTTGCGGAATGTCTTGAAAAATCTATATCATTTATTATATGAGATTAAGTCTCCTCATATTTTATTTTCCCAGTTTAACCCATCTTATTTATAATCAATATCACATCCATATTGGGATTCATATTTGATAATTTTGAATACTTTAGTGGAAGGTGTTGAATGAGAACTATACCAATGGGAGATGGTGTTCCCATCCTATATTAAATTTCATTGAGAAATTCCATAGTATGGCCTCAAGAGTTTTAATGGTCCATTTAGAAAGGTGATTATTTTATGGATGATAGGATAATATAAAATTCAATTCAATATTAATAAACTATTGTATACTTCTCAAGAATTTAGAGGCAATCCATTGACCAAGATTATATATGATTGAAATTAGATCCTTATAAAAACCACCAAATTCCTAATGTAAATCATGAAATGTTATTCAAAAAGTATATATTATTGAATGGTTATGAAAATGGATTTAATAGTTAATACATCCATTAAATATGAACTCACAATACTTCCTTCACACATATTTGAGATACAAGTTATAAATTTCATAGTGATTTTCTCCCATTTCATTATGGGTATGGGTAATGGTTTCATCTTACCTTTAGATTTTTTTCTCTTTGATTTAAATTGATGATATACTAAAATCATTTACATGCACATAGAAATCCCCTTCTTTATAGTTTCCCACTATAATTACACTTTTAGATCAGAATACATCTTTGTACTTATTGGATAGGGGGAGGAGGAAGAGCTATGTGAATTATCAATAAAATAATTTTTTTCATACATGTTAATTTCCAATAAGATATTATTCCAAACAAAATTAAACCATTTAAATTGATGTTGAATTCTTTATGTCACTCTTCCTTTACTAAATTTTCATTATTTTGTAGGCCCAAATCATAATTGTGTGCCCTAATGATATTCCATTAAATATATGGTTTGGTAATATTTTTTTTCAATGTGTGATTAATTCCCTTCAATTATGATTTCGACACTTATCATTTGAATACCCATGAATATATTGAATTTCTCAGTCTGAATCAAGAATAGAGTAGCATGTTCATCTATAATAAGACAAGTGACTGCCTTATTCATTTTTCTAGAATGGTTGTGAATTGAGAAATCATAGTCCATTATAAACTCAAATCCTCTTCATATGTAAAATTTTATATCATTATATGTGAATATAAAAATTAAACTCTTATTATTTTTATATATGTGAAACTTCTCACCATATACGTAGTACCTCCAAATATCAAATGTTTTGATCACTAATCCTAACTTCTGATCAAGTTCATTGTAGTTCCACTCAATGCTTTCCATCGGTCGTGAAGCATAGGTTATCACTTTTCCTTTAGTTAGGGTACCCACCCTGTCCTTTCATAGTTTCATCATTATATATCACAAACCCTTCTCCACATTAGGGTAATGTGATTATATGAACAATTATTGGACACTTTTTTAACTCCTTAAATCATTCCTATCATTCTTATTTTGAGACAAACATTACACCTTTTCAAGTTTAAATAGTAATATGGATATAAAATAATGAAACATGTAAAAAAAATCTATATACCCAACTAATGGAATAAAAATATGGATTTTCATGACACATGAGGATATGGTCAATTCCCTAATCTCCATTTTCTTTTTGAGGTCCATATAAATTCTCCCACTTGTGATCTTATTCCAAAAAATTGAACTAATTTTAGGAAAATGTCCCATATACTAAACATAGAAAAAAAATTAAGAAATTTAAATTCCTCCAAAAAAATACATATATTTTGTTCAGGTTTTACCTTTATATTGGAGTAAATGTGAATATCATCAATAAATATTCCTAGAAATTAGTTGAGGTAGTCTATAAATAACCTATTTTTCTATTTCATATTGATTTAAGGGTTATTAGTAAGTATGTAGGGCATA
Source organism: Viscum album (assembly GCA_963277665.1). Taxonomy (NCBI): domain Eukaryota; kingdom Viridiplantae; phylum Streptophyta; class Magnoliopsida; order Santalales; family Viscaceae; genus Viscum; species Viscum album. Next base: position 507,752,625 of record OY728136.1, on the reverse strand, counting down.
ATTATAAACCCATATTGTCCCTATATTGTACAAAAGGTTGTATGAAGAATATATTTTATTGTTAACATTTCCTGATTATTTCCAAAAATAAGGATACAAATTAAAAATTAATGAACTCCTGGACATTTACCAAACAAGTTATCAAGGGAAAATTTCTCTTCATTTTCATATTATTTAGGTCATGGGAATTGATTCAGGACCACATTGATACATCCTTCTTCATAAAAAATAGTACTAACTCAACCCATGGTGATGCACTTTCAATGATAAAAATATCATCAAAACTATCTTTTAACTACTTATTTTACTAATCCAATTCCATTGGGGCCATCTAATATGGGAATTTGCGTATAGGTGTGTATCCAGATACAATTTTAATTGAGAACTCAACTTTGTGATTAGGGGAATTCCAAAAAAATATTAATGAATTATAATAGTATGTTCCCTTAGAATTATAATTTCATCATGTTTGATTTCTTACTTCCATAAGACCATTTTGCAAAAAAAATCTTCTTTGAATGGTATTGACCCCTAAATCATTGATCTCTTTTCCAAAGATGATTCTCTATCTCTATGCATTTATATAGGACTGTGTGACTATTCATGATATAGAAAAAAAATACATTTTTACTTACAATTTATTTGAGAAATATATAATAAGATCTAATCCTTGTCTTGTTTAGCATCAAATTCTTCTAATAAAAGGATTATGAGATTCATTGGAAGTATTTTCCCACAAACACTAATTAGGGAATATTAGAAAAGATGGGATGCAATGATCACACCATTATGTGTTTCTATAGAAATATTATCATCGTTGTATCAGTGGTTTTAATTACAATTTCAATAAATCTAGCATGATATAATGGAATGTTTAGAACCCAAATCAAATAAAACATTCTCTATTATTGGGTTAATAAGATGTCAACCTTCAATGGAATTATTTTAATGATCCAACATAATGGTGGTGATGGAATAACATACCCATATTTTTGGCAAGGTAATGTTTATTAATGTAAAATACACTTTGTTTAATTCACAATATTGAATAGTTTTAAATCTCTTTATAGAGGAATCATTGAACTACAAGTGGTTATTTTCATAGAAACTTCCTTTACTCCATAATTTTTTTGTCACATACATGTATCTTCGACAATCATGAGATTAACATCATATCTCCCAAACACAAACATTTTCTTATCTCATTGGGTAAACTTCCATTATGATTCTTTCCAAATCATCAACACATGTGTGGTTAGATATTTATTCCTTCATTATCATTTAATCCCCCAACATGATACACAAATATTGTAATATTATCTCTATGAAAGTAAGAGTATGGGAAAAAAATATCAATACTTTGAGATCACATGTATGTAATTCTTCATAACTCCCAATTCCTTCGATAGATATACCCTTCTAGGAATGTTGTTTTAAGCCATGAAATTTTATCTATATTTTATCACTTTTTATAGAAAAACTCAAGTCATACCATTCGACCTTGTGAAATTTTCCTCGTAAATCATGATATACTCACAATCCTTTTTTATAGGCTTTATAAACTCTCTCCATTTTTTTATGAAGATATCATCGAAAATTAATGATAATAAATATTTTCACATCCTTAATATATAATTTAATTTATTAAACCATTTTTCATTGTATTATTGATAAATTTACACCTTTTCCAATACTTCCATCTAAATGATAGAGAGATATAGTGGTGTTATCCCTCTTAGAATAGTAAATCTCAAAAAGGATTTTTCCATTGAGTTATCCCAATGGTCAATGGAATGTTTGTTAGAATAACCACTAAATGCCAATTTTAATTGGCACATAAAATAATTGATGGATAAATTCTCGTAATTATGTGATTACATATGTTCCACCAAGTTTGAGATATTTCATATGTATGGGACATCTAGGTATGTTCTTACATGGATTTTTAAAACATCCTCACAATTTATTGGGAATTTTTTTAGACAATTATTACATTGTCCCTCAGATGGGTTCTTGGTCTATTTTCTCCTAGTTCCATAATTTTAAAAAATATAGAATATTTTTGGAAAAAAATAATAATAATGATTAAATAACAAATTATCATGTGAAAATCATATCAAAAAATTATACAATGGGATATCTATGTTTTTAATGGACTTAATCTCAAATTATGCTTCTAGAAACATGTAAATTATTCATTTTCTATGTTTTTGTAGAATAATTAAATTACTTATATTTCATTCATAATGGTTTTTAAAGAGAATATAAACCTTGAAACTAATTTCCCCAGGGTGTGTTAAAATAGGTATACATTAAAGGATAGTACTCATGCCTAATTTTAATATCATGTTAACACCCAACCATCCCAATTCATCATTATTACCACTATTTTGAACTACACTAGAACTGAATCCAATTTTAGTACCTGGATAGGGCTGAGATTCCATAAATACCATACACCAATAACCAATAAAATTGAAATTTTTTCCATTTAATGGACATATCCAAGGTGTTTTGACTAATTTTTCAAGTCCTAATTTACAAATTAACTAAAATGTTCTGTGATACCAACTATAGAAACCGATATTATTTTTACTTGAATATTACAAAATTTATCTGAAATATAATATAATATTAATACATTATAGAATCAAAATGGTTTATATATTTGTAAAATTAGGTTCACACACAACTTATACATAATAAAAACTAAAAATTATTTAGCCCCATATTTATAGTCCACTTAAAGCTTCCTTCTTCTCTTTATTATATGTAATGACATGAAGATATACATTAAACAAAGGGGTGAGCATGAATCCAACCATAGAGATGAATTAAAAGTAAGGAGTATAATACATGGGTTAAAATTATAATAATCATCAAATCATAAAAATACAATGATCATCTTAATCATAAGGGAATAAATTAAAAGGAAATGTAATTTTATATATGAAAAATAATGAAATAAAAAAACACAGTGGTCAAATTCCACATATAGTTTTAAACAAATCTAGAATCTTGCTAATCCAAAACATATGTTCATAAATCATAAAATCATAATTGTGAACAATTCATGAATCAAATTCACGAATAATAAATATAATATCATTAAATATATCACATTACCTATGGTATTTTTGGGATATATAATTTGGGACCACCTATACCTTCATTAAAGTTTCAAAAGCATGTTTGTTTTGGGGAAATATAACATATAATAGTCATATTCATGAAATAAACCCATGGAATCGAATGGGTTGGAATATTATGACACAAATCAGACATTAGTGAATTAAATTTTTCGTTCAAAAATGAATAACAGATAAATTATTTTTTAGTAATGTTTTTTATTCTATATTGTAGATAAAATGAACTAATAAGAGTTAATGAGATGTTTTGGAAAATTAATTTCTTTTTGAAAAATCCATATAGTTTGATTAGAAATAATTTCGACATTGTAGATACATATATATAGTCATTGATAAATGCAAAATAATATTTAAATGATATTTTAAATTCATTATATGGTAACTCATTCATATAATAAATAGAAATTTGAGATAACCTAAAAGAAAGGTTCTGGGTTCAAGATTCCCCTTACCTTAGATCTCGATTTTTTTTAATTTTATGAATATTGTATAATGTATTTCTTTTTTTTCAAACATGACATAAGAAGTTAATTGTGTTCATTTATTCAATATTTTTCAATTATAGTCATTATATTTTAATTCTTAATTCCATTTGGTAATGATGAAATGATTGATATTATACATTTATTAAAATTCCCAAACTATCTTTGATTGAATGAGAATGATTTTTTATTAATTATACATTATTAATATTAACTCCAAAATAGTTAAAATGGGTATATTTATAAATTTATATATTTTTAATATTTTATTATTATCATCCATAATTTTTGTCAAAAGAATAGAATTAGAAATTTCAATATTGACATTTAAACAACATTTCTTTGGTTTTTGTATAATGACATAGTGAGAGATGTACTATATATATATAATTCAAATTAAATCATTAAATTAGTATAAATACAATATTATATCATTAAAATAATATATGGATTATGGAATAGAATAATAAATAAAATTTTAAATGAAGAAATAATGTTACCTTCGTCTTTGTGTTTTTTCACTTATAAGGATCTAAAATCATTGAAATCATGGAGCTCAATAAATCAATAATTAAGCTATTGATTATAGGGGGTTAATAGAATGAATATTTCTTATATATTTTGGATTAAGTATTCAGAATTGAAGTGGTTTTCGAAGTGGTGGGAGAGTGTGTACTAACACATAAGGAGATGGGTGTTTTTATGATAAAAATTTGAAATAATAAAATTTCTATCATAAACCATTAATTGTAATATTATAAAATTTTGTATCAAATTTGATTAAAAATCGAAATTTTACAACTATAAATACCTTTAAAAATATATTTATGAACTTTTGTAAAATAAATTTAAGAAAATGAAAAAAAATAAGAGATTAAATTATAATTTTGAGTTTATAAAATACTCTTTGGGTTTGGAATTTCAATTTCATGAGTAATTTATCTTAATAATAAATTTTTTCCACTGATCCATAAATTCATGATTTGGGTATGAGTTTTTGAAATCAGGAATGAGGAATATTAAAATGTATTGAATATAAATAAAATGTATTTTTACTATTCACCTAGAAATTAATGATTTTTGATAATTGACAAGAAAATAATCCTCTGGAAATTTCAATGTTGTTATTAAAAAATTGTAATTAATTTTACTAAAATAATTTTATGTAGATACTTTTAATTACTAACTTAAAATTTTCATATTTTGATGGTATACGTTAAAATTCTATTTATTAAAAATCAGCTTATGGTTTCCTTGTGTTTTAAATATAGATATTTATATTATAGAATTATAATGATTATATTATTTAAATTATTCATATAAATATTTTTATATGTCATTTTACTATTTTTAGGGAAATTTAATATTCCAACATCTATGTTTATTCTCTTAATGGTAATGTTACTATTCTTAACGACCATGTTACTATTCCAAATCGTTGGGTTACTATTCCAATGGATAGGTTTTTATTCTAATAGTCTTGTTACAATCCAAAATTCATATTACATTCCATATATACCGTTTAATTTATTTACTCATTGTTCACATCAATTTATCTCATGCTTTAGAAATTTTATTTTCTAAAATGTCAATTAAATTACAAATGTTACGTATTATTCTAAAATTCTATTCACAAGTGAGATAATTCTAGGAGATCATTATGATCAATAATTTCCCAATATAATTTTTTTATTTTATTTATTATCACATTCCATAGATTCCATTTTTATGTTAATATATATTAAATAAATCAAAGGTTCCCAATTATATTAATAAAAAATTATATTTTTCTTGTGGTAAATTTATAGTATGTTCCAATATATGAAGAAATTATTTATTCTAGAATCATATAAAATTTAAATAAATGCTTATTATTTTTCACATGGTTTCACTACATATCCTTTGGGAATGACAATCAAGCCACACACACATTTCTATTAAAACATTTATTCATTGATCTAGTTCAAATATACAGGGTACAGTTGTAGTATTATATTTCATAGAGTAATCAATATTGTAGGCCTCTATATAGATTTCATTTATATTTATATAGGGAATAAATATTTAATACATATATACATATGGTGGTAGTTATTATATATGGATATTATTTATTTATAGGGGAACAAAATTTGTCATCAATTTGCTGGAAATCCATTAATAAAACTCATAGTTGTTGAAAAATATCATTATTATAGGTGTAAGAGGGAATTTAAAATATTTAAATTCTCAAAGTGGCCTTGGATTTGTATCCAAATGTTAATATGATTCATTTGATAGATGGAATCAAGAAACATGCATTTCCTCTAGGGTCCCCAATATGAAGATCCAACTCATGTATAGGGTTGGGGGAATTGATATCCATAGGAACGTGCTAGTTATGTAAAATAAAATCATACACATATTGTGCCCTTATTTAGGGGAATTGATATTTTTATTGTAATCCTATATAAGTAGTTTATGAATTTTTCAAGTGGAACATATCATTAATTTTATATACTCATGTAATTCTTAGTCATTCTAAATAGTGAATCCGACAAATATGTCTTAGCTGACATTATTCAAGTTCAATTCTAGTAACAATTGGAAATGTAAGGATTAATCATACCATACTAGATCACAATAAGGAAAAATTTAAAACACACACAAAAAATATTTAGAATATTTTTGTAAACATTATCATATAATATAATGTTACTATGATCCAATTATTTTAGATTCCTAAAATCCAATAAACCATATCAGTTTTTTTTAATTTATCAAATTAAATTAACATATAATAAATATAACCATATAGGATTGATCATTTTAGTAATATTATAAGGAGAGATAAATACATGATTCACATATTTTGTTTTATTTTTAAAAAATAGCATAGAAAAAATTATTGTATTCTTGATATCATTCTTATCAAACTTCATAAAATTATAAGCAAAGGATAACAAATAAATTTTGAGATCATATTCTTAATAATATTTATACACATAGAGATATATCATAAGGAAATAAGCAATAATAAGTATGGCTATGTGGATAATTATAAAAAAAATTATTTAATAATCACTTACTTTTAATGATATTAGATTGAAATATCATCATAAAAAATATGTGGATAATGGAAAAAAATTATTAATAATTGAAATACATAATTATGTACATTTATGATTGATTCCTCTAAATATATAAATCATAAATCTTATAATGACAGACTCTCAACCAAGACATTATTCATAATGAAATGGTAACTATAAACCAAATTCCCTTCTATTATGACCTGCATAATATTTTTTCTCATGATATATGTCCATACATCCAGTGGATATATATATCTAGGTCCCACCTTCCGATTCATGTTCAATTCATTCTTTATATGTTTGATAACAAATTTAATTAATAAACTATGTTCTATATAATAAAAAATTAACTTTATTGAATTAAGAATATTGAAAACCAATACATCTAAATCACATTCCATATTAAGAATGAATAAATATTATATCACTACAAATATCTCATAAAAAATCAATTATTGTTTTCATAGTTGATAATACCATTAAAAGGTCATTAGAACATTTCTTTTGAAAAAAATAACATTTCCACATATAAAGAACAGAATAATATCTAAAAATTTCATATATATTTTTAGATATCATTAAATGAAATGAACCTTGGAAAAATTTAAAGGAAAAATAAAAAAAGATCTCTATCATGATGTCAGGAAATTTTGTCTATGTCGTGTATATTATTAAAATGATTCCATTCATGTTTTCAGTAAAATAATCAGAAGTACCTCATTTAAAAAAATACAGGAATATTTATTTTAAAAAAAATTGTACAAAATAAAATCCTCGGTAAAAATGTATTTAATAAATCACTGGATAATATTATATGAATTGTTTAATTTTTTAATATAACATAGATATTGAAGGGAAATGATTTTCCTCAGAAGAGTGAAAAATATGAGTTTCAATAAAAATATTATTTCGGTTTCTTGAGTATATAATGAGATTAAAATAAGACCAAAAAATTTTATATACATAAATAAGTATATTAAGAGAAATTTTAATTTCTTTCATTGAGAGATATTTAACAAAACAATATTATTGGAAGCATAAACATAAACAATCATGGTAACTAATGAGATTGTAACATGAATCCCTTACTTCAAACTCAACTTAAGTTATATATTCTTTTAAAATACATTATAATGAAAATAAGTTTTTTTTATAATTCCATAACACAACCATATAAAGATATATAACATAATATATTGTCCTTATATAACATTATGATAGACATTTACTAATAATTCATTATTAAAATATTTGTTTATGGGTGTTAATCGTATTGTTTTTCATTAGAGTTTCAGTTTGAATATTCTGGTCCATTAACATCGATCATGGTCTCATAATCTCTAAAAGACTAATCCTGATATATATATATATATATTCACACATAAAATATTGAGATAGAAAAATTAATTACATCGTTCATAGAGATTGTAAGAATTATGTAGGCATGAATAATGTTTTCACGTTAGGATGGATGGAATGAAATTATAGTAAATAATAATTCACTTGTATTTTATCATTGATATATAATATATATCTTATATATTAAAAAACTATTTTCATTATTATTCTATAAATCTAAAATGAAAAACAAATAACATCACTTCATGGAGGCGGTTGTCCACATATAGCATGAGCAATGCTATCATTTTCCAATAGAATGGAATATAAAATGGTAGATATGATATTATTATTTCGTATGAATTTTTTTTATAAGTATCATATATATTCATTATATTCATACTTATAACCATCTTTGTAAAATTATGATGAAAAAATAATTTCACTATTACGCAGTGATAGAAAGTTGTATGTATAAATTAGCAATGTTTTTTCTTGTCGTGTGATGAAAAAATTATTGAAAATGGTTTTTCCACAATAATAAAAATATCTAAGTATATTGATGATACAGGATATATTAATTTATTATGTGTTCAATTGATTTATGTTAATTTAAGAATAAATTAATTAGATAGAGTCATTAAATATGATTACCTCTTCTTATGTAAAATTCCATTATATCCATATTTAATGGACATTAGTATATTACTTCATGAAGACCATAAATAATAATTCAGGCATATAGATATTTAGAAGATTATTTGGCAGGTTTATCTGTGGTAGATCTCTCAATGGGGAATTAATAAGTGTCCTAAGTGGTTTCTTTTTATAGGTGAGGGGAGAAGAACATTCAGAAATTCATCAAATATTATAATATAATATGACTCTAAATCAAATAAAATATTTTAAACAATTAAAGGGTATATAAGATAAGGATTATATGGTAATAATATAATCATCCAATCAAATTTATATATGTTTTTATATCATTGAAAAACTTATCATTTGGATTCAAAACATGGTTAAAAAATTTCAACCTTATATGTGGTAGTGAATTTTATCACATTAAAGGGTTATAATTGTACATATATGGTAAAAATTACCCCATAAATGGAAGTGGGATGATATTTTAAACCATTTCTTATCACAGATTCCCAAATTTATGTTTTTATGTTATTTATATAATTTAACAAAATAATCATTTTAACAAAAATATCATTATTGTCATAGTGACACTATTCCATTAATTTGACATTAAATTCATCATGATAATGACTTAAATTTAATAAAATCCTTTTACAGATCCAAAATATGTTATATTTATGTATCAAATTTATTTCATAGAATAATTCATCCAAATTTAATTACTTTTAATATTTTAAAATTTATTTATTTTGTTTCTCTATTACTTGAAAAAAATAATAAGTTTTCATTGTGTAATAATTTAAGGTAATAAACCCATTACTAAAAAATTAACATCATAAAAATAAATAAATTTTGTTCAATGTAAATTCTTATATTTAATCATAACATTTTCATATTAATATGTTAATATATAGAATACGTTCTAAGCTATAGGGTGACATATTTTTAATTTTCCTTACAGAAAATTATATAAATGTCAATATCACACTCAAATTGCCCCATAATGCCATTAATTCTTATTTTGGTTGGGTGTGGTCTAACTACTGCCATAATATAAAATCAATGATTGTTTTTGGTAATATTAAGACATTATATCAGGGTTTTAACCATGTTTTTATCATTTTACCCTTACCATGATGACAATTATTGACCAGGGTTTCTATTCATAATGACAAAAAAATAAAATAATCTTATTTACTTAATAAGACTCCATTATTCTAAATATTTTTTTCCATTTTTCGTGATTTAATTTATAGAAGATGTATAATTTAATTTAATATAACTTCCTAATGGGAATTTTACAAAGGTTTTTAAAAAATGTGTTTTAAGCCTAAACATTTACTTATATCAAAATCATCGATATTTCCAACTAAAATGTAATCAATTAAATTATTATCGAAAAAGCTGATCATATTTAAATTTATTATTAAATTAAAAACTGGATGGTTTTATAAATTAATTTATTTAAGGAAAATAAATCAATGTATTTGAATAATAAGTCTTTTCTATCTATTCACTGGAAACTAAATTATTTCAAAAAAATCCAAAATATTAAACCAAAGTTATTTATTATTTTTCAATTTAAAAAATTATAACATTTTCCAAAAATAGATTTATATTTTTTGACTTATTTAATTATAGTATTTTTATATAAAATTTAATAAACAACATTTTTTAAGATATCAAATAATTGAAACATAAAAAAGAGTTTGGGAAAATGATTTCATATTTCCTAAGAACTCATTGTCCAATTTATACTAAATAAAACCTTTATACATATTTTCATAATATTGATAATCCTATTTATACCCTCGAATCTATTGGTTGGGAGATAAATATCATGTAACATTACATCAATAGTATGTTGGTGTTTGTTTAAACTCATCATTTTGTGTAAATAAATATATCGATTAAATAAAATTTATATAAAGATACATGTTCTATAACACAATGGGTTTCAAATTATATCACACTTATAATAATTTCTCCACTAAAATTATATCACACTGATTAAAACAACATAGGATACATCGGTTCCATCCCATCCTCTAGATCCCATGTAGCTTTCTAATTTTATGATTTCTCCACAAAACATTTATTGGTTGGATCATCTTGTTTCATTAAAACATTATTCATATTATCAATAATCTCCACCAGTTTTTCCACATAAGATAGATCTTGAATCATCTATATGTCCATTATAATAATTAGATGATAAGGTTTAGGTCTGTCATTTCTTAGGATATATACATGGAAGACATTATGAACATGAGAGAGATTTAGAGGAAGATCAAAAAGATAAGCTACTATACTACTAAAATGAGGAATATCAATGGCGAAGATTTATTTAGGGATCATTTTCCCTTATTGAAAAATCTTAGAACCTTATTCCAAGGATATATTCATGGGAATACCATGTCACAAACTCCAAACAATATATCTCACTGAAAATTTATATCATAACTTTTTTATTGAAATTGAGATGCACTTATGTGTTTTTTAATGGTTCTAACCCTGTTGACCATTTTCTAAACTATCTCAGGCCCCAATACAATTTTTTCATCAAACTCATCCCGAAAAATTATTTTTTCACTTATTTACATTAATGGGTTTATTATTATCCATTTGAATTATCCATTCAAATATATTCTTATTAGAAAAATACAGAAAATGAAGATGTTAATACTAACCTCCATTGAAATTCATAAATAATTCTGTCGGCATATCTTCAAGAATTTAAATGGTCCTCATAGACTATCCATATGTATGAGGATGATATATTATACTAAATAACAACTATATTCAGAGCATGATGGAGACTTATACATAAAACTAGGTTAAGTCATAGATCCTAATCAAATATTATTCAGAGTGGTAATCCTTGAAATCTCACAAAATCCTTAATGTATAACATAGTATGATCTTCAAGTGAAAAATAATCTCTAATATTAAAAAAATCTCACATTTCATTATGATTTTGACTAAAACCAAAATTGAATAATGAAATTTTTATATTTTGTGTTATTAGATGATGAAATATGTGGTATTGTTTTATCACTTCGATTAAGCTATGGATAGTGGCTGTAAAATATCCTTAAAAATATATATCTCAGCCTTAAATTAAAGAAACATATGGTATCATGATATATACTATGAAATATCACATTTTATATTATCCTAAAAAAACACTCATATATTTATAAATCTATGATATTTTAGGATTAATAATGAATGATGATTTATAAACCTCATCAAATAACTCTATTTTCAAGTCTAGTATTGAAAAAAAATATAATCTACTCGTAAAACTTTTTATTCCAACATTATCATGGCTGAACCCAGGAATATTTCTTACCTTTATATTTATAACCATATAATATTTTTTAACCTTCTAATTACCATCATGTATGGATGGTTGAAATACAAATGAGAAAGATAATATCAATCCCCATTTATTGTGATTTTAATATAAATCTTGCATAAATACAAAAAAATTAGATATATTTCCATCATTATCATAAAGAGACATACATGGTCTATATGACATGGTGCATCACCAACCTTTTTCACCTTCCAAATTAGGTAATATATTGAGAAATTAAAATAATTGATTATCTTTTACTAAATTATACATCATATAATCAAATAATTATATTTATTTATATATAAATCATAATTTTATGATCAGTATATACATGAAACCTTTCCACAGATAGAAAATGTCACCACATCATTAATTCCAAAAATAGAACTACACACTCAAAATCATGAGCCGTGTAATTTTTCTAATGAATTTTAAACTAATGTGACACATAATATACCACTATATAATTATGTATGAAGATAAATATCATTACCTTATTCTATGCATCCCTAAAATTTCACAAAAAACATATTCATTACAAGGTAGTGTTAGAGCTATCACACTACCCAATATAATCCCTAGTTCATTTAAATTCCTCACACCATCATCTTTCCACAAGAACATAACCCCATTCAATGTCAATGTGATTAGTGGATTAGACAATCCATCTAAATATCTTACAAAATATTGACGGTATCTAGTATAGAAAAAAATTAGGGATTTTAGTTATGTTTCATGGTCTTTGAAATTACTAAATAACTAGTATAATTGAGGGATCAATCGATATACACTCACTTGAAATTATTTTACATAAGGATTATAGTTTTTTGGTCAAAAATTTACACATCATATATTTTCCATGTAGCTTATCCTTCCTAGGGTTTACCGACATTATACTAAAAGTTTCTCCACGTTATTCCATGATCTTTTTATATATAAGAGTTTAATTTCTAAATACTACCACAAACTGATCAAGAAAATCTATAAACACAATATTCATTAAATCCATGAACATATGAGTATAATTTATGTGTCTAAATGACATTACTATAAATTGGAAATGTCCATACATCATAAGGAAAACTATATTGGTTATATCATCCTTATTGACCCATAATATATGATATCCAGATCATATATCAATTATGGAAAATATTTAGTTCCATATATTTATTCGAATAGATCGTCAATATGGGGTTGAGAATTCCTTTTCTTAAGATTGATCTTTTCATGTTCCCGATAATGGATGTATGGTTTCATTGAACAATCTTGCTTCTTAAGAAAAATTATTTGTTCACCCCATATTTATGCACTGGGTCCAACAAATCCATCATCTAGGTTATCCTAGAGGTTCTTCTACAATTCATGAAACTCAATCTAGGTCATTCTTTACAGATCCATTGAAATAGATATTATACTAGGTATGAGTTCTACTAAAAGATAAACTTCAAGAATCTGGGGAAGACTAGAAATTGTTTCTTGAAACACACAAACAAAATCTTGTACAGTCGGAATATCCTAAATGTTGATTTTATCTAGAAACATATGTGACAAATAGCCTTATTGAATAGGTGTTATATTTAATTTGTTGAATTTAATTTCTATTTGGAATTTTTCATCACCCATTCATTGATAGACTATCATAGATTGATTCAAAATATCATATGTAACATAAAAAATAGAAGAATATGTTATATAGGGAGTTAATACATTAATAATCTTCCAATATACGTGTAGTTGGATTCTTATGTCACATGAAGTGATCCAATATTAGTAAATCACACTATAGAACAATAGATTCCAAAACACAGCTAAGTTAACTCATCAAAACCTGATTTAATGACCTAAATATGGTAATGATCTTCTCAGTTATAACACCAGCTATATTGAGTTTCAAAGGAAATGAATCCCTAAATTTATTTTGGTGTTTGATTCAGTTTAGTCATTTATGCGCCATCACTAAATAAGGGAATACACTGAGTTAACAGAAAATCATCCTAAATATTTATCTAAGTTATAAAAATACATATAATGGTAAAATTTATCAGTTACTAAATGGGATTATAATAGATATCATGTTACCGGTGTTCATTTAAAATCTAGTTCAAATTATTCCTACTAATCTATCACTGATACTGGAAATATAATGCATAACTCCATGTTGAGGCATTTTGGAAAAATAGAGAGATAAATGATTCCCATATAAAATTGGAAAAATAAAAATATAGGATAAGACACATTATTTTACCCTTTATATCATTCATAATATCATTATTAAAATCATTGGTAATGAAAAATTAAATGGATTTCTTGGATTAATGTTGAGTGTAATATACAGTGAAATTTATCATGAGTAAATATTTCACAATCAACATGGAAGTGTGGGTAATAAAAACACATTCCAGTTAGTAAACACTTTAATTTAATAAGAATATATGGCTAATATCAAAAAAAACACATGGATATTGGAATCTGAATTCATAACAAAGGAAATGAATAATTCAATTCATTCATGATCAAGGCCTCTTAAGAAATCTTTCATCATCATGACCTCTCAACCCATAAATCATTCTTGATAAATTTTATTGTGTAAAAAATACCCATGCAATATATAATTCCATATTTTTAGTATCATGAGAGCTATAGATTCATCTATGGGATATCTACAACCATTCCCACTAGTCAATTATTTTCCAATTCCATCCTCATTTATTGAATGATCAATTTATTTCATAAACTATATGCGTTATAAGTCAAAAATTATCTATATTTAATTAGGAATATGAAATATCAATAAATCATAATAGTATAATGTACTAATAAATTATTTGATTTTATCATTAGATCATATCTCTATTAATATAAATCAGTATTTTCTTAGTTAAAAACATCTTTAAAAGACCAATCAAACATTTCTTGATGAATGCTACACATATCAAATTGAAATCAGTTATTAAAATAAAAAATTAAAAAAATATTAAATAAAAATTTAATTTGAAAATAACCCTAGAAACATTTAATGTAAGCATCAAAACATTTATTTTCCAATATTATATTTAATTTTTTTCATTCTGTGTATGTTAAAACAAGTATTTCTTCAAGTTTATTGATAAAAAGAAAAATTGCATCATCAAAAAATCAAAACCAGTATTCCATTTGAAATATTTTAAAAAAAATTACATCAAGTGTATATATGAATTTATAAAATAATATTGCAATGTTAAAAAAGTCATTTAAAAAAATTAGAATACATAAATATAGATGAAAGAGAACTTTTGACCGAAGAGAGGAATAATGTCTGGTTTTTCTAGAAATTTTATTTCATCATCTTGAGTATATAAATACTAGAAAATGAAATGAAAACATATAATCTCTATAAATAATTGTATTATAATTTAATTCATTAATTTAATGAGATATATATTATAAAATTTCTCCATGGGAAACCAAATAAAAAAAATACTGGTATACAATGAGATTGTGACAAAAATCCCTTACAAAAAGTGTGAACTTCCTCCAAAGTTATTTTAAAATCTAATATATTAAATTTATTATTATTATAATACTATTAAAAAATAATATACACACATATAATATTATATATGATCCCCTTATAACATTCTTATACCTTTTTGTAAATAATTTGTTATAAAAACCATCATTTCATGTTTTCATCTTGTTTCCATAATATTTTTAGCTTGGGAGATCTTGTACTTTTACATTTACCAACATTACATAATATCCAAAATTTTATCCATGATATATAATATATATATATATATAGTCATTCTGAAATGTTACAGATAGAAAAATGAATTAAATTATTCATGGAGAGATAATATAATACTTACACACAAACAAGGTTTTAACTTAATTAGGGATTGAATGAAAGAAATGTAAATAATACTAAATTTATTCATAATCACTAATATATAATATATAACATATATATTCACTATATAAACCACTATTACCATCCAGGTATTTATCAAATGAAAAATGAATCAGATCTCTCTATGGAGGTCGTAGTCTACACTTACGGATGATCATTATTGTCATTTGAAAATAGATGGAATGTTGAGAAGGTAGATATGAAAATATAATTTCATTTTAATTATTATGTAGTAAATATCACATATATTCAATATTTACATCTTTAAAATCATCCACATAATAAGTTAACAAAAACCAAATTTCACTACTATATGGAGGCGTTAAGCCATGCATATGCATGGGTGATGTCTTTACATTTCATATGAGGAAAAATAGTTGGAAAATGGATTAAAAATAATCATAATTACATATAAGAATATTAATGATAATTTTTTTATTATATTTTTATGACTATAATTTATTTATATGATGTATAAGAAGAAATAAATATGGAGTTATAAAATATGATTACCACTTCTTCAGTATACTTTATATCCATTATTGAAGACCCCTATAATGTTCTTTTAAGAAGACTATATCCCTTAAATATTTTATTGGTAATTTTAGAGGAGTATTCTGTAGGATTTTGTTGAGATAGGATTCTAAATTTTGTGTAAAGAAGATAGGTAATTGGTGTTCTTTTAGAAGTGAGTGGGGGTCACTTTTAGAAAATCATGAAATATTATAATATAATATATGTCTTAATCATGAAACAAATGTTCCGAAATTTAATTAATTAGAAAATAATGAGTATATTTTATTAATATAATCATCTATAATAATTTATATAGGTTTATATATCATTATAAACATTATAATTTTGATTAACCCATTGGTTAACCACTTTTAACATTGACTGTAGTAACAAATTATTCAATATTAAAGGGTTATAATTTTAAAAATACGATCAAAATTGTATCATAAATGTCCAAGATATAAAATTTTTGAACATTTATTATCTACCATTTATATCATAGTTATTAAATTGTTAAATAAAATATTTCTTTTCGAAGAATGTTGTTATTTTTATTTTTTACAATATTCAATTAATTTGACATTAAATTCATGAATGTGTTGATGGAATTATAATATATTTCATTGAAAGAAAAAATTTTCTATTTATCTATAAATTCATTGAATATAATAACTAATCAAAACTATAATACCCTTTGTATTTTTTAAATTATTTGTTTTATTTTTCACTTACATCAAGAAATATAATGATGGATTTACATAAGAAATTACGATAATTATAAAATTACTAAAAAAGAAAAAAAAAGTACCATCATAATGAAATTATTATTTTAAAATATATTATTATATTAGTCAATAACAAATTCATATCCCGAATTGTATATAGAAAAGATGTATGAAACGACAGATTGATAGTTCTGAATTTTCAAAACTTAAAAAAATACGGCATTATAAAAGGAAGATGGAATCAAAATGAAATATATTATAATTATTGATAAAAATGATATAATTAAAACCATAAAATGAAATTATAAAAATCTTTAGGTCAATTTTGAGACAATATCTCATGGATTCATACCATTTTGACCCATTTACCCTTAGTGAGGTGATAAATATTTACCATAGTTACTATTCATAATAACTAGAAATAAAATTGATGTATTTAATATTTTGAACCTCATGATTCTATATATTGTATGTTGTTTTTATTATTCAACATATATATGTTTCAGAAATCTTTTTTAATAAAATTACATAAAATGTGTTGACTATTTTTTAAAAAAATTGCAATTTAAGAATAAAAATAAAATTATATCAAAATCATTGAAATTAATAAATAAAACTGAATTAATTTTATTATATAACCGAATTGGATCATATTTCAGTTTAATATAAAAGTAAAAATATAATGGGACATTTTGATTACTTGTCTTAATGAATAAAATGAGTTTATTTGAAAAATAGGTTTTTTTTATATTCAATAAAAAATAAATCGTTTAAGATAAATCCAAAGAATAAACCTAATGTTTATTTCAATTTGATTATTTCAAAAACAATAACATTTTTATAAAATTTATTTTTTAAAATGTTAATAAATTAATTACAATATATGGACATAAAATTTAAAAAAATAACTTTTGAAGAAAACATATTATTGAAGTCAAAAATAGATTTTCTGTAAAATGTGAAAATATTTCATATGAATTAATTGTTTTATTTTTATTAAATAAAATATCTATACAAATATTTCATAATGAGGCTAATCTTGTTCATACCCAATAATCTAATGGTTTTTAGATAACTCTCAAAAGATAATATTTAAATAATATGTTGTGGTTCCATTTAACATGGAACTGTGTATAAATAATGTTATCAAAAAAATTAAATTTATTTAAAGAGACAATGATCATAAATTCTCATGGTGTCACAAATGTCATACTATAAGTTCATGATATATAGAAAATGACTATATTCTTTTTAGTGTCTTAATAACTAGATTGGAACTATATAGTTCAATGTCATGCAATAGAGGTATTAATGTGCAGTTTTATATTATATTATTTGGATGAATGGAAACCATCATGAAATTATAATATGTATTTCATAAAAAATATTAATTGGGTTATATCACGATTCATTATCTATAAATAGAAATCATAGAATATTCTATATTGGATAAATCAAGTGTATGGTAGAAATTCCTTCCCACATTGTTTCATTATTTATGAGGATTCATCCTTAGTATCATCTGAGTTTTTAGAATTAATACTTGATCTCAATAGAGGTATTAGAAATGGTGATCATTATTATTGAATTATTTGGAAATTTTGCTTTTATGGATTTCAAAATTTTTTAATTTGGACAATATTTTCGCGTTGAGTTATTCTCCCTCATCTAGCGTATTCTAAGATAGATCGTCTTAAGAAAGTTGATAATAGAATGATACGTGGAGTTGTATTACATACACATTGATTGGATAGATACTATTTATACCATATATGAGTGAATATATAGAATCTTTCATTATAATAATGGTTTGGGATGCCCATTCCCACTGTCGGATTTGCGATGAAGTAGCCCTTGATCTCGCATAAAGCAATAGTCAGAGATCATTCCACCCTCTACCATCATTGACCCTACTCAGATCATGTTCATATCCCCCTCAAAAGATTCAAAATATCTAGATCCCACCTCCAACGATGACCCCTCCCACCTCTTATGGACATAGTGTTCCCGAAATAGCAGGGAACCGTTGCTGAAATCCATGAATCCTTCCCAAGCAGCACAGTCGTCAACGATGATGATGCATCTCATAGATCCCATAGATACAAGGCCAATTCCATCTAGTGGGTCATTTTGACTCTCAGATCCCATGTGTGTGATGTGTGGAATCTTTTGAAGAAGGAGACCTAGTATCCTCCATCTCCCCTACCACTGATGGCCTAATGGACTCCCCCACTAGTTTCATTGTTCCACATCCAGCACCAGATCAGGTTAGTTTCATTTTGTTTTTTTATTTCCCTTCCATTTCAATGTCAAGCTGGCATCCTATGATTTATATGATCATACTAGCATATTTTTGGGTAGCCAAGGTACCAAACACTCACATGCATATACATAGTAGACATAGGTTTGACCTAGGGTTATTTTGTTTTGATGGCCATTTTCTAGGTTTCATTGTTTATATTGTTATGAATTTTCATGATTTTCTATTACTTTTGATCATGATTCTACAGGAAATACTACAATTTGATCTTGTTTGATAGATTCCATGATTTTTTGGTTGGTTCTGGTGACATTAGTGAAAGTTGAACAATTTAAATGATTTTTGGTTGGTTTCTTTGTCTATGGAATCTCAGTGGTTCATGGTTCCTCATTGCTGAGCTCTGTTGATGATGCCCTCAACATCAGCCATCCTCCTTTAAAGGTTCATGTGCGTATTTTCTTCTATCTTGTAATGTTCTTTGTGTGCATTTTGTTTCATTGGGCTCACCTGGCTCATTTCTGCAATGGTGGATTCCCTTAAACATGCTACCTTTTATTGTTCTGTTTTGGTTGGTCTGAAATGTGTCTTCAATGGTGGATCCCCTTAGACCCACTATCTCTAT
This sequence comes from Viscum album, assembly GCA_963277665.1. Classification (NCBI taxonomy): domain Eukaryota; kingdom Viridiplantae; phylum Streptophyta; class Magnoliopsida; order Santalales; family Viscaceae; genus Viscum; species Viscum album. The sequence continues at coordinate 507,732,558 of OY728136.1, read as the reverse complement.
TTGTTTCACTTGTTCAATTTTCACGTAACCAAAATGTTTTTTTCAATACAAAAAATGCATTTTTAGTCACTTAATAATCTTAAAAATAAAGAAAAAGTTTATCTAGCCATGATTTCTTGTCATTATCCATTGTCATGTCGATTATAATCAAAAGAGTCTTATTAAAATTTCATATATGTCTATTTTCTACACCATGGTTTTGAGTTGATTGGATGGATAGAATTTTATATTTTTGATATATCCTCTTTAAATCGAAAGAGTATATGATGGTGTCATTATCCATAAATTTTTTTTGTGGGAAAAATATAGAAATGATGCATTAATTAATGATCTTGATAATATCTTTTATCCACAAATCATTGTGAGAAAAATCCCAACACCATTTTAAGAATAATTCAGTGGTAGAAATAATGTATTTGAACATTCAACTTGTAGCTAGTGTATATGGGCCAATTATACCTATTCCCTAAATTATAAATTTATAAGGGTATTTATTGGAATTATTTCTATTTATGGTTTTATTGATAAAGTTTAAATGTTTCTGGAATTCATGATATAATCTTGTTGAATCTCCATAATCTTGTCTCATTAATAGCCAAATCTATCCAAGATTTTATATCTGGTAATTGAACAAGGATCTTAATTGATGATCATCATGGGTGCCTATATAAACACCATAAAATTTGGTGATTCTTTTTCTCATTCAATTCATCAATAGAGGATTCAATCAAAGACACATTTATTGAGAACTTTATATGCATTTTAGCGACCATAAAGTATAATGATTATGGTCAAATGTCAGATCTATTTCTTTATATGTCAAACTAATAATAGAATTAGTCATTAGATGATATTTATTATGATGGGATTGATGAAATAGATATATTATTGGTATGTGAATTTTATTTCCTTACATAGGTGTGGTTATTCTAACCTTGATCTCTTCCACTTCATTACTGGTATATTAGGACACTTCCATGAGATATGTGATGCAAATAATTAACTCACCCTAGTTATGATATTATAGGGTTTTCTCTATGTTAGACAATTCATATACAAGGGTATTTTGTGAATTTTCCATGTTAAATGGTGTTTTATTATTGGGGAATTTCATCATCATCCCCCTTGCATAATAAATAATTTGAATTAATTGCTATTTATTTATGTAATAATCACATTAAATATAATGGATCACTAATATTGGATCTCCTTTTAATTATAATAATGCCACAAGTATCTTTAGTTCCAACTCTATGCCTATAATGTGATTTTATATTCTACCTCAATTGGTCCACTAGTAACTATTTTTCCAATTCCAAAATCATTAATGTCGCAACCATCAAGGATCTAAATCTGTATTATACCTTTTGCGAAAATGATTAAGAATTTATCGACACTAAGGATGTTAATTCATGGGCATTATTATCAAGGTAATTATATATACCCTCTCATTCATCATCACTATCATCAGGTATAGAAGAAGTGTTTACATCTTGATATTAAAGATATGAAATAATTTAATTTTCATTTACTTGAGGAAATGTTGTGGAATTCGTAATGAAATTATCTCCTCAGATCATTGATATAAAGCATTACCATTTTCATCTCGATATTCATCATCAATACTGGGATCATATCCATATTTGTACCATAATATTTGATATATTCAAAGGATATGATTTTTATAGGAGATTATGTTCCCAACATTGAGGAATGTATTATTCATTTAGGACATGTATCCCTTTTACCATAGAGTATTCATAATGTTGAGTATAATTGTAGATATGAATGAAAAATATACTTATTAAGATATTGAGTAATGAGATTGATCTTTATGGAAGGTTAAAAATTCATCATATCTTCCAGTAGGTAAAACAGTCTATGAACATTCATCTACCGTTGATTTTATATAAAGTTAATCAAATTCATCATCATCATAATTATGGTTTTGAATATGAAATAGCACCCCAAATATTAAGGTACTACCTCCATTTTATTTATAGAAAATATCTAATCATTGTCATGTTTATGTAATCATTTGATAAGGTATGTTTCCATAAAATTTGTAGTAGTGGTTTAGATAAAAATACATACTACTGTAGTTTTTCCCTCCCTTGAATTTAATCATATATATATATATGTACTAAAATTATATGGATTCAAAATAGTAAATATTACTATGAAAAACTCCATCCTATATGCTGACTATGAACTTGGGACATTCATGGTATAATGAAGGCACTTCCATATTGGAATGTGACTATGAACTTTCAATAAATGCACTGCTAGATATTTCCTGATGGAGAACTATAATATCATAATCATAGAAAAGGACTATAAATTAGGATCTATTCTTGACCATTTTATAAGATTTTGGTCACTCCTATCACGACCTTTTATTTTTTGGGTAGGTGGAGAAAGTCAATCTTCCCTATAACCTAACAATCAGAGGGTCTAAATGAGAATGAGATTGATTCTGGAAACATTATCAATAACTTTCCAATGAGATTCAATTTTTTCATGGGTACAATATATCTAAAATATCCTAATATATACTTTTCTTATGGCCTCTATATATTACACATTGATGGAGGTGACATAATGTCATTCATAAAGGCCTTTGTCTATAAAATACACTTCAATTGCATCAATCCTAAGTTCAAATTTCTAAGGGTCAAAGAGAGACAAAACAATTGATACCTAAAAATATTTACATAAATTAATATATTATGTTATTTATATAATAGTATATATAATAAAAAATTTATTAAAAATTCCATTCTTTTATTCTATAAGCATATGCTTCTTTTTATGTGTTTTCTCTATAGTTAGAGGATTCAAAGTTGCTGTAACATACATAAGTGTTTTCATTCCCTAACCAAAACCTAAGGAAAACCTTTACATTTTGATAAAACCATAATTCAGATTGATTTATTTAATTTGAATTTAATTTATTATCTTTTAAATCATTTAGATAACATAATATCTATTTTAAATGAAAATATTCCATTGAAATATAATTTAAACATGACCATTATAACCTTGAAAATATTCTATGGAAATATTATTCTTTTGATATTATTATAAAATTTATTTTTGAAAATTTTAGAAAATTTATTTTATAAAACAATCCATTCTTCAAAATCATCATATCAAGATTATTTTTAGGAGTAAATTAGTTATTTTTTAAAAACATTCATTTTTTATGAATACTAAAGAACACTGATTTTTATTGAAATCTACCTTTTCATTTTGATAATTAAAAAATGTAAATTAGATTTTTATTTATTTTCAATTATAATTCATTATTTCTAATTATAATAAAAATATATTCCATTTTAATCAATATCATAATTAATTCAGATAATGCAACCCTATATACTAATGATGATTTTCTCTTTGGAATCCTTCTTTTTCATCATGTCTATTGGTATAATTTTATATTGGATTCTTCCACTTATTTGAATTTAATTTTAAAAAATGGATTATGTATTTTTAATCATGATAAATTATATTAAATAATTATTTCAAATTAATTTTCCACCATTATGAATAGAAAAATCTGTAAAATTTAATTATTGTGGTTTAGGTAAAAACTGGTTTACCAAGGGCTAAAAATATACTAAACACATGTAAAACACCAATTTTATATCCATATTTGGACCTTATAACCTATAGGTTTTTCTAATGGTCTATTTATTAGGAATGTGGTATGATAAAACATGGATGTAATTGATCCTATTCAAATATTTCATTTGTGTCATCTCTCCCACTACAAAAGGCCACCGCCATTACACCTCTCCTCACACATCAAAAGCCATTTGGTTAAGATAATTACTTCCAAAATAATATTAATACTCCTATTAAAACATCATATATCCCTTTTTTTTATCAATGATTCTTCAAATGAAGGATGTTTTTTACAAGGGAGAGAATTTCCCCGAATAAGTGGTCACATTCATAAAAGTAAATTTCATTTTGAACCAACCACCTTATGAAAATATTTTTATTACATGTTTATATAATAACTTAATTATATTAAATATTCATATATTTTATTATTTTAATTAAATAACTTATATACATCCCATCATCAATAAAATGGGATATAAAATCATCAATCATGTGTAAGGTGGACTACCGCCTCACGAACTGGTTTCACACTTTTTTCCATAGAAATCTGAAAAATCAGACATAATAATTTATATAATGTTTATCTAATATTTCATTGATATAATTAAACTTATATTTTTTTTATACCTAATATAAATTCTTATTTTCAATTATGTTTCAAATATTATATTGTCGAACGTCTGTACGGAGAACTCCGACCTCATGAAGAGATGAGATCAATTTTTCACATACTATTTAAATAGAAGAAAATAAGGATAAATTTAATGAATATATTTGATATATATTACATGATTAAAAAATTAATATTAATATACCATTCCATTCCTTTCCATTTTACTCATTAATGAAATTATATAATTGATCGTGCATACATATGGCTTATCATCTCCACAAAGAAATGCGAGTAATTTTCTATGTACAATTATCATAAATGATTATAATATTGTTTATAATGAGTAAGTATATCTTTTATTAAATTATTATAATTATGGGCATGATTAATTTATACAGTATATACAAGAAATGAAACTTTTATTATTTAAACCATTGAACAAAACTAGGTACTTGACACCGGAAATAATGAAAATAATGAAATATTATTAAAAATGTTGGGTAAAATTATTTAAGGGGACTATATAAGACATTATAAGTATTATTATGGTTCAATTATAAATTAATTAAATTCTTAAAATAATTAGACAATATGTTAAATAATTTTCAAATAAAGGAATGTGTAATGTAAGGGAATTTTTCTCAATTTCCCTTAACTAGGTAAAATTTTATTATTCTGAGCCTAATTTGTTTTATATAGATCAAATACATACCCTATTTAAATATTATATAATTATTCATTCATAATTAATGTAATTTCATGTTTCAATTTGATTAATTTCATCTAAGGTAATTTTATATGAATATTACCAATTGATAAGGGATTTCATCTCAATTTCCGTTTAATTGACACATATTTTTATATAAACTTATTCACTTTTAGGTGTTGTATATACTACCAAATTATTTTATTTAAAATTAAAAAATATTTATTCTGGGTTATTAATGTTTTTAACGATAAATCTTTATAGGGTTAAAATTTAAAACTTTCCAATTATATAAATATTAATGTACATTATCAGATTTATCTTTTATTGTTAACATTATATTAAAAAATTCTTGTTATCAATTTTAATTAGAAATAAATTTATTTTTTAAAAAAAATTGTTTAATCGGTATTATTTTTTCACAAACCTCATACCATTTGTATATGTGGTGTTTACAATGAATGTTAATTGATTAAAAAATGAAATATTGATAAACTCTTATTCTTTTCTCAACACATATATTTTTTGATGGGTAATATTGATTGATAAGTTAAATTAATTATTAGATATACTATGAATGATTTGGACATGGAGTTATATGTGTTTCTTGGATTTGGATTTCTCCCCGATGCATCAACAAGTCTAATGAACAAATATGTTGGTCAAAAAAGTTGGGATGTTACCCAATCAATTTAATTTTTTTTAAGAAAGGTCTTCAAAAAAGTTTTATCTTGATTCTTTAGATCATTATTTCTAATAATAATAAATTTCCTTAATTTATAACTTGTGTCTCGTTGTTATCCATGTGATTATTGAATCTATATTATGTTGGATGAATTTTAGTCTCTATTTAATAATTAAATAGAATGTGTTTTCAATTATTCACATTTCAATTTTCATTATTCCTTATCCGATTATTATAGTCTAGTTATTTATTAAATTTATTGTGTTTTAATTTATTTAAGATGACATATTTATTATTCTTTATTGATCACTAATTTATTCTATTGTATATAACCCTTACATAGAATCCGAGATAACACTTATTTTGTTTGCATTCCCCATGATATGATGAAGAATTATTCGAATGGTTTCAGGAATGATCAATTTTATCCATTACAATGATTTTTATCTCATTTCCTTATATAAAATTTGTATCAATTATGTATTTGGTTCCCCAAAAAAACTAAACTAATTGATCCTTTTTCATTTGATCATTCTATCTATGAAAATGTAATAATGTAGGCACTGACAATGGGTAACTGGAGATGAGGTCATTATTATTTTAATTTAATAAATATTTGTATAATACTAGAGAAATATATTAAGAAAAACTATAATGATGAAATATCACCCTATGATAGACTTTGAGGGCATTGATATAAGAACAACCTACTGTCATTATAATTAATAGTTTATATGTGTTTTATTTCTAATGCATCCCTGTTTGGATACTACAAGTCTACATGGTTTCGAAACTGAGGTACCTGGGGCTAAGAAATACAAAAATGGGAAATTGGGATTGGACTAATCATAACATATTAAATTTTAAGAGGACTTATTGTACACCTGGGTTGAAAATCCAAAGGGATATACATAGGATAACTCAAATTTCAATACAAACCATTGTGAAGGATATAAAAATAATGATATCCCTAATAAAACTATAGTCATGATTCCAAAATTAACAATGCATAAATTTTAAAATTTATATTTTGTTTTAAACCATATTTATAATTCTACATTATGATTTAAAATTCATAATTTTAGGATCCAATCCATTATACTCCATTGTATTGAAATTGATCCTAAAAGGATAAAGGGTTTCAAAACTTGTAGCCAATGTCAGAATCTCCCTACTGATAAATCCAGTACTACTGGTATTGGAACTAAGAAGAACATGGATATATCATCCTATATTAATTATTTTATAACTAATATCCTTTCTAGGATTGTGTAAAATTTTGTTCCACTACATAATTCTCCTTTATGGGATTTCTTTTAGTGACATAATACCCTTTATTTTGGCGGGGATTCTTATCACTTAGTATCTAAGAAATGGATTAAGTCCTTGGAAAATATATTTATGGAATTGTGATATGATGAAAAATAACTAGTTAAACATTCTGTGTATTTCCTCAGTGGTGATGCAGGTTAATGTCCGTCATTGATCTAAAATAAATCGGATGAAGAGGAAATAAAACTCATAGAATGGAATGATTTTAAGGATACCATATTTTAAAAATATTTACCCCATGATAAAAAACATAAATGAATATAATTTTTTGTAGAATATAGAAAAATGAAGAATAATATGTCTTAAAATATGAGGGAACCTTTATAATTTTATCTAAGTACACTACGTATTACATATGCATCATAGGGTGAAATATTTATCATTTCATTTAAGGTCTTCAAAAAGTGTCTAAAAAGAATAAGTCTACAATTTTTTACTATGATAAAATAGTTTAATATTACATAAATACATATAAGGAATTATACAGATCCAATATTTTCATGGATAATAATGAAAACAATAAGTCAAATAAGATCCAACAGAAATTTATTGCATCAAACAAAAAGAAGGTAATAGTGAATTTTTTATGTTGTGATGACTACGGAAATATTAATCCTAAGAAATGATAGATGGTCATGGGAGATTGGTATAACTGTATATAGAAGGTTCTTTAGGAAAAATAATGAAAAGGGAATAAATAAAATAATAATATATAGTGTTTCAATATTAGGGATATGGGGAACTATGTAAATTAATTTTATAATCTCCATTGGAATCTACCATATAATTGGTTATGGAGAGAAGCAAAATAATACGATATCACTATAGTAAAAGTGGTTGTACCCATTGATGTGGCAGTATGTACTTTAATCATAGATAAAATTTTAGTAAATTAATTATTTTATTCTAGATCCTAACATTCTTATATATCATTCATGTTTTCCAAGAAAATTATATATTTCCCTAACACATTTATAAGGTAGTTGTTAGTGAAAACGTCTGGTGGAAGTCTCAATATAAGAAGTATGTGTGATGAAGTCCTATTATCAAACAAAAACATGAATTATTTTTTACTATATTATCTTTCCTATGGATGACTACGATATAATACATGATATGGAAAAGAATTCAAAATATGATATAGAAATTTATTTCAAGAAGAAGAAAATTACAATCCATGATGAATATGTATAATTCACTAACTTTAGAGTAGAGACATATTAATTAAAGAAATTTCTAGACCCCCTTAGTATCCTTACAAAGTGATATTCTTCACAAATGTGAGAAACTATATCTTTGGATGGATAATTTCATAAAAAAATGAACATGTGCCTACTTTATATGAATACCTTAATGTATTTCCAAATGAATTACAAGGAATACACTTAGAGTGTGAAATTTTGTTTTCCATTGATTTAATGCATAATTAAAGACTAATATCAAAGACTCCCTATCGAATAAGCACTGTTATATAAGTGGATTTGAATAAAAACAAGAGGGGATGTTTGATAATGGATTTATTCTCCCTAGTGATTAACCATCAGGATACCATATCCTCATTATTAAGAAGAAATATTGATCCATGAGTATGTGAATTGATTATACCTAAATCAATGCAATTATGATCAAGAATATGTATCTTCTTCCTCTCATTGTTGACTTATTCAATCAACTTAATGGAGCCCCAAAAATTTTAATAATTTACCTTCATTTTTGATATCATCAATTAAGAGTAACAAAGGAAGTAAATAAAAAATATATCCTTGAATGAGGAATGGGAATTATTAGTTCATAGTAATTCCATATAGAATGAATAATACCTCAACTATTTTTATGGATCCAATGAACAATGTATTCAAGGAATATCTTGATGATTTTTTCATGGTGTTAATTATTGATATCTTTGTGTATTAAAAAATGTACAAGGGCCATGAGAATAAATTGAATATTATTTTGGACTCTTAGAAGGAAATAGCTATATGAGATATTTAATGAGTTCAATTTCATTCATTAGGAAGTATCTTCTCTTGGCTACATTATACCCAAGGATTAAATCTTAGTTGATTTGATGAAGTCATAATGTATCCTCCCAACTTAGATTCCATTAAACAATTCCTCGAGCTGGTGGGTCACATGTTCGTATGCACATCTCACCAAATTCCAAAGGATGATGACAATAGGTTAGGGCCTAAGGTATGTTTTTGGGGAGACAATTACCTTTATTAATGTGCAGCATAGTGGAAAAATAACAACAGTCAATATTGGAGACATTAACACAACTAGAAATAAGAAAAACATCCTAAACAAGAATAAATGAACAGTTCCCTAGGTAATGACATATACAAAATGATATTTCACATTATGTCCCTATAAGGCTTCCAAAATTGGAATATGGGCATCAGAACAATACATATATAAAAATTACATTAAAATTGAAATAATTATCACAACTATCATCACGATCCTTACATTTCCATGTGCTCCCATTCTTATAAAAATATCAAAAATCAACCATTATACTATGGATGCTTACCCTAAACACTACCTACATCAATATAGTATGTCTTGGTAAAAAAATGATATGTCTAATAGTGTGTGAGATTACACTATGTAAGCCACCACCAATAGCTTCTATAACTTATCTAGGTTGTTCAAAAAAATCTAAAATTGTGTGCAATGCATATCATTGGTGAAATATAAGTTAATCAACATCTCAAGGAATATGTAATACATGGAAGAGAAATTTTCTCATCAAATAAGGCCCCTTTAAACAATAAGGGAAATAATAGAACATAAATATAGAATGACTCTATCTAGTATAATAACTGAAATATGATACACATAGAAGAGTTAACTGTAATCATGTAAATGATCCACCATAGCCACACCAAACAACCATGTGTAAACCACTTCTACCACCATGTCTTATAATCTAGTATATGACATTCATCATGGCATTATCTAATAATCAAGACATACAAAATGGGATCACCATGTGTTGAGAATTTTCAAACACAAAGGTCCAAACACAAGTTATAGTATACCAGGGCCATCTCATCGAGTCCTACGTGAATCTCTATAGAAACATGGTGAAGACAGTGGTAGATTCCATGGTTAATATTAATAGCACATGTACTATGCGAGCCCATGTAAGTGGGATCAAATGTGTAGTAAGGATAAATGCATACTACAAAATAAATAACCAAGGTTGAAACAAGTCGAAGGAATAAACTACCAAAAACACGATCCATGGGAGAAACGTGCAGGGTATCTAATGGAATTAGGATCCAAGGTATACCAACTGAGGCATCCACTACCATCTCATCTCGTCTTATTCATTAAAAAATTCAAATTCTCATAACATTCCACGAGTTCATTCATCACTTATAAAATTCACATATAAACAGATAAAAAATTCACATCATTAATAACATGGAAAAGGAGGTAAACCATCACTTAATCATCATAACCAACTTAGTTTAACTCATGATGGCATTCCTCTAATTTTCAAATCACACAAACACACATCATGGGAGGTATAAAAATGAAAAAATAAAAATGAACACCTGATGGGTGGCCTCTGTTAGGGAAACAACCTCCAACAATATCAATAAAAATTGTGGTCATTCCTAATAGGTTCCAATTCTTTTAATTAATGAATTTATGAAATTAAATGGGCACCACTAGGAATTCTGTAACATGGAATAGAAGAAACTATTATCATAAAACATAAAACCCCAATATAATAGTATATTATAGTTAATATATGTTCATAGTAGATAACTCATCAAGAATTAACTAAAAATTCAATCTAGATCAAAAGAAAACTGGAGAACTGATAAAAAAACCTAAAAATAAGGTATATTAGTTCACCAGAAAATAGTGCATCTGATACCTTGGAAAACTAATAATGACTTAAGAGAACTAGATAAATCACTGGAATAGATCCAATTAGAATGATTGTGTATGGAACAAATCATCGATCCCAAATAAGTAACCATGACTAACATCAAGCCTCCATGGGGATTCCTGGATGAGAGAGTGGTGGGATGAGGTTTTATCGAAAATGGTTTCCCCTAACTCTTATTTTTTTAATACTTGACTGGGGATTTACATGATGGGTAAATTATTCAAACGTTCTTTAATTTTTGGGGTATTCCTCCCTGGGAAATGAACTAACACGATATGAACTTGCATTCCCAATAAATTACAAATCATCTATTGAATACACATTATGTATTCCAATTACACATTGAGTACTTATCATGAAATCAACATACATCCCTTTTTCCTATTCCAATCGAAAAACAACTTAACCGGGGCACTACACAACTTTTAGGGTTTAAAAAAAGATGAACAATAACATGAGTTTAAACTATAAATAAAAAGATCTGTACCTAAATGTAAAAAAAAGGATCATAAAATATTACCCCCTAAATAAATTCATCCATGAATTTACCTCTCAAGGGTGTTCATGAATTTCATAAAAAACTCACTGTTGTTGATATATTTCTGTCTCCTACTCCCATGTATCATATTGTAAATAGTCATTCTACCATAACACCCATACTATATGAATTATTTGGTCTCAGATAACCTCTATTCCCCCTTAAGAGACATGTAATTGGATGATCTTCCAAGGAAACCACTACATTTAACTCCACATCATTTAGCTGTAGAGTGTGAGATGGGTCTGAGTTATAATTTTATAGATAATATTCATCGAAGACGTCGTACATTTATTGATAACTATAAGGTAATTGAATCTGATATTCTATTATATGGATTCTATCTGAAATCTCAAAATTCCTAACATATCATAGTGAAATCTTACTCTATCTCCTCATCAATTTGTTTCATAGCCTCTAGGAGTTAAGAAAAATAACTAATCCTCATCCTAGAATGCTAGAGGCCATCGAAAGAAATTATTGTAGGATTTCTATAGAGGATGTGGAGTATCCATGTCCTTTGGGATCAATTGGACCTACTCATAAGCCTACTATAAGAGACACAATCCTAGTAAAAATTCATCACATGCTTCTAACGAGAACTTCAGTGACCATCATGGAATACCATACGAAGACCGATAAGGTGACATAGTTATCATCACCGGATAACTATTGTTGTAGGTGAACTCAATAAGGGGAATATTCCTCTCTCAAGAGTCCCCAAAATATAAAACCCATGCTGACAGAATGTCCTCATGAACCTAAATCATATACTCTAACTATTCATTAGTCTATCTGTGCTAATCTGTTCTCATAATAACTTGTTTACCCAAATCCCTCTCCCAAATAAATTAAAAAAAGATGTAATCTATGATACCCTTTCTAAAATGATAGTATGAGGGACCCCGTAAATTATCATTATCTCCTAGATATACATCCCCTGAATCCCATCAAATGAGATGGTCCTGTTGATTGATTGAAAATGAGAAACCTTCATGATCCTATCTACAAAACCCCACATAGTATCACTTTCTTAAGGTGGCCTCGACAAACCAGTCGAGAAATCCATTACACCATCATCCCATTTCCACATAAGAATGGGTAACTATTGTTAAAGTTTAACTTATCACCGATGTTCCATATTCACATACTGGCAGGTGGAACATCTCATAAAATACACTCCACCTAAAATTTTATACATTGCCACACCTACTGACGGTGTATGTCACATTACATCTTGGTGACACTAGGATGAACTTCCTGAACTAAGACATAAAAATACAATGTCATTCCCTCTCATATATCTAGTGGAACCCAAAAGAAACCATAGAGATGTAGGATTTCATCCTCACGTATATTCCAACCATTAGGTAGGTCCTAACCTGCCACACCCTCTCATAGGACATGATCTTTATAGTTTTATAGCTTCCTCATCCCCACACTACCTAAAGGGTATATGTCATAGTTAAGGATGAATGAAAGATTTTAATTGAACATCCTAAACCTCCAAGTCTATATATAAAAACATTTCCATTAACTTCTAGTCACTATTGGACACCTAAATTTCATGTATCTAAGTCATCCTGCTTAGAGAATCTACCACTACATTTCCCTTTCTATGAATATATTTTATATCAATGTAGAAATATTGTAGGTACTCATCCCAAATTAAATACCAAAAATTTACATCATGTTGTGTAAATACGTACTTGTGGATTTGGTGGTCTGTGTTCACCACAAAACATTCTCAAATTAATTAATTTTTCTAACAACGTAAAGAATTATCAACTGCATCTAACTTGAGGTCATGGGATGGGTAGTTCCTCTTGTATGACCTCATCTATCGAGAACTGTATAACATGAATATATACCCTTGTACTAGAACATATCATATCATGATACCTAATGCATCAAAATACATTGTGTACCTCTTTCTTGGCTCGGGATGAATCGGGACTTCCAATGAAGTAAATCTCAATTTCATCTCTAGAAAATCTATCTCACAGGTATCTGGCCCTGAAAAATTCTCACCCTTATTATTAAATAGATTTAATGGTTATGATAAGCATGATAATTCAAATATCACATTCCTATAATATCTTTCTATCATATATAATTATGGCATGTTTAATATTTTCTTTGGATTCTTTAAGGAAACTACTACTATCACGTTCTACAGGTAAACTAATAATCCTGTCTGTAAGATAATATGATTTTTGAAGTGAGTATGATCCATCTAAAAGGTTAAACTTGTGAGATTATCATAAAAATTATTCTCTCTTAGTGAATCCAAAAAGGTCTGAAAATGTTTTTTACGGTCGTGTCAATTTTGAGAATAGACCAAGACATCGTCCCCAAAAAACCACCACAATTGAATCAAAATATGGATTGAAAACCCTATTCATCAGTGGAAGGAAAAAAATTATCTTTTTTGTGAGACCAAACAACAAAAAAAGATACTCATATAGACCGTAAATTTTTTTGGAAATTGTGTATGTGTTATGTCTATAATTCGAACACACACCTAAAGATATACCGATCTAAAATAAATTTTTAAAGAACACCAGATCTCCATAGAGATGGTCAAAAAGATCATTTATCAATTGTAAGGTATACCAGTTCATAACCATCAAATTCATCAATTTTTTAAAATACACACATCTATAAAGGGTACCATATAACTTTTTCTCAAAAAGGACCGGCAACCCCCACATAGAAGTACAAGGTTGAATAAAACCATTTTCCACTAGGTCCTCTATCTAGATCATGGGCTCCAGAAACACCATAGTAGCAATCATATAAGGAGGAAAACATATAAATTATTCTCTAAAAACAAGCTTAATGGGGAACTCAAACTCTCTCTCAAGAGGTAATCCAAAAACTTCATCCGGGAAAATGTCCCTGAAATGATCAACTAATAGAGGAATTTCCCCATGATGTGATTCTTAGTAATCATGATAATATTGAAATTTGGAATGTTATCCCACACTATAAAAATGGTATGGTCCATCTCAGCATATCTGGACTACCTATTCAAACTTGTGAATAAAAACAAGGCCCTCTAGTGATGTCAAAGTCACTATTAGGTGATAGAAATCAACACACTCTTGATAAGAATCTTGTCATTCCATTCCTAGTAAGATGTCAAACTCAGTCACCTCAAGGAAAAAATATCTCATATGAATTGACACCCACCAATCTTAGTTGGAAACTACCTTCCCTAACATACATCCTATGTTCTTAACCCCAATAGTGTTTCAAGTTTCATAACACCCTCAGAAAACTGTATAATGAGCCCAAGTCCTTTTACGATAAATATTGAAATGAAACAATTATATTAACCTATATAAAAAAGACCATATTCTATAATGGGGTCTATTAAGATCATACCTCTCATTATAGATGGCCCATCACTCTACCTCTCAGGGTCTACATGTATAAAATATATATGTCCCAAACTATGGACCTATGAATCATTCCCCCTAACTAGAGAACCCCCCCCCCCCCACCCCCTCTATTTTCTCTGTACAATCGGTTCCCTGCTTCCTAGAATACAACAATAACCCTAGATTGACCAACCAGTACTACCCCATCTACCATCCTAATGTTGATCTATGAAACCTGCTCATGAAAATTGATTTGGAAAAAACCCCATCCCACTAACTGTTGGGTGGAATATCCTGTAAAAATGAGTTCTATGGCCTATCCTACTACGATCTCAAAACTTTATTGTGACTCAATCACACTAATTCATCATATTTCCATGTCTTCCACACAAATGATTGAATAATGAACTACCAGCACTCACAACCTGGCTAGTACCCATATCATGAGAGACATCATGATTTCGTTCCAACCACTAGAAGCTGAACCACCAAATCGAGAGGCTGAACTGGCCTTCTTCACACCCCCAGCTTCCCTTACTTTTCACTCCGTAACAATTTCGGATTAACAATATCAATAATAGTCATCATCTTAAATGTGTTGACCTATAGTTGAACAAATAGTTTAGAACATCCAAGAATCATATCTCCCTCAATTACTCATTATCAGTATATATCATAAAAATATTCTATATCTATATAAAGTGTGATAAATATTCAATAACTATCTTAGATCCCAACTCCATAAGATTGAACTCACTTTCCCACTCTATTCCTAAACTATCAAAGAAAATGTAGTCACATAACCTGTTTTGGAAATCACGCCAACCATTATCTTATAGCCTGTCATCCTAGCTAAAAAATCCCATAATATCTATTCTACACATTGAATCATATAAATTATGTTCTTCACTCTTATCTTATGAGGTTTCTCCAAATTATCAAAAATCGGTAATGTAATCTCAATTCATCGCTCAACAACTTGTGGACTACTATCACACTAAAACGATGGAGGATAATGATAAATGAAGAAACATGTCATCTCTTCAATATATGAGAATTTGGTGCACCCTAAAAAGTCATCATATGCCATAAAAAACCCTCATGGAATAGTTCCTTAAAACCTGTTCTAGTAAAACCAGGGGTTCCCCAGTTGGAGCTATAAGAGGATCTATTATTGTGGCCTAAGACTCTATCATATTTTCCTTTCAGAATAAATATAATTTCATTTATAGAATTATATATACACAAAAAAAGTTAATAATATTCTATACTCAAGGATTATTTTATATTTCCCTACATGGAACCCTGAGTATATCTTTTTTTACACCCAATAATGACTTTCTTCACTAGCTTGAGTTACATGCAGTACATATTTTTACCAAACTACAAGATAATATTAATATTATATGATAATTATCAAATATAATTTGTAATTAAATGTATAAAAAAGATTCAATATATTTTTAAAATATTTTTTACTTATGTATATATAATTATTTGTTATCAGAAATGAATTTAGAATCTAATTGAATATTAACGAAATGTATTTTTATGGAAAAAAATTATGAACCGAAAGGTGTTTTATATAAATAAATAAATTTAATTTATATTAGTTAATTATATTATTAAAACCTAAATATTATAATTTTAATATAATATATTTTGTCTTTCCATAACATATATCATAATCATTAAATAAGAACAAACACAATATTATGCATTAAAAAGCAATATTTTTATAAAACTTGTTTTATTCATTTTAATGGATAACCTAATTTAAATATAAAATATAGAACATATATAAATTTTATATGTAGAAGTAAATATAATTTTTGAAATTATAACACCAAAATTATCTGAGGGTGATGTTTTGATATTTTTCTGTGAGGCTTCATTTTTTTATGAATAGTGGAAAATACTGAATGTTAATTCAAAACAGTGTTTAATCCAATTTATTTATAATGATAATTTATATTATTTATTTTCATAAAAGATTAATTAGATCAATAATAAATCAACTAAGTTAATTTAGTTCATTAGAATAAATTTCATGTAACACCCCAAGATTTCACGGTACGCTTCTCTTTGAATAATACAATAACGTGTGTTATACGCAACTTCGAGTTCTAACACTCCACAACCAATCAAACTAGTCATCAAGAATAGTAATACCCACCTTTTAAAATTTTATACATTTTATATTTCAAAATTAACTTCATTTTTGGATTCGGAATATCTAAATTAGCTTAGGATGAATTTTTGGTACTTTCTTGATAACTTTCATATTTTGATGAATAATGAAAATTACAAAAATTTAATTAAAAAAACATTTTTAATCCAAATAATTAATAGTAATAAATTATGAAATTGGGTGATTTTAAAGTATAATTAGATTATATTTTTTACCATTTAATCCAATGTTGGTCATTGGACATAATTTCACATTTAAACTGTACATAAGCAAGTGTCAATCTTTTGATAGTTATTATTTCTTAAAAACAAGCTATTTGTTTTGACAACAGGAAATAATTTTTAAATTATTTAATGAAACTTATATATTTTGAATTTGGTAAAATATAAATCATTTTTAAATTCATAATATCAAATATATCTTAGGCCGAATTTTTGGTATTTTTCTGAGAAACATAAATTTTTGATAAATAGTGAAAAACACTATGTTATTGGTTAAAACCGATTTTTTATTTAAATAATTTTTTATTTTATTTAAATTAATTTATGTAAAAAGAGTTACATAATACTTATATAAGTTCATTTTAATTCATTAGAGTCAGTTTATAAAAAATTTAGATATATAAAAATTTTATCGAACTTTTCACCGTCTTTTACACACATCCTAGGAGAATTTGAAAATTCACATGAAACATAATTTTACCGCTTTTGTGAGTTGGATTTCGAAAATCTGAGACACAAGTTTAATATCATGGAGTTAAATTTAGTTCAATAAGATAAAAATAATTTTTGGTGAATAGTATTTTTTTTACGTTTATTTACCGCGGTTAAAGGTAAATAGGGTAATTCAAGGTAAAAAGAATATTGTAATAATTCAAAATTAACTTAACACATGTACTAAACTTATTTTATGAGTAATGGCCGACCATTGGCATTTTTTTGTCGAATTTGGGACTCCATGAAGCCACTTATGAATGATAATGACATTTTAGATTAATTAATTTAATGTAAAGGCAAAATTGACAAAAAAAAACCTTATAGTAATATATTTTTATATGGTGTTATATAAGTAATATTTTTACTATAAATATTAATTAGAAAGATAAAAAGAGTTCCTAGATAATTATATTTTATTTATAATTTTTAGACCTTAAATAATTTAATTTATTTAATCCACAATGATGATGCAGTAATTACCCTATTAATGAAACATTAAGATAATTGATATTATAAATACCCAAATAAATGTACTTTAAAATTTTTTATGAATTAAAATAATTTTAATGGTTATTATGACATATTAGGATTGGTTATATGAATTTTGTTCGAAGTAATAATGCTGTTATGAATTTATCAAAAACAAAATACCCAATTGTTCCAAAATTGACATAAAAGAGTTTTTAAAACATATATTATATTATTAATAGATAATCTATTCCTAAAAATATAAGGATAGGAAAAAGTACTTATATAATGATATTTTTATCATTAATGGACCACTTGGGTGTCTATTGGAAGTTTATAGTATGTTTATTAACAATATAATAAACAAAATACAATGAGACATCGAAAATGTCAAACTAATTAACTAAGAGTTAAAACTAAAAGATAATGTTAATAAATTAACGCAAACCTTCCTAAAACCTATTGGTTGAGTGTATTTAGACCCATAACCACCTTATCTTCGAAATAAATCAATTTTGAGCCATTATAAACCGAATATTAATTTATTATAAAATAATATTTTAAGTTTTTTCTTAATGTGCCCCTCACCCCTCTTATAAAAGGGAACTCAACCATCACACCAATTCACACCTTCTAATCCATTTGGATCAAACAAAACCTGCACAAATACCTTCTCAATTATCCTACCTTAAAACTAGAGGCCTTAGTTTAGTCATATATCCAACCTATGGAGCCCTATTAATCAAATCAAAAGGAAGAACCTGAAGAAGATGTAATGATTTCACCACCATCTTTCAAATTTATTTCTTCTTCCACTTACTTTTTCATTGTTTTTTCCATTATAAAATAATAACTCCAGTACCATCTATATAATTTTATGTTATCATAATTATGGTACAACCAAATTCATTATTCTATCCACCCTCTGAATGACATGTCACTATATGTGCGTAAGTACGGCTTACCATCTCCACGTCGTGGTGTAATTGTTATTCAATACATTATTATTTGGATGGGTATAATAATGATTTATATTTGATGTAAATAATAAATATAACATTATAAGGATTCTGTATATATAATATAACATCCAATTATATATTATTAGAAAATCTAATGAATGATATTTTCGCTCGTGTGTACGTTCGGATTACCGTCTCCACGACGTAATGAGATTCAGTTCCATGTTCACCATTCATCAACGATTATAAAAATATATATATTATTAATAAGTATGTAATATATGAAATAATAATGATAATGTAGATATATATATATATTTATATATATAAGTATTTATGTACTTAAATATATCTTATTCACTTACTTCCGTTCAATACAATATGAAAACGGAAACAATGTTTATGCGTACGTACGGGCTACCATCTCCATAAACGGTGGTTTCCACTTCATATATATGTATATTATAAATATTTATACTCTAAATATATATGATATATAAAGAATGTTTTATATTTTTTATGTATTTAAATCATGATCTATGTTATACAGTCAAGAGTAACAAGTTAAAATACGTACGATAAAGAAAGCGATTATTACCGGAAATTTTAATATAACATGGAAATTATTATTAATTGTGTAGTATAAAGTCATAAATGAATAATTTATGATATAATTAATATTAATATGGTTCTGTTATAATTTAATAACTTACTATAGTCTTCATATAGGAGGTTAAAAGTACCCTCGACTAAAGGAAAGTGCAAGGTAAGGGGTTTTCATCTAACTCCTTATTCCGGTGAGATTCATGCCATATTGCAACTATTACATTCTGTGAGTTGTATGTATTTCCCATAATTGTATTCTTTGTGTAATAAACATTAATCTATATGTATTTACATATTCATTGTAAGATACCTTTTTCATGGGGTGTAGTAGTCGTATGTTACACAATTGGTAAGGGTTAATTCGTCAATCTCATTATTTTCTGAGATTGATTATGTGTAAGTATTTAATGGGACATTTTTATCATCCATGTCCATTTTTTAATAAAAATGATTTCAAAATGAATATTTTAAAGGTACTCTTTTCAAGATCATAATTTTAAATGTTTTAATGATTTATCATTCTAAATATTTTTAATTAATGTCTATGTTTTCAAAATGATTTTAATGATTTATTTATATGGACATGAATGTGTTGAAATGATAATTCTTTTCAAAAGTTTCAAAGTGGTATGGGACACTTTGATTGAAAAATATCTTTAAAATTACTTCCTTTATAAATGTGTGACTTTTAAATGATTTTACAAAAAGTATATTTCTCTTAAAAAGTTTTACTCATCATTTTTAACTATGTCAGCATCGTTTACTAGATATTGTTTTTTATTGAGGTTGATTTATTATAATACAACATTCCATATTGTATTGAAGGAGTTATGATATGTTTGACTGTGGATTTTATATTTTTATACCATTCATGGTTTATGGTTAAATTATTGACATTTCGTATACTAGTTCTCATATGAATGTTTATGTTATGTTTCAACCTTTTTCATATGAGGAATGTATTGGACTTAGTAAGTGACGGGTGGGGCCTGCTACAGCTCCTCGATGCATTGGTAGGTCTCATGAGACAACTAGACGTGGAATTGGCCAAGGCCCTTTCCTAATTTGACATGTGATTTTAGCCGAGGCCTTAATAATTTTTAGACGTCTTGGCTTAGGCATTGACAAAATGTTTCATAATGTCTGGCATTATACATTCCCTCATTATAAAAATAATATTAACGATTTATGTGGTCATTAGAAATGTATAATACCAAGGATTATGTATATTATGGAATTATTTACTCATCTCATATTTTTTCCATAAAAGTATTCATATTTATTATTGGTAAGGGAATTTGGTATCAATTATTCACCATGCTCAATATTTTTGTCATTTTACACTTTATTGCTTACCCTTAATAAGCATTTGAGATCACCCCTTTCTATGTTTAATTTTTCCTAGGATTCCAAGAAGTGTATTGTGATTGATATGCAGGGTTAAGCCAAGGGAATAATGGTGTTCATAAATGATTATTTATGTTGTTTTGTATGTTATAAAGTGTAATGTAACATTCATGTATGTAATATATTTTCCAAGACTGCTAAACTGATCGTTCCTTCATGAATTGATTCCTTGTAATCATTCCAATGTATTAAAATAATGCACCGACTCTGGGTAACTGGGGTCGGGGCATTACAGTTGGTATCAGAGGAGGTTTAGCAATAACCTTGGAGACTATATTTAGATAAACTCTGATTAGAGCACATTACCCTAAGATAGAATTTGAGGATTAGTATAAAAGAACTTCCTAGAATTTTGGTAATGTAGAGATTTTGTGATTTTTCCAAGAAAATACATCCCTTTATAGATACAAGCACGTATAAGCGGCTCTGGAATAGAAGTACCTTGGGGTAAAACCTAAAAAAACCGCTTTGAGCTAGACTCGAACGGGAACTGGTGCATGATAATGGGCCTTGCTGCACTCTTGGTTACGACACACCTGGGGGATATGCTTTGGATAATTCTCATTTTCATTACACATCATTATGAAAGATTTACGTGTATATATCTCCTTAAAGAAAATATTTTTATGGATTATATCCATAAACTATTCAATTTATGTAAGGTATTTTACATGTTTGGAATCATTCATTTCAATTCATTAAATGACCTAGTGTATGCCATTTATTAGAAATGGTGCCTAATAGAAGTAATGAGAACTCCAGCAATATGTATGATCCAAAGAGTAAAAAGGATCATATCTTTCACAGTATTAAGCCAACATTATGAAGGGAAATAGTATCCCATGTATTCTCAACATATTAAGAAATAGTATCATGTGTTAATAAGATAAGTAATGAATTATGTGAGTCATATGGATTTGAATGGAAGTAAGAGAAGAAAAGACTAGAAGAGAGAAAGATGGATAAAGGGAAGAGGGAAAATAAGAATTTTCCCATATGTGAAAACTGTGGGAAGAAACACCATGGAAATTGCCTGAAGGGAATGATGGATTGTTATAAGTGTGGAGAAAAAGGACACCAAGTACGTGACTGCAAGGGTAAGAAAAAGGATTCAAATGTACAATGCTTCATCTTTAAGAAGTTGGGGAACTACGCGAACCAATGTCCAAATCATCAGAGTATACACCAAATGATGCTATTGGATAATAATAAAGTTATGATACTACCTCAGATGAAGAATAATGACTAGTGTTCTTATTTTTTTATTATATGATTATTTCATTTGAGTGTTGTGTCAACAATATACTGGTTATATGAATTAAAGAGATAAATAAGTATTGTACTACAATACTATTTTATTGAGGATTTGAGATTATATGGTTCTATGAAAAGTGACATAACAGTAATCTACACTTTTTTGAAAAATACATGGTTGAAGGAAAAGTAATCCTTAATATGGTCCAAATAATGAGGTAGTGATTTTGAAATAAGAGATGGTTGATTTGAATAATTATATTGGATATTCTTGACCTTCTTGAAACTGATTAATGAATTTTCGTTGTTGGATTTTACAACATTTTTGGATAGTAGGAGTATATCCAGTATTCTATAAAGAATAAGGGAGCATGAATGTAATCAATAAGGTTTTATGGTAATTCATGATTTTACCATGTTTTAAAATAATACATGATGAAGGTGTTCAGATTTTATTACATGGAAAAAATGATCTTCATTGTGTTTAACTTCCTTCTAAATTTTGGACTGCGACTTTGGATATTTGTATTTTGGATAAGTCTAAAGGTTGGAATGGATTAAGTTTGAAAGGTTATTTTAGGATTTTTATAAAAGGATAACACACATGCCGTGTGACAACCCGTCGCGTCAGACAAAGATGTGGGAATCGAACCCACAACCATAGTACAATTGGGATTTATCAACTACCACTACACTATGTGAAGTCCCTGGATTGTATAATTTAGTTTGTTTTTTTAAAGGATATGATATGTGAATTATAAATTCATTATATTTGGAACCCTATACGATTATAATAAATACAGTATTTTTGAGTTGTATTATGTTTTGAAGTGAAAGATGAGTTTGTGGTAGAAATTTATGAATGGATAAAACTCTAATTATAAATTAAGTATATCTCCTTAGGATCTTAGCCAATCTCATAAATAAATTCCTCAATATTAATAAAATTAACTTAGAACAAAAACGTTGTCCAAGATGGTACCTTAGATCATCACAAATTTATGCATTTGTGATTGTTGTCCTTTTCATAGCCATATTCTCTACCACACTCCATCAGATAATGATGGTTATATTTCTATTCCATATCCATGTATTCCTACATGGAACCCTAGTATGTGTTATTTTCGGTAACCTTCATACCTAACACTCTTTATTTTAAATAGAGGCCTCATTAATCCATTTTTCGATGTGGCATTTCAACTATGATATTTTCAAATGCCAACCCCAAGTTTCCAATACAGAGCATAAATTTCAAGGAGGAAATTTATTGAAATAGGGTAGAATGTAACACCCCAAGCTTTCACAGTATGCTTCTCTTTGAATAATATAATAGTGTGTGTTATACGCAACTTCGAGTTCTAGAACACCACAACCAATCAAACTAGCCGTCAAGAATAATAATAACCATTTTTTGAAATTTTATACATTTTAAAATTCAAAATTAACTTCATTTTTGGATTCGTAATATTGAAATTAGGTTAGGGTGAAGTGTTGGTACTTTTCTGATAACTTTCATATTTTGATGAATAGTGAAAATTACTAAATTTTAATTAAAAACAACTTTTTTAATCGAAATAATTAATAGTGATAAATTATGCATTTGAGTGATTTTAAAGTATAATTAGATTATATTTTTACCATTTAATCCAATGTTTTTCATTGGACATAATTTCACATTTAAACTGGAAATAAGCAAGTGTCAATCTTTTGATAGTTATTATTTCTTAAAAACGCGTTATTTGTTTTGACAACGGGAATTAGTTTTTAAATTAATTAATTAAAATTATATGTTTTGAATTTTGTAAAATATACATCATTTTTGAATTCATAATATGAAATATAACTTAGGCCGAATATTTGGTAATTTTCTGAGAAACTTAAATTTTTTGATGAATAGGGAAAAACAATGAGTTATTGGTTAAATCCGATTATTAATTTAAATAATTATTTATTTTATTTAAATTAATTTATGTCAAAATAGATACATAATACTTATATAAGTTCATTGTAATTCATTGGAGTCACTTTATAATAATTTTAGATATATTAAAATTTTATTGAACTTTTCACCGTCTTTTACCTACCTCCTAGGAGAATTTGAAAATTCACATAAAACATAATTTAACCACTTAAGTGAGTTGAATTTAGAAACTCTGAGAGACATGGTTTATATCAAGGAGTAAAATTTGGTTCAATAAGATAAAAATAATTTGTGGTGATTAGAAAATTATTACTTTTATTTTATGCGGGTAAAGGTAAGTAGGGTAATTCAAGGTAAAAAGAGTATTTTAATAATTCAAAATTACCTTAACACATGTCCTAACATTGTCGGATGAGTAACATCCGACCATGGCCATATTTGGGTCGATTTTGGGTCCCCATGGAGCCACTTATTAAATATAACGACATTTTAGATTAATTAATTTAATGTAATGAAAAAATTGAAATAAACAAAAACCTTTTAGTAATTATTTTTTATATGGTGCTATATAAGTAATATTTTTACTATAAATATTTATTAGAAATATAAAAAATTTTCCTAAATAATGTTATTTTTTTTATAATTTTTAGACATTATATAATTTAATTTATTTATGACACAATGATGATGCAGTAATTACCGTATTAATGAATGATTAAGATAATTGATATTATAAACACCCAAATAAATGTACTTTGAGAATTTTTATGAATTAAAATAATTTTCTTAGGTTAATATGACATATTAGTATTGGTGATATGAATTTCTTTCGAATTAATAATACTGTTATGAATTTATCAAAAACAAAATACCCAATAGTTCCAAAATTGACATAAAAGAGTTTTTTAAACAAATATTATATTATTAATTGATATTCTATTCCTAAAAATCTAATGTTCATCCAAAGGACTTATATTGTGATAGGTGTATTATTAATGGACAACTTGGGATGTCTATTGTATGTTTATAGTATGTTTATTAACCATAAAATATAAAAATACAAAGAGACAAGGAAAATGTCAAACTAATTAACTAAGAGTTAAAACTAAAAGATAAGGGTAATAAAATGACCCAAACCTATCTAAAACCTATTGGATGAGTGGATTTCGACCCATACACACCTTATCCTCGAAATAAATCAATTTTTAGCCATTATAAACCGAATATTAATTGATTATAAAATAATATTTTATGTTTTTTCTAAGGTGCCCCTCACCCATCTTATAAAAGGGAACTCACCCTTCACTCTAATTCACACCTTATAAGCCATTTTTCTTGGCCAAACCCCATCCAAATACCCTCTAAAATTACCTCAATTAAAATTAGAGGCCTTAGTTTGATCATAAAGCCAACCTAAGGAGCCATTTTGATCAAATCAAAAGGAAGAACCCGAAAAAGAGGTAATGATTTCAGCACCCTCTTTCAAGTTCCTTTCTTCTTCCACATCCTTTTTCTTGTTGTTTCCATTCTAAAATAATAAATCAAGTATATTACATATACTGTGATGTAATTATAATTATGGTACAACCAAATTCATTAGTCTATCTACCCTTTAAATGACATGTCACCATACGTGCGTACGTACGGCTTACCGTCTCCACATCATGGTGTAATTGTTATTCAATACATTTCTATTTGTATGGGTATAATAATGATGTCTATTTGATGTAAATAATAAATAAAACCTGATTATTATTCTGTATATATAATATTAAATCCATTTATATATTATTATAATATCAGAAGAATGATATTTTTCGCTCGTGTGTACGTACGGATTACCGTCTCCACGACGCGGTGAGATTCATTTCAAAGATCACCATTCATCGACAATTATAAAATATATATATTAATAATAAGTATGTAATATATGACATAATAATTCTACTAGATATATATATATATATATTTATATATATAATTATTTATTCACTTATATATATCTTATTCACTTACTATCGTTCTAAACTATATGAAAACGGAAATAGCATTTATGCGTACGTACGGACTACCGTCTCCATAAATGGTGTTCTTAATTTCATATATATGTCTATTATACATATATATATTCTAAATATATATGATATATAAATCATTTTTTATATTCTTGAATTATTTAAATCATGATCTATGTGATACAGTCAAGAGTAAAAATGTAAAACACGTACGATAAAGAAAGCGATTATTACCCAAAATATTCATATAACATGAAAATTATTATTAATTGGGTAGTATAAAGTCATAAATGAATGATTTATTATATTAATAATATTAATATGGTTCTTGTATAATTTAATAACATACTATAGTATTCATACAGGAGGTTAAACATACCCTCGACTAAAGGAAAGTGCAAGGTAAGGGGTTTTCATCTCACTCCTTATTCCCGTGAGATTCATGCCATATTGCCACTATTATCTTTTGTGAGGTGTATAATCTTCCCATAATTATATTCTTTGTGTAATACACTTTAATATATTTTTATTTACATATTCATTGTTTGATACCTTTTTCATGGGGTGTATGTTTTGTAAGTTTCCCAATTGGTAAGGGTTAATTTCTCAAACTCATTATTTTCCGAGATTGTTTATGTGTAAGTATTTAATGGGACATTTTTATCATACATGTCCATTTTTCATATAAATTATTTCACAATGAATATTTTAAGGGTACTCTATATCAGGATCAGAATTTTAGTTGTTTTAAATATTTATCTTTCTAAATCTTTTTAATTAATTTCTATGTTTTCAAAATGATTTTAATGATTTATTTATATGGACATGAATGTTTTGAAATGATGATTCTTTTCAAAAGTTTCAAAGTGTTATATGACACTTTGATTCAAAAATCTATTTTAAATTACTTCCTTTATAAATGTGTGACTTTTAAATGATTTTACAAAATTGATATTTCTCACAAAAAGTTTTACTTGTCATTTTCAACTATGTAAGAATCCTTTACTAAATATTATTTTTGATTGATGTTGATTTATTATAATACAATATTCCATATTGTACTGAATGAGTTATGATATTTTTTCTGTGGATGTTCTATTTTTATACCACTCATAGTTTATTGTTAAAGTATTGACATTTCATATTCTAGTTCAAATACCAATGTTTATGTTATATTTCAACCTTTTTCATTTGAGGAATGTATTGGACTTAGTAAAAGAAGGGTGGATCCCGCTATAGATCCTTGATGCATCGGTAGGTATCATGAGACAACTAGACGTGGGATTGGACAATGACCTTTCCCAATTTGATATATGGTTTTGGCTGCGGCCTTAATCATTTTTAGACATTTTGGCCAACGCCTTGTCAAAATGTCTCAGAATGTCCGGCATTATACAATCCCTTATTATGGAAATAATATTGATAGTTCATGTGGTCATTCGACTTGTAAAATACCAATTATTATGTTTATTATGGAATTATTTACTCATCTCATATTCTTGCCATAAAAGTATTCATGTGTATTATTGGTAAAGGCATGTGGTATCAATTATTCACAATGCTCAATATTTATGTCATTTTCCGCTATATTGATTAACCTTACTGAGCATTTGAGATCACCCCTTTCTATGTTTTATTTTTCCCAGGATTCCAAGAAGAGTATTGTGGTTGATATGCAGGGTCATTCCAAGGGAATAGTGGAGTTCATAAAGGATTATTTATGTTCTTTTTTATGTTATAAATTGTAATGTGACATTCATGTATGTAATCTATTTTCCAAGACTGCTAAACTGATCGGTCCTTCGGGACATGATTCCTTGTAATCATACCAATGTATTAAAATAAGGCACCGACTCTAGGTAACTGGGGTCGGGGCGTTACATTTCACATTGAAATATTATATAGAATAATTTCAAACTTTTAAACAATTTAACATTAAAATCCCTCTTTTCATCATGTCTACGGGCTTAAATTTTAATTAATTTTAGCCAATTATGTTATTGAAATTTAGAGAAATTGATTACATGTTTTTAATAATAAAAATTTATAATTTATAATAAGTTCATATATGTTTTTGACTGAAAATATAAGGAAATTTAGTTAAAATAAATCATAGAAATTAAGGTAAAATTAAAATTAAAATTGTAATAAACCATAAACATATGTCACATAAATGAACAATATAATTTTAAAAAATACAATGCATGTTAATATTTATACCGTATAATCCCTTTTATATAATTTCATTAATTATTTGAGGAAAATTGTTTATGTTTTACCTCTCAATATTGTTTACCTTTTTATATTTACGAAAATTTCACTCCTCCACTACAAAAAGGTAGTCACCCCTCCCACTTATTTACAAACATAATGAACTCTTTGTTTCCAAAAATATTATTAAATAATATAAAAATAAACCTCCCCTAACCCTATAGTCATCAATATTAGAATAAATCCCAACATGTATCACTTTTAGGGAAAACCAAAAGCAGTTTCCGCAACAAGAGGTAACATTCTACAACAAACATTTTTATCGTTGTTTCATTCTCAAATCAATTAATTTCACATTATATAAGAATTACATAATTAACTAGGTATATTTAATATACTTATATGTCTTTATAATAAAGGTTATAAATTAACATAGGCAGACTTCCATCCAATGTTCAGTGAATATATCGTTGGTGTGTTTGGTGAACTACCGCCTCAAAAAATGATGTCGTTCATTTTTTTTCCATTACCACCTATCATGGATGGGAATTATAAAGGGAAAACCAATTATATATGATATATGTGATATTTATTTTTTATTCATAATTATATAATTATTATATAAGACATTGAATAATTCTTTCAATTTTTTATAAATATAATAACACCATTTGTGGATGTGTGGACTACTGCCACCTCAATGCGTTGTGATGCATTCATACAATACATGGAATGTATTAAGGATGTGATTAAATAATAATATGGGAAATATATGAAATAATAATGATACTGTAATTATAATATACAAATATATCATTTATTTTTCATTCTTTTGAATTCTAAAGAGGAATGGAAGTAGAGTTCATGCATATGTATAGCCTACTGTCTCCATGAATAGTACATTTCATTTAATATAGCCAAATTTTATTGTTTATCATAAAGAAATATAAAATCAATAAAAAAGATATTAAATTATGTTTTTACATTCTATGTATGTGGAAATAGTGATCTATATAATAGGAACAACAAATCACAAGTCTACACATACTCGACAAACTAGGAAATTAACAGGTGAAATAGTGAAAAAAAGATAAATTACTAACAAACATGTACTGATATATTATAAGAAGATCACATAGGATATAATAAATATTAATATAGATCAAGAATAATTTATTAACATTATTTAAACCATTATATAGGAGGTTAAATGACTTTCACAGAAAAGTAAATGCAAGGTAATGGATTTTCACCTAACTTTTAGACATGAGTGAGATAAATGTCATATTCACCAATTACAAATTTTGTGTAGTGTCTCTACTACCCAATTTGATATATTATATCCTAAAACCATTTATCATTATGTTATTTAGTGTTTCAATGTGTATTATCCCATACAAAGGTTTTTTACATGAAAATTACATTGTGGTAAATGTTATTATTACATTTTCACTTCCTTTTGTGATTGTTAACTTTATCTTGAAACAATCACTTTCTTATAACCATTTAAAATTTTAAATCAAATTTATTTTAAATATCCATAAAATTATCATATAGGTATAATTATATCATAAATCACAATCAATTTTTATATGTGGTGTGTATTTGAATGTTATCATATTAATTGGGAAAATATTTCTAAATCTGTATCTTTTACTAAAAATAGATATTTGATAAGCAAAATTGTTCACAAATTAGATAGATTATTTGATATATGAGGAATTATTTAAAAAATTATAATGTGGGTGGGGCCTTTTTATACATATCCCCTCAATATATCATTAGCCTCAAGAGACAAATCAGTTGTCCAAATTTGATGGGTTTTTTCCCGATATGTTATAAACTGTCTTATGAAAGGTCTTGACATTAAAGGTTTAATGTATGTAGAAAACATAGAATCCCTTAATTATTAATTTAACTCATTAGAACTTAGTTATTATTTATCCATGAGAATTTTTATTTTAAATTATTTATGAATGTGGTTCATTCTCATTTTATTGATTAAATAAAAGGTGTTTCTTTTACATACCTTTATATATTGATTTTTCCATTTAAAGTTTTGTAAATAGAAAGTGTTCATAGTTATTTACCTTTATATATTGATTTATTCTAATTGAACAATTATTTATTCAAATGTATTTACCCTTAATGAGAATTTATAGATCACCCTTATTTTTTTCTTAACCTCAGGATATGAAGATGAGTTCTTAGAATGTGTTTCAAAGATACATTTTATTAGTATTTTTTATTTTATTAGGATTTTTATATTTCCAACTGTAATATGGGTATCATGTATATAATATAGTTTTCCAAAAATACTAATCATTCAGTCCCTTGACATTTTATTACCTTGTGTTCAAACCAATGTAATAAAGTAAGCACCAGCTCTAGGATTCCAGGGTCGTGGGTTATAGTTGGTATCCGAGGAAGTTTAGTTAAATCCTTTAAAACTAGTTTTATGAAAACATCCATTTGGGTACATATCCATTATGTTTATTTTTATGATAAGTATAAATTAACATCATTTAATTTTGGTAAGGTGTATATTATGTGAGTGTTCCTATAAATACATCCATATTTTAATACTATAAGTGGATGTGGTTCTGGAATAGTTGTAACTAGGTGTAACAAATCCAAAAAGGTGTGTCAGGCCTAACTCAAGCATAACCTGGTATATAAAAATTCGAATTTGTATTCACCTTCCATGACATTATTGGGTGATAGGGTTAGGTTAATTCACATTTTTTGGAAAATATTTATAAATGATTTGAATGTAATTATATTTCCAAAAAAAACATTTTCATGATTATGATTTTATCTATGTATAAAACATTGAATTTATATTAAGTCCCATTTCCTTTTAAACGGAATTTTCAAAAACACACTTTATGTCTTAGTGGTAACCATATATTTCCGAAATAAAATTTATAAATAATGATATTTTATAATTTAACTTCAAAAATAAATGTGCAAACTTACAAAAAACCATGGATCCTAAAATCACAAATTGATCATAGAACCACCAAATCACCATGAGCCATTAGATCCCTAGTGAGAGAAAAAAATCTTCATTCAATCGATACTACAACTATTTATAAATCATCCTTTGATTATTAGTTAAAATATAGTATGTGTATTTTTTTAGAAATAGACCCATGAGGGAAGAATGGTATCAATACTCGTGGATAATATAGATCTTTTCCAATAGAGAAATTCAATATATCTTGTATTGGAACTGAGAAATTTATAGATATATTAGGGAAGAATAATAAGGTTATGGAACATAACCTTTACCATATTGAGAAACATGTTCCATAAAAAGATTATCCAATGTTTGATTTCCTTATGAGATAGAGGCCCCCATATTTTGGTGGGACTATTGACCAAATGGTGGTTTAGTAATGAATTAAGTATTTGAAGAATATATTCATTGAATTGGGACGTGTTTAGAAGGAAAAGGTTAATCTTTATGTGTATTGTATTATTAGAGATATTGATAAATGGTGGTCATTGATCCATAATACTTTGAAGGAAGAGGAAATATAACTCATGGGATGGAATGTTTCTATAGAAACATTCTTTGACAAAAAATTTCCATCTAAGAAACTACAATACATTAAGAGAATATTTCATAGTTTAAATAAAAATGATGAATCATGTGTCATAGATTATGAAATTATAATTTTAAGGATAGAACGGTTTTCTACAAGCTTTATATGAAACACATAGTTCAAGATTAATCACTATTTTGAATGGATTAAGAAGAGTTTATAAAGGGAACTAGTCTCCCAAAACTTCTAATCATATGAAGAGATAGTTTTATGTTCCACCAAAAGAGAGAAGTAGCAATCTATTTCATACATATACAAGATAAATCCAGGAAATAAAAGTTCTAATGTGCATTAAGACAAAGGGAATGTGTGACACAATAATATGAGGATATAAAAATTCCATCATGTGAGAAATGATGAATGAATCACCCTAGGAATATCCTAAAAGGAATATGAATTTTTTTATGTGTATAGAAATGGGTCATCAGGCTTGTGACTGTAAGGGGAATAATTGATAAATTGATATTATGTGTTACAGCTGCATGGATATGGGGCAATATTAAAATAGATGCCCCAAGAATAAAGGGAAAGTATCTCAAGAGAATCTATGTGTTCATGTTCAGTCAAATGTTATTGACACAATTGAACTGGAATGATTATTGTTCTTATGTAGTCAAATTTAATAAATATGTTATAATATTATTTTATTTATTATGTTCTCATCATATTAATTATGAATCATATTTGTATTGTATGATATTACTTTTTCATTAACGAGTTGAGATCATATTTTAAATTATATATGAAATGCAATTTAGTAGAAAGCTATTTACTTTGGGAAACACATGGTTGAGGGAAATATTACACATAATATGTTCTTTATTTTGATATAGTGTTGTTCGGATAAATAGATTATTGATATGGATATATTAAATTGGATACTAATAACTACCTTGGAAATAATTTTAATGTTTTGGATCATAATACGTGGAAGGGACATAAGGATAACCATTTATGAAATGGTTAATGTTGAAATTTGGAAAACATTTTAGATATTATTGAATTAATTCACCATATGATGAAAAAATTTATAAAAAAAGAATTATAAAGAGTTCAAAGAATGATTATATGATAAGATGATTCTTATAGAAACATATCATGTAAGTATATTTAATAAAATTCTTAGCGTGTGAATTAATATATCACCTATAAAAAAACCCCTATTGAAAAACAAACATGTTGTCATTTTATAACATCTTTTAAGGGATTAATTAACTTTTTTATAACTATGGTTTAGGGCCTTGGGTATCAATATTCATCTGAACAATTTCGCTATCACTCTCCATTAGAATGTGATAGTTAGATTTCTATTCCATATCATTGTTTTTCCTATTGTTTTGTTATTATAAATGTTATATTTTAGGTGACCCTCGCATTTCCAATTCAATCTTAGTAATAAAATGTGTTATTGACCCTATTTACAATGCTGGGTTTTCATAAATAGTATATTAAATTATCAAACCATCATTTACCAAGATCAAGATTTAATCGAGAGGATGCAACTTATTAATGGTGGGGAAAATGTACCACCCAAGACTTTAAGATATTTTCTATTTAAAATTACTTTATATTTGTCATTTGATTTCATTATATAAAACACCATGTTAATATTACACTATAATTAATGCTATGTTTAGATTTCACTACATGGACCATTGAGTACAGCTTGTGTTTCATGAAATAATGACTGTCTTCGAGGGATTGTGTTACACACATGGTCGAGTCTTACCAAACTAAAATATACTATTAATATTATATGATAATAATCAAATAAATTAGATAATTAATTGAATAAGAATTATGAACTAAATTTGGATTATATTTTTTACATATATTTATATAATTTTTTATTATTTGAAAATAATGTAGAATCTAATTGAACATAATGTAAATGTTTTTTAAGAAATCTCTTTTATGCACCAAAAAATGTGTTGTTTTAATAAAATAAATTAATTTATATTAGATAATTATATTATTTGAATAAATATTTTGTATGTTAAATAATATATTTTTTACATTTATCCAAAATAATTTATAAGAAGAATATAAGAAAAACAAAATATAATGTGTAACAATCATTATTTTTATAAAGGTAGTTCTACAACTTTTTAATGGAGTTCCAATTAGAAAAAATATATATATAACTTTTAGAAATTTTATATGTAAACATAAATATCATATGTTGAATCGGAATTCCAAAATTTTCTTAGGCTGAATTTTTTTTATTGTTCAATGAGGGTTCATTTTTTAATAAGTAGTGAAAAATAATGAATATTCATTAAAAAATATGTTTCCATCTGACTGATTTTTAAGTTAAAAAAATTGGGGGCTAAAAATTCTAATTATATTAATTATAAATCGATTTATACAATTTAATCAAATGGCATAACTTTTAAATTTTAAATTTTATATTAATAAAATTCAATCAGTTGAACCTTTTTAATTTAAAAACCTCTTTTTTTGTCCCTATGCGGGAAAAAATTTAATTTAATTTTTGAATCATCTATGATTTAAATTTAGAAAAATGGATTCCATATTTTTAATCATAATAATATATAATTCCTACTAAGTTCAACATATTTTTTTACAAATTATATTTGTGAAAATAATTAAAATTGATTACAATGATTCATGGAAAATTAAGCTTCACGATGGGAAAAACCATAAACATAAGGCCCAAAAATCATATAAACATTTCAAAAGAAAATTTAATGTAAATATTTTGAAGACATAATACATATTCTCTAAATTCATTAATTATTGGAGGAAAATTATTCATGGGATACCTCTCAATATAGTTTACCTTAATATATTTGAAAGAATACCACTACTCTCTCAATATAAAAAGGAACTAACCCCTCCAAATTATTCATATGTCTCAATCCCATTAGCCTACTCAAAATTATCCACTTTAATCCACAAAAATCCATTAAATAAACATATATTCCTAATTTATGGAATAAATCCAACCACTAATCCCATTTATGAAAACCAAAAGTTGTTGCCCGGAGAAGAGGTAATGTTCTTCAACATGCATTTTTTAATTTCTTTCCTTCTCTACTAACATCATTTGATAGTATATTATAATTATACAATTAAATAAGTATCTTAAATAAAAATATATCTTTATTTGTTAAGTTTTCTACTTGAGCTTAAACACACTTCCATCAAATGGTTAGAGAACTTGATGTTTGTGCGAAGGAATAATTACAGTCTCATTAAACGTTGCCATTCATTTTTCTTCTACCACCTATCACGGTTGTGAATTATGATGTTCACCTTATTTATATATGGTATATGTGATATTTATGTTTAATTAGTACTTATTTAATTTTTAGATAACACATACCCTAATGATTTCTATTTTTGTAAATACAGAAACATCGTTTGGGGACGTATTGACTACCACATCCTCAAAGTGATTTGATACGTTCACACAATACAAGGAATGTATTAAGGGTGGGTTAAAACAAAAAATATGTGACATATATGAAATAAATATTATAATAGAATTATAATATGCATATATATCAATTACTTTTCATTATCGAAATACGACAATGAAATTGAAGTAACATTCAAGTGCACGTATAACCTACCATCTCAATGAATGATTATTTTAATTTCCAATATCCATATTTAATGGATTATTATTAATACATATGTAATTAAAATATATTATTTTGAAATCATTTTTTACAATATTTATATCATTAAATCAAGATATATGTAACATGAACACCAAAAAACAAGTCAATACATACTCGAGAAACTAGGGAATTTAACACCTGAAATAGTTAAAATAATGAAGCAATACTAAAAAAAGGTTAATAATATATTCAAAAAATATCATAAATGGTATAATAAATATTAATATGTATTTCTAATAAGTTATTAACATTATTAAAACGATTTTATTTTAGGTTGGAGGACATTCACACAAAATGAGACACAAGGTACGTTATTTTCATCTAACTTCTTATATCTGTGAGAAAAAATATCATATTCATTGATACTGGTTTTTTGTGGTGTATCTAAATCCACATTTTCTATATTATATCATAAGTATAATTATATTAGTATTATTTTATTTTTTAAATTTTAATTATCTCATATAATGTGTTTTGAGTAAAAAATTATCAAGTGGTAAAAGTTATCTTAATAATTTCACATCCTTTTTTATTGTTAAATTTATCTGTAAAAATAACTTCTTTATTACCATTATAAATTTTAAATTAATTTTTATTATATAAATAGTTTTATGTGATGGGTATAACTGTTTCTTAACCCACATACCAATTTTATATATGATGTGTACTGGACTGTTATTTGATTAACCGTGGAAATATAGGTAATTAAGTATCTTTTACTGAATATAGATATCTGGAAAGAAAAATTGTTTATGAATTAAAAATATTATTCAATATATGAGGGATGATTTGGTAAGGTACAACATGGGATGTGTTTGATTATAGATATCCCATCAATACATCATTTGTCTTTGGAAACGAATCAGTTTTTTCAAATTAGATGGGTTTTTACTAGATATGTTATAAATTGTATTGTAAAAGGCCTTGATTGTAAAGGTACCATGTACCTTCAAAACAAGTATGCCATTAATTTTAAATTTATATCATTGAGATTCAGTTAGTATTTATCAATTATATTTTTTTCTTTGATATTTTCTATAAAAATAATCCAATCATAGTTTTTGTATTAAATGGAATGTGTTTCGGTTAATTACCTTTTCAAATTTTGTTTTACATATCACATTATCTAAATGGAATGTGGTTGTTGTTGTTTACGTTTATTTGTTGAATAACTTTCATTTATTTATTATTTATTCCATTTTTCATACCCTTACTATGCATTTGAGATCACCCTTATTTTTGTTTCCTTTCTACAGTATGTGATGATGAATTCATGGAATGAGTTTAAAAGATGAATTTTATTATTATTTTTTAATTTATTATATTTTTATATAAAAATATAAAATGTGTATCAAGTATTTAATTTGGTTTTCCAAAAAATCTAAACTTTCTGTCCTTCAACATTTTATTTCTTTATGATAATAAAAATTTAATAAAGTAATTCACCAGATATAGGATTCTTGGGTCATGGCATTTCATTTACCAGTATACCATGGACCACCACCTCTAGAGCATTGTAATCACCACCCTCCTAAAGTATGACTGAGGGTCTTCATCATGGCATCTCTCCAAAATTCCCGACACACAACTCAAAAAATATCGATAAGCAAAATTTAGATCTAAAAGCATAGGACCTGTTAAAACCATCCTATAAATGGTTCATGTGAGTATTTTGTCTCCTAAATCCAAGAGTAGGTAAAAATTAATAGTCACAAACATCACTAAAGACACTACCAAATTCCCACTAAAACTCATGGTCAAGGTGAATTTCTCTTTTTCCAAAAACAGTCCATTTCAAACTACATATATTAAAATTATCTTTAAATGGTCGAACTAATTGATTAACCGGTTATGATATATAAGGGCCCACACACCTCATGAACCAAATTATGGAATCCACCTAATCCATACTGTAATGTATTCTAGTCCACGAAACCAATGGTACATGACACAATATTACAAAGTTGACTACTTATGGTGTCTACTATAGCCTAATCATGAATAACAATTATTTGGTTATGAAATTCACTCTATGTTCTAACCATGTTTCTTAATTTCCCTCATAAATATTTCTA
Source organism: Viscum album (assembly GCA_963277665.1). NCBI lineage: Eukaryota > Viridiplantae > Streptophyta > Magnoliopsida > Santalales > Viscaceae > Viscum > Viscum album. The sequence goes on along the minus strand of OY728136.1, from coordinate 507,694,668 downwards.
TAAAAATAAGTTATGGAAAAAAAGGCACATATAACATATCCTTGAGGTCTATTAAAGCATCCAATATTGAATGTCATAAGGCATGTAATATGATTCCTATAAAAGTGGATAAAATGATTCATGAGATGTATATCCTCATCTCATCTATCAAAAAATAAATCTTCAATCATAATAGCATCGAGCCACATGTTTTTATCCCAATGGAGTAATCAAATTAATTATGATATCATAAATATTTAAAAACATGTTTCTTTCTATAAAATTTTTCCTTTTCATGTAAATAGGTCTGGTACTACATAAAATATCTCATTACCAAATCCCAATTTTTTCATTTCCATATATATTGTCTCAAAATAGTAAGAAAAATAGAAATTAAATCACATCTAATACCACAATGTAACATCCTGATAAGGATGCCACAAAATGTTTCCCTAAGTTGGAGGATCACATGTACTAAAGCACATTTCCCAAAACCCTAGAGGGTTCCAACTAGTAGTGAAGACCTAGGGTGTGTCTTGGGGGAGACTATTCCCTCACTCTATAGTGTAACATAGAATAAAAATAATAATTGTCAATAGTGGAAAAATTAAACAAATAAGACAGAAGACAAACATCCATGATATGAATAAATAATGAATGAAATATGTAACCTTATATAAAAAATGATTTTTTATTCCATGTCTCCTCAAATATTCCAAAACATGAATACATAAATCAATTCAACACAGGTATCAAAATACCATGAAAGACCAAAACATAAAATCCAATTTACAAACATGATCCTAGCCCAATATTATGATCGGCTACTCCTATGCATAACACAAGTCATGAATTGTACTGCGAGTACTTGTCCTGATCCCTACCTCTATCTATAGAGTCAATCTGGGTACCCAATGGTGGCCTAAATTAGGTGTTATATAACACATATTATTCCACAACCAATAGTGTATATAACATGTCTAGGTTAAGTAATTGAATATAAAGAAGTGTCAGATATATATCACTGGTAAAACAAAAATGGAACAAGTTCCAACGGAATATGTAATACATGTAATTAAAACCTTCATTCCAAATACGACACCCTACAAAAAACATTCATGATCACATAGATAAGGTCTGTGTTAAAACATAAATATACAATCACCATGTCCAAACTAACAAAAATAATTTGATATCCATATCAGAGCTATCTATAAACCTATCAAGATATCCACCACAACCTCACTATAATTACATGTGTATAGTTCTTACAATACCAAGTTTTATAATATAGTATATCACATTCATCAATGAATTTTAGATTATTCATGTCATCCACACCATCCATTTTATGTAATCAGAAGTGTCAGACCATGAAGGGAGATATCCAAACAATAAAAAACAAGGAATCCTTGTCGAGTCCCAAGATCATCTTGATGGAAACTCGGTGAAGACTTGAATGAATTTCAAGGAGTATGTCAACAAAAAATTTCATATGAGAGTCTAAGAATGATTGATTCAAGGGCTTTCAAGGCCCATGTAATACTTCTAAATCAATACATAATGAGGAAACAAGTTGAAGGTGTTAACTATCGTAATGAAGATACATGGTAGAAATGTCCATAGAATCTAATGGATTTAGTGTCCAAGGTTTACCAAACATGGAATCCACTACCATTTCATCTCATATATTTCATTAATTTATTCACCTTACATAACATTCCATAAGATAACAAAACTCATATAAATATAAAAAAAATATAGCTGAACAATTTACATCATGCATAACATGGAAAAGGAGGCAAACCATCCAATAATATTTTCAACTAATTGAATTGAATTCATAAGGGGGTTACTATAACAATTACAGAACGCATGTCTTCCATTGTTGGTATAAAAAAAGGAAAAAATACATCATAATGCCCCATGGGTGGCCTAGGTATGGGAAGTTACCCTAAATAGTATCAAAGGATCTAGTGGACATACCTTATTTGTTCTAATTGATTAAATTCACTAATTTAGTAAATTAATGGGGTGACACCCAAAATTCTGTCCTACAAAACAACATGAACATTTATAGAGAAACCAAAAATCATATGGGAATGGTATATCAAACCTTTAATTGGTCCATTATAGATAACATGTCTAGTATTAGCTTCTGATTCAATCCATATTAGAACATAAAATGCTGAAAATATGTAAACCATGAAAATATGGGATATTAACCATCAAACAAATAGTACATCTGATAATAAGAAAAACAAAGAATGGTACTTAAGGACTAGAGTACTCACATGAAAAACTCAATGAGACCAACATTGGATGAAACATAGTATTTATTATGAATCGGGATCCAAACCTAACCATAGTATTCCTTAGGGATTAATGTGCTATTGAGAGAGGAGGGGTGACATTCTAAAAAAAGGATGCCCCTACCTCTTATATTTTAAAAAAAATTGGAATAAATTATTTTAATGGAGTAAAAATTATTTACAGATTTTGTAATGATCGAGTATTCCTTAGAGGGAAGATACCCTTACATGACATGAACTCACCTACCCAGTCCATTATATGTTTTGAATTAAATACAAAGCAAGTATTCCAATTACATGACATGTAATTGGATAAGAGGAATCATATAACCCCTACCTCTTCCATTTCAAGGACATCCCAACCATCCCATTACTAGTATTTTATGTTCCAAGCCAAAGAATAATTAAACAAATAGTTTATACTGGATTGAAAAAAATATTTTTACATGAAAGGAAAAACCCCATGAACTTACATATAACTAGTCAATGAATTGACTTAACCAATTAATATAACTTATATATGTAGTTTCATTAGTTTAGTATTTTACTATTTTTGTTTCATTAATAATTTTTCCGGATTTTCTAACATGTTATCCAAGCTTACTGGTAAAGGGGTTATCATCATTTGGAAAAATGAATGTAAAGAACATTTTTAGGAACTAAAAAATGATGTATTTCAATGCCTCAATTTTGGTCAAACCACATGAAAATAATGTGTAAGTGATATATATTAATGGATAAAATAATTGTTATATTTTTTTCATAAAAATAAGTGATATATTTAATTCGTATTCATCATGTCAATTATTGAATCGTGAATAGTATCCAACCATTATATAGATACAATTACAATAATTTTTTCTTTGGGGATATGGTGAAATTATTTGTATTGTGGGTGATGTGATATAAAAACAAATCACAAAATTATAAAATGCATCATTTCTCATAAGTATATCAAGATGATACAATTTGTATGGATTGAGCTACTCATAGAATATGATTTCTTGATTTAATAACATCTGGGTAAAAAAAATAAGCTACTAAATGCATTGAGTATAAAATATCATTGAGTTAAAAATCCAAATAAGGATAGAGTGGAATAAAATTTTCGTAAATCAATTAGGACATTAATATTTAATTTATTAAGTAATGATTTACATCACTCTATTTTCTAATGATTTTGGAACCATAATTATTAAGAAATATAAAATTTTCTCAATATGACGATGATAAATTTTAGAAGAAAGTTAATTATATGAATGATGGTAAATTAGGAAACATCATTTGTGAAGATGGAGTTTTGAAATTTGAAATATATTATGTGTTCCAAATATACCTAATATAAAAGATTAATTTATGGATGACTCCCATAGCTCAAAAATCTCTATATACCATATTAGCACAAATAAGTAAAGGGATTTGAGGGATCATTACTTATGGGATAACATAAAGTGGGATATTTATTATTAAATGTCTATATGTTTAGTAATTCATAAAGGGAAAGTTATGACTAACATCCTATAAGATCCATTCCACCTCTTTCTATTCTTAGGTGGAAAGAAGATTATATTACAATAAATTTTATCTCCTAACCAAATATTCATATTTTCTCACTATAAAAGAAGATTTACCTCTTGGTTTCCATGTAAGGCTTAATATTAGTTAAGTTTTAAGACTTCATGGTGAACCTATTTCAATATTTTCTTATCGTGATCCTTGTAATACACTGATATTATTGAAGATTCCTTAGAAGGATCTGCAAACCAAGCATTATTTGAGATCTTCCAACCATCATCAAACAAATGGATAGTCCGAAAAGACTATAAAAATAATGGATGACATGATAATGTCATGATCAATTGATTTTCAAGGAATGTGGGATCATTATTTACCATTGGTAGAGTTTTTCTATAACAATACTTTCCATTAAAGTATTCAAATGGAACCATATGAAGCATAATATGGAATAACATGTTGTACTCCATAATTTTGGGATGATGTTTGTGAAAGTAGACTTCTAAAACCATAACTTGTTGAGTAGGAAAAAAGGCAAGTACTATTCAGGCTCATATTATAGAATCTCAATGTAAGAAAAAGGATATTCCATTAGTCGGAAGAGGAATTCAAAACTCTTAGTGGGAGATCATGTTTTATTGAAATTATCTCCACAGAAGGTTGTTATAAGGTTCAGTAAGAAAGGTAAAGTAAGCCACATATACATTATACCCTTGGAAAAACTTTATATAATTCTTACTATTTCATATCAATTTTAAATGCCACTATGTATCTTAAAAGTACCTGATTTGTTCAAAATATCATTGTTAAAGAAGTAAAATCTTGATAAAACACATGTGTTCAATTATAATGAAATATAACTGGAACACAATCAATCCTAATTTAATTAACCCATATGGATTTAGGATTATAGAAATAAATTATTTAGGAATCAGAAGATTTTTCGGTAAATGGACTTTTAGAAATCACAACATGGGGGAAGAAGCATGGGAAATTGAGGATGTTATGAAGAATCACTACCATAATATGTTCAGAAGGTATGTGTAAGGACCCGACCGTAAAATATTACATAAACTTGAGTTAAGTCAATAATTTTAATTTATCTCACATTTCATAAATTTTCAGGTTTTGGGATTTATAGATTTATTCCATAACTAATGCATAACAAATTAATAGGAATACCAAGTGGACACTTCCAAATAGTATTAATTTCATTCATAAAAAAACATTAAAATGTGTAACATGGTTTATTTTCTTGTTCAATCATAAAAATATTCCCTTGATCCCATCCTTGTCTCTATTATACATTAAATCCTATAAAAAACATTTTAAAATTTATGATGAGAATAAAAATATCAGAAAGAGATTCACAAAGAAGGAAACCCATTAGTCTTGTGAAAACATGTAATCCCATGGATACATTATCATAATGAAAGAACTTCAAACCTTAAGAAGTAGAAACTAATTTTTGTTTGAAATAAGACCATTTATTACCATATTTAATAAAAATAATACCATTAAAATATAATTCAAAAAAACAATGAGAGGTTACTTGGGTCATAATCATACTTAAATTGAATTACCATGAAGTTGACTTCTATACATGTCACTCTAACAAATGTAATTTCCATATAAATGACTTCCATACATAATTAAATGGAGGTTATAATGTAACCACCCATCTTTGGTTTATCAAGGTACCACCCATATTTATTTTATCATTCAACAACCCATAAAATGTACAAGTACCATTATATAATCATAACAGAAAAATTATTTCATTTTTCAACATTTTGCTCATAAGATTTTATTTACAATAACAAGAAATATTTTCATGGTATTGAATTAATCAGTACATTCTCAATACCATTTAAAATAACAACCCACCCAAATAATAGAATAATATATTTAGTTTTATTTTAATAACATTAATGCATGTAAAAGAAACCAAATATCAAATAACAGGTACGTCATCTTAGAATTCATTGTCGCCACATACGTTAAAAAGAAAATTCCCTTTGTCTCATTCAAAGAAAGTAAAAAACTGAGTATTGAAATATTATTTTTAAAACCTTTTTATGAATCTTAAAGGAAAGGGGTTTTAACAACCTTATAGAATAAAGTGGTGTATAACATAAAAACATTCTTCAATGAAAGGAGATTGAGACGAAGTCCCTTATGTAAAGTCTGATTCATCATGTCTATTCATTATCTTCCCAAATAATAAACATACGTTAATTATTTAAATTATTTAGAAACATTTTCAGGTTTATTATTCTTTTAATATCACTTATAAACATGTTATAACAATTATGTAATTATTTATGTTCACGTTAGACATTTTGTCGATATTCAGTACTTGAGTTGAAAATGAACATGGTATGATGTCAATAGCCCATGTGGTCATAATTCCATAATATCTAGAATAGTATTCACGACATTATTATAATTTTTATACATATATTATACTTTAAAATCAAACCATTAATTATTTGTATGAATAATTAATAATATTATAACCATAGAGATGGTAGGTCATACATATGAATGAGTAACGTTTCCAATATTTCATGGATCACTAAAGAATGAAGGTAATTGTTTTTTTATCATTCCATAATGGTAATTACATCATTAATATCATATTAATAATTTAAATATATTTATTTATACTATCCACGTTAGTGGGTGTTTAAAACCAAATCACATCTCTTCATGGAGGTGATACTTCACACGTATGCATGAATGGCAGTGTCATTTTTATGTGCACGGAAAGAAAGAAATTAATTGACATATGATTATATTATAATGATTTCTATCTAATTAATATAAAATATGATCATTATTTCTATAATTATAACAATTCATTACATAGGGTAATGGAAAACAAATTATATCGATGAGTAGAGGTGTTAGTTCACACAAACACACAAATTCTCAATTCCTTTCCCATTTGATATAAGTGGAGATTGATTTATGTCATGATATTAAACTATTAAAATATAATTATATTGACGGTACTAGAGATATTATTTCATCATGGATGAAGAATATTTAAAGGAAGTGCTAGAATAATTTAAATAGAAACACATAAAAAATGGTACCCCTTCTTTGAATGGTCTCCATTAATTACCGCATTAACACCTATAAGGAACGGGTTATACCAAAAGTAAGGCCTATATAATGTGGATATTGAATCTAGGATGTGGTTTCTTATAGAGTGTGAATAAACCAATTGGTTTCTGAAGTGTAAGGAATAGGGAAGAATGGGTGTCATTTTATTGGATAGGGGAGGGGCACCATTGGGAACTCTTAAAAAATTAAATTAATATAAATTAATTTTTAACTCCAAAAAATGCCAAATTTTGTAACAAAGAAGACAAAATAAGAATGGTTAGAAATAATATAAATCAATAATATATTTACCTATATTTATTTTGTTGTAAACCTTACCTTTCTATTTTACCCATAATTAATTTAATTAAATTTAAATTGTGGTAATAGCATTCTAAAAAATTAAAGGATATATGTTTTACTTATTTGGAGGAATTATATATAAATGTATTCTTTATTAAGTTTTATACATTATCATAATAACATTATTTGTTTCAAATATTATTATCATTTATATATAATTAGATAGAATATTATTTTTATAAAATATCAATACTGATGATTTTGAAAATATTAATTTCATTGAATTTAAATAAAATACAAACTAATGTAAAATTAGATGAAAACATTTAATATTCTATTAATATGTTATAGACGCCTATAAAATTATTGGAGTACCGTAATTAATTAAAATTATATTTATTTTAATGTTTTTCAAATCATTTATTTGATATTTACATTAAAAAATGATTATTGTATACCCATTGTGTTAGAATTTATGGTAATTATTTAATCTCTATAAAAATTAATAAATTAAAAAGACAGATAATTTCATTATACCTATGGAGAAAATTTATGATCTAATTTATAACATGTTTATCCCTATATACAATTTAATATACTTATAATAAATAAGTGGTTAATATTTTGTCACTTTCTTTTATTTTAAAAATATTGTTAATATTTCCATAGAAAAAAGTCCATGAAATGAGTAAATTACAAACCTTATTTGTTAAGAGTCTTTTTTTTATAAAATAGTATTTTGACTGGTTATAGGGTAATTTTATTGTCCTTATGATAATATTTGTTACCCTAATTTATATGATTTACTATTAATAATGTTAATTTAAAAAATCCAAAGATACTATTGATAAAATACAAAAACAATTAAGGAACATAATTACAAAACATGGAACCACTAATTCCATATATGAAATCCATTTTTAAAAATGTTAATTCCAGATGATTTAGTAATTAAATTAAAATTAGTCCCATTGGTGGAACGAGAAAACATGTTTTTTAAAATAAAATCCACCAAAATATTGACACATGTTCATATCTGATTTCAAGGTGAAATTACATCTAATTAACTTCATTTAAAGAAATGAAAAAAAATTATTCTAATTATAATTTAAAAACACTTAAAAGGATAATCTATAAATATAATGAAATTATCTGAAAAAATGATTTTCAATTAAAATACTGTATTTTTTCATATTCATTAATATACGAAATTTATTAGAAAAATAAAAAAAATCAACCAACCTAAATTTTAAGGTATAGCTTCAAAATAAGAAGTTTATTTTTCTAAATATATATTAAAAATTGAAAAAATTAGATATAATATGGGTTCTCCATCAAAAGTCGGTGAAAACATTTTTTTTAATTCATTTCTTAAGCATAATGAAATATTTATACATATATTATGAATATAAAATATTTTAAAAGAATTTAAAAACGTATTCTATCATTACATGGGTTGTTACATTCTTCCACACCTTTTTAAATTGTGTCCTCACAATTTTATTCCCTTATCAAATAAAAGGGTTTATTTTTCCTTCATTGCATTTTTAGTTTTCCATGTTGGCTCTTCCACCATATGGGTTTTCCACAAAACCTTAACCTGACTAATAACCTTCATCCACAACGCTTTATCTCAATGGTCAAGAACCTAGACTACCTGTTCCTAATAATAATTATTCTCTTCATAATAGACTACTTCTGAACTCAAAACCTGAGATGGATCCGGCATATTCTTTCTTAATATTCAAACATTAAAAACATTATATACCTGAGATAAAATAGAAGATAAAGACAATATACAGGCAGTTATACCAACTTTATTAATGATTTTATAGGTTCTAATGAATCTTGTACTCATATTCCCATTCTCTCCAAAACACATCATATGTTTCATTGGAGAAACTTTGAGAAATACATGATCGCATACCTTGAAAGAAAGATCCTTCCTTCGATTATTTTTATAATAGTTATACCTACTCTGAGATATCCTCATGTGTTTTAGAGTCAAATGAACATTCTCTTACATTTTCTATACCAATTATGTCCCATAAAATTCCTTTCATCTACATTATCCCGAAAGATGGATTTGGACAACACTTTCCATATAAAGCCTCACATGGTGCCTTCTGTCTACTGGAATAAAAATGTTATTATAAGAAAACTCAACCAAATAAATATCATTATCTAAACATTCCTGGTAATTCATTAAAAAAGAACATATCATATCCCATATGATCTACTTTTTTTGTAATGACTATCCATCTGATTGGGGATGAAAAGTTGTTCAGAAATTTAATTAAGTATCAAACGACTTTTAAAGGAATTTTCAAAAGGTAGAAGAGAACCTAGGATCACAATCAAATACACGGGGTATCAGAACTCCATTTAACATAAATATATATTTTATATAAATCAAATAAAATGAATATAGATATATATTATCTCGAATAGGAATAAAATGAGAAGATTTAGTCAACCGATCAATAATAACCCACATTTCGTTTTTACCTCAAGAAGTCTTTGGTAATCCCACTATGAAATTCATGGATGTATTTTCCCATTTCAACTCAGGCATAGGAAAAGGTTAAATCCTCCCTTTTATTAACTGCCACTATGCTTCATCATATTGACAAGTTAATAATCTTAGAGTAAAATCATTAATATATTTTTTCATTACATCCAACTAGTAATACTGCAGAAGGTCATTGTACATCTTAGTGCTACTTAGATGAACTGAAAGTAGAGAAATATCCACTTCATTTAACAAATATTTCTTCAACTATAAATCAAAATTCATAAATAATCTCCCACCAATCCCCAAAATACAAACTTTTTCAATGTTAAATTTAGGTAACTTACCCTTCTGAACCAATTTTACGTTTCTAGAAACTCATTGTCTTGCTTCTACAATTTCATAGTTATGGAAAATAGAGATGAATTCACTGACACCTAAAACAAAATAGAGAATTTTTCTAAACCAAAAACTTCCTAGATAATATTCATCAATACATCAACCAAAGGGCGGCATTCAAAAAGTTGCATGATCAATATAGCATTACTTTTATCGACTCAATTCATCAACAAATTTGTTTTATTTTCTATTATGGTAATGAACCATGAAATCAAAATCATTCATGAGTTCAAAAAATCTCCCATGTCTCATGTTCAATTTTTTTAGTGAATTTATACCTTAAAATTTTGTGATATATATATATTCAACACATTACGGGATACAAATGTTGCCTCTGATTTCTTAATGTGAAAATAATAATAGATATTTCCAAATAATGGGTAGAGTAATTTAACTCTTGAGGTTTCAACTAAAGTGAATAACTAGATATTACTTGATCATTTTATAATAGGACTCAACCAATAGCTTTAAATAAATCACCCATGGTAATAATCAAATCCCCATTTTTGGAAGGAATGACCAAAACTGAAGCACTTATCAATCTTCTTTTCCAATCCCGAAAAAAAATAATCACATTGTTTTGCCCAGATGAACATAACTCACTTATGTATTAACAAAGTTAGTGGTCTAGATAATCGATGAATGTTTTCAAAAACCTTTTGGTAATAACCCATTAATATATGAAAAATATGATTCTATGTGACATTTTTAGGTCTTGTAAACTCATTAAAAACTTTTTTTAGAAGGATGAATAGTTATTCTATATTTAGAATCAATATATCCATTGGAATAATTTTTTTTCATCCAGTATTAACTCTTACTAAAAATTCCATATAGTTTCTTTGCTTTTATGTTTTGGAAAAAAATACATCAGTTCCTTTCGTGTTCATCCTAGTTTTTAGAATATAATAAAATGTCATCTACAAACACAACCCAAAATTAATCCAAAATATGATGAAAGACTCCATTAATGAGATTAATAAATATAGAAGGTGCATTGGATAACCCAAAGGGGATAATAGAAAACTCATAACATCCATATATCATTTAGAATAATATCATTGGAATGTCCTCATCCTTCACCTTCAACTGATGGTACACGGTTCTCTAGTAAATCATTGAAAAATACTGATCTCCCTGGATGAAATAAAAAAACATTGATATGAGGAAAATGATATTTTTAATTAATAGTGATGTTATTAAAGGATCTAAATTCAATAAAATGTTTCTTGGAACCATCCTTCTTTTTCAAAAGTAAAATGGGTGCACCCCTTAGTGAATTTTTAGGTCGAATGAAACCTTTATGAAGAAATTCATATATCAATTTTTTTAATTCCATCAAATATACTTGATTTATTTGATAAGGTGGTTCAAAAACAGGCATAGTAACATGTAAGATATCAATAGTAAATGCATCATCATGATCAAGAACAATAGTAGGAAGTTAAAATAAAAAAACATACAGAAATTCATTCACTACTAGAATGTCTTTAATCAAAATTGGTGATTTCTTTTCAACAACATGAGCTTGATAACATTAACTATGACAATTAATAAATATATTGTCTTATGGGTATGTTATAATTGGTATGAAAACATTGAATAAAAAATTATTGACTTTACAATCAATTTTTCACCTGACAAATTGAATGCCTATCCATAGAAGAAATGTTACCAAACTCCCATAATGAAAGCTCAATAATAATTTCTAGAAATAAATCCCACTAATGATAATAAGAAGATACCAATAAATCTGGGTTGCTCTAATACTTCCACCCTATATTTTTAACAAAATTTAGATATCACATCGAATAGATGATATTTCCAATTTTGATGAAAGCTCTTAGTAATAAAATAATGTGATGATCTAGAGTCAAACATTGTATTGGAATATTTTGAAAAAATCCCATAACATTCCTATAAAAAATATCATTTGATGGCCCACATCGACCTTTTTAGACACCCCAACTTGACATAAATGGAAATTAAATTACTTTTGAGGAATAAATAATACATGACGCAAATAGATTCCCAATTATTGAATTTTATTAATGTCATTGGAAACTCGGAACAAAATATTCTAATCATGGTGAAATATCTTCATCATCTACCATAATGATCTTCCCCTTTTGTCTTCCTACCTAAAACCTTTCATCATATCCTGGGGAATACATAGAAAGGGTGAGCTCAAATTCTATGTAAGTGTAAAAATTGAGAACATAAAACAAACCATAAACATTTGAACATAAAAACATGAAAATATTGCTTAAACATCAAAATCTTGGCAGTACGTATGGAATAGATGATAAAAGAACATTAACCATGATAGAATGACATTGTAATAAAATATGTAATTATGAAAAACCAATAAGAACACAATATTATTTCCATGGTATCCTAGGCATTGGTGCCAAGACCATCATAGTGGACATATTGCATTACTAAACCGGGTTTACTTTTCATTCCATACATGTATTACTGAACTAGATTTACTTCTCGTTCTAGCCCTGCATTACTAAACTGGATTTAATTGTCATTCCATCCATGTCTATTACTTGAGATATAATCCATTACTCAATTCATTAGAGGGAGATATAGGTACCACCAATCTCATATTGAATTTATTCTTACATGTTCCACTAAAACAAAAATCATTCATCATAGCATACCCTATTAAATAAAATGGGATTCTTAAACATCATTTCATCATAATAGAATCCTTGTAAGATAAATAGACTTCATAAAATACTTCCATCATAAACACAATAATATAAAAGTAATAATAGGGATATAAACATAACATTATGTCATATTATATGGAATATTATTTTTTGTAGTCCACTTGAACATAGTTCTTAAGGAAAATATCCTTTCTTCATCAAAAACGTTTTCTTTTCTCAAAATGTCGTGCCATATTAAAAGAAATGAATTTATTTGAAAATAATATTGAAATAATTTAGAGCGGGATTCATGAAAATATTGTGTTGTGAAATCGTAAATATAAATTCATTCCGTATATTTTAACAAAAAATTCTATTTTAAATTTTTTTGAAAAATTTAAAAAATATCTCATATGGTAAAAAAAGAAATATTCCTTCCATATCATGTAGTAAAAGTCAAAATTGGTAAAAATTACTTTAAACATACATAGAAAAATAGTAAACATTTTATGATATTTTTTATAAAACATGGACATGGATGATAAATATATCACTAGTATATAGTTACGTATTAAAAATCTCAGATAAAAATGTGATTTCAAAATTAGCCCTTACCTTTGGTATGATTTCTTTCGTATGTGTTCGAAACCCCTCTTCCTCAACATGCCTCCATTAAATTTCTTATTATGGAACTAGATTTGGTATTTTTAGTAGACCACAACCACTAAATGTAAATAGGAAAGTTGAGAAGATAAATTGGTAGTGGTTGACCGAGCTTGAAGGCTCAAAATAGAGAGAAGAGGAGAGGGAGGAGGTTCCCTTTTACAAGAGATTATGGGGCCCTTTTAGAGACTCTCAAAACATTAATTTATTATAAATTGAATTTTGATTAAAAATCCTCACAAACATATTTAATTTAAATATACAATTCTTTTGGTTAGAATAACTACCATAAAATAGTTTTTAAACATGTTTTGAATACTTTTTTATCCATATCTTTTTTGTCTAACACTTATTTTACCCTTTGTAATCATAACATGATATCATGTTATTTACATATTGTCGGTTAACGTAATTAACATATCATTTCAAATGACCCAAAAAAAATTTATTTATGACATTTTTGGACTTATGTTTACCATTTGGATGAATATTATATTCTTATGAATTTAATATCATTTAATAAATTATTTTATGTTTTAAGATATAAATTATTTCAATTTTGGACACTATTAATACATGCCTTATTTTAAAAATTCATAAAAACCTTATTACTTAAATCCAAAGGAATTAACTAATATCTAATATGTCAATTTCGTCCAAAAGATTCATGGATGGAATAAAAATGTTAAAATTAAATTTATTTTAGTATTTATAAATTCATTTATTTCAAACATTCATTAATTAGGTAATCACTACATCATAATTGTCCAATAAATAAATATATTTATCTAATTTCAAAAAAAATTAAATAAAAAACCATGATGTAAGAAATTTTTTTATATTTAAAATTATTATATATAGACATATATATCAGTTATATAATACTTTATTAAAATCAATTTAGTAAAATATATATGTTTAGGTTATAATTATCTTTACTTTAAATTAAATCTTATAAAATGTCATTTTTCACATCCAAGTGAATCCATGGGGTCCCAAAATATAACCAAGGATGTAGATGGTATAAAATATCTCCTTAAATAGGATTAGAACATGTAATAGGGTAGTTTCGAATTGTTATAATATTATTTTTTACCATTCTTTACCAGATTTACACTTTTAACCATGGAAAATAAAATAATTACAAAAGATATTATTCATAATGTTTAAAAATAAAAGGTATATATTTACACAATTTGAACCATATGATTCCAAATATGGAATCCATTTTTCCAAATTCAAAACATAGAAGTTGCATTAATTAATTTAAAAATATTTTCTTTTTTCAAAACCAAAAAGTGGGTTTTTAAGATAAAATAACTATCAAAATATTGATATGTGTTTATGTCCAATTTAAAAGTGAAATTACTTTAATTGAGAAACATTGGATTAAATGATAAATATATAATACAATTAAAATTTAATAGTAATTAATAAGATAAAATAACTATATAAATAGATTAGATGAAATAGCGGTTTTGAATTAAAATGCAGTATTTCCACTATTCACTAAAATATGAATTTTATCAGAAAAATACAAAAAATTCAAAATAAGTAAATTTGTATGTCATAATTCCAATGAATAAGTTTATTTTTTTGAAATATAATATATAAGTGGGTTAAAAAACTATCTTTAAAATGGTGCGCAATCAAAGGCGGCAAAACTACATTTTTTGAAAAATACTTCTTTTATCCGAAAAAATGATCGTGTTCTTATATCATGTCTATAAAATAAAAAATAAGAATTTTAATGTTATATAAAATTAAAAAATGTGGTTAATACTATTCATCTAGTTTATATCCCCTTAAATAATAATATTTTAATAATATATCACTATTTAATAAAAATCGGTATCACGTACAACACAAGTTATCGAAGAAGGTTGCTCTTTCAGGTAATGCAAGACATGTCATGGTTGCGTGTAATTTCAGAATCCTTTGGATTTCTGTATAATATATTCTAATCATAGTTTATTTATACATTGAACCAAATCTATACTTAGTGTTCTATGACATCAATTCTATTAATGGAACTTGAAATTGTGTGCAACACCAGACAAGAATAGTGTTCTGTGTACTGCAAGATAATACAGTGTTGCATATAGCGCCCGATAATATTTTAGTAGTTTACAACAAAATTCCTCAAATACATTAAAAGAATATATGTCCTAAAATCTCAGGATGTTACATTCTACACCCCTTAAAATGAAATTATCCCTTCAAATTTGTCGGTATTATAAATGGTTTTCTATTTGAATGTCACTTTCATGGAAACTGACATCATAAAAAGGGATACTAAAACATCATTTTAAAAAGAAAAATTTGTAATATAATGGTTATCCATAGTAACTCATCAGTGGGTTTCCAAATATGATGACATAGGTGGTAAGTGAGAACATGGATATGGACGATAAATCTAACCACCATGTTTTGACAGATAGTGATAGAGAATAAGGTATGGAGAAAGTTAACTATAAGAAATCCATAAATATTCTATGATTTAAGGGATCATATGAGTCAACATTTAAGAATGTAATAGGAGAAACTGTTGGATTTCAAGATACTTTTCCTTAATTTGATGATTTTTGCAGGAGAATAAATACTTTCTTAACAAGTTCAGGTCATATTATGTGAATTTTATTAAAGAAAAAGGAAAAATCACAAAAAAAACAACAAAAAGAAACCCCCTGACCTCCTACCCCCAAAGTAGAGAGCTAAGGATGTCGGAAGTAGTGAAGGACATGGGCATCCTCTCTAATCAATTTGACCCCCTTAGGTTTTAAACTAGAAAAGGAGTGAACAAATACATCTTCTAGGCCCAAAACGACGTGAGATGGAAGGTGGTCAGCAACCTTGATGCCCTCCTGCCAAGTGTGACCCACATTGATGTTGCTTCTGAGTAAACACTGAATGTTCCTAATAACAAATGTGATCGACCAGGGGGGAGATGTCATGCTACATGAGGGACTTGTGTAGTAGTGATGAGTAAGTTTCCGCTTCCGTGATGATCAGATTCCTCTTGCTGTAAATGAAGAGCCCATAAAAAAATGCGAGGGCCTTAGCCTGTAAATATGGGAAGTGATCCAGAATAAATACTTACTTGATTTTGGTACAATCTCACCTTTTTTTGCACCATGAACAATTTCCACATCATATCTTATTTAAATAAATTAAGTCAAAATTTTCATTCTTTAAGTGTTAGCCGATCATGTGATAGAGTAATATGTCATTCCATATATCTCTATCACAAAAAAGTTTAGCACAAGTTATCAAATATACATAAGTCCATGTATGGTGATATTTATTGTATACGGTTCCAAAAATGGAATTATACTTCATCTATCATACTTCTTAAATAAAATAAAACTAATTTATACCAACTAGGGACTTCGCATAGGCTCATGGTAGGTGATAAAGTCTTATCTCACTTCAATTGTGGGTTCAATTCCCTTAGCCTTGATCAACGTGATGGGTTTTCACCCATCCTATGTGTTGTCCTTTTTCTAAAACTATACTATTATAGCATTCCAAAAAAAAGTTTTATCCTTAAACAATAAAATATTATTTCAAACATAATCCATTCCAACCTTTAGGATTATCCAAAATACATCTATCCAAACTCACAATACAAAAAAAAACAATTACATGAAAGGTAATATAACAAGCATGCGAATACCATAATTTATCCCCCATATATCATAAGATATATCTTTTTGGTCACATTCCAAACATTTTAATGGCTTCATCATGTGTTATATTATGTCATGGTAATATCCTAAATAACAAAATATCATTATTGAAAACATGCATTTTTCCTTATTCCAAAACATATTGGAAATATTCCTTAAGTCCTGAAAAGCTATATACTTCATCTATTACAACATAACCCACATGTCAACAAATCCTTAACCAGTTTCAAGGTAACTAATATCATCCAACATATCTTTATCTAAATATCATAATGTCAATATCATTCTCATATTATGGGTAATCCTTATCTTCATAAATTTTCTTTCCCTTATAACTATTCAACATATTCTTTAAAATCCTTAGGGAAAAACATAAACTGATAATTATTATATAATTAAATATTCATCATTTGTGGATTCAAATATATAAATAATTCAATCCTTCCATTTTAATCGTATCCATGGAATAAGTCCATCCTTTTCATAGAAGTATATTCTTCTGCTTGGGCATTGAGTTGGGTAATTCCCATGTTTTCCATAGATGAGTATTGAACTCCATAACAATTCGTTACTTTATGACCCTTTTTCCCACAAAGATAACATCTTCCCCTCCATATGAGGAAGTGTTTAAGGTTCTTCTTCCCATATTATTGACATGTAAGAAGGTGAATCTTTCTTCCTCTTTGCATCAAAATGTTCATCTTCCTCTTATTCGATGTGTTTTGAATTTCACCAAATCACACATTTTTAATCATATACCGAGATAGCTTAGTCGACATGATCACAATATATTTATCTCCTATCATTATCCAATTTCATTTCTCATAATCACTATATTTTCCGTCAGAATCAATGTTAATCCAAGTCCTTCTGGTCTCAGCCATTAACTAAAAACAAAAATCATAGGGTGAGAAACACATCTCATAGATGAAAAAAAACATAATCAAGGGGGATTAAATTCAATCTCTAACATCATATGTTTAATCCAAGGTTTTTAATGATCGTTACCATAATTATAGGATTGTAAACTTTGGTTATACTTATCCCTAGGGACATCACTAGATGTATCCTTTGAAATATCTCTAGGGATATCACTAATATTTTGGCATCCTAGTTACCAAAGGATAACAAAACCTTCGATCTGATACCAATTGTAGAGACTCAAGATTGACCTAAATAGACATTTGATTTCTTTTTAGGAATACATAAAACAAGACACAAACAGATGCACAAATATTGTATTAGTTTATGGTCTTTGGCAACTCGGAACAAAATCATCTAATCTTGGTGAAAGATCTTTGACATCTCCCATAATTATCATCCCCTTATGTTTTCCTTTTTAAACCCTTTATTTATATCCTGGGGAACACAAAACATATAATGGGTGAGAAAAAAAATTTCATTAAGGGTAAAAATAGAGAACATAAAACAAACCATAAACATTTGAACATAAAAACATTAACATAATGATTAAACTTCAAAATCATGAGTCATGAAATTGTTCTTGGTTTTACGTAATGCATGGATCATAAAGGAACATTAACCCTGATAGAATAGAATTGGCATAAAACATGTATGTGTGGAACACTAATAAGCACACAATATGATTTACATAGTATCC
Organism: Viscum album; assembly: GCA_963277665.1. Taxonomy (NCBI): domain Eukaryota; kingdom Viridiplantae; phylum Streptophyta; class Magnoliopsida; order Santalales; family Viscaceae; genus Viscum; species Viscum album. Next base: position 507,675,904 of record OY728136.1, on the reverse strand, counting down.
AAGGAATTTCTTTCATGACCATCATAGTGGACATAGTCTATTACTGAACCGGGTTTACTTTATATTCCATCCTTGTATTACTGAACCAGATTTAATTTTTATTCCAGCCCTACATTACTTAACTTGATTTAATTGTCGTTCTTTTCATGTATATATCATTAGATATAAATATTTACCCAATGTATTAGAGGTAGATATAGGTCCCACCCATATCATAATGAAATCATTCTTACATGTGCCCCAAAAAAACAAATCATTCATAATAACCGAACCAATGAAATAAAATGGGATTCTTAATTATCATTTCATCATAACATAATCTATATGAGATAAGTGGAATTCATAAAAACAATTCCATCATAAACACATTCAAATAAAAGTAATAATAAGGATCGAAACATAACACTATGTCATCATAGATAGAAAATAATTTTCATAAACCAATTGAACTTATTTCTTGTGGAAAATATTTTTCTATCTTCAAATAAATTTTCATTTCTCAAAATAACGCACAATTTTAAAAGAAAAGAATTTATTTGAAAATTATCTTGAATTAATGTAGTGGAAGCTTCGTGAAAATAAGGTGTCATGAAACTGTAAAAATCCATTCATTTTGTATATTTTAAAAAACATTCCCCTCATTATTTTTTCAAAAAATTCATAAAATACATCGTATGGTAAAAAAAAGATTCCTTCAATACCATATAGTAAAATTCAAAAATGTGTAAACATATTATTAAACAAACATATAATAATGGTAAAAATTTTATGAAAAAAATTTAGAAAATAAGGAAATGGATGATAAATATATCCCCAGTATATACTTACGTATAACTAATCTTAGATAAAAATAATATTGAAAAATTATACTTTACCTTAGGTTTGATTTCTTCTGTATGTGTTTGAAACTCATCTTCCTTGACGTTCCTCCTTTAAATTTTCTCACAGGGCACTAGAGTTAGTCTTTTGAGAAGACCATAACATCTATAATGTAACTATGGATGTTGAGAAGAGAAATGGGAAGGGGTTATCCGATATTGAAGGATCAAAATGGATTTAAGAGGATATGGAGGAGGTTCCCTTTTATAAGATATGAGGGTGGATGTTTAGGAAAATCTCAAAATATTAATCTATTATATATTCAATTTCGATTAAAATGGTACAAAAAATATTTAATTCAAAGATAATATTATTCTGGTTTGAATAAACATAATCCAATAATTTTTAGGCATGTTTTGATATTTTTTATCCTTATCTTTTTGGTTTAACCCTTATTTTTCCCTTTTTAATTGTACCGTGATATCATGTTATTTACACATTGTGGGTAAACGTAATTACCATATCATGTCAAAAAAACCATAAAAAGATATTTATGAAATTATTTAACTTATATTAACTATTTTAATGAATCTTATATTTTTTGGAATTTAATATCATTTAATAAACAATTTAATGTTTTCAGTTTTGAATTTTGTCCATTTTGGACACTATTCATACATTACTTTTTCTAAAAATTCACAACCTGATTATTCTGAACTAAAGGAATTAAATCATCCCTAATATTTCAATGTTTTCTAAGAAAATTTTTTATGGAATCAAAATTTTAAAATTAAATTTATTTTAATATTTATAAATTCATTTATTTGAATCATTAATTAACGAGGTAATCACTGCATCATAATTGTATCAGAAATAAATATATTTATCTAATATATAAAATTTATAATTAAAATATCATGATGTGGGAAATATTTTAATATTACTAATGACAATATATAGACATATATATCAGTTATATAATACTATAATAAAATTAATTTAGTAAAAGATATATTTTTAGGTTTTTTTATCTTTACTTTAAATTAATTACTATAAAATGTCATGTTCACATCCATGTAAATCCATGGGGTCCCAAAATCAACACAAAGATGAAAATGGCTGTTAATATCTTATTAAAAAAGATTAGTACATGTGTTAGGATAGTTTAATTTTATTATAATATTATTTCTTTACCCTCATTTACAAGATGTACCCTTTTAAGCGTGGTAAATAAAATAACTATTAAAGTTAGTATTCATAATTTCTAAAGATAAAAGGTCCCTATTCACAACATTTGAACCCCAATATTCCAAATATGGAATCCATTTTTCAAAATTCAAAACACAAAAATTTTCAGAAACCAATTTAAAATTAATTCTCACTATCAAAACCAAAAAATAGGTTTTTAAGAAGTAATAACTATGAAAAGATTGACCTGTGTTTATATCCATTTTAAAAGTGAAATTACTTCCAATGACCAAAATGGAATTAATTGATAAAATATAATCCAATTACACTTTAAAAACAATTAAAAATTATAATATAATTATATAATTAAATTAAATGAAAATGCAGTTTGGAATTAAAATGCATTATTTTTCACTATTCATTAAAATATGAATTGAATTTAAAAAATACCAAAAAATCAACATAAGTATGTTTTTATGTCCCTATTCTAAAATGTAAGTTTATTTTTTAAAATAGTAATTATAAATGTGTTAAAAATTGATTTAAATGGGTTCGTCATCAAAAGTTGACAAAACTGTATTTTTTTTAAAAAAAATACATCTTCTATCCGAAAAAATGAACTCGTTCTTATATCATGTATAGAAAATGCATAATATGAATTTTAATGTTAAATAAAATTCAAAATGTGGTTAGTATTATTCATTATATCTTGTTTATATTCCATTAAATAATAATATTTTAATAATATATAGTCGTTTAGTGAAAATCAGTATTGCGTACAACACAAGCTATCAAGGAAGGTCCCTCTTTCGTGTAATGAAAGCCAAGAAAGTGTTTCATGTAGTGAAAGATTCCTTTGGTGTTTCTTATAACATAATCCAAATGTAGTTAATTTATACATTGAATAAAATTGATACTCAATGTTGCGTGCAATGAATTCTATCAATGGAACTTGAAATTATGTATAACACAAGCCAAGAATAGTGTTCTGTATACTGCAAGATAATACAGTGTTCCATATAGCACAATCTAATCTTGGTGTAGTGTACAAAAAAATTAATCGAATACATTAAATGAATACATCTCATAAAATATCAGGGTATTACAACTGTAGTAGTAAAAATAAATTTTTACATGCCCTTATGCTTCCATTCTTGATGGTTTCCACCCTATGTAATCAATGTCTGACACACATTGGCACTATTCACTAACTCATTACAGCTAAAACATGTTACCGCTAGCTTTTTTTACATTCCTAACCGTCCCCCATGTATTAATGTGTAATATTCATGTTATTAACACATCATAAGAATTTACCGGTCATTGAAATAAATTATCCAGGATTCTTTTTACCACACTTCTCAGAAGATGGAAGTTTAGTTTTCATACCTCTAGACATCATTGATGAATTATTTCCCATTTCATAAAAATAATATTTCATCATTTACTTACATTCATGGACCACATGGTCATCCAATAAATAAATTTTAACAATATCATCACATTGTATAATTTCTCATATCTTTTTATTTCACGAGAAGCTAATTCCCTTTAATATCTCATCTTAAATTCTAAGTAAAACTGATTTAACTTACTATTAATATCCTGAATTAATGTTAGAATGTACCCTTCCAAACATGTGAAAATTTATTCATATGAAGCCACTAAATATTTATCCTTTTGTCTCAATTAACTTAATTTAGTTTCCATCGTATGTTGAATAGCCTTTGGAAATTTTTTTGAAGGAAGTTATTCTTAAATCCATCCCATTCCATGACCTAAATCTCTTCACATCCTCTGAAATTTTTAACCATTTCCAAGTATAGTTCAGATTCACCTTCAAAACAATATATTTAAAGAGTCACCTTTTGGTGCTTTGAACAACCCATGACATCAAATATTTTTTTAGGGATTTAATTCATCCTTTAGCTATTATGTGGTCAGATTATCCTCAAAATGATGGGGGGGTGTTATCTCATTAAAGTTTTTAATATCGTAATGTTATTATTTGGTAGATCAGGTTTCTCAATTTCATGAACACTACCACCATTTATTTCTTGAGTCAAAAAATACATTACTACCAAAAATATATCAGTTCCAATTATGACTATATTAGGATGGTGATTTGGAAGGATGTTTTCATCTTTATTCCTTCCCAATACAATTTCCCCATTTCCTCTACAGAAAACAATTCTGATAAGGAATATTTTATAAAAATGAACATTATAATAATCAAATTCTATAACATTTTAACTTGACCATAATTTATAATATATTAATATTATGAATTTAATATTACCCTAACCTATAAAGTTATCTAAATTTTCCTATGATACAAACTATAAGGACCAGACCATAAAACATTTCATAATCACGAGTTAGGTCATTAATTTTACTTTATTGTACATTGAGGATATTTTTAGATTAAGAGATTTAGAGAATTAGGACACAAATAATACTTAGAAAAACCATAAAATTACAAAGTTGAAACTTCAAAATAGTGTCAAATTCTTTCATAAAACAAAAACATTAAAAAAACCCTGGTTTTTTTCATGTCCAATAATCCTAATTTCCCCATGATCCCATCTTTGTATCTATTCTTAATTAAATCCTGTGTAAAACAGTTACAAACATGGGATTAGAATAAAAATATCATTAAGGGGCACACAAATAAGGAAACCTATTAGTTTTCTGAAAACATGTAAACCCATGGATACTTTATCAAAATATAATACTTTCTAGCCATAAGAATTAGTATATAATTTTCTTTGAAAATAATCTCATTTCATACCTTTTTTGGTTATATAAATATTACCATAAAATTGATATAATGAACATAAAACAAATAAATGTTACTTGTGATATAATCATTAGTAAATGGAATAACCATGCAGTCGACTTCCATACATGTCACTATTGAAACTGGAATAACCACACAGATGACTTCTGTACCCAATGAATTAGAGGTTATAAATTAACCACCCTTCTTTGGATTATCAAAAAACCACTTCTCTTGGGTTTATCACTTAATCACCCATCAAATTTCCAATTATAATTATATAATCATAACACATAAAAGATTATGATTTTCAACATTTTAATAGTAAAATTTATTTGTAATCACACAAAATCATTTCATGGTATTGAAATAATAAATCCATTTTTAAATCCATTTTAAATACCAAAATACCCCAAAAAGGTAATAATAAATATAGTTTTCTTTCAAATAAAAAAAGTATTGTAGATTCTTCCAAATATCAAATAAGGGACATGAAATCAAATAAATCGTTGTCTCTGTATACGTTAAAAATAATATTCCTTTGGTCATTTGTAATGATAGTAAAACAGTTTGTATATAAATACTCCTTTATAAAAACATTTAGTTAAATAAAATTAAAAATGGTTGTTTATACTCTTTATAATGAAGGTGGCGTATAAAATCTAAAAATGAATCAGTGAGAGGAGACTAAGACAAAGTCTGTTACCTTGTGTAGGATTTGTCAAATATGTCATTTATATTCTAGAATAAGAAATTTATGTTTATTGTTTACATTATTGAGAGCCTTTTTAATGTCTATTATTAATTTTATGTGACTTATTATAATGTTATAACAATTATATAATTATTTAAATTCAGGTCATATGTTTTCTTGATATTCGGTACTTGAGTCGAAAATGACCTTTGTATAATGTCAATAGTCAATGTGGTCAATGTTCATCATCTTGAGAATAATATTCATGAAATTATTATAATTTTTATACAATAATTATATTCATTAAGTAATGTTTTCTATTTTTAATTGATCGTTATATAAGTAAGGTATGTATTATTATAAATTTCCATATTTATCATAAAATAATTAATATCATATTAATAATTTAAATTTAATTATATATATATTATTCATGTGATGTGGTGAATAAAAAAATCACATCGCTTCGTGGAGGTGATAGTTCAGGCGTATACATGAATGATATTATCATTTTTATGTGAAAGAAAATTAAGAACATAATTGATATATTATTATATTAAAATGATTATTATGTTATTAATATAACATATGAACATTAATTACATCATTATAACCAATCATGATATATGGTTATGAAAAATTAATTATATCGGTTTGTGGATATGATTGTTCACACGTAAACTCAAACGATTAATTCCTTTCATATTTGATATAAGTGGAAGTGGATTTATGTGACGATATTATAATAATAATGTATCATTAAATTTATGATATTGATGTTACTATTTCAACATGTATGAATAATTTTTCAGGGAAGTTCAAGATAATATAAAATAGAAACACATAAAAATGATAGCTCTTATTTGAATGGCCTCCTGTAATTACCTACATAACACTTATAAGGAGAGTGTTATCCTGAAAATAAGGCCTCTATAATATGGGTAGAAATTATAGGGAGAGTTTTGGGAATATTCTGGCCGAATCAAATGGATTCTTACATGTAAATAATAGATAAGAATGTGTGCCTTTTATAAGAGAGTTGAGGGCCACTCTTGGAGAATTATAAAATATTAAATTAATATAAATTAATTTTTAAATCAAAATGAATCAAAATTGAGTTATGGTGAATATAAAATGAGTGTGGTTTGAAATAATCTCAACCAATAATTTTTAAACTTGTCTTGATTTTGTATTAAACACTATTATACTTTTTCAAACCTAATTAATCTTTTTAATTTGAATTGTGGTAAAAAATATTAAACATTAAATGGTTATAAGTTTTACATGGGGTAAATTTTACATAAATGGACTCTTAATAAAATTATAGAGATTCTAAAAATCATTTTTTAATTTATTAATATTTTTATTATTTATAAATAATTTAATGGAAAACTATATTAAAAAAATATCAATAGTGTCAATTTTTACACTTCATTTCATTGCATTTAAATAAAATCCAAAAATCAAGATAACTTTGTAAAAAACACTAAATATGATAAAAATATGAATTTTTCACCTATAAAATTCGTGTAGTTTCCTAATTAATTAAAATAAAATTTATTTTAATAATTTTCATATCATTTATTTGATATTTCTTTTAACAAAATAATTATTTTACCACTGTTGTGTCAGCATTTATGGTCATTAATTATTATCTAAAAATTATAAAAAAATTCCAATGATGATTCAAATTTAAATATATTTTGGTAAAATATTTATGATCGAATATATATATCATGATTTTTCCTATATTAAAATTATCATACTTACAAGAAATAAGAGGGTGAAATTTTATCACTTTATGATTTTAATAATATGGATATCATTTTCATGGAAAACATTTTATTAAATGGGTAGATTCAGATGCTTATGTGTTAAGAGTCTCATTTTATTAATCCAATATGATATTTCCAAGTGTTAGGGTAATTTTATTATCATTAACATAATATTTGTAACCCTAATTTACCAGATTTACCTTTAATCGTGTTAAATAAAAAAATACCAATGTTTCTGTTCATAAAATCCAAAAAATAAAAGGAACCTATTTACATAATGTGTTCCCAAACATTAAACATATGGAATCTATTTTTCTTAATTTAAATGATGAAAGTTTCTGTAACTAAATTAAAATTATTCTCATTAATGGAATGAGAAAACAAAATTTTTAAAAAATAAAAACCATCAAAATATTAACATGTGTTTATATCCATCTTTATTGTGAAATTACTTCCAGTTACCTATGTTATATTAAATGAAAAAGTATAATATAATTATTTCTTAAAAAAATAAAAATTATAATTTAACGATATAAATAAATGAGATGAAAAATAAATTTTCAATTAAATTTCATTGTTTTTACTGTTCACTAAACTGTGAAATTTATTATAAAAATAAAAAAAATTCATCGAAAGTAAATTTTGAAGCTCTTATTCCAAAGAAGAAGATTATTTTTTCAAATAAAACTTATAAATGTGTCAAAAAAATATTTAAAAAAGTTTTACATCAAAATTTGGTAAAAAAAATTTTAATACATTTTAAGCATAAATAAATATTTATACTTATTTTATTCTTATAAATTATATTAGATAAATATTAAAAAGTATTCTATCATTACCTTGGTTATTGCAGTAACATTCATAAAGTTTAGAGGATAATGTTTTTTAAGATGGATGAATGTAACACCATGGTTATTATTTATTTATTTCCTTTTTATTTAAATTGTATCTCTTCGATAGCTTCCAATGCAAGCAACACCGGGTTGAAATGAAAATAATCTATTAAAATATTAAATAGACATACCAATTCTAACCTTAATATTAAGTTGGTGGGTACGAATAATAACCACTAAATTAATATAATTATATAACATATACATGTATAAAATAAATTAAATGGATATTTATTTATTATAAATAAAATAAAAATCATTTTAAAGGGAAAATGATTTTTTGTAAAACAATAACTTTTTCCAATAAAGCAGTTTCACCTTTTTTTTCAAACAAAAGATAAAATTAATTTTTGAACGACATAGAAAATCTATTTGATAAAATTCACCTCATTTATAAATAAAATTAGAAAAGTAATATTAGGTTATATTTTTTGGCATAATCATAAAATTGTCATTTTTGATGAATAGTGAAAGTACACATTTTTATAGAAACTTTCCTTTTTCATTAAGATTATATAAAAAAATATATTTTAATTTTTAATTTTTTTTAATCGAATTTTAGTTGAATTATATTATAATAAATAATTTTTTTGTCCTTAGAAAACATTTCATGTTAGATTTTGATATTAAACCATCGATGCTTGTGAGAATTTTCTCGTTGAATCATGCTTCTTCATCGAGTTTGCAGGAATAATTGATAATTTGATTCTATTGGTTTGTGATTTGAATTTGGAAAAATTGATTCAATATTTGGAATTAGAATAATTTATATTATATAATGAGGTCACCATAATTTCTTACAATAATTAATAGTTAAAAAAGTGTAAACTAATTATTGCGGTTAAAGAAAACATTGATTTAGCAAAGATAAAATGAAAAAATAAGGTCTAAAAATGAACTACCAACCTAAAAAACTCTATTTTATGGAATTATTTCAACCTTATCACCTATAATGGATGATAATGACCCATTATGGAGGGTTTTGGAATGATAAAAACATGGGATTAATTGATTCATTTGAAAAATTCCATATGTGTAATCTTTTTCAATTGTAAAAGGATACACCGTATCCTACCATCTTCACACATCCAGTTCCATTTGGATAACTGAATACCAAAACAAATATTTTCCTTAATCCACTACCAACATCCTAGATCCCATTTCTTGATCTAAAATCCATCATAGGAATGATTTTCGTACAAACTAATATAACTTCCCTAAAGAATAGGGAACATTATTAAATTCGTGTTTTCAATTAAATTCCATTACCAAATCTCTCAAATATTATTAAATCATCAGTTTTTGATATCCCCAATATCATATATATATAATTATATGTTAATATGTTAAGGTAATGACCTATATCAATTTTCTCTTCAATAAAATGGGACTCAAAATTACCGATCTGGTATACGGTGGACCACCACATCCCAAACTGATGTAACTCATTCACCATCAACACCTATCATATTAGGATATAATGATTAAGTTAATATTTAATATATAATAATAATTATATAATTATTATATAAAAAATTCCTTGTTTCTTTTAATTGCTTTTAAAATATGTGAATGGTGCTCATATGTCCGGTGGACAAAAACATCAGTAAGAAATGTTATCTATTTTTGACATATGCTTTACATATAAGGTAATAAATAAATATTTAATGAATATAAAATATATATATGAAATAATAAATATATATAAATATTAATATATCACCAATTTCTTTTCCCTTTCACCCATTAATGTTATTATGTTGTTGCACAAGCGTCCGTACTACCTACTATCCCCAGGAAGCGATACGATTCAGTTTCCATATCCATCCATCAAGAATTATTCTAATAATTTATCTACCAAGTAAATAATATATTTATAAACTTATTATAATTATGAGGATGAAGTATTTATATCCTGCATACAAGAACCGGAACATACATAACAGAACATATATGAGAAAACATGGAAACTTCACCGAAAAAAATGAAAATAATGAAATATTATTAACAAAAATGTAGAAAAATGTTGTAATATGATCATATATGATTCCAAAAATATGATTATTTTTGATTAATTGTTTAAAAAAATCAGAAACCCAATATACCGGATGCCAAAGCATGTTCAACGAATGTGAATCATGAAAATATATACTTCACCTCATGTTCCATTCGTTAAGGAAAATTTTATTTTTGTGAACCTAATTTCTTTATAGTAGACATACTGAAACTTTTAAATATTATGTCAATAATCATTCATAATTTATGGTTTCTTATATCTCAAATTTAATTTTTTCAAACTATGGGATTTTATTGGAATTTTACCTAGTAATGGATTTTATCTGAATTTCCATTTCATTCAGACATATTGGTTAATATGAACCTATTAATTTTTATGTGTGTTTCCGACGCTTTCTCCAAGGCACGTGCATCCGTCATGTGAGGATGCATGACTATTGCCCCGCATTCCCTCTTTTCAAAGGCGGGTGACATCCGTTCCTTATTCAGGGATGTTTGCTGCTTGATCTAAATGGGATGATGGGATGTTAGTTCTTCTTTCTATGGATTCCTCCTCGGTGCTTGTCACATTGTCCGGGTCTCCCTCATAGACTTAAGATGTTGTTCATGAAACTCTTCCTAGGGATTTATCTTCATGGACACCAGTTAATTACACTGCTTCTTTTAGGACATTCCAAGGGGTCCGATCAGGACAGAAACCTTCGTTTAGGGGAATAGTCACATAGGGCATCACAAGCCTGTCTGGACGCTGGGGGATTGGAATGTCTGTCTTTTATCCCTTGTTATAGGGCTTCTCGAGGGCTTGAAAGCTTGAGGCATCCCACAACAAACATGGGGAATCGTATTCCATGGGCATGTATCTGAGGTTTTTCCCATCTTCCCATGTTTAACACAAGGTAAGTCACAAGTTTAACATCCAGTGGAGATGGATCAGACTGATCAGAATGCTGACTAGAGTGGATCAGATGGAGGAACCCCTGGAGGGAACACCGATATTGGATCCAACCCATGGGTGGCCTCCTGAATGATGTTAAATGGAATGGGGAATGGGGTGGAATGATCCCACTGAGATGTGCAGGCCCAGGTAAGAATTCATGGTTGATGATGGATGGCTTAAACGAAGTGGATGGAGAATGGGATGGAACCGTCCTAATGATGACGATTTTTTTAGGCTTATGCCTCGGGGATGCTTCTTATGTATCCCCGTGACAGGGAATCAAAGTCTGCGTAGTTTATATGATGATGGCTTACTTATGATTGGTATTTTCAATCGCTTACCGCTGATTTATGTCACAACAGCATTCCGCTGCATGGGGTCACAACAGCTTACTGTTGGACGAGACATAAAGGGGTATACAGTTTAACGTCATATAGGATGGGGGTGACCCAACATGAAATGGGTCAGAAGATCTTGGTGTTGGGCATGAACCTTGGGAAGGCTTCCTACATACCATGTCTTGTCAAGGATCAAAGTCCACGTAGTTCGGGATGGTGTGGGGCATACACTCTAGGTTGCCCATAGTTTTGGTGAAGATAGTGGGAGGACGGACGTGAATCAGGACCTGGGGTCCAGGTGGATGGTGGGCTTGAACCTCCGGAAAGCTTCCTACGTACCATGCCTTGACATGGATCAATGTTCTCGTAGTTCACGGTTTGGGTGTGATGAACCGACACAAAGATGGTCGAATCGATCGGGTGGTGGGCTTGAACCTTGGTGAGGCCTCCTACGTACCATGCCTTGACATGGATCAAATTCCTCATAGTTCAGGATGAAAAGTTGGGGTTGAACCTCATGGAGTCTTCCTATGTATCCCTGTGGAAGGGAATCAAAGTCCGCGTAGTACACGGTGTGAGTGGGGCTTACACTCTAGGCTGCCGATGATGATGGGGATTACTGCTCCAAAGCGAAGATGGTCGGATCGACTGGGGATGGGCCTGAACCTTGTGGTGGCTTCCTACGGACCATGCCTTGACATGGATCGAAGACCTCTTAGTTTAGATAGAGGCAGTGAACCGACTTGAAGGTGGTCGTAATGACCGGGTGTTGGGCTTGAACCTCGGGGAGACTTCCTACGTACCATACCTTGACATGGATCAAAGACCCTTTAGTTCGGGTGGAATCTTGGCACACTGATACAGTGATGGTCGGGGATAATGGTTGTTGGGCTTGAACCAAGGGGAGGCTTCCGACGTACCATGGCTTGACATGGATCAAAGGCCTCGGAGTTCAGGTAGAAAAAGAGATGGTGGGCTTGAACTTCTGGAAAGCTTCCTACGTACCATGCCTTGACATGGATCAAAGACCTCATAGTTTATGTAGAAAAAGATATGGTGAGCTTGAACCTCAGGAAGGCTTCCTTCGTACCATGCCTTGACATGGATCAAAGACGTCGTAGTTCGGTTATGGTTTTGTCATGGTCGATGCTTACTCTAAGCCCACGTGAGTTGTGCTCGGTGTGATAAACAAGAGGCAGCAAGGACATGATGATCACATCGTGAAAGGTGCGTCTACGGGAAGTTGGGTTTGGCCTATGTGTGGGGCGGCCCCAAAGGGGAAACAGGGGCTTACGCATGGTCTGCAGCCCAAAGGGGTTGAGACTTACTCCAGGATGGAGGCTTGATAGCGACAAAGACCAGTGGGAGAGGGATTTGGCATAGAGGACGGAAGGATCCAGTGCACATCCCCCTTCTTTGGTCTTCGGCCAATAAGAAGATAGGAGGAGCATGGATGCTGCCTCTTGCAAGAAGGACCAGGGGCTTACACCAATGTGGTTTCCCTTTCCCCCTTGACTAACGCCGCACCAATAAAGATGATCTCATTTCCTATGAGGATTGGTCACACCCCCATGGAGACCAGTGGTCATACAAAATGTCCAAGGTGGGGAACCCTGCATAGGATGCACCGGGGGAAGGTCACAGTTTAACATCATGTTCTAAGGATGATGGTGCATGGCAGTTTAACGTCTTGGAACTCGGACGAGGCATGTTCACTCTGCACCCCCAGGACTTACATAACTGGTACACTCTGCTCATTGGTGCATAGAGGGGACAGGTAAAGTCGTGGAAAGGGGGTGTCATAGAGAGAACCATCAAGGTGTCCACGTTAGCATGGATATGTGAAGAATAATTAGTCGTTAGCATGCCTATGCAAAGCAGCATGACGGGAAGCAGCGCAATGGGAGGAACCATCCAAGGGACCATGAAGTTACTCCGTATGAGGGTAAAAGGTCGTATAGGAAAACTATGTATAATGTGGATGCTCGGGGTGTGAGAGACACCTGTGAATGGAATCCATAAGAAGAGCATCAGGCACTCATGAAAAGGTATGCCCATGGAGTACGAGGAACACAAGAGAAGAGGTAGCTGGGAAGCACCGGGAAGAGGGGTCCCGAAGGGTTGTGCTCAACCTTTGAGGCTTACGAGCAAAATAAGTATCCCTGCATGAAAAACATCGGACTGGCATGAAATGAATGGGGATTTGTGCATAAATGGATCTGAGGCATTGCGTACAAAAAGAAAGGATTGAGTGCAAGGAGTACGAATTGTGCACAATTGGGGGAGGTTGTGCGCAATGACTGGGGGTGCGTGCAATGGAAGAGGATTGAACGTAGTCAGCCTTCGCAGATGTAGAAGGGATTGCGCGTAGGGGGAGGACCCCGAAAGGATTAGGATTCAGTCTAAACCAAAGAAATATTGCACGAAGGAAGACCCTGAGGCGACTTGGCGTGAAAAGAAATGTACCTGAAAGCCATCTTTGTGCCCACGAAAGGCGAATTTTGTGCGTGAGAGCCGGTTCATATTCTTCATCCCAGAAGTCAAAGGGGTTGCCTTCCATTTATAGGCGTCCAGGGGAGTGGAAAATAGGGATGTTTGAAATAATTGTGCACTGATGGAAGTGGTGCAAAATATCAGCTACGCGGGGTGGGGGCCGGAAATATTCCACGCCCACACCGAAGAACTCTCTTGAATCCCGGAGCTTTCCGCGCTGGGCATATTTTTTTTCCCAGTTATGAATTGTTTTCGTGCGACTCCTCCAAGCCCCTCGGATCCGAATATGACTTATCTTTGTCATTTTGAAACCTTCTTCATCCCTTGAACATTTTCGGCGTCTAGAAATTCCCCCCTCAGAATCGGATTGGCGAGGGGCCGCAAGGGTCGGATTCCGAGGGAAACGCAGAAATGCTGAACTTTTTGGGGTCCTTGCACGCTAAAAATATGGAGTAGCGTGCAAAAACCAGGTGGGGTGTGAAAGCCTCTTTTAGCGCACATGTGAACGATGCTCTATTCCTATAAAATCCACTATAGGTTCCATGTTTCGCACGAATTTCCTTGTGCGACAAGCTCCAAGCTTTGGTGCGTGAAATTGTCGCTGGACCGCGTGAAAAATTGATCCGGATGTGCGCAATCCCACCGATATCATGCATCATTTTACGTGAAAACCTGGTTTTTTTCACTCCACCTTATGATATTTCGCCATAGTCGTCGATTTTTCATGCCACCCTCTCATATTCCGCGCCCGCTACTCAAGCGCTTGTCAGAAGAAGATGGTCACAAACCAGGCTGAGGAGGGAGAAGTCGCTGCTCGAAGGGATGAAATGGTCCCCAACCCTAAGGTTCATGGCACCCAAAGGATTGTCTCCAATATCCATACCCTTTTCAATATGCTAACCCCCCCCCCAAAAGGAGTATGACCTATCAAACAATCTTCCACTATGGGACTTCTGTATTTTGGAGGAGGTCCCTTTGCCTGGTTTTGAAGTTGACACACCGTTGTCATGGGTGACCCGTGAGGATGACCTCCCCCGAAACAACATCACAAAAAATGGTCTTCCATCCAGAGAAACCAGACATAAGGATGTTTATGTCCTAAATCCCAGAACTAGGACTCGTTCATGGATTGATCCCATCGCGGAGAGTTCCCCGGCCCTCTACGCGATCACCTTCCATCAGAGCGTTATCGATGAGGCTAAAGGCAAGCTGCAGGACTAGGACCTGCGATCTAGAGGTAACTTCACCAGTTAATGGGCCTGGGAATACTGGATCATCCATACATGTGTCCAATTTGGGTATGATCTATGGCATATTGGCATGTTCGAGGTGGTGTGGACGTCGTAATTTCACTTCTATCACCAGCACGAGCTCGGGCCAGAGTTGTTCACTC
Organism: Viscum album; assembly: GCA_963277665.1. Classification (NCBI taxonomy): domain Eukaryota; kingdom Viridiplantae; phylum Streptophyta; class Magnoliopsida; order Santalales; family Viscaceae; genus Viscum; species Viscum album. The sequence continues at coordinate 507,660,579 of OY728136.1, read as the reverse complement.
GGTGGCCCCCTGATACCAATACCTTCCATCTTCATCATGGGGAAGTCGGTATCTATCATTGGTACATTCACTGCATCGGGGGTATCCCTTTGTAGGGCCGTCAATATGATGAATTCCTACCACTGATGAACACCTAGGGAGACAGATCAGGAACTCTTATCCTAACATGGCATATGATGGAGCTTGCTAAGGAGAAGCTGTGGGTGAAGGATTTCATGAAGGAAATCGCATACAAGGACTTTTTTAGCCTATTCCGGGAAATGGATCTAGAATTCAAGATTCCAGGACAAGGGAGATGGTTTCAAACCACGAGTGGATCGTACTAGAGGATCTTGGAGGTGGGGAACTATCAGTCATGGGGCTATAATACAAATGAGAGTTGGGACCCGAATGCTTAGTACACCTGATTCCTTGCCATATTCCTGATTGGGTGGCTCTTACCAGTGATGGATGCAAGTATGGGAGTCCATCCAATGACTGTGGTGATGGCCGACATCATGGATGCTAATAAAAGATTCTACCTGGGGGTCCTCGTGCTGGATTGATTGTATTCCATTTTGGGACGCATATCGAGAGAGGGGTCACCTAGGAGAATCTGTGGCCCCTTCCAGATCTTCCAAGGATGGGCTGCAGCTCATTGTGGTGGATCTACCTTCCCGAATTCCATCCGTCCTCCAGGTAATGGCCTGTGACCTTCCCTGCTAAACATTGTTGGGGTCATGCCACTAACACTCAATAACGATGGAGTAAGGATCATAATTGGTAACCATGCCAACTTCGCTTTCAGTCAATTCCCCACCCCAACTGGCCAGATTATAGACTATGGAAAAGGATCACTTGAGAAGAGGGAGTACTTCCAGTGCATTAGATGTGGGGTGATTGTGGCCCAGACTGATAGGAAGATCTTCTGTGAGCCTTACGTGCCATCCAGGATTGCTAGGCAGTTTGGGTGCCTATAGTGGATACCGAAAAATTTATAAAAATATGTTTGGGAAGAAAGGAATCCATACGTTCTACGCCAATTATGGATAATGTTCATGACCTATGGATCTGGCGACATCATCACCTTTCCTCCCACTACAGTTGATGCTAGCCTCTCAACCATGTATGCAAAACATTGGGCCATAGAATACTCTGAGGGGATTTTACGGAAGTGAGTTTGGAAACTAAAGGTCACAAGTGTGGAACCAAGTCAGTGAGAGAGCAGGAAGAGTGTCATTAGAGAGGGAAGACTGGAATCACATTAGACAACGGGACCCGCACAGGTCGGGGCTTTAGCAGTGGGAATGTCCCATGGTGTTCCCACGCCCTCATCACCGAGAGGGGGAGGGTCCCATGGAGTGACCAGGTAACTTCCTAGGAAGAAAATAATGTATATTCTTCAACCATCCCATGACACAATCTTCTTGGCATTGTGGTCATCCTGGCTAACCCTGCGGCAGTTGATGAGTACTGAATCCCTCTAGTAGAATATATTGCGAGACGGGATCCAGATTCCAGAAGTAGGGCTTGTTCGGATTGCTGACAGAGTTTACATTCATCATTAGCATGCGTATCTGATGGCCATGGAAATGTATGCATGCCAAAGGGGTTGGTGCAAGGAGCCATCATTTTGGACAGACGCATGATCCAGAAAGGTTGTCGTCGGAGGATGATGATAGCATTGATGAGATGGAGGGCGTTGAGTTAGAAGAGGAGGAAGAAAGAGAAGGTGATTGAGAAGGTGAACGAGAAGGAGAAGGAGAATGTGAAAGAGAAGGTGAAGGAGAAGGGGAGCCCGAAGGTGAAGGGTCTCATGAGGCGTCCTACCAAGGGAGTCTCCGGGAGTGTGGTGAGATCGTTGGCTATGATATAGATGTGACTAAGCTACTCAAGGTATGCTCCAACCCTTATCTATCATCCTTCTTTTATCTGCTTTACTTTTCCATTCTTAATCAACCCTCCTTATCTTACTCAGGATCATATTGGTGCTGGTCCAGAGTATCCAGTTAAAGGAGGGGGTAAGCACCAGTGGAACAAGGTGGGGAACCGATGCCCATTATTGAACTGACGAGTACTGAGGGATCCCCCACTATGGCAGCTCTTGTAGTGGCCAGAACACTGGAGGATAGTGCTTTGGCATCCTGTAAGTTCCTTGCTTTGATACCGACACTTACTGTCGGAGAACTCAATTTATTAGGGTGCTCCTTGTCTATACACTGATCATGACGTTGGAGGCTCGTTGGGCTGCTGAGGCAAGACCATCTGTGGGTGATTCAATGTGAAATGTACCACCCTATCCAGGATATGCCTCCCAAACCAAGTCATCCCCGACACTTGGTGAGAATAGAGCGGCGGACATCAGTGGCGCTGGTGTCATGGTAGGTCCGGTAGTTGACGATGGTTCCACTAGGGTCGAGGCGAGAGAGGAAGGTTTCTTAGATGCTGAAGAGCCCACCCCCTATGAGGAATATCTGAGGAAGATTTTTCTGCTATCCTGTTGGATGTTTTTCCTATCTATCAGCCCGTCGATCCCGAATAGATTGATGATTCAGACTCAGAAGTGATTGAGGAGAGCCGGATGACGCGACACAAAGGGTGGAAGTGAATCAGAAGTTTTCTCAGTCTGTCTCAGACGAAATGGCTGAAGCGGATGGGATCACTCCACGCCTGGCTGCATTTCCTGTGTGCTGGAGGGGAAAATTCTCAATTCTTTCACTTTACAGTTCGTGAGTACATGGCTAAGAAGAAGCATGAGAGAAGCTGGCGCTCTGACGTCTCTTAGTGTCGTGAGGAGTCAGGGAGTACCCGAGCATTTTTGAAGGTGGAGCCGGAGGTCTGATGTCTCGAAGAACAGGCGAAAGAAAAGGAGATATTAATTGAAAACTATTCTGAGCTCATGGAGTAGTTGAGGGCCCAGCTGGAAAATTCCCAAGGGAAACTAGTGGAAGCGAGTCACTAGATGACTGAGCTTCAAACTGAATAGGTGCAGGCACGGGCTAGGATTAGTGAACTGCACTTCATGGCTACTGAGGAAGAGAGGGTCCTCAGGGGGCGGGAAGCAGTCTTGGAATCCACCAGCAAAAAGGTAGCGGCGTTGGAATGATCCATCAAGAAAGGTGACCCTTAAGGGCCCTGTTTTGGCCGAACTCATAAAATTATTTCACCTTACTGCTTCTTATTATGAATTTTATGTATGTAAAAAATTATTTACTTTTCCCCTTTGTTTAACATGCTCAACCATAATCCATAAATAAATATCAATCCATTCCTAAGATCATGTGGGCCATACCCGATGTGAGAAACACGGGATGCTCGTGTTATCACTTCGTTTGATCGGGGGAGCGTCAACCAAGCTTTGGGCATTGGATATTCGAATATGGATTTTTGAGGAGAAGAGGGCGGCCCGATCAAAGGAAGAGGACCTCATACCAATCGATGTATCGTCTTCTCAACGTGCTCTAGCGCATGAGCGGGGCAATTCCAGGGGCATTAGAATTAGTCCGAACATAGGGGGTTGAAAAATGTGGATCACATTACCCAAAATTAAGAACACCATGGAAGGGGGCGTGGAAATAAAGTATATCCATTGACCATGTTCCAAATATAATATCCATATTGATTTAGCCTTAAATGGAGACAAAAAATGAGGGCTGACCACTGACCATGTTAGAAACATAGGACCTGACTCAAAATATCATCCATCAGTCTTCTAGAACGTTGGCCCAGGATAGCATGCAGACTATAAGCCGAGAATCCATACTATTAAGGGGTCCTATAGACATGAAAGAGAATGGGGGTATGAATAAATGGTACACAAAGCATGTAAGGTAAATTGGTGGTTTTTTCGAACAGAATCCAACAGTCATGAAACTACGCCCCCGTGGTGGAAGCACATTAGGCGGGCGCACTAATATGATCATGGATCATTCTTAATTTTATATAGGACCTCTCTGGTGAGGGAGATGTCACTTCCCAATGTCATTATTGGGCATCCCAAACTTTCTCAGGGAAAATGCTGCAGTTACACAACTCTTCGAGGGGTCGGGCTGAGGAGCCGATGGTGAGAAATGATGGGATTTGTGATTCCCGAGGCTAGACCCGAGACGAAATGTATGGGCATTCCTACGTATCCCATAAGGATGGGAATCAAGACATATTTAGTTTTTTAAAGGGTCTTAGTTTAAGGTCTTAGAACTTGGACCATGGACAATAGGAAATCCGAGAGACTCATGGCGATGTAACTCATACAACCCTACATGAGTGAGGATGAGTTCTGCATCATCATGTGTTCCCTAGGAAGGTTTTAGGCCGAGGGACCGAAAATGAAAGTTAGGCTGGGCCAATGAGCAGGGCACACAGGTGTTCATATATATCCCATAAGGATGGGAATGAAGCCATACGTAGGTCTATGGAGTGGCACGGTAATGTAATAGTGTGAAAGATGAATGAGGCATGCAGGTCTGGCCCTCACCCTAAAAAGGAGAAAAATTTGATAGTTCGTGTTTTTCCTTTAGGGTAGATTTTTTTTAAGCGACAAGACAAGGAACTAGGGATCTCGGTATCTCCAAGGGAATAAAGCCATATGCTAGCATTGATAAATGGAATGGTGGAAGACCAATACCCAACGTGATACCCCCTATGATGAGGTAATCACAATGAAGTGTCATTTTTCGTCATGCATCAAGGACGATATTAACACAGTTTAGGGTCATGTGATAGGACTAGATAACACAGTTTAAAGTCATATGGCTTGTACATGAAGGAATATGTACGACGTGATAAAGCATACTCGACGTGAATGAGGACAAGGTCCACATCATCATCGTGTGCAACTCTAGGAAAGGAGGCTCAGGCCAAGAGGCCAATGAGGGTCAGAGGATAAGGGGCAGGAGAAATTAGCTCCCATTTGAGCTAGACCCGGAAACGCGATGTCCCAGTGATCCTACATATCCCATGAAAATGATAATCGAGGCACACACAGTTCTTAAAGAAGATCATAGTATATTGTAATAGAGCTCAGACCGTAGGAGCCCCGAAGGATGTTGTATTGTAGCTTTGTCCCCCTGATGTGTGAAGGTACACTAAGGGATAGTGCCAGCAGTGTTGAAAATCTACCTGGAAATGATGGGGTGGAACATAATTTGAATCATGTAACCAGCATTCAAGGCCTAAATGGGCTGGCGTGGCGACATAGGATTACCGCTAACCATGTTTGCAACACAGCATCCATATCACATTAGCCTGAAATGGGGACAAACAAATTATCATCGACCACTGACCATATTCACAACGTGGGACTTGTATCAATTTGTTATCTGAAACCCTCAGGGACACTGACCCGTAATGGTAGGAGATCCCTTAGTCCTAGCATCCATGTCGTTTGGGGGTCCCTTTGGATGTGGAAGCTGATGGAAGCCCTAATGAAGGGGAACACAATGCCTAAGAAATGGGTGAAATCATGTACAGGTAGAATCCAACATTCCAAGTGCTAAACCAGAGTACCCTTGGGCACATTGGTGACTCACCAAAGAGGATATAGGGGCTCATTTTGAGAGTGGCTGACATGAATAAATGAGTATAGAACAAGTAGACGGATAACTCTCAGGAGGAGGTAAATGACATGGTCAATACAAACTCAACATGAATGAGGACATAGTCCTATACCAGACAATATACTTCTCTCTCTGAGTGAGGTTAGGCCAAGGGGCCTAGATAAAAGGGAGATCTCCAAGAAATGGGGCTGGACCCGAAATCTAGATGTTCGGGTGGTCCTACGTATCCCATGAGGATGGGAATCAAGGCATATGTAGTTCTTGAAGGTGCAAATTAACTTCGTGCGGGATGATACATTTCAAAGTCATGCTGGACTGAACAGTTTAAGGTTATTTTGGATCGACACACCTTTTAGGGTCATGTGGGACCTATGCGCAGTTTAAGGTCATCCCGGACCTATGCACAGTCTAAGGTCATGTCGGACCTATGCGGAGTTTAGGGTCATTCGGGACCTATGTGTAGTTTATGGTCATGTGGGACCGACGTTCAGTTTAGGGTCATGTGGGACCCACATGCAGTTTAGGGTCATGCGGGACGTAGGTGCAGTTTAGGGTCATGCAGGGCCTACGTGCAGTTTTGGGTCATGCGGGACTTACGTGCAGTTTAGGTTCATGTACAACCTACGTGCAGTTTAGGGTCATGCGGGAACTAAATTCATTTTAGGTTCATGTGGGACCTACCTATAGTTTAGGGTCATGTGGGACCTACAGGCAGTTTAGGGTCATGTGGGACCTAGGCGCAGTTTAAGGTCAGGTCAGACCTACGTGCAGTTTAGGCTCATGCGGGACCTACGTGCAGTTTAGGGTCATGTAGGACCTACTCACAATTTAGGGTCATGTGAGACCAATGCGCAGTTTAAGGTCATGTCGTACCTACGTGCATTTTAGGGTCACGCAGGACCTACGTGTTGTTTAGGGTCATGTGGAAACTAGGTGCAGTTTAGGGTCATGTCGGACCTACGTGCAGTTTAAGGTCATACATGACATGTGTGTAGTTTAGGGTCATGCCAAACCTACGGGGATCATTCAAAGTATTACTTGAGGATGTTGGAATTTGTGGGAGGATTTATACGCTCACCATCTATGGCCACCATAGAGTTTTCTCTATTGGGGTAAACCCTGTGAATTGTGTATGGTCCTTCCTATTTGGGATCCATCTTGGGTGGTTTCTTACCATGGATCATTGGCACCCTGAGGGCCAATTCCAAGTCTCCATGCAAGAAGGAGATGAGGAAAACCTTCTTATTGAAGGCTCGAGCCATCCTGCTCTAATGCCTTTCCAGATTGTGCAGGGCACAGATCCTATTCTCGTCAAGGGCTTCTAATTCGGACAGACGAATTTCAGCAGCTCTATTTGGTGCTTGCTGGTCACAGACCGCTGTGCGCAATGAGGGAAACTAGATCTCGATGGGATGGAGAAACATAGTTCTGTATACTAGGGAATATGGGGTCAACTGGGTGGAATTAGGAGTCCTCATCCGATATTCCCAGAGGTCACTGGGGAGCTTATCTGGCCAACTCTTCTTATTCTAACCAACCATTTTCTGCAGGATGTTAGAGAGGGTTTTATTAAATGCCTCAATCTACCCATTTTCCTGCGCATGATAGCGGGATTTATGGTTAGAGAGGATGTCATAATTGGCATACAACTACTTCAGCTCGGCTGCTCGGAAGTTGGTGCTGTTATCGGCGAGGATAGCATGAAGAACCCTAAATCGATGGATGATATTGGATATCACGAATTCAACGATAGAATGTGCCTTGACATCCTTGAGTGGAACTACCTCTTCCCACTTGGAAAAGAAATCCGTAGCGGTCAGAATGAACCGATATTGGAAAGTCGTTGCCGGTGGATATAGTCCTACGACATCTAATCCCCTGACTACAAATGGCCAAGAGTACTTGGTAGTGTAGAGAGGCTCTGGTGGCCAATACAAAAAGTTATCATGAATTTCGCATGCATGGAACCTCTTTGAGAACATGATGTAGTCATGGATCATGGTGGGATTAAAATACCCTAATCTCTAGATCTGGTTAGACAGTTTTGGCCCAACCTGATGGGCACTGCATGAACCAGCGTGAATCTCATGTATGACCTGAGAAATATCAACCCCCTAAATGCAATGGTGGATAACACCATCGAACCCATACTTGTAGAGGATTTTCTCAATACTGGGACCACTCGGAATGGTAAACTGCAACGCGCAACATTGGATTCGCAGGCGCTCAACCTAATCAACTGGGAGGCAACCATTTTGGAGATACTCGACAAAGGGGGATCTCCAGTCGGGGGTCATTTCAACCACTGCGGCTGAGGAACCTGGGGGTCCTGATGTGGAGGCTTCGGCAATAATATTGCTTACTCGTAGGTCGTCTTCATCATCTGGGGTGATGGGAGAAATGACTATCCGATGTGCCACATGTATAATCAGATCATCCTGTTTGGGCTCTGCAAATGATGCAGCTAAGCGGGCCAAAGCATCCGCTCAACCATTCTGTGACCGAGGGACATGGGTAACCTCTAGTTGGGAAGGGAACTGGGCCATTATCCAGAGAGTGTTTTCCAACAACGGTACGAGCTTTGTATTCTTGACAACATAGTCGTCGTTTACCTGCTTAATGACTAGCTCGGAATCCTCTTTCACATGCGAATGGAGCACATTGATCGTGAGGACCAGTTCGAGGCCTCTAATGAGGGCCTGATATTCAGCCTCATTTTTTGTGAAGCCTTCTGATAGAAGGAATGAATATGGTAGAATGGCTTGCGCCGGGGTAATAAAAACGATACCCATGCCTACTCTGTTGAGTCTATGATCATTGAGCCTCCTACCGATGGGGCTTCAGGAGGCACCATCAAAGTGCATTTTCCAACACGAGAAAGCTTGATCGACTGAAAGGATTGCCTCATAAGGAAAATACAAGTCAAAGGACCAGTCGGTGGGGGTTGGATGGGCAGCAAGGAAATCGGCCAACGCATGTACCTTGATAGCCTTCTGAGGAACGAACCTGATGTCAAACTGCTGGAGGATTACCGCCCACCGTGCTAGTCGTCTAGTCAACATGGGACAGCTTAGGATGTACTTCGACAGGTTTACTCGGGACACCAGCTATACCTCATGGTGTTGTAATTAATGTCACAAATTCTTGTACGGAAAACACGAGCACAAGGAATCTCGTCTCAATGGGGGAGTATCTGGTCTTTGTATCGAGGAGCATGTGGCTGAGGTAGTAGAGGCTTTTCTTTGTTCCCTTATTGTTCTTCTGGGTGAAAAGGGCATCGAGGGATCATTCTAGGGTAGTGACGTAGAAGAAAAATAGCTTCCTGCAGATGAGTGGCATCAAGACCGAAGGCTGGAGAAAATATCGCTTGATTTCCTCAAAGGTGGTCTGACACTCCTTGTCCCACTCATAAGCAGTGCCCTTCTTCATGAGCCAAGATAAGGTCTTACAGTTTCCATCCAAATTCATAATGAATCAGTGTTTATAGTCCATGTGGCCTTGGAAATGTCAAAGCTCTTGAATATTACTCAGGGGAGGCATCTAGCTGATGGCCTTGACCTTCTCCGGGTCTATCTCGATACCCCGGTACCTAACAACAATGCCAAGGGAATTTCTAGAGGTGACCTCGAAATCACCCTTCAATGGGTTCATCTTCAGGTGGCAGGAATGAAGAATGCTGAACACTTTCTTAAGATCCTTGAGATGGTCCTAGAAACATTGAGAATTTACCACAAGATCTTCCAAATAGCATTAAACCAATGTCCCAAGGATTGGCTTGAATATGCAGTGCATGGCCCGTTGATAGGTGGCACATGCATTCTTCATCCTGAAGGGCATAACCTGGTAACAGAAACTACCTTGGGGGGCCCTAAAAGTGGTGGAATCTTCATCCTCAGGGGCCATCTGGATCTGATTATATCCAGAATAACCAACCATTAAGGAGAGGGCTTGGAACCCAACTGTAGCATTGATCAACAATTCTATCACTGGAAGTGGAAAATCAACCTTCGGAAAATGACGGTTGAGATCACAAAAGTCGATAAAAACTTTGATTTGTCTATTCTTATTCTTGATTGGTACAATGTCGGCTAGCCACTTGGTGTACTAGACCTTCTTGATGAACTTGGCTCTAATGAGCTTGTCAAATTCTGCCTCGACCATGGCACCGTGAGAAGGGTGCGTCATTCTAGGAGGCTTCTTGAACACGCGATGATTTGCCAAAAGACCAAGGAGGTGGATGGCTACCTAAGGATCTATTCCTTGAATATCATCGTAACTCTAAGAGAATACATTATTATGCTTCTTTATGAGTTCTATGTATCACTGGTGCTCCTTGGGGGGCATGGCGGCGCTGATCAACGTGGGTCTCGGGTCTGCCTCGCTTCCGAGGTTCACCTTTACCAACTCGTCAATCGTGGAAGAGATGCCTTCTTCAAAGGTATGGGCATCCTCCATATCCTTTTCTCCACATGTGGTGGGATCTTCCATGGGGGAAGTTTCTTCTGAGTTACCAGACCCCGATGGGAAGTTGGTGCCAGCTTGAGCGGCGATGGTTATTGCATTGGGGAAATATGGCGCTGCTGAGACCATAACAATAAAGGATGTTGACCTGATCCCATATGTTCTCCATCCCAAGGGGCCATGGTTGATAATATCAAAGAAGTAGTGGCTTGTTGTCCATATCCAGCTTATTCCATCCTGGAGAAACAGACAAGTATGATTTACTGTCGTTGCCAGGAGTCGGACGCCCCGATACCTGATGGGAGTGGGAGGCTCCGGGATCACTAAGGCCTGATTTGTATGATAATATTAAGTGATCTTCCGACGCTACCTATATTTCGGCATGTGTTTCCCCCTTTTCCTGGAAATGAAAAAACATTTCCCCATATCAGGGGTCGTGTCCTCCAACTGACGGATCAAGAAGACGTAGGCATCATTCAGGCCTGCCCAAGGGTCAGTTGTAACAGTGACAGGCTCAACTACACTTGCCTGGACTTGTTTATCCTTGTTCCTGTAATAGGCAGCATCCAAATAGCAGGCTTCACAAGATCCGAAAGGAGATGTGTCACCCTAGAGTACGCCACTCGACCATTAAGGGATTACTTGGGGCATTGGTGATAAGATGAGGGGACCAGTGCATGGAGGTGGATCCATGGCTTGCCCATCAATGCATTATATGTGGTGTCATGGGAGATAACCATAAACTCGGTGCTAGAAACCAGGCCACCGAATTGGGTCTTTAAATAGTTCTTACCGAACAAGGTTTTCTCTGTCCTTTCATATACCTAGATTCCTAAATCGGAGAGAGTCAGATCATCTTCAGATAACCGTAGCTTCCGCAGTGTCCGTGTCGGGATATGTTTGATCCCGAAGCCGGTGTCAATGAGATAGCGATGAACCTTCACACCGTTAAATTGGTAGGTGATGTAAAATGGGTGGATGTGTCCATGTATTGGGGAGGCTTCATAATCTTCTAAGAATGAAATGAAGGCTTGACATTCGGTATTCTCAACCGCTTCTTCATGAAAGGCCTCTGCAGCTGCTACCTCTGTCTCAGACTGGAGGGGGGTTCTTAAAGCCTTGGAGAGTGCTCCACGCACATATGGCAACATGCGAAGGGCTTATAGAATGTAATTCCTTGATGGGATGCCGGTGAGGTGCTTGAAAACATCATACTTCCATGCCAGGAACAATCTTCTGCTTGTAGGAAGCCACTCTGTGACATGAGGCATGGCGGGCCCTACCGATCGGACAGGGGGCTGGCTGGTATTGGGTATATCCTTCTGCTCAGTAGTCGAAGCCCGAAGAGTAGTTGTCAGATAGGGACTAGACGGCTGAGATCATCCTGTAGCAGGGCGAAGACGGTTGTGGCCCGACCAAAGTGGTTCTTCCTGATCCATTATCATAAACGGGGGTGGAGGCGGGCCTGTTGAACCAAGATAAAGAGGTTGTGTGTGCTGAGTTATGTGTTGGGCCTACTATCTGGTCTCAGCGGCATGCACAGCCTAGCTGGAGGTTCCAACTAATGTTCCTCAATGACCCATATAGTTTTGGCTTCTCCGACATTGGCGTCATTTGGGTACATTGGGGAGGATCTCCTAGCGCTCCCCATGGTCGGGAGTCATATAGGGGTTTACTAACTCCACGATATTAAATGAATTGTACCCTTGACTCTCACATGAAGATTCATCCATCACTGGGTGGATTTTGGGAGGTATCCCCATCTCTGGGGGCATAAATTCATCAAGAGTGCGGGATGATGACGGCATCAGCGGGGTGCGTTGTTCTTTCTTGGGTCGTCGATGCTTTATCTTTTGGGTAGATGCAAACTGAGATGATGGTGCAGAAGTGGTAGAGATGTTTTCCAGAGTCTCTATCTAATTCAGGCATGCACGGATAATTCCATGGGAACCGGAAACCATTTTGTGGTCCATACAGTAGTTTTACTTCTGAGACTTGCAGTAGGAAACCTTCTGCCATTCGTATTCACTGTTGCTTCTGCTATCTGGCCTTATAAAGACACCCTCCACCTATGTCGGGGCTGGGCCCAGCCTGACTATGTTGTTATCGACTTGGTCTTGGAGCCAGTCATTAAACACATAGCACTGCTTAAAGGTGTTCCCCAAAATCCGATGATAGTGGCAGTAGTTGGGGCGATCAGTGAGATTCCCCTCCTCTGGCCTTCTGCATTCAGGCAAGCATAAAATACCATGTTCCAAGGAACTTCTGAAATAGCCAGAAACCTGATTCTCATTGAACGATTAGGTTCAGTTTCTTCTGTCTGGAAAGGGGGCCCTTGGAGCTTGACCTTGATGAGGGGCTACAGGGGCCTGTCGAGCAGGCAGACCCTGATTGTCCTGCCTAAGTGGTGGCGGCAAGTTCGGTGGGGGCGCTTGCCAATTCTGAGGATGTTTTTGAGCCATAGGTTCTGCCAGAGGTGGAGGGCCTCTGCGTGGATATGGGGCCAGTGCTACTGGTAGTAATTATAGTTGCATGGGGGCTTCTATTTGGGCCATCGCGGCTGGCTCTGCTCTGGAATCCCTCCTTGCTGGGATTACAAGGGGCATTAGATGTGCTTGACTGGCCTATTGCAGGGCGTCTTCGAGGCTCTGGGCCTTATCTGAGAAGTCTCTGAACCATCTGGGATAGTTCTGAGTGATCATGGTGGGAACTAGCTCCATCTTGATGTTCCATATGCACATCGTCGATAATTGCTCCTGAGTCAGTGGCATGCCAAGAGAGTATGTGAGCGTCGTCCACCATGAGATAAAGTCTGTGACTCGCTCATCAAGACTTTGTTTTCACTTAAAGAGGTATACGATGCTCGTTTCTCAGGTGGTAGAGCTATACTAGTAGAGCAACATCCTGTGGCGGTCCTCCCAGCTGGTCACAGATCTGACGGGGAGCAGGCTGTACTAGATGAATGTCGTCCCCTCCAATATCTGAACAAAACAGTGGTGCTTGGCATCCTCCTACTATGATAGAGTCCCTAACATGGGCCCACACCTTGAGTTAAAGTGGGCCAAGTGTTGTGGTGGGTCCCATGTCCCGTTAAAGGGGGAGAAGGTGGGATTCCTTAAACTCGAAGGCGCTGACATATCATCCACCCACGCCGGGTATGGCTTGCCATCTGGTGGGATTTCCACCTATCGTGTTACCAATGCCTCTAGGCAGGCGATGAATGCCACCATTGGATCATCATGATGGGGGTCCCTGTCTTGATGGGGGTCACTAACCACTAGTGCGTTTCCAGGCTCTTCAATGCAGTAGACAAGCTCAGTGTCTCGTGGAGCGGCTGGTGGAGGTACCCTTGGGGTGGCCGGGGGAGCTCGAGCGAGATTTCTTGGATTTTCACGCCATTCGGGAGGGTTCAGTGAGATATACCGCACCCTCTTGCTATAAGGTCTGGCTTCTGCCCTATCCGCAGGAGCAGCATGATTAGGATTACCTGGGGGCAACTCACCAAGGGGAAGCTATTTCTGCCCTTACTGCCCCGGCCTAGGATCACTGTAGTTGGGTCGTCACCTTGCAGCGCATTCAGCCAGGAGTTCATCGACCAACTTCTTCTGCTCAGCAAGTTGGTAGCGCAATGTGGCCTTCTCAAGGTCCTCCCTCGTCTTCTACACTGAAGCGGATGGGTCAGAGTTCTTGAAAGCTCCGACGTCCTATTTTCCCTTACCTTAATTCTGGCGGAGTACCAATGCCTCGATGGGTGGAGGGAGACCTAGGAGGTTCCTCTGCTGACAAGTAATCCTCCCTGATGGGTCCAGTAGTGGTGACACGTCCTCAGGGATGAGGTTCCCATCATGATGTTCCAGCTCGTTTTCCCCTCCAGACAGATCGGTGATGTTGACCATGACTCTCCTCGAGGGGATTTCCTCAATGTCGCCTGGTGAGTCGGGATGCCAGTGAGTGGCACTGAAGAGGAGGGCAGCGTACTTTCCCCAGCCATAGACTTGCACGTGGGGGTATCCTCCTTAATAACCTTGTGGAGTACATGGAAACTCTGTACTCATTACTGTTGGAGGGCCATGTGGTGACCAGGTGACTCCGGGTACTGGACCCTGGGGAGTGTGGCTAGGTCAACCTAACGGAATTGTTCGCCGATTTTTTCAAAGTGAACTTGGCTCTTTGAATAAGTCACTCGCTGATGTTGAAGGTGGAATTGTGTCACTGAGAGGGTTCCACAGAGTCACTCAACTTCCTATAGGGTGGGAGATTCCATCACACATAAATTTGGTCCTTCGACCGGCCAAAACCTCTCAGGGAAGTGGTCCACTGTGAGGATGTTCCAGAAGCTTCTCAGCTTAGATTCAAGGTTTTGCCCTTCATTGACCCATTCTTCGACTGGGGGTGTCTAGGAACTAGAAGCGGTACTCAGGTAGACCGCTGGGATGGTAGACCGGCCGGTGGAGAGTACGGCGAGCGAGCTGACAGGGCGTCGAATCTCGGGCTATCTACCGAATGGTGTAGCTACCTGGCCTCTACGTAATGGTAAGATGGGTTGATGGCCGCAGTTCCAGGCTCAGGGGCTTGGACCACTGGTGATAGGTCATACCACTGCTCACCTACTATCGGTCCCCAAAATAGTCCATGTGATATCTTGTCAATGTAGAGAACACTCCTGGTGATGACAATGGTGATTTCACGTGTAGAGACCCGAAGCTTGACATAGATAGATATTACATTACTTTTTTGGAATACTTATTACATAACAAAAGAAGACACACAAGGACCGTAATAGTTTAGTGTCTTTGGAAGCTTGGAACGTAAACTTCTAATCATGTTGAAATATCTTCAACATCTCCCATAAAGATCTTCCACTTTTTGTTTCCTTACCTAAAACCTTTCTTTTAATCCTAGGGGAAAGTAAAACATAAAAAGGGTGAGCTCAAATTCTCAGTAAGGGTAATCATGGCTAAAATAAAACATACCATATACATTTGAACATAAAATCATGAAGAAAATGTTCAAACATCAAAATCTTGAGCAAAGACATAAACCGTGGAAGTACATAAGGTATAGATCATAATGGAACATAAATCATGATAAAATAGCATGGGAATAAAAGATGTAATTGTGGAATCCATTAAACACATGATATGATTTCCATAGTAGCTAAGGAATTGCTGCCAAGACCATCGTAGTGGAAAAAGTCCCTTTCTGAATCAAGTTCACTCCTCGTTCCAGTCATGTATTACTGAACCAGATTAACTTACCATTCCAGCCATGTCTATCTCATGAGATATAAATCTTTACCCAATGCATTTGAGGGAGATATAGGTCCCATCCATCTCATAATGAAATCATTCTTACTTGTGCCACAAAATAAACATACATCATTCATAATAACCCAATAAATAAAATGGGTTTCATAAACATCATCCCATCATCACATAATAGATATAAAAAAAATGGAAATTTCATCATAAGAAAAGTGAAACCATGTAAATCATAGAGACATTAAACTTGAAACATACACATATGAAATAATTTCATCTTAGATGTAAAATGATTTTGATAAAACACATGAAATGAATTCTTGAGGAAAATATCATTTCTTCTTCAAAATAAATTTCTTTTCACAAAACATCATGAAATTTTAAAAGAAAAAGATTTTTTTGAAAATAGTCATGAAATATTTTGGAGTAAGCTTCATGAAAATAAGGCTTTATTAAACCATAAAAATCCGTTCGTGTCATATAAGTTAAAAAAACATTCTTCTCGTACTTTTTCCGGAAAAGTCAAAAAGTACCTCATAAAAGAAAGATTCCATACATACCATGTAGTAAAAGTCAAAAATGGGTAAAAATTACATTAAACATACATGAAACCATTTTTAGGAAACATTGACATGGATGAGAACAATAACCCCAGTAAATACTTACGAATAAATAATCTCGGATAAGAATGCGATTTGAAAAGTTATCCCTTACCTTAGGTCTGATATGCTTCGTACATATCTGAAACTCCTGTATAATGATTTAAATAATGTCATTGACTTATTACAGAATCGTATTCATTGTTATGATATCATATATGGCTCACTTATGACTTTATATTACCTGCTCTTTTGTAAATTCCATGATTAAGAGCATTTTTGGGTAAACTCGTTTCATTTGTCATCCGTGTTTTGACTTGTAATTATTCATATGATTAATTAGACCATGATTACAAAATTCCAAAATATAAAAAATAATTTATATATAATATATATTCATAATATACATATATATAATATATAATAGATCGATAAATGGAATAAATACACCGTTCATGGAGACGGTAGGCCGTACGTACGGATGAACGTTGTTTTCGTTTCCTCATTGAATTGAATGGAATTAATTGGATGACATAAATATATATATAAATAAATACAGTATCATTATTATGTCATATATTTCATGATTACTTATTATATATACTTTATAATCATTCATGAATGGTTAATCATTGAGAATGAATCTCATCACGCCGTGGAGACAGTATTCTGTACGTACGCACCAGCGATGATATTGTTCCTATGATCGTGGAATTTTATTGGAGTGTATGTATAATATTACAGAATCAATATCACTTTAAAATAATCATATATAGTTATTATTTACACCATTATACCCATCCATGTAAGGTGGTGGTGGAAAATAGATTACACCACGGCGTGGAGACGGTATTCCATACATACGCACGTGCGGTGATTTCGTTTTCCGTAGGATGGATAGATAGTGAAATTGGGTTGTTTCATAATTATAATAACATATCAGTATATGAGTGATACTCATGTTATTAATTCATATTGAAACAACCTAAGAAGAAGAAGTGGAAGAAGAAATAA
This sequence comes from Viscum album, assembly GCA_963277665.1. Lineage (NCBI taxonomy): Eukaryota > Viridiplantae > Streptophyta > Magnoliopsida > Santalales > Viscaceae > Viscum > Viscum album. Next base: position 507,643,710 of record OY728136.1, on the reverse strand, counting down.
AGTTGAAAGAATCGGTAACGGACATTACCTCTTCTTTGAAGCGCCTCTTTGAGACCTCCTCTTAGGGCACTAAAATTGGTCTTTGAAGAAGACCAGGACCTCTTGGATGATTCTAGGGAAGTGGATAACAGAATGTTTCAGGGGTTGGACGAGCTTGAATATAAGGCCCCGGCCTTAAACCTTAATTAATATTGAATTAAATGAATAATTCACGTTGAGGATCTTTTCAGGTTTAGAGTTTTAGAGAATTAGAACACAACTATTACATCTCAAAAGATTACAAAGTAGTCACTTCTACTAAGTTTCCATAATAAAAAAAACTCTTAAAAAGAAACATGTCTAGTTCCATGTTTTCTATAGGATGACATTCCCTTGATCCCATCCTTGACCTTATTCCACATTAAGTCATGTGAAAACATTTCAAAAAAAACTTGGGGTGAGCACAAAAAGCTTAGTAAGGGATACAGAAAGAATGAAAACTGTTAGTTTTTCAAACATCAAATAAACCATGTATACTCTATCAAAGTAATACCTTCACCTTCATGAAGTTGTAAAAACTCTTCACTGAATAAAGTATCATTACTTACTTTTTTGTAACCAAAGGATTACCATAAAATCCATAAAAAGAACACATAACATTTATAAAGGTAACTTGGGACATAAAAATACTTAAGTGGAATAACCATACGGTCGACTTCCACACATATCACTTAATGGAATAGCCATACGGACAATTTTCATACATACTTAATGGAATAGACATAAGGCCGACTTCCATACCCAATGCATTGGAGGTTATAATGTAACCACCCTTCCTGGTATTCACGGCACCACCCGTCATATGGTTTATAACGTAACCACCCGTTAAAATGTCCAAGTACCAGTATAAAATCATAAAACATAAAACCAATATAAAGGTATGATAACATTTCCACAATTCAATCACAATATATCATAAATATATTGACATAAAATAATCCTTTTTCAAAACCATTTTCAATACCAAAATACATAAAAGAGTATATGGTATTTATTTTATTCTAAAAACATTACGGCTTGTTGAGAAAGCCAAAGACCAAATAATACTCGCGGCGGCGGAAAAGGTCGTTGTCGCCGCGTACGTAAAAAAACATTCCTTTTTTTCATTTAGTAAAACGCTTCATAGAAAAAGATTCCTTTTGTATAAAAGTAAAAGTCAAAGGGTTTTATACACTGTATAAAAGAAAGTTGTGTATAAAACAAAATATGCCTCAATGAAAGGAGATTGAGACGAAGTCCCTTACCTCGGGTCCGAATTGACTCGATCGTTCTTTAACGTCCTGAATAATAAACTTGAGTTAATTTATACTTGATTAAGAACCTTTTTAAAGTTCATTATTCCTTTTATATCACTTATTTCCATGTTATAAACATTATGTAACCATTTAAGTTAATAATGTTTGTTTTGTCAATATTTGGTTCTTAAGTCGAAAGTTGACTTCTTACAATTACATGTTGTTCGTGTGGTCGAAATTTCTTTATATCCAGAATGAAATTCCTGATTTGGATATCATATATATCATATATATCCAGCATATACATGTATTTATAATATTACATAATCATTTAGAGGTAAGAAATGAAATGCACCGTTCATGGAGACTGTAAGCCGTACGTACGCATGAACGCTACTTTCATTTCTATCTCATACTTTAATGGAAAGAAATAATAATGATATAGAGGTATATTATAATTCCAGTATAACATCATATATACAAACTTTAAATCCATCCTTTACACGTCCCACATATGGCATTAACGAATCACATCACTTTGAGGGGGCGGTAGTCTGCACATCCTTAAATGAAGATATCGTATTTACCCATAATGGAAACCATAAAGGTATGCCCAAAATGAAAAATACAGAAGCTTAAAGAAGAAATAAACATATTATATATCATATATAAAAATAGTTACATCATAATGGCCACCTTTGAAGGTGTTAAATGAGTATTGAACAATCATCGTTTCGGGAGGCAGAATTTCGACATCCACGGAAACCGTATGTTATTTAACCATTTTATGTAGTTGTGTGAGAGTGTAGCTCGAATAAATCTTATAAAAACATCCTAGTATATTGAAGATACTGGTGTTGTTACAAAAGAAGTAAATAAAAAGAGTTTAGAGGGTTGAAGAAGCAAAATAAAACAAATGAACAAGAGAGAATGAATTACCTTTAAAAGTGTAACTCCCTTTTAATTTGAGCCTAAAGGCTTCCTTTGAAAGGATTATTCCCAACGTGAATCCTCTAGGATGAGGAGAGGGATGTGGAGAGAGTAAATGGGCAGGGGTTGGCCGATCCAAAGGCTTGAGGAGTGTGTGAAATGAGGTAGAGGTGGGGGCCTTTGATAAGAGGAGAGGAGGGGCACTTTTGGAAAGTAAAGAATTATTACTTTATTTGAAAATGTGTTTCGGTTTTAAAAGATCCCACATTGAAATAATTCGTGGATAAGGTGATAAGGTTTCGAAATTCACCCATCCAATAAGTTTTGGACATGTGTAGTTCATAGATTTTACATTATCTTTCCATTTTATTTAAATCATCAAATAATGATGTCATCGCTGCATCATTATTATGTCATAAATAATTTAATTTATTTAATGTATAAAAATTATAAAAAAAATACTATGATGTACGAAATCGTTTGAGATTTCCAATGACTATTTATAATCATAAATCTGATCTTTATAACCCCAGGTAAAAATTGTTTTAGTAAAACATATCATGTTTGTGTCATTTTTACTTTTACATTAAATAAAAAGTTATTTATGTCATTTCCCAACCAAAGTGTCTCCATGGGGTCCCCAAGTTGACCCATGGCTTGTCTTGGTCGGCCATGACACAAAAAATGAGGGTAGGACATGTGTCAAGTTCATTTCATATTATTAAAACATTATTTTTACCTTAAACTACACTAATTACCACTAATCGCGATTAAGAACTTAATAAGTTACTATTCACCAAAAAATTATTATAATCTCATTGAACCACATTTTACTTCTTAATGACAACCATGTATGTCGGATTTTTGAAATTCAAAAGACAATGATGGCAAAATTTCATTTAAACGGAAAATCAGTCTTTATAAGTACCACTTAGTGGTTTCACTATTCATCAAAAATTGAAGTTTTTCAGAAAATTACCAAAAATTCACCCTAAGCTATATTTGATATTACGAATTCAAAAATGAAGTCTATTTTACAAAATTCAAAACATATAAGTCACATTAATTAATTTAATAATTAATTCCCGTTGTCAGAGCAAATAGCGTGTTTTTATGAAACAATAAGTATCAAAAGATTGACACTAGTTTAAGTCCGATTTCAAAGTGAAATTAATTCCAACGACCACTATTGGATTTAATGGTAAAAATATTTTCTAATTTAACTTTAAAACCAATTCAAAAGATAATCTAATCATATAAATAAATTAGATTAAAAAGAGGTTTTGAATTAAAATACAACATTTTACACTATTCATTAAAAAAAATGAACTTTATCAGAAAGGTACCAAAAATTTACACAAAGTAAATTTTGATGTCCTGATTCTAAAGAAGAGTTATTTTTGGTCCAATAGAATTTATAAGATTGATCAAAACTATATTTAATGACGGTTCGCCGTCAAAAGGTGATAAGTGAACCCTTAGTGAAGATTAGGGTATAAATGCCTAAAATTGAACTCTTTCCGTATTTTAAGCCTTTATCTTTTATTGGGTAAATGTAAAAACATTTAAAAAAATATATAATCATATTTTAGTTATTTCTATCCATTCCCGCCAGTACAACGGCTACTCATTAACTAACATTTAAAATAATATTATTTTATTACTTGTGTGCAACGTAAGTTTTCAAAGAAACTCATCGTTGCGTACCGAGTACGCTATCGAACGTAGAAACCCATTTTAATTAAAATTAATATTTAATTCGTAAATATTAATAAATATGAAAATTATTTATTCTTTATTTACCTGGGATGTTACATCCTTCCCCCCTTTTGGGAATTGCGTCCTCGCAATTTTATTCACTTATCAAAATAAGTGGGGGTATTTATCCCTCATAGAATTTTCAGATTTCCATGTTGCATCTTCAATCACATGGTTTTTCCACAAAACCTTTACCTGATGAATCACCTTATTCCATAACACCTGCTCCCTGTGTTCAAGAATCTGGACCGGTTGTTCCTCATAAGATAGGTTCTCTTCCAGCTGAACTACCTCTGGACTCAAAACATGATATGGATCTGGCATATGCTTCCTCAACATTGAATCATGAAAAACATTGTGTACCTGAGATAAACTCGGAGGTAAAGCCACTTGGTATGCAACTGATCCAACTCTCTCCAGAATTTCATATGGTCCAATGAACCTTGGACTCATCTTTCCTTTCTTACCAAATCTCATCACACTTTTCTATGGTGAGACTTTGAGAAAAACATGATCACCTACCTCAAAAGATAGATCCTTCCTCCGGTTATCCACATAACTCTTCTGCCTGCTCTGAGCTGTTCTCATGTGCTTCTGAATCAACTGAACTTTTTCTGCCATCTCTTCTACCAATTCTGGTCCCATCAGCTTCCTTTCACCCACTTCATCCCAAAATGCTGGAGTTCGACACCGCTTCCCATATAATGCCTCAAATGGTGCCATCTGTATACTGGAATGAAAACTGTTATTATAAGAAAATTCAACCAAAGAAAGATGTTGGTCCCAAATTCCCTGATAATCCATAGAACAAGCTCGTAGCATATCCTCCAATGTCTGAATTGTTCGTTCTAACTGCCCATCTGATTGAGGATGAAAAGCTGTACTAAAATTTAATTTAGTACCCAACGACTTCTGAAGGCCTTTCCAAAAGATAGAAGTAAACCTGGGATCACGATCCGATACAATGGAGAGAGGAACTCCATGTAACCTGACTATCTCTTTAAGATACAAACGGGAAAGTCGATCAAGAGAGAAAGTATCTCGTATAGTAAGGAAATGAGCAGATTTGGTCAAGCGATCAACAATAACCCAGATTTCATTATTACCTCGAGATGTCCTCAGTAATCCCACAACAAAGTCCATGGATATGTTTTCCCATTTCCACTCTGGCACTGTTAAAGGTTGAAGTATCCCTTTCGGTAACTACTACTCTGCTTTAACCTGTTGACATGTCAAACACTTCACAGTAAAATCAGCAATGTCTCTTTTCATTCCATCCCACCAGTAATACTCCTGCAGATCTCTATACATCTTAGTACTGCCTGGATGAACTAAAAACGGGGAACTATGAGCCTCATATAAAAATTATTTCTTCAACTGTGAATCACAAGGCACACATAACCTCTTCCCAAACCTCAAAACACAAACACAAACTTATCCAAGAACTCATGGAAAATTTTATTCATAAGGTCCATGAATACAGCAGGTGCATTGGTTAACCCAAAAGGCATAACTACAAATTCATAATGGCCATATCTAGTATGGAACTCAGTCTTCAGAACGTCTGCTTATTTTACTTTCAACTGATGGTACCCCGACCTCAAGTCAATCTTCGAAAAATACTGAGCTCCCTGGAGCTGATACCACTTCATTCGATGGCCCAAAATCTGCTGAAGTTGTTGCAAAGGATTTCACCACCCCTTTCTTCTTGTAGTCTGGATGCATTCCCCCAGTTGAGTTCTTATTTGGACACACATTTTCATAATGACCCATTTCATTACACTTAAAACATCTTACCATTGGCTTTTCATTTCCTGCATGATCATCTTCTTTACAGTTACGAGCAATATGACCAAACATACCACACCGAAAGCACTTACCAGACTTGGATAAACATTCTCCAGGATGCATTTTACCACACTTCTCACAGGATGGATATTTGGTTTTCTTACCTCCTTGCTTCTTTGATGAATTCTTCCCCTTTGCCTGCCAACTAGACCTCTTATTCTGTTGTTTTTTATAGAACACATGATCATCGGCAAACTCCATTTCCACCTTTCCGCACATCAAACAAGTTTTTCATAACTTTTGAACTCACGAGAAGCTAAATCCCTTCGATACTTTGGATTTAACCCTGAGTAAAAACGGTTTATTTTACTATCAAGATCTCGTATGATGTTTGGAGCATACCTTGCCAATTGAGTGAACTTTTCTTCATAAGCAGCCACTGAACCATCCTCCTGCCTCAATTCTAGGAACTGTTTTTCCATCCTAAGACGAACCACCTTAGGAAAATATTTCTCAAGAAACATACCTTTGAATTCGTCCCAGTGAAGATCCTCAATCTCATCACTATCCCTTATATTTTTCACCATCGACCACCACTGATCTGCTTCACCTTCAAAACGGTAAATAGCAAGACTAACCTTTTGATGTTCTGAACACCCCATGACATCAAAAATCTTCTCCAGTGCTTTAATCCACCCTTCAGCTTGCACAGGGTCAGATGATTCTCTGAATGATGGGGGATGTTGCCTCATGAAATGTTCCACCACTGACATGTTCCTCTGCGGTTGATCTGGCTGATCTCGTGCATGGATACCACCACCATTTATAGCCTGAGTCAACTGTGACATCACTGCAAAAAACTGTTCAGTTCCGATTCCTACCATCTCAGGTTGCTGATTTGGAAGGTTATCTTCCTCCTGATGTCGTCCCAACATAGCTGCTTTGTTTCCTCTGCGGAAAACCATTCTGAACACAGAAATATCTTAGGCGAAGCAACATGGTAATCCGTAAATGCTATATCATTTCTATCATATTATAATTTAACACTTTTCTAACTCCTAAAGTTGTCTAAACCGACCTTTGATACCAACTATAAGGCCCCGGCCTTAAACCTTACTTAATATTGAATTAAATGAATAATTCACGTTGAGGATCTTTTCAGGTTTAGAGTTTTAGAGAATTAGAACATAACTATTACATCTCAAAAGATTACAAAGTAGTCACTTCTACTAAGTTTCCATAATAAAAAAACTCTTAAAAAGAAACGTGTCTAGTTCCATGTTTTCTATAGGATGACATTCCATTGATCCCATCCTTGACCTTATTCCACATTAAGTCCTGTGAAAACATTTAAAAAAAAACTTGGGGTGAGCATAAAAAGCTCAGTAAGGGATACAGAAAGAATGAAAACTGTTAGTTTTTCAAACATCAAATAAACCATGTATACTCTATCAAAGTAATACCTTCACCTTCATGAAGTTGTAAAAACTCTTCACTGAATAAAGTATCATTACTTACCTTTTTGTAACCAAAGGATTACCATAAAATCCATAAAAAGAACACATAACATTTATAAAGGTAACTTGGGACATAAACATACTTAAGTGGAATAACCATACGGTCGACTTCCACACATATCACTTAATGGAATAGCCATACAGCCAATTTCCATACATACTTAATGTAATAGCCATACGACTGACTTCCATACCCAATGCATTGGAGGTTATAACATAACCACCCTTACTGGTATTCACGGCACCACCCGTCATATGGTTTATAATGTAACCACCCGTTAAAATGTCCAAGTACCAGTATAAAATCATAAAACATAAAACCAATATAAAGGTATGATAACATTTCCACAATTCAATCACAATATATCATAAATATATTGACATAATAGAATCCTTTTTCAAAACCATTTTCAATACCAAAATACATAAAAGAGTATATGGTATTTATTTTATTTTAAAAACATTACGGCTTGTTGAGAAAGCCAAAGACCAAATAATACTCGTGGCGGCGGAAAATGTCTTTGTCGCCGCGTACATAAAAAAAACATTCCTTTTTGTCGTTTAGTAAAACGCTTCATATAAAAAGATTCCTTTTGTATAAAAGTAAAAGTCAAAGGGGTTTATACACCGTATAAAATAAAGTTGTGTATAAAACGAAATATGCCTCAATGAAAGGAGATTGAGACGAATTCCCTTACCTCGGGTCCGACTTGACTCGATCGTTCTTTAACGTCCTGAATAATAAACTTGAGTTAATTTATACTTGATTAAGAACCTTTTTAAAGTTCTTTATTCCTTTTATATCACTTATTTCCATGTTATAAACATTATGTAACCATTTATGTTAATAGTGTTTGTTTTGTCAATATTTGGTTCTTAAGTCGAAAGTTGACTTCTTACAATTACATGTTGTTCGTGTGGTCAAAATTTCTTTATATCCAGAATGAAATTCCTGATTTGGATATCATATATATCATATATATCCAGCATATACATGTATTTATAATATTACATAATCATTTAGAGGTAAGAAATGAAATGCACTGTTCATGGAGACGGTAAGCCGTACGTACGCATGAACGCTACTTTCATTTCTATCTCATACTTAATGGAAAGAAATAATAATGATATAGAGGTATATTATAATTCCAGTATAACATCATATATAATAACTTTAAATCCATCCTTTACACGTCCCACATATGGCATTAACGAATCACGTCACTTTGAGGGGGCGGTAGTCCGCACTTTCTTAAATGAAGATATCGTGTTTACCCATAATGGAAACCATAAAGGTATGCCCAAAATGAAAAATACAGAAGCTTAAAGAAGAAATAAACATATTATATATCATATATAAAAATAGTGACATCATAATGGCCACCTTTGAAGGTGTTAAATGAGTATTGAACAATCATCATTTCGGGAGGCAGAATTTCGCCATCCACGGAAACCGTATGTTCTTTAACCATTTTATGTAGTTGTGTGAGAGTGTAGCTCGAATAAATCTTATAACAACATCCTAGTATATTGAAGATACTGGTGTTGTTACAAAAGAAGTAAATAAAAAGAGTTTAGAGGGTTGGAGAAGCAAAATAAAACAAATGAACAAGAGAGAATGAATTACCTTTAAAAGTGTAACTCCCTTTTGATTTGAGCCTAAAGGCTTCCTTTGAAAGGATTATGCCCAAAGGGAATCCTCTAGGATGAGGAGAGGGATGTGGAGAGAGTAAATGGGCAGGGGTTGGACGAGCCAAAGGCTTGAGGAGTGTGTGAAATGAGGTATAGGTGGGGGCCTTTTATAAGAGGAGAGGAGGGGAACTTTTGGAAAGTAAAGAATTATTACTTTATTTGAAAATGTGTTTCGGTTTTAAAAGGTCCCACATTGAAATAATTCATGGATAAGGTGATAAGGTTTTTAAATCCACCCATCCAATAAATTTTGGACATGTGTAGTTCATAGATTTTACATTATCTTTCCATTTTATTTAAATCATCAAATAATGATGTCATCACTGCATCATTATTATGTCATAAATAATTTAATTTATTTAATGTCTAAAAATTATAAAAAAACTACTATGATGTAGGAAATATTTTTATATTTCCAATTACTATTTATAATCATAAATCTGATCTTTATAACCCCATGTAAAAATTCTTTTAGTAAAACATATCATGTTTGTGTCATTTTTACTTTTACATTAAATAAAAAGTTATTTATGTCATTTCCCAACCAAAGTGTCTCCATGGGGTCCCCAAGTTGACCCATGGCTTTTCTTGGTCGGCCATGACACAACCAATGAGGGTAGGACATGTTTCAAGTTCATTTAATATTATTAAAACATTATTTTTACCTTAAACTACACTAATTACCACTAATCGCGGTTAAGAACTTAATAAGTTACTATTCACCAAAAAATTATTATAATCTCATTGAACCACATTTTACTTCTTAATGACAACCATTTATGTCGGATTTTTGAAATTCAAAACACAATTATGACAGAATTTCATTTAAACGGAAAATCAGTCATTATAAGTACCACTTAGTGGTTTCACTATTCATCAAAAATTGAAGTTTTTCAGAAAATTACAAAAAATTCACCCTAAGCTATATTTGATATTACGAATTCAAAAATGAAGTCTATTTTACAAAATTCAAAACAGATAAGTCACATTAATTAATTTAATAATTAATTCCCGTTGTCAGAGCAAATAGCGTGTTTTTATGAAACAATAAGTATCAAAAGATTGACACTAGTTTAAGTCCGATTTCAAAGTGAAATTAATTCCAACGACCAATATTGGATTTAATGGTAAAAATATTTTCTAATTTCACTTTAAAACCAATTCAAAAGATAATCTAATCATATAAATAAATTAGATTAAAAAGCGGCTTTGAATTAAAATATAACATTTTACACTATTCATTAAAAAAATGAACTTTATCAGAAAGGTACCAAAAATTTACACAAAGTAAATTTTGATGTCCTGATTCTAAAGAAGAGTTATTTTTGGTCCAATAGAATTTATTATATTGATCAAAACTATATTTAATGACGGTTCGCCGTCAAAAGGTGATAAGTGAACCCTTAGTGAAGATTAGGGTATAAATGCCTAAAATTGAACTCTTTCCGTATTTTAAGCCTTTATCTTTTATTGGGTAAATGTAAAAACATTTAAAAACATATATAATCATATTTTAGTTATTTCTATCCATTCCCTCCAGTACAACGGCTACTCGTTAACTAACATTTAAATTAATATTATTTTATTACTTGTGTGCAACGTATGTTTTCAAAGAAACTCATCGTTGCGTACCGAGTACGCTATCGAACGTAGAAACCCCTTTTAATTAAAATTAATATTTAATTCGTAAATATTAATAAATATGAAAATTATTTATTCTTTATTTACCTGGGATGTTACATTGAAGGCTCAAATTGGTGTGAGGAAGAGAGGGAGGAGGTGCCCTTTTATAGGGGAGAGGAGGGGCACCTTTGGAATAACTAAAAATATTATTTTATTATAAAGTCAAATTCGGTTATTAATAGCTCAAAATTGATATATTTCGAAGATAAGGTGGGGATGGGTCTAAATCCTCTCATCCAATATAATTTAGACAAGTTTAGGCCATTATATTAACCTTATCATTTAGTTTTAACTCTTAGTTAATTAGATTGAGATTTACCATGTCACTTTGTATTTTTATATTATATAGTTAATAAACTTACCATATACATCCAAGAGACCCCCAAGTGGTATATTAATGATACACCTATCATTATATAAGTATCTTGGCCGAACCTTAGATTTTTAGGAATATAATAACAGTTAATAATATAGTATTTGTTTTAAAAACTATTTTATGTCAATTTTGACACTATTTGGTAATTGATTTTTGTGAAAATCATAAAAGAATTATTAGTTCGAAAACAGTTAATTAAATCAATACTAACATGTCATATTAACATAGAAAATTATTTAAATTCATAAAAAGTCTCAAATTACATTTATTTAAGTATTTATAACATCAATTATGTCAATATTTCATTAATAAGATAATTAATGCATCATCATTGTGTCATAAATAAATTAACATATTTTAAGTCTAAAAATTACAAATAAAATACCATTGTGTATTAAATATTTTTGGCTTTCTAATGAATATTTATAGTCGAATTTATCTTATGTATAACCCTATATTAAAAATGATTTAGTTATTAATCGTTGATTTTAACTATTTTAACCATTCTTTTAATAAATTAATAATAAATCTCCTAATCTAATCCAAGTGGGCCTAAATGGTCATATTTTATTCCTAAGGTTGTTTTTGGCCGAAATACACTTATCCAATAGAATTAGGACATGTTTTAGGGTAATAATAATATCATATTTACCCTTAATTACCCTATTTACTTTTACTCGTGGTTAAAAAAAGTAAAAAGTTACTATTCACCAAAAATTATTTTCCTCTCATTGAACCACATTTTAGTCCTTGATATTAACCGTGTCTCTTGGATTTTCAAAATTCCACTCACAGAAGCGGTAAAATTATGTTTTATGAAAAATTCAGTTTTTTTAACTACCACTTAGTGGTTTCACTATTCATCAAAAAATGAAAGTTTCCAGAAAAATATCAAAAATTAGGCCTAAGCTATATTTGATATTATGAATTCAAAATGGATGACTATTTTACCAAATTCAAAACATATCAATTGCATTAATTAATTTTAAAAATTAATTCTCTTCGTCAAAACAAATAGCGTGTTCTTAAGAGATAATAACTATCAAAAGATTGACACTTGTTTATGTCTGGTTTAAATGGGAAATTACATCCAATGACCAACATTGTACTAAAATTTAAAAATACATTCTAAATATACTTTAAAACCACTCAAATTAATAATTTATCACTATTAATTATTTCAATTAAAAAGTTTTTTTAATTAAAATTTAGTAATTTTCACTATTCATCAGAATATGAAAGTTATCCGAAAAGTACCAAAATTTCACCCTATTCTAATTTCAATATTCCGAATACAAAAATAAAGTCCATATTGAAAGAAAAAATTTATAAAATTTCAAAAAGTGGGATTACAATTTATAACGGCTAGTTCCTAATAATATTATAATAATATCTCGTTTAGTGAAACTCGGTATTGCGTACTACACACGCTATCGAGGAAGGTCGTGATTGCGTGTAATGAAAGGCAAGTCAGGGATGTGTGGTGTGCAAGCTCCTTTTGGTGTAGCGTACAACACAAGACATTAATGAAATTAAAAAGAATATATTTTTCATAAAATATCAAGGTGTTACAGCGCGACAGTGACCTGCAGGGTTGCCAGATTTTCATCCTCCTAGATATACTTACAGAGGGACGTGGGAATCTAATGGACCTCACATTCTGGGAGCACCATGCTGACGCGCCTCATCAATGCCCCAACCCTTGACTTGGATGAGCGAGGGGATGGTTCCCGAGCTGAGTCATACTCTGCTTCAGAGTTTGAGAAGCAGACCGGTATGATCTTCATCCGAACCCTCTTGGGATTCTTCTTTTGGCACCGAAAACCCTCATTCCTGCCCCTGGGTTTCTCTTCGGTACAAGGCTGATACATGACACTGGGTCCTTCAGTCTCACAGGCGCTGGGGCGGAGAGGGTTTCTACCCGAGAAAGCCGGGGTGTGAGGAGCACTAGGACAAATGTCAAAGGGGACATGGGGAGGACCTCCATGGGTAGTGATGAAGTGGGAAAGACCTATGATGGAACTGGTAGAAGCACGGGGAGGACCTCTATGCTTGGTTTCCCTGGAGACCTCTATATGAAGAGGGTCCTTGTACTGATCCAACCGAACATGGGTAGGACCTCGGTGCTGGGTGTCGGTGGTTTGAGGCGGGCCTTCACCCCTCTGGTTTTCGAGGCAAGGAGGACCTTTACCGGCTACTAAAAAGACACGGGGAGGGTCCCCAAGTTGAAGTGAAACTGAATGTGCAATATCCATACACCGGTGGTCGTAGGCAGGAGCAATAACCCCATACACGATGTAATGGGCGCAGGAGTGGCTTATGTATCGAGTATCACCACCAAAGGGCAGACCTTCTTTCGGGTCGAGGAAGGAATAGGGCAGACCTTTATACTGATCCTCGAATCATTGAAGGCCCGTGTTCTCTATCGTAGTGGTATGAGGAGGACCTCCGTACTGAGTGACACTACTGCGGGTTAGCTCGCGGTGACCACTACCCGTGCCAGAAACCACGAGAGTCTATCCCGCTTACCCATGGGGAGGTTGGGGCCTCGATACTAGTTGGGCATAGAGGTTCCCCTGCTCAGTGTATACAAGGACATGGTGGTATGAATCAGCAGTGGATCGGGCCATAGTAGATGTTGAAGTTAACACCCCTTGGAGGGTGTCCTCCTCATCTTGCACCCGACACTAGCGTCGAGTTGGACGGACCGTGTAGAGACCCGAAGCTTGACGTACATGGACAATACATTACTTTTGCGGAATACTTGATACATAACAAAAAGAGACACACAAGGATCGTAATAGTTTAGTGTCTTTGGAAACACGGAATAAAATCTTCTAATCATGGTGAAAGTTCTTCAACATCTCCCAATAAAGATCTTCCATTTTTTTCATACCTAAAACCTTTCTTTATATCTTGGGGAAAAGAAAACATAAAAGGGGTGAGATCAAATTCCCAGTAAGGGTAAATATATAGAACATAAAACAATCCATAAACATTTTAATGAAAAAACTTGAACATAAAATCTAAACATCAAAATCTTGGGAAAAGACATGAATCTTGGAAGTACATAAGTCATATTTCATAAGGGAACATCAATCATGATAAAATAGCATGGGAATAAAACATGTAATTGTGGAAACCATTAAGCACAAGATATGATTTTCATAGTAGCCAAGCCATTTCTGCCAAGACCATCATAGTGGAAAAAGTCCCTTTCTGAATCGAGTTCACTCCTCATTCCAGTCCTGTATTACTGAACCGGTTTAACTTGTCGTTCCAGCCATGTCTATCTCATTAGATATAAATCTTTACCCAATGCATTGTAGGGAGATATAGGTCCCACCCATCTCATAATGAAATCATTCTTACTTGTTCCACAAAATAAACTTAAAACATTCATCATAACCCAAAGAATAAAATGGGTTTCATAAACATCATCCCATCATTTCATAATCCATATAAAACAAATGGACATTTCATCATAAGAAAATTGAACCATGTGAATCATAGAGACATTAAACTTGAAACATATACATATCAAATAATGTCATCTTAGATGGAAAATAGTTATGATAAAACATTTGAAATGAATTCTTGAGGAAAATATCCTTTCTTCGTCAAAATCATTTTCTTTTCAAAAAAATACATGCACTTTTAAAATAAAATAATTTTATTTAAATTATTTATAAAATCATGTAGAGTATGCTTCATGAATATGAGGCGATATTAAACCGTAAAAATCCGTTCATGTCGTATAAGTTAAAAATAGCATTCTCCTCATACTTTTGTCTGAAAAGTCAAAAAAGTACCTCGTAACTTAAACAAAAGAAATATTCCTTACATACCATGTAGTAAAAGTCAAAAATGGGTAAAAATGAATTTAAACATACTTGAAAATACTTTTATAAAACAAGGACATGGATGATATAAATAACCCCAGTAAATACTTACGAATAAGCAATCTCGAATAAAAATGAGATTTGCAATATTATCCCTTACCTTAGGTCTGATATGCTTTGTACGTATCCAAAACTCCTATATAATGATTTATATAATGTAATTGACTTATTAAAGAATCATATTAATTGTTATTATATCATATATGGTTCACTTATGACTTTATATTACCCGTTCCTTTGTAAATTCATGTTAAAGTGGCGTTTTGGGTAAAATCGTTTCATTTGTCGTTCGTGTTTTAACTTTTAATTATTCATATGATTACGTAGATCATGATTACATACATTAAGAATCTCAAACATGATTTATATATAATATATATTCAGAATATACATATATATAATAGATCGATAAAAGGAATGAAATACACCGTTCATGGAGACGGTAGGTCGTACGTACACATTAATGTTGTTTTCGTTTCTTTATTGAATTGAATGGAATTAAGTATATGACATACATATATATGTACATAAATTCCGTAGCATTATTATGTCATATCTTTAATTATTAATTATTATATAGACTTTATAATCATTCTTGAAGTTTTAACATGGAAAATGAATCTTATCGCGTCGTGGAGACGGTAATCCGGACGTACGCACGAGCGATGATATCGTTCCCATGGAATTGTATTGGAGTGTTAATGTACTCTTTCAGAATCAATATCACTTTAAAATAATCATATATAGTAATTATTTACACCACTATACCCATCCAAATAAGGTGGTGGTAGAAAATAGATTACACCACGGTGTGGAGACGGTATTCCGTACGTACGCACGCGCGGTGATTTCATTTTCCGTAGGATGGATAGATGGTGAAATAGGGTTGTTTCATACTTATAAAAACATACCAGTATATGATTTATATTGATGTTATTACTTCATAATGAAACAACTAAATAAGAAGAAGTAGAAGAAAAAAATAAAGTTGAAAGAATCAGTAACGGACATTACCTCTTCTTTGAAGCGCTTCTTTGAGACCTCTTCTTAGGGCACTAAAATTGGTCTTTGAAGAAGACCAGGACCTCTTGGATGATTCTAGGTAAGTGGAGAAGAGAATTTGTCAGGGTTTTTTCGAGCATGAAGGCTCAATGTGGTGTGAGGAAGAGAGGGAGGAGGTGCCCTTTTATAAGGGAGGGGAGAGGCACCTTTGAAACAACTAAAAACATTATTTTATTATAAAGTCAAATTCGGTTTTTAATAGCTCCAAATTGATATATTTCTAAGATAAGGTGGGGATGGGTCTAAATCCTCTAATCCAATATAATTTAGACATGTTTAGGTTATTATATTAACCTCATCTTTTAGTTTTAACTCTTAGTTAATTAGATTGACATTTTCCATGTCACTTTGTATTTTTATATTATATAGTAAATAAACTTACCATATACATCCAAGCGACCCCCAAGTGGTCAATTGATGATACACCTAACATGATATAAGTATCGTGTCCGAACCTTAGATTTTTAAGAATATAATAACAATTAATAATATAATATTTGTTTTAAAAACTATTTTATGTCAATTTTGACACTATTTGGTAATTGATTTTTGTGAAAATCATAACAGAATTATTAGTTCTAACAAAGTTAATTAACACAATACTAACATGTCATATTAACATAGAAAATTATTTTAATTCATAAAAAGTCTCAAATTAAATTTATTTTGGTATTTATAACATCAATTATGTCAATCATTAATTAATAAGATAATTACTGCATCATCATTGTGTCATAAATAAATTAAATTATTTTAAGTCTAAAAATTAAAAATAAAATACTATTATGTAGTAAATCTTTTTATATTTCTAATGAATATTTATAGTTGAATTTATCTTATGTATAACTATATATTAAAAATTATTTATTTATTAATTTTTTATTTTAACTGTTTTAACATTTCTTTTAATAAATTAATAAAAAATGTCCTAATCTAATTCAAGTTGGCCTAAATGGTCATATTTTATTCCTAAGGTTGTTTTTTGACGAAATAAAATTATCCAATAGAATTAGGACATGTGTTAGGGTAATAATAATATCATATTTACCCTTAATTACCCTATTTACTTTTAACCGTGGTTAAAAAAAGTAAAAAATTACTATTCACCAAAAATTAGTTTCCTCTAATTGAACCATATTTTAGTCCTTGATATTAACCATGTTTCTCGGATTTTTGAAATTCCACTCACAAAAGCGGTAAAATTAAGTTTTATGAAAAATTCAGTTTTTTTTAACTACCACTTAGTGGTTTCACTATTCTTCAAAAAATGAAAGATTCCAGAAAAATATCAAAAATTAGGCCTAAGATATATTTGATATTATGAATTCAAAAAGGATGTCTATTTTACCAAATTCAAAACATATCAGTTTCATTAATTAATTTTAAAAATTATTTCCCGTTGTGAAAACAAATAGCGTGTTCTTAAGAGATAATAACTATCAAAAGATTGACACTTGTTTATGTCTGGTTTAAATAGGAAATTATCATACAATGACCAACATTGTATTAAATTGAAAAAATATATTCTAAATATACTTTAAAACCACTCAAATTAAAAATTTATCACTATTAATTATTTCGATTAAAACATTTGTTTTTAATTAAAATTTAGTAATTTTCAGTATTCATCGGAATATGAAAGTTATCCGAAAAGTACCAAAATTTCACCCTAAGATAATTTCGATATTCTGAATCCAAAAATAAATTCCATATTAAAAGATAAATTTTATAAAATTTCAAAAAGTGGGTATTACTATTCATAACGGCTAGTTCATAATAATATTATAATAATATCTCATTTAGTGAAACACGGTATTGCGTACTACACATGCTATCGAGGAAGGTCGTGATTGCGTGTAATTAAAGGAAAGTCAGGGATGCGTGTTGTGAAAACTCCATTTGGTGTAGCGTACAACACAAGACATTAATGAAATTAAAAAGAATATTTTTCATAAAATCTCGGGGTGTTACATTCTACCCCCCTTAAAATGAATTTCGCCCTCGAAATTCGTCGGGGTTATAAATGGTTTACTACTCAAAAGTTTCTTTAATAGAAACCCACATTGTAAAAAGGAATACCAAAACTTGGATTTTAAAAACTAAAGTATGAAACTTAATGGTAACCCAAATTAACTCATCACTGGGTTTCCACGTAGGAGGACATAGGTGAAAATATGGATATGGAAGAAAAATTTAACCATCAAGTTCTGATGGAGAGTGGTAGGGAACATGGCAATGAAAAAACCAACAATCACAAAGTCATAAATTTGTGACGATCTAAGGTACCATATGATTCATCGGATATAAGAGCACAAGGACAACATTTTTGGTTTTCAAGATCATTTCCCAAAAGTTGATGAAATTGGAATTAGAATAAATACTTTCGTGATTTTGGTACAGTCTCACTGTTGGTTGTTCTTTGGACAATTTCCACTTCATCTCTTAAATAAATGAAGTTGAATTTGTCATTCGTGAAGTGTTAGCAGATCATGTGATAGAATGATGGGTCATTCCATCTGTTTCAAACAAAAGTTTAGAAAAGTTATCAAAAAATACATAAGTCCATCAATAGTGAGATTAATCATATATGGTTCCTAAAATGGACTTATACTTCATATATCATACTCATTAATATAATAAAACTAGTTTCTACTAAACAGGGACTTCCTGTAGGCCAGTGGTAGGCGATAAAGGCCAGTCACACTTCAATTGTGGGTTCGATTCCCACAGCCTTGTCTGACGCGATGGGATGTCGCCCGTCCTGTAGGTTGTCCTTTTTCTAAAACTACATTACTATAACATCCCATCAATAATATCAAAAAAAACTTCTATCCTTAAACAATACTAACTTATGTCCAACATAATCCATTCCAATCTTTAGGCTTATCCAAAATACTGTTGTCCAATCTCATATTACAGTGAAAACGATTACCAAAGAGTTCATATAACAAGCATGTTAATACCATCGTTGATCCCCATATATCATGAGATATGTCTTGTTGGTCACATTTCAAACATTCGAAGGCCTTAATCATGTATTCTCTTGAAAAATGAATACCCATTGAATCTTAGTGAAAACATGTATTCTGTCAAAAGTTAACTCTTTCCACGTACCGAAATCCAAAAATTCTATATACTCAAACCATGATATAACCTTCTCCTTGAATCAGTCATAAGCTCATAAATACTATCAAACATTTAATTTTCTCCTTATCCCTTCATTATGCGCATATCAACTACTTTCCAAAAATATCTGAATAACCATTCATGGTTACTGGTACCATTAATGATACACTTTCAAAATATAATGAAAGACAACAGTGTAACAATCCTTAGATGTATTTTTATTCCATAGTACCATGAGATTACTTATACATCATTACACTTGATAAACATGTAATCATTCCACTACCTTCTTAAATCATTGACCGAGCTTCAACAATTATTTCATCTCACATATCATTTGTAGTCTCTTTATCATCATCAACATAAATACTACCCATACGACCATACTAATTCTATTCATGAGACTTTACCTTAGGGCATTGGTTTTCATAATGCCCATACATTCCACATTTAAAACATTTAACCATTGTTGATGTCGTAGAAATACCATTATCCTCATCCATGGTGTTACGTGAACCTTTTCCTTTGCACTTACTGGCTTTGTGTCCTTCTTTTCCACACCCAAAGTATCTTCCAGTTCCTTTGAAACATTCTCCTTGATGCCTTTTCCCACATGATTTACATAGGGGAAATTGAACTTTCTTTCCTCTATGATCATCATGAAACTCCATCTTTCTCTTATTATCCGAGTCAGGAAACTTACCAAATTTGAGTTTATTGATCATACTATGAGATTGCTGATTCGGCATAATAATGATTTTTGGACTTCCAAATCCCATTTCATTTACTTTCTCATGAAGAATATCATTCCATTTTCCATAATATCCTCTATTATCATGAATCATCTTGTTTCCAGCCATTTTCTAAAACCCAAAAAGAATAGTGTGAGAGGCAAAAATAATGCTAGAAAAAACAACATAGTAAAGGGGGAGCACCCTCAATATCTAACATCTTAGGTTAAATTCTAAGATCGTTACTGTAGTTCTAGGAGTATATCTGATACGTATACTTATCCGTAGGGACATCCCTAGACATACCTTAGAAATATCTCTAGGGATCTCACTAACATTTTCACATCCTAGTTTCCAAAGGTTGACTAAACCTTTCCTCTGATACCAACTGTAGAGACCCAAAGCTTGACGTACATGGACAATACATTACTTTTGCAGAATACTTTATACATAACAAAAAGAGACACACAAGGATCTTAATAGTTTAGTGTCTTTGGAAACTCGGAATAAAATCTTCTAGTCATGGTGAAAGATCTTCGACATATCCCAATAAAGATCTTCCCTTTTTTTCATACCTAAAGCCTTTCTTTATATCCTGGGGAAAATAAAACATATAAGGGGTGAGCTCAAATGCCCATTTAGGGTAAACATAGAGAACATAAAACAATCCATAAACATTTAAATGCAAAAACATGAACATAAAATCTAAACATCAATATCTTGAGCAAAGACATGAATCTTGGAAGTACGTAAGGAATATATCATAAGGGAACATCAATCATGATAAAATAGAATGGGAATAAAATATGTAATTGTGGAAACCCTTAAGCACATGATATGATTTTCATAGTAGCCAAGGCATTTCTGCCAAGACCATCTCAGTGGACAAAGTCCCTTTCTGAATCGAGTTCACTCCTCGTTCCAGTCCTGTATAACTGAACCGGTTTTACATGCCGTTCCATCCATGTCTATCTCATGAGATATAAATCATTACCCAATGAATTGGAGGGAGATATAGGTCCCACCTATCTCATAATGTAATCATTCTTACTTTTTCCACAAAATAAACTTAAAACATTCATCATAACCCAAAGAATAAAATGGGTTTCATAAGCATCATCCCATCATTTCATAATCCATATAAAACAGATGGACATTTCATCATAAGAAAATTGAACCCTGTAAATCATAGAGACATTAACCTTGAAACATACACATATCAAATAATGTCTTCTTAGATTGAAAATAGTTTTGATAAAAACATTTGAAATGAATTCTTGAGGAAAATATCCTTTCTTCGTCAAAATCATTTTCATTTCAAAAAAAACTCCATGCACTTTTAAAATATAAGTATTCTTTTGAAATTATTCATAAAATCGTGTAGATTAAGCTGAATGAAAATGAGGCGATATGAAACCGTAAAAATCTGTTCATGCAGTATAAGTTAAAAATAGCACTCTCCTCGTACTTTTGTCGGAAAAGTCAAAAAAGTACCTCGTAATGTATAAAAAAGAAATATTCCTTACATACCATGTAGTAAAAGTCAAAATGGGTAAAAATTACTTTAAACATACATGAAAATACTTTTATAAAACATGGACATGGATGATATAAATAACCCCAGTAAATACTTACGAATAAGCAATCTCGAATAAAAATGAGATTCGCAAAATTATCCCTTACCTTAGGTCTGATATGATTTTTACGTATCCAACACTCTTGTATAATGATTTAAATAATGTCATTGACTTATTACAGAATCATATTCATTGTTATTATATCATATATGGTTCACTTATGACTTTATATTACCTGTTCCTTTGTAAATTCATGTTAAAGTAGCAATTTGGGTAAACTCGTTTCATTTGTCGTTCGTGTTTTAACTTGTAATTATTCATATGATTACTTAGATCATGATAAATTAAATTCAGAATGTCAAACATGATTTATATATATTATATATTTATAATATACATATATATAATAGATCGATAAATGGAGAGAAATACACCATTCATGGAGACGGTAAGTCGTACGTATGCATGAACGCTGTTTTCCTTTCCTTATTGAATTGAATGGAATTAGGTATATAAAATACATATATATGTACATAAATTAAGTAGCATTATTATGTCATATATTTAATTATTACTTATTATATAGACTTTATAATCATTCTTGAATTTTTAACATGGAAAATGAATTTTATCGCGTCGTGGAGACGGTAATCCAGACGTATGCACGAGCAATGATATCGTTCCAATGGAATTGTATTGGAGTGTATGTGTAATATTTCAGAATCAATATCACTTTACAATAATCATATATAGTCATTATTTACACCATTATACCCATCCAAGTAAGGTGGTGGTAGAAAATAGATTACACCACGGCGTGGAGACGGTATTCCATACGTACGCACACGCGGTGATTTCATTTTCCGTAGGATGGATAGATGGTGAAATAGGGTAGTTTCATACTTATAATAACATATCATTATATGAGTTATACTGATGTTATTACTTCATAATGAAACAACTAAAGAAGAAGAAGTAGAAGAAGAAATAAAGTTGAAAGAATCGGTAACGAACATTACCTCTTCTTTGAAGCGCTTCTTTGAGACCTCCTCTTAGAGCACTAAAATTGGTCTTTGAAGACGTCCAGGACCTCTAGGATGATTCTAGGGAAGTGGATAAGAGAATTTGGTAGGGTTTGGCCGAGTTTGAAGGGTCAACGTGGTGTTAGGAAGAGAGGGAGGAGGTGCCCTTTTATAAGGGAGGGGAGCGGCACCTTTGGAATAACTAAAAATATTATTTTATTATAAAGTTAAATTCGGTTTTTAATAGCTCAAAATTGATATATTTCTAATCTAAGGTGGGTATGGGTCGAAATCCTCTCATCCAATAGAATTTAGACAAGTTTAGCTCATTATATTAACCTTATCTTTTATTTTTAACTTTTAGTTAATTAGATTGACATTTACCATGTCACTTTGTATTTTTATATTATATAGTTAATAAACTTACCATATATATCCAAGCGACCCCCAAGTGGTCCATTAATGATACACCTATCGTGATATAAGTATCTTGGCCGATCATTAGATTTTTAGGAATATAATAACAATTAATAATATAATATTTGTTTTAAAAACTATTTTATGTCAATTTTGACACTATTTGCTAATAGATTTTTGTGAAAATTATAAGAGAATTATTAGTTCGAAAAAAGTTAATTAAATCAATACTAATAGGTCATATTAACATAGAAAGTTATTGTAATTCATAAAAAGTCTCAAATTACATTTATTTGGGTATTTATAACATCACTTATGTCAATATTTCATTAATAAGATAATTAATGCATCATCGTTGTGTCATAATTAAATAAAATTATTTTAAGTCTAAAAATTACAAATAAAATACCATTATGTAGGAAATCCTTTTAGATTTCTAATAAATATTTATAGTCGAATTTATCTTATGTATAACCCTGTATTAAAAATGATTCAGTTATTAATCTTTGATTTTAACTATTTTAACCCTTCTTTTAATAAATTAATAATAAATGTCCTAATCTAATCCTAGTGGGCCTAAATGGTCATATTTTATTCCTAAGGTTGTGTTTGGCCGAGATACACTTATCCAATAGAATTAGTATATGTGTTAGGGTAATAATAATATCATATTTACCCTTAATTACCCTATTTACTTTTAACCGTGGTAAAAAAAGTAAAAGTTACTATTCACCAAAAATTATTTTCCTCTCATTGAACCACATTTTAGTCCTTGATATTAACCGTGTCTCTCGTATTTTAAAAATTCCACTTACAGAAGTGGTAAAATTAAGTTTTATGAAAAATTCAGTTTTTTTAACTACCACATAGTGGTTTCACTATTAATCAAAAACTGAAAGTTTCCAGAAAAATATCAAAAATTAGGCCGAAGCTATATTTGATGTTATGAATTCAAAAAGTATTTCTATTTTACCAAATTCAAAACATATCAGTTTCATTAATTAATTTTAAAAATTAATTCCCGGCATCAAAACAAATAGCGTGTTCTTAAGAGATAATAACTATCAAAAGATTGACACTTGTTTATGTCTGGTTTAAATGAAAAATTACATCCAATGGACAACATTGTATTAAATTGTAAAAATATATTCTAAATATACTTTAAAACCACTCCAATTAATAATTTATCACAAAGAATTATTTCGATTAAAAAATGTGTTTTTAATTAAAATTTAGCAATTTTCACTATTCCTCAGAATATGAAAGTTATCGGAAAAGTACCAAAATTTCACCCTAATATAATTTCGATATTCTGAATCCAAAAATAAAGTTTATATTGAAAGATAAAATTTATAAAATTTCAAAAAGTGGGTATTACTATTCATAATGGCTAGTTCATAATAATATTATAATAATATCTCGTTTAGTGAAACTCGTTATTGCGTACTACACACGCTATCGAGGAAAGTCGTGATTGCGTGTAATGAAAGGCAAGTCAGGGATGCATGTTGTGAAAGCTCATTTTTTTATCGTAAAACACAAGACATTAATGAAATTAAAAAGAATATTTTTCATAAAATCTTGGGGTGTTACATTCTACCCCCATTAAAATGAATTTGGCCCTCGAAATTCGTCGGGGTTATAAATGGTTTACTTTTAGAAAGTTTCTTTGATATAAACCCACATCATAAAAAGGAACACCAAAACTTGGCTTTAAAAACTAAAGCATGGAACGTAACGGTTACCCAAATTAACTCATCACTGGGTTTCCACATAGGAGGACATAAGTGGAAATATAGATGTGGAAGAAAAATCTAACCATCGAGTTCTGATGGAGAGTGGTAGAAAACATGGCTATGAATAATCCAACAATCAGAAATCCATAAATCCGTGATGATCTATGGTACCAAATGATTCATCGGATATAATATCACTAGGACAACATTTTTTGTTTTCAAGATCATTTCCCTAAAGTTGATGAAATTGGAATTAGAGGAAATACTTTCGTGATTTTGGTACAGTCTCACCGTTGGTCGTTCTTTGTTCAATTTCCACTCCATCTCTTAAAGAAATGAAGTTGAATTTGTCATTCGTGAAGTGTTAGCAGATCATGTGATCGAATGATGGGTCATTCCATCTGTTTCAAAAAAAAGGTTAGAAAAGTTATCAATAAATACATAAGTCCATCAATAGTGAGATTAATCATATATGGTTCCTAAAATGGACTTATACTTCATATATCATACTGATTAATATAATAAAACTAGTTTCTACTAAACAGGGACTTTTTTTAGGCCAGTGGTAGGCGATAAAGGCCAGTCGCACTATGCTTGTGGGTTCAATTCCCACAGCCTTGTCCGACGCGATGGGTTGTCACCCATCCTGCATGTTGTCCTTTTTCTAAAACTACATTACTATAACATCCCATCAATAATATTGAAAGAAAACTTCTATCCTTAAACAATACTAACTTATGTCCAACATAATCCATTCCTATCTTTAGGCTTATCCAAAATACTGCTGTCGAATCTCATATTACAGTGAAAACGATTACGAAAGAGTTCATATAAAAAGCATGTTAACACCATCGTTGATCCCCATATATCATGAGATATGTCTTGTTGGTCACATTACAAACATTCGAAGTCCTTAATCAGGTATTCTCTTGAAAAATGAATACCCATTGAATCTTAGTGAAAACATGAATGCTGTCAAAAGTTAACTCTTTCCACATACCAAAATCCAAAAATTCTATATTCTCAAACCATGATATAACCTTCTCCTTATATCAGTCATGAGCTCATGAATACTATCAAACATTTAATTTTCTCCTTATCCCTTCATTATGCGCATATCAGCTACTTTCCAAAAATATCTGAATAACCTTTCATGGTTACTAATACCATTAATCATACACTTTCAAAACATAAGGAAGGAAAACATTGTAACAATCCTTAGATGTCTCTTTATTCCATAGTACCAAGAGATTACTTATACAACATTACACTTGATAAACATGTAATCATTCCACTACCTTCTTAAACCATTGACTGAGCTTCAACAATTTTTTCATCTCACATATCATTTGTAGTCTCTTCACCATCATCAACATAAATACTACACATATGACCATAATGATTCTCTTCATTAGACTTTCCCATAGTGCATTAGTTTGCATAATGCCCGTACATTCCACATTTGAAACATTTAACCATTGTTGATGTTGTAGCAATACCATTATCCTCATCCATGGTGTTAACTGAACCTTTTCTGTTATACTTACTAGCTTTGTGTCCTTCTTTTCCACACCCAAAGCATCTTCCAGTTCCTTTGAAACATTCTCCTTGATGACTCTTCCCACATGATTTTCATAGGGGAAATTGAACTTTATTTCCTCTATAATCATCATGAAACTCTATCTTTCTCTTATTAACTGAGTTCAGAAACATACCAAATTTGAGTTTATTGATCATATTATGAGATTTTTGATTCGGCATAATAATGATGTTTGGACGTCCAAATCCCATTTCATTTGGTTTCTCATGGAGAATATCATTCCATTGTCCATAATATCCTCCATTAGTGTGAATCATCTTGTTTCCAGCCATTTTCTAAAACCCAAAAAGAATAGTGTGAGAGGCAAAAATAATGCTAGGCCAAACAACATAGTAAAGGTGGAGCACCCTCAATATCTAACATCTTAGGTTAAATATTAAGATCGTTACCATAGTTCTAGGACTATATCCTATACATATACTTATCTTTAGGGACATCCCTAGACATAGAATAGAAATATCTCTAGGGATCTCACTAACGTTTTCGCATCCTAGTTTCCAAAGGTTGACTAAACCTTTCCTCTGATACCAACTGTAGAGACCCGAAGACTGAAGTACATGTACAATACATTACTTTTTCGGAATACTTGATACATAACAAAAGGAGACACACAAGGATCACAATAGTTTAGTGTCTTTGGAAACTCGGAATAAAATCTTCTAATCATGGTGAAAGATATTCAACATCTCCCAATAAAGATCTTCCCTTTTTTTCTTACCTAAAACCTTTCTTTATATCCTAGGGAAAAGAAAATATAAAATGGGTGAGCTCAAATTCCCAGTAAGGGTAAACATAGAGAACATAAAACAATCCATAAACATTTGAATGCAAATACATGAACATAAAATCTAAACATCAAAATCTTGAGCAAAGACATGAATCTTGGAAGTACGTAAGTCATATATCATAAGGGAACATCAATCATGATAAAATAGCATGGGAATAAAACATGTAATTTTGGAAACCATTAAGAACATGAAATGATTTGCATAGTATCCAAGACATTTCTGCCAAGACCATCTTAGTGGACAAAGTCCCTTTCTGAATCGAGTTCACTCCTTGTTCCAGTCCTGTATTACTGAACTGGTTTAACTTTCCATTATAGCCATGTCTATCTCATGAGATATAAATCATTACCCAATGAATTGGAGGGAGATATTGGTCCCACCCATCTCAGAATGAAATCATTCTTACTTGTTCCACAAAATAAATATAAAACATTCACCATAACCCAAAGAATAAAATGGGGTTCATAAACATCATCCCATCATTTCATAATCCATATAAAACAAATGGACATTTTATCATAAGAAAATTGAACCATGTAAATAATAGAGACATTAATCTTGAAACATACACATATCAAATAATGTCATCTTAGATGGAAAATAGTATTGATAAAACATTTGAAATAAATTCTTGAGGAAAATATCATTTCTTCATCAAAATTATTTTCTTTTCAAAAAAAATCCATGCACTTTTAAAATAAAAGTATTTTTTGAAATTATTCATAAAATCAAGTACAGTAAGCTTCATGACAATGAGGCGATATGAGACCGTAAAAATCCGTTCACTCTGTATAAGTTAAAAATAGCATTCTCCTCATACTTTTCTCGGAAAAGTCAAAAATGTACCTCGTAACGTAAACAAACGAAATATTCCTTACATACCGTGTAGTAAAAGTCAAAAATGGGTAAAAAGGACTTTAAACATACATGAAAATACTTTTATAAAACATGGACATGGATGATATAAATAACCCCAGTAAATACTTACGAATAAGCAATCTCGAGTAAAAATGAGATTTGCAAAATTATCCCTTACCTTAGGTCCGATATGCTTCGTACGTATCCAAACGTCCTGTATAATGATTTAAATAATGTCATTGACTTATTACATAATCATATTCATTGTTATTATATCATATATGGTTCACTTATGACTTTATATTACCCATTCCTTTGTAAATTCATGTTAAAGTAGCGTTTTGGGTAAAATCGTTTCATTTGTCGTTCGTGTTTTAACTTTTAATTATTCATATGATTACATAGATCATGATTACTTACATTCATAATGTCAAACATGATTTATATATAATATATATTCAGAATATACATATATATATTAGATCTTTAAAAGGAAAGAAATACATCGTTCATGGAGACGGTAGGTCGTACGTACGTATGAACGCTGTTTTCGTTTCCTTATGGAATTGAATGGAATTAAGAATATGAAATAAATATATATGTACATAAATTAAGTAGCATTATTATGTCATATATTTCATTATTACTTATTATATAGACTTTATAATCATTCTTGAATTTTTAACATGGAAAATGAATCTCATCCCGTTGTGGAGACGGTAATCCGGACGTACGCACGAGCGATGATATCGTTCCCATGGAATTGTATTGGAGTGTATGTTTACTATTAAAGAATCAATATCACTTTACAATAATCATATATAGTCATTATTTACACCATTATACCCATCCAAGTAAGGTGGTGGTAGAAAATAGATTACACCACGGCGTGGAGACGGTATTCCATACATACGCACACGCGGTGATTTCGTTTTCCATAGGATGGATAGATGGTAAAATAGGGTTGTTTCATACATATAATAACATATCAGTATATGAGTTATACTGATGTTATTTTTTTCATAATTAAACAACTAAAGAAGAAAAATTATAAGAAGAAATAAAGTTGAATGAATCAGTAGCAGACATTACCTCTTCTTTGAAGCACTTCTTTGAGACCTCCTCTTAGGGAACTAAAATTGGTCTTTGAAGAAGACCAGGACTTCTAGGATGAATATAGGTAAGTGGAGAATATAATTTTTCAGGGTTTGGCCGAGCTTGAAGGCTCAAAGTGTTGTGAGGAAGAGAGGGAGGAGGTTCCCTTTTATAAAAGAGGGGAGGGGCACCTTTGGAATAACTAAAAATAATATTTTATGATAAAGTCAAATTCGGTTTTTAATAGCTCCAAATTGATATATTTCGATTTTAAGGTGGGTATGGGTCGAAATCCTCTAATCCATAATAATTTAGACAAGTTTAGGTCTTTATATTAACCTTATCTTTTAGTTTTAACTCTTAGTTAATTAGATTGACATTTACCATGTCACTTTGTATTTTTATATTATATAGATAATAAACTTACCATATACATCCAAGAGACCCCCAAGTGGTCCATTAATGATACACCTATCATGATATAAGTATCTTGGCTGAAAATTAGATTTTTAGGAATATAATAACAATTAATAATATAATATTTTCTTGAAAACTATTTTATGTCAATTTTGACACTATTTGGAAATTGATTTCTGTGAAAATCATAACAGAATGATTAGTTCAAAAAAAGTTAATTAAATCAATACTAACTTGTCATATTAATATATAAAATTATTGTAATTCATAAAAAGTCTCAAATTACATTTATTTGGGTATTTGTAACATCAATTATGTCAATATTTCATTAATAAGATAATTATTGCATCATCATTGTGTCATAAATAAATTAAATTATTTTAAGTCTAAAAATTACAAATAAAATACCATTATGTAGGAAATCTTTTTATCTTTCTATTTAATATTTATAGTCGAATCTATATTATTTATAACCCTATATTAAAAATTATTTATTTATTAATCTTTGATTTTAACTATTTTAACCCTTCTTTTAATAAATTAATAATAAATGTCCCAATCTAATCCAAGTGGTCCTAAATGGTCATATTTTATTCATAAGGTTGTTTTTGGCCGAAATAAACTTATCCAATAGAATTAGTACATGTGTTAGAGTAATAATAATATCATATTTACCCTTAATTACCCTATTTACTTTTTACTGTGGTAAAAAAAAGTAAAATGTTACTATTCACCAAAAATTAGTTTCCTCTTATTGAACCATATTTTAGACCATGATATTAACCGTGTCTCTCTAATTTTCAAAATTCCACTCACAAAAGCGGTAAAATTATATTTTATGAAAAATTCAGTTTTTTTAACTATCACTTAGTGGTTTCACTATTCATCAAAAAATGGAAGTTTCCAGAAAAATATCAAAAATTAGGCCTAAGCTATATTTGATATTATGAATTCAAAAAGGATGTCTATTTTACCAAATTCAAAACATATCAGTTGCATTAATTAATTTTAAAAATTAATTCCCATCATCAAAACAAATAGCCTGTTCTTAAGAGATAATAACTATCAAAAGATTGACACTTGTTTATGTCTGGTTTAAATGGAAAAATTACATCCAATGACCAACATTGTATTAAATTGTAAAAATATATTCTAAATATACTTTAAAACCACTAAAATTAATAATTTATCACAATTAATTATTTTGATTAAAAAATTTGTTTTTAATTAAAATTTAGTAATTTTCACTATTCATCAGAATATGAAAGTTACCCAAAAAGTACCAAAATTTCACCCTAAGCTAATTTAGATATTCTGAATCCAAAAATAAAGTCCATATTGAAAGATAAAATTTATAAAATTTCAAAAATTGGGTATTACTATTCATAACAGCTAGTTCATAATAATATTATAATAATATCTCATTTAGTGAAACTCGGTATTCCGTACTACACACGCTATCGAGGAAGGTCGTGATTGCGTGTAATGAAATGCAAGTCAGGGATGCATGTTGTGCAATCTCCTTTTTGTGTAGCGTACAACACAAGACATTAATGAAATTAAAAAGAATATTTTTCATAAAATCTCAGGGTGTTACAGACCGGGGAAGGTGGTGCAGGTATGCAGCTTACCTGCTCCTCTTCCAGTAAGACCAGGTGATGGAGCTGATGCGACCAGGTAGGAGCCCTCACTGGGAACCATTGGATTGGGACTCTGATAGGGATAGACTTGATGCCACCTTCTTCATCGACGTAAGGCAGGGAGTCGTCAAGATTCTCCAAGGATATGCTCCCGAAGCGGTTGTATATCGGGGTGGGGAGAAATGTCTCACTGCGTGGCCCTAAGGGGCGGCTTTGACGGCGAGGCATCTAGGTAGGCCATATCCCTAGTGGGGATGATCCCCTCCTCCTCGTACCTGCGTATAAGGTCTTTGATCACCCTTCATTGGATGACTTCAGATGGGGGGAGGGGGTGCAGTTTCCCTAAGGTCGTAGATGCAAAGGCCATCGTGGAAGAGGTATAGCCAGCCGGAATGGTTGTGTCTGCGCTTCCCCTTCACCTGCATTGATGGGCAGGCGGTGATCGCGTCCCTGGAGTAGTAACTTGGTTCCTGAAAGCAGGGATATGAACTCCTTAATACTGATAGAAAAAGAATTCGACAACCAGTACCCCAGCGCTGTTTTGTATTCCGTGGCCGGTAAGAGGGATCCATGCGGACAATGTCACGGAATGGGATGCTCACCGTCTTGACTTCCCCAACTCTTGGTGAGTTTCATATCAGGCTCGTTATTCTCTTGGTGGGACCTTGTGCCAGATTATGGGGTCTAATGAAATGCCAATCCACTGATTCCTCGAAGGCTACTAGTCTCCATATTAAGGAAAATATCTTCACGTCGTGTTCACTATTTCTGTTTTGCGATGCTTTTGTCGGGGTGCGCACATCTGTCAGGTGAGGATGCACAGCTGGGGCCCCACATTTTCTCTTTCTAAAGGAGGGCGGCATCCACTACATATTCAGGGAAGTATGCTCCTTGATCAAAACGGGATGATGAGATGTCTGTTCTTCCTTCCGTGAATTACTTCTCGTAGCTCGTCACCTAGTCCCGGGTCTCCCTAATAGACTTAAGACATTGTTCGTGAAACTCATCCTGGCGCCATATTATCATGGACACTAGTTAATTACACTACTTCTTTCAGGTCATTCCAAGGGGCCCGGTCAGAAAAGAAACCTTCAGTTAGGGAAGTAGTCACGTTGGGTATCACTGGCAGGTCTAGACGCTGGGGGATTGGCATGTTTTTCTTTTGTCCCCTGTTATAGTGATTATCGAGGGCACAAAAGCCCGAGGAATCCCACAAAAAATGTAGGGAATCGTATTCTATGGGCATGTATCTGAGGTTTTACTCAGCTTCCCATGTTTAACACAGGGTATGACACAAGATTAACATCTAGCAGAGAGGGATCATAATGATCATACCACTGACTAGAGTGGATCGGATGGAGGACCCCCCTAGAGGGAACACCGATATTGGGGCCAACCCATGGGTGGTATCCTAAATTCTCTAAAATGGAATGGGGAATGCGGTGGCATGATCCCACTGGGATGTGGAGGCCCGGGTAAGAATTCAGGGAAGATGATGGATGGATTAAATGAAGTGGATGGAGAATGGGGGGAACTGTCATAAGGAGGACGATGGTTTTGTGATTGAATCTTGAGGAGGATTCCTACGTATCCCTGTGGCTGGGAATCAAAGGCTTAGTAGTTCATATGATGAAGGCTTACCACCAATTGGGGTTTTCAATGGCTTACTTGTGATTTATGTCACAACAGCTTACTGCTGCATGGGGTCACAAGGGCTTACAGTTGGACGAGACAAAAAGGGGTACACAGTTTAACGTCATGCAGGATGTGGGTGACCTGACGTGAAAGGGGTCGGAACTTCTACATGTTGGGATTGAGCCTAGGGTAGGCTACCTACATACCATGCCTTGGCAAGGATCAAAGTCCACATTGTTTGGGATGGTGTGGGGATTACACTCTAGGCTACCCATAGTGTTGGTGAAGATGGTCAGAGGACCGACATGAATATGGACCTGGGGTCTAGGTGGATGGTGGGATTTGACCTTTGGAAGGATTCCTATGTACCATACCTTGACATGGATCAAAGTACTCATAGTTCATTCTTTTTGTGTGATGAGCTGACATGAAGATGGTCGGATCGATCAGGTGGTGGGCTTGAACCTCGGGGAGGCCCCCTACATACCATGCCTTGACATTGATCATAGTCCTCATAGTTTAGGATGAAAATTTGGGCTTGAACCTCATAGAGGCCTCCTACGTATCCTTGTGGCAGGGAATCAAAGTATTTGTAGTTCACGGTTTTGGTGGGGCTTACACTCTAGGCTTCCCATGATGATGGGGCTTGGTGCACAGATGTGAAATGGTCGGAGATGGTTGGATCGACCAAGGATGGTCTTGAACATCGTGGAGGCTTCTTACGTACCATGCCTTGACATGGATCAAAGACCTCGTAGTTCGGATGGAGGCGGTGAACCAACGTGAAGGTGGTCATAATGGCCGGGTGCTGGGCTTGAACCTTGGGGACGCTTCCTACGTACCATGCCATGACATGGTTCAAATACCTCATAGATCGGGTGGAATCTTGGCACAACGATACGGAGATTGTCGGGGCCAATTGTTGTTGGGCATGAACCTTGGGGAGGCTTCTTATGCACCATGCCTTAACATGGATCAAAGACCTCATAGTTCGGGTAGAAAAAGAGATGGTGGTCTTGAACCTCAGGAAGGATTCCTACGTACCATGCCTTGACATGGATCAAAGACCTCATAGTTCGGGTAGAAAAAGATATGGTGGGCTTGAAACTCAGGAAAGCTTCCTACGTACCATGCCTTGACATGGATCAAAGACCTCTTAGTTCGGGTATGGTTGGTTCATGGTCGATGCTTACTCTAATCCCACATGATTCGTGCTCTTTGTGAGAAACAATAGGCTGCAAGGACCTGATGATCATGTCACGAAAGGTGAATCCGTAGGAAGTGGGGTGGGGCCTATGCGTGGAGTGGCCCCAAAAAGGATTCCTGGGCTTATGCATGGTCCGCAGCCCGAAGGGGTTGGGACTTACTCCCGGATGGAGGCCCTATGGAGACAAAGCCCAATGGGAGAGGGGTTTGGCACAGAGGATGGAAGGTTCCAGTGCACATCCCCCCTCTCTGGTGTTCGGACAGGAAGAAGATATGAGGAGCAGGGATGCTACCTCCTGCAAGAAAGACCAGGGGATTACGACATGGTGGTTTCCATTTCCTCGTGTACTAACTCCGCTCCAATAAAGAGGATCTCATTCCATGTGAGGAATGGTCAAACTCTCATGGAGACCAGTGGGTGTACAGAATGTCCAAGGTGGGGAACCCCGCACAGGATGCATGGGGGCCAGGTCACAGTTTAACATCATGTGCTAAGGACAATGGTGCTTGGTATTATAACGTCATGTAGCTCGTATGAGGCGGGTTCACTCCACACCACCAGGACTTACATAACTGGTACCCTTTTCTCATTGGTGTAGAGAGGGGATAGGTAATGTCGTGGCGAGCAGGTGTCATAGAGAAAACCATTGAGGGGTCCACGTTAGTGTGGCTATGTGAAGAAGCAATAGTCATTAGCGTGCATAGGCGAAGAAGCATGAGGAGAAGCAATGCAAAAGGAAGAACCATACAAGGGACTTTGTAGTTAATTCGTATGAGCCTAGAAGGTCGTATGGGAAAATGATATATGATGTGGATGCTCGGGGTGTGAGAGACACCCGTGAATGGAATCCATAAGAAGATCATCAGGAACTTGTGTAAAGGTAAACCCAAGGAGTATGAGGAACACAAATGAAGAGGTAGCCAGGAAGCACCAGGAAGAGGGGTCCAGAAGGGTTGTGCACAACCTTTGAGGCTGTCACGCGAAATAAGTAGCCCTATGCAAAAAATACCGTGCTGGCGTGAAATCAAAGGGGATTTGCACGTAAATGTAGCTTAGGATTTGCGCGCAAATTGAAATTACTGCACAAAAGGAGTACAAATTGAGAGCAATTGGGAGAGGCTACATTCAATGACTTGGGGTGCATGCAATGGAAGAGGATTGAGTGCAGTCGGCCTACTTGGAAGTAGAAGGGATTGCGCGTAGGGGGTAGACCCCGAAGGGATTGTAATTATATCTAAACCAAGGGAATCTCAAATGAAGGCAGACCACGAGGTGACTTGGTGTGAAAATAACTGTACCTAAAAGCCATCATTGCACACACAAAAGTTGAATTTCACACACGAAAGATGGTTCAGATTCTTCAGCCCAGAATTTGAAGGGATCGAATTTTATTTATAGGCGTCTAGGGGCATAGAAAATAGGGCGGCGCAAAATAATTGCACACCAATGGTGGCGGTGCGAAATTTCAGCTGCGCTGGGTGGGGGCGTGAAATATTCCGCACCCACACCGAAGAACTCTAGTGAATCCCGAAGCATTCCGCACATGAAATATTTTTTTTGCGCACAAATGTATTGTTTTTGTGTGACTCCTCCGGGCCCCCCGGCTTGGGTCCCCAGATCTGAATATGACTTCTCTTTGTCGTTTTGAAACCTTCTTCAGCCCTTGATCATTTTTCAGCGTCTACAATGTGGTTATATATTTTCTATTTGAGGTATTAAACATGGATAAATTTTTATTCATGATTATTAATATTTGGTTTTATGTTTATTATTTATCATTTTAAAATATAAATGTTACAAAAGTGGAAAAAAATTATGGTACATTTTATGTTTCATTGGTGATAGTTAACATACACTTGATATAATCACTTTTTTGTGATCTATTTTCATTGAACATTACATTTATCCAAAATATCCATGTTATTTGAGTCATGAATGTTATTATTTCCAATAACACATACCATTTTTACGAATATCTCATACTTTGAATGTTATTTGAAAAATTGGAGAAATATTGATGAATTAGTCATCTTTACCCAATACAAATTTTTTTGATAAGATATATTTATTATTGAATACAAACAATTACTCAATAAATGACGTCTTTTTTGGACAAATATTTTTAGGTGGGGTCTAGTTATTGAAAAACCCTAAATACATCAATAAGTCATATGTGTTTAATTTGTGGGAGAAATATGATGGCTTTTATTATAGTGTGTTTAAAATTTCTTGAATATCAACTTTACAAAATTTTATCATGATTCGTGAGAGCAGTACATACATTAATTATGAAATTAATTAATTGATTATTATTTTTCTATATTTATCCATTATATTTCATCAATGATATTATGTCCAGATACATTTCATTTCTAGTTAATTGATTAAATGGAATGTGTCATTAGTTATTTTACATTACATATTGATTATTCCATATCCAATAATTAAATTCAGGTTATTGATTAAATGAAATGTGTTTTAAATTATTTTTATTTTTATATTTATTATTCTTTAATTATTTATTATATCTTCCATTGTATGTAACCCATAATGAGTATTTAATTCCACCTTTATTTATTTTTCTTTCCCCATGACATGATGATGAATTCTTGGAATGTGTTCATTGATGCCATATTTTTTTCACTACTATGCATTGTATTTTATTTCCTTTTATTTAAAATATATTATGTGAGTATCTAGTTCTCTCAACCCACAATAATTATTGGCACTTATTGATTTTACTGGTTATATCAATGATAATGTAATAAAGTGGGCATTGGATCTGGGTTACAAGAGATGGGGTTTTTAATATTTTGTGTTGGGTTGAGTTGATCTTACAACATTTTGATGTTTACCAATTGAACAATTATTTACTAATTGGTTCTAAAATATTTTTGGTTATGAATAAGAAAAATATTTTCTTGGATCATATTATTGTTCTTGATGGTCCCCTTGGAGTGATTATTTATCAGGTCTATTTAAAATATATAGCTTCTCCAGGTCTATGACATGAATTTTAAGATAAATTTTGACCTCATATTATTGAATGAAATCTTAATAATCCTCATTATTTGTGATTATTCTAGGGTAAAAAATGTTCATATAAATATTCTAAAATATAAATTGGATTTTATATGTTAATTAAGTTAACTGATCAACATTGTGACTCATCAATCGAGGATTCCATTTGATGAGATAGTTCATATTAGACAGTCTAGTGAAGCTATTCCAATCATTCTACTAATGAAAAAATAAAATCATTAATATTTTTTACCATATTCCACATTATAATGGGGGTTCCCTCTTATATATTACACATTTCAAGCTAGATCCTTCAATTCATAGAACACTATCTCTTAGAAGATTACTCTATCAAAGAAGGTTGATCACTCATCATAATGGGAACAAGGTTTATAAAAAGTGTATTTACAATTCCTTTAAGGATAATGTATTCTATATTAAAAATTCATCATATAATCCAATCATTAATCTTCTATAAATCCTTTATCTAGTGTTACATTTATTACTTTTCCACTTTAGGTGTGATGAATAAAATAAAATATAGTTGTGTTGGTTGCTTTCCCAATATGACTTTCCAAAATTCTACCATATTTTGGAGGATTTATTTCAATAAATTAACTCTTATATGTTATTTACCAAAATTATATTGATGGTGGAGTAATTAAGGGATCACTGATGAAATCTTCATTAGGATTCCTTGGTTATATCAACATTTGTATTTCATTCTTCATAGGATTGTAGAATTATTCTTGAAGGGAATCATTTCATAAATAATTAAATTAAATCATTATGTCTTAGTAGAGAAGATGTTTTTTCTCCATTATTACATCATTATGTGGTATCCACTAAAATTAATTCAAATTAATAAGTGGTTCCACAATGTTATTACATTTATTTGGTTGTATATGCAAGTGTCATAGAATCCATCAGATCTGGAATAAGTGTAAAAATATATACCTTTCATGCCCTCATTCCTTGAGTTGATGATGTTTGAGGAGATAATTCATTCATAAAATAATTTATTTATTCAATTATTTTTGAGACTACAAAACAAATATAGGAATAAACTAATGTATTTTAATGGTATTAATGACATCTTCAACTCACAACATATATTTTCAATGAAAATTTCTGATAGATTTTATATGTCTAATGAGTAAGTCATAAAATTATATCTATAAATGATGCTTCATACGACCTTATTCTAATGTTTTCTAAAATTATGGAGATTGATATCAATACTATTACTTATTTTTTAACATAATTGGTATTCAATGGATAAACAGATACCTTCCCAATTGATGATGGACCTAGCTGGTTAGCTATTATACCAGAGAAATGTTCATCCTTATAGAGTCTGGAAAAAACATTTAATCAATGATACCTATTATTAATCATGTTTTCCCACAACGAGGCTTCATCAATACACAACGTTCATTATATGATTCTCTAGGTATCTAATTTCATTTGAATATTTACAACGATAGATTCTTGATGTTAGGAGGAAGAGGAGTTCCATTCACCCACCTTAGATATGGTTTCCTATACCGTTACACTTGTACTCTACATCCATACATGTCATCCATTCAAGATTCCATGGATTTTATGGAGTCAATATGTTTTGGTAGGAAAATTTATTGTCAAGACAGATGGGTATAGGTTGGGAACAAATCATGAAATGATCATCTTTTCTATGTTTTTTTATTTAAAATGAGTACGGTTCATCTAACATTAGTAGGCATTATATATCCATTTGTTCCACCCATATACCCAAAAAACTAATATCACTTGACCACTAGGACCTGATAAACTAGTTGTGGAATCCTTTAGGTAGTCATATGAATTATTTCCATTTTTCAATAGATCAATCTCTTCTTGTTGAGGATGATTTTCTAGAAGAGAGTTATAAATATCTACATAAAATTTATACTCAGTGGGTATATTCCCCCAAATAAATTTTGTGTATAGTCTCATGATATCATCCAACTCCTTTTCACATTGTGGAAATTTCTCCTCAAAATGTTTAGTTTCAATCCCTTTGGGTGGTGGGTATGATACAACCATTCCCTTCCCCTTTTCAATATTGAATGCTAACTAACGTGGAGGTAACTAAGAAATTGGGGGAACACAATAATTTTGACCTTATCTCTATGGTTGGGTACACACACCTTCTTCATGAATTTCAGTTTGGACCATGTTTAAGTTAAAACTACTAATTTAGATATTCTATTATGGTGATATATTCTAACTCATCAACAAGGTTAACAATAATAAAACAAAACAAATTAATATAATAATAAGAATATTTAATCATTATAATGGTAATAATATCTGTTATCCTATCTATCTATATGATCCCACAATTTTCATTTGTATCAACAAATTTTATAGAATATATCTACTAACACACAATACATGGTATTTTATTCTAATTCAGATTCTCCATTTGGGGTGGTTTTTTAAAAGTGAACCTGATGTATTATCTATAAGTCATGGTTCAGTACATTTCCAATGATATAGATGACTATCAAAATTTTGGAAAATGTAAAGGCCTTTCATGAATTGTCTCTCCAATCATGTAGAATACTTATTTTTATAGATGTGGAGGAGGTTGTGATAAAAATTCCCACATCCATTTGATTTGGGGTTAACATGGTTTTACACCAAGAAATATTTTACAGATAAAGGATTTCATAGTCCTATGGGTGGTTTTGGTTGTAAATAATACCATAAGCATGTGGGATGGGTTTGTTCAAAAATTATTATAGTCACAAATACTACCACTACAATTTTGATTTCAATAGTCTAGTCCAATAATGGTCTAAATTTATTGAACAATCAATATGTGATCTAATTTATAATAATTGAATCACTTAAGTAGATATTTTGGATTTTATCATATGATATGTCTACCCAACCATTCTTAATGCTTGGTGTAGGATACAATAAATTTATTTATCCAATCAAGATCACTATTTAATTATATTAATGATAATAGGACCCTAATAGATTGGGGGACTAGATTTTGAATATCATGGGAACATTAATTAGACTAAGGCTATGATATTTCATGACATCCTTCTCATTGGACACTTATATATATATATAGCATAATGAAATTAAAAATCCCTGGTCACTCCAACTTATTACATGTACATCAGATGGAGTTTTTGTGATAGAATAACCTAGATACTTGGGATAATTGAGGAGAACATATTTTGACTCTCCATGTTGTTTTCACGAATTTGGGATCATGATATTTAAAGGCAGGTGAATTCAATTGGATGGTTGTTTTCACATATTATCTTGATTTTTTTTTCATATTAGATGAAAAAAATAGATATTATGCTTCTTGTGACTTTGTACCACAAATGTATTTAGACAAATATAGATTATGTAATCATTATTTATTGTCTTAGGAATGTAATATTGGGATATGTCTAAGGTCTAGAACATGAATAATATATTTTCGGTGACTGGTCCTTTCCCCATGAACATGGAGTTCCCTTTATCCTTAGTGAGAGATTAATCTCCTGGTTCTAACCAAAGTTGTTATTTCCAAAAATCCTTTTTTAGGAAGGAGGAATATTTATAATATTCTCATCTCTATTTAGGGTCACACAATCCAATAGTGGTACAATTGATGGCATCTAATTTGGTTTATCATCTGGTATGGAAGAAATATTTACCATCATAAATGATATAGATAGGGTAACAAACCTTAATCTTTTTACAACATCTCTATTTGAGAGAATTCTCCTAGTACCATTTTCATGTGTAGGTCCATTATTCCATAATGTCGTGTCACTATCTCGAGGATTATCACAGTTAACGCGACTATGGGGGTGGACTTCCATCATGGCTCAGTGTATGGTTGTAGGGAGTATTTCTAGGACATACTTCATTTGGAGGACCATTATGATGTATAGTGTTTCATTTATGGGTAAGGGAGGACAATCATACTTATAGATATTATAGCTGATTAGATACTTTTTATAGAGATCATCATGATAAGTGTTCCAATAATAAATATTGATATTTCTGTGGGGATAAAATCTATTGAGAATACACTGAGGAAGACATCTCTATAAGATGGTAGAAATACTGTGGGTACAACCTCTATAATTTCAAATTCATCCACCTTTTAATGATGAGTTAGTATATTAATTAACCAATACTGAAATATGTTTGAGGGGATTATGAACACTAGTTTATATCAGTGGAATGATATGAGCCTGCTCTTATATTTTGTGTTTCCCAACGAAAAACATATTTTAAGATTTTCTCTGTTGGGAAGGTGTGGGAGAATAATTTAAATAAAGAACTTCCTATGTCGCAAACCTCCTATATGATCCCCATTATTCCATTAGCATATTAAAATAAAAATTTTATGGTTTGAATGGGTATGATAATTCCTTGATGTTTTCAATTTAATGGTTATGTAGGATCCTACTGGAATAGGAATATGAGCATTTTATTGTTTCTCATTCTTTATTAAAGTATGATAACAATACTCCTAAATTTTAGAAATAAGATTTCATTTCTCCTCATTAAATCATTATGATTGATGATAAAATACTATAGTGGGGAGTGTATGATTATATTCATGTCCATTATTGACAATTAGGATATGCTAAAAATATCATTTGGTTGCTTATATAAGAAGATATTGATAGTCTTACAAGGAATGAGCAGAGATATTATACTACCCTTTGAACATTTCTTGAATATAATGATTTATTTTTATATGAATGTGGATATAGATATAATTTTCAATGTGAGTGAGGATATAATACCCTATGTATCCTCTATTTGAAGAAAGGGTACACCAATGAGCATTAAGTGAATGAGAAGGAATAAGATATTCTCTATATTTAATACTGAAATATGTGGTCATTATCCTTGTAATATCACTATATTATTCTATGTTAATATTGGATGGGGTAATATGGTCTTTACCCTATTTGATATCGGTATTTTCCAACATTGTTCCTCCACTGCTACTAGGGTATGCTGGTATCCATTTTGAGTAAAAATAGGGATATAGGTATACTCACTAGCTTCATCCATAATATACTAGATAAAATCATAAAAAGGATAGGATAAAATTCTTGTAACTAGGATTTGGTTTACATTGACCATGGAATGATCTTCTAGGTATATATGTATGAGTGACTAGATTGGATATTATAGTTACCCAATCAATTTATACATTTTATTATATGATTTTAAGCATAATTGTCCATGAAATACAATCCAAGGATCCAAAAATGATGTTTATTTAGAACAATGGGAACATAACTAGAAAAAAATAATCTATAATAAAAAAACATATTATTGAAATCTATAATGAGCTCCTAACTCGCTTTCAGATCCTATAAATTCATATGATATCTTGGGGAATACATAGAACAAAGGGATTATCTATATAGTCTATTATGGGAATAAACATGGGAATAAATCAAGGAACATAGGCTTCCAGTCATATCATGAAAAAAAGGAAAAATCACGAATAATAATATGTAATCATAAATAATATAACATAGAATTATATGATCATGAATATATCAGAATGTGGAAGTAACTTATGACATGATATAAACATGGTTAAAATCTGACTTCCAAGATAATATCACAAGGGGGACAAAGTCCCATAACAAATTATATTTACTCCCTAATCACATAAATGAAAAACAATGAGACTAAAAATTATTCAATTAGTTTTAGTGTTAATTAGGCTCACCCGTTATCACATTTTCATGAATATATGTACAACAATAAGAAATCAAAAAAAGATTTACACATAGAATGAAATAGGAATCAGAATTATGTTATAAGTCATAACCAAAGGGTATCTCATATAAGTATCTTTGAAATAAGGTATTTAATTCATAATTTTGAATTAATAATGAAAATATAATCATATATCACCATAAATTATTCCAGAATAAATTTAAAACATGTAAAATAGTGGTTATGTAACCTTGGAAATTGGATGCTAAAGTGGGGTTTTAAGAGAATATGTATTGAGTCCTTAAAAAAGATATGAGATTAATAATTTACATAAAACCAAAAGTGAACTAAAATTATTTTTATGATAATAAGAATAATTTTTATAAATAATATATGTTTTAAAACATTTCACTCTATTGTAATTTAAAAGAGACAAATAAAATTGAGATGTTTCCATTAATCAACTTTTCAAAAGGAATTAAGAACTGAACGTTTAATACAAGTATATACCCATAAGATAAATATTAAATAAACATATTATATATGTGTTAGAAATATTCAAATAATATAGATTAATTATTTAAGAATAAATATGTGATAAATTGAGGTAGAGAGGGATCAATTGTTTCTTAAAGGAAATATAGTGGTTCGAAAAGACCCCTTACCTTATGTAGAAATGCGTTCTTCAAATTCACATAATTTTATAGATAATAAAATCATATTAATTAACCAATTAAGAACATATTATCAATTTATTTTATTTATTATAATTTTATGGAACTCAATTATGTCAATTTCAATGAGTTATAAAGTTCGGTTTTTCCATTCTAGGAGCATTCATTTCAGGGTTTCATGGTCGGATCACTTGTGTAAAATTATGGATGTTCATATAAAATTAGAATAATTCCATAGAAGTTAAATAATATTTTATTTATTAAAATAAATAATTTTAAAAGGTCCCATATATAATTTTGTTTTTTTAATGGGGATGATTCTTTGATAAAACATTACGGATAAATGTTTATATTATTTTGG
Source organism: Viscum album (assembly GCA_963277665.1). NCBI lineage: Eukaryota > Viridiplantae > Streptophyta > Magnoliopsida > Santalales > Viscaceae > Viscum > Viscum album. The sequence continues at coordinate 507,600,090 of OY728136.1, read as the reverse complement.
TGAGTTTTAACGACAATCATGAACTTGTTTCCTTTTATTGAATATTATGATTAAATATTAGTTCTAGAACATGAGATAAGTAATTATATACATATTAAATTATTATTTAAAAAAAAATTATGACCAGCCTTGAATGTGGTAATGTAAAATGATAAATCATTATACTCGAAGATGGTTAACCGACAAAATTTGGACTATGGTTTTGTTTTTTTAATACGATTAGATGTGAAATGTGGGGGAAAAGATATTAAATTATAAATATAAATTTATATTATATATATATGATACTGGATTAGTTATAATTTTAAAGAAGATGGAGGTGAGGTGAAGGTAGAAGTGTAAATTAAATTAAAAGAGATGGTTTGAGAATGTTACCTCATGTATATCACATCCTTGAAAAAACCCTTAAGGAACATGGAATTGATCTTATGCTGAGATCAGTAGCTCTTGGATATAGGGAAGATACATGTTCAGGGAATTGGAATGAATATTTATAGTCTATTATTCTTCAAATTTATGAAGAGAAGGGGTGGTGAGGTGTGGTATTTAATGGGGGAGAGGGGTGTTTTTTATTATTATATTCATTAGTTTATTTTTTTGGCCCATGAAAATCAATAGTATTCGTTAATATAAAAGAATATAATAAATTATTTATAATAGTGTTATCCTATGTCTACTTATATCATCGAAGACTCAACAGTTCAATTATTTGGATTATAATTTTTAATACTATAAATTACCATATTTAACTTTTCACCAAAATTTCAACTATTTTAGAAATATCCAAAAATTTCACTCAAACAAATTTTTTGATTTTTAGATTAATTATATAGAATAAATTTTATGAAAGTAATTTTCTAAATATAAAAATTTAAATTTTAAATATATTCATCATTTATTCAAAATATTCTGATTTTAATATTAAAATCAATTTTTTGACAATGTGATAATTATAGTAGGTCAAATAAAATTATATTATAATTGAAATATGAAATAAAATTAATTTATGATTCTATTTTATTAAAATAATTTTTTTTAAATCATCATATTAATTATAATATTATAAATAATTATTTATGTTTTACAAAAATAGCAACACCTAATTTATCATTTCTAAAACACTTATTTACTAATACCATGATATAAATATGTCATTTTTATTTATTAGATACATAAATTTTATTTTACACTTTTTTAGGTGTGGTTAATACTCAAACTTGAAAATTAAAATTCTTAATGGCTATATTACTATTCTAAGGTTATGATTTATAATAGTCATATAGGTTCCATAATTTCTATAAATACTACTTATTCCATACATTTTTCATTCATATATACATTCTCTTGATGTTATATAACATCTTATATTAATAAAATATTATATTGTTATCATTATTTTTTAGTTGTACATATTTTTTAATGACTGAGGTCATTCTAGTGGATTGAGTAAATCCAAATTTTCCCATTTTTATTTTCTTATTTTCTATTTATTTTACTGTTTAAATATGTGAAATTCTTATTGATTTATTTACTATTTGTGGTATAATTATTCATGTATGATAATAATGTTTTTATTGTATTCTATATGTCTTGTATGAGTTTAATTACATATGAATGGAAATTCCATTGATAAAATACAGGGTTGTAATAGTGTCCCCCCTTTATAAAATTACAACTTAGAAATTTCATTTTACATACTATAGTGAATAAGGTGAGATTATTTATCCTTGATCACTTCCTCAATTTCCCATGTCACCTCTTCATACTTATCATTTCTACATAATTCACTCACTTAGTGAGTTGTATTTTCACATAGAACCATGTCTGTATGGTCAAAAATCTTCCTCGGGTTCTCCTCATAAGAGATAACATCTTCTAACTACATCACCTATGAGTTCAGTATATGTGATGTATCTGAAAATTACTTCCAAAAGAGGTATATATGGAATACATCATGTACATGATATATTTTTGGGGACATGATAGTGGATAGGACATAGCTCAGACACGGTCATGATTCTCGAAGGGGCCGATGTACCTAGGACATAACATTCTTTTCTTCTAAAATATCACGATCCAATTCCATTAAGATATATGGGGGGATACATTGTCACCAACATCAATATCTATATCCCATACATGATTATATACATATCACTTCTATTAACATTGGGAATCCCATATATGTGGTTTTATGGTCTTCACCATTTATTCCATTACCTTTACCATTTCATGTCCCATCAACTTACATTCACCAACATAATCCCTACATGTAGGTGCTCTAATTATTTTCCTATAAGGTGATTTATATGAGTCTTTTTTGATTAATGAGTAGATATAATTGTTGTAAGGGAAATAGACAAATTGAATATGTTGACCGTATCCTCTGTTGAACTCCACTAAGCATGATCTCGACATGTCCTCTAGTGTTTTAATAGTCCGCTCAGATTAACCATCAGTTTTTGGATGATAATATGCATTGATGTAAACTCAATATTTTGAGAATATTGGGGACTTTTCAAGAAAATGGATTTAAATCATGGATCCAAATAAGATATAATCTATAATTTTAATCCATTTATCCTCATATCTTCTCATATGAATATTCATGAATGTTAGTTAAGTGATATGTCCACTCAAATCGAAATAATGTGATAGGTATTTGTATGATGATCCACAATGATCCATATAGCATTATTTCCTCTGTAAGTCATCATAAGTAATTTGAAAAACTCATATTTATTTTAGTCCATTTCCATGTAGGTATGGGTAATGTTTCATCATTCTCTAAGAAATTTTCCTTTTATCCATTACCTCACAACATAATAGAAATATTAATGTGTATTAAATGTTCCCTTTATTAATAATGTCTCGCCAATAGTTCTCTCAGAGAACTCAATACATCATTTTTTATCCCTAGAAGAATAGATATAGTTGATTGATGTATATAAGGCATAAGATCATTCCTTATATCTATATTGGATGGTACATATATTCCGAACCTAAATCTTATAACTCATTCGTCATCAATTTTTAACTCTGATTGTTTCTCCATTATTATAGCTTCAATCATTTTCTCAATTTACACACCCTCTCTTTGAGAATCTTATATATTTACAATAAGGAATGGTTAACAAATAATTTTTGTTTCGAATGATGAAGTACCTTCTTTTATGATTCCCATGTCCACCCATTTAAAGTCCATGAAGATTAGATCATTCCCAATTCTCATCAATTATATAGTTACATGGTCCTTTATACATAGAAAATATTCCACTTTATTTTCTTTAAGTGGATAATAGTGGATTTAGTATTCATAATATTTGATTAGATCAAATCATATTAATCTCCTTCTATGTAAATATATATTTTAGGATCTTATTATTAGTATATATCTCACACTTCTCCCCATAGAGATAATTCCATCAAATATTCAATGCGAAGATCACAATCGCCAACTCTTGATCATGAGTGGGTAATTTTTCACATGAACATTTGGATTTCCTGAGACATACTCTAAAGATTTATCATTTTTAATAAGTTCACAACCTAAGATTTTATTTTATTTATAACTATATACCTCAAAAAGTCCACCACTTTTTAGTAGTGTAAGTATTGGTGCATTGATAAGCCACTACATCAACTCTATTGAGAAGTATATATATTCAGTGGTCCAGAAAAAATATTACTCACTTTCAAGTCATCTTATATATTAGGTTTGACAATCATGATATGTTCGTCACAAATATTTTGTAATGCCCAAGTAGACCATGGAATCTATGGATCTCTCTTATAGATGATGTTATGAGAAACTCATCAGCATCATTTTCTAAAGGGTTCAAATAAATTTATTTTATAGTGATAAAATTCCCCAAGAGTGATAAATATACCCTCTCAAACTCACATTTTTTGTTCTTTTCATATATTTTTTCCCATCAAAATTTAATTAGAATAGTTTAAAAAGGTTTCTCATGTTACTCCTCCCTCTTATATTATATCTGAACATCATCTATAAGTACTAACACAATTATTTTGAGGAACAAGCTAAAAAATATACTCATTATGTCCAAGAGAATTTATGGGAAAATCACGAGTCTGAAGTGCATCAATATGATCTCATAGTTTCCATACCTCATTCATAAGGAAACCTAGGTAATATGTTCCTATGACACCTTTAATTGGTGATATCTCGATAGTTGGTCCACAATAGATAAATACATGTCCTCCTATATTTTATTGAACAATTATTCTATAAATAGTGGGGGATAAATGTTCATTATCAAAATTTTATTTCAATCATAATAATTAATGAAGATGTACATTGATCCATCCTTCATCATGTAAAAGAGGACTGGTGAACCCCACAGTGAAGAGAATCGGCATATGAAACCATTTATAATAAAATCTTTTAACTTATTCTTTGGTTACTCTAACTAAAATGTGATCATATTGTAAGGATTATAATATATATGAAGATATCCTGGTATAGTATCAATTGAGAAATCATCCCCTCAGTCAAGAGGAAGACTAAACAATTCTTTAGGTAACACATTAGTCCAATCCCTTATAATGAGAATATCTTTTAGATTGATCCTCTATTTTTCTAAATCATTTGAGATATATAATACTTATAATAATAAATAATATACATAATTGAGATAATGATTTCAAAGGGGATTCATCCTCCTCCTTACACTTGTACATAATTTCTGATTTCCTTGGGATGTGAGGAATGGTATCACATTCATGATAATTGATTTTATCTTTGTATAAATATATCCAATCCATACCCAATGATTCATTAACCTCCACCAAAGGTACTAAGATAATTTTTTAATGGGAGTTAAGTTAATAAACATTAAATAGGGAGGAGTTATACACTTCAAATGAAACGACTTCCCCAATAACAATGCTTATAAATAACTCAACCTTTATATGGTGAGGTTGTTTTTGAATAGTTACACTAAACTTGAAATTTATGAAAGAATGTGTAGAACCAAAATAAAATAGTATTATTTCTATTCATGAATGAATAACCAGCATACTAGTCACTACATCATTGTTGGCATCCACCTCAACAGTTTTGATAGCATATTCCATTCCTTTCTATCTTGGACTTTCTTATAGTTGATTTTCTCTAACAACCCTTGGCATAGGGAATTGGATCACACAACTCCCTTGTTACTTTTTATTGAAACTCAACACTAAAGTATGAGTGTTGACTATAAACATCATTTTTTCTTCCACATTAGTAGGCTTCTACAAATATCATCATAAATAATTATCCCGATGATCCTCTCATCAACACTCAATGAATATCTTGGATCCCTTTACATATATCACACGATTCTTATTCCCACACATTTATCATATTGGATGTTGGGTTTTCATTACTTCAAGGGATTCTTATTTTTATCCTATAATATTAAACTCCATTTTACTATTTTTATTTATTATCCAATGACACCAATGAGAGTCAGTAATATCCATCTCATACTTTAGGGAACATTGAACACTCTTCTTATAGCTGTTAAAGTCTCGAATATCTATATATTTTTGTAGTCCAACTTTAATCCACTAGAGAATTTATCCACCTTACATTGAGTGATGATTACAATAATGAAGTTATATAATAAAACACTCAAGTTATTTTCCCCAAACTCACTAATAAATTCATCCTCATTTTTCTTTAGTTCAGATAACTCCCACCCCATCATAAGATGGGGAGTTCAGGAAAAAACAGTATTGAAAAATATTTTCATGAATCTTTCCTAATCCATGGAATTAATTTCCTCCATAGACATTATGTTTTTTATTTATATGATCTACAGATAGAATTCCCAAACAAAATGAAGGATATCCTCTATAACTTTATCATCTTCTAAATATTAGAATAAATAGAATACCTTATCAATAGATTTAATCCATTATTCAATGATGAGGGGATCAGAGTTTTCTCTAATGATATGACATCTTTGTTGAAAAAATGATTCAACCCCATCATTATCATTCTATTAATAAGGAGGGGATATACACAATTGAAGTTATTATTAAAAACTAGATCAATTTGAGCTAATACTTTCATGAAGTTTCAAGAACCCATTCACATCATATTTTTCATTTAATTAGGGAAATCATCACATTTTCTATCACATTTGTTGTTTGACTGGGTTATCCAATATACCTCCATTAACAAAAAAAGTGAACAGAAAATTTTTGGAGAATTAATTCTTATCTAATGAGATAATAAAAAAAGAAAACATAAATTTGGAGGTGGAAACTTATTATTTAAAACTATGTCATAACATGTGATCCACTATGTTACAAAATAGGTCATTCGTGGTGACAAAATTATCCATATAGTTATTACCAATGATTTATAGTCATAATCCCCCAAAATAACAAAACTATGATTTGATACCAACTATATGTACCCAAGCCTTTTTCAAATATTATTAAACGATTTTAAGTAGAATTTTCCACGAAATACAGACCAATGATTAAAAAATATAGTATATTTGGATGACTAGGAACATACATAGAAAAAATATCATTAATCTCCATAATGAGATCATGAATCCCTTTGATCTCCTATGATTTCATTGGTTATTTATATCCATAAATCCATTGATAATTTCTATTGGGTTATTTAATTTATAAATTTATAAATAAGAAAGAAACAACACACTAAACTACTAGGTAACATATGAATTGCAAGTCTGATGTTGAACCCACAAAAAAAATGTTGGGGAAAATATTAATTAAATAAATTAAACCTAAAATAATTATGAATTGTTGAAAATACATCTAAACTATCGAGAATAGTATCTGTGATGAATTGGGGAGAATAAAATATAAAAATGTATTGGGATGAAATGATTCCAGGTTTATGAGATGACAAGTTATGAAAGAATTAATGGAAATTATGAAGTTGTCAAAATTGGGTTCAGGTGATTTCAATTGGCATGATAAACACACTTTATCCCAAACTCTGCTTTTCTCATGTTAATGTAATTCATATTGAAAAGGATGGATAACCCAAAACCTAGTTTAAGCCCAGGAAATAGAGAACCCGATGGTCTTTGTTGAAGTATAAAAACTAGATCACATACTAAACAAATGAATTTAATGTCAGAAATAGTGATGCATAAGGAAATAAATTAAACTCAATACCAATCACTACTCACAATGGTCATGAAAGAAGAATCATGAAAGAGATATACTTGATGAAAAAATATGAAATCCCAACATAAAATTGAATTCCAATATAGAAGACCACTTACATTCATTTCTCGTTCATCAGGCATGCACTGACACAAATATATCACCAGCTCATCCTAACCACAAGAGAGTGTAGAAAAATAATGAAATCAAAATCCTAAATAAAGGGGTGATAGAAAGTGTTCCTTTGTCTAGTGGGTGTCTCAAATCGCTTCTCGTATAGAATACTTGAAAATGTTTGTCCAAGGGTGCCTTTTATAGGATTTTCCCCTCCATTCCTACAGCCCGACGTTACTATTTATTTCACACGTTATCGTCATCACGACTTGTACCTAGAATACACATCATGTACTTTAGATATGAGGTTTTCTCTACTGCACTGAGACTATGGAAAGTTTTTACACTATTTTTACTCTGGTCATGTGGTGTACTAGAGTTACACGATGTGTACTTGTAGTTCACAACGTGTCACATAATCAGGTTTTATTCTAAAATGTTTGCAGCATGTCATGATCTGATACTACATGTCTTGTACTCCTACTACACGATGTTTACCTTTTCTAATCCATAATTTACAAGATCATTTATCTAAAAAATATCAGTTTCACACAACGTTTATGCTCAAAAACCATCTCCTTTCGTTCTTTTTTCAAATATTCATTGTTTCCTACCACAAAACATTAAATAATTAAAAATTCTCACAACTTTGAAAGATTAATCAATTAAATACATAAATAAATACAATAAAACACTCAAAAATAAATGCATTAAATACACTTATCAGTTATCATATGGAATACATAGAGAAACCAGATTAGGTAAATAGCCCAGTAAGAGAATTAATATTGGAATAAATCACAACACATGAGTTATCATCCATAACATGATAAAATAAATGGAATGCCTCATGAATAAAAATATTGAATAATAACATATATAAAATTTTGTTATATGATCATGGAAATACTATAAAATATCAACAACTTATATCAAGACATTAACATGAGTCAAAGATAACAGCTAAGATTATATTAAATGGTGGAAAAAGTCCCATAATGTATTAGGTTTATTCCATACATCTATATCGGTTGTCTGATGTGAATGAAAATTACGCTATGTATTATATTTCATTCTAGGAGAACCCATCATAACATGTTCATTAATATGTCTTCTAAAATAAATAATTATACACAAGATATGTCCATGGAATGAAATGGGAATCGTAATCATGTCATAAGGAATAACAAAAGGGTGTATCATATTGGAATCTATTATAGAAAAAAATTTAATCATACTTGGACATTATTAAGGGAAAAATAATCATATATCATTATATATTATTCCAAAATAATGTGAATATATATATATATAGTTGTTATGTAACCTTGTAAATGTGTTGCTTATGTGTGGTTTTTAGAGAAGAGGCATTGAGTCCATAAAAGGGATAAGAGGATAAAAATTAATATAAACGCATAATTGAAATTAGATTAGTTTGAAAATAATAATGGGGTTTTTAAAAAATAAAATTTTTTTTAAATCACTTTATTTATTTATACATTAAAATATACAAAAAAATTGAGAGGTTTCCTTTAATCAGCTTTTCGAAAGGAATTAAGAAAGGAAATTTTAATACATGTATATTCCTATCCAATAAAGATTTAATAAACATGGTATATATGTGTGAGACAGTTATATTGATTATATAAGAGTTATATAATATGAATGAAGTGATAAATTTAGGTATATAGAGATAAAATGTATCTCAATGGATATATTGATGTTTGTAAAGATACATTACCTTAGGTCCAAATGCATTCATCACTTGTAAAAAATGTACATAATACTAAAATTATATTAATTAAATACATAATTATGAAATGATTATATATTATAATATTAATTATAACATTATTAAGGTTATTTATTATCATTTCAATGTGTTATAATGTTCAATGTCGTTGTTTAGGGAGAGTTTGTTTCATGGTCGAATGGTCAGTTCTCCTATGTAGAATTATGGATGTTACTATAAAATGGGAATAATAATATAGAAGTGGTATTATATAGTATTAATTCACTACAGTACGATTATATTTTCCCATATATCATTTTTTTCATGTATCAGGATAATTCATTTCCTAAAAAATTAATAATTACTTTTTAGTAAATTTTGGATCTTTTTTCCAACCATCGCGAACTAGTTTCGTTTTATTGAAAAATATTTTAATATATTAGTTATAGAATAATATATAAGTTATAATATAAATATTAAAATATTATTTATACATAATAATAGTTTTAATAAAATCATTTAAGGTGGTAATATAAAATAAAAACTCATTATCCACAGAGATGCTTAACCACCATAATTTGGACAAATGTTTCATATCATTTTAATAATACGAGTTGAGAAAATAGGATTACATGATTTATTGAATTATAAATATAAATTTCAATTATATACATGATACTATAGTTATTAATATTTAATTGATGAATGAGGCAATGGGACTGTGTATGAAGAAATAAAATTAAAAGAGATGGTTTGAGAATGTTATCTCTTGAATATCACCTCTTTGAGGTACTCCTTCAGGAAAATAGAATTGGTCTTTTATTGAGAAAAGAAGATATGGGATGTGGGGAAGAGGGTTAGAATTTAATTGGGAAGAATATTTAGAAGATATATATCTCAGATGGTGTGAGGAAAAGAGGTGGTATTTATAGGGGATTGAAGGGGTGTTTCAGATTATTATATTCATTACTGTATTATTTTGGCTCATGACTACCAGTAATATGAATTCCTATAACTAAAATTATAAAATGTTTCAATATTTTTTCAACCGGTTGGTTCATACATCAACCATGAGTAAAAAATTCTTCTATATTTCTTATAATATTACATACCATAAATTACTATATTTTACTATTCATAAAAAAATCAACTATTTTAGAAAAATACCAAAAATTCAGCCTAAATTTTTTTAATGAATAGATTTCAATAATTGAATCCATTTTAGAAAAATAATTTTCTAAATATGAGAAACATAATTTTTATATACAAACATCATTTATTTGAAAAATACCAATTTTAATATTATAATAGAATTTGTTGAACCATTGAAAATATAATTACAGTCACATAAAATTATAAAACAATTATAATAAAAAATAATATTAATTTATGAATATAATTTATTAAATTTAATTTTCTTATTAATAATTATATTAATAATAAAATTTTAAATGAAAATTAATGTTTTAAAAAAATACCCACACCAAAAGTTACAGTTTTAAAATATTTATTTTCTTGTACCATGATTTAAATATATCATTTATTATTGTTATGATGACTAAATTATAATATATACATTAATGTATAAGGTTACTATTGTAAGAGTGGTGTTATTATTCCAAATTTCAGGACCAATATTCCAATGGTCAAATTCATTACATTTAGATCAGTTCCTTAATTTTTATAAATACCACTTATTTTAGTCATTCTTCATTCAATTATACTCTCTATTAAAGTTATATATTTTCATCTTCAAAATTAATATTATAATATTTACATTAGGTTTTATAAATCCATATTGTTTCATTAGTGTGGTAATTCGTGTGGATCATGAAGATCCAAAATTTCCCATTATTATTATTATCATATTTTCTATTTATTTTCCCACAATAATATTTGTCATTCTAATTGGTTTATTTAGTGAATAATTAATCATTATATATTTATAAAAATATTTCTTTTATTGGTTAATCTAGGTGATATATGTTTTTATCATAAGAATTGAAATTGAATTAATAAAATCCTTGGTCGTTACATAGACCTATTGGATGATGTTCACAATGAATTGATAATGAATTGACATCATGAAATGAGATTGACACATAAATTTAAGAGTAGTCCTCATAGTGTATTTATAATTTATATTGAGGATGTAGTAGACCTATTGATCCATATACCAAATATAAGGGAGGTGCATATTTTTGTGCTTTGGGGAGAGGCTCCTGAAATGGTTTGAGGTGGAAATGGGTTATATTGACTAATACATCACCCATCATCGGGTGTAAGGTTGGAGCGGATTCATTTCTAGGGGGGTTTAATGCTAAACCTCCTTATTCCAGGTAATATATTTTTAATTAAATTCCCTAAAAAGTGCATTCATCACCAATAATTTCATATGATATGTTTGTCATAATGTTTCCTTATTTTTTGGGGGTTTATCCTTTAGAGTAGTTGATACATAATTCAGATGTTGAGATGATTTGATTTGTTCGAATTTAATGAGTCTATAATTATTAATTCCACTAAAAGGTCAAAAAATATGAACATGTAATCAATTCAATTTCGTATTATATGAAAACATTCATGGTTCACTAATCCCTTAAATAGTTAAAGTAATCACATCAGTTTTACAAATTTTGTTTCCAATGAAAACAAAAAAAACATGTGATTCATACCAAAAATCATTTTGATGTTGGGGAATCCTTATTTCTAAAGTTTAACATCCTTTTTACTTCACTGGTTACACCTTAAAATGTGAATTGGTAGAGAGGGATGGAGGTGAGGATCTTGAAACCAAAATGGGGGGGGGGATTCATTCCTACTCGTATACAATATTCTATGTATAATTCATATTGATGAATCCTTTCCAAATCCCAGCATAATACTGCATACCCAATTTCTTATAGTTTTCCATTTACATGTTTGTATGTGAACATTTATTTGAATAAGTGGTTCTCCATCTAATTAAATTTATTAAATTGTGATTCTATGGTTTTAAAGCATATAATTAGTTTCCCTAGAGTATATTTTAATGTCTCAGAAATTAAATATAATTTATTTTTTAAATTATATGGAATTATTTCGAGGTTGTGAAATCTGACGGTGCGCGATTCCAAGGCCCGGATTGCCCGGAATGATCCATCGAAGTTTGGTTGAGTTTTAATTAGCACGCATAAGCCGTTTTCAGAAAAATTGGAATAACTAATAAACGGTAACTTGGATCAAGAATCCGAGGGTTTTTTTTTGCGTTCAGTATGGTGGGTTTACCCTAGGAACGACTTAAGTTTAGTCGGCGTGGGCATCCTGTGAGAAAACCCAAAAATGGAATAACCGTAAATAAAATAATTAAATAAATTATATTATTTTTCAAATGCATATAAATCACAAATGGTAGCTCAGATTGAAAATCCAATACCATTGCTGAACTCGTGAGGGTAGGCTATATTTAATAACATACTCACATTGGCCGACGCGAGCCACTAGTGAAAATTAGTTTTTGACCGTAAATAAAATAATTAAGTGAAAATTATTTTATTGTAAAATTCGTAAATTCTAAACAGTAACTCAGATTGAAAATATGAGAGTACCATTGGGTTTGTTGGAGCATGTTTCACTTAGGCAGAGGCTAACCACGATCGGCGCGGGTCAAGGAAGACTATTATAATTTTTCCGAATTTTTTTCGGGTACGTTCAGTTAACACGCGAGCATCATTATACAACTTTTGAACCGGTGCTTGGAATTGAAATCTGAGGGCATCGTTGAACTCATAGTGCTGGTATTCACTTAAGAAGACCTTCAACCTGACCACAGTTGGTCGAGGGTGAAATATAGAATTTGGGTTTTTCATGAAAGCATAGAAATAAAATAAAAATGTGTAACATTTTTATTTTCTTTTGTTGAAACCACCCTTGTGGATATTTCACAGGTGGGGACCATCAGAATTAAACCTCCCCTTGATTTTATGGAGGTGCGGAACACAAAACCTAAAACCTCTCATGAGAGGTTATGGTGGTGGGGACCACCCGAGATTAAAACCCTTGAAACCTCCCACTTAAATGTGGGGAAGTCTCTTGAAATTCCCCTTGGTTAATTTTTCCACCCCACTTTAATTAATTAAGATAACTTAATTTTTTCCAACAATTTAAAATTAAAAAAACATATGTAATTATGTCAGAACCTTTTTTTTGGGAGGGGATTTTGGGTGGAAAAACCGAAGGGGGAGAACATTGGAGAAAGCTCTCCAACAAAGAAAGCACTCTGAAATTGAAGAAAATGGATGACGTTCGAACCAATATTGGAAGCCTGACCACAAAAGCGACTATCATTGGCACTCCCTTTGCCTTCACCATTTCTATCCCACGATCTCTATTAACAATCCTCCTGGGTAGTGGTTTATTGTGAATGATTTTATATAACCATGTTCTTTGCTTCTAAAACAAGGAATTTGGACCAACCATATGACTAGTTGATCCGCATAAGTTTTCTTTTGTGGGTTTAGGGAATAATCATTGTGGGAGGGTTTGACGTTATTCAATCTTATTTATGTTGAGATGCCTGTTACTGATTTAACATGGAGGGTGCGGGCCAAACAAATAGGGTCCACCCCCTCTGTCGTTCTTCTTTGTGGGGTTGAACGCGATTAAGGCGACGGTGCAACGACACCACCCCCATAACCACTGCTGCCTCGCAACCTCTGCACCCTCGCGGCAGCTCTGGGTCAATATGTTACTTTTGACTGGGCTGATCCGTTGTCCGCCGCGCCACCGTCCACCGAGCCGCTACCAGTATACGCCGAGCCGCCGCTGTCGTCCGTCGAGCCGCCGCCGCTGAGTCGCAGTAGGACCGTCGCCCCGCGGCCAGATCGCCGACTGGTGGTCGGACCCCCTCCCAATGGCCGGACTGCAGCATCGCGGCTGGACCCCGCCCTGTGGCATGACTGCTACCCTCCTGGCCGAGCCTCCCCTGCTAAGCCGCCCTGCGGCCTCGTGCTGTCAGCGGCCGAACCCCGTGGCACCTCGCGGCATCCCGGACCGCCCAGTGGGAAGGGCCGTCTAGTACAAGCTGGGCCGAACCCAACAGGTCGGGCTACACTGTGGGCCGAGCACGACCTATCGGGTTGGGCCAGGTTGACCCGAAATGGGTCAGCCCAGGCCGGGTCGGGCCGGGTCGGTCCGACCTGGTCGGACCGGACATGGGCCCACTACAACACATTTATTTTCTTTTGACCATAACATTGGCACCGAACATCCATTTTACAAACCTTCAGTAGCACTAGAAATCTTGGAGAGAGGTGGTCCCTTTGAGTATAACCCATTGGAGTATTGGATTATGATGGGGAACGGTCAGGTTGGATCGAGCACGGATCCAATCGGGCCCCTAAGACTTAAATGCTAATCACTCATAGACCTGGTATCCGATTGACACGTCGTCTATTGCATTGAGGATGCTATGATGTTGATTAAGTTCGAGATGCTTCTTCCAGGTACTTTGTAGCATTTTTAATATTGACATGTGGCTTGGGAAGCTATTTCCCCAAGCGCGATACGTACGGAAACCTACGACTGGGTGAGACTTGATGACAGCTGACCATTTTGAATCAGAGTGACTCGACTGGACCAGTGGGGAGCACCTTGGTGATGCGACAGACCCACAGTTGGGAGATCCATGGTGATGCGGCAGACCCATGGTACTCGACAGGAGGAGTACCTAAACAGGCCACGAGGGGGAGCCCCTCATTGTGACATGGAAGACCCACTATGGGGAGCGCCTTGGTGACATGGCAGACCCATGGTACTGGACAAGAGGAGTACCTCAGCAGTCCAAGGTTAGTGGGAAGCACCTTTGTGTGACACAGTTGACCCACTATACTTGATAGAGGAGGAGTTCTCTAGTATCCAAGGTGTTCGACGATGTGAATGTGGATGTTACTTGTTACAACCCCTAGAATAAATCTTTGTGTGTGCTGAGTCAGTACCTCTGCGTTTTCCTCATGATTGAGATGGATTACTTGATAACATATGTATATGTATGGGCATATACCTATGTAGGGTTATCTGTTGATTTCATACTTCTTGGTTTATTATTGGTGTATTTTTTGAGACCTTGAGGGCCTCGAGGTCCCTATTGAGTATTGTTATACTCTCCTTTGCACGGGCTATGCCCGCACCTTGTTGTGTTGGATGCAGACGACGAACAGTGATGATCGAGGTTGAGGGTACTAGGACTGGACGGTGCCCAGAGGTTGACCATATGACATATCGGTACGCAGAGGAGATAGATGGACATGGAGTGCTGAGGAGGTGATCTGTACCTACCCTTCAAGAAGGAACCTCGAAGGACGTCCCTGTAGCTATCTTTCTCTTTCTTATGTTGTATTGTATTCCAGTTGTACTTGTAATTTCCAGTTGGGATTGTATTCTGGCCCCTTTTTACTTACTATACTCACATGATTACTATTCAGTTTATTTGAGTTCATATCTTGTTGTCTGCTTGGTTGTGTGTATTATAGGTTATATAGGAAATGCCTTCCCAGTTTTAAGGAATGCGCCTTTGGTGCTAGTCACGAGCCCATGGGCTATGGAATACGGGCTGGGGGTTAGTCACAACACGGGCCCCAGGGGACGCGTTGTGACAAATTTGTATCAGAGGAGTCAGTTCTACCATAGAACATAGGACTATAATCTTTCTTTTTAATGGTAATAGTGTTATGTTTAGTGAGTGTGGTTATTAGTTTAGGGAATGCAGTGTTGGTGCGATATCTCACAACTCCATACACCAGGACCATGACTTCTGATTTCTGACTCAGTGCATGAAAACACTGATTGTGTGTGTGTTTTCAAAAGTTTTCTTTGTTTTCTTGAGTCATCTCACTAGGTATAACTAAATGATCACGGCGCACCTATTCGTTATTTGGATGTCGTTGCGTAGATAGCCAAATAGGATTCATGAGAGAGTACACGAGGATGGCCCACCGAGCGACGTGGCTTCGGTGTGGGGCCCTCTTACAATGTTGGCACTTTTGGGTGGTGTACCTGCAGCAGCACCACCCATTGGGCAGTAGTTACCACCAGATGCACTGGCTGATGGTGCACATCGACTAAGCACCTTCCATGAGTTCCAACAGCAGAGGCCTCTAAGGTTTTGAGGCGAGATAGATTCCCATGCTGCTGAGGGCTGGCTGGAGGCGATTTCTAGAGTTTTCCGCCTAGTTGAGACACCAGTACAGTAGATGGCGGACTTAGCTTAAAGTGTTTTACAGTGAGTAACCATGAGGATGGTCCACAGAGTGATGAGGATTCTGTACATGGACCATTTCCTAAGATGGTACCTTCTGGTAGTGTGCTAGCTATATCACTACCCATTGGTTAGCAGTTACAACTGGTGGTACCGGTAGAGGGCACTTTTAGGCTTAGTGCCTTACGCGTGATTCAGCATCAGATACCCTTAGGTTATGAGGCGAGCCCGACTCACAGGTGGATGAGGACTAGCTTGAGTAGGTGGATGAGAGATATTTATATCTTCTACATCTTCGGCAGGATTCCAGGTCGGTAGCTAAGTATTCATTGAGGCGTACAGACCATTCCTGGTACTCGATGAATACGATACGATCAGTGCTTTGGGGCTCAGACTTCTGGGTGTTGTGTGTTTAAGGACATACTAAGACATCACTATTACTCTATGCATTCCAACCTATGTTAGAGTTCTAGAGAGAAACTTTTTGGTTAAATGTTCATTGGTTGAGCGGATACAACCAGTGAATGTTAGATGTGGGAAAGCAGGAAACTAGCGCCAGTCTTAGAGACTTGGGCATGTAAGAAGTTTTGGGAAGAGGATATGACTGGGACAGATGAATCTACAGGGTAACAGACGTTGAAGCTAAGCTAGGAGATCATCATGAGGTGGTGTACATTTCGACATGTCACAACCACCCCCTTTGTGTGGACCCCACCAAACTCAGGGAGCTGGAGGACAGGAGAAGGGAGTAGCTGCATGCGATCGAAGAGTGTTACCCGAGGGATCTAGGAATGATTCGAGGTACGGTCTTTGTCCAATACTAGTTGTTGTATCAATAGACCTAGGTACCTATCATTCATTGCTTCTACGAATCTTGTCCAAGACCTAGAGTTTCCAGTTAAAATGTTGACTTGACCGTCACAAATGGAGATACCTTTAGGAAGATACTCGATAATCACACTTATTTCAATGGTGTGATGTGACCCTTGAGGTTAGAGTTTCGGTTGGAACCTCTTGGTGGCAGCATCGAGGCCTTACGACGTTAGTTTGGGGAAGACTGGACATCCATAGTTCATAATCAGGTTTACTGTATTAGAAATAAAATGATGTGGTTCTTCTACAACATTGGAATGGTGTTTTCCATGGTCAGTGTAAAGGAAGCCTAGGCAGTACATGTTAAACTCATTCATAAGAGGGTGCAACAGATCACTCATGTGTCAGCCAGACATACCCTTGTAGTAGTAGGAGTTTTCAGTTTTCAGTTTCAAACAGGTGTGGCATACCATGGGGACATCTTTTAAAAAAAAATTGTTTCTAGGATTACCTCTCAAAAAGGAGAGGGATATCTTATTTGGGTGGATATTACCTGAAGTTTGTGCCAGACTTATCTAGAGTTTCATCACCACTGTCAGAATTGACGAAGAAGGGGAAACCCTTCATTTGGTCAGAGAAATGCCAACAGAGTTTTCAAGAGCTGAGGAAAAGGATGAGTAGTGCCCCCCATCATAATGTTCCCAGAGGAGGGCATAGGGTAAGTAATTTACTACGACGCATCAGGGACCATCCTCGGATGTGTCCTGATGCAGGGGTGAGCAGTGATCTCATATGGTTCTCGGCAGTTGAGACAGCATGCGCAGAACTATGCTACCCATGACCTGGAGTTAGCCGCAGTGGTCTTCACCTTGAAGATCTGGTGACACTATCTGATGGGCAAACATTCTTCAGTCTAATCGGATTACAACAGCCTCAGTTATATCATATCTCAGAAGGACCTGAACCTGAGATACCAATTTTGGCTAGAGTTCCTCCAAGACTATGACTTCGAGATAGTCTATACTCCTTGGAAGGGGAACGTTCTTGCAGATGCACTCAGAAGGAGGTCTAGTCTACAACTATTTAATGAGGTAATAGAGTAACTAGACATGTGGTATATATCATTCGTGGATGGAGATGAAGTGGCTTACCTCCAGTCTATGACTGTCACTCCCCCACTCCTTCAGCAAGTCGGTGAGGCTCAACTTGGGGGAATTGACTGTGAGGATTGACATTCTCAAAGATCCTTAGGGCAAGCACCTAATGGATTTTCTAAAGTTGGGGAGCACGTCATCCTCTTCAGAGGACGTACCATGGTTCCGATGGCACTTCGAGTGGAGTTGCTGAGGGAGTTCCATACATCCCCTTTGGTGGTATATGCTGGTGTGGTGAATTTGTACCAGGACCTCAAGTGTGAGTACTAGTGGCGAGATATGAAGAAATAAGTGGAAGATTTTGTATCACAAAGTCTCACATGTCAGGAAGTGAAGACTACATAGAGTTTTCAGAATCCTTATGCAGATAAGATAAGGAAACCCTTGGAGTTCCAAACGGGAACCACATATTCTTGCGAATCACTCCTCGACAGGGACTATGAAGATTTGGCCGAGGTGGAAAGTTATCACTGAGGATTATCAATCCTTTTCTGATACATCAGAGGATAGGCGAGGAAGCATACCACTTAGCTCTTCCACCGTAGTTGGAGAGGGTGCACGACGTTTTCCACGTATTCCTACTGAGTAGATACGTGCACGAATCATCTCACGTCATCAACCATGTGGAGATGGACATCGACGAGGGGGAAACGTTTACAGAGGTCCCGGTGGAGTTTGAGGATCGATAGGAGAAGGTCATTCATGGGTGGTAGATACCTCTGGTGAATGTACTATGGCAGCATGGGAACCTCCAGGAGGGCACATGGGAGTGGGAGGCTCAGATTCGTGCTCAGTACCCTCTTTTTGTTCTTTTGGCATTGTTTTGGCTTTTAAGGACTTAAATCCCTATGTTGGGGAGAATTTAATGTCTCAAAAATTCCTTATAATTTTTTTAAATCATATGGAATTATTTTGAGACCGTGAATCTTGACGGCGTGTGATTTTGAGGCCCAGAGTGCCCGGAATGATCCGTCGAAGTTTGATTGAGTTTTAATTAGCACACGTTACCTGTTTTCCTGAAAAAGTGGAATAACTCTTAAATAGTAACTCAGATCACAAATCTGAGGGCACCATTGCATTCAGGATGGCGGTTTTACCCTAAGTACAACTTATGTTTAGTCGGCGCGAGCCTCCTAGGAGAAAAACCCAAAATGGAATTACCGTAAATAAAATAATAAAATAGATTATTTTATTTTTTAAATGATTATAAATCAAAAATGGTATCTCGGATTGAAAATTTGAGACTTCCATTGAACTCGTGAGAGAATGATATATTTAAGAAGATACTAACTTTGGACGGCATGGGCCACCCGTGAAATTTAGTTTTTTGGCCGTAAATGAAATAATTAATTGACAATTATTTTATTCTAAAATTAATAACTTCTAAATGGTAACTCCGATTGAAAATCTGAGAGTTCTGTTGGGTTCATTGGGGTGTTTTTCACTTATGCAAAGCCTGACCATAACCGGTGTAGATCAAGGACCACTATTATAATTTTCGGAACCTTTTTTTCGCATATGTCCAGTAAACGCGTGGGAAGAGTTATATACCTTGGGAACCAGTGCTCGGAATTGAAATCTGAGGGCACCATTGAACTCAAAGTTCCGATATTCGCATAAGGAGACCTTCACCCAAACCATAGTAGGTCGAGGGTGAACGATTGAATTTTTTTTCGTGAAAAAATATAAATAAAATAAAAATGTGTAACATTTTTATTTTCTTTTATTGAAACCACCCATGTGGATATTTCATAGTAGGGGACCATCAGAATTAAACCTCCCCTTGAGGTTATGGAGGCGGATACCACCGAAACTAAAACCTCCCATGAGAGGTTATGGTGGTGGGGACCTCCCAGGATTAAAACCCTTGAATCCTCCCAATTAAATGCGGGGAAGTCTCTGGAACTTCCCATTCGTTAATTTTGCCACCCCCTCCCTTAATTAATTATGCCACCCCCTTTAATTAATTAATTTAACTTAATTTGTGAAAAACATTTTAAATTAGACAAACATATTTTATTATGTTGGATCCATTTTTCTTAGGAGGGGATTTTTGGTTGGAGAAAGAGAAGGGGGAGAACATGGGAGAAATCTCCCCAACGAAGAAAGCACTCCAAAATTGATGAACATGGACGATGTTCGAACCAACTTCGGAAGCATGACCACGGAAGCAACGATCATTGGAACTCTCTTCGCCTTCACTGTTTCCATCTCACGATCTCTGTCAACAATCCTCCAAGATAGGGGTTTATTGGGAATGATTTTATATAACCATGTTATTCACTTCTAAAATAAGAAACGTTGATCAACCATTTTACCAGTTGATCCGAATATGGTTTCTTTTGTGGGTTTAGGGAATAATCACTACGGCAGGGTGTGATGTTCTTCAATCTTATTTATGTTGACCCGCCCAGTACCACTTTAACAAGGAGGGTGCATGCCAAAAAAACATGGCCCGACCCCTCTGTTGTTATTTTTGTGGCGTTGAACGTGATGGAGGCCATGACGCAACGGAACCGCCCAGCAGCCCCCGCCGCCTCGCGTCCTCCGCTCCCTCGAGCCACCCCCGGGCCGAGCGGCCACCACCGACCAGGCCGAGCCGCCGCTGCCTTCTTCCATATGTCGAACCGCCACTGCATTCCCCCGAAATGCTGCCCCGCGGTCGGACCGCCGACCCGAGGCCGACCCACCCACCCGAGGTCGACCGGGCTGAGCGACCGGCACCGTCCGCCAAGCCGCCACTACCATCTGCCGAGCCGCCGCTGTCGTCTGTTGAAATGACGCCCTGCAGCCGGAACGTTGACCCAGGGCTGGACAGTTGCCCCACGTCCGGACCGCCTACCATCGGTTGGACCGACTCCCTATGGTCGGACCGCCTCCCGGTGGCCGAACCCCCTCCCTTGACGGACCGCCGCCCCGCAGCCGGACCCCCGCCCTGCGGCCGGGCCCCCTCCCCGCGGCTGGACCGCTGCCCTCCATGCCGAGCCGCCCTGTTCGAGCTGCCTTGCGGCCTTGCGCCATTAGTGGCCAAACCCTGCTGCCCCTCGCGGCCTTTCGGACCACCCAGTGGTCCAGGCCGCCCAGTACGGATTGGGCCGCACTATGGGCCGACCGGGTCAGACATGACTTGGTCCCACTACGGCCCATTTACTTTCTTTTGGCCATAACATTGGCATTGGGCGTCATTTTGAAGAACCGTCCGCGGTGTTGGAAATCATGGATCAAGACGGTCACTTTGAGTATACCCCATTGGATTTTTTTGATTCTGATGGGGAACGGTCAGGTTGGATCGAGCATGGATCCAACCGAGCCCCTAGGACTAAAAGGGTAATAAATCACAGACCGAGTGTCTGATTGACGCGTGGTCTGTTGCGTTGAGACCCCTATGACATGGAAGACCTTTGAGATGCTTTTTATGGGACTTTGTGGTAGTTGGAATATTGACCTGTGGATTGGGAAGTGGTTTCCCTGTGCACGATATGTACAAAACCCTTTGACTGGCTGAGACTTGATGACTGCTGACCGTTTCAACTTGGAGTGACTCAACTGTCCCGGTGGGGAGAGCCTTGGTGACGCGGAAGACCAACGGTGGGGAGCGCCTTGGTGATGTGTCAGACCCACTATACTCGACAGGAGGATTACCTCAGCAGGCCATGAGGGGGAGCGCCTCTGTGTGACATGGCAGACCCATGGTGGGGAGCACAATGGTGACGCGGCAGACCCATGGTCCTCGATAGGATGAGTACTTCAGTAGTCCAATGTTAGTGGGAAGCACCTCTGTGCGACGTGGTAGGCCCACAATACTTGATAGAGGAGTATTTCTCCAGTAGCTGAGGTGTTCGACGATATGAATGTGGAGGTTACTTGTTACTACCCCTATAATAAATCGTCGTGTGAGTTGAGTCAGTACCTCTCTGTTTTCTTCATGATTGAGATGAATTAATTGATAACATTGGTATTTGTATGGTAATATACCTAAGTAGGGTTTTCTATTGATTTCATACATTTTGGTTTATCCTTGGTGGATTTTGTGAGACCTTGAGGGTCTCAGGGTCCCTACTGAGTGTCGTTATACTCACCCCTTCATGGTCTATACCCATACCTTGTTGTGTTGGAAGCAGATGACAGACAACACTGATTATGGCTGAGAGTACCAGGACAAGACGATTCTCAGAGGTGGACCATACAAAGTGTCGGTACGTAGAGGAGACTGATAGATGGGGAGTTCTAAGGAGGCGATCTATCCCTACCCTTCAGGTAGGAACCTCAGAGGACGACCCAGTAGGGTTCTTTATTATTCTTCAGTTGTATTGTATTTTAGTTGTACTTGTACTTTTCATTTGTTCATGTATTCTGGCCCCTTTTTACATACTGTACTAACTTTTTTACTGTTATGTTTATTTAAACTCGTATCTTTATGTTTTCTTGGTTGAGTGTGATACTGGTTATAAAGGAAATTCATTCCTAGTTTTAGGGAATATTCCTTTGGTGATAGTAGCTATCCCCTGGCCTATAGAAGGCATACTTAGGGTAAGTCACAGCACGGGCCCTAAGGGATGGGTCATGAAATTTATCTCATTTTAAGAATAACATTGGTGTTGATGAAGTAAATATTGGTCCCTTCAAAAGAATGGAATAAAAAATGATGTTGTTTGGTGACACATAATAGGACATATATTACCTTTTAGGGTCATCTGACAAGAACCAATCTGTGTCTTTGAACATTCTGTGGTTACGATTAGATGGTTAATGGTTCTCAAGGATAGTTGGTGTGGGACATGTACTCAAGAAACCCTTTCTAATTAATGTCAATATGAATTTTACCCAATTAGTATGTACTAGTTTCATAAAAAATATGACCCTTTGACATGTGTGATTGGATTGACTTATAGGAGAATGTACCAATTTATAGGATATGGTTTGATCTAGAGTATGTCCAAATAAGGGAGGTGTGGGGATAATCAAAGTGAACTGGACTGAATAAGGCCCCACAAGTAGGCAAATGATTTAACTAGTAATAAGTAATAATGTGGAGTTTTACTAGGTAATATGAGAATGGTGAATGGGATTTTTGGGATGGTACAGAATATTTCCCAGTAAAGAATGAAAGAAATGGATTCATGATTAATATTCCCCCATGATACGTAAAATGTATGTTTAATGATATTGGGATTGAACCTCTAGGATGTATCCTATGTATCATGTTTTATAGGAATAAAATCCTTTATTGTTCAAGTTAAAATGAATTTGGTGATGTGGTAGGACAATGTCTGATAGTTTAATGTCATAATATAAAGATTATCCTTGCAGTTTTATATCATGTGTGTAGGATAATTTTATACAGTTTAACATCATAAGATGATGATATTGTTGTAAAATTTTAAATTATGTGAATAGGATGTAGATATCATGATGGTGGAAAAACAAAAGGGTTGAGTGCATATTATGAATAATGGATTCCATTATATTTATTCTAATTGGTTACTTAGACAAAGGTAAAGAGAGTTGTGGATTAAACAATATTAGAGCCAAAAATGCTTCTAGGGAATTAAGAGAATGCTTTGGGGGATTCTTCATTGGGGTTGTATTACCTAGGAATGGGTATTCTTGGATTATTGATGTTTCTAGTTATAGAATTCATTAATCAGATACATCTTGGGTCTAATACTAGAAAATTAATCCCACTTCCACATGAACCTGTTGATCTAGTAGTGTCCTCCCCAGTTTCATTCTCATAAGGACTCTCGATACAAAGAGAATCCATGATTATGATTCCCAAGAGCGTTCTTTCCATATGAGAGGAAATTTGTTAGAATTACATTAACATGGTAATCTACAATTGAATTGACTTTTACTTGTGTGTTTTCCCTGATATACTACATCATGTGGTTTTGGAAGGGGTCTCGATTTTTCCTTTTCATGTTTTAAAATTTTCTAAAGATATCAATGGTTTTAATTTTGAATAATATGACATGACTAGCTGACTCAGGTAAATTTTTGATACATGGACATTAAAATATCTAAAACTTCCATGGATAGGTCAGATTCTATGTTTGACGTCATCACAACCAGAGGCGACAAAAATACCAAATAGTGCCCTTTCGTCTAGTAATATATATTGTGCAAAAGTCTTGTATTTGAGAGTCACGTGAATAAGGTTCCTCTGTATGTTTCATGTAATAATGGGTAATATATCTACGAGTGGGATATTTAAACATGTCACGTGAATTAATCACGGATAAGGCTTCATGTGGTGGGCTTAAAATGACAAATAACATTGTTGATTCACATAGGAAGGTTTATGACACAAAAAATTATCTCTTGAATGAGACAACCGAAGCAGGGTATTTAAGAGAAATCATAAAAATTGGAATTAAAATGAGGTAAGTACTTGAATCCAAAAAAAAATTTACATTTGAAGTCACTCTAACACTTTTGAAATCATTTAATATTATTTAGAGTTATTTGTCTTCGTATTTCCCAACTGTGTTCATCAATGAGTCCAAATATAGGAGTTATTTTGAGATCCATTCTTATTCTCCACTTATCTCTCCAACTAGTCTCATTGAATCCTAGATTTATCCTACCCTAAATTGAAATAATTGAATTTATAAGAAAAACACATGAAAAATTTGAGTAACCCCTATACGATACATGGGACATGTAAAAATTCCATTAATGATACCTTGAATTACGAGAATTTCAAATTTTCATGTGATATATAAATAACTCGTCTATGAATGAGGGTAATTTTTTGTCACTATGTGATATGGATGTTGCTGAGATGAATTTATTGGGATATTCGGTGGCCTAATGCCATCTTTCACTATGCCATTACATATAGGGTCTATCCCACAACCATGTTATCCGTCATTTATAGAGCTTTGAAAAAATGGGGTTATCCCATGCCGACAAGATATTTCAATATATAGATAGTGAATTCGGGGATATCTCATGACACCTTGATCAGAGTGTCACTAAGATGTGAATGATGGGGATATCCCACAATATTCTTACTCTAGATCATGTAAATTCCATGTTAAGTTGGTCTAAAAATTCATCGATGGGTATATTTCACTTCTATTTTTGGTGATTTTATACCAATTTCAAGGAGTCATTATATAGTAAATTCATTATACACATGGCCATAACTAGGTATGGAGGTTTCAACCACATTTAGATAAGTATTTAAGGATATAATGAAAAGGGGCCACAATCCTTACCTCTTATTTTCAAACAGTTACTAGATACATCATGTGATTTCTGATTGAGACATATGTATTTTTTCAATATAATGTCTAGTATATATCCTATACCAATTCATCAATATTGGATAGCATTTAGTAATATGATTGAGATAGAGTTTTAGCTTGAGAACCTAAAAATCAAGCTATTAATTCACCTATGAAAATATAAATAGGGCTCTATTATTTTAGTCTATAATAATTTTGACTTTTAATTTCCTTTTTAATAGATTATTGGAGGTTAAACTAAGTTATAGTCCAGATTTGACGACCAATTCTTCATATAAATGATTTATTTGATCTAATATGGGGTGAAAAGTGATTCTCTTAAACTGATCACGGATTTGGATATCACATATTATGAATGTGGTTAGTATATGTAATATCCAAACATGAGTCACTCTATATTAATCGAATTGGAGAACCACATAACCTTATTAGTGCCTCCATAAATGTAAAAGGATACCAATAAGCAGTTAGGATTTATTGGGTCATAGAGTGGACACAATACAATTTAAATATAAGTAATAATACAAAAACCAAAAAAACAATCAAATAAATATTAAAAAATCGGAAATCATAATCCAATATATATATATATATATTGATAAAAAATTAAACAACTAAAATTATATTCCATTCATACAAAGAAAGTTTCATAGTTTTGACAACCTCATATTTAAAAAACATCTAATGAAAATTAACCTCCATCTTAATAATGATGAACCACTAGTACCACTTAAAAACCATAATGAATGGAGGGTTCACTATCTTTAACCGCATGTCCACATTGATATAGATCAAGTACCTTTACCCTTACTTGTTTCATGTGATATGAAGTATCCATATATCTTACAAGGACCGTGTAGGGTGTGAGTAAGTAATTAGTAGGCTTAATACAATAGTGTTTGAATATATATATATATATGTAAGAAAAGTTGGATAAATAAATATTAGGACACAAAAAAAACCCCTCAACCACTCATGCCTAACCAACCTTCACTGTGATTTTACCTTCCCCAACTAGTACTTGTGTGGAATTATTTATCTGGGGCCTGTTATAATAGAATTACCCTCTTCCTTAAATATAATTACATGTAAAAAAGAACCAACATTTCAAATAAACATACCGATGGTCTTCCAAACCATTTACCAACTATTAGCTCAACGTCCTAATGATACACAAAGGAATTTCCACAACAATCCATTTATAACTCTGATTCATTAGACCTAACAGATCCCAAGTGTATAACTAGAATCCAACTCAAATAATATAGTCCTAAAGACTACCATATACTTCTAATATTGATGTACCCTCCACATTATATATAGACCTCATCATCATATACCTTATTCCACATAACTATTGGGGGTAGGAAAAAGAAACTAGTGGTAAAAACCACTTCATGGTCATTGTACAGTGTGGAAAAATCTGAAACTACATTATCCCCCAATATTAGTGGCATCACAAACAACCTATGGACACATATCAAAAATCCCCTTTCACCAATCATGGTAATTTTCAACACCATCTACATCACACTTGTGAATATTTATCACCACATGTTATAATAATGAACATCATCCACATTACACTATTGATTCACACCACCCCATTTCCAATAATCAACACCATCCATATGAGAAGAAATTAATGCCATTTTTAGAGATAAACATCACTCATAGTCACATAGGATCCACTAATAATATTCCCAATGAACCATATTAGCCATGAAATCCAATTAATTTCCTCTTTACCAAACATATCATCATTCTTAACAAAACCCAAAACCATTTATCAAAGCAATCCAAGTTATAAAATTCCTACCCCTTCACTTTCCACATGAGACTCCACCCAGATATCACTTATAAATAAAATATCTCCATGTTATTCCATTTTAAATCACCCACACTGCCCCACCCATTCCCATTTATTACAGATGCATAGAAACACATATATAAAAAAGGATATAGTTAGGAAGCACTTACCAGGAACATGGAAAACTCGACTCATCTAAAACATTTTACCTATCCAAAATATATTAGAGGGAAACAAGTAATCTAAAAAAATAAATGAATTTGGTAAAAACCAAAATAAAAAATAAATATTGATAGAAACTAATAATATTCACCCATGGATAGCTGACCATACCCATGACTAGTCCCTATAAAAGATGGAATGATAAACTGTAAAGAATATATAAATATATATAATGGATATGGAATGAATAATCAGACACAAATATAGGGCACACACACTTTATAGTAGATAAAAATGGATAAGTTCTGCTTTTATAATTACTATGTTAACTAATTAATCATTTTAGAAAAATATATAAAAAATTATTCAAACATCAAATTGTTGAATATTAGGAACCTTATATATAGGTACCCTTACATACAGGAACCCGTACATATGGGTCCCTTATGTATTAACCCTCACAAGGGAACCCTTAAATATGAACAACAAAACAATTACAAATTCAATTCCTTATAATGTTTCTTACCCTCAAATCTCTCAATGAGTACCCATTATAATATATTTATTTTCCTTGATGAGATATATACCCTTATTCACCACATCACCATCACTAAATAGTTTCCATTTTCTTCAATGTATAAATAGGTTTGAAAATTTTACCCATATGTGTATGGTCTTTCCCAGTTTCCAAAAACAAATACTATAAATCAAAAAAATGACCAAATTTCACCACAATGCGTCCAAATATAGAGTTTACAACATGACATGCCAAAAAATCACCTACATTATTTTTAATTATAAAAAAACTCTTATATTATAATTTTATATAAAATTAGATCATTAACCCATTGAAACATCTAATAAATGGTTCATTTCCTACACTGACACCCTTGAAACCATGGTATGGTTCACAAACACATAGAAAACCTAATATGTGACCTGAATCACCACTTAATAATAATCTAGACATTAAAATATCACCACTATATAATATGGAATCCTTGAAAAAAATTATTTCATATAATAATCAAATATTTCTAAAACCTGGGTTTCTTGGTAACCATATTCCCAAACCACTATGATGAAATTGAATACATTTACCTCATCCGAAATATAAAAATTGAAAAATTAATATATGTCGATTCATCCCATGGGAACACCCCACCATAGATATATCCATAAAATTATCATTTCAATTTACTACCAATGATTATTATGAGTTCATATTAAACCACGATCTCGAACATGCACACACTAGTTATCCACATATATGAATAAATCATTAATTATAATAATCCGGCATTATTCTTTTTCTTACTTCCACTTCACATCATATAATATCCCATAATTATCTAAAATAATACCCAATTACCAATTTTATCATTAATTATACATGATTCCCACATTTATTCTACAGCATACCTAAATACCATAATCATCTCACATCATACATAATTCCAACTTTCATGTTATATCATAAATGATTCCCAAAGTCATAGTACATCAAATTTGATGACCACAATCAAATTATATCATTAATTGGGAGCACAAATAAACTAGAATATAGTCATTCCATTTATCAAATTATAGCATTATTATCCTATATAAATTATACAAAATGGACTACCATCACTCTGATGGGAAATCTTTGACTGTCAATATATACTAAGCCTACTGTAAGAGAGTTTCCTCAATCACATATAGCTGAACTAAATCCCAAATGAATGATACATATCCACACCATAGATTCCCAATAAATATAACCGAATTTTACTTATTTTGGGTATCCTATTCTATTCCAAGACCCACACTTGTCTGTACCATTATAACCCCAATATATATAAGCCAGTGTCTACATTATTATGTCATCATAACATAAAATAAATTGAATCTTGAAGGATAAAGAAATATATATTAGTCTGGGTAGACTATATACATACGAGAATTTTATCACACATTTTAAAACATATAATACACAAAGAATTTTAATTAATAATTCCATTATTCCCCTTAATTTAT
This sequence comes from Viscum album, assembly GCA_963277665.1. Taxonomy (NCBI): domain Eukaryota; kingdom Viridiplantae; phylum Streptophyta; class Magnoliopsida; order Santalales; family Viscaceae; genus Viscum; species Viscum album. The sequence continues at coordinate 507,570,635 of OY728136.1, read as the reverse complement.
CCCTACTTATTAATCATAAAACAGTTTCTCATGTCCTGGGGAAAATAAACGAAAATAATGGGGTGATATCAGATGCTAAGTATGGGTAGAAATGAAATGGAATATATGAATAAATTATACAAAATCAATATATCATGGTATAAAACTAAATCACATTACATTTAATCAACAACACAAGAATAATGTAGCTGGAATAAATTTTGATCAAATAATGAAATGTAAATAATCACATTAGATTAAAAACCTAACCATGGATATTTTAAATAATTGAATAATCAAACATAATATCAAAAAATAAATTCATAATGATGGATTTAATATTGTTGTAAATATAAAACACACTATAAATTCATTCTTCCATGATATTTAAAACCATCGGGGACTTTTTCAATGTCATCTACATAAATGGGTAAGGCCTTGGTTGAAATCCAATCTAGATTGTCTCATGAGACCTACCAATGCATCAAGGGGATAAAGATGGTAATAACTATCACCTAATATGTCTATTAAATTACTTATATGAATTGAGGAAAATAAAATTTCATTGAAAATTTCCCATTTTTATTTTCAAAATGGAAAATCATAAAAACAAATTCCAAATATTTTAATTTAAAAATCACTTTTAAACTATATAAATTTCAAGACTAATAGGGATTTTTTTGAAAATAAATTACCTTAAAAAAATTAAATGTAATTTTCAAATAAATTATGTTTATAATGGTGTGATTTCCAAACATTCTATATAATATAAAAAGAATATTCCTTTTCCACTCTAAAAATTTTAAAATAGTGCCTTGTTTGGAAAAAGGAAAGAATATTCATTTGAAACCGTTTTTAAAAAATTTAAAACAGTGTAAAAAAATTAATTCATCAATTTTACAATAATAAAACATTTTTATAAGATAACATTTTCAATGAAAATTGATTTTCGAACTATAGAATAAATAAGTCAAATTTTCCTAAAATCATTTTCTTTATCATTTTATATACCACAATGAGTAAAATTTTACTATTACATGAAAAGTTCATGAATAATCAGAGTGGAATAAATTATATATATATTTTGGATAGAATTATCATATAATTCTCCAAAATAATACTTAAACAAAAACAATCTTGAATAATGAAGTGATTAAGAAATAAACCCTTATCGTTTTGGTAGCTTTAGAATCATAACCCCCGTGAAATAAATGGATTCAAAAGAAACATAAAATAAAATAAATATAAATTAATTCATGATGTATAATACACTATGTAAAAGTATATACACTAAAAAAGTAACAAGGGGTGAATATGGCTTCCGTCTCATGGATGTAAAAGTGGGTTGAGAATCCGTTACCCCGAGTCTAACCCATCATATTCATTTTTATCATCCCAAATAATTAACTTATGTTAATTTTTTAGTTTTATAATTACATTTTTAGGTTTATTATTAATTTTATTTCAATTGATACCTTGTTATGTTTGATTACATAAAAAATTAAGTTTACATCAGTTGTTTTGGTGATTTTTTTTCTTGTCAAAAATGTCATTGGTTGGTTAAATATGGTCCAAGAAGAAAATATTTATATATTTACACCATAGTAATAATGATTTTATTTTAACACACATATTTATATATATATTAATTACATTTTAAAAATAGTTCGATAAATATTTATAATAAAAAATTAACTATGTTACAATCATGGATACGGTAGGCCATAAGTTTCCATGAGTAACATTTCCATTTTTCAATGATATTTATAAAAAGAAGTTAAGTAATATTTTATCTTTCCATAATTATAATAATATCACATATACCTTATTATATATTTAAATATATGTATATATATCATCCATGTGTTGTAGTGATGAAATGAGTGTGACAACAGTTTGTGAAGGGGGTAATCCACACATATAGGAATGACATTATATATTTTTAGTGTAAGAAATAAAACTATATATTATCCTTTCACAATGAAAAATATTTTATTAATATAATAATTATGTTATTTATATCAAATATATTAATTTTCATTATCTTTATTACATTCCATATCATGCACTATTGAAAAATAAAGCACGTCGCTTCATGAGGCGGTGGTATATAGTACCGACAAGAAATGTTATCATATACCCTATGAAATGGAAGGTAAAAAGGTATATATATATTATATTTAATAAATAGGTATAAATATTAAATATATAATTTATATCCATCATCATTATCACCCATGATATAGGGTAATGTGAAAAATGAATGACATCGGTTCGTGAAAGAGTAGTCTGTTGTACACACTAATGATGATCTTAAACCCATTTGTTAAATTTTGGATGATTTTAGGCCACAAACCTAACATAAAAACATCTAATTATAAGTAATTTAATTATATTTTTATATGATCATGTTTTAAAAATAATTTATGGATGATTATTCTGAAATAAAATAAATATGCTCATTGAAGAACGTTACTTATTTTTCGGGTAATCTCCACAGGTTTTCACCAAAATCATTTTTAATTTAGATGTATTCCCAAAATAAGGTATAAATGATGATGGTATGGAATTTGGAATGTTATTTGGATAGGTATTGGATGAACCAAAAGGATTTAAATATTTTAATAAGAGAGGAGAGTGATGGACTTCTATAAGTGAGGTGAGTGGCACACTTGAATGTTTTTTTTAAAAAAAATGTGTACCCACAATAATTATATTAATAAAGGGACAAAAACACTATTTTATTGAGCCTTATAAATGATAGCATATATATAGGGAAATAAAATAATTTTTTTAAAAAGTTAATTGGTCATTCAAACCTTTATCCATTTTTTAACCCTCAGTAAACCATTTTTTACCTTAACCATTGTGAATTAATTTTTCTTTTATTACTATTCATTATGTACAGAAATTAAGTTGACCCTATTATATAATATAAATTATTAGGATTCAAAATATTGAATATATTTTTAAATATTTAATTTAAATAACAATTAAATTATTAATCAAAATTAATACCCAGAAAACCATAAGAAAAAATGTTTTAATGGGGAATATCATTAAAAGTTTACAATTTTTATTTCCAAATACAACCAAAAAAAGGGATCCAATGAAGTAAATTTGGATTATATATATATCAAAATTAAATAATTTATCGTTAAATCTAATTTAAAATATTATTTATATTTATAAATAATGTGAATGAATAGTAAATTTTCAATTAATGTTTTGTATTTATCACTATTCCAAGACAAATAAATCATTTCAAAAAAATAAAAAAAAGTAGACCTAACAAAATTTTTATAGTATATTTTTAAAAATAATTTTTTTAAAATAATTTTAATATTATTGGTAGAAATTAAATTAATTTTTTTTCAAAAAATGAATAAATTTTCTTCATTAAACAAAATATTGTTTTCTAAAAAATATTTCTTTTCATCTAAATTGATTAATATTCCATTTATAATCAATTTTTTTATAATATAATGAGAAATTATTCCATTTATCTATAGTAACAATTTTTAGTAAAATTTATTATATGTTATCAAATATATATAAATCTTCTTAGGACGAAGTAATATATTAATCTCAAATACAACATTCAATTCAAAACATAATACATTACATTAATTGTTTACCATATAAGCCTTCCACAATATTATGATCTAATACATTAGAAATAATTTCACTTAATATATAAAATCAACTTATCATTCATCCCATAAATAAATTAAATAACTATTAATATTCACATACCAATCATGTGAATACATTCATCATGTATTCAGTTGAAACAAGGTAATATACTAAATTACCATAAAAAATTATTGAAAACCCCAATTCCACTTTATTACTTAAAAACATTGATGAATGGATGCACTCATTAAATAAAAATTTGTTATTAACTCTATCATTGATAAAAGAAACTGCCTTTTCAATAATTATTTAATCAGTTCCAAGGTAGTCAGTACATTCTAATTTACTCTATCCATATCTATCATCTCTTTATTCCAACATCATTATCAAAACAATAGGAACTTGTTAATTGTTATCTTTCCCATGATCATGTTTTCCCATGAAGATAAAAGTCCCACTAAATCATTTCTCTTGGTTATTAGTACTGTTATACATATACTTCCAAATCCTAAATTAGAAATTACTATTGTATAATCCTTATACATTTCTTAATTCTTATATTTATTTCATCATTTATAAATACTCAAATGAAACAATTCATGAATTAAAAAACAATAAAAATAATCATTCCACTTCTTCTTAGGTAATATAATAAGTTTGACCATGATCCATTTGCTACTTTTGAGGTATTTTCATTTCACTATTGGTGAATTAGTTTTTCTAGATCCCCATCCCCATATAGATGAACCTTTGAACACTAGAATCCTTTTTCATTCTCCTAAAATCATTCTCATAGTGAACATTTTCTCCACACATTCGGTAAACTTACATTCCATTTTAAAATGTACCATTGTGTTTCATTCCATAACTATCACATGTGGTAAAATATTTCCTTCCCTTATTCTATTTATCCACATTTTCTCTATTATCCCCTTTATTAATTTAAACCTATCAATGAAAAATACATAGATAATTCATTGTTTATCTTATTATAAAATGATACTCTATCATCATATGATGAGAATTTTTCGGAGTCTTGTTTTCTTAGAATGATTGGATTAATCCCCTCAAATAAATTATCATTCTTACTCATTGGATTATGTTCATTAATTTGCAACAAATTATTTCTATTGGGTTCCATTTCTAAATGACGTAATACACTATATTAGGTCATATAATTAAGTAAAATAAAATATAATCCCCATTCTAGTGAAATAAATATCAAAAAATGAAAATATTATGAATTAAAAAACTCATAACAATAGACATTCGTTCATTGGTGATATCATTATTTTCAAATAACTCATAATGTTTTATAAAGAAAATTTTATTCATCATGATCATATCTTCATGGATTGTCATCCCAGGTGAAAACGAAGGCCAATTTAGGTGCACTTGATGATGATTGGGTCAATGAAAATGTTCCATTTTCATAGTTAGTACCCCTAGATACATCTGTGTTAGAACCACATCCACTTGTCGAATCCAGATGTGGTTATATTTGTTAATAAAAAGTGAAAAATATCTTCCACACTGAAACTTTAGAATTTTTGGGACCATGTTGGACGGATAAGTAGGTAAGAAAAGTTTGTTACTATAGAGTGTTGTCTTTTATTGTCAAAGAAGCTAAATCAATTCACTTTTTAAAGGACTTGGAAATCAGACGATGCTTTATGATTTTTATTTTACAAATATCATAAGATAAGAGAACTTTTGATGCAGGCCTTATAAAGTAAAGGGGTAGAAATGATGATGCCAATCATATACAGTTTTGATTGGAAGGAATGATGCGGATTGAATATGGGAAGTTTCAGTACTTCCCATTGTAACTTTGACGACGTTAAAGCTGATCTATCAAAGGATATATATCACGATAGTGGAGTTCATGATGAAAGCTGAAGAATGGTTATAGGAATTAGTTAGGAGAGAAATAAAAAAGCAATGGCAAATCCGGGGGTGGATAAAAATCACAGTTTAAGGTCGCGCCGTTTTCCAGTGTTTTCCAAATTTTAGGGCCTGAAAGTCGGGAGATGAAGATGTGTTTTTGGCAATGGATGTTGCGCGAAAGATTGAAGATGGTTTAGAATTTTGCGTGCAAGGCATGATTTAACGTGAGAACATAGAATAATGTAAAAGGCATTGAGTGCGCATAAATTTAGGTAGGTTGTGTGAAAAAATAAAGTGGTGCGCGAAATATTAGGGGATGCGCGAAATATATGCGGGATGCGTGGAAAAAATAATGGTTGTGTGAAATATTGGTGTGGTGTGAGAAATAAGGGAAAGAAGTTTTTTTGCACAAAAGTTGTTTCATGATTAGAAGATTGAAAATTGGAAAAGGAATGAGGTGCACCAAATATTGGAGAGTTGCGCGAAATATGAAGTTGCGTGAAAGAGTTTTTACACGCAAGAAAGATGTTTTACGCGCGGATTAGTGTTTTTCGCGTAGGGTAAAAAATGCCTATAAATATGAGTTGAACCCCTATCATTTGTAGTTTCTCAACCCTTAGAAGTAATTTTGAGCTCTGGTGTGCGTAAAATTTACATTAAGTGAGTTGCGCGAAAAGAAAGGAGTTTGCGCGAAAAGAGGAAAGCTGCGCGGGAAAAAAGAAAAAGTTGCGCGAAAAAGGAAAGTTACGTGAAAAAAAATTTCACAACAAAAAAGAATTTTTATGCACAAGGATTTTGAACTACTCCAAAGATACTCTAAAGGCTGTGTGAAAATTTTGGGGTCTTTGCACATATTCAGTTGTGCGTATGAGAGTTTTTACCAGCATCTGGGTAGAAAAGTGAAGATCTGTACTTCAGAGAATACAACTGTTCAATTGTAAAGAAGCACTGAAATATTGTAATTCCCTATTTGTAATAAAAGGGTGCACATGCGCTTTTTGATTGTTTTCCAAGTGCTACCCGAGTGTGAGGGTATATCCTAATCGTTTTATTCTACATCAAAGGATTGTTTTCTAGCGGATTGGGTGGTACTGGATTATTTATATACCATACCAAGGACATAGCTACTCTTGTTGAGTAGTGAACCTTGTAAATCTTGTGTTCCTATGGTTCTGTGTGTTAAGAAGGTAAGAATATCTTTAACATGAGTCGAATGTTGTTTCAATTAGAAGGAAACATAAAAAAAGATATCACTGATTCACCCCTCCCCTTCTCAGGGATACTTGGATCCTAATTGGGAACTTCATGAATGTTCTTTTATACTTATCCTCAATGTATATAATTGGGTTATGTTTCATAATATATGTTATCTTTAATCTAGTTCACATGGTGTCTACTATGATTCCTCTAATACCAACTATAGTGCCCTAACCCCAGTGGAGTAAAATAACCAAAACACATTTCATTTAATCAATTATTTTACAACAATATGTGAGGAAGAAATTTGTATCGAATAATTCCACAAAAATAATCAAATTATTATGAAAATATATACATAAAAATTATAACTAATTTAATAATCACATGGAATATCAAGAAATTAATACATAATGATGAAATTCAAAATTATGGATGTTGAAAAAATATTTTTGAGGCCTTGTGCTATAGAATCTAATATCTTCAATTCCATGATCCATGAAATCTATATAAATGTGTAATTCCTTAGCCAAAACCCAGTCTAGTCTGCCTCATGATACCTACCAATGCATTGAGGGGCTATATATGGACTCTGCCATAACTTATGAAGCCCAATTCATACCTCAAATGAAATGGGAGAAAGATAATGAAAATATACTTTCCTAATTAAAATATTATACAAAATGTAAATACATTCCCCAACCAGTAAAAATATTCCTAAACCATTTAGAGTAAAGAGAATGGAATAAAATCATTATATTCCCATTAAATAATAATTAACATAAAAATTTCTACTCTAATTTGGAATATGGTTTTGAAATATCAATTAAAATATTCATTATGGAAAATATCTATTCTTTGAAAATAAAACATTATATATTAAAACTAAAAAAATTCATAAAATATTATGAAAATGTTTTTTTATATCAAAATGAATTTTTAAAACTGTGAATTGAAAGAATATTATGAAGTTAACTTTCATTAAAACTGAACTTATAAAACTTTATTTGAATATAAAATGAAAATATGGTCCTTATTATAGTTTTTTCATTCATGTCATATAAGTTAAAAAAACCTTCCATTTTCACTATAAGAAGGTAAAAAATGTTAGTTTTTTGGAGAAAAACAAGAAGATTCCATTCCAAACATTTTTTCGCAATTAAAATACGATTAAATTTTTAATTAACCACTTATATAGTGAATTTTTTAAGAACATTTATAAGAAATGGTTTTGGATGAAAATATATTTTTGAAAGAAAAGGAAAATAATGATAGAATTTCATAAGAAAATTTTCATAATAATTTTATGTAAAAAATAGAGGAATATTGTAAAAATTAATGAAAATTTTCATTAATGACTAAATTAAAATAAATAGATTTATTTTTGTAACGAAGTACCAAATAATTCCCTCTGGAGATGATAGGTTGTACGTACACATTAGTACAATTTTAAATTATTAATGATCAACATGTAGTGATGTTATGTAACTTTTAACTATTAAAAAATGAAAATTATATAATTTATAATATTTTCTCTTTAAATATACTTATATATATATCATCCATGCATTTTCATGATGAAAAGAGATTCACATCTCTTAATTAAAGTGGTGGTCCACACATACACGAACGACGTTATTTGTTTACATTGTAATAAATAAAATGATATAATTTTTTCAAAATGATAAATGTTTAATAAATATATATTATTAATTCATTTATACCACATATGTTAATTAACATTATTTCTAACACCATCCATATAATGAATTACTGACAAAAATCACATCGCTTCATTAGGCGATAGTCCGCCATACAAATGAGTGACGTTATCATATCCCAATCATAATGGATAGTAAAAAGGTATATATTATATTGTTACTCACAAGGGATAACAAGTTAAAATGATCACATGTATATATATATATATAATATCCATCATCATACCCAACTATGATATGAGTTAATTGAAAAAATGAATGACATCGGTTCACGAGGTGGTAGTCCTTCGTACACATGAATGATGATTTCATAAACCATTTGATGAAAGTAGAGATGATTATAGGTTATGAACATAAGATAATTGAATATAATTATATATATGATACTAATGTTTTATATCATAATTTATTAATATGAATTTATGTTTGTCGAGGATGCAACAATATAATAACACTCATTGAATAACCTTATATGTTCTTCAGGTAACCTCCTTAGGTTTACAAACATGAATTCATAATATAGATTTCTGCATAAAATTAGTATTTTAAGATTACTTTTTAGAATTTTTGTATTTATTTTTAAAGGTGGTGGGAAAAAATGGGAATTAATTTTTACGATTAGTGGATAAGTAGTGGTCGTTTATAAGTAAGGTGAGTTGCATACTTGAAATTTTTGAAATGAAAAAGGAGAACCCATGTTTTTCAAAGGCTAGAATGGTATAACATATATTATTATTCATAAATAGACAATATATGATCAAACTAATTCCATAAAATATATTTTATACATGTTTTTATCCAATTTAACTCTTATATTTTTAGTTTAACCCCTCGGTAAACCCATTTTTAACTGAACTATGGTAAATAATTTTTATTATTTTTACTTTTCATTGTACTAAAAAACTAAAATGAAGTTATTAGATAATTTATATTATTTTTATTCAATATATGGAATCTATTTTTAAAATTCAATTCACATTACTATAAAATTTAAATTTTCAATTATTCCCATAAATGCGATGAGAAAACAGATTTTCAAAGAGAAAATGTTCAAAAGTATAAAAATATTTTAGATATAAATATAATATGAAAATAATTATAATAAAATAAATTAAATTAATTTATATACAATTAATATAATTTTAATTTTGAAAAAATTAAATATAATTTATCCTAATTAATAATTTATAAAAAATGGCAGTTTTCCATTAAAATTCTGTATTTTTATCTATTCATAGAAAAATGAATCATTTCAAAAGAATTCCCAAATATTAAAAAATTTAATTTTTATATGATGATTTAATAAATAATTTTTATTATTTTAAATAATTTTTTAATATTCTAAAAAGTTATTTTAAATTATGTGTGCAATGAAAGGATAAATAGAATTTTGGAAAAAATATAATATTTCAAAAAACATTTCATTTTATTTTAATGGAATATTTTTTCATTATAACAAATATATAACCAATGTATTTTATGTAATGTTAAAACAAATAATATCCATAATATAGTCAATATTATTCATACCCACCAATTGAACTTCTAGGTTATAATGTTAGTAATATTTTAATAGATTATCATGTTTTATACTAACCAAGTGTTGTGGGCATTGAATCCAATAGAAGAGATTGATTTTTTTTTTAAAAATGTATCATAATGTATTAGGATTTATATATTACTTTATTTTTTATAGTTGTCATTCCATGCATGATATCAAATAAAATTTTCTTATTTTATTTTTTAAAGGTGTAATATGTATATGAATCCCTTCCACCAGCTCATTGTACGACTCTTAGTACTATTGATTTCATGACTACATAAGATTCATTTGTTTAACATGATCAAAACCCTCATCATACTATTACACAATTCAAAAGAATTATATTTTTCTTTATATATCGGTATAAATGGAATAATTTTTGAAGTCTTCCACATTAGGATTCAACCATCATTGTCTTCTCATACTAGAAAAACCTCACTAGTGACCCAATCCATGGTAACATCATCAAAACTAAAGAATGACTACCCTGATAGGAAACTATATTTCCATACTCCTCAATACCTAGATATCCACTACATTTCTTACCTAAAACTATTACTTATATTATTATATGGAAATCCTCTAGGTTTTCCTTTTTTCTATCAGCACTGATATTAGTCCCTCTAAAATTGAGGTTAATCGAAACATGATTATATTCACTCCAATGGAATTTCATAAGGAATCCTCTAATTGAAACGCCATGGATATTTCATCCACTTTTAATGGTTATAAAAATTTCATCAAATCTACGCATCTCATTTTATAATACATGATAAATATTTCTATTCACCAACTGTATAAGCTCTTTAGCCCTTTCCATACTAAATGTTGTAGGAATCAATGACATAATGAACACTATGATGAAATATTTCTATATAATTCACTTGAATATATCTATATGTACTAAAAAATTCAACCAATTTTTTAGGGTTTTAATGAATATATAAATTTAAAAATTCACTCTCTGTATTAGTGGTGTCACAAGTTGATGAAATATCATCTATACTAGAAAAATATAGTAATCCACAACCTGGTGTCCTCAATCTCAATTGAATCTCGGATAATTGTGTTACTATATCTCCAATGTTAGGTATTCAATAAAAATACCAATTCTATAATATCCCTGATAAGTATTTTGGATAACCCACAATATGATCACCTTGAGCTACTCATCCAACCACTACCATAATTGAAATTTGAAGACTCGTCAATAAACTCATACTCACCTCTACCCTTATAGGACTCATTTTGTACATACCTTAGTAGAACCATATCTCTAACCTCTTGATGATAAAATATACGATTTCTAGGTGGCATCTGGTGGAGAATCAAATACCACACATAATACATAAATGAAATTCAAGATATCATAAACTGAAAAATTTCTAATAAGCCTCATGACCCTTTATCCCTGAAATATCCATATCATACCCAAATCCCATATCATTTAGCCTCATGTATCCACCTATCCATATTAGAGAAAGTTACGAAATACACACTAAACACATAGGATCCACATATTTATCTATAACTAAATTCTCAAAATTGGTCTTGCTATGTGGAATGTCACTATTAAACTAGATTGGAAAAACCATATAGGTTATTTCTCACATATTTATCATCAAAACACTTTTTAATCCCAAAACTAAATGGGAAATAATAGGATGTTGTAAATATTTCATTTGATCACTATATCCCAAGTTTTATCCATGGGTACCACTTCTTACCTTCAAAGGAAAAGACTCTAAAATTTAAAATAATTATATTAGATACCAATTTATCAAAATAAAATAAGAATACTATAACAATAAAAAGAAAATAAATATTCCATATTTCCATAGTAACTTTGACTTAATTCTTTAATTATACCAAAAGTATGCATAACACAACATCTCAGACACCATGGACACACACATGTTGGGATGGTGTTAAAAAAATTCTTTATAAATATACATAAATACCAATTGACATGACCCAAAATAAACATGCATATATTTCACATTAATATTACATATCAAAATAATCACACACAATCCTAAGAACCATTTGGTTCAATATACTTAGAGATTAGATATAAAAATATTATTGGGAAAAATTCTCCCTAGTCAAACCATGTGAGACCCCCTTCAAAATATTATATTGGTTATAATCATCTTCCTAAACAAACTAATAGAAAAAATAAAAAATGGTGGGATCAAATTCTCAATAAGGGAAATTATTTTCAAATAATCATTGAGGGTATGATCATAATCATATGATAACATTTTATCATCAGAGAAATACCTTATTATAAAGAACATTAAACAATATGAGTTATCCATAAGGGATAATTGAAGTTAATTGAATCTTAAATGATAAAATCCTTACAATGGTATTAGAGTGAAAAATAATTCAATAATAATCATTATCCATTAGGGATAACATAGTAATAAACATATAAATTTTTTATAATAATCATCATATGAAATAAAATCATTGTGGACATAGCTAGTCGTATAACATACACCTGAAATATTATGAACATAACTAACCTCATCATGTCCATGATCAATAATAGGAATAATTATAAAATAATTCTATCCATGATCAATCATTTAAAAAAATACAACTCCACCTTTTCCTCACTTAATATCTTAAATAGAGTTAATAAAATCTTGTAAATGCTAAATCATGTGAAAAAATATAACAATGTTTATCAAATATCAATATTTTGAAAAAATATAATATTGACATGTCCATACTCAATCATGTAAACAATTCTAATAAAATAATATCCTTGCCCAAACATGTTTACATTAATAACATCCCCATTTTTAGACTCAATAAAATTATCTCATGAGTTATAAAACCAGAAATAATGAGTCAGCATTTGATATAGGACCCCAACCATCAACATCCATGTATATAGGTTCTATAATATATCAATCAATAATTATATCATGAAAACTCATATAAGTAATATCGTTTTCATATCATTTGTAAATGTTATCTTATTACATGTTATCAAATCTTAATTGGTTGATATAAACAATTAAATCAATCAAAAGTAGTATTTTATAAATGATTTTACATGTTGATTCATTAAATATAGCACCATTAGAGTTAAAAAATATATTAATAAAGAGAAAAATTATATTGAAAAACAAAATATTCTTTATAAAAATAATCTTAAAACTGTCATGAAGAGAATAATTTATTAGCTGCATTAATAAATATTTTTTTTAGCAATTAAAATGAATAATTTTTCAAATTTTTCTTAAAAATAACTACAAATAATAGATCTTGGATAATATATAAATACTATTTAATGTTAATTTATAGTAGAGATACAATTTATTATTGGTAAATAAAAAATTATTTTCAATATTTTTAAAAACTATATTTATTGAATATTACATGATATAAATGTTTGATAAAAAGTTATTTTAAAATTATGTATGGGAAAATATAGATATCAAATGAAATAATACATATTTAGATTTTAAAATAATTAAGGTTAAATTTATTTGGATGGAATATTTTGTATACATGGTTAAAATAGTCAAATGGGTTGATAAGTATACTTAATAATGTTGAACTTTTATGAGAATGAAATTCATCAAGGAAGAGTCTTGGAATTAGAAATGTTATATTCACTAGGGAGAAAGATGGAGTATCGTATAATAAAATTATTTTGGTATAATATTCCAATCCTAGATGAAATCAGTTCATGATTAAAGTGAAAACTCAATAAATGGTATTTGAGTTAACAAAATCCATTATACAGTTAGTAAGTAATGAATTAAAGACTCTTGAAAAAGAGAAAATAATACGGATGTATAAATCACATAAATTTCTTAAATTTACTAAAAATTGAATCCGTAATAATCTATAAACACCAAAAAAATAATACAACTCGTGAATATGGTATATTTATCAAAGAATAAAAATAATGTTGAGAAATACTTGCATATTTTTATTTAAGTGAGATAAAAATTCTTAGATGAAGATTCATGAAAAGGATTGTAAAATTCATAGATTAACTATTAAAAAAATGATAATTACATCCAATTAGAATTATATACACAATATAAAAGATTATAATGTGAGTAATATAAAAACATTATTCGCTAAAAGAAAATTGGGATAAAAACCCTTACCATAACTCTCAAATTCTAATTAACAGCTTTATCATCATTGTAGAATTGGGTATTATTTTATAATAATTATTAGGATTTGAGGATATAAGAAATATTATTTTAACCAAGTTCCACCAGACATGGGAGTCGATCTTTGAGAGTTAAATGGGAAATTATTTAAGTTTAATTTGAATATTTTTTATCGATTGATGTTTGTGGAGGTGAGCTTAGTTTGTAGGTGAAGATATGGTTGTTTCCATGGAATTGAATAATTTATGATTGGTAAAGACATAGTCATAAGGGATATATGTGAGTTAGGTGAGGAATGGATACTAAGATATGTGTGTATGAATTTAAAACCTATAAATTTCCTCTAGAATGTTTTTATTCCATGTCAAATTAATAAAATTTAAGACATATTAAATTCACAATTTTTAGCCTTATTGTCATAGATTAATAATTTAACTTAGTAAATATTTTTTTCATTAAAATATATTATGACTATTATAACCAATTTTTTTATTCATAATTTCTAATCTACTTAATCTAATTCAATTTCTAGATATGAAAAAGTTATATTTGAATTGAAAACATATGATAAAGTAAAAAAACTATTTTAAAAAAAAATTATACAATTTATGTATTTTAATTTTTATTTCGAATAAATTACAAATATTATGGGTGTCAATATAATTAATAATATTATTAAACATTATATTATTGTTAACATTTAAAAGAGATCAATTTACTTTTTCAAATTAATCATGGCATAAATAAATATAATTAATTAATATATACGTATTTTTTTACAGTCATTCCAATTTTCCTTGGAAACATGATTTTTTTGTTGATTTGAAAGTTATAACTTACAATTTTTTTTTCATTGTTTTTGAAAATAATATACAATTTATTAATAATTTACTTTAGTAACTTTATATATCTTATTTGGTTTGCAATATTTTAAAAAAATCTATTAAATGCAGAAACGGTTCTACACTAAAACAAAACTATAGTATCTTTTTAAAAATCTAATAAATTGGACTGATTATATAATTGTTTCATCAAACTGACTATTGTTTAATCTATTATATTGACTGGTGTTATATCTATCAGTGTGAAAAAATTCATATCCATTAGACTGACGATATTTCTGATCCATTGGACTGACCATAGTTCAGTTCATCGGATTGAAAAATATTATAGTCCATACAAAAGACCAAATTATATAATTAGAGTAATCATAATTATTTCAATCACAAAAACATTATTACATCAATGAACTTTTTCTAATAAAAAATAAATCATATGGACATGTATTTGTGATCTTTCAAAAGAATAAAATATGAGGTCGTTGCTACCAACTATGAGAATCCTAGTAATATGACCATTGAGAGGATACCTATAAATTGGAGTGCATTCAGAGAGATGGGTGATGATGGATTTTAACCTCAACACATTAAATATTTTCCACTACCAAACTTTCATTTTCATACACTTTGTAATTTTACATAGAGTTATAGTTGTAAGGATTATATGTGGGGATTTTAAATTCCATCGGTTATTTTTCTTTTTTATTCGGTGTGTTTGATAATGTCTTAGAACAATGGATTATGGGGGTAGAAACATAGGTGAATATGATCCACCAGATCAATGTATTATTGGTACATGATGATAGAGCTAGAACCAATCATCGTATCAATGGATTATATGGTTTTAGAAGATAAAATTGTTACAATATTCGTATCAAGGGATTTTCTATAGTGGAAATCATATCTAGTACATTTAGGTTTAAAACTATGGTTATCTAAACCTAGGATTTCTAGCCTCCTTAAATCATACAGTAAAATAGTATATTTACTTTTATAAATATTATATACCATTATTACTTTGTTCTCAGATCTCATATAACTTTTTAATAAATGTTTTATATTCTACTAGATTTGCGTTAGAATGTTTTTACTAATATTTCTAATAATAATTTTATCAGACAATTAGGGGTTAGATTAACAAAATGGTTTTGTCAAAAAATTTATTTATTTCAAATAGACAATCTGATCATCTGACTCTTTATGAGTTTGATCTTTTTATCTAATGTGTTTTTTGGGGATTTGTGTTATATAAATTTTTAGATAATAATTACCCCCCATACACCTCTTGTAGACATCCTAAACTCAATTGAACCAATAATTGGTATCTTATTATTATTTAATATTATAATTCATATGTTCTTACTTTTAGGATCTGGTTTACGTTTTTATGATTTTATAAACTACTAGTTTCCAAACTCTATTTACACTAATGTGTAATTTAAAAACTGTTTCTATTATCTATAAAAGGGAATGTTTAAATGTTAAAACCCTTGGTAATTTTAATCCAAATTGAACATCAATTTTTTATGGTAATGATTATGAATAATAGAGATTATGGATGAAGGCTTTTGTGATAAACACTCGGTTTGAAAATTTTGTGACGTTATCTTGATGTTATAAGATTATAGATAAGGATTTTATAGTTTTTACTTATCAATAAAAGTTATGAAATCATTTAAATTATAGATTAAAGAACATTATATTATTTTCTTTGAATAGAAACACATATAGTCATATTTATTCATGTGGAGGAACTAATAGTTTTTATAATAGTTTAGCGTAAATAATTTTTTAACTTATATGGTCATTGAGATTAGAAGATATATGCTTCGTGTGGATTGTAAATATTTTGATTAAATACTTAAATATTTATTTGTAAATATTAAACAAAAATGTATTACTATTATAACAATTTTAAAATCACATTTGAGAATGATCATGAAGATAATATTTTAGTTATAGAAATTATTTCGAGCATGCCCAATGTAAGGGAATCCAAAATAAATACTTTGGATGACCCAATAAGGATTACTAATATCACTCATTATGATATTATTGGAACCATTATGTATAATGAGGGAATAATTAAAAGTGAACTAGTGAAAATGAATAGAATAATGGGGGGATTTCTTTTTCCACTACATCAAATGTTTTAGTCATGTTCAATCAGTTGATAAAATTATGAAATCCTCTAAAAAGAGGACATTTTTTATTGATTCACATACTAGTTCATTAGAACATTGAGGAAATGAGTTTTCTAATATTACGAGAATTATTAAAAAAATATTTTGGGAATAAATACTTCCATTAAAAATATAAAAAATCAAAATCATAAAAGTGAGAAGAATGAATTATCATAAGTGCTATTCTATGAATTTTATAAAGAATGAAATACCATACATAATTTTCCTAAGATAAAGGTAAGGGAAAAAGAAATAAGTACAGATATTAATGTCAAAAATTATTAAAATAATAAGAAAAAGATAGTTCTAAAAGCAGCAGATACAATGAGTGATAGTGGAAGAATAGTTATTCTAATAATTCATCAGATAGTTATTTTTCATGAAAAATCAATATTGTATTCTAATTATAAATACCAATGGTTAAAAAATATCTATGGTCTAGGATAACATCATAATCTCTTAAAACACATACTTCAAATGAAAATTACCATGATGATATATAAATTATTAGTTCTACATCATTTGATAATGAAACTAATTTATCTGAGGATGAGAATAATAGAATACCATGTTTTCAAAAAGCCTCTATATTTTTCATGAATTTAGAAAATTAAAAATATTTTTTTTTAAGAAACATTATATTTTCCAATAAGAACATGAAATGGAAAATTCAATGTTATCTTCTCTTACTACTGAGATTTCAAATATTTATAAATAAATTCGTAAAACTAATTTTGGAAAGATAATATTTCAAAAGAACATCAAATATATTTTTTCTATAAAACCAGTCTTCTTAAAGAAATTTAGAAACATAATTCTAATATATATTACAAGGAGGATTAAAATTCAATTGTTAAGAAATATTCTTAAATTTATAGATTGACGAAACATTTACTTATGTGTACCTATGGAAATTAATACATTGATAAAATGTATAAAAAAAAATTATACCTCATAGATATGTTTCATGAATGGGTTTTACTAATATAAAATCATTTTTTAGTAATATCTAATTTATGCTTAAAAGAGATAGATTTTAAGTAAATTTCAAAATGGTCGAAAATAGAAGAAAAAAAATTAAATAAATTTAAATATTTAGGTTTTCAGAAAAACATATGCTTTTAATGAAATTTAAATTTTCTCAACATATGAATTTCAGGAAAATTTTGAAAACTATAATCTTTCATTTTGATAATACCGTACACAATACGGTTTTTTTTTCTAAAGTGGTAATTTTTTCTATTTTCTGGAAAATAAATAATGTTCCCAAGACAAAAAAAATTGGTACATGGATTGTGGTTTCTCTAGAACCATAGATTGTAACAAATATAATATCTAGAATATTATAAATATAAATGTTTTAGAAGTAAATTTCAGATATATCTATTAAAGTGAAATTATTTATATTGGGTACATTGTTCTTCTTGAAAAAATATTAATTTCAGATGTTTTATTTAACATAGGATTTTAGAAAAACAATATAGTAATAATTCTTTTATGTTATGAGTGTTATCTTATCAACATTAGGAATGATAAATGCACTATTCATAGTTCGTGAGATTAGTTTATTCATTATTCCAATAGACATGAAAATATCTACACATTAAACATATAAGAACATTGGAGAAATGATATACCTTGCCTTAGTGTAATGGAAGATCATTCAAGGTTTTGGAATTTATGATTAAGACACTATATTCTAAGAGCATGGACTATGTTATCTATGAATATACTATACAAAGAATTACCAGGACATTGGTTTTATACTTATAAAGTATATGATCATTTTCAATTTTGAAAGAAACATATGTCATGTTTTAAATATATTTGTGATGTATCAATTTTAGTTTCATTAAAATTAGATCACATACACTATTTCCATGCACAATCTGGATGTATTATTGGAAAATACTAGGTATATGTTTTCATTGATGATTACACTATATATACATGGAATTTTTTTCAATCTAAGATATCTGAAGCCTTTTTTTATTTTAAAAATATTTTAGTGAGATTTAAATATGATAAAAATATCACCTTGATGACTATTCATGGTGATCATTCTAGAGAATTTATAATTTCTAATTATTAAACCTTACATAGTAAAAATATTATTATAAATTAATTTATTCACCTATAACACCATAGAAAAATGGTTTAGTTGAAGGAATAATTATAATTATTCAAGAGATTACTAGATCTAAGTTAAGTTAATACTCAGTCGTTAAACATAGTTGGAACGAAATAGTTAGTACTACCTTTTATACAATAAATCAAGTTTCAATAATACATTTTATTTATAAAACTATTTATCAGTTTTATACTGGAAGAAAATGAAAAAATTCTTAATTAATTTTTGGGATTCAAAGTATTCATTCTAAATACTAAATATAGCTTATATAAATTTTCTCCAAAATCAGATGAATGAATATTTTTATGTCTTTCTATAACTAGTAAGATATACAAGTTTAAAAAAAGAAAAGTACTACTAGGACAATATTACATGTTAAATTTGATGAAACTGATCCCTTTGTATCCAAACAACCTCAACCTATATCTTTGAATATTATTTTTAAAACAAATATTCAACCTACATTTGAAATATATTATCACGAGAGAATAATTGAACAATATATTTATTTTTCTATTCCATAAGAATATTTTAATGATTCTATTTATAAATGTAATTTTGTAATCCGAATTAATCATATATTCCAAAGGAATCATCTTATTAATATTATGACATGTGATGTTGATAAACCAGTAAGAACTATAAGTTCTTGGAGAAATGAAATTGTTAATTTTTTTTCTATGTCAATTCAAACTTAAGACTCTTAATGAGTCATTAGGTGACAATGTTGCGTCAAATGAAATGAAATATGAACTCAATGAGTTCAACATGAATCCTGTTTGGACTTTAGTTGAATTCCCAACAGATACTTATGTAAATGGAGTAAAATTTGTATTTTGGAATAATGTTATAAAATGGTATAATAGATAGAAATACATATAAACTAGTTTTTGAGGATATTATTTAATATAGGGAATATATTATGAATAAACTTGTTCTATGGATTCTATAGTTAATGTTATTCCTACAGTTCTATCATATGAAACCATCACAAATTTAAAACTATTTAAAATTGATATGAAGTGTTCATTTTATATTTTATATGTACATGATTAGATTTATATAGAACGAACCTTAGTTTTGAAAATAAAAATAATCAAGATAATGTTTTTAAACCTACTAAGTCACTTTACGGAGTCAAAAAAATCCCCAATAGTCTAGTATCATAGTTTAGCTATGATTTTTATTAAAAAATATTTGTTTATAGGAGATATAGATCTAACACTTTTTATAATAGATGTTAATGAAAATATTATTATTTAATAAAAATATGTTTATGAAATTATATTATATTCAATAAATAATTATTTAATAGATTTCATTGTGGATCGGATGAGGACTAAGTTTGAAATGAGTTTGATAGGTGGGTTAACATATTTTCTAGGTTCTCAAATTTCATAAAAACCAGAAGAAACATTTATATTCAAAAATATGTATATAAAATATCATCATAATAAATTCCTATATGAAAACATTAGAAGTATTATTACTCTTATAAGATATTCAAATACCGTATATATTGAGGAATCTATGAAACCAGTTGATCAAATGATCTTTAGTAGTATGGTTGGAAATTTATGTCACTTAACATCCCTCTTCTGGATTTAATTTTTATTTATTATTATGTTATTGATATCAAAAAATCCAAAATATCCCCATCTTAAATCTGTAAAAAAAATTCTTCATCTTATGTGAAATATGGATGTATTTTTATTTTACTCATTTGGAAATGATCATGAGTTAAAATGTTTTTTATGAAGCTGACATTGGTTTATATAAATTGGATAGAAAATGGAATTCCAGATATTTTCATCTCATAAGGGATGATTTAGTTTTTTTCATGTAAGTAGGAACACTATTTATCACATTCCACTTATGAAGAAAAATATGAGGAATCTACAAGTTATTGTGATCCTGTGTTGTGTTTTATACACACATTCACATATTATGGAATGATTAGTAATAAAACAATATTGTATTGTAGAACAAGTCCCATTTCAGTACTTAAAAACCCTTCGCATCACTCATGAGTAATGAATATATATATAATACACCATTTACTTGGGGATCACAAAAAAAGGAAATATCATTTTACAATTCATCCGAATAAAAGACCAACTTGAAAGTATTTTTACCAAACACCTTAGCTCTGATATATTTGAATATATTTAATAGAATGTTGGAATGATCTATATACAATGATCATTCATATATACTTTATGTTTACAAATACTCTTAATTTAATTAACAACTTTATAAATGGGGAGTACATATGTTGGGGTTTTCAATTTTTTTTACCTTTTTTAGTTTTCATAACAATGTTCTATTTTTGTATCATAAATTTTTTATGTCATAATAAATTAAAAAAATTTGAAGTAATTTTTTTATAGAATCAATATTTATACTAAAAAAAATTCAGACCCAAATGTTTTTAAAAATATAATTCAGGAAATAATTTTGTTTCAAAGTTTAATAGTTTTGAATTTTGTTGCAGAAACTAACAAGAATTTGATACTGGATATAACAATCACACCGAAAAAAAATTTCTTCTTCAAAATTTATTCTTTTAAAAATACAATTTTTGGTAATTATCAATATAATTTACTTTTCTTTGTTTTTTTATATATTACTAAATTTTTAAAAACCATTATTTGGTTAAAAAAATAATTATCTTCATAATCGAAATTACTTCAGTCTGATAATATAGTTCTTTTAAAAATGAATAAGTGTACATGAATAAATTTTAAATCATTCCTAGATTTAATGTCAACTAACTAACCAAATTATGATTTTCTAAATGAGTTTTTAGATTGTTGGAAGTAAAAGAATCTCCCCTAACCCTATTTGTATGGGGTTGTTCCCTATTTTACTACATAAATCTTTATAAAATTACATAGACCCCCAAAACCCCTTATATTTCTCCTATGGATGTTTTCCATTATTTTAATCAGATTCATCAGTCTGATTTCTAGTATCAGATTCAATTAGAGGTAAACTCTATAAGATTTCATGAATAAAGAAGTTGTAAGATAAAGGAGTATTGAAGGAGGATGGTATGAGATGTATGATTCATTGTTAAAAATTATTCCAAATTTCATGAATGGGAGAAAATTTGTGTTGAAAATGATTATTTAGACAAATAAAATTCAAAAATAGTAATATATTTTTGTTCTTTACTAGAATTTAATACATAAGAGGATACACATGTTATAGTTCTTAAATTTTTTTTAGAATATTGAAATTTAACATTCTGATATATTGTTTAATTTTTTGATGTTACCTTCTATAGTCAATCCTAAAATCCCTCACATAAGCTTCTAGAGGAGGATGGTAGGTTCGAAATATCAAAAATTCAGGCTTTATTTTTTTCATCATTTGAAAAATCGAGAATACTATTTCATTTGAATCTCGGTGGTAGAATAGTAACCCTATGGATGAAAGGTTTATTGTTATAAGGAATGGGGGTTGAGATACTCTGACGGTCCTTGATATATTCATTTACTAATTTTCTAGTTAATATGGGCAAAATCAATTTTGTTATATTTTACTTATTTCAGTTGAAAAATCAGGAAAAAATGTATGAAAATAATAATTATCATGTTTTATAATTTTATAATCAAGACGTTTTTTAAATTTATGGATTTAATCCAAATTAATAATTAATCATATTCCTTTAGATAAAATATTTCCCTAATTGTTGAAAAAATGGCCAGAATGAAATAAATTTTTAATCCAAATTTAAATATATTT
Organism: Viscum album; assembly: GCA_963277665.1. NCBI lineage: Eukaryota > Viridiplantae > Streptophyta > Magnoliopsida > Santalales > Viscaceae > Viscum > Viscum album. Next base: position 507,547,621 of record OY728136.1, on the reverse strand, counting down.
TTTTGATAAATTGTACCATTATTTATCTGATACATATGTTTTGAATGAAATAGAATCAGTACAATAATAGATGAATTATGATTATTCCCCACCAAATTTTAAAAAGAAACAAAAAAATTTATGGTGGTAATTTTAATAAACTCATGTCTCATAATGATTTAAATAATCCCAAGGATCCTTCTTTATATCCTAATAAATTCAAATAATTATCATTATACATTTTAATAGTAAATAAAATAAAATAATTTGATAAGAGGAAGAAAAAAAACCTTTATAAGGTAAGGATGATGGAAAATTTACTCAATGATGTAGAAAGAGCATCAAAATATCGTCACATTTATGTATCTCCATTAGATGTAGTTCAAACTATTCTAGATTTTTTAGCACATCCTATTGATTGATTAGATATTTCTAAATATCAACAGTTCCAATTACTAGGGAAAAATTGAACGTTAGGGGTGTTTTTGAAGAAGTTGATGATCAAAAATAATTTACTAATAAGCACAAAAAACAATTTTATGAGTCCATGAAAAAGAAAGTACATAAATCAATTCTGAAGGTAGGAAAATGAGTTTTAATAAATATGAGTTATCTAGAGAAAAAAATTAGAAGAATTATAATATAAACACGAATGGGAATAGGAAGATACACTAGAAGAATAATGTTCATTAGAAAAATCCTCACACCCTACTTAAATATTAAGACAGTTTGATAAGAACCTAGTTCTTCGTATTCTAGTGGATAATTATTCAGGAACATATAAAGAAGAATTTGAAGTGAAAAATTTACATATTAAAGATTCTAACATTATATAAATTTATAGAGACTTTTATGTTGTAAATATTTTAGATTAAGAAAGTGTTTAAGGATAATAGAAGTCTAATTTTGAACCATCTCAACCACAAATTTCAGAGGATTCATCAGAGACATTAGACTCATCAACCATAGAACCACAAAAGAGTATTGATTATATATGCCATAAACTGAAATATATTACGAATTTAATTTTCTATATATCAAATATTCTAATGAATATGTAAACAAATTAAAAAGATTTTGTATGAGAAGTCAAAATCAATAAAGTTTCTAAAGGAATTTGTGAGGAAAAAGGAGGATGATATCAAAATCTTTAATGAAAATTATAAGGATATTAAAAAAATATTCAGTCAAATTTTAATGTTGAAAAGTAATATCAATAGAGATTTAAATGAACTATGATCAAACTATGGAATTCATGAGATTTTCATTTAAATTTTCTGATTGGTTTGAGAATTTATCATTCAGTTTCTCGGGTAGAATGATGCTTGTTTAAAATTTCGAAGATATAATAGATTCTTAGAATGATGATGTCTTAGAAATTTATGGCTAAATTAAGATGTTTAATAAAGTAAATATCAGGTTTAGGGATTTAAAAATTTATATTATACTATTCTTATACTTAGTTTTGAAAATCATAAACACTTTATTAAAACTCTATTTTACTAAATTTATATATATAATGTGTTTTATAATTTTTTTAGAATGCATATTTTTATAAAAAACAAAAAAAAATCTTCGGAAATAAAATTAATATAAGCATTATATTCTTAAATTCAATACATCTGACTAACTATGTATCTGGTCCATCGAATTGACAAATGACTATATATTGGATACACTATTTTTTTCTATCAGACTAACCAATTTCATATCTATCAGACTGAAAATATTTCTAATCAATTAGACTGAATATAGTTCAATTCATCAAATTGATAAGAAGTATAGTCCATCATATTTTTCAAGGATTATAATCGAATTATTTAGAATTATTTCTTTTATAAGTAATTATTTGTATAATTTTAATTTTAATATTGAAAAAAATATGATGGAATAATTTTGATGATCGGTCAAGATAAGATAATATGATGTCATTGTAACAAACTTCAAGAATCACGAAAATTTGACCATTGAGAAGATGGATATAAATAAGCGTGCATTCAAGGAGCTAGGAGATGGTGAATTTTCAATGTGACATGTCTGTTAATTTTCTCTGCGTAAACATCTCATTCTTACTCTTGGAAAATTTTTAGAGAGTTTCATTTCCAAAGAATCCGAGTTAGTATTTTAAAATCCTTCAGGAGTTGTTTTTGTATATGGTGTTTTCTATAGAGGTTGAGATCAATGATTTAAATGTGTAAGATGATAGTTAAATCTAATCCATATGATCGAGTGATTTTTGGAAATAGGAATAGATCCCTGACACCAATCATCATTTTAAAGGATATAAAGATTATAGAAGATAGAAATTTTCAAATATTACTATCAAGGGATTTCCTGGTATAGAATGACAATCCTTTGTAGTTACATATAAAAAAATAGATATCATAACATAGGATTTGTGAAATAATTAATTAAAAAGGTTAAAAAGTAAAATTAATATGTTATATCACATAAGTTATTCATACACTATTGTAAGACTTCATATAATATGTCTCAAAAGTTTTATATCCTCCAACATTTACATTAAAAATGTTTTTTTACTAATCTTTATAATAATTATTTTACTAGACTATCACTGATCCGGATTAAAAAATATGTTATATCGAATGATTAATGGATTTGATACAAACACTATAGTCGTCCGAAAATATCTAATTTTGGTCTTTTTATATAAATGGGTTTTGGATTTTTTTAGTCTAAATTTTTAATATACAATTCACCCCACATTTTATATCCATTATAAACAAATACAATAAAATATTCTTATCCCTAAAAACTAAATTAACATGATAACCAAATTATAATTTTTATATTAAAAATATGAAATTCATTACATTTTATTTATTTTTTAAATGTGATATAAATTAATTTTAATAAAAAATATATAAAATTTTTAGGAATATGGATATTTAAAGTACTAACAAATTTTATTCATATTATATGTGGTGTGAAAATATTTTTGTGGAGATTAATTTATAGTAAAATATATTTTATTGATGTATTCCACATTATTAAATGGATATCAAATGGTTTAAAAATTTACAATATATATAAAAGGGATAATAATTTTTGAATTTGTTGTTTTTTCATTAAATGATTTTATTCCAAATTCTATAATAATTATTACATCTTTTTGTCAAAATTAATTTTAATTTCCTCAACACAGGGGTATTAAAAAATACATTGGTATTTTATTAATACATTTAAATATTCATTTAATATTTTTTAATAACAATAATAATATGTAAAATGTAAATTTATTTATAATAAAATGTTTTTATTAAATATTTAATTTTTTGTTTCATATTATATTCACAAAATGTGTCATTGGTTATCTTGTATTGTAATATTTTGTCACAATAAAATTATTTTTTTTGTATTAGTTTGTAATTTTGGATTAAATGAGCTATTAAAAATAGAATTTAATTAATATAATATATATATAATTGGTCTTAGAACATCCATCCCAAGTCCCATTTCCGAATGAGTTCAAGTACATTTTATAAGTATCCAATATACCATATCTTAATTAACTATAGAAAACAATCCTTGAACCCCCTTGTAATATAATTTCTCTTATACGACATTGTAACATCATAGCACAACTTATTCTATAGTCACACGATCTGAGAAACACTAGAATATAGGCATTCCTTCCCATAAGACAAAGGCTTCCAAATAATACTATGTGTTTATGGTGTGATAGTATGGAGACTATACCCTCTAATGATATATAATAATATCAACAAAAAATATTAAAATAGATATAAAATTAAAAGAAACTAAATCCCATAATATATATATATATATAATATGATAATTAATGATCTATGAACACACTTCTATCTAATGTTGTCAAAAAATATAATTACTTTCTTAATGCATCAAAATGATTTAAGAGGGTCATCTCACTTGAAGAACTTCCCGGTTTTTTCATTTAGTTATTCTATATCACCAAAACGAGTCTTTTTTTTTTGTTTTTATATTATATGAAAATTAATGGAAATTGTTTTTTTGAAAATTTTTCTAAATATTAGTAATAAATGGAAAATTAAAAACTATTATAGCATGGAATGTTTAAATAGAATGAGTTTGGGAAGAAATAACTTGGTTTTGGGTTCAATTTTATGCATAATAATTAATATCCTTCATAATTTTTATTATTTATTGGTAATCTAAAAATGAAATATCATTTTTAATTAATATAATTATTATTTATAAATTTTGTAATATTTTATTTCTAATTAATATCAATTCCCCATCCTCCCGTAATAATGTTTGATTGAACACCTTGATTTAAGGAGTTCCATCTTCCAGGACCTAGCTGTATCGTTGTTGTTTCATCCAACCACTCACTCAACACAATAGATAAAAGAGTTATCCAATGAATATTGTGAAAATATAATAAAAAATATAAAAATATTAGAGTTTCATTTCATTTGGTGAAGTCACCACACCGGTGACATTCTCCCCACCAATTCATGTTACTGAAATATACCATAAATGTAAATACAATCATTAAGAAAAATTCAATAACACCCTGACATTCATCAGGAAAATATATGGGCAATCCTATCATTCAATAGGGAAATAGATCAAATTTGTTGATATAATGAAGTGAATATGAAATGAAATAATAAAAATGGAATAAAGAAGGTGTAATATTAAATGAATAAAAAAATAAAAAGTAGGAGGGAGATAAATAAGTTTTAAATGAAAAGAATATGTATACATAACAATGTTAATAGTATAATAAAATAATAAAATAAAAAAATCAAAATAATAAATAATTGAGAAGAAGAGCATGGGGTTGAATAAAATTTATTGAAGAAAAACCTTGTACAAATGTTTTTAATAAAAGAAAATTTAAATTACAATTAAAATAAATCTAAAAAACAACTAAAATAAAATAAAATAAAAACCCAAAATTGCATAAGCTCATATTTAATTTTTCTAATCCCTACATGGTGTTAAATTCTATTTTTACAGGGGTAATTTCCATATTTTATAAGAAACGGTGACATTTTTTGGTATTTAAATTCTATATCTTCCAAATATCCATATAAGACCTCCTAGAAATTAATTCAAACAAAATATTACTCACTGTAGACCCATTTAATGTCCAAATTTTGGAATGTATTATTAATTAATGTTTTTAGAAAATTTATTCTCTCCATACCCCTTTACTATATCCTTCAACAATCTTTTTTAGAAATTGAAATTTCACGTTAATTTATAAAATTTATTGTATATTGGTAGAATATTTGAACTTTAAAAATCTTATTTTCTAGAATTTATGGCCTTGATATTGGGAGATTCAAATGGGTCCATATTTTAAAATGTTGTTCTTCTAGATCATCTTCATATCATTGTCTAATTTTATCTCCATTGTTTCTTCTATTTACCAGATATAATCCCATCTTATAAAATCATCAAATATAAACACAGATTTTGAGGTATGAATTATGAGCTTCATTTGGGATTACAAATGAATGATTCGGATTTGAATCTAGAATAATTAAATGACTAAAAATATGTATTTAATACCAAAAAAATAAATGTCATAAATTAAATCCTTTTAAAATAAGTTATTTCCTAGATATATAAATAAATAAAGACATTAAAATTCATATAATATGCAATTTTTCCAATTAATCCAAAAAAAGCATATAAAACCATATAATGTAGGAATTATCCTAAAAATGACATTTTTTTTATTAAAACCAATAAAATGTTTTTAAAAATCTTCATAGAAATTGAGTGTGCTAATACACGCACACATAAACCACTGTTATCCTCAAGCATAAATTCTCAACATTTTTAATCGAAGGGTACCAATGATATCTTTATTCAATTTTAAAGGAAATTAAATTAAATAATTTTTAAAGAAAAATAAAATTATCAAATTTCACAAAAAAATATATTCAATTTCAAAATTTTCATCGAAAAAATAAATTAATGTGTTTTACTTATCCCCTTTAAAATATGATTGAAGTTATCCTTTAATTCATTAAAGTTCCTTAGTTTATTACTATAATTCATTCCAAATAATGATCTACCATTATTTTAAATATTTTATCTCATAACTGATGATATAAATTCAAATAGACTTATTCTCATGTCATGAGAACATGCTTCCTACCCATAGGTTTGTAATGAAAGTAATTTCCCCAGTTTGTAAAGACAAATGGAACAAAAAATCATGATGACGTTCCATAAATGTTCAAATGAATCTAAGGATTATATTTGGTGAGATTTTATTCTTTAAAAATTATGTGTCAATTAATAGGATTTTCTCTTAAGTACAATGTATGATATTTAAAAGTAAAAATTTCATAAAATCCTCCCCTTCAAATTGGAACAATTTGGATTTCTCCCAATGCTAAAAGTAAAGATCATGGAAAAATTTAAGCATAATAAATTTTTTTTCTGCACCCTCTTGAATTTTTATCAAATTTTATACTCTTTTTTTATCTTTTTGAAGAACATTTTTACCTTTTTTTCAAAATTATGGTTCGAATAAACATAACATCAAAAACCTAACCAAATATTATATAAATCATAGGTCTAGTAATGTTAATTTTCATCCATAAATCCCTTCCTATTTTTCTCATTTTATTGTTCCTTTTGGTTATTATTAGTTTTTTATAACGAGGGGAAAAAATTATGTATCATGAATGAATAAAAAAGAATGATTTTTTTATACTATAATCACCCCCACACTTCTTCCTTATAATTTTAACCATCCAATTTACCTTGAATCCCTTAACCCCAACAGTTCAACAATAAAATATCATGAAAAAATTAAGAGGATGGTAGGATTGGATAAAAATGTATTATATTGGGGCTCGTACTGAAGATGGACCTTTATTATTAATAAGTAATAATGAACTATTGATGTAATGGTAGTCTTTTAAGGATAATTTGATTCTTCAATAAATTCCTCAATCAATTTAAACGTGTTTTTCTACAGTTATTTCTTTGACAAATTTAATGGAAAGTTATAGTCATTGGCATGATCCAATATACTTAAATAAATGTGATCGAGAATAAATAGAAATTACTTTCTATAGAAATACCATATTTAATGAGAATTATAGCATGAAAAATCACTACTGGAATGATTAATAATAAAAAATAAATTTACATGTATTTAAGAAATAAAAATAATTAAAAATGGTTTGGAAATTCCATTTTCATGAATCAACTAATTCCTTAAACCATGATCCCTCAGTTTAATATCAATTATTCACTAAATTCAAGTAATTATCTATTTTAATCATTTAATTTCATTAATATTTAAATCTAAAAAAAATGATATAATTCCTAAGAAACTCATATCTCTAAGATATGTAAAGTGAATTACAATTCATGAATGGGAATAAAATTTATACTTAAATCAAAAAACATGTTTTGGAGAAAAATGTAAGGAGTTTATGGGATAATCATAAAAATGAACTACCTTTTTAAGTAAAATGTATTCTTATTCCTTAACTACTTATAGGGATAATTCTCCATCATTAACCTATTAAAGAAAAATAATCAATTATGTATAAGGATCATTTCATTATATCTCAAAAAGATAAGATAGAGTGGGATGCAGGTTGGACTACTTCCTAAAACTAAAACTTAAATATGTAGTTATAGAATAAAAATAAAGAGATATCTGTTGGTATGACCCCCTCTTTGGGCCTGGAATTATTAATACCTCCAAAGGGTAATAGAAAATATTATCCAAATATTTATGGTGGATAAATATTTTTTTATTTGATCCACAACATGTTGAATTTACAAGATTATTTTCCATCCATGTTTTAGAGGACTGATCCATGGATATAGTGTACCAAATCCTCCCCTTAAAAATTACGTATTTCATTTATTGAAGGGTGGGATGATGTATGAATAATCCTCCAATTTATTTTCCACTTCTACAACCTTCTATTTCTTTTCTAGTTCTAGGATCACATAGGTTGTATGAATTTGATGATAAATGGGATAATAAAATCGTATTTATACTTGAATAAAATTTAAATTAAAATTTGTATTAAGTAATTTCTCAAATTCAATATTGGAAGCCTATGTCAAGATTTCATCAGGCTAAACTAATTTTATTTAGTGATGGGGATCCTCAAATGTGTGTTTATGAAAATTATTGTGCTACATGTTCTCTTTAACAGGTTTATTTATAGTTTCATAATCATCCTCTATGGAATAGAATTGATTTTCTGAAATAGAACATTCAAGTTAGTAGGAATTAATAAAAACATCATATTGAATAAAATAAAATGAAATAGTGCTTAATAAATTATCAACTACATTAGTTTGTTTATCTTTAATCACATATTCAGTCGTGAGAACCACTTAGAGTATACTCTCTATAGATGGAGGTAGGTAGTTTGGATTCTCAATTTTTACAACAAATTCGACAAATTGGGTGGTGTCCGCCTTTATTGGTGTTGCCTATTCTTATCTTCATATTATGAGGAGACCAAGTAGTTCCTCACATTAAATAAAAATTTCATCTAGTTATTTCTTATATTCCACTTGTAGTTAGTGGTAATGTATTCCTCTTTGTCCTACTCTGGTAAATCAATTAAGATAACTGAATCATATTTTTTTTATGTTCAGATTGCTCTTATGTTTCCTAGACATATGCAGTTATCCAATCCATTTTCCTTATATATCATTCAAAATATATAAATCATTATTTATGTTATATTAGAAATTTTCTTCATCCAATTTCTCTTAGAAATGTTCTCGATATACTTATTTAAAATTACGGGATAAAGAAATGAAAACTCTTGTTTTGTCACGGCCACTTCTTAATAAAATTATAGGATGTACTCCGAGAATTTATTTAGCTCTCTAGAAAGTCCTTGACCAACTGGTTTCTCAAGAGTCTTTTTAAGATGTTGGATGAGGTCCTTAATTTCTTCATCTATGACAACTTTTTTATGATATCCCTTGATCTATCTTTACCTTACTAAAATACATTATTTTGTAGACCATGGGTATTCAGAAACTAGTTCATTCACCTATGAGTAATTATTCAATGCATAATAATATTCCTTTGAAAAAATCATGGAGGATGAATATTTTAGGGATTTTCTAAAAGTAATGAAATCTATCTAAATTAAAAAAATAGAAAAAGGGATGGAAATATTGATTGGTTCCATGATAAGGGAAACTATTTTGAATTCACTACTATCAAAGGGTGTAGAAAAAGAAAATATTTTTCATAGTGTAACATAGTGGATGATGAGGTTCATCTCACTTGTAGATCATCTCAGTTTTTTACTTAGTTATTCTAAATCACCTAAACTAACATATTTTTTATGCAATGAAAAGTAAATGTTATTTTTCAATTTCATTTCAAAATATTGAAATGAAAAAGAATAAAAAAATCTAAAATAGTATGCACTATTTAACAGAATTAGTTGGAATAAAGAACTTGGTTATTGTTTCAGTTTTGGGTTCAATAATTATTCAATATTATATGTTTGATTTTCATTTGGTAATTCATTCATGAAATCTCATGATTAATTATTAATTTTTTTAATTTATACAATTTTCATTCCTTGAATTCCTATGAAATCTCAATTCCACCTTATCCATTAATCAACATTGATGACACACCATGATCAATGATGTGACTTCTTCAAGGAATCGACTCAATTGATGATGTTTCATCAATTGAATCATTCAACTTAAACATTTTAAGAGTTATATAATGATCATTTGGAATATATATTAATCAAAATAGTAGATATCGATTTGAGTTTCATGTCATTGGGGGAAGTCACCACACTAGGGACATTCGCATGACCCATGAATGCTATTGAAATATTCCACAAACGTAAAAATAAACTTTATAAAAAATACATGAACACATAGACCACACCCGGAAAATTTGATGGTATTCCCCTACCTTTCATAGGTAAAAATCACATTGTGGATTTGAAAAAATGAAGATTAAATAAAATAATAAAAATAAAATAAATAAATAAGAATAATTAAAGAATAAAAATATATACAGAGAGATAACAAATAAAAAATAAAATCAATAGAGTAAATATATATAAGAGTTTTAATATAATAGTAAAATAGTAAAATAGAAGAAGAATAATGATAAAAATTTAGAAGAACAATATGGGATAGAATAAATTTAGATGAATAAAAATTGATCGACTGAATAATTTAATAAAATAAAATTATAATCATAATTAAATATAACTAAAACAAAAAAAAGTAAATGAAAATAAAATATAAATGAGAAAGTGAAGAAACATGGATCTCGTTGTTAGAATCTATAATTGGTTTCAAAATCCATTTTTATGTTGCAATGACCCTCATTTTATTGGAAAGGGTGATATTTTTTGGTATTCGAATTCATGATCTTCCAAATATCCCTTTAAGATCTCCTATTGATACAACACACCGATATGTTTCTCTTGGTATATCCATTTAATGACCATATTTTGTAATAGAAAACTATTGAATTTTGGTATAAAATTTATTCCCTCTATACTAACAAAATTTCAGCTTCATCATACTTGTGTAGAAAAGGTTATGTTCCTTTAATTCTGAAAATATATTATGGATAGGCAGAATCATTGAATTTCAAAATTCAAATCTCCCATGAATTTTTGGCCATGATATTGGTAGATTAAATTTTCTATATAGTTATGAAATTTGGTTCTACAAATAATTTACTTATAATTTTCAAATCTCATATCTAGTTTTCATCCATTTATAATATTCTCATGTTAAAAATATTCAAATCTGTGTACAGATTATGTTTCCTGACTTGTGAGTTTCTTTTGGGCCTTCAAATGAAAAATTCAAATTTTGGGTCAGGAATAATTATATAAATCATAATATATATTTTATCCTAAAAAATAAATTTTATATATTAAATAACAATATATTATTTCATGATAAAGATACATAAATATATTAAAATAGTGAAATTCTAAAATTATTCCATTTTTCCAATTAATTCAAAAATGATTATAAAACAATAAAATGTAATAGTTGGAATTAAAATATAATATTTTTAGATGAAAAAACTAATATATTCATTAGAAATATTCATGAAAATTGAGTATGTCAATCTATTTTTTTCATTTATATGGAAATAAACATGACGCTCTATAGGATGGGCGCATATCTACACAATAAATAACAAAAGTAAACTACAATCTGATAACTATAGAACCACTACACAAATATTAAATCTATAATATAAGGGTCATACATGATCTCCACTCTCATATTAAATATTATCTATATGATGATCATATACCCTTACTTGTCTCTTGATACATGAATTATGCATGTTTCATAGAAGTATTATATTGGGTGGGACTATGAACTTTGTATTACACCACCAATGGTGTCCCTAGATGATATTCATATACATATATACCACTTTATGAAACAGAACAATAAATGTAAAAAGAAATCCATTACATAATATATTCCACATTTTCACAACCATCCATCAATGAGCCTTTGCATGGCTCTACTGGGGTAGAAGTGAAATGATGCATCCATAGTCTATCAAAGGTAGAGTTATTTTCCTTCTAGCCAATTCTGTGTTTCCTGGAACAACCATTCAAAATTGACCAAGACACACCAAAAACACATCCAATAACATTATAATATGACTCATGTTCTTCCAAAACGTTTTCCATACATTAGCTTGATTTCTCCATAAATCCCAAGGTATAGATACACACATCCTTTTTCAAGTTCATCTCATCTGTCACAATATATTCCATATAAACAGAGATAATTCCACTCACATATAAAATTCTCAAACTCCACTAACCATATCTGTAACACCCCAAGATTTCATAGTGTGTTATTTCTTCAAAATAATTCAATAACATGCACTACACGCAACACCGAGTTCAAGCGCACCATGACTCACCAAACAAGCCGTTCAAAAAAGGTTATGAATAGTATTAACTAAATTTTAAACTTTATATAATCCTTATAATTTTAGAATCCATATTATGAGTTTCTTAGACATAATGTAAGAACAAATTCATCTTCAGTATTGTAGTTTTACCAACTTTTAATAGTGAACCCTTTTTAAATAAATTATTTCAAACTTTTTGACTAAATGGGGACATCAAAAAATTTAAAATGAAACATACCAAGCTTACACGGTACGCTTTCCTTTGAATAAAACAGTAGCGTGTGTTGTACGCAACTTCGAGTTTTAACACACACCACAACCGATCAAACTAACCGTTATGGATAGTAATACCTAAATTTTGAAATTATGTATATTTTATATTTTAAAATGGACTTCATTTTTGGATTCGGAATATCGAATTTAGCCTAAGGTGAAATTTTGGTACTTTTCGGATAACTTTCATATTTTGATGAATAGTGAAAATTACTAAATTTTAATTAAAAACAACTTTTTTAATCAAAATAATTAATAGTGATAAATTATGAATTTGAGTGGTTTTAAAGTATATTTAGAATATATTTTTACCATTTAATATAATGTTGGTCATTGGACATAATTTTACAATTAAACCGAATATAAACAAGTGTCAATCTTTTGATAGTTATTATCTCTTAAAAACACGCTTTTTGTTTTGACAGCGGGAATTAATTTTAAATTAATTTCTGCCACTTCTGTGTTTTGAATTTAGGAAAATGGATTCCATATTTGGAATCATGATGTTCAAATTGTGTAAATAGGTAACTTTTATTTTTAGACATTTTGAATAGTTACTGTGGTAAATATTTTATTTACCATGGTTAAAAGGTAAATCCGATAAATAAGGGTTAAAAAATAATATTATAATAATACAAAATTACCCTAAAACGTGTCCTAACCTTATTGGTGGACACATACCCGACCATGGGCATCCTTTGGTCAATTTGGGGACCCCTTGGAGCCACTTGTATGTGGTAGGGACACATTATATTAATAAAGTTAAAATAAAAATAAAAATGGAATAAGCTTACATCTTTTAGAAGAACAATTTTTACATAGGGTTATACATGTTGGATTTTCGATTATAAATATTAATTAGAAAGCTAAGAATATTTCCTACATGATGATATTTTATTTATAATTTTTAGACATTAAATAATTTATTTTATTTATGACACAATGATGATGAAGTAATTACTATAATAGTGAAAAATTAAAATAATTGATATTATAAATACCCAAAAAAATATAATATGAAACTTTTAATGAATTAAACTAATTTTCTAGGATAATATGATATATTAGGATTGATTTAATTTACTTTGTTCGAAGTAATCAATCTGTTATGAGTTTCACAAAAATCAACTATTGAATAGTGTCAAAATTGACATAAAAGAGTTCTTAAAACAAATATTATATTATTAATTGATATTAAATTCCTAAAAATCTAAGGTTCGGCCAAAAGACTTATATCAGGATAGGTTCATCATTAATGGACCACTTGTGGGTCTCTTGGATGTATATAGTAAGTTTATTAACCATATTATATAAAAATACAAAGAGACATTGTAAAAGTGAAACTAATTAACTTAGAGTTAATACTTAAAGATAAGGTTAATATAAGTACCCAAACCTGTCTAAATTATATTGGTTGAGTGGTTTTCGACCTATCCCCACCTTAGCCTTTGAATAATCAACTTTGGAGCCATTGTAAACCGAATATGAATTTATTATAAATTAATATTTCTAGCTTTTCCAAAGGTGCCCCTCACCCCTCTTATAAAAGGACACTCCTCCTTCTCATTTCTTCACACCTCTCAAGCCACTTGGATCGTCCAAACTCTGCCCAACTAAGCTCCTCACATCCCTCTCCTCCTCCTTGAAGCTTCCCCTTAGGCAGAAAGCATTTCAACAAGTCCTTTGGTTCCAACCAAAGTGAGTTACCTAAATTAAAGGTAACGTTTTCTCTTAAATTATTTTCATTTATTTTCCTTCTCCAACCCCCAAACTCTTTTTATTTCCTTTCTTTTGTAACAACACCAGTATCCTCAATATACTAGGATGTTGTTATAAGAATTATTCAAACTACACATACACACAACTCCATCTAATGGATGATGAACATAATGTTTCTGTGGATGGCAAACTAACGCCTCACGAAACGATGATTGTTCAAATACATCTTACCGCCTCTCATGGTGGCCATTATGATGGAACTGTAATTAAATATGATGTTAATGATATATATTTTATATATAATCTTCTGTAATTCCATTTTATTTCAAACCATTATTCGTTTCATGTTGTATATACATACGATAATTTCATTTGAGGAAGTGCGGGCTACCGCCCCCTTAAAATGATACGACTCGTTCATACCACACATGGAACGTATAAAGGATGGTGTTAATGAACTTAAGTAACGTATATAAAATATTATATTATACTGGAATAGTAATATACCTATGTATCATTTGGATTCGATTCTTTTAAAATAAAAATTAAATGGAAGTAGCGTTCGTGCGTACGTACGGACTACCGTCTCCACGAACGCGATGTGATTCATTCTCCATCATATCCATTCAAGTATAATTATCATTTGATGATTTAAAAATGATGTTTAAGGACTTGATAACATTCTGGATATGAATAATATACATCCCATTAATAACTAATATGGCTCACATAACAAAGAATATAAAGTAAAATGAACCCGTTAACACCTGAAATGACGATAATTCTAAGATATTATTAACAAATCAATGTTAAAAGATCATATATGATATCATATTAAAGTAAATGATTCTTGTATTATTCAATAACAATTATTTCACCATTATACAGGAGGTAAACCTACCATCGACCAAGGAAAAAGTACAAAGTAAGGGATTCTCTAATCTCACTTTCAATTCCGTGAGATTTCCATTGTTCGCTACTAAATTATTGAAAGTGGTGTATTGTGTACTTCCATTTGATATATATTATCATGATTCACTTTATATTCATGTTATTCTGTAAATCATTTGGTGGTTATTAACTTTTGGCCATGCGACTTAGTTGATTAACGTGGTAAGGGGTTTCTTGTCTCACTTTTAATTCCGTGAGAATTCCATTGATCACCACTTAATTATTGCATGTGGTGTATGTGTACTACCCATGAGTGTATTCATTGTGTAATATACTTTATTTTATGGGTATTTACATCATCATGGTATGATCTTTCTTTCATGAGTGTTTGTTTCTTAAGTTACCTAATCAATAAGGGAATTTGAGATTTCAATTTCCACTCATTTGGCTTTACGCATATTTCATTGATTATATTACCCCAAGATTATGTGTGTAATCACTATTCATTTGATTATGTCATAATTTCCACTCCCCTTCCTGTGGATATAAGTTTGATACACATAATCACTCCATTGATAATTCTCAATTCATTGATATGAATTCGATAAGAGTAATTTTAACTCATTCTCCATTTGTTGAGTTAAACATCCAATTCGTTGGTATTGTTTTTACAAGAATATGTTTGAATATCATTTGATTGATTTACACTGAATATCCAATCATATTTAGTGTATTTATATTTGTCACACATAATTATGTCGTTGATTTATCCTTAACCTAAGGATACAACCTTTATGAGAGATTTCATCTCAATTTACATTCCATTGAGACTTCTTTGATGATATACACCAAATCACTTTTATGTGGTGTATATAATGTACTTTGACATAGTATATCATGAATTACCTTTATTCTCATGATATTACAAAGTTTTGATTACCTCAATTATTTTCATTCAAGTGTCTCTCTTTTGGTTAGAATCTCTAACTAAAATACCATTTTTTAAATGTTTTAAAGACTTATTCATCTAAATATTTCTCATTAATGTCCATGTTTTAAAAATGGTTTTAAGGATTTATTTATATGGACATTAAAGTTTACAAATTAAAACTCCTTTTAAAAAGTTTCAAAGTGGTATGGGACACTTTGATTCAAAAATCTATTTCAAATGGCTTCTTGACAAATAGTGTGACTTTTAAATGTTTTCAAGAAAAGGGGGATATTTCTCTCAAATAGTTTTGATGATTATTTTCATCTATGTCAACATCCTTCATTATTCATGATTGAGGTTAATGTGATACAATACAATCTTCCATATTGTATCAAATGAGTTATATTTGACTGTGGATGTTCTATTTTTATACCATTCATGGTTTGTGGTTAAAGTATTGACATTTCGTATGCTAGTTTTAATACGAATGTTTATTTTATGCTTAAACCTATTCATATGAGGAATGCATTGGACTTAATAAGTGACGGGTGGAGCCCGCTATAGCTCCTCGATGCATCGGTAGGTCTCATGAGACAAACTAGTGTCTTGGCACAAGGCCTTGGCAAAATCTTATTTGTAGTCTTGGCACGAGGCCTTGGCTATGTGGTTATGATAGTCTGGCATTATGCATTCCATCATTATGAATGTGGTTATTGATATTGCATGTGATCATTCGGCTAGTAGAATATCCATGTGAGTAAGTAAATGGCATTATTTCATTTTACCTTTGCCATTTTATGCTGAAGTTCAAGTTTAAAAGGCTTTTGTTTTAGTTATAAATTGCCTTAAGTGTTTATGCTTATTTATGAAAGCTTCTGCTATAATGTTATCCTTACTGAGCATCCGAGCTCACCCCTTTCAATGTTTTATTTTTATTCCCAGGATTATGAAGAAGTAATTTATGAATGACCTGCAGGGATAGTATGAGGGGATATGAAGACAAGATGTTTTTTTATGATGTAATGTAAAAATTTATGGATGTATCTAGTTATTCCAAGGCTACTAAACTAATCGGTCTTTCGAGACTTGATCTTTCTCATGATCATGCCAATGTTATGTAATAATGCACCGACTCTGGGTAACTAGGGTCGGGGCGTTACAGTTGGTATCAGAGGAAGTTTAGTACAAACCTTGGTAGCTAGAGTTATATAAACTCTGATTAGAGCACGTAGACCTAAGATGAACTTTGAGGATTAGTATAAAAGAACTTCCTAGAATTTTGGTATTGTAGAGATTTTGTGAGTTTTCCGAGCAATACATCCCTGTCTGGATACGAGCAGGTAGAGGTGGCTCTGGCACAGATGTACCTAGGGGTAAAACCCGAAAACACCGCTTTGAGCTAGACTCGAACGGGAACTGGTGCACGACAACGGGCCTTGCTGCACTCTTGGTTACGACACTCCCGGTGGATATGCTTAGGATAATTTACATTTTCTTTACAAACCAATTAAAGTAATATATATATAAGATGAGAGTAAATGACCTTGGTTAATCCTAATATGTTTCAAATTGAGAATATGGTGACATTTTAATCTCTAAATGATTTTACGACTACTATTACTCACACAATGCTTTATGGTTTTAGTCAATGGCTGGATTCCAAGGAAGTCATAGTGACTTTGAGAATGATGTACAAGATGGGAACGGTGGTGGAAATGAGCAACAAAATGGAATGTGGATAGGCGTAAAAGATATCGTCTTTATGCCAAATCAGTTTTCCAAAAATATGATCAACAACATATATATTAACCAACTCCCAGACTCAACAAGGAAGAGAAAGGTGATAAATGATAAGAGCTCTAGCAATGGAGACCATGGATAAAAGAACCCTCAATTTTCATCATGCAGGAAATGTGGAAAGAGACACCCAGGAAAGTGTCTCAATGGGACAACGAAATGTTTTACGTGCGGGAAGGAAGGACATAAAGTAAAGAATTGCCGAAGAAAAATGAAGAGTACTATGGAAGAAGATAAAAATGGTCCCAAGAGTCCATTTACAGTCATTTGCCGTAAATGTAGGGGACCTGGCCATTACCCGAGTGAATGTCCTATTCTATAGGATATTTTCTTGGTCAAAGAAGAAGCTATGTGGGAATAAATGGTTGGAGAAATGTTTAAAAAGTATTAGCACTCCTTGTTGATGGGTTTACTATGGAATAATTTTCTCTTGTATTTGTAACCCCGCAGTTTTCCATGTGAGAATGATATTTGAGGAAGAATTGTCTCTTCTCTTGTGGATATAGGTATAAATAACCATTTGGATTTATATGATCATTGGGGTTTGAGAGAATTATAAGTTATTCTAATTTGGGATGAAGATTCAAGGTATGATATAACATTTGTGGTTAAATTTATGATATAGTATTTTGAAGAATTTATCTCATTTTGGAAATATTATAAAATATAGTTTTTGAAAAAGGACAACACGTAGACCGTGTGACAACCCGTCGCGTCGGACAAAGCTATGGGAATCGAACCCACAACCAATGTGCGATTGGGATTTATCGCCTACCACTGGACTAAGTGAAGTCCCTGGTCAGTATGACTTGTTTTTTAGTTAAATGATTTTATTGATCAATAATAAGTTGATTTGGGTTCTTATTTCATATCAAAAGAATACCCTTGGTATAGGAAAATGATTTGGTGATTAAGTGATAAATGTTATTTTGGGAGATGTTCGCTTTGTTGGGAACACTATATGCCCAAGGAAAATAGAATACTATGGGGTTTCATTTGTGGAGTAATGATAGATTTTTATCTACGTTTTTATTGTGGATTTATAGTGATTTGGGTTATTTATGGAAATGATTAACCTATAATAGAGAATATGTGATTAGGTTAATTACTTTTGAATATGTGACTTTAAGAGTATCTGATGTCATTTAGAGATACAATTTAACATGGGAGACTACATAATAAAATTCTTCTATGTTTTGGGTTTCAATATTAGTTTGGATTATATTAAAGGATTTTAAGGACAATTGGTTATTGAATGGTATCTATTTAACTTTGGGGTATTGTTGGTTTAATTTTAGAAATTAAGATTAGTGCATATTTATCTCAATGAATATTCTTTTGGGGAATCATTAGATCATTCACTTACCATTTTGGTTTTGATTAATCTTCAAAGACAATGTAAATATATGGTTTAACCTTCATGGATCATGTGATTCTATAGAAGTTTATTCTAGCTCTTCCAGTGTGACCAAGTCTTCTTGAATACTCATCGTTTAAAAAAAAAATTGAGTTAGTGGTGGAAATTTATTAAAGAATGAAAATCTACTTAAAATTTAAGTATATCTCATAATGTTCTTAGTCAATATCATAAATGAATTCCTCTTCCTTATGTAATGTAACTTTGAAAAAAAATTTTGTCCTAGATGATACCTTAAATCATCACTAATTTATGGCTTTGGGATTGTTGGCCTTTTCAAAGCCATGTTCTCTACCACTCTCCATCAGATAATTGATGGTTAGATTTCTCCTCCATATCCATATTTTCCTACATAGAACCCTAGTATGTGTTATTTTCGGTAATCTTCATACTTTCCACTCTTTATTTTAATTAGAGGCCTCATTAATTCATTTTTTCGATGTGGGATTTCAACTAAGATATTTTGAAATGTCAAAAATGTGTGATCCCAATACCCTATATTTTGTTGAACCGATGGTACTTCAAATCATCAT
This sequence comes from Viscum album, assembly GCA_963277665.1. Taxonomy (NCBI): domain Eukaryota; kingdom Viridiplantae; phylum Streptophyta; class Magnoliopsida; order Santalales; family Viscaceae; genus Viscum; species Viscum album. The sequence goes on along the minus strand of OY728136.1, from coordinate 507,528,155 downwards.
AGATTGATGAGTTTAAGGACCTCAATTTTATACTTGTTTGTGATTGATGACCTCAACCACTACCTATAAATATTTACGTTTTTCTTCCAATTATATGTCTCTAATTGCCACCAATGTTCTCCTAATCGAGATCATAATTTGGTGGTGACCCTTTCATTTCTCTTTTCCTCATATTAAGACTAAATTTTAGTAAACCAATTTCCGATGTGGGTTTTCCCACAAATATATTTTCTATTTTCAACCTTTTATTTTCTAAGAACAATTTCAAATTGCGAGGACGCAATTTATTGAAGGAGGGGAGAATGTAACACCCCAAGATTTCATAGTGTGTTATTTCTTCAAAATAATTCAATAACATGCACTACACGCAACACCGAGTTCAAGAGCACCATGACTCACCAAACAAGCCGTTCAAAAAAGGTTATGAATAGTATTAACTAAATTTTAAACTTTATATAATCCTTATAATTTTAGAATCCATATTATGAGTTTCTTAGACATAATGTAAGAACAAATTCATCTTCAGTATTGTAGTTTTACCAACTTTTAATAGTGAACCCTTTTTAAATAAATTATTTCAAACTTTTTGACTAAATGGGGACATCAAAAAATTTAAAATGAAACATCCCAAGCTTACACGGTACGCTTTCCTTTGAATAAAACAGTAGCGTGTGTTGTACGCAACTTCGAGTTTTAACACACACCACAACCGATCAAACTAACCGTTATGGATAGTAATACCTAAATTTTGAAATTATGTATATTTTATATTTTAAAATGGACTTCATTTTTGGATTCGGAATATCGAATTTAGCCTAAGGTGAAATTTTGGTACTTTTCGGATAACTTTCATATTTTGATGAATAGTGAAAATTACTAAATTTTAATTAAAAACAACTTTTTTAATCAAAATAATTAATAGTGATAAATTATGAATTTGAGTGGTTTTAAAGTATATTTAGAATATATTTTTACCATTTAATATAATTTTGGTCATTGGACATAATTTTACAATTAAACCGAATATAAACAAGTGTCAATCTTTTGATAGTTATTATCTCTTAAAAACACGCTTTTTGTTTTGACAGCGGGAATTAATTTTAAATTAATTTCTGCCACTTCTGTGTTTTGAATTTAGGAAAATGTATTCCATATTTGGAATCATGATGTTCAAATTGTGTAAATAGGTAACTTTTATTTTTAGACATTTTGAATAGTTACTGTGGTAAATATTTTATTTACCATGGTTAAAAGGTAAATCCGATAAATATGGGTTAAAACATAATATTATAATAATACAAAATTACCCTAAAACGTGTCCTAACCTTATTGGTGGACACATACCCGACCATGGGCATCCTTTGGTCAATTTGGGGACCCCTTGGAGCCACTTGTATGTGGTAGGGACACATTATATTAATAAAGTTAAAATAAAAATAAAAATGGAATAAGCTTACATCTTTTAGAAGAACAATTTTTACATAGGGTTATACATGTTGGATTTTCGATTATAAATATTCATTAGAAAGCTAAGAATATTTCCTACATGATGATATTTTATTTATAATTTTTAGACATTAAATAATTTATTTTATTTATGACACAATGATGATGAAGTAATTACTATAATAGTGAAAAATTAAAATAATTGATATTATAAATACCCAAAAAAATATAATATGAAACTTTTAATGAATTAAACTAATTTTCTAGGATAATATGATATATTAGGATTGATTTAATTTACTTTGTTCTAAGTAATCAATCTGTTATGAGTTTCACAAAAATCAACTATTGAATAGTGTCAAAATTGACATAAAAGAGTTCTTAAAACAAATATTATATTATTAATTGATATTAAATTCCTAAAAATCTAAGGTTCGGCAAAAAGACTTATATCAGGATAGGTTCATCATTAATGGACCACTTGTGGGTCTCTTGGATGTATATAGTAAGTTTATTAACCATATTATATAAAAATACAAAGAGACATTGTAAAAGTGAAACTAATTAACTTAGAGTTAATACTTAAAGATAAGGTTAATATAAGTACCCAAACCTGTCTAAATTATATTGGTTGAGTGGTTTTCGACCTATCCCCACCTTAGACTTTGAATAATCAACTTTGGAGCCATTGTAAACCGAATATGAATTTATTATAAATTAATATTTCTAGCTTTTCCAAAGGTGCCCCTCACCCCTCTTATAAAAGGACACTCCTCCTTCTCATTTCTTCACACCTCTCAAGCCACTTGGATCGTCCAAACTCTGCCCAACTAAGATCCCCACATCCCTCTCCTCCTCCTTGAAGCTTCCCCTTAGGCAGAAAGCATTTCAACAAGTCCTTTGGTTCCAACCAAAGTGAGTTACCTAAATTAAAGGTAACGTTTTCTCTTAAATTATTTTCATTTATTTTCCTTCTCCAACCCCCAAACTCTTTTTATTTCCTTTCTTTTGTAACAACACCAGTATCCTCAATATACTAGGATGTTGTTATAATAATTATTCAAACTACACATACACACAACTCCATCTAATGGATGATGAACATAATGTTTCTGTGGATGGCAAACTAACGCCTCACGAAACGATGATTGTTCAAATACATCTTACCGCCTCTCATGGTGGCCATTATGATGGAACTGTAATTAAATATGATGTTAATGATATATATTTTATATATAATCTTCTGTAATTCCATTTTATTTCATACCATTATTCGTTTCATGTTGTATATACATACGATAATTTCATTTGAGGAAGTGCGGGCTACCGCCCCCTTAAAATGATATGACTCGTTCATACCACACATGGAACGTATAAAGGATGGTGTTAATGAACTTAAGTAACATATATAAAATATTATATTATACTGGAATAGTAATATACCTATGTATCATTTGGATTCGATTCTTTTAAAATAAAAATTAAATGGAAGTAGCGTTCGTGCGTACGTACGGACTACCGTCTCCACGAACGCGATGTGATTCATTCTCCATCGTATCCATTCAAGTATAATTATCATTTGATGATTTAAAAATGATGTTTAAGGACTTGATAACATTCTGGATATGAATAATATAAATCCCATTAATAACTAATATGGCTCACATGACAAAGAATATAAAGTAAAATGAACCCGTTAACACCTGAAATGACGATAATTCTAAGATATTATTAACAAATCAATGTTAAAAGATCATATATGATATCATATTAAAGTAACTGATTCTTGTATTATTAAATAACAATTATTTCACCATTATACAGGAGGTAAACCTACCATCGACCAAGGAAAAAGTACAAAGTAAGGGATTCTCTTATCTCACTTTCAATTCTGTGAGATTTCCATTGTTCGCTACTAAATTATTGAAAGTGGTGTATTGTGTACTTACATTTGATATATATTATCATGATTCACTTTATATTCATGTTATTCTGTAAATCATTTGGTGGTTATTAACTTTTGGCCATGCGACTTAGTTGATTAACGTGGTAAGGGGTTTCTTGTCTCACTTTTAATTCCGTGAGAATTCCATTGATCACCACTTAATTATTGCATGTGGTGTATGTGTACTACCCATGAGTGTATTCATTGTGTAATATACTTTATTTTATGGGTATTTACATCATCATGGTATGATCTTTCTTTCATGAGTGTTTGTTTCTTAAGTTACCTAATCAATAAGGGAATTTGAGATTTCAATTTCCACTCATTTGGCTTTACGCATATTTCATTGATTATATTACCCCAAGATTATGTGTGTAATCACTATTCATTTGATTATGTCATAATTTCCACTCCCCTTCCTGTGGATATAAGTTTGATACACATAATCACTCCATTGATAATTCTCAATTCATTGATATGAATTCGATAAGAGTAATTTTAACTCATTCTCCATTTGTTGAGTTAAACATCCAATTCGTTGGTATTGTTTTTACAAGAATATGTGTGAATATCATTTGATTGATTTACACTGAATATCCAATCATATTTAGTGTATTTATATTTGTCACACATAATTATGTCGTTGATTTATCCTTAACCTAAGGATACAACCTTTATGAGAGATTTCATCTCAATTTACATTCCATTGAGACTTCTTTGATGATATACACCAAATCACTTTTATGTGGTGTATATAATGTACTTTGACATAGTATATCATGAATTCCCTTTATTCTCATGATATTACAAAGTTTTGATTACCTCAATTATTTTCATTCAAGTGTCTCTCTTTTGGTTAGAATCTCTAACTAAAATACCATTTTTTAAATGTTTTAAAGACTTATTCATCTAAATATTTCTCATTAATGTCCATGTTTTAAAAAATGGTTTTAAGGATTTATTTATATGGACATTAAAGTTTACAAATTAAAACTCCTTTTAAAAAGTTTCAAAGTGGTATGGGACACTTTGATTCAAAAATCTATTTCAAATGGCTTCTTGACAAATAGTGTGACTTTTAAATGTTTTCAAGAAAAGGGGGATATTTCTCTCAAATAGTTTTGATGATTATTTTCATCTATGTCAACATCCTTCATTATTCATGATTGAGGTTAATGTGATACAATACAATCTTCCATATTGTATCAAATGAGTTATATTTGACTGTGGATGTTCTATTTTTATACCATTCATGGTTTGTGGTTAAAGTATTGACATTTCGTATGCTAGTTTTAATACGAATGTTTATTTTATGCTTAAACATATTCATATGAGGAATGAATTGGACTTAATAAGTGACGGGTGGAGCCCGCTATAGCTCCTCGATGCATCGGTAGGTCTCATGAGACAAACTAGTGTCTTGGTACAAGGCCTTGGCAAAATCTTATTTGTAGTCTTGGCACGAGGCCTTGGCTATGTGGTTATGATAGTCTGGCATTATGCATTCCATCATTATGAAAGTGGTTATTGATATTGCATGTGATCATTCGGCTAGTAGAATATCCATGTGAGTAAGTAAATGGCATTATTTCATTTTACCTTTGCCATTTTATGCTGAAGTTCAAGTTTAAAAGGCTTTTGTTTTAGTTATAAATTGCCTTAAGTGTTTATGCTTATTTATGAAAGCTTCTGCTATAATGTTATCCTTACTGAGCATCCGAGCTCACCCCTTTCAATGTTTTATTTTTATTCCCAGGATTATGAAGAAGTAATTTATGAATGACCTGCAGGGATAGTATGAGGGGATATGAAGACAAGATGTTTTTTTTATGATGTAATGTAAAAATTTATGGATGTATCTAGTTATTCCAAGGCTACTAAACTAATCGGTCTTTCGAGACTTGATCTTTCTCATGATCATGCCAATGTTATGTAATAATGCACCGACTCTGGGTAACTAGGGTCGGGGCGTTACAATATCCAAATATGATATATCATTCTTCTTTTTAAGGAAACTCTTAATCATATACCATATCAAGCATAATAATTGAGGATAATACCAGGATACCAGTGCTCAAAGCTAACTCATGGGTAGTTTCATATGTTCACAATACCCTAATGGTCTTATTCCCCATGTTGCTAAGTAACACCAATATTTAATGCACAAATATCATATAAAGGCATCCACTACACACTACAATGTTCAACACCATCTATATCATTCTGGTGAAAATGTTTCACCAACTAAGGTAATAGTATGTACCATCTAAAACCCAATGGCATATAATGTCACCCAATTCCAGTGATCATAATACACCTCATACAGACCACATCATCCAATTTCCATTTATCAACATCACCCATAATCAAATGGGTTACACCCATCATATTCCCAACAAACCAAATCTACCATCACAACTCATAAATATCCTCTTTAAAACCACTTAAATCATGAAAAAACCCCCAATCCCTGCTATAAATAAGTCTAATCCATACCAATTAAAATACATAATTTTCCAAATGATACTAGCCATAAATATCTTTTTTTGTGAAAAAATAGAATCCATCATTTTTTCTAGGCCCAATCACCAAGATTATCTAACAAATTACTATTTATTGGAAAATTCATTAACACATATATATCATAGGAAATAGATTGGAACCACCTGCTTTGAATATAGGGAAATATACTAATCAAGAACATCTAACTGATCATATTCGTGTTGAACAAAAATGTATAATATTAAAAATCTATTATTTAGGGGAAAACTAATAGGAAAAATAAATCTTGACAGAATGTAATAATAATCACCCATAGATTACTAGAATTTCCAATGAATACCCACTATAATATGGATCCTAAATAACTATAAATATTAAATTAGTATCTCACTTATTGATGAATAAAAGAAAGGTAAAAATCTAAGGCAAAAAACTGCATTTTGGATAAAATATAATTTTTTTTATTTTTTGTACTTATTAAATAAATTGATTATTCTTCATATAAAAATATGGAAAAAATAATTACACACAAAATTTCATAAAAAATGTGGAACCATACATGCGTATCCATATATATATGAAACCTTACATAAAAACCTATATGTATCATCCTTCACAGTGTAACCATTATGAACCAAAAAAACATACACAGTATATCAATCATTATTCTTTCGTCCCTCATGTATATCATGAAGTACCAATTTGGAAGTTGTTGATTTTTAAAATGATTTTTTAGCCCTTATATACTACGAAACCCTCATGTAAGAGTACTCTCTTTCCTCAAAGTAATAAAATGTAATTTTTTTACCATTACATTTTAAGATTTTTTCCAATTTCCAAAAATGTGTTATAAATCTTAAACATGTCAAATTTTTACTATAAATTCATTCATAAATACAATTAATAGAATACCATGAACTAAATTACCCACTACATTTTATTATTCTTCTTACAACCACCTCTAGTAGAATTTCACATAACACAAGATTTAAGCATAAATGAAATCATGATACTCAATCCCTAGCCTATAATGACACCCAATACACCTCAATAAGGTTCAAACTGGAAGGATTTATTCATGATGTTTCCCAAATAACAACTTTATTTATAATCCCATTATAGTTTTTGTTACCCATAATGATTTTTGGAATATGGGGTAATTGTATTATTTCATATGATGTTGTTTAGTTTTATGAATGTGATAACTCTATTAATATCAATTGTGAATTGTGAATTGTACACAATTTTTTATTCCATCATGGTGTTTTTTATCAATGACAATTTTTTGTACTCCCACTCACGGGATGACTCTGTTCGACATCAGAAAGTGTTATTGATAAAACTGGAAAATAATCATTCATATACCATGCCCTTTATTTTTTAATTATAAACTCATGAGGTTTATTTCATAGGGAAATCATATCCGAGGATGGTATATCATTGGACCCTGGGAAGGATGATATCATTCTTTCTTAGGAGATAATCAAGAATATTTTTGAGTTTTTTAGTTTCGAATGGTTGGTATGATACTGAAAGAGATTTATTGAACACTAATGCTTAATGAAAATAATGTTCACAACTCTATAGTGATTGGGGAAAAGAATAAGTTATCTGATAACATTTCATGTGACTTCCCATATCTAAATGAAAGTTTGAAAACCACACCAATAATAATAATGCCAAATACGGATGAGGATTAGACATTATATTTGAAGGTTTTGATCATATTTGATAAAACTTTTGGGATTATATCCAACCAAAATTATTTAAAATACAATATATAATATGATTTTTACATGAATATTAAAATCTCGACTAATGAATGTTTTTAATAATATTGATAATTTTTTAACTGTAACTATTATAGAGAGAAATTCTTCACCTAAATTTATCTTTTATTTAATATAATGATGAAATACATCATTGTTGAGTATATTTTTTGATGTTTGTGTTGATTTTACGAATTGTTTTAGGTTTTATTTATATTTAATTGATGATAACCAATTTTTTATCCCTCTAGTGGTTGTCCGCACATGATCTATTGATCTCATAGAATTGTTTATGGAATTCAGGGTGCTATCATAGAAATGAATATATTCTTATGTTCCTCCCTTCATTTATAAAATTATTCAATCAAACGAAAAAGATAATCTATGGATCTTAACATCTTGAGAGGATAGGATAGAAGAAGGTACAATTTTTCAAGCATGAGGGAAAACCCAATATATTTTCCTTATTATGATAGAACCCTATAAAGAGGATAATTATATTTACAATGACAAGACTCGCTGGATTCTCAAACCAATCTATTTATTATTCCAGTTTTATATTTTTATATATTTAATTAATTTTATTATAACGCTATAAACCTAATTACATAGATTCGGTGAATTATTATATAACATTGTCATGATCACAAAAGATCATGTCTTGAATGACTGATTAGTTTATTAGACTTGGAAGTACAAGGTACTTACATAAGTTTTATATTACATCATGAAATAAAAACAACAACAACATTGTGTCCCCTTTGATCACACTCATATCCTTTGGTCTATCCATACAAGTTAATCATAATACACTACTTCACATCCTGGAAAAAATAAAACATACAAAGGGGTGAGCTCAGATGCTCAGATGCGCAGTAAGGATTATAATAAAGTAGAAACTTTCATAAACAAGCATAAACATTTAAGGCAATGAATAAGACTAAAACACAGGCATATTAAAAATAAACTTCAGAATAAAATGGAAAATATAAATCAAATAATTCCATTTACATATTCACAAGGATATTATACTAGTTGAATAATCACATGTAATATCAATAGCTAATTTCATAATGATGGAATGCATAATACTAGACATCATAACCACATAGTCAAGGCCCCATGCCTAGACTACAAATATGATTTTTTCAAGGCTTTGTTCCAAGACACTAGTTTGTATCATGGGACCTATAGATGCATCAACGAGCTATTGCAGGCTCCACCGGTAACTTACAAAGTCCAATTCATTCCTTATATGAAAATTTTGATACATAAAATACACATTCGTATTAAAACTAGCATACAAAATGTCAATAATTTAACCATAAACAATGAATGGTATGAAAATAGGACATCCACAATCAATCTTAACTCATTAAACATAATATGGAGTTATTTATTATAAGAAATCAACCTCAATCAATAATAATGAAGGATATTGAAATATATGAAAATAAGAAGTAAAACTATTTGATAGAAATATCCCCTTTTTTCTTGAAAACATTTAAAAGTATCAATACTTATCAAGAAGCTGTTAGAAATAGATTTTTGAATCAAAGTGACCCATACCACTTTGAAATTTTTAAAAGGAATTTTAATTTTAAAATATTCGCTTTTATATAAATAAACCCATAAAACCATTTTTAAAATATGGACATTAATGAAAAATATTTAGATGATTAAATCATTAAAACATTTAAAATGTTATTTTAGTTAGAATTTCTAACCAAATGAGAGATAATTGAATATAGATAATTGAGGTAATAAAAATTTATAGTTTAATGAGAATAAAGGGATTCAAAATATACTATGTCAAAGTACAGTATATGCACCATATAAAAGTGAATTGGTGCATAACAAAAATAAGTCACAATAGAATTTAAATTGAGATGAAATCCCCTATAAAGACTGTATCATTATGTTAAGGATAAATCAATGAAATAATTTTGTGTGAAAAATATAAATACACTCAATATTATTGTATATTCAATGAAAATAAATCATTGGACATTCATAGATATTCTTGTAACAAAAACACCAATGACTTGGTTGTTTAACTCAACGAATGGAAATTGAGTTAAGATTACTCTTATCATGTTAATATTGATGACTTGAGACTTTATTAATGGAGTGATTATGTGTATAAAAATTTTATCCACCCAAAGGGGCGTGAAAATTACTAAATAAATAAATAAAGAGTGATTTCACACATAATCTGGGAGTAAAATAATAAATGATGTTTGCATAAAACCCAATGATTGGAAATCAAAATTCGAAATTCCCGTACCAATTTGGAAACATACGAAACATACACACCATGAAAGATGGATCATAAAATGAATATGTAAATGCAGATAAATTAAATTATATTACACATGGAATACAATCATGGGTAGTACATACACCACACAAAAGGAAATAGTGGAAATATAGCATGAATCTCACGAGAATAAGAAGTGAGATGAAACCCTTTACCTTCTACTTTTCCTGAGTAGAGGGTAAGTTAAACTACTATATAATTGTGAAATAATTGTTTTTAAATTATAAAATAACTACATACATAAATATGATATCATATATGATCTTCTAATATTTCTTTGTTAATGAAATTTCAGTAGTACCATTGTTTTTGGTGTTAAGTAATTTGTTTTCCTATATATGTTTTGTTACACAAGTCATGATTGTTATGAATAAAATGTATTTGATTTATATCTACAATGATATTATTTTTTAAAAAACATTATTTTTAAGCATACAATGAAAGTTATTCTTTAATGGATACGAAGGGGAACGAAATCTCATCGCGTCATGGAGATGGTAAGTCGTACGTACGAACAAGCAACAATATCATTCTATTAGTGGTAAAAATGTATGTAATTGGATGATATATTATATATATAAAATATTTATCATGTTATATTTATTATTTACATTGGTTATACTCATTATTATACCCATCCAAATAATTAAGTTTTGAATAACAAACTACACCATGACGTGGAGACGGTAAGCCGTACATATGGACGTATGGTGACTTTGTCATTCATAGGATTGATAGAATAATGAATATGGTTTTACCAAATTTATAATAACATATAAGTATGTATATGTTACTGGAGTTATTTTTTTATGGAAACAACAAAGAAATAGGAAGTGGAAGAAGAAAATTACTTTTAAATATGTGAGGAAATTATTACCTCTTCTTCTGGTTCATCAGATTGATTTGAACAAAAGGGCTTCTTAGGTTGGCCTTATGATCAATGTAAGGCCTCTAAGATGAAGTGACGGTAGTTGGGAGGATATTTGAGTAGTGTTTGTCTGATCCAAATGTCATTTGAGGTGTGCTTTTAAGATAAGTGGAAGTGCCCATCTATAAGAGAGGTGAGGGTCACTTTTGGAAAAGGTTGAAATATTATTTTATTATAAAATAAGTTTCGGTTTATAAGGGCTCCAAAAAGATTTATTTAGAGGATAAGGTAGGTATGGGTCAAAATAATCTCAACAAATTGGTTTTAGAAATGTTTATGTTACCATATTATCCTTATCTTTTGGATTTAAATCTTAGTTAAATAGTTTTACTTTTATCATGTCTTCTTGTATTTTTATAATAAATGATTAATAAACTTATTTAAAAAATCCAATAGAACCTTAAGTGGTTCATTATTGATATAAATAACCTTATCTATGTATTTTAGCAGAAAATGATATTTTTAGAAATATTATATCATTTAATAATAGTGTATTTGTTTTAAAACCTCATTTATTTGAATTTTGACACTATTTGGTATTTTGTTTTTGTAAAAGTCATAAAAACTTTATCACTTCGAAAACAATTAACCTAATCAACCCTATCATGTCATATTAACCAATAAAATTAGTGTAATGAATCAAAAGTCTCAATTTAAATTTATTTTGATATTTATAATATCAATTATTATAATCTTTCATTAAATAGGTAATAACTGCATCATATTGTGTCATAAATAAATTTAATTATTAAATATCTAAAAATTATATATATAATAACATTATGAATAAAATATTTTTATAATTATAAGGAATATTTTTAGTATAATTCATCTTATGTATAACCCTATATTAAAAATGGTTTATTTTTTAAACTATGGATTTAACAATTTTAACTCTTTTTTAAATAGAATAATATTAAATGTCCTAATCTTATCCAAGGGGACCAAAAGGATAGTTTTTTATTCCTAATGTTTATTTTGGTCGAAAAAAACTTATCCAATATAATTAGGACATGTGTTATGCTAATTATAATATCATTTTTACCATTAATTACCCTATTTACCTTTAACCATGGTAAATAAAATTCAAAAGTCACTATTTACCATAAAATATTTTCATCTTACTGAAACACATTTTTATTTCTGATGTAAAAAATTTCTCTCAGATTTTTTAAATTCAATTCATAAAAGTAGTAAATTTACGTTTTCTGAAAATTTGAACTGTGCCTAGATTGTGGGTAAAAGACGTTAAAAAGTTCAATAAAATTTTATATATCTAATGTTATTATAAAATGACTCAAATAAATTACATTGGACTAATATTGGTATTATTCATATCTTTTTACATAAAAAAAAATTTAAATAATAATAAAAATTATTTAAATAAAAATTGGTTTTAAACAATAATGTAGTTTTTTTCAATATTCATCAAAAATTGAAAGTTTTCAGAAATATACCTAAAATTCACCCAAAGATAATTTTGATATTATGAATCCAAAAATGAAAAATATTTTAAAAAATTCAAAACATATATGTTGAATTAATTAATTTTAAATTAATTCCCACTTTCAAAACCAAAAAGTAGGTTTTTAAAAAGTAAAAACCATCAAAAAATTTAAAACTATTTATTTCCAATTTAAATGTGATATCACTTATAATGACCTACATTATATTAAATGCTAAAAATATAATCTAATTGTATTTTAAAACCACTCAAATGAATAATTTAACACTAAAAATTATTTTTATTAAAAAATTTGTTTTCAATTAAAATTTAGTATTTTTCGCTATTCATCAAAATATAAAAGTTATTAGAAAGATGCCAAAAATTTAACTGATCTAAATTTTTATGTCATGATTCAAAAGAAGTTTATTTTTTTCAAATTGATTATATAAAATTATAAAATGTGGTATTTTCAAAAATGGTTTTCCATTATAAGATTGTAAAATTGCATTTTTTTGAAGGACACTTATTTTGTCTGAAAAATTGAATTTTTCTGTATATTTTGTCTAAGAAAAACAAAATATCAATTTTCATATTATATTGAATAAATGAAAATTTAAAAATCTGGAAAATAATATTAATAACCACTTTTTAATGGCTAGTTTGATATGTCATGATGCACTAGAACTATGTGTTGTGTGTAGCAGAAGTTATTTAATTACATTAAATATATAACGTATTATGAAATCCAGGGGTGTTAAATTCTCCCATACTTCAATAAATTGTGTCCTCCAATATTGAAATTTCTCCTTTTAGATAAAAGGTTGAAAATAGAAAATGCCTTTATGGATAACCCATATCGGAAAGAGGGTTACTAAAATTTATTGTTAATAAGTGGGAAAGGAAAATTAGCAGGTTTCCACCAAATTTGGGTTCAGAATAGGAGAACATTGGTGGAAATTATTGATAAAATAAATGGAGGAAAAACATAAATAATCATAGTGAGTTATTGAGGTCATCAATCACAACCAAGTTTAAAATTGGGGGCCTCAAATCCATCAATCTATGATGATTTAAAATATCATCATTTCAAAAAAAACATTAGGTAATAGGATAACACATTTTTAGTTTTAAGATCCATTCCCTAAAGTTTAAGAAATAATTTCTTCATAGAATAAGAGAAAAAAATATAATTTACAAGTAGAGTTTCATCCTTTAATTAATTTCTACCACAAAATCATCTTTTATCCAAACGATGAGTATTCAAGATGACTCGGTCAAACCTGAAGTGCTAGAATCAACTTATAAAGAATCACATAATCCACAAAAGATGAATTATATATTTCCCGTGTTATTAGACATTAACCAAAACCAAAATGGTTAGTAAAAGTTCATATGATCCTCAAAAAGGATAATCCTTTATAGAAAGGAATACTACTCCTAATCTCCAAAATTACACAAATAATACCCAAAGTTAAACAATGACCATTCAAAAAACAATTGTCCTTAAAATTCTACAAAATATTCCAAACTAAGTTTGAAACCCAAAATTCAGAAGGATTTGATCACATAGTCTTCCATGATAAATATTAACATTAATATCTAAATAACATCGACTTCCCTTAATGTCACATACTTAAAATTAATTAACCTAATCACATTTTTTCTATGATAGGTTAATAATTTCCATAAATAACCCAAATGTCTATAAATCCACACTAAAAACATACATTCTTCCAAAAAAAATCCAACAATACTCCTCAAATGAAATCCCAAAGTATTAAATTTTCCTTAGGCATATAATGTTCCCCAAAAGAGAAAACGTCTTCCAAAATAACATTTATCACTCAATCACCATATAAATTTCCTATTCTAAGGATAAATTATAAGTTCCCAAAATCAACATATTCTTGATCAATAAAATTATTTTACCAAAAAAATTTAGTCATACTATCCAGATACTTGATGTAGTCCAATTATAAGTGATAAATACCAATCACACATTGGGTTTGGGTTAGATTCCCAAAAAATTATCCGACATGAAGGGTTATCACACGGTCTGCGTGCTGTCTTTTTTCAAAAACTATATAATTTTATAACATTCCCAAAATGAGATAAATTCTTAAAAAATAATAGAAAAATATTTTAACCACAAATGTTGTCTCATAACTTCAATTTTCTTCCCAAAAAGTGATAACCTGTAATTGATTCAAATTAAAGGATCATATAAACTCAAATGGTTCTTTATAAAAATATCCACAAAAGGAATGTTTATTCTTCCTCAAATATCATTTTCACAAAACAAAATGCAAGGTTACACATACAAGAGAAATTTTTTCAAAAGTAATACCATAAAAAAAGAGAATTAATATTTTTAAACATGTATCTTTCCATTTATTTCCACATTGGTTCTTCCATGACCTAGTGGTTATCCAATAAAATAGGTCATTGACTTGGGTAATGACTAGGTCCCCTATATTTATCGAAAATGAATATAAATGGATTATTAGGATCATTTTTATTTTCTTTTATAATACACTTCATTTTTCCTCAGCAATTCTTTATATTATGTCCTTCTTTCCCACACACAAAAAAATTTCTTTGTTTTATTGAGACACATTCTTGGGTGTCTCCTTCCACATTTGATCATGATGGAAATTGAGATTTCTTTTCTCCACAGTCTCCACTGTTAGAGATCTTATCATTCTTTGTATTTCTATTCTTTGTTGAGTTTGGGAGTTAGTTAATGTATATATTGTTGATCTTATTATTTGAAACCTGCTTTGGCATGAACATGATATCATTGACGCCTATCAACATTCCATTTAGATGCTCATTTCCACAATCGTTCGCACATTTTACATTATGTTCAATGTTTCTATGACTTACTTGGATTCCATCCGTTAACTAATACCAAAAAGCATGGTGTTAGTAACAATAGTAATAAAATAATTTAAAGAATATCATTACACTTTATTTTAAATCTAAAACACCTTTTGATTAACCAAGGTTATTTATTCTCATCTTATATTAAAATCTTTCATATCGGTTTGTGAACAAATGTGAATTATCATAATCATATCCCTTAGGAGTGTCGTAACCAAGAGTTCAGAAAGGCACGTTTTTGTGCACTAGTTCAAGTTTAAGTCTAGATCAAAGTGGTGTTTTCGAATTTTACACCTAGGTACATTTTTTCCAGACCTGCCTCTTCCTGCTCGTATCGATACAGGTATGTATTTCTTGGAAAACCCACATAATATTTACATTAGAAAATTTTTTGGATGTTCTTCAATACTAATCCTCTCAGTCTATCTTAAGGTAGTGTTTTCTAACCATAGTTTTTCTAAATCTAGCTTCGAAGGACTGTAGTAAACCTCCTCTTATGCCAATTTTTATTCCCCAAACCTAGTAATATAGAGTCGGTTTATTATTAAATAGAATTTTTATGATCACAAGAAATTATTTCTCAAAAGACCAATTAGTTTAGTATCCTTGTAAGTACTAGATATATACATAAGTTTTAAATTACATCATTAAATAAAAAAATAACAACATTGTGTCCCCATTGATCACACTCATATCCTTTGGAATATCCCTGCAGGTTAATCTAAATACACTATTCACATCATGGGACAAGTAAAACATATAAATGGGTCATCTCAGATGCTTAGTAAGGATAAAAATATATCGGAAACTTTCATAAATAAGCATAAACATTTAAGGCAATTTATAAGACCAAAACAGAAGCCTTTTAAACATAAAATTCTGCATAACATGGAAAATATAAATCAAATAATTCCAGTTAAATATTAACATGGATAATCTAGAATTATAATAATCACATGTGATATCAACTGCAAATTTCATAATTATGGAATGCTTAATGGAAGACATCATAACCACATAGTCAAGGCCTCGTGCCAAGACTACAAATAAGATTTTGTCAAGCCCTTATGCCAAGACACTAGATTGTATCATTAGACCTACCAATACATCAAGGATCTATAGAGGGCTCCACCCGTTATGTACTAAGTTCAATGCATTCCTCATATAAAAATGTTGAAACATAACATAAATAATTATATTAAAACAAGCATACTAAATGTCAATACATTAACCATAAATCATGAATGGTATAAAAATATCACATCTATAGTCAAACATAACTCATTCAATACAATATAGAATTTTTTATTATAATAAATCAACCTCAATATAGAATAATGAAGGATATTGAAATATAAGAAAACAATCAGTAAAAATATTTGAGAGAAATATCCCCTTTTCCTTGAAAACATTTAAAAGTCTCACTATTTATCAAGAATCTGTTAAAAATAAATTTTTGAATCAAAGTTTCTCATACTAATTTGAAAATTTAAAAGTCAATTTTAATTATTAAACATTCATTCCCATATAAATAAATCCATAAAAACATTTTTAAAACATGGCCATTAATGAGAAAAATTTAGAAGAATAACCTTTTAAACATTTAAAATGTAATTTTAGTTAGAGTTCCTTACCAAATGAGAGAAGTTTGAATAAAAATTATTGATGTAATAAAAACAATATAATATATTGATAATAAATGGAATCATGCTATACAATTTCAAAGTACAGTATATACACCATATAAAAGTGAATTGGTGCCTAACAAAAAAGAAGTCTCAAAAGAATTTTAATTGAGATGAAATCCATTATAAAGACATTATCCTAAGGTTGTGGAAAAATAAATGAAATAATTATGTTTGAAAATTATAAATATAGTCAATTTTATTTGATATTCAATGTAAATCAATCAGAGGACATTCACACATATTCTGGTAACAACAAGAGTAATGACTTGGATGTTTAACTCAATGAATGAAAATATAGTTAAGATTACTCTTATCAAGTTCATATCGATGACATGAGAATTTATCAATGGAGAGATTATATTTATAAAAATTGTATCCAAACAAATGGGAGAGGAAATATCTATATAAATAAATAAAAAGTGATTTCACACTTAATTTTTCAGTAAAATAATCAATGAATTTTTTGTAAAACCCAATTAGTGGAAATCGAAATTAGAAATTCCCTTACCAATTTGGTAACATACGAAACATACACCCCATGAAAGAATGATCATTCAATGAAGATTTAAATTCCCATAAATTAAATTATATTACACAAGGAATACAATCATGGTCCATACATATACCACACAAAAGGAACTAGTGGAAATATAGCATGAATCTCACAGGAATAAGAAGTGAGATGAAAACCCTTTACCTTGTACTTTTCCTTAGTAGAGTGTAGTTTAACCTCCTGTATAATGGTGAAATAATTTTTATTAAATCATAAAATAAGCATATACATAAATATTAGCTCATGTATGGTCTTATAATATATTTTTTGTTAATGAAATTTCAGTTGTATCATTGTTTTGGGTGTTAACTAATTCGTTTTCCTTTTTTTGTTTTGTTGCGTAATTCATATTTTTTATGAGTAGGATGTATTTGATTAATATCAATAATGATATAATGTTCTCAAAAACATTATTATTAATCATCAAATAAAAATTATTCTTGAAGGGATACGATGGGGAACGATATCTCATCGCGTTGTGGAGACGGTAAGCCGTATGTATGCCGAGCGATAATATGATTCTATTAGTGGTGAAATTGTGTGTAGTTGGATGGTATATTATATATAAAGAATCATTAACTTGTATTATTTATTATTTACATGAATTATACTAATTATTATACCCATCCAAATAATAAAGGGTTGAATAACAAACTTCACCATGACATGGAGATGGTAAGCCGTAAGTACGCACGTATGGTGATTTTGTCATTTGTAGGATAGATATAATAATGAATATGGTTTTACAGTATTTATAATAACATAAATTTATGTAGAAGGTACTGGATTTATTATTTTCGTATGGAAGAAACAAAGAAATAATAAGTGGAAGAAGGAAATAACTTTTAAAGATGTAAGGAAATTATTACCTCTTCTCCGGGTGCTTCCTTTTGATTTGAACAAAATGGATCCTTAGGTTGGTTTTATGATCAATGTAATGACTCTAGGGTGAATTGAGGGTAGTCTTAAGGATATTTGAGCAGGTTTTTTCTGATCTAAACAGATTTGGAGGTGTGATTTTGAGAGATGTGGATGTACCTTTTTAAAAGAGAGGTGAGGGTCACTTTAGGAAAAGGTTGAAATATTATTTTATTATAAAATCATTTTCAGTTTATAATGGATCCAATTAGATTTATTTCGAGTATAAGGTTGGTATGGGTCTAAATACTCTCAACCAATAGTTAAACTTTTACCATGTCTTCTTGTATTATTATAATTAATAGTTAATAAACATACTATACAAATTCAAGAGAAGACCGAGTGGTTACTTTTTTATACATTGAACCGTATCTAAGTACTTTGGATGAGCATCCATTTGTTAGAAATATTATATCATTTCATAATATAGTATTTGTTTTAAAAACACATTTATCTCAATTTTGTTTTTTTGAAAGTCATAAAAACTTTATCACTTTCAAAAAAAATTATCTAATTAACCCTAACATGTCATATTGGTATATAAAATTATTTTAATTCATCAAAAGTATCAAATTAAATTTATTTGGATGTTTATAATATCAATTAATTTAATCATTCTTTAATAATGTAATTACTGCATGATCATTATGTCGTAAATAAATTTAATTATTTAATTACTAAAAATTATAATTAAAATTAAATTATCTAGGAAATAGTTTTATATTTCTAATGAATATTTATATTTTAATTTATATTATGCATAACCCTATGTTAAAAATGGTTTAGTTTTTAAACGTTGAATTTAACAATTTTAACTCTTCTTTAAATAAAACTAATAATAAATGTCCTAATATAATCCAAGTGGACCAAAATGATAATCATTTATTCCTAAAGTTTATTTTGGTAAAAAAACTTATCCAATGGAAATAGGACATCTATTAGGGTAATTATAATATCAATTTTACCTTTAATTCCCTATTTACTTTTAACTGTGATGAATAAAATTCTAAAGATACTATTCAAAAAAAATATTTTAATCTTATTGAACCAAATTATTCTTCTTGAGCTCAACTATATCTCCCATATTTTTAAAATTCAATTCACAAAAGTGGTAAAATAACGTTTTATAAAAAATCGCAAATGTTCCTAGATGGTGGGTAAAAGACGTTAAAAAGTTCAATAAAATTGTATATATCTAATCTTATTATAAAATGACTTTAATAAATTACATTATACCAATATAGGTATCATGTATCTATTTTACTTTAAAATAAATATAAATAAAAAAATTTCATTATTTAAATAAAAGATGGTTTTGAACAACAATACAATGGTTTTCACTATTCATCAAAAATTGAAAGTTTTCCGAAATATTTCTAAAATTCAACCTTAGATAATTTTGGTATCCCGAATCCAAAATTGAATTCTATTTTAACAAATTCTAAAAATAAATGTTTCATTAATTAATTTTAAACTATTTCCCATTTTCAAAAGCAAAAAGATGGTTTTTTTAAAAGTAAAAACCATTAAAAGATTGAACTATTCTTATGTCCAATTTAAATGTGAAATTACATATAATGTACTACATTATAATCAATGATAAAAATAAAATCTAATTATAATTTAAAACCACTCAAATGAATAATTTAACAGTAAAAATTATTTCGATTAAAAAATAAGTTTTTAATTAAAATATAGTATTTTTCACTATTCATCAAAATATGAAAGTTATCAGAAAAATACCAAAACATTTATCCAATCTAAATTTTTAATTCCTGCTTCTAAAGAATAAGTTTATTTTGTCAAATTTAATATATAAAAGTTTCAAATATTGGATTTAAAAAATGGGTTTCCATTAAAAGGTGGTAGCATTGAATTTTTTGAAAGGCAATTCTTTTATTTGAAAAATGGAATTTGTATGTATATTATGTTTATGAAACAAAAAAGATTAATGTTAAAATTATATAGGATATATGTAAAATTAAAAATGTGGTTAATACTATTAATAACCTCTTTTTAAATGGATGGTTTGATAGGTCGTGATGTGCTTGAACACAGTGTTGCGTATAGCACAGGCTATGGAATTACTTTAAAGAGAAAACGTACTATGAAATCCTGGGGTGATACATTTACAAAATCGATTAGTATTGTATAAAACCCAAATGAACCCCCTCACATTAATAATAATATAATTATAATTTAATTTCTCGATGTGTGCTAAACCATTCAACCCCAAAGATTAGTTTGTATCCTTTTAAATAAATATTTATCACCAGACCAATAACTGGGCCACCAAGTACCCATTAGAATTTATTAATTTCCTAGAAAACTATTATATTAAAAATTATTCAGTTGATAAATAAATGAATAGATAAATATTATATTCATGATCTATAACATATTTCTTTAATATTAATGTATTTAAATAAATTATTTGTTAATAAATAATTATTTCTTACCATTTGAATAAAAATATATATGTAAATATTATATGTCTGAGTAATTAATTATTTACATTGGGAATAAATATTTATTTAATATTTATGATTAAAAAAATTTGAATAAATATTTTTTCTTGATATGGGGAACATTATTTTACTAAATGTAAAATAAAAATAATATTTAATTGTGATCAACAAAAATACTTTTTGTGAATCCCACCAGGTCTCTTCTATAGTGGATTTATGTGGGACTTCTTATAGTCATACATTAATTTCGATAAATGATTAAGGCACCCACTGATGATGAATATATTTCGCAATGTAATCATATTCATAAGAATTCTCACTTTTTAATATAATTCCTTTTTCATATATCTCATCAAGAATGCTTCACACCCATTTAATCAACTTATATGATTTATATGACATTCTTTGACTGTCTAAAATAATCATATCAATATACCATGGTCAAATCCTATATTTATTGAAGGGATAAATACTTTTCAATATATTTATAAATATCATATAATTTTTATTGTACCCAACATACCATACATTACCATGAACATATATTATCACTATTTATGAAAATACATAAAAGAGTGTAAGTCATCACATGAATTTATAATAATTCTATTTAATGAGGCTCATTAAATATACACATAAAGTAATATTCAATAATAAGAAAAATTGTGGAATTCTATTTGGTGGGTTTATTGTCACTATCTCTCTTCCTGAGGATTTCCAATTGTGAACATCATGTGATAATGTATCATCCACTCATGACTAATACTACAAATTATATATATTTATTATTATGAAAAATCACTTTTGAGGAAAATTAGGAAACTAGTCATGATTTAAAAAGAAATTTTCTGAACCTAATATATAATAGCAGAATCACAGAATTGTGATTTAATCATATGAGAGAGTATACCTCTGAGGAGAATCCATTACAGAGATCACACATTCTTTTCTAGATCACTTTTGATAAAGATCTCAATGTTGTATTCTATACTATTCCATTTCTAGATGAGCTCCTCTATATAAATTTTATTCCCATTAAGCCATGTTCTAGTATGCAACAATGTTTTTGGATCTAGTCGCCTTTCTCCTTGGTGTAACTATCATGAACACACCTTCTCGTCAACCTGTCAAATTCCTCTTATGTAGTAATCACCTGAAGGCTCTTGTCACAAGAATATTCCTTATAATTGATCATTAATTACCACTCATCTCATTCCATCAATTCTTTACTACATGGGTGGATATCAGATTTTGCAGCCTCCTTAACAGTATAGACCAGGTCAAAGGAAGAATAATCCATTTCTAAAGATTCAAGATCTTTAATAGAATTTTCCTCCTCCTGCTTGGAAACTTCCTTTTCTAGAGGATCAAGTAATAGGAGGGATACATAATAACGAGTAAACTTTCTTCCCACACGGCCTTTGATAGTGATGGATAAATGATCCTGAATTTATTAGAGTGTTTTTATTCCTTTAAGAGAATATAATATATTTCTCTACTATGTCCACATCCATGGACTCAACAGACGCATATGAATCAGAACCCCTATCCTCATTGGGGGCAGCCAAAATCCTAGGGAGGTTCTCCTTATGGGTAGCCTCCACAACATTCCCTTCCTCAAACGTTTGTCCTTCTTCTTATCCTAGCATTGAAAACTGGTTTTATGAATGTATAATGTTGCCTCCAAATTTTACCATGTCAGTATAGGATGGACTTTCCTACAAGATATATACAGGAATATCCAGACCAATGGGATGCACATATCCACATCCCATAAATTGTTGTTGGCTATTAGTGTCCTCCCAGTCTTAACCTTGAGGTACATGAGTACTCACACCTGATAGTCAACATACTATGTGTTCATTTGTAGAATTTTCTTTTTCTATCGAACTGCAAATAAGAATATCTCCATTTCATATCACTATTTTTGTTAAAGTGTGTAACTACATATGAACCTTTAAATGTGATATATTCTCATGGAAATTATCAAATAAATTATATATATATGAACATTAAATATGTGATTATATAATTATTAATATTCATATTCATGAATGTATGTTGAATATAAAGTTCAATGTACTTAGTTCTAGGGAATGAACTCTAAAAAACTCCCACTTACACTATATCAAACAAATAAAAAATAGAATGGTTTTTTCACATGTTATACTATCTTCTGATCGGTATATCTATAGATCTAGGTACTACTATTACATTATAGGACTAGTATTGGTTTTTCACATGAATTAGTGATCAATATTTCTATTTTGACTTTACATCCTTTATAAACTCCCACAAGTTGTGATGTTATTATATATCAATTTCTATTTCCCTTATCATAAACTAGAAATATTGAGTTATTCCTTAGTCAAAGGTTATCATAACAATGATAAACTCTTATATTTGGTAGAACCCAAAATAGGAACAAGATATTTCTAAATAGATTCTAAAGTGGAAATAGAAGTCAAAAAATACATAGATATATAGTAACCACTTTTCATAATAAGTTTTTCTTGTATATTTGTCTATCCTTAATGTGATACTAGGTGGAATCAAAATTTGTGAACTAAAATGTTCAATTAATATGATAATTTTTTTACTTCTCCAGACATTGGGAACTTGCCTAGTTCTTAATTTTCAAGTCATTCCACTTATTTTTATCATTAATCTTGCACATTCATATTTGATTTATTTGATATTGACCTACTATTATTCATTTATCAGTAATATCAAATATCAGTACATGTCATGGTATATGAGATAAATTCCTAGAACATAATATTAATCATTATTTTAATTTAAATAATCTCTTCCTTTGTCCATTGATGTTCTAAAAAATTACTATATCTAAAAACAATTCAATCATGAATTATCAAATTTTATATTTTTCAATATGTTGTTGATATAGGTATTATGAATAGAATTATAAATCCAATGGATATATTTAACAGATATTCTTCCATAAAAAACTTTGTTAAATTATGTCATTATTAGATAAATTCTTTCCTTAGTCTTAAAAAATAGTCAAACAAATCCACGATATCAATATATATCGATCTTGAGAACTACAGTGCCCCCACTAACATGTTAGAGAAATATGAAACATCTTCATTTACAAGTGGAATATTATTATATAACTATTCTTGATTATTAAATTCATATATATAATATGAAAATATCATTAGAGTTTATTGATTTCACAAAACCATTATAGTTATAACATATAGCCATATGCCATAGGTTTTCCTTTTAGTCACAAAATTTATAAATATTCTGTAATGTTTCCTCTAAATGAGGGGGAATTGGAAATAAAAACCCCAATATGGTGATCATAAAATATTGTTTTACAAGTGGAATTCCAAAAATTATAGTTTTGGTATAGGTTTTTATACATTAAAACTCACAATAATAAGTCATTCTTTATTTGTTCCAGCTTGTACCAACCAAATACTATTTATTTTAACTGCTCATAATAAGTACCATGTCTTATAAACATCCATAAAATGAAGAACCTAAATAATTTTACATGGAATCCACTACTAAATTCAAACATACATTTCAATCATAGAATCTTTTAAATTACAACTTCTTTATTGGAAACAGTTTTATGAACGAATAATATATGTATCACCAACTATAGTGAATAAACAACACCTATTTTATTATTAATTCTTATATGTAATGTGTCTCTATAACTACTCCACCCAAGGAACTTAATGAACTCCAAAATTATAATACTAACTCATTTGCATCCAAATACCTAACACATTGTTGTTTAGTATTATCATACTATTCATAAAGAGATATGTTTATCTTATAAAAACATAGTAGATCATAAATAGATATTAATTTAATCGACGGCTACAGTTATATTTACTGTTTTCACTATTTTTTATTATTCATTTATATATAAAAACTACTTTTAAATGTTTATTTCATGAAAAAACTTTTAGATTTTAATCTAATTTATTATTACATTCATTTCCATTAGTAAATATGGCCAATATATGGTTTGATTTGTCACTACTATTCAAAATTTTCTAATAATAAATTATAAAATACTCATAATACATAAAAAATTCATCATCGATCTTTCGTTTATTTGTCATCACTATATTAACTAATATATGAAAATGTGAGTTTGTGAATGGATTTATTCAATTAGTATATGATCATTGATTACGTGAATAAGATGTTATTTGATATTCTACCTTAGTGGGTCCCCTATGTTCTTCATGTGTACTAATTTATTTCCCATAGAATTACTAGAATATCATAAAGTAATTTCTTGATATGTATGGATTTACCTCATGCAGTAGAATAATTCATTTGGAAATTATGAAGTATTTTAACAATTTATGTGGATTTCCTTGTTTTTAGTGGTTTATTTATCTAAGACATGATATGTATTATGATATTATATAATGTATCATTTCCTAATAGAGACTAAATTAGTAATTTATATTTAAATAGTTAAAATACTATTTGTTTCCCTAAAAAAATAATAATGTTTACATCATCAAATAATTTTGTCTTAAATTTTTCAATATATATTATTCACAAGATATTTTCAATTCCGAAATTATTTTAACTATATTTGTAGTGTGAAATACCATAGAAAATATATATTTATAATATGAAATAATTTCTCACTATGTCTGAAATATGAAATAATTTTTTTTGTAATAATAATTGAAATAATAGTCATACTTTAACCACTCCACTGTAAAATACATATGATATTCCCCTCTCTTTATTGATATAGGAGTCACAATTATTTAGATTATTTGACCATTTACCTTACATATTCTAACAATTATATATATAAATTGTTCGTATAATTGATATACATTTTTTTGAAAATAAACACCATATAATTACATCATAAAAATTATATATAATGATGAATATACTAGAAGTAAAATAATATGATTAATTAATATTGAATATCAATTATTCTTATACTGATAATTCTTACCTCTCAAGAAGATACCATTCTAATTTATATTACATTACCTTTTAAAATCTATCTCTAGGAAGAATGTCCTAAAATAAACCATTGACATTGAAAATTCCATAAGCCTGTAATCCATGTCCTTTTTGCATTAATAAAGGATGATGATACATGTTATTTAGAAACATATCTACTTCATTAAAAAAATTCAAAATATTCATGGGAAATTTATGCATCATGATCATCTAGTCTTGGTTGAATTTGGATGACCTTAGTAATTTAGATGATAAACTGAGATTTATTGATAATTTCTTAAAAAAATGGAATCCCAATAATTATAACTTATATATGTACTCTACTATTTTGAAGACATGATCATTTTTAATATTTCCTTATGTAACGTCCCAGTTTCGGAAGCCACCCAGAGGCCCCCCGTACGCTATTGGTCACATGGCCTCAAGCACATTTCCACAAAATGCCAGAGGATGCCGACTAGTAGTGAGGGCCTTTGGGTGTGAAAGTGGGGAAAATATGCCCTCATTGGCAGAGTAACACAGTGGAAGAAAATAATAACCACAAAAAAACAGTAATAATGCATACAAAAGTGAATACCAGAAAGTTAGAAGAGATAATAGCAAGAACATACATATAATGATTCATGATACATATGACTAAGAAAGCATCCAAATAGTCACAATGCTGGAATACAAATAGTACTAAACTAGGTATAAAAGAAAATAGATAATGGGATCCTCAGCATCTCAAGCCAAAGCTTGGTCCCATTCTCTCCAGCTCCTCAGCAAATCAGGTACCTAAAGAGGAAGGGAGCTTTCCCTTATTTATACATGCAACAATTAATCTTTTTGGGCCCAAAAGCATGGCCCAAAAAGAGTGTGAGATGAATCCCAGTAATCAACCACCATAAGATATGTTCCTAGCAGTCAGTGAATATATGGCATGTAAAAGTAAAGAAAAAGTAAACAAGGAAGTACTCAAAGTATACAACCAAACAGTTCCAATGCACTCTATTCTAGATATCAACCAACAGCTAATCAATCAAGGTATCCCTCTGGGAAGTACACATAGCCTATCACCTCTGGTTAAATCATGAGAATATATAAGGACTCTCTGAGGAATCACTCACAGTAAATTCCCCTTATAGTCAAAAGTGTTTCAAGACTCTCTGAGGAAGCTCACACGGTCAGTTCACCTTATAGTCTAAGATAGACAAGGACTTTCTGAGGAATATCACATGGTCAATTCCACTTATATCCCAAAGATATTCAAGGAATCTCTAAGGAAGATCAAATGGTCAATTCCCCTTATAGCCCAAAGTAATTAAAGACTTTCTGAGGAAGCTCACTTAGTCAATTCCCCTAATAGTCTAAAATTATCAAAAACTCTCTGAGGAAGCTCACGCAGTAAATTCCCCTTCTCCTACACTAGGTTCTCATGTCCCTCTGTAATTGAATGCATAGCAATGCAATACGGCCAAATTAAACCTCAAGAACTACTTTTCTAGTAGGTCCGCAACATATCAACATGTCAGATAAAAATAAACACCCCATCCTACATTACTAGGCATAGGAAAAACATCAAGGAAGCCTAACAGGCTAAAAAACCAAACAGTCATAAACGGAACATGCGTGGTAAACACTTCCAAATCATAGAAATCAACCCAATTCTCATCAATTGTCCCATACTCAATCATATAAGCATGGTAGGCAATAAACAAGGTTAAAACGGTAAACACGCAATACCCCGATTAATGGAATTGGCCAAGATTGAACATATAACTCAAGGACTTTTAATAGAAAAGAACAAACCACCTACCTCCTATAGTTTGGTGAAATCGACCCTTTTCCCCAATGCACTCCAAACCGGGTGAAAGCGCCCTCAAAACCACCTCAAAAACCCTTCCCTATCATTAACAAGCTCAACCATTAATACACAAAGGCAACAAAACCCTAGATCTACATGCAACCCTTGTAGATCTAGAAAACAAAGAGAGGGAGAGGGATAACCCTAACCAAAACCTCAAAGAAACGAAATAGGGATATACCTAAGGAGAACCGCCTTCGATCCACCAAGAAACCCCTTCAATTTACCTATAAAATGAGCTAAGGAGCTCCCCGAGCCTCTCAAAATTGGAACTCCCATGTGAGCCATGAGTGGGAAGAAGTAGGAGGGAGGAATGGGAAATCCTGAGTGGCCCGAGACCTAAAAACCCAAATATTAAGTGGTCGCAAGTTTACCCTGCATGGTTTGGAAAACCATGTGCCAACCATGCGGTTGCTACTGTCTCACCCAGAGACTTCGTACAGTTTTCCCAAAAAGTTTGACAAATAGTGCACCGCTCGCGCAGATCCCACTATCAAGGGTCACGGTTTCCTGGGCTGGCCACATGGTTTGTTCCGACCGTGTGCCAACCATGCACCAACCGTGCGCCACTGCACAACCTCCACATCATTAAATTTTTTTCCTAGAAATACCCCTTTTTCACAAAAATGACCAGAAAGGAAAACATACCTGAAAAGAAGATCCGAGTTCTTACAAACATTCCCCATTAAAGAAATATGTCCTAAAATTTCCCTAGAAATGCAGTGTAGAAGAAGAAACTCTGAACAACTCCAGCCACTTCACTCGTACATCATCCTCCCTCTCCCATGTCTCATCATGTACTCGCCTGTGATGCCATATCACTCCTACTAAGGGAACAAACCGGCCATGAAGAACCTTTGTACTATGATCGACAATCCGGATAGGATGCTTCTCGAATGATGTATCCACCTCCAAATCGACTTCCTCGGGTTGGAAATCATGAGACGGGTCTGAGATGTAACGTTGAGGATGAGAAACATGGTAGATGTCATTCATTGCCCTATACCTCTGAGGTAACTCAAAATGATAGGAAACCGGTCCAACTCTCTCCAAAACCTCAAACGGCTCAACATACCTCAGGGAAAGCTTACCCTATCTCCTAATCTTCTTGTGTCCCAACCTCGGTGTGACATGTAGATAAACCTGATCCCCGACCTCAAACTCCATAGGTCATCTTCACTGATCAGCATAAGACTTTTGTCGAGATTGTGTAGTATCCAAACTATTCCAAATCAACTCTATCTGTTCTATGGTATCCTGAACAAGATGAGGACCCATCATAGCTACCTCTCATGCCTCCATCCAACACAAGAGTGATCGACATGGCCTTCCATACAAATCCCCTTAAGGTTCCATCTGGATAGTTTCTTGAAAACTAATGTTGTAGGAAAACTCCACCAGAGGTATATGCTTCTCCCAAGAACCTCCAAAATTAAAAATTCATGCTCGGAGCATGTCCTCAAGCACCTGAATCATACCATCAGACTAGCCATCTGTCTGGGGGTGGTAAGTTGTACTCAGAAAAACCTGTATACCCAAATCCTTCTGAAGCCCCTTCCAGACCCGTGAAGTAAAACATTCATCCCTATCTAAAACAATGGAGTGCGGAACTCCACACAGACGTACAATCCCATGGATGTAAAACCATCCCAGCTCAAGAACACTGAAGGTCTCTTTTATTGGAAAGAAGTGAGTGACCATAATAAGTCAGTTGATGACAACCCAAACTGCATCATTTCCTCAAGGTGACCTTGGCAACCCTATCACAAAATTCTTCGGGACATCATTCTACTTCTACTCAGGAATGGATAACTGCTGCAAAATCCATGTTGGTCTCTGATGCTCTGCCTTCACCTGCTGATAGTTGGAACACCTTATGACAAAAATAGCCACATCCCACTTCATACCTGGCCACCAATATTGACGGAGTAGATCACGATACATCTTGGTGACGCCATGATGAACTTCCCAAACAGAGGAATGAAAGTCCCACATCAACTCCTCGTGTATGTCTGTTAAAACCCATACACACCCCTTGAAACGCAAGATCTCATCTCCACCTATGGTCCATCTAGGAATATGGTCCTCTCCTAAAGCACTCTCACTTAGGACTAGGACTTCAGAATCCGATAGCTACCTCATTTTCACTCGATTGAGAAAAGTAGAGGTAACAGCTACAGAATAAAGAAAATTCGGCCCCTGTCTATCGTACACCTCTAAATGCATCTCATAGAATAGATCCATAAGCTGCCACTCCTTACTGGCCTCCCGAACATCCTGTAACAGAGTCCTCCTACTCAGCATATCAGCCATTGTGTTTCCCTTCCCAAGCGTGTATGCAAGCTCAAAGTCAAAAGACTGAAGGTACTCAACCAACCTTTGTTGTCTCAAATTCAGGTCACACTGAGTGAAGTTGTACATGAGACTCTTTTGGTCGGTGAAAACCACAAAATTATTTCCCAGAAGATAATGTCTCCAATAGCGTACGTCCTGAATAACTGCTGCTAACTTGAGATCGTGAGTCGGGTAGTTCCTCTCATGTGGCCTCATCTGTTGAGACCCATACGCAATGACACTTTCTCCTCACATAAGCAAAACTCCTAGCCCGATACCTGATGTATCACAATAAACAATATATCCCTTTCCTGGCTCTAATAGGACTAGTATGGGTGCTGAAGTCAACCTCCCATCAGATCCTGAAAGGCTGACTCACAAGAATATGGCCATAAGAACTTTGCACCTTTATTTTTCAGACCCGTCAGTGGTGTTTCCAAGCGTGAAAAGTCCTGTATGAAATGTATTTAGTATCCAGCCAGCCCTTGGAAACTCCACACTTCAAATACATTCTTCGATTTCTCCCAGGAAACTACTTCCCTCACTTTATCTGGGACTACTGATACTCCCGTCACTGAGATAACATGACCCAAGAAGTGAATCTAGTCCATCCAAAAGTGTCATTTTTAGAGCTTAGCATATAACTGCTGCTATCTAAATGTACTCAGAAAGATCTCAAGATTTGTGGCATAGTCGTTTCGACTGTGAGATTACACCAAGATATCATCCACGAAAACCACCATGAAGAAATCCAAGTATGGATGGAACACTAGGTTATCAGTTCCATGAAAACTGCAGGTACATTCATGAGACCGAAAAACATAACCACATACTCGTATAGACCATACCTGCTCCGGAAGGTTATTAGAGGTATATCAGATGGTATAACACATAATTGATGATAACTGCACCTCAATTCGATCTTAGAGAACACCCGGGCTCTTAGAAGCATATAAAAGAGATCATCAATCCTCAATAAGGAATATTGGTTCTTGACCATCATCTGGTTCAACTTCCGATAATCCGCACACATTCTGAGGGTACTTTCTGCCTTCTTCACAAACAGGACAGTCGAACCCCAAGATGAATTACTGGGTTGGATGAAACCCTGTTCCTGCAACTCCTCCAACTGTTTCTTGAGCTCCTACAACTCGGGTGTAGCCATCATATAGGGAGGAATATAAACTGGTGCCACTCTTGGCACAAGATCAACCAAAAATTCTACCTCGTTCTCCGAAGGAAAACTAGAAAATTCCTCTGGAAAGACATCTCCGAAATGATCCACCACAGGAGGAAAGTCCATCTGCGAAGTCCCTGGTCGTACAGATACAGACTAGCAATATGGGTTGTAAGTCCTCCTATCCCATGATGCTCTGGACCCACTCTACTCACTTTGACATACCATTTTACCTTATGAAGAAACGATCTGCCCTCTGGTAATATGAATATCAACCTACGGCGATAGAAATCCACAACTTCTTGGAAGGTAACTAACTAGTACATTCCGAGAATGACATCATAGCTTTTCATCTATAGGATATAGATATCCCAAAGGAAGTGACACCCACCAACCTCAAGAGGGCACACCTTGCGCAGACATACATTAGATGTTCTCGTCACAAACAGAGTGTCTAGTGTCAAGATATCAGATGAAGAAAGGATACAGTGCCCAATGCTCTCCATAACAGCAATATATATAATGTTATGGGAAGCCCCTATATCGAAAAGAGAAGAAGATAAAACTGAGGAAACTAAGATCGTACCTCAAAATGTACATGGGGTCAGGATCCTACTCTTGCTGGGTCTGCTCCACTGCAAAAGTTAGGCCTACACTGCGACCATGTGAACCTGCCTGACCAATCTGAGCTGATCCACCCTGTTTTCTCTGGTAGCCTGGTGAATGAAAACCTTGGCCATGACCTCCACCTAATCCTGAATAGATGGATGAACTCCAGTTCCCAGACTGGTGAGAAACTGGCAGTGCTGTCCCTAAATGTGGGGGCATAGAAGAACCCATGTCCCCAGCTTCTGGTGAAAAGATCTGACAAAAACACTGAAGATGACCCATCTTGCCGCAAGATCGGCACTCCACCGGGTCTCTCGGGAAATGTGACCTCGTATACCCACTCTTCCCAAACTGGTTTCACACCACCAAGCTACCAGAAGATGCATCGTGTATACTCTGATCTCCTCTTCAAAACTCCCTGTGGTGCTTCCTGTTATCAGCTGGTGAAGCATTAACCCGGGATGCTGAACTTCCATGGCCCACCGCTCTAGAATTCCTCAGATTGTTCTCTGTGATCAGTTCCTGATTGACTATAGAGGATATCAAAGTCAACCTGAAGAAGTTCACCAGAGATAAGATAACATTCTTGAGGTCATCCTGAAACATCCTTTCCAGGAACAACTCATCACCTCCTGGGATATGAGTGAAACGCTACAACTTTGTAAAGTAAGAGGAATACTCCATGATAGATAGAGTACCCTGCTCCTATAAGGACCTGGCCTTAAAAATTACATAATATTGAATTAAATGAATAATTCACATGGAGGATCTTTTCAGGTTTTGAGTTTTAGAGAATTAGGACATAACTATTACATCTCAAAAGACTAC